>OY728159.1:526155509-531155509 GCA_963277665.1 Viscum album | reverse complement strand
CCAATAGGTGGAAATTTAGTTTAGAAATTCCATTAGAAAGATCATTTTGTTATCAAAATAGATCGATTATGTGTATTCACTATAAATACCAATAATTAACATATAAATACACGGTAATATTTCAAATTTAATTTCTCACATAATCATAACATAACATTGTTAAGAAGTTGAAGATCTACCCAAAGAATGGAAATTGGGTAAGGAAATTCCCTTACCTTTAGTCTGACTAATCACGTACAATAAATATGTTCCTAAATAATAAATATAGGTTTATTTATACTTTCATGAAATCGTTTTTCAAGTTCATTATTCTTTTTACATCACTTACTTCCATGTTATAAAAATTACATAATTATTTTATTTCATATCAGTCATTTTGTCTATTTTCGGTACATGAGTAAAAAATGAACTTGTTATAATTACAAATTGCACATGTAGTTGAAAGTCCATTATCTCCAGAAAATTATTAATGATTTAAACATCATATATATCCAGTATATATATATATCATATCACATAATATTTAGAAATAATAAATGAAATGCACCATTCATGGAGATGGTTGCTCATACAGAAGCATAAACGATTCATTCATTAATTTGACATATTAAAAGAATGTAAACTAGATAATACATTGTTATATTTTAATATCAGTATAATATATATGTTATATATGTTTTATAAGTTCATTAACTAGATCCTTTATATGATCCATGTATGGAATGAATGAGTTATATCACTTTGAAGGGCTAGTAGTCCACACTTCCTCATATTAAATAATCGTATTTACACATTATGGAAAGCTTAACAATATGAAATAAATAAAATTACAATATCTTACAGAAAATAAAAATATAATATATTTCATATATAAATATAGTTCCATCTTAATGGACACCATGATAGGTGGAAGGACAAAATTGAACAATCATCATTTCGTGAGGCAGTAGTTCGTTGTGCATAGAAACATTATGTTCGTATCCATTAGATGAAGGTGTGTGTAAGTTTAGATGTAATAATTTTCATAAAAACATAATTGTATATTTGGGATACTTTTTTTGTTATTTAATCGTAGAATAATAAGGTCATAGGGAGTGAAGAAGTAAAATAAAATTAAGGAACCTGAGGGAAGATGGTGCCTATAAATTGGGTAAATTCTTTTTATTTGAGCCAAAAGTCATTGTTTAATTTCATTATTCCCAATTTAAGGCTATAAGAAGAAGGTATGGATATTGTGAGATTATTTTACTAGATATTGGATGAGCTAAAGGTCTTGATATGTGTGGGTAATTGGGTAATTTTGGTGGCCTTTTCTATGATAGAGTGGAAATTGATGAATGTCTTCAAATATTATTTTATTATAATTGATTTTCTAATTATATTAGTTAAAAGATGATATATTTCATGGGTAACATTAGTATGTGATGAAATCCTTTCAACCAATATGTTTTATACATGTTTAGGGAATAACATTAACCTTATCTTTTCGCTTTAACCCTTAGTTGAAGACAATAACTCTTACCATGTCTTCTTGGACGTTCATAATATATGGTTACTATACTCACTATAAAATACCATGATAACCACATGTGGATCCATAATGAAATTTTTAACAATATATAAGATAGTTGGACAAATAATATATTTTTATTAATATTTTTTCATTTAATAAAATAGTATTAGTTTTAAATACCCATTTATGTCAATTTTGGCACTATTTAGTAATTTATTTTTTTAATGTGATAAAAACATGAATCAATTGAAAAAAAAAGAAATTAAAAAAATATAATATTTCAAAATCAATGATAAATTTTTTTGATGTCATCAAATTGTTCAAGTTATATTTACCTAATTTTCCCTTTAACACTAGTAAATAAAAATAATTACTGAAGTTATTATTCATAATATCATCAAATAAAAAATACCTATTTACATAATTTGGACCTTATAATTCAAAAAATGTAATCCATTTTTAAAAACTCGAAACAGATAATTTTTAGAAAATAATTTAAAATTAAATCTGGTTGTCAAAACCAAAAAGTGTGTTTTTTAGAAGTAAAAACTATACAAAGGTGGACATGTGTTTAGGTCCAATTCCAATGAAAAATTACTTACAATGAACATAATCAGAATTAAATTATAAATAAGTAATCCAATTACACATTAAAACCAATTAGAGTGACAATCGTACTATATTAATAAATTAGATGAAAATTCAGTTTTGATTTAAAAAGAAGTATTTTTCACTATTCATTTAAAAATTATCTTTATTAAAAAATTACCACAGATTTATCCAATTTAAATTTAGATGTACTGATTCTATATAAGAGGCTTATTTTTGTCAAATATTACATATAAAAGTGACAAAATCTATATTTAAAAATGGTTCTCCATCAAAAGGTGGTAAAACAACCATTTAAAAATATTAGAGTATTTTTATGCTTAAAATTGGATTCATTCTCATTTTAATCGTCTAAAATTAAATGGATAAATGTATAAACATTTAATAAATATGAAAAATCATAATATAGTTAATTCTTTTCATTACTTCTAATACAAATGCTAGGTTTTAACTACAATTTAAAATAATAATATTATTATTGTATTATATTTCGGTATTACTCAATTTTGAGTACATCATTTTTTTTTCTGAGAGACCTGTTGTTATGGGTTGAGTACACTCTTGGAAAAAGTGTCCCCTATAATGTTAAATTTACATTAAATTAAAAAATATTAATATATTTGAAAATGTATTATTCTAATAATATATGTTTTTTTAGAGATCCAAAATTATATATCCTTCCAATGAGTTGGGAAATGTGACGTATCTCATTAGATAATGTGTAATATGTGTGAACATGATTCTATATTTGTTCATAATGATAATTTTTTTATTATGAAAACATGTTATGTATGAACATGATTTTGTCTTTGTTTACAACTATATACAGTGTTTACCACAATGATAAGTTGTCTATTTTATATCCAGTTGCTAATTTCATTCCCATATCATAAGTTTCCCTCAAGATGTGATGATGATCTCATTATTTTGATGTTGTGATTACTATTATTTTCAAAGTTTTTATATTAATTATGTCCCTTATGAATCCTCATAATGGGATTTTATCTCATACTTTTTTAGATGTATATCTTCCTGTGAACACATGTAATAATGGTAATGGGATATTTAATGAAAAAATATGATGAATTTAAAAGTGTTTTTATGTTTTATTATTATCAATTTTTATATGATCAAAACATTACCAAGGCACTAAATGTTTTTATCATGGACTATAAAAATATTACATTTTTTATCTTTAAAATTATGTAAAAGTTATGTAAATAAATTTAATGTCACTATAAATAGATTCTTCGGAATTTCTCGATCCACTTCACATTTTCCATGACTAATAACTATATGATATATTAAAATTTTCATCATAAGATATCTTATATAATAAGATAGTCTCTATAATCATCATGATTAATAACACATTGACTATTCATCTTTATAACATATTGAAAAAAATGGGTTTGAGAGAAACTCAAAATATAATATAAAACATGTTTTATTCAAACTATTCTAATAAGAACTTATCTCATGATATGTAAACATTAAACCAATGAATTAGTGGGAGATATGGGACCCCAACTATCATCATCGATACCTATGATTTCTACATAAAAGAAATCCCTTAGGACATCATAGATGGACCATAGAATTGAAATGGGTTTCGTGAAATGCTACAAATGTGGATAATTAATTTTTAGAGAATAAAGAACAAATGTAATGAAAAAAGATTTCATTGATCACATTGTAATGAACCCCAAGAAAAAAATGAGTTTCATGGGGATTTACATATTGAAATCATTAATATTTTTGAAAATAATCATATCATGATAAAATAATGAAAAATAAATTGTTATCTACTAAAACCCAAAGACATTCTAAGTAAATATAATTAAATCAAGATTATAAAGAAAATAGTATTTACATAGTGTAGATGAATGCTATAAAGTTATGTCAATAGTTTCCCTAAATCAGTTTATGTATGGAATATAGGTTAACATCATTAAATCAAATGATTCAAAAAATAGGTATTCATAGAGTAAGTGTAATAAGTAAAAATTTAGGAACATACATAATGGATTATTTAGAAATAAAAATTAAGTGGTAGTTCATTACTCTAAAATATAAGGGCATTGCATAAGTCATACGTAGAAATAAGGTATATATTCACATTAGAATAAAATATTTGATCAATAATAATGTACCGAAAAATATATATATTTAGATAAAATCCATTTCTAGAAGAATTTGTAAAATATATTTGGAAATAATAAACATCTATGAAATTTTTTGGAAACATTTTAGAAAATATGAAAAATTAAAATTTTATACATTCGTGAAAATGAACCATACATAAAACACAAATTCATTAGTTAAAACTACATTTAAAAAAAATTATTATATAATTACAGAAATCAATTATTTAGTTATATTAAATGAAACAACTAAAAAAATACAATGAATTATTGGATGCAATAAGGTAGTTACCTCATTCAAAATAAGAGATGTGGTTAATTTCAATCAAAAGAAATAGTTCCTGTAAAATTTGAATCAAGGGGAAATGAAATATCTAGGGAGAATTTAGAATACCAAGAATATAAAATGGAAATTTTTGGAGGTTTTATAAATAATAAAAATTCCCTATATGAATTAACATTAAAAAATATTGATTTGAAAAAAATGGCAATGATACTCTTATTGTTTGAGTAACATCTTGATCAGAAAAACCTTCAAGTTGGGTATCATTTGAATCAATAGAATTTTAAAATCAATTAAAATATATGTCTCTTGTAAAGACCTAAATATTTTAAAATACATCCATTAATAATTAATCATTCAATATATAAGTTATCATGAGGCATATTAAGAAATATGTCTCAAGAAATAAAATTTGAGAAAAAGAATCCCTTTCTTTTAATCCATCTTAGTTGAATATTCTCTTTACTCTTATAAAAAAACATAAATATACTAAAATAATTTTTCATAGCTATACTAACACCTAAAAAGGATTATATTTTTCTTTTATAATCATTTTCAATATGTATATTAGTTAGTTTATCTATATTTTTTCACATATTGGGTTTATAGTTTAGACCATTTGTACTAGTTTTGAAGAAGTGATGTTGGTATTTATTCACATTGAAAATTTTATCATTAAAAGTTCGTAAAATTTATTATAATTGATTAATTATAAAGAATTAAGAATTTTACATTTCCTTTCATGGTTACTTTTGTCAATTACTTGTGAATGAAATTGATAACAAACATTTTTAACTAATTTTCAACGTACGAAGGATGTTCTAAAAAGAAATAATTTAAAAATTGATTTATTTTTTCTATTATAATAATAATAATAATAATATATTACAAAATTAATTTATTTTTCAAATTCAACTATGAAATATTTCTATATAATTTTTCATGTATGTGGTTAAACCGACCAAAACATAAACATACCATTCTTAAAAGAATATTATGTGATGATTTAGTTGAAATTCAATAAACAAGTATTATAATGATATAATTAAGTTTAATTACAGAGATATATCATACTTATAAAGGTATTAGTTCACGAATTCATGGATATTGAAATATAATATAGGTTTAATTGAATATTTTCCACTTATTATCCTTATTTTAAACAATAGAATTAATGATAATAATTTATTCATAATATAAATAATGGATACCACAAATATCAATTCCTGAAAATTAATGATATCATGAATATCTTATTTATCCATTAAAAATGATCTCATGAATAGACATGTACGGATATAGAAAAACCAAAATCAATAATCCAATGGAGGCAGTACTCCATATGAACACACTGTTGGTAATTTCATTTTCTAAAGAATGGGAGAAATGAATTATTTTTTTTATCATCTAATATTATAATATATGTTATTATTATAAAATTTATTTATCAAATTAACCATTTATACCTTCTATGTTATGTTGTTAATGAAAATTAAACATTGTGTTTTATGGAGGCGGTAGTCTGTGCACACAATATTTTTATTTTCAAATTTATAAAATAAAAAAACTGAAAGGATTGATAAGGAATGTTCCATCATTATAATAAAATATTATTAAAATAAATATACTAATTTAGAATTTTTATGTTGTGAGAATAAATGTGGAAAATAAAAAATGCATATAAGAATCAAATAAAAGGGGATGGATTAGTTAGAAATCTACGCATCACTACATGCGTTATCACCTCTGTGAAGGTTCATGAACCATTAAAAACATTTTTGAGAAGAAACATACATTTGTTAGGTGTCTATAAGTGTATAGAATCGTTTTGGAAAATATTTGGGTAAAACTAACTGGGTTTTGGTGTCTGTTTTGGTGAGGATAGGAGATACCCTTCTATAAGTCAAATCGTGGGTTGTTTTTTTAAATACCCAAAACATTTCAATAATGGTTAGTCACTCTCAAGGAAAATGGATCCAGAATTTATTAATAGTTAATATTATAGTATTTATATTAAATCAAAACATCAACCACTTAATTTTAAAAAATAAAATTGTTTTTCATTTTCCTGTTTGCTAACTTATTTTTATCATTTTTGTTTTATCAGAGTATATAGTTTTTACCATGGTAATTTATCATTTATTCCCCAAAATAATATATTTATTATCATATGATTTAGACCTATTTGTTACAATATTTAAATCCATTATTTTGTTTTAATTTTTAATATGATGAAAATTTTTATTAAAAAAATAAACATATATTGTATTTCATTTTAATGGAACAATAAATATAAAAATATAAAATTTCAAGTATGGGAATCTAAATTAAATAAATTATACAATTATAAATTAACTTTTAAAATACATATTTGTTAATGGAAAATGTATTCATTAATTTATAATTTATTCTTTTATTCTAATAATGTTATGACATTCATGTTGTTTGTAGGAATGGTATTCTTCACTATTCTCCTAAAAGTCCTTATTTTTTGGAAAATAACAATAAATCATTACAAACTAATTTTAAATTGATAAATAAAAAATTTATGTTCTTTTAATCTATTTATATTATTAAATTTATAATTATATTTTTTATATGAAAATACAGAATGTAATGTAAAACTATTTTATAGAAAAAATATGTTTATAAAAATTTTATGTTCTTAATACAATTTCTTATCATTTTCAAATTTAATGATATTAATATTTTTTTAATATTTCATAACATTTTAAAACATATAAATTTATTCTTTTAGGATATAATATTTCAAACTTATGAAATAGTTCTTTGAATGAAAAATCTGAAATATTACTTTCATATTAAGTAAAATTTACCAAATATCAATAAAATTATTTATTTGTATTATAAATTATAATTCTATTAAAAAATGGATCATAACATATTTATTTCAAATTTAAATTTATATCATACCTTGTTTTAATAATTATAATAATATTTATATTTATACGTAACACACTGATATATATATTTTTTATTTATTTTGTTTTAACATTATATATTCAATTCAATAAGAGTTATATTATTTTATATTTACTTCATAATGATAAATTACTTATGGGTAAATTTTAGATGTATTACCAATGACTATTTTTTCAAGAACCATATTTGCAACCATTATATTTATAATTTCTATAATTCACTGCTATATATATACGTACTAAACATCTCATTCATTCCACTATCACTTTGAAAGTGATAGTTATTATTTTTAATTATATATTTTCTTGGTTCTCCTCCATATTATATGATTTATTTGGTTATTGGTTTTCCTTAATGTGTAAGATGATTCAAAATATTTCTTAGTTGTCAATTTTTTACAATCGATTATCCCCTATTGATTTATATACTTTTGATGGATATATTTTGTACATGGTGAGTAATAATCCATTGTATATTGGACAATGTTTTATTTGATTTGTTTAATTCCCCAAATATGAATTAATAAATTGTGTTTAGTTTAGTTCACATATTGTAAGATAATAATCTAATCAAGTTTCAATAATTTTAAAATAACAGAGAAATTATACATAAATTTATATACATAAATAACTACGACAATAATAATGATAATAATGGTACCCAAAACTTATAGAATTACAAAAAAAGAACATACTCATCATGTTCTACACCATACCTCCCCTTTTTATGAACTTTCAAGTGGAACCATGTGGAACCCCCTACATGCCTCACTGTAATGGCCCGGACCTCTCCGGCCCATTCCTTTGTCAAAAAGATTCTCAAGAAGTGGATTGGAGGGTAAAATGGACTTTTCCACACTTTCCAGAATTTTGAAACTACACGCCGTGTAGTTTGAGTACACGCCGTGTACCCCCTTCCCGGGTATACCCCGTGTTGCAAATTGTGTCCTTGCTGTATGGAATAATGGGTGCACGCCGTGTGTCCAGTTCTACACACCGTGTAGTCCTTCCCCACGTACGCGTTACCAGTCAACGGCAGTGTACCGTGTTGGAGCCGTGTCCTTGCCGTGTGCAATAAATGAGTACATGCCGTGTGTCTAAACTACACGCTGTTTAGTCCTTCCCCGCGTATGTGTTACCCTCAAGCCGTGTGTTGACCATTCAACGGCCACGGAGCCGTGTTGGAAGCCGCCTGGAGACCGTGTGAAAGAACCGAGTACACATCGTGTACCATAAATTACACGCCGTGTACTTTCGCTTTTCACGCCTATAAAAGGAGGGGTCCCCTCCTCCTTTCAACTCACACCTCTCCTCCCCTCTCCTCTGAGCAGAGCTCTCCCAAGAGACTCGCAGGATCTTCCTTCCATAACTTCTTTGTCCTAGCTCCGATTTACGATCCGTCAGTGGCCACAGGATCGTAACGACGAGGCAGAACATCCGAGCCTGGGTCCGTTGTCTTTCCTTCATCCTTTCCTTTCAGACATCCACCCGAGGAGGTTTTTCCAGGACCCAACAGAAGTGACGGACATCGACGGACGTCTTTTACGGTTGATCTGGGGGAGCGTTGCGATCAAGAACCAGTTGAGGTAGGGATCTCACCTTTTTCTCTCTAATCTATGTATCATGCGGGGTGGGTATCCTTTTGTTTTCATGGGAAACAGTTGAACCATTAAATAAAGATAATAACTGGTTAAAGAATGGGGTTGGGAAGTCAGTGATTGCAGTTACATTACTTTTTATATCCTGTGATATTATATTTGCGAATTGAATGAGATTCTACCTACTAAAAATCACGGTCGTTGGGGGCCTTTGCTTATGCAATTAAATGTTTCCCTCTCCTTCTGTATTTTCTTATGGATGGAAGCTTGTGGAATGTGGAAATTGGATAATCACGGAAAGTTGGCTGATTAAATGAAAATATGGAACCCTTGTGTGATCACCCCGGTTAAACAAAATGGAATAATGAACATTTGGGTGTTGGATTGGTTATGTGGCATGTGTTGGGGGTGTTTTTGTGGGTTGTTGTGGATCGGGTGAGCAACAAGGCTGCGGTTGACTTGGTTGTGGGTTGGTGTGAATGTTGTGATAGTGATGGGCAGCGGGGCTGTAATAAATGGTATTAAAGGGATAATGATGTACGATACGGTTGTGGTTATGTCGGTTGACAGTGGGGCTGCAGGGTTAGGTTTTATTGTGAACGGGTTATGGGTTGTGATTAATAAATAAAATGTGGAAGAGTTAATGAATGGTGGGGAGTGGTAATGAAACGGAATTAATAATCAATGTGGTAGTTTGGTTGATAAGAAGGACTTGGTTGTGTTACTTGAGTTTTCCTAACTTGATTTGTGGATGGAAAAGATATGTTTTACGAACGTTTCGTGTGGTTGGTTGTGGATAGTTTTTCAGTAGTTAAGGAACTAAATAAACTAATTTCTACTGAAATGTGAAAACCTAAAGGGGGGTGGGTTTTTTTGTTGTATGCATGCTTCGTAGTAGCAGTGCCGAGGCACGTTCTCAGTTTCTCTTTTTAGAAGCCATAGGTTGGGCTGTGTGGTTGGTATATATATATCTGTATCTTTTGGGTTTTATTGCACCCACCCATGTTGAGCACTTAGTACCGAACACTCCCATTTTATGGGAGACGGTTTTTTTCCCTTAGTTACTAGCTCCTTCCTGCTCTTTCTCCCATAGGATGTGATGGCTTCAGGCGACCATACACCTAAGTCTCTTCAGGTAGGTTTCGATTGGGGTGGTTTTAGCCCAAGTCTCTTCAGGAAGGTTCTACTATTTCCCATGAATCTTCGGGATGAGGCCCAGGTGTTTGGGCGGGATACGTGGTTGTGAGGCCCAGGTGTGTGCGGGCGGGATACGTGGTTGTGAGGCCCAGGTGTGTGTGGGCGGGATAAGTGGTTGTGAGGCCCAGGTGTGTGCGGGCGGGATACGTGGTTGTCAGGCCTAGGTGTCTGCGGGCGGGATACGTGGTTGTGAGGCTCAGGTGTGTGCGGGCGGGGAGAGTGTGGCAACGTCAGGACTTTCGTCGTTAGGAAGAGCAGCTAACTAAAGGGAAATAGTGCGGGTTACCCAATACTCTTGTTTCTTATATACTACTACCTGTTGTGCTTTTGTTTTTGGTGAGTGTGGCTGGTGAGGTTGGGTGGATAGAATTCCTTGCTAGGTTTCTTCTGTTGTTCTCACAGGACATTAGGATGTCTCCCCACTTGTGCACGATAGCTTTAGGTTTCCCTACTGAGTATACATGTATGCTCACCCTACGTTTACTTTCAGGTATCCAGGAGGACTACTAGGGCCGTGCGGGACCCTACTAGTCAGACAGTTTGAGTTGTTGCTGTTGTTGTACCTTTTTTTTCTTTTGGTATTGTACTTTGAGTTGTCTTGTACATGTACCTTGTTATAAAATTGTTTAAACATGCATGTGGGAATGGTTTGGGTTTATTTCTATACACATTCCCTTTTTCCTTTTTGGTGGTTGACTTGTCCTATTTCCTGAACATTAAAAATAAAAAGGGTAATGCCTCCCATATTTTTGAAAAACTCATACCCTTGGTGCTAGTCGCCACCCCGGGGCCTACTCGAGGCAGGACTCGGGGGTCATTATCTCCCTTTCTCCATTTCCAGCTCAGGAGGGGAATCTTTGGTGGTAGGGGGTCGTGATAGAATGGTATCAGAGGGAGCTTGAGTGATAGGATGGAGTCTGGAGTTAGGCACAGTGATGATTTCCTGGGATGGTAAGGCAACAATGTTAGTTAATCTTGGTGCGTGACATATGCCAGGGAAGACCGGCTAGGACACGGGATTTTAGGGCCCCCCGTGATCCGATGCAAGGACTCTGAGCCTACCGAATGACCAAGTGATACTACATTGATTGAAGGGTAGAGACCCTAGGGAAGTTACATGCATCATCATGATTGTGATTTACTTGATTTGGGTGTTCTGGGAAAGAAATTGAAATAAAATGATAAAATGAAACCTTGAGTTTTTCCTTACTACTTGGGCTTAGGTGGTCCTTGTTTACCATACAGCTATGGCACCTGGACGTCGTCCCTGAGTGGCTCAGACGGCCGAGGCCCTGCAGATTCAGGCAGTTGATCAGTTGAGAATTGACCGAGAGGAGGAAGATAGCCAGTGGCAGAAGACTCTCCGTTCTTTCCAGCAACATACCTTCAAGAAGTACGAGGGTAGTACTACGGATACGGAGATGGAGGGGTGGCCTGAGGAGCTAGGGATTGCTTTTTCCTTGATTCATGCTCTGAGGGAGTACTGGGTCCCCCTAGCAGTCAGTCAGCTGGGAGGTGCGGTGTGACAGTGGTGCACGCTCTACCTCGGAGAGAGGATAGAGGCAGAGGTTCCATGGGCTGACTTTGAGAAGGAATTCCGAGAGTAATTCCTTCCTTCCATGATCAAGGCGGAGAAGTGGCAGGAGTTACTCTCCCTTCATCTGGGGATTATGTCGGTAAGAGAGATGGGGATCAAGTTCAAGGATCTCCTGCACTTTGCTCCGGATCTATTTCCGAATGAGGAGTCTCGGGCGAGACGTTTGGAGGAGGCGCTTCGTCCTTCGCTCTAGTATGTTTTCACCCCCATCACCCTTCCGACGTACTTGGCGGTACAGAAGAAGGCAGAGGTTATAGATAGGATGCACTCACTGGGAGGTACACCCCGAGAGGGGATACAACTAGGCACGTCGAAGGGGAAGGTAGTCATCAGCAGGTCTCTTGCGACGGGACCTTCCAGGTTCAGGCCAGTGGGGAGCAGGCCCCAGCAGTTCCATTTCATATCTTCGGGTCCTCGTCCCTTTTTCAGGAGGCCAGGAACGAGGTGTTTTTCTTGTGGGGATTCGGGCACGTTCAGATTCGGTGCCCGACCCGAGCTCAGTATGGTGGAGGTGGACAGGTTTAGCGCCCACCTTAGCAGCACTAGTTTTCGGCGAGGCCCATCCAGCAGCAGCAGGACTATGCCCTTCCGAGGGCAGACTTTGCGGGAGGAGGCCGACCTCAGGGTGCTACTCAGGGACCTCGACCAGGGTGTGGTCGGGGAGGTGGACGACATCAGAGAGGTAGAGGAGCTGGGCGTGGACTGTTGCATGCGGCAGATTTGGCAGCTCTAGCGGGACCAGAGGTGGTACGAGGTATGATTTTTTTGTTCAGCACTCTTGTTTCTTCTTTATTCTATTCGGGAGCCTCGCACTCCTTTATTCCACCTAGTCTAGCCCATACTTTGGGATTAGACGTAGAGAGACTTTTCATACCACTGGTTCTGAGTACACGAGTTGGAGGCCAGACCAGCGTATCTTGTGTTTGTCGGGGATGTGGGCTGATGTTGGGACCACATCGATCTAGTGGGGACCTTCTTATGTTACAGATGCAGCCATACGATTTCATCCTAGGCATCTACTGGTTGTTTTCTGTTAGTGCCGTTATCAACTGCTTCTGGAGAAGAGTCGTGTTCTCTGAAGTGGATGGGCAGCGCGTGTCTTTTGTTGGCGAGAGGAGCTATCAGGTGGGAAGCCGGCGTTCAGATCCCCTCTTTTCCTTGTTAGGCGGGTTATTAGTGGTTCCAACTGATACAGAGATTATGGATGTCCCAGAGGTTGTTGGGGATTTCCTCGATGTTTTTCCTGAAGAGGTTGTGACTCTACCCCCCCCCCCCCCCCCCGACGTGACGTTGAGTTCGGGATAGCCTTATAGCCTAGTGCACGTCCGGTTTCTATGTCCCCTTATCATATGGCACCTTCGCAGTTGTGGGAGTTACAGATTTAGATTGTCGATCTGATGGAGAAGGATTTTGTTCGACCGAGCATGTCGCCATGGGTGCTCCAGTTTTGTTCGTGAAGAAGGCAAATGGTGGTCTGAGGATATGCATAGACTACCGAAGGTTGAACCAGGTAACGATCAAGAATTGTTACCCCTCCCAAGGATAGATGATCTCTTCGACCAGTTGAGGGGAGCAGGTTGGTTTTCCAAGATTGGTCTACGATCTAGATATCATCAGCTGAGGGTGAAGGACAGTGACATCTCGAAGACGGCTTTCAGGTGCAGGTGTGGGCACTTAGAGTTTGTAGTGATGCTGTTTGGATTTACGAATGCACCAACTATGTTCATGGGACTTATGAACTTTTTCTTCCGAGAGTTTCTAGACCGGTTCGTCGTTTTGTTTATCGATGACATCCTGATCTACTCAAGGTCAGAGGAGGAGTACATTGAGCATCTTAGGGCCATCTTGGAAGTCCTTCGACATCATCAGCTTTATGGGAAATTGGCGAAGTGTAAGTTCTTGACACAAGAAGTACACATCCTTGGGCACGTGGTGTCTCAGCATAGAGTGTCAGTGGACCCATCGAAGGTGGAGGTAGTTGTTTCTTGGTCAGAACCCAAGAGCATGGCAGAAGTTTGTAGTTTCCTGGGGTTAGCAGGTTACTATCGGGGGTTTGTTTCGGACTTCTCTTGAGTTGCTGCTCCTTTGACAGCTTTGATGAGGAACAACCAGATCTTCCTATAGAGCGAGCAGTACCAGAAATCATTTGACTACCTGAAAGAGAAGTTGTTAAGTGCTCTTGTACTTATGTTTCAAGAGGAAGGGTTGTTGTATGAGGTGTTTTGTGATGCTTATGGCCTTGGTATGGGGTTCGTGATGATGTAGAAGAAGGGAGTTATTTTTTATGGGTCTAGGAAGTTGCTCCCTCATGAGCGTAACTATGCCACCCATAACCTGAAGCTTGAAGCAGTAGTGTTCTCACTAAAGTTGTGGTGACATTACCTCTTTGGGGAGCGCTTTTTGGTCTTCTCAGATCACAAGAGCCTGCGTTATATCTTCTCCCAGCATGACCTGAACTTATGGCAGCGGATATGGGTCGAGTTTCTCCAAGACTATGACTTTGAGATCTCTTACACTAAAGGTAAGGGCAACATTGTGGCTGATGCCCTGAGCAGGAAGTCGCATCAGGAAGTGGTTTGGGAATCTGCTGATGCTTGGAAGGCGATGGGAGAGTTGGCTTCCTTGCACTTAGATGCCAGGGTAGAAGGTGTTAGAGTTTGTTTGTTTCAAATGACGGGGCAGTCCTCCTTGTTGAAGCAGGTGGAAGAGTCCCAGTGGGGGGACTCTGAGGTGGAAGTGATGTGGGATCGTGTTGATCAGGGAAACGCTCTAGAGGGATGGTCAAAGGACAGCCGACATCGGATGCTTTTCCAGAGAAGGTTGTTTGTTCCGGAGGAAATGCGTGAGGGAGTTCTCCATGAGTTCCATGGATCAGCCTTAGCGGTACATCCAGGAGTTTCAAAAATGTACCGAGGCCTGAGGGATCAGTTTTGGTGGCCCAGGGTGAAACAGGAAGTGGTAGAGTTTGTGGCTAAATGCCTAGTGTGTTAGCAAGTGAAGGTTGAACACCGTGTTCCCATTGGTTTGTTTCATCCTTTAGATGTCCCAGAGTGGAAGTGGGATGACATCTCGATGGACTTCGTCATAGGACTACCCAGATCTCAGGGTGGTTATGATGCTATCTGGGTGGTGGTGGATCGACTAACGAAATCGGCTCACTTCTTAGCAATCAAGGAGTCGGGTCTGGTGAGTACCTTAGCACAGAGGTACATAGATGAGGTGGTGCGTTTTCATGGAGTTCCAAGGACTATCATCTCAGATCGGGATACTCGGTTTACCTCACGAGTCTGGAGGGGGTTACAGCATGATTTTGGCACCCAGCTCCACCTTAACACTGCATTCCACCCCCAGACCGATGGGCAGACGGAGCGGAATATCCATACGTTGGAGGACATGCTGCGAGCATGCGTTCTAGATTTCGGAGGATCATGGGTACGACAGTTGCCTTTAGTAGTGTTTTCCTACAACAACAGATTCCACTCTACTATTGGCATGGAAACTTTTGAGGTAGTGTGTGGAAGGCCATGTCATTCACCCATTTGCTGGGCAGAGGTTGGTGAGACAGGTGCTCTTGGGCCAGAGGTAGTGTCGAGCACCACAAAGAAAGTCCAGCTTGTACGTGAGAGGATGAAGGCGGCTCAGGACCGATAGAAGTCTTATGATGATCATCGGAGGAGGCCCTTAGAGTTCAAGGTGGGGGATCATGTGTTCTTGAAGGTTTCCCCTCGATGGGGGCAGTGAAGGTTTGGGAAGGGAAGCAAGCTCTCACCCAGGTTCATCAGACCTTTTGAGGTGTTGAGGCGAGTCGGCAAGGTGGCATATCAGCTGGCCCTGCCACCTCAGTTGGAGAAGGTTCATGATGTCTTCCAAGTCTCCCAGCTTTGTCGGTACTTACACGATGACTCCCACGTTATTGACTGGGGAGAGTTAGATATAGGAGACAATGCGACCTTCGAGGAACGACCAGTCAGAATCAAAGATCGTAATGAGAAGGTGCTTCATGGATGAACCCATCCCTTGGTTCATGTGTTGTGGAGGCATGGAGGCCTTGAGGAGAATACTTGGGAGCGGGAGACCCAGATGCTCGCTCAGTACCCAGAGTTTTTTTGACTTTTGTTTTTTCCTTGTTCTTATGAGCTTTGTGTTGATGTTGTACTCTGTACCTTTGATATATAGAATGTTTGGCTTGTTAGTTGTAAGATATTTTGTTCCTTTGTTCCCTGGTAATGTGTAGCATGTCTGGAAGTGTGGGAAAGGGAAAAACCTGGCCCTTAATCGAGATGCATTAATGTAGATGCGATTGAACCCGTGCGGGCGAGTCAGTGCCGCCTAAAGAGGATAATATCTCGACATAGGTAAAGGAATTTCCCAAACCCATGTGTTCGGGTAGTGTGTTGGTTGTGTGGTGTTGGGGTTAGTGCGAGTTGAAAAATCATAATGTATGAAAGTGGGAAGACCCAATTCTTAATCGAGATGCATTAATGAGGATGCGATTAAACCCATGCAGGTGAGTCAGTGCCACCTAATGATGATAATATCTCGACATAGGAGAAGGAATTACTAACACATATGATTAGGGTTGTTTGTTGGGTTTCTGTTACAATGAGAACCCTAAGAGGTATATTAATGGGTTTCCTCTGGGGTGGTTTTGGAATTCTCGAGGATGAGAATGTTTTAAGAGGTATCTGATGTAATGGCCCGGACCTCTCCGGTCCATTCCTTTGTCAAAAAAGAAGGAAATAAAGTGTTCTGGAGGGTAAAATGGACTTTTCCACACTTTCCAGAATTTTGAAACTACACATCTTGTAGTTTGAGTATACACCGTGTACCCCCCTTCCCGGGTATACCCCGTGTTGCAGACCGTGTCTTTGCTATGTGGAATAATGGGTGCACGCCATCTATCCAGTTCTTCACGCCGTGTAATCCTTCTCCGCGTATGCGTTACCAGTCAACAGCTGTGTACTGTGTTGGAGCCGTGTCCTTGCCATGTGAAATAATTGAGTACACACCGTGTGTCTAAACTACACGTCGTGTAGTCCTTCCTCGCGTATGTGTTACCATCAAACCATGTGTTGACCAGTCAACGGCCGCGGAGCCGTGTTGGAAGCCGCGTGGAGTCCATGTGAAAGAACCAAGTACACGTCGTGTACCATAAATTACACACCGTTTACTTTCGCTTTTCATGCCTATAAAAGGAGGGGTCCCCTCCTCCTTTCAACTCACACCTCTCCTCCCCTCTCCTCTGAGAAGAGCTCTCCCAAGAGACTCAAAGGCTCTTCCTTCCATAACTTCTTCGTCCGAGATCCAATTTACGATCCATCAACAGCCACGAGATCGTAAAGACGAGGTGGAACTTCCAAGCCTAGGTCAGTTGTATTTCCTCCAGCCTATCCTTTCCGACTTCCACCCGAGGAGGTTTTTCCGGGACCCAACATAAGTGACGGACGCCGACGGACATCTTCTAAGGTTGATACGGGGGAACATTGCGATCAAGAACCTGTTGAGGTAGGGATATCACCTTTGTCTCTCTAATTTGTGTATCATGCGGGGTGGGTATCCTTTTTTTTTCATGAGAAACATTTGAACCATTAAATAAAGATAATAACTGGTTATAGAATTGGGTTGGGAAGTTAGTGATTGCTGTTACTTTACTTTTTATATCCTATGATATTATATTTTTGAATTGAATCAACTTCTACCTACAGAAAATCACGGTCGTTGGGGGAATTTGCTTACGCAATTAAATGTTTCCCTATACTTCTGTATTTTCTTATGGATGGAAGCTTGTGGAATGTGGAAATTGGATAATCACGTAAAGTTGGCTGATTAAATGAAAATATGGAACCCTTGTGTTATCACCCCAGTTAAACAAAATGGAATAATGAACATGTGGGTGTTGGCTTGGTTACGTGGCATGTGTTGGGGGTGTTTTTGTGGGTTGTTGTGGATCAGGTGAGCAGTGGGGCTGCGGTTGACTTGGTTGTGGGTTGGTGTGAATTTTTTTATAGTGATAGGAAGCGGGGCTGTAGTAAATGGTATTAAAGGGATAATGATGTACGATATAGTTGTGGTTATGGCGGTTGACAGCGGGGCTGCAGGGTTGGGTTTTAATGTGAACGGGTTATGGGTTGTGATTAATAAATAAAATGTGGAAGAGTTAATGAATGGTGGGGCATGGTAATGAAACAGAATTAATAATTAATGCGGTTGGTTGGTTCATAAGAAGGACCTGGTTGTGTTACTTGTGTATTCCTAACATGATATGAGGATGGCGGGGATATGTTTTATGAACGTTTGGTGTGGTTGGTTGGGGATAGTTTCCCAGTAGTTAAGGAACTAAATAAACTAATTTCTACTTAAATGTGAAAACCTAAAGGGGGTTGGGTTTGTTTGTTGTATGCATGCTTCATAGTAGCAGTGCTAAGGCACGTGCTTAGTTTCTCTTTTTAGAAGCCATAGGTTGGGCTGTGTTGTTGGTATATATACATCTGTATATTTTGTGTTTTATCGCACCCCACCCATGTTGCGCACTTAGTGCCAAACACTCCCATTTTTTGGGAGAGGGTGTTTTTACCTTAGTTACTAGCTCCTTCCTACTCCTTCTCCCCTAGGCTTTGATGGCTTGAGGCGACCTTACACCTAAGACTCTTCGGGTAGGTTTCGATTGGGGTGGTTTTAGCCCAAGTCTCTTCAGGCAGGTTCTACTGATTCCCAATAATCTTCGGGATGAGGCCCAGGTGTGTGCAGGCGGGATACGTGGTTGTGAGGCCCAGGTGTGTGCGGGCGGGATACGTGGTTGTGACGCCCAGGTGTGTGAGGGTGGGATACGTGGTTGTGTGTCCCAGGTGTGTGCGGGCAAGATACGTGGTTGTGAGGCCCAGTTATGTGTGGGTGGGGAGTGTGTGGCAGCGTCAGGACGTTCATCGTTAGGAAGAGCATCTAACTAAAGGGAAATGGTGAGGGGTACCAAATACTCTTGTTTCTTATATACTACTACCTGTTTTGCTTGTGTTTTTTGTGAGTGTGGCTAGTGAGGTTGGGTGGATAAAATTCCTTGCTAGGTTTCTTCTATTGTTCTCACGGGACATTAGGATGTCTCCCCACTTGTGCATGAGAGCTTTAGGATTCCTTACTAAGTATACTTGAATGCTCACCCTAAGTTTACTTTCAGGTTTTCAGGAGGACTACTAGGGCCATGCGGGACCCTACTAGTCAGACAGTTGGATTTTTTGTTGTTGTTGTACCTTTGTTTTCTTTTGGTATTGTACTTTGAGTTTTCTTGTACTTGTACCTTGTTATAAAATTGTTTAAACATGCATGTGGGAATGATTTGGGTTTATTTCTATACACTTGTCCTTTTTCTTTTTTGGTGGTTGACTTGTCCTATTTCCTGATCTTTAAAAATAAAAAGGGTAATGCCTCCCATATTTGTAAAAAACTCATACCCTTGGTGTTAGTCGCCACCCCAGGGCCTACTGGAGGCGGGACTCGGGGGGTCATTATCTCCCTTTCGCCATTGCCATCTCAGGAGGGGCGTCTTTGGTAGGAGGGGGTCGTGACACTCACCTCCTTAGATCAAGAACCACACTGATAAGAGCCACACAACTCAATAAGAGGTTTGATAATTTAATTGAAATGAACCTACTATCCCTCATTATTCCCCTAATCTGTGATTCCCCAAAGACCCATAGTATTCTAATCATGTGATTGCATAATCGAGACCAAATCAACTCACACCACCCAAAACCCCACTACCTTAATCTAATGAGGGAAACATAGACACTTACCCATCATCTAATTGAATATTATATAGTCTGAAAATAAACATCACCCATTCATAGTACCATTAGTGAAATCATTACTTCTATCATTTTACACTACCAAAGACCTAAAACATCATTGGAGATATGGTGGATTTTTTTTAAAAAAAATCCACAATATATTACTCTCGTATTGAAGAAAAAATAAATTAATGACTCATAATTTTATTCAAATAATAAATCTGAAAATTGTTAAATAAAATTAGAAAATGAAATAAATTTATCACATATATAACTATTGATATTTTTATCAGATAAAAATTTGCTCAATCATCATAAATTAATTTTAATAATATTTATATAAAATTGTTTCATTTTTACCACGATACCTAATAGATTTATTTAATTCTAAAAAATTATCTTAAATGGTGTTCCTAAATCTCTCCTGAATATATCGAAAAATATAAATCAAAAATAAGAAAAATTATGTTATTATATTTGTATTAGGAATAGAATCAAGATATATCTACCTTATATCATGAATTTTTAATTTCAAACAATTAATTATAGAGGAAAATTATTAATGATTAAAATTATCTCTATGATTAACTTTAATCCATATTATGGATTGATGTCATTCCAATTTAGTTATCTTATTTATTAATAATTTTCATTATCTGACAATTTCACATTATATTTATAAATATAGATAAATGGTTATATAATTTAATTTAAATGTTTTATTATCACAATGAAACATTTAAATAAAATAGTCACACCTCCTCTCATCAATTTCTTATTAAATAAGGAATTAAACCCCCCTAGGTGGCGGCATCCTTGTTGAGAGAACCCGTTAACCCAAGATTTAGTAAAAAATATTTAAAAATATGAATTAATATATGGTATGAAGTGAAAATACATATTTAAAAAAAATAAAATTTTAAATTGAATATTATTCAATGTCCATGAAAATATAGGCAATTCCAAGAAATTCTCAAAAGGACAACCCAAATGATGCACCCCATTTAATAATCAATTAGGAATCATCTTTCTCAATATTATAACCAATTAGAGATTATATTATAGGTATTCCCATTTTAATAAAAAATTATTTATTTTAAAACATCATTTTGTGTTTGACTAAATCACTAATTAGGACTCATTTAACTAAAATTAGTATCTATAAACACAATGAAATAGAAATGTTTGGCAATTCTATGTAAATAAAACATCATTTTTATATTAAAACTCACAACATTATAAATTAATAAATCTATAAACCTCATTATTAACATGGAAAATATTTATCACAATTCCATGTATAAAATCGTCATCATATAATTTACAAGTCATATGAAAGTACAACATAATGTATTAAACATAAACATAATCCACAACACAAAAACAACCTATTATAAAAAACATAATAATATCATATATCCTTAGAAAACACATTCCAAAAGATACTCTTGCATCCATATTTTCAGGGGCACCTTAACTCCATCATCAACCATCGAACCACACATACCAACTAACATAGAAATACCTATTAACAATACAATCTCTTCAATATATAAAATTCTAGTATATCTTAAAAAAAATCAAGGTTCAAAAAAACCCAAAAAAAACTATAAAAATCAAATTCCACATAACATCATCTAAGGATATTATAATAATAGAAAATTTTCATCAATTTCAAATATCACCAAACCATTTTTAGGTAAAATAACCTTATCATTAATGTATGGTAATTCCATAAATATAATTAGAAAAGTTTTCTCTACTCCAATATTTCATTATTCTATAACGGTTCAATTCCAAATTTCACACATATCCCCATTTTTTATATTAAATTATCTTCATTTATCATGTGATTAATAAAAATTACCCACCACTACATCAACTAAAATATACAAATTATCCTAAAACAAATTAATTGGAATTTTATAATCCCCTACATAAATTAATCATTAATAAATGAAACATGATACACATATTAATACATGTTTTTTAAATGAAATCACAATAAACCCATATTCCATCAATAACACCTCAACTCAAATCACATTTTCTGTATTGATGTGAAACATGATCTCATTCATACCACCTTGTACGTAAGAGGATATATATTAGTAGGAATGGCCAAAATGGTACCTTAGGTAGGATGTTCCCTTCGTATCAAATTTATATTAGAATAAATAATTTCAACGGAATAAATAATAAATCAAAGCATTACAATAAATTTATTTTAATAAATAATAACTTTGAAATATTAAATATCAAAATGGAATAAAATAACTATAATATCATGTTACATCCTGATATTATAATATATGAACATTATATTTAATATCATGTATGACATTAAACACCAATAATAGATATGAATATAACATACTGATACATTATGATATATATAATATTATATATTAATCTATTCTATAGATATTAATTCATTAAACATTGATTTGTCTTGAGGATTTGTTTGAAATTATTCATTACACGCAAGACTGAGTTTTACTGAATTATAATATATTATTAATATATTAATTATTTCATATAATTAATTACACCGTAGATGTTGAATTATTAGTTATGAAAAGGATTAACTAACTTATGGAAATTTATTTTTTAATTCATTGGTTATTATGAAAATAAAAATTAATATCCAAACCAAATGAATATATAGGTAATGTTTTTTATAAACAACTATTCGTATGCTTTAAAAGGTGTCTTAAAATTAAATATTAAATTAATTAATATTATAGAATGACATTAATGAAATATATATATTATATATTGAATAAAATGATTATTTATTCATACAATATATTTTTATAGAAAGTAGATAAGAAAAATTGCAATTTTACACACAAAACCCTATATTGTTATACACGCTGTTTTTTCAACATTTTAATAGAGATCAAATTTTAAATCTAAATTTTGTAACTTTTATAAATTTTATATTTAATAATGAAATAATTTATTTAAATAATAATTACAAAATTAGTTGAGGGATATTTTTTTTATTTTTCTATGAAGTTTCATTTTCTAAAGAATGGTGAAAAATATTGATTTTTATTTGAAAACTACCTCTTTGTATATTTTATTTATAATGATAAACTATATTTCAGTTTGGATTTAAATTCCAATTATGTAAATAATATATACATTAATCCAATTTATGTCATTGAAATTAATTTCACTATGAAATTGATTATAAAAACCAATATTTTTTTGATTAATTTTACTTTAGAAAACCACTTTCCTGTCCCGTCTGTGGGATAAAATTTAATATAATAACTACCATATATGGGATTGAAATTTGGAAAAATAGATTCCTTATTTTTAATAGGAATAATTTATAATTTATAATATGGTAAATTTAGTTTTTGATCAAATATATCAGTGAATGTAGTAAATATTAGTTACAACGATTAAAGTAAAATTATGTTTAGCTTCAAACTAATCCATAAACTTAAGGTCCAAAATGACCTTTAAAATTGTAAAAAAATACTTTTTATGGTCATAGATTGACCTGATAATCCATTTAATTTAATTTTTTCCTCTACGGGATCCACATTACATGAGAGAAACAAGGGTGAATTCCCCTTTCCAAAAAATTTATAATAACTCCTCCTCCACTAAAAAAAATATACTCACCCATCCCACTAATTCACAGCTCTAAAACCCCTTGTATCACCCATAATCTTCCAAATTAATCTCGTGAAATCACTCCTCTCATCCTAGAATCCTCATATTTGTTATAATGAAAATCAAGTAATTTCTTTCGTATATACCAATAAGAGTTACCCGAATAATAGATAACATTATTCAATGATCACTTTTTGTTTCATTCGATTATCTACACAATAAAATCAATTTATATCGTTGTTATATAATTAAATACATATATTAAATATAATTATATGTCGTGATGAAATTATTTCTACCAAAACATCACAGATATCCATTAAATGGGATACGTAGTCATCATTTATATGTACGGCGGTCTACCGCCTACTGAACTGATGTCCTTAATTCTTCTATTTACCACCATTAAAGGTTGGAATAATGATTGATATATAGTTTATGTAAGATATATATAAAATTTATTATTTATTTTTAATTAATTAATTTGGATATTCCATATACCTTTATGCATTCCCGTTTGTGGGGATTAGATAACATCCTTTTTGGATGTGAGGACTACCACCTCTTCATAGTGACGTGATGTATTCACATATTACATTGAATGTATTAAGAATGTGTTTAAAAATTGTTAAATTTGTGTTATAAATATGATATTTTAATTATAATATACTTATATATATATATATATTTATTCTTTTAAATATGAAATGAAATGGATTTAGTGTTCGGGTGTATGTACGAATTACAATATCCATGAATGGTGCATTTTATTTCCTCTATAAAAATATTATGGATTATTATAAATACTTATAATATATATATATATGATATTTAAATCATGGTTTAAATTATGGAGATGAATAAATCATGATCTAATTAAAAGGTTAAACAATTAACAAGTCAAAATATACTCGAATAAACCTAGAAATTAACAACCAAAATTCAAAAATAATGAATAATTATTAACAAATAGGTAATAAGATATTATATGGTGATAATATATGATAATAAAAATTTGATTAAGGTTCTTTCGTAAGTTAAAAACGTATTTAAATTTCTTATACAGTGCATTAAAGGATATTCATAAAAAAGGAAATGCAAGGTTAGAGATTCATGCCTCACTTTTCATTCTATGAGGCATACAATATTTTCCCCTAGAATTTATTTTGTGTGGTGTATATACTTACCCTATTGTATTTTTATCCATTAATAAATTTATCATAATGGTATTTTGAGTTTCATCCCTCATTATTTCATTCATATAAAGACACATATTTTCCATGTAATATTTTTAAATATATAGAGTTATTTTGAGACTGCAAAATCTAACGGTGCATGATTACAAGGCCTGGAGTGCCCAAAATGAACCATCAATGTTTTTTATGATTTAATTAGCACCTGTAAGTAGTTTTCCTAGAAGAGTGGAATAACACTTAAACATTTTCCCAGATTAGAAATCAGAGGGCACCATTTCTTTCTTGATGGAGGGTTTATCCTACACGCGACTTAATATTAGTTGGTGCAGGAATCCTGTGAGAGAACTATAAAATGGAATAACTGTAAATAAAATAAT
The DNA here is from genome assembly GCA_963277665.1 of Viscum album. Taxonomy (NCBI): domain Eukaryota; kingdom Viridiplantae; phylum Streptophyta; class Magnoliopsida; order Santalales; family Viscaceae; genus Viscum; species Viscum album. The sequence goes on along the minus strand of OY728159.1, from coordinate 531,130,639 downwards.
TAAATAAATTTATTTTATTTTTCAAATGCTTACAACTCATGAACTGTGACTCAGATTAAAAATCTGAGACCACCGCTGAACCCATGAGGGTATTCTTTCATTAGGAAGATACTAATATTTTCCAGCGTGGGCCACCAGTGAATGTCAGTTTTTAGCCATAAATAAAATAATTAAGTGAAATTATTTTATATCAAAATCGATAACTTCTAAAAAGTGACTCGAATTAAAAATATGAGAGTGTCATTGAGTTCATTGGGGTATGTTCTCCTTAGACAGAGCCTAACCCCAACAATTGCGGGTCGAGGATGAACACTATTAATTTATTGAAATTTTTTTGAGGTACGTTCAGTGAACATGTGAGTATCATTTTACAACTTTTGAACCAGTGCTTGAATAAAAAATACAAGGGCACTGTTGAATCTACAGCACTGGGATTTGCTTAAGGAAGAATTTTCTTTGACCGCAATAGGTCTGGTGAAAATTTTTGGTTTTGTGACATTTAAAAAGAAATAAAATAAAATAAAATAATTATTTTATTTTCTTTCATATCCTCCAATGGACGAGTTGGGTGTGGGACCCACGATGTGAGAATCCAATAAATGGCAAGACCTTCCAATCTTAATTAACGATGTCATTGTGGAATTAGGAAGCTTCTTAATTAATGAGACCCACTAATTCCAAACGTCATTACTTACCCTTCCTCTATCCTATTTATGTGGATCTTGTGGGGGAGGTACCGGCACAACGTCAATAAGTAGAGAAGTGCTGAAGGAGTACCGAAATTCCAAACCCTTGGAGGACGGATCTGGTTCTGGAAAGCATTGATGAGAGACACCGAAATCGTGAACCGAAGGACAAAGTGCAAGCGACATTATTGGAATCCTATTGCGGGGACAAAGATCACTAATCCACCATCAAGTGCGGATGTTCCCTTTCATTTTCTGAGGTAGGGGGTTTATTTTAATATGCATTTTAAATGATATCCTCTTCCTTGTTCGTGATTAATACAAAGAACGTAGACCAATTGAAAAACGAGTTGATCCGTGATTCATTCTTTTTTGCGGGAGGTTTTCACGGGGTATCGTTGTAGGGTTTTGATTGTTGTTTAATTCAAATGATTTTTAAAACCTTAACCCCCCTCTCTCCTGTTAATGTGATAACACAAATGGAGTGGTTCTATCAAACCCACCCTGGATTATCAGGTACTTTTCTAACCTTGTGTGATTCATGGAAGACCGCTGGTGCGGGGAGACAACAACCGACTACGAAGGAGGGGAAGCACAAATGCACGCTACAATATGAGGCTGTAGCATTGTTTTTCAGTGGTAATCATAGTTGCCAGCATAGGTCGGTCGCACAAGAGGTTCGGTGCACTGTCGTGCCAGGCCGGTGCAAAAGGGGTTGCAGCTCGTCAGCTACAGTGGTCGGAGAAGGCGGTCGGCTCATTAGCCGGCCAAAGAAGGGAAGGACGGTGCCTCATCATGCGCCACCGATGAGCAGGAGGCCATGGACGAAGCCATGATGAAGGAGGAAGAACCTGCATTTCTAGTGGATTCCATGGTGACTGGGCGGTTCCCACCTAGTGCTGCTTCTTTACAAACAGAACCGCCTCTGGGCCGTTCTGTAGTTTGGGAGAACGAGGGTCACACCCCCCTCGCCCGCTCGGCGGATAGCGGTCAGGACACCACCTTGCGGTTCGCACCCTACGTGGGCTGGGATTCCCCCTTGCAGGAATCTTCCTATGCAGTCCGCCCCGCCAACTTATGGTCACCCTCTGCGGGCCACCATATGAGGGCCACCCCTTTACGGCTCGAGACTCCATTTGTTGGTAGGGATGCCATTGTAGGTCTCCCAATGTGGGCCTCCCTTTGCGTGTTGGGCCGCCCTAGAAGGTCATTATTGGGGGCCACCCCCTTGAGGGCTCGGTCAGGCCTCGGCCCAGCAGGCCGATCCCACCATGGCCCCGCCCAGACCGGGTCGGGCCGGGACGGTCCGACAAGGTCGGACCAGACCCTGACCCTACCGGGCCTAGAAACACTTAAAAGACCATATCATGAGGAACAAATGTCCATTTGATGAACCGTCTGTGGCATTGGGATCCATGGATCAATATGATTCTTTTGGAATACTACGAATGAGTATTGGAGATATTTTGAGTACAGCCGGGTTGGATCGAACCTGAATCCAACATGGTGCCTGAATCTACAACGCTTATAACTCACAGGTTGGTTGTCCGATTCAAGCACCATCTGTTGTTTTGGAACCCTTAAAGACATGTAGGTCATTTGGGTAACTCCTTTATAGAGATTAGTGATAGTTGAGGTATGACTGATATCTTGAGGGGTAGAAACATCAGAACTTGAGCTCACCGGGTGGGAAGAATTCAGTTGGTTGGTAGTGAGGCGGAGGTTGGAGACCGATCTTATAGAGGTCAGTGGTCGGCGATCCTATCTGGTTCAGTTCATACCAATCCTATGAGTGTCAAATCCTATGTGGGTCAGTGCACAATGATCATGTCTGGGTTAGTGCATACCAATCCTGTGTTGGTCAATGCTCAATGATCCTATGTTGGTAAGAGTATACTAATCTTGTATGGGTCAGATCTTATGTGGGTCAGTGGGGGTTAGTTACCTATCGAATCTAGGTGGGTCAGATCCTATGTAGATTATTGAGAGGGTTAGTACCTATCAATCTGATGTGGTTCAGACTCCATAGCGTCAGAAGCATTGCCTCTTGACAGAATAAGATAATATAGCTTCACAACTAATCATCTTTACTTCAATACTTCACTAAAAACATGGTTTTAGCTTGAACTTTTTTTGAGCTGTGTCTATTTATTTGTTCTTTTTTATTGAGATCATTCTTTTTTTCATTTTTGGAATTCTGAGAGAACATAGAGGGTCTTGGTTTCCCTACTGGGTATTGTTATACTCACCCCTACATGGGATTCACCTGCACCTTGTTGTGTCTTGTGCAGAAGATGAGCAGTTGGGATAAGGATTGAGGGATCCAGGACTAAGCGGTGCATGGAGGAGATGGGCATACATGGAGTGTTGAGGAGGTGATCTGTACCTACCCATTAGGTTGGATCCTCGGAGGATAACCCAATAGTTGTTTTCCCTCATTCATTTGTATTGTTCCTTTTACTTGTACTTCTACTTTTACATTTGGGCTTGTATTTTGACCCTATTGCTTCAGCACACTTTTTACTACATTAGTTTACCTGGTGGTTGCTTCTTGTCATTTTCATGGACTATTTGTCTGTACAGGTTAGAAAGGAAATTCCTTCCCATTATACGGATATTCCTTTCCAGTTCTTATCACCGGCCCCTGGCCTATGGAAGGAGGGATTGTGGTAGTCACAGCACCGGCACCGGGGGACGGGTCGTGACAAATTGGAATCAAATGAGTCAGTTCTACCGAAGAACTAGGACTCTGATCTTTTCAATTTAGCAATAGTGTTATGTTTTATGAGTGTGTTTTTCAGTTCGGGGAGTCCAGTGTTGGTGCGACAACCGACGTATCCACACACCAGGACCTTGAATTCTGATTTTCGACTCACTACAAGGAATCACTAATTGCGTGTGTTTTGGAAGAGTTTTTCTTTTGATTTCTTTTAGTCATCTCACCAGGTATAATTTATTAATAGTGGCACATCTTCTTTCTATCAGGATTCCACTATATAGACAACCAGCCAAGATTCCTAAGAGAGTACATGATGATGGCCCACCCAACGATGAGGCTTTGGTGGAGGGTCCTCTTACTATGTTAACACATTTGGGTGGTTCACCAGTAGCACCACCACCCATTGGGAAGCATATGAAACTATCCCCACCAATAGAGGGTGCACATTGACTAAGCATGTTTCATGAGTTTCAATGGTAGATAGATCTGAGGTTCTGGGGAGAGACAGATCCTCAGGTAGTTGAGACTAGATGGAGGTTGTGGCAAGAGTTTTCCACCTAGTTGGGACACTAGAAAATCAAATGGTGATCATTTCTTCTAGTATTTAATAAGTTTGTGACAATGAGGATGGTCCGCTTGGTTATGAGGCATCAATTCATGTACTGTTTCCCAAGATGGTTCCTTCAGATAGTGTGCTAGCTATATCACTTCCCTTTGGTCAGTAGTTACAACTGGATGCACCGGTAGAGGACACATGTAGTCTTTGTTCCTTACACATGTTTTCGTATCAGATACACCTCAGGTTCCAAGGTGATCCCAAATCACAAGCAGCTAAGGATAGGCTTGAAACGGTGGGCATTTTTTATCTACCCATTGAACTATTTGATCAAATGATGATCTTGGTAAAGAGCCTTCTATGTGGATCAATTGGATGATGAAATAGTTTAGATTACCCTGATCTTGCGAATATGTGACTTTTTCTCTAGACAAGCTTGAGAACCTTCCTCAGAGAAGGGGTTTCTTTCCACAAATACCTTAGGGAAGTGTGTTCCCTAGAACTTCTATAGCTTCGATAGGATGACATTTCAGTAGATGAGTATTCATCAAGGGGGTACAAACCAACCCAGATATTAAATGAATACATTACGGTTAGTGGTTTAGGGCTTGTTCCACCCAATGAGGTGCGTTTAGGGATATCTGAGCCAACACTATTCCTCTATGCATTCCTACTTATGTTAGGGTGCTAGAGAGAACCTTTTTGGTTGAATTTTATACAGCTGAGCAGATTCAGCTAGTGATTGATAGCAGTGGTAAAGTGAGAAATATATTCCCAGCTCAGAGACTTAGATGCGTAAAATATTACAAATATAGTAAGTGATCGAGACAGAAGAATCTTTGGAGCATCAAATGTGGAAGTAGAGCTAGGAGAGCAGCATGAGGGGGTATACATTTCTAAATGTTACAACCACCACCCAAATGTGGTCCTCACCAGGATTAGGGAGCTGGAGGATAGGGGGAGGAAGTAGCTATGTGTGGTCCAAGAGTGTGACCCAAGGGCTCGAGGAATGAATCAAGGTACGGTCTGTGTCTACTACTACCTTCTGTATTAATTGAAAAAGGTATTAATCATTCCTTCATTAAACTATGTTTCTGGTTAATTCATTGAATAGACCCTTACATGTGGAGATACCTTTGGGAGGAGACTCAATAATCAAACTTATGGTAACAGTGTGATCTGACCCCTGAGGTGAGAGTTTCAGTTGGAACCTCATGGTGGCAGTTTCGAGTTCTTACAACATTAGTTTGGGTGTGGACTGTACATTTACAGTCATACTCAAATTGAATATATTAGGAAAAAATGTTATGTTTTATCTACAACATTGGAATTGGGTTTTCCTTGGTATTTTAAAAAATAAAACCCATGATGAACATGATAAAATCATGCATGTGAGGGTGCAGCCGATCACTCTTGAGTCAGCCATCCTTACCCTCGTGGTAGCTGGAGTTTTGAGTTTTCAGTTCCAAATAAGAGTGGTAGAGTGTGAGTTGTTCATTTCCAAAGGTGCTTCCAGGAGTATCTCCTCTAAGAGAGAGGTATTTATACATTGGTTGGGTACTACCGGAGATTTGTATCTGACTTCTATAGGGAAGAAACACCCTTTTCAGCATTAACAAAGAAGGGGGAGTCTTTCCAATGGATAGAGAAGTGTCAACATTACTTTCAAAAGCTGAGATAGAGACTGATGAGTGCCACCATCTTTAAGCTACCAGAAGAGGGAATTGGGTATGTTGTCTATTGTGAGGCATCAGAGACCAGATATGGATGTGTCTTGATGCAATATAGAGGAGTGATAAATTATGGTTCACGACAGCTGAGACAGCTACTATGGCTAGAGTTCCTCCAAGACAATGACATTGAGATAGTATATACTCCTATGAAGGGGAGCATTTTAGCAGATGCACTCAGCAGGAGTTCTGATCTACAACTACTAAGTGAGGTCTCAGAGAAGCTATTTGACCTGTGGATATCCATTATGAATAATGATAGAGTAGCTTTCCTCTATTCTATGATTGTCACTCCTCCAATTCTTCAGCGAGTTAGGGAGGCGCAACTTGGGGACATTGACTGCGAGGTCCCACAAGCTCAAATATCCTTAGGACAATATCATGAAGGATTTTATGATGGTGGGGAGAACATCATTCTTTTAAGAGAATGCACCATGGATCCAGTGATTCTTCAAGAGGAGGTGTTGGGGGAGATCCATACAACCTCTTTAACAGCACATCCTAGAGTGGTGAAGATGAACCATTACCTCCGGCCTCAGTAACGGTGGCTAGGGATGAAGGAAGAAGTGGTAGAGTTTGTATCATGATGCCTCACATATCAGCAAGTGAAGACTGCAAAGAGCCGGCAAGAAGTCTTATGCCAATAGGGGATGGATACCTTTGGATTCCGTGGAGGGAGACCATGTCCTCCTACGGGTCCAATCCCGATGAGGAATGTAGATGTTTGGTCGGGAGACAAGCTATATCTGAGGTTCATCAAACCTTTATATATTCTTAGTAGAGTGGACAAGGTTTTGTACCATCTATATCTTTCCCCACAGACGCACCGGGTTCATAATGTTTCCCATGTTTTGAAGATGACGAGATGAGTGAATGATCCAACGTATTTTATCGACTACGATGAGTTGAACATTGATGATGGGGTGACTCTTATGGAGTTCCTGCTCAAGATAGAGGATCAAGAGGTGTGAGTCCTTCATAGACAATTGATCCCTCAAGTGTAAGTTTGGTGATAACATAGGGAACTTTAGGAGAGAACATGGAAGCGGGAGGCTCATATTCATGCTTAGTACACACTTTTTTAACATGAATTTGTTTTGGATTTCAGGGACGTAAATCCCAAAGGTGGGGAGAATTTAAACACATGATTTTTTTTGGTATTTTTTTAATTGTATGGAATTATTTTGAGACCTCAAAATCCAATGACACATGATTCTGAGCCTGAAAGTTCCAAAAATGATCTGTCAAAGATTTGTTAAGCATTAATTAGTTTGTGCAAGATGTTTCCCTAAAAAAGTTGAATAAATCTGAAACGGTTGCCCAAATCAAAAATATGAGGGCATCGTTGCATTTAAGATGGCAGTTTTACCCTAGGCACAACCTATGTTTAGTCGGCACAATAATTCAACGAGAAAACCCAAAAATAGCATAATAGTAAATAAAATAATTAAAGAAAGTTATTTTATTTTTCAAATTCTTACAAATCATTAATGATGGATTGGAATAAAATTAAAAGGAAACTATTGAGCCCTTGAGGGTATGATTTCTTTATGAAAATACTAACATTGGCCATTGTGGGCCACCAGTTAAAGTTAGTTTTAGACTGTCAATAAAATAATTAAGTGATAATTATTTTATTGTAAAATTCATAACTTCAAAATAGTAATTACGATTAAAAATCCAAGAGTAACATTGAATTCATTGGGGGTGTGTTCTCCTTAGATGATGCCTAGCCCTGATAGGTGAGGGTTAAGGGTGAACGTTATTAAATTATTGAACCTTTTTAAGGTAAATTTAGTAAACGCACGAGCGGCATTTTCTGTCTTTTGAACCGGTGCTCAGATTAAAAATCCAAGGGCCCCATTGAATCTTCAGATCAAGGATTCTCTGAAGAGAGAAATTACTTTGACCATAGTAGGTCTGGAGAAAAAATTATGTTTTGTGACTTTTTAAAAGAAATAATATAAAATAACTTCATTGTTTTTTTCATTCATATCCTCGAACGGACAAGCGGAGTGTGGGACCCGAATGTGTCAATCCAATAAATGGATTGACCTTCCAATATTAAGTAACGACATCATTGGGAAATTTTTAAGCATCCTAATTAATGATTGAAATTAATTCCCAACGTCATTACTTACCCACCCCTCACTTATTAATAAGGATCTTGGGGGGAGGTACTGACACTGGTTCACCAAGAAACTAAGTGCTGAAGGAGTGTCGAGATGTCAAAATCTTGTAGAACAGAGATAGTTCCAGTGAGTTGTGATGAGAAACACCAAAAACTCAATGTGAATGACAATGTGCATGTGGCATCGTTGGAAGCCTATTATGGGGACAAAGATCAGTGATCCATATTCAAGAGTGAACATTCTCGAATGTTTTCCGAGGTAGGGGGTTTATTTGTTTATGCATTTTAAAATTTTTCCCCTCCCTCGATCATGTATTATAAAAAGAACACTGATGAACCAAATTAAGGGTTTATTTGTGATTTATTAATTTTTTCGGGAGGTTAGTGTGGGGTATATATGTAGGGTTTTGATTTTTGTTTAATTCCATTGATTATTAAACCCTTAATACCCCTCATGTTTACCAGCTAACGCGGATGTCAGAGAAGGCGGCCGACTCATCAATAAGCCACCGATGGGAAGGGAGGCATGCCATCTCATGCCACCGGTGAGAAAGTGGTTGTGGACGAAGCTGCGGTGGAGGATGAAGAACCCTCACCTCTGGCAGGTTCCGTGATGACCGGGGGAACCCACTTGGCACCGCCACTTCACAAACTGAATGGACTCCGGGCCATTCAGGACTTTGCGAAACTAGGGGTCACACCCCCCTCGACATCTAGGGTAGACACCAGCTGGGCCACCCCCTTCCTAGTTGCACCCAACATGAGTTGGGCCGCCACCTATTGGGCAGCGCCCAACACGGGCTGTGCCTCCCACTACGGGCCGCCCCCTTGCAGGCCTCCCACTATGGGCCGCCCCTTTGTGGGATAGACATCCCTTGTGGGCTGGCCTTTGAGGGCCTGACCACCCTTTCGGGCCACCATTTTGGGTCGTCCCCTTACTTGTGGGGTCGGGTCGGGTCGGTCTCACCAGGTCGGACCAGACCCGAACACAACCAAGCCCATAAACACTTAAAGGACCATATCATGGGGATCAGACGTCTGTTTGACAAACCATAAGTGTAGTTGGGATCCTTTTATTGAGATGATCCTTTTGATATAATCAACTTATGTTTTGGAGACAGATGGAGTATGGTAGGGTGGGATCGAACCCGAATCCAACCGGGCCCCCGGAGCTAAAATGCTTATAACTCACAGACCGGGTATCTGATTGATAGACCATTTGTCGCATTGGAACCCTTACAACATGGTGGATCTTTGGGTTACTCCATTGGTAAGACTAGTCATAATAAAATGTAGGACCAATATCTCAAGGGGAAGATTCTACGAAATAGGAGCTCACCACGTGTGGGGATTCAAGTTGGGTGGCAGTGAGGCGAAGGTTAGAGACAGATCATACAGAGGCTGGTACTCTGTGATCCTGTGTGGTTCAATGCATACAAATAATGTGTGGGTCAGATCCTATGTGGGTATTCACTCACTGATCTTACGTGGGTCAACGCAAACCGATCCTGTGTGGGTCAGATCTTATGTGGGCCAGTGAGGGTTAGATACATGTTGACTCTGGGCTGGTCGGATCCTAGGTGGGTCAATACAGGGGTTAGTAACTATCGATCTTGTGTGGGTCAGAATCAATATGGTTAGAAGAAGTTTATCTTGACAGAATTAGATGATCTAGCTTCACGACTAGTCATATGTACTTTTATACATCATTGAAAACCTATTTTGACCTGACACTCTTTTTAAGTTGTCACTATTGCTTTGGGCATTGGGATTGAGATCATGATTTTTGGGTTTTCTTTGTGAAATTTTGAGAGGCCTTAGGGGGTATCAGGGTCCCTACTGAGTATTGTTATACTCACCCCTACCTGTGATTCACCCACACCTTATTGTGTCTTGTGCAAATAACGAGCAGCTGGCCAGCGGTTTGAGGGAGCCAGGAATAGATGGTGCGTGGAGGTGACGGGAGGAAATTTAGTGCTAAGGAGGTGATATATACCTACCCTTCAGGTAGGATCCTAAGAGGATGACCTAGTAGTTATTTTAACTTTTTCATTTGTATAGTTCCTTTTAGTTGTACTTGTTCTTTTATAGTTGGGATTGTATTACAACCAAATTTTCGTCAGCACTCATTTTTCAACATCTGTTCACACGATGGTTTCTTCTTGTCATGTTCTCGGATAGTGTGTCTGTACAGGTTAAAAAGGAAATGCCTTCTAATTAAAGAGATATTCTTTTCCAGTGCTAGTCTTAAACCCCTGGCCTATGGAAGGCAGGCTTGGGGTAGTCATGGCGTGGGTCTCAGGGGACAGGTCATTACATTTCATGTATATTATAAATAAACAGTTACCAATTATTAAGTCATTTTGTCTCAATTAACATTCTATTGAGACGTATTTGTAATTATTAACCAAATCACATTAATTTGGTGTATATAATAACCCTTTATATTTTAATATCATGTTTCAATCATACTACTTGGTATTTTATGTGTAACTTTTAATTATCTAACCAAAGTGGTTAATCATGAATATTATAAAGTGGTAAAATTTATCTTTTCAGTCTCACTTTCTTTTGGGATTGTAAAATTTATATTGAAACAATTACTTTATTGAAATCATTTTTCGTTAAAAATTTACATAAATATCCACATTCATGGATTATGGATATTATTATATCCTGAATGATATAACATTTTTACATATGGTTTCTACTTTTATAGTTATATGACTATATAAGTAAATACTGATAAATTTGTATTCTATATTCAATATATATATATTTAAAAAGTAATATCTTTTATTAATTGAATCAATAACTCATTATGAGGAATGGTTTGGATAGGAAGTGATGGGTGGGGATCTGACATAATATATCCCCTTGATGCATCCATAGGTTCTCGTGATACAAATAAATTGGCCAAATTATATAGTTTTCTACCCATATTTTTAAACTGTCTGGTGAAAGGACTAGATGGTATAGGTTTTCAAGTGCCTCAGACATGATGTTTAATAATTGGGAATTTAATTCATAGATATTTTATTTATTATTTTGATTATCCATTATAGTTTCAAAATGATAAAATCTATGGACTTATTTCATTATTATTCTATTGACTAAATGTCACATATTTTAGTTATTTACAATAGCATATTTAATATTCCTTTCCCTGATATTTTAATTTCATGTGGTTCTAGTTATTTACCTTTCCAGGTAGATTCATTCTTATTTAATCGGTATTTCACTCAATGTAATTACTGTTACTGGGAATTTGATCTCACCCTTATTATGCTTAATTTTCCCAGATTTTGGACAATAATCCCTTTGAATGAGATTCAATGATGATGAGATTTTATTTCTATTATGATTTATTTTCATTTTACAATATAATATGGGTATCAAGTATGCATTCTAGTATTCCAAAACTGTTAAATTATTTGTTACAATGTTATTGGAAGCTTATATCAATGCCAATGTAAAAAATTAATGCACCATCTATAGGCTTCTATTGTCATGGAGTAAAGCTGGTATTCAATAACATTTAGTAAAAACCTTCGTGACTAGATTTAGAGAAATAAAACTAGGGAACCTATCCCTAATATAGACATTGAGTAGAAGTATATAATAACATCCTGTAATTTTAGAATGGTATATATTATATCATTATTTTTAGAAATACACCCCTATCTTGATACTACATGTGGATGTGGTTCTGGAACATATGCACCTAGAGGTAACAACATTGAAAAGCTATGTCACCCCTAACGTGAAAAAAAAACGAGTACAATAGAATAGGACTTACTGTGCACTGGGGTTGACACTCTTGGGGAATATTATTCGCATAATTCACATTTTCTTAAAAAACCATTATGAATGATTTAAAACTAAAGATATCTTCAAAGAAAACATAGTTATTTTTATAAATTATATACACATAATTTTTTCAATTTATGTTATGTATTTCCCTAGTTTTTGGATTATAAATTATGTTATATAATCTTATGGTCTAATCTTATATTTGATATCATTTAAAAATGGTACATGTAAGTAAGAATGGTATCGATACTCATGGATAATGTTGAGGATTTTGTACTTTGAAAACTAATATAGTTGGTATTGGAACAGATTGTATTATAGATATATTAGGGAATATTAATCAGGTTAGGATGCATAACCTTATCTAGATGTCGAAACCTATTATGGAATGAGATTCATCAATGATGGATCACTTTATGTGATAGATTCCCCAATCGTTTGTTGTGACTGAGAATCCAATTGCAGCTGATCGATGGACAAATTCTTTGAAAAATACATTTATGGCATTAGTATGTAGTGAAAAGGAAAAGCTTATAATTGTAGTGAATTATCTCTATGGTGATACTGATAAATGGTGGTCATTGATCCGGAAAACCATATAGGGTGAAGAAAGTGAACTCATGGAATGAAACACTTTTATGGAGACATTATTCAACAAGAATTTCCCTCAAGAAGAAAAAAAATTGGGAGGAAGAGAAAGATACTTAGTTTATAGAAAATGAGGATGAAAGTGTTGTAGCTATGAAGCTACATCCGACGATTTATATGGGTAGAAAATGGATTCCATGCATAACACAGAAACCAATATTTTTAATTTCATTAAAGGACATAATCCAAGTATCTGAATGGATCTGAGGTCTCAAAGAATGAATTACCTAGACAAGGAATGAATTATCAAAGTAATATGGATTCAATGGGATGAAATACTAGTAGATTATAGTATATAAATTAATATTTAATGGGAAGTGGGGAAAATGGATGTTCCAACCCACGATTAATATGGAATGAGTCACCTTGAGAAATGGTTTAATGAATTGGGTATCAGTTATATGTGGGAATAAAAGGGTCTCCAAGTAAAATAATGAATAGATAAGAAGGAAAACACTACTATTATGTGTTAAAAATACAACGATATATGGTAATTTGAAAATTAATTCTCTAAAAATGAAGTTAATATACCTCAGAAGAAGCCAATAGATCATGGTCATGCATATATTATTGAGACAACTAATGTGGAATTATTAATTTACATCTGTATTTAGATCTAACATATAAAATTTTCAATTATATTATTTATGATGTTCTAATCATATGATTTATGAAAAATTTACGGAAATAATTGAAATAAATCCTCATCAAGTATTTTAGATCGTATGTTGAATAATACATATCAAATTGATTCGGAAGTAAGTTAAACATTTTGGAAAAAATAGGGTTTTAGGAAGGATAGGCTTTAATATATTTTGATGTTGAGACAATGATTTTTAGAAAAAGAGATTTTATATATGGATAATGTAAAATGGATACTACTAAATACCATGGAAATGATTATAATTTATTGGATCATAATATTTTAGAAAGGTTAAACATTCATGAAATGGTTTAAGCTGAAATTTGAATTTAGTTTTACAGATGGATATTTTACATCAACCTAGGATTCAACTTATTCTATGAGGTGAATTATAAATTGTTCAAAGAAAAACCAAAGTCTAATATTTTTCCTTTGATATAAATATATTTTATGTAATTTTATTTCCTTATATTCCAATAGATTGAGAGAATTTATAAAATCTAGGAAAATGGTCTTTAAACAAAAATATTGTCCTATTATCATTTTTTTAATGATATCAATGAAAATTATAAACACCTATAGTTTATGGTTTTTTTCAACAACATTCACATTAAAATTATCACTATAATTATCTATCAGAACATTATTGTTATATTTTTTTCGATGTCTATGTTTCCATTATTGTCCTTTTATTTGAGAGGTTATTTTTTGTGATGAACATCACAATTACCTTACCCTGTTATTAAGAAGGTTTTTTACTATCCCTATTTACAATTTGTTTTTAAAAAAAATAGTATTTTAATATAAAACCCTATATTACTATGATCAGGTGAAAATTGTGAGGATGCGGTTTTATTAATGTGAGCAAAATATAACACCTCGAAATATTAATGTAAGAACATTATATTTAATACCGTGCATGACATGAAACACCTAAATTAGAAATTAATATGATATAATAAGGATTTAAGATATTTTTAATAATTTTAAAAAATATATTCTATATATTGTAATTCATGCAACACCGAGTCGTCTTGTGACTTTCTTTGGTAGTTTGTGTTACACAAAAGAATGATTTTTACAAAACAATACTATATTATCAATATATTAATTATATTATATAATAAGATAAAATCTACCCTTGAAATTTTTGGTTATTAATATGACTAAATAACTTAGGGAAATAAATTTTTTAATTCATTGCGTGTCTAAAAACTAAAAATTAATATAAAAACCATTTGAATATATTGGAAATGTTTTTATATAGAATAATTTTTTTTGCTTTCAAAGGTGTTTTATTATAGAAAATTATCTTTATTATTATTATTTAATGATATTTGTGAAATATATATATATATAATATAATCAATAATTAAATTTTTATATTAATCCAATATATTTGAAAGGGATAAGATAAAAAAATCATGATTTTATACTTAAAAACCGACATTTTTATAAAAGTAGTTTTAGATTCTTTTAATGGGAAAAAAATATTAAATATAAAATTTAGAAAATTTATAAATTTTATATTTCAAAATAATTTTTTTTTTGAAATTTTAATGCCTAAATTATCTTATGGTGATTTTTTTGAACATTTCTATGTAGTTTCATTTTTTGAAGAATAGTAAAAAATAATGAATTTTAATTCAAAACAGCTTCTTCGTCTAATATATTTATAAGGATAATATATATTTTAAATTGGTTTTTAAGTACCATAAAATCAATCATAAATAAATAAATCCACTTTATATCATTTCAATCAGTCTCAATTTGAAATATAATATAAAAACATAGTAAAGTTTTGAACATTTTTACTTTAAAACCCCACTTTATAATCCTGTCTCCACGATTTAATTTAAATTAATTCCTATTAATTATATTCTAAGAATTTTGAAAAATGGGTTAAATATTTTTAATAATCATAATTTATTATTTATAACAATTTCAAATTAATTTTTGACCGAAAATATTAGTAAATGTAGTTAAAACTAATTACAACGATGAACTTAAAATTAAGCTTACCAAAGGACTAAACCAAAAACATAAGAGCAAACATGACCTATAATATTTTCAAAAATAATTTTTATGGACATATTTAATCCATATTCTTAATTTTATACAATTTATTTTACCATTTTATAAAATTTACATGATTAAACATCAGTGGAATTGTTTTACAAATAATTACAAGAACTCAACTCTTCCTCCACTCTAAAAAAGAACCCACGCCTCCCACTTATTCATACCTCTAAAGAACATCATTTTCGTCCCAATTTTTCCCAAATAATCACCAAACATTCCTCCCATAATTATAAACGCCTATACTTGGTAATAAATCAATCCAAGGAAGGCTTTTATTATAAATCGAAATGAGTTACCCGAATAAGTTGTAACCTTCTACAATCATCACAATTTATTTCATTAACTTCAGCACACATTAAATTATTTTTATACAATTATTATACAATAAAATCAGCATATTAAATATAATTATATATTTTTAGGATAATATTTCATCCAAAAAGTTCACAAACCTTAATAAAATGGGATACATAATCAGCACTCAAGTGTACTGCGGACAACTGCCCCACGAACCGATGTAGTCTATTATTCTATTTACCACATTTAATGGTTGAAATATTGAGGGATTTATAGTTTATGTGATATATATAATATTTATTATTTATTAATAATTCATTTATTTTGATATACCACATAAATCCCTGCATTCCATTTTCTAGGAATACAATAATATTGAATGTGGATGAGTGGATTACCACCTCCAAAAAGCGATGTGATTAATTCACACCTTACATGGAATGTGTTTAGAATGTTTTTAATAAAAATATGTAAAATATATGAAGTAAATATTATTTTTTAACTTGAATATAAGTATATATCATTTTAAATTCTTTTAAATACGACATGAAATGGATGTAGCATCGATGCATATGTACAACCTTCTGTTTCTATGAAGGATTTATTTAATTTATTATCTCCAAATATTACAGATTATTATAAATAACAGTATAATTTATATATATGATATATAAATAATGTTTTAAAATATTTATATGATAAAATCGTGATATATTTAATAGGAAAAACAATAAAAAATCATAACATACTCGAAAAACTAGGCAATTAGCGACTGACATAGTGAAAATAATGAATGATTTTTAACAAAAAAAGGGATTAAGATATAATAGGAAGATAATATATGATATTCAAAATATTATTATGGTCATTGTATAAGTTATAACATGTTTACAACCCTTATTCTTTAGTTTAAATAATTTTCAGTCAAAATGAAATGCTAGTTAAGGGATTCATGTCACACTTTTCTTTCCGTGGGGTATACACCAGTTTTACCACTTACTTATTTTTTTGTGGTGTATATAATTACCATATTGTATTTTACATAAGAAATAGATTTGAATTCAATGTAATTAGTTTTTCATTTTATTTTATTTCTTTCATGGGCATTATAATTCAAATGTTACCAATTAGTAAGGTATTTCACCTCAAATTAAATTCCATTGAGACATATTTTCAGTTATATACCAATTCTCATTAATTTGGTGTATATAATTCCTTTTTTAATATCACTATTCACTGATAATTCATGGTATGTTAAGTTTTATTTTTAATTATCTCACCATGTGGTTTAGTATAAAAATTAAAAAGTGGGAATAGTTATCTTTACAATCATAGTTCTGCGGGGATTGTTAAGTTTATCTAGAAATAGTCACGTTATTGTAATAAAATATTCATTTAAAATGTACATCATTATCAACATTAAAGGTTGTTGAGTATTTTGATTGCCAAAACCACATTCCATTTTTACATATTGTTTTTACATTGATAGTTATTTGGTTATTTTGGGAAATATTGATAAATATGTATTCTTTATTAAATATAGCTATTTGAGAAGGTATATTGTTTTCTAATTTAATCAATTACATGATATGAGGAATTATTTGGATAATATGTTTTGGATGGGTCCCAAACATTATATATCCCCTCAATTCATAGATATGTACTCATGAGAAAAATAATTTAGCCAAATTAAATGAGTTTCTACCCATAGTTTTAAGCCATCTTCTGAAAGGTCATAATGGTATAGGTTTTCTTGTTATTCAGACATGATGTCCATTAATTAAGAATGTAATTCAATGATATCTTACTTATTATTTTTATTATCCATGATATCTTCATATGATAAAATCTATGTATGCATTTCATTACTAGTTTAATGATTAACTGGTGTTGTTTTAGTTATTTACCTAGATATATTAATTATTCATTATCTAGTTATCTAAATAGAAAGTGTTATTTTTTATTTATCATTCCATGTTGATTTATTATTATTTATTAATTGTTTATTGAATTTTACTTACCCTTACTATACATTTTAGCTCACCCTTATTATATTTTCTTTCCCCTAGTTATGAAGATGAATCCTTTGAATGAGTGTCAATGATGATGGGATAATATTTTAATTATATGTTATTTTATTTTTTCAATGGAATATACATATCATTTATGTAATCTTGTTTTCCAAAACTGAACTTTTTTTTGGTCCATTGGGATTTGAAGCTTGTATGTATCCTAGTGTAATAAAGTAATTCCCCACCTCTAATCTTTTGGTGTTGGGTAATTACATATCATGTTAAAGGGGATCCACACTTATAGTGGATCAATGTTTATATAGTAATCAAAAGAAAAATTAATTATAAAATAGGTTCCACTATAAAACCTCCATGATTATTTAGAAATATTTCCTTAATACCGTCCACATCACCAGATAAGAAGTCTATTAGGGGAAACTTTCCCTTGGATAAAACCCCAATCAAGATGTTATTACATGCATCAAGATTACTATGTAGGGTGTGAATAATAACCTACTAGGAAACCACCAATGATACCTCAGAATGATTTTAGTAGTTTTATAAAGTTTTATTCATCAAACATATTTGGTAAATTAATAAATAACCATCCAATACCTATCAGGTCATCGTGAGCTATCTAATCCACCAAAAATCCCTAACATTATTTTTTAGATGAATTCTGAAAGGAAGTGTTTGTTGGAATATTAAAGAAACTTATCGAATACCTAACCCTACCCTTCTCAAAAAATGGATGTATCAAAGAATGAAACTACCTTCTCACTCAATATAGGTTAATCATTTCACAAGTCACACATTATCACTCATGGTTCACCATGATGTGAAAATCTTGACCACTCTTTCTCACTGAATATAGGACGGAACACATCTTAAGCCACACCTTATCACTCAAATTGAAGGCATACCTCACAAATCCCATGGTAAACAACATGGATAAATATGAATTAATCATTATAACAAACAAAGGGACCTATTACTATTAATACTATGTTTTATGGAGATGTTTTGAAGATGCATGTTATAAGAAGTATTTCTAGAGGAGTTGTCTTTTTATGATCAATGTTATTCACATAACTAGGATAAGTACATAAATCACTTAGAATTTTTTTTTGAATTGGTGGTAGGTTCAAAGAAATTATTCAATTAGGATAACACATTTTTTACCACAATATTTAGAGAAGAAAAATAATTCAAAAAAGGCCACTAAAAATGTCTTCATATTTTACCTAATGAATATTTTAGGATCAATATGATTTCAAGAATCATACTTATGTGTCACTTTATTTTGTATTCTATAATAATAATTATAATAATTCTTATTTTATGGTTTTACTTTATCAAAAATAAGTTCCATATACTACAAACCATAAATACATCTCATCAAACTTAAATGAGGGTGCTTGTTAAACAACATGGGAGAGCCAGTCTGAGTATCCCACATTGTAAAAGTGGTGTGATTGGTTTTATATATCACAAAAAATTTGTATGATTGGTGATAACTTATATGGGAATGTGGTTATGCACAATAAGGTGTTGAGCCACCCTGTGGGGAAGTATATCCATGTGTGATGTCTATGATAAGTGTATGTAAGTGACATCCTTGAAACTGGATCAAGGTGCAGAAGTCATTGGATTTTTTATTAAGTGAATATTGAACAAATAAAAAATAGATGTGTGAGATGCAACCACTTGGTACTATTCCTCTACCATTAAAACATATGTACAACTTCTCCATCATCATATCCAAGTAGTATGTATCATTCACTCGAGCAAGTAATCATCTTCAAGCAATGACGGATATAATTTACATAAAGTTGAGGTGTAGTGAATAAAATTTTGTGGTTGAACCCCCCATGACCTTTCTGGATTTATACATGGTTATTTCAAGCTAAATATTGAAATACTATGATATAGATAACATTCAGGCCTACATGTTAAGCTTTTTATAAGATACGGTCTTCGAGGAAAATGTTGATACTGAATGAAAACAACCTTGTATAGGTTTTTTAAGAATCCATAGTGGATGGATGTATTCTATCTATAATAGATAATGTAAATTTAACCACACGTATGTTATATTCACATTGCAATGAGATGATGACATTATTGAAAAGATTCCACCTTTATCTGTGTTAGATGAGAAACCTGAATTTTAAAATTATTTGAATGTAGATATATTTAGTCATTCAGAAGTAATGTTTGACACAAATTAATTCTTGGAGATACAATGTGGCATGGAACTAGGATATTAGGTGTTGATCCTCTCATATAAAATATAAGAACTAATATTGGGAACATTATTACCATTATAGAGAACATCATTTTCCCCAAAAAAAATTTAATCACCATTACCATATAGTTTTGTGAAGAGGAAATACCATGTAGAACTCTTCTTGTGTGAATAAGAATAACTCAAGTGATACTCTTATGTGAAAGAGAATAAGAAATTATGATGCTTAAAATTATGCCACACACACTTTAACTTCTTCTAAAATAACAACTTCTTTAAGCCCTTCATATTTTCCCAAAACTCTAACACAAATATCCAAAACCCTTACATGATGGATGTTACTTCTTGAGATATCAAAAATTGTTCTCACCTATAAATTTTTCTTCAATAATAATAGCAGATAATTCATATTATAGATAATGTGAGTTTCATGAAATGTTTTATATTGATGCATATTCCTCATACACATTAAAGTAGTGATATCTTGCAATACGTTGATTTGAATTAGTGGGGGAAAGTGAATGCATTATGTAAGAAGTAAAACCAAACACAATAAAAATAGATTATAAAAAATGAGGATAAAATTAATACTTTATAGGGTTTATAAAGACATCATATAGAAGTATGTTCATTCCTATTGTTGGGAAAAAATGTGAATTAGAATATGGTCTTTCTTGAAGAGTAAAAGTGTAAGGAAATTAAAGTAGTATAATGACAAATTATTGAATCCTATTGTTAAAGATTCTTATAGTTGTTGTTGTTTTTTCATCAGTAACATATGTGAGAAGAAAAAACACTATTAAGTGAATAAACTAAAATGAAATTTTAAGTATACTATCTGCTTATTGTAACCACATGTAAAGAAATTAATTCTAGTGGTTTTCTCCTAATGGATTATTTTCAGACAATTCCATGTAATATCTACTCTTATTTAGTAATGAACCATATAAATTATTTTATTCAATAGTTTATTCTTGTGAGGTTTTTTTTAAATGTGTTATCTCTTTATCCAAATGACAAGAATGTTTTAGAAAAAAGATAATTATAAATAAAAGATCACTGATTCACCCACCCCCCTCTCAATGATCATATAGATCCTTATTCTTCTTTTCATTTAACTAAACCACTGTATTTTCCATTAAATCCAGCCTAGCCTCAATAAATCATTAAAATCTCTTTTGAGGACCAATTATCTAGGAGGGTCTCTCTATCATCACCTATTAAATGAGATTAAAAAATACCTTATCTAAGAAATAATTTAATTGATCCCCATCTGAAGGGTCAACCATATCCATATAGACCTACTAAATCAATTAAATACCATTTTAAGAGTTCTTATTGGGTTATACATTCACTCATATTTAGGTCAATATAGTAAACATATTATTAGTGTTGGTACATGTAAATGACTAAATACCTTAACCTTAGTGGATCGTACTCTCCATGCCCAAATTATTAATTCAACACTGAACTTATAGAAAAAAAAATCCACCCAAATTCACAAAATTTACTGTTATTTCATGGAAAACTAATATAGAGATAAATAATAAAGAAACATGGAATTGGGTAGTGTTATTCTCACAATAAAAATCACCTCTTCCACACGTGACACTTTATATGGAAAAATAAATGTTAATGGAGCTCAAAACGCCTCAAAGATAAATATCATGTCACTCAAGTTATGTGTGGGTAAAGAGAGTAGGTGGAAGAAGGTTAAAACTGTATCAAGGGAATAATTAAAAGGATTACCTAGAAAACCACTCAGTGAGGATATCATGGTGAAGGCTACACTACGGATCTACCTTGGTAGTTAGTTCTATGATGCGGAACATAGACCACAGTGTAGGTACATTAAAATTAGTCAATTGTTTAAAAAACTCATGTATTTTATTTTAAATATGTTGCTGATAACATAGTGAATTTTTCCTGAAAATAGTCGATGTATCACCCCAAGATTTTGTAGTTAGTTATTTTCTTTAAATTAATTCAATAGCTTGCGCTATACGCGACACCAAGTTCGAGCACACCATGACATACCAAAATAGCCATTGAAAAAGAAGTTATTAATATTATTAAAATAATTTTGATTTTTCTATAATCCATATAATTTTAAAATCCATAATATTTTTTTGTTAAATATAATATAAGAAGAAATTGTTTTTTCAGATAAATGAAGTATTTTTAAAAAAAATGCAATTTTACCACCTTTTAATGGAAAACCCTTTTAAAAACTAATATTTGACACTTTTATGTATTCAATTTATTGAAATTAAATTATTATTTATAATAGGGACATAAAAATATATTTTGGATAAATTTTTGGATCTCTTTCAATAACATTCTTATTTTGATGAATACTGAAAAATAGTAAATTTTAATTGAAAACCACATTTTTACTCGAAATAATTTATACGGTTAAATTATTCATTTTAATGGTTTAGAGTTATAATTAGATTATATTTTTTATAATTTAATTCAATGTATGTCATTATAAGTAATTAAACATTTAAATTTGACATAAACACATGTGAATCTTTTCAAAGTTTTCACTTTTTTAAAACTTGCTTTTCGGGTTTGACAATGAGAATTAATTTTAAATTAATTAATGCAACATCTATTTTTTTAATTTGGTAAAATAGAAATAATTTTTGAATTCATAATATCAAAATTATCCTAGGGTATAATTTTGGTATTTTTTTGAAAAAATTCTATTTTTGATGAATAGTGAAAAATGTTGCGTTATAGTTTAATTTCGACTTTTTATTTAATTGATTATTTCTTTTATTTAAATTT
The DNA here is from genome assembly GCA_963277665.1 of Viscum album. NCBI lineage: Eukaryota > Viridiplantae > Streptophyta > Magnoliopsida > Santalales > Viscaceae > Viscum > Viscum album. Next base: position 531,108,281 of record OY728159.1, on the reverse strand, counting down.
ATTTTAAGTAAAAAAAGATATATAATACCTATATAATTTATATTTAATACATTGGGGTCATTTTATAATAAAATTTTATGTATAAAATTTTATTGAACATTTTACCGTCTTTTACCCACCTTCTAGAAACATTTTCAAATTTGCATAACACATAATTTTACCACTTATGGGAGTTGAATTTAAAAATTACAAGAGACATGGTTGAAATTAGTAAGTAAAATGTGATTCAATAAGATGAAAATAATTTTTGGTGAATAATATGTTTTGACTTTTAATTACCATGGTCAAAAGTAAATAGGATAATTAAGGGTAAAAATGATATTATAATTACTCAATAAAAAGTCATAATTCTATTGTATAAGTGTAATTATAAAAAAACAACCTTATGAATAAAATATGATCATTTTGGTCCACTTGTATAAGATTGGGACTTATTTTTTATTTTATTTAAAAAGAGTTAATAGTGTTAAATTCAAAGGTTAATAACAAATCCATTTTTAATATAGGGTTATACATAAGATAAATTATACTATAATTATTAATTATAAAGATAAAAATATTTCCTAAATTATGGTATTTTAATTATAATATTTAGATATTATATAGTTAAATTTATTTATGACACAATAGTGATGCATTTATTACCTTATTGATGAATGATTAAAATAATTGATATTATAAATATCCATATAAATGTAGTTGGAGACTTTTTAAGAATTAAACTGATTTTATAGGTTAATATGAAATTTTAGGGTTTATTGAATAATTTTATTCAATGTAATCATGTTTTTATGGTTTTCAAAAAAACCAAATACTAAATAGTGTCAGAATTGAAATAATTGAGTAAAGAAAATACTATATTATTAATTGATATAATATTCCATGAATTCTATGGTTCAGAAAAATGACTTAGATAAGGTTATATATATTAATAATGAACCACTTGGGGTTCATTTGTCTTGTTATAGTAAAATTATTAACCCTATAAAATAAAAATACAAATAGACATGGTAAATGTCAAACTATTTAACTAAGAGTTAAATCTAAAATATATGGCTAATATGGTGACCTAAACCTATCTAAAACATATTGGTTGAAATATTTTCGACCCATACGCACCATAAACTAGAAATAAAACATTTTATAGCCATTAGAAATTGATAATTATTTTATTATAAAATAATATTTCAAGCTTTTCCTAAAGTGACTCTCACCTATCTTATAAAAGGGTACATACCCTTATCCTAATTTGACACCTCCAGATCCATAATACTGTACCAAATCCTTCTTATATGTCCTCCCAAAATTCCTACCTTTAGCCTATAGGCCTTCCTTTGGTCAGATATCCATCCTAAAGAGCCCTTTTGATCAAATAAAATGGAAGAACCCCAAGAAGATGTAAATATTTTGTCACATCTTTCAGGTTCTTTTCTACTTTCACTTACTCATTATTTTTTGTTTCATCTCTAAAATAATAACTCCAGTATATTCTATATACTGTGATATTATTATAAAAATGGAAAAACCATATTTATTATTCTATCCATCATATGAATGACAAAGTCACAGTACATGTGTACGTACGACTTACCATCTCGATGTCGTGGTGTAGTTTCTTATTCAAACACTTCATTATTTGGATGGGTATAATAATGAGTATAACCAATGAAAAAATATTAATATAAAATTTTAATTATTCTGTATATATGATATACCATCCAATTATATATGATTTCACTTTCAATATAATTATATGGTCGCTCGGGCGTACGTACGGATTTCCTTCTCCACGAACGCGATGAGATTCATTTCCCATCATAATCATTCCAGAATAATTTTTATTTTATGAATGAAAATAATTTTTAAGAACTTAATATCATTCTAGAAATGAATAAAATACATCACATCCATAACAAACATTTCTTACATAACCAAGCATATAATGGAAAATGGATTAGTTAACTCCCAAAATGATGATAATACTAAAATATTATTAACAAAGCAATATCATAGGATTATATAAGATATTATATTTATGTATATTTTCCTTCTATTATTTAATAAAAATGATTTATCTATTATAAAATAGGTTAACATACCCTCTACTAAGGAAATGTACAAGGTCATGGTTTTCTAATCTCACTTTTAATTCTGTGATATTTCCTTTGTTCGCCACATATTTATTACAAGTGGTGTATTGTGTACTTCCGTTTGATATATATTTTCATTATTCTCTTAATATTCAGGGAATTATATGATTCATTTTGTGGTTATTAACTCTGGGTCATTCAACTCGATTGATTTCAACATGGTAAGGGGTTTTTATCTCACCTCTAATTTCTGTGAGATTCATGCTATATTGCCACCATTTCCTTTTGTATGGTGTATGTATTGTCCATGATGGTATTACTTATGTAATATAATTTAATTTATGGGTATTTAAATCTTTATTATATGATCCTTCTTTCATGGGGTTTATGTTTTTTATTTCACCAAATCGGTAAAGTAATTTCTAATTTTGATTTCCACTCATTGGGTTTTACGCAAAATTCATTGATTATTTTACTCCAATATTATGTGTGAAATAAACATTTATTTACTTATGTAATAATTTCTACTCCCCTTTGTGTGGATATTTTTTTATACACATAACCACTCCATTGATAAATTCACAAGTCCTCGATATGAACTTGATAAGAGTAATCTTAACTCAATTTTCATTCATTGAGTTAAACATCCAAGTCATTAGTGTTGTTGTTACAATAATATTATTGAATGTACTATGATTACTTTACACTGAATATCCAATCATATTTAGTGTATTTATATTTTCCACACATAAGTATTTCATTGATTTATCTTTATCTTAAAGATAATATCTTTATAAGGGATTTCATCTCAACTTACATTCCATTGATTATTCTTTGTATTTATGCTCCAATTTACTATTATTTGGTGTATATACTATACATTAACATAATATATCATGAATACCTTTATTATCAAATATTATAATGTTTTTATTACCTCAATTATTTGTATTCAAGCGTCTCTCATTAGGTTTGGGACTCTAACTAAAATACCATTTTAAATGTTTTAAAATTTTCATCTTCTAAATCTTTCTCATTAATATCCTTGTTTAAAAAAATTAGGATTTATTTTTATAGACATTAATGTTTTAAAACTAAAATTCCTTCTAAAATATTCAACATGGTATAAGACACATTGATTCAAAAATATATTTTAAAAATCTTCATGATAAATAGTAATAATTTTAAATGTTTTCAAGAAAAAGGGGGACATTTCTCTCAAATAGTTTTGATTATTATTCTCATATATCTCAATATACTTTACTATTCTTGATTGAGGTTAGTTTATTATAATATAATCTTCTATATTGTATTTAATGAGTTATGTTTGACTATGGATGTGCTATTTTTATACCACTCATGGTTTATGGTTAATGTATTGACATTTCATATGATATTTTTATACGAATGTTTATGGGATGTTTCAACATATTCAAATGAGGAATGAATTGGAATATGTAAGTGACGGGTGGATCTTATTATAGATCCTCGATGGATCAGAAGATCTCATTAAAAAAACTAGTTTCTTGGCATGAGGCATTGAGAAAATATTTTTTGTAGTCTCGGTAGAAGGCCTTGACTATGTGGTTACGAATTATGGTATTATGCATTCCTTCATCATAAAATTGGATATTTATATTACATGTCATTATTTGAATAGTATAATATCCATGTGAATAAGTAAATGGAATTATTTGATTTATCTTTTCTATATTATTTTGATGTTTTAGTTTAAAAGGATTTTATTCTAGTCTTATACATTTCTTTAAATGTTTATTGTTACCTATAACCATTTTCACTATAGTGTTATCCTTACTAATAATTTGAGCTCACCCATTTCTTATGTTTTATTTTTTTCCAGGATGCAATGAAGTATATTATGATTAACCGGTAGGAATAGGATAAGGGATATAAGAGTGTTCATAGGGGGCACATTGATCTTTTTTTATTTCATGATATAATGTAAAATTTATTGATGTATCTAGTACTTCCAAATATACTAAAATGATCGGTCTTTTGGGACATGATTCCCTGTATCATGACAATGTTATGTAATATTGCACCGATTTTGAGTAACTGGGGTCGGGGCGTTAATGTTGGTATCAGAGGATGTTTAGTAGAAACCTTGGAAGCTAGATTTAGAAAAACATAGATTAGAAAATACTACCCCAGGATAGACATTGAGGAATAGTATAGAAAAACATCCAAAACTTTTGGTAATATAAATATTATATGGGTTTTCTAAGAAATAAATCTCTATCTGGATATAAGCAGGCAGAGGCGGCTCTTTCACAAATATACCTAGGAGTGAAAACTCTAACAAGGAGTTTTGTGCTTGACCTAGGGTATACTGGTAGAGGACAATATGCCTTTCTTCACTCTTGGTTACGACACTCATGGGGGATATTCTTTAGATAATTCACATTTTTATTATAGACCGATTTGATGGATTTTAATATAATATGAGAATAAATAACCTAGGTTAATCCTAAGTTGTTTTAGATTGAAAATAAGGTGTTATGATATTCTCTAAATGATTTCATGACTCACACTATGCCTTATTGTCTTAGTCAATGAATAGATTTCAAGGAATTCATATTAACATTAAACATGTTATAAAAGGTGGGAACAGTGCTGGAAATGTGCAAAAAAATGGAATGTTGATAGGTGTAAAATATATCATGTTAATGTTGAATTAGTTTTACAAAATTATGATCAACAACATACATATTAACTAACTCTCGAACTCAACACATAAGAGAAAGTAGGTGGATGATATGAGCTCCCGCAGTGGAGACCATGGAGAAAAGAAAGCTCAATTTACATCATGCATGAAATATAGAAGGATACACCTAGGAAAGTGTCTCAATGGAACAAAAAAAATGCTTTATGTGTGGGAAATAAGGACATAGAGTAATGAATTTTCAAGTAAAAATGAATATTACTATGGAAGAAAATAAAAATTATCCTTATAATCCATTTACAGTTATTTGCCGTAAATTTCGGGGACCTGGACATTACCCAAGTGAATTACCTATTCTGTAGGAAAACCTCTTGGTTAAGTAATAACCTATGTTTAAATAAATGGATGTAGAAATGTTTAAAAGTATTAGTTCTCTTTGTTTATAGGATTACATTGGAAGACTTTTCTCTTGTATATGTTACTTTTCATTTTGTTATGTGAAAATGCCATTTTAGGAAGAATTATCTTTTCTGTAATTGATATAGATATAAATAACAATTTGGGTTTATATTATACTTGAATTTGAGGAAATTACAAGTTATTAAATTTTGGGATGAAAATGTGAGGTATGAGATAATATTTGTGATGAAATTATGTTATGGTTATTTTTAGGAAATTAACTCATTTTTGGAATGATATAAAATATTGTTTTTTAAAATGGACAACACGCAGATCGTATGACAACCCGTCGTGTCGAACAATGATGTGGGAATCAAACCCCTAACTAGATTGCGATTGGGATTTATTGCCTACCACAAGACTACCTAATGTCCCTGGTTAGTGTGACTAATTATTTTATTTAAATGATTTTATTGATCAATAATAAGTTGATTTGGGATATTATGTATTATCAAATGGATATCCTTAGTATAGGAAAATGATTTGGTGATTATGTGATAAATGTTATTTTGGAAGATGTTCTCTCTGTCAGAAACACTCTATGCCAAAGGAAAATAGAATACTATTGTATTTAATTTGAGGATTAATGATGTATTCTTATATATTTTGTTATTATTGATTTATAGCGATTTGGGTTATTTATGAAAATGATTAACCTATCATAGTGAATATGTGATTAGGTTAATTACCATTAAGTATGTGACTTTAAAAGTAATCGATGTTATTTGGAGATAAAATTTAAAGTATAAGACCATGTAAACAAATTCTTCCATATTTTGGGTTTTAATATTTGTTTGGATTATATTGAAGGACTTAAATGAAAATTTTTTATTGAGTGATTTTTATTTTAATATGGGTATTGTAGGTTTAATTTTAGAAATTAATATTAGTATTTCTTTCTCTAATGTGTTATCCGTTTTTGGGATCATCTCATCTTGTACTAACCATTTTGGTTTTGGTTAATCTCTAAAGGAAAGTAAAATATTTAGTTTATCCTTTGTGATAAAGTGATTATCTTGAAGTTTATTCTAGCACTTCAAGTGTGACCAAGTCATCATGAATACTGATTATTTAAAAAAAGTTGATTTAGTGGTAGAAATTGTTGGTCTGAGTAGTTACCTCAATAGGTGAGGGGTGAATTGAGTTACTATAAAAATTTCTATTTAAAAGATATTAGTTTTATATATAATTATTTCCCAAAAAATAGATACAACCCAGTTAATAAAGGTTATACTATTATAAGAGTTTGACTACTTAAAAAACTTCTTATAAGATTGATTAATTGTCAGAAATCTTAATTGGTAATATTAAAATTACTTTTGATGTTATCCCACTAAGACAAATCAGATATAACTTCATTCCAAGACTAACTATCAAAGTGAATTTAGTGTTTTTCTAGATTGTACAGTAAAGTAGTAAAACAGATTAGACTAAATTTAAATGGCACAACGGATATAAAACAAGTGCTTCAGTCTCAAGCCGAGACCTAATCCACTCCACTTTGTGATCACATGACACTAAGAAGTTTATATAAATAAACTCTGATCCACACCATGGATCGGGGATAACAACATTACATGGACTATCCATGCCATACAGGGACCTCTTCCACAGTTTTCGTGAGTAAACATGAGTAAATAATTTGATATGGGGATTTTGAAATCCTACAGTTTAGTGTAGGAGTCAGTGTCTATGTAAAATATACAGAGTACACACACTACTCAAAAATAAATAAAAGAATCACTAAGATAGAGTAGATATGAGTTTAGAATTCTCTAGTGATTAGCAGTGTAGCTCTGGACTCCTTGGAAAATAAAGAAATGCTTCTGAGTCCTTCTTTGGTTTTTGAGTTGAAAAATAGAGTATCGTGGTTCAGCTTGTTTTCTTCATGATTAAATTTGTTCTCTTGATCCTAGTGTACTTCTTCTGTTCTTCAGTAGTGTTGGATTGCATGCATGAGACAATTGATTCTTTGAATATCTTGAAATTTTTTCTTCATGGTTATGCTCAGGCCTGCTTTTCTGTTGAGTACAGTGCACTCGCGTTTCTTGTGTTGTCGCTTGTATGTTACTCTTGGGCCCACCTCTCTTTATCTTCAAAATGCATGAGCTTTATCTGACTGGATCCATTTGTGTCATACCTCGTACCACGTAATATGTCTACAAGAAAACATTAATTATGTCAGTGCATTAAAATGTCAAATATGACCGTTAAAAAGTTAAATTGAAAGAAGACAATCTGGGTTAAAAAACTATGTCATAGTATGTTATGAAAATGATTTCTTCCTCATGGTATCTCTTTATGATGGTTTCTCCTTCATGGTGTCTCCTTCACGGTGTCTCCTTCACGGAATCTCCTTCATAGTATCTCCTTCATAGTGTCTCCTTCGTGGTGTCTCGCTTACTGTTTATGGCTTCTGGTGCCCTGCTCATAATTTCTGGATTCACAGTGCCGTGATGACTGTGTCTTGCTAACTGTGTCTGGTACTTAGGCAAAAAGAGTGTCTATATTACAACGTCTTTTCTTAGTGTCTTACTTGACGATGTCAGGCTTACTGTGTCACGGTATCTCGTGTTCACTGTGTCTGAGACTTAGGCTTCATGGTGTCTGGGTTCATGGTGTCCTTCTCACAGTGCATTGCTCACTGTATCTTGCTTACTTTTTTGGGAATCATGGTGTCTTACACTTAGGAAAATAACTATATTCTGACTTAAACAGTAATATGCATAAAATTAATTGAGCTTAATCATTATAACTTATGAGATAACTTAAAACATAAATAAACAAGATTAATTATATTTGTGAGATTTGTGATCATTAATATGATTTGTAATTATTATTGAGAATTGTGAACATTAAAACATGATTAATACATGAGGAGTCTAATAATATCCCTCCTTTTTGATGATCACAAATCATGTTCAGTTAAAGTATAAGACAGATTCAACTATAGAGAAAAAAACATATAAAATAGCATATAATAACTGAATAAATGATGATAACTGATAACTTCTACCCCTTTTGGTATTATCAAAATGATCAAAGAATAGAGGTAAAATAGTGCATATGGCATTAATAGTGTTCAGAATACAACAGACAGTAGAAATATAAAAAAATCAATTACATCCCCATCAAAAAAATTGTTACTGGTCTTCTTCATGAAGTGGCCTTCTCTTTGCCTTTATCAGTAGCAGAAGAAGAAGCCATAGGGGCAGTTGCTGATGTGGAAGAAGGTATAGAAGAGGTAGACAAAGACGGTAAAGGTAGACATTCTAAGACTTATGGAGCCATAGTTGGAGCAGTAGAAGAACGAGGTAGTTGCTGGTCAAGGATGACAGGCCTGATCTGACTAAGAGCTTGGCCAATAGACATGGTTGTGGAAACTAAGGTAGACATAAAAGTAGGTAGGCCAGGTCAGAGAGGAGTAGCTGCTGGAGAAAAAATGGATGTATATTGAACATTAAGATACGGTCTCATAAGTTTATAGAAGTCTGCAATAATCTCCCCTCTATACTGCATGGCCTTTTTAAAATCAGCATTGTTTTCCATGAACTTGTCCAACAATCTGGTAAACTCAATTAGCTTCTAGACTTGGTTCCTGAAGTCTTGGGTTACAGAAGGAATTCTCAAATTCTCTAAAAAAGTATTTGAATTGATTGGTCATAACTGTTTAGGAGAAAATATAGATGAAATAGAAGTCTACTTTCTTAGAGATATCCTCATGGGCATCATTGGCAATCTTTGAGTGAATTTGAACCAGGTCAAGCACTCTATCACTATTCGTAACAACTTCAGATATAGGAGCCATATCAAATCCACTAAAAACATTCTGAATTTCTTCCTTTACAATGGATATGAGAAAAGTACTATCCAAGGAAGGAGTAGAAGTCTGACCAGAAGAAGTATAGGCTTTTACAGTTGTGGTTTGAGACATGAGCTATTTTAGGACCTTTTGAAGATAGCTTGTATATTCATCTGTGAGTTTGTTCAGGTTCTCTAAAAAATCTCTCATGCGGTGCAACATCTGTGTGTACCTTTCCCCAATATATTCATAAAAGGATAATAGGTATGGGTGAATATGCGACATAATATCTCGAGAGATGTTTGAAATAGATGTTTCTAGAGAAGAAAGAGAAGTATTAGGTTTGGATCATGAATGCAGTTCTTTCTGTAGGTCTTTTACCATACTTTTCAGTGTTGCAACTTCATTATTGAGAAACTTATTTTCAACCCTTACTTCCTAAATCTCATGAATCATCTTGGGTTGAATGTACCATATAATCTTTTTTAAAAGCAATGGGGCATCTTTCGGACTCAGTTGGGTCAAAAGACGAGGTTTAAAGGACAAGTGTTTCTCAAAATCAGCTAAGATAGTGTCTCCAAAGACTTTCAAATCATCCTTGCTGACAGAAGACTACAGATCAGGTAAAGGTGCAAGAAGTGGTACAAGTGCATTCTCATGTTGAGGTTTAGGTTGAGGTTCTGTTTCTGGTGCAAAGTATGTGGAAGATTTCAGTTGAAAGAAGGAAGAAAGATCAATCCCAGTGGCAGTAACATATTGAGATTCACTCACATCATAGAAGCTAGGTAATATATACCGATTGTACATAGAACATTACTCAGTTGGTTGAGATGATTCATCAGACTCATCCTCATTATCCTCAGCTTCATGAGTCACATGATTTTGTGGTTCCTTGCCCTCAACAAGTGTTTCCATTTTAGGACCTTGTGGCTCGGGATCTTGATTTAAATCCATTGGTTCATCTCTAATTTCCTTAGCCATTTCTTGCCTATACAACCTGAAGGATATCAAAATCCTCTGTTCAGTAGAGGGTATTATCTTAGGAACATATTTTTCCACAGGAAGGTCTTCCAAATTAGCTTCATGGATAGCATGGAGTTCTTCTACTACAGCCTCTTCCATGATAGGGAGTAGTTCCATATTGGTTTCTTCTATAACATAGAGTTCTTTTTGAGTTTCTTATTGCATAGTAGGGAGTTCTCCTACTACATCCACTTCAATGGATTTCTGTTCAGATTCTGGGACAATTAATTCTCTTGTAGCCTCATATTGGATTTCCATATTAACATCATCTCTAGTGGTACCAGGTTCTTCTTTGAGAACAGCTAGTGGAATAATTGGCCTTTCGTCCTCAATAACAACTTCTTCCATATGTGGTATGTAAGCCTCTTATCTATGTGGTACTTCAGTTGCCTCTTCCTCTTCTTATACATCTTCTGAATACTCATCAACTTCGTCTGGTTCCAAACCAGGATCAGAAATGTCCATTGTCCTTGTTGGATAGTCTATAGGATTGATCTTCTCATAGGGCTTATCATTATCTTCAACCCATTATTTCTCCCAGGGGTTCCAGTTTACTTCCATCCTCCTGATGGTAGGTTTGGATAAATAGTATTCGCAGTCCGTAAGTACTTTTTTATTGGGTAAAACTACTACTTTCGCAACAAGCATAGTTGTAATCAGTCTATAGTAAAACATAGATGTGGATTTGGATGTGACCTTGATCAATTCACACATATAGTGAATGATGTATTTGCATAGATTTATTCTGTGTCAATTCTTCGTGAGATTAATTAGGAACACATCTTTATACTTTAAGATAGAAAAGTCACCTTTCCTTGGGCTAATCATATTTTGAACAAATTTGAATAGTAGCCTTGTCTCCCCATCATGTTCAGCAGCTATGGCACTTGTCTTGGTGCCATTTCCAGTTGGAGTTTCCAGTGCATTTTCCATGTCCATGAAATCAATGGTAGGTGGGGGATCTCTCTAATAATCATCGCAAATCCCTTTGTGAGGTATCCTAAGGCATGCATCCCATAACCTCGACTAGAAGAATCATATCTGGCCATTAATCCAGCTTCTCACTACACAACATTCACCAGAATCAAAATAAAACTGTACATACTGAAAGAACTGAGATACCAACAATGGGTAAATAGGTCTATCCTTCCTTGAGAACCATTCGATCCAGCCTTTTTCACTTAAAAATTTTAAAACCAAAGACTTTCTAGACAACAGCCACTCAGGGAAAATTTCCTTTTCACATACAACACTATAGTTTACCAAGTTTGGATTCATGGGTCCTTCAAGTTCCAGCTTTAGTGCTCTCTTATTTTTCTTCGAGCGATGCTTCTTGCATGAGGATGAAGATGGACGCTTCATTTTTGGAATTCAAGGAAGGTCGAAATAGAGAGAAAAAGAATGGTTACAAGGTTGAAAGGGTTTGAGAGGAGTGAGTAGGAGAGAGTTCAGGTGAATAATCGAGTGAAACCCTTTTGTTTTATCATTTGAGAATGTCAAACATCACAAAAGTAAAAATGTGGGAAATTAAAAAAGAGGTGAAAAAAGAATTACCACGATACAGGTTAAAATAATAACATAAATAATTTTCAAAGAGAGACTGTGAATAGTTGTTATGGTGAAATGGTAAATGGTCGTCACGGTGAGGTAGTCAATGGTCATCACAGTGTGACTATGAGTGGTCTGTTCTATCACGGTGAGATAGTATGTAATCTTTTTTCAGTCATGGTGAGATAGTGAGTAACAGACCGTGAATACAAAGTTATAACTGTGAGATCGTAAACATGAGACAGTAACCGAGAAACCGTGAACATGAAACAATGAAGTAAAAAAGTAGTAAAATATTAAACAATAAGACGAGTGAGATATCTATTTGTGATTGATCATTCCAAGATCATGTATGCTGTATTTTATATCTCAGAATTTAATGGTTTAGTGAATATATCAGCAAGTTGATATTCAGTACCAATGAATTCCAAGGTGATATCTCCTTTTTGATAATTATCTCTCCAAAAGTAATGTCTTACATCAATATGTTTTTTCCTAGAATGTGAAACTAGATTTTTTGAAATGTTAATAGCACTTGTGTTGTCACAATTTATTGGTACATGTCTGAATTGATATCCATAATCTAGTAAAGTGTGTTTCATCCACAAAATTTGTGCACTACAACTTCCAGCAGTTATGTATTCATCTTCTATAGTAGAAAATGAAACAAAATCTTGTTTCATAATACACCATGATTCTAGAGACCTTCCTAAAAGGTGACATATTCTAGAGGTACTCTTTCTATCTAACTTATAGCCACCGAAGTCAGCATCAGAATTACTAACTAGTTCAATTGATTTTCCATTAGGATAGAATAGTCCTGGATTGGGTGTGTGCTTGAGGTATTTTAAAATTCACTTTACAACATTTAAATGAGATTCATTAGGGTTTTATTGAAATCGAGCACACATACACACACTAAAAATAATATTATGATGGCTAGCAGTTAAGTATAGAAGACTTCCAATCATTTCTCTATAAGTGGTATGATCAACAGATTTTCCATCTTCATCAAGATCCAGCTTATTGATGGTACTCATGGGAGTGTCACTACTTTTTGTGTTATCCAATCCAAAAAAATTTAGAATATCTCTTGTGTATTTACTTTGAGTTAAAACAATTCCATCATTATTTTGAAAGATTTGAAATCCAATAATGAATTTTAGTTCACCCATTAAACTCATTTCAAATTTGTTTTGCATCATTTTTGACAAATCAATACATAATGAATTTTTTGAAGATCCAAAAATAATATCATCTATATAGATTTGAACAACTAAAACATCATTAGAAATTCATTTAATGAAAAGGGTAGGATCATCTATTCCTTTTTTAAACCCATTAGAAATAAGAAAAACACTCAATCTGTCATACCAAGCTCTAGGAGCTTGATTTAAACCATATAAATAATTTGATAGTTTAAAATTATGATTTAGAAAATGAGGGTTTGTAAATCCAGTGGTTGTTCAACAAAAACATCCTCAGCTATATACCCATATAAGAATGCACTCTTAACATCCATTTGATATAGTTTGAAATTCATATGTGCAGCATAAGAAAGTAGAATTCTAATGGCTTCAAGTCTGGATACTAGAGAAAAATTATCCTCATAGTCAATTCTTCTTCCTGACTATAGCCTTGTGCAACTAATATAGCCTTATCCCTAACTATATTTCCATCTTCATCTACCTTATTTCTAAACACCCATTTAGTGCCTATGACAAAAGTGTCATTGGGTCATTCAACAAGTTTCCAAAATTTATTCCATTCAAATGTATTGAGTTCTTCTTTCATAGACATTACCCAAAATTCATCGTTGATGGCATAATAAATTTTTTTAGGTTCAAGTTGTGACATGAAGGCTTGGTGTTAAACCTGATTTCTAAGAGAAGATATAGTTTGTGTCCCTTTCTCTGAGTCTCCTACAACAGCATCTAAGGGATGGTTTTTAATAGTTCTAAACTTTCTAGAAAAATAGGGACTAGTGAATTAAGGTTCATCAATGTATTCAGGTTCAATATGACTTGATTGCACAAAATTTCCAGAATTGGAAGTTTTCACAGATTATTTCACAATGGTATTTGAGGATTTTGAGTTGATGTTCAGATTTGATACATCATCATCCAGATTTTCTAGGAAGGTTCTAGGATTATGTGGATCTGTTTAATCAAACATGATATAGAAAAATTCTTCCACACATTTAGTTATCATATTCAATACTCTATAAGCTTTACTTGAAATTGAATTACCTAGGAAAATTCCTTCATAACTTTTGAATGCAAATTTTTCAAGATTATCCTTAGTGTTGAGAATAAAGACTTTGCAACCAAACACTCTAAAGTAATTAACCTTAGGCTTCCTATTATTCCAGATTTCATATGGGGTCTTCTTGAGGAATGGTCTTATCAAGACTCTATTGATTATGTAGCATGTTGTATTAACAGCTTCATCCCAAAAGTAAATAGGAAGGTTATATTAACTAAGCATAGTTATAGGAATTTCATGAAAGTTTATATTTCTTCTTTCTACAACACAATTCTGTTGAGGTGTTCTAGGGGCAGGGAAATAGTGATTATAACCATTTTGTGAGAAAAAGGATTCAAACTCTTGATTTTCAATCTCAAGGCCATGATAATTTCTTAAAGATTTAATTTTATGGCCACTATAATTTTCTACTAACTTGGCATACTTATTAAAATAAGAGCAAGACTCACTTTGTTTAGCCCTGAAGAAGGTCTCGGCATATCTAGAAAAATCATATACTAGAACATAATCATAGTGCTTCCCATTTAGACTCGAAACTCTAGATGGTCCAAACAAATCCATGTGAACCAATTCAAGAGGTTAAGAAGTAGAAACTTCTTTCTTTGGACTAAAAGAGATTTTGTGATGTTTTCCCTTTTGAACAAGATTACACACTTTGACAGTTGGGAACTCTAGTTTGGGTAAGTCTTTTACTAGGCCTTCTCTATTTAACCTTCTATAGGAGTGAACATTACAGTGTCCTAGTCTCCAATGCTAGAGCGATGATTCTTTATGAAATACACTAAATCCTGAAACATTTTGAGATGTTAAGGAATCTAAATTAACAGAATAAACATTTTCATTCCTTGATGCAGAAACTACTAATTTATCATTAGAATTAAATACATTATAGACATCAATTTCAAATTTATCATGTATCCATCATCACACAATTATGAAATACTAAGAAAATTATATTTTAGACCATTAAAAAACAGTACTTTAGAAATTAGAATCGAATCAGAGTTGCCAATCTTCCCTAATCCAATGATATTCCCCTTTGAATTTTCACCAAATGTGACATATACTCAATCTACTTTTACTAGGTTCTTGAAGAATGAGTAGTCTCATGTCATGTTTCTAGAACACCCATTGTCTAAGTACCACAGATTTGTGCAGGAGCTCTTTAGGAAGATTTCCTATAACATGAATAAGCAAAGACAGATTTTGGTACCCATACTTGTTTAGGTCCAGCAACATTAGTGATATGTGCTTTAGGAACGCATATTTTTCTCATAGGTTTCCTATAAGCATTGTGTAAATTATTTGAAAAAAACCCTATTTGGTCCAAAAAAACATGAAATAGTAGAATGTGTATCATGACTCAAGCTAGATGATTTGTGTCTCAAACTGGGAACAAAACTATATGTCATAGACTTTGAAACAAAATTTGTTCTACAAAGGATTCTTTTACCAGGTTGATAACCAATGCCAGTATTATATTTAGGAGCAAATTTTTTCCTAGAATTTGGGTAAGGGTATTTTTACCATTATAAAACTTTTCTAAGATACGTTTTAAATACTCATTAGACATTTTTAGTTCATTTTTTTCAAAAAAATGTTGAGAATTTTTCCCTTTTTCAGTAGTAAGTTCAGATTTAACATTTACAGTGAGAGCATGTTGTTTCTTCAATGATTTAAATTTATCCTTAAATCCATTGCATGTCTCTTCAAGCGTGTTTCAATATTAAAAAATTCATTCATTGGTCATATTTTCAGAGTCAGTTTACCCTTCAGAATAGTATTAATTCTGCATAGAAGAGTTTAGTGTTACCTCAGATGTGTTTTTCATAAAACACATATTGGCTTTGTTCGCCTATTCATCATGTGATGTCTTTCATTTGCTTGAACTATCCTCAGAGTCACTCCATGGTGCTTTCATTTCCTTTTTGTACTTTTTGTCCTTATCCTCATATTTCTTCTTATATATTAGCTTTGTAATGTTAGCCTTTATATGTCATTTTCACTTACATTCATAGCATACAATCTCATCAGTTTTGTCACTTCTCTTCCTGTCCTTTTTTCTAGTTTTCTTTTTTATCATACTTTCCCTTGAAGTTACAATTTATGAAAAGGTTTTTCTTCTTGTAAATTAATTTGAATCTTCTGTCCAGTTGAGCAATCTCCTCATTACTTTCTAGTGATGATTGTTTAGTAGTGGAACAGTCTATAGAAGCTTCCAGTTTTCATTTGTCTCTGTGCTTCGAGAGGGTGGTCTTCAATGCTACAAATTTCTTCTTTGGTTAATCCTCGTCTTCTGTGATCACTTTCATCTCTTCCTCATACATCATAAGTTTCCCAATGTGTTCCATTACAGGTATCCTACTGATGTCGCATGACTCTCTAATTGAGACAGAGGTTCCCTTCCATCTATCAGGTAGATATCTGATAATTCTCATGATCTGTTTTTTGGTAGTGACCTCTCTTCCTAGAGAAATCACTTTGTGGACAATCTCATTGATCCTAAGATATATATTAGAAATAGGCTAATCAGGTTTCATCTTGAAATTATTGTATTTTATCATATAAGTATTAAGTCTCATTTCCTTTACACTAGATGTACCATCACGTTAGACAAACAAGGTATCCCAAATTTCATGGGCAGTTTTACAAGCAGAAATCCTATTAAATTATTCATCTCCTGAGTAATAGTATTAATAATTCTTGTTTATTCAATTTTTATTATAGGCATGTTTTTTAGGTTCATCCCATGTAATTCTATTAGTCACATGAATTTTTTATTCATCTATAATGGATTACTAAATTTCAAAACTCATACACTCTAGATGAATTTTCATTTTAATTTTCCATTAAGCATATTTGGTTCCATTAAAGAATGGTGGTCTATTAGTTGCAGCACCTTCCAATCAATTATCCATACTTACAAATTACTTTAAAAGAGTTGGAAATTTATAATTGAGATAAATTTAAAGATCATTAAAGTACAACTACAATCATAGTTAAATTAGATTACACAACGTCCTAATAAAACAACCATTGATACGAAATGTTGGATGGAGTAGTTAACTCAAGAGGGGAGGGGTGAATTGAGTTACTATAAAAAAAATTGTTTAAAAGAAATTATTTTTACAAATAATGATTTCCACAAAAATAGATACAGCCCAGTTAATCATGGTTATATTGTTATAAGAGTATGACTATCTAAACAACTTCTAAGAAGATTGATTAATTCTTTGTAATCATAATTGGTATTATTAAAATTACTTTTGAAGTTATCTTACTAAGACAAATTAGATATAACTTTTTTCCAAGACTAACTATAATAGTGAATTTAGTGTTTTTCTGGATTGTGTAGTAAAGTAGTAAAACAGAGTAGACTATATTTAAATGGAACAACCAATATAAAACATGTGGTTCAGTCTCCAGCTGAGACCTAATCCACTCCACTTGGTGATCACATGACACCAAGCAGTTTATATAAATAAACACTGATCCACACCCTGGATCAAGGTTAACAAAAGTACATGGACTTTCCAGGCCACATAGGGACATCATCCACAGTTTTTTTGGAAATAATATATTGACCAGGACACACAGGAACCACTTCCACAGTTTTTGTGGGTAAACAGAAGTAAAAAATTTGGTATGAGGATTTTGAAATCCTTCAGTTCAGCGCAAGAGTTAGTGTGTGTGTAAAATATAAAGACTATACACACTGCTCAAAAATAAATAAAATAACCACAAAAAGAGATTATATGTGAGTTTATAATGATCTAGTTATTATAAGGGTAGCTCTGGACTCCTTGGATAAGACATAAATTCTTTTGAGTCCTTCTCTGTTTTTTGTGTTGAGAAACTGAGTGTCGTGGTTCAGCTTTTGTTCTTCATGAGTGAATTTATTCTCTTGATCCCATTATACTTCATGCATTCTTTAGTAGTTTTGGATTTAATGCATTAGTCAATTGCTTCTGTAAAGATCTGGCAATGTGTTCTTCACGGTTATGCTCAGGATTTCTTTTCTGTAGAGTACAGTTCAGTCACGTTTCTTGTGTTATCGCCTGTATGTTGCTCTTCGGCACACTTCTATTTATCTTCACAAAGCATATGCTTTATCAAACATGTTCCATATCTATCATACCTCATACCTCATGCTATTTCTACAAGAAAACATTAATTATGTCAGTGCATTAAAGACATCAAATATGACCGTTAAAATGTTAAATTTAAATACGACAAAATGGGTTAAGAAACGGTGTCACAGTATGTTATGCAAATGGTGTCTTCTTCATGGTATCTCCTTGTCACGTAGTCTCCTTGACAGTGTCTCCTTGACAGTGTCTCCTTCACGGTCTCTCCTTCATGGTATCTCCTTCACGGTGTCTCCTTCACAGTGTCTCGCTTACGGTTTCTGGCTTCCGATGCCTTGCTCATAATTTCTGGATTCACGGTGCCTTGATGATCGTGTCTCGCTAACTATGTCTGGCACTTAGGAAAATAGAGTGTCTGGCTTACGGTGTCTATTCATAGTGTCTTGCTTCATGGTGTCGGGCTTACTTTGTCATAGTATCTTCTGGTCATGGTGTCTGAGACTTAGGCTTCACGGTGTCAGGGTTCACGGTGTCTTGTTCACGGTGCTTGGCTCACTGTGTCTTTCTTACTGTGTCTGGCTTCATGGTGTCTTATACTTAGGAAAATAACTGTATTCAGATGTAAACAGTAATATGCATAAAATTAATTTATCTTAACCATTATAAGGTATGAGATAACTTGAAACAAGAATACTCATGATTAATAAGAATTTAGAAATTTGTGATCATTAATAAGATTTATAATTAGTATTAAGATTTGTGATCACTAAAATATGATTAATACATGAAGAGTCCAATAAAAATTTATTAATGGATAAAACACTACTTAAAAAGTAAGTATATATCTTTATGTTTTTAGTCAATATCAAAAATAAATTCCTCAACTTTTTGAAATGGAACTAAAAAATGTTGTCTATTTACTTTTCCTACTGGGAAACTAATGAACATTTATCAAATCATATGTTTGGGATTTTCTTGTTGGTAACTTTCTCCTGATCAGGTTTTCAATCACTCTCTATAAGAACATGACACATAGTTTATCTTCTATAGACATGTTTTCTTACATGTAATCCTATTATGGTATATCTTGGCTGGCCATTGTACTTATCTTTCTTTCTTTTAATGTGATAGTTTGATTGGATCCTTTTCTGATGTGGGACTTTTAATGAAGATCCCAAGACCAATTTTGAAATTTTAAGGATGAAATTTAAAAAATGGGGGAAGAATTTAACACCCCAATATTTCATAGTAAGTTATTTAATTTAATGTAATTGCATATCTTATGATATACGCAACACCGAGTTTGAGGGCACCACAACTTAACAAACTAGCCGTTCAAAAAGTAGTTATGAATAATATTAACTGAATATTGAATTTTATATACTTTATATAATTTTAGAATACATGATTTTTGTTTCTTAGACATAATATAAGAACAAATTTACTTTTTTTCAGATAAAAGAAATACTTTTCAAAAAATTCAATTTTACCACCTTTTAATGGAAAACTGCTTTTAAAACTAATATTTGAAACTTTTATGTATTAAATTTAATGTAATTAAATTCTTCTTTAGAATCTAGACATTAAATTTTAATATGGATAAATTTTTTTGTACATTTATAATAACTTTCATATTTTGATGAATACTCAAAAATACTAAATTTTAATTGAAAACAACTTTTTTAATCTAAATAATTTATAGTGTAAAATTATGCATTTTAATGGTTTCGAAGTATAATTAGAATATATTTTTTCTCATTTAATTCAATTTACGTCATTATATGTAATTTCACATTTAAATGTCACAAAAACAAATGTCAATCTTCTGATAGTTTTAACTTTTTAAAAACATGCTTTTCGGTTTTGACAATGGGAATTAATTTTAAATTAATTATTGAAACTTCTTTGTTTTCAATTTGGAACAATAGAATTCCATTTTGAATTAATTATATCAAAATTAGCTTAGGGTATATTTTTTGGTAATTTTCTGAAAACATTCAATTTTAGATGAATAGTGGAAAACAATACGTTATAGTTTAAAATCGATTTTTTATATAAATAATTAATTATTTTATTTAAATTAAATTTAAGTCAAAAAACATATATAATATTTATATAAGTTCAATGTAATTCATTGGAGTCAATTTTATAATTAAATTACTTGTATAAAATTTTGTGGAACGTTTTACCGTATTTTATCCACCTTCTAGGAGCATTTATAAATTTGCATAAAACTTAATTTTACCACTTTGGAGAGTTTAATTTCAAAAATCATAGATGCATGGTTTACATCAGTTAGTGAAATGTGGTTTAATAAGATGAAAATAGTTTCTGGTGAATAGTAACATTTGACTTTTTTTTAACACGGTTAAAAGTAAACCGGATTATTAAGGGTAAAAATGATATTATAATTACCCAAACACATGTCATAATTCTATTGGATAAGTGTAACTCAACAGAAAAAACCTTAGTAATATAATCTGATCCTATTGGTTCACTTGGACAAGATTAGGTCATTTATTATTATTTTATTTAAAAAGAGTAAAAGAGTTGAATTTATTGTTTTCTAACTAAACCTTTTTTAATAAAGGGTCACACATAAGATAAATTCAACTAACAATATTCATTATAAATCTAAAAATATTTCCTACATAATTGTATTTTATTTTATATTTTTTATACATAAAAAAATTAAATTTATTTATGACACAATGATGATGCATTAATTATATTATTAATGAATGATTAAAATAATTTATATTATAAATATCCTAATAAATGTTTTTTGAGACATTTGAGGAATTAAAATAATTTTCTAGGTTAATATGACATTTTATGGTGGATTAAATAATTTTTGTTCGAAGTAATTATGATTTTATGATTTTCACAAAAACCAAATACAAAACAGTGTCAAAATTGACATAATTGTGTTTTTAAAATAAATACTATATGATTAATTGATGTAATATTCCTAAAATAATAAGGTTCATCCAAAGGACATAGATAAAGTTATATATGTTAATAAAGAACCACTTGGGGTTTTTTGGATTGTTATAGTAAGTTTATTAACCATATAATATAAAAATACAAAGAGACATGGTAAATGTCATACTATTTAACTAAGAGTTAAAACTAAAAGATATGTAAATTATGGAGACCTAACCTATCTAAAACTTCTTGTATGAGAGTTTTGAGACTCAAAACCACCTTATCCTTGAAATAAATCATTTTGGAGCCATTAGAAAGAGAAAATAATTTAATTATAAAAAAATATTTCAAGCTTTTACTAAATTGACCCTCACCTCTCTTATAAAAGGGATATTACCCTTCTCTTAATTTCACAGCTCAAACCCCATTTTGATCAGCCAAAACCTACCCAAATAACCTCCATATATAACTCTCTTAATCCTAGAGTCATTCCTTTGTTCCGAAATCCAACCGATGGAGCCATTATGATCAAATCAAATGGAAGAACCCGAAGAAGAGGTAAATATTTCATCACCCCTTTCAACTTATTTTCTTCATCCACTTCCTCTTTGTTTGTTGTTTCCATTATAAAATTATAAATCCAGAATCTTCAATATACATTAATGTTATTATAAAAATTGTATAACCATATTTATTATTCTATCCATCATATGAATGAAAAGTCACCACATGTGCGTACGTACGACATACCGTCTACTAGTCATGGTGTAGTTTATAATTCAAACACTTCATTATTTGTATGGGTATAATAATGAGTATAACTGATGTAAATAATAAATATAACATGTTAATAATTATGTATATATGATATAACATCCAATTACATTTTATTTCACCATCAATATAATTATATTGCCTCTCGGGCGTACGTAAGGATTACTATCTCCACGAATGCGATGAGAATCATTCATCAGCGTAATCATTCAAGAATAATTTTAATTTTATGATTTAAAATAAGGTTTATGAACATAATTTTATTCTGGATATGAACAAAATACATCCTGTCCCTAAAAAATATGGCTTACTTAACTGAGCATATCAAGGAAAATGTATCACTTAACACCCAAAACATTGATACTGCTAAAATATTATTAACAACTAGATATTAGTGGATCATATATGATATCATATTTATATATATAGTTCTGGTATAATTTAATAAGAATTATTTTACTATTATAATGATGGTTAAATTAACCTTTACCATGGAAAATTACAAGGTAAGTTGTTGCTTATCTAACTTTTAATTCTGTGAGATTCCCATTATTCGACACTTATTTATTGCATGTGGTGAATTGTATACTGAAATTTGAAATATATTGTAATTATTCTCTTTATATTTATGGTATTATGTGATTAATTTTGTGGTTATTAACTTTTGTTCATATGACTTGATTGATTACAACATGGTAAGGGTTTTTTATCTCACTTCTTATTTCCGTGATATTCATACTATATTGCCACTATTTCCTTTTGTGTGGTGTAGGTACTACCCATAATGGTATTCATTATGTAATATACATTAATTTATTTGTATTTACTAATTCATTTTATGGTCCTTCTTTCATGGGGTGTATGTTTTTTATGTCACCAAATCGGTAAGGGAATTTCTAATTTTGATATCCACCCATTGGGTTTTACGCAAACTCTATTGATTATTTTACTCAAATATTATGTGTGAAATCACTATTTATTTATTTACATCGTAATTTACACTCCCCTTTGTGTGGATATATTTTTTATACACATAATCACTCCATTTATAAATTTTCAAGTAATCGATATGAACTTGATAAGAGTAATCTTAACTCAATTATTATTCATTGAGTTAAAAATCTACGTCATTGGTGTTGTTATAACATGAATATATGTGATTGTCCTATGATTTATTTACAATTAATATCAAATCATATTTAGTGTATTTATATTTTCCACACATAACTATGTCATTGATTAATCTTTATCCTAATGATATGATCTTTATAAGGGATTTCATCTCAACTAACATTCCATTGATTCTTCTTTGTTGTTATGCGCCAATTCACTTTTATTTGGTGTATATAATATAATTTGTCATAATATATCATGAATCCCTTTATTCTCATGATATTATTATGTTTTATTACCTCAATTATTTGTATTGAACTTTCTCTCATTTGGTTAGGAACTCTAACTAAAATAAATTTTAAATGTTTTAAAAATTCATTCTCCTAAACCATTCTCAATAATGTGAATGTTTTAGAATGGTTTTAAGGATTTATTTATATGGAAATTATTGATTTAAAATTAAAAATTACTTTTAAAAGTTTAAATTGGTAATGGACACTTTAATTTAAAAATATATTTTAAACAGCTTCTTGATAAATAGTGATACTTTTGAATGTTTTCAATAAAAAGGGGGATATTTCTATGAAATAGTTTTGATGATTATTTTTATCAATGTAACTATCGATTATTATTCTCAATTCTGGTGAATTTATTATAATACAATCTTATATATTGTATTTAATGAGTTATTTATGACTATGGACGTGTTATTTTTATACCATTCATGGTTTATGGTTAAAGTATTGACATTTTGTATGCTAGTTCAATGGGAATGTTTATGTTATGTCTCATCATTTTGGTATGAGGAATGCATTGGACATAGTACTAGATGGTGGAGCCCTTTGTAGCTCCTTGATGCATCTGTGGGTATTATGATACAAACTAGTGTCTTGGCACAAGGCCTTGACAAAATCATATTTTTAGTTTTGGCACAAGGCCTTGACTTCGTGGTTATGAATTTTGGCATTATGCATTCTATTATTGTGAAATTGGGTATTTATAATACATGTTATTATTCAACTAGTAGAATATCCATGTGAATAAGTTAATAGAATTATTTGATTTATCATTGCCATATTATGCTGAAGTTTATGTTTAAAATGATTTTATTCCAGTCTTATACATTGACTTCAATGTTTATTATTATTTATGATAGTTTCCACTATATTGTTATCCTTACTGATCATTTGAGCTCACCCCTTTCTTATTTTTTGTTTTTCCTAGGATTCAAAGAATTATATTATGATTAACCTACAAGAATAGGCAAAGATATATTAGAGTGTTCAAAGGGGACACAATATTGTTTATTTATTTTATGATTTAATGTAAAACTTATGTATGTATATTGTACTTCCAGAGCAAATAAACTGATCGGTCTTTCATGACATGATTCCTTGTATCATGCCAATGTTATGTAATAATGCCTGTATTCTAGGTAACTGGGGTCGGGGCATTACTGTTGAGGAGTCAACCCCTCTACAAAGAATCTCTTGAGTCATATGCATAGGGTTATAGCACATGGAATCTATAACACAGAGCCCCATGGTGTTTTTTTCTAATAAGTTATATGATTGAATAGCCATAAGGGGTGAATTATTTTCATTAAAATTTTAAATACGTTTCAATGTTAACTTAATTAACAATATAAAATAAAAAACAAACATTGTAATTTTTATAGTACTTTGGAAAATATGATCTTATATATACTCTTCACAATCTCGACATGAGATTATAACACCCACTAAAATACTGACCTCACATTTGAAAGAGGTATAAACCATTTACAACATCCTTTTTAATACTACGAGGCACAACCAAAGACCTATATTTTTCTCACCTAAAGGAATAACTCAAAACCTTTTTTGAAAATGGATGAAAAACTAAACATTATTTTATCCAGAGAAAGTCAAAACCAAAACCCATAACTATTTAACTTATATGGGAAAACCAAATTTAATTTTTATAGGGTTACCATAAACTTTAATAAATTCCCCACATTATGTTTTCTATCCTTTGGTTGTTCAAATGTTTTTTCATTAAAATATAACAAAAATGAAATATATTTGATAGATAATAAGTTTTATTAACAACTTCTATCAAGAATAATAAGTTTGTTTTAAAATTAATTTAACATGGTTCTATAAGTTTTAAATATTATCTTACCCCAACACTATTTTATCCCAATTTTATTGGGACAAAAAAGTTACTATAATATCCATTAACATTAAAAATTATTTCGAAATCTATGTTTAAAAATTATCCTCCCCTATTACTTCTTATAAATAAATGTAAATATACTATGTATTTTTTCAAATTTTTATGATATGAAATAGTTTTCAAATTTGATTCAGATTTATGACATTTTAATTACACCCATCTCAATCACCAAAAAATCAAATTTTATTTTCTCTAGTTGAAATTTTATTTTGAAAATTAGTTTCATATTAAATATCTTAGGGGTGGTTTCATTTTTCATAATAAAAGTATACACAACTAATATAATATTTATAAAATGGGATTCTTTCTCTGACACACTTCCCGGCTAAAAAATGGGATACATAATTTAAAGGAAATTTATTATTTTAATTATATTTTGATATATGATTCATAAAATGGGAGTTTTATGGTTGGAAAAATTATTTTCAAAATGGGAAGATATTATTTACAAGTTTTCTTTAAATTTTTTCATAATTTCAAAAACAGGAGAATTTTTTGAATTTATTTGTAATCTAATTATATAAAGGGTGAGGATTTTTTATTCAATTCATTCTACTATGTTTGAAACTTGTTAGTATTTTTAAAAATGTCCAATAATTCACTTATCATATATGCATAAAATATTCAGTAGATGTTAGTGTTTTAAAAATTAAGAAAGGATTATAATAATTGGTGATTTATATAATTTTATTATGTATTTGTTTCCTCTATTAAGAATCTATGTTTTTAATGGATAAAAATATTAGGATTTTTAAACATTTTTTCATGTAATTTTTCTCTATGATTTGGAAGATATTTATTAAAATATATTTTTCATTTCATCCTATGTGCTTCTTAAATCTAATATATTCAATGGTTCATTTGTATATACATTCACTATTAGTTATAATTTAATTTATTTCAAATCATTTTTCATTATTCTATTAATATCATTACTATTTTTATATCTCTTGGATATTTTAATGTTTTACAGAATTTATGATTTTAAAATATATACACAAATAATTTATAAGTTGTACATACACAAATTTAAAGATATTATAGTTTAATGAAGATATAAATATCAATATGAATATGATATTTATATATTTTTATTGTCTATCACATTATTTGGATATTAATATTTTATTTGATAAATAAATTTAACTGGAAATTTAATATATATATTTTTAAATTGTCTTCTACCTTTTTTCAAATATGTCTTAAAATATATTTTCGATTTCATCCTCTGAAATTTTTTCATCTAAACCTATATTTAATAATATTTATCTTAGGGTGACTTATTTCTGTTAATATAGAAATTATTCACTACTTATGAATTATTTTATAAAGGTGGGTAAATTATTTAAATAAGTTATCTTATTTTAGTTATACTTTGATATATTTTACAACAAATGGAATGAAATGCTTTTAAATTAAGGTATTTGTTTCAAAAATAGTAAGATTTACATTATTTTTCTTCATTGAACATTTTTATAATTTCATAAAAGGGATATTTTTTATTTTTTTGTTACTATAAAATGTTGGAGATTATTTACTAGTTTATTTCCGCAGTAGCTTTTTTTAGATAATTACAAATTTACCTTTTATATATTTCTGGTTTTTGACATTTAAAATGTTTTTATTTTATTCCCTATATCATCAGTGGAGAAATGTGTTTTATGAATTCACTGCATATATAAGAAAAAATAATTATTAATTTTGATTATTGAATTACTTTTCATGTCAATTATTTGTCTTCTTGAATTGATTTCAACAAAAAGTTAACTTTATTCTTCGTTTTATTATAAATCATACATTGAACCATGCATAATTGAATAATTTTAATTTTTTGTAGTATTATTATACAATTAAATAAAATTTATATTTTTTTTATTGATCATTATGGTTTTACAAATAATATCCATAGTAATTTTAAGGCATTCAAAATGATCTCTATGTTTTATATATTCATCTATTTGAAGAATTGATTTTTCACAATGTAATGATGCTTTTTTTGTGAGAGAATAATTTTTATATAGAGAATCAAATGATGTTTATATGGGACATAAAATTTTGATAATTTATTATAGAATTATTCTTACTCATCATAGGATACTTTTTACAAAATAGATGATGATTCTTATGGAATGTTGATGATGTTTACACAATCCATTATTTTGGTTATAATGATGCTTATTCACTATCACAGTTATGTTGAATGTTGATTATATACATTCACTAGTAGAAATATGGGCTTTAGAGTCATTATTTTGATGTTGAATTTTTATAAAATAAAATTAATACTAATGGGGGAATCTATTAACATCATTTTTCATAATATTTATGTTAAATGGAATTTGATATTATATTTAACATAAATTTTCAGAAAAAAAGATTTAAAAATGCAATTAAATTATTCAACATATATTTTAATGAAAACCAATAAAAAAATCGTATTATTATTAGTTTTCTAGAAAAAATTCTAAAATATATTGAAAAAAATAATCTGACATAATTTCAAATGGAAATTGATGTTAAATTTTTTAATATATATATCAAAAACCCAAACCCTTATTTTTTGTCTTTCTCAAAACCCCATCTCTCGACCAATAGTGGTAGCTAACATCTTTGATGAACCTTGATGACATTCTATAATCAATTCAAGTCAATTATCATCCACTTTCCCCAAATATTCTTCTGAATATTCCATCTTTAATTTATATTTCACCATCCACAAGCTATTATTGTTGGCATGAAATTTTGATTTAGGGTTTTTTGTTTTTTATTTTATCAATTCATTTTTTCACTGATTTTTATTAAATTTTATAGTGTTCCTTATATTCTCACGGACATCAATTGTGTTTATTAGAATTCATGATATATTTTTAATTATCAAGCTCGGAAGATTTAATTTAGTCATTATTTTTTAAAATAAAATATTTTAATTATTTTATTATGATATTTTTTGGAAAGATTTTAATTTTTTTATGTTTGACTACTTTTTATTATAATTTTAAGTTATGATAATTTTTTGAAAGTTATTTTTCTTAACTATTTTTTTTATTTTTAGTAAGATATTTATGCACAACGTCATGTATAATTGTTCACCTATTTTATCATATAATTATTTTTATTTATAGTTTGGGAAAAAATATATTTTCATAATTTAATTTTCAATTTTTTTAATAATTTTATGTTTAGCTATTTGTAATATAGGATATATTTTTCATAGTTTTTTGTAAGATATATTTTTTAAATATTTTTTTAATAAATTTTTAAGATAAATTATGTGTAATTATTTTTTATAATAATTGTTTATAATAATAATTGTTTTTATAATAATATCTTGTCATTAATTAGAAGTATTTATTTTTCATAAATAATGTATAAACATTCGTAATTTATTTTCTTTTTTTAAGCTAAATTAGCAATGATTTTTTTTAATGTTAAATTATGATTGATTTTTTAAAGATAAATTGTGTATAATAATTCATTATTTTTTAAGATAAATTATGCAAAATATGATATGATCATTATGTATGTATGTTTTCTATGATAGAATAGTTATCAATATTTTTTTATTTTGATTAAATTTTTTGTGTTCCAAATTTTTCTATTAATATATATTTTTAATGTTTATATGTTTTAATAGATTCATCTTTTTATAATGTTATTAATTTATTAAAGGATAATAATTGGAAAAATTTACTAATAACTGCCGATGAATTTAATACAAGAGTTTCTGAATTCCTTCAATTTTCTAAATGAAATCTTCAAATCAAAGATTTGATTTTTTCCCAATTCATGGTGTGTTTTAATATGAGAAAGTTAAATTCCTTAAAAATGAAGGATCATATCTTTTTTAATGGTTTTTTCTATAATTATATATTTTTTATTCGATATGATGAAATAATAGAAATTTAAACATTTAATTATTATGAAAATAGTCAGCAAGTGATAAAGGAAAAAACTAATGTATTAAATCATGATGTAGGCATTGAAACCGTAAAAAAATTGAACAATTTTATGACGATTCTAGGAAACCACTAAACCCATATTTCTGTAAGATTTTACTATTATTTATATTATTGAGTTTAGTTTTCTTGATGGTAAGAAATAGGTGGAGTGATAAATGGTTCTCTCAATTTCATGAACACGTAAAAGATAAAATTATAGAAGGTAATGGGCTTCCAAATTCCAATGATGAAATAAAGAAAATATTATAACAATGGGATTGGGGTATATAATGATAAATTATTTCTCAAATAATTTTTTTATAAAAAATAATAGTACTTTTTATCAATATTTTGTAAATCTTTGCATCACGATATAAGATAAGTGAACATTTACTCAGATTCATTCTTAGGTACTATAATCAAACATCCTATTAATGCTATTTTGGACCTTCCAATTTTTACTTATTTAAAGAATATTCTTGAAAATTCAAATGATGGAAGAAAGTTATAATGAAATAAAATTAAATTCATCTATGAATGAAACTTCTTTCACCCTACTGGTTTACCACATTTGAAGATATTTAATTAAAAATTTCATGATTTTTGATGTGAAATGAAAAATCACAAAATAAAACTATATAGGGATTGAATGAATCCATATTAGTGCATCAATATCCAACATAGATCGTGAACAATTTTTTTTGTACATAAAACTTTTTCCCATAGACATGTTTGAGAAAGAAATATATTATAATGATCTTGATCATTTTTTCCACCAAAACAACTAAGAAGCGATATTGATGTTCATATTATAAAAATAATTTATGATTTAAATATTATGTAGGTGACATTTATTACAGTTTTTTATGCAAAGAATAAATTTTATTTTTTGGTATGAGTAGAGTACTCAAGAGGGGTGGGTGAATTGAGTATCTATAAAAAATTGTGTTAACAAGTTTACTTAAAATGGTGCCCCAGTAAGAAGTTATACATGCCAGTTAGTCAAGATAATATGGTTATAAAGGTTTGACTATTCAAGTAACTTCTAAAATGATTGTTTAATTCTCAATGATATAAATGTGAGTTATTAATACAACTTTTGAACCTATTATATAAGGAAAATAGTTATAACTTCTATCCAAGACTAACTATCAGAGTAAAATCATGTTTTTTTCTAAAATATACAGTAAAGTAAAGAAAAAAAATTAAAAGGTACATCAAATAAAACATGTGCTTTGGTCTCATGATGAGGCTTAATCCACTCCACCTTCTAATATCATACCACCAAGAAGTCTATATTGATAATATATTGATCCACACCCTGGATCGGGGTAAAAAACAGTTCACAAGACTATCCAGGTCACATGACCTCTTCGATTGTTCATCGTGGGAATAAGAAACCAGGTCAAACAAGGACCTCTTAAAAACATATTTGTGAGAGTGAAAAAAATTAATAAAATAATAGAGGGATGATATATTATATACTTTAGTTTAATACAATAGTCAGTGAGTGTTTTTAATATAGACACACACACACTTCTTGAAATATAAAAATAGTACACATCACAGCGAAGATGATGATAAAGATTTGTCGGTTCATTGAGGTTTATTTAATGCAGATCTAGATTTGTACAATGAATTAGATGAATTCATATAGTACTATTGCTAAACTACAGAGTATCACAGGTCTGGTGCTCTAGTTTCTAGTTCAAAGATAAAAGCTAAGAAGCTTGTGTTCTTCTATAAAGAATTTTGAAGCTCCATTCTATGGTAGTTCAACCTTAGGGAATTGAGAGTACATCATATGTTATTTAGTGGTATATTATTTCATTAATGAGTTATCTATTTCAAAAATTCTTACACGTCTCTCTGTATTTTTTATATGCGGCTTATCTTCCTTATAAGTGAGGGTGCAAATGTTGGAGCTGATATGATGTATGTATTCTGCAACTCATACCTCGTACTGTCAGGTAAAATTTCTACAAAGAAATATAAATGATGTCAGTTCAATTTAATAATGTAAATATGACCATTATAAATTAAATTGTAAACAAAAAAAGATTAAAGGATGGTTTCAAATTTTGTCTTGAAATAGTGTCACATGAAAACAGTGTCACAAGGAAATAGTGTTATAGGGAAACTATGACTTCCCCTTTTCCATTGAGTGATTACACTGTCATGGTGCCACAATTGTGTTGAATTCTGTAACCGGTAGAAAATATGTGGTGTTACGATCACAATGTCTCTAGTAGAAGTGACAAGTCCTTTGTAAAAACTCTGACCAATGCTTGTGTCATGGCATTAGGAGCATGATACCAGGTCACTGTATCAGGTTATAGTGTATGTGTCTCAATGTTAAGGTTACGGTATAATGGTTATGATGTATGGGTCAGGGTATGAAGGTCACGGTGTCTGGGTCATGGTATCAGGGTCACGAAATCTGGGTCACAGTATGTGGTTCATGGTGTTTAGGTTATGGTGTTAGGGTTACAGTTTCTGAGTTACGGTGTCTAGGTTACAATTTTTGAGACAGTCCCAAAATCTAGCGTCGGTGTCGGACTTACGGTTTCTTTAACATAGACAAATGTCTGTAAATAGTCTTAAGTAGTAACCTTCATAGAATGAATGAAACATAATTTTGGGGAAAACATAATAGTCAAAAATTAAGCATAACTTGTGAAATTTTCAATTTAAACCAATAAGAATGTAATCTTAAGAAGAACAACATTATTTAAACATGATTTTCATGATTTTCATGATTTTCATGATTTTCATGATTTTCTTGATTTTCATGACATTCTTGATTTTTGAGAATTAAAACATGATAAAAAAGGATGGGTCCAATATTATTTTATTTCATGTTATTATATTTTTCACTATAAGAATAATTCTTTCATATGGAAACATATCATGAGACAGTGTTACGGGAAAAAAATAAAGTCCAATTTTTTAAAAAGATGCTTATTTTTATCTATTGCAGAATGGAAAAAATATAGACTATATGGGGCATCAAATATATGTTTCAAATTTATCAACCATTCCATAAATTGGAAATATAATTTCACATTTTACAAGAATATAATATCC
The DNA here is from genome assembly GCA_963277665.1 of Viscum album. NCBI lineage: Eukaryota > Viridiplantae > Streptophyta > Magnoliopsida > Santalales > Viscaceae > Viscum > Viscum album. The sequence goes on along the minus strand of OY728159.1, from coordinate 531,076,266 downwards.
CCCCACAACCATTCTTAGTCTAAGAATAATACAATAGGGTGAAAAATATTGATTTATCATTTGGATGTAAAGGAATTTCTCAATATCATAAATATATGTGTGAAGAAATCATTTCTTTGATTCAAACTAAATTAGTATTTATTTATATAGATAAAACATCACATTGACATTATACATGTTGAGAAAAACATATGTGATAGTTTGATTCAGACATTATTATAAATAAAAGAATATATAAACATGGATTTTATGATATATTGGACTAAATATCCATGAAAATATGTTTGGACTTACCTCCCTCTATAAATGTTTGTATAATATATTTACCACTATCCTTGATGCATTAATAATGAGTGAGAAGATGAGTTTTTTTCAGTGTCTTATTGGAATTAAAGTACCCAATGGGTATTCCAAAAATGTGAAGAATTTAGTTCCATTAGTGGATTATAAATTAATATGTATAAAATCTCCTTATAGTCATGTATTGATGCAATAATTTCTACAAGTCTCACTAAATTGTATTCTCCTAACATAAATATATAAATTTGTAATAAAGTTATGTTATTTTTTAAAATCTATTTTTAAAAAAGTATTTGATAAATAAATTTCAGGTTTTTTGGAAGTTAAAGCTACTTGTAAAAATTTTCATCTACAATATATTTAATACTTATGATCTTTTATATAATGGTTCATCTTGAGATCAATTTATTGTTTGAGATAATAATATATGGGTCTATATGTACATTTAATTTATAATATTTTAATGATATCTATAAATATTGATGTGTTTTTCTAAAAATACTCAACAATTGGTGGCCAGTATTGTTAAAAAATTTATACAAAAAGAGGTCACTCAGTTTTTTATAGAATATTTTAATGAAGTGGAGCATATTTTTAGATCCTAACTTTTTCTATAGATGTATCATGATCATTTAAAGGTATTATTTTACCTTTTATGATTATAACTTGTTTGGGTATTTACATGTGTGGGTTTGGGTGATAATTGGTTAATTTTAGAATAAGAAGAGGTTTTTAGGGGTTTCACATGGTTTATGCATGGATATAATATGTTTTCAAGGGGTTTGAATGGATTTTCGTGGTTAAAAAAAGTTCTCAAGGGGGTTTCATTGTTTTTTCTTTGATTTCAAAAGGTTAAATAATGTTTACAATGGGTCACATAGTTTAAACATGGTTAAACTTAGTGTGCACCCAATTTGTGAATTGGGTGCATGTTAGTACTAACTATACGTCAATACCCGGGAATTTGTGAAAATGATAATTAATGTAACGAAATTTTGTTTTAAAATTTCCTAAACAACCATATTAAACCCAAATTGTCTATTTCATGACCCAAATCATGTTCTATCATTTTTAAGTCTTCTAGATTCATTCATAGGTCCCCCAACCTTCATTTAAATAAAAAAGAAAGGTGGATTAAAGATCTACACCTCTCGTGGTAAGTGAATCTTAACTTGGTTGGAATCTCGTTATTCTCTCATTCTTATCTATTTTGTTAAGAAAAGTTATCTTACTTTTTTTAATCTAGATTTAGTTTTGTTGGATATTGATATGTTCTTGTTATATGTAGATCACAATATATTATATCCGGATTCGTTTGATCTGGGATCTAGGTTTCAGATCGACATCATGTTCTATGTCGTATTCTTGATCGGTTCGGTTCAAATTGGGGATTTCGGTGGGTAAATTTCTCATTAATGAATTGAGGTAGGTGGTTTATAATTCAAACACTAAATTCTTAATTCCATTTATGTGAATGTAATTATATTATTTCTATTATATGTTTATAAAATAATTTCTGGATTGGATTATTTAATTTGGTGAATTATCTAAGAGAGTTAAATGCAAATCAGGGATCTTGAGATTATATATTTTGAGATAGTTACTTGTTGAATTATTTTTGAGATATTAAGATTACATATTTTGAGATAATTTATTGTTGAATTAATTATGAGATATTTAATTTTTTTATTTTAGATAGTTAATAATTTAATAAATTGTTGAGATATAATGAGTAGGAATTGGGTTTTTGGGATAATTAATAAATGAAATAATTATCAAGATATTGAATTCCAAATTGAATGTTTAATTTATAAATTGATTATAGGCTATTAAGATTTTGGTTATTTGTTAATTAATTTTTGAAATAATTAATTGGAATGATGTTATTAATTTATTGTGTTATTAATTATGGGGAATTATGTGATTTACTAATTAGTGATTTAATAATTAGATTGATATGATTAATTAATTGATCAATTAAAATTATTAATTAATACGATTAATTAATTAGAGAAATAATTAATGTGATTGATATGAATATTTAATTGGTTAATTGATTATTAGGAAGAGTATGACTAACTAACTATTTAATATATAATGAAATTTATGTGGATAATTAAATGTTCAATTAATTATCTGTTGAAGAATAGTAACATGGACATTTAGTCGTGTATTATAAAATATGAATGATAACATGGATATTCAATTACGAAATTATGAATGGTAACATGGTAATTCAATTGGGAAATGATGAATGGTGACAATGTAATTCATCCATGATTTATGAAATATGAATGATAACATGGGCATTCAATTATGAAATATAAATGGTAAAATGGTCATTCCATTATGAATTATGAATAGTAAAATGGAAATACAAATATGAATTATGAATGGTAACAATGAAATCTAGACATATGGTATTATTCGAGAGTCCTTGGGAACCGAGTGGTGTTGTGTGGTCAAATAATGAATATTTGAACAATGTAAACTATTTTTTTTATTCCATGAATTTTTGGTTATTCCCTCTTCTAAAACTGGATTATAGTAGTTCAATTTTATCACACTTTGGAGATTTTTTTATGTATTTACATTGGTTTATTAGTCTGATAAAGATTTTATAGTCTTACTATTACTGCTATTAGACCACCAATTCTATTTTTCATCCTTTCGTGTATGGGGAGGCTCACTTTAGGTCACGTCACTGACTGACTCAGGGCACCCACATGTGGAATCTTGGTAGGGACATTAACAAAGTGATATTACTGTAGATTTCATTTATTTTATTTTGTCTTAATATTTAATAACGTTTTGAAAGATACTGTGAAGATTCAGGCCTTGGTTATGAGCTCATTTATTAGAGTAGCAAACACATGTATGAGGGTGAACCCTAGTACTTAGGGTGGGATTGTTATCATTGATGTTTTTTTGTAATAGTTTAATATTATTTCACCTTGGTTAATGAACTTGTGGTGTGATGTTAAATGAATCATTTTAGGAACACATGGGAAAATGCGTTATGGGTGAATTGTCCTACATTAAATTTTATCATATTCTTGTGAAATTTAATTAAAAATAATCTTATTGTGAAATTAAGAATTTTTAAAATTATGTAACATGAGATAAATATATTTCTAATGAGAAAATTTAATATTAGAAGAGTTTACACTTTGTTAACAATGTCCTAGGTGTAGAATGGTAAAATGTTCTTAATGTACCTTAGTTTTTTACCATGTTGCTTGAAAAAAGAGGGGAAATGACCTGTTGTATAATAATTTGTTTCCTTAGTGGGTGGTAACAAAGGTTTCAAATCAATTTTCTTATGGTGTTCACTGATTACTTCTTCACATACTCTTAATTAGTCACAATATTTTCAACTACCTTTACATCATCCTAGGAACACTAAGAATGTTGTGTATTTAGGCCTATATTTCTAAATTTGTTTTGGGTAGATGTGGGTCATTTTAGAGGTTTCACTAATGTAGGGGTATATGTATAGCCAAATGGTGGAAATTAGGACATCCAAAATATGTAGAAGATGATATAAGGATGGACCAGAGGATGATGAATATCGTGGGTTCTACAGTCTAAAGATGGCACTATATATCAGTTGATGTTTTATTGTTGTTTTGTGAAAGGTTATAAGGACAAGTCTATGTATTGGGGTTTAACTTGTGTTTGAAGCATGGGTCATGGTGGTTGAGATTTTTTACATAGAAATGTTAATAATTCTCTAAAGGTGGGGAGATATGTGTCCATAGAATGTTTGGGGAGAACTCCATGGGTTGTAATGGTGGAATTAGAAATCCATTGAGGAACCTGTAAGTTTCTTGTTGAAATTACACATGGAAAGTCCATGTGGGACATTTGGTTGGTTGTTGTACATCCTTTCTTGGTGTTTTTTTATGTCAAGAAAGAATGCCAATGTTTGGGGGTGTTTTTTGGATGTTAGCCATGGTTTTTTGGGAAATGTGTCGAGTATGTTTATGATGTTGTGGATGAGATGGATTCATTCATTTAGGGTCATATGACTTGTGTGTTAGATCTCAATTAGAATGTGTTGCCAGGAATTTTCATGTCGATAGTTCATGTATTGTGGAAATATGGTTGTTTTTAAAAGGAAACATGGGAGATATAAGTAGATAAGAGGGATCAGTGGCCCGATCATTTTGACGTGCAATCCAAGGGACACTTGGGAGTAAAAATTGATGACGAGCTATTATATGGCGGTGGATTATAAGATCCTATCCTTTTTTTAAATGTCTCAGTTTTCTTTAGTGGTATTATTCATTGGTTTGAAAATAACTTGTTTTGGTATTATCTTGGGTTTTTTTGGTGAATAATTGTTGAAATTTTGAAATGGGGGTTCTTTTTCATTATTTGTGTGGGGTTTTTGCATGGTTACACAATTTTTTTAATAGATTTTCATGGTTTTCGCATTGATTATACATAGTTAAAAAATGTTTTCAAGGGGGAAACATAATTTTCACATGATTAAACTTTGTTTTTAGCTAATGTGTTAAATTGGTTCATAGATTGGGGAATGGATATTAATAACCATGTACTATCACCTAGATAACCACACGAATAGTATTTAACATTGAAATTTTTGGTTTTAATGTTACTCGAACTGACATATTAATCCCAAATCGGTCATAACATTACCCAAATAAAATTCTTCCATTTTTTTGGCTCTCAGATGTATTCCTTGAGCTCCCAGCCTTTTTTATTGGCTAATAGAATGGTAACATAAATATTTGAACCTACCTCAATAATTGAATCTCATCCCAATTGGTTTCCACTTCTTCTCAAATAATATTATCCTTCTTTAATAGAAGTTATCCTCAATTTTTTGATCTAGATCTATAATTGTAGAATACATATAGGCCTTTTGAATCTATATATAGGTTAATTATATCTTTATTCATTTCATTTGGGATTTAGGATTCAGATCATGATCAAGTTCTTCATCATGTTCTAGATTGATTTACTTCAAATTGGGCATTTCTGTGGGGAAATCTCTCATCAATGAATTGTGGTAGGTGTTATATATTTCAAATCCCAATGTCTTAATTGAATTTATGTGTATATAGTTTCAAATTTTGTATTATATATTTATACATTTTTTTATTTATATAATTAATTAATTTGGAAAATTTATTAATTGAGGGAAATGTGATATTAAAGATTTTTATATTATAGATTTTGAAATATTAATTATTGAATTAAATATGAGATATTGGGATTATAGATTTTTAGATAAATAATTTTTCAATTTATTAGTAAATTTTGGGTTTATAATGACCAAAAATTATATTAATGAGATTTAATTTCTTATAAATATTTATATAGTATAATTCACATATAGAACACATTAAATAATTTTTAAAAGAAAAATTTATTAAATAAGAGTTATTTCAAGAATATAAGGAACATATACCAAAAGAATAGTTACATTACCATTGGAATAGTAACATGACCCTTATGAATAATAATCTAGCAAATAGAATAGAAACCTCACCCATGATAGTATAAATAAAAATTCCCTATCTTATAAATGAAAATATGATATAATTATATCATAGTATATGATATTAAATGTTTTAAAAATAAAAAATTAATTGTTGATTTTTTTGTAAAGTGTAAATGTTTAATTACAATTTTATAATTAATATAATGATTTAAAAGAAAAAATATTTTCATAAAATTTATATTTATATTTATATTTTTTTCTTCTAATTTTAAGAGAATTTTATGATACCATAATTAAATTTTCCAATTTTTATAAAATCAGTTATAATTTTAAAATCCATATTTTCCATGTAATTGATTAATCTAATTAAAAATAATATTTATCATATTTTAAAAATTATTTTTTTTAAAATGTATTCTATTTTTTAATTATAACATCAATAATGGTTAGGTCTAATTTTTTTAATATTTCTAAATTAGTTAAATTTAATGTGCATAGTGAAATATGATAATTTATGTTATTTAACAAATACAGGATTTATTGAGTCATAGATGTTCTATAGATAATTTAACCTCAAAATATAGAACTGAACATCAGTATTTTAAAATATATATACACACAGTTATAATTCTCAAACAATTCATGGTATTGAGCCTAAAATAATAATGTAGTGAATTGAATTATCAAAAAACACTCATCTCATCCACTATAAATACCAACCCTCACCACCTCCATGTCACACAACTTTTATAATTTGATACATGTAAAATTTCATACCAATACTCTTTAAAATACTCTACCCCATGTCTAAGAGCCCTTGTTCTCAACTAAATACGAAACCCTTTTCCCCCAGGAAGTTCTCAAGGAGGATAAATTCAAGGGATAAAATACTATTTCATTTTCTTTTAATTTCTTTCTAAATTTCATTTCTTTTCTTATGATCTCCTCAAATCCCATTATCTATATTGATTGATAAATCCATTGTAATTTACATAATTTAACTTTTTTTAACATAAAAACCCATCTTTATTTCATTTCCTCTTTCCTATTGTTCTAAAAATGAAAACATTATCTGTGATGTGTTGATTTAACGCATTCAAGGATGATGGTTTTTCAATTTACATTACTACCTCCAAGGCTTCTCATAAAACCATTTTTTTGTTGGAAAATATTATAATATATTTATTACACCGTATTTAATTTTTGGGAACCATTATATATACATAATATTAATTAACAAAATAAAACTAGTTTTTGATGATCTAATGCTGCCAAAATTAACTAAAAAATTTCCACTATCATCTAATCTAATGAATCATCCTCACCCAAAATAAAAAAATGACTTATATAAACATTTAATGTTATTTATTTTAAATAATAACATATTACTTGAATTCTGGAAAACTATTCTCATTTTACATTATTTTCCATACATGTGTATAAGTAAACCGATCCTGAAAACCAATGAAACCAACACTCCCAAACGATGAAATTAAATCTCATAACAACTAAAAAGAACAAAAATGAACATTATAAAATTATTATCAAGAAAATACATGTTCACATGTTTATGAATTAATTAATTAATGGATTTAATTTTATTATGACATACATTATGTTTATTTTTATAATACTTTTGGACATAATGTAAGTGATTCTACTCGAACTTCTATTTTTCTTTCGGGTTACACTTTCTCTCTATTTACCCAAATTTAATGATTATATATTCTTATGAATTCTTATAAATTATATGAATATGTTCCAAACTCATGCATCAATATTAGATGATTTTTATTTTATGGGAAAATACATGTTTTCGAAAGGGTTCCATTATCAATTATTCACAAAAAACATGCCCTATTAAAGGGAACTACTTGTTTTCTTACCCATTTTTAGGCACACTAAATAATCTTCCTAAAGACATAATTATTTTTCTAAAATAATAAATTTTATAATAAAAAACTATCTTATTTCATTTCTAGTTTTATAAAATCAAATATTCATTCTCTGCTTTAAACTCTCTGTAATATTCTCCTTAAACCACACTAAAATGTTTCCTTTTTAATGTCTCTTAAACATTATTTTTATATGTATTCACATAATATTTACATAAATTATCTACATTTATGCCTATTTAACATTATTAATTTCTATTTATTGTTTTAATACATTATTTCATGGACACCATTATGATATTCTATTTTTTATGTCGTATGACATGATTATGATACCCAATTAATTTAATGGGTAACCCTTATGCTTGATATTTCATGTGGAGCACATATTAATGAACAAGTTATGATGGATGCATCCTTATAGCACTCTAATAAATTGTTTTATGTTTAGTCTCCTGAGATTTCATGTTGGGATAGGTACTGAACTCGGTTGCTTTGTGGGACTATGTCTGCCATGTGCAATGGTCTTGGTAGTTAGCATTGAATCATGCTTATATCATATTGTGTGTTCCTCCAAAATTCATATAATTCAGTGAATTCATGATCCAATTATTTATATGTTATTACTCTCTATTTATTTTCAGGTTCTATTCCTTTTAATTTCATCATGTTATGCCTTTTATCACATGTGTTTTTCTTTATTCCTATTTTTAAACATTTACTAGGATTTTTAGCTCATCCCTTTATTCATTTATTCCCCAAGTTATCCTCTAATGATGTAGGAGATTAATTTATGTTTGGATCTCTTTATGGATTATTAAAATTAATATTTTATATTATATTTCCATTTATTTAGTTTTAAGTCCCTTGTCATCCAAATACACAAGACATTGCGATCCCCAGAATGTAATTTAATGGTTTATTGTGCTTAAAATCATGTAATAATATGTGTAAATGGATAGAATAACTAATGTTTATATTATGAAAAGTTATAACTTTTTTTGATATTTGGACATGAGATCCTTATTTAGAACCCTAGGGATTATTATATCACCATGAATAACCCAGATTGTATTTTAGGGTAGCATAAGATATATATACATTACATTTACTATAATACCCCATTATTTTCATAGCTCTATTTTATTATTCTTATTAGATAAGTATTAAAGACATCTAATTATAAAATTAGTTTTCATAGTTAATGGATGGAAATATAAGAACACATTCCACAAATCAATGTGATAGGAAATGTGAATATTTCCCTATTGATATTCCAAACATGATGGAAACAGGTGCTCAAAACTTCATGATTATACTTTCTCAACTATCTCAAGTAATGAATAATAAATTGAATTGTGTAGAACACCATAATATTCCATATAAAGAGAATGTTGTGGTCGAAACCATTATTCAGAAAAGGTAACCCATTTTTAGGGGTTCTTCTGATCTCCTCCTCAGAGAACAATGGATCAACTCCATTGATAATATATTTGTTGCCCTCCAGTGCTCAAAATAAGAGAATTTTGGGATAGTAGAAGATCATTTTGAAAGGGAAGTTGATCAGTGGTGGATAGTGAGCAAGAACAAAAATCCCATGTATAAAATTGATTCTATTGAAATTTATGATTTTAATAAAAAAAAATTAAATAATTATTTTTTTTTTGAATACACTGTCTTAAGATATAAATAGAGTTTCTGAGACTGATGAAAAAGGATGAAGAGCCTATCAAGGCACAAGAAGAAAACTTCACCAGGAAAGAAAGATACAACAAGGAATTTTTTATGAACATTGAAAGAAATGTGGATCACTTATTTAGAGGACACCAGATAATTCTATAAAAAAGTGTTAGAGATTTGAGACTTTGATAGCTACGAGGAGATTTTTCGTTGTGCCCTTAAGGATGAAATAGAGATCGGAGACTCTCAGTGGTCTCATAGGCCCAGGAGAAAAAGAAGAATGTGGTTTCTAATATGGTATGATCAAAAGATACTTAAAATGATGGGAAGAATACCCAACATTCCTTATGTCAATAGTGTGGTAAGAAGCATCATCCAAACTAATTAAAGGGAGTAAGAGATGCTTCAAATGTGGGAGACAGGGGAATATGGATAATAACTGTCGATGGTCTATAAATAATTCCACTAAAGCAGTAGAAGAAAGGAAGGTTCATTTAAACACTCATCATGTACTAATGTCTTTCAACTATAAGTAAAATTGGGATTATATAACATATTTCACTTAGACAAGGGTTGTCAGAGGCAATCAACATCAGAAACCTACAAAGAAATAAGGAAGAGAATATTCTATCACTATTTCTAAATAAGAACCTGAAAATGATGTGGTAACATGTATGTTGGTTATTAATTTTAGAATTTGAAATGTACTATTTGATTCTGATTCTACGAATTCGTTTATATCTTGAAATTTTAGCATAACTATTAAAAACCCTCCTCAAAAAGTGATGGTTGAGTTATCATTGAGAAAATTAAATGTGAAAATTACTATATAAAAAGTATATAACTCCTTGCTATTTAATTTTTGTGGACAGATGCTCCTAATAAATATTTTATTTCTTATTATATTGTATTTTAATTCTATATTGTGCATAGATTGATTATCATTATAGAAATCCAACAACAACTATCCAGAAATAGAGATCACTCTTCACATCCCAAAGCATCTGCCAATTCTGTAAAAGTTTAAGGAAGAAGATGAATCTACTATAGAATAAAAATATCAATTTTGGATATTTTTTCCTTATGAAAAAGGATATCTTACTGAAATTATTGATATAAAGTAGAGACTCATGAGCAAAGACATTCCCATTGTGGGATAGTACACTGATGTGTTCCCTAAATATTTGTCTAGTATTTCTCCTAATCTAGAGGTTTAGTTATCAATTGAACTTGTTCTGTGCATCATCCTATATCGAAATAACCTTATATAATTTTAAAAAATTGAGATATAAGAAATGAAGATGTAGTTATAGGATAATCTTGATAAGTTTTGTATGCCAAAGTTTTTCACCATGGGGTGTGCACATCCTCTTCATCAAGATGAATGATGAATCAATGCACATATGTATTGATTATTGCGAGCTAAACAAATTCATGATGAATAAAAAGTATCCCATTTCACATATAGATGATTTTTTTGATCAAATATGTGGTACATTGTATTTCCCAAATGGTGGACCTTCAGTAGGGTTATCACCAATTAAAGGTGAAAAAGGAAGATATTCATAAGAATTACCTTCAAATGAGGTGTGGACACTATTAGTTCATAGTGATGCCCCTGAAAATCACTAATGATCTAGTAATATTCGTGTACTTAATGAATATAATATTTATAAAGTTCCTCCTAAAATTTATGGTAATCTTTATTAATGATATTATGATATACTCCAAGAGCAAGGAGAAACATGAGAAGTTTATTTATATAGTTCTAATGACTTCAGAAATGGAGAAATTCTATGAAATTTATTATAAATATGAGTTCTGGATGGTGGAAGTATCATTTTTGGGGCATATAATTATAAAGAAAGGGGTATATTTGGACCCTTCCAAGACCAAATAAATTGGATAGTGGCGGAGTCCAACATCAAAAACGAAGATCTGTAGAATCTATGGATTAGCTGGGTATTACCGGTGATTTGGGAAGAATTTATCATGATTTTAAAACCAACTAACCTTGCTGACTCAGAAGGCAGAAAGGATTTTATGTATGAGTGAATGTGAATATGGATTTTAAATAGTTGAAAAAGAGGCTTATCACTACTCTAGTGTTCACACTACCAGCAAATGAGGAACTCTTTATGGTGTAAAATGATTCATCAAATAAGGTATTTGGATGTGTATTGAAGAAAAATGATAATGTGATAGCCTATAACTCATGGAAGTTGAAATTTAATGGAAAAAAAATCCCATGCATGATATGTAGTTGGTAGAAATGATCGTTACCTTGAAAATATGGGGAAATTATCTCTATGGTTAGAATTGTGAGATATATACTGATCATAAGTTACTGAAATATATATTCTCAAAGAAGGAGATTAATGTTTTCTAGTGAGTACGGTTAGAGATCATCGTGTATTATGACTACTCGATTTTTTACCATCCTGGTAAAGAAAATAAGGTGGAAGATGATCCAAGTAGAAAGAATCATGAAAAATTATAAATGATTGAAATTAAGAAGGATCCAATCTTCTTAGATTTGAATAGGATGGAAATTGGAATCATTATAGATGGGAAGTCATCAATCCATTTTGAATTGATCACAAAGTCATACCTCATAGAGATAAATAATTTTTTCACATAGAAACTATCTTGAAATTTATAAGAAGGTGGAAGCCATGAGAAAGGGAAAAACATCATAGTTCAAAATTGATGTGAACATAGTTTAAATTTTTGTATAAAAATATGTGTACCATACAATCAAGAGATAGTGAATGATCTTCTGAGTGATGCACATATCACATCCTTCTATATTTACCCAAGGATCACAAAGATCTTTTAGGATCACTAAAATTAATATTGGTGGAACAATATGAAAAAGGAGATTGATGAATATATATCAAAGTACCTAGTCTGTAATCTAGTGAATGGTGAAAGGAATATTTTTAAAGGGATGATGAAACCATTACACATACCAACATGTTAATTGAAAAACCACACCATACACATTGTCACCATACTTATGAAGACATCTTGAGAAAATAATGATATATGATTTGTTATGGATTATCTTACAAAGATACCTCCTTTTACCACAATTTGAGATGACATATCACTAGACATAATAGTATGTAAGTACATCAAGAAATTGATAAGGATGTAAGGATTTCCACTATCGATTATATCTAGACAGGATCCGTGATTCACTTCAATGTTATAGAAAAGTCTTCAATATGCTCTATAGACTGAGTTGAATAGCATGACAACCTATCATCCTCAAAATGGTGGTCAATATGAGAAAGCTATTAAAAAATGGAATACATTTTGGGTGCGTGTTATATGGGCTTCAAAGAAGGATGTGACCAAATTGGCATCTGGAAAAATTCTCTTACAGCAACAGTTTTCACTAAAGCCTCGAAATGGCTCCATATAAAGTGATTTATGGGATAAGATTTAGAACACTAGAATGATGTGATGAATTTAGTGATTGTAAGATTCTAGGACCTGAAATGGTCAAATAAATGGTGGAAAAGGTGAAATCCATTCCACAAAACATCGAAGAAGTCCAAATTTGATTGATGATATATATAGAAAATTGTCATTGGGACCTAGAGTTTAAGGTTGGAGAAATTGAATTCCACCACATATCTCCACGAAAGAGGGTCACGATATTTGGAAATAAAGGACTTCCAAGTCCCATGTATATCATCCCCTTCAAAATTAATTATTATTTTGGACTTGGGGCCTATGAAATATCACTTAAACATACCATGTACCAAGTATATGATACATTCCATATATCCCTCTTGAGGAATTATATTCCAGATCCATCACTTGTACTAAATCCATAGGCAGTATATTTGTAAAATTATCCCTCTTATAAGGATAATTCGTTAAAGATCTCGAACCATAGAGATAAATTTCTACACAATAAGACAACTCACATGGTTAAAGTTCTGTAGTGGAACCATAATTAGGAAGTGGAAAATTCCGAACTAAAGGATATGATGAAGGAGGAGTTCCTTCACATGTTTTCACCATAATATGTAAATCAAATTTCAAGGGTGAAATATCATATGGGGGAGAATGAAACAACCCAAAATTTTATCAATGAGATTTAGTTTCATTTAATTATGTCTATAGTATAAATCAAAAATAGAAAACAATAAAAACATTATAAATTATTGGTGAATTAAATAAGAGGTATTTCAAGATGTTAAGGAATATATTCTGAAGTAATATTAAATTGACCGTTGTAATAGTAACAAAACACTTATGAATAGTAAATTGTCCAATTGAATAGTAACCTCATGCATTAAATTATAAATAACATTTCGGTTACTTATAAATGAAAATATATATAATTATATCATAGTATAGGTTATTATATGATTTAAAAATGATGAATTAATTGTCAGTTTTTTTGTAAAGAGTAAAAAGTTATTTACAATTTTATAATTAATTTACTGATACAAAATAAAACATATTTTTAAAAAATATACCCATATATTTTTATTTTTATTTCATATTATTTTAAGATAATTTTATGAGACCATATTTAAATTTTCAAAGTGTTTTAAAATCTGTTAAAATTTTAAAATATGTATTTTCCGTGTAAATATTAATTTTCATTAAAAATTTAATTTCCCACATTTAAAAAAACTAATTTTCATAAAATGGATCCTATTTTTTAAATATATACATTAAAAATGTTTTTTTAAATTTTTCCAATTTTTCTAAAATAGATGAATTTTGGTTGAATAATGTAATACGTTAATTTATGGTATTTAAATAATACATGAATTACTAAGTCAGAGAGAATGTATGGCTGATGTAATCCCATAATCTCAAACTCTTCTTAATTAATTTAATATATTATTGGAAAATTCTCAAAATATTTTTAGTCTTTTCCAAAATAATTAACTAATGAATTAAATAATCAAAAGGCACATTTCTCCTCCACTACAAATACAACCCCTCACCACCTCTTTTCCTCACACCGTTCAAAATATGAACCTTTTCCAAATTATGTTCAGTTCACTCCCCATGATATCACCTATTTACAAGATCCATTGGTCTCAAAAAATTCAAACTCTTATCCCTAAGGAGGTTCTTAATGAGATGAAATTCCTGAGGTAAAATCCTCTTTCATTTCTATTTAAATTTTTTTTCATATTTATTCTTTTTTCTTATTCTATCCAAACCTACCCATATCTAATAGTCATGATAAATCCATTATATTTTACAAAATCTTTATTTTTTCAATCGAAAAACTTATCATCATTTGTTTTCCCCTCTCATTTTGTTAAAAAATGAAAACAACATCCGTAATGTGTTGATTTATCACAACCAAGGACGACAATTATTCAATTACCATTATCGCCTTCAAACCTGGTCAAATAAAAATTATTATGGTTAAAATATATTATAATATATTTATTAAAACCAATTTAAGGTTTTGGAACCATTATATATACATAATATTAATTAATAATACCGAACTAGTTTGTTATGATAAAAAATTATCAAAATAATCTAAACAATTATCACTAACATATAATCTAAGGATTCATCCTCACCATGAATAAAAAAATTAATTTATAAAAATTTAATATTCATGATGTTTATTAATAACATTTAACATCAATTCAGGAAAACCATTCTTATTTTTCATGATTTCTCATACATGTATATAAGTAAATATATCATGAAAACAAATGAAACTAACACTCCTGAATGATGAAATTCAATTTCATAACCCATAAAAAAGACAAAAATGAACATAATAAACTTATAATAAATAAAATAAATTTATAAACGTTTCATAATTAATTAATTAATAGATTTAATTTTATTATCCTAGATGTTATGTTCCAGTGGAAAACACATTCAGATATATGGTATGGGATTCTAGACAAACATCCATTTTTCTTTCAGGTTACTTTATCACTCATTACTGAAATGTAATGCTACTATATTTTTGTGTAATTCTTATAAATTATTTTTATATGCCCCAAAATCATGTATCCAGATCATATCATTCTTCTTTGATGGGGAAATAAATGTTTTAAAAATATCTCCTTCTCAATTCATTCTAAAAATAATATCCCAATTAAAAGGAACATCCCATTTTCATAATTATTTTTAAGTGCACTCCATAATATTTATTAATAAAACATTATTTATCTTGAATCACTAATTTAATCATGAAAAACAATATTGGTTCATTTCAACTTTTTTTTAAAAAAAATAAATATTTTTTCCCTCTTGAAAAGCTCTTTACTATTTTCCTTAAACTGCACCAAAATGATTCATTTTTAATGTCTCTTACACACTATTTTTATGTGTATTAACATCATTTTGAAATATATGATCATGATATATGACTATTTTACTTTATGAGTGTGTATATATGATTTCAATACATTCTCTCATGGGAACTATTATGCTATTTATTTTTTAATAGATTATGGCTTGATTTTGATACCCAATTCTTTCTATGGGTTATCCATTTGCTTGATTTTTCTTGTTAAATACATATACATAAATATTTTATTATGGATTACCATAGATTGTAACCCAATCAATTGAGTAATTTTTATTCTCATGAGAAGTGATATTGGTACATGGAGTGAACTACATTCCTTATTGGGACATTGTTCTCCATGTGAAATGGTCTAGATAGTAATTTGTGTCTCATGATTATGTAATGTTGTGTATTGTTTCTACATTCCTATAATTCGATGATTACATGTCCCCATAACCAACATATTATTCATCCGTTTGTTTATTCATTTTCAATTCCTTTTTATGTCATCATGTTAGGCCATCTAACACATGTTCTTTTCATTATTCTTTTGTTTATACACTTATAGGGATTTTTAGCTCATCCCATTTTCCATGAATTCTCTAGGTCCTTATTTGAAGATACAGGAGATTAATGGATGTTAAGATATATTTATGGATGATTAAAATGAATATTTTTTCCATTTCCATGCTTCTAGTTTTATGTACCATATTATCCAAAGAAACTAGACATTATGATCCTTGGTTTGTAATTTCATGGTTAATTATGATTAAAATTATATACTAATATGCATAAAAGGTTATAGTCATTATTAAGAAAATTGTGTTTAATAATTAATTATTAGATTAATTTGGGCATATTATGTTTTTGGTTATTGATAAATTAATTTGTAAATTAATTAATGGGATTGTTTTTATTAATTAATTGGGCAATTAATTAAGGGGGGCTCTCTGATGAACTAATCGCTGAATTAGTAACGTGATTGAGATGACTAATTAATTTCAGAATTAATTAAAGGGATTGATATGATTAATTAATTGGTGAATTAATTAATAATATTGATATGATTAATTAAATACTGAAATATTTCAATGGAATTGTATGACTATCTAATTTTTGAATTAATAATGAAATATATATGGATAATTAATTGTTAAATTAATTATATATTGATGAATGTTAACATAAAAATTTATTTATTTATTATAAAATATGGATGTTAACATGGGAATTAAATCATTAAATTATGAATTGTACCATTGTAAATCAATTGTTAAATAATGAATGGTTAAAACAGAATTCATTAATTAATTATGAAATGAAAATTGTAACACAGGGATTCAATTATGAAATATAAATAAAAAAATAGGGAAAAATTATGAATTATAAATGGTATCACGGGCATTAAATTATGAATTATAAATTGTAACAATGAAATTCATACATATGATATTATTCATGTGTCCTCTGGAACATGGGGCGTTTTCTGGTTAAAAAAAAGAATACATGAATTATGTAAACTGTTTACTTTATTGCTTTTATTTTTAGTTTTGGCCATTTTATGATACTATATTGTTCATGTAATTTTATATCATTATTTGGTTTTTATTTATTTATTTTCACTGGTGTTTTACTTTGATAAAGAGATTATCATCTCCCCAAGAAAGATATTTGGCTATTGCTACTAGTTGGAAACCTCTAACTTATGAGGAGGCGCACTTGAGATTATGTGACCAACCGGATCAGGGAACCAACATGTGGCACCTGAGTTGGGATATTGCAAAATTGGTCTCCTTATATATTAGCATTTTATGGATGATTTTCAATTCATAGGGATTCAAGGATAAAATGAAATGTCCATTCCATAAGATAAAGTTTAGCATGCATATTTACATATTTTAAACAACAAAAATGAGCTTCAACTATATATATCAACACGTATCTAGGAATTAAATGTAATATATCAAAAAATAAATTAAAATTGGTCGATAAATGCGCATAGAAAGCAATGTGTCTATGTATAAAGAAAAATTAAACATATTTCAATATATATATATGTTATAAAAATTGAAATTATTGGCATGGGGACCATCTCATAATGTGATCACATGGAAATGTTTTTATATTAATGGGTTTAGTTTTTTCACCAAAAAAGATGACTGGTGGACCATTCAAAATAAATTGGTAATAGTCATCCATTATGCACTACATTTTTTTAGTTAAAATGATAAAAAAATAAGTTTCATCATCAATGAACTATTTCAGTATTTTGAGGATATATAGGAAATTGATTATACTAAATTTCAAATAAGTTATTTTAAGTTTAATTGGGTTGATAATAATTGTGTTGTGAAACATGGTGATTATGGGTTTAAACAGGTTGATTTGAAAAGGTTTTACTTAAAATAGGAATCATTTATCATGGAGACACATGAAAATAAAACATTTTTTGTCATTAGCCTAACTAATTATCAGTTTTGTAGCATTTTAAATGGAAAATAATTCATTTTTTTGATGTGGATGATGATGAATTTTTGGATTTATTCAAGGAATTTTTATCTATTATTAAGTTTTCTTATGAGAATAATGACTACAATGAAGTCATAGTTCGTACTTTATGAAATGATCATGATAAATGGATATGGGAGAACACTAAATTACACTCCTAACTATTCAAGTATAATTTTTTTAGAAATTTACTTGTATAAAATCTTACTTTTTTTGAATTACTATATGTTTTCTAGTATATATATTGATTATTTAAATGATTATTGTGTTACATTTTTTATTCAATAGTTCTGGAGAGAAATTTTCTAATTTAAAAAATCTACAGACATCATTATATTATTAATAAATTTACGCTTGTAAAATCATGTTTTATTAACTGTGATATTTAAATTTATAAATGATTACATAATTTTAGAAATAAAGTTTATATTTAATTATTTGACTTTCATGTATTATTATTTAGGAATTATGATGTGTAGTTGGGGTTTGGCTTAGTGGTAAGCACCCCTTAAATCTACCTGAAAACGGGGGTTCAAAACCCATTGGTCGCAGGACTGTAGCGTACTGTAGCAGTGATGGCATTGTAGCAACGACGGGCACTGTAGCGGCAGCAGGTCACTATAGAGGCGGCTGAGTACTGTAGCAGCGCGGGTACTGTGCAATACTGAAGCAACACGGGTACTGTTGCAGTACTATTCACAACATGGGCTTTGGGCCAACAAAATGGGCCTATGGGTCATGTAATGGGCTAAATTCTCACTGGGCCTTTGGGCTATGTAATGGGTCTCCCTCTACCCAGTGAAAGAGATCTTTGCTTTGCTTTAATTATAAAATGAGGTTTCGGCCCCAACCTTTTAAAAAAATTAGGAATCATGAAATCAATTTTTTTAACTTACATATTTTTGAGATAAACATTTTTTATACATATGTTTATAATGATTATTTTTAAATAATCACATTTCTAATAATATTTAGGTACATAGAACATTATTAGATATTTCTATTTCAATGAATAACATAGAGGAATATGACTATTTCCCAAGGTATATTTTATTTTTATACTATTAAATATTTATTAAAATGATTACTTAATGAAGTTAGACATGTTAATTAAAAATAATAATTATAGTAATACTGTTGTACCTCCTATAAAGGATCCAACTCTTTATACAGAGAAGATTATTTCAGGAGTTTCTAGATGGGATATTACAGATTTAACAAGACTATCAATTTATCACAGAGACCATATAATACATATTAATTTTGATGATGATAATAACATATCTACCTATAATTCAATCCATTTTACCATTTATTTAATTATGTAGAGCTATTTTATGTATAAGAATTTTATATTCTCAATTGATATCTATCGATAATATAGATATAGTAAGGTTATGGGAGTCCATAATGATACAGTATCTCAATTGATTTTTTCAATCACATTCATCAAAAATTATATTTTTTATATGACTAAAATTAAACATATTCTATTAGAGTTGATATTAGATTTAAAAAAAAGAAATTAAGAATATATTTATATCTCTCGAAGTCGTTGGATGAATATATTTTAAATATAAATGAGAAAAAAATTTATGCTTTTAGGATTTTATAGAATGATAAATGATTCATAATGAATGGTTTTTAGTTGTAGATACATGAATTTAAATTTTCACTATCCAACATTATGAATCATTTATGGTATGATAATTATTTTATATTGTAATTTTTTTATATTAAATGATTACATATAAGATTTTTTAAAATAATTGGTCTATAACAGATCTCATCTCGAGATCCAGTTGTATAATGAACAACCATAGACATTATCACATAGAAGGTATCATTTATTATACGGTAAATACATCCTAAAAATATTGACGTGTTAAGAGGTAAATTATGATTTGGTTAAAAAAAGTTCCATTTTGGTCATCCATATCCCCACACTACCCATGAAAAATAGATAATATTGAGAATGAATCAAAATGAAAGGTATCTCACATAGAAATCTAAGTATGTCACTGATAGAATTATAATAAATTTTATTTTATTTTTCACGACTGTTTGTATTTTTTAAATTAACAACAATACTATACCATTTTAATTTTTCACATCAAGAAGACCTTTAAGAGAAAGAGACAATAATGAATTTTGTTGCGGAGGTTATGATAGAAATCAAAGATAATACATTAAGGTGTCCAGAAAACCCTCTCCCCATAAAAGGATATGAGGTGGGTGTTAGTATTGAGAAATTTTTCGGTCATCAACATAATAAATAAACAGGCCAAGAAATAAATTCCTTAAAAGCTG
Organism: Viscum album; assembly: GCA_963277665.1. NCBI lineage: Eukaryota > Viridiplantae > Streptophyta > Magnoliopsida > Santalales > Viscaceae > Viscum > Viscum album. The sequence goes on along the minus strand of OY728159.1, from coordinate 531,055,796 downwards.
TCCTGAATGACCTAATATAGTCTATGGGTGATCAAATTCAAACACCTATATAAGATATGTTAAAACAATTCTGAGAAAATCATATATTGTACAGCCTACCTAGCCTGCACAACATGCCTAACCTACCTACTCTGATCCCCCATCTCTTCATTCTAGCCCTACCTTTTATTGTGATATGTATTTTTATGATCCTAATGTATATATTGTAACAAACAGAATAATACATATTTTGGGGGATTATGTGCATCACCAGCCTATGAAGTAGGGTCATGTATGGATATTAGTATACGTTATTATTGAACCAAATAATCTATTATTATAACTAACCAAAGAGGATACCAGAGTAAGAGATTACACGGTTCAATTTTTTACATTGTATGGATAACTTTATTCAGCATCTTATATATGGCGTATATATTTTTTAAAATGTTTTTTTAATTGAATATTTCTTATAATTTTTTCTTACATTTAATTTATATAAAATTATATAAAATCCAAATAATTAGTAAAAAATAAACAGTTCATTCAGGATCCACCATCTTCAGAAACATATGAAATTTCTAATGGGATAAAAATATTACCTTCTATTTCTTCTTCCATGGATTATATTAATGAGTTTCAAATGATGTAAGAAATATGATTAAGAGACCATGCATTGAGAATATTTAATAAATATATCAATGATCTGATAGTTTTTTATGAGATCATTATGCTTATGTTGAATCTGCCATCCATGTATGTAAATTTATGTTTCATCTTTTCTTAATTCAAATAAATATAATATCATGTGGATTATATTATTTTTGATTTAGTTAGATATCTTGGAATTTTAATCATTTATAATGAGAATATTCATGTTTATAGTCTTAATGATCCAGAATACATAGCAACGTTAATGAAATATCATAATACATATGTTATATATATATATGAGAGAATAGAAAATATAAAGATAGGGTGTTCGTTCTTTATATTTTGTGGTGGTTAATCAGACTAAGATAGGTATATAATGACATAAATTATAATGTCATTAACTATAAAATTTTCATATATCATAGTTCAATGGATATTAGGCATAGTCTTTCCACATGAATTTTTATTATATTGGATTTTTACATTATTAGGTGGCATTCCAAAAATATATATATCAAATGGTTAAATGAGTAATCTTGGTTATTGCCTATTTTTTTAATTCTTTTTTACACTTTTTATTTATATATATGAAAATGAAGGTTATGTGAAACATTTGAAAAATATAACTTTTCAATACATGATTCAGATACTATTCTATTTGTGAAAATGATGGTAAATAATTTTTTTATTAGATAATATTTGTTTCTAGTAATATATATATATTGGTTATTGTTTTAAAGTTAACAATTTATAAAAGTAGTTTCATCTTCATAAAGGAAAGATGTAATGTGGTTATTATGTTTTAAGATTCATGTATGAGATAATCATAGTTGTGTTAATGAATGAATTTGAAAATGATAGTTATTTTTATTATTTTTGGTTCTATATCCAAATATTCTTATTTTTAATTATATAAGATTCATTATTATTGTATCTATTAAATGATGTCGCGTCCTATATGAATAATTTCCTTACATATCATCATAGTTTGTTTGAAAAATATTTTTTATGTATAATTATTAATTAAATTATTAGGTATGAAACTTTTAATTAACATTTAAAAATGAGTATTTAGAATATCCTTTTTTCCTTTAAGTTTCTATATTCTATTTATTTTTATATTGTTTTTATATATTTTATAGAGGGTAATGGATTTATAAAATAATATCTACAATTTAAATTATAATTATGCATCATTAAAACCAAAGGCCATTAGAAGCCAAATCATGTACCCTCATTAGTGATAGAAAATAAATGACTAGAGGAAACATGAAAATCTTTTAATTTGTTTACCTGTATATCAAAATATATGCAACATACATACTTGAGATTATACAAAAACCTATATTGAAAAAAAACATAAACCAATTAATGATAGAAAAACATGGCTCTACCAACATTAACTTGTATTTTCAAAATATAATAATGTAAAATGGTATCAGTATAAATGATCTAAAAATTCCAATAGTTGGTTAATTTATACTATTAATAAAATCGAATTCAAAATCATTTCTTAATGTAAGTTTTCACAAAATGATAAACAATATGTTTTTAAAAAAGGGAAATATAAATCAAATTTGTTACATAACTTATCTAAAAAATACTTTAAAACTAGTTTACTGGATGTATGAAAATATTTTTAAAACCATCCATTTCTAATTTTTAGAATAAAATTTTTATTTTTTCTTTAATTTTGGTAAACAATTGGTAGGATTGTTCCTGGTATATCTTTTAAATTTACTCGATGATTTGAGACCCCCTACCAAACATCACATATAAACCATTAGAAAATATTTCATAAAAAACAGTCCAAGATAATACACACTATAATTAATGAATCACTAGACTCCAAGAATAACCACATAAGTAATGTTGAGTCATTTTTATTAAATTACTTTTTTTGAATCCATTATTTTGATAAATGATATCATATTTATTTTTTTACTTCCATTTATAGTAAATTTTTCCCTTCAAATTAAATATTTGATTTATTTTCTATATCAAAATATTCAAATAATTAATCATATAACATTCATTTTTATTATAAATTTTCAATGATGTCGAGTTATATATAAATAAATTCATCACCCATCATTGAATTATTTTGAAATATTTTTTTGTATGATTCAATTTTAATTTATCATGAATGCCTATTTTAATTAAATTTTTAAAAATGTGTATTTGTACAATTGTCTTATGTCTTTAATTTGGTATATTTTCTTTTTTATAGTGTTTAAATGATTTATTAGTGTATTGTAAAAAAATTGTATTTTGAAAATGGAATTCTTTTTTAAGTGTATTATGTTTTTATAAGGATGTTCATTGATATATATTACTGAATATTATCTATTTTTATATGATTTTATATTTTTTGGAAAATGTAATTTTATCAATTTTGTAATCCATATTTCGATGTCAGGTTTTTCCAAAACCCATATTTTTTTAAAAAAAAATCAATTTCGTATATCAATTCGATAATATAAATAAAAATATTTGGATAATTTTTTAGTAAAAAATGATAAAGAAAAAATTTCATGAATCAAAATAAAGAATATTTTGACAATGGTTTTTAAAAACTACCAATGTTTAATGGGAATTCAATGTTGTTGTTTTTTAAATGACGAGGATATTTGTAAAGGAAACATTGAATTTCGGTTCTTCTAAAAAATCACATTGAAAAATTGGTTAAATTTTATTTTAATTATAGTATCGATACTGTTTTCATAAAAACTAGAAAAAATTATCATTATAAACATGTTAGCGGTCAATTTCAATTTAAAGCTAAAATTATAAATAAAAAAAACTGGTGTTATAATATGTTTTCACATTGGTGATTCATGGTTATATAGAAATGTTGTTATGAAAAAAAAATTATGCAAATGTTAAAAATAATTTTTTTGAATACTAAAATAGTTTGGTTTTAGAATAATCAAAATTTGATTCATTTTACACATCATATCATATATTGATTTATTGAATATTTTTTATATTTGTTTTTCATAATTATTTATATCATAATTATTCATCAAATATTTCATTCTAATAAGAAATTATTTGGAAACATATTTTGTAAGATTAAATGAGGATCACATTGGTTAAAATGTGTTTATATATTATTGTGTGTTTTGAGGTTAATTTTATTTAGATTGATATTGGATCTAGATACATGGAGGTTAATTGTGTTATTCAAGAATATTAAATTAATTATATACATGAAGCATTATCTAGAAATAGATATTAACAACATTGATATAGTACATTGGATTCACATGTACACCTACTACATTGGGAAGATGAAAATAAATTGTTGGATTATTTGTATTTTTATATAGTAGTAATAATCTTTATAGATACTATTCATGTAGGAATTCTATATCTTAATTTTCAAAGAACATGTCAAAAATAAAAATCTTTTACGGTTTTCTCAAAAATTATTTTTAATATTTTTTGAGATCATCACTACAATACTCTCAGTTAGAGGATATTTTTTAATAATTTTTTAAAATAAATATATTTTTTTAAAACATATTGTGAGAAAATGTTTTTTCAAAATATTCCATAAAGGCAGCATCGTCGAGGCCTCATTTCACCTAAAATGAAAAAAAAAATTTAAAAGAAATTTATTTTTAATTTTGTTTTTTTGTATATATATATATAAACAAAACAAAACAAAATTATAATTATAATTATAATTTTCAAAATAATTTATATGCTATTTAAAATCCAGCATGATTGCCATTGCTGCAGTCTGGATTCTGATAGAAGCTCTCAACTAGGGCTCCCTTTTATAACAAGGCATACCCGGTAAATCATTCTACTTTGCTGATGTGGATTCTATTTCTTCGATTCCTGTGCAGAAAATTCTGCATTTCTGATATGAGATTCTATTTCAAGTACATGTATCTGAAAGTCTATAGAATATTTACTATATGAAAAATATAAATGAAACATAAAACATGGATTAAACATATAATAAATAGTTTAAAATGAAAAGAATTAACTAAAAAAATTAGATGGAAAATAATTTATATGGTTTTAAAGACATCTAATAGAAAAAAAAAGTTTCAAGTACGTGACTATGAAATCCTATAAAATAAAAACTCCATGAAAATCATAAAATAAATAATAAACATGGATTAAACATATAAAAAATATTTCAAAATAAAAATAATTTCATAAAAATGTTGATAGAAAATAATTTATATGTTTTCAAAGACACCTTCTAGAAACATAAAAATGTTTCAAGTACATGACTTTGAAAGTCTATAAAACCTAAACTATAAGATAAACATAAATGAAATGTATAATATTGATTAAACATATAAAAAATATTTTAAAATTAAAAAATCAACAAAATGTTGATGAAAAATAATTTATAAGCTTTCAAAGCCACCGACATGAAACATAGAAATCTTTCAAGTATGCGCCTTTGAAAGCCCATTAAATATATAATATTGGACCAATATAAATGAAACAAAAAACATTAATTACACATTTAATAAATTATTTATTTAGTTAATTAAATTTATTAATAATTAATTGTATAATTAGTAATTAGTTAATTATTAGTTATTAATGATTAATTATATGATAATTAATTAGTTAATTAGTAATGTAATTATTAAGTATATAATAGTTAATTATTTAATTAGTAATATAATTATAAATTATATTTTTTATAATAATTAAAAATTATTAATTATTAAAAATTATTATAAAATAATTAATTAGTTAATTGGTAATATAATTACTAATTATATTATAGTTAATAAGTAAATTCGTAGTATAATTATAAATTATAGTTATTCATTATTATTATTAATAATTAATCATTTACAATTATTATATAATAATTAATTAGTTAGTTAGTAATATAATTATTCTTCATAATTATTCCCTATAATTATTCATCAAAATTATTCATTATATTTATTTATTATTTATTATTTATTATTTATTATTTATTAACAATTAGTTAATTTGTAATAAAATTATTAATTATATAATTATTAATTATTTTATAATTTTTAAGTTAATTTATAATTACTAATAATTAATTATAAAATAATTAATTATTTAATTAGTAAAATAATTTTTCTTTATTTAATAATTAATTAGTAACGTAATAATATAATTATTAATTATATAATTAATTAATTAATTAATTAGTAATATATTTATTAGTTATATAATTAGTAATTAGTACATTAATAATTCTTAATCATTAATTTTATAATAATTAATAATTTAATTAGTAATATAATTATTAAGTATATAACATATAATTAATTAATTAGTAATATCATTATAAATTATACTTATTCATTATAAATAATATTTATTAATTATTAATTACTGATTATTAATTATTAATTATTAATTAGTTAATTTGTAATATAATTATTATTTATATAATTTTTAACTGTATAATAAATTGTTAGTTAATTATTAATTTCTAATAATTAAATATTTTATAAATAATTAGTTTATTAGTAATATAATTATTATTTATTTAATAATTAATTAGTTAATTAAAAGTATTAATAATTAATTATATAATTAGTAATTAGTTAATTAGTAATTATTAATCATTAATAATATAATAATTATTTATATAATCATTGATTAGTTAATTATTAATATAATTATAAATTATATTTATTCATCATAAATACTAATTAGTAACTATTAAAAATCATTATATAATAATTAATTAGTTTATTGGTATTATAATTATTAAATATATAGTAGTTAATTAGTAAATTTGTAATATAATTATAAATTATAATTATTCATTATAATTATTAATTAGTATTTGTTAAGAATAAACATAAAATAATTAATTCATTAATTAGAAATATAATTATTCATTATAATTATTGATTATTGATTAGTAAATATTAATTACTAATTATTTAATTAGTAATATTATTATTTATTTTATAATAATTAGTGAGTTAATTAGTAATTATTTATAAATTTATATATAATACCACAAAGGCGCAGAGCAGCGCTCCAAAATTAATTAATAAAAAATTAAAAGATAGACAGTTTATTACACGAGGTTCAAAGAGCTTGTATCAGTAAGAGAAAAAATAAAAAGGGGAGAAAATTTGAAAAGGAATACCTCCAAATCATTCCTGCATGGTCATGGGACAGGCTCCGATGTCCAAAACAGCATTGATTGAAACAGATTACTGAAACACAAATAACACCTGCAATCCAAAAGCAAGACTGATCTTCAAAACCCTACAGTTTATATTCTAGTCCGAAAAGAAGACCATGAGAGAAAAAGCGCTATTCCCACCGAAGCTGGAGATAATCAAAAACAGGGTTACGATCAAGCTCAAATTCCACCTTATCAAACATACGCTCCCTGATAATGAGATAGTCATCAATAGATATTTCTTTGTTACAATATCTTCTATAAGACAACCTTTCTTGCTCCTCAATCCAAGAGTAGAATTCCTCCTTGTATCCTTCCTTAATAACCCGAGTGCAATTTCTAAGAATAATTATATCCTTCCGATCCTCAATCCAAGATTAGAAGTCCTCTTTATTATAAGGCTCTGTTGGAGAATTATTCTTGTTGATAACCGGCTGTGTAGGGATGTTAGTTTCCTCCAATAGAGGCCCTGACGATCTAATGACAATGGTCCTCTCTAGCTTAGAATTATCAATTCGCTTTCGAGTCTTCTTAGGGTGCGGAGTGATATAACCATCAGAATCAATAAAATATTTCTTACCTTTTTTGGCGCACAAGCGCAGGTATTCCTCCTTAATTTTATCTGCTTGCTCACTATCATCATTATTGGAATCACCAGAAATAGAGTGAGCCTCTTATGCTGACTCAATAGAGGTTTGAACAGCTCCCGGAGTATCAGTGAAAGGCTTAGCATTATTGATCACATCCACAAAACCAAGAAATATAGAATCTTTATCGCCAGTAGGCTGTTCTGGGCAGGAATCTGGAACAGATGAGGGCGTTAATGGGTCTTTATAATTAGAGGGTTCATTCAATTCAGCATGATGCCTTCGATCTTTCTCAATCCATACTGATTTTTCTTCCTTCATCAAAGGTTTCCGAGGCCGACGACTATTCATGGGGTCCTTCCTTGAATCACAATCGCCAAGGGAGTGGCCAAGATGTAAACAATTTGTATAGTAACTCGGTAAGGATTCATAAACCACATCCGGATAAAATCATGCATCCTCGTTCTGGATCAAAATAGTGGAAGGAAGGTGCTTCGAAAGATCAACCTCAACACACACATGCGCAACCAGAGGCCTTGTGAGTTTTTGAGTCATAGAATCCAACTTAATGAGATTACCGATAAGCTTTGCAATAGGAAAAAGTGAAATTTCGTTGAAGAGATGCATCGACAGACCTAGAAGACATAACCAAACAGGTGCAATCAGGGATTCTGAAAAGCAATCGAACATAGGGAACCATTTATGAACTTTCATCAAGCATCCCCCAAAACTCCATGAACCCCTAGACTAAAGCCGATAATAATCGTTTTCATAGGAAAGTTGAATCGCAATATGCAGCGAGTTGAGCAAGACGATTTCAAAATCAACAAATCCAATGGATTCGAATGAATTACGTAGGAATATCAGAGAGGGGCGATGCATAAAAATTTTACCAACAAGAACAAATCTGAGATAAGAAGCACGAAACTGAACCTCCTCCAGTGAAAAGGAAATGGTCGTGTGACCCCTATGACGGAACTGCTTCAGATGAAAGGAATCAGCAAAAGGTGGAGATTCATCCAAATCAAGAGAATTAATATGATTGGCCCATGCGACCACATCTGCGAAGCTTCATGAATCATGGCTGCATTCGTCGCCCTTGTTCTGCGTTCGGTGCCCTCATCCGTCTCCCTCTCTCGGCCCCTCCATCTTTTCTAATTCTTAATTTTTCATTAATTATATAATAATTAATTAGTTAATTATTTGAATAATTATTATATATATAATAGTTAATTAGTTACTTAGTAATACAATTACTAAATATATAATAATTAATTAGATAATTAGTAAAATATTTATTCATTATAAAATTAGTAATTTATTAATTAGAAATTATCAATCATTATTTATATAATAATTAATTAGTTATTTAGTAATATAATTATTAAATATATAATAGTTTTTTAGTTAATTAGTAATATAATTAGAAATTATATTTATTCATTATAATTAATAATTAGTAATTATTAAAAATTATTTTGTAATAATTAATTAGTTCACTATTTATATAATTATTAATTATATAATAGTTAATTATTTATTTAGTTATATAATCATAAATTATAAATAATCATTATTTTCTATAATTTATAAATTATTAAAAACTATTATATATTTATTAATTAGTAAATTAGTAATATAATTATTCATTATAATTATTCATGATAAATATTCATTATACTTATATATTATAATTATTAAATTTTGATTATTAATTATTAGTTACGAATAATTTAATTATTAATATAATTATTAATTGTATAATTATCAGTTAGTTAATTAACAATTATAAAAAATTAATAATATATTAATTAATTTTTTAATTAGTAATATAATTATTATTTATTTAATAAGTAATTAGTGACATATTAATATAATTTTTAATTATATAATAATTAATTAGTTAATTAGTAATATAGTTAGTAATTATATAGTTAGTAATTAGTTAATTAGTAATTATTAATTGTTAATTATATTATTATTAATTATATTATTATTAATATTTCAATTAATTATATAATAGTTAATTAGTTAATTAGTATAATAATTATAAATTATAGTTATTCATTATAATTATTAATTAGTAATTACTAAAAATTATTATATAATAATTAATTAGTTAATTGATAATATAATTCTTCATTATATAGTAGTTAATTAGTTAATTAGTAATATAATTATAAATTATATCTATTCATTATAATAAATAATTAGTAATTATTAAAAGTTATTATATAATAATTACTTAGTTAATTAGTATTATAATTACACTTTTTAATTATTCATTATAATTATTCATTATAATTATTCATTGTAATTATTAATTATTGATTGGTAATTATTAATTATAAATTATTTAATTAGAAATAAAATTAATAATTATATAATTATTAAATGTATAATAATTAGTTATTTAATTAGTTATTATTAATACTTAATTATAAAGTAATTAATTAGTTAATTAGTAATATAATTATTATTTATTTAATAAATAATTAATTACTTAGTAATATAATTATTAAATATATTATAATTAATTAGTTAATTATTAATATAATTATAAATTATATACTTTTTAATTAGTTAAAATGTAATTATTAATCCTTAATTACATATTAATTAATTTGATAATTCGTAATATATTTATTATGTTAATAATAGTTAATTAGTTAATTTTTTTGAGAAAGATTGAGCTGAGGATCATTTTATAATTAGTTATCAGGTAATATAATTATAATTTATAATTATTCATTCTAATTAGTTATGTATTAAAATAATTATATATTATAATTATTCATTACAATTATTAATTAGTATTTATTAAAAATGAATATAATAATTAATTTGTTAATTAGTAATATAATTATTAATTATATAATAGTTAATTAGATAATTTTTAATATAATTATAAATTACAATTTTTCATTATAGTTATTAAATAGTAATTATTAAAAATTATTATATAATAATTAATTAGTTATTTAGTAATATTTTTAATCTTTATAAAAATACACTATAATTACTAATTATAAAATATTAATTTATTATTATTATTTAATTAACTAATTTGTTCTATTTTTAATTCATATTTTAAATTTCATTTATATTTGTCTAATATTTTATATTTTATAGTCTTTCAAAGACACATACTTGATCAAATATTAAGATTCAAGTAATTTTCATTGGAATATTATTAATTATTTTTCATCAAAATTTCATTTTATTTTATGATTTTCAATAATTTTTTAAATTTTTTATCCATTTTTTATGTTTAATTTATGTATGTCTTATAGTTAATTTTTTATAGACATTGAAAGTCACATATTTGAAACATTTTTATGTTTCATGTTTTTGTTTTTGAAAACATATAAATTATTTTCCATCCACATTTTTAAGAAATTATTTATATTTTCCAGTATTTTGTATGTATTTAATATTTATTTTAAATTTTTTGTATGTTTCTCTTATATTTTATATTTTATAGGATTTCAAAGCCATATACATGAAACATTTTAAAATTTCAAGTAGTTGTCTTTGAAACCTTCTAAATTGTTTTCCATCAACATTTTTTTTAAATTATTTTTGTTTTAAAATATCTTTTTTATGTTTAATCAATTTCTTATGATTCCATTATATTGTTTTTTTGTTTATATTTTATAGTCTTTCATATCCACATAATTGAATCAAATTCCCACATTTAAAATGCAGAATGTTCTACGTTGGAAAGGGAGAATCAGAATCCCAAATCAAAAATGCAGAATGATTTTTAGGGTAAGCCCTTTTATATAAGGGAGACCTGGGTGAGAGATTCTATCATAATCATGATTGTTGTAATAGTAGTACACCTGGATTTTAAATAGCAGACAAATAATGCTGATTTTTTTATTTTTTTGTTTATATATATATATAAATGAAACATAAAAAATAAAAATAAAAATAAAAATAATTTAAAAATTAATAATTTTTTTGGTTATAGGGGAAGGGCAACATCGGTGATGTCACCTTTCACCCGAGGCCCAAAGGAGGCATTACCGATGCGGCATTTGTGGCCTATTTGTTTTTAAAAAAATAAATCTAGTCGTATTTAGGAAATTATTTTTTAAAAAAATTATTTAAAAAAAACTCCTCGGCCACACAACATCGTTCAAATATTTTTGTAACCTCGCAACTTTTACCATGGCATGGACCATTTAATTTTTTATCTAATTCCTTAATTCTACTCATGAACACACCTATACAGCCTAACGCTGGTCCCAAGAAGCATACTATTTTATGGTTGTGTGGAATTTTGGAAAAATAGCACACCATGACCTTACATAATGTTTCATGATTAAATAAATTAAAAAAATTAAAATAAGTGAAATAAAATTTAAAGAAACTAAATAAAATGTAAAATTAATAAAAAATATATATTAAAATAAAAAGGGGTTATGAAAATAATGAAAATAATTAAAATGGGATTAACAAATTATTATTTTTATTTTCTTTTCACATTACATTCTTTTTTTATTGTTTTTTATTTTATCTCTTTATTTATTTTATTTTATTTTTTTATGATTTCTTTATATATTTCTTTTTTTTCCTTCATTTCCTTTTTTTCATCTCTTATCTCCCTCTCCTCTCCTCTTGTGTGTCGCTCCCCCCTCTTTATGTGGTAAACCACCATCCTCCTCCACTTCAAATATCCATTATACCTCCAATTCTCCTCAAATTTCAATATTGTCCAACGAAAAATAAATATATCATTAAATATACACAAAACAATTAATTTTGGGTTTTATCCTCTTTCGGTCGTGCATTTTTAGTGTATTTTGTTTACCTAAAATTGGGGTTTTTTGTTAAATCCAATTATTTATTCAGTTTTACATCCATCCAATAGTTTCCATAGAATGTGGGGTATAATATGACTATATTGTAGGTTGTATATGTTTTTTCTCATCATTGTATTTCTTCATTTACATCTCTATGTTGTGCCACACGTTGGTTCCTACCAATGAATCAAAATAATGCATTTTAATTTAATTTATTTATTTTATCATCGTCGTTGTGACCTTGGTTTGTGGAGATCCATTTTTCTTGGTTGTTTCCATGATGTAGGACACCCTATTGGATGTTAGAACATAATTAGCCTATTTTACCTTAGGCATTGAATATTAAATTTATCATTTACATGTAATTAAATGGTTAATTAAATGGCTATAATTATGAATGATTGTTATCATAAATATACATGCTTCACTTGTAATTTTAATTGAATTTGGTCAGAGGAAAGAATATGGATCCCATATTAAGAACCCAGAAATGGAATCCTAATGTTCGATAGGCAACAATATGATGTACTGGGAAAATAGTGTATTAGGTTTTCTAAGAAAGGCATTCCCTAGTATTTTTACTATAATTTTAGGTGATACCGGTTCCCTAAGGGGAAACTGGGGATAGACCCATTGTCAAGTTGGCAATGCCAAGCTTTTGGTGATACTCGTCCCCTAATATGTGATACCAAGGAAAAACTCATGGTTTCCATACCATGAGCAATACTTGGACTCTCGAAATGATCACCTCAGATAGGATCATCACATTGGGTATAACTGAATGGATGTACCATAGTGAAACCTCTGGGACGGGCTCAAAATCCTACTCTAAAATTTACAATTTTAAATAAAAAGTCATGAGTTGTTCATATTGATACTACATAGAGTTTCCTTATATGTTTTGATACCTATCATTTTTTCCTTCAGTGTGCCTTGTTTTGACATATGGATTAGACCCCAAGAAAAAACACAAGTTTTTGGGTATCCCTTTTCTTTGGTCTGTCATCTTCCTTAGGCCTTACTATATACATTCTTCATTATTAGGTATCTCATTCAAACTTCCATCTCTAGTAAAAGGAGCTTGATTAAGACAATTGTCTGTTGGGGAACCCAACCCAAGTTATAGTTATTTTATTTAATTAATTGCTTACTTTTATTATACATTGGCACACATCTATATGTCTAAAACATGAAATAAAATGGTCTAGACACCGTGGGTGATGGATTGCTCAGATTATATCTCAAACCCTCCACTGGTGGCTTTTGGTACCTGAGTAGTCATTATGCTCACAGGTATGGATACAGGGAAGTGTGTCATTCTCAATGCTTGATTGAGTTTCTATTTGGGATGGCGCTTTGGGGGCAGAGGATTAATCCAATTCATGAGATTTCATGTGGTTGTTTTTTTGACTTTTAATGTTTTTTTGCATAAAGTAGTTTATTGTATTTTATAACCCTCCACATTTATTTATTTACTTTTTTCATCAAACATTTACATCATCATGGTATTAGTTATGACAATTCATCTTCCACGATTATTATTTATTCTATTGGGTCATTTATTTCCATCTTCTATTGTATTCTTTTTCACTATTCTTCCACTAATTGTTAAATATATTAATTACCACTATTAAATACCTTATCCAATGATATCATAGTCTCCCCACATATTCACCCATGGCCCTCTTTGCTAGTTGATAACATATGGAATTTGGGGAGATGCGCTTGGGGTCTTGTGGCCAACAGTCTCAGGGGCCGGTTCAGTGGAACTTTGGGAGTGATGCTACAAAGTAGTACCAAAGGTTTATTTCCCATTTTTATTAATATTTGGGTTAAATAAGATACAAGGAAATATGAATGTAGAATTGACCCTCCTGTTGGACGTATCTAATCCATGTATAGGGGAAACCCAAATTACCATGGATGTAGATTTCTATTATTAATTATACCATTTATTATTGATACAACATCACCATTTTGTGACATACTTGTTTTATAATATTATTCATATTGGTGATATTAGATGATGATTTTGACTATTGCAGACCGATGAAATGGGGTAATTGCATTTATACGCATCATATTAGACACCATAGGGAATGACATGAATATTGTCATTCCATATCTATATTCATTGTGAATCTATATATTTTAATGAGATTGTTGTTGTGTTTAGTTTTAATATCTATCAGTACGGTTGTTATAAATATAATGTGTGTTTCGGTCTTAGTGATCCTTCTAAGACCTCTTCTATTTCTATCTAGTTCCATCTCTTGGAGTGGAATTTATGTAGTGTATAACTCAAAGGAAGTGCATGTACCTACCCTATTTATTTAATTTACATACCTAATATACCTTGTGTCGGGAGGACTTTCACCTTCCATTTTCCTATATATCCTTACCTGTGCACCACCTCTTCCATTGAATCTCATAAAAGGTGTGTGTTCAAAAATTGTAGATAATTGTCGTTGTGATTCCTTCATTTTGTACGCCAGGAGAGTAGCGATGAGATCCCTCTAGGTAAAGTAGGTCTTGAACCACCTATATTTCCTCCTGTGAAATGTCCTCCAGATATTCCCTTAGGCACCGATTCTCAATTTAGGGATAGCATTCTTAGGTTCATATAGTATATTTAGAGTGTTCCCATGCTTTCCCAAACTATGGAAGAGATTACACAAGACTTTATATAGAATCATCCTCCAAAATTCTAGGGGGGTGGTGGTTCTCATAGTACATAATCATGAGTTGATTCTTTAAAGTCCATCACCAACCATCTCAAGTTTATTACAGAGAGGAGGGTCAAAAATTTTGTCAATATGCTTTGTGACTCAACCATGTGTTGGTGGAATGTAATTTCTCAGGAAGAGAACCCCCAAAACATGGTTTGGGTAGTATTATAGATGGATTTATTGGACAAATTGATACCAAATATTCTAATAGAAGATCATGCTAACATATTAAAAAGAACTCTATGAAAAAGATAGATTATTCTACATGTTTTATTGACCTTCAGTGTTTTTATCCATCTCTGACCCGGGATGCACAGACGACTGCAAGTCATATTGAGGACAGACATGGATATTCTATATAATCATAGGTGAACAACTATAGTGTGATTACTATTACAGAGAACATGAATCATGCCCTAATTATGGAACAAAATCATATAGAAGCTGGTTCTATGAGCCTGGATAGTTCAGTTCAGAGGTAGAGTGATGGTTCTTCATGAAGTTGGCAGTGTCATTTCAATGGTGAATGTGAGTATAATTCCACCCATACAACATTTATTAACTACATTATCATATTCCATCAGTAATACAAGGTTATCCATAAGAGGACCCAGTGCACGAGGAACCCGTTATAGTACAGATATTGTGGAAAGAGGGGTCACCTTTAGCATTTTGTCCATTCTATTCCATCAGCATATAGTGGCAGGGGATCTATACCAGCACCTCCATCTGGTATAGGAGCAGTGATTCCACGTCATGAAAGGGTTTGGTCTTATACTTGCTAATCAGGTCAATTTTGTACAGTCCATGGCAAAGGCGATTCAAAATTAGAACATCAGCATGAACATTGTGGACCTACTTAGGCTAGTAAAGCAGAATCTCAAATTCTAGGATCATACCATATTTATTGTAGTGCAGCTAATGCTAGTGGCATATAGTCTAGGAACCTTTATTTTTTGAGTTACTATCCTTATAGACTCTACTTTCGTTTCTTCACATTTTGACATAGGTATATCACACTCTTTCATATATATTGCATCTTTTGGGATTTTGGGTCCTTCAATAATTAATTATGCAGCATTATTCTTCTAGACACTCATTTGGGGGAATAACAGAGGACACACAGCAGTTATTGGAGTTCCCACTTGAAATAAGCGGGTATAATTTCCTCAAGAATATCTTAATCCTTGATATCACCATATTTGAAGTCATTCTCGGTATGAACTGTTGTGTTCATTACCATTCCCTAATGGATTGATTTCATCATCGAGTTTCCTTGACAACACCTGAGGGAGGCACAAATATACACATGGGAGAATGGGATATACAGGAAGATCGAGCAAGACCCATGCATTCTGATCTAGGAAGAGTTGCATCCCAACTTGAAAGTCTCATTATGAGTGATCAGGGGCTGCAGTCAGTGGAGTTCCTTCTAATTGTGGGCTGCTTCAAGGATGTCTTCCCTGGAGATTTCTATAGCTTAAATATAGTTATAGAGGTTTAATTCATTATAGGTCTGCATCCATGTGTAGAACCAGTGTCCATTCCTTCTTGTAGGATGGAACCTAAAGAGCTCCAAGAACTCAAGATGAATCTTTAAGATCTCGAGGAAACCGTTTTATCAGACCTAGCACATCATCATGTGCTTCACCAATCCTTTTAAATAAAAATTTAGATTATACCCTAATATTGTGCGTCAATTACGATCAAATCAACCTAATTATGGTAAAAAATCAATATGGATTTCCTAGTATAGACAACAACTTTGACCTCCTCTGAGGAGAAACAATTTTCTCCAAGATATATCTCAGGTCGTTTTATCCCCATGTACATGTATGACTATCTAACATTCCATGTACGTCATTCTAGAGCATCTATATCTTGTAAGAGTATCTGGTTATGTCGTTAGGCCTCCCAAATACATCGGAAGTCCTCATAGATCTGATGAATTGGGATTTCCACCCTTATTTTTAATCCTTTCTGGTTGTCTTTGTTGATGACATCTGGGAGTTTTCACACTCCAGACATGACCATGCTACCCATCTGGATATCTTGCTGAGTACACTGAGAAAGCACCCGATATATGAAAGACTAGTAAATGCCGTTTTTTGATTGATATGGTTCAATTCATGGGTCATATCATATCTAAAGTTGGCATACCATTCAACCCATAAAAGGTGGGTGTATTAGTTTCTTTGGAATAACCCACGAATGTGTTTGAAAAATGTAGTTTCATAGGGCTTGAGGGATATTATAGGTGTTTCATCCATGACTTCTCCCACATAGTAGCACCTCTTATGGCACTAACAGAGAAGGGTGTGCAACTCATTTGGTCTGAAGCTTGTGAAATGTATTTTCATGAGTCAAAGGGAATACTAAGATCATTTTTTAGTTGGATTCAACCTGATCTTTGTAGAAGTAATACTATTTAAAATGATATTATAGAATTCAGACTAGGTTTAGTTCTAATGTAGGCTGATCAAGTCGTGGCATAGGGATCCCACCTGTTGAGGAATCATGAGTGGAACTATCCTATGAATGAAATTTAATTAGTTTCTTTATTTTATTCTCTATGTTGTTCGAGAAACTACTTATTGGGTGCGAGGTTCATTGTTTACATGAATCATAAAAGCCTAAAATATATATCCACACAACGAGACTTAAATTTGAGGTAGCGTAGGTGGGTTGAATAGTCATAGTCATTCAACTATGAGTTTTCTTATACTCATAGAAAGGGTAATGTTGTGGATGACGCATTGATCCTAAAAATGAAGACACAAGCCATCCAGGTAGCCAACAGTGAGTGTCAGATGATGGATTTGTTTTCTGAGATGCATTGGAAGGATCAAGAAAAACATGGAAAACCAGTTATATCAATTCTTATATTTATTTCAACTGTTTTGGGGAAAGTACACATATGATAGTTACTTGATACAGAGGGGCTCATTTTGAGGGAGACCATCATGTTTGAGAACCTACGTCATTGTTGTGTTATTGATTGAAGTGAAACTCTACTCTATTGTGGCCAGGTATGGGTGCATTTTGATATTTGGGAAGAGATGATGAGAAAATATAATTCTTTTGTTTGGGAAGTTCATCCTATACATAACAAGACTTATAATGGTATGAATCATCGGCACTAGTTGCCATGTATGATGAAGAAAATAACGGGTTTCATTACCCGATTCTCCACCTGTCAGTAGGTGAAGGTAGAGAACCAGTGACCTATTGGACTCCTACAACCTATGTACATTCATGAGTGTAAATGTAATGACATCACTGATGATTTCATTACAAAAATTACAATATCACCCCAAGGTAGTGATATAGTTTGTGTGATTTTTGATAGATTGAGCAAAGTCGCACACTTCTTACCTATCCGGGAGACCATCTCTATTGATGAGTTAGGGGGTATATATATTGAGAAAATATATTGAATTCATTTCGTTCCCCATTCTATCATGTCATACTAAGACACACATTTCACATCACAAATTTGGTAAGGTTTAAAGAAGGCAATGGGTTCTATTATGATTTTGAGTACTACATATCACCACCAGACTGATTAGAAGTCCAAGTGGGCTATAAGGATGTAAGGGGATATGTAGTGGTAATGTATCCACGGTTTTGGAGTTATTTGGAGAAACATATTCCTATATTAGTGTTTTACTATATTAACATATTGTAAAAATAAATTAAAATGGATCCATATGAGTCCCTCTATGGTAGACCATGTTGGTCACCTCTATATAGGATCGATGTATAAGAGGTAAATTTTCTGGGTTCTCATCTCATTCAGTAGGCTTGTGAGAATGTCATGATGATTCAAAAGTGTGTGGATAAAACTCAGCCCAAATATAATTCTTATACAAATATTTATCATAGACCCATGGAGTTTGATGTGGGAACTCAGGTCCTTCTCTGTGTTTCGCTGAGGTTGGATCATTGAAGAATCAGTAGATATTGGAAGTTATCACGAAGATATGTTGGGCCCTTCGAGATAAAGGAGAGAGTTGAGATGATATCCTAACGAGTGATGTTACCTCAGAGATATCAATCCATGTACAATATGTTCTATATATCTTATCTCCAATAGTATCATCCAGACCTGTCTCTTGCATTATTTCCAAACGATATTGATCTTGAGGCAGATGCATCCTTTGAGGAGTCTCTGATTCATATCATCCATCATAGCATGAAGTTTCTCCAAGGTAGTTCAATTCCTATGGTCATGGTGATATGGAATGGGAGATTCATTTAGGATGAGACTTGGGGGATAGATACTAATGTGTTTTCACATTGGCCATAGTATTTATCAGACGATGTTCAACTACTCTTGGAAGGGAAACTTCGGGATGAGTTGTCTTAAGAAGGGGAGGTTTTAATATTCTAGTTTTAACCAAGGTGAAAACCCTTTAATGTTTTTCTAATTCCAAAAATTGAACCAAGGAACACAATCAAGTGTCTTAATGATGATCTTGAGTACTAGAACAGTTTATAGTTTCATGGGAGTTGTGCTAAATAATACTTTGTGACCTAGATCGATGTTTCCTGTAAAAAGAATTTAAAAGGGATAAATGAAATAAAAAATTAAAATAAATTAGATGAAATGAAAAAGGAATATCAAATTTGTAATAATATAAAAATGGGTTTGGATGAAAAATAAAATAATTAAAATGTGTTTAACCAATTTTTATTATTTTTTTCCTTTATCCTTCCCTTCCTTATTTTTTTTTATTTTGACTTATTTTTTCTCCTTATATGTTTTCATTGTTTTCTTTTCTTTTCCAAATTTTTCATTCATCTTCCACTTCTTTAATTTTTTCTCTCTTCTCCCCCTCTCCTCTCATCCTATGCATTCCACCCCCCTCTATAGGTGGGGTTCGTCCCTCATCCTCTAAATTGGACATCCACTACACCTCTGATTCTCCTCTAATTTCAATGCTGTTCGAATGAACATGAATATCTTTGTATGGATTATCATTAAAAAGAAATTATTTTTGGGTTTCATTCTCTCTCCATAATGCAATCTTCCACCGAAGGGTTTTACCAAAAATTGTGTTTTTTGTTAAATCCTTTGATTTCATCCATTTTAATTCAAATCAAAGGTTTCTTTGGGACATGGGGTATAGTATGACTATGAGGTATTGTGACTATGTTATTTCTATCCTTTTTTTCTTCATTTAAATCACACCATTTTTTCACCCCTCGGTGCCAACCAGAAAAAAAATGCATTTTAATTCAATGAAATTGTTTAACCGAGATTGTTGTGACCTTGGATTATGGTGAACCCTTTTTATAGGTTGTTTCCATAATGTCGAACACCCTGTTGGGTGTGCCAATAAAGTTTCCATATTTTAATTTTTTCCATGAATATTTAATTTATCATTTTTGTGGCATTTAATGGCCAAATAAATGGCTATAATTTTGAATGATTTTCTGGATTAATGTATATTATTCTCTTATTATTTTATTTGAATTTGGGATAGGGAATGAATGTGGGTCCCATATTGAGAAACCACAAATGGACTCTCTATGCCCAATATGCTACAACATGATGTGTCCAGAAATATGTGTTTTAGGCTTTCTAGGGATGGGATTATCTAGGATCTTTACTATAATATTTGATGATACTGGTTCCCTAAGGGGAAACCAAGGATTGAACTTTTGGAATGTTGGCTACAACAATCTTCATTTCATACTCGATCCCTTACATATGATACCCAAGTCATACTCATGGTTACCATACAATAAGAGACACATTGACTCTCGAAAGGATCACCATGGATGGGCATGTGGCATTATATATAACTAAATAGATGTACCATAGTGATACCTTGGGGATGATCTCGAAATCCACTTTTGAAATTGAAAATAATAAATATTAATTCTTGATATCTTCTTATTGATACTACAAAGAGTTTTGTTATACTTGGTGATACCTCTCTAGTGCCTTTAGGCTGCCTAGTTTTTCTATATAGATTAAACCCAAATCCAAAGAACATTCATGTTGTTTTGACCATTAATTTGGTCTATCATGTTACATTAGCCTTTATATATATATATTCTGCTTTACTGGGTATCTCATTCACACTTTAGAATCAGGATGAAGAATGTGGTATGGAATATGTGTCCATTTGGGAACCCACCCCATGTTGGAGTTATTTAATTTAATTAATTTCTTACTTTTATCATACATTGGCACAATGCTATTTTTTTATAGTACGAAACGGAATGGTCTAACCACTATGGGTTCCAACCAATGGAGATTATCTCTCACACCTTTCTCATTCATCATTTTTGTAACCGAGTAGACTTTATTCTCAAAGGTATGGATACATGTTACTGTGTCTCTCGTAATACTTGATTTATTTTCTCTTTTCGATAGAGATTTTAGAGAAGAGGATCGAGCATATGTTCGATATTACATAAGGCATTTTTTGGTCTTTTTGGTATTTTTTGTTAGAATATAGTCTATTTTGGTACCCCGTACCCCTTTCCGTTTATTTGTTTAATTTTGAAATCATACACTGATAGCATCATGGTATCTATTATAACTATTCAACATCCGTAGTTATTATTTATTCTGTTGGGTCATTTATCTATTATGTTATTGTCTCTGTCTTCTATATAATTCCATTACTAGTTACAAATATTACTTATTGTTGTGTAATACCCTATCCTATGAGGGAATAGTCTCTCTATAAACCCACCTAAGGCCCTCAGTGTTGGTCAGAAGCCTATGGAAATTGGAGAGATGGACATTAGGTCTTGTGTACAACCATCTCTTGGCCATGTTCAGCGACACTGAAGGTGGGACACTACAATTTTGCAATCAAATGAGATTATTAATGAATTTACACTAAAAATATATAGTTCCACTAATATTTATTCTTTTTAATTATTTTGATATTTTATGTGTGATTTGTTTTGTTTTTCATACAAATGATATACCTTAGAGTGCAAGTTATACTACCCCTCTTAAAGGTAAATCATGTTTTACGATTTCTGGTAAAAGATAAGATTATCAATTGTTCCTTGGTCCAGATAAAGAATGGATTAGTTATTAATCCACTTCAAAAATAATACCCATATGTTCAAAAAAATAAATAAGTTATGTATTACATTTTGCTTCATTTCCTGAAATAGTAGGAATATGTGTGAATCCAATAAACTATATAAAATTAATTCATTCTTACTTTATAGATAATTTTTTTGTGTAATATTCATTTAATGTTCATGAAATCCCTATTTAATATCCTCATAACATATTAATAAATTTCTCTAAATAATAAAACCATAAGAAATACAGTAAATTGTAAAACAAATCTACCCACATGGTTCTCATTTATTTCTAGATAAATATTTCCAAAAAAATCATTGGATTGAAATAATTAATCAATAATTGTGAAACTAATATATATATATAATCATATATAAAAAATATATACTAAATAGATATATTAGTGTATGTGTAAAATAGAGAATATATTAAACATCCAAAAAACATAATATGGATGTAGGTGTTATAATTAATTTCAACTTAATTTTAAACATGATTTTTATGTAAGAATCATTGTTTATAAAAAACTGTGGATAATATTCACTCGATGTAACCATGAGTGTTCATAATAATAATTTCATTCATGTTTATGTCTTGCATAAACATAATATATTTTTCCTAATAATGAATTTTTATTTTATAATAATATTCTAGTGGTGTGTATGAATTATTAAATTTTCGTTAGGAATGAATATGTGGTGTTTAATCATTATTATATATCCTATGTGAACATTTTTCCATGATCCAGATAAACATGATTCTATAAAAGTGTAAGCATAATTAATTTGTAAAAAGATCAATATTTATAATTACTAAAATATAAATCATGTGGATTATTTTAAATTGATTATAATGAATGAGTACGATATTTATAAAACTATAAACATCGATCCATAAATAGTATTGATGATTCGAGAAAAAAATAATTAATTATTTGATAAATTAAAATTATTTAATATCAAGAGCTTAAGTGTATGAGTTACAATAAACCTCAGTGTAACGTGATTTTTTCGCCAAAATCGGTTCATAAGAAACATATTTCACCCAAAAAGTAATCCAATAAACAAAAATAAAAATTAAATTTTCTTCATTACATATTGAAATAATATAAAATAATTTTTCCATCACAAAATTTTAAATCATTACCTTACCATTGATGTACAACATATTATCACTATTAGTGTCCTATATGAGAAAAGATCATTATCTATGTGTCGTTCTCATATCTCCAAAAATTATGAATCACATATTTTTTGGGATTAACTAAGTATACTAGACAATATATAATTTTCATGTTAGCAAAAACCTCTTCCTCTTGGTCAACTATTACATCCACCTTCTAGTCTATGAGTATGCTCATCAGTTTCAACACCTCACATGAAGTCCAAACCCCCTTCTCCTGGGTCCTCTTACTCAGAGCATCTTTGAACACATTTCACATTTCTAAGGAATATTCCCTCTTAAATTTTAAGGTATAAATGTACCTATACAAGTGTCTTTACCTTAAATTTCGGTCTCATTGGGAGAATATATACTACAAGAACTTTTGGTCCATGTAAATGAAAAATTTATCGCTAAATATATTATGATGGAAATACATAAATTTATTAGACACATATTATAATTCAAATTCATGGGTAGGGTATTTGTGCTCATGGGTTCATAGCTAATCATATTGTTAAGTCAACAACCAACCCCTTTGCATTCGAAAAGATCAAAACTCTTCTTATGATCCATTTTAATAGAAAATATTACATACCCCATAGTGTGAAATAATTTGAATCAAAGTGACTTTAATCCTATTATTAAATTCAATAAATACCTCCTCAAACCACTGAGTCTATTCAGACATAACCCCCATCTTTGTCAGTTCAATCATAGGAACATACAATAATGTGAAATCCTGAATTAAAGATCTATAATATATATCCAATTCAAAGAAACAATTTATCTTGAAGACATTTCCCATCAATTACTAATACATCACTCTTTACATGATCTATGGACCTACAGAGATCGTTGCAATTGGGATCACAGGTCCAAAAACACATACATCATATATCCCAATAGTGACTCTACATGTACTTATAATAAAACCAGTGATCCTATAGTGTTCTCAAAATAAAACCATGGTTTATTGAATGTGACTCATTTTTCCATGAATAAATGATTATTTCATCAAACAACACCATGAAAATATAGTTTAGGTAGGGAAGCAAAATATAATTCATGAGATCCATAAACATCATTGGAACATTTATTAACCCAAATAAAATCAAGATGTACTCTTTAAAACTATAAATGGTTATGATTATTATCTTTCGAAAAACTTATTCCATGAACAACCATGGATATTTTTCTAATCACCAGTTGATTTTAGAGAACTATCAGGATCACCTCAACTAGTAAAACACATCAGAAATCCTTTTAAAAGGATATAGGTTTATTAACATAACCTTGATCAGCTTTTGGTTATTTACACAAATCCTATGTCCACCATCCACCTTCATGGAAAATGGAATCATAGTTCACAAGGATATGTACTCTGGTGCACAAAATTGATCACCTCAATATCCTCATGGTGTTCCTTCATCTCTCTCAGATTGATTAGTTTCATATGATTAAATAGATTTGATTTGGTATCACAATGACCCCATAAGGCCCAGAGATGGTGTTGACTAATATTACATTGAAATGAATAAAAGAAATAAAATCCTGAAGGACCAAGATATTAGTAGTCTTTGAAAATTAGATACAAACATAAAAAAGATAAATTAATTACAAAATATTAATCTTAATCATTATAAATAAATAAATTGTATAAAGTCACTAATCCATTTATTAATTTTTTTTATATATTTCACCGTACACATCTTGGATTCCAAGGGAAAGAAACATAATAACAATGAGCTCAAATTCTTTTTAAGGGTAAATTATAGAGGCTGCAATAACGAATCAAGGAGAATATTCAATATGGAATGTTAAATATTTGAACACTTATGCCATGTAATTAATAAACTAAATGGAATTTCATAAACAAAAGGGAAAGTTAATAACTAAAAACACATTCCATTCAAATAACTAGATATGGAAAAATAAATATTTCAAGGTAAGAAAATGAAACACGTTCCATTTAATCAATGAACTAAAAATGAAATTTAGTCACATATATATCGACACATAATCTCATGGATGAAGAATAAATGAAACTAATATGAAGTCAATTCTTTCTTAATTTATGTCTTGTCTAAGGCGCATAAAATTTTATAACATTAAGGCGGTTTGCAAGATGATTTAAACCTCTAATAGAAACCCATTTAATTTTCAAAAATTATTAAATTCATGAGAATCTATCGATGCATCAATGAGCTATATAAATTCTAGAATCCTCCCATCATTTCCTATCAAAATAATTCTTCATATCAAATAATCGAAATAAATAGTTTTCCTAGTCATATATTCTTATTGAATAGTGAAAAAATATCAATATTTCCCCAAATTAACAAATAACTGTCCATTAGAAACCATATGTAAAATGTTATGTGGTTTAGGAAATAGTAATATCCCTGATTAATTGAACATATAATTTAGGTTATTTTCAATGTCTAATGTTTATTGGATGTTGAATATTTCAAGGAGATTAAATAAATAATCAAGGAAGTGAATTTGAATACTATCATTTTCCAAATCAATCATAAAACATCAATAGGAATAATATGTATTATGTCAATACAATATATCCTAAGTCGATTAAAATAAAGGATTGTTGTCATTGATAAATGGAAATTCCATTAAAATATATTTTAAAAAAATTCTTGATGAAAATATCCATTTATTTTGAAAACTATTTTTGAAAAACAATTTATTTGAAAAATAATTTTTCTAGAAAATATTATTTTAAATTGATCCTTTTAAACATGAAAAGGAGGCATAAATGGAATTCTTGTGGGTAAACCCATACCTTCTGTACAAGGTAAATATATCATTACTTTTTAATGGTAAAATTTAATAAAATGTCATGTTTTGGAATGTGATAAGAAGATTCCATTTTAAAAATTGGTAAAATAAAAAAGGGTAAAAATTTATTTACCAAATCATTTAAAAATAATTTATGAAACTATTTTATTAAAACATAGTTTTTAGTAGAAAATAAGTGATTCGACTAAAGATATAAATAAAGTCAGGTTTTCTAAAAAAACATTTTCTAAAACATTTTGACTACAAAAAATATAGGAAAATGGAACTAATACATGAAAATGGTCATTAATAACTAGAGGAGAGAATATGAAATGTTTCATTGAACAATGGTTATATAATTTCATCAAATGTAAATACCATTGAAAGATCATGAAAATTATTATTGAGGAAAACAATTCTTTAACACTCCAAAGTGTCCATACCACTTTGAAACATTTTAAATCATAAGCCTCATGAAAGAATAATATTGAATGAAAGATTAAATTACCATGAATATAAAATAATTCATGATATAATATATAAAAATGGGCAGTATATACACCATAGAAAATAAGTAAATGGTGAACATGACATTATCTCTTTAATGTAAAATGTGAGATGAAAATATTTTACCATTCATTTCCTTTCAAGGGAACACCCTTCAACTTCATGTATAATAAAATTATACTAATTAATTACTGAATTGAGAATCATATTAATTTTTATCATTCCTTTATTCAACTTATTACCATGTTCTATACAACTACTAAATCTATTAGGTTTACATCGGGTGTTTTGAACTAATTCAAATTATGTGTCAAAAACAAAGATGGTAGGTCAACTATGGTCAAAGGGTTCATTATATAACATCTAAAGAATACTAATAAATAAATAATTATAATATTTATGAATCAATTATACTTTAAAAAATGATCACTAAATAAGGTGATGAAAAATGAATCAACGTTAAGATCATGGACAATGTAGGTCCTACGTACACCTGAGTAATGTTCTCATTTTTCAATGATCGTTATGGAATGAAGTTAAGTAGAATTAAAACCATCAATAATGATTATAATATCATAAATAAAATATTATTTTATCATACATACATATATATAAAAATCTGGTGATGTAAAAGGAATCACATCATGTCGAGGAGGAAGTAGTCTACACATCCACGAATGACATTACCACTTTTTTATGTGTGTAAATGGGTAATAAATAAAATAATATATATATAAAGTTAATTATTTAATTAATATAATTTATATTTTTTTATGTATCATTTCTTAATTTTAGTCATCTTTTAGACATTCCTCTTATCTTGTGAATGTATCACAATGCATTGAGAGGGTGATAGTTGACACTTCCTCAAACGATGTTATCATATTAACAAAAAATTGAAGGTATTAAATTTATGTGATATAAATTTATTAAATAAAAATAAATACATAATAAATATCATATATATTATATATAAACAAAGTTTCAAACATTTTTTCTAACAATTAATGTTGTTAAAATAAAATTGAACAATCATCGTTCAGTGATTAAGTAGTTTGTCATACATAGAACCAATATTACTTTTACCCATTAGATAGTGGTGTTTACAAGTGTAAGTTTAACCATTTACATGAAAACCTCATATTATATTAAGGATACAGGTGTGGTAATATAATAATGGACTAAATATATTTGAGGGGGTGGAGAATGGAAATTAAACTAGAGAGCTTGAGAGATGTTGCTACATCTAAATCAAGTAACTTCTTTGGGGTTGTACAAAAAGGCTTCCATGGATGGATTTATACACAAAGGGGGTATTCAAGGCCATGTGTAGGGATGTTGGAAACCTATATGGATATATATATTCCGAGACTAAGTGGTTTGAGAGGTTTAAGGAATGGGGATTGTTGGAGGACTTCTATAAGGGAGGAAAAGGATCCACTTAGTATTTTTGAAAATAATTTAGGTGTACCAATTCTATAACCTAAAAAAGGTATTAAAATGAAATAAAAATCAATATTGGAAGGTTAATGGACTATTTATGTCCATATAATGAGTTTTTTGGAAAGTTTCAAGGTTATTTGGGCCCCTAATATAATGGTTGAGTCCTTTATTATGATTATATTTTCATTGATAATTAATTTTAATTTTAATTACTTTCCAAAATAATTTTTTTCAAAAAATGTTATTCTTAATATGAATTATAAATTATGATTATTTAAAATATGGAATCCATTTTTAAACATTCCAATAATTGAAGTGGCATAAATTGATTTCAAATTAATCTCACAGGTGGGACGATAGTGGATATTTTTAATGTAAAAGCGTCTAAATTATATCTGTGAGTTTATAATAAATTTAAAATTTAAAATGATTATAATTTCATAAATTTTATTTATTGATAAAAATATTATCTAATTTTACTTTAAAACCAATGAAAAATATGACTTATCCATATAAATAAATTAGATGAAAAAATTGTTTTGAAATACAATTCATTATTTTTAACCATTAATTAAAAAAATGTTTCTGAAAAATACCAAAAACGCACTCTAACCCAATTACTATGTTTCTATTTATAATATAAAGTTTATTTTGACATATTAAATCAATTAAAATGACCAAATTAGGATTATAAATGGGTTATCAAATAAAAGGTGATAATATTGATTCTGTAAAGTTATAGGTTTTTTTGTATAAAATAGAGTTATTTCTTATCTTATGCCTATCATACCTAATGGATGAATATAAAAAATAATTTATTAAATATGTAACATATATATTTTTGTAAAATCATTAAATAATTGTAATTAATTATTTTTATTAGGACAAAACTCTTTTTGAATAATTAAACTAACAATAATTCTTTGTATATCGAATTGATTCTTTTTTTCATTTATCATTAATTGGTAAACAATGTATTAATTTTATATTTATATAAATAATGAATTTTTATAATACAGTTAATAAATTTTTTCACGAACTGAATCTGGTCATTATCAAAACTGGCACCAAACTCAGCACGCGAGAAGGCCCGATGGGTGTTCCCAATCCCCACGGGCTAGCACAAGTTCCCATGTATCAGAAAATGAGAATTGGGAATGATTTACCGAATTTTATAAAAATAAAACAACAAAAAAATACAATAAAACAAATCTTTATTTTTCAAACCAAACCATCTTTTACAAAATTTTAAAATTGAATTACAAAATTTAAAACAATGTCTAAAGAATATTACAAAAGAATAAAACCAAAAATAAAGTCCCTATAACCTCATCATGGAAAGAGGCACCACCCTCAGGCCATCTCCACAATAGTTCATCATAATGGAGCACTAAAAACCCAAACCACTAGCACAAAAAGTTATACCCAAACCTATGGGAAAAAAATAAACAAGTCTACATACAACCAAAGGTGTCTGTAGGTTGTGAGAAAAATCCTAATAGGACGCAACAAATAAAATATTCCATGTGGTATAAATTAAAATACCAAAATCATTCAAGTTTTCATAAAAAATAAATTCTAATAAGAATTTTAAAGATATTGAACTTTAGGGAAAACAAATTTTAAGGGTGATATTTTAAAGAATCAACACTTTAAAACAAAATACCAAAGCTACTAAATTTTCCATCCAAGCATATCATATGCTGGCGTTAAGCATTAATCATCCAATGAGCACAAGGAACATGAAATAACCCCAAGGAACTAGCTCATTGTGGGTCCCATGTACCTCGTATCTCTGTGAAAGTAACCATCACAATATTAGTTCTCATTCACACGAGCCACTAGTAGGGAGAATACCAATAACATAGTGGTTCCCCAAAATTTTCATCATTATCACAGTTTATTTATTGTTGTCTACATCAAACATTCAACATGAAACTAGGGAAAAAACCCACTAGATCACATACAGAATAGTAAATTTCCACCCACCAAGATACCCGGGTTTCCCTCTTGTTCTCAAACAAGTTCAAAAAGTCATGAAATATAACTTGCACTTGCAAATACCTCTTACACATCACACATTCACCAGATGGCCCACATGTATACCTCATAAGTCACATAATCCCCTATTTCATTCAAGTTAATTTTGAAATCATACACCCATGAATATAACCCATAACACTTTTCACATCTCTTTTACACTTCAACAAATAATTTTCACAATTTTTTAAAACCATTCCAATAAATTCCAAATAAAAAAATAGCCAACACACCTTTCAAATAATACCCTTTTCACACTCAATTTAATTTTATCATCAAACCCACATAAAACATCCCATAAACATGTTTCTCACTCATGTCACAATTTAATAAAACACTTCAACAATTTATAAAATATTCTAAAAATGATTGACATATTAAATCACCTATTTAACTTTAAAAACCCCATCTTAAGTGAATAAAATCAACAAAATAGTAAATTTACATCATTTTGCAATGTTTTTTAACTCACTAAATCACTTTCAATTTTCATAAAACATTCACAAGGGGTATAACAATTTTTTCACACAAAACACATTTTGAAGCCTGCTTTTAAGGCCAAAATCACAAAAATACCACTCCAAAATAGAACTAGAATCCCTTTAAACATTAATTAGACCACTCTTATGTGTCATAAAATTACCTCAAATAATACCAAAAAAGAAATACAAGAAAAGTACACATGTCTATATAACACTATCAAGAAGTATAACAAGTATTTATACAAAAAACCCATTTAAAACCCCTATTTTGAGGCTCACGTGACACTATAGAATTTCCAAACCAGAATTGGAATCCACTTTAAACAACTAATAAATCACATTAATATTTTATAAAACTACCCTAAAATATATCACTTGAGTTACATTTGAAAAACGCACAAATTCAAACAAAAATGTCACATTAATACTAAATGATTTACTAATCCAACCAAAAATGGTTTTCGTACAACACACAACAGATTGATAACATGATAAATTAATAAAACTATCATTATAACTCATAAATAATTGCTTACACATATAATCACCTACATTTTGTGTCAAAAACCTTAAATATTTGTATAAAACTTCAACTGCACCTCCATTGCACCACAAGGGAGTGAAAAACAACTTAAATCCACTAGATTTGACCAAAAATACCCCAAATAAAACCCTAGTTATGAACCCTAACTTCAGGACATTTTATATCTTCATGAAATTAGGAGGAAACCCAAAGAAAATGGTTGAAAATGAATAGATAAATACTTACATATAGAAATCTTGAAGTTTCTCCACTAAAATCCCCATCAAAGATGGGTTCCATAGTAGTTTGAGGGATCTTGTAGGACTACCATGGCTGATAGAGTCAAATGGTAGAAGAATTCAGAAGATTATGTTTATTTATGGGATAGAAAAATTAGAATTTCAAAAGTATTTTAAATGACCTGGACACCTTGCATAGTTTGGCTTCACGGTTTAGTAAACTATGTCGCTAAACCATGTGACCTATTATGGCCAACGAACAACCATTCCATTATCCTTCAATTTTAGGGGGGGTACAAGGGGGGAACCAAGTGAAAAATATAGTCCATGTATAGGGTAAAAATTCCCAAAATAAACCATCTTTTTACACCAATACTCATCCAACTCAAGGGTAGAAACTACCTCAACAACTTAACCCACAAGTTTCTCCACTAGGAGTGTCAAAAATACAACTCCAAAACACCATCACGTCACAACATCCCTTTGAAAAAAGGTGAGTACATGTATCATAAAATACCCCCAAGACCACAAGGTCATATATAAAAACACAAGATTATCCAAAATTTCAAACCTGGAACACTCGGAAATAAAGAAAAATATAAGAACTAAAAGATGATTTGAATAAAAGCTTGGGAATGATAATTATTGGGTGAAAATTATCCCCACCATACTTCATTCATCCCCCTGAAGGTCACAACATAGATGAATAAAAATCAATCCCAACCAATAAACCATGATTTACTCCTTTTCCATGCTTCGTCCCAAAGGCCAAAACACCTCCAGTGATCAGTTAAGGAAGTAATATTCTCGAAAACAAAAACATACACCACTTTCCTGAAAAAATATAGCATATTAAAACTTTATCCCAAAATAAAACTCCTCAAACACTATACGAAGAAGACTTAATATATTTACTCAAATGAACAACAAAAACAAACAAGGTTACACTAACCTTTCTTTAACTAAACCATTGGGCACTCTCAAATCCCTACATTTTCCTAAGGAAGATGTTAGTAGCTAGAGGGATTCTAACGAGAATACCTACACCCAATATATTACCAATGAAAAATCTGAATTAATAGTATGGGGAGACAGAAATGGGATCCCCACCATTAGAGACAAGTAGAATTTTCCTGAGACAGGATCTTGACACAAAAAGGGGGAGGCCCAAATGGACTCCCATGTACAAGGGGTAGACATCCATTCAAAATAAAAATGACATAAAAGTGAAATATATTGGATCTCCCTGACATAAGAACCATCCATATTAATTGAACATCATTATCCAACATAATAGGATCTAAAAATTTAAATATTTGGGACGATCGATCGATTAGTCTGTAAGGTTTGTGAACCCGTGCACCAACTGTGGGGATCCTTCTATCGGCATGGTTTTCTACTGAATAGTTACTACTACCCATAAGCTCAACCTGTCTATCCAAATAACATACCAACTCCAAAATCTCAATGTAAACCAAGGGGGAAGGAATGAAATCAGGATAAAACATGGAAATAAGGTCCTCCAATCTCTAACACATAACGATAACAATAGATGAATGATGACGACACCAGAGGTTTAAAAAATTCCCAACCTTCATAATTAGGATAGGAATTTGTACAATGGATTGAACAACCCTTATATTTCCCCATAATATAAGCTAGATTCACTCTGAGACCTACACTTGGAGCCTAATTTTTTTAGGCTTCTTCGGCCTCACAGTTTGGCTTTCGAAACTCCCTAAATGGAACATCTTCTTTCAGGGCCTCCAAAAACTACACCAAAATCCATGATATGTTTTCCAAGACATAACAAACTCCAAATTCTTCTTTCCTAAACAATAAATATCACTAAAATATGTTCGTAGAAGATGCACACCCATCATCCCTTGTTTCTTCGGATGAGAAATAGCAAGAGGAAAGGATATATAGAAACACATTCATCTAAACAAAGGATGTTGAGATTCCCTGATAGGAGACATAGTTCTGACAAAACAGAGACTTAACAATGATTATACAAATTCACCATTACATTATAATGAGAAAATGACTTCGCAAGGCATCCCCGAACATGACCATTGTGATTGATAGAAACAATACATGGAAATGGACCTTATGCAACGTCCCCAAACATTACACAATTCTTGAAAGTGGCCATAACAGCCTCTCATGAAATGATTTCCCCCACTTGTGGTTTAACATAAACTCCTACATTGAAAATACTATGAATAACTGAAAGGCCCTCTTAGACACCAACCATATACTCATCTGCACTAACAATCCTAGACCACTACCACATTTGACACATCAAGTATCTTAAGTAACTAAGGTATTTTGCAACCTTCCATGAGCACACTACCACTAAAAGAGGATCCGCAGGCCAAGAAAGGAAAAGGAGTAAAATTAATCTCCAAATCTTGAGAAAAATATTCCTTATATTGATCAACTAGAGGATCTTCCAACGGTGAAACAACCTAGTTTGCACTTCAGTTGTGCACTAACCCATAATGGGGGCATACCTCACCCAACAAGAGAACACAAATTCCCAACCAAGATGGTCCATTGGTCTAAGTGTTCCACAAACTAGGACCGAACAAATGGGGGTAACCATAGTAAAGGCTTCCCAAAATTTTCTCAGATGAGACCACTAATCGACCCTTCAACCCAACTTATCGACCAAACACAAACCCAAAACATCGTTCATACAAGAGGGGTTATTTGACATAGAAAATCCTACAGCAACAACATTTCAAAAAATAAATAAGTCACACCACCCAAAATGGCCATTAATACATCAAGTATTCCTTTAAAATCAACTCTTTTAAAATAAGCGGTTGAACAGTTAGAGTATCCACCAACTGTACCCCATGGGCCTCACACATGCATGTTTCTGTGCCACACCCATAACCCTACTCTTATCCATCATAGCTCTCACCCAGTGTTTTTATTAACCATCCATCATCCCATATAACCCAATGCATGTGGTCTATCATGGAAATACCAAAGGTTAAAACAAAAATTCCTTCCACTTTTCAAAACCAAAATAGTCAACCCATACTTCCTTTTTCTCAAGACCGCTAACCATGAAATCAAACTGAATTTATAGCTTACAAAACCTTTTAGAAAGTGAAAAAAATTCCAATAATAAATCAATTTCAATCCATACACATTAATTTCAAAATGTCACATCCCATAAAAACAAAATTCAATTGTTTATAATACTCTATTGGAAAAACATTTTCAATACCTACTTTACCATAGTTCATACATTCAAAATATGTGTAAACACACCATTTTCCCTTTCAAAACAATTCTAAAAATTCAGTTCCACCATTTCACAAATCAACTGATTCCCTCTTTATTAGAAAAAAATTAAAAAAATTATGCTTCTTAAAACCAAGTCTTTTTGCTTTAAAACCAAAATTCCAAGATACTAAAACAAGAGGAAACAATACAATGTTAGAGGAAACTTGTTTTGGTGGGTGACTTGTACAAATTCATGGAGTCTATATGCTAATTACTTCACCATCACAGATAGTGTTCTAGGGAAATATCCACGGCTCCACATGGCTTTCTAGGAACTGTGAGCTCACTAAGACCATTAACCCTAATCACTTTTCATTTCCCCTAATCAACATCAAACCAAGAATACCAAAAGACATTGAAAAATCCCAAATTCCCCTAGCGACTGAAACCCCATCATGAGGTGTGATGACTAGGAACACCACCCATAACTGGAATGTCATGCCCGAACCGTCCTAGCTCCAGACTATCCGGACTCTTCCCTAGATAACATAACCCAAAGAGAGAGAACCACCTCTAATACCATTTTTTAATGAACAAAATCTAGTCACCATCAAAACTAGCACAAAACCTTTCCTGGGGAAAATCCTAAAGGGTGTTCACAGTCCCCATGGGCTTGAAAAAGTTCCCAGGTACAGAAAATAATAATTTGGAACAATTTACCCATGTTTATAAATATACAATGACCAACAAATTCATAAAACAATTGGATTTTCAAACAAAACTATCTTTTACATAATTTAAAAACAAAATTAAATAATTTAAAACTATGTTTCAATACCATTAAAAATTTATAAAATCAAAAAATACATCCCAATAACCTCCTCATTGCAATTGGCATCACCCTCAAGCTATCTCCACTTCACTGCATTAGAAAGAACCGCCAAAAACCTAAACCACTGGCACAAAAAGTTGTACCTAAACCCGCGACAAAAAAACCATGTCTACTTACACCCAAAGGTGTATGTAGGGTGTGATCCAAAGCATAGTATAATCCACCACTAAACAATTCCATGTGATAAACATTCAAATATGAAAATATTTCAAGTTTTCATAAGCATGAAATGCTAATAAGAATATTAAACAGATTAAACTTTATATAAAAATAGCTTTGAAGTATGCTATTTTAAAGAATCAACACATTTAATTTAGATACAAAAGCTACTGAATTTTCCAACAAAACACACAATATTCCGATAGTAAGAATAAATAATCCAATGAGAACAAGCAACCAGAAATAACCCCTAGGCATTTGCTTGTCGTTGGTCCCTGGTACCTCGTATCTCAGTGAAAGTAACCATCATAATATATGTTATCATGCACACGATCCACTAGTATTGAGAATACCAATAACCTAGTGGTTCCCCAGCTTCATCATCATTATCATAGTTTACTTATTTTTGTCAATGTCAAGCATTCTATGTGAAACTATGGCCAATCCCCATGGAATCACTAGCATACAAGTACATCCGCACCAACCAAGATACTCGTGTTTCCCTCTTGTGCTCAAATAAATCCCAAAAGGCTTTAAATATAATTTACACCTGTAAAAAACACTTCCACATCACACATTCACCAAATATACCTCATTTATATCACACAAGTCACACAATCCCCTTCATTCATATTCATTTTGAAATCATAATCAAAGCGAAATAACCCACAATACTTTTCACATCTCTTTCGCACTTCAAAGAATCTTTAAAAAAAAGTTATAGAACCTTTCCAAGATAGTCCAAATCATCGAACATCCCACAAACATTTCATATAATATCCATTCCCCCCTCAGATACATTTTATCATCAAAATCACAAAAAAATACCATAAACATGTTTTCCACCCAAATCACAATTTAATAAAGACTTCAAAAATTTATAAAACATTCTAATTTTTTTTGACTTCTTAAATCACCTTTTCCCCCATTCAAAAAACCATATTATGTGAATTAAATCACCAAAATAGTACATTTACATAATTTTCCCACTTTTTTTAACTCACTAAATCACTTTCAATTTTCATAAAACAAACCCAAAGGGTATAACCATGTTTTGGACACAAACCCCATTTCAAATCCCTCTTTCAAGGCCAAAATCACTCCAACAAAACTCCAAAAAAGAATTGGTATCCCTTGAAACAATTATTATTCCACTCTCAAGTGTTATAAAATTACCTTGAATAATACAACAAAAGATACACCTGAAAAGCACACATTTCCATAAAACACTTTCAAGAAGTATAATAAGGTTTTACACATAAAACCCTTCCCAAACCCCCATTTAGAGGCCCACATGACACTAAAACATTAACAAAACATAATTTTAATCCCCTTTCAAAAAATAATAAATCACATTCATATTTTTTAAAACTTCCACTAAATATATCACTTGAGTTACATTTGAAAAATACACAACTTCAAAAAAAATGTAACTATAATACTAAATGTGTAACTAATGCTAGCAAAATTGGTTTTTTCACCACACACAATAGATTAGGAACATTATATATTAATAAATCTAGAAATATAACTCTTAAATAACTGATTACACATCGAATCACCTACATTTTGTGTCAAACCCCATAAATCATTATGAAAATCTTCAACCGCACCTACCCCTCACGATAAGGGTGTGAAAACCAACCTAATACCTCAAAATTTGAAAAATAAAGTCACCAAATAAATCCCTTGGTATGAACCCTAACTTCTATAAATTTTAGAACATCATTAAAGAGGGTGTAAACCCTATGGAAAAGAATGAAAATGAATATAGAAACACATAATTGAGGAAATCATGATGTTTCCCCACCAAAAACCCCATAAAATATGGGTTTTATAAGAGCTTGAGGGAGCTTGGAGTCCTCCCATGGGTGATGGAGTCGAATAGGGGAATAATGGGGTCGATTAAGTTTATTTCCAAGAGGGAAAATTGGAATTTAAAATGTACTTTTAATGACCTGGACACCTTTCAAGGTTTGGAAGCACAGTTTTGTAAATTATGCGTCCAAACTGTGCGGCCTGTTCTGGGCACCCAAAACCGTTCCATTCTACTCAAATTTCATGGGGTTCTAAGGAGGAAACCATGTGGGAACAATAGGCCAAGGATATTGGTGAAAAGTTCCCAAAATAAACCAACCTTTTAACCCTAAAACTCCTCCAACTCAAGGGTAAAAACCACCTCAACAACTTACCACACAAGTGGTTCCACTAGGTATGTCACGAATTCAACTACAAAATACCAAATCCTTACAACATCCATTTAAGAAATTAGGAGGCCAAGTACAATATAATAACCCCAAGACCATTTTCCTAGATCAAAACACAATTAGAACTAAAATTTAAATCCTGGAACACCCAAAAACCTAGAGAAAGCTTTGAACAGAAATATGGTTTGAATAGAAGAAAGGAATTGAAAATCTGGGTGTGAAAATATTCATAACGATTAAAATAATGACTATGTTATATAATTTTTTTTAAATTTTTTAATATTTTAATAATATATTATTATCCTATAAAACCCAGTCTTGTTTATAGCACAACCCTTCGAAGAAGGTTGATCTTATATGTAACGCATTCTAACTCATTTT
The DNA here is from genome assembly GCA_963277665.1 of Viscum album. Taxonomy (NCBI): domain Eukaryota; kingdom Viridiplantae; phylum Streptophyta; class Magnoliopsida; order Santalales; family Viscaceae; genus Viscum; species Viscum album. The sequence goes on along the minus strand of OY728159.1, from coordinate 531,017,734 downwards.
CTCATACATTGAAATATATAGAATATATTTTAAAAGTAAATATATTTTAAAGTATTTGTATATTGTATTCCCTTACACACTTGGTGTCACGTTTCATACAAGATATCAACTATAAGGTTCTTAATTTATAATTTCAGGGTGTTATATTCTCTTTGTATTAATTAAATTGTGTCCTTGAAATTCAATCTCAACCATGGTAATATATTTTTTGATATTTCCTACATTGAAATACCTCATCATTAGAAGGTTTTGTAAAACATCACCAAGAAAATAGAGAATTGGCACTACAATGGTCACATGGACTACCATGTGACGAGGTCTGTAAGTAGGAGAACATCTATGACCAGTTAGAATAAGTACTAAGAGTAAAAGTGTAAATATTTTTTGGGAGTGAATGAGGACATCAATCAAAAACAATGGAATCATCAATAGTAATTTTAGGTCCTTAGATAGATATATTTTCTATGCTTTATAAGACAATAAGGTCAATATAAATTTAGTTGTTATGAAAACATTTTATTTTAAATAAATTTTCATAATGTTGTGTAACTCATTTACTACCTAAGAATATAAGGAAATATTCTTACATGATAGTTTTAAATTTGATATTAAAAATCCTAAATTTTTGTTGTGCTTCGATCAAATTATAATTCATTCATTTACTTTAAGAAATTAATTACAAATAAAAAATATTATTTTATGCATGAAGAACTAAAGGAAACATTTAATGGATCATAATTCCTATAAAATAGTGAAAAATATTAGTATTTCAATTTAAATATCTACTAAAAATATGGGTTATAGGTTAATATATACTTCAAATAAGTGATACTACTGGTTTATAATTAATATTTATTCACCAAAGGTTTTAACTAAAAATAATAAAACATTTACCAAGACATTATGTATGTAAATGGTTGGAATGAAACCCTTATCATTCTTCATTCATGGGTTGAAGACTCGCATCCTTGTAGGATGCAACTTCCTGGGTCTATATTCCACCTAAAGGTTCCTCGTACCCAATTAGCCACATGGCCTGAAGGGCATTTCCCCAAATGATAGAGGCTTCTGACTACCAGTGAGGGACTAGGAGTGACAGTTGGGAAACTGTTCCCTCATCGGCAGAGTATAAGGCAACAGAATACAATAGTAAAAAAATAGTGACTGAAATAATTCCATTCTATAGAAATATATTGTGGAAGACTGATATGACAAATAATCAAGCATCATTCCATACAAAAGATGATGCAATATGTTATGTTCAACTAATGTAGCCAAAATATGTATAATGTAATAATTAATAATATATGTTCCAAAAGAACAAGGAACAAAGTAAACTAAGAAGCATCATAATCCATGGCTCGGTCACATGATCTTCTACTCCTAAACAACATATGAAAAACCACCAGAAGGGAGCTCGCCCTAATCAGCACCAACAACCATATAATTTCTTTGGGAATTACAGCATTACCCAAGCAGGGTGTGAGACTAAATACCATTAGGAGACTACCATAGATATATGTTGATATGTCAGTGAATATATATAACAGGTGGTGTAAAAAGGTGGAAGCAGTAAACTAGGAAGTACTGAAAAGTAAACAGTCCTATAAATATGCAGAACAAATGTCTCAAGAGAACTCTTCAGAAAGTATAAGAGAAGACTGAATACAAGCTTGTGCTTTGGATTGTAAGATGTGTAACAAACGTAGAAAAACCTCAACCTCAGGAATAGAAAAACTCCACCCCTAGGCATAGAATAACCTCACCCATAGGCATAGAAAACCTCCACTCGCAGACATTGAAAACCTCCCCTACAGGCATCCAATATAAAAAAGAAAGGACCATCCTCGTAAGGATTTTCCATTAAAAAACTCGCATCGTAAGAATTTATGTCACAATAATATCAAGTAATTCAAATAGTTAAAAGGAACAAACAAATATACACACATGTGAAATTTATAAAACAATCATAACATGTGAATTAAATAATTACAAGGTTTAGCTATTAAAATTATCACCTGGGAAATCAATCAATTAACTTATTCCATTTTAAACAACCCATTAAAGGGAATCAAAGGCATGACCATATGCATCCTAGGAAAAACATCCATATAAGTTCATTCTAAGGGAAATAAACCCATGGGGTTGCCCTTAATTAAGGCTAACATTCTCAAAAATTCCTTATAAAATTTAATCAATTTCCAAATCAACATTAGGCAACAACATAATTCTAATTATCAACAAAGTGATGCCCAAAAAGTTGGTGTACAACACTAAGACACATATTATCAATGTGACATTAAGAGAAAGTCTTGATAACACCTACCTTGTAAATGTAAAATTCTCCCCATCTTGCAGCACTATTTTATATGACCTAGAACAGACTATATCAGGGGGTTTCAATGGATCTGAGGGTGTTTGAATTGGGAGTTAGACAATGAAATGGGAGGAAAATTCCAATTCGGATTTTCCTAGGTGCACTGCTCATCGATGGGGCTCGTTTCTATCCATGTGACAAAAAACTACACTATTTCCCAATTTAATAAAAAAAGTACACAACATTTACCAAAAACTATACATTGTTTCTATATAATTCCTTGCCATCCCATTAAATGGATGTGTACAGTGATTATAAGACATGTAACCCTAGTTACTGGGTGTGTACCTTGGAATAAACAATGTGTAACACACAATCACATCGTGTAACGGGCCTGAAGACTACCTTTGATCTCTTTTCCCTCCATTTTATTAAGTAAAAACAAAAATTGAATGATCTGTACCTCAAGGGAAGAACTGGTTTCTTACAAACATCCCCCTTAAATAAATTCTTCTTTGAATTTCCACTCATATGGATAGGAAGAAATATTTGAGAATAACTTTGGCCACTATGATCAAACATCATCCTCCCTCTCTTATGTCTCAGTCTACACTTGGATGTGCTTCCATAAAACCCATACCAAAGGAACATACCGGCCATGGAGATCCTTTGTGCTACGATCCAAATATGAATATGATGCTCCTCAAAGGATGAATCTTCTTACAAATCAACCTCATATGGAAGATAAGTGTGAGATGGGTCGGAACGGTAATGTCACAGCTACGAAATATGGATTTTATCATGCATAGATCAGTACCTATGAGGTAATTGAAATTGATATTAAACGCACCTGACCCTCTCTAGAATCTCAAATGGTTCGATGTATGTTTATTGAAGCTTACCCTGTCTACCGATCCTCTTGTGTCCCTACCTTGGTGTGACACATCGGAAAACTCGATCCCTGACCTCGAACTCCAATGATCATCTATGGAGATCAACTTATGTTTTTTGATAAGACTGTGCAATATCCATCCACTTCTGAATCAAATGAATATGCTCATTGGTCTCCTGGACAAGATAAGGTCCCAACATCATTGCCTCACCTACCTTCAACCAACATAGTGGTGATCGGCCTGACCTACCGTATAAGTAATTATATGGTGCCATCTGAATCGTATCATGGAAGTAATTGTTTAAGAGAAATCAAAAAGGAGTATGCATGTCTCCCAAGAACCCATGAAATCCCAGATGCATGACTGAAGGAATTCCTCCAACACCTGAATCGTGTGCTCTGACTGGCTATCTATCTGAGGGTGGTAAGTTGTGATCAGAAGAACCTAGGTACCCAAATCCCTCTGTATCCCTTTCTAGAAATGAGAAGGGAACCATAAATCCCTATATGAAACAATAGATTGTGGAACCTCATACAATATTACAATCTCATATATGTATAACCTCCGTAGATCATTGACACAAAAAGATTCCTTAATCAGTAGGAAATGTGAATCCTTTGTGATTCTGTTATGAAAAATGAAAACAGAATCATTTCCAAAACACCTCTTCCATTAGAAACTCCACCAAATATGCCTTTACACATTCTATCAATGCTACCATCATTCTTCTCCATTTAATGGGTGAACCCAAACACAACTAAGGTCTTATTAGTGGCCTCAGAGCAAATAATGGCTGGACCCCGATTGACCTCATCCAAACCAATCACCCAATCATCCATCGAATGGCGTTGAGTACATTCCCGTCACACCCACCATAAACTGAAAATGTTTTCAAACTGGTTCACTTGAACAATACATGAGTAATAAGAAGGATAATTAGTTAAATTATTGCTGGATAACTTATCTCTAAAATTCCTATCTTTGCAGGCTAACATGCGACTGTAGGACAAAACGCATTCCCCCGAGGAACCAGGCATCGACAAAGAATCCATTCTTCAATGCCCATACCTAGGTCTCAATGATTATCCAATTTAAAACCGCAAAATTATCATTAAAACGGTAATTCCATAGTGGGAGTAATGTTCAAAACCAGATCCATCCCACTAGAATATTTACCCCTTTACAAATCATCAAATATGTGCCCAACTATAAGTCTCCAATAACCTCAAATTCATGAACATGAATTCCAAGGAACTCGCCAAATGGGTTAACACTTCCTGTAGTAAGAAATTCATTGGTATAAGGCCAATAGTCTAATTAATGTCACTGACTGAACCTAAAACAGCATCTACCTGGCAGTGATGTCAAGGAAAGTAAAAGGCATCTAGATTCATTAAATGGAATTCCTATATGGCAACCTAGGTATCACTCAGTATTAACCTATCCTCATTTAAAACCACACATACAACGCAAAAAACAAAAAAATGATTTCAAACTATCCCAATAGCTTTCAACTGTAGCATGATGTATAATTGACACACCCTTAGTGCATCCAAGACAATGTCAAGTTAGTGTACATACTCGTCTCTTATGAATGAGCACACTAAGAATATTTCAAGGATTTCTTGAAAATGATAGAAAATATAATACTGTTCGACCTTCTAAAAAAACATGGCTTCACATTCCGACACATCATCGTTTAACTTTCTGCAATGCCTTTATCCCAAGGAATATTTGTGATACATCATGCATAAAAACTGAGGTCTATTCATGATCATAAGTGCCTCATAATGAATGCACACACCGACAAAATGCAACAAAACTCATTTAGTTAAAATACATCAATATGAGACAAGACTCGCAAGTCTCAAAGGCATTCAAGTAGAATCCACCATTTTTGAATAGTCCTTGATTAATTTCCTCATACAAGAAAGGACACATTTATATTAAACTAACATGACACTCCCCATCTTGGAGTGTCATAGACGTTGATAAAAAGGACTAGACGTTCTCTAAAAGCTTCATCAAAACTAGCATAAACGCACGAGTGTCATTCCACAAACTAAAATCACTGTGTATTATCAATTGGAATAAAATCCAATATTAAAATGATCAACATTTCAAATCACATGTTTCCTAAAAAGTCATCCAGAGTAGTGTGAAGAACTTGGTTCCATAATGCTCAGGTCACTATACTCAAGATATAACTCGAGAACATACACAACAGCTCAATGCTCATCGATTTAACTAAGCCCAAAATCTCATTTCACCGTTTAACACTTGACGAGCACCAGGTATGTCAACATATAATACACTAAATTTACAAGAGAAAAACACACATTCTAGATACTATTCATAGCTTGTCAACTGAATTCATCCTAGTACCATATGTATCATGCAATAACTGACTCAAAATCACATCATCTACACAAACATTTACACAGATGAAGATGTACTAAGTCCCCCATCACTTGATTGAAAGGAGGTTAGAACGACCATCTAAGTATCTATCCATGCCCAATGCATGTCTAACCTACTGAACTGATCATTTATCAAAGCTCATTCCCATATCAAGGTTCAATATTTAATAAATATATCACATCTCAAAAGCACGGATATCAAAACAGGACATGAAAACACCTTCCTCTAAACAATCACCCATTTTCATGCCCCATGGGTTAGGTCTATGTTTCAAAAAAATAGAGATACTACCAAAATACAACTATAAAGGTTGGGTTTGGTCAATTCAAACACTAAAAGGTATCCTAATTGGGATCCTCCAGGAAAAAACAAGTGAAGGCATCCTACACGGGATCCTCGGCTAAAACGGTAATGGAGGAATCCTTTGTGGGATCCTCAAAATATAAAAAAAAAAGAAACCTACCATAGGGATCCTCACAAATCATACATAGGAAATAAATCCTACAAGGGACTCTCTAGAATAGTATGGGTCAAAGGAGATAGCTCACAGATTATCTGAGATCAAAATTCTCAACATGGATGGTTCAAACAACCATCTGATCATCTATGCCATGTCTCACTCTTAGGTTACAACAGGAAATGGTAAATGGAGGAAAAACCTCTCCCATTAGATAAAATCCCCAAAACAAACATTAGGAGTCCTCAGAATGTTCCATGGGATTCATCATAACGATCTACATGGAAAAAACACTCATAAAAGACTACTCGTAAGTCCAAAAATGAAAAAGGGGGATGAAATAGGAAAAGACCACTAAAGGATCTGAAAACAGTAGTACATGGCATGTACAAACTATGCAGAGCTTGTACCCTCAAGTTCTCACATGGTCATGTACTCCCACCTGTTTGGGTGAGTAAACACCCCAGGTACACGATGTGTAGGAATGTTACACAGTGTGTACAGATGTCTTCCATCCTCTCCATGTTAATTTTCATGACCATAATCACATGGGGTCTATTTGGGTAAGACTACACAATGTGTAAAAATAGTACAAGGCTGTGTACTTTTCCCAGAAAATTAGTTCATGTTCTTCCTCACAAAGTTGGAATGAATATCACATTAAACATGATTTTTACACATATTACATGTCATGTACTTAATAAAAGTTTTTCTCCCTAAAGATAATAACACATGGCATGTGTTCATAGTATCACACACTATGTTTTCTAGGATTCCTGGAAATAAACCTCTAAAACTTTCATGAAACCCCTGTTTTTTTAAAAGTAAAGAAATGGTGTTCCAAATTTCAATCTATTGGGGCCCATAATCCACACGAATCAATGATTCGTATCCATATATAACATATCATACCATGATTTAATACAAGTTCATACCATGCCACCAAATTCCAATCCAAGAGGGCCCATACACCTCATGGATAAAATTTTGGAATCCATCCAATTTGTACCATAACACGTACCAGTACACCTGTCAGAACAGCAAGAATATATATCCCGATACCTATCACAACAACATGAATATCTAGCATGATAGCTATCAAAATAGCATAAAATCACTAATTCTCTCTAAATGGAATGAAAACAATGCATGACTGACTAAAAATCATTTTTTATTAAGAAAGAAACTTTTGAGGTAAAAGTGAGAAACCATAAGTTCCAACAAAAACCAAATAGCGCCAAACAGAAAACCAGACCCAACCTCTTCCAAGAAAAATCAGCAACCACTAACTCCAAAGAAAGACAGCTCGGCAATCCCATGCAAGCGTGGTCCCTCCCAATGGAAATCCATTCCTTCGAATCAGCCACATCCCAAATGACCTTCAGAGGAAGAATCGGCGTGCTCTAGCCCGTCTGAGCCGATCTGACCCTCCAACATTACCACACACAACAAGGGTTGTAACTCAACAAATCATTAGTTAGGAAAGAATAAAACAGCATCATTGAAAACCAGTTGCGTTCTACCAGAGTTCATATCCCTAAACAGCTTCCAGGTTAAATTAGAGACCTGCAAAAGTGGATCCCCCCTTATCAGGTCATCAATGGAAGCAGTCAGGTTATTCCAGATCTGCATGTACTCCTCGAGTCTGATCAACCCCTTATTGAAGCCTCCAACCAGAATCGTGTCCTGTTTGTCAACCCACAAATAATGTTCTTCATTAAGGTCCACTTCAAGATTCTGACCCATCATCTTGGCCGCATCCTCTTCCAATGCATTGAGAAATAGCACCTGCTTTGTCACTACATCATCCGAACATAAAACCAATTCCGAGAAAGGTTCAGGCTATTTAGATGATTTTAGGTGACACCTGACCTCCTTGTCCAGCTTCCCAACCATTAGCCTCCTTACTGACTGGGTCCTCATAGGAGGAGGCAAGGAGGGATAATCCTTTCTACCCATCCTTCTCCTCTTACTCATGTTGCTTCTTGAACCGGGATCTTCTTCAGAAAAACTCCTACTGACCTCGACGAGTTCAGTCTCCCCTCCACCAAAAGCACACTCTGGGTGAACATGCCCCATGATCCGACCTCCCAGAGTGAAGCCATCGATGCTCCTCGTGCTGTCTTTACCTTCCTCAACCAAGACAGATGATTCCACTCTCGAATATACCTCATTCAGTACTTCAAACCTGTTGCCCAAGACGATATGGGGCTGGGTAGAAGAAACAACCCCTGGTAGAATTCCAGAGCCCGAACTCCCTGCATCTCCTAGGCTGATCTAAGCCTGCACCTCCGAGACATTCACTAATTGTTGACAATGGGTTCTACCCAAAGCAAACCCTCCCCCATTGGCCCCTTCCTTACCCTTGTCACAAGCTTCTTCAACCCCTGACCCCTCCTAAACAACAGGTTGATCAAAACCCATGCCCATAAACTGATGTTGAGGATTCTGATTCTCCCAGCCCCTGAATGAAACATAGGTAGCCTCAGGACTGGAAGTCTCACCTGTAGGAAGAGAGGACCTCGCCACAGCCCCATCCGTCTGACCCTGACTCTCTTTCCCCATGCTGCTGGTCACCTGGGATCCACCCAAATACTTCCTAAGACGATCAAACATTGCCTCCACCTGAGGTTTTGAGACCTTTGATGCATCCTACACTGCCGGACCTGCAGGCTTCGCCCTCCCTGATCCAGTAGGATCCATAACTGAAGCATTCGGAAGATGGGACAACCCCACCCCAAGTTGACTAGGAGGACCCTTCTTCTGATCACCTCGAAGTGCCTCAACCTAATCAATGGTACTCGAAGACACTTCCCATGACTTCATTTTTCACGCAGCAGGCTCAGTGACCTTGCCAGAACCGGCTCCAACGCCCTCAACCTGGGTTGGATCACCCTTACCTGCCTCTGATACAATATTGTAAAATCATGGGTTTGGATGCCACCCAACGGTGCCCCATACCTGGTTGTCCATATGGCCTCAAGAGAATTTCCCCAAGCACTAGAAGCTTCCGTCTAGCAGCGAGGGCATAGGAGTGATAATTTGGAATCTATGCCCTTATTGGTAGAGTATAGAGCATCATAAAGCAACAGTAGAACAATAACAGATGAAACAATACCATTCAAAAGAAATAAATAGTGGAAGATAGATAAGATAAAAAACCATGAATCATTCCATACAAAAGATGATGCAACTTGTTATGTTCTCAGAAATCATCCAAAATAGGTACATGAAAGTAATCTACAACATATGTTCCAAAATCACAAGGAACATAGGAAACTAAGATCATCACAAGACTCAGCTCGGTCCCATTCTCTCAAGCTCTTAAACAACATTTCAAGAAAAATTATATGTGACCTTGGACTGGTAAACACCTAAAACCATATAATCTATTTTTTCCCAAAAGGATGACCCAAACCGAGTGTAAGACTAAATCCAAGTATGCAATTGATTGCACCACGATTCACGATTTCATTTACACCCTCAAACCACTATGATAAACTTGTTTTATATTGAAAAATGTAGAAATAATAACAAATTTCACTTCATGTGAAATTAATTTATATTATTTTTATCACTTTTAAAAAATTTAATGTTACATTTCATGATGAATTCATTATAGGATGAAGTGATTTGGAGGCCCAGTAGATGATTCAGAAGGAAATGGGCCAAGGTGCATGGAACCCAAGGACACCTATCCACTGTTTTAAATAATGAAATAAATTATTTTCTCCAAATGGAATGAAAATTTTTGGACTAATCAAAAACATCACTGGATACTACCCATATTAAGAAATTTATGCCTAATTAATTCATATGGTGCCACATACAAACTATTCTATCCAGGGGACTGAATCTTCCGGAATTCAAAAGATTAGTTCAGCCCTTTGAACAAAATAACACAATCCAAATGTCTAATGACCGTCAAATATTACATATAGATAGTCAAGTGACCTTCTAACAACTATTCTCTTTATTACATGTCCTGATATGGATTTATAATAGTCCAAAACTGATACACAATTTGTATCTCAAAAACACGATACTCAAAACAGTTTCCCATTTTAGTTATAAAAAGGTAGAATGGGAACCTTATTTTCATGTTTGATCAAGAGTCCAGGCTCTACCAATTCAGATACCCATGGAGTCATCTACTCATCCAAGAAGATCTAGAGTCCCCTATCTAAATAGGGAGATTGGTGATTTAGGCAAAGTTTCACATGAGCATGCTCCTTCTCCTCGTGTCAAGATAAACAATGGGAATGCATTGTGAGGGATCTACACATCTTGTAAAGGGAGTTTTAGAACTTGTAATACTTCTAGTTTGATGTATTTTGGGGTTGAAAACATTTAATTTAGAATTATATTACTTTGATTCATGTTGGAATGTTTTTTTGATTGACTCAAATGAATTACTAATTACTTTAAACTGATATGTCTAATGTCTTGAGTGTGTGACTTGTTTTTTTCTAATTGGACATCACAAGAATCCTTTTCTTCCCCACATATTTTTTATTACAATTTTATTTTAACGTTAATATACCATTCATGATATCTCTACCTTATCTAAATGACTGTTATGTTAAAGTTTTTTCTCAATGTTCTTTGATATAAAAACATGGAAGTAATCAGGATTCTGATTATATTCAACCAAAGACTTACATAAAACAATAATTAATATCCAAGAACAATGAAAATCAATGGTGTGTTGTGAACTCACAACAGACCCCTTTATATCATATTTTTAAAAATCCACTAGGTTTCTAAAATAATAAACTCATTAAATTAATTTATTTTGTTAAAGGTGTTTTTAAAACCACCCACCCTTTTAGATCTTCTTATTAAAAATATACAAACTAAACCCATCAATTCTCAATGAGAGATGACCTAGGATCTTTCGTTGAATATAAATTAACAATGAAGTATTATCAATTTTACATTTCATTGTAACACGTTCAAATTTTGGAACAGTTTTCAGGGAGTGCTTCAGTTTTTAGTGAGTGTTTTTTAAAACGTATTTTGAAATTTTGTAAATATTTATTTATTTTATCTTATACATTTTCAATGCTTTTGGGTTCTGATTTATTTACTATGTATGTTTAGTGCATGATGAATTCTACTCTGAAAGATTTTAAACCTTTCAAAGCTGAACCAGATAGGATCATATGTCAAAGACACTGAGGCACACAAGCCAACACTGTGAAGGAGGACACACCACACATTCAAACTCTTCTTCACCCTTCTTCTTCTTCTAGTTCCCATATTAAAGCTAAAATAAACTTTGATAACATCGATGAAAACAATAGAACACTGAAATAACTATCTTCATCATATCTAACCTTCATATAATCAAATACAAGTCGAGGCACACAGTTTCGAACTAAAATTTCGATTAATTCATTTATTACAAAGATTCCATGAACTTTCTAGTGAGGATCCACAGAATAATTTAAGAGAATTTCACACTATTTATTCAACATTAAAACTTTCTAATGTGGATGATGACTAATTAAAGCATATATCATTACACTTTTCATTATAAGATGTAGCAAAAGATTCTTCATATTTTGTTAATTCCCTAATAAAATGCTAGGTGGATATGAAACAACTTTTTCTTTAAAAATATTTCCCAGCCTCTCAAACTGGAACAATATGGAAAAAATATGTTGTATAAGAAAATATCAATGGGAAAAGATTCAGGAATATGAAGATATATTTAAAATATTATGTTCATGTTTTCCAAAACATCATTTTCTGATGTAGGGGGTGAAATAGTGTATAAAAGCCCAATTTCATAAAGGACCCTAATTAAGAACATGGCACAAAAAACTAAAAACATTAGTTCATGGTCTATTTAACCCATTCTAGGTTTCCATGAGGTTTAATGTACTGAATTCATGAAGAAGTTGGACATTAAGTTTGAATAAGTAAGTACCCTTATTTGACAACTCGCACTTTCCCAAGGAATATCCCAATATCCTCTTCCCGTCCATTGGGGTATATGCTCTTCTGTTACCCACTATTCTAACCAAATTCCCCGAACTGAGAGAAACATCAGAGAGTTTTGAGGAAATATTTCCTATCCTACCATAAAACCAACCCTTAAAGAAAGATCCTTACTATCCATACAACCCTTGGTGGAAAAACAACCAAGCCTATAGGAAAGGGGTTATTCAATCAAAACTCAACCATAATAGAACCAACTAGTTTAGAGTCGTCATCCACCACCATCACCCACAAATCGTCATCCAACCCAAAGTAATTTCCAACAATACCTTCCAAAACCCAAACCTATACTAGAATATATGATGTATAAAATGGATTCCAAAAAAACTCTATTTCCAATAAACCACTCAGGCTTCCATACAAGACCTCAAGCCCCAATTATGACAACTAGTTAACTCGGTGGGTGAAATCCAAATCCATGGGTAGGGTAAATTACCATATCAACTACTTTTCAACCCAATAGATAAGGGAAATGCTTTTTCCATCACCCTTATGAGTGGAACTCATATTAAAATCAAAATCAACCCTCCTTTAGAGACATACCCTCCTAAGGAAACAACCATTCCAACCACTAAAAATGGGTCAAATGAAGGCAAAACTTATCCTGAGAGAATCCATACAAAATGAAAGAGTGTTCGTATTGATGAACCAAAAATCCTATTCATTCCTCTTCCAGTTATCCCAAGGGAAACACAAACAATAAAACAAAAGAAAACTAAACTTCATAATGAAATATTGGAATCTTTCAAATAATTATTGGTGAACATCCCCTTGAATGTTGTAATCAATCAAGTCCTATGATATCCCATATTTTTGAAGGATATGTGTAGTCACTAAAGGAGACTTAGAGGTGATGAGAATGTGAGCATATGGAGTAATGTTTCATCATTTTGGGATTCATCACATCCCACCATGTGCAGTGATCCTGGACCATTCTCAATTACAAGAACCATAGGGGAGTATTCTTTTTCTAATGAGATGATTGATTTGGGTCACTCTATTATTGTAATGTTTCATTCAATATACTATTCTTTGCATGTCAGTGAACTAAAGTCCATTGGAATAGTCGTTCAGATAAAAAATTAGAGTACAACGCAACCTTCCAGTGGGCTAGGGGATGTCCTTGTGAAGGTGAAAAATTTAATTTTTCCAGATTATTCTTATGTGCTAAAAATGGAAGATGATAGGATGAATTGACACACCCAAATTATATTGAGGTGAACTATATTGAAAACAACCAAAACCATAATTAATGTATATAGTGGTATACTATCTATGGAATTTGGTGGTGACATAGTCCATTTCAACATCTATGAAACCATGAAGCCCCCCTCAGAAGAACATTCCTCTCTCATGGTAAATTCAATTAATGTACTCCCTTACACTAAAAACAATTCTTTTCAAAAACCTAATCACCTTTCTATGTTTTCAACAATGATTGGGATTCTTGGTAATAAATCATGCATTGATTGTTGTATTGATCTATAAAAGTGATATGAATGTTTATTAATTGATAATTTCTTGAACATTGAGGATACAATGACAATAAATGATACAACTATGCTTGTAAAAACTCATTCCTCATCTAAGGAGGATACCATTGAATAGTTATATGAGATTAGTGACCTCTCACTTTCTCACAGACTACCATACTTCCATAATCCACTTAAATTGGAACAGAAATAACTACCTCAAGATTTAAAATAATTATATCTTAAGAATGAAAAGAAGATGTCCCTCATCATGTCTAGTTCACCCCATTATGAGAATGAATTATGACTGCGTGAAATTTTAAGGGAGTATAATCATGAATTGGGATATACACTTTCATAATTCATGGTATTAGCCGATCAATTTTTACACATCATATTTTGTTAAGTGACGAGGCTAAACTAGTGATGGAGACACAACATTGAATAAACACAAACCTATATATATGTATTTAAAATGGAAGCAACACATTTATTGAATTCTGGAATCATTTACCACATCTAAGACAAGCAATGGGTCAATCCATTTAAAGTGTTTCCCAAAAAACTATTCATACAGTAATCAAAAATGAAAATAATGAATGGGTTCCAACTCATGTACAAAATAGTTGGTGTGTCTTAATAGACTACGATTGACTAAACCAACACTCTAGGAAAGACCATTTACCTTTTCCATTCATTAACAAAATGATAGAGTGGATAGTAAGGATGATCCATTAATGTTTTCTTGATGGGTATTATGGATACATTCATGTCCATATTTCCCCCAAGGATCATGAAAAGGCAACCTTCACATTACCCATTTTCACATTTTCCTATAGAAGGATGTCATTTGGATTGTGAAATGCTCTGTGTACTTTCCAGTGATGTTTGGTTAGTATATATTAAGATTTACTAGATAATTACATGGATGTTTTAATGAATGATTTCACTATATGTGGATCCTATTTTGTTGAATTTTTGACTAGTTTATGTTCAGTTTTACGTCACTGTATTAAAAAAATCTTGTTTTAAATTATGATAAATTCCATTTCATGGGGCGACATGGTATTGTTTTTAGGGAATTCCATTTCTGGGGATGGTATCAAAGTACAAAAATCAAAAGTGGATGTCAATTCTTCTTTACCATTCCATAAAAATGTATGGTATGTGTTGTATTTCCTTTGTAATGATGTATTTTACAATTTTTTTATTCATGAATTTATCAAAATTGTACCACCCCTCGGTCAATTACTCCAAAAAAAGAGTTTTTTTCTGATAACGAATGTCTTGAAGCTTTCATTAATTTAAAATGGAGTCTCACGTTACCCCCGATTATCCGACCAACATAGTTGGATTTTCCATTTGATATTATGTGCGATTCCTCTAACTCTATACTTGGGGATGTCTTGTAACAAAAGTTTTGACTGAGCTCTTCATGTCATATCTTATGCCTCATGAACATTGGACCCTGCCCAATAAAACCAAGCAGCAATTGAAAAATAATTCCTTACCATAACATTTTCCTTGGATAAATTTAGGTCATACATTTTACTGTATAATGTCATTGTAATCTCAGACCATGTAGCCCTATGATTTCTAATAATGAAATAAGAATCCAAACCACATGTCATAGAAGCTCCTCCTTCATGAATTCAATATAGAAATTGGAGATAAAAAAGAAGAAGTGAATGTGGAGGTGGAATATACTAGTAGGATTCCTCCATCCTCATAAATTGACTCATCCCCATGTATTCTTATAAAGAAAATTTTTCTAGATGATAAATTGTATCTAGTGAAGATTTTATTCCTTTTTTGTTGAAATTATAAATTATTTGGTACCATCTTTAATTCTTACTGATTTTTAAAAAAACAAGCAATTCTTCTAAATAATGCATCTCGTTGGTACATTTGAGATGACCCCTACATCTGTCACACAAGAATTGATAAATTCCTTTGGTCTTGTGTTCCCAATTGTGAGTTCAAATCTATCCTTATATTCTAACACACTCTTGCTTGTGGGTGAAACATTGGTCCCCAATGGATTTCTCGAAATTTCCTTGATTCTGGTCTCTATTGGACAACACTTTTTCAAGATGTCCATAAAATTTTTAAATCATGTCCTCAATTTCAAATAATGGGTAAAGTCTATAAATGAAATGAAATTCCACAACAATAACTATACATTCATGAAATTTTTTATTTTTGTGGCGTTGACTTTATGAGGCTATTTCCAAATTCCTATGGAAAATTTTACATTCTTATGGTAGTTTATTACGTGTCAAAATGAGTAGAGGCATGTTCAAAAAGGTCAGATGATTCCAAAATAGTTGTAGAATATCTAAGAACCCAAATTTCATGTTTGTTTGGCTTACCTTGGTTCATCATTAGTGACCAGGGTTCTCATTTTTGCAACTGAATAATGTAATTAATTTTGTGTCGGTATGGGGTCAATCATTCATTGGCTACTACATATCACCCATAAAGCAATGTTCATGTAGAGGTGTCAAATAGAGAGATAAAAAAATATTTAAAAAATGGTTCAACTCAATATAAAAGATTGGACTCTTACACTTGATGATTCATTGTGGGATTACCGTACTTATTTTAAAACCCAAATTAGAATGTCTCCATATAGGTTTCTTTTTGTAAAGAGTTGTCACCTCCATATTTAGATTGACAAACAGAACTACAGGGGAATTAAAAAAAGAAATTCTAACCTTTCTTGTGTAGGTTATTATAAGAATTTACAAATATAAGAGCGGGAGGAAATGTGTTGAGATTCATATGAGAACTCCAGGATTTATAAGGAGCAATCCAAGGCTACCCATTACCACCATATCCTTCATCATCAGTTCCAATTTGGGTATAAGGTGCTCTACAATGCCTAGAAAAAATTGCATCCTGGTAATCTCTATTCCCACTAGTCTGGACCATATGCGGTTATTAATGCCTCTCTGTTTTGTTTTGGTCAGGATCAAAATGAACGGAGCAAGAAAACCATTACTGCCAATGGGTAGTGGCTAAATCAGATTCATGAATCTATATTGGAGTCTCTGATGGTGGAACTCCATGTTCCCAAAGCGACAAATGAATAATTCCCTCCACGTGTTATCCTTCCTTACCTCATTATCTTTTTTACAGTGATGACATTGCATGTTCTAGGTGCAGGGGATGGGTATATTCCTAGGTTAGTTAGTAATTTTTATCATTTTCCCATTTTCTCACTTGTTGAATAGTATTTTCACTTTCCCCCTATTTTATCCCACACTTTTGTGAAAGAATGATAATTTTATCCTGAAAAAGATGCCCTCTTTAAAAGAATTCCAAATCAATTTTCATTATTGAGTCGATTTTGTGGAAAATTCCCATGTTTTTGTAATTTGTTTTTCAAATGACCATTGATATGGAATATTTTTATAGAATTTATATTTTAAAAAAATTAAAAGGTGTTTAATGAATTTTTGAAACCCATGACTAATTATCATTGTCTAATATTTCAATCCATTACCTGAGAGACATTCTAATCTCATTATTGAATATTCTTCCCTTTAATTGATTTCTTCAGAGTTCAGGTCATATTGAGAAACTAAAACTTTCCTTTATTCTGTTTCAAGCCCTAAGATTCACTACATTCATGATAGAGGCCATCATTCATTGAAAATCCCTTCATACAATTAACCTCTATTTTTTTCCACCTTGACTTGTTACCCTTATTAAGCCATAGAGACCATGAAATTTATGTTAGGTAGACACATTACAATATTAATTATCCCTATAGACAGATATCTTATGTACATTATTGTTTTACATTCAACATGTGCGGGGGAGAGGTTCTGACTGTGGGAATTATGAGGAATGATTCATTTTTATGGGTTGATAGAAATGGTACATACAATTTCCATCAACAGAGGATTCACAAGGCATATTGTATCATTGTTTTATAGAATTTACCAATTTATCTCTAATGAAAATTTTCAAGAAATAATATAGTTTTGTACATAGAAAAAATAGAACAAAAATAAAAAAATTAATGGATAAAAGAGGATGTTAATTCATTGTTATTCACCAATCGGTTGTGACCCACACAAATGGACAGTGAGGATAGTGAGTTGTAAGTTATACACATTTTGAGGGGATGAGTGTGTACATTCATTGTGAACACATTCTAAATTTTGACATGATTTATATTTAATAGATTAAACATTCTTATTCTTCATCATATTTTTAATACATTAAATCATACCAAAAAATGAGCCGCATAATAACTTATTGGAAGTCCTATTAAGTAGAAAACAAGTTTCTACTGGTATAGAATATATAATCTTGGAAAGCATATGGTATGATCATATTAAATCTTGGAAAATAAAATATCTCAACTTTCATATGTTCCTTGAGTGAAGAGGAAATATTTCTAAGTGAGGTAGGCTACGACATGTTCCATGGGTGAAAAAATGATGTTGAACAAATTCAAATGTGAGAGAAGAAAAATGATAGGAAAAATGATTCCATATATGAGGCATGTTGAATTTAATTCCATAAGAATCATGGAACTTTTTAGACCTCTGATTTAAGAATGAGAGTTGTCTACAATAGAGAACTTTCCCCATGAGTGAAAATTTTTAGGTGTTGGGGTGTGATCGCACTATGATTCACTATTTCATTTTCACCATTACACCACTATGAAAAACATTTTTTTATTGAAAATTATAGAAAAATATCAACTTTCAGTTAATTTTTTATTAATTTATTTTGTGTTTATCACTATTAAAAATTAAAATGTTACCTGTTTTGATGAATTCATTGTAGTCGGAGGTGATCTGGATGCCTTAGAGATGATTCAAAAGGAAATGGGCCAAATTGCATGGAACTCAAGGACACCTATCAATTGTTTGGAATAGTGAGAAAAATTCAATCATCCTAATGGAAAAGAATTTTGTTGGATGATCCAAAACTTCATGGGCTAAAACTCATCTCATGTAACTGAATCCCAATTCATCGATCTGGGGGCCCATCTAAACCATTCTTTCCTAGGGATAGAATCTTCTTGAATTCAAAGGTTTAGTTCTGTCTTCTGACCGTATCTCTGAATCCAGATTTCTAATATCCATAAATATTGTCATGGATATATTAATGAGCCTGGGAAAAAACTCTTATCTTTTTTCCAAGTGGTGATATTTTATTCTACTAGTCCAAAACCGAGACACAATTGGTATCTTAAAAACATGATTCCCAAAACCATGTCTAATTTAGGATATAAAAAGGCAACATGGGAACATCATTTGAATGTTCAACCAGGAGGATATGATTTTCTAATTTCGATACCACATGGATTCTTCTCCTCATCAAAGAATCTTTGAAGGCCCCTATCCTCATAGGAAGATCAAGGATGAATTCAAAGTTATACACGAGCCTCCTCCTCCTCCAGATGTCGAGCAAAATGATTGGTGTTCATTGCTCTGTGAGATACAAATATTTTAAAGGGATTTTTGGAACATGTAATACTATTGGATTGATGTATTTCGGGTTTTAAAACATTTCATTTAGATGTATATTACTTTGATTCATGCTTGAAGGATTTTCTGATTGACTCGAATGAAATACTCTTTACTTTTAACCGCTCTGTGTGATGTCTTGAGTGTGTAACCTGTTTTGTTCCAATTTGAAAGCACATGAATCATTTTATTCCTAACTTATTTGATATTTGAATATTATTTTGAATTTATTTTACAATTCATGAGATCTTTACCTTGGCTATAATATTGTTCGGTTAATGTTTGGCCCAATGTGATTTGATATAAAATATGGCATGTAATCTGAATTCTGATTAATTTCAACCAATGAATTAC
Organism: Viscum album; assembly: GCA_963277665.1. Lineage (NCBI taxonomy): Eukaryota > Viridiplantae > Streptophyta > Magnoliopsida > Santalales > Viscaceae > Viscum > Viscum album. The sequence goes on along the minus strand of OY728159.1, from coordinate 530,998,322 downwards.
ATCAAACCCTAATTAATATCCAAGAACAATGACCATGAAAGGTGTTTATTAAACTCAAAATGAACCCTTTATCTCATATTTTTCAAAATTCTCTTGGTTTTTAAAATTATTAACTCTTTAAATTATGTTATTTTCTTAATGTTGTCTTCAAAACCACCCACCAATTTTATTTCTTCTTATTAAAAACACACCCTATAAACCCATCAATGATCCTTTAGAGATGACCTAGGGTCTTCCCTAGAATATTCAAAAACTATAAACCATTATCAATTTGACGTGTCTTAATCACACATTCAGTAACCACCAATGATCTATGCCCATCTATTAGTTAATATATAACAAACAGTGTAAAATGGTGAAAGCAGTAAACTAGGAAGAACTCAAAAGTAAAAAATCCTACAAATAAGCACAATATATGTCTCATGAGAACATCTAAGAAAGTCTAAGGTGTGTATTAATCTAATATTGTTCTTCGGATTGGCATATGTGTCACAAACATATAAAAACCTCACCCTCAGGCATTGAAAAACACCATCCTCAGGCATAGAAAAACCTCACCTACGAGCATAGAAAAACCATTCCAACAGACATAGAAAAACCCTGCTCATAGGCATACAATATAAATATTCAAGGACCAACCTCATAATGTTTTTCCATTCAAGTAATCAAATTGGAAAAAATTATGTCACAAGCCTATCAAGTAATCAAAATAGTTATAAGGATTAAACAAATATATTAACACGAGGAATTTATATAACAATACATTCATATGAACTAAACTATCAAAAGACTTATGTATTAACTATCTCACATGGGAAATAATTAAATCAACTAATTCCTTTTTCAACAACCCATTAAAGGCAATCAAAGAGATGCCCATGGGGATCCTAGTCCAAAAAGACATAGAAGGTTATTCCAAGGTAAATGCACCTGTGGGGTGTCCCTTAACCAAGTATAAAAATCTAAAATATACCTTAAAACATTTAATAATTTACATCATCAAAATTAGGCAACAACATAGTCCTATTATCAACAAAGTAATGCCCTAATTGTCGGTGTGCGACACATTGACAGATATAATCAACTTGAAATTTAGCGAATGGAATGAGACAATCTACCTCATATTAACAAGACTCTCCTCATACATAATTGGTCATTTAGACATACTTGAATAGAGTAGATCAAGGGGATTTCAATTCATCCATCTATGTTTGAATTGGGAGTCAGATGATGAAATGGGAGGAAAATCCCCCTTTGTATTTTCTTGAGCGCACTCCTCATCAATAGGATCTTTTATTTCTATCTGTTAAAAAATGATACTACAGCTCGATTAAATAAAAAATAAGAGTACATGACATGTACTAGAAACTACATTCTGTGTCCATAAAAATTCTTTCTATCTCATTATATGGCCATGTACGAGGATTCTATGGCATGTAACCCTAATTAGACAACATGTATTGATAAATACAGTGTGAAAGTCCCAGTCACATCATGTAACAGTCATGCAGTCAACCGTTTATCTCGTTTCCCTCTATTTTCTTAAGTAAAAACTGAAAAGGAAAGATTTTTTTCCTCAATGGAAGAACCAGGCTCCTACATCAGACTTGATAGACTGTCACCCAGAAAACATGTTGTTCTTTTCTTATACCAAGAAAACTAGGATACAGGTGGGCCTGCTTCTGAGAAAATTAAATAAAATAAAGATATAGTACAAGACATCACGAAGTCATTCTACAGAGATGAGAATATAACTCAACACAATAATTCTCCTGAACAAAACCATCACAAAAATCAGGGGACACAAAAGACCAAAAGGAGGTGACCTCATTAATATCCCTTTTCGCAAGAGCATCAGCCACTTGATTTTCTTCACGATAAACATGCATGACTTCAATGGCAAGTGATCCAAGGAGACAAAGACAGTCAATCCAGACCGGAAGTATCCTCCATGGCACAGTCCTCGAGTGCTCTTTCAAGATTTGAACTACAACATATGAGTCTAAATCTATCCATAATTCATTCCAACTAAAGTGGACGGCATACCTGATCACTTTCGTTATAGCCTAGAGCTTAGATTCAATAGCATATTCGTTGCCAATAAAATGAAAAAAGTAGCCTTTGACAAACCCCCGTGAAGTACGAAAAACACCACCGCATCCGGAGGGCCCTGGAGCACCAGAGGCGGCCCCATCAATGGTGACCTTAATCCACCATGGAAGCGGAGGAATCCATTGGATGTATTTCACCATCAATGGCTTCTTCATCCTGCCACTAATACCAAGAGATCTCAACAAAACCATGTCAGAAACATCATTTCTCATACAACTGTTCTGAATGTTGGAAGCCATACAATTGGCACGATGCATCTTTAAAACACCATTGTGAATCCACGGATGAATATTATTGAATAGCATGTCGTTTCTGGACTTCTATATGAATTCAATAACAGTCGTACTTGCAGCCAAGAGAAGAGCATGAATTTGCTCACTAAAATTAGCCATTCCAATGTCCTATATTAATTCTTCAACCAATTCAAAATGAAGGCAGCACTGAAAAATCTATTGCATGTAGCACCATATCTTGCGGGAAAAAATGCAGGAGAAGAAAACATGTGAGACGGATTAATCTGCTGCCAGGAAGACATGGAAAATCGGGGCAAGGTGTAGCCTAGTGCGCTGCAACAAGAGCTGCAAGGACAGCCTGTTTTTCAAAATTTTCTAAATAACCAGTGACATCACAGGAGGAATAAATGGCTTAATGATGTCCATAACCCATATAGGGGTGTGAGGTGAGGTACCACAAAGAGACTTGTAGCATTCCCTTGTGCTAAAAATACCATTCAGATCAAGAGTCCAAACCAGAACATCATAGTCAGTGAAGCAATATTGCATGACTTCGGTTCTTATATGGCTGGTTAGATTTTCAGAGAGGCCTGGATCTGTTCCAAGATCAGCAATGGATTTATGCTTAAGAACCGGTGGAATGATGATATCATTTCAAATAGTCCGTGAAAACCAAGAAGTGGTCCAGCAATTAAGGTTGGACTGCTTGCAGACAAGCCATTTCGAGCGAGTCGTCAGATCAGAATAAGCCTACTTAATAGAAGACCAGACAGAAGATCTCATATAATTGGCATATCCATTCTCCAATTTTCCAATAAATCTAATTGCCAGAAACTCCATGGAGGGATGAGGAATTGAAAAAAGCCTCCATACAATCTTTTCAATCATAGTATCATTGAAAATTCGAATGTCTTTGATGCCCAATCCTCCCATTTGAATTGGCTTAATGCAGTCTTTCCAGGTAACTATGACCAGTTTCTTCATGTTAATTGAGCCAGTCCAAACAAAGTTTCTAATTTAGGCACTTAATTCTTTAATCAGCGAACTTGGCCATTTGTACAAAGAGAAGAAGTAAACGAACATTGGGGTCATCACTGAATTAACAAGACAGATTCTCCCAGCTTGGGACATATGTTTCCCTTTCCATCCCGATAATTGATTGATGATACGCAGTGAAATATTTTCTAATTGACATCTTTTAACCCTACCCCAAAAAAGAGGTAAACCAATATAAATGAAAGGGGGAGATCCCCTTTTGACTCCTATCTTCACTGCAGTTTTGTTTTGCCTTAAGGTATTAATTTCATCCCCAAAAAACAATTAGGACTTTCTCTAATTGATTACCTGACCAGAAACATCTTCATAGTGAGAAAAGATTCCTTTAATACAATAAATGGTAGCAGCAGTTGCCTTCCCGAATAGCAGGAAATCATCAGCATAAAATAAATGTGAAGGGGCGCTCAACTCCCTTCTGATTTTCATTGTTTGGTACCATCCAAAATTAGCAAGATCTGTGAGGCACCAGCTGAGATAGTAATCAGCAATAGTAAACAACATACCAGAAAGGGGATCACCCTTCCTGACACCTCTTGAGCATTGAAAAAAACCTCGAGGAGCTCCATTGACAAAGATGGACAGTCTTGCACTGGATAAAATGGATCCAATTAGATCAATAAATCTCTGTGAGAATTCATTCATCTTTAGAATAGTAAACAGAAAGCTCCATCTTATGGTGTCAAAAGCTTTTGAAATATCCATCTTAACAGCCATATTTCCATCATTCACCTTTCTTCTCATCACATTTACACATTCAGAAGCAGTGCAAATTCATTCCTGGATGTTTCTCCCTGGTACAAATCCAAACTGTTTCCCAGAAATGAGCCCTTTAGCAATTTCACCCAGCCGCTGAGCCATAATTTTACTAATGACCTTTGGAATTGTGTTCCAAATGGCCATAGGTCTGAAGTCTTTATTGTCCAAGGCATTTTCCTTTTTAGGTATCAAGGCAATAAAATTCTAATTCAACCCAAAAGGCATGTAAGAAGATCTAAAAAATTCATTCACAACATTTGTATCATCTGATTGCACAATGTCCCAGTTGAACATGAAGAATTTATTAGTAAAGCCATCTGGGCCTGCAGAATTATCAATAATCAGTGAGAAGAGGGCATCGTGTATCTCCTTTGAACAAGGGATATTAGTAAGCTTCTTATTCTTGTTCTCTTCAATAGAGGGGTCAAAACATTGGATAATTTTGTCTGAATTGTCATTTCCAACATCTGAGTACAGCTTTTCAAAGTAATCTACCGCAGCCTCAACAATATAACTCTCTGAATCAAAGAGCTTCCCATAAATTCTAAGAGAATTCAGGTTCCTCCTGACATTTTTCTCTTTGTTAATGCAACGAAAAAATTTGGAATTCCTGTCTCCTTCCTTCAGCCATCTAACATTGGACTGATTCGGAGCCAGATTATCCTTAATGGTTAGCAGTTTGTCAAGCCTTGAGGCAGCCAAAATTTCCTCTGGGGAGGGGACCTCCTGATCGAAACCAGAATCTTGAATATTTGAGAGGGTAATTTCAACCTCTCTTATATCACTATCAATAGAGGAGAAGGAATCCTTGCTCCATTGCTTCAGCCTGGCCTTAACAAGTTTCAGCTTGTAACATAAAATGTGCAATGGGCTTCCCAAGTAACTAGTTTTCCAAACATCCAAAACAATCTCTCTACATCCAGGTATAACAAGACAAGTATTGTTGAATTTGAAAGGTAGAGGGGATGACCTGACTTTGTTATAAAATATCTCAAGAAGAATAGGATTGTGATCCGAATGCAAACGTGGGAGAGTTCTCCCAGCCACATCAATTGGCCTATTCCTATCCTCCACATGAACGAAGCACCTGTCCTACCTACTTGCATGTCTCCCATGAATAGTGTACCTGCTCCACATGTAATCAGCACTGGAGATTGGATCCTCAGCAAGGCCACATTTATCAATGCAAACAAAAAATTCAGAGGCTTCAGCATGACAGAAGTGGTCCCCAGTTTTTTCCTCAGGCCTAAGTACAGTGTTAAAGTCACCAAGAAGAACCCAATTTCTCCTCATGCTCTCAGATATATCAACTAAGCTTCTCCACAACGCTCATATTCTTTTGTAAAGGTTTAAATCATAAACAAACATCACCGCAATGGATACATTATTACTATGACATGAGAGAGTAACAGACTAGAAATCAGTCAGAATGGAATTAACCACAACACTATCATGTTTCAGCACCCACAGTGGTTCATAATTTCCAGTAAAATGATTGCTTGCAATAAGGGAAAATCCCATGGACTCCCATTTTAAGGAACTCCAATTCTCAAATTTCATCCTTGGCTCAGTGATGCCAATAAGAATCAGTCTATTGGTCATAATAAGATGTCTATGGGATCTGACCGTGGGAGGGTTCCCAACCCCTTGACAATTCCATAATAGAATCTTCATTTTTCTAATCTGATCCTAGTACTAGGCCCATCATAATTCTGTTTGACAAAGACTTCATGAGGCTGCAGGTCAGTAGCAGCATCATCATTTGATACATGATCATAAACTTCAGTTCCACTATCCTCCCCCACCGATTTAAGCATTGAGAATCTGTTGACCGAAGCATCTGGTATAGACAGCAGGCTAGCAGGTAGAACTCTTTTTGCAGTTTTAGAAGGATCAACGTGTGAGAAATCTCCCTAATCAGCAGGCCTAGAAGCATATAATACATCATTCCCAGGATCAATTCCAGGGCCCGAGTCATATTTATGGGTCACCAAAGGGGCCATTATTGGACTTGACTTAGTGTCTTGAACCATCAGACCATCAGAGTCTGTAACCAGTCCTTCAGCGATAACAGCAGCAGCAGGGAAAGAACCCAAAGAAGCATCCCAGCCTCCTTTTTGTTTCTGTGTGCCATCAGTAGAATCAAAAGTTTCATCCAAAAAAACTGCCTCCTCTCTTGTAGTTGTAACAGTAATATCCTCACTCCATGTAGGAACCAGGCCAGAAGTATCTTCCATATCTTCCTTCTGAGACATTTTACCTTCATCAGGTTCTGCACTTTCAATAATCACAGCAACACTATTAGTATCAATGGTATTGGGAGAAATTTTTGTAGCTTTCCCCTTATCATCACCTTTTAATCCCTCCCCATTTGAAGGTACTCCATCAGAGGTTTCTAGTCCAGAATTACCAGTACCAGGCACCATTAAGCCTGCACCATCCATAGTGCTGGCCTTCGCTCCATTAACATCAACATCCATGCATTGATTCTTATCAATCAGGAATCCAACATCCACCATTCCATCTTCTCCAGAGGTCCGGGATGGAGCATTGGTCTCTCCATTGTCAGCTATGGATTTATTGCCAACTGCTATAGCCTTATTCTTGTTGTTCCTACAATTTTCAGCCTCATGCCCTCGACCTTTTCAAAGATTATAGATTTTATTTCTATTTCATTCAATGAGCATGTGACCAAAGAAATGACAATTCAGACAGAATTTGGGTTTTCTCTCATATATAATACCAAGGTTGAGGCTGTCATCTTGGGTAGTTAATACCACTTCCTCAACAAGGGTGGAATCCATATCAACGTCAACTAGAATTTTCGCATAGTGTCCAAAAGTAGGATTTTCAGTCTGTTTATCAAGTCGGATTGGATTTCTAACCGACGAGGCTATGTCCCAAAGAATTTGAGGATGCCAATAGATCCAATTTAGATTACACGCACGAATCCAGATTTGTGCAAATGTATTCTTCACAGTACTTGGGTCGAAATTCCGGTCTCATTCATGAATAAGAAGAAAGCCCGGCTTGAGAGGGACAAAACCAAGACACCAGGCGCGATGCTTGATCTCGTCTGATGGAAAAATAATATGGTAGAATCCTTGACCCATTGCTGTCATCCTCCAGTCATTGAAGCCCCAAATTTTAGCAATCCTCACCACGAGCTCGTTGAATTTCCATGGCTTCACTCCTTTCAGAATCACCACTCTCGCAATGATGGAATGTTTGCATAGCCTAATCCGCTCCCCAACCGCATTCAGATTCGCAGAAACATGTGCTACAAGCCCTTTGCGAATGATTCATCCCGAGGAAACAGTCTCACAGTCGAGAAACAAGGTGTTTCCCACACCTTTAACCGCATCCTCAAAGCTTCTGCCTGGTATCATCTCCTTCAACATATCAGCCTTTTTTTGGGGCACAGGCTGAAGAGATCCTTGTGCCCAACATAGTCCACATCCTTCACATGATAATTGACATGCTTTGATTCATTCGCAAGATTATATCTTCATGAACTAGGGTTCGCGCTCTTTTCAAATTCAAACTCCGCCATCCCCTTGTTCTTTTCTTATAACATATTTATATAATTTACAAAATAAATATGATGGGAATCCCTGAAATAAGTTTAATAATTAAATAGAAATTTAAATAATTTTTTCAATACAACTCTAGTACATAACTACTACATCCATTTATTTCCACTATGCTCCTTCCTTGGTAGTGTTTATCCATGATATCTTTGTAGTATTTCTAAATCATCACACCTTATTTTCAATATAAAACACCATAGGTTTAATCTAAGATATTAATATTTATTATCTATTCAAATCCTTAAAAATGGGTAGGAATGAAAATGGGAATCATCATAAGAAAATCCCCAGGGAGTGTCAAAATAGGCATCCAGTAAGGCCTGTTTTCGTGTACCAGGTTTCCCTAAGATAGGCCCCAAATACCTTGTTGGAGTTTTTCCTCCAAGGTCTATCTATTCTAGAACCATATCTAGTTATAGTATCCTTACATGGATGTATTTCTCAGAAGAACCAGATAATCTATTATTACCCATAATTCTACATGTTTCTTCTATACTTATCATCAATTTATACCTTTGGGTTATGTTCTCAAACCGATTTTTTCATAAATCTAGTTCTTAAGGTTGCTACTAGAAGTCCTTTGAAACCAACTATAGTGACCAAACCCCAAAAGTCTCAAAGATGATTTTTTCTACTATTACATTGACATGATTATAATAAATCAAATCCCAAAGGACCAACAATTTATTAGTCTTATTAAAACAGATACATACTTGAGAAAAGAATATACTAATTAGAACATATTTTTTCTTATTTCTCAATAAATTAATTCTACAATGACTATAATCCATGTAGTGAATCCCTTCGTATCATTTATAATATGCATATAGGATTCCTAGGTAAAGATACATAATAAGGGTGAGATGAAATGCTCATTAAGGGTAATGTATAACAAAAGAAATAATAAATCATTAAGAATAGAAAATATGGAAAGAAAAATTTATTAATAGACATTCCATGCCATAAAAAATTTGAATGGAATTGAACAAAAAAAATGGAAAGGTAATAACTAGAAACACATTCCATTTAAATAACTAGATAATGAAAATTAAATATGGAAAGGTAAGAAACAAAAATTCATTATATTTAATAAATTAACTAAAAATGAAATGTATCCAAAGATATATTGATGAAAAATAACATCGATCAATAATAACTAAAACTAATATGAATGAAATTATTTCTTAATGGTCATCATGTATAAGGAACATAAAAAAATATACCATTAATAAATTTCACCAGATTATTTAAAACCATTGATAGAAAACAATTTAATTTACCCGACTTATGTATATCATGATAACCTATCGATGCATCTAAGAGCTATATATAGCCTGGGATCCTCCTATCATTTCCTGTCTAAATAATTAATCATATCGATTAAATGAAATAAATAATGTACCTTATCAAATATCTATATTGAATAAAGAATAAAGAATTATTATTATTTACTCAAACAATCGAATGAATATCAAAGAATAAATTCTCTATAAAATGGTTTATGATATAGGCTGTAGAAATATATGATAAATGAAAGTGATAATTTTGGGGAAATTCAATGTTCATTGGTTATTGGAAATTGAATATTTCAAGGGGACTAAAAATAAATCCAAGAAGTGAATTTCAATAAAATCTTTGTCCAAATAAATCATAAACCATCCAAATGAATAATAAGGATGGTTTTTATAAAACATATCCCTAGTCTAGTAAAATAATGGTATGTTTTCCATGATGAATGGAAATAATATAAAAAGATCATTTATGAACATTCTTGAGAAAACTTTAATTTTATTTTGAAAAAAACTTTTGAAAAAAATATATTTGAAAATCACATTTAAAATATTATTCATAAAAAATGAAATTTTTAAACATTAAATCGAAGATAAGAAGTAATAATGGTTGTTAAATATGTATATTTCATACAAGGTAAAAATAACATTCCTTTTTCATGGTAAAAAGTTATAAAAATTCTTGGTTAAGAAAGAAAAAATAAAATTCCATTGAAAATATATGTAAAAGAAAACAAGGGTAAAAATTTATTTACCTGGAATTTTAAATTAATTTTTGAATTTTTTTTATTTAAACATGATTTTAAGAAGAAAATATATTCTCTTACTATAGAGATGATTAAAGTTGAGATTTTGGAAAAACATTTTTTATAATATTTTGAGTACATTAGAGTAAAAAATGGTACTAATACTTTAAAATGGTAATGAATAACCATATGAGATAAAATTAATGTTTTTATTGAAAAATGGCCATATAATTTCATCAAATATAATTACCATTTCAATATCAATAATGTTATTTTATAGGAAAATAATCATTAAACATTAAATAGTGTCCCATACCACTTTGAATCATTTTAAATCATAATCCTCATTAAGGATTAATATTGAATGAATGATTTAAGTAAAATAAAGATAAAATAATTAATAATATAATATATCAAAATGGTTAGAAGATACATCACACCAAATAAGTAAATTATTAACATGACATTTATCTCTTGAATAAAAAAAGTGATATTAAAATCCCTTACCTTGTGTTTCCTTTTGTGTGAAAATCCTTTAATTTCAGATATAATAAAAATATGTTAATTATTTAATTTATTGATAACCTCATACATTTTTATCATTATTTTATTTCACTAATTACCATGTTATATAAAAATACTTAATTAATTATATTTATGTCGGTTGTTTTGAACAAATTCAATTTATGTGTCAAAAATAGCTTTAGTAGGTCAACCATTGTCAAATGGGTCACTATATAACATCTAAAGAATAATAATCACCCAAAAATTATAATATTTATAAATAAATAATAATTTTTAAAATAATTATTAAATATCAATATGAAAAATGAGTCAACGTTACGATCATGGAGACGATAGGTCGTGTGTACGCATTAGTATTGTTCACATTTTTCAATGATTGTTATAGAGAGAAGGTAAGTATAATTATATATTTAATGAATGATAACTATATCATAAATGTCATATTATTTAATCATTTACATATATATATATAATTATTGTGAGGTAAAAGGAATCAGATCATGTCGAGGATGCGATATTCCACAGATTCACAAACGACGTGATCACTATTTTAAGTGTGGGAATGAGTAACAAAGAAAATGATATATATATATATCAAGAAAGGTTATTATATATGGAATGTAATATATTTATTTATGTACCATATCTTTAATTATAATCATAATTTATACATTCGATGTATCTTGTTAACGAATCACATCATATTGCGGGGGGCAGTAGTCCAGACTTCATCAAAGGATGATATCAATTAACCCAAAATAGAAAGTATTTAAAGTATTTGTTATAAAAGGCTTAAAAAAGAATACATACATAATAAATATGATATATACCACATATAATAAGTGTTTTTGTCATCATGGCCAACCATGAAATATGGTAAAGGAAAAAAGTAACAATCATCATTTCGTGTGGCAATAGTTTACCACATAGAGAAACAATATGTTTGTTACCCATTAGATGGAGGTGTCTATAAGGGTATTCCAAAACCATTACATAAGAAAATAATAGTATATTGAGGTTAATATTTTATATATAAACATGGAATAAATATATTTGAGGGGTTGGAAAATGGAAATGATGCTAGAGAGCTTGAGAAACAACACTAACTCTTAATTGGGTAACTTGTTTTTGTTGAACCAAAAATCTTATTTGGAAGGATTTAATCCCAAATGGAGGTTTCAAGGTCGAGATGAGTGATCGTTTGACTCTATATGGGTATATCATGGCTGATCCTAAGTGATTTGAGAGTTTTATGGAATGGGAAGAGGTGGTAGTCTTTTATAAGGGTGGAAACGACTCACTTGGTAAAATAATTTAGGTGTACTAAAATTTTCACATATCCTAAAAAACGAACCCAAATAAATAATGGAATGTTAAATTATGATTTATGTCCATAAAATTGGTTTTTAAAATTTTTATAGGACAATTGGGCCCCTAAATAAAAGGTTTAGTCCTTTACTGAGCTCAATTTTTCCTTATTAATAGTAATTAAGTTTAATTACGTTAACTAATATTTTATTCAAAAAAAGTATGTCTTATTATAAATTATAAATTATGATTATTCAGAACAAGGAATCCATTTTTTCCAAATTCCAACCATATAGGTGGCAGAAATGGATTTCAATCTAATCTCATAGGTGAGATGGAAATGCAGGTGTTTAAAGTAAAAATGTTTAATTTTTTTCCATATTTTTATAATATATTTTAAACTTAAATTGATTCCAATGACATAAATTGTATTAATTGATGAAACTATTATCTAATTAAACATTAAAACAAATTAAAAATATAATTTATCCTTATTAATAAATTAGATGAAAAGGCAGTTTTGAACAAAAAATCAATATTTTTAACTATTCATTAAAAAAATTAAATGTTTCAAAAAAATATTAAAAAATAACCCAAACCAAATTATTTTGTTTTTATTTCAGATATGATGCTTATTTTGAAATATTAAATAAATTAATGTTTCAAAATTAATATTTAAGATGGATCTCTATTAAAAGTTGGTAAACATACCTTTATAAAAATATTTGTTTTTATCTGTAAAATATAGTTTGTTCGTATTTTTTCATGTCAAAAAAATGGTTGAATATAAAAAATATTTTATTAAATATATAAAATTTATGTTTCATTAATATAATTAAATAATTGTAGTTAATTATTTTCATTAATATAAAACACATTTAAATTATTAAAAATAATAATATTTATTTTTATGTCCAATTAGATATTATTTTCATTTATCATTAATTGGTAATGATTTTATTTATTGTATATTTATTTAAATAATAAATTTTCATAAGTTAGTTAATAATATTCGTATACACTAACATAACATCTAGGTTATATCGTATTATGTTAAATAATAATATTTTAATAATATATTATTGTTCGGTAAAACTCGGTCTTCCGTTTAACGTTAGCGATCAAAGAAGCACTCTCTTCCGTGTAACTCAAGATAAATCAATGTAACATGAATTGAAATATATATTATATATTTTAAAATTTAAATATATTATAAATTATCCATATATTATATTACCTTTTGCGATTTGTGTCGCATTTCATACATGCTATCAACTACAAGGTTCTTACTTTAGAATTTTGAGGTGTTACATATCTCAACTTGTATCATAGAATGAGATCGATCAAGAACATGAAATAAATATAATAAGGAAAACCTATGTATTAATATACAATATAATTTTTGATGATGTCCACCAGTAGATGATAACTGGTTGGGAACATCATATAATTAGATGGAGGAACCATACAATCCACTTATGTTGTAATGGACTCTATCCTACAGAAATAATGTAATCTGTACTTGCCTTGAAATCCCACTCTCCCACCAAAACATACTCCCATACCCTAAGTTATATCAATGAATACTGCCTCTAGTATTAGTTAATGAAATCTCAAATGTGAATCATCCAATCCCACATGATAATGGTGTTAAAAAACTCATTTCATATACCAAAAAATCAGAAAAATTCACATAGCCCCCAATGACTATAACGTATAAAGTGAACTATGAACCTGAAATAACCTCTTACTAAGAGGATTACTAATTTATAAATACCTAAGGGAATACATTATGTTCTACCCTAATCTAGATAAAACACACTCAGGGATTCAGGAATGATAAAATCAGGTATCAAACAATGTAATCTTTAGCATTGGATAAATAATAAACATACCTATAATAGTCGAAGGACCCTTTTCACTAACATCTGGAACCAAGTCCAAAGATTAATCATAGCCTTCCTTAGATCCATGACCCTACTGCACATAATCCCAATCACATTTTTGGGACTAAACTCTATGTCATTTGTAGCATCGGCTGCTAAGACCATCATCTAGGTCCTTATCCTAACTTCCTAAATGTTGTAATTCTATCCATATGAGGTCCACCTAACAAAGTTCTCATGGAATTTATATACCAAAATCCCCTAAACATACCTAAATGGTATAAACATAAAAATAATCACTATAGATACCCTATTCATCCACATTAATGACACTCCCAAAAAATATTAGCACACATCCAACCAAAAATCCAAGCCTTCTAACAATAAAAGTATATATGGGTCCTTCATAGAGCAAGAATAGATGTTCCCCTAACCTAACAATACTACCTATATCTATCCTATAAAATCTCCTAATATATCCTCTTCCTACAACTGGAATAGCTATAAATTACGACACATTAAATTTCAACACTTGTAATAATGAAGAATGGAAAAAACCCAGTTGCCATGTCCATTTCTATATTGTTTTTTGTATTGGGGGCCTCATAGAGAACATCCAAAAATAGGTTTAGTAAAAATGTATATACATAGTTCCTTACCTTAATATTAATGATAATGTCAAATCTCATATCCTTCAGAGCCTCATTTCTCAGAAACATTAGATAAAAATTGATGATCTCACTAAAAATTATCTCGTAGTCAGCCACATATATCACCACCTATCAAATTTCTATAAACTCTTGATATAATTCAAGCCTCGGTGTCCTGTGAAAAAAATATTAAAAAATTATTTCGTTAAAATGGTCCCATGATATATCTTTAGGTTTTTGTGATCAAATCATTAATTCCACCCACCTTTCGAAAGCTATCTAAATTATATATGCAACATCCTTCACTAAACTATCATCAAGTGTCACAATAATCATAATTCTCCCCACGAGAATCCTGATATGATCATTAGCTTCCTATAGACCACAAAAACCTATAAAGGATAGTGTTTTAGTATTAAATATTGATAAAAATCCACATTCCTCTTCCCAAAAATATGGACACTTCCACCAACAAACTGGAACTATACAAAAAACACAGTGGAAGAGTATCTACTTCTTGGACCATAAGTACAACGTTAGAATCATACTTATCTTACCACTCTTAAGAATTTTGTTGTAAAATAGGATCATTCCATAAATTGAGTGAATCCTCACCCTATTCCCTAAATGTAACCATGAGATGTTGATGAGATTGAATGATATGAAGTTAAAAACTGATACATATAAACATCATTAACCACATAAATATTAACAATGAGAAGACATTTAATAGGTTCACATGTATATGAAGACACAAAAAACAAAACCATTGAGGACTACCCACAACCACTTGGTATAACTCTCCTTTCACTTACCCAAGGCATAAGACGAAGTCTTTGGAAATTGTAAATTAATCAACAAAATATTTTGACAAATGATTAACATTATCATGTTAAATCATTTAAATAAAAAAAATTATTTTTAAGAAAAAAATGAATATATTATTGATAGTTTTTTTTATTTATGTATATATTAATGATGGGATATTAGGAAGATGTGGTGTGAATCTAACTACCCACATATGATGCACTAACTCACCCATTTACATTTACTTTCCAATACAAAATATCATAATCCAAAAAAGAACAACTATTCTAGGAGAAAATCATGAAATTTTAGCACCACAACCCATGAATGAAATCCCACTACCATATGAAATAATTTTTACCCTATATAAGTGTTTTTTAAATTCAATTTTAGTTTCTTACTTGAGTTTAACGATCCCATCTCTACTCTTCCAAGCCCAAAATAATTAATCAAAAGAAAAGGATCTAATAGTTATTTTGATTTCTTGATCCATATCACAGGGCCTATATAGGTGTAGTATAATACCATATGTGCACCTCATAATATGAAAGAGGTTTCAACTAGTGTAGAGAACATAAATAGTACATATGGAGACTATTACATATTGTTAGAAAAAAAGGGTAAATACATAAATTGAAATAAATGATAAATTAAAGTGTAATAATGATGTAATAATGACATTGTACCCTGAAATATCAAAATTTTATAATATATATATAGAATATCATGTCAAAATGGATCAGAAAATTTGGTAGATAAATGTATATATAGTGAAAAAATAATAATATAATAATTGAAGGACAATTAAAAAAAAATCCTAAAGTGTGTCTATATATCAACTCAATCCCATGCATTATCTCATTATTAGTAGTCTATCTTAAGTCCATATCCCTTAAAAGTATCTTTAACCATGAATTCTATAAGCACATTTATAATATTCTATAGGATGTGTGTTTGAACAAAGTAATAAACCACCAAAGTTCCTTATAACATGTGTTTTAGTTTTAAAAAGTATGATTCATCCATAATACTAAATTAATTAACTATAAGATAATTGAATTCAAATCAGGTCATCATAAACTAATCAGATCATTGAAAATCCCTATATAGACTTGTGTTGGCCCTATCCTAGAGGGAAGTGTCTACTGGAACCATAAATCCTCATGTCGAACACCCAACCTTACCCAGTTTACTGAAGGGTGGTATCATACCCAAACCTACCTTCTCACACAAGATAGGTAAATCATATCTTAATCCACACCTTATCAATCATTGTAAACATAGATGCTATAATCCTAACTATTATTTATCAATTAAGGTGGCCATCAACCCATTCCATTCCACACAATATTGGTCAAGGTGGACATGGACTGCAATGGTATCATGGAAGTAACAAAGTATAAATACATTTCAATAATCATCATAAAGATAAGGACTCATCACTGATATCCCTAAACTATCCTACTTGGCCACCCTAACTTCATCCAAGCTCAAAAAAACTCCCTTGAGGTCCAATTCTATGGGGTATAGCCCTGGTATCACCGATGGAATGAGATTATAGTACTCTTTATCAATAAAACACAAATATTTTACAATATTTATCCTGAAAAATAAATTCAGTATCTTCGATGGCATACGTTGCACATAACACTAAGCTAAAACAAACAATGATACTTTATTTTTGTTACAACCTAGCTGTTAAATTGGGGGGAATGAATAGTATTAACTATATTATGAAATTTATATATTACATATTCAATTAAATTTCTTGTAAATTAATTAATAGTCTTTATAGGTACAATATAATAATGAATTATATTTGACACATAAAAACTTATATTTTCTAAAAGGAAATTTTATCACTTATTAAAGGTACATTTGTTCTAAATCAAAATTTTGATAGTTTTATAAATTTACTCTAAAATAATAAACATAATTATTAAAATAATAATTTCAAAATTATATTAGGATGACTTTTTGGTATTTCTTTAGAAATATCAATTTTCTAATGAATTGTAAAAAATATAAATTGTTTTTAAAAGTGTAAATTTATTTATATGAAAATTCTATATAGTATTTGTGAATGATATGAATGTAACATAAAAACTATTTATCTATAAATAATATAATATATTTTATTCATCATCATACCTTATTTTGGTATAAGTATGTTTTTGGCTAAGAAATACATTTTCAATAAAAAATTTTTCTTCATGTTCTGTGGGATTACATTGAAATTAAATTTTGAAACATATCTATTTGGAATATAGAAAAATTTATTTCGTTATTGATTAATAATTTCCAATTTTATTAAATATTTTTCTTTTTTTACCTATATGAATAGAATCCTTGGTAATTTTTATTACTACAGTAATAGGTAAATCTGGTAGTTTAGGTGAATCATAAAATGATAAGAACTATAAAATTAAAATAAATAATTCCCAAATATTTTTTTGTTTTATTTAATAGGCACATTTCTGTGACACTAACATTGAAATTATTTACATTAATGAAATTTAAAAAATGTTAAATGTTTTATATTTAAGAACAATATTATTATAAATATGATGTTATTCAAATGATATATTAAACTATAGATATTATTTTGATAGATGAAATATTTATCTACATCATGATATTTATTTTTAATTTTTTTCGAAGATATAATTACCTTAAATAATTATAAAATAATGATGCAGTAATTAATTGTTAATGAAACCATATAAAATGTGGATTTTTATTAGAAAATAAATTTATCATTGTTATTGAATTATTTTCATAATATGGATTCCAATTTTGATATCAGAATGTTGAGAAATGGTTGTGGTTAATTTTTTACATTTTTTTAAAATAGTTCAATTTTTGGTGAATAGTGAAATACAATAATTTATAGTATTTAACATTATAAGTAAATAAATGAATAATTGAATCATGAAAGATGTATGGATGTAGTAAGAACCCACTATTTTGAACTCACATTCTATCTTTACTATATTAATTAATGTGAATCAACATTATTGATAATATTGATCAAAAATAATAAAATAATGAATAAAATAATAAAAAAAATGACTTTTTCCACCACTATAAATACCACCCCTCACCACCTCTTCTCTTCACACCTTATATGCCTCGGATCTTACTTATATTTTTCCCAAATCCTCCCCTAAACATATTCCTTATATTCTAGTATTATAAGTCTCTCCAAAATTACATTATCATGTTCCATTAGGAGGTTCTGAAGGAGACGACACTCAAGAGGATCTGAAGAACAAGTGTAAAACACTTTTTTAAATTAGGAATGGGTTTTCTCATATCACCTTTATTTTAGTGAGATATGACTTATTTTTAACTTATTCCTTGTTTTTGGTGTATGTATACTTTCCCTTGACATATAATATCATGAATCCCATTATCTTCAATGTATTCAATTATTTCAATTAGATATTATTACTTTAATGGGGAATGCTCACACATTCATTTAAAAATACAATTTAAAATGTTTCTCTTTTAAATGTTTAATGGATTCTTTTATAACTATATACATCATGATTGGATAATCCATAATTAATGAATCCATAATGCCTTGATGAATCCTTTACAAGGGTATAATTTCATTTTCAAATAAAATTTATTCATTTATAATTGTGCGTCATTTTAAATAAATGATTCCAGTGTAAAAAAGTGTATTTACCTATAGAAATTTTCAATGATATTTAGTGTATTTTCATCTATTTTAGCACCTATTATTGAATGTTATGCTTAATTTTTGTTGATATCTTATGATATCATCTACCATTTTTTTGAATGATTTATAATCATTTTTTCTGAGGATGTATTACCTTGATACCATTCCCCATATTACTCTGGATACATTATGATTATGTTTTCTGAATAGGGATGTTATCTACATTTCACATTATAGTTTAAATATGAATGCATATGGTTATTATGTTTCACCACTTTAATTTTAGTACTGAATTGGACTTTGTATGTGTCGTAAAAGACCCACAATATCCCCTCAATACATCAGTAGGTCTCAAGAGACAAACTATATCTAGTTTTGGCCAAGGCCTTACCCATTAATTAGATTCTTCGAATGAAACACTATAAATGTTAGATTTTTGTCAGGAATTCTTGATAGTAATATATTCCAGGCATGAAGCCTTGATGGTATTTTTTAGATATCCATTATTATTCATTCTCTAAATATAAGATTATTTATTAATATTATATTTTATGATACGAGTTATAGAATATCCATGTTCACATTTCATTCTTATGTAGTTTTTTATATGGAATTATTTGATCATCTTTTATTCTTATAACATTATGTTAAATTTTATTTTTTAATGGAATTTGTCTTTAGTTATTCACCATATATTATTGTTTATATTTATTTATGATAGCTTATATTGTATTCTAACCCTTACTGAGCATCTGCTCTCACCCCTTTCTTATTTTTTATCTTTCCCCCAGCTACTTTGAATTTGATTAAGATTAATATGAAAGGTTATTCTAAGGTTAAATTTTTTTTTGTTAAAGATAATTCTATTTGTTTTTATTGTTTTTTAAATGTAATGTTAATTTCATTAATTTATCTATTTTATCATAACTACTAATTTATTCGGTCTTTTGGGATGTGAATCATTGTAATCATGCAAATTTAATAAATTATGTCAAATGTTCCATTTCATTGGGGTTAGGGTCTTTATAGAGGGTATCATATTTTATTTAGTGGAATCATTGGAAAGAAAATTAAAAAAATTACAAACACATAACACTAAAACATAATTTGACAATATTCCCAAAGTAACAAAGATAATAATTTATATAGTATATATACATAAATTTCTAATTTAGATTACTTGTTTCTCAATAATATATTATACATTATGTTTTATAATGTTATAATCTAATCTATTGTATGTGATTGTTTATAAATGGTGCATAGTGTAAGGAAAGTAAACTGTTTCATCACACGTAATACATGTATGGATTTCTCTCTTATGAAATATATTGATTATGCAGCTTCATTTACAATCAATACTGAACAACTTATAACTATACAGGGACAAATGACATAGGTTATGTGAAATAACATTACCCATATGGATTATCCTTATCCATAGTATGGTGGAACATTGTTATGCCACTAAATGAGAAAAAAACGATCATCACTCAATCGGACTACAAATTTTTTTTACATTATTAATGGATAATTTCCTCATAAAACATATTCCATGATTTGGGTAGCACTGAGAGGGTGAATGTTATCCTCGCAGTTTATCATCTTTCGGGGGATGTGGATTAATTGTGGTTATTGATTAAAAATGAAGGGGGATGAAAAAATAGAAGACACAGAAGGGATTGATTTTATGTAACTTATCTTGGAAAATTATATCCCTCATGACTAGTGAGAAGATATAGAGATACAATTCATGTGTATTAGAATAAAGGAGGAAGAGACTGTTTCTAATTATGAAGCCAAATTTACAATATTAGTGAGGAATGCAGTGAACTAGATATATAAACCATAGAGTCTGATTGTTCGTTTATATTATTGGTTAAATCCATTACATTGAAGGGAACTAGTATCCCAACCTTTCTCATTAAATGATGAAATAATCTCATTTTATATGAAGAAAATGAAATATTTAATGATGTCTTATGACTTAAAAGGAAAGAAAGAGATGAAGAGAATGGAGGAGCATGTGTTGGATAAAGGGAAGATTGGAAAGAAGTATTTTTTATCATGTGATAATTATGGAAGGAAACACCAACATACTTGCTTAAAAGGAAAATTATTTTGTTTCAATGACGGGGGAAAATGTCACCATGCATAGGAATGTAAGTAAAAGAAAACAAATTTCATTGTTCAATACTTCCACTATGGGGATATACGAAACTATGCAAATGAATCCCCCATGTGTCAAGGAAATATAAATCATATTATGCATAGATACGAGGTCTGTCTTAAGCTCTTACTATAGTTGGTGTATAATAATTAGAGTATTTTTTTAGTAATAAGAATAAGAATATGTATATGGATTTTATTGTATTATTTATTCTTTAATGATTTAGAAGAATGAATTTTTTTTATTATGTTTTTAAGGTGGTCATGTTATTTATATATGTGGTATGTGACAATAAGTGCTACATTATATGGTTTCTAGAATCCAATTTTATGTTTATTTTGAAAATTTAGTGACCTTCCTTTAAGATTTTGGGTATTGGAATTTTGACCGACATATTTTGGATGAGTCTTAAGGTTAACTACTTATGGAATAGATTGTAGATATTATTTAATAAGATTTAAATATGATTTAACATCTTTGAAATGGTATTCTAACTATTTTTTTCATTAAAAATTCAGTGTCTTAGGGAATGACTTGTTGATATTATGATCCAGGAAAAATCATGATTTATAAATATTTTCTTTCAATATCTATCTCCATATTTAAGAAATTTTATGTAGATAGATCAAAAAAAGGATGATATTTGGACATCAATTAAGTTTATTTGGTCAATTAGTTCTCTTTATATTATAGTATACCCTAAAAATATTTTGGAAAAAAATATCATCTGTTTATTTTGTATTGTGAGAAAATAATGGTCTTTTAAAAAAATCAAATATTTATAGTCTTGTGAGTGTTTACTTTATAATGACCATATTCTCTATCACTCTCCATCAGAACATAATAGTTATATTTTTCATTCATTTCCACATTTCCACATTTCACTATTTTTACCCTAATCAAATTAATAATTTTTTGGTGACATATAAATTTTCTTTTCCCTCTATTCAATAGGATGTATTATTAACCCGATTTACAATGTGTGTTTTCGTCAAAGGAATTTTAAAGTTCTAACATTTAATTTTTGAAATGAAATTTCAATATTTTGAGGATGAAATTTATTAAATGAGGGGATAATTTAACACAATAATATTTTATATTTTATATTTTTTAAAATAAATTCAATATCATCAATTGAAGGTATCTCAAACAACAACAATCTAAAATGAACAATGAAGTATTGTTGTTGTTATAACCTAGCCATTAAAATAGAAATAAAATAAATAGCTTCAACCACTCTATAAAATTTCCATATTATATATTCAATTCAATTATTTATCATTTATCTAATATATTTTAAGGGTATAATTTAAAAGTAAATCATATATTACAAAAAAAAACCAATATTTTATAAAATGCAATTTTACTACGTTTTAATGGCGCACTTGTCTTAAATATAAAATTTGACGCTTCAAAAAATTATATTTGAAAGAATAATCTAATTTTTAAAAGTTTAATGTTAAAAATAAATTATTATGAGTTATTTTTTCTAAAAAAATTATTTTCTAGTGCATAGTAAACACGTCATCTTTTTATAAAATTATCTATTTATTTATATTAAAAAACTATTTATTATTTTAATTTTATCTCAATGTATGATTAATAAAATTTTTATTTAAATAATGTAATTTATTTTATTCATCATTATACCTTATTTTGCTATAGTTTCATTTTAGTGCCTAAAAATACATATTTCAATTAAATATTTTTTCATTATGTTTTTCAAGATAATTTTAATTTTAATTTTAAAAATTCTTTATCATTAATATTGAAATTTTTATTTCATATTTGGATTCATAATTTTCAAAAAAGATTAGAGATTTTTGTTTTACTTATTGAAAATATGAATGGTACCCTTGAAAATTAATGTTACTATGGTAAAACATAAATTAGGTTACTTATGTTAACAATATAATGAAAAGAACCATCAAATTACCATAAAACATTCCCAAATATTATTTAATGATATATAATCAAACCTTAGCAACTAAGGTTCTTATTTGAGTTATTTAATTGACATGTTTCCTTGAAATGAATTTGATATTATTTAAATTAATGAAAATCACAAAATCACATATTCATATTTTTAATAATTATATAAATTATAATACAGTGTTAATAATATGATATAATCATATATAGATATAATTTTTTATGATAAAATTTTTATCTACATTATGGTATTTTATTTTGAAATTTTAATGATGAAATAATTAACTGAAATAATTATACAACAATGATGGAGTAATTATATTAATAATGAAACAATCACATTAATGATCATACAAATTTTAAATTTAATTTATCATATTTATAAAATTATTTTGTCAAAATGGATTCAATTTTTGAAATCTAAATGTAGAAATATGGTTAGGGTGAATTTTTAGAATTTTCTTTAAATAGTCGAATTTTAGAAAATAGTGAAATGTGATAATTTAAGTTATTTAACATTATAAGTAAATAAATGAATTATTGAGTCATTTTTGATGTATGGATGAGGAAAGAACCAATTGCCTTGAACTCACATGATATTGTTACTATATTTAGTCATCGTAATCAAAAATATTGACAGTCTTTATCCAAAATAATAAACTAATTAATAAAATAATAATAAAAAATTCCTCCCTCCAATATAAATATGAACCCTCAAAATATCTTCTCTTCAAACCTTCAAAGCCTTGGATATTGAATATATTCTACATAATTCCTCTCCCAATAATTTTCCCGACATTATTTTGATTTTGTTATCACCAAAAAATCATTTTCAAATGCCTTGAGGATGTTCTTAAGGATAAAACACTAAATAGGATGTTAAGTACAAGTTCATAATGCTTTCAAACATAAGGAATGAGTTTTTTAATCTAATTTTTTTTTGAGATATTCCATATTCACCTCTTATATATTGTGTGTGGTGTATGTATTCATCCCCTTGATATATAATATCTTGGATCCCTTTAACTTGTTGTTATTAAATTGTTTCATTTGATAATTATTACTTTTATGGGGAATATGATGCTCACACATTCTATTGAAAATAAACTACTAAAAGATTCATTTTATAATTATTAAAGGTAATGTATTTTAACCTTATATGACATGGCCATATCTTCCTAATTTCATGATTCACAATTCCTTATGTAATCCTTTACTCATTTAAATTTTAATATTCTAATAAAATGTTCTCATCCATAATTGTGTGGTCATTTAAATAAATGATTTCAAAGTAAAAAAATATGGTATTTCTATCCAAAAAAATAAATGATACTTTGAGATTATTTTAATATATTTCAATAACTTATATTGATTCATTTTATTAATTTGGTTTGATCTCTTATGATACCATTACTAATTTTTATTGAATGGTTTGGGATAATTTTTACTCTAGATATACTCTCTTATTTCCATTCTCCATATTACTCAGGATAGATTATTATTATGTTTACTGAATGGGGAGATTATTTACATTTCATATGCTATTTTTAATATGAATGTATATGTGGATTTTGTTTCACATCTTTAATATGATGAATTAATTGGACTTAGTAAGTGCTGGTGATGCTCGTTGTATCCCCTTGATGAATCCATAGGTATAATGAGACAAAATAGATATGGTTTGGCTGAGGCCTTACCCATTTATTATATTTCCTATCATGAAGCCTTACAAATCTTAGATTCTTGTCAATAGGACATTACATTAATAGATTCCTAGCCTAAATTCTTGTTGTTATGTTTTATATATCAATCTTTATGAATTCCCTAATTAGGATATTAGTTGTAAATATTATATGTTATTATTAGACTGGTAAAATATCCATGGTTAAGATTCATTCTCATGTAATTATTTAAATGGAATTATTTTATCATTTTTTATTCCTTCCATATTATGTACAAATTTATTTTTTAATGGAATGTGTTTTTGGTTATTTACCTTTACTTATTTTTATCTTTATTTTTAATATCTTTCATTTAATGCATACCCTTACTGAGATTATGAGTTCATCATTCTCTTTTGTTTCATCCTTCCCCATGTTTCAAAGAATTTTATTATGATTGATATAAAAGGTTGTGTTAGGGGAAGAATGGTATTCTTGAAGAAAATTCACTATATTTTTAATGTTGTCTAAATGTAGTGTGAGTTTCTATTATGTATCACGTCTATCAAGGCTGTGTAGCATGGCCATATTGTGGCACCACAAGGCAGTTACCCCACAAATCCTAATGGAACAACCCTCTGGGATGTGTCACAGGCCACCCCACTCTAGTATTGACATCTTAAAACCATGTGTCAACTAATAAACACCAGTATTTTTTAATATTTACATTTTAGGCATGATTCAATTCTTTATAACCCACTCTAATGCAATCCAAAACACTCAAACCATCCATATATCATACAGACGAATGATAATTAAAAGAAATATAAAATATGAAACTCATTAACATTCAAGGGGTGTTACACTATCGACATTATAAAAATTACCCCCCACATCTACTCCTAAATATTTATTTATAAGTCCTTGAATAAATGAATAGATTAAATGTGTGAGATTTCGGGATAAAAATAAATTAGCTTCTTTGAATTCAATATAATGAGAAATGTAAGTTAAAGATCTTATAAGGAAACTAGAAATCACCAAAGAGGAACTCTCTCCCATCTAGGTTCACCAAAGAAAAAAATAATAAAAAAAGAGTTAATTGAGGAAACATAATATTATGATTAATTTAATAAAGACCAAACTGTGGGATGGATCCCAAAACCATGACATGGAAGTGGTTGGCCATCCTATATATGAGAAGTTTGACATCCAATTAGGACCTCACTGTAATTAAAAATATCATATAATTATTAATTAATTTTTTAAAAAAACTATAATATGTCTACTCTAAAACACCCACTACGGGAAAATCACTATTTGTGATGGGTTATTTGCAACGAGAAGAAATCTCGTCTCAAATAACCCATCCAGGAAGCTATTTGCGATGGGGAAAGTAGTCAATCACAAATAACAAATTATTTGTGACGATATTTCGTCTCCCATCACAAATAGTTTGGCACGACTTGCGCACCAAACCGCGCGGCTTGCGCGCCAAACCGCGTAGGGGTATTTACGACGGGTCCCGTTGCAAATACCCAGCGGCAGTCAATACCTTTTTGCGACGGGAAGTCGTCCCGTCGCAAAAAGACTATTGGCAGGTATTTTTTGGGACAAGACCTGTCGCAAATAACCGTTTAACCGCTGACTGTAATTAATGCGGGAGAGGATAATTGTGACGGGCCTTGTCGCAAATATCACCATTTAGGACAGGAATCCTGTCACTAATAATCTCGTCACAACTAATCTAACCTATATATACCCCATCCATTTTTTCCAAATCATTCAGATATTTCTCTCTCTCTCTCTCTCTCTCTCTTCATTCTTCAGTTTCAAAGAGGAATTTTCTTTTAGTTGAAATTTTTTATACGAGAGCAATCAGAGGGCGTCAATATCTTCAAAATATCATAGTTTAAGGTATTTATTTTTTATTTTTTTATATTTTTTTTACTTTTTATGTTAATTTTAATTATTGTTTATTAGTTATAATTTAGTTAGATTTCAATTGATTATTATTTATATTTAGTTTTACTAAGAAATTGATATTTTTAGTTATAATTATAAATAATTAGTTATAATTAATATTAATTAGATATAAATCGGAATAAATAAATATAATTAGCAATAAATATTTATAATTAGCAATAAATAGATATAATTAGCAATAAATAGATATAATTAGCAATAAATAGATATAATTACGAATAAATAGATGTAATTAGGAATAAATAGATGCAATTAGGAATAATTAGATATAATTAGGAATAAATAGATATAATTAGGAATAAATAGATATAATTAGGAATAAATAGATATATTTAGGAATAAATAGATATAATTTGGAATAATTAGAAATAATTATGTTTAATTAGTAATAATTAGATAAATTAGTAATAATTTGCTATAATTAGTAATAATTAGCTATAATTAGTAATAATTAGATATAATTAGTAATAATTAGATATAATTAGTAATAATTAGATATAATTAGTAGTAATTAGTAAAAATTATATATAATTAGGAATAATTAGGAATAATTAAGAATAATTAGGAATAATTAGGAATAATTAGGAATAATTAGTAATAATTAGTAATAATTAGTAATAATTAAGAACAATTAGTAATGATTAGGAGTAATTAGGAATAATTATGAATAATTAGATATAATTAGGAATAATTAGTTATAATTAGGAATAATTAAGAATAATTATCTATAATTAGGAATAATTATCTATAATTACGAATAATTAGAAATAATTTGGAATAATTCGGAATAATTATCTGAAATTAGGAATAATTCAGAATAATTCGGAATATTTAGGAATAATTGGCTACAATTAGTTATAATTAGTTATAATTAGGAATAATTATGAATAATTAGGAATAATTAAGAATTATGAGGAATAATTAGGAATAATTAGGCATAATTAGGAATAATTATGAATAATTTGGATTAATTTGGAATAATTATGAATATTTATGCATAATTATGAATAATTTGGAATATTTTGGAATAATTAGGAATAATTAGGAATAATTAGGAATAATTAGGAATAATTATGAAGAATTAAGAATAATTAAAAAGAATTAGGAATAATTAGGAACAATTAGGAACAATTAGGGAAAATTAGGGAAAATTAGGAAAAATTAGGAAAAATTAAGAAAAATTTGGAATAATTAAGAACAATTTGGAACAATTTGGAAAAATTAAGAAGAATTACGTAGAATTAGGAAGAGGTATGATGAGTTAGGCAGAATTAGGAAGAATTGGGAAGAATTAGGGACCATTAGGAACAATTAAGAATAATTAGGAACAATTAGTTACAATTAGCTACAATTAGTAACAATTAGCTAAAATTTGGAACAATTTGCTACAATTAACAATAATTTTCTACAATTATAAATAATTTGCTACAATCAGCATTAATTTGCTACAATTAGCAATAATTTGCTACAATTTGCAATAATTTTCTACAATTAGCAATAATTAGTTACAGTTAGAAATAATAAGCTACAAATATCAATAATTAGCAATAATTAGCAATAATTAGAAACAAAAAAGAAATAATTAGAAATAAATAGAAATAATTAGCAACAAATTGTAATAATTAGCAACAAATAGCAATAATTATCAACAAATAGCAATTATTAGCAAAAATATGAATAATTAGTTACAAATAAGAATAATTAGCTATAATTAGCTATAAGTAGTTATAATGAGCTATAAATAGCTATAAATAGCTATAAATAGAAATAAATAGTTATAAATAGCTATAAATAGCTATAATTAGCTATAATTAGCAATAATTAGCTATAATTAGCTATAATTAGCTATAATAAGCTATAATAAACTATAATTACATATAATTAGCTATAATTAGCTATAATTAGCTATAATTAGCTACAATGAGCTATAATTTGCTATAATTAGCTATAATTAGCTATAATTAGCAATAATTAGCTATAATTAGCTATAGTTAGGAATAAATATGAATAATTAGAAATAATTAGCAATAATTTGCAATAATTAGCAATAATTAGAAAAAATTAGCAATAATTAGCAATAATTAGTAATAATTAGCAATAATTAGAAATAATTAGCAATAATTAGCAATAATTAGCAATAATTAGTAATAATTAGCAATAATTAGCAATAATTAGGAATAATTAGTAATAAATAGCATTAATTAGGAATAATTAGTAATAAAAAGTAATAATTAGGAATAATTAGGAATAATTAGCTATAATTATCTATAATAAGCTATAATTAGGAATAATTATCTATAAATAGTTATAATTAGCTATAAATAGCTATAATTATCTATAAATAGCTATAATTAGTTATAATTTGTAATAATTAGCTATAATTAGTAATAATTAGCTATAATTAGGAATAATTAGCTATAATTAGGAATAATTAGCTATAATTAGGAATATTTATCTATAATTAGGAATAATTAGCTCTAATTATGAATAATTAGTTATAATTAGGAATAATTAGGAATAATTAGTAATAATTAGGAATAATTAGATTTAATTAGGAATAATTAGTAATGCTTAGTAATAATTAGTAATACTTTGTAATAATTAGTAATAATTAGATATAATTATTAATAATTAGCAATAATTAGAAATAATTAGTAATAAAAAATATTATCAATATTTATGAAAAAACATTATTAATATTATTAAAATAAGAAAAATTTATAAAATATTAAAATTATCAATATTCGTAATTGGATTTTCTCTATTATTAACATGTTCAAATCTCCAAGGGTGGCCAATTGCCAGGTCATGCGCAATAAAAATTTGTGTCATCCATGTATAATGTAAACTCTATAATTGTCCTTGCATGGTTGATCACCACGCAAGTAGTGTTGCAATCAAACAAAACAAGTCATGCCCTTCTTATCTATAAGAATTATCTCACATGAACCTTTATATAGACCATTCTTCCTTGAAAATTTAAGGGAAAAATAATGATATCCCCTCAAATTTTTAAGTAAGAATGATCTATGTAAAGTGTAATGTGAGATGATTCGTAGAGATGAGAGTTTCATTACTTTGGTCGTCCTATTGTAACACTACTTGCAAGGTGATCAACCCTGCATGTAAAATTATAGAGTTTACATTGTACATGACTAACACAAAATTTTTATTGTGCATGACTTGACAATTGATGACCCTTTGAGATTTGAACATGTTAAGAATAGAAAAAATCTACTGTGAATATTGATAATTAAAATTTTTTATAATTTTTTTATTATTTTAATAATATTAATATTGTTTTCCGTAAATATTTATAATATAATTTTTTTATTACTAATAATTAGTAAACGAAATCTGCTTGGATAATGAAGGGAAAATTTATAATCATCTCCACAACGATGATTACAAAATTTCATTTCAATATTCAAGCAGTTTTCCTTTTGATAAGTATTGCTAAGTATTGCTAAATTAGTAATAAATAGTAATAATTAGTAATAATTAGTAATAAATTGTAATAATTATTAATAAATTATAATAATAAGTAATAAATTGTAATAATTAGTAACAATTAGTAATAATTTATAATAATTTGAAATAATTAGCAATAATTAGGAATAATTAAGAATAATTGGCAATAATTAGCAATAATAAGGGTGAGAAAGATGCAATTAAATGAGCTGTCAGACAAAAGAGTAGCCATCAATCCACTAGAAATTTTGTCGCCCTTAATTAATGATAATTAATAAGTAGTTGTAATTATTTATCTTCTTTTTCAGATAGTGTTTTTATAATTTCAAATTATTAAAAAACAATGATGATTTTATATTTTGTGAAGAAAAATATGGAACAAAGAGGGTAACATCATCCATTATTAGATTATCGATCTTGGATAAATTAGTGTAGAAATTCAAATAGTTTAAGTTTAAATCCTGTATATATTGAGGGTGTTGAAGAATTCTTAGCATTTGAATCATCAAAACCAGAATTTTTTTTAGAAGGTGAAATTAAGTTTCCTTGTAAAAAAATGTGCTCTGAGAACGTTTGACACATTTGAAAAGGTTGAGGGACATCTCTTGTGGTTTGGTTTTCAACCAGATTATATTTTTTGGTATCATCACAGTGAACAGGGTTCCAGAGAAGATCCTAATAACTTGATTCTGGATCCATCACGATTTAAAATTTTAGTACATGATGTTGCAGGTCCATCTGTGCAACAAACTGAAACTCACGATAATATTGATTTAACTCCTGAGTTGGAACCATGCGAAGTTTATGAGTTGTTGAGGACTACTGAGGATGCATTATATCCTAGTTGAAAGATAATAAAATTAGCAGCGATTGCAAAATTTATGGCTATTAAATCAGATAATGCAATTTCAAACAACTGTTTTTATCAGATATTTTCTATGGTTAAAACATTGTTACCTGAAGGAAATGTGTTTCCTGCGAATTACTATGAGAGAAAGAGGCTGATTCATAATTTGGGCCTTAGTTATCGAAAAATTCGTGCATGTCCAAATGATTGTATATTATATTCTGGCAAAAATGAGTCATTGGATATTTGTCCCACATGTAGAAAATCGAGGTATAAAGAAACTCATCTAGGGATGTTTATATCTATTCCAGTAAAATAGTTGAGATATTTCCCCCTTACAC
This sequence comes from Viscum album, assembly GCA_963277665.1. Lineage (NCBI taxonomy): Eukaryota > Viridiplantae > Streptophyta > Magnoliopsida > Santalales > Viscaceae > Viscum > Viscum album. The sequence continues at coordinate 530,967,268 of OY728159.1, read as the reverse complement.
CCAGGTTGCATTGTCTATTTATGTCTCAGAACACTACGCCAATGATTTAATGGCACAAAACCAAGATTTCAACTGATAAATGCTTGAATCATCCATCTGATGGTGATTCATGGAAATAGTTTGACCGTCTTAATCTGTCTTTTTCTATAGAATCCCAAAACGTGCGATTGGGTATTTCTACTGACAGTTTTTGTCCATTTGGTTCTTATGGTAGTCAGTATTAATGTTGGCATGTCTTTATAACTCCGTACAATTACCCTCCATGGATGTTGATGAAGGGGCATTATAAATTTTTTACTCTATTAATCCCATGACATCTGAAAAAGAATAATTATGTTTATTTGAATCCATTGATTAATGAGTCAATTGCATTGTGGAGTGATGGTGTTAATACATATGATGTTGCTGTGAAAAAAAATTTCTTATTAAAATTTGCATTGATGTGGATGATTAGTGACTTTCCGGTATATGGAATGTTATGTGGTTGGAGTACACATGGTCTTAAATCATGTTCTTACTGTATGAAAGAAAACAAAGCCTTTATACTGGTCAATGGAAAAAAAACATGCTATTTTGAGTGTCATCATATATTTCTTCCAACTGATCATCCTTTTTAGAGTAACAAATCTCATTTCAGAAAAGGTAAAATTGAAAGGGATGAACCTCCAAAGATGATCTCAGTTATAGAGTTAAAACCAGTTGTATTTTCATTACCCCCCATCAAATTTGGACCAAAAGTAAACCAACAAAAAATTCATGGCTTTGGGAAAGAACATAATTGGATAAAATGGAATTTTTTTTGGGATCTTCTGTATTGGTCTGATTTTTTGGTCCACCACATGTTGGATGTTATGCATATTGAGAAGAACTGTTTTGATAATTGATTTAATATAGTTTTGGATACACCAGGTAAAACCAAAGATACTGTAAAGACACAATTAGATCTTTCCCAAATTTGCAGGCGACCAGAAGTTGAATTATTTAAAAATGTCAGATCACAGATGTTATTAAAGCCAATACATCTCATACATTGTCCAAAGATAGTCACTTATTATTTTTTCAGTGGATTGCATATTTGAGACTTCCAGATGACTATGCTTCCAATTTGGGCAGATGTGTTAAGAATGGTTATATTAATGGATTAAAATCCCATCATTTTCATTTTATAATGGAAGGACTTATGATGATTGGATTCAGAGTTTTGTTGGATTATATGATTTGGGATACGATAATAGACATTTCATATTTTTTTGATACATTTGTGCAGCAACAACAGACTACGATGTGCTAAGAAAACTGACTTAAGATGTTGTTGTAATCATATGTAAACTGGAAAAAATATTTTCACCAGCTTTCATTGACTCAATAGAACATCTGATATTACATTTTCGACATGAAGCTAAATGTGGAGGTCCAGTACAGTTTTGATGGATATACCCATATGAGAGATGCATGCAGATATTGAAGAAAAAAATATATAACAAATCATCAGTTGGAGGCTCAATTGCTGAAGTTTATTTGCAAGAGGAAATTTCTTTTTTCTGTTCTCATTATTTTGAATCTCAATATCCCTCAAAACAGAATCACATGGGAAGAAACAAGGGGAATGTTAATGAAAAAAATGGAAAATGAATTAACAGTTTTTAATCAGCCAAATCTCAATTTTGGTGGAGTTCATGAACGATGCCTTTCAGATGATGAACATCACAGAGCTCATACTTATGTTCTGCTCAACTGTGAAGAAATGAAATCATTTTTCCTATGATTTATTCTATCATTTATTCTATAATTTATGTTACACTATTTAAACATATTTTATTTGTAGTTTTTATTATAATAATATCAAGAAACAACTTCCACAAATTACAGCAGCTACTCTTGAATAACGAAGACAAAAAAATTTCTAAATGGTTTAAAAAACTAGTAACATAAATTATTAATGGTTTAATATCTATTCTGTTTATTATTTATTATATTGATAATTGTTTTAAAAAAATTTAGGTGTCTCAATATGCTGATTAATTTTATAAGAGACTGTGTATATTGAGTAACCCACCATCCAAAATGGTTAAATCTTATAATGCATATGTGGTGACTGGTTTTCAATTTCATACCCATGCATACGGGGAATAAAAAAAACAATGAACAGTGGAGTTTTCATGAGAGTAACACATCACCGAGATATTGAAATTGACTATTATGGCATTTTGGATGAAATTATTGAGCTATGTTATCTAGGATAGAATTATATAACAATGTTTAAATGTCGGTGGTTGGATACTGAGAGAGGTTTGCGTGTTCATCTGACTCATGGAATCATCGATATTAAATATAAAATTTTTCTTGCAGTAAATGAACCATTTTTACTGGCTCAATAGGCACATAAATTTTATTTTTCAATGTACTGTGCTAAATCAAGGGACTTATGTGATTGGTGGAGCATAATAAAAATGAAATCTCGGGAAAATCAGTTTACACAAACTGAATGAGGTTCTGCTGAAGTGAAAGGAATTGAAATTTTTCAAGAGATGGCTCAAAATCCATCTGATTCACAAAGAGACATGAAAATCGACGATGACACCCCACAATTCAGGATCGATGGTGATGACGATGTTAATGATGTTACAAATGAATTTTAAATGACAAGAGATGCTGAAACTGAAACTCATATGGATATTGATGATGCTGAGGATGAAGATGAAGATGTTTTCATTGACAGATATGAAGAAGAGGATGAAGATGAACATTGACATAGTTAAATGCTGGTTATAATCATAACTAATATATATCTATATATAATTGTTATTTCCAACTATCTACTAAAAACAATCATTTTGTGTTTTAGATGGACTCGATCTATTTCATGAGTTAGGGGAGGCTGAGCTACCTTTGGATGATGAGGATGTGGGATTAGCTGACCCACAACCTACTGGTGGTTCAAGAGGTACGCTGAGGGGGCACGACCTTGCGCGACTGATGATTCTAGACCCTATCCCTGAGCGACATCCACATCTTGGTTTTGATCCACGCACACTGAGGTATGGTAACCTGTATATTTTAGTTAGATTTCATTAATTTATATATATATATTCTAATTGTTTGATTATTTTTTCATTCTTCATAGTTTTCATCATGTAGCTATTAGACAGGGGAGTGCTATATTGCGCAATTATTTTTCTCAGCCATGGATCAAATGGCAACAGATTCTCGTTGATGTGCAACGCGATATGTTCTAGCATTGGCTAGTATGTAAATAAATAATATTTATTTTGAAATTTATATAATTAACAACTTGATATTATAAATTATTTATAGGGTTTATGGAATCCTATCGATGATATCATGCACGACGCTATCCACGCGGCATGGCAGGATTTTATGTGTGACCGTTTCTGAAAGTTTTTGCACAATTTTAGAAGGACAACCATTAAGAAAGTAATGGTGATAGAATTTGATGAGACGTATAGATCCCACTGAACAGAGTACATTTCATCTCACATTTGGGATGGATTATTTTAACACTTGATGAGTGGTGGATTTCAGAGAAGATATTTAGTGGGACGACAGAACCAAGAGAGATAGGAGGTGACACATCGAGCTGGTAGCCGTACATTCAGTTTGCATAGAGAGCATCTGGTAAGTTTATTTTTTTTAAATATTTTATATAAATTTAAATATAAACAGATTATTTTATATTTCTATTAGCAGTCGAGAATACTGATATTAGGGAGTTCAACATTTAACGGAGGATGTACAGTGATCTAGCTACTAGAGAGATTAGAGGTGATTTCCAAAGTCATATTGTGGTTTGTATTATTTTTTTCAGTTTAACAATTTACTGCATATAATATTTTGACAATTTTAATTTTAAACTGTAATTGAATGAGTCATATGAGGCTACGACCTCTCAGACACATGCTGAGGGTCAGGATGAGATGGCTGAGCAGACCAGTGTTCACCATTTTGATGAGGCGACATGGATCCATGCGACTCATTATTGCTTTGAGAAGGGCATAGTAGTTGGCATCAGCTCTAATTTGTCTCCTGGTACTTATTATGGTACTACTGCGATGTCGACGACTAGCTCGAGAGGAGCTCGCGGAGAGGCATCATCTTCTGGATCACAGTATCAGGAGCAGTTGTGAGCTCAGGCTGAGCATATAGAGACTTTCCAGAAGCAGCAAGAAGAGGCGTGTCAGCGGCAGCAGTAGTAGGAGCAGCATTACGAGGAGAAGATGTGTCAATGGCAACAGCAACATCACGAGCACATGGAGTACATGCGCCGTCTGACTCGTAGTTTAGGGATGGAGTTTCCTCCAACAGCACCATCAGCTCCTCAACCTCCTCCAGAAGATGACCCCCCAGTGATTTTTTTATGTTACAAACATTTTAATTTAACATTATAATATGAATTATTTACATGTTCTGTCTTTTTTATCAGTGCAAATATTATATAATTTAATTTTTAATTTTTTATTAATTTTTTGTATTTTTTGTGAATATTGTGAATTTAATTTTTTTAATTTTTTTATTGTTTTAATAATAGTAATATTATTTTTTCATTAATCATAAATTTTTTAAATTCTATTTCTTTTAAAATTTATTTATTATTTGTGACGGGACCATTTGCAACGGGGTCCCATCACAAATAGTCTAACTAAATATTTTTAAAAACATATTTGAGACGATACTACTTGACCGTCACAAATAATTTGTTACGACAGGCCCATCATGAAAAAGTTTATATGTATATATATATAATAAATATAATCGGAATCATATTTGTTAAGGCGATGTTTCCTGTTGCAAATAACATTTTTTGCGACGGTCCCATCACAAATACTTGTATTTGCGACAGTGTTTTCTGCAACGGGCTATTTGCGATGGGGCCCCATCGCTAAAGCCTATTTTCGATGGTATCCCATTAAAAATAGGTCATTACAATTATTAAGAATTCTAGTAGTGAACTTCTAATCCATGGTGTAATACTACACCTTTATACCTCTCCATTATGTCATAGCATGAAACATGATAGAAAATCCTAATAAGAATTACCTATGTTTTGACTAATAACTCCACAAAAATTATCTACAATTTAAGAAAGAATTACGTTTCCATTACCAAATAAAATGAATCCATGATTTTTTTCACTCATAATGGAAAAAATATGTCCTTTAAAATCATACTTTTTACCTTGAATTTACACTATGATGAACCCAAAAAACCCTGACTAAATAAGGTATAAAGTGATGTGATTAGAACATAACAATAAATTTGTTTTTATCATACTTAATATTTTAGTTTTCCTACCATTACATGATCCAAAACTCATCTATGAATTTTCTAACAACTAATGAAAAAAAATTAATGAACCAATAATTTTTAACTTATATATTATATATCTATCAAATGATCCTCATTCCTTAAAATCTATGTGAAACTAAAAAAAAACCAAAATCATAATCACTAAATGGAATACAACTTATAAAACTTATTCTTATCAAAAGGACAATAAAATTACATTAATATCAAAAAGTATAAATAAATTAAATCTCTTAAATTCTAGGATATAAAAAAATATAAACCAATAAAATTTTGAAATATCCCCGGGTATTTAAATATCATATAAAAATCTCTCTCACATATTTTTAGACTCATAATGCAATTTAGTGAGATATGACCTTAGAGGGGGGTGATTTCAGTTCTGATACTCATTTTTGTTTCCCCAAATAAACTAGAAACTCTCCCTACTCAACCTAATCTTAACCTCACATAGAGTTGGTTCAATCTTTGTTCTCCTTGTAAATATAATCATGTTTATGATGTTTATATATGTCCTTAATCATATTATAACAATAAATTATGAACTTTTATAAACTGGATATTTTATAATAGAATTTGTGTAAATAATTCACACAAGTCATAAGTAATATATTTGGTTCACCCACACCAGATTAATCTATGGATCATACAATAAAAATGTTTCATTCTACTAGAATCCACTAATTCTCTTTTAATTTTGGATTTATCCTATGTCATTCATATTCCTAAAGTTACTCCACTAAATATATTTAGGGTTAGCTCAATAATCCCCAGGGGTGACTCCCTCTTTTATCTCTCTTTTTTCACTAATCTTGGATGAAAATATATTTGGAACATAGTCCAATGAATTAATTTTCTTTCACTCTATTGTTTCATTTATAGGTACTCATTTATCATTAAACTACTCTTTCAAAACTTATTTTGGAAATATTCTACCACCATGACTTCACTATCTATGAGGATCATAATAACTTATTTGTAAATTATTTTAATGAGTTCTAATCATTTTATATATTTTTCACTTATTGTGTTTTTCAGACACTTAATTTCATGGAAAAAATAAATGTCACATAAATCTTACTTTTGTGTGAATCTTATCTTTAAGAAACTATTATATTACAACAACTCTAACATTTATTAAATTAAATATTTTTATGCCTATATGCAACAAATAATTAATGTTAATAATATTCATATAAGATATCCACCATAAAAAACAATTCTTTTTTAAAATATTATATTCATTAAAGTGAGTGATTCATAGATGTATCTTTAGTAACATAGTGTTTTGCATACCTCTATTTTCACCACTTGACTTTATCAAATATAGACTCTTTTTCTCTTATGAATATTTATCTATGAAATTATTTCCCTAATTATTCTATGGGTTATTTGTATTTATAGTCAAATAATGACCCTTCTCACATCTCTGAACATCATGTTTAACCAACTCTACCTCCACATAATTCATAAAAACTTTCTCAATTCATAAAACTCATTTGTGGACAATTATTCCTTTGAGTGGTTTATTCTTTGACACTTCTTGAGAATAACTCTATATTGAGAACGAATCCTTCCTTTTTCAATTTTCATGGATCCATGTTGTTATTTCCACATGACTCATGTTTTTACATGTATAAATTAATTGAAAAATATACTTCCTTTTCTATATTCGTTTGTCATAGATTTGAGTCACTATGTTCAGACAAATATCAATTTTTTTGAATCTAAATCCTTTGTTTAATATTACTATTCACACATCTTGAATCCATTCAAACACTTTTATACCCATTAAATCATTAATATATCATGGTATTTAAGAAAAAATAATATATTTTTATAGATTTTTTATAAAATTAATAAAAAATTTTGGGAAACTCTACACCAAATAAAATTCAAAGAAAAATTTTAAATTTAATCAACCAGATGATATCACCAAGAGTGGGTGGAGAGCTTGACGAAACCTAGATCCATTAAAAATTAGCAATGTCCAAGGTTTTTATCCACATTTTAGATTCATAAACATCATTTTCCATAGTTCACCATCCTCATCATTGATTACCTCTTTCCACCTAAACCACCATGAATCAAAAAACATCAGTGTTGTTGATACCATAAAATTTCACTAACATCCAGCAGACATCATGAACCCCAATTTAACCCCAACATAAAAATGTATATCCTTATGTAGATGAACCAGATACCTCACACGAAATACCATCAAGAAGATACCCACATCATTGATTAGAACCAACCATTGAAAACAAAACAACTTTATAGAGAACAGGAACCTGCACCATGAAGCAAAAGAATCTAAAAACATCAAAAATAAATCAATAGAAAAATAAAGTATTTGGTGATTAATTATATTTAAAAAATATAGGCATAAAAATAGTGAAAAAATACCAAATAAAAAAACAAATCAAAAGATCAAAATCTACCAAGGGGAGAAGCCAACTCCTGAGGAATCCCACATCACTACTACTCCCTCTCTCACAATCCCAAACCAACATGAAATCCCAACATACACCAACAAGATGTGGTCTTTTTTCTATGACCATGACACTAGAGTAATGGTCAAAGTTAAGGAAATAGGACCACTCTAGATATCCTAAACCAGAAAAATTATTTGGAAGAATCTAGGGCCAATGGACTCGAATGTTCTACTACTACTTGCTACCACCAGCACATCCCAAGTAGTCGTTCCTATAATTTTTCCTAACCAAAAAGGGGTCAAGAGTACTACGATAGACCTAAAAATTGGTGGATTGGGAAATATGACATTACGAACTAGAGAAAATAAAAAATTTAAGAATACAAACCAAAAACTTGAAAATTCAATTAAAATTATAAATTATTAACTCAGAAAGAAAAAATGAAACGAGGAAGTTGTATATGCATATCATAGTCTTTATAGATCTAAAACCCCATCACGGACAATCCATGAGGAAACTCAATCATAATACCTCTATTAAATTTAATTTCAAAACATTCTCTTCCCATCCCACCACTATATAGAATAGTCGTGATAAAGACTTTGTGCTATCATAAATTTCCATGAAATATCCCAATTCAATATTATTACATGGTAGCAATAACCCCTATATTGGTTGTCATATTTCCCTTATTCAAGAACTACACCATTTCACGAAACTATTAAAATAGTGAAAAAATCCAAAAAAAGCGAATGATCATCTCTAGGATATCAATGAATATAACCCCACTAATAAATACAACAAAGTTTCAGTAGTTATCATTTTTTGTCAGAAATCTCCCCACATTGTATTTTCTAAAAACACTAGCATGAATCCAATGTTTCTTCATTTTCCATAATGGTTCTTAATTACTTAATTTCTACTTACCCTTTGTGTTTCAGGCTTGTATATGGATTCTAGAAACTTTATACTCCACATGTGACATTAAATTCATAGTATACCCTATGCTATATGTATCAAATACAATTTACTTAAATATAAGTACCTCGATAAATAAGGGATTCTATTTCAACATTTTTATCATCCTTCCCATATCATCTTTTTGAAGAAAAAAAAATATCTTATCCATTCATACCATTTAGACAAAGTATACTGTCATTGAACTATGTATCCTTTATCAGTGTTGTGCATAGGGTTATTATTATTCTCCCATTGTCATCATGGTTCTTAAATTTGTTAAATAGAAACTAGTCTCCAACTATTATATGAAACTCTTGCACATTATCCATTTTTTAGGACATTGTGTTTCTACCAAATGATCAATAATACACCTACGTTATTTCTATCTCATTGAATAAAGGTTTGAGAACACATTGATGCTCAAATATCCCATTAATCTATTTTGACATTCATAGTTATTATTGGTGGGTGGACTTACCACCTAGAATAAATCCATTAAAAAAAACTCTTGGCCAACTAAATGGAAACATACTAAAGGAAACACAAGATGAAGTAAATAAAACTATTGGGTTCCATTACACTCATTTACTTCCCTGTATCTTAAGAAACAATAATACATTATTTTCAATCAAGGAAATCATTTATAATTATTCTTTAACAATCATCTCTAGCCACCAAATTGATACCAATTATTGAAATTGGAACCAACTATCATAGATACCAACATTATCAATGGTATCATATGTGAAGTTTTGGTTATATGTCAAGATAAAAACTTAATAGACACCCAATACCATCCACTGAATTGATGGATTAAGAACCCTTCTTAAACTGCACTGAGTAACAAATTTATTCCCTCATCTAGAGGGAGTATTCCCCTGGTTACTAGTGACAAAATTTATCATATCTTCTTTTCAAAACTCCCTCAATATTCATAGATTCATCATAGAATATAAAATTGAAATTCACAATTATATTTATCCATCCATATGATCTTTTGATATATTTATAATTCTCAAATGGAAACAGACGATATAATAAACCAAATAAATCATGAGAACTCATTTTTTTCAACTTCTCAAATTTTCTATCGTGATGGTCTAAGGCATGAAAAATATTATTCTCTTGACACAATGATTCAAAACTAATATAACACCACCTATCATAAATTTAATGATAAGCATTCATCTATCGATGTAAATAATTATAAGAAATCATTACTGATCTGATTCTTCTTCTTTTACTCTTGTCATCTAATTTTAGATTATACAAAAAATATATATTCATTAAATTATCATTTGGGACTCTGAATGATATTATAAAAATAATTTACATATTATGATTTTAGATTCCCATGAATTTTATCTCCTTGAAAACCAAAATAACATTCAAAATATATGATATAATATAAAAATAGAGGGAAAGGTTCTCTCTAGTTTCATTAAGTAATGTAATAGAATTTCTCATAGTGAGTAAACCCTTTTATTTTAATTTTTTCTTTTCTGTTTTATCATTTGGGGAAATGAATGGAATAAACTCATCAATATCTTATTATTCCTACTTAATCCTCATGTTAATCTTCCTTGGTGTCTTGATAGTATCTCTTCATTGATTGACAACACTTAAAAAAACATACTTTTCGATATTTTCTCTAGAAATATATTTTCATTGATCTAGAATTTTCAATTCTCCATGTCCCAAATCACAAGCATTTCTTCCATGGGTATTTTTATCAAAAATGGATATCCCTACATGTTACTAGATGGAATATTTTTATCCAATAACTATTTTCACTTGTCTTATACTTACATAATTCATTAGCATTAAAAAATCATTCCATATTTTAGCATACTTCTATCACATGAGTATCTTACAGAATAATTTAAATTTTTTAAATATTCCAATTTTATTTATAAGAAAAATAAATTTCCACACAATATTTCAAAATCCTATTCAAATAAAAAATATCTCTTTTCATGGGAACTCCCACAATTATATAATACTCTTAACATATGGTATATTTTGTGATTCCACTCTGGTACCACTCATATATTTCCTATTTTAAATGAAATAGAGCTACCCAAAATGTTTTCTTATTTGGTATATATTTATATTTATTATCATTTACCTTTTTCACAGGTGGATCATATATTTTCACTTCCCTAAATTTTTTTTTCATCCTCCTGATAAGGGATTCTATGAATAAATAATTATTTTTTTGAAAAAAATTCATTAAAATATATTATTTTTCCTTATTTTAGTAAATCTAAATTCTATATTTATTGAATATCTTTCAAATAAATATTTCTTCCCATTAGTCATTAGAATGGAGACATTTTTTACAACTCCTGTAGTTCCGATATTGCTAAAATTTCTATCAAAATGAATATAGATAGCACAACAAAGAATCTCCCATTGATAATTGAACCTTTTTATTCCTGAATTAGTTGAGATATGTTCATAGCTGATTTTATTTTCCCTTTAATCCCTTAGGCTTCCTAAAAAACACACATGGTATATCCCATGACTCCATGGTATTAGAACATTGTAACATCCTTCCCTATAAATTATACCTTTATGATTTGGAAATACAGTTTTCATTTCTCATGGACTTTATATTCCAATATTTTTGGAATCCACTTGTCGATTTCATAATGAGGAGACCCCAATAATCTTAAAAGGAGTCTTTACATTATATCTATATCCAAAAATATCTCTCAAGATATATAACATATGAAGAATATATAAATTATTATGAGGTGGAATATAATACCATAATTCCCTATTTTATAGGGAAGATAAAATATTAGAATTTAAAAAAATCTTATGAGATGATAATAAGAGTTATAATTGATTTTGAAAACATATAATGTGGGTTTTTTTTCTTATATGTCCTTCATGACTCAGATCAAATTGTATTCTCATATCATGCTTCATACTCCTCTTATCCTTCTCTTTCAGTGGGATATTTATCTACCTCATACTTTAGATTTCATTATTTATAAAATTTAACCTATATTATTGTTTTTAGATGGATTATTTTTTATTTCATTTATTCTCTATGGCCAATTGTTTTTCACATCATGTGAATTTTCTTTAGTATTACCATTTCACTCTTTCTTTTTTACATAGTTTTATAATATAATCACTTTGTTCCACCTTCACATACATAATCCAATTATTTTATATAAATAATTATTCTATGTTTGTAGAAATGTAATCCTTATTAGCCTTCATTTTTTAATTTATCTTGAGATGAGGACCTTCTTATTGGTACCATCTTTATGTGTTTATTCAATAGAAGAAATCACTTAAAATTACCCCACATGAGTATCATTATTCTCCCTCAGATCATTGTCCACATCATTTTGTCTTTGATTGAGTATTTTTAGTTTTTAGACATCAAATTTAATCAACTTAATGTGGTCCCATGTGGTTCATTCATTATTCTCAACTCCATAATTTCATCCTTGATCCCATGATCAATATCTTCTGATATGTGCATGTATTAATCCATTGGATCTCTTGATATCTCATTATCATCAGTAGATCCAAAATTTCATGGTATATTAGTCTCATATAATATTTATATAACATATTTTATGGACATGTAAATTCAAAATAATTTTCATCCATAGATTCCTTTTGACAACAATTGGAGTCTTTCTTATGAATTTTAATTTCCCAAAATAACATTCGATGAATTGAATTCCATAGGAGATCTAAATACTCTTATTATTATTTATCCTACCCATAAAATATTTATATAATAGAATTAATCTCTATAAAATAATATAAATTCCATAAAATAAATCCAATAAGACTAAATTTTTCTCAGATACCAATTATAGGGCCAATAACGGACTTTAGTGATAAATTCTCCAATAGGTGTAAATTAGTATATGAAAATCATTAATGTTTCCTAACAAAAAACTCTATACTCTCACTTACCAAACTAGTATTTACTTAACATATTATAGGTTTAATCATTTATTTTTTATTGATTATCTAATTTAATATTTACTTATCTAATCCATAATTATATTAGATTGATGAAAACATAACACACATACACTAGATGTCGTCTAGTATAATGTAAGTAAGTCATACCCATTAGAAATAGTAAATTTACTTATGTAACATAAACACGGATAAAATAATATGCATAAAAATAAATTTTTTTAAGCTAGTTCAATCATATTCCTAGGGCCACTCCCCTTTTAATATTTAGGGTAAACTCAATGCCACTTTAGGATTCGACCCTTTTTCCTCTCCGTATTCTACTAACTCATAGAGGAATAGATATTTGGAACATAGGATAATGAAATAATTCACTTTTTCTCTATTATTATACAAATTAGTGATTAAAGATACTTAAAATACTATTTTAAAAACTTGATATGAACTCTTCAATAACATCTTCTTTACTATCCTTAATGGAATTTAATTATCAAGTAATTGAATATTCATTTGGAAATTCCTATAATAAAATACACTCATTGTTTACGTTATTCTCATATAAAAAATTTATAATGGTTAATTTATCTCATCTCTTCAATTTTTTGTAACTCTTACTTTGATGAATCTCTTGCCTTTGAGACACTATTACTTTCACATAAATCATAATTCTTTAATAGTATGTAATTATAATCCCTTGTATAATAACATCTTCAGGTTATTAATTTTTGTAAAATATATCATCTTAAAAAAAGGATCACACAATTTGTTGATATTTGTAACTTGGTGATTCATAAAACCCATTTTTGGAACTCAACAGTTCACCTAACTCAATTCATAGAATATAATTTTTCCAAATTAATAGCATTTTTTATCAAGAGTATTATCTTAATATTTATCTCTCAAAATTATATCTAGGTATTGAATATTTATACAAAAGATAAAACCAATTTATTTATATTTTAACTATGTATTCATATAACTCCACCTTCACTCAAGTCATTATAAATATCTCAATTCCCATAACTTTTTTGGGCACAATGATCCCTTTATATATAATCTTTTTTGATTTTTCTTTCGCACAAATCCATTTTTTTCAAAGACCCTTACTTTTCCAAAAAAATGTATCTTCATCATGTAATGATTCTCACATAGTTTTTTTTAGATGAGTATTCCTAACATTCAGAAATATCCTTCCTTCGCTAAATTTTACCATGGAATCACCAAATCACTATATATGCGCAACATCTCATTTGTATGAACATGAATTCATTGAAATATTTTCCTAAAAAACCTCTCACACACACTAAAGCACTCTAAAAAGAATTCATCAATTAATATATTGTGGAATTAATAATTTTTTATCTCCATAAAATATTTTCCATGGTATATCCTTTTTTGAATGATTCACCTTCTATGAAATTCATCCCATAAATTCTGATACCTTCTAACACAATGAAAAGTCAAGATATTCACTATTGGATAACATAATTCTCTATGAAATATACTTATTTAGTCCACCAGTAAAACATAACTAAATCACATATTGAATTTCATCTTTTCGATATTTTGTATGTCCATTTTTTCATGAAAATATAAACTTATTGAAAAATACATCTAACAAACTCCAACAAATCATATCTAGGAATTCAATGAATCGAACAATGTCATTGAATCTAACATGGTTTCAAAAATTTCCATTGGATTTCAACACATTTAAATTCTTCTAAGAAAACATTTATCTACAAAACACACACCATTATAATGATATGGTCAAAAATATCCTTCACCTGACATTCCTCGATCTCCATAAGTTTCTTTTTTAACATCACATACTCCTTAATATAATAATCCATATAATCAATGATATGGGAGTATTCCTATATATATATATATATATATATCAAGATATAAAATGTCAAAATATTGAAAATTCATTCCATTTGGGGTTGAATTTATAACCTATTTTATAAAATACTATTCTACTCCAACACAACAATTTGTGGGAGAAACCATTGAGAGATATTTCTACATCGACCAGAAATAGGTTTCCTTTGTTATGGTTTAACATTAAAGAACACATGGTTAAAATCCTCAAACTCAAATTGTATCCTCCCCCAATCAGTATAATAATTATGATGATATTGTGCATGATTTACTCATTAATAAATCACCTAAATCTTATTTTTTATTCTCTATAAAAAAATTATCCGTGTTATCTTTCATTACTCTATCCACAATATAGTATAATAAATATCAACAATGCATCACATAGAATGTATTACAAATAACATGATAATTGATGGATAATAATTATTATTATAAAAAAACTCAACTAATGAACATTTAATCACCCATAATCTTAAAAAAACTTTAGAAATATTCTTTTAATATGTCACCAAATTTTGGAACATCCATTAAATTTTCTTGCCTAACCGAGGATAGAATATTGTGTTAATGTATAATAGAGTTCCAAACTAATTATGAAATATACCAGGAATCATAATTAACGTGACTATATTAATATAATATTATTTTTCTATGAATTACATTTAGTTTCACCACTTATACAAAATAAATGATCTCCAAAACATCCATTATACATGAATTCACAATTTCTATAGAATGATACAAATTTTAAATTTATCATAGAGAACCAATATAATGATATTTCATTATAATGATTGAGGAAAACCCATAAAAAATATATTTAAATTTCCTTCTGTTTGGACCTCAAAATAACCAAAATCCACAAAAAAAAATTTGTAACATGACTCATGTTTTATACCCACTAATAAATAAAACATTAGGAAACAAACTCTAGGGTTAAGTGATTAATATATAGAGACTAAATAGGATCATTTAGATAATGGTATAAAAAAAATATACATTAATACACTTCTATAGATGATGTATGGAACTCTTGTATATTAGCCTCACATATAGTTTATGTAAAAAAACATATTCACATGAAAAAACTAAATTTTTTCATCTTTGGTACATTCATCAAGAGAATCTCTGTGAATAATTTGATTTAAATAATCCTTTTCTTAGAGATCTCCCAACCATGATTCCTTTACTCACTTGAATAGGGAAGAATATCATGCTATCTGACATAAAAAAATCTATGAAAAAACTTAATTAAAATTCAAATATAATGTTTTGAGTTTATTTATTATCATTTATTCATCGCCTTTTGTAACATCCCATGTAAATGAAGAATAAAATATTTTAATTTTTATAAATATTTTTAAATTAAATATTAATTTTAATTTAAAAGGGGTCTCTATGTTCGATAACGTTCTTGATATGCAACAATGAGTTTCTCTGAAATCTTACGCTGCACACTAATAATATAATATTCTTATTTTAAATGGAAGTTAACTCATATTAATTGTCTTGGTAGGAATAAACAAAACGGACTACAATGTGATTATTCATGTTTTTAAATGTATTTTCTTTTATCCAATAAAAGTTAGAGGATTAAAATGTGAATGAATCTAATTTTATGCATAATTTACATTAAAAGGTTTATTTACCTCCTTTTAATGGTGAAACCTATTTAAATATTGTTTTTGTCACATTAATACATTCTAATTGACCAAATAAAATCATTATTTTGAATAGGGACAAAAAAGTTTACTTTTTGTTATTTTTTTTAGAATTTTTCTGATAAAGTTCATTTTTAATGAATAGTGAAAAATATTGTGTTTTAAATCAAAACTACGTTTTAATATAATTTATTTATATGGTTAGATTATCTTTTTAATTTGTTTTAAAGTGTAATTATAATATATTTTTACCATTTTTTCCGATTTTGGTCATTGTAATTAATTTCACTTTTAATTTGGACATAAACAAGTGTCAATTTTTTAATAGTTATTATTTCTTAAAAACACGCTATTTATTTTAACAACAGAAATTAATTATAAAATTAAATAATGAAACTTAAATGTTTAAAATTTTCTAAAATAGAAATCATTATTGAATTCGGAATATCAAATATATCTTAGGCTGAATTTTTTGTATTTTTCTGAAAAACATCAATTTTTGCTGAATAGTGAAACCACTTAGTAGTAGTTAAAAAATAGACTTTTTTCATTTAAATTAAATTTTACCACTACTGTGAATTGAATTTATAAATTACAACATAAATGGTAATTATTATTAAGTAAAATGTGGTTCAATGAGATGAAAACCATTTTTGGTGAATAGAAACTTTTGACTTTTATTTATCGTAGTTAAAGACAAATAGGGTTATTCAGGGTAAAAAGAAAATTATAATTATTCAAAATTACCTTAACACTTGTCCTAACATACTTTTATGCGTAATGGCCGACCATTGGCATCCTTGGGTCGATTTGGGGACCCCATGGAGCCACTTATGAGTGATAATGACACTATATTTTAATTAACTTAAAGTAAAAGCAAAAATGAGACAAACAAATATCTTTTATTAAATCAATTTTTACATAGGGTTATATAGGTTATATTTTCGACTATAAATATTATTTTTAAATATAAAAATATTTCCAACATCATGGATTTTTTTTATAATTTTTAGAAATCAAATAAATTTAATTATTTATAACATAATAATGATGCAGTATTTACCTCATTAATTAATGATTTAAATAAATAAGAGTATAAATACTAAACTAATATCCAAAACATGTCCAATTTTTATTGGATGATTTTATTTATACCATTAGTAATATTTTCTTTGACTCTAATGATTTTTGGACCTTTAGAAACTGAATATATGTTTATAATAATATAATTCTTTCACACTTACCTAAAGAGCCCCTCCTCTCCCTTATAAATGACAACCACTTCTAACTAATACATAAACCTCTCAAGCATTTTTACTCATCCAAAATCTACCCAATTAATCTCCCAACATCCCTCTCTTCCACCTAGAATCCTTAACATAGGCAGAAGGCACTTCAAGAATTACTTTTGGTTCAAACCAAAGGTAGTTACCCAAATTAAAGGTAATAGTTTCTCTTAACTTCTTTTATTTTGTATTACTTCTCCAACCCCTAAAATATTTTCCCCCTATTTTATAATAACACTAGTATCATCAATATACTAGGATGTTTTTATGATAAGTTTTATATCTACACTTACACACACCTCCATCTAATGGGTGAAGAACATACTGTTTCTCTGGATGGAAAACTAAAGCCTCACGGAACGATGATTGTTCGATTATCTCCTACCACCTATCGTGTTGGAAATTAAGAAGAAAATATTTTTATATATGATATATATTATTTTTATTTATTATTTATTCTTCTTTATTTTTCTTTTATTTCATACCTTTATGGTTTCCAATATGTGTAAACGTGATAATTTCATTTGAGGATGTGCGGACAACTGCCCCCTCCATGTGATATTACTCGTTAATTCTATATGTGGGACGTATAAAGGATGGAGTTAATGATATTATATATGATATTATAAGATAATTATAACGTCCCAATTTATCATTATGTTTTAATTCCATTAAAATAAGAAATATAAATGAAAGTAGCGTTCATACATATGTACGACTTACCGTCTCCATGAACGATGCATTTCATTTAATACCTCCAAATGATATGTACTGTTATAAATATATATATATATAGATATATATAATGGATATATATGATATATATGATATCTAAATAATTAATTTCATTCTGGATATAATGGACTATTGACAACATGGAAAACTTGTTCATATAAGTTGTTCATTTTTTACCCAAGTACCAAATATCGACAAAATGACCATTATTAAATTAAATGATTACATAATGTTTATAACATGGTAATAATTGATATAAAAGGACTAATAAACTTTAAAAAGTTTCTTAAGTAATTAAAAATTAACTTTAGTTTATTATTCAGGAGATTAAATAATGAACGGGTCAAGTCGGACATGATGTAAGGGACTTCGTCTAAATCTTCGTTCATTGAGGCATATTTTGTTTTAATACAAGACCTTCTTATATACGCTATATAAAAACCGTTGAAATTTAAAAGGAAATATTTTTCTACAAATCATTTTTCTAAATGAAAAAAAGAATGTTCCTTTTAAAGTAAGTGATGACAATGACCTTTTCCACCATCATGAGTATTATTTGATATTTTTCTTCCTCAACAAGCCATTATGTTTTTAAAAGAAAATATATTCCATATAAACTTTTACGTA
Source organism: Viscum album (assembly GCA_963277665.1). NCBI lineage: Eukaryota > Viridiplantae > Streptophyta > Magnoliopsida > Santalales > Viscaceae > Viscum > Viscum album. The sequence goes on along the minus strand of OY728159.1, from coordinate 530,948,395 downwards.
TTTTGGTATTGAAAATGGTTTTGATAAAAGATTCTATAATGTCAATATATTTAAATGATATTTTATTTATTAAAATTTGAAAATGTTATCATTCCTTTATATTGGTTTTATGTGTTATGATTTTATAATGGTACATGGAAATTTGACAGGTGGTTACGTCATAAAAAAATGATGGGTGGTGCCATGAAAACCAGGATGGGTGGTTATGTTATAACCTCCAATGCATTCGTTATGGAATTCATCCATATGGATATTACATTTAGTGATATGTGTGGAATTTGATCGTATGGTTATTCAATTTTAGAATGTTTCTGTCCGAAGTTATCTTTATATGTTATTTGTCGTTAATATAGGGTTTATGGTAATATTTTGGATACAAAAGGGTATTTAATGATCTTTTATTCGATGAAGAGTATTTACTACTTAATAAAGTTGAAAATTATTACTTATGTTAAAGTATTTATGGTTTACTTGTTGTTTTGAAAAAGTAATAGTTTTCCTTCTTTGTGTATCCCTTAGTAATATTTTTATTCTCATCCCAAGTTTTTGAAATGTTTTTAAAAGGACATAATATGGAATAGGGTCAAGGATGGGATCAAGGAAATTTTATGTTGTATTAAACAAGAAAGTAGACATGACTATTTTTTTCAAGTGTTCTTGTTCTGTAAAAAAATTAAAACTTTTTAGAAGTGTCTAATTTGAATTTATTTTAAATGAAATGTAATAGTTATGGCCTAATTCTCTAAAACTGTAAACCTGAAAATTTCTTCAATGAGAATTATTCGTTTAATTCAATATTATGTAATATTTTAAGACAGGGTATGTATAGTTGGTAATAGAGGTCCGTTGAGACAACATAAGGAGTTAGGGTATTGTTAAATTAATAGTCGTAAATTAATTTATGTTAATGATATATAATTTATAGATTACCATGTTTCTTCGCCTAAGATATTTTTGTATTCAGAATGGTTTTCCATAGAGGAGTTAGGGAAGCTATGTTGGGATGACATCAGAAGGAATAAAACCTTCCAAATTAGTAACCTGAAATGTTCAAAATCGGAACTGAACATTTTGTTGTAGTGATGGAATCGTTGACTCGGTCTATAAATGGTGGTGGTATCCATGCACGAGATTATCTAGATCAACTGTAGAGGAACATGTCAGTAGTGCAGCATTTCATGAGGCAACGTCCCCAACATTCAGAGGATCATCTGATCCTGTGCTAGCTGAATATTGGATTAAATCAATGGAGATTATTTTTGATGTCATGGGATGTTCAAAACATCAAAAGATTAGTCTTTTCATTTACCGTTTTAAAAGGTGAAGCTGATCAATGGTGGTCGATGATGAAAAATATCAAGGATAGTGAGGATATTGATGCACTTTATTGGGATGAATTCAAAGGTATGTTTCTTGAGAAATATCTTCCTAAGGTGGTTTATCTTTGGATGGAGAAACAATTCCTGGAATTAAGGATAGAGGATGACTCAGTGGCTACATATGAAGTAGAATTTTCTTGACTAGCAAGGTATGCTCCAAATTTCATCTGAGATCGCGACAGTAATATAAATTTATTTTACGCAGGACTAACACCATGATATCTAAGAGAATTAGCCTCTCATGAGTTCAAAAGTTATGAAAACTTGTTTGATGTGCAGAGAAGGTGGAAATCGAGTATGCAGATGATCTGGTGTTCTTTGAGAAATAATAGAATAAGAGGTCCAGTTGGTAAGAAATGGTAAAGAATTCATCAATGAAGCATGGAGGTAAGAAAATTAAATATCACACTAGTGAGAAGTGTGGTTAAAATAATCATAGAGAATGTTTACTTATGTCTGGAAGGTGCTTCTGGTGTGGTAAGTCTGTTCATATTGCTCGTAACTATAAAGAAGACGATCAAGCATGCAATGAAAATCCAACGTTATGATGTTTTACGTGTAATTAAGTGGGTAATTATGCAAATGTGTGTCCATGGAACAACTCAAATGAGGGAAAGAAGCCAGAATACAAGCATAAAGGTTTGGTGAAATCCTTTGCAAGTACTTCAGCAGATGTTGGGCTATCCAACGAAGCTATATTAGTTACAAATTTTCTTTGTTCAGATTATGCCAATGTGTTTTTTGATTTAGGTTCTACACAGTAAATCCTTTCAGAGAAGTTTTATAATAAATTGGGAATTCCATCTCAGGATATAAATATGGAACTTATGGTAAAAAACACTGGGAGGAAATGTTGAGAAAAAAAGAAAACATAGTAACCTTCCTGTCCTCGTGTGTGGGAAGAATCTACCTACAAACCATATTGTTTTGCCTCTATCCGATTTTGATGTTATTTTGGGCATTGATTGACTGTTTGTTTATCATGCTAATATTGACTATAGAGCTAAAGAGGTTTCATTTCAGAAATATTTACATTTTGTGTACAATAATGAACCCTTGATTTTGATAACATATCAAAAAGTTGGGAAACTAGTAAAATATGGAAATGAATGTTACCATTCACATATTGTTTAAAATAAAGGAACTGTTCAGACTAATGATGTGCTGGTGGTAAATGAGTACCTTGATGTTTTTTCTAATGAGTTTCCTGGTATAATACATGGTCGAGAGGTTGAATTTACTGTTGACTGAGTTCCTGATGCTAATCCAATTTCAAAACCTCGTTATCGAATTCCTCAAATTCAACTTTTAGAGTTAAAGAATAAATTGCAAGAGTTATTAGATAATGGTTTCAATCAACCTAGCACATCACCATGGGGTGCTCCTGTCTTTTTTGTTAAAAAGAAAGATGGTTCAATGAGACTTTTTATTCATTATAGAGCATTGACTAACATCACTATTATGAAGAAGTATCCTTAGCCTCATATGGATGATTTGTTTGATCATATCCATGGGGCATAGTATTTTTCAAAGATTTACCTGAGATCAGGGTACCATTAGTTGAATGTAAAGGAAGAAGACATTCTGAAGACCGTGTTTCATACTTGATATGGCCATTATGAATTTTTAGTTATGTTTTTTGGTTTAACCAATTCACCTTCTATATTATTGGATCTTATGAATAGAATTTTCCATGAGTTATTGGATATGTTTTTGGTTGTGTTCATTGATGATATTTTGGTTTATTCTAAAAAGAAAGTGGAGTATGAAAGTCATTTAAGCGTCATCTTGAAAACCATAAAATAAATGAAACTATATGGGAAATTTATCAAGTGTACATTTTGACTACAACATATTTCTTTCCTTGGATACATTGTTTCAAAAAAATGGCATAACTTCTGATCCTACTAAAAAAGGTTGTTCAAGAATGGACAAGACCCACAAATATAACCATGATCCCTTGTTTTCTTGGATTGGAAGGTTAATACTGAATGTTCATTGAGAATTTTTCACAGTTTTCTAGTCCAATGACTATGTTAACTCGAAAAGGTGTTAAGTTGATTTGGACAAAATATTCTGATGATTGTTTTCAGGAATTGAATAGAAGATTGGTCAATGCTCTAGTTTTGGCACTACCTTCCAGAAATGGTGAGTTTGTTATTTACAATGATGCTTCATTGAAAGGACTTGGATGTGTCCTTATACAAAATGACCAGGTTATTGCTTATGCATCACGTCAGTTGAAAACTCATGAGTTAAATTACCCTACACATGATTTAGAATTAGCAACACGGTCATTTTTGCTTAAAAAATTTTGAGGCATCATTTGTATGGAGTAAGATGTGAAATATATATATTGAACACAAAATTTTAGAGTATATATTCACTCATAATGAATTAAACATGAGAGAGAGGATACGGTTGGAATTAATCATGGATTATGATGGCCTTATCCATTACCATCTGGGAAAATCAAATAAATTGGTTGATGCTTTGAGTTGAAAAAGTAATATCTCATTAACCATTCTACGTTTGGAATGAGATCCTTTGGTTTTTTGATTTTATAAAGTTTGTCATAGATGTTGTTGGTGTTGGAAATTCATCTGTTTTGTTTTAGGTGTTAGTGAAATCATATCTATTAGAATGAATTAAGCAAGCCCTGAAGGAAGACTGTGAGTTTCAGAAAAAAGTTGAGTTGGTTCATAAGGGTATGTTGCCTGATTTTAATGTTGATAATGAATGTGTTTTGTGGTTTAAGAAGAGATTATGTGTTCCTTGAGATTCCCATTTCAATAATGAGTTGTTATGTGAAGCTCATAGTTCTCTATTTTCAGTTCATCCTGGTAGTACTAATATGTATATAGTTCTTCGGGAGTATTATAGGTGGTATGGAAGAAAAAGAGATATTTCTGATTTTACTGTGAAGTGTTTGACTTTTCAGTAGGTTAAAGAAGAGTAGAAGTTACTGAAAGGGACTCTTCAGTCTTTACATGTACCAAAGTGGAAATTAGAAAATATATCCATGGAATTTATTGTGGGATTACCGAATACATCTTGAGGTTGTAATGCAATCTGGGTTATAGTTGATCGATTGACTAAAGCTGCTCATTTCATTCCTATTAAAGATACTTTGTCTCTAGATCAACTTTCTCAGTTTTATTTTATAATGATAGTCATGTTGCATGGATTTCCCCTTCCCATTGTATCTGATCGTGATCCCAGGTTTACTTTTAGCTTTTGGAAAGGCCTTGAGAAGTCGTTGGGTTCTGAATTACATTTTAGTACATATTTTCATCCTCAATCAGATTGGTAGTCAGAATGAAAAATTCAAACCTTGGAGGATATGATACGTGCGTGTTCAATGGATTACTATGGAAGTTATGACCAACTTATTTATTTGGATTAATTTTCTTATAATAACAGTTTTCAATCCAGTATACAGATGGATCCATTTGATTCATTATAAGGAAAATGTTATCAAACTCCATATTTTTGGGAAGAAGTAGGTGAAAGGAAGCTGATGGGACAAGAATTGGTAGAAGCGATGATAGAGAAAGTTCAGTTTTTTAAAAATTGCATGAGAACAGCTCAGAGAAGATAGAAAATTTATGTAGATAATTGGAGGAAGGATATTTCTTTCGAGGTAGGTGATCATGTCTTTCTCAAAGTTTCCCCGTGGAAAAGTGTGATGTGTTTCGGTATGAAGGGAAATTTGAGTTTAAGGTTCATTGGACCTTTAGAAATCCTATAGAAAGTTGGATCAGTTGTGTACAGATTGGATTTACCTCAATGTTTATCCCAGGTACACAATTTTTTCATGTTTCGATGTTTAGAAAGTATATACCAGATCTATTGCATGTTTTGAGCCTAGAGGTAGTTCAGTTAGAAGATAATCTCTCTTATGAAGAACCACCAGTCCATATTCTTGACCATAGAGAGCAAGTTTTGCGGAAAAACGTAATTCACCAGGAAAAAGTTTTGTGGAAAAACCATATGGTTAAAGAGGCAATGTAGGAATCTAAAAATTAAATGAGGGATAAATACCCCCACTTATTTTGATAAGTGAATAAAAATTGTGAGGACGCAATTTCCAAAAGGGGGAAGGATGTAACATACCATGTAAAAAAAGAATAAAATATTTTCATATTTATGAATATTTGTGAATTAAATATTAATTTTACTTTTAAAATGGTTGTTATGTTCAATAGTGTACCCGATACGTAACAACGGGTCTCTTTGAAATATTACGTAGCACAGTAATAATAAAATATTATTATTTTAAATGGAAGTTAAATCCTAGCAGTTTCATTGGTGGTAATGAATAAAAATAAAAAAATATGATTATATATGTTTGTTAAATGTATTTAATTGTATCCAATAAAATTTAGAGGCTTAAAATGTGAATGAATCTAATTTGAAGAATAATTTACATTAAAAGATCAATTTACCAATTTTTAAGGGAGATCCCTCTTTAAGTATAGTTTTGGTCACATTAATACATTCTAATTTAACAAATAAAATCCTTCTTTAGAATTGGGACATCAAAATTTACTTTGTGTAAATTTTTGGAATTTTTCCAATAAAGTTCAACTTTTAATGAATAGTTAACAATATTGTATTTTAATTCATAACTATATTTTAATATAATTTATTTATATGAATAGATTATATTTTTAATTTTTTTAAAGGTTAATTAGAATATATTTTTACCATTTAATCCAATTTTTGTCATTGGAATTAATTTCACTTTGAATTTGGACATAAACAAGTGTCAATCTTTTGATTGTTATTGTTTCATAAAAGTATGCTATTTGTTTTAACAATGGGAATTAATTATAAAATTAATTAATGCAAATTCTATGTTTAGAGTATGTTAAAATAGACATAATTTTTTAATTCAGAATATCAAATATATATTAGGCTAAATTGTTGGTATTTTTTTTTGGAAAACATCAATTTTTGATGATTAGTGAAACCACTTAGTAGTAGTTAAAAACTGACTTTTTTTATTTAAATTAAATTTTACCACTTCTGTGAATTGAATTTATAAAATCTGAAATAAATGTATATTATTTGTAATTAACTGTTGTTCAATGAGATTAAAATAATTTCATGTGAATTATATATTTTGACTTTTATTTACTGTGGTTAAAGAGAAATAGGGTAATTCAAGTTAAAAAGACAATTATAATTTTTTAGAATTACCTTAACACTTGTCCTAACCATATCGGATAAGTAATGGATGACCATGGGCATCCTTGGGACGATTTTGGGAACCCATGGAGCCACTTATGAGTGATAATCGCACTATATTTTAATTAACTTAAAGTAAAGGAAAAAATGACACAAACAAATATCTTTTAGTAAATAAATTTTTACATAGGGTTATATAAGTTATATTTTTGACTATAAATATTCTTTGGAAAGATAAAAGGATTTCATACATCATGGTATTTGTTTTATAATTTTTAGACATCAAATAAATTAAATTATTTATGACACAATAATGATACAGTATTTACTGCATTAATAAATGATTTAAAAAAATAAGATTATAAATATTAAAATCATATCCAAAACATGTCCAATTATTATTTAATTATTTTATTTAGACCATGAGTCATCCTATATTTTACTCTAAGGATTTTGGGACCTTTATAATCCTAAGATATGTTTATAATAAAATAATTTTTTCACACATTCCTAAAGAGACACTCCTCTCTCTTATAAAAGGAGACCAATTTTTACCAATTCCTCACACCTCTCAAACCATTTTTCTCATCCAAACTCTACCAAATTAATCTCTCTACATACCTATATTCCACCTAGAATCCTTAACTTTAGAATAAGGCACATGAAGAAGTTATTTTTGATAAACCAAAAGGTGTTACCCAAATTAAAGGAAAAAGTTTCTCTTAACTTCTTTTATTTTATTTTACTTCTCCAACCCCTAAACTCTTTTTATTACCTTGTTTTATAACAACAACAGTATCCTAAATATACAAGGATGTTGTTATGATAAGTATTCGAACTAAAATTACACACACCTTCATCTAATGGGTGAATAACATATTGTTTATGTGGATGTCAAACTAACGCCACACGAAAAAATGATTGTTCGATTATCTCCTACTGCCTATCATGGAGGACATGAAGATAAAACTATATTTATATATGATATATATTATGTTTATTTTTTTATTTATTCTTCTGTGTTTTATTTTATATAATACCTTTATGGTTTCCATTGTGGGTAAAGGCGATAATTTCATTTGAGGGATTGCGTACTACCGCCCCCTCAAAGTGATATGAATCGTTAATTCCATATGTGGGACCTATAAAGGATGGAGTTAATGATATTATATATGATATTATAATGGAATTATCATATAGTAGTGTATCATTATGTTTCAATTCCATTAAAATAAGAAATATAAATGAAAGTAGCGTTCATGCGTATGTACGACTTACCGTCTCTATGAATGGTGCATTTCATTTCTTACTTACAAATGATATGTACTTTTATAAATATATATATACTGGATATATATGATAAATATGATTTCTAAATAATGAATATCATTTTGGATATAATGGAATATTGAAAGCATGGACAACTTGTAAATATAAGGTGGTCATTTTTGAATCAAGTACCAAATATCGACAAAACGACAATTATTAACATAAATGATGACATAATGTATATAACATGGTAATAATTGAGATAAAAGGACTAATAAAGTTGAAAAAGGTTCATAAGAAATTAAAATTTATCTTTAGTTTATTATTTAGGAGATTAAATAATGAATGGGTCATGTCGGACATTAGGTAATGGATTTTGTCTCAATCTCCATTCATCGAGGTATATTTTGTTTTAATACATGACCTTATTTTATATGCTATATAATCACCCATGAAATTTCAAAGGGAATTTTTTTTCTACGAAGCGTTTTACTAATTAACAAAAAAGAATGTTCCTTTTAACATTAGCAGTGACAACGACCTTTTCCGCTTCCAATAGTATTATTTGATATTTGGATTCCTCAACAAGACGTAATGTTTTTAAAAGAAAATGAATACCATATACTCTTTTACATAATTTGGTATTGAAATGGTTTTGGTAAAAGATTTTTTTTTGTCAAAATATTTAAATGATATTCAACTGATTGAAATTTTGAAATGTTATCATTCCTTTATATTGGTTTTATGTGTAATGATTTTATAATAGTATGTGGACATTTGACGTGTGGATATGTGATAAACCAAATGACCTGTGGTGTCATGAAAAAAGGACTGGTGGGTATGTTATAACCTCCAATGCATTGGGTATGGAAGTCAGCCACATGGCTATTCCATTTAGTGATATTTGTGGAAGTCGACCGTATGGTTATTCCATTTAAGTATGTTTATGCCCCAAGTTACCTTTATATGTTATGTGTTCTTTATATGGGATTTATGGTAATCTCATGGTTACAAAAGGGTATGTAATTATCTTTTATTCAGTGAAATGTATTTACTACGTCATAATTGTGTATAGTACTACTTATGTTAAAGTATTTATGGTTTACATGTTGTTTTGAAAAACTAACAGTTTTTTTCTTTGTGTATCCCATACTGAGATTTTTATGCTCATCCCAATTTTTTGAAATGTTTTTCACAGGAAATAACGTGGAATAGGGTCACGTATGGGATCAAGGAAATCCGTGTTGTCTTAAACATTGAACTAGACATGACGCTTTTTTTCTAGAGTTCTTGGTTTGTGAAAAAAATGGAAACTGAGTTGAAGTGTCTAATTTTATTTTTTTTAAATGAAATGTAATAGTTATGTACAAATTCTCTAAAACTCTAAACCTAAAAAATAAACTCAATTTGAATTATTTATTTAATTAAATATTATGTAATGTATTAAAGACAGATCCTTATACCGATATCCCAGGAAAAACCACATTAGATTTTAGTAATCGATCCATCAACTACTGCATTCCTTTTTCCCAAAGAAATAGATGTCAAAAAATCATAATACTAGAGAAACTCCAACCATATTTATTAAATAAGGTTCAAATATATCTAAGAGAATATATATTACAAGAACTAGTGATTAGGGAATACTAGAGGAATTCATAAAGAAGATATGGTCTCCCTAACATCACCAAAAACTCCATGGCTAAAAACTCAATATCATTTCTCATATTATTGTGTTCATGATTCCATAAATACTATGACCTATATGGTAATCCCTCCCTATAATCTATTTACACATACCCTATAACATGGCATGAGGGATCACAATAAACTTTAAACATGACTCTTTCCTCATGTATGTGCTAGATATGTGGGACAATCAGCTTCTATATAATGCATTCAACTATAGAGTGAAACTCTGGTGTCCAAATGAAATCATAAACCTTCTTAGCCATGGATGATAAGGGTATTAAATTCTAGGATAAATTAAATTCAAAATTATATTATAATCCAACTAAACATAGAAAACTACTCACCTTAGAAAACATCATTACAATATCCCAATAACTTACCTCCACCATCATAGATGGGTCCATAACTACTCCATGTTGATGAATAACTAGCCTAAATAAATAAAAATATCATGACCAAAACATATACTTAAAAGTTTTCTCATTCAACTACAATTGATGAAGAATATCCAAACCAATCAATAAATTATAAGCATGTTCCTCCTAATAACATGAGTAAATCATTATATAATCAATCAATTATATGAAAAATTGTGTTATATAATACCTAAACACCTAATGAAAAAATCTTATGAACATTGTTGGTGTATTGGTAACTACAATGGGAATTACTTTTGACTCAATATGTCTATAAAGAAATTATAATGTGTTAATGTAATTATACACTTACTAGATCCATATATAATGGTATCCCAATATAAAGTTTAATGTTGAGAACTAAATATATTCCTTCATCTTGTCAAATAATTAATTAACACCCATAATGTATTACTATTTCATCTTTGTTACTTAGTTAGACCTTTTATAATCGACACACAACTTCGAATATCAATCATTCTTCTTACAAAATTATATGGAGGGAGCCACAGGTAGATACACTAGGGTGAATAAAACCCCACTAAAATATTTCAGCAATATAAATCCTCATTATATGATCTCATAAGTAACAATTTAATACAAATCCACTGATATTAGTGAAATACATGGATATATCTCTGTGCCAAAAATTGACTTACGACATATCTAAAATCTTACAACCTCCTCTGGGAATACATTATAACAAATCACTCACTACTATATTAGAATCTTTCACCTAAACATTATATTTTAAAATTATTTACATAAAATAAGTAAAATTGGTGCTTTTAGGTTTCACATGTATAAATTATTACATCAATTTCTCTCCTAAATGAACACAAGGTAATCTCCAACGATATAAGAATATATCACCCTCTTCTAAAAAAAATAACAACCCATATCAAATGAAACCATTGTATGAAAATTAATAAAACATATGGATTCATGTTTGACGATACAGGGTCCAGTATCTTATAATTTTCTCATATGACTTACTCACACCCATACAACTCCTAAATTTTCATTTATTGGTCCCATAATGGTGTATATAACTCAAGTAGTTTATGAAGCCTCTCTATTAATATCCTTATTCTTCTCACTAAACTAGGTTTAATAAAATAATGTGATGTGACATAATCCAATATCATAGTGGTAAGATCTGAGAAGACATATTTGACACATCTCACCACCTTAGATCCTCTCATTATTTTAGTTTCTATTTCATAATGCTATCCATGACTAGATCCTCTACCTCATTGGATTATTGACCGATCACCCCCTCGCCCCTAATCATTCCCCAGCCATGAATATTATAAATATTCCATGTCTACATTCTACCAGCCCATATCCTTATGGGTTTTAGTGAAATTACTATTAAAACTATTGTGGAGTATATTATGGTTGATAAGGTGCCTCATACACCATTACAGATTTATTTATCCAAAAATAAACTCCCTAATAGTTTAGAAAAATAAACTATTTATGTCCTCTATTAATACATATAAAATATATCACATCACCAAATATACTAAAGAGATTTCAATTAATAGATCCATTGAATTATAAAAAATGCGTATTTATGGATGAAAAACTATCTTGAGACTGTTGTAATTCTCTATCAAATCCCATTATACACCACACTCTCCCATCCACAATCATGTATTACTCCACCAATCCTTCATATGTTGATCTAAATAACCACTACATTCACTATCACCTTAGTATACTTTAACAAAGTAAATTCACCATCCTTCTATTAATTATAATATCATAGTCCCCTTTATAAGTGGTAAGCTCTATACTCTTAATAAAATATAAAAATTAAGGAAAACCATAAAAATCCCATGAACATTATCTCATACCCTTGAACAATAAATCATCCCAATTAAATATATAATTTATCATATTGTAAAACTATCCAAAGTTTAATTTTCATGTACTATTCTAAAAACTAATCTTGAAATTGGATTCACTTTAACAGTGATTTGTTAATATTACAGTGATATATGGTCAATCACTTCCAAAATACAATGTGAAATAAATTCATTACCAATAGAATCAAATACTTATCAACCTTCTAAATATGTTTACAGAAATCTCTAATTCTTGTAGCCAATTTTATGTCTCTTCATAAAAAGAATACCCCCATCATTTTGTACATTTTTTCAGTAGAACTCCAATAAGGTAACTCTCTATGATTTTATCAATGTTGGATAAAACCTATGAAAAATATCACTGGGTTCCCCTTATACTCTTTATTTTACTATTTTGTAATTAAAATACACACGTGCTATAATTATAAGTGAAAAAAAATCTCAACCAAATGACAATGTGGATGTTTATACATGACACACCTCAATACAAATAACATACATAAGTATAATACACAACACATTTAATTAATATTTTCCAATAATATATGGTTCATAAGACCAAACTTGTATATGACCTCATTATTAATAAAATATCCCTCTAATGTTAATTTTTAAACTAGTTCAGTCCATATTTTCAATAACAATGTCCATATACATCCCAAGAAGGTTTCTCTATTATATTTTACATAATAGGATAAGGTAATATAATAACCATACAAACCTATAAAATATTTACTATTACTTACTCCAAACTCCATCAAAGAAAAAACACTTTGTTTCAGTTTTCATAAGTTCCTTAACATCTTGTACTCCACCTAATTCATAAATAAGTTCAATCATGACCCAGGACGCTCATCCCCAACAGAACAAAGTGTGGTAACCAGCACCAAGGGTATACTTGTCAAAAATGGTTTGTTTTACACTAATAATATATAAATAATCACGGAAAATAATATACCCATAATAAGAACATAAATAAATAAATAAATCATTATTGTATATCTAAAAAATAAATGTTAATATAAGTAGTGGTTTGAAATATGAAGACTCTTACTCTAACTAAATCACCACATACCCAAAAGGACACCTTCCCGAACATTCCTTAGAAAATATTTTTGGATTAAGTAATAATATAGAATAATTAGGTGTGTATAATTGTGAACCTAGAAGGTCCCTCCTAATCCTTACATCGGAAAATTTAATAGTCCTATAAAAGATTTAGAGAATAATATAAATCAATATTAACAATTTAGAAAAAAAATAAAAGGATCAAGATGAGTAAAAATAAACAACATTTCTTTTACCACCTCATTCACATTACCAAAATCCCAATTTAATATTCAATACATCAATCATTTCCTCATGTTATATATAACTCTAATGTTCATAGATAGAATCCAAACTACAATATTTCATTTTTATAGGGTCTATATAACTACACCACGAATAATCATATTGTGATATTTCTTTAATAAATATAAATATATTTATGATGGGGATACCACATCCATAATCCACATCAACTTTATGGAAGTACAAACCCCTAAAATCATATGTATTTAATAGAATACATAATCCCTCTAGTAATATTATCATAATACTTTCAAAAAATGCAACCACAATTGCAAAATATTACATCAACACTATATGATATTGATTGAATATAATATAACCTCAACAAAAGTAACACATAAACATAATTTGAATCAAAATAAAAATTACAACACAATAACCACTAAAATTATTAATCCATTGATTATTCATCCTAACCACATCCCCAATATCTATATTTTATTAGGAATCTTACCTCAAACATACAATATCGAACAACACACACCATCTAGTGAACCCATATATTGTATCCACAACTCTCTGGCAAAAAACATGTTTTTCACATCATAATAATTATTAAGGTTGAAAATAATATTCAATAATGCTGGAAATAAAATTCTACAAAACATCATCCAAGGGTATCATAAGAAACAAGAAATCATTAGTAGTTTTCCATATCATCATCCCATTTATCTCTTCCAAATTCCCAATGTTGATACATGTTAATTTCCCTCAATAGAATTTTCATAATTACCATATTTACTTTTGTTTATTACAATATAATTTTTCAAATACTAATTTCCGACATATACATATTGATTATGATTATTTTTATTTAATTATCATGTGATTCAAATAATATTTCCATCACCACATAAACCAAAATTACTTTGAATCATATAACGCAATACAAAAAGGATAAAATTTACAATGTTAAAAAAACAATGCAAATTTCAAAAAAACTCCACAATTATTATGAATAACTCAAGATGAACATATATTTAATCAACTTAATATCAATTAATCATTAAAAGAAAACATCAGTTTTTATCCACAAATCCATGAAATGTAAAATGGATTGAAAGAATAGAGAATCATATTGAAAATTTCATTAAAATGCATGGATTAGAACTCACGGGTGATAAAACATAATGATCCTTGAAATGTAGTCCAAATAGCCAAGTAGGGTCTATTTACAATATATAGTCTGAAATAAAAAATAAAAAGTTAATACACATAGAATGAATAATATAGATTTGTGAATAAATTAAAATATAGTAAACAATTACATTATTCCCTAAACCATAGCATGATTTGGGCTGATCAACCTAAATCCAAGAACCATGATACCCAATTATTAATTCTATATAATTTTGATAAGAAATTTAACTATAATTTAGTAATATTATCCAAAATAATGATATTTTATTATCCATAAAAATGTTTTCTTTAAGAAACACATTCAAAACCATGATGGAAGACTATGAATTTGTCCTTCAAAACCATATCCAAATCGAAACCATGAAATAAAACAACAATTCTTTCCACATTTAGACTAATAATTTTATCAAAATATGTCTTTGAAAAACAATATGAACAATAACCATTTAACAAAATACATCTTCATGGTTAAAATCCCTTGATATAGCTTCAAGAATCATAGATACCAATATCACTTTCAATTTCATCTATCTAGCCATGAAATTACCCCAATACAAGCCCTCAAAACAATGTTAAAATAAGGAAAACCATGTCACTGTGAGGATACAACCATGAAATGTTTTATCTCAAAAACTAATATTCCATTAATTATTCCATAACTACTTATATATCTCATAATATATTTCTACAACAATTCGAAATACACAAATTAAATAATCAAAAAAATGAACAGCTATAGGTTCTTAAAAATTCCATAAAGGAGATACAATAAAATATATATGTGAGTTTTTATAGTGAATTTTGTACACACTGTCGTATGATATTGGGTAGTGTAGAGATTGTTGAATTATATTGCTTCTAGGAAGCACAAGCATAAGAATAACTTCATATTTTTCTAATATTAAATTTTGAGCTTAATATATGATCATAAGTCTTCCCATTATTCATGTAAGTGTATTATGTATATTGTAGCACATAAAATATCACCATCATTGAAATTTTAGCTAATATATGAAATAAATTATGAAAATGAATAATAAATTTTCATTGTTATAAGTGTATAATTATTATGAATTTAATACTATAATAATATATAACAATATTATCAATGTACCACTAACATACTTTAGAGTTTTAAAACACCTTGTTTAAATCATAAAGGTTGACCCTGGGGTCCATTCCTATGAGAAGTAATTTATGTATCATATATAGTTTTTTCCACAAAAAATTATTATTTATTATTTATTATTTTATTTATAATGTTATTTTTGTAATATAAATTTTTAATAAAGAAAAAATCATTTGGTGAAAAAAATACAAGGAAAAATAAATTTAATTTAGTGTAGGGAAGAAATAAGGAGATTCAATACAAGCCGGAATAACATATATTTTTCTAATAAGTTCCACAATAAAATTAATTTATGCTTGGTTTTTAATTATTATTTATTCTATTAATCATACTAACTCAATTGAGCAAGTGATGACTCACATCACTTGAAAAATTATACTATTAAAATTATAACCCCAGTCACTATAATAACTCAAGGGTTAAATAATATTATCTAATGTCTTTATAGAATTTCATGACACATATCCATATATAATCTCTTCATCTAACTAAATAAAAAGTTAATGAATTCGAAAAATAAATATAAAGATGAAAAATCCAATGAATGGGGAGTCAAGAGCTGTCACATCAGTCCTCGATCCATTGACAAAACACATTTAATTATCCTTTGAAATAAGACTATTGAAATAATATTAAACATACAACACATTATCTTATTCCTTCTATTAAACATGAAATTGTTGTTATTCCACTAAGATAGATATGGGAGAACAAATCCATAATGAGGGACACTAATAGTTAATATATAAAAGGAGAAATATTTCATTAAAATATATATTAGATGAAAAATAAATTAAAGAGACTAATTTTATATATAAATTAAAATTTACTCTTTGTATCTAATTAAACCAAGTATAAAAATTGTATAAATATAAATGGACTATATAAATCATTTAGATCCAAACCACTACACACAAACCATTCAACCATTTTATATATAATGAATGTATATTCTTGAGAGTGTAATCTTACATGGGGTAGACTTTATATATATAAGTACCCGACCTTAAACATTACTTATTGTTGAAATAAATGAATAATTCACATTGAGGATATTTTCAGGTTTAGAGTTTTAGAGAATTAGGACATAACTATTACAACTCAAAGATTACAAAGTAGACACATCTACTCAGCTTCCATTTTTTCACAAAATAAAAACTCTTGAACAAAAGAATCATGTCTCATTCTATGTTTTAGACAGCATGACATTTCCTTGATCCCATCCATGACCCTATTCAACTTTATGTCCTGTGAAAAACATTTCAAAAAAACTTGGGATGAGCATAAAAAGCTCAGTAAGGGTTATAAAAATATAGAAAGAAAAAATTATTCCAGGTATATATAAGAATCAATGAAATCATACATTACTCATAAATATAAGCACATTAACATACATCATGAAATCATAAGATTTATGAATAACTCATGGAAATCATAAGACACAAATGTAACTTGAGGCATTCATAAAATTCTTATATAGGGAGTAACCCTCATGGTTACGTTTGGAATACCCATCACAGTATATTCCCTAAATCTCTTCGGAGAAACCTTAGTATTTAACTCCTTCGCGTTACCCAATGCATTGGAGAGCTATATCTGGCTCACCCCCCTTTTAGTTTATCACGGAACCACCCATTCTCATAAACAATTCCCAAGAAACAAAACATAATCATATCACATAACTTAAGCATAAACGAAAGATAACATTCCCACATTTCAATAACAATATAACATTTTAAGATATTGAAATAATTAATCCATTCAAAAAAACCATTTTTAAAACCATTTAAAACATTCAATAAAGAGATTTTTGAATCAAAGTGTCCCATACCACCTTGAAGCTTTTAAAATTTTAAACCAATAATATCTATATAAATAATTCCTTAAAACCATTTTGAAAACATGGATATTAATAAGAAAAAATCATTAAAACATTTAAAGCGATATTTTAGTTAAAGGGTTTTTACCAAAATTAGAGACACTTGAATACAATAATTGAAGAATAACATTTGATCAGAACATTATAATATCATGAGAATAAATGGATTCATGATATAATATTCCAAAGGATATTATATACACCATATAAGAGTGAATTGGTTCATAAAAACAATAAAGTCTTAATAGAAATGTAAAATGAGATGAAATCCCTTATAAAGAAGGTATCTTTAAATTAAGGATAAATCAATCTCAGAATTATGTGTGACAAATATAAATACACCCAATATAAGTGGATATTAATTGTAAAACAATAAAATGTCATTAAAACATATTCAAAGTATGACATATTCAATAACTACATGTTGAACCCAAAGAAATCGAAATTAGGTTAGAAAGTTCCCTTGGTAAAATTCGATAGCCTAACGACGTCACTATAAAATTCATAAAATTTGTTGATGAGAGAGAAAATGGTATCTCATCACTTGGACATACAATTTACATCAATAAGGATATTTAAGAACATATCCCAACATAAAAAATATGTAAATTAAAAGACATAACAAAATAAGTCTTTTTTTAAAAGAGAAGTGTGAAAGGTTCCTTTACCGATTTGGGAAACTTTCGAAACGTACACCATGTGAAAGAAGGGTCATAAAATGAAGATGTAACTACCCATAAATGAGAGTATATTATACAAATAGTAAAATAATGGGAAGTACATACACCACACAAAAGGAAATAATGGCCAATGTAGCATGAATCTCACAAGAATAAAAAGTGAGATGAAAATCCCCTTATGAAAATTCAGCAGCCTCTCGGCGCCACATAAAACTTCCAAAAATGGATTGATGAGATAAAATAGGGTATCTCATCATATTAACATAAAATTTACAGAAATAGGAATATAAAATAACATCCTCCAACATAAGAACATGGAGAATAAATGAAATGACATAAAAGAGGGTACTTAAAAAGAAAGAGAGAGGTCGAATCCCTTACCTCAAGTCCGACTTGTATTGTTCATTTCGTTATATTCCTTAATAATAAACATTATTCAATTTATAATTTATTAATTTCCTCTTTTAAATATTATTATTCAGTTCAGATCACATATTATAATGTTTTGATAATTTGTTAATAATGTTAGTTCATATCAGATGTTTTTGTCGATGTTTGGTACATGAGTCAAAAATGAGCTTGTTTGAAAATGATTGTCCATGTAGTTATAAGTAAATAATCTCCAGAATAGTATTAATGATTTAAATATCATATATATCCAGTAAATATTAATTTTATACTATTCCATAACATTTGGAGATAAAAATAAATGAAATGCACCGTTCATGGAGACGGTAGGCCGTACGTACGCATGAACGCTACATTCATTTCTTGGTCATATTAATGTAATTAAAAATAATTGAGAGATATATATATTAAAATTCCAGTATAATATATATGTTTTATAGTTTACATAAGTTCATTAATTTAATTCTTTATACATTCCATGTATTGCATGAACGAGTCACATCATTTGAGGGGGTGGCAGTCCACAACTCCTCGTATGAAATTATCGCACTTGCACAACATGAAAAGCATGAAGGTATGTTTTAAATATAAAATAAAGAATCATATTGGAAAAATAAATACCATATATATCATATATAAAATACAGTGACATCATAATGGCCACCATGAAAGGTGTTAAGAAAATATTAAACAATCATCATTTCGTGAGGTAGTAATTCGCCATCCACAGAAACAATATGTTCTTTAACCATTTGATAGAGGTGTGTGTAAGTGTAGCTCAAATACATCACATAAAAACATCCTAGTATGTTGAAGATATGGGTGTTTTTACAAAATAAAGGAATAAAAATAGTTTATGGGTTTGGAGAAGCAAAATAAAACAAAAGAACACAAGTGAAGACATTACCTTTGAATCGGGTAACTCCTCTTGGTTTGAACCAAAAGGGTTTCTTGGAGAGTATTCTACCAAAGGTTAGTCTTCAATGATAAAGAGAGGGATGTGAAGAGATGAAATGGGCAGGGGTTGGCCGAGCCAAAGGCTTGAGAGGTGTGGGTAAGGTAGTAGAGGTGGGGGCTTTTATAAGAGAAGAGGAGGGGCACTCTTGGAAAGTTATAAACTCTTACTTTATTATAAAATGATTTTCGGATTTTAAAGGTCCCAAAAAGATATATTTAGAGGATAAGGTGATAAGGTTTAGATATACACCCATCCAGTAGGTTTGTGACAAGTTGAAGACTTAGATTTCACCCTATCTTATCATTTTATTTAAATTGTTCATTTATGAGGTAATCACTGCATCATCACGGTGTCATAAATAAAATAATTAATTTAATGTATAAAAATTATAAAAAAATATCATGATGTATAAAATATTTTTATATTTATAATGATTATTTATAGTAAAAAATATGACTTGTATAACCCCATGTAAAAATTCTTTTAGTAAAACCATACATGTTTCTGACATTTTAATTTTAACTTTAAATAAAACGTTATTAATGTCAATTTCCAACCAAAGTGGCTCCATGGGGTCCCCAAGTTGACCCATGGATTTTCTTGGTCGGTCATGACTCATCCAATAAGGTTAGTACATCTTTCAAGGTCATTTTATATTATTAAAACATTATCTTTACCTTAAATTGCACTAATTACCTATAATCGTGATTAATAAAACATAAAAGATACTATTCACCAAATAATTATTCTAATCTCATTGAACCAAATTTTACTTCCTAATTACAACCATTTATGTCAGAGTTTTGAAAATCAAATCACAGAAGTGGTAAAGTTTCATTTAAACAAAAAATCAGTTTCTTTAACTACCACATAGTGGTTTCACTATTCATCAAAAATTGATGTTTTTCAGAAAAATACCAAAAATTCAACCTAAGATATATTTGATATTATGAATTAAAAAATGATGACTATTTTAAAAAATTAAAACAATATAAGTAGAATTAATTAATTTAATAATTCTTTTCGATGTCAAAACAAATAGCGTGTTTTTAAGAAACAATATCTATTAAAAGATTGACAGTAGTTTAAGTCCAATTTCAAAGTGAAATTAATTCCAATGACCACCATTGGATTAAATGGTAAAAATATATTCTAAATACACTTTAATCTAAATTAAAAAGATAATATATTAATATAAATAAATCAGATTAAAAGGAGATTTTGAATTAAAATGCAACATTTTCACTAAAAATGATCTTTATCGGAAAAATAACAAAAATTTACACAAAGTAAATTTTGATGTCCAGATTCTAAAGAAGGATTTTATTTTGTCAAGAAAAATATATTAAATTGTTAAAAGTATATTTAAAAAGGGTTCTCCATCAAAATGTTGTTAATCGACCTTTTAAAGAATATTAGAACATTTATGCTTAAAATTGGATTCATTTGCATTTTAAGCCTCTAATATTTATTGGATAAATGTAAAAATATTTGACAAACATATGTAATAATTTTTTAGTTATTTCTGTTCATTCCTGCCATTATAACAGCTAGGCGTTAACTGTTATAAAATTATTATATTATTAGAGTGCAACGTAATATTTCTAAAAAACTCTTTGTCGCGTATTGGGTACACCATCGAGCATAGAGTTCCCTTTAAATTAATATTATCATTTTATTCACAAATATGGATAAATATAAAAATGTCATATTCTTTATTTACATGGGGTGTTACATCTTTCCCCCATTTTGGGAATTGCGTTTTCGGAATTTTAAAATTTGGCTCGGAAACTTCATTGAAAGTCCCACATAAGAACAAGCGTCGGTAAAACTATAACTTTAAATGAAAGAAAGAGAAGTAAAGAGGTCACCCGAGTTAACCCATACTAGGATTCCATGTAGAAAAACCTAGATATAGAAGAAAAAACAGAGGGTCATGTTCTGATAGAGAGTGATAGAAAACATGTTTAGGAGAAATTTATCCACCAGAAAATCACAAACTTGTGATGGGTTAAACGGTATTCAATTCCCCAGTAGGAAAAGTTAACAGACAAATTTTTTGTTTTAAGTTACTTTTAATTGAGGAATTTATTTTTGAGATTAACTAAATCATAAGGAAACATACTTACTTGTCATGTTGACTTTCAAATTTTACTAGATTTCTTACACAAACTCATATTTTCTCCAAAAGACGAGTATTTAAGAAGACTTGTTCACATTAAGAGTAATATAATCAACTTCTCGGGAATCACCTAATCCACAAAAGAAAACTATATACTACCCATGTCTTTATAACTTAACCAAAACCAAAACAAAAAAGGTTAGTACAATATCAGATAATGCCCAAAAAGTATCATCCTTTTAAAAAAATAATCTTAATCTCCAAATTTTTTCAAACAATACCCAAAGATCAACAAAGACAATTCAATAAACATATATCCATAAAATTATTCAAAGTAATCAAAACTAAGATTGAAACCCAAATCACTGAAGGCTTTAATCACATAGTCTTCCAAGATAAACCTTAACATTTATCTCCAAATAACATTAGTTACTCTTAAAGTTTCATACTGAAAAGTAATTAACCTTATCACATATCCTCTAGGATAGGTTAATAATTTCCATAGATAACCCAAAATCAACTTATTATAGATTCATAAGATCATCTAACTAAAAATAATTAGTCAATCTAACAATGGACATCACGTAGTCCAGTGGTAGGTGATAAATACCAGTCGCACTTTGGTTGTGGGTTTGATTCCCGTAGCTTCGTTAGACGCGATATGTTGTCACATGGTCTACGTGTTGTCCTTTTTCGAAAACTACATAATTCTTAAAACATTACCCAAATAAAGATAAAATCTTCAAAAATAACTATAACATAATTTAACCTCAAGTTTATCTCATGTCGTTCATATTCCATCATAACATATATTAACCCATAATTACCTCGAAAGTAAGGATCATATAAACCATAATGGTTACCTGTATAATTATTACCTGAACTTCCACGTCGAGTTGGTTCTCTCGTACATGATGAATTAGAGAACTCAACAAGGTTCAAGTGGTTGATCATGACTCCTGATAGTTGGTTTAGAATAACCACGAGATTTCTCATTGAATCCCCCATATCATCCAGTCTCTTAATTAGAGAACCACCACATTTTCGTTCAAACCCATTGTCACTTTGGTGCCTGCTAGATCCATCCATTTACCAAAACCAAAAAAAAAATTCATTGTGAGTATATCAACAAATAATTATGTACTAATGAGTAAGATAAACACTAAGATATACTTACTCATTCACTTTATCTAAAAACTAAGACTCTTTCTGAAATACTAGCCATTATGGTATTGTCACTTATGCTTAAAGAATACCCTACCCTCTAAAGTTATCTAAACCGACCTTTGATACCAACTATAAGGACCTGGCCTTAAATATTACTTATTATTGAATTAAATGAATAATTAACATTGAGGATCTTTTCAGGTTTAGAGTTTTAGAGAATTTCGACATAACTATTACATCTCAAATATTACAAAGTAGACACATCTACCTAGCTTCCATTTTTTCACAAAATAAAAACTCTTAAACAAAAGAGTCATGTCTAGTTCCTTGTTTTAGATAGCCTAACATTTCCTTGATCCCATCCTTGACCCTATTATACTTTATTTCCTGTGAAAAATATTTCAAAAAAACTTGGGAAGAGTATAAAAAACCCAGCAAGGGTTATAAAAATACAGAAAGAAAACATTAGTCCATGTATACATAAGAATCAATGAAATCATAAATTACTCATAAACATAAGCGCGTTAACATACATCATGAAATCATAAGATTTATGAATAAATCATGTAAATCATAAGATATAAAGGTAACTTGAGGAATTCATAACATTCTTACATAGGGAGTAACCCTCATGCTTAAGTTTGGAATACCCATCATAGTATATTCCCTAAATCTCTTTGGAGAAACCTTAGCGTTTAACTCCTTCACATTACCCAATGCATCGGAGAGCTATATCTGGCTCACCCGCCCTTAGTTTATCACGGAACCAATCATTTTAATAAACATTTCCCAAGAAACATAACATAATCATACCACATAACTTAAGCATAAAGTAAAGATAACATTCCCACATTGCAATAACAATATAACATTTTAAGATATTGAAATAATGAATCCATTCAAAAAAACCATTTTCAAAACCATTTAAAACATTCAATAAATTGATATTTTAATAAAAGTGTCACATGAAATCTTGAAGATTTTAACATTTTAAAACATTAATATCCATATTAATAAATCCTTAAACCCATTTGGAAACATGGATATTAATAATAACAAATCATTAAAACATTTAAAGAGATATTTTAGTTAAAGGGTTTTTACCAAAATAAGAGACACTTGAATACAATAATTGAGGAATAAGATTTAATCAGAACATTATAATATCATGAGAATAAATTTATTAATGATATAATATTTCGAAAGATACTATATACACCATATAAGAGTTAATTGGTTCATAACAACAATGAATTCTCAATAGAAATGTAAAATGAGATGAAATCCCATATAAAGAAGGTATCCTTAAATTAAGGATAAATTAATCTCAAAATTATGTGTGACAAATATAAATACACCCAATATAAGTGGATATTAAGTGTAAAACAATCAATGGTCTTTAACACATATTCAAATGATGACATGTTCAATAACTACATGTTGAACCCAAATAAATCAAAATTTGGTTAGAAAGTTCCCTTGGTAAAATTCGATAGCCTAATGACATCACTTTAAAATTCATAAAATTAGTTTATGAGAGAGAAAATGGTATCTCATCACTTGGACATAAAATTTACACCAATATAGATATATAAGAACATATCCCAACATAGAAAGTGTTAAATTAAAAGACATAACAAAATAAGTCTTATTTTAAAAGAGAAGTGTGAAAGGTTCCCTTACCGATTTGGGCATCTTTAAAAACATACACCCCGTGAAAGAAGGGTCATATAATGAATATGTAACTACCCATAAATGAGAGTATATTATACAAATATTAAAATAATGGGCAGTAAATACACCACACAAAAGTAAATAGTGGCCAATGTAGCATGAATCTCACGGGAATAAAAAGTGAGATGAAAATCCCCTTATGAAAATTCGGTAGCCTATCAGTGCCACATAAAACTTCCAAAAATGTATTGATGAGATAAAATAGGGTCTAATCATATTAACATAAAATCTACAACATGAATAATATAAAAGAAAATCCCCCAACATAATAACATGGAGAATTAATGAAATGACATAAAATAGGGTACTTAAAAAGAAAGAGAGGGGTCGGATCCCTTACCTCAAGTCTGACTTGTATTGTTCATTTCTTCATATTCATGAATAATAAACTTTGGTCAATTTATAATTTCATAAGGTCCTCCTTTAAAGATTATTATTCTGTTCATATCACATATTATAATGTTATAATAATTGGTTAATAATGTTAGTTCATATTAGATGTTTTTGTCGATGTTTGGTACTTGAGTCAAAAATGAACTTGTTTTAAAATGATTGTCCATGTTCTTATAATTAAATCATCTCCAGAATAGTAGTAATAATTTAAATATCATATATATCCAGTACATATTCATTTTATACTATTCCATAACATTTGGAGCTAAAAAGAAATGAAATGCACCGTTCATGGAGATGGTAGGCCGTACGTACACATGAACGCTACTTTCATTTCTTTGTCATATTAATGGAATTAAAAATAATTGAGATATATATATATTAAAATTACAGTATAATATATATGTCTTATAGGCCACATAAGTTCATTAATTTAATTATTTATACATTCCATGTATTGCATGAACGAGCCACATCACTTGAGGGGGCGGTAGTCCAAACTTCCTCGTATGAAATTATCACAATTGCACAACATGAAAAGCATAACGGTATGTTTTAAATATAAAATACAAAAGAATATGGGAAACCTAAATACCACATATATCATATATAAAATACAGTGACATCATAATGGCCACCATGAAAGGTGTTAAGATAATATTGAACAATCATCGTTTCGTGAGGCAGTAATTTACCATCCACAGAAACAGTATGTTCTTTAACCATTAGATGAAGGTGTGTGTAAGTGTAGCTCAAATCCTTCACATAAAAAAATCCGAGAATATTTAAGATAATTGTTTTGTTACAAAAGAAAAGAATAAAAAGAGTTTAGGGGTTTGGAGAAGCAAAATAAAACAAAATAACACAAGTGAAAACATTACCTTTAAATCGGGTAACTCCTCTTGGTTTGAACCAAAAAGGTTCCTTGAAGAGAATTCTGACAAATGTGAGGCTTCCATGATGAAGAGAGTTATGTGGAGAGATGAAATGGTCAGGGTTTGGACGAGCCAATGTCTTTAGAGGTGTGGGTAAAGTGGTAGAGGTGGGTGGCTTTTATAAGAGAAGAGGAGGGGCACTCTTGGAAACATATAAACTATTACTTTATTATAAAATGCTTTTCGTATTTTAAAGGTCCCAAAAGGATATATATCGAGGTTAAGGTGATAAGGTTTTTAAATCCACCCATACAATAAGTTTGTGACAAGTGTAAGACTTAGATTTCACCCTATCTTCCCATTTTATTTAAATCGTTCATTTATGAGGTAATCACTGCATCATCACAGTGTCATAAATAAAATAATTTAATTAATGTCTAAAAATTATAAAAAAATATAATGATGTAGGAAATATTATTACATTTCTAATAAATATTTATTGTAAAAAATATGACTTTTATAACCCCATGTAAAAAATTGGTTTAGTAAAATAATACATGTTGGTGACATTTTAATTTTAACTTTAAATAAAAAGTTATTAATGTCATTTTCCAACCAAAGTGGCTCCATGGGGTCCCCAAGTTGACCCATGGATTGTCTTGGTCGTCCATGACACATCCAATAAGGGTAGGACATGTGTGGAGGTCATTTCATATTATTATAACATTATCTTTACCTTAAATTACACTAATTACCTCTAATCGTGATTAATAAAACATAAAAGTTACTATTCACCAAAAAATTATTTTAATCTCATTGAACCACATTTTACTTTTTAATAACATCCATGTATGTCGGATTTTTGAAAATCAAATCATAGAAGTTGTAATGTTTCATTTAAATGAAAAATCAGTTTCTTTAACTACCACTTAGTGGTTTCACTATTCATAAAAAATTGAACTTTTAGAAAAATACCAAAAATTCACCCTAAGCTATATTTGATATTCCGAATTCAAAAATGATATCTATTTTACAAAATTAAAAATATATAAGTTTCATTAATTAATTTAATAATTCATTCCCGCCGTCAAAACAAATAGCTTGTTTTTAAGAAATAGTATCTATTAAAAGATTGACACTGGTTTAAGTCGAATTTCAAAGTAAAATTAATTCCAGTGACCACCATTGGATTAAATGGTAAAAATATATTATAAATAAACTTCAATATTAATTAAAAAGATAATCTATCAATATAAATAACTTATATTAAAAGGATTTTTTGAATTAAAATGCAACATTTTTACTAAAAATGATCTTTATCGGAAAAATAACAAAAATTTACACAAAGTAAATTTTGTTGTCCAGATTCTAAAGAAGGATTTTATTTTGTCAAATACAACATATAAAATTGATAAAATTATGTTTAAAAAGGGTTCTCCATCAAAAGGCGGTTAATCGACCTTTTAAAGAATATTAGAAGATTTATGCTTAAAATTGGATTCATCTGCATTTTAAGCCTCTAATATTTATTAGATAAATGTAAACATATTTAACAAACATATGTAATCATTTATTATTTATTTCTGTTCATTCCCGCCATTACAAAGGCCAGACGTTAACTATTATAATATTATTATATTATTAGAGTGGAACGTAAGATTTCAAAGAAACTCGTTGTTGCGTATTGGGTACACCATCGAGCATATCATTCCCTTTAAATTAATATTATCATTTTATTCACAAATATGGATAAATATAAAAATGTAATATTCTTTATTTACCTGGGGTGTTACAATATAAATAGATTATCTTAGATAAATTATTCAAAATTGAAATTCTTAATTTTACATGTGCATTTTTATAATAACCTAAAGAATACCATTGATATTATCCAGTGTCATTGAATGGATTTATTAACCATTGTAAGGGAAATAGAAATTTTGAAGAGGTGTTTTGGTTTTTACATTTCTTTTGAGGAGGATCCATTTTTCGTGTTCCATTCCAATTGTATGAGATGTAATGTCTTGTAAAAATCAGCTAGACTGCTATTAAAGGCCTATATGGACCTTTTGTGATTTTTTAATGGGTATTTGGTTGGTCGGTGGTGATCAGATCTATCTTGCATTATCATTGGTTGCCACATGAAAGAAATATGATGCCTAGTGGGTATGATAAAATGCTAATAAGGACCTTTTTAAGGTATTATATATTAGGTGCCTATGGAGTCTTTTGGTTTCCTGGAAAATCTATATTGGAACTTGGGATTAGTGGTTGAATTGTGGGCATGGATTGTAGTATGGAGTATCCTATATAGTTCACAATATGCTATGATGAATTTTGTCTCTACTCTGTATCAGATTTTTTATGTGTAATAGCCGTCTTTTAAATCACATAGAATAGAGTTCCAATAATTGAGCATCTAATTCATACCAAGACTACCAATAATTATACCACCATTTCCTACTATATTCTTTGCAATCACATGTTTCCCTATACTATAGCAATATCATAGACATAAACTTTTAAGCATTGAAATATCTAGGATTTTTCTAATATTATACATCAGAATAATAGGAGTGGTGCTTCATAATATATGTTTTGAAAAACTACTCAATTTTAAGCTTTGATTTTATTTTTGGTAAATTATTACATGTTTCTTATGGGTCTATCTATGAGCTTGATCATAAACATTCATTATGGGTCATCTTATTTCTAATGACCATCTATCTTTCTAATACATTATAATATCAAGGCCTATATTAATATCACATTATAACACTTTAAATGGTCAAGATTTGATTGATTGGGGTTTTGAAATTTTTTTACAAGATTTATCTACCTTTATTCTTTTCCTTTTAATTTTTGGTAGATGAGCCCCTATAAAAATACATAAGAAATAAATTTAATCTAAATTTAAAATAATTCCAATATGAATAAAATCAATTGAACTCTTAAATTTATGCCAATAAAAATAATATTTCTATTCTCTCTAATAAATTAGTTTTTTAATTATAATAAAATAAACAATATTTGGGGGATTTATCAATGAAATTTAAATAAAAATTATAGAAAATTTTGATATCATTATAAAACTATATTGTTTTTAAATATTTCATAAATCCTCAAGAAAATGGGGTTTCATAGAGAAGTAATAAAACTTTAAATAACATCTTATAACAAAAAATAAAATATTATATAAATTTAATGCACAATTTGAAGGAAACAACAAATATTATTTTCATATCAACAATAGAACACAACTAAATCCAAGAAATGAATTAATTTTACATGATAGTTGGTATAATAATATTATAGGATTCAAATATTAGAGAGTATTTAGAAGAGAGCTATACATATTAGAGGAATAAATAATCTATATAAATTATAAAAACCAATGAGATTGATGTTTTACTCTTATTTATTAATTATACGATAATTTTTATTAGTATTATAAAAAGAGTATGTAGAAAATTCTTAAAATTGGCAATACCATTGAAGATAAAATAAAAATAATAATCTAGGGATAAATAAACTAAATTATAGTATTAGTAGATTTAATGATTAAATAATTAATAAGATATATATTGTAATGGTGAAGACTCAATAATTGAGTATATTGATGATGTGATGGATGTGAAAAGACTCAGACACCCAATTATTCAAAAAACTTATAAAAAATTTAGTCGATAATGATAATAATGTGGGATATAGTATTGTTTTTATTAAACATCGATGATAAAAAATGTAGAAGTTATAGCTCTTATTTTACAAGTTTAAATAAAAAATTCCACGAAATTTTAAAAATAATAAATTTGGGTCAAAACTATGAATGAATATATTTAACCAATGCTATAGAATTATAAATTGTATGTAGTATCAAAACTAAAATCCTAGGGTGTTATAGGAACTAAATGGGTTTATAAACATACTCTAAATAAATTATGAATATTGTCTAGGAACAAGGAAAATTTAATGTGTAACGGTTGTAAACAAATTGTTGGGACTTGTATGGTTAATATTCTTCTCTGGTTGTAAGGATGGAAAAAATTATATTATTTTATTACATTCAAATCCATAGAAAATAAAAATATATAAGATATACTTCAAGTCAGATTTATTTAATGTAGTCGCATATAAGTATGTATACATTGATCAATCATATGTATTTTAGATTAATGACCATGTTGACGATGTTTGAAAACTAAAATATCTAATTATGGATTGAAACACAAACTCTAGGGTTGATATTCAATGCCTAAATAATTTATTAAATAAAAAAATAAAAAGTGTTGAAGTTATTAATAATTTATATGTGGAAATATATTCTAAAATTCATGTTAAAGTGTTTGTTATGTTACTGATATTAAATTTTGAAGGTCTTAGGAAAGATATTATTTCTTTTTTTAAAACATGATGAAAAATGAAATTTCAATTGTCTTTAATTAGTGAATTAACATTATTTTGAGGACTATATATGCTATATATTGAGAGGGAGATCATAATACCACAATATAAATAATTTTTTAACTTTATTAATGGGTTTTAAATGGATGAAAATAATCTTTTCAATGCCCCTTTTTTCAATAGTACTAAGCTTGAAAAAGATGAACATTGGAAGTCAGTGTATATAACTAAATATGGGAAAATCATATTAATATTCTTATATATCAAAACTAAGATACGATATTTTTTTATTGTAATTTTACCTATAATATAAAAAAATTTATCCTAAGGATAAATTCATGGTAATAGTATATTGAATCCTCCTTACATACATTAAATGTACAACTAAATTTAGATTTGTTATTTTTTTAAATAATGAGCATAAACTAATAACATTTACATATGTTGACTGTGTTAGATTATTTGACCAATGTAAATCAATTTATAGAAAATATTTTTATTTGATAATTTAATTTTTTTCTTCATAGAGGAAGAAATAAGATATTATATTACATAGTGATAATTTCGTTGAGTATATAGTTTTTACCCATGTTTTAACTCAACTTTTATAGATAAAACATTAATGTATAGATTTTGGATAGATAGTGGACATTAAAATATAAGTTTTATGTGAAAAAATATATCAATATAAGGATTTTTTGAAAATATATATATTAATATTAAATAAAAATTTATTGAAAATGAATGGGAGTAAAATATATTAATGTTTCATAATATTTTATCCATTAATCAAGTTGGATATATTTTTAGCTTAACACATTCAATGCATTCATTTGAGGAAAATATATTATTTATTGGTTGTTAATATCCCTATAATGCTTAAATATTAATTTATATACATCTTCCACATATATTCATTTATTATTTTTTTAATAATGTTTTAAATTATTTATCATTAATAGAGGTGTAACATGAAAAACATTGAAAAAATTCTCACAATAGAGAATATTTTGGGTTAGATTATCAATTTATGTTTCCTATATGTATATTTATTACTTTCATTATATCACTAAAATGAATTTATTTATTTATTTATTTTTTTCATTATTTACATTTTCATAGGGAAAATAAATATTTTTTAAGAGTAATATATGCTACAGAGTTAGGGTGCATAGACTTTCAGACCATGAATAAGAATCATGAAGTCCTAAAATTATTTTTAGTATCATTAAATGATTGAATAAGTTTTCTATCTGGTAGTGATTACTAACTACGATTCTAGATAATTACTTACATATTTTTTATTTTATAACTCAATTTTTTTTAATTGTTTTTAAATTAAATTTTATTCTCTCATAACTGAGACACTTAATCTAGATTCCTTCCCTTCAATACTATTATCAAATTTCTTTCATTTATTGATTATTTGTCTAATTGGAATTATTCTTTATGTTATGTTCCTCTTACTTACCTATATTATTCATATTTTTTCTCATTATTCCATTAGCATACCTTACTATGGATATGGTAGCCAGGGTTCAAAATTTAATGGAAATTGATTGGGGGTTTTGGCCAGTTTGGGGATTGTGATATCTATCTAAGGAAATAATCTATCCTTTCACGGTGGAGTAACATTTATAAAATTTATTTATTATAAGTATATTTATACCAATACATTTTTTAACATATCCAGGTGTGGTTTCTAATTTTTAATGATTTTAGATTTATAATTAATATTATATGAATTAAATGTTATATTTAATGTATATGATGGTTTTATGATATATATTTATGATTTCTCTAAATATTTTTGGTTCATTATATAAAAGGAAAATAAATATTTCAGTACTACTTTTCTTACAAGATATTCTAAAAAATCCCATATATTTAATTATAAACATTGAGGTTACAGAAAAATGAAACCACTCACACCCCTAGGATAGAATTAAAGGACACCCTATGGGTTATCTCACTCTATAACTGAGCCATTAATAAATATTACCAAAATTACATATGGATAAAAAGTACTTACATGGGTTTCAGACCATAAAATACTAGAAAAAACGCTCTATGTTTTTTTCATGAACTAATCTGAGTATACCTGGGTCTACACCACTACCTGTATCATCACATATATCCTTGTCCATAAATATGTTTTTATAAATGATTGAGTAAAAATTTTGAATGAGGTATTTCATGATTTAATTAACTTAATTAATATTAAAGGATTATCTGGCATGGTATAAATTCATTAAGGTTTTCATATATCCTTAGTGTTATGAACCTTTATTTTTATTTATACGAAAGAGAATTTTTCTTAAATTTAATTATCAGTATTAAAATTTAAGGGGTTGTTTTTTAAAGGGTGTTTATTGTTGATATTTAGGTATTGATATGTTTTAGATCTAATATATTTATGAATATGGTTTTTTAAACCCACCATAATGATCCTTTAGAAGTTAAGTAGGACTCTCGTGAAAAGTATATTATTATGAAATGATCATACTCTACATAGTCACACTCAATATAAATTATCATTTCATTCTATAAAGTGTAAACTTGTTTCATATTTCACTCTAGTAATCCTAATTATAGAAGACCATATATTTATGTATTATTATCTGACTAATTTCCATCATGGAATTAGTTATGACCTAAGAGGACCTTGGATTATTTAATTAGGAATGTGTATAATATCCCATGATGTTTATCATTTGAGTGATATAATGATTTTTAAAATTTATTATTCTATATACATCTATATTGTTTTGATTTAATTATCGTGTCATATATTTGTTTTAGAAGTAAAATATATATATTTTTATCTCATGTTATATGTTTTGATAAACTAAAAATGTATTTTTATTATTTTTATTTGAAAAAAATGAGCTATATTATTTTTAAAATAATTTGCATAAAATTATGATTTTACCCTACTAGGATTCCTACTCACAACCCACAAACATAATTTAGTGTGTTTAAATATCGTATCGTCTTTAATATATATTAATAAGAATATCCAGTTTAATATAATGGATAATCTAATTATATGAGTGGTTATGTAGTAGGTGATGAGTGGTGGGTTCTCACTTATCACAATGTGATGACTGGATCTGGTTATTTTTTGTTCTTTTATTTTTATACAAGCCTCATGTTTATAGCCATTTAGGATTCAAATCATCTTTTATCCTAATTTTGGTTTTCATTTTTTGTAATTTTATCTTAAATTTTCTTTTATGTTAATTTTTATGATTATAGTTTCATTCGATGTATATTATTATGATTTATTTTTCTTATTTAGTAATTTAAAGTGCTGATTATATGATTCATATTATAGAATGTGATTATTTGAAATTTGTGGCATAAAAAAATCTAGAAATGTTGTGTTGGATTTCCATATCTAAATTCCTATTTTAAAAATATAATGTGGAAAAATATTTCTTGGCGATTTATTTGATTCCATCACAACTTGTGTTCAGGTTTTGGTAATAATGAATGTGATTTTTTCCATATATTAGGCTAGATCTAGAATCTCGAGAGGGTAACTTGGGTTTATTTATTAAAAAATTGTATTAGAAAATTTTTTCTTATTATAATATTTTTGAAATTATGTACAAAGGATATAAGGTCTTCAAAACTAGAGGGGTAGGTTATGATGAAGTGTAGGGAAAATAATTTTCATGAAAAACATTTATTTTCCCTAGGATTATAGGTAAATATATTTTTGTATTTATTTTTTTATTAATTATTTTATAAAAAATTTATATATGGAATGGAAATAAAAAGACATTTAGAAGTGTATGGTTTGTGTGGAGGGGAAACAGATGATTTCAAAAATCAATAAAACCCACTTTGAAGGTCTGGTAGATTTGTATTGTAAGATTCATTGTCAGAAAATCCTTGAATCTAAATAATTATTATTTTTAGACATTTTTTTTCAAATTTTAATTTATCCTTTAATAATTTATATATGATATTTCATGTTTTTTATTAGATATTTGTGATTTTAAATCATGTCATCGTATATATTTTCATTTGGCTTTCAATGTTGTAAATAATGTTTTATTTTATTATTTGGTTTTATAGAATAATGACTCCTAGAATAGTCCTAGTGAATCCTCAGGAGGATGTGATGTATCATTTTATTTTAATCCAAGACTCTTGTATACCAAGGATTGATCGAAATAGTTGTTTGTAATAATAGTTCTATTTAAATAAAATCGTATCCTTTCATAACACATGAAATAGATCTATCTTATGAAATCACTTTTCATAATTCTTATACCTTTTTATGTAATAAGGATCAAAAAAATTTAAATGAATTGAGGGAGAAGTTAGAGGTAATATATTATTTTTTGGAAAATTTCAGGTCTAAAAGGTTATGTATGTTATATTCTTTATTCAGTTCCCCAATTTAATGTGTTTAGAGTTCATAGACCAGGCTAAGATACATGATAAATTATCATAAAATGATTTTAAAACAATAATTACATAGTATTTTTAAATTGATATGATGAATTTAGAAATATAATCGGACATTGAATGTATTTATAAATTTAAATCTTTTGGTTTTGGAATATGTTTCTTATTCCACTCAGTACTTTTAATTTTTAGGTGAACATTTTAATAACAAAACTTTGAAAGGTTGATTCTTTGAAATAGGTAATCACACTAACATTCCAAGGAATGTATTTTACTTAAAAGCAACATATCGTACTAAAATAATTTTTAAGGATTTATTATGAGAAATATACTAGGATAGGCTCCCTAAAATTGGTGTTTCTTCGTATTCTCCTGGTAATATTGAGGGTTACATTCTTGAAAATAATAGGATGTGTCATAAGTTAATTGGGAGAAGTAGTGGCAGTAATAAGTGATCATATCAATTTTATTCTTCGGTGACTATATGAAATATACCATCTATATCCTTAATGTAGTGTTATAAGATATTATAAATTTCATAATGGAGAATCCACTATAGCTTGTAAACAGTCAACCCCTTAACTATTACCTAATGCACATTATATTATTTTATCATTATGATAGAAATAATTATAGGATATATTTAAAAGTAAAATTTAAAAAAATAGTATTTTAATTTTATAATATATGTATCATTCCTAGGTTTATAATGTTGAAATTATCTTCTGTTAAAAATTGTGTTTTTTTAAACATGTTGATTTAAATATGTATAGTGATTTTTTTTAAAATACCATCATTTTTACAACATCATCATGATAAAAGAATGAAGTAGAATATTATGGATCCTTTTTTTAATAAACTTATTATGTTTTTAAGGATTAATATAGACCATATAAAAATATTATATCAAATTTATAAAACCATGTTTTACATTTTATTATCTAAGTAATGTTTAATTCAAACAAAAGAACTATTTTTGATCATTTTATTTAACTAAATAATGAAAAGGTTAAATTAAATTTTGGATTTATATTTCTGTCAAGTATATATATATATATTGTTTATTAATAATCCCTTAAATTTTATGATAATCAATCATATACATGATTTTTTGTGTGAAAACATATTTATCATAAAAATATTTTTTTCGAAAAAATTGTTTTTCATTTTATTTTAAATACTTATATTGAAAATAATTTTTACCACCTAAAAGTATTGAATATTGTAAAATAGATTCCATATTTAGAATCATAATAATAAAATTATGTAGTCAACCCCATTTCATTTTAATCATAATGAATAATTAACATGGTAAAGTTTTTCACCAAAGTAATGGATAAAAGGTTTTATGAGGGAGATAAAATAAGAGATTATGGCTTAAATATAATTAAAACTTTTCTAAAATTTACAAGTTATGTATATTTAGAACATAAATTATTCTATATTTTATAATTTTTCCAATTTTTCCATTATCCCAATAATATTTCTATAAATTATTCAATAATTTAGAATATTTTCAAATGTTCCACCCATCCTAAATATAAAATCCTAAATATAAAATGGAACCTCTTTACCTTAGTTATTCACACACGTTGAGTAACATATCATAAACAATTATTAACAATAATATATTCCAAAATCTTATATTGATGTCCTGGAAGTTTTATTCTCCCCAAAATACTATCCTATGAAGCATTAAGGTGTATGCCAATAGAGGATACCCAAAGAAGAGGTAATTGCCTTAATTGTATTCATTCAAGATTATTTATTCTTCCATATCTATAGAATATAATATATCCATCATAATAGGATAAAATTGTATCATATATATAAAAAAATTTATTATGTTGATGAGATAACCATTATTTACTTCTAATCCATCCAATGGAATATGAATGCATCGCCTGTGTGTACATGCAAACTACTGCCTCCATGAAGAATTATACATCATTTTTCATCACCACCTCATATGGTTCGTAATAATGATAGATTAAATGAATATTAATTATATGTATTATTTAATTATGATTATATAAATTTAAACTATTTGTTACCTTATTTTTCATCCCATTTATTCAAAAATGCAACCATCACCTTTGTGTACATGCAGACTACCATCTCCATGAAGTATTTTATTTCATTTATCATCACCCCTTACATAAATCATTATAAGACAAAATTTAATAAATAAATATGATATGTAATACATTATTAAGATTATATAACCATGATAAAGGATAACGGAACAAAACCATCAAACAGAAACAAGCATTGAAAAAGAAACAAGTAACACCCAAAAGTTGACTTTAAGAAAATAATAACAGATAAATGGGAAATATGATATTTTAAGATAATTATATATAGATATGTAATTATAATTATGTTTCTAATATTATTTTATACTAAATATATTGTATTATACATGATGTTAGAGCATGATCAGTAGATTAGAAGATTGAGGTAAAGGTTTTGTTTTATAATCTCTCTTTTTATAAGGAATTTGTATGTTTCAATTTCAATTGGTTGAATTGTATGTCATTTTTATCCTAAAACCAATGTAATTTCTTCAATTATTTTTATTTATATTATTTTCAAGTCTAAATTCTTTCTTTTCACTATTAGGTAATCAAATAAACATAAAAATGATTATAGTAGAAGCTGGCCTTATTAATCCTTTTTGGTTGGGAATCATTTTATTGTATATCCATATTCTTTATTTTATTAAATTATATTATTTTTTATTCACAAATTATGTTTTGAGGTTAATTTTAGTAACCATTTTATTTCAATAAAAGATTTTAAAAGGAATATTTTTAATGTTTTTCATAAATGTTTTTTTTCTTCTTTTATGAAAGTGGGAAAATATTTTTTTTAAATGTTTAACAAATGACCTCATTGTCCAAAAAAAATTATTATGAAGACTAATTTTAAAATTTTACATGAATTTTAAACTACAATCCTATTCCAATTTATTTATATTTTTTCAAAAAAAAAATTTAAAACAAAATTATTTCTACTTTTTATCAATGCAATGAACATAATATATTTATAAAGGTACTTTAAATATATTCAAACATCCTTTAATGTATCTGGCAGCCCAATCATACCACACACCATATATATTTCTGTGGATAATGATAACTTTGGTCCCATTATTAACTAGATAAAATAATAACATTTTGTATGTTTGTTTTCTAATAATGACATTTATTGATTATAAGTGAATGTTGATTATATATTATATTATTCTTCTTCTCTTTAATAAGATGAATTCATTATAATTAATAATTTACATATGGGTGTTGATATTTGGTATCCCTTGGATGCATCGGCAGTTCTCATGAGACAAACAGTCATGGGATTTTGGGGCATGCCTTTCCTATTTATGTATGATATCATGGCATGAGGCATTGGTGTGATGATTACGATTTTCAATATTCTGAATTCTATAAATATAAAAACATGCTTTTTATATCCATATGATTATTTATATTTCTATATCATCCATATATATATATATTAACCATTCATGATATTATTTTTATGAAACATTTTTCTATTATTATTCTCCTGCATAATATTTGTGGATTGGTTATTCTATGATAGCTTTGCTTTATGCACTCCATTACTAAGAATATAATATCACCCTATTATTTTGTTTATTGTACACAATTTTCCAAAATTGATATTTTTTTGGTCTCACGGATATATTATAGAAGAAATAATAAATTAATCCTAGAATTTTAAGAGGTATTCCATATTTTCATATGTAATTTGAAAATGATGTATGTATATTGTCTCTCAAGACTTCTAATCTGTCTGATCCAATGTTATCTGATATCTTGTTGTAATTTTATAGTTTTCTAAACCCATTCCATTATTATTTCCCAAGGCCTATCTGTGATGGTAAAGATATTAAGGCCTTTTACTCTTTGAAATTTCAAAACTAACTCACGTAATCACTTGATAGACAATGAAGTTTCTTGTTCCATAATTAATTCAATTGATTCATACATGTGGTTTGTTGGATCTTTTTTTGGGTCATTTTATTCTTTCAAGATGTTATTTGGTTAGTTTTTATAGTTTATTGGTTCTATAAAACATTTAGTTGATTCCTTCATACTATTGGTTTGTTTTTTATTGTATTCATTTGACTCCTTAGTATAGTTGATTAATTACTTCTTTTGGTCATATGGTTCATTCTTGTGCTCAATTGTTTCCTTTTATTGGTTGTTTAGTTCATTGATTTTGACATTAGGTTCCTTATTATAATCCTTTGTCTCCTTCATGTGGTTTATTTCTTGACACTAAATGGTCAATCCTTTCTCATGGTAAGTTAATAGTTTTCAAAATTTTCCCAATTTTCAAAAGGAAAATATTATTTAGAATAACATGAAAAATGGTTTTGTTATATAATTTAGGATTTAAACCATAAATAATTTTTTAAAATATATTTTTTAGTTATTACATCCACTATTTCTTAACAATAAATCCCATTATTTTAATTAATATCATCAACATGTTTTAAATAAAATTAAATTTGAAGAAACATGAGAAATTAGGGATTAAATTGAAAATATTCCAGTTTATTCTAAGATATTATTAGGGAATATTAAAATTTCTGATTTCCTCAACTCTATACTTTTTTTTTCGCTTAAATTTGGGAAGAAACATAACCATATTCTTGAACATTAAGAGTTTTATTCATTCACCCAAATCCTTCCCACTCATGATTATATATCATAATGTCATATTTGATATATGAGTTTTACTTATTAATTTTAACTTATAGGAATGTTTTTTGTTTTTGATCAATCCCTAAAAATATAAGCATCTTTAGGGTTATTTCATCTTCATTTTGCGTTGTTTTTCATACAACATATTTTGAAACATATTGTTTATATCGGGGGTCCAAGTTCTACCATTATTTTGTTAATATATGTGATTATTATGATTTTATATTTTATTTGGATGGTGATACAGATTAAATAATTAAAATATTAAACTTGAATAAATTAAATTGAATGAAAATTTAGAAATCACATGCGTTAATCTATTTCCATGTTTTTATAGGTTGTTCTCTCCTGAAATATAAATATACTTTTGAAATGGATGTTGTGGATACTATAAATTTTAAACCTTTGTTGTGTTAAACCCTCCACTCATAAAGGGATAAGAACATATAAGTGTGAAATGAACTAGTTGTGTGTGAATATGAAAACTGTGTAAAAACACACATGTAGGATATTAAGAATTAATAAGAAATACCCATTTAAATGATCTTTGGATTTATTTTTTTGGGAAATATATTATTGAGTACTACTAGTATGTTTGTTTGTACTTATGGTTGTGGTTGTGTGGACTAGTATATATATTTTTATGCTAGTGGTCATCATTTCAAGTGTGTGGTGGGTACTGGATATTGAAAGTGAGGTGGTTTATATAGGGTTGTGGGGAGACGACTAGTTTGCACTATTTTCTTTTGTGTGAGATCAGATGGGGTTTTGAGTGGATCATTATTGTAGTGTCTTAGTATTGGTGGAATATGTTTTCAGTAATTATGAAAGGGTAACAGTGTCTGATGAAATTTATTTAAAGTGGAATAGAATTTAAATGTCATTATTGATTTATCTAATTGAGTTATTAAGAAGAAGTTGGATGTAAATGGGAATTAAATATGAATATTGGGTAAAGTGGATTATCGTTATATTTTATATTAAATGGTGTAATCAATTAATGGTGTTTAATAATATAATCATCTTAAAGGGTTTGGGTAAATAATAAACATAAATTATTGGGGGTTATGCGTGCAACAATTAGTTTTCATGGAGTATCATTTTATTGGTTGAAATAGTGGTAAAAATAGTGTGGTGTTATTGATGGAAGAAGATAATGAAGTACTTATGTAAAAACATTGCATCAGGCTTATATGATGTCTACGTATATATTTTATTTTATTTTCATGTTACTTTTACATGAACCCCACACATATAGAGTACTATATACTAACACCTAACAGTATTGGGGGTGTTTTTCACAATGTTTGTATAACGAGAAATGATAAATGTTTACCCCAACTTCCTCACTATTTCATTGGTAGTAGTACATGGTGACAATACCCAGTTGGTAGTGACTAATAATTGATGATGTTACAGTTGGTGGTGATTCTTGAGGATGAGAGGATTTTTTATTTATTGGTGTCATTTGTGGCCGAAATAGGGAATAGAAGTGATATACTTTACAATAATGATACCCTACTTATTTTGATATGTTTTTGTGGATGGATGTGTGATGATGAAAACCCTTATCTTGTAGTGGTATATAGTTCTTTCATGATGATTTTGATGTCATCAAATAATGATGGGCCTTATGAGAGTCTTGTGTTTGTAGGGTTGAAAACTAACCAACATTAGGGAGAACTGGATATGTAGTGATAATATGACATGGAAGGTATGGGAGGACATTCCATTTGATGTTGTAGAATCAGAGTAGAAAATCAATGAGGGAAGTGTATATGGGGTTCCCTTATGAATATTTTCTTTTTATTATCTTACAAATTCTAGTATTTTCTAAATAATTCATTTTATGGTTGGGATGGGTAAAAGAACAATCTAGTTTCTTGTTGGTTAAATTTTTTTACTAGTGCGTTAGTGTTCTATTTTTTTATTTTCAAAGGAGGCCTTGGGTATGATCATAATAAGAACAAATGTTATGCTCACCATTATTATACATTTTTTTTGGTTTTTTAGAGGGATATAGAGAACGATATAGGAATTAATATCATGGATATTAGAGCTATCGTGGTGTCTCTGAATGAGTTTTCATTTTGGTATTTTCATTAGAGACATATTTTTTATTCTCTTTCATATGTAGTGGGACGGATTATTTTATTTTATTTTATGTGATCGAGTTATTTTTATTTTTTATCTTCAATATTTTTCCTTTTCATATATTGAGGGAAATTCCTCCCATTTGTGTGTTTTACTCCCTTGGGGTTAGTTGCATACTAGGGTCCTACTAGATGACAAACTAGATAGTCATTCCTTCTCTTCACTATAGACCCAAGAGGGGTACCAGTTGAGGGGGTCATGAAAAATTGGTGTAAAATGTATTTTTATAGATAGTATGGAGTTTTGAGTTAGAAATTTTGAGGCTTTCATGGACATGATAAGGAAGACATATTAGTCAAAATTACTGTGCGATGTAGTAAAGGATACACACTTGAACACTAACATTTATGTCCCATTAAGATACAAAAAAGGAACATAATCTTACTAAACACCCTATGTGATATAATTTTAAGATCTAGGTATATACCTATAGTAGATACCAACATCCTGATTGTGCGGGTTTCTAATTAAACATGATGTTTTTAAATTAAAATGAATTTAATTAATGAATATGATTAAATTCTATCCTATTGATATTTGGATTCAATAAATTGTGTTTTTTATATATAATTTTTATAGTTATCTCCATCATAAATTTCATGAGGTATAGGTTTAATACGTTGATCTAGTCGATCTTCAATGGATTGAACCAATAGAGATGAATGAGTAATGGTTGAGGGAACTTTGTGCTTTATAGAAACATGTCCTTGAAGATTATGAAGATAGTATTTATGATCAAGTGTTATAGTGTTGGTTAGAGGATCCTATGAATTCCTTATCCTAATTTTGGAATGAGTTAATTATTGGGTTCCATTGGTGTTTAGAGATATTCAAGGGGAAGCATGTCAGTGGTTGATTTTTTATCATAGAGTGTGGAAGGAGGAGGATGTATCGTAGACTGAAATCTAAAATGAGTTTTATCATATGTTGCTATTTTCAATGATTGGGACATTAAATTAGTAGGAATTATAATCCCTTCAGTAGGGGATCGTGAACGTGTGAGAGGTTATAATTATGTTTAAGAAAATCCTATGATTTTCTCCTCTTATCTTTCAAGATAATGAGTCAATACCATGGAATCTAGAAGAGGAAACATTTTTTATTATTATATATGTAGTCACTCGATTTTTGTTTCCCACATTTCAGGAGGTATAGAAAAAGGTTAATTTTATCATGTGGATAAACTCACAAAGGAGGATTTCCTAGATATGGAAATCTGTAGAGCTTCTTCATGAGTTGAGCTTATTAGGAGTAGTGATTGTGGAAGGGGGTTTTATATATCAGGGTAGTGAAGGTTATAATAACCAGGGAGTTGATTGAAGATTTATTCTTCATGATTATATGTGTATTGTGGTTCTTGATAATCAAATAGTGATTACCACTCTCATTCTATGCTTGCATAGTTTATGGTCATCATTTGGATTAGTCCTCGAACAGTTGTGGAGGTTGGTTTGCTTTATATTGTTATGTCCCTCTCCAACCACATCCATAGTAGGTCCCCAATGACATTTCAACAATAAAGGATGGTATTATTAATCCAATATCCATAGGTAGATAAATTTTATAGATTGTATCCCCATGATGGTCATCATCCTTAGGGACCCGGACTAGAGTATGGTCATGGAGGTTGTCAGCAGTGTGACAAAGAACATTATTGTCAGAAGGTGTATGCTATAAAGGTATGATTGGTTTAGGGATCAATGGATGTTCAAGGTATGCTCATTTTATCATATGGCTTGGTTTTTTATTTTTATTCATTATATATAGTCACATACATTTTTTGCACCAACTCTAGTATGTGTGTTAGGACTAGAGTTAGAGAGTCTTCTGGTTCCTGTGGAGATATCTATGTGTGTTGGATGTAGGGATTTATTTTTTGATATATAAAAGGGACATATAATGATGACTTTATAGTAACAGTATGTGGGGATTTTCTTCTTATTAATTATGTATCAATATGATGTCATCCTTAGCATAGATTAGTTGTATTATGTATGTGTGGTTGTTTACATTTTTCGAGAAGATTAGTTTTTTTATATAGTGGGACAATGATTGTTGTTTGATTGAAATATGATAAATCAGATGGGTGGAACGTTTTTAGATATTATTTTATCAATATTGGATTAATTTTTAGTAGAGTACCAGGTGGTGGATAGACCTAGATTTTTTGAGGATTTTATTCAAGTCATTTTAATGAGGTCATGGAACTACCCCTTGACCTGATTTCTAATTTGGGATAGAGATATAATTGGGTGTCACTCTTATTTCAATGAATACTTATCATATAGAACCCCTTGAGTAGTGTTATTTGAGACTCCATATTAATTATTTGTAGTAGACATGATTAATCCTTCCCATTGTATCTCTTTAAGGTGATGTCTTTTTGTTATCAAAGAAGGTAGTTAGTAGTTTGAGGATGGGCATGAAAACCCGATAGATAAAATAGGTGATGGTTAAGAAAATTTACCATTCCTCGGAATAGATGATCAATTTGAATTACTAAATGTTTCGAATTTTTTTTAAAGATCGATCTACAATTTAGATATCACCATATAAGTGTGAATGAAGTGGTTATCTCAATTGTTTCCTTCTAGAGAAGGTATTGGAACATTACATAATTGTTAAGGTATTTCAGTGTCACGAATACACCAACTATGTTCTTTTGGATCATG
The DNA here is from genome assembly GCA_963277665.1 of Viscum album. Classification (NCBI taxonomy): domain Eukaryota; kingdom Viridiplantae; phylum Streptophyta; class Magnoliopsida; order Santalales; family Viscaceae; genus Viscum; species Viscum album. The sequence continues at coordinate 530,904,346 of OY728159.1, read as the reverse complement.
AAATATATTTTCCATGAGTTCATATACTAGTTAAAATTATTTTTCATCAATAAAATCCTTATATTGTCAAGTTCAAAGTAGGAACATGTCTTGTATCATAGAACTATCTTGTGGCTTCTTGATGTAATCCACTCCATTGAAGTTTTTCTAAGTGTGTGTTTTGGACATGGTAGTTGAATTTCCTTATATATATAGTGTATTAAAATGGTCTGGTCCTAAACCTCTCAAATATCGAGGTAGTCATTTCTTGGTTAGCATGCATGAATGTAATAGAGGTCAATAGCTTCTGGGGTCTTATGGGTTATTACTATAGGTTTATTTCTAAATTCCTTTGGGTTTTAGCTTCATTTGTTGAATTGAAAAGGAAATTCCAAGATTTCATCTAGATTTTTTAATGGTAGGTAAATTTAAAATACCTAAAATAGTGGTTTATTTGTTTCCCATATGCTTCATTTTTCTTAGAATGGGTTGGGATTCTTCTTAATATAGAACATGGAAGTGATCTGTTATGGGTCTATCATTTGAATCCCCATGAGAATAATTATTCCACATATGAATTGGACATGGTGATAATGGTGTTTTCCAAAAAATATTGATGATATTACCTCATCATAGAGAATGTTTGGGTCTTCATTGACGATAATAATCTGAGGTATGTCTTATCATAGTAGGATCTAAAGATACATAAATGGAGGTTGATATATTTTCACCATGCTTATGCTTTTGAGATTTGAAACACACCATTAAAGGGGAATGTATTTATTAATGAACTAGGACAAAAGTAACATAGAGATGTTATTTAGGAGTCTGATGATGTCTGGAAGGGTATGGAAGTGCGTGCTGTGAGAATCTCAATGTTGATGAAATAAATGGTAGAGATTTTCTCTATCATCTAGAATATGATACATTAATGACTTAGAAGGTGGGGGAGTCTCAGTGAGGAGTCTCAATATTGGAATTGATATGAGACCATCACAATCAATGTTGTTCTTTTGAGGGGTTGTCCTAGGATGATCATAATCAGATGTTGTTTATGGAAAAATTATTTGTTCTATTGGATATGTATGAGGTAGTTTTCCATGATTTTAAAATATTACCCCATTCATCACATCTACATATGTCTAAGATGTACAAACACTTAAGGATTTGGATTTTGTTTCCCTGGATGAAGTAGTCAATGGTTGAACTCATAGGGAGGGGTCTAGATTTTCAATAGGATATAGATAAGAACTATATTAATAGTGGTTTATTAAAAACATTTTATATCCCCAAGTGGAATTTTAAGTGCATTTCAAAATATTTTTCATTTGGGTAACTTTTAGAATGGGGTGGGTTTGAGTCCATTTGGGTAATCATGGACCGATTACTGAATTTGTCCCATTTTATGGAAATCTAGGATGAAAGTGTTGTGGATCATTTAGAAAGGTGGTATATGGATGATATTGTGAGACTCAGTTGGGTATGAAAGAAAATTATATTCGACCAGGATTCTAATTTTACCACACTTCCCTAAGTAGGATTAGAGTATTCCATTTTATCTAAACTCTACCTTAGAAATTCTTTCCATACACAGATATATGGTTCAATAGAGTGTACCATCCAAGGAGTGGAGAATTTTTTATGGGTTTACTTCTTGTAATATAGAGAATCATGGGTTACTGAACATCAATTAGCTGTGTTTTACTATATCAATATATATCACTCTTCCAATAGTATGCATCTTTATGATCCATTTTATGGAAGGTCATGTATTTATTTATAGTGTTAGACTAGGGTTGGGGATTTAGTAGCCCTCGGTCTTGCCAGGGATAAAAAAAATAAAAAAGAGGATATAGTTGTTTGGGAGATTAATAAGGGGGTGTAGGACTATGATAATTCCTATGATGATCGTTAGAAGAGGCCCTTAGAGATTGATTTTGGAGCCATTTATTTTGGAAGGTTTCCCCTCATCATGGTTTGTGGAAGTTTTTCTATGAGAGTAAGAATTCTCCTAGTTTTATTACACATTTTGATGTGTTGAAGCATATTAGTGAGGTGAATACTTATCTAGCACACCCAAAACTACATTATAGAGTTCATGATGTCTTTTATGTGTCCCAGCTGTATTATAATCTTCACAATGAGACCCCCATGTTATTGATAGGGGTGAGTTTGACATTATGGATGATGTGCTATTTGTGGAGAAATCAGTTGAGGTCTTGAATCATTGGTAGAATGTACTACATTGGTGATATATCCCCTTGGTTCAAGTTTTTTATAGCTATGGTGTGATGTAGTAGAGTACTTGGGAGTGGGAGTAGAATATGTGCACCCAATACCATTATTTTTTAATGGATGATCATTCTAGGTGTGTTACTTATCTTATTCATTCTAACCACTAAGATGATGTCTTATCCTTAAAATTTATATAATTTCAACTCTATACATTGGTCACTGATGTTTCCTGACTATGTATTTTTTCTTTATATGTGTGTTTTTTCCTTTTATAATTATATCATTGAGAGGTATCTCGTGAGTGATTTTGCATACAACCATTCTCCTTTACTATGTGTGTTATTTTTATTTCTGAGAATAAGAATTATCCGTGAGGTATCTGATATAATATATATAGTTATGAAATCCTCTCTTTTTTGATTCCCTTGGGTCTAGAAGCATCAAGATGGAGTTCAATTGCATGTTTCCTTTTTGAAATTTCTAAAAAATTTACATGATAACTTGATTGACCTTGTTGTATCTTGTCTCATCATGGGATCATTTGATTCCATTGTAATATTGGTTGGTTCCATCATTTGGTGATCATATTTATTCATGAAATAATTCGTTTTTGTTTTTTCCATTTTTCTTCTTCTTACGATCAGTTTATTCTTTCTTGTTTTTTTTGTTCCCTCTTACTATTAGTTAATTCTTTGATGTGGTTGGTCGGTTCCTTATTTTAATCAGTTCAATCCTACTAGTGATAATTTGATTCCTTCATTTGGTATGTTAGTTTCTTTATACGGTTGGTTGGAACCTTTATATAGTTTGTTGGTACATTTATGTGGTTGGTTTCTTGAAAATTTTCAGTCAATCCCTTATGATGTCCGATTTAAAAATATGCAAAATTTCTTATTTTGTTAAAATACCTAGATTTTCAAAAATGATACGAAAAATGATTTTAAAATAGTATTTGATATTTAAATATTAAATAATTCTCTCAAATAATGTGTTATATTAATTAATAATATAATTTTAATTTTTTAAATTATATGTTTTTAAATGACCCATTCTATATATATTTATTAAAAAAATTATAAATACATGAAAGAGGAAAGTTGAAAACATTAATCTTTGGAGTTATTAAATGATATATATCAAGAAACATAACATATGAAATTTCCTATATTCATGTATTTTTATGTTTCCATAGAGTATGGACAATTCCTAACCTTATTTTTGAACCATAAGAGTTTCCCACATTAATTTGTATCCTTTATTCACATGATTCCAAGAATATTCACAATCCCTTTCTTCCTTTAATTTTTTTCAACATTATGTGACATTTAAGGTATGTTTTTCCCTATTAATTTTTATTCTCTGAAAGTGTTCTATTTTTGATCTATCACTTACATTTACAATATCTAGATGGTGAAATCATATTCAATTGCCATTATTTTCAATGTAGTGTATTTCAGAACATCGTTTCCCGATAGGGGATCCTATTGTCCTCTTATTTATTGAATTTTAGTGATAAGTATGCATTATTTAAAAATAGTTGGGGGTTATAGATTAATTAATGAAGATAATGATCCAAACTAAATTTTATTGTGTTAAAAGGGGAGTAATTTTGAACATTTTTTCCTTTATTATTAATGATTTTTCTCTATTGAAATATATAACCTCTTTTGAGATTCATGATTTGAATACATTGAATTATAAACCATTTATTTATTAATCCATCCCAAATTAAAGGTTAAGAAAATATATTTAGATAATGAATTGGTTGAGTGAAAATATGAAAACTATGTGAAAATATACAATGTATGAGATGATAAATTATTGAGTACCCCCCACCAATTGACTTGTGTATTTATGTGGTTTGTTAATGTATTTTTCTTTTTTGATGGTAATTTTTTCCTTATGTTTGTGCATCTTTGTAGAGATTGAATAATGATTGTTGTGGTCAGTTCTAGTGCATAATTTGTTGTAGGAATTCAAAGGGTGATGTTTTATATGTGGGTTTTGGTGAGTTGGATGGATTTCATTAAGGGATTTGGTTTGAAACCTGAAGGGTAGGAGAGTGTTTCCATGTTGTTTATCCTAGTATGATAGAATACGAGGTTGGTAATGATGAATGGGTAATGGTGTTGGATGGGATTTGATAAATAAGGATTGTAATTTAATTGTAGTAACTGGTTTAACCAATTGAATATTAATAAATAGGATATATTTAAAAGTGAATTAAATGAAATGGTTTTCTATAGTGGGTTTTCATCAAATTTTAATTCAGATAGATTAAAAAAATGAATGATGGATGGTAATATAACATCTTGAAAAGGGGACGTAATTGTAATTGAATTAAAGTTTGTTTTGTTTATATTTGTTAGGTGTTTTGGATTTACATTTTAAGGGAAGATTCATGTGGTAACAAAAATGAGTTGTTATTGATAGAAAAAAATTATGAAGTATTTATGAAAAACCATTTTGTCAAGATTATGTGTTTTTTATGTATATATATATATATATTTATATATGATTTATTTTCATGTTAATTTTATTTTAACCCCACCCATTTTTCGTATAATATACTAATGCCCAACTGTTTTGGGGATACATTCTCCAACATCTTAAAAGTGAGTAACAAATAACTAATTATCCATCTCCCCCACTCTTCTTTCAGTAGTAATACATTGTGGTGATACCTAGTTAGTGTTTTGCACTGACAAATGGATTTGTGGTTGTGGAATTGTGATAATGTAAATAATTTTGTGGTAATGGTAGAAGAGATTTACATAATCACATTGATGCCATCATTGGATAATGGGCCCTATTGGAGTTTGGGCATAGTAGGTTTATTACCCGACCTATATTACAGATATCTTCATAAGTGGTGATGAGATTACATAGAAGAAATGGGAGAACTTGATATTTGACATTGTGGTGTGATAATAGAAACTCAGTTGGGGAAAATTTTTCAATGCTTTCTTGATATTATGTTACTACATGTTTGAATTATTTTGTGTATAATCCATAGTTTGCTAGGGGTAGATAATTACCTATCAAGGTAATATATGGTCATGTTGTTTTTTCACAAGTGAATTATCACACCCTTTACCCATTTAACAAATATACCTCAGCTATGATTTTATGAAGTATAAATGGTATATACACCCTATATATAAATTATTATTTTTACTTTTCTAAGAGGCTTATCGGGAGTAAGTAGGGAATTACAAGTATGGTTATCAGAGAAGTTATTGAGTCACTACTAGAGTTTTTTTTCATATTAAATTTGGAGACTGATGTACCCATCTGACAATAATGATGATATATTAAATTTATTGTAAATAGTATGTGGAACATTCAGTTATTATGTTGATGTTAATGATTCATATTGAAGTAACAGAAGTAGTCTAACATAATTTTATATTATAGATATTGGAACCATTATAAAAGGGAACATCATGCATGTAAGATCAACTATTGAATGATGTAAGAAACATGTCACCGTACGTAAGGAGGAAGAGACAGATGTTAATGATATTTACGGTTTTAGATAAATTCATTATTTTTATTTGAAGAAGTATATGGACAGAAATTGACTATTGAGATGATATTAAAGACATAGAAAAAGTATATAAAGAAAAATAATAATTTTCTATAGGAATGGTTTATGAATGTGTGATCAAATGGGAGATTAGAGAGATCCCGTTAATGGTGAATCTGAAATATGATAAAATTTGAGATCTAATAAACTAAAGTCAAAACTATATCTAATAAGTTGAAAAAACAGTTACTCCATGAAATTTTGAAGTAAAAAATGTTCCTTAAAATGGAGGATACAGTATGTTAAAGTAGTCCAGATTATTAAAAGATAAGTTCAAATGAAATATAATTCCATCAATAATTATGGGGGAATGAAGTACAACATTGATTAAGTTTAAAATACAAAATTTTATTATATATTAGATGGTTGATGATAAATGATCTAGAATATTATAATAAGGGAGATGTAATCTATAGAACCACTATAGGATAAGTATTATAAGATAAATCACTGGATGTTTTGGTAGTAGAATGATGTTTTATAATATGATTAGAGAAAAAATATCACTTTAGTGTAATGAAGATTGATGATTCATGTTTTTGTTTCAATGGAATTTTGAGCATCAAAAGTCTATAGTACAAGTTGATAAAGCGAGGATGTTAAAAGAAAAATCATGAATTTTGTGATTTTGTAATGCTATATACCATCAGATGCACTGTTTTTTATCAAACCTACTGAATGTGTTGAATGGATACAGGGGAATGAGTTGAGATAAAGGTGATGAATTTCCTAATGTAAATTCCCTATAAGTATGTTATCAATAAGTAAATTCACATGATGTATATTCAATAAAAGTATATAATTCAGAATAATATTTATCAAAATTTCCTTCACTATAAGTAAATTGATGAGATTTATACTAACTGAATGTATATTAACCATAAGAATATTCACCAAAAGTAAATTATATGGAAGTAAATTCACATCAATTATAATCACCATATGTAAATTCACCAGAATTACATTAAATATAAGTACATTTCCCAAAATACATTCATCATATGTACATTTAGTAGTAGCTGTTGAGTGACTTCATAGAAATACTATGAAGTAATAATTATTATGTCGATGATAATAAATACATTGAATGATCAATATTCATGAAGGAGAGATTGTGATTATATATTATATATATGGATGAGTTAAATAATATTTATGAATATTTTTATAGATTATTTAAAAATGATAATCTCAAATATCATTAGAAGATATTGGATGTTGTTGACCAAAGACATTATGTTATATGTAGTTTCAAAATAGAGCCTGCACATTCAATAAATAAATCTATCGTAACATATCTATATAATTGAGGAACATCATTTTATTGTTAATTTATCCAATGATAATGCATTAAGAGAGAGCTGATACTATATAGAAATAATATTTAGGGAAAAAACAAAAAATATCATTAAAGAAAGATTCAGTTGGGTGAAGTTTTTTTGAAGAAAAAAAGGTAAAGTTTTTATGAATTTAGTGAGCCTTATGGATTTTGAATACAGAATGGTGGTGACCCATAAAAATATAACATTAAAATCAGTGGTTATTTTTGGCATCATTGTTTTAGGTTGTGAGTTCTACTGATGAATAATCTACTAGATGTACAGTGTAGGCCGACGTTCATGTGAGTTCAATGGAAAATTAACTAGAACTCAAAGACCTATCCTAATTTTTTGGAACTTTATAAACATTAGGGAACCAATATAATCTACTTTCATGGAATATTTTTTTATGATTCCCAAATCAGTTCAAGTTAATTTTTTCCCATACAACATCTATTTGATAATAAAATTATTAAGGGAAATTTCATGACTTGATGGGATTTGACAAGGAAATATTTCAGTTCTCACATTAATTCCAAACCATATAAAAATCCTTGTGTACTCTTTACATTAAATTATCCACATTTTTTAGGATAAATTGGTGATGTAATGAAAAAAATTTCTATATATCCTAACTAATGAAAAGGGTTCGATCAATATAAAGGAAATAGTTAGTTTAACATGAGCATAATAAGTAATATGTTTTCACCCCTAACTCACCCCAATCAAGGTGAATTCATGATCCTTTTGCACTCCCAATTAGTATATTAGGGTTTGTTCCATCAGATTGGATCATTAATTTTATATCAAACATTATTTTCACTGATCGATATGAAGTGTACATTTCATGATGTTGAAAGCTTACGTCCTCTGGAAGTAAAAGAATTGGAAGATATGTTTATCTAGAATTTATAAATTTGGAACATTTGTAATTTCATAAAATTATTTCATTTCCCCAATATTTTTAAATAACATTTTGTTCAATAGAACATATGTCAGGGAACACTGAGCTTAAATGAACCATAAAGTAATATTATTTTAAATATGATCATTATAACATAGTTATTGAATTGGATGGTATGAATATGAGTAAATAAATTGTTAAATATATGTATAATTGTCCTACTCAATTCAAATTTAAGGATTAATTTTTAAAAAATAACACTCATAATTCAGTGAAGTCATTTTACGATTCAAAAATATTTTTTCTACAAAAATTATTTTCATTTATTTTGTGAGAAATATTATAATTAACAAATGCCACTTTTGAAAATTTTATATAAAAAAATTATATAATAAATGTTCATAAAAAATAATTAAGGGGAAATTTGGGGATTTTTATAGACTTATTAATTTTTCAATGAAATGTAAGAAAATATAGATTTTAATGAAAAATATCTTTTCAATTAAAGTCTTTTTAAATTCCCATTTTTTTGTTTTATTTTAAAATTTAATTTGTTAATTTTGATTAATAAAAATCCAATTAATGTTAATGGAATCACCTTTATTGTGATTTCTCAAACATAGGTTCCACTCAGAGGTTCCCCAATCCCATTTGGGAAAAAGGCCATAGGCGCATCTCCCCGAATTCTAGAGGATACTGACTAGTGGTGGTGGCCTTGGGTGTGTCTGTAGGGATAATATAACTCATTACTAGAGTGAAACCAAGGATAAAAGTAATAATAGTTAAATAGTGAAAGAAGTGTAAACTGATGGCACAACAGAAGCATGTAAAATAGTAGACAATAAGTGAAACTGAAAATAATATAAAAAATATGATGATACATATAATGTATCTATAAAAAAATTAAAACATGGATACAAGGATGAATGTAAAACATGTTATACAAGAGAATAAAAAACAATCAAAAAAAATCTCTAACATCCTGATTTTTATATTGTTCATCTAATAACAAGCTCCATCCTAATGAAAGAAAGTAATATCATGTGTATAGAGAAGAACAATTCCCCTTGTCAACACCTGCATACATGTAATCAACATGGTTACCAATGGCGTCCCATATAGGATGTGAGATAAAACTTTGTATTCCACCTAAAATTTCATCTATACCAAAGAGTCCATGTTATACAAACTGAAACGGTGTCCGAGCATGCATATATAAAAGTAGAGAGATAGAGTAATGTAAATACCCAAGTACCAACCTCATCCTCAGTTGGTGTCTGAACATAAAAACATTTAATTAATTAATTAATTATATTAGAGTTTATATATGTCACATGAGGTATAATGAGAACATATATCTAGACGTGATAGTAGTAATGATAACATATCCAAGAAACAAGGAATCCTTGGTGATGATATTAGTAAAGAACAACTAATGTAATAAAAATGGAATCATTGTCCCCAAGATTCGGGCCAACATAGTAATTATATGTAGCTTTAATAAATGGTTATTATTATAATCCATTGGGGAAAACCCATTCCAATCCATAATAATTTAATAATAACTAAGTCCAAGTAATTAATCCAATGTAAAATGGGATAAGAAATGACTTTGAAAAATGGTGTATGCAAGGCGCCATATGTTTGTAAACGCCATGATCAATACGAGGAGTGTATCCAAGGAATCCTCTAATGAAAATGGAGGGATCATATAGTGTCATACCAAGAATCCACATATAGAAAATGATCAGGTTATAAGGTGGGAATCGACCATAGAAACTGATATCCCTAAATCAAAATAGAATCCACAAGTGCTCATAGACTTCCCTCAATAATTCATGTCTAGATAGAGTCTAACCACTCGTGTAATGATGTCAAGATCCATATGCATTAGTAACCTTATACTTGATTCATTATTTATTTATTTTGATGTTGTAATCAGTATATTTAACAATTCAAAGGGTTCATTCCATGCCATTCCATAATGTGACATGGGTAAAGTAAAAGGAACCATTTTTTATCTCATATAAGTCTTATTCAATTCAATTGGTTCACTCTGCTACCTTCTATAAGCATATAATGGTGTTCTAAATATGTTTAACCAAGTAATTATTTCATATTTAATTAGGCTAAGTCATATATTTATAATGTACTTGACACCTCTATAATTAATATTCATTTATCAAGTTGACGTACTTACCATAGGAGTGTCATGTGACAATATTACTTATTCTGCCAATTTATAATTAATTTATCTATTTATACACATTCCATTATCAAGTACCTGTGAATGTACACTCGAATGGTGGTATTTATAATATTAAAAATCTACTAATGTAATAAACGATCTAAACCCCCTACTTGGGTTGGTCGGAATTGAGGATTTAACATATAATGATGGATAATATAAATAATAAGGGTGATATAAAATAGTTCTGAATACTAGAATAAATACGCATGAATTAATAAGTCAATGCCTAATGAAATTAGTGCAAACACACAAGAATTTATAAAATGAAAATCTTGGTTAGTGAGTTATAGACCACCTACCTTCGTCTCGTATGACCCTCTTCATCTAGTATGAGCCTTTAGTTTGTCCTAGATTAGAGAAGATCCGAAAAATGGACCAACAAACTAAAAATATAGAATATTATCTAGCACCTCAACTAATTTATCAAGGAGAATGGAAAATTAATAGTGGATAAAAATTAATTAATATATTATGGAGTTGAATCTATCATGAGGAGTGGGGATCAAATCAGGTGTCAGATCTGAGGTTGGTAGAAAAAAACAATTTGATATCAAAGAGAAGAAAAATGGATATGGTTTCCAATTAGAAGAATAAAATGAGTAAGGAGGGTTAAAAAATAATTAATGGAATTTTTGTAATGTTTTCCCAAAACAGGGTCTCATAGTTGGGGAGAAAATGAACCAATTATGCATCTATTGTTCTGAAAATGGGGAACCTGTATGGTTTGGAAAACGATGTTACAACTTTAAAATTATATTATTATAAAAACTATAGAAATATTTTATGGTTGTGTGGACTATGGTCCACGGTTATGGAAAACAATTCAATTTACTTCACCGAACTATCCAAACCTGCACGGTTAGCAGAGACAGTGTTGATTGGGCATCACAGTTTCTACTAAACCTGTGGGATAGTGATTTTCACCACTGATATGTGTTCCAATCTTCAAGCAATACGCTGACAACCTAAAAACATTTCTTAACTCATTAGGAATCTGTAAAAGGTCCAAAATAAATAATTAGACCAAGTTTAGATGGATCCATACCCGAGATAAAATCCAGGTTCATAAAGTATTCCACCATTAAAGGAACTTGTCCCTGATTTCACCTTCTACGGGAGGAAAACATCATCTGGGAATAACTATATAAACTATAATCATTTATTGGACTCGAACTCCCATGTCTCATCCATTAAAAAGAAGTAAAGCTATAAACCATATAATAGAGGGAAAAACTGACATTAGAGATCCTTTGGGATCAGTTCAGTGATGCATATATGATTCTCTTCAAATAAATCATTTGTATCTAATACAACTTCCTTATGATCAAAAGTGTTATATGGGTCAGCATGATAATGTTGAAGCTGTGAAATTTTGAAGATTTCGTGTAGGGATACTACCTCAGAGTTAGTAACAACCCATAGGCTAAAAGCTTGGCTCTCTCCAGAATCGTAAACAACCCTATATAAAGAGGTGAAAACTTCAATTGGCTATGTATCCATATATTCTCAATATCAGGAGATACCCACTGGTTAACATGATCCCTATCCATGAACTCAAGAGGTCATCGATAGAGATCAACATAAGAATTGTATATAGATTAAGTAATATAAATATGCTTCCTAATCTGCTAAACCTTCTATAAAGTCTAATGTACAAGATGAGGACCCTATTGTTTTACCTCACTGGCCTCTAGCCATCATTGAGTTGAATGGAACGACCTACCATAAAATTCCCCAAATGGTGAAATCTAAATTATAACCTAAAATCAATTAATAGGCGATATCAATGAGAAGGATATGATTCTCCCAATAACCACTAAAATCAAGTGCACATGCTCAAAGAATTTCATTTAAAACACAAATCATTAGCTCTGATTGGCCATCAGCCTATGAGTGGACATTTGTGCTTAGAATAACTTGTGCATCCATATGTTTTAGCAACCCCTACAGGAGCCATGATGTGGAATGTGAATCCCTATTTAGTATGATAGAATGAGGGAACCAATGTAGTTATTTGAACTCATGGATGTACAATCCTCCCAACTCATCAACAGAGAAGTCTCTCAGATAGAATGGAAGTGGGATACTTTTGAAAATTGGTCAATAACTAACCATTCCACATTACTACGTCTATATAGCCTTGGTAATCCCATTACAAATTTAATGTAAAATTCTTCCCATTTCCATTGTTTTATTGGAAGTGGATAAAAAATCTTGTAGGTCATTGGTGATTTGAATTTACCTACTAACAGGTGGAACACCTTGTGATATAGCATGCTATCTAAAATTTCATAAAGGCCACCAATATTTTCATCGTATATATTAATACATTTTTGAGTTTCTTGGAAGAAATTACCATTAAGAAGAATAGACATCATACATCAGTTAATCTCTCATATCTGTAGGAACCCAGAAATTTCCATGTATATAATAGATGTAATCTCAATCCATAGACCAATCTGAAGGTTGGTCATCTCCTTAAATATTCTCTAGGAAAATTGATCCTTTAGAATATAAAAATTTCATGATCTTCACCTTCTCCGAGTGGAAATAAATTATTGTCAAGGTTTAGAGATAATAGTTCTAATGAATATCATAAAACAATAGAAATATCTCAATGAAAAAATATATCATTTTCCATTCCTCACTGGCTTCCTGTAGAGCATGTGCCTATGTTTTCCAACCCAACGCACCCCCTACCGCATTGCCTTTTCTAAGAGAATAATAAATGTCAAAATCAAATGGCTAAATTTATTTGACACATATCCACTATCTATGGTTCAATTCATGATGTGTAGAGATATATTTTAGGAATATATGGTCCTAATACACCTCAAAGTGCTAACCCAATAGAAAGTGTCTCATGTTACCTAATTCATGGACAACCTCTGCTAACTCACGGTTTAATGTAAAGTAGTTTTTCTCCAAGGGCCTAAATATCCTTGATCTATAAACATTGACTCTATCCTCTTATATAATCAATGCTCCCTTGTTAATTCCTAATTCATCAAAAACACTATAAAGACTCTTCTAGTATCTAGTATAACTGGAATATGTGTCATGACAATCCACATGTTTAGCTCCTAAAAGGAATACTATCACTCTTCTTATCATTGAATCATAACACCCTTTTTTGTAAGACTAGTATGAGATATAGAAAGGTGTGAGAATTTTGATATGAAATTCCTATAATTTCCAGCTAGGCCTAAGAAACAATATATATCAATCACATTCTTGGATCACTCTAAGGAAAAACAGCTCTCACCTTCTCTATTTCAATAAATACTCCTGATTTAGAGTTAATATGACCCATGAAGTGACATTTTTCAATCTAAAAGTTGAACTTCACCAGATTAGAATAAATATGATTCACTCTCTATGTATTTAGAATTATATAAATTTTCATATCATGGTCTTTATGAGTGTGAGAATACACTAAGATTTCATCAACCAAGAGAACAAAAAAATTGATAGGGGCGAAAAACCCTATTCATTAGGCCCATAAAAATTGAGGGTGCGTTCATGAGACCAAATTATAAAATAAAATACTCAAACATACCATAAATTCTACACACAAATGTATTAGGTATGTTTGATGGCATGAATCACATATGATGATAGCCTAATATCGGTTTTATCTTTTAAAATTCCTTATATCCATAGAGCATTTCAAAGATATCAACTCTTCAAGGTTGTGGATAATGATTCATCAACATATGATATTTTAACCACATGTAATTCATGCATAGGTGAAGGATTGTATCCACCTTCTTGTAGAAAATCATAAGAGAACCCAAAGATGATGTTCTAGGAATTATTAAACATTAGGCCTCTAAATCCTCTGACAGTTGGTTGAGTTACATGTTAAAATTATGTTCTATCCAATATAGAGGAATGGGAACTAGTGATACTCTTGGAACACTCTCAATCATAAACTCTAACTCTCTCTCTAGGTAATCCAAAAAAATAAGCAATAATGATCTACCTAAAATGATATAATATTAGATGGAATTTATCTTTATGTGAACTTTTATAATCTATGAAAGGATTAGAAATCAAGACCATAGCTCCACCGAGACCCTATTGCTTCGATCTAGCTCTACTAGCCTGGACATCCTAGTCGCACTATTATAGATAACAACTTCCCTCTAGTATTGAAAATGATACCCTATAGAGATATATATCTATAATTTAATGATACAAGACCATCCAATATATCCTGAGAATGAAATCTAGTCTAGTCATCTAGAGAACAATGAGGTCCCATAGGAGAGGGTAACTCTCTACCTTAAAGGGATAGTCCCTGTATTGGTGTGTTCCATTTTATTATACTCCTAATGGTTTATCAAGGGTCATTACACCACATTAATAATGTTTATAAATCTTGAGACGTTATACAATATATAATGATATGAAGGAATATAATGAACTTGTATAAAATACACCAAATAGTATAGTGGAGGCTACTATAATAGTACCTCATACTATAGATGGTCCTTCACTATGATCCTCTAATATTAGCTGTAATGAATGAAAATTACCTAATCCATGGATTTGTGATATAATCGGACTACCCTGAGTATGACCCCTCTACTAGCACTGATGATCAAGAGTCTGGTTACCACAGTCATAACTTCCTCACAATTTATTCTTCTTAGTGTTACTCCAACTCCCCTGATTTATCATAGAATAACCTTCCCCTGAAGGTGGAGTTGGTGTCCATCCCCTTCCATTGTAAGAATATGGAAAGGGTAGACAAATTCTATGAATATTTCCCATGAGGCCTCTTGATTGATAGTCTATCAAGTCTTTATCGAAAAATGGATTCATACTACTCATCCATGTACATTGATTTCATACAACAGAGCTTCCAATGTGGTTAGTCCAACCACCACTAATCTAGTGTGAAACTACAAAGGAATGTTTCATACTATGGGAATAACAACATGACTTCCTTGATAATGATACTCTATGCTTAGTACTATCTCATTCCAATAAGTTTCTCTCATTAATAAGAGCCTGCTTAAAAATATTATAGAAATTAAGCATGAAAACCAAATTCACCTAAGCACGGATGGAATACTAAATCCCATCCTCCAAGAGTATATCATGAAAAATATCTTCACTATCTAAAAGAATTGAAAATAAATTAAAATCATTAAAACACCTTGAATACTCCATAACTAACGTAATTACATGCTCTAGATGCATGAACTCTCTATCATGATTAACCCATAGTATATGTAGTTTAAAATTTTACTTAGAACATGCCCTGATGATGATTGTCCTGGGTAATCACATCCCAAAAGTGCTTGGTCAAATAATGATGTATGTACATAAAAATATTGACCCTCTTCTATGATGGAATCTCTAGTTTCCTAATGATAGATAGGGTTCCCTCTAGCAATGACTCTGGAGTTATAGACCATCATCACCCAAGATGGTCTAAGGTTGATCCTACTAGAACTCAAGTGTCATATCATTCAACGTATGTGTGAGTTTCGAAGTACCTTTCATGGAGTGCATCAGATGTAGGAAAATCTCATTAGGTTGACACTCAATGCCCAAATAAGTTATATTAAGTGGTTACTCAAGTTTTAGTAATGAACGTAATACTTTTGGCTAAGGGCCCATCCCATGTGGAGAATGTTTTTCACCAAACACCTAGTGTACGAAATGAGGATGTTTTTGTTTCATTGTTCTAAAAATTTCCAGAACATGCCTTATAACTAGATTTCAAGAAGATATATACAAAAACAGAACCATATACTAAGAGTAAGGTCTCACTACCTATGGTGTACTGCCCCAAATACCGAAAAATAATACCATGTATTGGTAAGCTTTGATTTTTAAATTACAAGTGTTCTATTAGACATAGGTTAGTAGCACCATCCTCCCCATTTACTAGAACCCATTTATTTTTAAGTTGGATTTATCATTTTTTAAATGATTTATTTAGTTATAAACATATATCGATGTCTGATCTAAAATGGATTTTAAATTTTAGTGAATCATGGACTATACACCTTGTCATTGAAATTGATACCCAATTAATTTTTAATTATCATAGTCTACATTCGATCTCAGAATGTAACATGTTATATACAGTGGATTGAGTTAGTAAACTAACCATTTCAACCCATGAGGTCTCATAAGACTTATAAATTAAAATATGAAATAACATAATCATATCCAAAGAATAGTATGATCATATATATAAATAAGGTTCACTCAATAAAAAATGATATAATGAAAAATGAAAGCAGTGAATTGCACCTATATTCAATGGAATATGCATGGAATGTGAATTATAGGTGCCTTTGAAAGATGCATTTAACAATTCTACCTTCCCTTATATCATCAGGATAAAAATGAAATAAAATTATCAATTAGAATAATAATAATCACAATCACATAGCATGTACTTCACCCAATGGTGAAAAGATATTAAATGAAATAAGAAGAAGACAACAATAATTATTATTCAAGAAACATGGAATTTACCCTAAACATGGGATATCATCCTTGAATAATGGCCTATATACAAGTTCCAAAGCATTCGTAATATCTGGTCTACTATAAAAAAATGTAGATAAATAATGGAATGACTATGATACGACTTTCTGACATCCTGAACCCATGTACCACCTAGATGTAACTTAAGCTTGGTTGGCCAAAAGACCTCAAGAACATCTCCTTAAATGTCAGAGGCTTTCTACTAGTAGTAATGGCCTATGGTGTGTCTTAGTGGAGACTATTCCTTAATTACTAGTGTATAGAACAACCGATAATGTAATAACATGTATGTAGAAGAACTATAAATAGATGGAATAGAGGAAATGGAACAAATAATAAGCAATAGGTGAAACTGATAGTAATATACAAAATATGTTGATAGATGACGTGTCTTCATAAAACTTTAATACATGGATATAAGGTAGTAGCTAAATATACTATATTAATGATGAAAAAAGATGTTAAATATAATCTCAGCATCCTGAGCTCCAGCTCGGTCTTCTACTACCATGCTTCTTCCTAATGCAAGAAATCCCTACCAGGTGTCAAAAGTAAGACACTTCCTCTTTTCAACACCTACATGCATATAACCTTCTCAGATGCCAATGGAGTCCTGGATATGGTCATAGATAATTCCCAATAGGTCACCAACAAGAAATCCTATAATATCTAGTCAATGTAATATGAACAGAAATAGTGTGAAACGACACATATATAAATGTAAATCTGTATAGTAATATAAAAACCCAAGTATCTACTTCATCCTCAGTTGGTGTCTGACCATTTAATCATTTCCTTAATTAATTGTGGTCCATGTTATTTAAGTCACATGATGTAAAACCAGCTCTAACATCATGACATGATAATAATGATAATGATAATGGATCCATTAAATAACATCATATCCATTATTATAATGATAATCACAATGAGGATCCAAGTTAATAACCCAGGCATCCTTCAACACAGGGGTCATTCCAACTCACTAATAATATATAGCTTGGGTGAAGTGTTAAGAATGATGTTCTTGGGGAATCACTCAAGGCATTCCACAATAATGAAATTCAAACCCATTCTAAGGAGTTTATCTATGGTAAAATGAGATAATCAATGACTAAGATCAAGGGAATATCCAAGGCACAACATGTCCATAGACATCATGATAGATCCAAGGAGTATATCCCAGGAGTCTTGAAATGATAACGGGGGCCCTATGGTGTCATTTGGGGAATCCAAAAGTAGAAAAAAATCAGGTTCAATGTGGTTATCAATTGTGGAAACTGACATCACTGAATCAAATTAGCATCCACAATTTCTCAGGACATTCCATCAAGAATCCATGGCTAGTTCGAGACTAAACACTCCTAGAATGGATTCATGGTCCATGTGAAATATGAACCATATACTTGATTAATTAATTAATTAAGACACTATAATAATCATTCAATTTAATAATTCCAAGGGTCCATTACTTACCTTTCATTAGTGTGATAAGGGTAATGGACATGAATCCATTTATTAACACATATAAGTTTTATTCAATTAAATAGATTCACTCTGTTTCCTTCTATAAACATGAAAAAGTTTTCTATATAAATCTATCTAAGTCATTCTAATACATTTAATTTGGCTATGTTTAAGCACTCAATTTAGGGGGTCTCGTGATAAGCACACATGTGTAGTAAATATACAATACATTGATTTAATTAGATAGTTACCATTATCATGGTCAATTCCAAGAACAACTAAATGGCGGTGCAGATAAATGTAATGAGATAAAAAAAGAATAAAAATGTAAACACCCTAATTGGGGTGGTTGATGTTGAGTATGTAACCTCTAATTATATATAACATATTTAACAAGGGTCTTAGAATATAGTTCTAAGATTATAATCATGGAAAAAAGAATTTGATAGGCCACGCCCGATGAAATAATCTACCACATATGGAAAATTTTAAGAAGAAAAAACATTAGTGGTGAGTTAAAAACCACCTACCTAAGAACATAAAACTCTCATAATCTAGTATCATCCTTTTTTTTAAACTGGATTTGAATAAATCTGAAAAATTTACCAATGCTCTGTAAATAGGAAATATTAGGTAGCACCAATATAAATTTATCCAAGAGAAGATAAAATAATAATGAATAAAAAGGAATTGACATCTTACCAAGAGGAATCCAATAATATGAACATGGATCAAATCAAACATCAGATATGAACTCAATTAGAAAAATATTATTTGAGCTCAATGATAAGGAAAATGGTTAGGGTTGTCTGCTGATGGAGAAAATGAGGATGGAGGGTGAAATAAAAAATTAATTAATGAAATTTTCATATAATTTTCCTAAAACAGTGGTCAATAAATTTTGACTCATGTTTGGAGAAACCACCCACCAAATGTTTTCCCTTTACTTGGCTAAGGGGGTACCCACAGGTTAGGCCTCACAGTGTGTGAAACTAGGCACCAATCGATTGATTCTCCTATGCTAAAAACTACAGATATTTTTGCATGGGAGTGAATCACCTAGAAAATATTTAGGGAAAAAATTATACCCTAATTCACCCTGATATCCATCCCCATATATTTAAGATAGACCATGCAGATTGGGTCGCACAGTTTCTACTAACCATGCGGCATAGTGATTTTCTACGCTGGTCGGGGTTCTGAGCTCCAAACAATCCACTAACACCACTAAACCCTTTATTAACTCCTTATGAAACCATAATAACTATAAAATAATTAATTATACCAAATTAAAAAGAATTCATACATATAAAAAAACATGGTTTTTACAATTATGATTAATTTCGGTACAAAAACCATTCTTTAGAAAAAAATTATTTTTTCTAGAAAACTACTTTTTATCTCATTTAATGGGAATATTTTAAATGTAATTTATACCATTTAAAATAATTGAATTTTATAAAAACAATTCCATCTTTGGAATCATAATTTTTAAAAATTTTATAAATTTTTATTTTAGTTTTTATGATTCTGAATAATAATTATTGTAAATATGTTTCACCCCGGTTAGGATAAATAAAAAAATTAAGGTTAAAAATAATGAAATAATTAATTAATAATATATCTAAAACCTAATTTATTTCTATTATATGATTGTCTACTATAATAATTATATATGACTAGAATTATAAGCTTTGGGGAATTTTAATTTTATAATGAACATAATATTATATTAAGTACAAAACATATAAAAAATTTCACTCTATTTGCTTCAATGTCTTTAATATTTTTTGACAAGGATTAAAACATGTTATGAATTTTCCTAAAAGTTTATATTTAAAAATTATAAAAACAATTATGATAGTAATTTATTTTTTATTTTTAATGGTATAATATTTACTATAAATTCCTACATAATTCCAACACATAACTAATTAATGCAGTAGAAAAATCTATTAATTTATTTCAAAAACATACCAAGAAATATTTAATGGGTGAGTAATACCATAATATTATTTTAAAAATATATTTAATGTATTGTTGATGTATTAAAATTTTATAATATATATACATTACTATATTGAAATTTTTTAATGTCAGATTATATGAATTGTCCAAAAGTTGAAATAAATGATATTTATGTAAATTAAATCTTATTGAAGGATTAAAATTTAATAAAAAAGACATATCATTTGAAAATTAATGTGTATATAGTCCATCATATCAAAAATGTCCATTTATGGTTCACTTATCCTTTTATAGTTACTTTCCTTCCCCCTAAACTAAAAAACATTATTATTGTGGTAGTCATTCAAAAGGTTAAAAAATGATGATACTAAGTGATAAGGATTAAAAAACAACAAAAAATGAACAAATTTTATCATATGAGATGATTCTGAATTATATCCATCTTATATTTCAAATATATCAATTTTATTCTGATTGGAAATGGAATTTAATTTATATTAACTTAATAATTTTTGTAATTCCAAGGGTTCCCCTCTTATCTATTATATTAGGACAACACCTCTCCTCTTTTTCGCACACTTCTTCAGCCACTTAGCATGATAAAACAATAATACATACTCTTATTATCTTCCATATATACATTCTATATGTTTTGGTTTTCTTCAAATACCATCCCTATTGTTCTTAAAGAGATATCCAAATGAATTTCTTCACATAGGTGGTAATCATATTAACAAGGTGTTTTCATTTCACTTATTCTTCTATATCCTTCAATTATTTCTTGAACATTACAATATAATAAAATTATAACATAAAATATAATAATATTTTATAATTTAATTTTAATAACCTCATTCATATACTTTACTTTAAAATGGGAAATGGAACCCTTATTCATGCATATGTATTACTAGAACACTGATAAATGATGTATTTTGTTTATCATCACTGCCTTTCATGGCTGGTCATTAGGATGAATTTAATATGGATATATTATATAAATTAAGTAATTATGATTATTTAAATATATTATTTCATATCTCTCATACCATTTCAATCATTAAAATTGAATTGTTACACATGTGTGCATATAGATTATCGTCTCCACGTACAAAGGTACTTCATTTTTTAAAAACCACCTCTTCTGGATTGCCCATGGATATATTTATTGAGTGTATTTTATGTTTATAACATTATAATTATTTTCCAAAGATAGTTTTTTATTTTTTATATTATTTTCAATACAATTAAAAACTAAAAATATCGGTCTTCTTTAGGTGGGGACTACTACCTCTCCATCCAATGTATTTTATTTTCAGAACCGCTTTCTGGACTAACTATATAATTTTATTTTATTAAAAAAATTATAATAATAAAATAATTAGTATTCTATATATAATGGAATATTTACACCAAAGAACCAAATCATGACACCAATTTAATTTTTCAATTATGGACAGAACATCCTCAAAATAGTTGATTAATAATTAACAAATTCAGTAAATAAATCAGTCATTTAACTAAATGAAATAAAATTTTCATTGTTAAATTAATAAACAAGGAAATGTTCATTTAAAAGTAAATAATTAATATAATTTTATTAAATAGAAGTTTATATACATATATCTGAAATCTAGATTCGAGGTAAGGTGTTCCTCAACTTAATTTCCTTTCTTTAGGTTATCACAATTATTTAATGACTTTTTATTCCATGATTGTGAGTGAATTCGTATCTAAATTATTTTATGCTGTATTTTGACTCTTTTATTTTTATTTAAAAATTTACACATATTCAATTCATGTATAAAGTATCACATGAAATGTGTTATGATCTTCATAAGGGCTTTCTTTGTCTCAAGGTCATTTTCTTGAGACATATTTCTTATTATGCACCCTGATTTCATTTTATGGTGTTCCTAATTCACCATAAATTATTTTATACATTTCATGACATTTAATTAATTTTATTTATATATCCATATAATATTATTTCGTTCAATGACTTTTTATTGGTATGTCACCAAATCGTTATAGGCATTATGCAGTAATCTTATTTCTATTTGGGATTGTTTTTGTTCAAGGATGATTTAAGGGAAATTTTTAGATCTTAATTTATTGAACCACATATATTTTATTCTACAATGGTTATTTATATGGTTTTTAGAATATATTTTCTTTTTATTCTCATTTGTAATTAATAAGATAAACAAATCTCGTAAGGAAAAATGAATATTATTTATCCTTTTGGGAAAAAATCTTTTCTCTTTCATACCAATGAACTAAAAAATATTTTCCAGAAAATATTTTATGTAATGAAATGTTTTAATTAATTTTTAAATATAATTTAATTTCCATATAAGTTTTTAAAATAAATATAAATTTCATTATTCCAATATGATAATTTTGGTTTTTACTGAAAGTGTAAATGGGATCAATATGTTAACACTTACCAAATGAATGGTTTTTTCCTATCATTAAAACTATTATTTTATTTAAGGATTCCATTAATTTTTCTTATTGTTAATTAATATTAAAATATTTCTAAATATTTTTAGGATTTTTTATTAAAATGTTTTAAAAAGTTATATTATCCTAGTTTTCATAGAAGTCTCTTAAATTTTATTTTAAAATTATTTTTCAATTTTGACCATATAATTTATTTTATTCCTATACCCAATGGCTATATTTTCCAATGATAACATCCTTATTTTCTATTTAAAATTATTTTAATTATTTTAATTTTATATTCTTGAAAAAAAATTAATTTCAATATGTTATGTAAGAAAAAAAAAGGAATGATGACACTTTTAAAGGGTGTTATGTTGAAAAATAAATGCTTCTAAATGTCTGGTTAATTATTTGGTACTTGGATATAATAATGTATGATTTATGGGTGGTTACATTATAATACATGGATGGGTAGTAACATTATAATCCAGGGATATAATGTCGAGTAATAAAACAATGATGGGTGGGTCCTTTATATAACTCCAATACAATGGGTAATGTGATGGAGTTAACTGGTCTTAAGTTACTCTTAATAGATGATGGGGTTTACTGGTTATAGGTTACCCTAATAGAGTTTAGAATTATATGATTTGGTTATTCCATTTTTAATTTTTGATGTTCCAAGATTCTTACATGGTTTTCAATGCTTTATATGTGTATAGTGGATCCTTTTCTAAAGGATTATTATTATAAGGACTGTGATTGATGAAATATATGAATCTTATTTAATTTTAATGCTTTATTCCACATATCATGATTTATGATCATTGTTTTAAGGGGTATGTATTCTATTATGTAATGTTTATTCACTTTGATTATGTCATCATACACTTATGTTTATCTTTTTATCACCGATGGCATTCAATTGTTACTACTAATGTATACCCTTGCTGGGCATTTCAACTAAACCTTGTTATGTTTATCATTTTCCCATGTTTTTAAAAATGATTTTAAATGAATTATGTCTATAAAGGATTAATTATCGAATAATTTTATATGATATGTTAATGACTTATATTGAAATAAATAAATCTCAGAATATTAAGAAATACGATCACTTGGAGATATGGGTATTGTTATATAAGAGTTCATATTAATTCTTTAAAACTCTATTATTAAAATTTCCTTGGGTATATAAGAAATAGATTATTTATGTTTGATATATTATGTTTTGTATGACTGAAATTGGATCATGTTTATAGATATCCAATCTAGAAATGTTATGATTATGTATTCATCATTTGAACTAGGATTGTAGTTTCTAGGGTGTAACAGTTATCAGAGGATAGTTTAGATAACCATAAAAATTAGGTTGTTTTCATGTATGGATAAATTAAGAGATATCGATACAATAATGGGATTATAACTATAAGGTTGTTCATAATTTTAAAGTTCTAAAACACCTTTTTAGGTTTTAAATTATGATATATTAATGTGATTAATATAATTTTGGGGTATTTTTATTGGGTTGAGGTACAAGTGACCCTTGGGCGAATCAAGTGATATAATGTTAAGTATTATTTGGGAATAATTTCATAATATTTTTGGAATGTTATAGAAATGTTAAGAGATAACCTTTTAGTTTAAAACATTATTTAATGTTCCCTTTATTGAGGAAAATTGATATATATGGTTAATTATTTATGGAATAATCTACGTTAAACATTGAGTGTTTTTTGGAAATTTTGTTGTATGGTGTTTTCTTCATTATGGGTAATATAATACCTTGGGATTGCCATATGGAATTTATAAATATAGGAGGGTTAAATTTTTATCTATTTCTAGATCCTATTGTCTATTAAAGGTTAATGTTCTATGAATAGGACTGATTCATCATGGATAATAATAGATTAGAATACGGGGTGAGATAGTGGTGGAAATTGTTAACAAATGAAACAAATGGATGAAATTGATTTTATAGATTTGAATAAAATTAAATAAGTATATTATCCAGTGGTCATTATGAGGAAAATAAATTAATCCCTCATAATTTGTAAATGTTATATTTTTTCGAAAATTTATAATGAATTAACGGTCTTCTTTACCGCTTATTAATTCATGATTTTTTTGTCAATGAATTTTTTGTGATCACATTATTTACCACTAAATACCATAATTTGGACACAAGTTTTATTCTCCAAGTATATATTTTCACTTCCCAGTAATTTTATCATATTTTGAAACCTAGTTATGTGATATTATAGATGACCTTTAAATTTCCCATTCCATCTCTTCAAAAGAATTTTTTATTTACCCTTTTTATGATGTGGGTTTAAAATAATGGAATTTTTAAATAATATAACATTGAATTACCATTATACATGTCAAAGTTTTAGGAGGAAATTTATTTAAAAATTTTTAATTTAAAATTATAATGTTTTAAAATAAAACAATGTTTTATATCATATATAACATTCAAAACATAGTTTAAAGGAACCAAAATTTTTATTATTTTAAATAAAGACATTTTAGATTTCTTATTAAATTAGACGGTGAAAATATTCATAACTACATTCTAAAATATGTTTATAATTTTCTTACATAATAATAATTTTATGATTAGTTCTAAGGAAATATGAACTCAACTTTTTGTGAAGTCATTTTATGCCTAAAGAATAGTTTTTCTTAAAAATGGAATTGAGTGATTTTCATAACAAAATTTTATAATTAACTTTTAAATATTTTAAAAATTATATTATAGAAAAAGAACTTTTTTTTAAAATCATATTATCAATATTATCTTAAGTTCAAATTTTTGGATTTTTGTAGAACGTCCATTTTTTACTAAATTATGAAAAATAAATATTTTATATAATGTTTTGTTTTTAATTAAACTATTTAAAAAGTAAAATTTTATTTTTATTGACTCTAAAAATATCACTATACACTTAATATTGAAAAAATACAATTAATTTAATTGCAACTAATATTGTGGTTAATTCATTATCCGAAAAAATTTATACTTAAAAATGTATTTTTCTAGAAATCTATTTTCTGATTCTTTTTTGTGGGATTATTTTAAATGTAATTCCAAATACATAAAGTAATTTTATTTGGTATTATTGAATAAAATATTTTATCATGAGGCTATTTTTTAAAATATATTTTTTGTTTTGGTTATTATGAATATTAGACCTGGTAGATATTGGTCATCACTGTAGGGGTAAATCTGGTAATTGAGGTTAAAATAATTAGGCATGAAAAATATATCTTCACATCAGTATTGTTTATATTTTATCAGTTTAATTCTATAAAACTAATTTAATCTTACATTATATGGATACTTAGTGACATTTATCTTTTATAATAACTATAATATTATTTAAGTAATGAATAAATACAAAATGTCACTCTCATTGTTTTAAGATCAATAATATTTTGTGATAGAGATAAAAAAATTATGAAGGGTTATATTTAATTAGAATAGTTTTTATGATTTAAATTAATTTATAATTTTTATTGATAGGATAATTACATTAAATTATTATATAACGCAAACACACTTTTGGTTTAAGAAGAAGAAAAATTAAGTAAATGATTTTAAAAATGTACAACGTAACAATTTTTGGTGAGTTCTTATGTAGAATTAATTTTTTAGATTAATATAATTTATTATTATTTTATGGTTTATATTTGATCTAAATTACTATCTTGATAATTTATTAATGTCAAACTTCGTGAATACTCACAAAAAATACATTAATGGTATTTTATATTAAATTGTATTTTATTGAATAATATCAAATTAATTAAAAGATTATCATTGGAAACATAATGGAATATGGTTTATAAAATAAAATCATTTCCACATTTGGGTCACATTCCCTTATACGGTAACTTTCTTTCCAACTAAAGAGTAGAAAACATTACCATTGTGGTAATCCTTAAAAGGGTTAACAAATGGATAAAAAATAGGGAGGGGTTAAAAAATTAATCTAAATTTGTTTAAATATTATTGGATTTTTTATAAATTATATACATAATTTTTTAAAAATATATAAATTTTTTCCACTTTAACAAGAAAATTAATTCATATCGATTTAATTATTTAAGTGATTCTCAGGGTGCCCCTCTTATCTTTTATATAATGTCACCAACTTCTCTCTCTTTATCACATATCTTGATCCACTTATATCAATGTATTCATGATGAAAAAATCTATTTTCAACTTCATTATATAAATTATATTGTTTTTTATTCCTAAAATCCCATCCATATTGTCCTTAAGGAGAGATACAAATGAGGTTCTTCAAAGAGTAGGTAATCATCTTAACTGACCATTTTCATTTCACTTCTCTTACTATGTCCTTTAATAATATCCTATACATTAAAATATAATAACATAAATATATCACATATTTTGAGAATTTTTATCTTAATTTATTAATTTTATTCATTTCCATTTTCCATCAACTGGGAAATGAAACCATCGTTTGTGCGTAAGTGCGAACTACAACCTCATGAAATGATATATTTCATTTCAAATCACCATGATTCAGGGATGGTAATTAGGATGGATTTAAGGTATATATATTTTATCCAGGACATAATTATGTTTATTTCAATATAATATATCATCTATATTTATTCAATTTCAATCGTTAGAAATGGAATCATCACATGTGTGTACATATTAACTATAGTCTCTAGGTAGCAAGGTACATCATTTTTCAAAATCCAACTCTCATGGATTGTCATATTTATTGATTTAGTGTAGTTATTTTATGTTTATAACTTGATAATAATTTTTTCAAAATAATATTTTATTTTAATTTATTATATTCCATCTAACTAAATGTAAAAAAATAGCACGTGTGTATCTGCGGAGTACTGTCAAAAAAGTTTCTATATTTCATTTTTCATAACAGATATTATGAATTAATATAAAAATGTATTTTATGTATAAAAATTATAATTATTTATTATTATTAATTTTTAAATTATATAAAAATTAACTCTTTGACCATGATCAACCAACGAAATTAATTTCATCAAATATAAAACAAATGTCCACAAAACAACAAATGTTGAATTTACTGGTTGATAATTAAATATATAATTAAAATAAAAGAAATAAATAGTTTAATGATAAATTAATAAACCTAGAATATATTCTCACGAAATTAAATAATTAATATGATTTTATTATACACGAGTTAAAGTATAATCATAGCATGTCTAGACTCGAGATAACGGGATTCAGTACTCAATTTCCTTTTATTTTGTTATAACATTTCTTAAAGGCCATTATTATTCCATGATTATGTATGTATTGGTCACTAAATATTTTTTGATGTATTTTAAAAAAATTATATTTATTTCCATATTTTTACATAATCACTTCATGGATTAATTATCACTTCAAATGTTAAGATCTTTTAAAGTGTTTTCTATGTCTCAATCATAATTTAATGAAACTTATTTCATGTTCTTCACCATGATATCATTATATAGTGTACCTAAAACCCCATCAATTAATTTTGAAATATTAATTAATTTTATTATTTTATTTTAAAACCCATACCATATTATTTATTCCAATGACTTTTCATTTGAATGTTACCAAGATACTAAAGGTGTTGTGTTACAATCTAAAATCATTTCATGATTTTTAGGTTAAAGTTTCCATTTGGTAAAATTGAATGATTTTAATTTCTTATACAAATTATATATTCTAATAATATTTTAACTTCATATGATTATATTATTTCCTTTCATTTCGCTCTCTTTGTTACTTAATAAGGTCAAAAGAACTTGTTTATGGAAAACATTACATTATTTATGTTTTTTTTCCAGTAATATTTTCTCTTACATTCACATCATCTTTAAAATGTTTTCAATAATTTTCATATATATGAAAAAATAATAGATTAAATTCATTTTAAACTATATTTTACATTATTTAAAAAATTTATAAAGGATTCATTTTTTCATTTTCAAACCTAGTAATTTTTAGTTTTATTGGATGTGTGAATGGGGTCATTGTTTTAACAATTAGAAAATGAATATATTTTCCTGCCTTCCTAACTATTATTTTCCTTGTTTCTTCATTTACAATTTCCCTTGGTAATTTTTAGTGAAATTATTTTTCTCAATATTCTTGGGTTTTTACTAAAATCTTCATTAGAAGAAAATAACACTTTCCTATTTTAGAAGATAGGTGTCAAATTTTATTATAATTACATTTTTTATATGTGCAAACTTCCTTTATTTTTTAGATATACTCTAATGGTGATATGTTCCAATTATACCATCCTTTTATTTTATATGAATGTAATATAATCATTTTAAATAGATTCTCTTGGAACCCATTTATTTTCCACCAGTTAATCAAGTTAGAAAAGAATGATGGTGTTTATCAAGGGTGATTTATTGAAACATTAAATCTATTTTTTTCATTATATGGTATATTAAAATATTTGTTGGTGATTGGAATTTGATTCTGTTTTGTAGTAGATATGGGTAGTTTTTTTATAAAGTATGAATTGGTAGTTACATATCAAACCAAGGATTGGTTTGTCTGTTATAGAAAACCAATGCATTTGGGAAAAAAATCAATTCAATTGATTATAAGTTACTCATATGAGTAGATGATATTTATTAGTTTTACGTTACCCCTAGGAGATATATGAATTATCTATTTAGTTTTTTCTAGAATGAATATTTTTGGTTCTAATATATCTACATTTTTTCAGTGATTTTTAGGAGTCTAATGGGTCCTTAACTCAATGTTTTTCACATGTCTCCTATTTATTGAATGTTATGAATCTTATTTTATGTAAAATCTTTATTTTGTGTATTTTTATTTATGACCATTCTCTTAATTGAAATTAATTATATTATGTTATACTCATTAACTGTTATTATGTCATCATACACTTATTCTCATCTTATTCCCTCTAATGACATTCAATAATTAATGCTCATGTTTATCCTTACAAATAATATAATATCATACTTTATATGTTCAATATTTTCAAATGTTACAAATAATTATGTTAAAATAATAATGTTGAAAAAGTTTTCATGTGTGATAAATTGTATTGGAGATGTTTAAGACTTATTTTGAAATAAGAAAACCTGGTTATGGTAGAAAAACTAATCACATAACGGAATCTATGTTTTTATATATTAGATTTTATGGCTAAATTAAAACTCTAAATTTCTAAATATCTAAAACTAAAAGTTCCCTCGGCATGTAAGTGATGATATATTTATATTTTATAATGTACATTTTGGATGGCTCATGTTTATCAATATCTAATATTGAAATGTACATATTATGTTTTTAACTCAAAACATGGGAATATGGTTTTGGGGATATTATAATATTATTAAGTTAAAGATAATAGAATACATTATTTTTAGAAGAAACAATTATGTATCATATGAAGAATTGAATAATTATAGGAAAATGGAAGCTCATAATTTAAGAAAGATTTACGGTTGAGGTCATTAGAATGAGAATCCGTCCCTACCAGTAGTTATGGTGAGAGGGAAACATTCTATTCAAACTGATTAAATAAACCCCCTAGATGAAGAAGAGTGAACTATCAAGGATAAATATGAATGTATTGAAATTATTAAGTATTTTTTACTCTAAAATTAAATATCATATTAATTAATATCCCATTGTGGTTTCCATTAATATATTTTTTATTTATCAATGTGCAATATAAATAAAAATCACATATTGATAACAAATATGATGTAAATGATGAAAAATTGATTATTAAATTAAGTGAGCAAAAAACTCACTAAACTCACTGAACGGAGGTAATAAATATTATATATTCTCAATAAATGTTCAAACTTATAGAATAAGAATTGAAAATATTTTTTTATTAGAATTATTTTATAAGAGGTGTTTTTAAGGAAATATTACATGAAATTAAAGATATGATAAATGTCAAGAGCTTTCAACTGGAAGTAAAACATTGAAGGACAAAAGAGCTAGAGAAAATCAATACTTGAAGAAAGTTATATGATTGTAGAAAATTTTTATAATGAAAATTCCAAATTTTAATAAAATTAAAAATATCTTTAATATTAGAAGATCACATTAAATTTAATATTACTTTGGTAGGAAATAAGATTGAAAAAAATCAAAATTCCCTTAATTTGGATCATCACATGTAGATAAAATATATAATTTCCACTACTTAAATCTCAAAAATAGTCTAAATTATAAAAATACAAGATAAAACATATAGAATAATATGACAACAAAGAATGTTCTATCTTTTAATTAGTTGAATAAAAATCTAAAACCTTATTTTTAAAAATTATTATACAGTAATTCTAAAGAATCTTAATAGTGATGGTTATAATTCCTAATGAATATGGGTGATGAGAGATATATAGAAACCCGCAACTCCAGTGAATATGTTATAAAAATCCTATATGGTGTTTAAGAGGAAACTGTTCTTGACGATCCCACTGATATTCAAAATTACACACAAATGAAAAAGATTAGATTTCATGGTTATTTTTGGTCTTATGGAATGTTCAAACATCATTCATTGATTATTTCTATAATTTTTAGCTACTATATAATATAGAAGGAATAAATTTTGGTGGAGTCAATACAATGTCACCAAAATCTCAAAAAAGATAAACAAGAGTTCTAATAAGAAATAAAAACTATTTATATCTAATATATTTTAATATAATGAAAATATTTATAAAATATGTAAAATTTTTGATCATGGTGATGAGGTTTTCTAGTTTATTTCTAATAATAATATCTTAGCTTCAAGTAATGGAAGGAGGAAATAAAAAATAGAGAGAAGAAAACAAATATATATTGTAATTTTACCTTGGTGAGTTATGAAATGGATGTTACAAAGAAGGTGTCACCAAAGAATAATGTAACATTATAGGTCATTCATTATAAATTATATTACATATATGGAAGAAAATTTCACTACATAGTTATTTTTAAACTCCATATGAATGTTTTAATTAATATAATAATGTTTAATTAAAATATAGAGTCATTCTATGAAATATTTACAAGTGTATTTGAATTTTTGAATAAATCTCTAATGAAGAATAAAAAAATCTACCATAATATTAAAATAGATAGCTTACTTACTAAAATAAAATAATATGTGTGGATGGTGTATCTTGGTCATCCACACACCTGAAAAATTCATGCCAATATTACCATGACAAGATAATTTCCAATATAAAAGAATAACCCATTCGAAGGAATAATTAATATAAAATTTTCTAGAAATAAATACCAAAAAATGAATTTTTTGGATATATTCTGATGGTTTTCATGCTTCCATGGCAAAAAATATTATAGGAATCAAGGATTCCAGAATAAATGAAAAAGGAAGGTGAAAGTTACTTTCTAGAAGAAGTTGAAAATAATATTACTCACAAAGAGATGAATAAATTTAACTTGATTTAATATTTTTTGTCCAAGAGGATTAATTCCTGTAAATTCATTTTGTACCAAATGAAGAAAAATGAAGTTGATTTAAAATTATTTTTAAGGTTGAAAAAATATTACACTATATTTTCTTATAAACGATGAGGAAATAAAGATTCAACAAATTCCACAACAAGTTTTGATGAAGTTCATTGAAAAAAGAATTGAATGTGATGGAATCCTAGGGTGTTTTCCCCTAAAAAGAATTCTGGTGAATCTATAATCCTAGTGAAGTTGAAAAAAATTGAAAATTTTAGAATAACTGAAGTGAATGAAAATGGATTCTATTGTTTTGGTAAATTTAATATTAATGTTAACAGAGGATAAAGCTTCAGATGATTATGATAAAGTTATAGATAATGAAAATTTTAAGAAATGATGAATCATTTATCATGAGGTATATTGATATATATTTTTTATTATATATTAGGTTCATAGGGTTAAAACTTCATTAAATAAACACAGGAAAACCCATCACATAGGTTGGAATGGTTGTTTATAGCCCCCCTAAGGGATAACCCACCAATCCAACCAAATTTATTTAAATATTTGGGGAATGAAAAATCAATATTTCAAGGAAAAAAATTCACCATAATCATTATTTACCCCAACTTTTTTATAACCCATAGCCACCCACTAATCTACAGACTTCATCACTTACTCGAAAAGACCACACTCGCACTACCCATTTTTTGTGCAAGACTCCACAACCAATCACAACCTAAAGTAAATTTAATCATCCTTTTCATTCTCTTCACCCAAATATTATCTCGATCACCCCATATCTAAGAATCCATCCCACCACCATCATCAGATCTGGAGTGATCTTTACCACAGATTACACACCAAAAAATTATCTGATGCCGGCAAGTGCTATGTTGAGTCCTCCCTCCATTCTCTCTCTTCCATCATCAGATCCAGAGAGGATCCACAACCTTCACCCTTTTATAGTACAATATCATAAACTTTAATAAATGATCGAGTATCATCCTTTTACTTGTCACCCATATGGAAGCCCGACCACTGTGCTGCTAAGAAACCGTCTACACCATTGGGCACTACTGAGGGATACATTGTGTCCTCCCATCACCATCTCTCCACCATCACTTGGAAATATTTAATAGATATATTTAATTTCAGAGTAAATACCCATGGTTTTATAAACTATTATAGATCACATATACTTATAGGAGATTGATATATGGACTCTTTCTTTAGAAAATGTGATGTAAATCCTCTCTTAATGAAATGTTGAATAAAGTTAAATTAAATAGAATAATTGTGTAGAATAAGAATTAAAATTTATTAAGAATGCTTCTCCCTCACAATATTATGTTTTGAAGTGTGTATTTGAACTATAATCATTTAGAGGGAGAGAAAATTGATGAACAAATCACTCACATAAAAGAACTTGAACGTATTGTCAACAAGGGAGAGAGAGAACTCATTTATATTAAATAAAATTTGATATTTGTTAAAAATAAAAAGTGACATATTTTAAGTACCCATCAGGTAATTATGATCATAAATTTTATTTTTTTCAGAATTTTGTGAAAAAGTCAATTAGTATGTTTATGGTAATTTTTCTCATTGATGTTCTGGAATTAATTCAATAAGAAGTTTATATTATTTATGGTGGAACCAATAGATGAAGGACCATTATAGATGAAATATATACAACTAAAAGATATATCTATCATGGTAAAATAATTAAGGGGGGATATAGAAGTGAATGTTTCATGTGTTTGGAGTGATATACACAAATGTTTTCTAAAGAAACATTTAAAAAAATTAAATTGTTAATTTGACCATAGATATAGTACAGTGTGAGAATGGATAATGAATCATTTTTTATAGTTTGTGTTTTTCATTCAGTGATAAAATTATAGAGTGAAGATATCCAATTTATTTTGAAACCATTATATATAATTATTGAAGATATAACGAACTATTTTCAAATTTATCTTTAAAAAATTGATGGAACGTCACAGAATGTATTTCTAAAGGAAAAATGAGGTGCATTGAAATTGAGGTTATTCGATTGTGATTAATTTATTATTATTAGAAGATAAATTAATAGGAAAAATTATTCCATTAATATTTCAGTAGAATAATGTGTGGTGTAACTAAATTCTTAACATTTATGTGAGTTATGAATTATAAATAATGATACTGAAAGCTCTAGCTAATAAAAAATAAATGTATCTGTGGAACCACTAGAGGATAAAGTGGTAAATCATAAATCACTAGATTTCTAGGATGTCAATTTATGTGGTACTATATAATCAATTAAATAAAATCACTTTGGATAAACAACCAATAGTGATTATGGTTATGGATTGACCAGAAGTTAGAACACTAGAATTTAATAGTATGAGTTGATCAAATTAGAATGCTGTAAGTTGATGTTCGAAAAGTGTTTTTGGTAATTGGTTTTAGAAAAATTGATGTAATATTTTTCATAACAGTAGAAAAAATTATTTAAAGGATATTAGAGGATGAGTGTGTATAATAATGTGGATTTACTAGATGTAAAATCCCCTGAAGTGAATTATCCAAATGTATATTCAATAGAAGTACATTCAATGTAAGTAGATTATCCATAATTATATTCCACAGAAGTACATTCACCAAATGTGTATTCATCAAAATTTCATTAACTGAAAATAAATTCACCATATAAACATTCACTAGAATTACATTCACTTGCAGTACTTATAACAAAATTATTTCAGACAAACTAACAACACAAAAAAAAATTACAAGAAGTAAAATCATCAAAATTACATTAAATTTAAGAACATTCTCCAGAAGTGAATTCACAAAAATAACATTCATTGATTGGAACCGAGTGAATATATAACATTATTCTGATGGCACAGTCATTATTAAGATGATAGGATGTATATTCAATGTTCAATATTCATGAATTTTTTGTTGTTTTTTATTGATGATATATATGGATTAGTTGAGAAATTTTGAAGATGCATTTTTTTTATATATTTGAAAAATTAAAACTCTGATATATTAAGAATTTATTCAATGTTTTTGATAGAATACATTATTTGAGCTAGAGATTCAAATAATATCCTACACATTCTCCACATTAATCAGAGGTATCGTGACTATATAATAATGGAAAACTATTTGATTATGAATTGAGATGTTGAGAAAGAATTGTGAGTGAGATTATATTATAAAGAAACAATATTGAGAGAACCCATCCAATCATAACATTCAAGAAACATTAACTTGTGTCAATGTTTTTAGTAGATTGAAACATGATGTTCTTATAAACTGAGTGATTATTCTATATTTATAAGACTAGAATGTGGAAATTCATATTTGAATTAAATAAAAACATGTAGAATTATATGAAGTTATATTTTCAAGAAGTGAGAGCTTCAAATGATCAATCATTCCGAAGTAGAGAAAATAATGACATGTGTGTTATCAATAAACTTAAAATGTATTTGACTACCTATTATAGTTGGGAAGAACATTATAAACTAGTTCAGACCATTATAATATATAATTGGGTTGATTTTATATTGGATTAATATTTGGGTATGTTTTTTCACTTCCCATACCACTTTTAATTGAAAAAAACATTATTTGATGAAAACATTAGACATTAAGTTAGTCAATACAAAAAGGATTGGGTTCTCACATTGGGGTTAAACATTATAAGAATATTTGTCTGTTTTTAGATTACTATATCTGCACTTTATAAGGGAAATTTTTTGAGGGAATTTGATAAAGATCTAAATATTCCAAATGATGAAAATGGTTTGATCAACTTGGAAGAAGTATGAAATTTATGTAAAATATTATTAGAAAAATTTGGTTACCTCTAATTCACCCCCCTCACTGAGAGATTGCATGATCCTTTTGGAATCTTAGTTACTTTTTTATTTCATAACATACATAATAGGATATTTTTTTATATCTTATATTATGTGAAAATGTATTTTGGAGATATCTAATCTTACCTCTTAATACATTTCATATATTGATGTTAATACCTTTTATTTGATTTTTTTACACCCCCAGAACAAATCTCCAACTTGGGGCTTACAAGAGGAGGGACTTAGAGGGTCACTCTTTCTCTTAATTGATATCCCAAAAGGGATACATGTAGATGTTTGGTCGTAAAAAATATATCTTTTGACAATTTAATATAGTAAACACCTTCTCTAGGATACTAGATTCAAGTTTATTACAGTTTATATTTGATAATGTTTAATATAATATGGGGTAAAAAAATCTATATGAATATTGTATAACATATTGAGAACATTATAATAATTATTCTGGTTTTCAATAAACTATTCAAAAATATTTTACATACAATTGAATCATATTATATTATTTAATATTCGTTATTTTAGAAGCTAATCTAATATATTTCATTATTTAGAAGTGATTCCCAGTTGAAGTAATGGAAACTATATCAACACACATTACCAATGTAGGTGTTTTCCAATTAGTAATTTCAATGTTGTTAATCAGGATTATGTTGGATATGAGAAGATTATAACTATATTGGGGTAGTGAACATAGGATAAGATAAATGACATTTCCCTTATATACTGACCTATTGATCCCCATTATTTCTCAAAAAGGATGGCCCACTTCATCTAATAATAACCTCAGTCATTCAGTGGCAGAAATAATCACTTAGTGGATGACCAATGGATAATTTCCCTAGAGATGTTATTAATAACTTTTGGAATTATTTAAACATATAAAATTACCATGGAGTTTTATATCTAAAGAGATATTTTTACCAATGTCAGCCACTATTTCTAATCACTAAGGATTAGAAATAGATATAGAGAACATATTGGTGTACTATTAAGGAGATATTCTCTAAAAACATTAATTTTGAGAAATGAGATGATATGGAACTAAAAAACCTCATTCTAAGGATAATAGAAGAGGATAATGTTACTAAATAAAAATATATCTATAAATGGTTAACAACTCACATGATGAATTATATATGAAATTCAGGAAATTAGATTGATCACTCTCAAATGGGATCAAATATAGCCTTCAAAGGGAATTAGAGTGTCCACAATTTTTATCATATAATGATATAGTATTAATTTCAATTAAGTTAGTGAAATAATTATTCAATTATTAGTTTTTCTATAGAAATCATGAAAATTAAACAGTACTATACTTCTTCAAAAAAATTATTGAGAAATAATGGAAGGGTGGAATATCTAACCTATTATAGTTTTGGAAGGAAACACCCTGAATCATGATAAAAATGAATAGGAGTCTACATAAATTGAGATGATAAAGGAATAATGATCAAGAATGATAAGGAAAGAAATAAGTATCCAAAAATTCAATGATTAAATTGTAAGTTTATTTTGCACTAATTGAATAAATTCCCCAATAATCAAGTTTTGTTACCTTAGAAAAGGACAATTAATAAAAGTAAATCATATTTTATCACTATATCTAAGTTTGATGTCCCAAATAGTATGGCAGTAGGTACATTGATCCAAAAATAAAAAAAATAAAAATGAATTATTTTATTTCTTAGTTATGCACTCTTTTATAACATTCATGTTATTTGTTATCATTTAATGACCGCCAAACACTCTAATAAAATTGTTTTCCATCATGTCATATAGTGGGAATCTTATTGCAACATGTATAAATCAATTAGTCTCTATTATGAGGTATAAATATTCTCTAGGAGTAGATTTGATTTTGATACTTATGCTTGAATTTGAAATATTCCTTATAATGGATTGTATTTCAAATTATGATATAAATTAATTGGGATAAAAAGTAATATAATTTATAAATGGGAAGAGAATCATTTTTTGAGGACGTGAATTCATTATCGGAATCTTAGGCAGATCCACATTTAGTGGCTCATATTAAAAAAATTTATGGAGAATTGGAGGAGAAAACACTCTCTATGTGTGAGAACTACACACTATGAATAGTGGTTTTACCTATAATTCAAGAATATATTTTTTATTTCTATAATAATTATTTAGACATAAACTGAAGTGTAAAGTGGAGTTTTCTATTGATCTTTTCCTTGATTAAAACTTTATATCCAATAATATTTATAGAATGGGAGTAGTGTAATTGGTATGGTTTAAGAAACAACTGAAGTATCTGTGTAATAAATGATTTATATACCATATTTTTTATGGGGAGTCCTACCATATTTTTTGAAAAAGAATGAGGGGTATATGAGGTTGTGTAGCCATTATAATGAGATTAATTCCGTTACTATAATGATTAAGTATCTTTGTTACATGTATTGATGACTTATATTATCAACTAAAAGTAGCTAAATACTTTTCAATGATTGATATTCAATCAGGTTATCATTTTTT
The DNA here is from genome assembly GCA_963277665.1 of Viscum album. Classification (NCBI taxonomy): domain Eukaryota; kingdom Viridiplantae; phylum Streptophyta; class Magnoliopsida; order Santalales; family Viscaceae; genus Viscum; species Viscum album. The sequence continues at coordinate 530,865,794 of OY728159.1, read as the reverse complement.
AAGATTAAAGATGGATGATATACTGATAATGACATTTCATATGTGGTATAGGAATTGGGAGTATATTGTTATTCCCTCTATATTAACTACATCACCTTTTATTTTTATAGATGTGATGATTAGATTACTAAATTATTGACTTTAAAACATCATGGTGTTAGTATTTTATGATATCTGATATATACTAAAATCTATCAATAGAATTTGAATCAGCTAAAAGTAATTTGTGAGACTCTCAATGATAATAAATTATCTCAGAAATTTAGTGAGTGTGAATTTTTTATCCTGGATATTCCTTTTCATATCTACATTATCTCGAGGGATTGAATATATGTAGATACTTGGATGAAAAATATAGTCAAAGAGTGTCCCACATTGTAATATATAACTGAGATACACAATTTCCTTGGTTTAGTAGGTTAATATTAGTGGGTGGTTTAAAAACATTCCTGATTCACCAATCCATTAACCATGTTAATATGAAAAGTGTTAAATTTTTATGGTCAAGAGAATTTGAAGGAATTATTTAAAAAAACTAAACAGTAGACTGATTAGTAAACTAGTATTTAATTTACTATCTGAAATTTAAGGATTTGTGATATATAGTGATTCCTCACAAAAAAAATCAATATTTTTCCCTTTTATAATATGATATTATGGTGCTTTTTCATTAAGGAAATTAAATATCTATGAATAGAACAATCAAACTCTTTATCTTGAGATGGAAACTATAATATTTTCCTTGAAGATAGGGTGGAACAATCACTATGGTGTAAGATAAAGAATATATAAATACTATAGTTTTATGTACATTTTCATAGTGAAATAACTCATTATGAGGAAAACGGGATGGTTGTAACTATTTAATGACTATGATTGCTTGATACACAACCACCCTATAAAGTAAAGAATAGTGGTTGGTGTATTGAGTAGAAGGGGCCATGGAGATTTAACCATGATAAGGGTTAAAAAGTATCATATGCTCTTGGATTTAATAAATTTGGTTCTAGTTTTTGTTATTCAATAGGAATCATCATTCATTTTCTAATAAAATTTTAAACTGTGTTTACTGGAAATGATAGTGAACTCATGATATAATGATAAATACTTACAAAAGAAGATGAAAATTATGAATAATGGTAAACTGGAAAAAATTATCTATAAAAATGGTTTGTTGCTATTTGGAATGAGGTAATCAGTTTTATTGATACCAATGAAGAAGAGGGGTATATTAGTTGAAACATAAAGATCGAATTTTTCAAGACACCCATGTAGCACATTGAAAAATATGGATTTATTAAAATATTTATGCTGGGATGCTATAAATCATGAAATTAAGAACTATGTGTCTAGAATGATGTTTTTCCAAAAGGTAAATATGAAATGATTATATCCTAAAGGATTCATATAACCTCTACCAATACCAATATGAATGTGAGATATTGTTATAATGGAAAATTTCTTTGGACTCCCAAAGACTCCTTACATGAATTAGGCTATATGAATTATTTTTTATTTCATTTTCAATTATACACATTTCAATGCAGTAAGGAAATTCCAACCCCACAAGTGCCTTTCCCAACTCTATATTAATGATGTTATGAGACGTAAATGTGCACCTCTATAAATTTTTTCTAATCATGACCATTGGTTAAAATGAAAATTATATGGGAGAATTCATAATGTTATCGACACTAAGATACATTTTATAACTTTTTATGATCATTAAATTTATACCTAGAATAAAATAACTATTCCAAAATAACAAAACAATCAGATATTATTCCTTATTAAATTTCAAGGTCAATGGGATTAGTACCATCCTCTTGTTTAAATTTTATTTTATAATAGCTTCCATTCTATAATTCAGTTGGTCCCACATTAATATCTCTATGAGAATACATGTTTTACTTTATCTTTTCATGATAATGTAGGAGAAAGGAGGAAAGTAGTCCCATAACACTTTGGAGAGGCAACTGTGAAATTTAAGACAATTCGTATTCATATTATAAGAGTTGAAAAAGTATTTATGATGATATTAAAAGGTAGTACTTGTAATTTCTATTAGGTGATAATATATTCTTAATGGTTTCTCTATGTATTATTTTTATAAGATTTCATAAAAAGGGGAATTTAATCCCTGGTAATATTATCCATTTTTAAATTTTTGAGATAAATAAAATTGTGTCTTACCAATTAGAAATCCAAGTAAACCTCTCTAAAGTGAATGAAAAATTCTATGATTCATTATTGAGTAAACACACGATGGATCCAACACATGTAATCAAATGCATGGAAATATATTTTCAAGTTTACTTATCATAAAATAAATATCATGTTAAAAGTGTTATCACTATAGATAAAGTGTTTCGGAATCAGATAAGTCATCCTGTGAAAGTACTTTTGAGGAATAACAGACAACAAGAGGAAATATGGGAGCTTGATTAGTCTATGAGGAAGTATTACCCACAATTGATTAATTTATAAAATAAATCACCCTTTTTAGGATGAAATAATTTAAGGGGGATAATGTAATGTCTGATATTCTACTATAGAAGGTAAACACTAAATCCCTAAACTATTTCACAATGTGATTCCTATTATGTTTTCATTACAGTAGAAATAGTTCATGGTTATATTTAAATGGAATATTTATAGTTTTTAAAATTTTAAATTGATAAACTGGATTCCATTTTTTATTAAATATATTTTATGTTATCTTAAGTTGAAATTTTTAACTTTTTTAAATAGATTGATTTTTTGTTGAAAAATGAAATATGTAGTTTTTAAAAATACTGCCACTATTAAGAAATCAACATGATATTAAAAAGATTTAGGAGTCTATGAATATTTATTCAATATAAAAAATATGGTTTCAATGATTAAAATAATGTATGTAAAAACACTGTGATGAATTTATAAAACCAACTATGACACTTTGGAACCTATTTAATGTTTTATTATATTAAAATAATTATTTTTTATCCTTTTATCTAATTTAGTAATTACAAGGCTAAATTTTGTTCTATAAAGGTTTCTAAGTACATATAACTATGATTTATATTCATACAAAAATATATTTCAAGAGAATTGATTATATACATAATTTTTGTTTAAAATAACTTTTAGCCATGAAAATAAATTTTTCAAAAAAACAATATTTTTATTTAAAATTTCCATAATTATATTAAAGTTACTTTTTAATACCTCTAGAAATTTAATATTATAAAATATATGTCACATATATAAACATCATATTCAAATTATGTAATAATTCCAAATTAATTATATCAATTACGAATAGTTATCATCGTAAATGTTTGTCATCATGGTACGATTTAATAGTGTTAGAAGGGGATTAAACTAATTGATGAGGATTAAAATATCACTAAATATAGCTCTAAATGGTATTATTTGTATGAATTTAGACCTTATTATATCCTCTATTTAATTTTTTTCTATTGTTTCTACTTTTCAGGGAAAATTATTTTATATAAATTTAAAATTAAATGTTTTTACAAAAGCACCACCCCTTTCACTTGTAAAATATAACCTCTTATCCTCCCATAAACACATAATTTTATAGACTCATATTGAATATGATATACCTAAATATCTTCCAAAATATACTCCTCATGTCATAGAGTTTCTTTAATCCCCAAAATACCGACCTAAGAAGGCTTAATGTGTTGTCCAATGAAGGATACCCAAAATGGAGGTAATTTCCTTAACGTGATTCATTCAAGTTTATTTCTTCTTCTACAATAAATATATTTTATCCATTGATATTATTATGAAACAAATATAATTAATATACTGATATATTATTATATTTATTAGATAAACATTATATTCATGTAATCTACTCCATGTAACATGAAGGTTTTTCTGGTGCGTATGTACAAACTTCTGTCTCAATAAAGCGATATATTTCATTTTTTCTCACCACCTCATTTGGATAGTTATAAAGACTAATTTAATTACTATATTTTATATTCATGACATAATTATGATTATTTAATGATAATTTATTGTTTACTTTATTTTATTTTCATCCATCGATCAATTAAACAATCACCCTTGTGTACATGTGGGATACCGCCTCCACGATGCCATATATTTTTGTTTTAATCACTACCTTTCATGGATAGTTATAAAATCCTATATAATAAATAAATATCAAATTTTTGAAATTATTATTAATCTGTAAATAGGAAAAAGGATAATGTAAAATAATCGTGGAATAGAAATATGCATGGAAAAAACATTTATCACCCAAATATTGATTTTTTTAATGAATTATTACAAAATGGGTAATAAAAAATTATAATGAATAGTATATAGTTAGATAAAAATATATTTATATTTAAAAATGAATGTATAGTAAATTTATAAACATTATATGAGATTTTAGATCTTGTTATGCTAAACAAAAGACAAAGGATATGATTTTTTATAATCTTACTTTTTATTAGTATTGCATATGCTTTAATTATAATTGGGTTACTTATATGTTATTTCATTAATAAACTCAATATATTTTATTATTATTCAGTTATTTAAATATTTTTAATGTATTCTTTCTCTTATTCCTCTATTTGGAACTCAAATAATCTGAAACAATATTTATAATAAAAATAGTCTTTATTTCTCCCTCATGGACTCAAATATTTTCCCTCCATGTCCCTGTTAATTATTTCAATTAAGGTATGTTACATTATATAAATAAATGATTTCGTAAGATGAATTTTACTTAACATTGATTTATATTTAAAAAATTAAAAATGAATATTTTTAATTTTTCCATACAGGTCAATTTTGATTTTTTTTCAAAACTGGGAAAATAATGTTTTTTAACATTTAATACATAATTTAATATTCCCACAATCATGACCATTACTTTTTTAGAAAATTATTTTATAATTTTCCATTATTTTTATAAAAAAATAAATTTCTTCTTTTTTTAAAATAATTACCTAATATCTTTGTAAAATAATTTTTCTTTTATGTTAACATCCCTTAAATTCTCTTATGCTTCAATGATACCATCGACCTTCTCTCTCTTGATAGATTTGTTGGGTTTCCACTAAAATATCCCTGAAATATATTAATGTTCACATTAATATGATGAATAATGTGTATATATATAATATTATATCATAAATATATATGGTATCTTTAATACATTTATATGGGAACACATATTATGCATGTGTTATTATATATACATTTTTGGACCAATTTGATGATGAAGTTGTTAGATATTCATGTGTTGTATTTTTTTTCAAAGTATGTTTCGTAGAAAGGAAATCATTTCTCTTTTTGTGTGGAAACAATTGTTTTGGGCATGTTTTGTGTTTGTTTTGAAAAGAATCAGACCCCTATTTTCTGAAAATTGGTCTCATGTATTCAGAATGTTTGTTCTAAGGATGGTAATGAGAAGGAATGAAAGAAACTATAGTTAATAATAATGATATGATAATTTATGATGTAATTGTGACAATGCTTTGCTGATTTGTAAAGACGATAATTGAAGAGTTGTATTGAGAACTTTTGATGAAAGCTTGATAGAATAAAGGGGGAGAGAAATATATGTTACCCATATGAAAAAAATCATATTCATATTTATCATATCCATATGTAAGAGAGAAATAGGTGGTATCAATTGTTTTTCAAAACCATCATTTCCAGAATGACAAGGGGGTGTTGATTTTTTTAAAAAAAAATATCCAGATTGAAGAGGTGGTGCAGATTGATTTTCAAAACAATAGTATCCAGATTAAAGATGTGATACCGATTGTTTTTCAAAAAATGTGTATCCTAATTAAAGAAGTTGTACTGATAAGAAGAGAAAGTGAAAATATCAATTGTTGTTCAAAAAAATGGATACTAAGAGGAAGAAAAAGATTTAGTGTCGATTTATATTCAGGAGGTGCAAAAGAAATTTGGTGTCGATGGAGTAGGTGATGCTGATTGAATAGGTGGTGTCGATGGAAGATGGGGCCAATGAAAAGTGGTTTCCTTGAAAAGTGGTGATGATTGGAAAAGAATGCTGATAAAAGAGTTAGAGATAGAGCTAATTGTTTTTCAAAATGGTTTTATATTGGTGAATGTGAAAGAATTGATATGTTACTGATCAATGATCATTATTTTCAGATTTTATTGAATTATACTCAGGTATATTTTTTTTGTCAGATTGTATTTCATCGTATCCAACAATTGTAACCCACAATCATATCTAGAATGATCATTACTAAAATTATCATAATCGGAATGATCGTAACGAGAAGTATTTATATCCAGGCCATTTGTATTTAGAAAATATCATGATTGGGTTGAGAGGAAAAGGAAGATGAATGAATGAATGGATAGTTACAACAAATTCCAATTGAAATCATACTATACAAAAGATGATCCTCAATGAATTCTATGTCATGAAGGTAGTCAGGATTCATGCATTGGTTTTTAAATTATTTATTTTTAATTAATTGGTTCAAGAGAAAATAAAATATTACATTATTATTGAATGATTTTTCATGAGGGAGATGGACATTCAAATACATGATTTTGAATCAAATCTGTTATGAGAATCATATTCAGTAATCTACATGAGGAATCATACACAATTGATCTTAACCTTTTATTCCTAACAAATCAAATCGGTCTAACAAATTGAAATAGGAGACTAAAGAAGATGAGGTGAAGATTGTGGATGTTTCAAGAAGAATCGAGAAGCATTGAAGAAATAAAAATTCATTCAGAGATTTTAGGGGAAAGGGAATTTTGGGTGAATTTAGGTTAGCTGGAAAATTATTTTCGATTCCCACCTAAACCTGTTATAGATAATATATAAAAGGTGGAAGTAATTTGTACTTTCTAATGCTTTCATTGTTCACTGTAGAAGAGAGAGAAGCTCCAGGTTTCTAGAGATAAGTAGAGATCAATTATATTAGGATTTAGAATTGTTTTGTGTGTTGTTGACTCATTCATATTCTATTCAACCTTACTATTGAATTCGGAAATTTAAGTGGTGTTGATTCTACTATATCATATTCCATTATAAATTTGAAATTGTAGTATTGTTTTGTATGAATCAGACTCAGAGGAATCAGACATAGAAATATTTAGACTCAGTGTTTCATAACAAGTTCTAGATGATTCATACTTTTCTTTTGGGTAAGGAATTGATGAATTGTATTTCAGTTGAATACATTTGTTGAATTGAAAATAATCACAGGTAACATGAGTTGTAAAAAGTAATTGTATTATCCAATTGCACTAAGAGTGTCCACATACACTACTGGTATTTTTTCATAGTGCAACACAAGTTAATGGGTACATCCTACTCATTATAATCAAAGGATTGATTTCTAGTGGATTGTATGGTATTGAAGTATTTCCAAACCATACCTTGGAAGTTTCTATTCTTATTGAATAGTGATCCTTTTAAATATATTTTTTAATTTGGATGTGTTTTGATTTGTTATTTTAGTAGGGAACTAAATTCTTTAACAGGAGGTGAAGGTGGTTTTAATTGAAAAGAAACATAAAATAAAAAGTGTGTCATTAATTCACTTCTCCCCCTCTCAATGTTAAAATACTCCAACTGGAAACTTTTTGTAAAAATATATAATTAATATATATATATATATGATATATATTATTTTATTTTATACATGCACGAGATTCATATTCAATAGGTTTTATTCTTTGAAATTGTAGTAGTTTTCTCTTTAAAATGGTTTTTATCAGTTTTTATCCAACTAATGGTTAATTTTAAAGAGTTCCATTTATTAATTCAAATGAGATCAATGAATTACACCCAATGGGAAGTAAAGAAAATGTGGTTCAATGATTGAGGAGCCTCAAGATTAACATATAAAATAGAATAGATAACATAGTTTATTTTATTGGAAGGATTTCATTCAATTGATTTTTTCCAATCATTTATTTTGTGTAAGGATTCTGAAGTATCCTTCTTCTCGAACTCTATTTGTATCCCTTGAAAAGGTGCTATCAAACTTCTATATTTCTACGTATCCTCATTATACAATTTTGGATCCTTTTTTATTTATATAACCTCTATGTCAAGGTGATATTTTTCACTAGTCATTATGATCATCCTAAAATATTCTCTCTAGATCAAGGTAGACTGTTGTTACAACAGGCATTTATTATGTAATCTCTTTGTCTTTGTTTCTATATAATTTACATGATTGATATATTAAGGTTTTCTCCTTAAATTTTTGGGTTCATTACCATTATAATTATTCTTATATTATCAATCTAAACCCATAAACTTAGTTAGATATTTTTTTTCTTCGATATTTAGAAATGTTTGACATATAGGTTTTCGAAGAACAGAGATATCACAAAATAGTAAAAGAATTACCCAAAAATATGAAATCTAAAAAATGTAAAATAATATTTACCTTTAGATTTTTGGTTGATGTTATGTTATCCCTTGACTATAATTCAATAAAGGGTTCAGATAAAGGGAGTCTATGACCTACCCTTACAGGGTTTTTTCATGTAACAGTAGTTTGTTTTTTACCTATACATGAATAAGGTCACATATAGGTAGTATAAAAATTACTCATAAATAAATAATTTCATTTAAAGTTAACAGAGATGTTCTTTATTTAGTATTCACTATATAAAAAATATGCGCTTTTATCCTTATATAGATTGTGAAAATATGTGTAGTGGAAGGTTACCCTTATGTGTAATATTGATTTTATATATGGGTAAAAATTAATATAAAAAAAAGACTATTTGTATGGAATTTAAAATATTATATGGTTTAATAAATATTTATAAATCATCATTTTGACATTCTAGCATGGTTCTCTATATGAATAGTTACATCTCTGGTTCTCTAAATGACCTCAATCATGCCTCTATATACACCAATGGATTCCAACTAGTTGAGGGGTATATGGTGGTGTTGTGGGGAGAATATATCCCCCTGTACTAGATTTTTCACTGATGAATAAAAAAATTATCAACAATCACATGAATAAATATAAAAGAATGAAATTAAATATTTTTTTAGAAATTAATGAAATGTAGTAAGTCCTAAACAGTCATGACATGCATACTAAAGACCACTCATTGGGCCAGTTATGTATAAAAAACAAAATAAATAAATGAAAAAACATGTTAAATCTATGAAATACCTAATATGTAACTCAACGAAAAATATAGTCCACATCTGATCCATCATACCTGATTAAGAAAAACCCAACCCAGGCCTCGAACCAACCTATCCCTGCAACCAGGTTAATGTCTGCTCAATTTCCCAAGTGCAGCTATAGCTCGAGTAGGTTGTGAGTATGAAATGAAGTAGGGAACAACCAACATAGAACTGTAATAGCAATAAATTTAGTTATATTAGAATTTTTATGATCATATGAAATATATCACTACCTAAAATAAATTAATAGAACAATTGTCTTGAACCTTAGGATTATCGCCCCGATTAACCATACCAGCATCGGTCAGTGCCATGGTGTCACTGAGCAGGTCTATATGACATTGAATCCCAATTAACAAGTGGGATACAAATCCATATTATCACCTTCTGATACTAATAAATTTAGATACCCATACCATATACGTCCTATTATTTATGAAGTAAATCCATTTCAGCCACTATCAGTAATATCATTACTATGAAGATGTAACATGCATCAATATTATCATGTAGTCTCTAAATCCACAGAATTTGAATTAATATCCTCATGATTATGAGGATTTAACCCATGAATGTTCTATAATATGGCCTCCAAATCAATGGAATTCCATATCATATTATCATAACTCTAGGAACCTTAGATAAAGTAGTCCTATCATCTTTTCTCCAAATCGATGGCATCCCTTATCAGTATCTGGAGCTCCTAATCCATGTAATTTCTAACAACTAAACTCCTTTTATATGGTATCTATAACAATATATAGCTTCAAATATTGCATTCTAACCATATATGTAACACCCTATGTTTTTAAAAATAAATTTGAATTTATGAATATTTGTTTTAAGTATATATTTATTACTATAATTAAAACATAAATTTTCCACCTCTATATTTCAAATCTTGAAAAAATGTCATTATCAGTTGTGTCTAGTAAGTTATTTAGTGTATGATGGAACCAACATGATTTTATGTGTATAGTAACAAACCCTTATAAATAGTAATGTGAATAGTAATATGTCCCTAATGTATAGTAAGTTGTATTATTATTTTATTTTCATAAGCACTTAAGAAATGACATCTTTGTTAATTATGCAATGTGATATAAATGCAGTTATTGAATTAAAATTGTTAATTTTTGAATAAAGCATTATTTTATTTAAAATTAAATTATTAATATTTAGAAAATTATTTATAAAAAATGGAGTTCATTTTTGAATTATACACATTGAAAAATGGTAACGGTTATTTTTTGGTATTTTAATGAAATTCGTCAATTTTTGAAGAATATTGAAATATTGTAATATATTGTATATTAAAATTATCTATTAAATACACTAATTATGACATCATAAGTGATGCAATAACACTTGGTTATAACTCAAATTCCATTATTACTATTTTAGGTCTCATGAATAAAGACTATTTATAGTCTTCTTGTGCATAAAAATTATAATAATGATTAAAATAATGAAAAATACCTCCTCTCCTCCACTATAAATACCACCCCATTCACCTCTTCCTCCCACACATACCAAGCCTTCATTCTTACCAATTTTTTCACGATCCCCTCCCCACAACGTGTACCCCTCTTGGGCCGGAAATCTGATAAGGGAGAGAATGACCCCCTGAGTCTCGCCTCCAGTAGGCCCTGAGTTGGTGACTAGCACCGAGGGTATATAACCACACAAATGAGAGGCATTACCATCTAAGATAACACATGTGGAAGAGAGAGAAAAGATAGACACCAACAAAATTGAACTCAGAAATGAATTATAAAATAAAACCCAAGTGCACATATGTAATGTCATGAAAAAGTACTTCAACTAAAAGGGAAAACTGTAGGTACCCAATGGAAAGTAAAAACAGCTGATGCCACAAGACCGAATAGCTACTGCAACCCCAAGCTAGTAGAAACCAGCTTGATCTCCATCCTTCTCCAAGTGACCTAAAAAAATTTATATATACATAGGGTGAGTATAACAGTATACTAAGTAAGATCCTCCCCAAAGCCTCTCGTGAAAAATTAAAGAAAGCATGCTAAAGCACAGTGAACAACAAGTGAAAATAACTCATCACCTAAGAGGTATACTAAGATCCCAACCTCACCATGGCTACTCTCATCAAGTAATGCATACAAGAATATATCATATAGTAATGAATATCCAGGGTATCACACTACTACTTCCCCACTAGTTTTCCTCTTTCCCCATCAACATATCTCCTTTGCATCTCTCTCCAAAGGCTTGCCCGCAGACACCTGTGATAAGATCCACAATCTGCACCACGTTCACCACAAAGGATTTCATGGAAACACCTGGGTGAAGCCCCACACTATCCTCACAATAATAAGTAACCATGTAGTGTTTGGGAGCCACCATAGCTCGCATAACATGTATCATATGTTGGGTATTATATCTCAAGCCATTGCAGCCCATACACTGAGTAAGGATCCTCAAGCCATCACAGCCCATACACGTTACACCTATAATAGTCCATAGGATACTATATCCAGAATATATGTGTGTGAATAACCACAAGCCATTATAGCCCTCTACACAAACATATGGGTAAAAATAACTGATGTGCCTAATGGCACTAGTATCTACCAAGAGAATATAATGGGGTCAAAGGGGATAGTCATACATTCGTCCTCCCACCAGAATATTGGGGAAAACACCCCCCCTCCCAGGGCACAGAATCCTCAGGGTTCCAATTGGCCTTACTGACAGGGTGGATTAGCGTATAGAAACACAGAATGTACAAAAATATACTATAACTCACAACCACACTATGGGCATAACCTAGTCTTAAACACAACTGCAGCTAACGTCTCTCAGACTCCGGGCTACCACTTATAAGACTAGGTATCCTATAAGCCCACAACCATTTAACAGCTTTATTAGATTACATCATTCCCTTTTTATCAATTCCACTGTACGTTAATTAGTTCTTCAAACATTAACTAATCATCAAAAATTCCACATTAAATTCCATTTACACCAGATCCAAAAAATCCACTATCCATTTATAAGTTCTCAACCTCATAATTAAGTTCCAATGAACTCCAATCCAATGGGTTAACATCATTTATTCAAACATTTGTTACATAATTACTTTCCATTATTCCTATTCATTCTAGAAAAGCATCATATGCTACTAAACACAAGGGGGCTCAACATGGTGAGTAGATTTACTACCCATCGATTCTTTGCCACCTATAGCAAGTGCATTGACCCATTCTTCCTTGAGAGGCTAAACACGGAAAGCACGTGGCATACCCCACGTGTCTTTCCCTATTTCGAAATAAGGGTATGCAAGACCAGCTTCCTTGAGCAGTGGGGAAAGGTAAAGCAGATAAAAAACCAAAGAATCAATAAGAATACAACAATCACATCCATCCCATTCCATCATTCCTAGTGTCCTCCCCAACACCCACATGCATAAACCAATGCATCTCTCCACTCTAGGAATCATTCGCTGCCACAACCAAAAGGCCTCTATGCCTCCACATATCACAACACCCCTCCAGGGTCACATCACAACACATTCTGTAGGAAATAAAACATCACATCAATTGGTATATTCCCTTTAAACAAACTAGAGGGTAACTCAGAACCATTTAAGGAATTATCAAACAACCAACTCTTTAATCCCTCTTGAATTAACAAATTTAATTCGTAGGTTCCAAAACCACAAAACCTAATCAGTAATCTATCACAAATTAATTAAATAGTATTTTTGACACGCCTTCAAACAACAAGCACCGACATGTTTCAGGTTTACCATCAAAATGAATTAAGCATGCACATCGGCATCAATTTGATTAACATCAAATTATAACAACAACAATAACCAGATTCATTTACATAGCTCTTTATCTTTATCCAATTAATTATAAAATAATTCCATCTTTATGTTATTTATCAATTTCCACCATGAACAACCTCTTAGCAAGGCAAGCATAGATATCACACTATCTAGAAAAACATGAGGTAAAAACATATAACCGATATAATATCTTTATCCATTTCAAAGTATTTTATTAGTTCAATTCCATTGTCATCCAGCGAGATTCAATATGATAATAATACAATTTCACATAAAATAAAGAGAAGCAACCAATCCCCTACCTCAAGGTTTTTGAAGAAAACCCCAACAATGAAGAACCCACAAGAAAGACGGGTTGATTCTCCAAAAACCCACCTTAGATCTATCCTCCTAGCAAGATCAAGACCAATGCTCAACATATTTGGCATCCACAAACATATATCTACCCATATCAAGCGTAGATCTAAGAAACTGAGGGAATAGGAGAAGTAGATCTAAGTAGATCTAATAAACCAAACAAGAACGATCACATACCTCAAGAAACCAACTTCGATTCACCAAGAGAAGCCTTTAGATCACCTCTAAAACACTTGGGAGATGTTCTTCTACCCTCAAGGAAGGTTAATCCTGAGTTATGGATACTTAGGAGCTTAAACGAACCATTTAGAGGCAAAATGAGTTAGATCCACAATTTTAGGATCTATATTTCAGTGGTCGCACGATTAGTCTGCATGGTTTGACAAACAGTGCACTAACTGTGCATTAGCTTCTGCCTCACCAAACACTCCTCACACAAATAGTCCGCACGGTTAGCCAAACCGTGTTCTAACCATGCATTAGCCACTACCTCTAACACCAACCTCGCACAGTTTGGCCTCACATTTTAGACAAACTATGTGCAGCCCATGCGAATGCTACTACCAAATAGTTTTCCTTAAAATTCCACCCAAACGCACCCCCATGTCTCTTTGACCTTCTAGAACACCACTAACACCACATTTTAACAATGGAATGTACCAGAGAGGTTCGGGCCATTAAATCAGATACCTCTCAAAACATTCTCATCCTTGAGAATCCAAAATCCACCTAAAGTGAAAATGAAACTGGGTCTAAACAACCACCCCTCGATATACCTCTCTAAAGAGAGAAATCCACAAAAGCAACAAAGGGAGCCATCACATACACATGAAAGTTTCATAACCACAAAAGGTACAACAATATATGAAGAGATTCAAACATCAACCACTCTGGGTACTGGACAAGCTTCTGCGACTCATGTTCCTAGGTACTCTCCTCCAAGCCATCATGTCGCTACAAGACAAGAAATAAGGGGATAGAATTCCTGTGAAATACCTTATCCTTGCGGTCTTGGATCTCCAATGTTCTCTTCTCAATGGTTGTATCATCATCATCATCGATCTCTCCCCAATCGAGGATGTGAGAGTCATCGTGAAGATAATGATGGAGCTGTGATACGTGGAAAACATCATGTATCTGACACGTTTGAGGGGGAAGTTCTCCTCGATACGCCAATGCTCTAACACGAGCTAAACCCTCGAAAGTCCCAACAAACCGGGGAGAAAGATTACTTCCATGACCAAACCATCTCTGCCCTTGACGGGGAGTCGCCTTCAGAAACACATGATCCCCAACATTAAACTCTAAGGGCCTCCTTCCTTGATCAACATATGATTTATGACAATCTTGCGTTGTCTTCATCCACTCACAAATCACCTGAACCATCTCTATTATATTCTGCACTAGTTCCGGTCTAAGAATCCCTAACTCTCTGACCCCAGTCCAGCATAAAGGAGAACGACAAGGCTTTCCATACAAGGCTTCAAACGGCGCCATACCGATGGTGGAGTGAAAACTGTTATTTTAAGCAACATCTACCAAGGGTAAGTACCTCATCCCTGAGCCTCGAAAATCAAGAACACAAGATCATAACATGTCTTTCTGATTCTAGATGGTTCGCTCTGTCTGACCATCTATTTGAGGATGAAAAGAAGATCTATGGCAAATTTGAGAACCAAAAGCATGTTGGTGACCTCTCCACACCCTGTAGGTAAAATGTGGATCTCGATCAGAAATGATCATCCCAGGGACTCCATGAAATCTCACCACCTCCACTAGATACTGCCTCGACAAAAATTCCACTGAGCTCGACTCGTTGATCGCTATAAAGTGGACCGATTTTATTAAACGATCCACTACCACCCAAATAGCATCATGTCCTCCAGGAGCACGTGGTAAACCAGTAACAAAGTCCATTTATATTTCCTCCCACTTACACTAATGAATCTCTAATGGCTAGAGAAGACTACCCAGAACACGGTGTTCGACCTTCACCTTCTGGAAGACTAAACATCGAGACACAAACTCTGCAACAGCACGCTTCAGCCTAGGCCACCAAAACTAGCTCCCCAAGGATCAATACATATTTTTCATGCAAGGATGTACTACTAATAGTGAACTATTGAACTCTCTTAGAACCATCTAGTTCATCGACAAAGGTACAAAAGTCATTCCATGATACCACACTCAGTGTTGTTCATCTTCAATCTATCCATCAGGGGACTCACCACAAACAACTCGGTCTCTCCAGACTTCGACCTCTAGATCACCCAACTGGGACTCTTCCACCTTCTGCATCAGGGATGACTGCACCATCATCTGGAAAGGACAACCTCTACCTCTGACTTCTTCGATATCAATATGAAAAGATGACAGTTTTTCTATTACTCTCCTGGAATCACTGGATTCATGCACATCATCACTACATGACTTTCAGCTCAGTGCATCAGCTACCACATTCCCCTTTCCAGGAGTATATGATTTTTCAAATTCATATTCCTTCAAGAACTCAATCCACCAACTCTTTATCAAATTCAAGTCATGCTGAGAGAAGAAATACCTCAAAATCTTATGATCGGTGAAAACCATGAAGCGCTCACCAAGGAGGTCATTTCTCCACAACATTAGAGGAAACACCACGACTGCCAACTCAAGATCATGGGTGGAATAATTGCGCTGATGGGGACATAATTGTTGATACCCATAAGAAACAACTGACCTCTACTGCATGAGAACACAACCTAACCCCAGATGTGAAGCATCATAGAAAACATCAAACTAAACTTCCTCAGCTGGAAGACAAAGTACTAGAGCACTTACTAACTTCTCCTTGAGATAATCAAAAGATTAATCACACTGATCAGTCCATATGAAAGCCTGATCCTTCCTAGTCAAAGCTCTCAGCAGAGTCGCAACAAGAGAGAAATTGGCTACGAACCTCCTGTAGTAGCCTGCGAGACCAAGGAAACTTCGCACCTATGAAACTATCTTGGGGGATTCCCAAGACACAACTACTTCAATCTTAGATGGATCCACAGCTACTCCCTACTTGGACAAGACATGCCCCAAGAAACGGACATCTCGAGCCCAAAACTCACACTTCGACAACTTCCCGAAAAATAGATGTTGGCAAAGAACTCCCAAAACGGATCGTAGATGCTCTGTATACTCCTCTTCAGACATGGAGTACACAAGGATGTCGTTGTTGAAAACAACCTTGAACTAGTTTAGGAACTCACAGAACACAACATTCATCAATCCCATGATCCTCACTGGAGCATTCGTCATGACAAATGGCATTACAACAAACTCATAATGACCATAATGATAGTGGAAAGCAGTCTTTGGGATATATTTATCCTTCACACACATCTGATGATATACTGATTGCACGTCTATCTTTGGGAACCAACTTCCACCCTTCAGTTGATCGAATAAATCATCAATCCATGGAAGAGTATAGCGATTCTTTGTTGTCACTTTTTTTAAGCGACGATAATAGACACATAACCACAAACTACCGTCAGACTTCTTCACAAACAAAACTTGTGCACCCCATGGTGATGGACTAGGCCAAAAAAACTGCACTAAAATAGACCATAAATCTATATATGCATCTCTCGCAACTCATAAGGGGACATCCTATATGGAGACATAGAGATATGAGACGCTCCAACATGTAGCTCGATCCTGAACTCAATCTCTCATCGAGGAGGTAATGCCACAACCCCTTCTGGAAAGACATCAGGGTAGTCCTCTATGACCCTAGGAAATTCCAACTACTGAACCTCTGAAGAACTCAGCATCATCTCATCTGCCATGGATGATAAGGTTGAAACGTGCCTATGACCCCTCTGAGGGTCTCACTCACCAACAAACACCACTTCCTCTCCATCTGCATCAAAGAAAACGACCTTCTACCTGAAGCAATCCATGATATACTGCACCGAATACAACCAATTCAAGCCATGGATGACATCATATGGTAGTATTTGTAATCATAGGAAATCTCCCCAAGAGCGGTGTTTCCCCAACACTAGCTCGCAGTCTCTACATACTTCAAACAATTCAGCTTAGCCTCCAACTGGTGTAGTCAAACCCAAGGGCACTGGAAGCCTCTCTACCTCAAGTCCCAAATCATGGACATGGGTAGGTGATATGATGGAGTTTGTCCCTCCTGAATCAAACAAGGCATACACCAAGGTAGAAAAAAAGAAATGGGTACCTCAAACGACATCTGGCTCGTTTTCCGCTGGCAATGATAGAGCATGAAGCTGACCATGACCTCCTCTATGGCATATCTGACCCTAATGACGACCACCACCATGGTCACACTCTGCTCTCTTTGGATGGGGAGAATAATGGGTTTGTCCCCTGCCTTCCCCATCTACCCTCTCTTAATCTAAAGTTTGTGCAGCTGGCTGCTGCTACCTCGGCTGCAACTGCCTCAATGGCGGAACATGGAGTGTAACACCTGGTGCACGATGACCACTTTGAAATGTCGGCCACTCCAACTGCTGATCGCCACGACCACCACAAGAAAAAAAGTTCATGATACCTTGGCATAGGATTTATAGTTGCTGCCTTTGGAAAAACGAGATGTGAATGGCTGGGACCTACCCCTGGCTGAACGGAAACTCTTCTGCCCTGAAAACCGGGAAACCCGGACCACAACCTTGCTTCGTGAGGGATCATGATGACCCCCCTCTCGTGATGATCCCGTTCTGGCCAATGTACTCTCAAAAACCTATGCCCTCGCCATCACCTTAAGATATGTCTTCAACATAAATGGGGTGACCTGGTGCTAGATCTCTGGATGCAAAGCCTCCTCAAAATGCCTCACCCTGGCCTCCTCATCTGGTAAGAGGCCTAAAGCATACCATAAAAGGTTCCCAAAACGGATTCAAAACTATCAAATAGTAGATCTCCTCTATCGAAGGGTAAGAAGCTCCTAGCGAATGGAAGCCTTTGCAATCGAGGAAAGTAACTCAACTCTAAACATATCTTGGAACTCCTCCCATTAGATCGATGACTTTTCATGATCCCCAAGGAATAGGAACCACCACTTCCTTTCTACTCCACGAAGCATCGTCAAAGCTATAGACACCCAGTGCTCCTTCCGAGAACGGATCGAACTAAAGCCTATCTCAACCTCCTCCAACTAGTCTTCTGTGACTGCATCTGAAACGGAGCACTCATACTTCTATAGAATCTAGAACTGAAACTCTCAGAGTGTGTTCCTCCAAGTGTCGTCATTGTCGTCCTCTACCCTGCGGAGATATGATGGAACAACCTTATGGAAAATTTCT
This sequence comes from Viscum album, assembly GCA_963277665.1. Taxonomy (NCBI): domain Eukaryota; kingdom Viridiplantae; phylum Streptophyta; class Magnoliopsida; order Santalales; family Viscaceae; genus Viscum; species Viscum album. Next base: position 530,847,103 of record OY728159.1, on the reverse strand, counting down.
GTGCATACCTAACGAGGACGTCGACCTGGAGCCATACCTATAAAATAACAAACCATTAGAGATCCTAAAACATGAATATGGAAGACTCAACGTTAATTAATTTATTGTTTTCTTTCATTCATTTTAGGTTAACCAAAACCAAGGTCTACCCATTAAAACACAAGAACAAAGAAGAATGACGCATGATCCTTTCCTAGTTCTATACCCTGCAACTAGTATCACCTTATTTAGTAGCCATTGTAAACTTAAAGGTCCGTACATCAGATCATTGGGGGGCCCTAAACTCCTATGTCTCATCCGGTCTCCAGTTTTTACCTCACTTGCTAAACACGAATGAAATTGTTGCCCTACCAACCCATGAAACCTCACATGTGCCTAACTCCAAATTCCGTCCTATCCCTCAACCAGATCTCTGATACCACTCTATCATGACCCCTTCCCCACAAAGTGTACCCCTCCTGGGCTAGCAATGTGATAAGGGAGATAATGAACCCCCAAGTCCCACCTCCAGTAGGCCCCAGGATGGAAACTATCACCGAGGGTATAGTACCACACAAATGGGGAGGGGGTGTTTCCCTCTAAGAGAACACATGCGGAAGAGAGAGATAAGATAGACACCAACCAACTCCAACTCTGAACTGAAGTATAAAATAAATCCCAAGTGCACATATGTAATGTCATGCAAAAGAACTACAACTAAAAGGGAAAACTACAAGTACCCAAAGGAAAGTAAAAATAGTTGATCCCACAAGCCCGAACAGCTCCTGCAACCCCAAGCTATTAGAAACCAGCTTGATCCCCAACCTGCTCCAAGTGGCCTAAAAAACAATTTATATATACGTAGGGTGATTATAACAGTATTTTTAGTAGGATCCTCCTTGAATCCTCTCATCAAAAATTAAATAAATCAAGCTAAAGAACAATGAACAACAAGTGAAACTAACTCATCACCTAACATGTATACTAAGTTCCCAACCTCACCATGGCTACTCTCACCAAGTAACGCATACAAGACTATATCATATAGTAAAGAATATCAAGGGTACCCTACTACTACATCCCCACTGGTTTGTCGTTTTTTCCCAATGAAATGCATCATGTGCATCTCTCTCCAAAGGCTTGCCTGCAGACACCTGGGCTATGCTCCACAATCTACACCATGAGTACCACAAAGGCTTTCCTGCAGACACCTGGGCGAAGCACCACACCATCCTCACAACCAAAAGTAACCAGGTAGTGTTCGGGAGCCACCATATCTCGTATAACTAGTATCATACATCGGGTATTATACATCAAGCCATTACAAGCCATACACTGAGAAAGGATCCTAAAGCCATCACAGCTCATACACATTTCACCTATAGTAGTCCATAGGATACTATATCCAGAATATATGTGTGTGAATAACCACAAGCCATTATATCCCTCTACACACATATATGGGGAAAACTAACCGTTGTGCCTAATGACACTAGTATCTACCAAGATAAGAGATCGGGGTCAAAGGGGGTAGTCACCCATTCATCCTCCCACCAGAATGTTGGGGAAAACACCCCCCAGGTCTCAGAATACCCGGGGTGTCAGTTTCCCTTACTAATAGGGTGGAGTAGCATATAGAAACACAAAAAGTACAGAATACACTATAACTCACAATCACACTATCTGCATAACCTAGTCTTAGACAGAACTGCAGCTAATGTCTCTCGGACTCTGGGATTCCACTTCTAAAGCTAGGTATCCTATAAGCACAGAATAATTTAATGGATTTATTAGATTACTTCATTCCTTTTTTATCAATTCCATTGTACATTAAATAATTCATTAAACATTAACTAACCATGAACAATGCCACATTAAATTCCCTTTAAACTACATCCAAGAAATCCACTATCCCTTCAAAAGTTCTCAACCTCATCATTAAGTTTCAACAAACTCCATCCCCATGGGTTAACATCATTTATTCAAACATTAATTATAGTATTAATTACCCATATTCCTAGGAATTCTAGAAAATCATCATATGCTACTAAAAACAAGGGGGATCAACACAGTGAGTAGATGTACTACCCGCCGAGTCTTTGCTGCCTATAGCAAGAGCGTAGACCCATTCTCCCTTGAGAGGAAAAACACTGAAATAACGTGGCATACCCTGCATGTCATTTCCTCTTTTAGAATATGGTTATGCAAGACCAGTTTCCTTTAGGAGCGGAGAATAGTACAGCAGATAAAAAACCAAAGGATCAAAAAACATCCAACAATAAAATCCATCCCATTCCATCATCCCTGGTTTCCTCCCCGACACCCACATGCATAAACCGATGCATGTCGCCACTCTAGGCATCATCTGCTGCCACAAACAAAAGGCCTCTATGCCTCCACATATCACAACACCCCACTAGGGTCACATCACAAAACAATCAGTAGGAAATAAAACATCACATCAATTGGGCTATGGCCCTTTCAACAAACAAGAGGGTAACTCAGATCCCTTCAAGGAATTATCAAACAATCAACTCTTTAATCCATCTTGAATTAATAGATTTAATTTTTAGGTTCCAAAACTAGGAAACCCAATTAGTAAGCTATCAAAAATTAATTAAATAGTTAATTTGGCATGCCTTCAAACAACAAGAACCAACATGTTTCAGGTTTACCAACCAACTAAATTAAACATGCACATCAGCATCAATTTGATTAACATCAAATTAGAACAACAGAAAAAATCAGATTTATTTACAAGACTCTTTATCTTTAGCCAATTAATTAACAAATAATATCAGCTTTAAGTTCTTTATCGATTTCTACCAAGAACAACTGATAAGAAAGGAAAGCATAGATATCACACTATCTTGCAAAACATGAGGCAAAAACATATAATCGATACGATTTCTTTATCCTATTCAAACTATTTTATTAGGTCAATTCCATTGTCATCCAGTAGGATTAAACATTCTTACAATACTATTTCATGTAAAAGAAAGAGAAGAAACAAATCCCCTACCTCAAGGTTTTTGACGAAAACCTCAACAACGATGAATGAACAAGAAATCTGGGTTGATTCTCCAAAAACACACCTTAGATCTCTCCTCCTAGAATGATCAAGACCAAAGCTCAACATATTTGGAATACACAAACATAGATCTACTCATAAAAGTCGTAGATCTATGAAACTGAGGGAATAGTAGAAGTAGATCTAAGTAGATCTAATAAACCAAACAAGAACGATCACATACATCAAGAAACCGGTTTTGATTCATCAAGAGAAGCCTTCGCATCTCCACCAAAACGCTTGGGAGGGGTTCTTCTACCCTCAAGGAAGGGTAATAAAAATTTATGGCCTCTTAAGAGCTTAAAAAACTATTTAGAAGAAAAAAGAGTTAGATCCCCAATTTTAGGATCTAGATTTATGTGCCCTCATGACAAGTCCGCACGGTTTGACAAATCGTGTGCTAACCCTGCATTAGCATCTGCCTCGTCAAACAATCCTCATACGGTTAGTCTGCACGGTTAGCCAAACCATGTGCTAACCATGCATTAAACACTACATCTAAGACCAAACTCACATGTTTTGTCCACACACTTTAGGGAAACTGTGTGCAGCCCGTGCCAAAGCTACTTCCCTTTAGTTATCCTTAAAAGTCCACCCAAACGCACCCCCAAGTCACCTTGACCTTCCAGAACACCTCTAACATCGCATTTTCACAATGGAATAGACCGAAGGGGTCTAGGAAATTACAAATGTTATGACCAATACTCCTCTAAAGTATCTTCCCCTAATCCTAGAGATTTTGGTCTCACCAAAATGTTAATACCATAGGCATATATAATGATATCAAGGAGAATATATCAAGTGGTAAACATCCTCTTTTTTTCTTTTTTTTCTTTTCATTTTATTTTATATTATTATTCTTTCCTCACTACCCCTTATCTAAAAGGAATGAATGATCCATTATCTCAAATATTATTTATATCATAATTTTTTGATGAATCACCATTGTACTTCTTCTCCTCTCCCAATTATTCATGAAATTAAAATTTCATCTGTGATGTGTCGATTTACCAACATCATGGATGATATTATTTAAATTTAATTTACATCATTCAAGACTGATCATCAAACCCGTTTTTTGGTTGAACCAGATTATAATTTATGTATTATATCTAATATAATGTTCTGCAATCATTTTTTACACATGTCATTAATTTATGAAACAATATGAGTTCATTATGATCGAAGAATCGCCAAAATGACCTAAAAAATATCAATAGTATTTTAACTTATGAATCATCCACATGAAATAATTCAAAATGATAAATGGTATAATGTGTTGTACTGGAAACATTTAAATACCATTTCTTTCAAATTTGGTAGTTTCACTTCCAATCGACAAGAATATCCAACATGAAACGATCATGAGAACCATGCAAAGAAAGCACCCAAAACATTGAATGGAACAAAATACTATCAATTAAAGGGTGAAATGATGTAATGAAATGGTCATATAAGGTATTAAAAAACATAGATACATTCATTTATGATATTAATAACAATATTTTAACCATTATACAAGATATTTAATAGTGTTTTAAGTAATAAAAACCTGAGGTAAGGGGATTATTAACCCAATTTCCATTCTTTGGGGTTAACATTATACTTCATTAATTGTGTGGTTTTAAGATAATATGGGTAATTAATTTTTGTTCATATTATATTTCATTATTTTTATTTATAGTATATAAACATATTCCATTCATTCTATTGATTCTCATGTCAATTATATGTTATTTTTAAGTGACTTTTCTTATAAAACCATCTTTTAAACATATAGTTTTTCAAAATTCAAAGTGAATATTTTTTATGAAATTATTCATGTGTTTATGATTCTGTTATGGTTCTTGGGGATTGTTTATGTTGATTTTTGGGACCTAAATTTCCCTCTAATTCATTGGGTATGTGAATTTTGTATGGGGTTGTATGGTTACTCCAAGTGTAATTGTGATGGTTAGACAAATTGTAAGGTAGTCGTGAGGGTTACAAATTATAAGGTATCTATGAGGGTTACATGATTATGAAAGTAATTCCCCAATATTACTTTATGTTTATTTTTATTTTCATATTTTTTCTGGGGATATTTTTGAAATCTCATGTTTCTCAAAGTAAGTATATATGGGTGACATGTATGCTTTTTGAAAATAATTTCCTATGTTACAAGTATTCATGGACTAATATATTATTCTCTTCTTTTCATTTCCCTTACTGAACTTTCTGTGCTTATCCCCCGTTTATAAATGATTTTAATAGGTTATAAGGATGTTTAGAAAAAATAAGAATTCCATATTAAATGATTGAAAAATATTATATGAAAATCATGTTATATTGGAAATGTTTTATATTTTGGAATAAATTGATACTATTTTTTATAGTATCAACTTGTATTATTGTGTAATTTTGTGAATTTAATTTGTCCTTATTCGTTAAATATCTAAATGTGAAATTATTGTCAATCTGAAAGGAAGTTATTTCTTGACAAAATTCATGATTATGTAAGTAATAATTTTGGGTCCTTATAGTTGGTATCAGATGATGTTTTAGATAACATTAGGGGCTAGGATAATTTTAATAGAATACGATAAATAAATTTTAATTTATTATTAATTTGTAATGATATATCATTTAAATAATACCATTTAGATTCTACTAAGATATGTTTTTTTAGAATGGTTTTCCTCAGAAGAGATAGGGAAGATGATGATGAGAGGCACCGATAGAACCATATACTTCTGATTCTGCTACCTACAATGGTAGGGATTGGAACCAAGAATTTTGTGATAGTAATAGATTATCTAACATAGGCAATAAATAGTGGTGGAATCCATGAAAGAGAACAACAAGATGTTACACAACAGAACATGACAATATTTGAACATTTTACGCGACCACGCCCTCCTTCTTTCAATGGATCCTCTGACCTAGTAGTGGATGAATGATGGGTTAAATTCCTTGAAAATATATTAGTGTTATGGGATGTTCAGATAATCCAAAGGCAAGCCTTTCCATTTATCATTTTGAAGGTGAATCTGATCAGCGGTGATCAATGGTAAATAATATATCGGATATAAAGGATATTGATTCCATAGAGTGGGATGAATTTACAAGTCTTTTCTTTGAAAAATATTTTCCTAAGGTGGTGAGACATAAGATGGAGAATAAATTCATTGAATTGAGCCATAATAAGGATGATGTAGTGGCTATTTGTGAAGAAAACATCACCTGACTGGTGAGGTATTCTCCAAATCTTATTCTGGATCTTGATAGAAAAATCAACATTCTTTTCGTCAAATTAGATCAAAGGTATCGAGGGTGTTGGAAATATGTGAATTAAAAAGATACAAGAATCTTTTCTGATGTGATGAGAGGTTAGAGATAAAGTTTTATGAAGATCACGTGATTTTTTAAAACAAGGAGAAGAATAGGTATAGATGGAAAGCGATGGGTAAGAATCAACCAAATAAATCTGATGGTAAGAAAATCCAGTTTCTAGTTTTTGAAAATTGAGGTAAGAAGAAACATGGGGAATGCCTTACCAAAATAGGGAAGTGTTTTTTATGTGGTATGTTTGGGAATATAGCCCGCGATTGTAATGAAAATCATCCTAAGACTAATCATGATAAGAAATCTATAATGTGTATAAATTGCGTGAGATGGGTTATTAAGAAAATGCCTACCCAAAGAGATATCTAAATGATTCAAAGAATCCAGAATATAAGAATAATTTTCTAGTGATATCCATTGTGACTACATCAGTAGACTTTAGGTTCTAAGACTAATCTTGATCCTTTGTTTGTTTACTCATATTTGGATAAAGTTTTGTTCGATACGGGGTCTACACATTCCACTATTTCTAATAACTTTTCTGATAAATTGAAAATATCACCTCCACAAAGATGACAATAACTTGTTGTTAAAAAATAGGGGGTAAATATTATAGAAAGTTGGAATTATAAGAATCTTTCTATTATGGTCTATGAAAATACATTAACAGAAATCCTTGTTGTTTTTACCTTAGTAGAGTTTGATGTCTATCTAGAAATGGATTGGTTTTTTGTTTATCAATATAAGATTAACTATATGTCTAAATAATTTGTTTTTAGTAAAGAGTTTTAGTTTTTATACAATAACAAACCCATGCAATTAATAACATATCAAGAATCTGAGAATCTGTTAAAGGATGGAATTGAAAGTTATCTTTCTTATATTGTTGAAAACATGGTATCTATTCATATTTATGATGTTTTAGTTGTAAATTAATACCTTGATGTTTTTCATTATGATTTACCCAGTTTTATTCCTAACCAGGAAGTCAAATTCACAGTTTACAACTTTCTTTGAGTTAGAAAATTTCTTTACCCCCATATAGAATGGCTCAAACGGAATTTATTAAATTGAAAAATCAGTTTCAGTATTTTCTTGATAAAGGATTCATTCATCCTAGAACATCACAATGGAGTGCCTCTATTTTTTTGAAAGAAATATGGCTCCATGATACTTTACAATTATTATAGATCCTTGAATAACATCACTATAAAAGAAGTATCACTTTCCTTAAATCTATAACCTGATTAATCCGATCCATGGAGCTCAGTACTTATCAAAAATTGACTTAAGATCCTGATACAATCTTCAAAAGGTGATGGAGGATCACATCCCAAAAAAACATATTTTTGTACTAGATATGGGAATTAATAATTTTTGTCTTGTCGTTTGGGTTAACTAATGCACATACTGTATTCCTGAATCTTATGAATAGAATATTTCATGAGTTCTTGGATAGATTTGTGTTTGTGTTTATTAATGACATAATGGTGTTTTATAAGATCAAAGAGGATAATGAAAAACATCTAAGGTCTATTTTAAAAACCCTAAATGATAATAAACTGTATGGAAAATTCAGCAAGATTGATTTTTGGATGCAACCAATTTCTTTTCTTGGGAACATTTTAAATAAGGATGGAATAATAATTGATCCTAACAAAACATAGGTAGTTGATGTATGGACAAGACCGAAAAATGATATGGATATTTTTAGTTTTATGGGATTAGAATGTTATTAATAAAAGTTTGTTAAAATCCTTGCACATTTATCTTTCTTGTAAACTATGTTAACACGAAAAAGGGATAAATTTATTTGGATAGAAGAATGTGTTGTTTTTTTCAGGAACTGAGGAAGAGATTGGTGAATGCATTGGTATTGTCCTTACCTTCCTGAAAAGGAGAGTTTTTCTTCTACAATTATGCTTTGTGGAAGGGAAGTGGTTCTGTTCTGATGAAGAATGATTAGGTAGTTTCTTATTCTTCAAGACAACTGAATCCTCATGAGTTAAATTATCACACACATGATTTGGAATTGGCACCTGTGGTATTTTATTATAAAATTTGGAGGCATAACTTATGTAAATCCAAATTTCAAATATATACTGAAAATAAAATTTTGATGTATATATATTCACTTATAAGGAGTTGAACACGAGGCAGATAAGATGTATTTAATTGATAATGGATTACTATTGCACAATCAATTACCATCCAGGAAAATAAAATAAAGTGGTGGATTCCTTGATTCCAAAACATTATGCATCATTAATCATGTTACATTTAGAACATGATACCTTGATTAAATAATAGATGAAATTTTGCTAAGAAGTTTTTGGTGTAGGAAATACCTCTATTTTGATTCATGTTTCAGTACAGTCATCATTATCAAACAGAATTATGCAAGCACAGAAGGAAGTCTATGAGCTACAGAAAAAGGTAGAATTGGTTAAAATTGTTAAGTTACCATTATTTAACCTAGATAAAGATTGTGTTTTAATATTTGGTAAAAGGTTGTGTGTTCCTTGTGATTCACAGTTGAAGAAATATTTTTTATGTAATGGTCATAGTTCTCCAGTTATTGTTTACCCAGGTAGTACAAAGATGCACAGAGACCTTCAAGAGTATTATTGGTGGTATGGAATGAAACGGGATGTTTCTAATTTTAACATGAAAGGTTTTACATGTCAATAGTCTAAAGTAGAGAGTAAGTTACCGAAGTTGATGCTTCATCCACTGCCACTTCCAGAGTGGAAATGGGAGAATATGTCTATGGAATTTGGGGTGGGACAACTAAATAATTCTAAAGGTAATAATGTGATTTGGGTTATTATTGATTGACTAACAATAAGTGAGAATTTTCTTTTTCTTCAAGATATAATGTATTTGGATAATCTTTTTTGACTATACCTCATAGATATTGTCAGGTTACAAGGTGTTCCTTTTTCAATTGTATCTGACCGAGATCCCTGGATCACTTCTATATTCTAGAAGGGTCTTCAGAAGTCGTTGGGCACAAAATAAAATTTCAGTACAACTTTTCATCCTCAAACTTATGGCTTGTCAAAACGAATTATTCTGGATCTAGAGGTTATGCTTCGAGCTTGTTCAATGATATACTTGGGAAGTTGGTATCTACCTCTTCTTTGGTTGAGTTTTATTATAATAATAGTTTTCATTCCAATTTACAGATGGCACCATTGAAGACATTGTATGGGAAGCGGTGTAGAACACTAGCTTCATAGGATGAAGTCAGGGAAAGGATATTTATGGGACTAGAATTAGTAGAGGAAGTGGATGAGAATGTTAAGATGATCTAGAATCACCTGAGGATAGCTAGAGAAAGAAGAATATTTATACAGATAACAGAAAAAAAGACATCTCTTTCGAGGTAGGTTACCATGTTTTCCATAAATTATATCCTTGGAGAAGTGTGATGTTTTTTTAAGAAAGGAATGATAATTCCATGCAATAATAGTCCTTTGGAAATCATATAGATAGTTAGACCAGTGGTATACTAAGTATCTTCTCCTCCGAGTTTTTCTCAGGTAAACAATGTTTTTAATGTTTTGAGGTTGATAAATTATGTGCTAGATTCAACTCATGTCTTGAGCCCAGAAGCATTTCAACTAGAAGAGAACCATTATTATGAAGAGAAACAAGTTAATACTCTTGATTTAAGGGAAATAGTATTTTGGAATAAGGTAATCCACATGGTAGTGATTTTTTGGGAAAACCATATGGTTGACGAATCAACATGGGAGTCTAAAAATGATATAAGGGAAAGCTACCATCACTTGTTTAATATGAAAATAATATTGAAAGGGAGAAATTTTCATAAGGTGAGGATAATGTAACACCATAAGGATTTAAAAATAATTTGGAAAGCATGAAATGTGTTTTCAAGTAGATATTTATAACTATCCTTTAAACATAACTTTTCCACTTCTAAGTTCTGATAATCAAAGTACAGTCATCTACAATTGTGTTTAGTAAGTTATTTGGAGTCTGATATAACAAACATGATTTTTGGTGAGTAGTAACATACCCTTATTAATAGTAATGCAAATAATAGTATGGACCAAATGAATACTAAATTTTATTTTTATTTTATTTTCTTAAGACTTTAATATAATTAAATCTAGGTTAATTTTTCAATGTGATACAAAAGCATTTATATAATTAAAATTGTTAATTTTTGAATAATGTATGATTTTATTTAAAAATAAAATTAAAAATATTTAAAAAATTAATGTAAAAAAATGGAGTTCATTTTTCTACTCAAGACAATGAAAAATAGAATGGTTGAATTATTTTGATTTTTCTGAAATTCCGGAATTTTTTTATGAATATAGAAATACGGTAAAATACTGTATATTTAAATTATCAATTAAATAAACTATTGATGATGTCATAAGGGATGCAATACCACTTGGTTTGAACTAACATACCATTTCTACTATTTTGTGAGACATGAAATAAGACTATTCATAGTCTTTGGCAAAAATATTATAATAATGAATAAAATAAGGAAATATAACTCCTCTCCTACACTATACATTTCACCATCATTCTGATCTTCCTCCCACACCTCTAAAGCCTTGATAATTGACTATGTTACACCCAATAATCCTCCCAAGTCTAATCCCCATGTCCTAGAGATGTTTTCCTAACAAAACGGCTGAAACCAAAGGCCTTAAGAAGGATCTCAAGGAGAAGAGATCAAGAGGTAAACATCCACTTTTGTTTTCTTTCTTTTCTTTTCATTTTCATTTCTATTAGTCTTCATTCCTCAATTACCCTTATACAAAAGGAATGAATGATTCAGTAACATAAATATTTAAAATATATCTTGTTTATGGATGAAAACCCAATATATGTTTTCTCCTCTACCACTTATTCAAGAAAATAAAACATCGTCCGTGAGGTGTCAATTTACCGACATCCTGGACGAGGGGATTTCAATTTTCATTAATTATTTATGGAATTATAATGAGACCATTTATATGGTTGAAAAATATTATTAAATATGTATTTTATCTTATATAAGGTTTTGTAATAATTTTATAGACATGTGATTAATTTTTGAAATAAAATGAGTTCATTACGATCGAAGAATCGCCGAAATAACCTAAACAAATATCCATAATGTTTTAACTTATGAATAAACCTCATGGAAGAATTCAGATTGATAAATGGAATAATTTGTTGTCCTATAAATATTTAAATTCTAAACCATTCCAATTGTGTATTTTTTCTTCCAATTGACAATAATATCCATCATTAAACGATCAAGGGAACCGTGAAAAGAACTCACAAAAAACAATGCATTGAACAAAATACTAACAATTAAAAGTTAAAATTTTGTAATCAAATGATCATATAAGGTATTGTAAACATTTATATGTTTCGATAAGATATTAATAACACTATTTTAACCATTATAAATGATATTTAAAGGAATTTGATGAATGAAAAACACGAGGTAAGGGAATTCTAAACCCAATATCTATTCATTGGGGTTAACTTTCTACTTCATTAATTGTGTGGTTTAATGATCATTTTTAATGAATTTTTGTTTATATTATGTTTTATTATGTTTATTTTCAGTTTATACACATATTAATTTCATTATATTGATTCTCATGTCAATTATATGTTATTTGTAAGTAAGTTTTCTAATAAAACCCTAATTTAAACTTCAAGTTTTTCAAAATTAAAAGTAAATGTTTTTATGAAATTATTAATGTTGTATGATTATTTTTTGGTTCTTGGGAATTTGTTATGATGAAGGTTGGGACCTATATCTACCTCTAATGCATTGGGTAATTGTTTATTTGAGGGAAACCATATGGTTACTCCATCTGTAACAGTGATGGTTACAAAAATTGTAAGGTAGGTGTGAGGATTAAAAATGATAAGGTAGTTGTGCGGGTTACAAGATTATATATGAAAGGACCCAAGTTACCATTATGGTTATATTTATGTAATTATATTTTGTGGGTATATTTTGGAAATCTCATGTTTCATAAAGTAAGTATATATGGATGACAAATATGTTTTTTGAAAATGATTTCATATCTTACATGTATTCATGGAAAAATATGTTATTTCCTTCTTTTCATTTCCCTTACTGATCTTTTTGTTCTCATCACTAGTTTTTAAAATAATTTGACAAGTTATAAAGATATTTAAGAAAAATAAGGGAAGTGAAGATAAATTATATATGTTTTTTTAAATAAAATCATGTTATATTTGAAAAGATTTATATTTTTGATGAAATGAATACAATTTTTTATAGTATCCACTCTGTATTAATGTGTAATTTTATAAATGTATTATTCCCTATTTCACTAAATCTATAAACATTACAAGATTTTCAATATGAAAGTAAGTGATTTATTGACTAAATTCAAGATTATTAAAGTAATAAGGAAGGGTCCTTATAATATACCTTTCTTTTTACCCATGTAATATCATATATGTATCATCCCCTCGAGGGGCCATTTTATAACCCATTATAATATGTAAACACAAGGGTTATCCAAATTATCATTCCCAATACCATTGACCATATCCCTTTTGGCCAAACATACTAGTCTGAGTTTTATGATGACACACTCTTCTATTTATGATACACACACTTAGGGTCTATAGATCAACTAGGCACCCATAGGGACCCTCGGTCATGTATAGCTAATCCATGCTTCCATGGGTAATCTGTCTCAGTCATGGTATTGGGTTATCACTGGAAACCTTAGATCATCACATCTACCATAATTGTAAACTATGTAGTATGTCCCTACTAGGAACCTAGTTCTTGAAACACTAATAATAGTTAAGAGAGATCCCATAGTCCATGTCAGCCCATAAGGTAAATCTTCACCTGTCAGCTCACCCAACCCAATCATTATCAGTCAACCAAGTTCTGGTTGCATCAAACAGAAGATGATCAATCATACTACCTAATCTCAATGAGAGTGAATTTCATGAAATCACAAAGGTATCCTCTATGGAATACACAACATGTGCTTTATAATTCCACACTCATATCCAACATAGAACTTCCCCAAGAACCTACACATGGGATCCAGAATCAAACCTGGTCCATCAATACCTCTCATCAGGTATGTTGGTGGCTCAGTATCATTTAGGTCCCATACCTCTCCATAAATGGTCAAGGTTCCAAGATATTATGTAGGGGTTGGTTGTGATCCTTAGGGAACTATAATATTATACATTAAATTTATTTAAATTAAATAAATTCCATTTGATTAAAATAAACATGGGGAATCACTGTTAGTTTATTACCAAGCATCCAAATGTATCACAAACAACCATTAATTCCATAGGAAAAGTCTACTAGAAATCCTACATTTTTAAAAGCCTTCTAATTTATTACTAAGGTTTGAAAGTAGCAACCATGTCCCATTCAAGCCCCATTCTCAATTAGGAGGGATCATAACCACATCATGCACCACTAAACCAAATTAAAAAAAAATAATTAATTGAAATATTTTAAATTGATTAATTGATTGAATTAAAATGTTTCATAATGTTGAATAACTCATGGGTGTATAACCATTATATAATATTCATAAAATGGGTTTTGGCCACCTCTAGCACACCCAAAACCCCAATATGATTGAAATACCCATTCAGCACCACCAATTATATCATTAAAAATTTATATTAATGTAAAAAAATTCATTTCACAAAATACTACTAACAAAATAGTTAATGGTTGTATGTGGATGTCTTATCGAGATACCCTCTTCTTATGAAATATGAAAGATCCTTAAAATGGTTTATTTCACTATTAACTAGTGAAATAACCAATTATAACATGGAGAAAGACAATAATATATAATTTTTTAAATGAAAGGAAATATATAAGAGGATGGAAAAAGGTATACACCGAGACTCACAACTAAAAAATCCCAAAGAAACACCACTATGACGGGGATTAAAAGGGGGAATAGAAGTGGGAAGGGAGATAGATCACAAGATGAAATGAAAGTTTATAACAGGTTTTTCCCCCGTAAATATTTATAGCAGGTAAAAGTACACTTTTAAAAAGGTAGCATGGTTGGGAAAACCATGTTCCAACCATGATGATAATACTATTTCAATCCCCTCACCTTGAAAAGTTTTAAGGCATGGTTTTCCAAAAAAAAAGTGTGCTATCGATGTTGGAAGCTATAAACCCCTCTAAAACCTCACACAATTTCATTTAAAATATCACATTGTTTAACATAAAACATTCTCAAATTATTTTATCTAACTTATATCCTTCCAAAATTAATATAAATTTCATAGTTCATCCATGTGTCACACGATTTCCCATTAACTATGTGCCCCAAACTATAGTCCATGATCTGAGTTCTCAAAAACTCACAAAACATAACTTTAATCTCCCAAGGATCACTTGAATACCCGAGATTCCAAATAAGACTCCTTCATAGTCTAAAATGATCCCATTAATAAAATATAAATCTCTAAATTCTTTTCTAAATCTCTGATCAATATTTGGAAAGTCATGGAATTGAAAATTAAATGTCCTTTAGAAATATTCAACTTATAAGTACATGGGGACTTACAACCTCCCCACCATATTACTTATTTTTTTTATAATTATTTTTGTACATCCAATAGATCCTCATGTGTTACCTTGATAATCAATTCACACTCACAAGCTTATGTTCCATCCTTGAGTGTCCAAATACCATACAAGGAACAACCTCCAACTTGAGGTGATCAAACCATTTAAATTGAATCAAATTCTTCTTACCAACCCCACATAAATAATTAGATGGTTACTAAATCTAATATATCATAAAAAACACAATCATTTTATTTTTTGATTCTCGGTGATCCCACAAAAAAGAACATAACATGCATTGTAAAATTCAAAGGCATAGTGCCTACACCATCCCAATTGTCTATTTGAACATGCCTCTAGATTCCCAAATATTTTCCTAGAATAATTTTTAACTACTCACATTATCAAAAATGGAAATACCACTACCTTATCTTTCTTTTAACCAAGATCAACAGGACTCATTGACCTCTTTTCAAAGATATGATCATGTCTACTTCTCATGGAAAGGATCACCAAAACCAAAACACACCATCATGTCCAAAATGATGTGGTTGATATATATTCCAATGAACAAAATCTAACTTCAAGAATGAAAAAAAGATGACCCATATATGGATGAATTTCCTTTAAAAATATTGGTTATATCCAATGATGTGTTCCAACATACCTGATCATGATGTCCTCAACCTAAAATCATCCCAGAACAATCCAGCACTCAAACTAATTCCTATACCCAATAATTAGTGTAACTAAATTGATTTATCCCTAATAGAACCATCCCACCACCATGCTCTAAATGTGAGAATATATGTATTTCTAATATGACATCAACTCAGATTGTTACAATAAATCCCAGACCCGATGACCATAATTTGAATCCATCCGATTCAATTACATGCCCCATGTCTAGAATTCCATAAGTATTCCATATGGCTCAACTTGAAAAGAATCTACATCCCGATTCCACAAAAACCTATTAATGTATGATCCATTTTCATTGATACCTTTCACCAAGGGATCATACACTCATCCCCAAACTCCCACTCCCCACTAAAGGAATTTTTTTTTATTTCAATACATGAAATAAGTTTACAATAACTACAGTCCATTACACAAACATCATCATACATAAAAAATATAATGGCCAACACCTACTCATTGTTGATCCCAAATGAAAATGTTACTTATCAAATGCTCTATTCTGATGGACACAAATAAATGGAATTTTCTGAATTTCAATTCATAACATGGTCACCACCCTTGAGCCATTCCTTGGAATATTGTATCTCCAGACTCTAGAAACTCCCCCCAAGTCACACTCACCTAAATCTAGGAAACACATTCATTTAAGAACCCCCTAACATATTGTTTTCTAAAAATTAATGTCTAGGTCCATCACCAGGTTGAGTCTTCCATGTAACCTGATCCATTTCTGATTTTTTTCACTTCTACAAATGGATATTCTAAAACATCTTCAAGCCATGGGCTATCATGACCACAATCATCTCATCTAACTCCATCAAACCTTTCATCTCATATGTTCATCACCATCATTCAATTAAATTACCACACATAGCCTGAACATATAAAACCATCCTACATGGTAGATATAAAATCTCATACTCCTCGGCCCACCACCTAAATCATGCTCCCATGCATCATATGTCACCTCATCCATGCTGAAACTTTCCCACATTAGGTCAGCCTTGACATTCCCTTAGCACTCTAAGATAACCTCTAAAAAATTGAGCTCCACACTAGCGACATGATCAATCAATGACCGCTCTTCATCAAGTGTTGTCTAGAACCACATGTTATCATCCATTATCTGTAGCACATGATCACTATCCACTCATCTAACCACCCCTGATGTAACTACTATCCTGAGTAACCACACATGATCTTCCCATACCACTAAAAGCATGCCGAATTGTTAAAAGGGCCAAGAACTCGAATATTCATTTCCACTGATGCTAGTCTCGACACTCAGTCACTAAGGGTTATTCATCTAAATGAAAACCTAGAAATAACTCACCCCAATAATAGACCAAAAACCAACCCTTGTGGACTGATCTCATACCCTGAAGAATCGCATGAGAATCTTGATACTAAAGGAAAACAAAGACACAACTAAACTCTCCCATTGGTAGCCCTAAATCAAACCAAACACTAACAGACTAGGGTCAAATACATATCTGATATCCTTGAGTTCTCCCAATTTACCCTATTAGTTTGGTCTCATGAATAGTTTTTATGTCTTACCAATGAGCCTAATGGTCAACCTTTCACCAAGGTAACATCTCATGAGAAATTGTCTATGCACCCCTCTTGGAATTCTCATGAAATTATCTTTTTAAACCCCCACCGATAACAAGATAGCCAATCTTCTAGGGAGGATTGTGTCTCACTAGTCATTTCTTTCAATAACCAACAACATTATCCTAGAGGACCTATTCCAAAGAAGCACACACCCATAGTTTGTTCATGTTGAATATAATTCCAAGGTATGTGGGAAGATTCCACAAAGTTTGTTACATGAACTTCAAGTAACTAAACCCAGATAAAAAAACTCACAATGGTTTCATCATTTGGAATCCAATTTCATTTCAACCTACCAGGGTCATTACACCTCTTCTGCACTAGGAATACATCACTTTCCATGAGTGTCTCACCATAGATCCATGTAACATGCCTTGAAAAGGATTTCTATTTAAATGTAAGCCCAGCAGAGTGAAATCCCACCAAGTACTTATATGGTAAAATTTCATATGATCAGTTATAGACACATTAATCAACAAATTCACAATATTTGGGGAAACAAACATACCTAAAACACGTTGATATTGCATATAAAATAAGATTAATGAGAAGAATCTTGCCCTAAAATGCAAATATTCAAATCCAGACACTGCCCTCTTGGAAATGGTCCATGATCCAAAAATCCAAAACCCATAAATAATAATTCAAAAACATAATTTTTAATTTCTTGAGGAGAAAATAATATAAAACCATAACATAAAAAAATCCCAACCCTAGTATGTAGGACATCCAACAAGATTAGGTTCTCCCAATGCCCCATCCCAATATACATCATAGCCTCAAACATATTCCAAAATCTCTAATTTTCAACATTCTGAAATAGTAAGAAAATAATAAAACATCTAAGATACCACATTTTTACATCCCACAAAGGTTCTTTCTCTAAATAATAAATATATGGGTTCATCACATGTCCTAATGTGTACCTCAACATACAGTAAAGGCTATTATCTATTATCTAGGGTCTACGTGGGTGTTTTGGGGAGACTATACCCCGTGTGTCAGAGTGCACAATAATAGATAAACAATCATGCATCAAATATCACATAATAAACTGAAACTAGAAAAATATATAAACAAATATGAATAATAATAAAAAGAATCAAAACTCAAACATCCATGATATATATACAATAGACTGACCATTGGTCCAATTACATTTTCTGACTAAATAAATAATATAAACAAAACACACTGGATCCATGACATCCCAAAGTCGAACCTCATCAAAAGCACCTATTACGCATCTAATCCATCCCACTCACTTAAGAAAACACCAGCCTGATCCTCAATCCAAAAAGTACCTGCAACAAAGTGGAAATATTCTTAGGTTCCAATGTGTAGTGGTGTCTATTTTATGGTGTGAGTACCAAATTCAGTAGGGTTCCATCCACACCATTTCTTAATTATCAAAAAAGTGGTAACATGTTCATTTTAAATTCTTATATAAAATTGATAACATATAAATATATAAAACAAAATTTTCAATCATTAGGTATTTAACCCAGACTAACGACACCCTCTTTGGCCAGTTTTGCAGTGTCATTGATCATTTTCGAATAATTGTACATCCCAAGTACCATGTGGTGTCAAAATCCATGGTCTCCCCATCCAATATTGATGTCTTTGGGGACCCCTACCATGATAGGCCTATCATTGATGCACCAAATCCATCACATCCCTTATTAGTAACCTCCTAAATCCAAGGACATAACACATGGTAGTCTTGTCATCCAAGTTCCAAACTTATAGAGGAACCTATTAGATCCTTCAGAAATTAGGGACATAATCCAAGATATTTTAATCATCTGGGATCCAAATCCATGAAAACCCCAATAGTATCCTCATGAATCTAGAGATATAACACAATATAGTCTTATCATTCATCCTCCAAATTCACTAAACCCCTTATCAATAACCCAAGATACTAATCCAAGGAATCTACAACCACTTATCTTTATGTTCATGGCAGATCCCACCATATCAAGATCCAAAACATAGAATCTCAACCATGTACTTACCTCTATATCCATTGTAACTCATCTGTATCAAATCTTCCTCAATGTATAATTTCATATCACTATATAATAAATTCAGCATAA
The DNA here is from genome assembly GCA_963277665.1 of Viscum album. Taxonomy (NCBI): domain Eukaryota; kingdom Viridiplantae; phylum Streptophyta; class Magnoliopsida; order Santalales; family Viscaceae; genus Viscum; species Viscum album. The sequence continues at coordinate 530,827,710 of OY728159.1, read as the reverse complement.
TGTTTATCCAAAACATTTATCAAAAACATCACTATCCACAACCCCTCAAGCCCATCGGTTTGGTTTAGGTTCCATGGTGATACTCGCTACCATCACCCACACACCCACTATGGATTGGTATGGCAATGGGAAACCCACTAGGTCCCCTCAGCCTAGCACAAAAGGTCACCTTTGCTTGATTCCTTATTCCTAGTTTGGATCTCTGGTCATCAACCAAAACCAGGGTCTTTCTTGTAGCCTAAAATCATCCAATTGATACCATGACCCCGTCAGCTACTGACATATCACATAATGGGTAACAGTTAAGAGAAGTCCTACAAGACTTATCAATCCTCGAGGTCACATTGGGTTGGACCAATCACCCAACCCCATATAGTTAATCCTATATTCATTCAACCTAGGTCTGTTCACATATTATGGGAGATGATTTCTCATCCACATTTGACTCAAATATCCCAAATGTATATGAAGAACAAAGGGATCCTATAATCCCTATATTGATTTTGGCCAATAATTCCACACTCACCTCTAACATGGAGGATTCCTAAGACAATATGAATGGGATCCTAATTCTAAAATAGTCTATCCTCACCTCTCATGTGGTACGGAGGCCACCGTTTATCATCAAGGTCCTGACCCCAAGCATTGGAATCTAAAGTGCCGAGCTGGATTATTGGGGTTAATTGTGACTCCTAGCAATTGATCATTATAAATATTGAATTTAATTTAATTAAAAAAATCAATGTGATTAAATTACTCAAGGGAATATCATTTATTGGTTTTCCCAAGATTCCACATAAGACATAAACAAATAAAAATTCATAGAAAAATTTCACAATACTACCTACATCTTTAAAAGATTAATATCTTATCACTAAGGGGAAACAAGAATTTCCAAGGTCCTTCCAAGACTTTTCCTCAATCAAACAAGCTCACATCCACATCTCAAACATCAAAATTCAAGTAAAAAATTAATAATTAATTTCTATAGACTTTATAATTAATTGATTAATTGATTTCCAACCCATCATTGTTTTTGATAACTTATCAAGTTTCCAACGATCATTGTCTCTTCAATATGTTGTGTCTTATACACCCTCAAAACACCCACAAACTGAAGACTAGTGAAATATGAAACCATCACCACTAATTCCATCATTAAATAATTAAATTTTAATGATAAACCAAGGAAATATATATTATTGACATCCATTAATGATATAGTGAACAACAATTGGCCGATTTTTCTTAGGGATGTCCGCTTTTTATGTTTTTTGGATGCTCCACTGACCTAGGTAATTCCACCATTCTCCAATGAAATTTCCAATTTTGACCTAAATGAAAGTGACACATAATCATCTAAGAAAACAAATAAATATATGGGTGTTGGGATAAATGTCTTTTTCTATAACAACCATCAAAATTCCCAATGAAATACCCACTTGACGGGGATTGATGTGGGGAATGTGTAAGGGGAAGGGAGTCAGCTCATGTGATGTAAGGATATGGGGGATGATGGATTTCCCCTCTCAAAGAATCATGGGGGTGGATAATTTCAAATTTTAAATAGGATACATAGTTTGGAAATACAGTTGTAAAAATAGTGAAACAACCAAGTGGTCATCCCTATCTCAATCCCCTCCCCCCATATGGTTTAGCCACAATAATTTTCCAAACTGTATGCTAATTGTGTATGTGGCTTTGAAACACCACAAATTTTCCTCTCAAATTTCTCATTGTATGACCTTAAAAATGATCTAACCATGAAATCCAAACATTATCCATACAAAATGACCTGAAATTTCATCATTCCTTAGGGTTCCACGTTGTTTCCCCTAAATTGTTCCCCCAAACGATAACCCTTTATAGAGTTCTCTAAACCACCCAAAAATAAATTCCCAGTATCTAAGAATCACCCAAAAATGGAAGATATAATCTAATCCTCATTCCTTATATAAAAACTCCAGATTAAGGAATTTATAACTCTCAAAAATTCATTCTGAATCCCCTATTGAAAATTGACCCATCTATCTGTTGAAAATTTAAAATTACTATTAAAATTAGCAAATTATTCAGACATTGTATCTTTAAATGATAAATGGTAATTCATGAATATTTTATGTTATACGAAAGTTATAAATTATTTATTTACGTATAATTTTATCATAATTAATTGAATATTTTTTTCTGATATTTTTTCCTGAGATATTAAACATTAATATTACAATACCTTTTACTAAAATCATAGGGATACATTATGAACTATAAATAAAAAAGATACATTTCAAATCATATGGGTTAATTTTTAATGTGATTAAAAATTACAAAAAAATATAATATTTTGATTATTTAAAATTTTATATAATGCAAGTTCTATTATAAAATATTTATTTTTCATTAAATATCGTATAAATTCAATTTAATACAAAATATGAATGATTTCATATTAATATGAATATAAAATATTTATCTTCAAAACTATGGAGTTTTTACAATGTTTAACCTATTTCTAAAATGTTTATAATTGTCATTTATTTAGGGAATTTTCAAGAATGTTTTTTTTTCATGTTTAAATATTTGAATTTTTCATTTTTTTAATGTTTATTTATTAAATTATTCATATAAAGTAAATTAATTAGGAAATTTGATTATCATATATGCTTTGGTTTAACTGTTAAAATACTTTTAGGATATATATTCTTTTATTACATTCAAGGTATAATTCTATAAAACTTATTTTTTCATTAACACTGATCTCAATTTTTTATTTGGAGTTATCATCTTGAATTTAGCTGTTGGGAATAGTTTTCCCATATATGGATTTATAATTATCATGAATTGAATTTTATATTATGTAAATTCTCTATGTGGAGAAGGACTTGGGGTTGGACCACAAACCAATATGGATGTTATGCCTTTTTTAGAGAGGTTAGTGGGGTTAGCTACTTATTGCTTAAGGCTGACTCATGTATAGATTGTAAATCCCATATAAATGTATTCCTTTACATTAATTTTTCATGTACTATATTCATATTATTAATTAAATTATATATTAATATGTTTAGATTCTATTTTTGGGTGAGTAACACAAATTTTTTGTTTTTTAAAGAGTTGAAAATTAAATTTGTATGTAAAAATTAATTTTTCCATTGTAATAGTGAGTCCAATACTAAAAAAATAGAAACATTCATACAAAAAGAGGAATAATACATGATAATATACATATTTTCTATGATGGTATAGTTATGAATTTAATATTCATATGACATTCATTAAATTTGTGAGAATGGAAAAACACCTAAATACTAAGAGTGGGATTCCTTCTAGAGAGAAATTTTTCAAGACCTCTATCTTTCAATCATGTATTTTTTAGATTATTGTGAGTACCCATGGTTTATATTTTGTACGGATAGAAATATATGTGTAACTGTAGATTAATATTTTTGTATAGGTTGATCTTGATAGTGTTCCCCTAGATTATCCTTTGTTATATTACCCTTTGAATTTTCATTTGGTTACACTATCTTGGTAGCTCTAATGTCAAGGATACTAGAGGAATAGAGTTCAATAAATCCATACGATATATTGGGTAAATAGTTATCAACTCAAATATCCACGAATCATAACTTCCATGATTTGAAATATTCCCAACCTAAATAATCAATGATTATTTTCATGAAAAATTCATAGTGTAGTTCTTCATAAAATATTAATCTTGCCTCACTAGATGGATAAGATATATTAGGTAAAAAATTTAATGGAACCTATATCATTGAAAGTAATTAATGAAAATATATACTTCATGATACCCACCAAATTATGTGACATTATTTTAGAATATAGAATAATAAATCATAATCATATTTTGATCACTAATAAGTATAAGATATAAAATATTAAAATATTTGTATATATTAATGATAAGTGTTCATAAGGAAAAAAATTATAATAATATAACTATGAATGCTTCATAGAATAATTACAATATCTCTAAGTCATTAGAATTTGATGGATTGTGTAAATTAAACATATGTGCTGATAAACGTAGACTCATAGATATGACATAATTGTAGAAGGATTACATAGATCACTTCTTTAGTAATGGAGAAATATTTTATTCAATAGATTTTGGAACTTATAATCAATGTATACCTATAAAATTAGTCAAAGAGTTGGAAAATTGTTATTATGTTCCCTTTGTAAACATGAATTTTATATTAATAACATTTCTTGATGAGATGGAATTTTTATTCATTATTAGCGACTAGAGTTGTTCAGTATATTATAAATACAGTATTAATAAAATTGTAAATATAATTAATTATTTATATATTCTAGATATTTATTTTATTGTATAAAACATTCAACATAAAAATTTTGGAATATATTATTTTCCCATATATTGTTGGAATTGTTTTCTTGGACATATTTATAAGAGTTTGTGTTCCAATAAAATATAAATATGGATTTTAATCTTATTTTAAAAAAATAACTTGATATATAGGAATATTTTTTATTTGAAAAAATGCAAAAAACATTTTTACAGAAATGGTGTGATGGATAATGGGCTATTTGATCACATATATCGTGATGTTTTTAGACTAATTATTGCATAATAAAATGTTATTTTTAGGTAATTAATTACATTTTCTAATGAGTTTAGTCAGTATGGTTATATATTTATGATGAAAGAAAATTTTAAACTATTAAAAAGTTAAAAAAATATCCAAAAATATGGATAAAATCATCATGGAAAATGTATTATGATTATCTGATAAGATCATGGTGGTTAATATTTGATCTTGAAGGTTATAGTTCATTTGAGATATTGTGAAATAGTTACTCAAATCACTATTCATAGAAATCCAAAATTTCATGGTTTATCATATAGGAGATATCAAACTCTTTTATACAATATTTTATTTGTGATATTTTAGTATGACCTTCCTATTTCCATCAAGTGTTATTCTTAGAAAGCAACTTTATTTTTACTAAAATATGTTTCTTTAAAAGAAGTTATATATAAAAAATAAGTGATATAGATAGGGAATCTTCATAATAATTATTATATAAAAAAATTTTGTTGTAAAATATATTTTTTGTGTTAGGATTCAGATAAAAAATTAGTTTAAATCAGAAAAATAATTCTTTACTGGTTATCCCAATGAAATTGTTGGATATTAATTTTATTACCCTATTGTACATATTATTTTCACATCGTGACATGGAGTTTTCATTGAGAAGGGGAAAATGAGTAAAGGTATGAATTACATTAATGATGAACTCAGATAATTAGAAGGCCAAATAATATAGAATTTTATTAATATGAAAGTTGAGCAATCTCTAAAAAAATGTGGAAGAAGGAACATCTCAAGTTACACAAGAACCATTATGGTATGGTAGGATTAAAAAATAAAATAAAAAATATTTATTTATAATGAATAATTATATACAATGAATATTCATAAGTGATAAACCTACTGCAAACAAGGAATCCATTAATTGTTTTCATTTTTATAAATGGTTAGAATCCATAGAATATGAGATAGAATATATGAAAACATTCCATTTTTTATCATGGTGGATGCACATGAAGGGGATATAACCATAGGGTTTAATTGTGTTTTACAAAATAAATCCATCATGGATGGTAATGTTTATATATATAAACATTTCATGGTGGAAAGGGGTTAAAAGATTCATGGTATTTACTACAAAGAAACCATTTCTCCTATTGTGATGATAAGGTCTATTCAGAATTTTCTTATCATATCATTATGATTAATAGTTAAACCAAATTCATTTAAAAACATATTTCTAAACTTAAAATTTGGTTATGTATTTGTATATGATATATCCTGATGGTTTTTAAGGGTCGAATGGATTTACTAAGGAATACAAGTTATAGTTATCCATTTATGGATTAATGAAATAATATCAATGTTGGAATACATGGTATGATGAAGTAATCATTGATTTTTATTTCATTAATAATGAGTATAATTCTTGTGTAATTATCTTAGTTTGAGTATATTATTATTTATGATACTGTTCATTGATGAAATAAATCTTGTAATAAATGAAATCCTTATACTTTATTCTATGAATCTGTAGCTAGATAAGTTTTTCTCAATGAAATGCCTTGGTTAAGAATCCTAATTGTTAAGTAAGAAGTGTATGTTGATGTTAGATTAAATAGAAAGAGGGGTGTTTACCGTCAAAAAATAAAAATAAACAAATAATGTATTAAATACTAAAAACATGTTTTGAAAATGTCAAATATAATTAAAACCTTTTTTAGAGATAAAAAAGAATAAAAGTTGAATGCACGATGATATAATAATATATAATTACTAATTAATATAAATAAATGAGATATTGATTCATGAATTAAAAGAGTAATTTTATTTTTTGGATTATATGATTTATTAAATAAACAAATAAAATGGATTAATAAAGAAAAATGCTAAAGGAAAATACTGAACACGATTTTCTTATAAGGATTGGAAATTATCCAAGAAGATCCCCATTATATACCATCCAAATGGTAGAGGATTTAATTTTATAGTCCCTTAAATTTAATTGTATTCAAGATAACAAAAATAAATTATTTTTTATGTTGTAGTATGAAATTTGAAATATAATCTTCATTTTCATTGTAATGGGTATAGTTATAATCCTCAAAGAGGATAAACACTTTAATTTTAGTGTTTATGGATGGAAAAACTGAGTCCCTCAATTTAAAGGTAGTGGGAAATAATAATATAGGAAATAATATGAAAATATTATTTCTTTTAACAAATTATGTCTTAGTAGAGTCGTGATTATATCAAAATAATATAACAAAAAATTAAAATAAAATAAGATAACAGATGAGAGTGAGATGATTTTAGAAGGATCAAACATTCTATAAAGTGCAGGAAAAGTTTTGGAAAACAAAATAACATGGTAGATAATTAGGGATTGTACCATTTTTATTTTCTCATAATGCATGAGTAGTTAATATTATTTTTCCCATGCCTACAATGTCATATATTTATATCCTTCATGAGAGTTTCAGAAGTCTTGGGTAAAGTCATGGGTTTAATGTGATGAGATAAGAATTTTTGATCAACATTAAATTCACCTTAAAAGATTATGGGTCATTGGATCTTGTGGAATGGTATACATTTCTGTTTCACAGATATGGTATTTCTAGCATAGGTCCTAGATAGATACCATGGAATCTTATAGGATCACTTTTGAAGTTCTTATGATATTATGGTTGCTGCATCGTAACCCTCAAGTGGTAGCATGTAAGACACATATATAAATAATTTTTCACTATATTAATTTACCTTATGGAATTTCCATTCTTGGGTTTATCAGATATACTGTTTTATTATATAATATACCCAAGAATTTTTACAAATATTCTCAAAAATTAAGTTCGATTAAGTTACATTATGGTGAGGTCCTTCTTACTTCACCATAATTCATGTTCCCAGACTTTTTAGAAATTGGTTCAAAGAGTAGTTCCAAATATTTATTATTTCAATTCATCGTGTGAAATACAAAATCCCTTTGGACTCAAACATTCTTCTAAATTTTCAAATCAATAAAAAGGGTAAAAATAACTTTAGTGACTGTGATCATTAAAAAATCAGAGGTTCATCAATCTCTCCATTTTTGATGATGAAAAAAATTCATTTAATAATTCTATAAATGATTAATATTTATAAATTTATTTTTTTAAAAATAAAAATAACCCCATTTCCCCCCCATAATAGATAAAAAACCAATTAGATTATTTTTTTTTATAATTTTCCTTTTTCTAATATTTATCCCCCAAATAATTTGATATTTATTCCCATTAAAAATTCCCAATTTCTCCTCATTTGATATTATAAAAGATAAATAAAAAACTGGGGTAAAAAGGATATCAAGTTTCAAAACAAATTATCATTATTTATGATCCTTAAATATAGAAAAAAATATAGGGTTTTAAAAAAATTAAAAAAATAAAAAGGGATATATTTATTAAAGTTCTAGATAAAAGAAAACCAACTTTTTTTATTTAAACATAAATGTTAAGAGATAAATCAAACATTGATTTTTGTATAAAATTATATAATTTTAATAAAACATTTAAGAATAAAATATAAAAAGGGTTTCTCGTCTAGCTTCATTTATAATTAACAACATTATTTCGCCATTATATACTTCCATTTGTGAGAAAAATGTATCATATCCATTTAATAAAACTAAAGAAATAGATGATATATTTAATAAAATTAATATCATGATTAAGGTTAAAAAATTATTTTGATTATAAACAATCGAAAATTACATGGGAGTGTAAAAATAGGTGTATAGTAAAGTCCTCATGATCATGCCCTTGTTGAAGATCATATTAAGTACTCAACCGACCATTTTTGAGGCACAACCTCTTGGTGAATCTATGATAGAACTTAATTATCGTATGTGTATCCAGATATTATTTTATTTCATATACTATTACACTTATATAACATATCCTAAATTATTAAAAGTTTAAAAAATAACAATTTTTTAAAAAAAGGCTGTAATTTTTTTTAAAATCATAAATTTCTATATAAAATTGGAAAATTATTATTATTCATAAGATAATGAAATAGGTATCACAATATAATCATTCCTAACTCACCTTGAACAAATTCATAGCAAACAAGTTCAAGGGTTTTAGTGAATATATCATAAAGTTGATGGTTAGTGCATAGAAACACCAGGAATGATATCAACATTTTGAATGTAATCTCAAAGAAATTGGATTCATGGATCAATGTGAACTATATGAGAGTGTTGTATAAATATTTTATAGATAATAATGAAACTAATATAGTCACACTTGGTATGGACGTGGTCATATGTTTGATGAAATCCTAAGACCTTATTTGTCACATCCCCGATGTATATACAAAAATACATTTTCATATATTTTAATTTTTTTGAATTTATTATTAATTTTATGTTAAAGGGGATGGTTTTCTTGATAGCATACTCGACATGCAACAATGGGTCTCTCCAAAGTCTTACACTGCACACAACCCTGAGTTATATTGAAAAATAATACAATAATGATATTTTTATTTTAAATGGTAGTTAACACAAAATAGTTGTATTGGAAGAAATGAACATAATTAACTATATTATGATTTACATATTTGTTAAATTTTTATAGCTTTTTCATTGAATTTTTGAGGCTTAAAATGAAAAAGAATACAATTTTAAGCATAAAAATACTCTAATATTTTTAAATGATCATTTGACAGCATTTTTATCATAAACCCTTTTTATATGTATGTTTTGTAACTTGTTTATGTTCTATATTAAAAAAACTTATTCTATGGAATTGGGACATCAAAATTTACTTTGGTTAAATTTTTGGTAATTTTTAGATAATGATCATGTTTTAATGAATAGTAAAAAATAATGCATTTTAATTCAAAACTTCATTTTCATCTAATCTATATATATAGTTATATTTTCATTTTAATTTGTTTTAAATTGTAATTGTATAATGTTTTGATCATTTTATACAATTATTTTCATCAGAAATTTAACATTTAAATTGGAAATAAACACATGTCAATCTTTTCATAATTTTTACTTCTAAAAAACCTGTTTTCTGGTTTTGACAATGATAATTAATTTTAAATTATTTTCCACCAGTTCAATTTTTGGTTTTTGAAAAATTAGATTCCATATTTAGAGTCATAATTTCCAAATTATGTAAATAGGTACATTTTATTTTTTGGACAATATAAAGAGTTACCTAAATAACTATTTTTTTAACATGGTTAAAGGGTTAATTAGGTAAATAAGGGTAAAATAATAATATAATAATAATTCAAAAATAACCTATAACATATATTAATTGTATTTTATTATATATGTATGACCATTTGCATCCATAGGTTGATTTTAGGAGCCCATGGATCCATTTGTATGTTCAAGGGACATGTTATAATAATTAGTTTAAAGTGGAGGGAAATATAACATAAAGATGCATCTTATTACATAGACAATTTTAATTAGAGTTATATGACTATTTTATTTGACTATAAATAGTAATTAAAAATATTAAAATATCTCATACATCAATGTATTTTATTTTTTACTTTAATACCATAAATAAATAAATTTATTTATGACATAATGATGATACATAAATTACCCTAAAAATGGATGATTAAAATAAATGATATTATTAAAATTAAAATAAATGTAATTTGAATATATTTAAACCATAAAAAAAATTTATGGATTATTATTTCAGAATATCTTATATTTAATGTCTTTTTTTAAGGAATAATTTTTTTATGACTTTAACAGAAATCAATTTATAAATAGTGTCAAAATTGACATAAATGAGTTTTCAAAACAAATACTAGTTTATTAAATGATATAATAGTCCTAAAAATCTATGATTCGGCCAAATTACTATTATAATGTTAAAATTTTCATTAACCATCCACGTTTTGTTCTCTTGTCATTTTTTATTAACTATAATTACCATATATTATGAAAATTAATTATGAAATTGTAAGAGTTAATGTTTTTATCTAAGGGTTCAATCTAAAAGATAAGGTTAATTTTGTGACCTAATATTTTATAAAATCAATTAGATAAGAGTATTTCGGCCAATTATCATCTAATCCCCTAAATATACCACTTTTTAACAATTATAGTTTGAAAATAAATTTATAGTAAAATAATATTTCATGACTTTCCTAAAGATCCCATCCTCCCTCTTATAAAAGTCCACCACCTCTATCCACTTTCTCACACCTCTAAAGACCCTTGGATCATAAAAATACTGATAAAATAATATAACAACATACATACCTTAATCCTAGAAGCCTTAAAGTGTACAGAAAGAAATTCAAGAAATATTGTTTTCTCAAATCAAAAAAAGTTTCCCAATTTAGCGGTAATATATTCTCTCAATTTCCATTATTTTAATTTCCTTCTTCACTCTTCATGATAGTTTTATAATATTATTTCAAAAATAAAAAAAAATATCTTCAATAAAACATTATTTTTTTAATTATAAGTATTACAACTACACTTACACACACCTCCATCTAATGGATACGAACATATTGTTTCTGTGTACGGCGAACCACTGCCTCACAAAACAATGATTGTTCAATTTTCTCATACCACCTATCATGGTGTCCATTATGATGAAACTATATTTATATATTGTATATATTATATTTATATTTTCTCTATTTTTCTGTAAATTTTATTTACGACATAACATTATGCTTTCCATAATGTGTAAATACAATTATTTCATTTGAGGAAGTGTGGACTACCACCCCCTCCAAATGATATGACTTGTTCATACATTACATGGAACTTATAAACGATGTAGTTAATAAAATTATGTAACATATATAACCTACATATTATACTGTAATTATAATATACCTATGTATAATTTTGTTTTAATTTCCTTTAATATGACAATGAAATGAAATTACCGTTTTTTCATAAACTATCTCCATGAACTGTGAATTTCATTTATTTTCGTCAAATGTTATAAACTATTGTAAATATATATATATATATACTAAATATATAATATATTTAAATCACGAGTAATATTCTGTAGATAATTTACATTTTACCACATGGACAATTGGTAATTTTAACATTTTCATTTTTGACTCATGTACCGAACATTGACAAAACGACTGATGTGAACTTAAATAATTATGTGGTTTTTATAAAATTGTAATAAGTGATGTAAAATGAATAATAAACTTGAAAATTTCCTCAATTAAGTATAAATTAACCTACTTTTGTTATTCAGGAACATAATGATTGTACATGACATGTTAGACACAGGTATGGGAATTTCTAAACTCAATTTCCACATCTTGGAATTTAGGCGTACTTTTTTTATAATATTATGCCAAGATTTTGTGTGGAATCTGTGTTTATTTATTTAGGTAGAAATTTCCACTTCCCTTTTTACGAATATATTGTTTCTACACATAATCTCACCATTGATAAATTATTCTGTCATTTATACGATCTTTTTAAGGGATTTCGTCATAATTTAAATTCCATTGATACTTATTTTTTGTTATGCAGGAATTCAATTTTATATGGTGTATATATAACGCTTTGAAATATTATATCATGAATCTCTCTAATCTCATGATATTATTTTTTTAATGTTATTCTTTAATTATTTTTATTCAAGTATTTTATCATGTGGTATAGGATTCTTTATCTAAACATCATTTTAAATGCTTTAATGATTTATTCTTCTATATATTTCTCATTAATAACAATGTTTTAATAATTGTTTCAAGGATTTATTTATATGAAAATGACTTTTTTAATTTTTAAATTTTTTTCAAATGTTTCAAATTCATTGGGGACACTTTTATTCAAATCTCCACTTTTTGAATATATCAAATTAATTTAGTATATCAATATATCAAAATTATATCTTGTGATTACAATGTCGAAATGTTATTTTTACTTTATTTTTATTACTATTTTTTTATTATGTTATGGTTATAGTGAATTTTTTATGTATACAGTTGGTTCGGTGATAAATTCAGGGTGGGTTCGCCCGATATAGCTCTCAGATGAACTGGGAAACATGATATAGGTAAAAAATATAGTTTCTCCTAATAGATTTAGGGAATATACTTTGATGGTTATTCCAAACATATCAATGAAGGTTACTCTCTATATAGCTGTGAAAGATACCATGAAAGTATGATATGGATTCCACATGTTACCTTTTATGTTTTATTATTTCTATGATGTTTTTTTAATTGTATGATTACATTATGTAAGCTATGTTGTTTATGTTTTATTGGTGAAAAGTAATATTTTGGGAAAATGTTTTCATGGATTTTAAATATTCAAGGACTCACAGTTTTATTCAATATTTCATATTCCCTACTGATATTTTTATTCTTATTGTAAATTTTTGAATTTCTTTTCATAGGGTATAAGGAAGGATAAGATAAAGGAAAAATTTAAGAAAATTTTTATCAGGAAAATAATTCTTGTTTTATTTAAGGAGTTATATTATTGTGAAATTTTTTGGATAGATTAGAAGTGTCTACTTGGTAATATTTGATATTTAATGTAATAGTTTGGTCCTAATTATCAAAATATCTAATCCTAAATATATCCTTAATATGAATTAAAGAAAAATATTTGAATGATCTCAATATTAAGTAATGTTTTAAAGCTGGTCCCTTACAGTTGGTATCAGAGGTCAATTTAGATAACTGTTGAGGTTAGGATATTATCTAGGTATAGGATAAGGATCTCATAAAACCAAGAGGGTTATTATCATATAAAAACATTTTGAGGGTTATGTTAAATTTGGTTTATTGGACAAAAAAACTGAAAAATGGAAATATAAGGAGGTTAATGTATTAGAGTAATATAAAAATTTTATGTTATCTTTACCCAATAGGGGATTATTTTTTAAAATATGTTTCATGTTTAAGTGATGATTATTTTTAGAAGATTAATGATAATTTGTCAATATGTAAGGAAAGAGATCTTTCATAACATTATTATCCCTCTACAATGATTTGATCATCACTATTATGGAAATATCCTCTTCAATTTATTTTGACAACTTCATCAGTATTCAAATCACCTGCAAGAAATTATTTGATTTAATCAATGCCTACTAATTTTTAATACAATTTTATGGGTAAGGGTATCTTTTTCATAAGATTTCAAGATATCAACTATTCAAAATCTATCAAAAAGTGAAATAATAGAAGTGGACTGAATATTTACTTTTTCATCATTGGATAACATAATGAAAGATAAAGGTAACATCATGAAGATCATGATATCTAGATTCAAGGAATGATTTGTTTTCTAATCCATAAATAATGAAGCATATCTAGATTGATATTTATAAATGAGGAGGATATTTTATCTTCTTGAATGATGTATTAATAAATAAGGTGGAAATGGATAGTTAATGGAAAATAAAGAATGTTGAATGATTAAGATATCAATATATAAGGGATTATATAGTTATGGTAGATTATATGATAGTGAAATGTTTAAATGTAATACTGATATTTTGATGATGGGATTACTTTGGAAGAATTTTCTCTTGTATGTATAACATGGATGTTTGTTTTGTGAAAATTCTATTTAAGGAAGAATTACCTTTTCTTTTTTGGATATAATTATAAAGTTTATTTAGGGTTTATCTGATCCTTGTTTTTTAGGTAATAATGATTTATTACTTTTGGGTATTGAAAATGAATGTTACTAGATAAACTTTGAGGTTAAACAAGGTTATAGTTATTTTTTAGTACATTATCATATATTTAACAATTTTATAAGAATGATATGGTTTTATAAAAATTGACAACCTGCAATAGGGCTGACAACCCGTCGTGTCCGTTAAGGTCGTGGGAATCGAACAAACAACCATATGGTGATAAAAACGCATCGCCAACCACTAGGATACGTGAATTCCATGGTTAGTATTACTTTTTATCTTTAGTTGAATGATTTTATGGATTAGGAATAAATTTATTTTGAGAACATATGTTTTATCAAAAATAAATCTTTAGTATAGGAAATTTAGTTGCTGATTAAGTTATAAATGTTATTTTGGAAGATGTTTTCTATTTTGGGAACACAATATGACTAAGGAAAATACAATACTATGGGATTACATTTAAGGAGTAATGGTTGAATTTTATTTTGTAATAATATATGTTTTTATTGTGGACATATGGTGATTTGGGTTTTTTGGGAAATTATTATCCTATAATGGAGAATATTTGAGTAGGTTAATTACTTTTATGTATGAGAAATTAAGAGTAGTATATGTTATTTGGCGATTAATGTTATGATTTCTCATGAAAGACTACGTGAACAAATCTTCCTAAATTAGGGATTTAATTCTTAGTTGGGATTACTTTGAGAATTTTAAGGACTATTTTTTATTGAATGGTCTTTGTTAAACTTTGCATATTGCAAGTTTAATTTTATAGATTAAGAGTAGTATTTATTTTTATAAAGGATTGTCATTTTTGTGTATTATCTGATCTTGTACTAAATTGTTTTGTTTTGTTTAATGTATAAAGGCAAGTGAAATATATGGTTCATCTTTTTGGATTATGTGATTATTTAGAAGTTGATTCTTGCACTTTAGGTTTTACCAAGTCATCTTGAATACTCATAGTTTGAAGGAAATATGACTTTGGGGTAAATATTTATAAATGGATAAAACTCCACATGAAAAGTAAAAATGTTTCATTATGTTCTTAGTCAAGATCATAAATAAATTCCCTGTATTTATGAAAACGACCTTAAAATAAAATAATTTTTATGTTATCTTTTACTATTGGGAAATCAATGATAGTTTAACCCAATAAAATTTTGTGTTTTTCTGGTTGGTAACATTTTCTTGATCATGTTTTCTATCCCTCTCCTTCAGAACATGACACTTAGTTTTTCGTCCAAATCAATATTTTCTTGCATGGAATCCACTTCTGTGTTATCTTGGGTGACCATTTTACTTCCCTTTTATTATTTTAAAGTAAAAGTTTTATTGACTATTTTTCCAATGTGGGATTTTAAATGAAGATTTTGACCCCAATTTTAAAATTGTGAGGATACAATTTCCCAAAGGGGGGACCAATGTACCATAACATGTATTTATAGAACAAAACCTTTTCATATCTATTAATATATTTTAATTTAATATTAATTTTATATTAAAGAGGATGATTTATTCGATAGCTTACTCGACATTGAATAATGGATTTTTTCTAAATCTTACATTGCATACAACAATGATTTATACAAAAATATAATACTACAATAATATTATTATTTTAAATGGTAGTTAATAACAAGTCATTATATAGATGGGAATGAAAATAATTAACTATATTATTATTTAACATATTTTTAAATTTTTATACATTTATCCAATGAATTTTATGGGCTCAAAATGATAATGAAACCAATTTTAATGCTTAAAAATACTCTAATATTTTTAAATGGTGGTTTTACAGCCTTTTGATAGAGAAAACTTTATAAATATAGTTTTTTTCACTTTAATATGTTCTATTTGAAAAAATAAACTTCTTCTATATAAGAGGGATATTTGAATTTACATTAGTTATATTTTTTGTAATTTTCTAATATTTTTTTAATAAATACTGAAAAATACTACTTTTTAATTCAAAACATCCTTTTCATCTAATTTATTTATATAGTTAGATTATATTATTAATTTTTTTTAAGTTTAATTTTTTTAAGTTTTTATCATATAATAAAATTATGGTAATTGGAATAAATTTCACATTGAAATTGGACATAAACTTATGTCAATCTTTTGATAGATTTTACTTCTTAAAAACCGATTTTTTGTTTTGTATATAGGTGCCTTTTATTTTTTAACATTCTGAATAACACTACAGTAATTATTTTTATTTACCAAGGTTAAAGGGTAAATCAAGAAAATAAGTGTAAAAAATAATATTATAATATTATAAAACAACCTTAACATGTCTCCTAATCCTATTATATGATATATTTACGACCATTAGAATCCATAATTCAATTTTAGGAGCCCATTGAGCCAGTTGGGTGTGAAAATGACATGGTTTAATAATTAATTTAATGTAAAGGAAAATATTACATAAATCTGTATCTTATTACAAAAAAAAAAATTTAATTTGAGTTATATAACATATATATATGACTATGAAGATTTATTACAAATTTAAAATGATTTTATACATAATGTTATTATATTTTAAATTTTTAGAAATTAAATTTATTTATTTATTGTTGACACAATGATGATGTACTGATTACCCTTTTAATGAAAGATTCAAATAAATTATATTATAAATAGTAAAATAAATGTAATTTGAAACTTTTGATGTCATCTATGAATTTTCTGAATGATTATGACATATAATATGTGAGTTAATGCCTTTTTTAGAAGTAATCTTGTTTTTCTAACTAACAAAAGTCAATTACTAAATAGTGTCAATATTGACATAAATGATTTTTTTAAAATAAAAACTATTTTATTAAATTATAAAATAGTACTAAAAATTTATGATGAGTCCAAATTACTTAAATAATATTTAAAATTTAATTAATGATCCGCTTGTCTAAATTTGTGAATTTTATTCTAACTATTGTAACCATATTTTTTGAAAATAATAGAAGACATGGTACGAGTAAATGTTTTAAACTAAGGGTCAATGATAAAATATAAGGTTAATTTTATGAACTCAAAATGGATAAAACCTACTATTAAAGATTATTTAGACCCATTATCATCTTATAATCTAAATATAAACTTTGGAACTATTAGAATTAGAAAATAATTTTATAATAAATTACTTTTTCAAGACTTTCCTAAAGATCCCATCTTTCCTCTTAATAAAGGCCATCACCTCTACCAACTTACTCACACCTCTCAAGAACCTTAGATATTCTATATTATGATAAAAAACACCCAAAATCCATCCCTTCCTCCAATAATCCTTAACTAGAGAAAAAGGGAAATTAAGAAAGTCTTTTGGCGGAAATCAAAAGAAGTTACCTGATTTAGAGGTAACTTCTTCTCTCAAGTTCCTTTATTTAATTTTAATTCATCACTCCATATGCTCTTACTATTATGAAATTAAATAAAAAATAGTATTTGAAATATACAACGATGTTTTTATGTGAATTATTCGAACTAAACATACACACACCTCCATCTAATTGATCATAATATATAGTTTCTGAGAAAGGTGAACTACTGCCTCAGGAAACGATGATTGTTCAATTTTCTCCTACCACCTCTCATGGGGGACATTATAATGGAATTATATTTATATATAATATATAATATATTTATATTATATCTATTATTTTTTAATTTTTATTTACAACATTCCATTATGTTTTCCCAAATGTGCAAATATGATAATTTCATTTCAGGAAGTGTGGACTATCGCCCCCTCAAAGTGATATGACTCACTCATTCCCTACACAGAATGTAAAATGAATTTAGTTAATGATATCATGTAACATATATAAAAAATTTATTATACTATATTTATAATATTCCTATGAATCACTTAGTTTTCATTCCTTTAATATGATAAAGAATTGAAAGTCGCGTTCATGCGTCCATACGACCTACCGTCTCCATGAACAATGCATTTCATTTCTTATCTAAAAATGTTATGGAATATTATATATATGTATATATATATTATATATATATTATATTTAAATAATTAATAATATTCTGGAGATAACATACATTTAACCACATGGAAAACTTGTAATTATAAAAAGTTCATTATTTACTCATGTACCGAACATCGACAAAACGACCAATATGAACTTAAATAAATATATAATTTTTATTATATGGTAATAAGTCATATAAAATAAATAATATAATTTAATATGGTTTTCAACAAACTATATATTATCCTAATTTTATTATTCAATAACATAACAACTTTACATTACAATTCAGACTCTAGGTAATGGAATTTCTAAAATCAATTTCCACTCGTTGGGTTTTGCGCATACTTCATTGATTATATTATGAAAAGATTATGTGTGGAATTACTATTTATTTATTTATTAGTTAATTTATACATCCATTTGTTTTTATATACAATTTCTATACCTAATCACCTCATTGATAAATTCTTACGTCATTTATACGATCTTTTTAAAGGATTTCGACTCAATTTCCATTCCATTCAGACTTATTTATTATTGTGCACTAATTCACAATTATATGATCTATATATATAACATTGAAATATTATTTCATGAATATACTTATTCTCATGATATTATTATTTTTGAAAATGATATTATTTAATTATTTTTATTCAAGTATTTTCTCATGTGGTAAGGTACGCTTTAACTAAAATATCTTTTTAAATGTTTTAATGATTTATTATTCTAAATATTTCTCACTAATTTTCATGTTTTAAAAATGGTATTATGGTTTTATTTATCTAGAAAAGATTTTTTTCATGTGTAAATTATTTTCAAAAGTTTCAAAGTGGTATGAGACACTTTGATTCAAAACTCTTATTTTCGAATGTTTTAAATGAATAGATTATATCAATATCTTGAAATTATATCTTTTGATTGAAATGTGGAAATATTATTTATCCTTTATTATTGTACATATGTTATCATTATGTTATGGTTCTTTGTAATTTATTATATATATGGGTGGTTCCATGATAATCTGAGGGAGGGTGAGCTCGAGATAGCTCTTTAATATATTGGGTAATGTGACAGAGGTAAATGATAAATTTTCTACTAAGATATTTAGGGAATATAATGTGATGGTTATTCCAAAATGTAACCATGATGTTTACTCCCAGGGTTTATTTGAATGATACAATGTAAGTATGATATGGATTCAAAAATTTACCTTTATGTTTTAATATTTATTTGATGTTTTGTATTAATCATAATATTACATGATGTATGTTATGTATTTTGTGTTTTATGGTTGAAAATTATGATTTTTAGAAAATGTTATATTTTTTTTAAATATTCATGGTCTAATAGTTTTATTCTATATTATATATTCCATATGGATCCTTTTATGGTAATCGTAATTTTTTATAATGTTTTTCACAAGGTATAAGGAAGGATAATATAAAGGAACAATTTAATAAGATTTTTATCACGAAAATAATTCATATTTTATTTAAGGATTTTCATTATTGTTAAAAAATGGATAGAGTTTAAGTGGATACTTTGGAATTTTAGACATTCAATGTAATTGTTTTGGACTATTTTTATAAATCTCGAAACCAGAAAATACCCTAAATGTAAATTATAGTGAAATTATGGACTGGAATCAAGATTAAGTAATTTTTTAAGGAAGGGACCTAATAGTATGTTCCATCCAAATGATCTAAGTTAAAAAAAGTATAGTATCAATTTAGTCTTGTCCAAAGGTAGAAAGAGTAAGAGGTTTTTTATTATTACTAATCCCTGAGACAAGGGAACATAATGGTAGGATAAAAGTCCCCCCATATATTTTCTACCTCATATTTATCTTCTAAAAGTAGAATCGAAAAAAATAATGTTCAAAAGGGGGTTCTTTATAATACATTTTTTATCCATATAAACACTAAAAATTTATTTTGAGATCTTCTAAAAGAGATTACATTGGATTTGATTTAAAATGAGCACAAAGGAATGCACTAAACAAGATGTATGGTTTGGTTTCAATAAGTTAAATTTTACTTCCAATCATACTTCCATTAATATTGTTATCGAATGGATTTATATCTTCCCCTAATTATAGATTGCATGTTATGGTCATGGGTGCTTTGATTTCATTATCATTATCCATGAAAAACCTATTTAGAAGTTTTTTAGTGAATTTTCTATGGTCTAAAAATACCATCAGTATGAAGGGAAATTTTTGAACCAAAGAACAATTTTATTTATCCCATTAAAAACATTTCAAAATAGATATTCATTAAACAAGGAAATTAATTTCAATTTTCTTATTTAGTAGATATGAATATAACCTTGTCAAAACAACTTATAATATTAATAAATCATTTGAATATATTTTTTGAAATTTTATGGTGTTAAATTATCCCATTTTAAAATCACTTGATAATTGATGTTTAATTAATATCTCATTCTAAATTTGAGGGTCTTGTTTAACCCATAAAGATAGTTATTTAACTTGAAAACATGATTTTAAAAATTAATATCTTTAAAAAATGGTGGTTAATACACAGAAACATTTTCATAAATAAATTAATCAATTTTCATTACACACATAATCTTCAATTTTCAAACACTTTAATGAAGTATTATAACCTAATGAAATGAAATTTAATTATAAAATTCATTACCACTTGGTAATATTCATGACAAATATATATTAACGAAATAATTCAAATTGAAACTAAAAATCCCATGAAATATGAATTATTCATAATATAAAATGTAAAAGGCGTATCGTATATACCATATAAATTAAATTTTGGTTCTTAACATTAGTATATGCCTCAATAAAGGGTAATTGAGGAAAAATCCATTAAAAATATCATAATATGATTAACTGAGAATTAATCAAATAAGTAATTAAATATTTGAAATATAATTCCATTTAAAACTATGTAAAATAAAATATTAAATAATCAATGTTCATTACATGAATAATATTAGAATGTAAAATATATTAATGAATTTATATAACCCAATGATAAAAATGAGGTGTGAAATTACTTACCACTTTGTTACATTATAGTCAAATCATATTTGATGAAATAAAACAAATTAAAAGATAAATAACATGAAATATGGAATATCAATTATATTACACTTTAAAGGGGGATTGTATACACCATATAACAAAATGTATGTGTGTAACAATATTATATGCCTCAATAAAAATAAATTGAGAAAAAAATACTTTTTGCTTCCTTTTGGATTAACTCACATTAAACTCCTTTATAGTGGTTTTAAAAATGTTATGAACTTATACCAGAAAAATATTAATATTTATAATATTACATATCATCTTTTTATAACATCTTACGAATCGTTTGTTAAAAATATTAAATTATTACTACTATTTCCTGTTTTAACTTCCTTATTTTCACAATCACGTTTTTAGGTGAAAGTTATAGTTCCTAAAAATATAACATAGTTCTATAATATAAAGAAATATATTAATTTTTAAATAAAATTTATTTCTTTAGAAACAATTTTATAATCATTATATAAATTTTATCATGGAGAATGGTTTACAACACCTTGTGTAGACGGTAGGTTGCATGTATGTACGAGCAACGTAATCATTTCCTTAATGAGTGAAAGGTTATGTAAGTGGGTGATATATTAATTTTTAGGAATAAATATGATATAATATATATCAAAAATAATTATTAAATTTATCTTTACTATCTTCTGTGTAAAGGGTAATTGAAAACAATTACATCACTTCCTGAGGCGGTAGTACACCGTACTCACGAGTGACGTAATCATATTTTAAAAGGAATGGAAAGTAAGAAGGTATATGTGATATTAAAATTCAATAAGTATCATTTTAAAATAAATAGTATATATATATATATATTAAATAAATTATTACATCTAACACTTAAGAGGCGTTGAGGGTACACTAGTCACATCGGTTCATGAGGTGGTAGTCTTCTATACACATGATCAGCGATTTCATTTCCCATTTGATGGAAGAAGATATAGATAATGGATATGATATTAACATAATATTATTTAATTATTTTATAAATAATATTTTTGATTTATTTTAATTATGAAGGAATAATTTAATGTTTATGAATAAAAATAAAAAAGAAATATCTTTCTTAATACAATTACCTTATCTTGGAGAATAATCCTTTGAATCTTCTAATAATGAAAATAGGGTTGGATTTTTTAGAATAAAAGTAGATATATAATATGTATAAGGGTGTTAGGTAGATTTTTATCATGTTTTATTCATGAAAAATGGCTTATGGGGATTAAGTAGTGAAGGGGGAGTTCACTTTTATATTTAAGGGGGAGTGACATTTCTGTGAAAACAGAAAATATTCAATTATGAGATGTTACCCTCACCACAAGGGAACCTAAAATTGATAAATATTATATTAGAGGGAATTTATATTTGTTCCATATCTCTAACAAAAAAAATAACACAATTTAAAGATATTATCATTCTTTTTAATTATGTTTACTCACTTTCCCCGTTTTAGTTTTCACTAGGGGAATTAATTTTTCTTCATTGGTAATTTATCCTTAAATACTGAAAATGAGCATTATTAGATAATTTGAACATAATTATTTACAATATTTATTCAAATTCATCCAATAATATATTTTATACATCTGGAACATTAATCTTCACACAATTGAATGTAACCCAAACAAACTTCATTTTTTCCTTAACCACACTAAGAATGTTTTTACTTTTTAGGGGTCAATATAAATTATTTAAAAGAATAATTGAACCATTAGTATATCATAGATTATATTTTAAACCTTTGAAAATCACTTTTCACAATATAATATTTTATGTAATTTTAAATCATATAATAAAATATTATTTATTATATAATAACATTAATGTCAATTTTGACACTATTAATTTAATTTGAGTTATCAAAATATCAAGAGAATGACGGAATTGAAATATATTCCTTTCACCCTTATATAAAATTATGTATTTACCTAGAAAATTCATGGGACATAATATTTCATTCAATTACTACAAACATTAATATTTTAAGAACCATTTATTTTAATTTCCTATTAATTAAATAAATAATGAGTCATCATGGAATGCGAATTTTAGGTAATTATATATTTAATAAAATTGTAACAAATTTAATCTCATTAAAATAATTTAACTATAACCAAAATTAAAATCATTATTTATTGATAAAATTATTTCTCCATATGTGAACACATAATTGATATTTAAAACTAAGACTGTGAAATTGTGTTTTTTAGTTACATAAATTATTATATGATCTATATTCCAAAAAAAATGTCCCAAAAATATAGTAATATTGATCCAAAGGTGATAATGTTATAAATATGTTCAAAAAATAGTATATATCCATGTTTTAGGACATTTTTTACCCTTATCATTATAGTTTAACCCCATGATATATTAGTTTTAACATTAACTGTGGTAATTATTTTTTATTATTTTTAATATTAATTATGAAAAATATTTAATGTAAACATAATTTATAATAATAAATATGAAAATTTAAAACATAAAATTTATATTTCCAAATTAAATTCACAAAATTGGAATACATTAATTTCAAATTAAATCTACAGGATTGATAAAGAAGCAATTTCTCGAAGAGAAAATTAATATGTTAAGAAAAGTTTAATATAAAATTATGATAATTTATTTATTAAAATTACCTAAATTAAAATTATTATCATATTATTTTACTAATATTATTTTCAAAAAAATATATAAAACGCATCCTTTAAATTCTTTAATCAAAAAAAGGTGTTCAATAAAAACCATTATTCTTCACTATTCATAAACAAAAATACTATTTTCAAAAAATTCTCAAAAAATAACACTATGATAATTTCAACGTGATTATTTCTTAGAAAACAATTCTTCTTAAAAAATATCTAAAAGTTATAGAAAATAAAATTTAAAGAATGTGTTTAATGTTCAAC
Organism: Viscum album; assembly: GCA_963277665.1. Classification (NCBI taxonomy): domain Eukaryota; kingdom Viridiplantae; phylum Streptophyta; class Magnoliopsida; order Santalales; family Viscaceae; genus Viscum; species Viscum album. The sequence continues at coordinate 530,803,461 of OY728159.1, read as the reverse complement.
AAAACCACCATTAAGAAAAAATATAGTTTTACTAAATCACATCTTTTTCATTCAAATTATTTTTATTTTATTTCTATGAAATTGATAATTATTGAATTTATTTTATACATGTGTAAAAATTATAGGTTTCATAATTTAGTTATTATTATTAATACCCACCAATTTAATATCTAGTTTAAAACATTATTATATATTATTGTTCTTTTATATTTAGTGTTTCGTTTAATACATGATATCAAAGATATTAAATTTAAAGAAGCATAATATGTGGGGAATTTAGGTTCAGTTTTTTGTGTCATATACACTATTAAACACAGTGTTCTTCTTTTATAAATTTAGGGTGATGTAGTTCTTCCGAACACATGTATATCATTTATTCCTTGTATTATAGTGAATATTTTTCTGTATTACCATGATTATAAATATCAACATTGTGTAAGAGAAAGATCAACAGAATATATATCACAAACATCCAATGATCCTTTATTATAAAATAGTTAATAAAATACCACAATCCTTATATTAATAGATCAATACAAAAAGGGATGACTTTGCCTTTGAGAAGTTTGTGGAGTTTTATTAATGATCATAATTTAATCCCCACATCTATAATAGAATTGAATGACTTAAACTAGACATTGGAGAATTAATTTTTAAATAGATTCTAGATAAATATTGTAAATGATCTGGTAGTAGTAATCTTTGGTGGTAGCATTGACATCATAAATGCATCTATGGGTGGTTGCACATCCTAGCTGTAACATCACTTATTGAACATGTAATGTCTTCAATATATGGTAGAATGACATAAAATGTAGATGATATTAGAGGTACCTATAATGAAAGATGAAAACATTTGGGGGTAGAACTATTTAACTTACATTATCATTAAGAAATAGTACCAGCTTCTAGAGGTAGATAAATTTGATAGGGGTGGTAACTCCACTAAACAACAACACTATCTAATGGTATATCATGGAATTCATATTATTGAACAAGAGATATCATCATGAACTAATGGTATCTTGGAGTTTCTATTTCCTAAAAATAAAATTAGGTCATTTAAAAAATGGTTAATGGTGAATGATGATTAAGACCTTGTGAATTTTCAAAATTTATCTTGAATAAAATTTACTATCATAAAACATATAAATTATAAGGAACAAAAAAAGATGATTTGTGATCATTTAAATAAGGATATTATTAGAAAAATCCATAAAAACCACATAATGTTTAAAGGAATAATTATAAAAAATAAATATAATGATGGTAAAATGCAATCTTGTGGAAAGAGTAACTAATAAGAAGATTCATTTCACACTGATGAGATGAAATCCAATTCAATAAAAACCCACTCTTATAGAATATGTTTAAAAATATTCCCATAGTAACTGTGTAAAAAAATTAAAATTTAATATAAATTGAACTTGATAACTAATATAAGTATAAATATGTACATTCATAATGAAATAAGATTAATATGACCACGAAAGAGAAAGATTATCAGATGAAAAAAGGGATTTGTCTGATCCCATTTATGAGCATTGTTTTGGTTGAAATGTGGACCAAAGGGAGGTGAAATGGTAAGAATAAATGTGAAATAAAATTATATCTATAGTATATGAAAAAATATTGTTCTTTTATAGATAAATAACATAATATTTCCCCTAATGGATATTTATTCATAAGAAATATCATTTTCAAAGCGATATTGGTAGACAAACTCTTTCCATTAATCCGGAATTCCACAAAATAAATTAACCTATTATATAATAAAAATATCCATCTTAATAATTTATTTTATAACCTTATTTCAATATATTATCTATTACTATATACATTTATATTCATTCATTACACACATATTAGTTAGTAATGGTTCATTTTAATCAATAATTTTTATAGTTTTGAATGTTTTGTAAAAATTGCACAATGGAGATAACAATACACATTATATGATATAAATATCATCATTAAATGATAATTAAGGGTAGATTAATAATTGTGTTTCAATTATTTATTTTGACACATGTTCATATTGTGGAAGGTAATGGGTATGGTTTGCAAGAATGGAAATCATGATCAGCTTGTTTCTGAAAATTTCTCAATAACAACAAGTTCCATTATATTGAGCATACATTTTTGTGTCCCCCATATAGAACCATATTAATAGAATAATTTATTATTTATTTTAATATATTAATATTATTCTTTTTATGATACTCATTCTTATAAGAAATGGTGAACATAGTATAACATTTTTCACATAGGTGGTTGAACTAACCCAAACCAAAAAGTGTTATACGAAGGAATGAGTAATAGTATAGTGTTATATAATATTAATATCATTTAATCATAAGAATTATTATTTTAAAATAATATCATCATATTTTATGATGATATATATGAATATTTTAGATGATATTGTAATTATAAAATATGGTGAAGAACTTGGTATTTACTATGATAAATTCACTCTTTCTCTATAAAAGTTCTTTCTCAATGAAGGAATTTGGATTTATAATTGGATATAAAGACCAAAAAAAGTCTAAAAAAATTTAGTAGAGTAGAAATGGTTTGGTATTAAATATATTTTGGAATTAAAATACTGGTTTGGAAATGGTAGAGGTAGGGATCCATTAATAAGTGTGTTTTGAGTGACATTCAGAAAATACTCATTTTGTAACATGTAAGTTAATCATTTTATCAGGTAAAGTGAATAATAATATATATGATTATATAATATTCTAATTTAACCAATTTATAGATAATTTTATATATTATTACCAATTATTTGAGACATTTTATAATATATTACCTTGATTATCATAACTCAATTTTTACCTCACTAACTTCTTTTTATGCCCAAAAAGGAAATGGATTTACTTACCTAATTTTTGTGTCATGATTATAAATTTTAAATCCACCAAATCCAATTTAATTTACAAATATTTTAAATTTATCTTTTAAATTAAAAATTAATATATATATATATATATATATATTTGTGTGTGTGTAAAGACCCGTAAATTTCAAGGAAATTTTTTTCTTAATTTCATTGGGATTTTACGAGTTTGCGGTTTCTGACGGCACCTGATTCTGGGGCTCGGAGTGCCCGGAATGATCCGTCGAAGTTTTGTTAAACTTAAATTAACATGGGTAAGTAGTTTTCCTGAAAATGTGGAATAAATCTTGAACGGTTGCTCAGATCAAAAACCTGAAAGCACCGTTGCACTCAGGATGGCAGGATTACCCTAGGTGCGACTTATGTTTAGTCGGCGCGAGCCTCCTATGAGAAATCCCAAAATGGATTAACAGTAAATAAAATAATAAAATAAATTATTTTATTTTTCAAATGCTTATAACTCAAAAATGGTAGCTCGGATTAAAAATCCTTGACCACCGCTAAACTCTTGAGGGCATGATTTATTTAAGCAAATACTAACTTTGGCTGGCGCGGGCCACAAGAAAAAGTTAGTTTTTGGCCGCAAATAAAATAATTAAATGACAATTATTTTATTGTAAAATTCATAACTTATAAAAAGTTACTCGGATTGAAAATCCGAGAGTACCGTTGGGTTCTTTGGGGCGTATTTTACCTTGGCAGAGCCTAACCTCGACTTGTGCGGGTTGAGGGTGACTGAAAATAATTTCTCGAACTTTTTTTCGGGTACGTTCAGTAAACGTACGTTCGGAATTTTATAACGTTTGAACTGGTGCCCAGAATTTAAATTTGAGGACACCGATTAACTCGCAGCGCAGGTATTCGCTTAAGGGGAATTTTACCGCAGTTACGTTTTATGAGGTTTGAAAGTTAAATTTTTGGGGATTTGTAAATAAAATAAATAAAATGGTTGTGCACCATTTTATTTATTTGGGTGGTTATATCCTCTAAGAGGAAGTTAGGGGTGGGTCCCACACCCCACATAACCTCCCAAGGGAGGATATTTTTTTGATGTGGGGCCCACATGAGGCTTAACCCTCCACCTCCCTTAAACCCCCCTTTAACGCTCCCTTGCATTTAAATGTGCCAACTCCCCCCTAATTAAGAAATCTCTTCACATTCCCCACTCCCATTAATTATGCCAACTCTTTATTTAATTAAAGTGGTTTGAATTTTGAATTACATGGGTTAATAAAATAATAGCCATAGTCTATTATTTTAGTTTGGGAATTTCATTGTGTTAAGAAGAGTTGGGAGAGAGCTCTTGAGAAGGAGAGAAAAGTGTTCCTATGTTTAATGAAGAATCACTTTCTACCTCGACGAAGAACGCTCTGTGATTCGAAGAACGTGAAGTCGCCAATGCTGATTCCTCCTTGGATGCACCCCAACGTCCATGGAATCGACATCCGATCTCTGCGATGCCCGACATGCCACGATAATTATCGAGGTAGGGGAATATTGTTTGTTTCACATTTAAGTGGTTTTATCTCACGAGCATGAGCGTTTATTTATATGATGTTTGTAAAATTTATTCTTCAATAAATTATACCCTTGTCGTAGTTGAAAGAAAGTGTTTGATTATTTCCAATTGATAAAGCCTAAAGCAGAGAGCGTATGCCGAAAAAATACGGCCTGAAGACCCTCTGCTGGTTGGTTGTTTGTGCGTGGAGTCAGGGCGGCCGATGCGAGGATGGTCTAGCGATATGATTGAGCAGATAGGAGGCACAGATGTCAGGAGGCGGCGGGTACGCAAGAACCTTAGCGGGTAGGGTTTCATCCGCGACTGAATATTTGGGATGAGGAGGCGTGATTTTGGGGAAGGATTTTTATTTATTTATTTTTGAAAGTGAGGAATCGAGATGAATGAAATTAGATTGGAGAGAGAATAGAAAATAAGAGAAATAAATTAAAATATAGAAATAAATCACGTTTGTAGTGTGCCTCATAAGGAGGCACTAATGTGGTGGTGTGTGGATGTTTTGGATGAGGTAATTTGAGGAATTAAATTAAATTAAATAATATTTATAATATAATAATGATGTTGTTATTTTTGTTGGGAAAACTGTATTTTGACGGTATCATCCCCGTGGAACCTCGGTTTCACGAACCGTCTGCGGCAGTGTGACCCTGACTCCGAGATGGAATTTATGAGTGCAATATTGGATATGTTTTTCGGGTTTTTGGATCGGGTACCCGAAGCGCTCGGAAAATAATAGATTTAATATTATTATTAAATCTTCAACCTGCCATAACTCAGGCATGCGACGTCCGATTGACTTGCCGTCTGTGGCGATGTAATCCTGACATCAATACGGTCCATTCAAGTCTAATGTTGAATACTAAATTCTGGTTCGTGGCTCGGGCCCACGAAACACCGAATAATAATATTATTATTATTATTACGGGATCTTGTATCAGACATATCTCTCTCATACGATGTTGGAATGTCGAACCGTCTATGAGGTTGCGACCCTGGAATTAAGATGGATGTTTCAAAACCAATTTTGTATATTTATGTCGAGGTCGAGGCGCAGTCCCCATGAGGCACGGTTCGCGCGTGTTGCGGTGAAATGCAACTTTTTCACCGACTATCCGTTTTGAAAAAATGGGTAGTCCATCTCGTGTGTTTATCCATATGGATCGCAATGGTGTGACTGGTTTGGTTAACCAGTGTCACTTGAAGTACGGCCGGGTTGGTTTGAACCCGAAACCAATCGGGCCCTCGGAGCAGAAATGCTTATAACTTGAGTTTCGGATGTCCGATTGCTGTGTCGTCTTCTTTGCTGGATTCCTATTGATGATACGGGACTTTCAGAATACTTCGGCTGAGGTTTGGACGTAGTTGGATAGTGGCCGGGTTGGATTGAACCCGAAATCCAACCGGGGCCCTAGAACGGAAAAGCTGATAACTTTCAGACCAGACATCCATTTGACGAACCGTCAGTGGCGTTGGTGATCACATTGAAAAACGGTTACTATGAGTATACCCTATGAGAGTTTGGGGTATATTTGAGATACGGCCGGTTTGGTTCACATACGAAACCAACCGGGCCCGTGGGACGAAAAGGCTAATAACACACAGACCGGGCGTCTGATTGACGCTTCGTATGTTGCATTGAGACCCCTATGACAAGGCAGTAATTTGAGATACTTCTTCGTGGGAATTTTTGATACTTGGAGTACCGACCTGTAGCTGCTGGAGCAGACCCTCCCGGATACGAGCATACGGAGTACGAAGACCATGTAGCTGGCTGAGACATGACGACTGCTTGACCGACTCGACTTGGAGTGAGTCAACTAGCCCAGTGGATGGAGAACTACTATGTTTGGGTGCAGACCCATGGTGGATGGAGCACTACTGTGTTTGGGTGCAGACCTGTAGTACTCAATAGAAGGAGTACCTCTGCAGGCTATTAGGGGGGTGCACTACTGTGTTTGGGTGCAGACCCCGGCGGGAAGCACTACTATGTTTGGGTGGCTGACCCGTGATACTCGACAGGAGGAGTACCTCAGGAGTCTTAGGTTAGTGAGCAGTACCTCAGAGTCGTGACAGGATCAATGTACACTCCAGAGATGGATCTCTTCAGCCGTTACGATTTCAATAATGAAAATCCTAGTTTGAGCAGAGTCTATGACCTTTTTGTTTACCTCATGATTGAGATGGGTCACCTGATAACTTAGGTATATGTATGGGAATATATCTAGGTAGTGTTTATCCGTTGATTTCATAACCTTTGTGTTTTCTTCATGATTGAGATGAGATACTTGATAACTTAGGTATAAGTATGGGCTTATACCTAAGTAAGGGTTATCTGTTGAGATCCTTCTTTGTGGTTATCCTTGTTGTATTTAGTGAGACCTTGAGAGTCTTGAGGTCCCTGCTGAGTATCGTTTACTCACCCCTACACGGGCTATGCCCGCACCTAATTGTGTTGGTTGCAGACGACGATCAGTGCTGAAAGAGGCCGAGTGTTCGAGGACTGGACAATACCCGGAGGTGGACCACTTGACAAGTTAGTATCCGGAGGTGGAATTCACGACGAGACGATACTCGGAGGAGGTTGACGGGAGAGAGTGTTGTGGAGGCTATCTGTACCTACCCTTCAGGTAGGATCCGAGGAGGACGACCAAGGAGCTGCTTCTATTCTTCCAGCTGTATGTCTTTTTTGTTGTACTTTCGTTCAGTTATAGCTGTACTTTCAGCTGGGTTTGTATTCGGGCCCACTTTATTATCAGCACATTCTTTTGTACTTAGTGTATTACTTCCGCTTGTACTCTGTGGTATTTTTTTTGCTATTATAAAGGCAATTCCTTCTCAGTTATTAGGATTTACGCCTTTGGTGCTAGTCTCTAGCCCCTGGCCTATGGAAGGAGGGCTTGGGGTAGTCACAGCACGGGCCCCGAGGACGGGTCGTGAAAAATTGGTATCAAAGGAGTCGGTTCTACCACATGACTTATAACTCTGATATTTTCTTTCTGTGAAGCAATAGTGTTAAGGGTACAGAGTGTGGTTTTCAGTTCAGGGAGTCTAGTGTTGGTGCGGCGACCGATGTATCCGTACACTAGGACCATGACTACTAATTTCCGACATTGTGCATGAATACACTAATTGTGTGTGTGTTTCCAAAAGTTTAAAAGTCAGATCAAACCAGGTCATCTCACCAGGTATAAAACGTTGACCATGTCGCATCTGTTCAGGATGTCTCCACACAGAGAGTTAGTTAGAGTTTTGAGATTGTACTCGATGGCGGCCCACCGAGCGACGAGGCTCCGGTGTAGGGCACGTTTTACTATATTGGCACCCTCAGGTGGTGTTCCAGCAGCACCAACACCTATTGGGCAGTAGATTCCACCATCCATACTAGCGAACTGTGCACACTGGCAGAGCGCGTTGCACGAGTTCCAGCAGTAGTGGCCTCCGAGGTTAGGAGGTGAGGAAAATTCCCAGACAGCAGAGCACTGGATGGAGGCGATTGCAAGAGTTTTCTGCCTAGCTGAGACATCAGTAGAGTAGATGGTGGACTTGGCTACTAGTGTTTTCTAGTGAATGACCATGAGGATGGTCCACATAGTGATGAGGCTTCGGTATGTGGACCGATGCATGTGATAGTGCCTTCGGGTAGTGTGTCAGCTATACATCACTACCTGTTGGTCATCAGTTACAACCGTCGGTACCAGTAGGTGACACATGTAGGCATAATGCCTTACACGTGTTCCAACATCAGATACCCTCAAGTTCTGAGGCGAACCTAACTCACATGCGGCTGAGGACTGGCTTGAGGAGGTGGATCAGAGTTTTCTAGATCTTATACAGCTTCGGAAGGACGACGTGTCAGTAGCTGAGAATTCATCGAGGCGTACCGAACATTCTGGGTACTTGATGAGTACGATTCGATCAGTGCTATAGAGCTCGGACCTCTGACCGTGGTGTTTTTAAGGATATTTGAGCCATCACTTTTTCCTCTATTCATTCCTACTCATGTTATGGTGCTAGAGAGAACCTTGAGGTTGAATGTTCTTTGGATGAACGAATACAGCTAGAGAATGTTAGAAGTTGGAACGCAGCGAGATAGTTCCAGTCTCAAAGACATGGGTGTGCGAATGTTTCTAGAAGAGAAAATGTTAAGGACAGATAAATCTGTAGAGCAGCAGATGTGGAGGCAGAGCTAGGAGAGCAGCATGGGGTGGTGTACATTTCAACATGTTACAACCACCCACCTTTGTTGTCCCTTCCAGGCTCCGGGAGATGGAGGGAAGGGGAAGAGAGTAGCTGCATACGGTCAAGGAGTGTGACCCAATGGCTCTAAAAATGATTCAAGGGACAGTCTGTGTCTACTACTACCTGCCGTAGTAACAGACGTTGATATGAATCATTCCTTCCTTCCACGAATCTTTTCCCATACCTAGAGTTTTCGGTAAGCCATGTAATTGACCCTCACATCTGGAGATACCTTTGGGAGGAGACTCGATAATCACACTTACTCCAATAGTGTGATCTGACCCTCGAGGTGAGAGTTTCAGTTGGAATATCTTGGTGGCAGCGTCGAGGCCTTACGACGTTGGTCTTGGTATAGATTGGATTCACAGTTCATGCTCAGATTGATTGTATTAGGAAAAAAGGTTGTGGTATAACTACAACATCGGGATGGGTTTTCCTTGGTTGGCGAAAATGAAACCCTACGCAGCACAGGATAAACTCATGCACAGGAGGGTGCAGTCGATCACTCTTGAGTCAGTCAACCTTACCCTCATGGCAGCAGGAGTTTTGAGTTTCTGTTCTAATCAGGAAATGGAGGCCTCTTGAGTTCTAGGATTACGACCACATCCTTATACATGTCTCACCTCGATGAGGTTTATGGAGTTGTGGCCAAGGCGGAAAGTTTTCTCTGAGTTTCAACGGAACTTTCTAGGTTCTCAGCAGGGTAGGCGAGGTGAGTTACCGCTTGACCCATCCAACTCAGTTGCACCAGATCCACGACGACTTCCACGCATCTCAACTAAGGAGATATGTGCTTGACCCAACGCATATCATCGACCATGGGGAGATGGACTTTAGCGATGTGTTGACTTTTGCGGGGTTCCAGTAGAGGTTAAGGATCGATAGAAGCGCGTCCTATGAGGATGTTTGATTCCTCTTGTGCGCTTTCCTTTCCAGCATGAGAACCTCCAGGAGATCACATGGGAGCGGAAGGCTCAGATGCATGCTCTGTACCACTTTTGTATCCCTAGTTTCTGATAAAGTTTTACGGGGATTTAAATCCCTGAGGTGGGAGTAATGTAATGACCGGGAAATTTCAAGGAAATTTTTTTTCTGAATTTCTTTGGGATTTTACGAGTCTGTGGTTTCTGACGGCGCCTGATTCCGAGGTCCGGAGTGCCCAGAATGATCCGTCGAAGTTTTGTTAAACTTAAATTAACGCACGTAAGCAGTTTTTCTGAAAAAGTGGAATAACTCTTGAACGGTTTCTCATATCAGAAATCCATGTACACCACTGGGCTCAGGATGGCGGGATTATCCTAGGCACGACTTAAGTTTAGTCAGCGCATGCCTCCTATGAGAAATACCAAAAATGGCTTAACCGTAAATAAAATAATTAAATAAATTATTTTATTTTTCAAATGCTCATAACTCACAAATGGTAGATCGGAATAAAAATCCGAGACCACCTCTGAACTCGTGAGGGCATCGTTTATTTAAGAAGATACTAACTTTGGTCGGTGCGGGCCACCCGGAAAAGTTAGTTTTTGGCCGCAAATAAAATAATTAAATGAAAATTATTTTATTGTAAAATTCATAACTTCTAAACGGTAACTCGGATTGAAAATCTGAGAGTACCGTTGGGTTCTTTGGGGAATATTTTACCTAGGCAGAGCCTAACCACGACCGGTGCGGGTTGAGGGTGACTGATAATAATTTTCCAAACTTTCGTTTCGGGTACATTCACTAAACGTACGTTCGGAATTTTATAACTTTTGAACTGGTGCTCAGAATTGAAATCTGAGGGCACCGATGAACTCGTAGAGCCTGTATTCTTTTAACGGGACCTTTACTTCAGTTGCTTATTATATGGTTTGAAAGTTCATTTTTTGGGGATTTGTAAAAAAATAAATAAAATGGTTGTGCACCATTTTATTTATTTGGGTGGTTATATCCTCTAAGAGGAAGTTAGGGGTGGGGCCCACACCCCACATAACCTCCCATGGGAGTATATTTTTTTTAGGTGGGGCCCACATGTGGCCTAACCCTCCACCTCCCTTAAACCCCCCTTTAAAACTCCCTTGCATTTAAATGAGCCAACTCCCCCCTAATTAAGATATCTCTTCACATTCCACACTCCCACTAATTATGCCAACACATTATTTAATTAAAGTGGTTTGAATTTGGAATTACATGGGTTAATAAAATAATAGCCATAGTCTATTATTTTAGTTTGGGACTTTCATTGTGTTATGAAGAGTTGGGAGAGAGCTCTTGAGAAGGAGAGAAAAGTGTTCCTCTCTTCAACAAAGAATGAATTTCTACCTCGACGAAGAACGCTCTGCAATTCGAAGAACATGAATTTTCCAATGCCGATTCCTCCTTGGAGCACCCCGATGTCCACGGAATCGATGTCCGATCTCCGCGACACCCGACGTGTGACGATAATTATCGAGGTAGGAAAATATTGTTTGTTTCACATTTAAGTGGTTTTATCTCACGAGCATGAGCATTTATTTATATTATTCTTGTATAATTTATTCTAGTATAAATTATACCCTTTTCGTAGTTTAATGAAAGTGTTTGATTATTGACAATTGATAACGCCTAAAGCGGAGAGCGCGTGCCGAACAAACATGGCCCGACAACCCTCCACTGGTTGTTTGTTTGTGCGTGGAGTTGGGGTGGCCGATGCGAGGACGGTCCAACGATATGATTGAGCTGACAGGAGGCGCAGCTGTCCAGAGGCGGCGGGTGCGCAAGGCCCTTGGCGAGTTGGGTGTTATCCGCGGCTAAATATTTGGGTTGAGGAGGCGTGATTTTGGTGAAGGAGTTTTATATATTTATTTTTGAGTGTGAGGAATCGAGATGAATGAAATTAGATTTGATAGAGAATAGAAAATTAGAGAAATAAATTAAAAGATAGAAATCAATCAAGTTTGGAGCCTTCCGCATAAGGAGGGGCTAATGTGGTGGTGCGTGGATTTTTTTGGATGAGGTAATTTGAGGAATTAAATTAAATTAAATAATAATAACAACATAATAATGTTGTTTTTATTTTTGTTGGGAAAATTGTATTTTGACGGTATCTTCCCCGTGCGACCTCGGTTTCACGAACCGTTAGCGGCAGTGTGACCCTGACTCCGAGACGGAATTAATAAGTCCAATATTGGATATCTTTTTCGGGTTTTTGGATCAGGTACCCAAAGCGCTCGGAAAATAATAGATTTAATATTATTATTAAATCTTCAACCCACCATAACTCAGGCGTGCGACGTCCGATTGGCTTGCCGTCAGTGGCGATGTAATCCTAACATCAATATGGTCGATTCAATTATAATGTTGAATACTAAATTCTGGTTCATGGCTCGGGCCCACGAAACACCGAATAATAATATTATCATTATTATTACGGGATATTGTATCGTACATATCTCTCTCATATGGTGTCGGAATGTCGAACCGTCTGTGAGGTTGCGACCCTGGAATTAAGACGGATGTTTCCAAACCAATTTTGGATATTTAAGTCGAGGTCGTGGCACGGGCCCCACGAGGCCCGTTTCACACGTGTTGCGGTGAAATGCAACTATTTCACCGACTATCTGTTTTGGACCAATGGGTAGTCCATCTCATGTGTTATTCCGTATGGATCACAATGGTGTGCCCGGTTTGGTTAACCGGTGTCACTTGAAGTACGACCGGGTTGGTTTGAACCCGAAACCAACCAGGCCCTCGGAGGAGAAATGCTTATAACTTGAGCTCTGGACGTTCGATTGACGTGCCGTCGACTTTGTTGGATTCCTCTTGATGAGACAGAACTTTTGTTATCTTTTTCCGGAGGTTTGTATGTTGTTGGATAGTGGCCGGGTTGGATTGAACCCGAATCCAACCGGGCCCCTGGAACGGAAAAGCTGATAACTTTCAGACCGGACGTCCGTTTGACGAACCGTCAGCGGCATTGGTGATCGCGTTGAGAAACAGTCCCTATGAGTATAACCTATGAGAGTTTGGGGTATAGTTGAGATACGGCCGGGTTGGATCACACACGAAACCAATCGGGCCCCTAGGACGAAAAGGTTAATAACTCACAGATCAGGCGACCGATTGATGCACCGTTTTTTGCGTTGAGACCCCTATGATGAGGCGGTCCTTTGAGATACTTCTTTCATTGTAAATTGTGATACTTGGAGTATCAACCTGTAGATCGTGGAGAGGATCCTCCCGGAGATGAACATACGGTGTACGGAGACCGTGTAGCTAACTGAGACCTGACGACTGCTTGACCGACTCGACTTGGAGTGAGTCGACTAGACCAGTGGACGGAGCACTACTATGTTTGGGTGCAGAACCATGGAAGATGGAGCACTACTGTGTTCGGGTGAAGACCCGCAGTACTCAACAGAAGGAATACCTCTGTAGGCTATTAGGGGGGGTGCACTACTATATTTGGGTGGCAGACCCCGGTGGGAAGCACTACTGTGTTTGGGTGGCTGACCCGTGATACTTGAAAGGAGGAGTACCTCAGTAATCTTAGGTTAGTGAGAAGTACCTCGGAGTCGTGACATGATCACTGTACTCTCCAGAGACAGAGCTCTTCAGCAGTTACGGTTTCAATAATGAAAATCCTGGTTTGAGCTGAGTCTATGATCTTTGTGTTTACCTCATGATTGAGATGGGTCACTTGATAACTTAGGTATATGTATGTGCATATATCTAGGTAGTGGTTATCTATTGACTTCATAACCTTTGTGTTTTCCTCATGATTGAGATGGGTTACTTGATAACTTAGCTATAAGTATGAGCTTATACATAAGTAAGGGTTATCTGTTTAGATCCTTATTTTTGGTTATCCTTTTTGGATTTAGTGAGACCTTGAGAGTCTCGGGGTCCCTAATGAGTATCGTTTACTCACCCCTGCACGGGCTATGCCCGCACCTCGTTGTGTTGGTTGCAGACAACGGGCAGCGCTGATAGAGGCCGAGTGTTCGAGGACTGGACGATACCCGGAGGTGGATGTAAGAACCCGGATCTTTTTTTTGAGGTACGAGCTTCTTCTTTTTCCTTTTCCTTAAGTGTTTTTGAGAAAATATGGAAAATGAGGAAAAATGATAAATTTTGAAACTACATGCCGTGTACCTTGTCCACATGCCTTGTACTTTTGGCCTTGTTGGGATGATTACACGAGGTGTGTAGCCTTGTCGGAAACGAGGGGTGTAAGAACCGTCTACAAGCCGTGTAGTGGTACCTTACACGCCGTGTAGTCAGTAGGTAGGATTGAATAGTAAGGCGGTGTAGTCACCGCTAGCTGGGAGACAGTAAACGCCGTGTACTCAAGTGTACATGTCGTGTACTTAGGTCGACGGGTGGACGGTATGGTGGTGCCTCCAAATGAACAGTTAAATGAAATAAGTACACGCCGTGTACTCATAAGTACATGTCCTGTACTTTTTTAGCTTAAAATAGGCAGTAGCCTCCTCATTTGGCAGAGGAGGCGTTTGAGCCATTTTGGAGCCAAGGAGGATAGCCAGACCATTGAAGATCTGCCTGGCGTTCGTCTGGAATCCGTTTTGGCTTCGGATGATCTCGTCAGAACCGCACAGGTAAGCCCTCTCCTCTCCTGTTATCATTCTTACCAATTCTTCTCATAACGTAAGTTATTTACGTTTGAATCAGTTTTGTTCTTCATTAGATTTACTCCGTTCTGGGGTGTTTCTGGAGTCGGCGTTCGGGTATAACGTTCGTTGTCATATAAGGTAGGTGGATTTGTGTTAGTTTTTCCAACTTCCGTGTGTTTTGTGCGTTTTTGTGCCACGAACCCATGCTGGGGTGTCATGTGGCTGAGGCCGTTGCTATATTTAATGCCTAGAATTGATTAGATAATTGATTGTGATAATAAAATGCTGGTTGGGATCGTTGCATGGATCCGGAACCATCCCGAGGGGTGTGTTCCACTGTTTAGCCGTTTGTCCAGGATACCCGAGGGTATGCCTTTAATTTAGTAATTTTAGAATTGAATTGAGAGGAATTGCTTATTTACTGCATTTTGAGATGTTGGGCATGGCCCGGTTACCTGTTTATCCTGAGGGAATTGTTGTGATTAGCCTGAGGGCACTACAATTTTTAGCCCGAGGGTTGTAGTTATTTCTCCTGAGGGCAACCTTTCGTGCCTGAGGGCTTGACTTCTGTTCCTGAGGGCGACACTTTCTATGCCTGAGGGAAATTTATGTTACGCCTGAGGGGTATACCTGCGGGTTGGATTCTGCTTACCCGAGGGTAAGGTTTTGCTTGTCTGAGGATGTGGACTGTTTGTTTAGAAATGCACTGTGGGGATTTCTAGTATATAATGAATTAAATAAATAATAAAATGGAAATATAACTGGTAATTAGTTACTTTTGAGTACTGCTTACTTTATTACATTTTACTACTGCACACTATCGTTGCATGCTTACACGCAGTTGGGCACTGGGTTTTGGTGGGTGCCTACTGAGATATATTTCTCACACCCAGTTTGGGTCATGCTTTTCGGTCCAAACAGATTATGTTTCTACAGGTGCATATAGGGGAAAGAGTCCCAATACAGGTACTTGACTGTTGTAGAGGAGTAGGAAGGCATGGGACTGAGCCTAGGCTCGCGATGCCACTGCCATCAGTTTTCCTTTGTTTTGTTTTACTGTGCTTTCTGGTTGTATCGTATTGATATATAACATGTTCTGGCTGTTTTCTTAGAATTTGAGACATGTATCATCATCAATTATATAGTGTTGGTTATATCCACTACAATTGTGTATTTCAGTTGTGTATGGTTTACTGCTTCCGCTGTTGGTGTATGTTTAATTTCGTATTCTGATGTGCTACACTTTGACAAATGAAGGCATAGTTTCCCCACTATCAAACCTAGGGCCTCGCTGCTAGTCGGAAGCCTCTGGCGTTTTGGGAAATGCTCTTGAGGTCAGGTGGCCAATCGGGCTCGGGGCACTCGTTGTGTGGCACCCACATCCGGGACGTTACAAAGTGGTATCAGAGGATGTTTCTTTTCTTTGACTTAATATTTGGAGCCGTAGTCAGGGATAGGACCGAATGGTAGTTGGTAATAAACTGTGCCCGGGTGTAGCTAACCTGTGTACAGGGAAAAGCCAGTCTACCTCGTATTTTGCATTCTTTTGATTTTGAAATTTTACGGTTGATATAGTTTCACCATTGGGTGATGCACTTGGATTGTGCTGTCTATATTTTATCTGTGGGTTCTCTTGAGTTGCAACCCGATGAGAAGAGGGTATGTCGTCTCATGCATCATATAAGCACATGCTAGATATCACATGCCATGCATAGTTTCCATTCCATGTAGGTGCATTATAATTTTCATGTTGTTGTGATAGTTGTTGTGCTAATAAAGCATGTTGTTGTGATAGCTCCGTGATAAATACATACATTGTGATATGGTATTTTAGTTTAGCATGTTTGTAGAATGGACGCCAAAATTTGGTTTTTGGGGAGTATGGGCCCCATTGACCGGAATTTGGTGGATCATTGACTGTTTATTGGTTATAACACATATAAGATGTCAAACTTTGATTCGTGGGGTGTATGGGCCCCCACGGGTTGGAATTTGACACTTAAGTGTTGTTTTTCAGTGTTTTCTGGGTTCCGGGGAAGTTTCCAAGGCATACTTTCCAGAAACCCAGTATACACACCATGTAGTATTTTTACACACGCCGTGTATGGCCTTCATTTCAGGAAGAAAAATTAACTTTTTAAGTACACACCATGTACTCTGATTACATGCCATGTAGTCTCTTCCCAATGTCACAAACTGTGTGGGCGGCGACACGGGGTAGGGAAGGGCATGGGTAAAACACACCGTGTAGTTTTTGTGCACGCTGTGTAGTGTGACCCGGAGTCCAGCCGTGTAACTAACAACATGGGTCAGTGAACTCGTTGACAGAACACGCCATGTCAGTTATAGACACGCCTTGTAGTGTGACCTGGGGACTCGGTTGTGTAACTAACAAAACGGGTCGGTGTCACCTCTCCCTGAACACACCGTGTACCTATGGGACACGTCATGTAGTCTTGTCCAAGGACAGACCGTGTGGAGTTAGTCGTGTGGCTGGGAAACAGGGTGGTGTACATACCGTGTACGGGTGTAACACACCATGTAGTGTTAAGCCGAGTAGTCGGTCGTGTCACAGACGACACAGACATTTGGAAATTAACACCGTACATGTCGTGTAGATATTATACACACCATGTAGTTTTTTTTCGATGGGATCCGTGTGGCTTAGCCATGTAGAAGGACCCGGGAAGGGGAAGGAAAGTCAAGTACACACCGTGTAGTTATTGTACACGCCGTGTAGTCTTGTTTTTTCAATTTTGCATGCCTTCTTCCTCTTGTTTCCTTGTGATTCCTTCACTTATCAAACTTAATAATCTTGAATCTGAGGCGTGCTTTTGGCCATGTAGTGTCATGCCGCCTAGACAACCGCGAGTTGTTCTCCAGGAGAGCGGCGACGATTATACTCTGGAGATGGTGGGCCATGGGCTACCAGGTTAACCACCAGCAGAGCCAGATGCGACACCAGATATTATACCGGACATAGGCACGGAGGCGCAGTTCCGTGAAGGCTTATTGTGGTTCATGCAGACCTTTCAGGGAGCACCGGAGGCTGCTACATCTATGGCTGAGCTAACGCGTATCTTTTAGCAGTAGCATCCGCCTGCGCTTTTAGGGGATGGAGGACCGTAGGCTGTGGAGTCTTGGCTAGGATTGATGCAGACTATTTTTGAGCATCTTGAGATGCCTCCAGGGAGGAGGGTCAAGCTCATGACATACATGCTGCGTGATTCTGCCAAGAGGTGGTGGGATGTTACCACCCAGTCAAAGCATCACAGGGACATGGCGTGGGATGATTTTCAGGAAGTCTTCTATGAATACTTCTTTCCCGATATGTTGAGGGCAGATAGAGCTCGAGAGTTCATGAATCTGCAGTAGGGTACTATGTCAGTGATGGACTATTCTGCTCGTTTTACGGAGCTTCAGTGTTTTGCACCCGTGCTGGTGGGTGATAGGACGCTAAGAGCCAGACGTTTGGAGGATGGTCTTTAGGATGACATCCGAGCACTGGTGAATGTTTTCAGGTTACCTACTGTACAAGAGATTGTTAACCAGGTGTTGATTATGGGGAGGAACCTGCGAGAATCAAGTGGTGTGGTCCAGGGTAGTTCAGTACGAGTTACTGGTACTATTTCTTCTAGCAGGAGAAAGAGACAGATAGACTTCTCTCAGGGCGGCAGTACCAGCCAGGAAGCTTCTTCAGGTGGTCCGATCAGGTGCTACCAGTGTGGCAGAGAGGGGCATAAGAGACCGCAGTGTCCACGAGACCTAGTGGAGTGCTGAGATTGTGGCAAGATGGGTCATCTGTAGCACTTTTGTAGGGTGTTTCCACCAGTGGCTAGTGAGAGGGGATCTGTGCACACTCCGCATGTAGGAGTAGGACCAGTGGCTTCTTACCAGTCAGAAAACTGGAATACGTCAGGGCGTGCGGGCAGAGATGGTGGTCATGGCCGTGGTAGACAGACACCAGGATCGTAGAGGCAGCAGGGTGGGACAACTCATGGTAGCCAAGCTATGTCGTATGGCCGCGACACTGGGCAGGCATATGTAGTGCAACATACCCAACAGGAGCAGGATTCCGGGCCTTCTACAGTCAGAGGTACTATTCTAGTAGCTTCTTTCTTGTCTTCAGTACTTTTTGATACAGATGATACACATAGTTTTGTATATTTACCCGTTGTGGAAAGCCTTGGGCTCTGTGTTTCTTCATCTTCTGTTATCATGCCTCTATACACTCTGTTGGGGACTAGAACGGCTGGTGTGCCTCAGTGCAAGGAGTTCCCCCTTGATGTTGGTGGGTGTCACTTCTTTTGGGACCTCTATGTCTTGGAGATGACGAGATATGACGTCATTCTCGGGATGGACTGGTTGGTTCCCTTTCGAGCCTTTTTAGACTCCTATCGTCGCAGGGTGCGTTTCACGTCACCAGAGGGCAGAGAGTTTCTATACAAGGGAAAATGGGATGTTCAGGAAAGTCGAACTAGACCGGAGCATCATGGGCGAGGTGGAGTCACAGCCCAGATTGCGAGTTTATATCTGGATGACCAGGGGACCTGTTAGATGGATTTCCCTCCAGTTGTTGATCGTTTCATGGATGTCTTCCTAGATGACTTTTCAGGTCTACCTCCGATGCATAAGGTGGATGTATCTATCGAGCTAGTGCCAGGAGCATCACCGGTGTCCATTCCTCCTTATAGGATGACCACACCTGAGTTTCAGAAGCTCAAGAGGTAGTTAGAGGAGCTACAGGCGAAGGGTTTTATCCGACCCAGTACTTCTCCTTGGGTTTCTCCAGTCCTTTTTGCGAAGAAGGTGGATGGTACCCTTAGGATTTGCGTGGATTATCGGAAGCTGAACCATTTGGCGGTTAAGAACCGATATCCCTTTTCGAGGATAGATGATCTGTTTGATCAGCTTCGTGGATCATGAGTGTTCTCGAAGATTGACTTGATATCTGAATATCATCAGTTGTGTGTTAGACCATCTGATATACCTCTCACAGCTTTCAGGAGTAGGTATGGTCTATATGAGTATACGGTTATGCCGTTCGGACTCAAGAACGCACCAGTAGTTTTCATGGCTCTGATGAATCATGTGTTCCATCCATATCTTGATTATTTTGTGGTAGTATTCGTGGATGACATCTTGGTGTACTCTCACACTCGACACGACCATGCCACCCACCTTGGGATCGTATTGAGTACGCTGAGAGAGCATCAGCTGTATGCTAAGCTCTTAAAGTGCCACTTTTGGATGGACCAGATTCACTTCCTGGGTCATGTCATCTAAGAGGCAGGAGTATCAGTAGACTTAGAGAAGGTGAGAGCAGTAGTTTCGAGGGAGAATCCTAAGAACATATTTGAGATACGAAGTTTCTTAGGGTTGTATGGTTACTACGGACGCTTCATACAGGACTTCTCCTGCTTAGCAGCACCGTTGACAGGTCTGAATAAGAAGCGTGTGGAGTTCATTTGGTTGGAAGCTTACGAGCCAGATTTTCAGAACCTGAAAGGATGGTTGACATTAGCACTGATCCTGATACTCCCAGAGTAGGAGAAGAGGTATACAGTTTTCTGTGATACATTAGGTATTGGGCTGGGAGCCGTTTTGATGTAGGGTGACCGAGTCGTTGCGTACTGGTCTCGACAGTTGAGTCCACATGAGTGGAATTACCAGACGCATGATCTCGAGTTGGCTGCAGTTGTGCATGCGTTGCGCTATTGGAGACATTATCTGTTGGGAGAGCATTTTGTGGTTTTCACTAATCCCAAAAGCCTCAAGTATATCTTTACACAGCGTGACCTGAATCTAAGGCAGAGAAGGGGGGTCGAGTACCTACAGTCCTTAGATTTTGAGCTTGCCTATACACCTAGTAAAGGTAATGCAGTAGATGATGCACTGAGCAGGAAGACTCAGATACAAGCAGTACAGGAGGCCAGTAGTGAGTGGCAGCTTATGGATTTCTTCTCTGAGATGCATCTGGAGGTTCATGATAGTCAGGGGAAGACTCATCTTTCCTCGTTAGCTATGACTTTTAACCTCCTAGATAGAGTGAGGATGAGGCATCTATCTGATTTAGAAGGCCTAGTTCTACGGGAGTCGGTGGTGAGTGAGGACCATCCTTCCGGTTGGACGATAGGCGACGATGAGGTTTTGCATTTCCATGGACGATTATGGGTTCCAGGGGATATACGTGAGGAGCTGATGTGGGATTTTCATGCTTCTGCTTTGGCAGTTCATCCCAAGGTTACCAAGATGTACTGAGACTTGAGACGTCAGTACTAGTGGCCAGGTATGAAGAGAGAGATAGCTGGTTTTGTTACGAGGTGTTCCAACTGTCAGCAGGTGAAGGCAGAGCACTAGAGGCCAGCTGGGCTTTTACAGCAGTTGCCCATTCCAGAGTGTAAATGGGATGA
Organism: Viscum album; assembly: GCA_963277665.1. Lineage (NCBI taxonomy): Eukaryota > Viridiplantae > Streptophyta > Magnoliopsida > Santalales > Viscaceae > Viscum > Viscum album. Next base: position 530,782,791 of record OY728159.1, on the reverse strand, counting down.
TGTCACGATGGATTTCGTGATAGGGTTGCCGAGGTCACCTCGAGGAAATGACGCCGTGTGGGTTGTTGTGGATAGACTCACGAAGGTAGCTCACTTCTTTCCGATCAAGGATACCTTCGGTGTGGACGAGCTCAGAAGGTTGTATATCCGAGAGATCGTACGTCTTCATGGGGTCCCTCTTTCTATCATTTCAGATAGGGATGCCCGCTTTAAGTCTCATTTCTGGCTGAGTTTTCAGAGGGCGCTGGGTACACAGGTGCTTCTAAGCACAACATACCACCCTCAGACAGATGGCCAGTCAGAGTGGACGATACAGGTGCTAGAGGACATGCTGCACACATGCTTCCTAGACTTTGGGGGCTCTTGGGAGAAGCATATACCCATAGTCGAGTTTTCCTATAACAATAGTTTTCAGGAAACTATTGAGATGACACCATTCGAAGATTTATATGGTAGGCCCTGCCGATCACCTTTGTGCTGGTTATAGGCAGGTGAGGCAGCTTTACTTGGGCCACAGCTCGTGCAAGAGACATCTGAGAAGGTCCAGTTGACTCAGAAGCAGATGGCTACTGCATAGTCTCATCAGAAGTCTTATGCTGATTGCCGCAGAAGACCTGTGGAGTTCGTTGTCGTGGATCAGGTTTTTCTACGTGTTTTGCCGAGGCTGGGACACAAGCGGATCAGGAGACAGGGTCGGCTTTCACTGAGGTATGTGGGGCCATTTGAGATTCTGGAGAGAGCCAGGTTGGTTGCCTATCGGTTGCAATTACCATAGTGGTACCGAGCCATGCACGACGTCTTCCATGTGTCTCAGTTATGCCGCTACCATTCAGACCTATCTCACACCTTTCAGCCTGAGGAGGTTGAGCTTCAACATGATGCATCTTTTGAGGATCATATGATCCGTATCATTGACAGGAGCACAAAGGTTCTTTGAGGCCGGTCAGTTACTCTCGTACGGGTGCTATGGAAGCATGGCCGAGTGTAGGACGAGACATGGGAGTGGGAGGCCGATGTACGTGCTCAGTGGTTAGATCTATTCTGAGCATTATCTTTGATACCCTTGGAAGGGAAATTCGGGGACGAATTGATATAAGGGGGGATGTTTGTAAGAACCCATTTCTTATTTTTGAGGTACGGGCTTCTTATTTTTCCTTTTCCTTAAGTGTTTTTGTGAAAATATAGAAAATGGGGTAAAATGCTAAATTTCGAAACTACACGCCATGTACCTTGTCCACATGTCGTGTACTTTTGGCTGTGTTGGGATGATTACACGGGGCGTGTAGCCTTGTCGGCAATGAGGGGTGTAGGAACCGACTAAACGCCATGTAGTGGTACCTTACACACCGTGTATTCAGTCGGCAGGCTTGAATAGTAAGGCGGTGGAGTCGCCGCCAGTTGGGCGACAGTACACGCCGTGTACTCAGGAGTACATGTCGTGTACTTAGGTCGACGGGTGAATGGTGTGGCGGTGCCTCCAAATGAACAGTTAAATGAAAGAAGTACACGCCGTGTACTCAGAATTACACGCCGTATACTTTGTTTTCTCGGCTTAAAACAGGCAGTAGCCTCCTCCTTTGGCAGAGGAGGCGTTTGAGCAATTTTGGAGCCAAGGAGGACGACCAGACCTTTGAAGATCCGCCTGGCGTTCGTCTGGAATCCGTTTCGGCTTCGGAAGATCTCGTTGGAACCGCACGGGTAAGCCCTCTCCTCTCCTGGTATCGTTCTTACCAATTCTTCTCCTAACGTAAGTTATTTACATTTGAATAGGTTTTGTTCTTCATAAGATCTATGCCGTTCTTGGGAGTTTCTGGAGTCAGCGTTCGGGTATAACGTTCGTTGGAATATAACGTAGGTGGGTTTGTGTTAGTTTTTCCAACTGCCGTGTGTTTTGTGTGTTTTTGTGCCACGAACCCATGTTGGGGTGTCATGTGGCTGAGGCTGTTTCTATATTTAATGCCTAGAATTGATTAGGTAATTGATTGTGATACTAAAATGCTGTTTGGGATCATTGCTTGGATCCAGAACCACCCTGAGGGGTGTGATCCACTGTTTAGCCGTTTGGCCAGGATACCCGAGGGTATGGCTTTAATGTAGTAATTGTAGAATTTCCTTGAGAGGAATTGCTTTTTTACTGCATTTTGAGATGTCGGGCATGGCCCGGTTACCTGTTTAGCCTGAGGGCGTTGTTGTGATTAGCATGAGGGCACTGCACTATTTAGCCCGAGGGCTGTAGTTATTTCGCCTGAGGGCAACCTTTCATGCCTGAGGGATTGACTTCTGTGCCTGAGGGTGACACATCCTATGCCTGAGGTCAATTTCTGTTACGCCTGAGGGCTCTACCTGCGGGTTGGATTCTGCTTACCTGAGGGTAAGGTTTTTCTTGTCTGAGGACGTGAACTGTTTGTTTAGAAATGCACTGTGGTGATTTCTAGTATATAATGAATTAAATTAATAATAAAATGGAAATATAACTGGCAATTAGTTACTTTTGAGTACTGCTTACTTTATTGCATTTTACTACTGCACACTATCGTTGCATGCTTACACGCAGTTGGGTATGTGCCTTTGGTGGGTGCCTACTGAGATATATTACTCACACCCTGTTTTGGTCACACTTTTCGACCCAAACAGATTACGTTTCTGCAGGTGTAGATAGGGGAAAGAGTCCCTATACAGGTACTTGACTGTTGCAGAGGAGTAGGAGGGCATGGGACCGAGCCTAGGCTCGTGATGCCACTGCCAGCTGTTTTGATTTTTTTTTTGTACTCTACTTTTTGATTGTATCATATTGATGTATAACATGTTCTGGCTGTTTGCATAGAATTTGAGACATATAAAATCATCAATTATATATTTTTGTTTATATCCACTGAATTTGTGTATTTCAGTTGTGTATGGTTTAATGCTTCCGCTGTTGGTGTATGTTTTATTTTGTATTCCACTGCGCTACACTTTGACAAATGAGGGCATAGTTTCCACACTATCAGACCTGGGCCCTCACTGCTAGTCAGCAGCCTCTAGCATTTGGGGAAATGCGCTTGAGGTCACGTGGTGAACCGGGCTCGGGCACCCGTTGCGTGGCACCCGGTTCCGGGACGTTACATTGGACCTCATGATGGGCCAGTATCCGTAGGTGGACTTCATGATGAGATGATACTTAGAGGAGGTTGACGGGAGAGACCATTGTGGAGGCTATCTGTACCTACCCTTTAGGTAGGATCCGTGGTGGACGATCCAGGAGCTGCGCTATCTGTACCTACCCTTCAGGTAGGATCTAAGGAAGACAACCCATGAGCTTCTTCTATTCTTCGAGTTGTTTGTCTTTTCTGTTGTATTTTCGTTTAGTTATAGCTGTACTTTCAGTTGGGTTTTTATTCTGGCCCACTTTCTTTTCATCACTTTCTTTTCTACTAAGTGTATTACTTCCGCTTGTACTGTGTGATGTTTTTTTGCTATTATAAAGGAAATGCATTCCCAGTTATCGGGATTTACGCCTTTGGTGCTAGTTGCCAGCCCCTGGCCTATGGAAGGAGGTCTTGGGGTAGTCACGACACGGGCCCCGAGGACGGGTCGTGATAGTGTGTGTGTGTGTGTGTGTGTGTATTTATATAAAAATTGGACTTCTAAAACATTAACTGTTCTTAATCAAATTTTATATTAATTACTAATAGAATGAGTATTGATCAATATTTTTATAAATTAGAGAATTTTATTATATTCATAATTTAAAATTGATCACTTTTTTTATTAAGGTGAAATTATTCAACACTTAAAAACAATTATAGGAAATTATCCCTAGATGATATTAAATAATTTTAACCACATCCCATTAAACATAAACAATTATCTTCTTACAATGTAATTTTATCAATCATTAATATTAAAATATTTCATTCATTTTTATAAACAGATAAAATTATTCTATAATAAAAATCATCTTAAAATATTACACATAAAAATATATAATATAATATTTCAATTAACAACAAATTTTTTATTTCATTATTTTTTATTTGTGAAATAAATTATTTTTAGTCATAAAACATTAATATACCTATTTTATACATGAATACCCAACAAAAATATAACCTACAATAGTAGTTTCATCGATAATATTTCCAATGATCATATATCCATGGACCATATTTCTGAATGACCATATTTAATTTATATATATAACCTTACAAACATTAATAAAATAATTCCTCCTATTCATTTAATTTACTACCGACATGTCTCACATACATCTAATATTAACCCTTCTATAAATAATTGTAATTTTGGTTTTTATCTTGACGTAAAAATACAAAGATAATGATTTTATGATCATATTAATTTTTTTATTCCAATGGTTTTATTCCTCGGGGAGTTTTCTTAATGATGATTCATATTTTTTTCACAAAATGTTTTAGTATATATCTTATATTATAATATTTTATTTTAATTAGTTGTATAATGGTTTGTTCTAGTTTGGCCTAGTCTGAGAAATAAGCTATTCAACACAATATTTATATAAATTTAAATACTCAGTAAAATCATAGAGTGTTAAATTCTATCCCTTTAAAATAATTTCACCCATGATACTTTATTACTCTGATAAAAAATAGGGCAAATCTACCTCATTATAACATAGGGTTCCCACATTGATTCCTTAAACATTTTTATTTATCTTGAGATATTTATCTTCGGCGGTGGTCTGTTTTGTAGCACTATGTCACCATGATCTAGGATATCAACCAGTTGTTCATGTAAGAGAGATCATATTCTAGTTTTACAACCTTTACGTTCAGAAAATACGAAGGACCGGGTATGTACTTTTTCAAAAGTGATACATGGAACACATCATGCACTAGTGAGAGGTTTGGTGGATGTGAAAGAAGATAAGCTATTATACCAACATGATATACGATTTTGAAAAAGAAAATGTATCTAGGACTAAAAATTCCCTTAATTCTAAATCATAAAACCCTCTAATGTGGTGACATTTGAAGAAATACACTATTACTGACTTCAATCATCAAATATCGTTAATAATTATAATCATAGATATTATATCTATTTTTTTCAATTTTATTGTTTAATTGAATGATTTGAATCTTGTTTAGTATTTCGTGAGCAGAATATGGTCCTAGTAGACTATGCTCTATAACATTATCCCAACAATGTATAGCTTTATATATTTTCCCATATTGATCATAATATAAGTTCATTTTAATTCCCTAATGGAAACAATTTTTATATGATTAATCTACTAGGGTAGTTTTTGGTCCTAAATTTATTTAAAATCCTTTGAGTTGGTGAAAAACATATCCCCAATAAATTTAATGGTCCATTCATATTGAATTTCAATATGAGGATGATAAGAAAAACATTAAGGTAAATCTTGGTTCTTGATTAGATATTGTAATGACCTGAGTCCGGAGCCCATCCACTGGTGCCCCATACCCGGTTCGCCACATGACCTCAAGCATGTTTCCACGAACTCCAGAGGCTGCCGAATAGCAGTGAGGGCCTTGGTGAGTCGGTGGGGAAACTATGCCCTCATTCGGTAAGGTATACAAGGTAATAAAACAACAATAAACAGCGGAAGCAGTAATCAACATGAGTAAGAAAAGAAACTAGACAGCGGAAGCAATGTATATATATAACCATGATGACAATAATGCAACAGGTATAAGTATCTAAGGAAAACAACAAACACAACAACGTGCTGAAATACAACTGAAACCAAGTGCAAATAAAAGACAAAGTAATCTCCTCAGCATCGCGAGCCATGGCTTGGTCCCATGCTCCCCAGCTCCTGATGCAGTCATGATCCTGAAGTAGAAGGGTACTTTCCCTTATCCATACCTGTAGTAATATAGTCGACTTGGGCCCAAAAGCATGGCCCAAACAGGGTGTGAGATACAACCCCAATAGGCAATCACCCAAAGATTTGTGCCTAACAGTCAATGAATACATGACAGTAAATAAACAAGAAGTAGTAAACAGGAAAACACAAGCAGGTACAATCCACAATTCTAACAAGTAAATCACACAAGTAATCAGTCAACAAAAAGAAGAAAACAGGTAAACCTCTGGGTAGCTCTCACAGTCTAACCCCTATGGTTCAACCTCTAAGTACTAGCAACCCTCTAGTAGGCACACATAGTCTCACCCCTCTGGTTCAGCTACATAATTAAGAAGACTCTCTGCGGAAGCACTCACCGTCAATTCCCCATGTAGTCTCGTATCGTGCTAAGGGCTCTCTGGGGAAGCACTCAACGTCAATTCCCTCTATGGCCCTTGTCGTGGATCTACAAACTCTCTGGGTAAGAACTCAACCTCAATTCCCCTTATAGTCTCGCATCATAATTAAAAGACACTCTAGAGAATCCCTTCTGTTAATTCTCCCTTTGGTCTGCTACTCTAGGTTCTCACAATCCTGAGTATAACTAAGCACGCTCAACACATGTGTATCGTCCAAGTAAACCTCAAGAACTACTTGACTAACAACTAAGGTTCAACAGTAATAAAACAACCGTTCCACTATCCTACAACTAGGCATGGAAACTGGAAGAATTTCAAATAGGCAGAAGAATCATGGCAAAGCAATCTGAGCACACCAAATTACTCTAATCACAAGCAATAACCTCTACCAAAGAAATCAAGCAAAGTAGGCAACTAACAAGAAAAAAACAGGAAACACGCAATACCCCGTTCAAGGGTATTGGTGTAAATTGCACAAAATATTCATCAACTTTCTACAGAAAGGCACAAACCACCTACCTCAATCCTAGGAGATCGATATACGTGAACCTCGACGACAGATTCACTATAGAACGACATAAATCTGAGAAAACGCACAAAATGTTCATCCCACGATAACTTGTAAATGAGGAGGAAACAAGAATCAAGACTCAAGAAGAAGGAAGAACTCACCGCTGCTATTCCAACGCAACTGACCGTGCTTAAATCAGAGAACGGACGGCGAGATGGGAGTTCTTCGATGATTCGGCCATACGGGTCGCTTCGGACGGACGAAAACTGAAGAAGAAGATGATTTTGGGGGTTAGACGCGAACCCGGTCTGTTTCATGAAAAACAATTACATGGCATGTACCTCAATATTTCCGTACTCCGAAATAACCGGCCTCCACCTCATCCTTACACACCGTGTGTGTGGCCTGGACACGGCCAGCACACGACTTCGAGCCGGGGAAAGAGTACATGGTGTGTACTCAGAAAGTACACGACGTGTACTTCTAAAATTTCCATAAAATTCATTTTTTCTCAAAAACTCCAGAAAAAGGAAAAACACACCTGAAAAGAGATCTGGGTTCTTACAAACTTCCCCCCTTAAAGAAATTTGTCCCCGAACTTCCCTAACGAGGCGGAGAAGGAGAAACCCCGAACAACTCCGACCACTACGATCGCACATCGGTCTCCCTCTCCCAGGTCTCGTCCTGTACTCGCCCGTGCTGCCATAGCACTCGTACCAGAGGAACAGACCGCCCACAGAGAACCTTTTTACTACGATAGACAATCCGGATAGGATTCTCCTCGAACAACGCATCCGCTTCAAGCTCGACTTCCTCGGGCTGAAAGGCATGAGACGGGTCTGAAAAGTAATGTCGGAGCTGAGAGACGTGGAAGACGTTGTGCATGGCCCGATACCTCTGACGTAGCTGCAACCGATAGGCGACCGGCCCAACTCTCTCCAAGACCTCAAAAGGCCCGACGTACCACGGTTAAATCTTACACTGTCTCCAAATCCTCTTGTGTCCCAACCTCGGTGAAACACATAGGAAAACCTGATCACCGACCTCAAACTCCATAGGTCATCTCCGCTTATCAGCATAAGACTTCTGTCAAGACTGCACTGTAGCCATCCTCTTCTGAATCAGCTCTATCTGCTCTGAAGTCTCCTGAACAAGACGAGGTCCTAGCAAAGTTGCCTCTCCTGCCTCCAGCCAGCATAAGGGTGATCGGCATGGCCTACCATACAAAGCCTCGTATGGCGCCATCTGAATGGTCGCCTGGAAACTGTTGTTGTAGGCGAACTCCACCAGAAGAATATGCTTCTCCCAAGAACCACTAAAGTCAAGGATGCAAGCTCGGAGCATATCCTCAAGCACCTGGATCGTGCGCTTGGACTAGCCATCTGTCTGGGGGTGGTATGTTGTACTCAAGAGTACCTGCGTACCAAAGGCCTTCTGAAGTCCCTGCCAGAACTGAGAGGTAAAGCACACATCTCTGTCTGAAACAATTGAGCGCGGAACTCCTTGCAGACGAACGATCTCTTTGATGTAAAGTCTTCCCATATCATCGACACTGAAGGTCTCCTTGATCGGCAAGAAGTGAGCAACCTTCGTAATTCTGCCGACGATAACCCAAACATCGTCGTTTCCCCGAGGTGACCTCGGCTACCCAGTCACGAAGTCCTTCGCAACATCATTCCACTTCCAATACGGAATGGGTAATTGTTGTAAACGCCCCACTGGTCGCTGATGCTCTGCTTTCACTTGCTGACAAGTAGAACATATCATGACAAAACCAGCAACATCCTTCTTCATACCTGGCCACCAGTATTGGCAATGAAGGTCCTGATACATCTTGGTGACGCCAGGATGAACTTCCCTAATAGAGGAATGGAAATCCAGGATCATCTCCTCACGTGTGTCTGCTGGTACCCATACGCGTCTTTGGAAATGCAAGATCTCATCCTCTCCCACTCTCCATCCAGGAAGAGGGTCCCCTCCTGACACACTCTCTAGCAGGACTAAGCCTTCCGAGTCTGATAGCTGCCTCATCCATACCCGATCAAGTAGCATGGAGGTAACAGCTACAGAAGATAGAAAAGTATGTCCCCGTCTGTCATGCACCTATAGATGCATCTCAGAGAATAGAGCCATCAGTTGCCACTCACTACTGGCCTCCTGAACTGCCTGAATCTGAGTTCTCCTGCTCAACTCATCTGCCACGCCGTTACCCTTTCCCAGCGTATTGGCATGCTTGAAATCAAAAGACTAAAGATACTTGACCCACCTGCGCTACCTCATATTCAGATCACACTGAGTGAAGATATACTTGAGACTCTTGTGGTCAGTGAAGACCACAAAGTGCTCTCCCAGAAGATAGTGTATCCAACAACGCAAGGCATGAACAACAACAGCTAACTCCAAATCGTGCGTAGGGTAGTTCCTCTCATTTGGCCTCAACTGCTGAGACTCGTACGCAACGACTCCATATCCCTGCATAAGCACAGCTCCCAGCCCGATTCTTGAAGCATCACTGTAAATAGCGTAGCTCTTGCCTGGCTCCGGAAAGACTAGTATCGGTGTTGATGTCAACTTCCCTTTCAGCTTCTGAAAGGTTGACTCACAAGAATCTGACCATAAGAACTTCGCCCCCTTCTTGGTCAGACCTATCAAAGGCACTTCTAGGCACGAAAAGTCCTGAATGAAATGTCTGTAGTATCCATCCAACCATAAGAAACTCCGTACCTCAAAGACATTCTTCGGCTTCTCCCAGGAAACTACAGCTCTCACATTCTCTGGGTCCACTGATAATCCTACCTCTGAGATGACGTGACCCAAGAAGTGAATCTGATCCATCCAGAAGTGGCACTTCAAGAGTTTAGCATATATCTGATGCTCTCTCAGTGTACTCAGAACGTTATCAAGATGGGTGGCATGGTTGTGTCGAGTGTGAGAGTACACCAAGATATCGTCTATGAAGACCATGACGAAAGAGTCCAAGTAAGGATGGAACACTCGGTTCATCAGTGCCATGAAAACTGCAAGTGTGTTCATGAGACCGAACGACATGACTGTATACTCGTATAGACCATACCTGCTCCTGAAGGCTATCAGAGGTATATCCGATGGTCAAACACGCAACTGATGATAATCAGACATCAAGTCGATCTTCGAGAACACCCGGGATCCTCGAAGCTGATCGAAAAGGTCATCAATCCATGGCAAGGGATATCGGTTCTTGACCATTAACTGGTTCAGCTTCCGATAATCCACGCAAAGCCGAAGGGTATCGTCTGCCTTTTTTGCAAACAGAACAGGCGAACCCTGAGGAGAAGTACTAGGTCGAATGAAACCATTAGCCTGTAGCTCATCCAACTGTTTCTTGAGCTCCTTCAACTCAGGTGTGGCCATTCTATATGGAGGAATGGACAACGGTGCCGCTCCTGGCACGAGATCAATAGAGAATTCTACCTCACGCACCAGAGGCAAACCCGAAATTCCTCTGGAAAGACATCCCTGAAGCGATCCACCACTGGAGGAAAGTCCATATGTGGAGTCCCCTGATCATCCAGATAAAGACTAGAAATCTGGGCTGACACCCCTCCTAGCCCAAGATGCTCGAGTCCCACCCGACTCGCCCGAACGTCCCATTCACCTCTATGAAGGAAGGATTCACCCTCTGGTGAAACAAAACTCACTCTACGGTGATAGTAGTCGACGACTGCCCGGAAGAGAATCAACCAGTCCATGCCTTGGATGACATCATATCCTGTCATCTCTAGGACATAGAGATCCCATAAGAAGCGATACCCTGCAATCTCGAGAGGGCACTCTCTACATTGGCGTACACTAGATGTCCTCATTCCCAAAGGTGTGTCTAGTGTCAATGAGTTGGAAGAAGAAAATATGCAGAGTCCAAGGCTCTCCACAACAGCAATGGAGATAAAGCTATGCATAGCACCAGTATCGAAAAGGGATGAAGATAAAACTGAGGCTACTAAAATTGTATCTCGAACAGTATAAGGGTCGGGATCCTACTCCCGATAAGTATGTTCCACGGTGAAGGACTGGACTGTACCACGACCCTATGCCCCTGGATGAAAACTCTGAGCTGAACCGCCCTGCTGGTGCTGAGGAACTGGTGGCTGACTATGAAGGCCTCGACCTCCACCTCGACCTGAACGGCCGGAAGAACTCCAGTTCCCTGACTGGTGATAAACTGGCGGTGCTGCTCCTGAACGAGGAGTCATAGAATAACCCCGGTCACCAGCCACTGGTGAGAAAACCTGGAAGAACCACTGAAGGTGACCCATCTTGCCGCAAGATCGGCACTCCACTGGGTCCCTCTGGCATTGCGGCCTCGTGTGCCCAGTCCGACCACACTTATATCATTTCACCTGGCTGCCTGATGTGGCGTCTTGCTTCCTCAAATCACCGCGCTTAGGCTCCCTATGGCGCTTCTTGCTGTCATATGAAGGAAAGCTAGCTCTGGAAGCAGAACCACCCTGGATCGCAGCTCCATATTCTCTCAGATTGCGCTCCGTAATCAGTTCCTGGTTGACCATGAAAGTAATGGAAATCAGCTAGAACATGTTCACCTGCGAGAGGATCTCCCACCTGAGTCCATCCTCAAACTTCCTCGCCAAGAACACCCCACTCCCATCCCGGTGGGGTGTAAAATGCTACAGCTCAGTGAAACGAGAGGAATAATCTATGACAGATAGAGTACCCTGCTCTAATCTCATGAACTCCCGGGCTCGATCGGCCCTCAGGGTCTCCAGGAAGTAGTAGTCGTAGAACATGTGCTGGAACTCCTCCCAATCCATAGCCTGCTGTTGACCCTCCTGTGAGATCACGTCCCACCACCTCTTGGCAGAGTCTCGAAGCATGTAGGTGGAGAGTTTGACCAGCCTCTCTGGAGGCATCTCCAGATGCTCGAAGATAGTCAGCATGGATTCCATCCATGACTCTGTAGCCTGAGGTCCTCCCTCCCCCGAGAACGTGGGAGGATGCTGATGCCGGAAAACCCGCGTCAAGTCTGCCATAGACGAGGCAGGAGGCGGTGCTCCTTGGAAGGCCTGCATCATCCTCATGAAACCTTCCCTGAACTACGCATCAGCTCCTGCAACTGGTACAACAACCGGAGCCAAAGCTAGCTCGGCTGGGGGATTGACAGGAAGTCCTTGATCAGCCCCGTCTGGCGTCTGATCACTGCCTGACGACAGACGTACGAACGGAGGACGTCTCAGAGGCATAACTCTGAAAGATCAAAAGCACACCTTAGATCAGGAAAACGAGGATAGAGTACACAAGAGTACAAAATGGGAACAGGGGAAAAAACACCCAAGATTGAAAAACACAACTACACGACGTGTATCAACTACACGACGTGTCTTCTTAAACCACTGACATGGGCGTGTACTCCAGACATATAAGTTGTGTACACTTAAAACTACACGGCATTTTGAACACACACATGGAGTGTACTTGAAAACTATTCCCCTTCCCGAGTCTCCTTACACGGCTAACCCACAGGGTCCGAATCAACCTGAGACTACATGGCATGTTCGAAACAACCACGACGTGGACAAGACAAGGCTTCGGCGGTCCGTGTTTTTAAGTACACGACCGTCTACACGGCTGGACCTCACACGGCGTGCTCCAAACAAGCACAGCGTGCATAGGCGAAGGCGACACCATCCCGTGTTGTTCGCAACACGGCCGGGTACCTGGGCAGTACTACACGGTGTGTGCCGAACAAACACGGCGTGTGGAAAAGAAGTTCACGTTGTCCCGTGTTGTTCATGACATGACCGGGTACCTGGACCGGACCACACGGCATGTTCCCTATGGACACGGCATGTTCTACCCGAGCTTCCCCATCCCGTGTTGTTAGTGACACGACCGGGTACACGGCTCTGAACTCACATGGCGTGTACCAATGGTACACAGCGTGTTCCTGAAGTTACACCCACAACACTGTGTTCTGCTCACACAATCAGTGAAATGGCCTGAAAACTACACAGCGTGTGCCCGAAAAGTACACGTCGTGTATTCTGGGTTTTTCTAAGAAGTAGCCCAGAAAATGCGCAGAATTCAGAACACTAAAACAAGGGAAGATATTCCAAATTCCGATTCGAGAGGGCCCATAACACCTCAAGAACCACAATTTGGCATTCATTTTAAGCAAGGAACAAACCACAGTTTTCTAACACAACAGTAGAGAATATATCAAGCATCTATCACAGCAACATGCATAATCTACACAGAGCCTATCACAACAGCATGCAATCTCTAATGCACCCTAGATGGCTTGGAAAGAATGCATGACATGTGATTTCTACAAGTGCCTATATGATGCATGAGATGGAATACCCTCATCTCATCAGGTTGCGACAGAAATAGAACTGAAATATCAAAACAATAATAGCACAAGCCATGTGAATCACTCTCAATAAAATCATACCAACCATAAAATCTCAAAACCAGAAAACTGCAAATAACGAGGTAGCATGGCTTTTCCATGTACACTGGTTAGCTACTCCTAGGCACAGCTTAATACCAAGTACCAAATCCATCCTATCCCTGGATAAAGTCTCTAAACAGTAAAGCAAGTGAAAAGAACCCTTATGATACCACATTGTAACGACCCGAGTCCGTAGCCCCTCTACTGGCGCCCTGTACCCGGTTCGCCACATTACCTCAGGCGCGTTTCCCCGAATTATAGAGGTTGCTGACTAGAAGCGAGGGCCTTGGTGAGTTGTTGGGGAAACTATGCTCTCATTCGGTAAGGTATACAAGGTAAGAAAACAACAATAAACAGCGGAAGCAGTAATCAACATGCATAACAATAGAAACCAGACACTAGAAGCAATGTATATATATAACCATGATGACAATAATGCAGCAGGTACAAGTATATAAGGAAGACAACAAACACAAAAATGTTCTGAAATACAACTGAAACCAAGTGAAAATAAAATACAAAGTAATATCCTCAGCATCGCGAGCCACAGCTTGGTCCCATGCTCCCCAGCTCTTGATGCAGTCAAGATCCTGAAGTAGAAGGGCGCTTGACCTTATCTATACCTGCAGCAACATAGTCTGCTTTGGCCCAAAATAATGGCCAAAATAGGGTGTGAGATACAATCCCAGTAGGAAATCACCCAATTATTTGTGCCTAACAATCAATGAATACCTGGTAGTAAATAAAAAATAATTAGTAAACAGTAAAACACAAGCAGCTACAATCCACAGTTCTAACATGTAAAGCACACAAGTAAGCTGTCAACAACAAGAAGAAAAGAGGTAACCCTCTGGGTAGCTCTCACAGTCTAACCCCTACGGTTCAACCTCTACATACTAGCAACCCTCTGGGAGGCTCACATAGTCTCACCCCTCTAGTTCAGCTACATAATTAAGAAGAATCTCTGGGGAAGCACTCACCGTCAATTCCCCCTGTAGTCTTGTATCGTGAAAAAGGCTCTCTAGGGAAGCACTCAACGTCAATTCCCCCTGTGGCCGACGTCGTGGATCTACAGACTCTCTGGGAAAGCACTCAACATCAATTACGCCTATAGTCTCGCATCGTAATTAAAAGACACTCTAGAGAATCCCTTCCGTTAATTCTCCCTTTGGTCTGCTACTCTAGATTCTCATAGTCCTGAGTATAACTAAGCATGATCAATGCATTTGTATCATCCAATTAAACCTCAAGAACTACTTGACTAACAACTAAGGATCAAAAACAATGAAACAATAGTTCCACTATCATACAACTAGGCATGGCAAGTGGAAGAACGTCAAACAGGCAGAACAAGCATGGAAAAGCAATCTGAGCACAATGAATTACTCTAATCACAAGCAATAACCTCTACCAAAGCAATCAAGCAAAGCAGGCAACTAACAAGGAAAAAACAGGAAACACGCAATACACCGGTCAAGGGTATTGGTGGAAATTGCACAAAATATTCATCAAATTTCTACAAAAAGGCACAAACCACCTACCACGATCTTAGGAGATCGATATACGTGAACCACGACGACAGATTCCCCATAGAACGACGTATATCTGAGAAAACGCACAAAACGTTCATCCCATGATAACATGGAAACGAGGAGGAAACAAGAAACAAGACTCAGGCAGAAGGAAGAACTCACCGCTGTGGTTCCAACGCAACTGACCATGCTCGAATCGGAGAACGGACGGAGAGATGAGAGTTCGTCGAATATTCGGTTGTATGGGTCGTTTCGAACGGACGAAAACTGAAGAAGAAGATGATTTTGGGGGTTATACGCGACCCCGGTCTGTTTCATGAAAAAAAAGCAAGTACATGGCGTGTAATTCTTGAGTACATGACATGTCCTTCAATTTTTTAGTACTCTGAAATAACCAGCCTCCACCTCAGCCTTACACACTGTGTGTGTGTCCTGGAGATGGCCAGCACACAGCTTCGTGTTAGGGAAAGTGTAAATGGAGTGTACTCAAAAAGTACATGGCGTGTACTTCTGAAATTTCCATAAAATTCATTTTTTCTCAAAAACTCTAGAAAAAGAAAAAACATACTTGAAAATAGACCCGGTTTATTACTGATATAATGGAATTTGGTACTGCTTTCAATGTTTTTAATTCATTTATATATATCATGACAATTTGATCGTGTGATAAATATTCATCAATATCAATTAATGGACTTTCATTATAAGGATGTAAAATAAAACCTTGAGGGAGTTATGGCCTTTGGAAGTTATGGTATGACCCATAATTAAATCCATGGGAATGTATTCTTATATCATTATAGTTATGGGTGATTGTTTCATCACCAAATTATACATATTTCATTTGAACATAACTTAATCTCATACCAAGGATCAAGATATATAATCTTCAATATCTCCATTCATGTTTTCCCATTATAATTTATTCTTTATATCTCTACAGATCATCATATTTAAATGATTGATAGATAATGATGAGCCATATTCATCATCCAATATCTCATTATTCAATATTCATATTGGTGGAACATGTATTATTTTCAAAAATACTATACTTATTATTTTTAAATGTTTAAATAAATAACATTCCTTACCTTATTCTATGGCTCCATATTATCCTTTTTGATCTCCATGATCTCTCGATTGATGGATGATTGAGTAGTAATTTGGAGAATATAGGATTCTACCCTAACCCTTGTGATTTTAAGGTCAATCCTTTTTGAATTCATGATAATTTGATCTATTTAAATACTCATTATTGATAAGGTGGAATGATCCTCTATTCTCAGTTCATTAAAACCCATTTTTACCTTGCTAGGATCACAATGTTTTGAGTAGTCATAGTCTTTCTTCAATTTAAACCATCTCTTTTAGTTGATGTTCAACTCCTTTTAGGTGAACATATAACTCAAGATCTTATTATTAGTATATATTCCAAAATTCTCAACATAGATATAATGTCTCAATATATTTAATGAATATATCACTACATCATGCTCCAAATCCAAAATCGTGTAACTTTGTTCATGTACATTAAATTCACGTGGGCCATTATCTTCCTCACATTCATTTTACATGAGAAAAAATACCAATTCCTTATTTTATAATCAAATATATATCAAAAATCCTTCTCTACAGTAGGGTAATGTGAGTACAAATATATTGATTAGCCCTGAATTCATATCCTAGAATTATTCATCACATTCCCATATCCAAATTAACTTATCATCCTCATAAGTTACCTTTTTTAGTCGATTAGATAGTCATGAGAAATATATAACAAATATATAATTGTAACCCAAAAATATAAGAAAAAAATATATCTATATTATAGTGTTTGGTCCGTACCATTATTTAATTACCTTCATATTTAAATAATCTTTGAATATACCTTCTCTTGTCATTAAATTTCCTAATAATGATACATTCAATTACTTGAAATCCAACTTGATAAATTCAGAATATATTTTCTCTATTATCAAGGTATTTATC
Organism: Viscum album; assembly: GCA_963277665.1. Lineage (NCBI taxonomy): Eukaryota > Viridiplantae > Streptophyta > Magnoliopsida > Santalales > Viscaceae > Viscum > Viscum album. Next base: position 530,766,059 of record OY728159.1, on the reverse strand, counting down.
ATAATCCTTAAATGATTGCCAATCTCTTCTATTCACTAATAATATGTGAGGATGTTATCTGTAAAGACATCTAATATTTGATTGTTGTTTTCAATAAAGTCTTTGTTAATTTAATCTATGAATATTGAAATGAAATTTGTTTTCCTAAATGGTATACATTTGAATTTACATTTTCCATAAATTTTATGATAGGTTTTGTTATTTATATTCTACTATATCACCCTTAATTAATGATATCTAGATTGAAGGTTAATCTTTGAGAAGTGTTGATCTCATATACATTGACCAAACAAATCACCAGTACATTGTCGATGATACTTGTTATTGATCATGATTTTGTTAATTTCATGGTAATCAATAATACTATTCCATGATCCATCATTTTTTCTTGAAAAATAGAACCATTTCATCTCATAGTAAATCACTTCACAATATAAAATCATTTTATAGATTATCTTGATATTTCGCCTTCAAATTTTCTAATTCAGCGGGAACTATTTAATATGGACTCTTTGATATATAATAAAACCTATTATAAGTTCAATTGATAACCTAACCTATTATTTTGATAGAGTATAAATAATTTTTTAATAAAAACATTCATATTTTCGTAAAAAATGTGACATATTCAGCATTGAGTTCTTCCTTAGTCATTTGTGCCAAGTAAACATCATTATTAGATATAAAAAACCATATTGAGGATTTTTTTCCATATTGATTCTTTCGTCATACTTGTTATGATATTTTATAAAAATTTTATCTAGAATATGAAATGAAATTTCCCTATCCAGAAAATGATGTGAGAAATATATTGAGGGAGACAGTCTATCACTAGTATAACATCAAAATTACCATATAAAGAAGAATAGGATTTCTGAGAAGTATGTTTATATAAACCTTGAGCAGAGAATAGTTATATACCTTGGATAAAATCATCCCTCAACTTGGTGGTTTCAACAATAATTCAATATTTAATGTTTTAGATGGCGAATCAATTTTAAAAAAAATGAAGGATATGTGGGAATTCTATAAACAAGAATTATGTAAGGTATTTTTTAGTTATTGAGTGGGATGTGATTTTACTTTTTACCACTTCATATTCATAAAACTATTTAGAAGTGATTGCATTGGTTTTTCTTTTATCTCTTGAATTTTCAGTCATATGTCATTGATTATCATCAATAACCCTTTGTTTTGTGAATATGCTGGTCTAATGTCCATACACCTTAAAACTTAATAATTTAAGTGTGGGTGGTGTATTAGAATGTGTTTTATTTTTATAAATTTTTTTGGTTGGTATCTTTTATATATCTACAGAATTCATGTTATTAATGGTCTTCTCATCCTATCATAAATAATTTACTTATCCCTTTAATGGAATATTATTTATTCAACTTCCCATTTTTTTGGCATACAAGAAGAATAATTTTCTTTTCCATAGGAATTTTATCATTTCTGTTTCACCAAAAATACATCTTTCAATTATTTTCCCTTAAACCAATAGAATGAATGGAGTTTCTTATTTTCTATTTCTATCTTTAAATTTAATTCAATAATCACTTTATAGCTACTAAAGTCACCTATGTCTAAAGATTTTTGGTGGATTTGTGTTATGTTACTAATGAAATAAAAAATAATTTAGGTTTAATGATAAAACATGATTCAACCCTTGGATTTTTTTTTGAATTATTATCCATAGGTAAGAATGAATGTATCCTCCTTTTTATATACTAAATAAATTCTCCCTATATATTAGTATGATTATTTTGTGGGAAATATTTATAAAAAATTTATATTCTTAAAATCTTCTAATTATATTGATTAAATTTCTTCTTCTTGACACATATTATTAATGAAATTCCACCATTGATAGACATACACTTAAAAATTATAAACAAATAAAGAAAACTTTTCATAATCTTAACACCATATAAGGGAATATAAATTTTCTATTTTTGTAAATTTGTTAATAAAAAATTAGTGGATAAGAATATATACTAAAGGATGTTTAATGTTTTCTCATGATGGACTATAAGGATATGAATTCCCTCCTTGGCATATTTCGAAGTTCTGCATGATTCATGCTATTATTAATATCTTGAGAGAGTTGAGTGAGAATAACCACTATATTTTTAACTCGAATTCCCCATGTTATTTGGTTTCACAGTGAGACATTCATTGCACTATCCATAAAATTAATTATTAACTATATTTTTAATTATTTCAATAGCTAACTAAAAATAGAATTTTGTGGGTAATAAGTAACAATAATCAATGTAAGTGATCATATGATAAGAAAAATCAATCCTAAGTTGTCCTAAATTATGACACCATTATTTCAACCTATTTCATTTTATGTTCATCCAACATCACTTTTGGTTCCACATAGACTATTTTATGTTTTGTAATCACATTATTTGTAACTTAATCCTAAAAATAACTAAATCCTATTCTAATACTCGATGTGGTGACCTAAGAAAAACAATAATAAATATTACATCATTTTACTTGATTATTCCCAACATATAATAATAAAATACACATTATAAGATATATATTTAGATCCATTCAAGATTATATACATAGCCAACTAATTTTACAAACATTTTGACCATTCCCTCTAAATAGTTTTCTCATATGATACCATTTCGGACACATCATGCATTATACAATTCATCATAACCCAAGTAATTGATACATAATAAAGGATGTTCTAAGATGCATAGTAATGTTAAACATAAGGCATCTAAAATCATTCTTGGAAATACTGGTACTTTATCATGGTTCAAATGTTTGATGTTTCTTTGGTGGGTTAGAGTCTTTGTTCTGGGTTTTTTCTATTATGTTTTTTATTTATAATGTTACAGATTGTTCAATGTTTCTGTGGGTTACCTATAAAAAAATAAAGAGTGTTTATTTCAGAAATATAATAAAAATAGACTTCTGAGAGTAGTAAACTTACTAGATACTAATCCAAGATGATAATGAAAATATGATGATCATGTGAGTATGATAACAAAATCCATGTTTATAGATATAAAATAAGATAATCATACCCCAAAAAATAGATCATAAATCATGATTTCTAGTATAAATATTTTTTAATAACATTAGAAATGACATTTATAAAAGTTACAACATTATTCCATAATCACGATCCATGAGGAAATAAAATTGAAATAAGGATATGGTATATACATAAACATATAAAATATTCCATTATGTCAAGGCTCACTTACAATATCATCCTCACATAGTGGATATAGTCCCTAAATAGATTAGGTTGAATCCCAAATCCCTAACATGTCAACTCATTAGATATAAGGCTTTACCTAGTGTATTGGAAGAAAATAATGCGACCACCCATCACATAAGGATATAAAATAAATATAAATATAAATATGTCACCTAAACATAAATTATTTTTAATCCCATCATATCTAAATTAAACCATGGAAAAGATAAGATTTCACTATAAACATTCATAAAACAATATCATATGCCTTCCAAAAGGGGAAGGTCAATGGTATCATTAAATCAAATAACTTTTGAAGCTTAATAAACATAAAAGGATATTGAAATTGAAAAAATTAATTTAACAAAAAAATTTAAAAACTTCTTAGATAACTAATACTAATTTTTTTTCATTTGATTACATTTTTTTTAAAATAAAATAATATATAAAACAATGGGAATATAATTCACTTTGGAAAACAGTGAAAACTCTAGAAGGATACTTCATAAAGAAAGGATATTTGACCTTCTATATAATACATTTAATTTTAGAAATATATTGTAGAGAATTTTTTATACACATTACCTTTTATACTATTGAGTTATATTCATTAATGACACATATATTTGATAGTTACTCTTTATTTTAATCATCAAATGTTTCTAATTTTCAATGTTTCATACAAGTTTCACATTGGCAATGTCATCCCTAATTATTTGATACCAAGTTAACCATTTCCTTATAATTTAAGTTTGTGAAATCGTTGTGTTTAAATCAGTAACTTATTCCCGTGTTCAATTTATATGTGGTATGGTATAGTTCGTAGGAATAAAATTAATGATGGGAATGTACTAGGAAACTTATTTATGACAAAATGTTACAATATTATAATAATTCATATTTGTGTCCCCATTATAGAACCATATTCGTAATATAAATTGGTCTTTAATATCATATATTACCCACATTAATGTCATGATACTCTATGATGGAAATGGTAAAGATATTATAGTATTGTTCATTTATGTGATTGAACTAACCCAAAATTCAACATGTTATTCAAATGAATGAGTAAGAGAATAGTGTAATAAAATAGTAACATCATTTAAAATGAATAATAATGTTGTAAATATAACAACATTATATTGGAGAATGATATCTATAAAGAGTGAATATGAGAAGGTAATTGAAGAAATTTTGAAGAACTAGATAAGTACATTTGAGGAATTATCTTCTTCTCTATATGAGTTCCTTCAAAATGAACTATTTAAGATTTATTCATGGATCTACAGTTTACCAAATATAGAATAAGGATTTAATAGAGGATAAATGCGTTGGAATTTATGATTTTATATGAGTAAAAATATTATTTTGAAGGGTTAGTGGAGGAGTACTTTTATAGGTGAGTTTTGAGTGGCATTTCCACAAATACTCATTCATAATGTTGTGACATTGTCATTTTATCATGAAAAGTAGAAAAAATTAAAACATAACGGAGATAGTTCATACATATCCTCATAAAAAAAATTAGCGATTAAATTAGGGATATTGGTTTTATGTGTTTACCATTTATTTAAACAGTTTTACATCTTTTTTCCTTTACCCTGATAACTATTTTTTTTCTTCCATGACTTTTTTTTCTACCCGAAAATAAAATTCAACTACTTATAAAATTTTTATGTGATTTTTGATATTTTCTTTTAAATTTAATGAAATTAAATTTCTAAATATGATAAAGTAACATTTTTAAATGAAAACATAATATATATATAACCACTTTTATTGAAAAATAGATTTTAAACATTAAATGATCATTATATTATTTCATAAAAGTACTAATTTAGTGATTATTAATATATTTTATTATATATTGAAACAATAAAACAGATTCATTATTTAAATGAAAACAATATAATTTATTAAGAAAAAAATAGAGAATACTTAAAAAAGTGTTCTTTGTAAAATATCGCATATTTAACATTATTTGATTTTAACAATGTCCCCTTAAAATTAATCAATAATTATATTAGAATGTAACATTATTAATCACTAATATTGAAATATTTCATTGAATTTAATAATTGAATCAAATAATTATTTAATAATAATAGTATTAACAATGATAATAATAAGAAATTCATATATATATGTACTAAAATATATTAATTAAATATTATATTTCGGTTTTGGTATTTATTGATTATGAGTTATATTAATTTAAATAATAAAAAATTAATTTTTACAACCATATACAAACATACCTAATGATTATATATCCAAAAACAATATTTTTGACTACTATATTTCATATGAACATATTTTAAATGAACATGTTTTATTAATATATATATCCTCACATAAATTATTAAAATAATTCGTATTATTCATTTACATCCATCTCAACATGTATATTAAATATCTAATGTATTTCCTTCTTGAAATAGAAAATATTGAAGTTATAATATATATTCCAATTCATGAGGCTATATGTTATATCTTCATAGTATTTTTATAGACATATGGTTTTATTTGTCTAGTAATTTTCTTAATGATGTTTGACAATTTATTAAAATAATTTGTTAATGTTTATCTTGTATTTTAATATTTATTTTAAATAAAATGTGTCATAGTTTAGTTTATTTTGGTATTATCTGTGAAAAATTAACTTCAACACAATATTCATTTAATGTAAAATACATCATAAAATAATGGGGTGTTATAATTTGTTATCAAATGTCAAAATATTTATTTCTAAAACTGTAAGAGCTAGAAAAATAGTTAACGGGGTTAAAGCCATAATGAAATTACTGTGTGAGCCCAAATAAATAGTAATATAATATATAGAGAACAAATGGTCAAAATAATAAATATTGGTTATGAATTACGTTATATTAAACTGATTATATTATAAATGATGTGATTTAATGTAACTGAATTTCAGTGAACATGTGATGATAATAATAATTAGTGAGGAACATGTAATAAAGCACAGTGGATAAAAAATAGTAGAAAAATTAGTGAATATTTTTTCATTTTTTCTTAAAATTTACTTATTCTCTTCTTAAAATTAGTGGTTGAGTTATATAAAGTAACACATAAAAATTTAATCAATAAATCTATCAATAAGTAAATCTATTAGTGCCATAACTGAAAATTTGAAAATCCCATGATTAATCTGCAGAGAAAAGAATCAGAAGTGTTCTACTAAAATTTATTTCTCTACTAATATGTGAATTCTAATCTTAATAGATTGATTTTTCTTTTCCCAAAGGGTTTTCAATAAATTTGGTTTTTAATAATGCTTAAGAGAATCAATTAAAATATTTTTTTTATTTTTTGTAGCAGTTTTTATTAAAGGGTTGTATACAAATGAAACATATACCAAAGTAAATTAATATAAAAATATAGTAAAAATAATATAATTAATTTAATATCATTATCATTCAGATATTAAACCATCTACTATATTCAATTGCAATGTCACAATTTTTATTTAAAAAAATCGGTGTCGGACTTGTGATCACTTGATGACCAATAGTTTCCTCCACTTACACCAGAGGCTACTGAAAAAAAACACTACTCTATGGTAGTTCATTATGGAGACTATAACTGAATATTAGAGTGAAACAATAGTGGAAATAAGGTAAATCATTTAATCATATAGAAATAAGTAGTGAAGAAATATCACGATAAGTGCTAGATAAATAATCACAACTCATTATATAACAAAATAAAATTTATACATTTCAAGCAGAAAAATGGTATAAAGTCATTTCAATTAATATCCCAAGGATATAAAAAATAAAAAAAACTAATAGACTCTTTTTTATGGTCCCGAGTCCTAGCCTGGTCCCTATATCCCACTCTCAACCCTAGATTTCAAAATCATGCATCTGTCATAAGGATTTAACCTTTTAGAGTCCAAAAATTATGATGCCTATTGGGTATCAACTAGTGTTCTAAGAAGGGTTTTTATAAAACGTGGAAGGTCAAAAAAATTGATTTCTATAAATATATCCATTATATGTAAGTTCATAATATAGATAATGATATATAATAACATGTATAAAAGGAAAAAAGATTAAATACATGAACATCATTGATCCTCATGTATTGTGATGAATTCCAAGACCAATTATACCAACCTCTACCTATGCCAAATGAATCCAAAAAATAGGATTCCATATAAGGGAAATATATGTATCCATGTGATCTGAATAACTCTATGGTAAATATTCCCATCCAAAAAACAAAATATTCACACAATGGGAAACAAAATCTTCCAAGAGAAAAAGTCACACCGATGTAAATATACCCATATCAGTATAAAAGTCACACCCAAAGGATTTACCTATCCAAAATAATGGAATAAAAACATAAATAAAAAAAACTCAAAATAAAATCTTAATTCCAAACACATTAAATAAATAATTATATTTCTATACTATTTGTGTTTCCCTTTTCATTAAAAAAATACCCAAGGGTTACACAAACCCCTGTTCTATTATAAATAAAATATCATTTGTCACTTTTTGAAATCATCTTTTACCATTTAAATTATAACCATTATATATTTTACAAATCTTTATTTACTATTTATAATTGAATACAAATAATTCTGGTTCATCACATTCTCTATCAAATTCTATGAAAGGAAATCCATTCCAAGGCATAAAATAGGTTCCATTCAAATTAGGTTTCAGAGATAACTCAAGGGGTTGTCTCTAAATGTAATATCTATGATTCAAAATTATATAATTTAATTATATAAATTATTTAGGGTATGGTGGTGTGATTTCAATGTGTTAGAACTATTACATGATATATGACTCATGAGGAAAACTTATAGACCACCTGTGTTAAGTTAAAAAAGTTAAATCGAAAAGTCCCACTAGTTGAATTGAACTAAATAAGTTGTGAATCACAAAAAAGATTCTATTAACATAATATTAGAGTGTAAGGGAATTAGAATAATAAATGGTGATGAAAAGATAAATCTCTTTCTTGATAAATCCAATACATGCTGATTAGAATCAATCAACTGGTGACCCTAATTAGAGTGTGAGTAAAATTTACTATGCCATTTCCAATGACACATATAAATATATCCAGTTTAAGTAAGATCATAAAAGAGTGGATGATATATATAAACATGTATAACTATATCATGAAGCTGGTAATTAAACATTTTTGATCTTTTGGTGTTGTTATGACACCTAATACAAACTATACCTTCTGTAACTAGTTCCTAATATATCTAAATAGTATGAATAAATATAGGGTGAATATACTCAAACCCATGAATTTAGTACCTCTTACTGAGAAAACCCATATTAAAAAAATTCACACCTTGGGAAATACATACATATTAGAATAAAAGTCAAACTTGACAAAATATACACTTTTGGGAACAAAAAACCATCTGAGAGAAAATAAAACTAAAGAAACATGGAATAAATACCCATGAGAAACAATAACCCCAAATCCATTATCTAATAAAAAAAATTAAATAATTTATTCTCTCACTGTAATTTTTATGTTTAATTAAGAAGTCATTTCCCACTAAATAGATACCCAAGAGTAACAAAAATACCCTTTTCCATTTAATCCTAAATTCCATTTTCTTTATTTTTATATAATCATTTCACATTTTTGTTATCACCATTAACCATTTTATAAATAAAAATTTATTATCAATAATTATATCTATCCAATTTTGGTTTATCTCTTTTCTTATCAAATCATCTAGAAGTAAATCTACCCCCAATGAATCCCATATATTTCTTCCTAATTGTGTTTAGAGAGGAATCAAGGTGTAATCTGTGAAGAAAATATTTACAATTTAAAATATATATAATTTAATTCTAGGTAAGACTCATGGTAAGCCAACATTATTGTAAAACTCATGTACTAATAAAAAATGTCATATATTTATGGAAAATTTATAAAACACCTAAATCAAGGATAACGTAATTTAATAGGAAATATACACGAAACAAATCCAAATTGACCTGAAACTTCCCAAAATAGGATTCCATTAACATTATATTTGGGTTTCTGATAATGGAAATAATAAATATAGAAGAAGTGAGAAATATATGGTTTAGAAAAGCATAGTCTTACTGAGAGGAATCAGTTTCAATGATCGTAACTTCGATTTACTAGGAAATAATGTAATATGAGCTCTTTGAAACCAAAACCCTATATTCCCATATGATATAAAGTATTGTAGATGATGGGGTTATATTTGTGGGGTCCCTAGTGAGTCCCCAATTTTAAAATACTAGAAAAAAATTCATAGATTTAGTTCAGGACAAGAAAAACACTTTCACAACCTGAAATTTCAGGCAAGCATAACACGAAATCCTAGACATGATTTTTCTGTAAATTATGTAATGTTTTATTCCATGAATGTTTGTTTGAAGTGAATTAATGGATACGAGTCCATATATTACCTACTTATATTTATATTGAATGTTTTTGAGTCTATCATCAACCAAAAATGAAATGACTATGCACATATAGGCTAGAATATAGACCATAATAGGCCCTAAAATATATGAGGGGTCATACATTAAAACAAATAAAAACATTCTTAATTTAAAATAAATTATATTTAAAAAAAATTAAATTCTTATCTATGAAGCCAGATCCTCCTTCTATTTCTCTAGCATCCTATCAACTTGGCTTGTAGGTTTCATTCTTGAAACCCCTAAAACATATAATGTTTCTATTCCTGACCTTTTTCCCCAATCCATACCTATATCTGATACGAATGAAGTATTTTTTTTAATTATAAGGTTCTCCCAAATCATTCTTCATATCCAAGAATCATCATACCACATCCCAGATCTCCGTATGGTATCTTTAATATTCATTATCAACATCTTTATTGCTAGATCAAAATATTCTAATAGAAAATACCCCTATATGTATCTGTCTTTATATCTAGGTAATAATCTTGAATTTGTATTCCCAAATTTCTTCTATAATTATTTTCTTCATAATTATTGATATAATATTCATGATATTATCATGAAAATTGATTTTATGGGATCTACGTCCTTTATTTTCATTTATAGTAATGTTGAATTATGTTTTAATGTGTATTTTAATTTAATATTATGGAGCACTACCCAAAACATCTAATTTTCCAAAGTATAAAATATTCCACAATTTAAATTTCTCTTTAATGTTGGGAACTTATAGAAATTAATCTTACAAATACTCTTTTTTACATTCTTGAATAATCTAGTTAGAAATTTCATAATTTGAAGGTGTAAATGACTCTTATTAATTAGAAAATCAGTAGAAATAACTATTATATAGTAAATAATTTGGTGAATCCAAATATTTATTTAAGTAGGATTACCTTTATGTGAGTTGAAGTTTATCTTATGTCAGTGAGGACTTAGCCAATTTTTCTCCGCTAAATATTTGGACTCTAACATGAGTGAAAATGACTTTTTTAAAAATATATCATTTTTCAAATTCAATATTAAATTATTAAAATTGACCATTATACAACTGAATGTGACTCTTATGCATGAATCGAATAAATAAGTTTTATGAAATATCAAAATTTTTAATAAATTTTATAACTTCAAAAAAATAGAATACATTCTTAAAAATGTACTTCTAAAATAAAAAATATATAACACTTAGGATATTGATTCTAAAATATAAAACAAATTGAAATATAAAAATATATTTCAACTAAACCACAATAAAAACAACCAAAAAAATTTCTCATAAATATATGAAAGTTAAAGGGAAGTCACCCATCAATTGAAAAAAAATCCAAAATTTTACCTTAAAAAACAATAAGACCGCATTTTCATCCAAATTAAAAAAATATTAAATTTTAAAAATGACATCTAATTTTATCACAAAACATCCAATTTAATATAAAAATGATGTGGTAAAAATGTAAAAAATAAATCTAATTCAAATTATTCCCCACTAAATACATTCGTTATCTTCATGTAATATATTTATAACACCCATTTAATGGAAAATATCACAAAAAATGAGAGATTATAATCCCAACAAAAAAATATTTTCAAAACTGTTTCCCCCATGGACCCCTTCAAGTAAATTATATATGATTTCTCTATAAATTAATTTTTTTATAAATATGATTTCTAATTTCTAAAATTACGCTAAAATTTTAAAATGTTACATTATTTTTAACTGAACACAGTTTACATTCCAATGTTATTTCAAACTTCACTTTTTCTCTATAGTAAAAACACCCAAAATACAAGATTAACTAAAAACAAAGCAACTTAGCATAATCAAAAACAAAACTAAATGTATGAGTGATAAATAACAATAATTAATTTATTAATATAATTAGACACATCTAACTATTTTATTACACATATATAAACCATTATTTATAGTTCAATATTAGACAATTAGAATACAAAACATATGAGTTTAAGTCTAATCAAGAAGATTTAGATCAATTGAAAAAGAAAAACAAAATATCAAAAACTTACCATGATAATTTATTTTTAGGAGATAAAAGAAAACATTTTACCAAATTGAGTCCATAAGACAATTAAATATTATTTAGAATCAAAATTTAGAAATATAATCTCTAAATTTAATAAAAAATATTCCCATTAGGAATGAAAAATGAGTCTTAATATATTAAATTCTGGTGTTTTTAATGAAATTTTATTGCAAGCTCTATTTGACATAATTTGGCACATATAATACCAGTCCCCAAAACAATAACACTAACATTTTCTATATAAGCTGAACATTATAGTGGATTAAAGAATGAAAACCTTTTAGTTTAAAGTGGTTTCAATTCACCAGTTCAAGTTCATGTATAAAAGGTCATAATAATATTAAAATTAAGTTTCATATTACAAAACAAAAAATAAATGACAATAGAATTGTAAAAATAATTATAATATATTTAATATATAAGAATAATTTTCAAATATGAATGAATTATTTAGGTTAAAGTTAAGAAATAATTTTAATAATGCATAACAAAATATTTAAAGGTCTGTATTTTAGCATACAATCATAATTTTATTATTATTAAACAACATTATTTTTCGAATGATTTCATCATACAAACAAAACTTGAAAAAAATTAGACCATTTAACCAACTTATGTAGAAAGAATAAGTTTTATAGTATGTAAAGGATAAAAAATTGTTTATAAGTTAAAAAAATCTCCTAATATAGAAGGATTAATATTTTGAGATTAAAGAAAACACTTCCCCTATTTCACACATTGGAATAGTACCTAGTTTTCAAATTATAAAACCAACAAGATTAAATATATCACCATAATATAGAATATATTTAAACTCAATTGAAATGAAACTAGAGAGTAAAAGGGGGGAAGTGAATATAGAATGATCCTCCATTTATCACCTATAGTCCAAGAAAACCAATTGAGTGACTGCTATTTATTCACATTGAATCAAAATACTAAGAAAATAAGGAAACATCATGTTACCACCTATGTATCATGTGGTTTTGTGATGAAACATTATCATGTGTCCACCTATGTATTTCACGGTTATGAAATGATGCATCCCTATGTGAATTACTTTGTACTATGTGGATTAAAAACGAATCATCACCATGAAATTTTCTATCTATCATGTAGTTCCAAGGTGAAAGCACACCACATGGATGACTACCTATGTTGCGGCACTATGAAAAATACCAAACCACATGGAAACATTAAAAATGATTGGATTTTAAGATGTTCACCTACATAAAAAATCATAGCATACTAACCACATGATTCTAACGCAAACACCAATGGTATCACCCCCATGTCACTTGACTAGATCATCATGTGTGTTTGATGTTCACTATAATTTACCTGCATGAAATGAATATATAATAAAAATAATATAAATATAAATTTAGGTTATATTACATATTCATATTATTCATATTTAGATTGTTCCTTGTGATGTATCATGTTCACAGCCTCCTTACCCATAATGATTCGATCAACCAAGAACTATATGTCTCATTCATCCAAAGCAATCATTTTTTATAGAAATGATTTAAATAAATAAATACCCAATAGATAAAAACACATGATATGTGTTAAGAATTGGTATTCTCAAGAATTTTCTATAAAAGGTAATGAGTTCTCCTCTATTCTTTGTGTGTGGTATTGGTGTGACACTACTAAACTCTCTTCCTTACCCTGATATGTTTATCATCATCATAGATGGCACTAGAGTCCCATAATAGACATGGATATCATGTTAATATGGTCAAGGTTACAAGTTTCTAGTGTACTCTATAGGTTTCAAGAATCATTTTTATACTACATCAATGATATTTTTATTTCCCACTACATTGATGGAAGTAGAAGGAAACTGCACTAATGTAATTTTTCTAATACTCTCTTTTCATATTTTTTATATGTTGAGTTCCTATAGATAGATGTATTATGTTTTCAGTTTTCTTACGATGAAAATAATAATTAGATGATCTTGAAAAATCCATCATCAATATTAGTGGGTGTTTCTTCAGGATTTAATCTTGTTTGAATCACTGCTTTTTAAGGAAATCATAATAGAAAAATGAAGAACAAAATTGTCATAAAATAAATAAATGTTACAAACATTTAATTAAATCACCTAAAGTTAAATATGACTTACCTTTTTGTGAGTATGTTTTATAATGGTTTTATAATTATGTAGTTTGACTCTGTAAAGGTTATACCCTTACATGATCCAACTACGTAAGTATCATACCCATACGTAGAATGGTCTATATAATTGTAACCACTTTATTACCACTAAAAAAATGGATAGAATAAATTTAATACCCTTATTCAAGGAGTTTAGGTAAAGGATATTAGTGATTTATCTGTAATCCTATAAGAACTAGCATCACTTCGTAATGGCTTTTAATGTTTACCTTCACAAAACATATGAAAAATTGAGATTTTTATTATACAGGGGCATGAGTAAAGGTATTACCTATATATGAGGCACTGTGTAAGGACTTTATCCTCAAATACCTTATATAGTTGGCATTAAATTTTGGTCTAATACATATCCCACTCATTTTTATGAAGGTATAGGGCAGTTACCCTTAATAATAGTGAATTATTATGGGTAATGGAAGGATACCCATGTGTAGAATAGATATTTTTTGTAAGGATAAGAAGAATATTTGTTAATTATGTAAACATGTTAAATGTTTTTTATAATTTATAAATTTATTATTAATCATGTCAAAATTAGTTTAAGTAATATTTAGTTTATAGTTATTTTTAAAACTAATTAGTTAATTAAAATCTATAAATTATTAATTAAATAAAATTTAATGAAACATTTATAAAAAATAGGAGTGGTTAATATTTGAATTCCTTTTACCAAAATTATATTTCATTATTTATATTCTAAAAAAAATATAAAAACTCATAAAGGTTATTTTATAAAGTGTTTCTAAATTACAAAGAATATATATGAAATTTAGATTATATTATATGATTATATAATATAAATTAAATTATAATAATTTTGTATTTCATGAGATATCACATAAATTCCATTTAATACCTAGTATTAAATGTTCAAGTTTAAAAAAATATATTTATATTATTCAAAAAGTTTAAAATATTTTTTATTATAATTATCTAATAGATCATTAATGGACCATGTTTTAAAAAAATTACTAAATTGTTTATTTATTTGTATAATTTATTTTGTTTTCATGTTTAGAAGGTAATTTCTGAAATATGAATATTATGTACACCCATTTATATAATAGACTACATCTAGGATAAATGATAACATGTAAAGATAGGTTCTATATCATAAAATTTAGTTTTCATCTACCTTATCATTGATTTGAAATTGTAATTACGATCTAGGGAATAGTTTGTTCATATTAGGTGTCGGATTTTTAATGAATTAAATTCTCTCATGAGTAATGTCTCTTTAGGTAGAGGGACATTGGGCTGGACCACCTACATTCATTGAGGATTATGACATGGCTATAAAATTGAATGGGGTTCACTATATATCAATTTGGTATTACTCATGTGATGTTTTTAGGTCTCATATAATTCTATAATGTCATAGGAATAATTAATATTAATTATACATATTATGAAATTAAATAATTATGAATATAAAAGGATAATATTTTTCGGTGAGTAACATATAATTGTTGGTTGTTTAAAGAGTTGAACATTATTTTTGTATTAAAAATTTAATTTAGTGGTTGGAATATATATTATAAAAACTATCATTAAAAAATGAATACACAAAAAAAACAGTAAATTATAAAGATTAAATATAATGTAATAATTAAATATTTAATATTCATATCATATTTATTAAATTGGATATACATTAAAATAAAGTCCCGTCAAATACTATGTTTTAGATTCCTTCCAAAGAAGAACTTTTCATGAACTTAATCATCCAATTGGGTAGGACATTATAACGATGAGGGCCCATGGATTATATAGTTTGATTCAAGAAATTTATCAGTGATTAGGAAATATCCTTGGGTAGGTCATTCTGAAGATGGATTCCCATGTATTTTCCTTTGTTAATCTATTTTTAGTGATTACAATGGGATACACTAGATTCAAGAACCTAATAAAAATGGGTTACTGAAGGAATTGAGTTGAGTGAATCCATATGATATATTTTTATAAGTTTTTATCCTCTTAGTCATCTAAGAGTCAGGACTATTATGATTGGAATTTTATTCTAAAATAACTATTTTGTGAGTGTAGTCCAAAAGAGGAATCATTTTTGGTGAAATCTATATCATGGATAACTAAATGGATATGATGTTTGAGGTTATCATCTTTAGTGGGAGAACAGTAAGTTAAATCCGTAAATCAAATGATATAAAACATGATACTCACCCACTGATATTTCTTTATTGTCTATTGTGGAATACTTCACACTAATCATATTGAGATCCTTAATGTGTAAGAACTATAAAAAATATAATGAGTTATATCTATGAATGAATATTTTTCTCATGGAGTAATATTATGATTACCAAATGTGAATGTTATAGAAATTTATTTCTCCAACTCAGACTCCTAGATATTAGAAACAAGGTGTGAATTACACATTTGTATTCAAAAAAACTCATAGATAGGATATAATTGGAAACAGGTGGAGTAGATCTCCAAATTGTAAATTGAGTAATAGATGTTTCATTAACTGTCAGAACCTATCATATTATTTTACCAACATGATTGAATTTATAATTAAATAACTATTATAATGTTCCTACAATAAATTGAAATTTGATTTATATTTATTGTTTGGAATGGTTTTTATTTTAATTTATTATGAAACAATTGAGTTATTATATATATTAGAATGGAATGGTTTATGTAATTGGGAATATAGATAAAGGTTTATATATTTTTTATATGTATAATACTATTCATAACAATCATAATAAGAAGGTTAGAGTTGATATAATACCACCTATATTTGGAATTATTTCATTGGACATATAAATAAGAAACACATTAAAATAATCCATAGAGATGGATTATTTGTATTATTTTATTATGAATAGTTTGATATATGAAAATATTATTTATTTAATAAAATTAAAAAGTTTCTTTTAGGGAGAAATTTGGAACGGTCTAGTGGGTTTTTAGATCTCATATATAGTGATGTTTGGGGACCAATTGGAAAATGAAAAAATTGTGGTTTTATGTACATCATTATATTTACTAGTGACTTTAGTTAGTATGGGTATGTGTTTCTGGTGAAACAAAACTATGAATTTTTTTAAAATTTCAAATAGATTCAAAAATATGTATAGAATCAACTAGGAAAAAGTAATAATGTTATATAATAAGACTAAGGTGGGGAATAATTTATTCGGGTATTCATTATTCATCTAATAGATTTTAGAATTGTTTTGCAACTCGATCTTCCCACAATGCTATTGTTCAATTGTTCATAGAAAAGGAGGAATCCTACCTTCTTAGACATAGTTTGATCAATGACGATTTTGTGTGACTTTCCTATCACATATTGGGGCTATTCTCTAGAGAATGTTAAATATAGATTAAACTATATTCCACTTAAATCACTCATTAAGTTAACATATAAAAAATGGATTGGGAAACATACCAATATGTATTTGGTGATGATTGGGGTTTTTGAAGATTTTTTGTGACATCTGAATTATAATAACATGGCCCCATGACAAAAAAATGATTATTTTTTGGTTATCCTATGAAAACTAGGGGATATTATTTTACTATCCCATTTAACACAATGTGTTTGTTTCTTAAAATGGTATATTTATTAACAAGGAATATATAATACAATGAGTTAGTGAGAGGAAAGATAAACATAAGATATTTGAGGAAAAAATAATATTTTTTCCTAATATGGTTGTTGAGAATGTTCTGCAACACGTTTTGGAAAAAGAAAAGAATCATGTTGCACACGAACCTCTATTTTCTGGTAGGATTCGTTAAGAAACCATGAGATATGGATTTATCATGGACAATTATGATGAAGAAATGTTCATAATATGAACATACTTCCTACCAAGAGGCCATTTATATTCTTATTCTATAAAATAGTTAAAATCCATGGAATAAGGGAGGGAATTCATGTACACTAACCAATTCTAAAACATGGTGGATACATCTAAAGGGGTGAGACCCATATTTAGAAAGTGTTTTTCCTGAAAAAACTAGCATGGATAGTATATTTTCTAACTATAATTATTTCATGGTGGTAAAGGGTTTCAAATATGTTTATGGTATTCACTATGAATATAATAGTACACCTATTGTGATGATAATGTCCATTCATATTTTTATAGCCATAACATATCATTATGATTACGAGATATATCATATTGATTTCAGAACTACATTCCTTATTAGAAATTTAGTCTTGGTTGTGTATATGATAATACTCAAGTATTTTGAAGTTCAAAAAGATCATTCTATGTTTTTAAAACTGAAATGTACCATTTAGGGATTAAATCATGCCTCTTGAAGTTGGATTATCCAGTTTGATTCTGCAATCAAATATTTTTGTGTCATAAATTATGTGTATTATTTCTATGTATAAAAAAATCTTAGTGGGAGTATAATAGATTCTATGATATTTTATATAGATGAAATATTTATTATTGGAAATGACATCCTAACACTTAACTCCATGACCAGGTTGTTTGGTAAATGTTTCTAAATTAAATACTTGTGTAAAGAAGCATACACACTCATTCTGAGTGTCTATGGAGACAGATCTAATGGGTTTTTGATTTTATTTAGATTACATGTATTATTAAATTTTTAAAGTGGTTTATTGTAAAGACCCGTAAAATTCAAGGGAAATTTTTTCTTAATTTTCTTTGGAATTTTACAAGAGCGCGGTTTCTGACGGCACCTGATTCCGAGGCCCGGTGTGCCCGGAATCAATTTCCGAAGTTTGGCTCAGGTACGTTCAGTGAACGAACGAGCGGGAATTCCTAACTTTTGATCTGGTGCTCGGAATTGAAATCCGAGGACACCGATGAACTCGCAGCACGGATATTTGCTTAAGGAGACCTTTTCGGAAGTTGCGTTTATTACGGGACGAAAGTTAATTTTTGGGAGAATTATAAAAATTTTAATAAAAATGTGGAACACTTTTTATTTTATTTTTATGTTAGTTAACTTCTCCCAAAGGGAGTTAAAGGTGGGACCCACATCCACTTAACCTCCCTTGGGAGGATTAAGTGTGGTGGGGCCCACACGAAACCCAACTTCTCAACTTCTCTCAAAACTCCCTTTAACCCCTCTTTAATTGTTTTGAAAACTTATCTTATTAATGAGATTGAGTTGTTTAAAATTTTTCAAACCTTTGAAATTCAAAAAGGTTTGGTTGAGTTAATAAAATAAGCTCTTAGCTTATTTTATTTGGTTAGATTTGTTTAGCCATCTTGAGAAGTTTGAGAGCTTTTCTTTCTTCTTCAAGCTTTGACGAAGAACGCTCAAACTTTGTCGAAGAACGCTCAAGATTTGACGAAGAACGCTCAAGCTCCGACGAAGAACGCCGCTCCTCTCTTCTTCGTCTTCTGTGTCAACGAAAGGGAACGCTGCTTCCTCCTCGGACTTCCTTCGTCAGCTTACGAAGATTCGCCAACGACGTACCTCTTCGGACGTACCTCCTCGTCATCGGATTTGACGAACATTTACCGCGACGCCCGACCTCCGCGACGTTGTCTTCCGTGTGTCGTTGACAATCTTCGAGCTTGAACCCAAGGTAGGGGTTGTTGTTATTTGTTTATTTATTTATTCTTGTTCTTGGTTCTAGCATGACTAACGTGAGGATATTGGATATTTAAATATGTGTTATTGTTTAACGTGAGGGGGGCCGTACCGCATGAACACGGACGAACCCCCTCATTTGTTCTTGATAATTTGTCCTGCGGTTGAAACAAGATGGCGTGGTGCCTTCGCACCACGCGGATATCCGCACGATTATATTGCGCTGCGCCGTCGCGCCGCGCCATGGAAGGATCATCAAGAACGCGACGTCGTCGCGCCGCATCGAAGGGAATCAAAGGCGCAGAGGAGGGGCGCGGTGCCGTCACACCGCGCTGGACGATGAACACCGCGGCCAGTTCTGGGCCGCGGAGAGACGGGAAGACCGGCGGCACGCCGGGCCGCCGGCGTCGGAAACCGGAAGGGGACCGGCTTGCCGGTCCCGTTGGAGAAAGACCGGCCGGCCGGAATGTCAAAGACCGGGGGAATAAATTCCCCCGGTCAACTCTCAAAAGCCCCCCCATTTATTGGGGGGGGGGGTTTAATTGAGGGGGGGTAAACGCCCCCCCCAGTTCTCCTCAAGCAGGCCCCCACGAGGGGGGCCGGTTCTCCAAATGGCGCGGCTAAGAGCCGCGCCGCCTCTTGCTGGAAGCGGGGGCTTAGCCCCCGCGCGCTGCATCCGTGCGGCGCCAGGCCGCCGCACCGCCGCGCCACCGCGCCGCCGGCCGGCCGGCCGGGCCCGGTTGGACCCGGGTCGGGTCGACCCGGTTCGGGCCGACCCAGGGGGGGTCGGGCCGGGACGGCCCGGACCCGGACCCCCCGTTTTCGATACGGATTCGGTCTTTTGACCATAAATTGATCCACGGACCTCTGATTGACGAACCTTCTGCGGAAACTCGATCCTTGGATCGAGAAGGTCATTTCGGTATATCGCACTCAGAGGTTCGTAATACTTTGAGTTCGGCCGGGTTGGTTCGTTCACGAAACCAACCGGGCCTTCGGAGCGGAAACGCTCATATCTTGAGCTACGGACGTCCGATTGACGTGCCATCAGCTTTGTTGTGTTCCTCTTAGTGAGACAGATCTTTTGGCATACTCCGCCCGAGGTTAGGACGCAGGTGGAGTACGGTCGGGTTGGTTTTGCCTTAAAAACCAACCGGGCCCCGGGGACGAAAATGCCAACAACTCTCAGACCGGGCGTCCGATCGACGCGCCGTCTGTTGCGTTGAGTTCCAGTTGACAATACGGAACTTTTGGATACATCAAATCTAGACTTTGTGACAGTTGATGTATCAGCCTCTCGGCTCGTGGAGCAGACCCTCCGAACGAGCTTGCTGTGTGCGGGAACCCTAGTGCTGGCTGCGACTGTGACTACTGCAACTGCTACTGCTACTGTGACTGCGACGACGATAGTACAGAGATCCTGTGTGGATTCGACGACGACGACTACAGCACTCAGCGATCCTACGTGGATCAGTGCTACAGGTCATGTGTGGGCCCGATCATGTGTGGATTCGACGACGACGACTACAGCACTCAGCGATCCTACGTGGATCAGTGCTATAGGTCCTGTGTGGGCCCTGATCCTGTGTGGGTCCGATCCTGTGTGGGTCTTTGCGCTCAGCGGTCCTGTGTGAACCAGCGCCTACAGGTCCTGTGTGGGCCCGATCCTGTGTGGGTCTTTTGCGGGGGTTAGTTACCTATCGATCCTTCGTGGGTCCGACGACTTAGATGGATCAGAGATCATCATTATCATCCTTTGAAGAAGTATACCTGTGTGAGCTGAATCCTGTCGCTTTCCTGTGTGGATTGTGTTGTGCTATCCTGTGTGGATTACGTTTTGCTTTCCTGTGTGGAATACGTTTACTTTCCTGTGTGGACTGAGTTGTACTTGGGATCGGAGGTTGGAGCGTATTTGAAATTGATGACTTAGGTATATGTATGGGCATATACCTAAGCAGTGTCGGTTGTTACTTCGTGATTGTACCTTTCTTTATGGTTTATCCTTTGTGGATTTTGTGAGACCTTCGGGGGTCTCGGGGTCCCTACTGAGTACCTTATACTCACCCCTGCACGGGCTATGCCCGCACAACGTTGTGTTGGTTACAGACGACGGACATCGTTGATCTTGGCTGCGGCTTGTAGAGCAGGACGGTACCTGGAGGTGGACCACTGGGCGGGACGTGTTCGTAGCGGACGACGGGACCCATGGAGCAGTGGATCTATCTGTACCCACCCTTTATGTGGGATTTCCAGTGGACAGCTCGGAGTAGCGGCTTTTACTTTTCAGTTTCTGTTTTCCCTTTCGAGTTGTACTTTACTTTCAGTTTGGGTTTGTATACTGGCCCATTTACTTTTCCGCACTTTAAGTTGTACTCTGTTTTGACTTAGTGTTTACTTTCCGCTTGCTTACTCTGTGGTGTCTGTTTACTTTACAAAGGCAATGCCTTCCCTTTTACCGGGATTTACGCCTTGGTGCTAGTCGCCAGCCCCTGGCCTATGGAAGGCGGGCTTGGGGTAGTCACGGCAAGGACCCCGAGGGCGGTTCGTGACATTTATCATGGATTATTATAAGAACGGATATTTAACAAGATTGTATGGAAAGAATCTTTGGAATATTTAGTATCATTCTATATAGTTGGAATTGATTGGTATAATTTCTTAGGGATATTCTATAGGATCTATCATGTATTCCTCGTTATCTACATAAGCTAATGCCTTTTATGGTTTCATCATAACATGTAGATAGAAAAGAATTCATATAGATAGTTACAAGATTTGTGTGAAGAACATCCTAAATAACTTGAGAAGGACCAAGGATATATTATTGGTATTTGGTAAATATGATGGTGTCTGAGTAAAGGGTTAAAAAATGTGATTTCCAAATCTAAAAAGATGATACTAAATATTAATCTAGATTATTGTTTCTCATAAATGGTTGAGTATTTAGTTGGAAAAGTTCCAAACTACACACCATAGAAGAGTCTATTAAAACGGTTGAATACATCAATGAACAATATGTGTTGATGGAAGAAGTTTGTATCATGATGTTCATTTCTAAACCTTGAGTGTTACATAATATTGAGGGGGAAATTGAGATATATTGTCATTTATAACAAACTAATCAGGGAAACCCAATAACTTCATTTTAATTGACCCACCATAATGCCCGAATCATAATCCTGATCACCATCGGATAGAGTCCATCACTAAGGTTTCATACCAGTGAATATAGGAATGATATCACCCTCACAAAAGATGTGATATAAAATATATGATTAAATAAAAATATTGGATAATCATAACATGTAACACATTAAACAATAACCAAAATGTAACAAAAAACATCTAGACAACAGGGTCTCAAACAAAATATGAATACCATAAATAGTATGTAACCTAAAACAACCAATTGGTATATCTCTATGTGTCTATAATTCTACACCATCCCTTCCCATTAATAGGAAACAACAACAAGGAGTTCCATCTAAAACATGATGCTCTACCCTTTAATTTTATCCTACAAAACCATGGCCACAAACTCCCCAATTTAAAATTAGGGTGTGGGAACAAATTCCCATCAAGATACCACCATGAATATATTAAATTTCTAACCATTTTATCTATTAGTTATTATTTAAAATAGATTAATAAAACACATCTAAATTAATCATTTTAAATTTATAATTCATCCTTCAGTTTTTTTTTCAAAATCAATCCATCCCTTTTAAAATATTTAATTAATCAGTAAAATATTTGAAGTATTACATATTAAATTTTCAATGGAAGAAATATATAAATAAAGAAAATTCTTCGATAAATTTATATTACCTAAAAAGGTGAGAAAATAATATTATCAAAAGATGATGTGCGTAATGTAATCTTAATGAAAACAAGTGGAAACTTCATCACATGAGGGAGTACAAAACCAAATCACTTGTACAATCCAAGAAAAAAAAGTTTAAATATATGACTACTATAGTCTAGGAACCTTAATAACATATAAAGACTTCACCTAGTAACTATGAAATAAATAAAATATCCCTTACTTTTAGATAGCTCCACAAGGGCTATTATTTATCTATTTTTTTACTCATCCGTAGGTATTCAAATTGTTTAATTATATCTTCATTATATCCAAGGAAAAATAAAACAACATTCTATAATTAATTTCATAGTCCTAAGATAGAATTAAGTTTCACAAAAATCTTTCTAGGAAATAAGATTTCTAAATTCCATCACCAGATATTTACTGAACATTTCTATAAGAATCCAAAAAACATTTCATCATTCAAAATACATTTTACATTTTAATTCACCATAGAAGAAATTAAACAAACACACAAAATGTATCAAATGGTTTACATGAAATCCCCTCTTCTTTAAAATATAAGATATCCCTAAAAGGTCACTTCCATTATTTAAAAATATGTTCATAATCAAAACCAAAGGAAGGAATAAATGAATATAAGGAAATTCAAGAGGCAGACAATATTATAAAAACACCTATCTCATAAATGATGAAAATATTTTTCCTCTTTAACACTGGTGATGGGAAGAGAAGATATAATATCCCAAAATTCATATATCTTAAGAAAAAATGGTCTATTATACATGTTTATTCTAGATACAATAACATATTCTTGTAAGAAACCAGTTTTATGGATAAGTATAGAAGAAACATGATTATAAGAAGTCCTTTTAAAAAAATTAATAAGTGAGAGCCAAGCCCTCATTTCATACAATGATTCACCAATGGTGAAGGGGATAGATATAAAATGTCATCAACGAGACAATAAAATTTTAAGAAACCATGTTAGCATTGATAATTTCGATTATTGGGGATTCAGAAAACATTTTGGTATAAAATTATGTTTATTTACATACTAAGTTGCATCACTGGTGATTAAACTAGATAATCAGTGGCTACAGGAAGTGAGTCTATAGTTTTATGGATCCACTAACTAGATTGAGGGAGTCCATTGGTTGGTTTGTGGCACATAAAATGATCATGATTTCTGCCACCTAGCACCATCTTTCTGGCATCCTCCTACTTCTACATTATATCAATATTCTTTCTTCCAACCTAAGAGAAATAAGACGTGTTAAATAAAAAATAATTAATGGGATCTGTATATGGTTCCTCACACCCAAATGTGACATTAAAAAAATGGTGTTGTTTCTCTAGATAATGAACCTCAGTCTCATAAAAGAACCGAACAGATGATTAACATATATCATCTCCTATGGGTTATCATTGAGAGGGGTGATGTAATCAAAAATTTGGTTGATAGATAGATGAATGTAGTATATTAATTGAATAAACAACTTTTTTAGAAATAACATGAGGGTCATGTAGAATCTCTAAGTGTAAGACACGTGAGAGATAGGTTAAAACATTTTTTAAATGATACATGTTATTATAATAAATGAAATATCTAATTATTATTCATTACAATGTGATATTATTTATTTTTCATGCATTGAAGAATAATAATACCCCTTCAATGTTTCAATATGATTTTCCCCAATCCGAAGATCATTATTAATTATTATGGGATATAATTATATGATAAGTTAATCATGAATATAATTTTATATTTCTTACATAGAGTTTTATAAGATATAAGAATAATAGATTCTTGAGGTAATTAGTAAATACTTACTACCTGGATTTATATGATAAAGTATATCTCAGGAAATGTTATATGGTCATTGGAAAAATTAAGGGTGTATTCTTATTATCAATCCTTTTTACCTGAGGTTGGTGAGATACCAAGCATGGTAAAATATATACCTTAACCCCCTCTTTACAAAATTATACATGTAGACTTAGCTAATAAGGTGGTGGTTGGGTATGTCATTGATCAGGACATCGGTTGGTGCTCAACCATGATGGGATTTTTCAACATATAAAACAAATTATTGACATTTTATCCTTGATTAAATTATACTGATGAAATCCATTTCAATTATTATTTGTTTCTCAAATGATGTGTTCAAATACTTGGATAAGTGACATATTATGCTCTTATGAAATAAATGAATGACATGTGATGTATTGAACAACTTGGTCACACTTTTTAATAGAATCAAGAATTGATGAGAGGGAAATAATAGATTTTTATTTTCAATGTTTAGTGTTTAATTGATGTTTTAGATAAAAGGAATTATATAGGTATATATAAAATTTATATGATACATCTTTTAGTGAAAATATTCATATTGAGATATGAGTATTTTTTATAGTGATAATTGAAAACACATTAATTGCATGAGAAACACTAATTCTTTCCTAAAGGTCAATCATTCATTTAATTAATGAAATATATATTTCATAATCAATGTCACTGTCATTAATGCTCGTAGATTCCCACTGTTATACATTTGGATATGGATAATGTTTTAGAGAAAGTGTTTATTAAAAATGAATATATTTCTATATACAAAGTGGTTTAGATGGATTCAAAAAGAATTATAAAGATTTACATAAAGTATTTTTGGGATTTTAGTGAAATTTGGATATGTTTATATGTGTACTTAATTTTAAATTCATGAAATTCATGTAAAATAAATATAATATAAATATAAATTTATATTAGATTAAATATATATTTGGTGCATATTCGAATTATTCCATGTGATGTAGTATGTGTATTTCTAAATTACATCTAATGGTTTAATTAGTTTTAAAAAAGGATGTTCATTCAGGTAATTCATTAAATTATATAAATAAGTTTAAAGAATAAATTCATAATAGACAGAAACACATGAGTGTCTTCAGGAAGCTCGAGCCCCATGATTTTACTATAAAATAGAATAATTTTTCTTCTGTTCTTGGTGTGTGATCTTTATGAAACACAAGTAAACACTATTCCTTATAATAGATTTTTTATAATTATACATGAAGGAATACAAATAAATTTATTAATATGAGTATCCTATTGATACTATAATGTTTTCAATTGTATCGTGTACTCCCTTAGATAAATGTTACATTTTTTTCTGCATCAGTGATCTTTATAAAGAACAATCCCTCGAGGGATTGAGATGGAAGTTATTGAAACTATATTTTTAGGTACTCTATGTTTCAAATTTTTAACACATGAATTTCATGAAGAAATATCTCCTATGTTTGTGAGTTTTCTAACACTAAAAATCATCAATATATGATCATATGAACCCCATCTATGAAAACCACCAAACTTGATCCCTCATGACTATTCATGGATAATAGTTCATTCAAACGACTACATGATTATGAGATGTGGGGCCTTGTGGCCCCCTAATCACTATTCATTTTCTCACCCCTCATTTTAGATACATTAACCATGAATTCTACTCGCTCGATAGGTGTCCAATCATCATTAACGAACTTTTCGAAATACACTTTATAAGGGAACCATACAGTCATGCATTCCATACTGCATGACTACCTAATAAATAAAGTTATTTACCAGAATTAACCTATAAAAATCTTGTTTTTCATTTCTAGAATACATACACAGGGATAAATATAGATATGGGAAACATGTGTGATGCTGAATAAAGACTCAGATATACCCTTTACAAAAAATTTCAACTAACTTTAGACCCCACCTAACGAGGTCCCTTGTATAATGTTTTTTTTGAAAGAATAATTTGTGGATCTTCTTGTCTCAGTAGACACATAATAAATATAATTACTATACAATCATTCATCAAAAAACCAACATTAAGAATGCTCTCTAACTTTTCTCCAAAGATTAATTGTTCCCTATATATAATTCCCTATATGATATGCCTCCCTTCGAATGTACCAAAGGTGACTAGTACCTCAAAATGCTCTATAATGGAAACAAATCCTTTAAATGGTACTCAATTAGTTCTTTCCTATAGGAAAAAATAAACCATACATTTTATCCTCCACAATGAGATAACCACATATATTTCACATCCTAATGAGTTGATTTCATGGACCATCATCCATTATGAGATAATATCACAACCCGAGAAATATGGGTATCTATGATCCCCTCCTATTAATTTCTTTATAATGGGGTATTTAATACCATATTGCTTCCTTTTTCCAAAGAAAGAATTTTTTTTTAATATTAATACCTCTTCTAAATCCAGCCAACGTATATGACTAAGTCACTGATAATTCAAGAGTTACACCCCTTAGATCATGAATTCCCTTAATAAAACAATCACCATACTTGTAATCCACAATTAACGAGACTCCAAAGGAATTTAATGTCAAGAATCTATTTTATACTGTGGAATATATTTGTAAATTATGTTGTGATAATTTTATTGGATCAGCATGCCCATCCGGGTTCTCGATTCCAATTGATGCTCCATGTAATAATAGGCTTCCATAATTAAGATATATTATTTATTATACCACATTATTATTTTAAGGATATATTCTACATAGACAAATGAAACTCATACCTCAACGGTCCATTTTCATTATATGAAAAACTCATCCGCATTGGGACATACTGACTTCAAGTTCAACCAGAATGGACCACTCATCTGTAATCCCATCACCAATCTTTTCTCAGAATCTCTCACATAATATTATCTATATTATGATGTTAAAAAAGATTTTAATTTTTCATATTTTAATTAACTTATAAGGATCCATTATGATCCTTCTATCATGACCTTAAAAGGAACATCATCTCCCATTAAGTAGAACCAAACTAAATGGGTTCAAATTCCATCCATAATGATTCATAGGAATCCCATTTCAATGTCTTGATGTTAAATACATAAATTCAAATCTCTTCCTTTTATTGTGAAGAAAACTAGAGTATAAAATTATACGTATTAAACCAAACCATCAAAAATTAGTTCAATAGTGATGGATAACCATAGATAAATTTTGAATTTCACATTGATACATGTTACTGACCAAAAATTAACATAGGGGTAAGCAATATCATTCTGTGATTTATGAAAAATTCACTAATAAAGCATAAATCTATGACAGTGTAAAAGAGTATATAATAACCTCCTAGAAAAGGAGTGATGAGCTAGACCTCCCTCTATATCAACTGATTCAAAATACAATGTTTTCGGGGTTAAAGTTACATTGAGTACCTTCCTTTCGAAACTAGGTTCACCTTATATCAAAATGGATCATGGAATGGTCATTGATAATATGTTTCAAATAGAATACAATTTCAAACATTATATAAGTACATTAACTATGATATTAGTTAGTAAATTGTGTTTTATACTTATGAAGTTTCATTGATATATTTTGTTGTTTTTTTTCTTTTATATTTTCATGACTATCGGAATGAGAGACCCATTAAATCCAAATATATGGATTTATGTCTAATATAGAAATTTTCCTTGGATGTAAAAATATATGAGGTGATATCGAAGAGGTTGGTATTGTTTCTAGCACAATATCTCCAATAGAAATATACCAATGCATTGGTGGTAGAGGACCACCTCAGTGACACCATCCACACCTTTTAGCTGATAAGAGAGATCCTCAATACTTTTATGTCTTGAAGAACAGTTCACATCCAGAATAATACCACAGTAAATATAGTATCACCCATCATTATCTACAACTAATTCAAGTGACTTTTCAAAAAATTCCATAGCAAGTATATCCTTAATATTAGATATGCCGAGTAGGAGGTTGACTATGATCTCACCTCATCTCTAGGGCCCCTGTATATGATTCATGAGGATTTTCTCTTCCATCATTATTACACATCCTCAATAAAAAAGTAATTTGATGATGATTCCACCCAATAGGTATCTACTATAGTAATTCAAACATGCATTATAAGGAGAACTCTCCAAGGGTTGTGAACTACAAATCATAGTGACCAAGATCTTTACTTTCCTCCAATGAAAAAGTATACTAATATACATTTGTACTATTTAGTGAGATATATTATATCCCTTTTTATATTTAAATAATCAAATAGAAAACTGCGGTAACACCAAAATAAACCTTTTTCGGCATTAAAATACATTTGAGTCCTCTAAAGGCCTATTTTTGATGAACCAGGAATGCATTACACCCCAAAGGCCCATTCCACGACTGATGATTGTGTTTAACACAAGTTACAAATGTTTTGTGCATGATCCTAATTTTGTGAAAAAGACCTTGTGCTCTAAATATGATTATATTATTCATGTCTTCTGTCAAGGTCAATAAGATTTCCAAGTCCATCATGTTCAAGAAATAAGGGATGCACAGATGAAAATACAATATCATGAAGAAATCTACGTTTAATTCCAATGAAGACATCAAGTTGGGTGTTTTTTTGTGACCAAATTCCCATGGAAACGAAAAAAATAAAACTCTGAAATCTCCATCCATGATCATGGTCTTTCACACCCATCATCAAGGATTTTATGTTTAAATAGAAGTTCACTCCTCCCTTTTAGAGTCTCCTTAGAAGATGAAATTCATCTCTCATGCCTGCATGTACTCCTCTTCCATGATATCACAAAACATAGACAACCCAATCTACATTGTATTGCATGAAACACCTATTATGGTCATAAAAATTACTTTTACCACAGGTGATTAATTCTCAAACAACTCCTCTTAGTGTAGATTTTGGGTTCCCAAATGTAATTCTTATGCCCAACCATGATTTGTACACAATTCCATATCATTAACACACCTACCCTTAAAGACTCCATGGACATACCTTGGGCTAGATCCCCCTACTCATGAATCTCATTAACACAACACACTAAACATGTTAGAAACAACTTTTGGGAACCCAAAATTATCCTCCATATGCTCTTCATTAAGCCATTTCTTTTCCTAATGCTCTTAATGATAGGTTTTCTAATCCATGTTTCTTCTAAATATATGGATTCTAACATATGTATTTTTTATCCCTTCTTGTTGGCCTCTTATTTGAACACTCGTCCATGGATGTTCCCATTCCATGCCTCCCATTGATGCATGATGGGTGGGTATGTAACATATTAGAGGTATATGTGAGGGAAAATACATAGTTGTCTACATCATAGGAAAAGTTATCAACACTCTCTAATATTTTCCCCCTTAGAGTGTAAGATCACTACCATCTGATCTACCTAACATGAAACTATTTATCTTCGTGTACTAGTAATATGAAGATAAATCTCATGGAAAAAATCCTCAATTCAATACATAAAACTATATCCATTACTCATGGGATGTGTGTGGGATTCCCCTTGTACGGTCATCATGGGATGTCATTCCTTCTTTTTCAAGGGATGTCACCCTTATGTCGGAACCTAGTGGAATCTTCAATTGGTAAGCCTCACACAATCCCTCATAGATTCTATATTTATGACATGCGTGTCCAAACCAAATGATGTTAAACTGCTTGGATATATCTGGTCACATGATATTAAACTGTTATATCTAACTTCGTGGGTGTTGATATATTTCGTCTATAAAGGGTATGTTGGATGCCTCTATGAAGTTAAATCACGGACAATGGTAAACATAGGGGATCCATAATAGGGATTAACCTCCCTGATCCACTTACAGGGGCATTCTGATCATCCTAATGGGCCCACCTCAAGTGGTCTCTTGACCAATGATAAACATTGGTTCTTGCTCCTAGGTACACACCTACATGATCCACCTCAAGGGGAATTCTAATGAATATTTTGGGCTTAATTCAAGGGGCATTTGAACCACTGGTAAACATAGGTTCTCCCTTCAATGGATTCCTATCTTTGATATGCCTCATTAGGATTTTTTATCAAACATGTGTCCCCAACTTCAGGGGTATCTCGACCAATGGTAATCATAGGTTTACTCTCTCTAAGGATCAAACCTCTCTAATCTAACACATGGGGTATTCTAATAAATCTTTTAAATCTACCTCTATGGGGAATTATTATAGTAACCTTTATTTTTATTACATTACTATAAAAAAATAATCATAAAAATATTACAAAATGGTGATCCAGATGTTTTTTATCTTAGGAAAACTAGGATCATAGATAACTTTCACAATAAAAAACATAATCATATCTTTAATTCCTTCTTCTCTAGATTTTTTTACCTTTTGTTCTATTTAGTACATGTATTCACCTAAGGAAATAAATAAAAAACGGGTGAGCTAAAAAATCCTTGTGAAGGGATATATAATATCCAGAAACAATATTTCATGGTGTGAGTGTAATCATAACATCATCATACTAATAAGAAACATTATATAATGTAATGGAATGTGGCAATGCATAAAAATGAAACATCGTGTCTTAGTGGTCAACTTACACACATAGTTGTGAAAAAATATACCATCATGATCATGAATATTTAATTTTATTCCATGGGTTTCTTCACAATAGCCAATTCACTAGATATATATATATAATTCTAGGAAACCCCATCACATCTTATCATTTTCTTTATTCTATATAATTCTGCATGCACCTGTCACATAATAACACATACACTATCATGCATTCTATAAAGAGCATATATCAATATTGAAAAAAATAACCCATGGATAGGAATGGGTTTAATTTAAATAATTATACATTCAGAAAGTTTCTCTTCCCAAATTAATGAGGGAATAACATACTTTACATAAGAATCGTCAACTTTGAGTGAAGAAGAAACAATCTGGATAAGTGTGTTTTATTAGAAGTGTTCATTTACAAAACATTGTGTTTGTAATAATCTCTATTAGAAAACAATTATATCACAGAAAAGGTAATATAATGATGAATAAATTATATTTAAGTAATATTCATTTTGAAAATGGAGGGAAATAGGGAAACCCCAAAGAAAAGATAGTTGGGTTTGAGAATTCCCACTACATTCTGTCGGAATGATTTCTTCACATTATTGTCATGTAAAATCACATTATATTAATTAATCAACAATTATAGAAACCATTTTACATTAGTATTATTCATTATTATTTTATTAAGTTCTTTTATAGTCATTTGTATGTGTTATAGAGTTTAATTCCATCTTTTGGGAGTGTTCATTTTCATAGTTTTCATGGTCAGTTTGTTTGTATGCCTGAATGGATGTTCATTTAAAATGAGGATGAACATATAGTATTGTTATTATATATTAGTAATTATCTTATAGAAGATTAAATTATCATACAAATTATTTGTTTTTATACCATGAGGGCGATTTATTAGATAAATGTTAATGATGATTGTTTTAGGTTAATTTTAGTGGTTTAACGAACTCGTTTTGTTTTATCATTTATTATTATGAGTATAAGTTATTTATACAACATAAAAAGTGTTACAAAATACAGTTTAAATTTTTTTTAAAACAATTTAATGGTCTTATTAAAATCCTTGACGTTATTTATGTAAAATGAAAGTGCACCGCCCTCGATGTTAGTAAATTGACGCATCACGGGCGACGATTCCCTTTTTAGAAAAAAGATAGAGAGGGAGGAGTCTAATGTATGATATTCAATTAAAATGATATAATTAAATTATATGTATGTTAATTTAGTTATAATTACATTTTTAATATTTCAAGATAGTATATAATAAAAAAATAATTTGATTTTGAATGGAAATTAAAATAAAAATAGAGAGGATTTAACACAAGAATTCTCCTCTTGAGATCCTCAGGGAACCTAGTATTGGTCTTTTGATGAGGCCAGGAGATCCTATATTTGGAAAGGGTATAGGGAATAGTATTGGGAATAATTTAGGAAGGGCTAAAATCTTGATATGTGTGAGGGTAAGAGGGTGTGAGGATTGGTATTTATAGTAGTGTAGAGGGGTGTTTTCTTATTATTTTAATCATTATATTATTATTTTTCTCAAGAAAAATATTTTTTGAGGATTATTATCACTAAATATAGTAATTAGTGCATTTAATTTCTAACCAACATTCACTTACATAATCCATGATACAATCTTGACTAAAAAATTAATGTTTTTAGCATTTATCGTAAATTATCATATTGTACTATTCACCAAAAATTCAAGTATTTTAGAAAAATCCAAAAAGATCACCCTAAATATTTATTAATATGTATAATTAATTAATGAAATAAATTTTATGAAAATAATTTTAAAAATATGATTAATTTAATATTTATTTAAAATCACAATTTACTTGCAAAATAGAGATTTTTATATTTTAACTGATTTTAAACACATTGAATCATTAATGAAGGTATCATAAAATTATCATAAAATCATAATACATAAAAATATTAATTTATGAATATGTTTAATGAAAATAAATTTTCTTTTAAATTAGTAAATATATATTCAAATTTTAATTAAATATTTGTAACTTATAAACATACCAACACTTAATTAGTTTTTTTAAAAAAATATTGACTTGTATTTTGATATAATTATATCATATTTTCACTTATAAGATGAAAAAAAATTATTTATTATTTCATGGGAGAGTGTACTATTCATTTGGTAGGTTTACTATTCATAAGTTTCATATTACTATTCCTAATGTCATGTAACTACTTCATCTATAATAGTTATTTAACTTCTATAAATACTTTTTGTTCCATGAATCCTTCATTTATAAAGTTTTTATTTTGAAATCTATGTGATTTTATGTGATTTATACTATGTGGAAATACAATAAGTGATAAATTCCATTGATAAAAGTTTTGGTGGTTACATTTATCCCCCATTTTAAAATTTCTCCCTTGAAATTTTGTTTTAGATAAATAGGTGAGGGTACTTACCCTTCATTGCATCCTCTAGTTCTGAAGTAGCATCTTCATACTTATGGTTCCCCCACAACACTTTGAAAAGGTGGGTTGTCTTGTTGTGTAAATCCTTAATCCTCTTATACATAATCTTTACTGGATACTCTTTATAAGAGAGATCATATTCCAACTGTACCACCTCTAAGTTTAGTACAATCAAGGGATCTAGTATTTACTTCTTGAGTAGTAATACATGGAACACATCATGAACTTAAGCCATATTTAGAGGAATTAGAAGTCTATTTTCCATGGCTCCTTTGTGATCAAGGATCTAAAAGGGACCAATGTACCTTGGGTAAATGTTCCCTTTGTTTCCAAACCACATTACTCTCTTCCTTGGTGATATTTTAATGAAGGCTATCTCCATTTAATAACCCCATGTTCCTTCAATGGTTGTTAGAATATCTATTTTTCTAACTCTTAGGAGATTTGATATGATGTTGGATGGATTGAACCTTTTCTATTATCTCTTGAACAAGATCAAGCCCAAGTATATTTCTTTCACCAACATCACCAAAAATATGTTAGATTTCTACATCGACTTCCATATAGAGATTAATGTGGAGCCATCTGAATACTCATGTAGATGTTTTTATTGTATAAAAAATCAACCAATGGGAGATGCTGATCTTTTTCACCTTTGAATTCTAAAGAGCATGCAGTTAGTATATCATTGAGGGTCTAAATATTCCATTCAGATTGGCCATTATTTTAGGGGTGATGGGTCATGCTGAAATTATATTCAATAATCAAGTCATGTTGAAGACTCCTCCATAATTTTGATGTGAACAAAGGATCATTAACAGAGACAATTGAAAGTGGAACCCCATTCAGTATCACCACTTCATTCACATATATATTTTCAGGTTGTTTTTGTTAGAGATCTTCCTAAATGGAGATAAAAATGGTAGTCTTGGTGTATCAGTCCACCACAACCCATATCACATTATATCTTTTGGATGTCTTCAGGACACCTCTAACAAAGTCTATAGTGACATTCTCCCATTTCGGAATGGGTATAGAAAATGGTTTCATCATCCCTTTGGACTCATATCACTCTTCTTTAACTTTCTAACATATCAAACCCCTTGAGATATACTATGACATCTTGTTCTTCATGTGTTCCCACTAAAATTTTTCTTAGAGATCGCGGTACATCTTAGTACACCAGAGATTGAAAAAGAAAATTGGGCTATGTGCATTTTCCAATATATCCTTCTTTATCTCAGGTGATGAAGGTACACAAATCCTTATTCCAAAGTATGTCACACCATCATTTTTTATATGAAACTCTTGAAAATTCCCCTTCTTTACAGAATTCACCCTTTTTTGAAACTCTAGATCATCCCTTCATGCCTCCTTGATGTTCTCTTAGATAGATGGTTGGGTAATACTTTTTCCATGTTAAGATGTATTCCCTAATGTTATGATTTCCAAGTTCATCATTTTCATATCCATGATGATAGAGTATTTCTCAATACATAAAATTGAAAGAGTATTCGGTTATTTCTTGCTAAGAGCATTATATACCTTATTCAACTTGCCAGTATGGTAGTGAATAGATAAATCATAGTCTTTTATTATCTCTAATCATCTTATTTGTTGCATGTATATTCATTTTGTGTGGATAAATAGATTAGGATATTGTGATAGTTATATATATCATACTTCTCACCATAGAGGTAGTGCCACCACATTTCAAGGAGGAAATCATAACTTCTAGCTCCAGATCATGCATTGGGAGGTTATACTCACTGATCATTAACTACTGTGAGGCATTGGATATCAAATTATCATTTTTCATGAGTACAAAATCCAATAATTTCTTGTAAACATTACTGTATATCACAAAATATTATCCACATTTAGGTAATGTGAGTAGAGGGGAAGTGATAAGCCTTATCTGTATCTCCTTGAAGCTTTCCTCACATTATTCCATCCTGTCATTCTTTATCCTTCTCATTGTTAACATAATTATCCATCTTTAAAATCGTGAAACATTTCCCACAAAATGTTTATAGTACCCTTATAAGTCATTAAAACATCTAATTTTAGTGACCTAAAGGGTCTCATATATTCTTTAATCACTTTTTTTGGGGTCCATATAAATTCCCTCACTTGTGATCACGTGTCCCAATAATGTGACTTGATCCATCCAAAAGTCACACATTCTAGACTTGGCATACAACTTCTCCTTCCTCAATGTTGCAAACACAAGCCTTATAAATTCTTCAGGTTCTACCTTCCTCTTAGAGTAATTAATAATCCCATCAATAAAAACTACCAAAAAAATTTCACGGTAATATCTAATGACACCATTCATCAAATCCATGAAGATAGAAGGGTATTTAGTATGTCCAAATTGAATCACCAAAAACTCAAATTTCCCATACCTTGTATGGAAGGAAGACTTTTGAATATCTTATTTCTTTACCTTTAGCTGATGATATCAATAACGGAGATCCACCTGTGTGAAGTACCAAGATCCTCTCACCCTATCAAATAATTTTTCAATCCTTGGAAGAGGATAATTGTTCTATATGGTGATATTATTGAGTTCCCAATAATAAATACATAACTACATTAATCCATCCTTCCTCTGGATAAAGAACATTGTCACATCCCAAGGTGATGTACTATGGGAGAAGAACCCTTTTTCTATTTTCTCTTACAACTGCTTCTTTAAATCCTATAGTTCTATAGAAGCCCCCCTATAGAGAAAAATTGAGATAAGAGTTGTTCCGTGTATGAGTTTTATTGATAACACTACCTCATTATCTGAGGGTAGTTTAGGTAACTCTTCAGAAAATACATCATTGTATTCACTCAAAATTGTAATTTCCCATATGTTAATACCTTCCTTCAACTCAAAAATGTTAGTGAGGTATGCTTCATCCTAGGGAATCAATATCCACACCATTGAAGTATTTTTCATTGGAGATTCATGATCTATATTTTATTTTTAGAGGATTATAGAATTGTTTAGAATATGAAAATATATTTTCTTTTCAATATAGTTGATGTGTTATCTATATAATGAGATTCAATCCATTCCATTTATAACATCAAATTCCACCAAGGTATGTATTATGAGATTTAATGGACGAATATTCCCACATATGCCAATAGTAGAAGTTTCCAACACTTGGGTTGCAATGAATTCACCACTTGGTGTTCTTATAGATATCTCTACTTCATGGTTTTTAGTAATCAATTCAATAGTTATATTAAAACTGCACGATATAAAGTAATGCATAGAAGAAAAATAACACAATACTTTTTCAATTATTTATTGAATAAGATTTATACCTTGTACAACTTAGTTTTATTGCTCCACTTCAACTGTAGTTATTCCCTAATCATTTCCTTTCACTTTATATTTAGTTTCCGCTGACGATGAATACCCATGAGGACTCATGGTTTAGTGTGATGTATTACATAGTTTGTTTTCTCCGTACTATTGTAGCATTGGACCATGGGTGGTTATTTTATTAATTATACCACATTATCTTACATTTTCATGTCTTTATATTTTTCATGTTCTTGGTGGACTTCTCTTCAACATTTAAAGTATTTCCCCATCCATTTATGGAAATTCCCATGATGATTCTTCCTATATTTTTCACATGTGTATGGTTGAGTTTTCTTTCAATATTTCTCATTAGATCCTTGTATATGAAATTTTATCTTTCATTTCTTATCACCATAGCCATGGGTCCATTATAAAAACTACATCTCTACTTTGAGAGCACATCAAAAAATGTCATAACTCCCAATGTCTTGAATTGCAATAGCCTTTTGAAGGTGTGGTTTTAAACCACTAATGAGTATATCAATTTTGAAATCCTCATTGATAACAAAACCTGAAGTGTACCAAGCATGCCTTGTGAAAATTTATTCACAGGTCTTGATAGACTCTCACTTATTTTAATTCGACACTATAAATTCTCTCTCCATCTTTGTATGAAGCGTTTAAGGGAAATAATTATTAAGAAAAAATATCATTAAGATTTCCCACTCCATCTCTTCAATTTTTTCCCTCTTATAGGTGTTCTTAATCAACTCCCACCATTGGTTGGCCTCTCCATCTAGATGATTAATATCCAAAATCACCTTCTCATTCGTAGAATAGTGAGGCATTGAAAATATATTCTCTATCTTGTGGGCCCACATTTCAAAAACTAGTGGATCGAAAGATCCACTAAACAATGGTGGTTGTTGCCACATAAAACACTGAATATCTAGTTAACACCTCCTTATTGAAGGAGTATGTTCTACTTTATTCATGTTATTTTTCATAAACAGAGTTAATTGGGTAATAATTTCCATTAAATTTTGAACTCCACCTCCCAAATCATTGGGGATGTCAAATGGAAAATCGATTCGTTGTCCCTTACATGGTTTGTTGGCCTTGTTTCCCCTCATTCTCACCATTTTCTAAAATATTAAAGGTTACAACTAAACATAGGTCAACAATTTATCATTACTATATCCCTCTATAAAATTAACTATAATGTAATATCTTATGGGATCCCTATGTTTAAAAAATATTCTAGTATGCTTACACATACATAGTTTCATACTATGAGTATCACTATGGTTCTCTAATCCTTATTCTGAAATTAACTAGACCATCCTTTGATATAAACTATAGTCACCCTTCTTTTTCTTACATTACTATTCCATCATCAATATAAAAACATTACCCAATGACGATCTAAAGGTTCAGTGTGTTGGGAAAACTAGGACCATACATAACTTTTACAACATAATAAATAGTCATATATTTAATTTAATCTTCTCTAGCTTCTTATTTCCACTTATAGTCTCCTTAGTATATGTAGTCACCTAAGGATATACATCAAAAGTGGTGAGCTAAAAATCCTTGTAAAAGGTTATACATAATCATGAAACAATATTAAATAGGGTTAGAATAGTCATAACATACTCATCATGAGTGGATGTAATAGATAAAGGCATGAAATGTGGAAATTCATAAAAATGGAACATCATATCTTAGTGGCCAACTACCATACATAGTTGCGAAAAAATATACAATCGTGTTCAAATATATTTTACATTTCCTCATGAGGTTCTTTTATTTACCCAATTCATTGGAGGGAAATATAAATCCTATCACTCCCATCACATCTTATCATTTTCATTGTGCTATATAATTCCGGGCGCACCAATCACATCATAATATTTACATTATCATGTATGACACATAAAACATATATCATTCATGGACATAAAATAACCCATGTAAAGGAAAAAGTTTCATTTCATAAATAATAAACTCAAAAACATTAGGTTCCCAAATGAAATAGTTAATAACATACTTGATATAAGAATCATTAACTTTCAGGGAAGAAGAAACAATCTCAGGATGTGTGTTTTTATGAAGGAAGAGTTCTTTTGGAAAACATCGTGTTTGTCATAATATCAATTAGAAAAAATTATTATCACAGAAATTTTATGATAATAATTAAGAAATTATATTTAAGTAATATTCATATTGAAAATGGAGTTCCATATGGAAAACCCAATGAAAGATTGTTGGGTTTGAGAATTCCCCTAACCTTGTGTCTGGAAACATTATTCGCATTAATCTCCTATATAATCACATTAGATTAATTAATTTACAATTATAGAATCTTTTATAAATGAATATAATTATTTATGGCTTTATTACGTTATTTTATGGTCCTTAGTATATGTTATAGAGTTTAATTTCTTCATTTTCATAGTTTTCAGGATTGGTTTGTTTGTATACATGAGTGGAATGTCATTTAAAATGAGTATGAACATTTGGAATTGTTATTATTTGTAATTAATGATACTACAGAATATTAAATGATATTAAAAATTATTTGGTTATATACCATGATGATGATTCATTTGATAAAAGTAAATGATGACCGTTTTAGGTTAGTTTTGGCGGTCTAAAGAACCTGGTTTGTTTTATAATTTAGTGTTATGAGTAAAAGTATTTTTTTTGGTCGGAGTGGATACTCAAGAGGGGGGTGAATTGAGTTCCAATTAAAATTTCTGTTTAAAAACTTTGTCTTAAAATCCCCCAAATAAAACACAGAATTAAACTGTTGTGAATTTATATCACAATAAAGGTTTTGTTAGGTTATCAAAGGATTGATTACTTCCCAGTTAATCAAAACAGAAAATTTTATTAACTTTTGAAACTAAATTATTGATTTACAGATAATATAAACACTTGCGATTTTAATTATCAATGTGACTTTAAAACAGTTTTGGTTTTAAAGAAATTAGCAGCGGAATAAAAAAGAGTAACTTTGAAAGAAATAGCACAGCAGATATAACCAAGAGGTTCAGTCTCAAGCCACGACTTAGTCCTCTCAATAATTTATATAAATATGATCTACACCCTGGATCGGGGTTCAAAACAATTTACAACTGTCCAGGTCCAACACCTCTACCACTTTTATTCGTGGAAAAACAAAACAACAACAACCAGATGTCCAGGTCACACACGACCTCTACCACTATCCCAATGGGAAATAAAATATGTAAAGAGTTTGTTGATGATTTAAAGATCCTCCAGTTAAAGTACATGAGACAGTGTGTGTGTAAAATACAGCAGGTAACACACACTGCTCGAAATGTAAAATAATAAATCACAGAGTAGAGATATAGAGTTTAGAAATGGCTCTAGTGATTGAAGTGAAGCTTGGGACTCGTTGAGTTTGATCAGAAATGGTTTTGAGACCTCTTCTGGTTTTTGTCTAAAAAATGGAGTGTCGTGTGCTTGGCATCCAGGTTCAGAGAAAGTGAAAGATGTAGTCGATGAAGTTCTTCAATGTCCTCGTGAATGTACAGAACTATTCTTGAGTAAGCTTGAGTGTGAATGAGCATCTGTGTCTTCCACAACTATCTAATCCACGACTCTTTGCACTCATAGATGTCTCTCTGTATATATTTTCACCTACAAGGACTTCTTGTATTTATGGCACGAGTTCCAGTAAAAGAAAAATGATTTCTTTTTGCAGGTACGAGGTACGGTTCACTGACATCCAACAACCTTTATTAAAATAAATGAAAGAGCATTAAAATATACCTAATATGAACTTTGGTTAGATTAAATAAAGATAAGGAAATTCAAACAGCTGTTTATGACTATCGGTGAGTCAAGTGATTGGTAGGTCATCAGCATCAGCATCGGTGGCTAGACATCGGTGTGTCCTGATCGGTGACTCATTTGATCAGCATCGGTGTGTCAAGATCGGTGACTCATTTGATCAGCATCGGTGTGACATCTTCGATGACTCATATGATCAGCATCGGTGTGACATCTTCGGTGACTCATTTGATCAACATCGGTGTGACATCTTCGGTGACTAATATGATCCACATCGGTGTGACATCTTCGGTGACTCATATGATCAGCA
Source organism: Viscum album (assembly GCA_963277665.1). Taxonomy (NCBI): domain Eukaryota; kingdom Viridiplantae; phylum Streptophyta; class Magnoliopsida; order Santalales; family Viscaceae; genus Viscum; species Viscum album. The sequence continues at coordinate 530,724,425 of OY728159.1, read as the reverse complement.
TCAGTGTGACATCTTCGGTGACACATATGATCAGCATTGGTGTGACATCTTCGGTGACTCATTTTATCAGCATCGGTGTGACCTTTGTCTTTTGATATGGATCGGTGCGACCGTTCACTTCTGATATGGATCAGTGAGACCGTTCACTTTTGATATGGATCGGTGTGACCGTTAACTTTTTATATGGATCGGTGCGACCGTTCACTTTTGATATGGATCGGTGCGACCGTTCACTTTTGATATGGATCGGTGCGACCGTTCACTAAGTGTCTTTTTGATCCAGAAGACTTCCAGAATACTTGTAAATCAATAACAAGCACCGATAAAAAAACATGATCCAACCGATATGACCAGATTCACTAAAAGATTGTGATTATGTATATGAGAAATCCAACTGGATTAAGTAATGATGATTTGTGATTATTAAAATAGCAATCATAGAAATAATTCAACAAACTTCCAGAGGGCTCAAAAATCTCCCCCTTTTTGATAATCACAAATCATAGTCATAAATAAAAATAATATATCATCAATAATAGTGACAAGGAATAATTAGAATAAAAACACAATGAGATATAAGTCTCCCCCTGAATTTATGCTTTTGTATATTTAAGTAAACATTGCTCCCCCTGCCATAGTATGTGTCTCCCCCATAGATAGAAATCTCCCCCTTTGGGATAATCAAAAATGAGGGAAAATAGATAAAGAAGAAATTTAAAAGAAAGCATCATAGAGAATAGAGAGAGAAAAAAAGTTGTAAAGTACATTAGAGTACAAACAGAACACTGTTCACCCTATCAACAACAGGACACAACTATTTCTGGGAATGTAACGGGGCTTTGCCTTTGTCATAAGGATCAATGGTTGGTATGTTGGAGGGCTTAGATGCAGGATGAACTGAGCGAATTTGAAATGGTGGTAAGATGACTCGGGAAGTTAGAGGAGAGAATGCCACAGAGATTTGCTGTGGAGAAGTAGCAGCTAGTTGAGAAGATTGCTGAAGAACTGGCCATAGTTGATATAGAGCTTGAGCAACAGAAATCTTATTTGGAGCAACATCAGAGGCACTGAGAGGGTCAGTAGTAGGAAGCACAATGGCGGTGGCTTGGTCATGCAGATAAGGCTTCAAAAGATTTATGAAATCTTGAATAACTTCTGCACCATACTGCATAGCCTTCTCAAAATCATCCTTATTCTCCATGAACCATTCCAAGGTATGAGTAAAAGCTTGCAAATGATGAACTTGAGTCTTGAAAGATTGAGTGACTGGAGGTAGTTTCATATTATCAGCCAACACCTTGAAATTTGCGGTCATCTCATGCTTGGTATAAATCTTTGAAAAGTAATGATCAACCTTTTCCTTGATCTCTCTCTGAGATTTATTAGCATATGCTGAATATACTTTTACCATCTTATGAATTTGATCACTGAGCTCCTTCATCTTCCTCAATGAGTCCAGATCAAGAACTTATCTAATGGTGGCCAATTCATCATGAAAAATCTTCCTTAGAGCCTCTAGCTCAGAAGTAGTGATCTTGGTTACTTTGGTTATACTGGCATGAGCAACTATCTGAGTTATCTCAGCTTTTAACTTCCTCAGATAAGACTTCTTAAGATGTTCAATCAGATTCCTCAACACTTCCATCATACCAAAGATGGTGGATCTAAATTCTTTTGATAAAGAAACTATGCCAGATTGTAGATCCTTCATAGTCTGATTTAGAGAGGCTATGTGTCTTCCAAAAAACTCACCAGTATTGGCCAGGTCTGGTTTAATGACATTTGATACTCTTGTTGAAAAGGATTCCAAAGAATCTTCAGAAACTTGCAGAGAATCTTGAGTAAGAGCATTTGAAATTTCTTCTCTGACTGTATTTCTCACAGCAGCAAGCAACTCAATTTTGAACTTATCAAAATCAGACTGAGAAACAGTAGAACTAGGTAGATGAACATCTGTATCATCAAAAACATGAGTAAACTGTGCCTCAAATGGTTGGCATTCCTTCACAACCGTAGTAGATTCTGATTCTTCCTCTTCTTCTTCAGAGTACTCTAAACCCAACACAGCAAAACCAAGGTAATCATCCCAGACAGCAGCACACAGAGTATATTTCAGTTTATCATAACTTGCTTTTCCAATGATTTCTAGAGAATCTCTCTTTCCATTGGTACTTGTTTCTTGCACAATTTGATTTGGTTCTATTGGAGGTACAACAAGACCATCCACTGGTCAGTTATCATCATCATCATCATCATTATAATCATCATCATCATTCCCATTTCCATTCTTCACAGAAACTTCACTGTCAGATACTTCAGTGTCAGTAGTTTCTTCATCACCACGAACTGGTTCTGATTCAGGTAAGGCTAAAGGTGGACTGGCAGGTCCAAAGTCTATTCTTCTCTTAGGGCTCACAGTATCAGGATCACTCCTATCATCAGGAGGTGACATACTTCCTTCTTCTGTTTCAGCTTCTTCCATCCCTTGCTTACCAGACTCTTCAGTGTCCTTATTCCTTTCAACATCTACTTCTTCCTCATCATCAGAATAATTGGCTCTTCATCTGATTTTAAACCTGGGTCTCTCAAAACCTTCGGCCTCTTTCTATGATCAGTGGGATTGTAGGATTTATAAAGATTCTCCTCATTAGCAACCCATCATTTTTCTATGGTTTCCAATTTATTTTCATCATTTTACAAATTTCTTTGTTAACACAAAAAGTACTATCAAATTCAGCTATCTCATTAGCTTCATCAACACATTCCAGATTCTTTAACATTGCAGAGATTATTTTGGAATAGAACAGGGCAGTGGCTTTCTTAGAAGGTTTCACTATTCCATCTATGTGCACCATTAGATATCAACACAAATTGATCTTCTCAGGGGTCTTTAGTAAAAACAATAGAAAAACATCCTGGTATCTTACAGAAACAAAATCTCATTTCCTAGGGAAAATTTGCTGCTAAATAAACTTAAAGAGAAGTCTACATTCACCGTCCAACTCTGAGGATGTGATTCTCCTTTGCTATCTATTTCCAGTAAAAAGCTCTAAAGCGAACTCATAAGAGAAGTATTTAGGGGTTTGAGGAATGTTTCCAGCATAATCTTCATACCGACCCTCATGGGGTACATTTAAACATTCAGCCCATTGTTTAGATGAGAAAGATATTTTCATTCCTTTCACTATAGAAGACATTCTGGCAGCCTCTACACCATCTAAAGTGAATGTCAAATTTATATAAAACTCATGCACTAGATTTGGGTAGTAAACACAAGTGTTATTGGAGAACCAGGCTTTCCATCCGTGCGATTCTAAAACTTGTAACAACAACGACTTACTTGTCAAAAGCTAGGAAATACTGACTTCCTTTTCTATAGAAACAATCCGAGTTTCCAGGTTTGGATTTACTGTTCTTTGAGTGGTACTGCTCGACTTGCCTCAAGCACGCTTTGAAGGTACATGACTGTCTGATCCTTTGCTTGGTCTCTTTTGCTTAGCCATTTGAAGATTCTGGGGAATGCAGGAGGTCGAAGGTTCGAAGTAGAGGAGAAGAGAGGATATAAGGCTTGGCGGGAAATGAAAGGTCGATGGTTTGGGGATTAGAAATAGCCGCGTGTCATTTATTTCATCATTTTGGGTTCCCATAATAAAGATAAAAAAATTAATTAAATATGACTTAATAAATAGTAATAGAGCGATAGATCGGTTTGACTGATCAGTTTCACATATCGGTTTCATAGATCGGTTTCACAGATCAGTTTCACAGATCAGTTTCACAGATCGGTTTCACAGATCGGTTTCACAGATCGGTTTCACAGATCGGTTTCACAGATCGGTTTCACAGATCCGTTTCACAGATCGACCATACGCAACTCTTGTTTAATAAAATTCATTCTTTTAGAGCATAAAGGTTTTGTAAAAATATCAGCTAATTGATGTTCAGAACTAATAAATTCTAGAGAAATATCACCTTTATGATAATGATATCTTAGAAAGTGATGCCTGACATCAATGTGATTAGTCCTAGAGTGATACACCGGGTTCTTAGATATGTTGATCGCACTAGTGTTGTCACACTTAATTGAAACATGTTTAAAATAAAATTCATAGTCCAATAAAGTGTGTTTCATCCACATAATCTGTGCACAACAACTACTAGCAGCTATATATTCTGCTTCAGCTGTAGACAATGCAACTGAGTTCTGTTTCTTACTACACCATGATACTAGGTACTTTCCAAGTAAATGGAATGTTCCATATGTGCTCTTCCTATCTAACTTACATCCAGCAAAGTCAGCATTTGAATAACTAATTAGGTCAAATGATTGTCCTTTGGATAAAACAAACCTAAATTCACAGTATACTTAAGATATTTAAAAATCATTTTAACAGCCAGTAAGTGTGATTCTTTAGGATTAGCTTGAAATATAGCACATATACATACACTAAACATAATATCTGGTCGAGTAGCAGTAAGATAAAGTAAACTCCAAATCATACCTCTGTAATTGGTTTGATCCACTGGTTTCCCAGTTTCATCAATATCCAATTTACAGGTAGTACTCATAGGTGTATCACTTCCCTTAATACTATCCAAACCAAAACGTTTTAATAAATCCTTAGTATATTTACTTTGATTCAGAATAATACCATCTTTAGTTTGAAAGATTTTAAATCCAAGAAAATACTTAATCTCTCCCATTAAGCTCATTTCAAACTCATTTTGCATAACCTTTGAAAAATAAGTACATAAAAAAATTTAGAAGATCCAAAATTAGTATCATCAACATAGATTTGTACTATTAAAACATCTTTTGAAATCCCTTTTATAAAAAGAGTGGGATCAGTTATTCCTTTTGTAAATCCTTTTGAAATAAGAAAATTTGATAGTCTTTCATACCAAGCTCTTGGAGCTTGTTTTAAACCATACAAAGCTGTAGCAAGTTTAAAAAAATGATTTTGAAAATGGGGATTTGAGAAAGCAGGAGGTTGTTCTAAAAAACATCTTCAACAATAAAACCATTTAAAAAAGAACTTTTTACATCCATTTGATATAACTTGAAATTAAGATGTGATGCATAGGCAAGTAAGATCCTAATAGCCTCTAATCGAGCTACAAGTGCAAAGGTTTCCTCATAGTCAATTCCTTCTTCTTGATTGTAACCTTGTGCAACTAGCCTAGCTATGTTTCTAATGATGTTTCTAGATTCGTCAAAAAAATTTCTAAACACCCATTTTGTGCCTATGGTTATAGTGTCATTAAGACTTTCTATTAATTTCCAGACTTTGTTTCTTTAAAATTGACTTAGTTCTTCTTGCATAGCCATTACCCAAAATTCATCATTGATAGCATCATTGATATTTTTAGGTTCTAACTGTGAAATAAAAGCTTGATGTTCAACCTAATTTCTTATAGAAACTCTAGTCTGTGTTCCCCTATATAAATTACCTACAACAGCATCTAAAGGATGGTTCTTTAGAGTTATAGTTGGTCTAGAAAAGGTAGGGCTAGAGATTTCAGATTCATCTACAGGTTGAGGTTCAAAAGAAACAGGATCTGGGAAATTTCCAGAACTTGATGTTTTAACTGCAGGTCCACTTTCTTTATCATTATGGTTCAAAACAGAGAGATCATCTTCAAGATTTTCAAGAGAGGTCTTAGGTTCATGTGGACCAGTTTCATCAAATTTGATGTGAACAGATTCTTCCACACATTTAGTTCTCTTATTGAAAACTCTATAGGCTTTAGTATAAATATAGTAACCTAGGAAAATTCCTTCATCACTCTTGGATGAAAATTTTTCAATATTGTCTTTAGTATTAAGAATAAAGACTTTATATCCAAAAACTCTGAAGTATTTAACCTTAGGTTTCCTATGGTTCCACAACTCATAAGGGGTCCTCTTAAGAACAGGTCTGATCAAGACTCTATTAATAACATAACAAGCTATATTTACAGCTTCATCCCAAAAATAAACAGGTAGGTCATACTCATTAAGCATAGTCCTAGCAATTTCTTGCAGGGTTCTATTCCTTATTTCTACTACACCATTCTGTTGGGGTGTCCTAGGGGCAGAGCAATTGTGACTATAGCCACTGTGTGAGCAGTAAGATTCAAACTCATGATTTTCAAACTCACGGCCATGATCACTTCTCAGGGTTTTAATTTTGAGTCCACTAAGGTTTTCTACAGACTTGGAATATTTTACAAAGAAAGAACAAGCTTCACTTTTGTGAGATATAAAATATACCCAAGTATATCTAAAAAAGTCATCTACAAGAACATAGACATAGTTCTTCCCATTAAAACTAGAAACTCTAGAAGGTCCAAATAAATCCATGTGAACTAACTCGAGAGGTTGAGAAGTTGAAACTTATTTCTTTGATTTAAAAGAAACTTTATGTTGCTTTCCCTTTTGACAGGGATTACAAACTTTGTCTGCTGGAAATTCAAGTTTGGGCAGGTCTCTAACTAAGTTCTTCCTAGAAAGTTTTCTAAGTGAATGCACATTGCAGTGTCCTAATCTTCTGTGCCAAATCCAAGACTCTTTATGAAAATAATTTAAACAAGTAATATTCTGCTTAGCTAAAGAATTTAAATCAACAGCATAAACATTTTCATTTCTTAAGGCAGAAAATACTAAAACATTTTTAGAATTAAAAACATTGCAAGAATCATTTTCAAATTTAACATAAAAACCATCATCACATAACTGAGAATTACTTAACAAATTGTATTTTAGTCCATCAACAAATAAAACTTTAGAAATTAATACTGACTCAGTGTTACCAATCTGGCCTAAGCCGATGATTTTTTCTTTTGAGTTATCACCAAAAGTGAGAAAGCCTCCATCAACTTTTTCTAAACTCTTGAAGCATGAGAAGTCTTCAGACATATGTCTTAAACATCCACTGTCCAAATACCAAGTCTTTCTACAGGAGCTGTTTAAGAAGGTTCCCTACAAAACAGATTTAGATAGGAAATGATTTTGGTACCCATATCTTCTTCGATCCAGACAGGTTAGCCAACAAAACTTTAGGTACCCATATTTGCCTAATGGGTCTCATAAGATTTATAGAGTCAATATATTTTGAATGATAAACCTTATTAGATCCATAACTATGACTATAACTAGTTGAAGCATATGAAGTTCCAGAACTAGGAACATTCTATCCAGATTTAGGAATGAATCTAGTTTTGGTAACTTTCCTTTGTCCAGGTTGGTATCCTATACCAGTAGTGTATCTAGGTGCTATTTTCTTGCCTAGCATCTGAGTAAGAGTATCTTTTCCATTGGTAAATTTTTCTAATTCTTTCTGGAGTTTCTCATTAGATAATTTCAGTTCAGTGTTTTCTTTAAGCAATTGAGCATTCTTTTCCATTTCAATATCAAGATCATATTTATGTTTAACAGTTAAAGTATATTGTTTCTTTAAACATTTGTATTTTTCTTTCAACACATTACAGGTTTCTTCTAACATATCACAATATTCAAATAGTTCAGATTTTGACATGTTATCAGAGTCAGTATCATCTTCAGAATAATAAGAATTTAAAGCAGGAGTTTCAGTTGTTACCTCAGAAGTGTTTGTCATAAAACACATATTTTCCTTATTTCTGTGTTTAGTTTCAGAAACATCAGATTCAGTGGAGCTATCCTCAGAAGCACTCCAAGTAGCCTTCATGGCTTTGTTATACTTATTGTCCTTGTATTCATACTTCTTCTTGTATTTCAACTTTGGACAGTCTGCTTTTATGTGTCCCTTTCTTTTGCACTCATAGCAGACAACTTCATCTGATTTGTCAGATTTCTTCCAATCCATTTTCCAATGTTCCTTGTGGTCACACATACCTTTATAATTTCATTTTCAGAAAAAAATTCTTCCTCCTATAAAACTTATTAAACCTTCTGGCAATGTGAGCCATCTCAGCATCACTATCAGAAGCACTTTTACTGTCTTCACAGCTTGAACTTTCATTTATAGCTTGGAGTTTCTCCTTATCCTTGTTCGTTGAAGTTGAAGATTTGAGGGCAAAAGACTTTCTTCTAGGTTCATATTATTCTTCTTTGTTAACCTTGAGTTCCTCTTCATACATCATCAACTTTCCAATTAGTTCCTTGACTGGAAGTTCACCAATATCACATTATTCTCTTATTGAGACAGAAGTTCCTCTCTATCTTTCAGGTAGACATCTCAGAATTCTCATAATTTGTTCCTTTGATGGAACATCCTTTCCCAGAGAAGTCATTGTGTTGACAATTTAATTAAACCTGAGATACATGTCAGAGATGGGTTCATCAGGCTTCATCTTAAAATTATCTTACTTAATAGTATAAGTATTCAATCTCATTTCCTTAACATTGGTTGTTCCTTCATGATAAACGGCTAAGGTATCCCAAATTTCATAAGTAGTTTTACAAGAAGATATTCTATTAAATTCCTCATCTCCTAAAGCACAGTACATAGCATTCATGGCTTTACAATTATTATTATAGCATGTCTTAGTATCTTCATTCCAAGTAGATATAACAGTAGTAGGAATTTTATATTCATATTCTATAGCAGTCCAAATATCAAAACCCATGCTCTCTAAATGAATTTTCATCTTGATTTTCCACTGAGCATAGTTAGTGCCATTGAAAAATGGTGGTCTATTGGTAGCAACACCTTCAAGTCTGTTATCCAGGATAACTTACTTAAAGCATAGATTTTAAAGAGATAAAAATTTAGAAATAACAGAAATTTTATGAACTTTAAAATACAATTAAAATCACAGTTGAAAAACAGAGTACTTTAGAAAATATTTAAACAAACCTCTGATACCAAATGTTGGTCGGAGTGGATACTCAAGAGGGGGGGGGGGGGTGAATTGAGTTCCAATTAAAATTTCTGTTTAAATACTTTTTCTTAAAATCCCCCAAATAAAACACAGAATTATACTGTAGTGAATTTATATCACAATAAAGGTTCTGTTAGGTTATCAAAGGATTGATTACTTCCTAGTTAATCAAAACAGAAAAGTTAATTAACTTTTGAAACTAACTTACTGATTTATAGCTAATATAAACACTTGCGAGTTTAATTATCAATGTGACTTTAAAAAAGTTTTGGTTTTAAAGACATTAGCAGTGGAATAAAAAAAGAGTAACTTTGAAAGAAATAGCACAGTAGATATAACTTAGAAGTTCAGTCTCAAGCTGAGACTTAGTCCTCTCAATAATTTATATAAATATGATCCACACCCTGGATCGGGTTTCACAACAGTTTACAACTGTCGAGGTCCAACACCTCTACCAATGTTATTCATGGGAAACAAAACAACAGCAACCAGCTGTCCAGGTCACACACAACCTCTACCACTATCCTAGTGGGAAATAAAAGATGTAAAGAGTTTGCTGAGGATTTACAGATCCTCCAGTTAAAGTACATGAGACATTGTGTGTGTAAAATACAGCAGGTAACACACACTGATCGAAATGTAAATTAATAAATCACAGAACAGAGATGTAGAGTTTATAAATGGATCTAGGGATTGCAGTGAAACTTTGGACTCCTTGAGTTTGATCAGAAATGGTTTTGAGTCCTCTTCTGGTTTTTGTCTGAAAAATGGAGTGTCGTCTACTTGGCATCCAGGTTCAGATATAGTGAAAGATGTAGTGGATGAAGTTCTTGAATGTCCTCATGAATGTACAGAACTCTTCTTGAGTAAGCTTGAGTGTGTATGAGCTTCTGTGTCTTCCACAACTATCTCATCCACGACTCTTTGCACTCATAGATGTCTCTCTGTATATATTTGCACCAACATGGACTTCTTGTATTTATGGAACGAGTTCCAGCAAAAGAAAAAAGATTTCTTTTTGCAGGTACGAGGTATGGTTCCCTGACATCCAATAACCTTTATTAAAATAAATGACAGATCATTAAAATATAACTAATATGACCGTTGGTTAGATTAAATAAAGATAAAGAAATTCAAATAGCTGTTTATGACTATCGACAAGTCAAGTGATCGGTATGTCATCAGCATCGGCATCAGTGTCTAGACATCGGTGTGTCCTGATCGGTGACTCATTTGATTAGAATCGGTGTGTCAATATCGGTGACTCATTTAATCAGCATCGGTTTGACATCTTCAGTGACTGATATGATCAGCATCGATGTGACATCTTCGGTGAATCATTTGATCAGCATTGGTGTGACATCTTCGGTGAGTCATATGATCAGCATCGGTGTGACATCTTCGGTGACTCATATGATCAGCATCGGTGTGACATCTTCGGTGGCTCATATGGTCAGCATCGGTGTGACATCTTTGGTGACTCATTTGATCAGCATCGGTGTGACCGTTGTCTTTTGATATGGATCAGTGCGACCGTTTACTTTTGATATGGATCGGTGCGACCGTTCAATTTTGATATGGATTGGTGCGACCCTTCACTTTTGATATGGATCGGTGCGACCGTTCACTTTTGATATTGATCGGTGCGACCGTTCACTTTTGATATGGATCGGTGCGACCATTCATTAAGTGTCTGTTTGATCCAGAAGACTTCCAGAATACATGTAAATCAATAACAAGCACATATAAAAAACATGATCCAACTGATATAACCAGATTCACTAAAAGATTGTGATTATGTATATGAGAAATCCAACTGGATTAAGTAATGATGATTTTTGATTATTAAAACAGCAATCATAGAAAGAATTCAACAAACTTCCAGAGGGCTCAACAATTTTAAATAAGAAAAAAGTGTTATAAAATAAAATTTACAATAATTTTATACTATTTAATAAGTATATTAACATAATTGAAGGTATTTAAAGAAAATTAAAGTGCATCACCCATGATGTTAGTAAATTTACCCATCATGGGCGATGATATCATTTTTAAGATAAAAGAGAGAGAGGGAAGAATTTAATGTTGGATCTTCCAATAATCTGATAGAATTACAGTATATGTAAGGTTATGGATTTATCATTAAATTTTGATAAATATAGGCGATAATATAAAAATAAAATAAATTTAATTTTAAAGGAAATTAAAAGAAAAAGAGAGAAGATCTACCTCTTGATTTCCCCTCTTGAGATCCACCGCAAGGCACATAGGTTTGGTCTTTTGATGTGTCCTATAGATCTCTACCACAAGGGATGGTATAGGTATTATTATTGGGAATAATTTGGGAAAGAATCAATGTGTGAGTGTTGTGAGGATAAGATGGTGTGAGGGGTGCTATTTATCGTGGAGGTGGGAGGTGCTTTATTATTATTTTAATCATTAGTTTATTATTTTGCTCAAGAAAATCAATAGTAAGGATTATTGTGACTAAATAAAGTAATTAGTGAATGGTAGTTCTAACTGATGGTCACTTACATCATCCATGATGCAATAATGACTCAAAAAATTCGGGTAATTATCATTTAATGTAAATTATCATATTTTAATATTCACAAAAAATTCATTTATTTAAAAAAAAATCCCAATAAATAACCCAAAAAATTTTCTGATGTGAATAATTCACAAATGAACTAAATTTTATGAAAATAATTTTATAATTACGATTAAATTAACTTTTAATTAAAATCATCACATGGAAAATACAGATTATAAAATTTTAATTGATTTTGTAACACATTGAACAATTACTTAATGCCTCATAAAAGTATATTAAAATTATAAGACATTGAAATGTTAATTTATGAAAACATATTACAAAAATAAATTTTCTTTTAAATTATTAAATTAATAAAAAAATTGTAATTAAATAATTATTACTTTTAGAAATACAAACCCTTATTTAATAACTTTTAAAAAAATTACTTACTTAAACAAGGATATAATTATATCATTTTTTCAGTTATAAGATACCAAAATTTTATTTATACTTTCATGGGTCAGTCTACTATTCATTCGTTCATTTTACCATTCATAAGGTTCATATTACTATTCCTAATGTCAATTTACTATTTCATTAGGATTCATTCCCTTACTTTTAGAAGTAATTCTTATTTCACTAATTCTTCATTTAGAATGTTTTTATTTTTGTATATAAGTGATTTTATGCGATTTATACTATGTGAAACTATTATAATAAGGGACAAATTCCATTGATTAGAGTTTGGGTCATTACAATAATGATCTATCAGTAAACCTTCTAGGTGAGACAACATCCCTCCAAGGGACACACCTCCCATATCTACCTCTACAAGGTGTTCTAACCAAAAAACGTTGATACACCTCAAGGGTAATTCTAATCAGCCTTTCAGATCTACCTTAAGGGGTATTCGATCCACAAACACGAATCTACCTCCAAGGGAGTTCTGATCCATCCATCACATCCCCAGAATATATTAACGATGTTCTCACATCCATAAGATGTTAAGGTCATGACTTTATCTGTATAAAATAAACATCATGATCCATAACCATTGGATGTAGAACATTTGACATAACCAAAAATAGCTACACTATACATTAGTGTTTTATGCCTGAGGTAAAAATCCTTCAAAGTTTTTGGCCTCTTGTTTCATTACCTCATGATAAAAATCATATTCTGTGGGTTTCCACCTATGGATTCCATACTTGAGATCCCCTATTTGAATAAATAATACATGTGACCAATGTTACCAGTGTCAATATATGCCCAAATATTCCCAACATGACTACTATATTGAACTAAAGTTTATTCCAAATCATGAAGAAAAAAAATTTCATGAAAAAAGTAGTTTAATTAACTAGTATCCCCAAAGAGATCTAACCAAGAATTATTTCCATAAACATATCATCAAACTATGAGGGAGACTCAGACTAGGAAACGACCTCGATGGATGAATACATGGAAGGAGAAATCGACATCCCATTTCCCATTTAAATCAAAGAGTAGACATCTCCATTAAAAGTGATAAAATAAATCATTATTTGTAAAGTGGGAATATGGGTAATAAGAAATTCAGAATGTTCATTGTGTGTCGACACACAGACAGGCCCTGATGATAGAGTGTGAAAAAGAAAGTGTGAACACAACGTGAAACTCTTATCCTCAACATGGGGACTAGTGGAACTGGGTAATCAATAGATTGTCATGTACCTGGATCTATATATATCTTTCTTGGTCCCATCATGAAATGGGAAATCCAATAATGTAACTCCTCAGAGAACTGGGAAATAAAACATTTGCAACCCTTGGTCATTGAAATTATAAATGCATATCCTTATCCAATATAGAAGGATTGAATGATGTTGGGGAACTGAGAATTTATTTCCAACAATGTGCACTGATTGATTAATACACATGCCATACAATACTTAAGCTTCAAGAAATTAGAAACCCATCACTCTTAGGCACGTAGGTTGGGGAAAACAAGATGTGACAACCCCAAACAACTACAGCTTCATCACGACATCCCCCAATAAATAAGCTACTTGGTGCCCATGCATTTTATCACCCTCAGAGATCATCCAATGAATGTTGATTGATTCCCCCCATGATCTGGTATGAACATGATGGGTCACTCACACAAGGGACATGGATCTCCAGGACCTGGAGGCATCATTACCTAGCCAACACCTTGGGACCCTAGGGCTACACTAGGGGAACCACCCCCATTCCAAAATACAACAAATTTGGGTGACTGTCCCTGGTGTGATACTATGATTCGCTCCCCTACGATGTGGAGTTGAGGATACCCAAGTCACACTAGTCATGACTGTAACTCCCCAAACCTAGTTACCCAGAGTCAGTGCATTATTTCATAACATTGGCATGATCACAAAAGATCAAATCTCGAAAGACAGATTAGTTATGTAGCCTAGGAAATACTAGACACATTCATAAGTTTTACATTACATTATAAAATGAAAACGTAAAACAACATAGTCTACATATGAAACACTCATATCCCTTATAATATCCCTCTAGGTCAGTCATTATATAATTCTTTGTATCCTGGGAAAAATAAAACATAGAAAGGGGTGATCTCACTTTCTCAGAAAGGTTAACAATATAACAGAAACATTCATAAATAAGCATAAATATTAATAGAAATGTAATACTAAAACAAAATCCTTTTAAACATTAACATCAGAATAATATGGAAAAGATAAAATCAAATAATTTCATTTACTTATTCACATGGATATTCTACTAGTCAAATAATCACATGCACTATCAATAGCAACTTTCATAATGATGGAATGCATAATGCTAGACTTCATAACCACATAGTAAAGGCCTTATGCCAAGACAACAATTAAATTTTCTCCAAGGCCTTGTTCCAAGACACTAGTTTTTCTCATGAGACATACTGATGCATCGAGGAGCTATAGAGGTCTCCACCCACCACTTACTAATTCCAATGCATTCCTCATATGAAAAGGTTTAAACATAACATAAAAATTCATATTAAAACAAGCATACGAAATGTCAGTACTTTATATATAAAACATTAATGGTATAAAAATAACACATCCACAGTCAAACTTGTCAAAAAAAATTCAATACAATATGGAAGCTTTGTATCATAATAAATAAACTTCAACTAAACTCACAATCCATCAAAGTATGTTGACATTGATGAAATCAAAACTTTTTTTAGAGAAATATTGCTTTCTATTTTGAAATAATTTAAAAGAAATATAGTTATAAAAGAAATCATTTATTTTGAAAACATTATTATATTCTTTTAAGGTAAACTTCAACACTGTTATAATGGCGTAAAATAGCTGCACCGGCCTTATAAGTTAAAAAACATTCTGACCTTAATTTTTTCAAAATGGTCATAAGGTACCTTGTATGGAAAACGACAAAAATATTCCATTCAAACCATTTTATGAAAATTATAACAAGGTTATAAATGACTCTAACCCATTTTTTAGTAAATAGTAAAAAAATTGAATACATTTTTAAGAAACGTGGATATTTATGATAAAGAGGTCCGAGTAGATACTTACGTAGAAACAACCTCAGATAATAAAAAAGATTGTGAAATTATCTTGTACCTTGTAATTTTCTTTTTTTCAAGGATAGGTTAAACTCTTGTATAATGGTGAAATAATTGTTATTAAATTATAAAATAACTGTATACATTATTATGATATCATATATGATCATCTAATATTGCTTTCTTAATGATATTTTAGTAGTATCATTGCTTCAGGTTCTAACTGATTCGATTTACTTTATATGCTTGGTTATGTAAGCCATGTTTTTTATGGATAGTATGTATTTGGTTCAAATAAATAATTATACTTTGTTCATAAAAATTATTTTTACTCATTAAATGAAAATTATTATTAAATGATTACAATGTGGAATGAATCTCATTGCGTTCGTGGAGACGGTAATCTGAACGTACGCATGAGTGACAATATCATTTTTTATGTTAAAATAATATTTAATTGGATGGTATATCATATATACAGAATCATTATCAAGTTATATTTATTATTTATATTATTTATACTCATTATTATACCCATACAAATGATGAAGTGTTTTAATAACAAACTACACCACGACGTGGAGATGGTAATCCGTATGTACGCTCGTATGGCGACTTTATCATTTATAGGATGGATAGAATAATGAATATGGTTGTACCATTTTTATAATAACATCCCATTATATATAAATTCATGATTTATTATTTTGTAATAGAAACAACAAAGAAAGAGGAAGTGGAAGAAGAAAAAAACCTGAAAGATGTGATGATATATTAACCTCTTCTTCACGTTCTTCCTTTTGATTTGATCAAAAGGGCACCTTAGGTTGGATTTATGCCTAAATAAAGGAATCTAGGGAGAATTAAGGACAGTTGAGAGGATATTTGGGCTGGGGTTGGCTGAGACAAATGGAATTAAAGTTGTGAATTTGATAGAAGGGGAGTTTCCCTTTTGTAAGAGAGGTGAGGGTCACTTTAGGAAATACTTGAAATATTATTTTATAATAAAATAATTCATGGTTTCTAATAGATCCAAAATAAATTATTATAAGTATAAGGTAGGGATGGTTCGATGAAATCTCAACAAATAGGTTTTAGAGAGGTTTAGGTCATCATATTAACCTTATCTTTTAGATTTAACTCTTAGTTAAATAGTTTGACATTTACCATGTCTCTTTGTATTTTTATATTATATCGATAATAAACTTACAATAAACGTCCAATAGATCCTCAAGTTGTTTATTAATGACATATATAATATTATTTAATCTCTTTGGTTGAACATTATCTTTTTAGGAATAGAATACAAATTAATAATATAATATTTGTATTAAAAACTCTTTTATGTCAATTTTGACACTATTTGGTGTTTTGTTATTGATAAACTCATAACAGCATTATTACTTTGAAAAAAATTCATTTAATAAACTCTAAAATTTCATATTAACCAATAAAATTAGTTCAATTAAATAAAAGTATGAAATTATATTTATTTGGATATTTATATTATCAATTATTTTAATCATTCATTAATAAGGTAATTACTAGATCATCATTGTGTCATAAATAAATTTAATTATTTAATGTTTAAAAATTATAAATAAAAAACTATTATTTAGGAAATAGTTTTAGGTTTCTAATTAATATTTATAGTCTAATGTAACTTATGTATAACCCTATATTAAAAATGGTTTAGTTATTAAAACTTGATTTTATCTCTTTTAACTCTTCTTTAAATAAAATAATAATAAATGTACTAATATAATCCTAGTGGACCAAATGGGATCACATTTTATTCCTAAGGTTGTTTTTGGTCTAATTATACTTATCCAATATAATTAGGACATGTGTTAGGGTAATTATAATATCATTTTTACCCTTTATTACCCTATTTACTTTTAACCGTGGTAAATAAATGTAGAAAGATAATATTCACCAAAAATTATTTTCATCTCGTTGAACCACATTTTAGATACTAATATTAACCGTGTCTCTCATATTTTGAAATTCAACTCACAAATGCAGTGAAATTAATTTTTATACAGATTTTCAAATGCTCCTAGGAGGTGGGTAAAAGACGGTAAATAGTTCGATAAAATTTTATATATCTAAACATATTATAAAATGACTCTAATGAATTAAATTGAAAATATATATTTATTATATATATATATAGAACTAAAATAAATTAAAATAAAATAACAAATTATTTAAATAAAATTTCGGTTTTAACCAATAACACAGTGTTTTTTCACTATTCATCAAAAATTGAACGTTTTCAGGAAAATACCAAAAACTCACCCTTAGCTAATTTAGATATTCCAAATTTAAAAACAAATTCCATTTTTAATGATAAAATTTATAAAATTTCAAAAAGTGGGTATTAATATTCATAACGGCTAGTTTGTTTGGTCACAGTGTGTTAGAATCTCGAAGTTGCATACAATGGAAGCTATTGAATTATTCCAAGGGAAACGTATCGTGGAAGCTTGGGGTGTTAAATTCTTCCCTCCCTCAAAATAATTTCATCCTCAAAATTTCTATAATACTACCACACAAAAATATTCATGTGGTTCTTCATTATAAGTTCCTCTAGTTCCCATGTTGCCTCTTCTATCTTATTGTTTCTCTATAGAACTTTTAGCAGATGAGTCATCCCATTTCTCAACACTTGTTCAATTGTATCAAGAATTCTGACAGGCTCTACTGAATAAGATAGATATGGTTCCAGTTCAATTTCTATATAGGTGAGTACATGCATTGCGTCAGGCATGTATTTTCTCGATAGTGATACATGGAACACATCATGAACATTAAAGAGACTTGGAGGAATTTCCAAACGATAAGAAACAAATGAAATTAGTTCTAGAATTTCGAAAGGTCCGATATACCTGGTACTTAATTTACCCTTCTAACTAAAATGTATAACACCCTTCCATAAGGATACCTTCTAGAAAACAAGGTCTCCTACATGAAATTCAAAATGCTTCCTTTAGTTATCAGCATATCTCTTTTTCCTACTTTTGGCTGCATTGATGAGGGTTTGGATAACCTTAACCTTTTCCATTGTTTCCTCCACATGTTCTAGGCCTACTAGTTTTCTTTACCCAATATCATCCAAACATGTTGGTGTGCGACATCTATTTCCATATAATGCTTCATATGGTGCCATCTGAATACTTGAATGGAAGCTATTGTTATAGGAAAATTCTACCAGAGATAAATATTTATCCCACATACCTTTAAAGTCATGTGAGAAAGATCTAAACATATATTCTACGGTTTGAATAATCCGTTTTGATTTTCTATCAGTTTGAGGGTGGTAGGCAGTGCTCAAAAAAAGTTCAGTATCCAGGGATTTCTGAAGACTTTTCCAAAATGTTGATGTAAAACGGGGATCACGATCAGAAACAATTGATAAGGGTACTCCATGAAGTCTTACAACTTCATTAATATATAGTATTTCAAGACGTTAAAGTCGTAAATCATCTCTTATAGCATGAAAATGTGCTGACTTTGTAATATGATCAACAATGATCCATATTTCATCATTCCTTCTTGGAGTCTTTGGTATCCCCATGACAAAGTATGTCATAATATTATCCCATTTCCACTCCGGTATGGTAAGAGGTTGTGTGACTCCTCCTGGATATTTCCTTATATCTTTCACTTGTTGAAAAACCATACATCAGGACACAAAATCAGAAATCCCCCTCTTCATGTTGTCCCACCAAAAATGTTCCTTCAAATCTCTATACATCTTGGTTCAACTAGGGTGTATAGAGAAATTGGATTTATGAGCATCATCCAACGATTCCCTTTTTAGATCTGGTATATCGGGAACACAAATTCTCTTCCATAATTTCAAAATCCCATATTCATATATGAAGTCACTCAATCTTCGATCATTCACAGCTTTAATCTTCTTTTGAAACTCTTCATCATCAGCCTGATAAATTTTTATCCTTTCTAGTAAAAATGGTTTTGCAACCATTTGAAAATTTATTGATGTTTCACCTTCCATGATTATTACTATATCCATTTTCACTAGATCCATGAAATTATGATCCCTTTCAACTCTCATCTTGTTCAAAACTCCATGACCCATTTTACTCAAAGCATCTCCCACCTTATTTGCCTTCCCTGTGTGGTAGTGTATTGTGCAATCAAAATCCTTGAGCAGTTCAATCCATCACCTTTGCCTCATGTTGAGTTCTTTTTGTCTGAAAAAATACTTCAAACACTTGTGACCAGTATAAATCTCATATTTTTCACCATAAAGATAGTGTCCCCATGTTTTATGAGAAAATATTTTAGTTTCGAACTCAAGATCATGAGTAGGTTATATTTTATCATGAATTTGTAGCTATCATGATGCATAGGAAACAACTTTATCATTCTGCATAAGGACACAACCTAGTCCTTTCTTTGATGAATCACTATAAATAACAAACCCATAATTACCTGATGGTAGAGTTAAGATAGGAGAATTCACTAATATTATCTTTAGTTATTTAAAACATTCTTCACACTCTTTTTTCCAAACAAATTTAACCCATTTATGTGTGATCTTGGTTAATGGGTTAGCCAATTAGGAAAAAATCTGGAAAAAATGCCGATAATAACCTGTTAAACCAATAAAACTGCGTACCTCAGTTATACTCATCAGTGCTATCCATTCTTGGATTGCCTTGGTCTTTGAAGGATTAGCGGATATTCCATCCATATAGACAACATGGCCAAGAAATGAAATCCCTTGAAGCCAGTATTCACACTTCCTAAACATCTCATATAATTTATTTCTTATGAGGGTTTTCAGAATGGTGCCCAACTGATTTATACGATCTTCATAGTTTTTGGAGTATAAAAGGATATCATCAATAAATACCACTATAAAGTTATCAAGATATTCCTTGAAATCTCTATTCATTATATCCATGAAAATAGAGGGTATATTAGTCAGCCCAAAAGGTATTACTGTAAAATCATAATGCTCATACCTAGTTCGAAATGTTGTTTTCAGAATGTCTTCCTTCTTCACACACAAATGATGATATCCAGATCGAAGGTCAATCTTTGAAAAATATTGATCTCTATGATGTTGATCAAATAAATCATCAATGCTAGGTAGGGGATACTTGTTCTTTATTTTTTTAGCACTGATCTCCATGTAGTCATTGCACAACCTCATAGATTTATCTTTCTTCTTAATAAAAAGGACAAGGGCTCCCCATAGAGAAACACTAGGGTGAATAAATCCATTCTTACTAAATTACTCCAGTTGTTTTTTAGTTACAGTAATTCCACAGTGGCCATTCTATAAGGGGTCTTCAATATGGGCCTTGAACCAAGAATTAAATTATGGGAAAACTCAATTTCTCATTCTGGAGGATGTCCAAGTAAATACTCTAGAAACACATCAACATATTCTTGCACAATAGGTACATCATCTATTTGAACATTCTTTTCTTCTCCCATTATTCTTTCATTCACATCCTCCACAATAATTGAATTTATTAGAGCTTCTGGGGGTGGATCTAGATAAGAACTAGGTGGTGACATTTCTTCTGTAAATATAATGTACTCATTATAATCATCTAAAATTGCAACCTCCTTATTAAAATTTATTTTCGTATCATGGTCAAAATTCCATTCCATACCAAGGATTTTATCAAATTCAATCATGGGTATGATGATGAGATCTGCAGATAAAGAATATTTATATGCCCTAATGGGAACTGATTCACAAAACATTGTTATGATGATACTTCCCTTAGGTGTTTTGACCGACATCTCCCTTATTTTCTCAATTTGAAAATATCTAATTTTCTTAGAAAACTAGGAAGATATGAAATAATGAGATGATCCGGAATCAAAGAAATCAATGGCTAAATTTGAGGAAACCATTAAATTACAAACCACCATGTCTTTTGGAGCTTCAACATCAGCAGTAGTGATCGCATAAGCTTGGCCTTTCTCCCTTGGACTTTTCTGAGCTAAGTTCACATGGCGCTTAAGACATTAATTTTAATAATGCATTTTTTCTCTATAATTGTAGCATTAAACATTGAGATCCTATTTCTTCCCCTTCTATTCACGTGCTTGATGGCCTTTTTCACCACACATGTAACACACTCACATTCCCCTGAGGCGAGTAATGGGGTGTTTCTTCCCACATTTACTACAAGATGGATATTCAAAATTTCCCTCCATCCCCTTATTTCCATTTCCGGAGTGTTTAGCGGATCTCTTCTTCTCCTAATTTTATTTAAAGTCGTAAGACATAGAAAATTCTTTTTCTGTCTGGATAGCACATGAGACAATATCTTCGTACAATGAGAAAGATTGTGAGACTAATGCTAGGTGAAGAAATGGTTTTAACCCATCCAAGAATTGATCAATATTACTCCTTGGGTTACGTATATAATCTGTTTCATGCCTTGATAACCTTGTATAGTTAGCCTCCTATTTTGTGACATTCTCATCCTCTTTTTTCCTCAGACTCAGAAATTGTCTTTCCATATATTTTTGATGGTCATGAGGAAAGTATTTGTCTAGTAAAATATCTTTAAACTCCCTCCATTACATATTTTATACTTCATCATATTACTTTGTTTTTTGAATCAATGAACACTATTGATCTGCATCTCACATGAGGCAATAAACTGCCATGAAAAATTTTTCACTTTCACTAATCCCCAAAGCATGAAATATTTTCCCTAAGGAATTTATCCATTTCCCAACTAATAATGGTTTTTACTCCCATTTAATGTTTGTGGTTGTTTCCTCATGAAGAGGTCTAACATTGATCCTCTACATTGTGGATCAGGGTGATCTATATGGGTAAGGTTATTATTCATAACCTGAGTGAGTTGTCCCAGTATTGTGATAAGATTATCAGCACCAGTTGCTTCACCATCTCAACTATAATTATCTTGAGTAGGAGGGAAATCCCTACCTGGAATATGTGCATTGATACAGTTTCCATTCCTTCCAATAGGCGCCATTTCTAAACAATGTCATAAACTAGATTAGTTTATGAATCGCAGAACATAACTCCAAACATGTAAAACACATAACATAAATTGAATATTTTATAGATATAATACATAATCATAAAGATGTTTTCTTTGAGGAAGTATAAAATCATAAACACATTATAATGGTTTGTAAATAAAATGAGAATTATCCTATGCATATCCCATAGGAGTGTCGTAACCAAGAGTGTAGCAAGGCCCATTGTCGTGCACCAGTTCCCATTTGAGTATAGATCAATGTAGTGTTTTATCATTTTACCCCTATGCACATCTGTTCCGAAGCCGCCTCTACATTCTCTTATCCAGATAGGGATTTATTTCTTGAAAAACTCACAAAATCTCTACAATATCAAATTATAGGATGTTCTACTATACTAATACTCCAATTCTATCTTAGGGTAACATTCTCTAATCATAGTTTTACTCGATTTAGCTTCAAAGGGTTGTAATAAACTTCCACTGATACCAACTGTAATGCCCTGACCCTAGTTACCTAGATTTGGTGCATTATTGCATAACATTGGTATGATCACAAATGATCAAGTCTTGAAATACCGATTAGTTTAGTTGGTTTATAAATACTAGATACATTTACAAGTTTTACATTACATTATAAAACGAAAAACTACAACAACATAGTCTCCATAGGCCCTACTCATATGCCTTATACTATCCTAACAGGTCATTCATAATATACTTCATCTCATCCTGGGAAAAATAAAACATAGAAAGGGGTGAGCTCATATGCTTAGCAAACATAAAAATATAGCTGAAACGTTCATAAATAAGAAAAAACATTTAAGGCTACGTAAGACTAAAACATAATCATTTTAAACATGAAATTATACATAATATGGAAAAGTTAAAATAAAATAATTCCATTTACTTATTCACATGGATATTTTACTAGTCAAATAATCACATTCAATATCAAAAGACACATTCATAATGATGGAATGCATAATGCTAGACTTCATAACAACAAAGTCAATGCCTTCTTCCAAGACTAAAAATACGATTTTGTCAAGTCCTTATGCCAAGAAACTTTTTTATCTTGTGAGACATACCGACACATCTAGGATCTATAGCGGGATCCACCAGTCATTTACTAAGTCCAATGCATTCCCTATATGAAAATATTTAAACATAACATAAACATTCTTATTAAAACTAGCATAAGAAATGTCAATACTTTATCCATAAAACATTAATGGTATAAAAATAACACCTCCATAGTGAAACCTATTACAAAACCTTCAATATAATATGGAATTTTTGTATCATAATAAATCAACTTCAAATAAGCTCAAAATCCATCAAAGGATGTAAAATAGTTGAAATCCAAAAAAAATTTAGAGAAGTATTTCTTTCTATTTTGAAAAAATTTAAAAGTCATATAATTATAAAAGATAAAATTTATTTTCAAAATATTATTATAGGATTTTAAGGGAAACTTTGACAATGTTATTATGGCGGAAAATAGCCTCACTGGTAGTATAAGTTAAAAAAATTCTTACCTTAATTTTATCGAAAATGTCATAAGGTACCTTGTTTGGAAAATTACGGAAAGATTACTTTCAAAACATTTTATAAAAATTAAAACAAGGGTATAAATGTCTTTAACCCATATTCTAGTAAATAGTTAAAATGTTTTGGAATACATTTTTAAGAAACACGGATGCGAATGATAAATATTTCTCAGTGGATACCTACGTAAAAACAACCTCTGATAATAAAGAGATTGTGAAGTTAACCCTTACCTTGTACATTAATTTGGTCAAGGGTAGTTTAACCTCATGTATAATGGTGAAATGAATATTATTAAATTATATAAGAACCATATACAATAATATGATATCATTTATGATCTTCTAATATTTCATAGTTAATGATATTTCAGTAGTATCATCCTTTCTGGTGATAACTGATTTATTTTCCTTTATATGCTTGGTTACGTAAGACATTTTTATTATGGATTGGATATATTTTATTAATGTACATAATGATATTATGTTCATAAAAATTATTTTTAATCATAAAATGAAATTTATTCTTGAATGATTATGACGGGGAATGAATCTCATCACGTTCACGGAGACGGTAATACAGATGTACACACGAGCGACAATATCATTATTTTGATATTAAAATCATATATAATTGGAGGGAATATAATATATAAAGAATCATTATCATGTTATATTTATTATTTAAATCATTTATACTAATTATTATACCCATCCAAATGATGAAGTGTTTTATAAAAAACTACACCACGACGTGGAGACGGTAATCCGCACATACGCATGTATAGTGAAATTTTCATTTATAGGATGGATAGAATAATTAAAATGGTTGTACCGTTTTTATAATAACATCCCAGTATATATAAGACACTAGAGTTATTATTTTAGAATGTAAAATATAAATAATGAGTAAGTGGAAGAAGAAAAGAACTTGGAAGAGGTGATGAATATTTACCTCTTCATCGGGTTCTTTTGATTTCATCAAAAGGGATCCATAGGTTGGATTTATGACTAAAAGAAGGCCTATAGGATGAATGTTGGATGGTTGATAGGATATTTGGGCTGGGTTTGGCCAAGACAAATGGCTTTGATGGTGTGAATTGAAGAGAAGGGTAGGTTTCCTTTTGTAAGAGATGTGGGGGTCACTTTAGGAAAAGCTTGAAATATTTTTTTATAATAATATGATTTTCAGTTTATAATGGATCAAAAATGAAAATTTTAAAGGATAATGCGGGGATGGGTTGATAAAATCTCAAAAAATATGTTTTAGACAGGTTTTGGTCATCTTATTAACCTTATCTTTTAGATTTAACTCTAAGTTAAATAGTTTGTCATTTACCATGTCTTTTTTTATTTTTATTTTATATGGTTAATAAACTTACTATAAACATCCAAGTGGACCTCAAGTGTTTTATTAATGACATATATAGAATTATTTAAGCCTTTTGGCTTAAATTTATATTTTTAGGAATAGAATACCAATGAATAATATAGTATTTGTTTTAGAAACTCTATTATGTCAATTTTGACACTATTTGGTATTTTGTTATTGTTAAATTCATAACGGCATTATTACATCGAAATAAATCCATTAAATCAACTATAACATTTCATATTAACATAAAAAATTAGTGGAATTCATTAATTCTCAAATTACATTTATTTGGATGTTTATAATATCAATTATTTTAATCTTTCATTAATAAGGTAGTTATTGCATCATCATTGTGTCATAAAAAAATTTAATTATTTAATGTTTAAAAATTATATATAAAAATATATTATATAAAAAATATTTTTATTTTTATAATGAATATTTGTAGTCAAATTTATCTTCTGTATAACCATATATTAAAAATGGTTTAGTTATTAAACATTGATTTTAACTCTTTTAAATCTTCTTTAAATATAATAATAATAAATGTCCTAATCTAATCCGATTGGATGAAAAGGGATCATATTTTATTCATATGGTTGTTTTGGGTCAAATTACACTTATCCAATAGAATTAGGATATGGGTTAGGGTGATTATCATATCATTTTTACCCTTAATGACAATATTCACTTTTAACTGTGGTAAATAAAAGTAAAAAAGTTATTATTCACCAAAAATTATTTTCATCTTATTGAACCACAATTTACTTACTGATATTAACTGTGTCTCTTAGATTTTTGAAAATAAACTCATAGAAGTGGTATAAATAAGTTTTATAAAAATTTACAAATGCTCCTAAGAGGTGGGTAGAAGAAGGTAAATAGTTTGATAAAATTTTATATATCTAAACATATTATAAAATGACTCCAATGAATTATGTTAAACATATATATGAATTATGTATCTATTTTGACCAAAAATAAATCAAAATAAAACAACTAACTATTTAAATAGAAATTTTTTTTAACCAATAACGCATTGTTTTTTCACTATTCATCAAAAATTGAATGTTTTCAGAATAACAAAAACAAAATCACCCTAAGATGAATTTGATATTCCAAATCCAAAAATGAAGTCCATTTTGAAAGATAAAATTTATAATATTTCAAAAAGATGGTATTACTATTCATAATGGATAGTTTGATTGGTTGCGGTGTGTTAGAATCTCTAAGTTGCGTACAATGCAATCTATTACATTATTCATTGAGGAATGTACCATTGAATCTTGGGGTGTTACAACAACTACTACATAGGAAATACCATTGATTTCTCCCACCAGGTATCAACAATGCCAGAAATGACCGATTCCTCAGTCCAAAGAATAGGTGTACTTTACCTCTACTCCATAATTCTCGATCTGAAACACCCAAAGCCAAAATTGGGGGTAGTATTATAATAATTCTTGATAAAGGTCATCGTCTCCCATAGATATAGTGGAAACTACTATCATCGGTGCATCCCATAAGATATCTGTAATAGCTGAATAGGGATCTATCTTTACCCAATTTGGATTGAGACCCAAGACACCTTATAGGAAAGTTGTGTTGACTCTGTCAATCACCTAAACCAAAAAAAGAAATTATGGGTCAACATGTAATCCTAAAACAGAATTTGGAGGTCCTCCCCGTACTATTAGCAACAATATCAAATTCCCTCTAATCTCCCACAACATCTAGCAAGAAGGGCCTCTCCAGGATCAAACCAATGAGAAAGAAGGTCCTACTCATTATCCAACAAACCATCAACTAGTTCCTCCTGGGGATAAAGAGTATCCCAACCCTGAAAAACGGTGTAAGGCATAAGGGTCAAAGATAGATGGTGTAGGAGAAGCCCTTGGAAACACCAATTTTTTCTCACCTCGTCATCCTATCTGACTCTATGTACACATACGACTCTGTAATAAAACATCAACCCTAACTTCTAGAGTGTGGGGTAGGACCCCTACAATTGAATTTCACTATCATAGTATGTTAAATCCATAGGATCCTTAAATACCAGCCTAGGTACATACTAGTGGAGGTAGTTCTATCCCCTTCCATGGGCATATTGTGTATCCATATCTATCAGTTCATGTTTCCCTCCTCTCACCTATACCCTAGACATAGTGTAGGTGTTATAGTCTTTGATTAAGTTTCTATATATTAATCACCCAAATTAGACTCAAACGACCATCACCACCATTGCACATGAGGCAATTGTAAATAAGCCCCCCTATAAGGATGTGTTGATGCAATTGGTACCACCCCTAAGAGATTCCCTATATTGTAGAAAAAATATTGCATGTATTGTATCCTATATCAACTATCCATCCACCATAATGATCTATATTAGTGCCATAATTTATCTCCTGACTATCACTAATCCAAGTATAGAATGACCAAGTAAATCACACTATGATGTTGAACCTTCATGAGCATAAAAATTATCCTCCTCATGATCTATGTCTTATCGCTCCATAATATGATAAACCTAATTACCAAGTAGATGAACTTTTTGATGAATTGGTAGGTACATGTCCTCATCAATATAGATATCCTCACACAAATGACTTGATTTTTACTCTCACAACTCAGCTTGAATCCTGGGAGATGTGACAGGTGGTGATCCCACTAGAAGGAAATGTCTACCCTACATGGGTTGATGACATGAGAGCACCACTAGGTTTTGGGAACCATTTATTTTCCCCATTCAACAGAATGGGTGACATGATTCAGAATTTTTGAAACATCATCTTCTGGTGTGGACCCATGTTTGGAACCCCATTATTGTCGGAGGCCATCAATATTTACTATTTTTTTCAGATATTGGAAGGACTCACATTATTCTGGTTCACCTAGCTGTCTATATGGTCAATTTATATTTGGTAAGACATTTAAAGATAGTTTCTTTACCAGTTCAGGTCCACCATGTGCAAGAAAAGTATTAATGGCCTCATCAAGTGGAAGCAAATTCTGGATGAGCGAGTCAAAAAAATTGTCACCCGATGGAAAGGTCTCATGTATTCACTCGAAATGTCATTGACATAAGGGAAACTACTAATGTTGTGAATGGGGAATGTAAAAACCAATATGGTCCCTAAACTTACCACTTAGAAATCCCTAGGACATTTTTGAGATTTCTAATATGTCCTAGGTTCTAGAGGATGCGTTGAAGCGGGCTAAATAGGCATGCCGATTCCAATCTTCTTACTCCCACAGGGAGGCCCTCTAAAGAAATTGTTTCCACT
Organism: Viscum album; assembly: GCA_963277665.1. NCBI lineage: Eukaryota > Viridiplantae > Streptophyta > Magnoliopsida > Santalales > Viscaceae > Viscum > Viscum album. The sequence continues at coordinate 530,696,255 of OY728159.1, read as the reverse complement.
GTTGTACTGGTAGAGTCCCCTGATCCACTAGAGTTGTTGGATCCGTAACCATAATTTCCATTATGAGTGAAAACACCCTAAAAAGAGTAACATCTTCTGACATAGAATCGTTAGGAACCACCACACCATGTACAACCACACATAAGGAAAAATGTATCTCCATACCATCAGCAAGAAAAAACCCCCTCTTAGGACTAGTCTTCCAATGTTCTCTTCTAGGAAACAAGGAAACATACCGAATATTACTCATGGATGCCAAGGTCCAGGGATATTTCCTTTGTTCCCTACAGAATGGGATTCAGATTTCACCAGAATATAGGAGGCCCCAAGAAGTCAGATGCACAGATAGCCATAAAAATTTCCCTTACCACAATATCCATACATATACCATCACAGAATGTTATGTATTCAATGATTTTCTCTAGGACCAAGTGGATAATGGTTTGGTCATGTAGTGTTACTTCCTAGAATAGGTGACACATTTATCCACCAAGACCAGTAACGATAATGAGGGTTTAAATGAATAGTATCAGTCTTTTATCCATAAGACCTTGATGTATAATGATTGGTCGGCTCTAAAAGTAGGATCCCTTTCCCATGGTGTTATAATTTCTCACCTAGTTAAGCTAAAACATCTTTTAATCACCTTTTATTCTACAACCATTTCATCTGAATCCACATCACATCATTCAATGTCCTAGAATAGCAGGTACTGATGGCGCTAGGGAAATCAGATTCCACTGCCATTGCTGAGGCCATAAAATAATATCAGTGATCTCATGCCTTAAGATTTGGTAATTGTACCTTGGGTATACCCAACATCCGAAGTCTCCACCACTTAAGAGTAGAAGTATTCCTTTTTGAACGTTGTTTAGTTGGAAAATCGATTAACACTTCTAGGGGATGAGGAATGTTAGGAAGACCCCCCAAATGCATCTGGATAACACCATCAAATGAAAGTCCATGGAAATGATGTTTGCTAGAATTTATTGGTTAGCATCCCAAATTGAGTCATGCATGATACCTACTCTAGGTCAAAGGTTGTACATAGAGCTCAACCGGCACAATACTCCAAGATTTCTTAGCCAGATATGTCGTTACAACCTACCTAGTTAACTAACAAGTCATATTAGTCACAACCACACCGTCATCATTCATGTCCAGCTAAAAACAGACCTCATCCACCCAATAGTCATCTGAGGGTGCCTTATAGTGAGTCTACCAGTCAGGGTAGGATATTTCTAGTACTAGCCAGGTCCTGGCGGTACATCCACCTACATATAATGTGCCACAAGCCACGTAGAATCCCTATATAGGCCAATAACATCCTTTCATGGAATTAAAACATACTGATGAACATATCCAACATTACTTTAACACTTTTGAACCTTCATTCCCTCAACTTTTGAATGAAATTCATGAGTCCCTTTTAAATTCATTGGGAATAGCCTCTAGTCAGAATCTATGGTAGCTGCAACATAGGCCTACAATGTAGAGAGTATGTTGAGGGAGAGTACATAAAATTGATCATATCATTCCCAAAATAGGATAAGTTTTTCCTTATATAGGGACATATAAAACACTTTTACACCATAGGATAGTTCAATGGTAAGGAGATCCATCACTTCTTATTTGACACATGTTATAGGATCAATCCCATCCCAACTAGGATGAAACATAAGATGTGGCTAACCAAAACATATTTATCTCTATACAACCTGATTACTCAGGATTATGAATGGATTGAGAAGAAATCATGGGGAAATATTTTGTTTTACACATAGTTTGTATGAATGATAGAAAGTGAGAAATTCATGGTTGTCTCACAGGATACCACCTAGAATGTGCTACTGGGCATGCCTTGGCATCATTTTCATGTGGAAGTCCCATACTCATATCAGTAGTTCCTTAAGTAATCCCATAACAGTCAAGTGGGGTTTATCCTAGGTGATGAATACTCCTTTGGCATTAGTGATGCTCAATACATATACACAAGTTGTTAATATTGGGAGGGGAGGAATCATCAGACCAATGAGGTTCATCCCACAACCACCATGACCAATCCACGAGAAGACGTGGATAATGATTTCATTCTCCTGATCTAGTGATTGGAGGCCACAATGCTTGACCTGTGAGGTATTTTTGTCACTAAGAAAAAGTATTTCATCATTTTAGAAAGGAAGGAACATCAACTAATATCCTTATACTGTTACAAAAGACAATCCTAGGTTATAAAAAAATCTACCACTCCTATAAGGTGTCATAGGATAACCTTATAGCCACCTTTTTGTTTTATTGTCATATTCTTCATAGAGTAGGGTTCAATTTATAGAATATGACTCCTAACCATTACTTTGACATCAAAAATAGACCATAAGTTCACTTTTTGGAGAGAATTAACTTCAAAACCTCTATCATAATGGTTTTATAATAACATGATCACTTCTATAGATATTCCAAATCTTCCCAAGCAGTCACTTATTCCCCCCTTGAGTTAGTTATCCTATATAATCCTCCTTCTACTAATTATCCAACTTTAGAAAATGAAGAGAACTTGTAAAAATATCTTCCTGTATTTAAACAGGGTGTCTACTCACCTTCAAATAGTTGATTCGGGGGAATGTCAGTGCTGAGGATGAACTAAGGCCAATACTGATTAGTGAATCCATGACTACAATGGTGAAACATAAGAATGCATCTTTCCTGAAATAGTAACATGATTTATTCATCTAGAGATAGGATGCGATACCTATAATAGAATCTTAGATCATCATCCATCATCATGGCCTCCATGGGATCCATAAAAATCTCAATCTGCCTCCTAAGAAGATGCACACCTCTCATAGTGCCATGGTTGAGACCAAACATGATTAGATTATCAAATCCATCTTTATTATGGAATTCTAGTACCCCATGTGGCTTGATAACACAATCCCAGTCTGTATGAAAAATATTTAGATCGTATTATTTATAGACTTCTAGAATATAAACCTCAATTAACTTATTGTTGATTTTCCCCTTCTAGGGACAGATCTATTTATCGATATTGTAGTTGACTTATAGAACCTCACCTTCATGGATGGATGATCCATGTGAATTCAAAGCTATATTGAACTTGAGGATGAGGGTTCTACCACCTTAAGAGTTCCCACAATGACCTTTTTTAAATATTATATTCCCTTATGTATGAAGAATACATGATCCTACTTTTATAGAAAAGTGAACCACATCTTCAAACTCATTCTTGGGACATTAGTCAAATTCTATGTGGATGATATATTGGTCAAATCCCTCCAACATAAAGACTATATCATAGAACTTCAGTAAGTGTTTGGATTACTATACTCCAAGAATTTGAATATAAACCCCTTGATGTGTGCATTCGTGGTTACCTTGGAGATGTTTTTCATCGTTATAGATAGATACAGAGGCATTAATGTCGACTGAGATAAGATAAAGGTCATTATCTAGATGCCTCCCCTAACATTCTCTATGAGATGTGGGGCCTCCATGTCCACATAGCCAAAATAAAATGGTTCATCCTAAATATGGATAGTAATTGTAATCACATTTCATGAATCATGAAGAAGGGAAATATCTATCTATGATATGTGGGGTGCCAGAATGTGTTTTTGGAAATAAATCATTATTTAATACAACCTCATGTTCTAATTATACCCATCATAGGGAAGCCTCTGGTCCTTTACGTGGCCACCCTAGAACAGTACCTAGGTTCCCTTATCACCCAAAAGAACAATGATGGTAGAGATAATAGTCTATACTATCTCATTCACATACACCTTGTCACATAGACCAAATACTCCTTTATTGAGAAGAGATAATTCATGGAGGTTTTTTACAGTGCAGAAGTTGAAAAATTATCTACAACATCATGTGATAAAACTAGTGTCCCTTATAGATGTGCTATTGTATATACTAAATCTCCCTATGCTAATATAATTATTGGAATTCTAGGTAGTTATTCTGAAATAGTTCAACATCCATATTATCTCATAGAAATATGTCAACGGTCAAGTCTTTTTAGACTTCCTTGACAAACCTGCAGCCCCTGAAGGGTTTCCCCAAAATGTTGAATTCCAAAAAGAAGATATTCTATCAATGGATTTGGATATGAACTATTGTAATATTAAATTGGTAGTGCCTTCATAGGATAAACTAGTAGAATTATTAATGATTTGAATATCAACCATGTGGGCTTGGGGATTTTCATTATAACCCCAACCCAAGCTATCCTACCATAGTCCTTCATATTTTCATAAAGCTACACCCACAATGAGGTAGACTATCAGGCTATCATCATCAATATCATGGTATACCTTGAGAATGATTCCCCCCATTTACATGTGAATGGATACATTGAGTTATCCATCAAATAGATTAATGGTGGTAACATTATCATAATTCCAAAAATCATGCCCCTACTATAGTGCAATCATCTGTTGATGGCCCGATTCCCTTATCATCTGGAAGTGACCCATGTCCCTCAGCCATAGAATAGCCGAGAAAATTCCAAATATATTCTTGACACGTCAATTGCAGATCTTGACTAGGAATATGTGTTCATTCATGGGATTATTAGAGGGCCATGTCATCTCTCATATCAGATGATAATGAAAAGAAATAGGTAAAACTATTGGATTCTAGTGCTTCTACACCAGGACCCCCAGGTTCCCCCATAATAGAGTAAACACCTGACTAGAAAACTCATTTCATTGAGAATATCTTATGTGGTATCCACCCACCAGACTGAGATGTGCATGAGAGAATCCATCATCATGCAATGTAGTTTAACATTAAGAGTATGGCCAAACTTGTGCAGAATCTCTGAAGATGTGGGTTTGATGGAATTATAATCTATTTAGTCTAAGGAGATAAGACTCTATAGGTTATAAAAAAACTCATACTAGGTCTTGTTTTTATCATCATGTAGGATTAAAGACCCCCCACCAGATCTAGTGGTCAACCTACTTTTGGAAAACTAAGATCAACGACATCTTAGAGTATGCCAAGATGTTTCAAGTATGTCAAGTACATGGAAACATTGTGTGTTGAACTCCAAAGCACCTAGAAAGCACTAAAAATTATTGTCCCTATGTAGAATGGGGACTCGATGTTGTGGGACCATATCCACCAATGAAATCTCACTAGTTTAGGTTCATTTTGAAGGTGATGCATTTCTTCTCCATGCGGGTAGAAGAGATCCCCCTCATGGAATACAAGGCCCAATCTGTGATTGAGTTCATGACCTAACACATTGACTACTGATTTGTAGTCCCTCATGCTATTCTCACTGACAAAAGAACCAGTGTTTGGGTTGTTGAGCTAAAAAGATTTTATGCCAATTATAATATCTAGTGAAACCATACATATCACTACCATGAACAAGAAGATGAAAGAATTGATTAGTTCAAAAAGTCCCACTCTAACATTATGTAGAAGATCATGAAAGAGAATAAGATTACATGGCCAGAAAAGATCCCACACTCCCACTAGGATTATTGGATTATGACTCTTATTTACACCTAAGTGACACCATATTCCCAAATATATTTAATTAAGGCAGTCCATCCCATTTGTTTTCAGTTTCCATTACTCTGATTAGCTATCTATGATTAGGAGATGGTAGAGATAATAGTAGAAGTCCATCTAGTTGATTCAGAAGGCTCATGAAGAATAGAATATATACCATTCACAATATAGATAGAACCAAAATAAGATAAAAACAGAATTCAAAAAGAAGCCTCTCCTCCTCTCCTTTCTCCTGGGTGACATGGTACAGGATTTCATAATTCCAATAAGACCTGTAAAGAAGTCACTAATGTTGAGCCCAAGTTAGAAGGATATTATATCATACATATGGCATATTATTATGGTTCATACTCTATGATCACTATCGATATAGAGGGTAAAGACCCGGAAATTCCTTATATATATTTTTAATTAAATATAATTATTACGAGACCGTGAAAATTGACGGCATGTGATTTCGATGCCAGGAGTTCCCAGAATGATTTATTGAAAAATTGTTAAACATTAAATAGCGTGTGTGAGAAGTTTTCCAAAAAATGATGAATAACTCTTAAAACAGTTCTTGGGTCATAAATCGGAGGGCACCGTTGTATTCAGGATGGTGGGTTTAACTTAGGTGCGACTTATGTTTAGTCAGTGTAGGCCTCTAGTGAGAAAACCAGAAAATGGAATAATCCTAAATAAAATAATTAAATAAAATTATTTTATATTTCAAATTCTTATAACTCTCAAACAGAGACTCGGATTATAAATCTGAAACCACCGCTAAACTCATGAGGGTATGATTTCTTTTGGTAGATCCTAACATTGGCCGACGTGGTCCTACAGAGGAAGTTAGTTTTTTCATTAAATAAAATAATTATGTAACAATTATTTTATTGTTAAATCCATTACCTTCTAAATGGTAACTCAGATTAGAATTCCAAGAGTACCATAGAGATCATGAGGGACTTTTTCACTTAGGTGGAGCCTAATTGTGACTAGAACAGGTCGAGGGTTACTGTTAATAATTTTTTGAACATTTTTTAAGGTAAGTTTAGTAAATGTGAGAGCGGGGATTTCTATCTTTTGAGTCGGTGCTCGGATTAAAAATTTGATGGCACTGTTTAATCAACAACATTGACATTTACCAAAGAAAGATTAAATTTTATCAAAAATAGTCAGACAAAAGTATTAATTTTTGGACATTACAAAAAATAATAAAATAACAAAAGATTATTTTATTTTATTTTTTCATCTGTTAAACAAAGGTGGTGGGACCGAAGTGCAATGTCAAATATTAATTAAGAGGATTTTAAATTTCTGGAACCCCTCATTCCTTTGTTTTTGTAATGAAAACATTTGTGTGTATAATTGACTCATTAGTTATGGTTAATTAATGAGACATAATATTAAACACAACATGGAGTATTATTCTCCTATTTAATAAAATCTTGGGAATTGGTTTTGGGAGAGCTATGAGAGGAGGCTCTAATAGAACGCCGAAAAATTTCCACTCCAAAAAGAATGGTGATCGAGCGATGGTAATTGGAGAAATTTACAGGTGACAGAGAACTCCAACGAACACCTTAGGACACATACCCTTCTTCATCATATGAAGCGCCTTCCAAAAAATTCAAGGCAGCAGTTTATGTACTTAATTAATTTCCTTTTTCTACTCTTCAATATTAGGAAGAACACTGATCAACCATCCAACAGGTGGACTAACATTTCATTCTTTAATGCAGGAGGATAATTCATGGTTACATTATGGGAGTTTTTATGATTAAATAACCCTTCCCATGTAACGATGCTAAAGAGGAGGGCATGATCCTGACGAATAAGGCATGGAACATCTTGCGAACTTTCTTTAGTTGCGTGCTTTGTGGGTGACTGACCAATATGGCATAAAGAAGAAACTAGGGGTCATGCGGTGGTGGAAGCATCCCGGAAGGGTCATATGTGATGTTGAAAAATAAAAAGGACCTTCGAAGCTTTTTTGGATGCCCACGGATGCTTCGCCAACATATTCGTGCCGACCTCTGAAGAGAAGGTGGCATCCATATGCTACCGGCGAAAATGAGGTGACATCCCCTGAAGGCACCGCAGAAAACATAGAGTGGCAGGCCGACACAGACTGCACAAACGGTGAATGGTGTGTTGTGGCAGTGTGCCGCAGTGGAAGCGGTGATAGAAAAAGGGATACCACAGAGGATGTTTCACGGATTTTGCCACAGCGGAGGTGGACCTAGACCAGTAGTCCCACCCTAGACTAGTCCAATGGACTGATCATCTGGAGGGGTGAAAAATCAGCTTGGAATCATCTATTTGAAGAAACCAATGGAATACAGTATGTTCGGAATGGGTACAGACCCTCCACGCCCAGCTGGTGGTTTGTGCCTGGCCTGGTTGGCCAGGTTGTGTCAGTCCGACCAAGTCAGACTGGACCCTAACCCATCACGGCCTAGTTACGCTTAAATGGGAACATCACCTAAATCATACGTTCATTTGAGAACCTTCTATTTCCCTAGAATCCTTACGATGAGGCTTTCCTTTTGAGATAATTCACTTAGGTTTTTGAGAATGTTGGATTACGACCGAGTTGGATCAGACACAAATCCCAGTCGGGCCCCGGACTAAAATGCCATCAACTTACAGACCTGGATTCTTATTGACATGTCGTATATTACATTTTAAACCTTATGAAATGTTGGTTCATCTGGTTACTTCTTCAGGGGACTTTGTGGTGGTTGAAATACAGTTTATGTCTTGTGGGATGGGTAATCTGGAATCAAGCATACTATATGTGGGAATCCATTGGTTGGATGTGACGTGAAGAATGAGTAGTGATCATATGTGTTCTAGTACATATCGATCATTTGTGGGTCAGCGCAATTGATCGTGTGTGGGTTAGTACCTATCGATCCTGTGTGGGTCAGCATTGACAAATCCTGTGTGGGTCAATGCCTATCGATCATGTGTGGGTCTTTGCTCAGCGATCCAGTGTGGGTCAGCACCTAGCGATCCTATGTGGGTCAGTAGTAGAGACTCTCGATAGAATAAGATGATCTAGCATTACAACTAATCATCTGCAATTTTTGTACTTAAGTTATAATTTTTGTGAGAAATATTTTTCTTTTTTAATTGTGATTGAGATCATGCTTTTTTGTTATTTCTTTTTGAATTCTGAGATACCTTCAGGGGTCTTGAGGTCCCTACCAAGTATTGTTATAATCACCCCTACACAGGCTTTAGCCGAACTATGTCATGCCTTGTGCAGACGACATACATCTTTGACTGAGACTCAGGGAGAAAGGATTTGATGGTTTATAGAGGTGACCGGTTGATATAGAGAGTTGTAGTGATGAGCTGTACCTACCCATCAGGAAGGATCCTTGGTAGGTGACCTTAGTAGCTATTTATCCTTTTACTTGTACTTCCATTTTAGTGGGCTTGTATTCTTCCCCCTTTTACTTCCATTATATACATTTATACTTAGTTGAGGTTTTTAGTTGTGATTGTACATTTATTATTCCATTGTGTTAAACTTGTGCGTAGTGTGCCCTATTTGTGTGTGTATAGGTTTTGAGGAAATTCCCTCCATTTTTAGGGATATGCATTTATGGTGCTAGTCGCCACCCCATTGACAACAGAAGGTGGGATTAGGCCAGTCAATGAATGGGGCCCAAGGGATGGGTCCATAAATAGAGAATATCACTCCTTCCACCAATTCCATGGTTTTCAAGTAGTAATTATCATGAGTATCTTTTTGTTCCCTTGGATCTTGAAGTTAAACTATGCATTGGGTCTGAGCCCTATGACCTATATTCTAATAATCCTGATCTTAAACTATGTGTGAGCCTCCTCAAGAAAATTTTATGTGGATATTTTCCTCCTAGGCCCTCATTCACATTGATGTTTTTCTATCCACCTCACTACATATCCCTGATTGAGCATATCCACTCCATGAGCGAGTCTCCAAAGGAATGTTTTGTGTGATATTGGTCCTCCTAGGACTTCATTCACATCTAATCTATAATCCCCCCATGATACACATGTCCTCTAAATATTCTCAATCATGGGAAAAAATGTTATTACAATAACTAAGTTACCATGGTCTGATATTTAGGCCCTTAAACTAATATCCACCTTATTGTACATGCAACATGACCATAAACTAACTGGTGTAGGTCTAAAAAAAGTGACCTTAAATAATTTTATTCCCCTATAGTCTAATAGTATGAATTTAAACTAAAATTTATTACATCATAAATTAATGAAATTAGACTATGATATTACCTTATAAAAATCAACAAGCCTCTTAATAATATATTTTTTTACCCTTTTTGTGATTTGGATACATCGTATGATGGTATTGTCAACAAACCTGAACCCATGTTCTTCACATGGGATAACCCATTATAATAAACAAATTCCTTAAATTTCCTTTATAGATATGATCTACCAAACCATTTTCATTCTTCTACCGCACCTTGTTCTAGAAATTTGTGTGGATTGATTCCCAACCTCATGGGTTACATAGCGATGCCTGAACTCTTCATCTTTAGCCTAGCCACAAATTTTTCAACCCTTCGGCCCCTTTTTCTTAATCATGATAAAATAATTAAGACATTAAATTACATGGTGTTTTTGTGGTGTTTTTGTGGTATAAAATACTCTTTAAGCTCCATTCACACAAGGTTTCACTTTTTCATTCCACACATATACCCTTAGAGAAAACATCCCCTCTATATTTTACACATAAAAAATTTAAACTGATTATGGATCATCCATGAATCATGAATCTAAAATATTTTCCATAGACTAGATTGTATGACCCTAAATAGTATACAACTGACATCAGGATTGCTTTATATGGTGCATGGCCTCCATAAATCAATAATGTTAGGGTTTTACTCTTTCACCACAAGAATATACTTGAATCCACCTTCATCCAATTATCTACACTATATTTATAAAAAAGTGATTATCTCTACCGGAACTATAAGTTCTTTGATTCTTATCCTTATGAGATGTGTTGTGATGAATATACTTCCTATATCTAGGCTCAACTGAAGATTAACTGTGAAACCATTTATTACTTTCAGCACAATCACCCTAAAATATCCAATGAACCTCCTTCCACATGTAATAACCATTTAATTAATACAAACCATCATCAGTTTTTGATTCCTTTATATCCTGGTAAGAGGAATTACCATCCTCATCGCATGATTTGAAATTTTATTCTTACTTGGTAAAAGTATAGCATGCCACTAAATTAGTCTTAATTTTACCATGTATCAAACTAGGATTCAGTATATGAAAAATATGCGATGAAAAAACACAAACATCGTAATACAATGATGTTAAACTATGACTTTACCCCATATAAATCTATGATATCTCATATCTAATTATGACAGGATTCAACAATCCCTTTCGATAGGGTATCGCCATGATAGAATTTTCATTCTACCACAAAACATTTCATAACTATGTGTGGCTTAATTCCAATCCTCATGGGGTTTGAAGTGATTCCCAGATATTTTATCATGTTTTTTTCTCCTCTTTTAACTAATTATGGGGACATTCCTTAGCTACAGTCATGGTAACAACCTTGGGTGTGGTTTGTCGAGAATTCTTTGTCAGAGGGTCCTTATCTTCCCTCCATTCACATTGGTTTATTGCTCATTATAATACACAAGTCACTTTATAGACACACTTGTACCCCCTTTGGTCTATATATCATGACCTTAAATGGTTTGAATCCTTCCCCATTAACATAGAACGAAGGGCTACCTTGGATCATTCATGTCAGTGTAATACGATTTAATTCCCTACCGAGCACCATTGGGAGACCCTATTATCCAATATATATGACATTAAATAAAGATAATGTGGTCCAATCCATATGACCTTGAACTATTTGAATGTATTCATGGAAGTGTTATGTGTGTTTTTTGGTTACCTCATATTCCCCTCCTTTCTTGTTGGGTATCCTTTTTGGTTTTGTTTATAATCCTTTGAGAAACAATCCCTTTGTCTAGAAATTGTGACCATAAACTATTCACAATGAATCCAAAATATATGGCCTTGAACTCTGTGTTTTGGTCCATGAACACGACCTTAAACTATTTACATAGTCTATGAAAAATGACCATAAATTGTATTCAACCTATCCTAATTTTATTCTCAATGTGGGGTCTCCCATTGTGCTACCCTCCTTCACCCCTAAATTTCAGGGTATGGTGGGTATCATTAATTTTATTTCTCTACATCTCTTTTATCAGGATGTAAAAATACAATTCAACCCCTACAATGAACTCATGATAACCTCTTCCTCTAACATGAGGAATAAATGTTGGGAAACTCACTGGATAATCGCCACACACTTTACATATGAGTGTTGTGACATTAAATTAGGGGATATTTTTAGATCATCTAATGTTAAACTAAATAATGTTTCATCCTCATTGTACAACATAAAACTTTGTATCCAACTTTCTCATTGTATGAAATAACACTATGTGTTTACCATCATCATTATATGATGTAAAATATCAAGGCATCATATTCCATTTCTTGGGAATCCATTTCCTCTGGCTCCATTCACTTATCGCATTGATCATTCTACTGTTTCTTGGAATCTGAGTTGATTATCCCCTATAAGATGAGTTTGACTTTTTATCACACTCCCACCCCAATGTGATAAAGTCCATTATGGTGTAATTCTTAGAGTGATGGAATCTATTCTAACTATCCATCTCTTCATTCCCATGATTTAAATGCCTCTCATTGGGATCCTCATCCTCTTCCACGTATGAATGGACCCCTCAATGATATGGAGTCGGGCCATAATGTCCCACCAACTTCCCTATCCCAATGCCTCAAAGGACTTCAGATGACATTTTGTGTTAGGTTATATTTTTCTAACATGGTCAGTGGTCAACCCACACTTTTTTCACCACTATTAGAAAAAGTTATGGATACTATATTTTGAAAATTCTCATCAGTTATTTTTTATCGTTATGCCACTCCCATTGGGTTCTGTAATTTGGGAATTATGACTCGGACTCCACATTCCCTCTAGTTTGGAAGAATTCAATAACCATGGTATTACCCCATTCATTCACTAGATCATATTGATAGAGCATGTAAATAGTACTAAGTTCCTTTTTATCCAATTTCATCCTCTCTTATGCTAAACCCTCTCTGTGTGCATTCAACAATAGTATACCACTAAGGGTTTAATGATAATATAACACTCTCATATGAATGATCAATCACATGTTCGTTTCTTGTAACTCACGTAGAGAATGACTCATGTGAACTTGTTTATTGGTTGTTGGTTGTCTTAGATATATGATCGATGTGAGAAAATAAAGAAAAAAATATATGCTCATTCACGTGGATGGTTTATATTATTGAAGCTTCATTAATTGATGAGGTTTATCTACATATCATGGCCTACCTTAAGTCAGGGAAAAATAGACCTTATAAATATTCCTTAGTAATTAAGTTACTCTGATCTTCTAGTCTTTGATATGTGGCCTCATGAAAATACTACTACCTTCATAGGCCTTCTTCCTCTTCATCAACTTTGAGATAACTGTAACACCCTGAGATTTTGTGAATTATTATTTTTGAATTTATTTAATCTTTTTCAAATTTCTCATTTTATGTAACATTAAAAATAGTTTATTTTATTTTAACTCACTATGTTGTCCTATATTCACAAAAAACATAAATTTTATCTTTCTCTACATGGAACATTGAGGATAGCATGCATTACAAGCGATAAAGACATTCTTCGATGGAATGTATAACACGCAAGATTGAGGTTTAACGAACAATAATATATTATTAAAATATTGTATTAAGACTTAACATATCTGTAAAGTTAGTGGTTATGAATAGTACTAACTAACATATGAAATCCTATGGTTTACTCAAATATAAAATGAATTCATTAGTTACAATGAACCAATTGAACATAAAAAGGAATATTTGTTTAAAGAAAACTATTTTTATGCTCACAAATCCACTTTATCAAAATTTATTAAATTAATTACAATTAGTGAGTGATATTAAGGTTATAAAAGTATTATATATTTAATAAAATATTTTTTATATTCATTGAATAGATCCAATGGGAATAATATAAGAATAACCCCAATTCTTTGCTAAAAAACATATATTTTTATAAAGATATTTTTACCAAAATGAAATGGGGAACCCATTTTAAATTCAATTTTTCGAAATTTTATTAATTCAATATGTCAAAATAAACAAATCCTTTATAATAGAAGCATAAAATTGTGAATTGGAATTTTTTTTGGTATATTGTTTTAAGGGTCAATTTTTAATCAACAGTTTAAAATTATGGATTTTAAATTAAATCTACATTTTAATAGAATTTATTTATAAGGATAAATTATATTTATAATTAGTTTCATAGTTTAATTATATAATATTTTTGCCAAAAAATATAATGGAGGTCATTGGAATAAATTTCCCATAGAAATTTTACATAAAAACATTTCAAAACATTTGAATTTATCACATTAAAGATACATCAATTTTCATTTTGTCTATAAAAAGAATTTTAAATATAATTTTACAGATAATGGTAATTGTATTTGGTAATATAGAGTCCAGATTTGGAATTAGAAGGTCTATATTATTTTATAAGGTCAATTTCAATTTTATTTATAAAAAATTTACCAGGCTAAAAAAATTATTTATTGTTGTGTTTGTAAAATTGTAACAAGGGTTAATGAAAAATGATAAAATCTTAATATACATAAAAATTGAAATATTCAATGCTTGGTTGAGGTGTCACTAGACAGTAACCAGAAAAAAACATTAAATTAAATTCTAATTAGTTGAAATAAATTCCATCTCAATGTGGTTAGATTTTAATATAATATAATCTCTAACTTAATCACTTGAACCCACCTCTCCTCAAGTATATAAAACACCCCCGCCTCACCATTACAACACACAATTCTTTGTAGCTACGAAAATCTCTACTCAAACATGTCCTCTTCACTATCCCAATGTCCAAGTGTTTCTGGCCTCCCCAAAAGACTAAATCTAAGGCCCTCAAGTATCTTTCAAGTAGGGGATATTCATGAGGAGGTTTGTATGAGTATTAAGAGATTCCAGACCTAAGGTAAGAAAATTACTAGTCACTATTTATTTCCTTGTGATACATGTATTATTTAACACTCACTTATTTTGTGTGGTGTATATACTACCAATGAATGTATTTTATGCCTTTTTTATTTATATATATATTCCTAACAATTCTATGGTCTTTATTTAATAGAATTTAAGTTCAAAAAGAGTTATTAAGTGTCTTTTATTAGATTTCAAGGAAAAAACTTTTGAAATGGTTTACCATATTCTCTATATGTTACAAGTAATATGGTTTTAAAAACGTTTTAAATATTCCAATATGATTTTACAAGTCTGTTTTTAAAGATTGTAGTTTTCAAAATGTTTTTTGTTTTAAAAATAATTTTTCATAGAAGAAGGATATTTTCGAAAAGAAATGTTTTAAAAGGGTTTTCCAAATTATTTCCCATCTAAGATAACAATTTTTTGGTGACTCATGACATTATTGGTAGTGATATAATGGTTACATTATTATTCATTATATAAATGGTTTATGCTTTATGGCATGGTTTTTATAGAACTGATTTATCCTTCATGAATTACATATTTAGGAAATTTTTTCATCTTTCATGGATTATATTTTTGATGAAATGATTATGGGATTTTATATGTTTCCACATGTTATGATATGATTATGTTTTTATAATACCAATTTCATGTCATGGGTTATGATTTGATTATTTATGATTTTGTGACATAAATATGTATACTTTCATAATGAGATGTTTGGGGCCTATATATATCTCCAATTCATTGGGTAAAGATTTATATCTCATTAGATTGAATAAGATGTTCTTGGGAATGAAAAAGTAATACCAAGATGGTATGAGGTCTGAATTCATGCTACTAATATAGAAGTGGGAGTGAACCATGAATACCAAGAGGGTTTGAGGAGTTAACTCATGCTACTAATATGGCCATGGCTGTGAACCATGACTACCAAGATGGTATGGGGGTGAACCTATACTACTAAGACGATCTTCAGATCAATTTCGTGGAAACTATGGAAATAACATACTTATATGTTTTCCACAATCCCATGTTTTATTCCTATATTATTTTGTTATGGATTATGCTCTTTATTTCCATGTGATTCATGTTTAATGAATTGTCAAGACTTATTCCATGCTTTATTTTTATGATCTTTGATATACATGGTATGATATTTTAATGTTATGATCACACTCTCATTACCATATCCATACATTTATATTTACATATTTTCATTGTTTACCCCTATTAGAATATGATCTCACCAATTTGTATGTTTCATTTACCTTAGGTTATGAAGATACTTATTATGTTTGATGTCTCTAAGAAAGGTGGTAGTTGTGAGAAAACAAGTGGTTGATAGTATTCTTACTTAAGTATAAGTGTTTATGATTCCATGTTTCCAAATGCATTAAACTAATAAAGTCTTTGGGAATCATTTTTTTAATGTATTTAGTATTCCACAAAATTAACATAATGTACATGTACTCTAAGTATGGGGTCTTCACCGTAGTTATCAGAGTGAATGATTAGTTAACCATTGGAAACTAGGATGAGAAAAACATATTAATAAATCTAAGGAAATGTATAAGGATATGACTAAGGAGAAGGAAAGGATTGTGCAAATATCCTAGATTTTTTTGTAAAGTATATAGTGAGTGGTTTCATAAAAATAAATCTCTTTCCATATACTATATCTGGATGTGGATTTGAAATAGATGAACCTATGAGTAATAAATCATAAAAATATGTTTTGGGCCTATCTCGGGGTAATATGGTATATGACAACGGGCCTTACTGGATAGCTATGATGACAAACCCAGGGGATATTCATGGGAAATTCACAAAATCTTCAAAAACCATTATGTAGGATTTTAATAGAAGATTAATATGTATAACCTATGAAGAAAATAAGGTACTGTATATTAAATATGTTTTCCTAAATTAGACAAAATATAAGTGACTTTTAAGTATTAGGTGATTCCTCACTGTGAAAATTATTTCTTACTCAATTATTCCGGGTTTTAGTCAATGGAGGGCACTTGACGGAACTGGATTAATATTGAATATGATGGAAAATATGTTGATGAGCAGTCAAATGGGATGATCACTAGATTGAAGGATGTTATGATCATGACTATTCAGTTTTCAAGGAACATGATCAAAAACGTGTACGTTAACAAACTCTTAGACACACAAAGAAAGAAAATGACGAAGTTAACTATGATTTTTGGCGATAGAGACCATGCAGGAAAGAAGATCTGGTTTACTTTGATTCACGAATGTGGAAAGAATCACTTAAGCTAATTTCTTAAAGAAACTGGAAGATGGTTTGAATGTGGAAATGAATTACACAAATAATGTGACACAAGTGATAAATGAAGTGTTCTGTTTTCAAAATGGTTGAGAATACTTCCCTCCCTAAGACGTCATTGATGGATAAGTGTTTTAAGTATTTATTAAGAGGTCATTATGAAACTCAATGTTCTATGATGAATGATTCTTAAGGGAACTAAAAAGGTGGTGCGAGTAATGGAAGAATTTCTAATGACGAATATACTATATATGAAATGTGAAAGGAATGTGGTATTGTGCTTATTTTTTTATTTCATAATGATAAAGTATAATAATCAACATTTTTAATTGTTTGGAATAAAAAATTATGAATGATGAAATGTATGATGATAGTTTTCATTGTATTATTCTCTCAATATTTACAAGATTATTTTTAATGTTCTTGATGGACTAGTGAAGTGGTTTAATGACAAGGCGAAATTTTGACTAAGGGAATATAACCCTTAATATGTTCCTTATGATAAGATAAATTTGTTTTTAAAAAGACATATTAGATATAAACAAGTAAGATGGATGGTATTGATTACATCAATGGATCTATTAACAAATTAGTTTATGGATGAAGTTGGAAACTTCTTGGATTTAAGGATTATATCTAGTTACCATTGGAATAAAGAAGCATCCCTGTTTTTCAAAATTTTATTGTAATCCATGTTTCAAGATAATATATGATGAGGGTATTCAAATGTTTGGAAGGTAGAAAATGTGAGATATTTTTTGATATAAGGGAGATCAATGTTATGATGATTTTGTGACCTTCATTACATTGTTTTGGATTTTCATCTTTCAGAAGGTTTATAAGGTTAACCATTCATGAAAAGTTTATGTAAAACATCGAATGAACTATTATTGTATTAAGTTCGTATTAATAACCCTAGAAAAGAGTTAATTTCATGATTAACCTTATTTCTAGGATGACCATCATATTTATTTTAGGAATTATATTTCTGTGGTTTTAGAAAATGGCATCATGTATGTTCAGTGACAACCAATCATGTCTGTCTTGGACAAAGGTATTGAACCCATGACCGAAAGATGATAAGGGTTTCACGCCTACCACTAACTTATATAATGTCCATGTAAGTGTATAATTATTTTTTAATAATAAATATTAATGATGAATCAGTATTGTTACTTTCTTTGTCTAAATATTAATTCATGTTGATTTTTAAGAGACAAATAGTGGGAATTTTCACTCTTTTATGGACCATAGGATCTATTAAATGTGTATCTTAGTGATTTATGTATCAATGATAATTTATCTACATTCACTAATGGTGGTAATGAATGTATTATAAATTTATCTATGAATAACAAAAGTATGAAATCCTTTTTATTGGAATATATCAATAATTACACAACATTATGAAAGTGATCCCAAAAATGTTGTCGTAATACCATAAATTTTGTTGAACTGATAGACTTTAAAATAATCACTAATTTATGATTTTGAGTACCTCAACATGTCTTTGATCATTCACATATTTTTGGTTTTTGACCTCAACCACACTGTATAAATATTTACGCTTTCCATCCATTTCCAATCTTCTCTCCCAACTGATGTTCTCCTATGTGGAAACCTAGTTATATGTTACTTTAGGAAACCATTATGATTCTAACATTAAATTTTTAAGGGAAGTTTTAGTGTTAATTTTTATGATCTGGGTTTTTTTAAATGAATATTTCAATTATTAAACCCTGGTCAACCCAGACTAATTGTTAGGGAGAAATTCATTTAATGGCGGGTAGAATGTAACACCCCGAGATTTTGAGAATTATTTTTTTCAAATTAATTTAATATTTTTGATGTTTCTCATTTAATGAAAATTTTAAAATAGATTATTTTATATTAATTTACTATTTTTGGATTAAATTAACTCCAAAAAATAAAATATTTTTCTTTCTCTACATGGAAAACGGAGGTTAGCTTGTGTTACATGCAACAAAGGCATTCATTGATGTCTTGCATAACACCCATGACTGAGGATTAGTGAAAATTAATATATTATTAAAACATTATATTTATACATAACCTAACTTTAAGGTTTTTGGTTATGAATAGTACTAAATAACTTATGAAACCCTATGTATTACTCAAATATAAAATGACTTCATTAGTTATAAGGAACCTATTGAATATAAATGGAATATTTTTTTAAATAAAACAATTTTTATGTTAACAAAGCCACTTTCTCCAAATAATTTAAATTAGGTGTAATTATTTAGTGATATTTAGTTAATACCAATGTTATTTGTTTAATAAAATATTTTTTATATTCATCAAATAGATTCAACGGGCATAAGATAAGAACAAACCTCATGTTAGGCTTAAAAACAATATTTTTATAAAGATAGTTTCACTACCTTTTAATGGGGAGACCAATTTAAATTCAGTTTTTGGAAATTTTATGTATTTAATATATGAAAATAAACACAATTTTTTGGGGAAAAAGATAAAAAATAGGTTTGTAATTTTTTTTGTATTTTTTTGTATGGTTTCATTTTTAATCAATAGTTAAAAATCCTGGATTTTAATTCATAAATACTTTTCCATCAAATTAATTTCTAATTTTAAGTTATTTTTTCAGTATAAATGATTATTTAGATAATATTTTTTTTAAAAAATCCAATGAAGGTCATTGGAATAAATTTTAATTTTAAATTATATTAAAAAAAATTCAAAATTTCAAACATTTCACTTTAAAAAACCATTGTTTTCTTTTTAGCTTCGGAATTAATTTTTTAATGTAATTTTCCCAATACTACAACTTATATTCGGTAAAATAGATTCCATATTTAGAATAAAAATTTCCAAATTAGTTTAAAAGGTCAATTTTATTTTTAGTTATAAAAAAGTTACTATAGTAAAAGAAGATTATTTAACATTGTATAGGTAAAATTGTGGGGAATGGTTAATGATAAGAGTTAAAAGATTAACAAACCTAAAAATTGAAACATTTAATGGTTGGTTGAGGTGTTTCTAGACCCAAGCCCACCTAAACAGAATTAAATGAAATTATAATTCATTTAATTTAAGGAAACCTCAATGTGGTTAGATTTTAATATAAAATAATCAATAAATTAATCACTTTAACCCACCTATCCTTAAGTATAAATACCACCACTCACCTCCACATTTCGAAGCATAAATCCTTATAGCTCCTCAAATATCATCCCAAACCATTCATCCTCGTTATCCCCATGTCTACGTGATTCTAGTCTCACTAAAATTCCAAATACGATGCCCACATGGGTGTTTCATTGAGAGGATATTCAAGATGAGGTTTTTATAAGTATGAAGAGAATCAAGATCTAAGGTAACAGAATTTCATATCACTCTTTATTTCCATGAGATTCATGCCTTATTCAAGGATAAATTATTTTTTGTGGTGTATATACTCGTCATGTGTTTATTTGATGCCTCTTATAATTATATCTATATTCATACCCATTTTAGGATCTTTATTTAATAAAATTAATGTTCAAAAATGGTTTTAATAATATTTTATATGATTTAAAGGAAAAAAGTTCTGAAATCGTTTACCAAATTCTTCACATGATCCGAGGTAAAAGGTTTTCAACATGTTTTAAAACCTCCTTTATGATTTATCAAGTATATTTATAATGATATTTGTTTTCAAAATGTTTTATTTTTCAAAAATAAATTTTCAAAGATGGAATGTATTTTTCTCAAGAAATGATTTAAAATAGAATTCTAAATTATTTCCCATCCAAGATAACAACCTTCTATGTGACTTGTTCCTTTCTTAGTAGTGATATAATGGTTTAATTAATATTCCATATATTAATGTATTATGTGTGATTTCATGCACTTTACAGAACCCATTTATCTTTCACAGGTTATATATTTATGAAATCTGTTCATCTTTCACAGATTATGATTTTGATGAAATGATTATGAGAATTTATCTTTTTCCATATGTTATGATGTGATTAAATGTTTATGATACCCATTTAATTTTATGGGTTATTATATGATGGTTTTTGTTTTTTTGGAAGAAGTTTGTATGGATTCATTATGAGATGTGAGAGGCGTATATCTCACTCCACTGCATTAGGTAAAGATTTATATCTCAAGAGATAAACTATGATGGTATTGGGAGTGAACCATGATTACCAAGATGGTATGAGTAGTCAACGTATGCTCCTAATATGTCCATGGGAGTGAAAAAATGACTACTAAGATGGTATGATGAGTGAAATCATGCTACTAATATAGAAATTGGAGTGAAACATGACTACCAAAATGGTATGAGGAGTGAAACTATATAACTTTTATGGTCAAGGAAGAAATTTCATGTCTACTATGGAAATCGTATGATTACATGTTTTCCAAAATTCCATGTTTTATTCCAATGTTATGCTTTCATGGATTATGTTGTTTATTTCCATATGATTCATGTCTAATGAATTGTACATTTTTATTCCATGAATTATTTTTATGATCATTATATATATAGGGTATGATATTTTAATTTTATTATCACATTATCATACCCCTATTCTCACTATTATATTTTCATATTTCTATTGTTTACCCTTACTGTGCATCTGATATCACCCATTTTTTGTTTCATTTCTTCTAGGTTATGATGATACTTATTATGCTGGATATATCTAAGACAGGTTCTAGTTGAGAAAAATCTAGTGGGAGAAAATGTATCTCAATTATGTGTCAAATTTTATGATTCCATGTTTCTAATGGCACTAAACTACAATAATCATTGGGAATATTTTTTGTTTGATGTATTTAGTATTTTGAAAAATTAAGGTAATGTACATGTATTAAATGTTTTGTTTATTTAAAATAATGATCGTCAACATTGATCCATACCCAGTCCCAGTCTTCATGGATCTTATCCATCTGAGTAATCACCTAATATGACATTGTGTGTTTTTATGGACCATTTTTTCTCAAATAAATTAAATTACATTTATGTATTGAAATGAAATCTGTCCAACATTCCTTTCTTATGAAATTCAATAGCTATTTTTTACATGGAAAATAAATGTGTCATATGTTACATACAACATCGACTTAGTGTATGTTACATGAAACACCGACATGGAGTATGTTACACAAAACACTGATGTTTCTAAGAAACATAATTTTATTATTATACTTATTTAAACGAGATAATTATAACCTATTTGATAAACATATTAATGTGGATAGTAATAAATAACTTTCAAATATATTTTTAATTTTTTTTAATATAAATAATACATATTGATAATGAACGATATAATTTTTGGTCAAGTCCTTACATGTATTAAAATAATATTTTCTAAAATGAGCTTCTATTAATGTCATTTTTTGACAAATAATAAAATTGTTTCTATAAAAATTAAGAAATTAAATTTTATAAACTAGATAAAAGATTTTAATTTAGAGTTTTTTAATTTTAGTAGTGTGATTTTTTGGGATTTTTCTGAGAATCATCATTTTTTGATGAATAATAAAAAAATCATATTTCTATTCAAAACCAAATTTTCGTATAATTTATTTATAAGGAAAATTATAATTTAATTTTTTTGGAAAGTTTAATTATATAATATTTTTGTAAATAAATCCACTTTAGGTCATTGGAACCAATTTTACATTGAAATTTAATATAAAAACATAACAACTTTTTGATTATTTTTACTTTAAAAACTTATAGTGTCATCCCATCAGTAGGATTAATTACAAATTAATTTATTCTACTTATGTTACTGTAATTAGGAAAAAATGGATTCCATATTTTTAATCAAAATAATATATAATTTATAATAATCTCACCGTAGTTTTCGACCAAAAATATTAGTGAATGTTATGAAAATTAATTATATCGATTCAGGTTAAATTAAGCCTACCTAAAAACTAAAGTATAAATTTAAGTCCCAAAATGAAATTGGATGAAAATATTAAGACCGTATACTCCTTTATATTGACCCTTGTTCATTTTTAGGTCCACTATCAAATGGAAAATTTTAGTTGGAATTCTACCTTTAAATATTTCTAACTGGGACACTCCTCATTCACTATAGAAAGGCCTTCTCTCCTCCCACTTCCTCACACAATTAAAACTGTTTATGATTTAAAAATATATGGTTAATATAGTTACAAAAATCTCTCTAATCCTATTATAAACCACCTATTGGGAATAAATAAATCTAAGTAATCCTTTGGTTACAAACCAAAAGGAGTTTCTCGATTAATATGTAACAAATTCTATCAAACTATTTTATTTTATTTTATTTCTACAACCAATATTCTTTATTTATTCCATGATTTTATAAAATAATATTATATATAATATAATATGATTTTTATGATATTATTTCTATCTAAAATTACACACACCTCCATATAATGGGTAATGAACATACTGTTTATGTGTATGGAGAACTACCGCCTCACAAAATGATGATTGTTCAATTTTACTTATCATTTCTCAGGGTGGGAATTATGATGGACACTATATTAACATATATTATATTAAAATATTTATTAGGTATTAAATATTATTTATTCCTTTTACAACACATGTCTCTATACATTCCATTTGGGGAAAATATGATAATTTTGTTTGAGGAAGTGTGGACTACCTCTCCCGCAAAGCAATGTGATTTGTTCACACACAACATGGAATGTTTTAACGATGGGTTTGGTGAATATATATGATATTAATTATTTAATAATTATAAATTTAATAATGATATATATATACACACATATAACATTTACTTTCTTTCTCTCAATACAACGAAAAAAATTGAAACAATGTTCATGTGTACGTACATCTTACTGTCTC
This sequence comes from Viscum album, assembly GCA_963277665.1. Taxonomy (NCBI): domain Eukaryota; kingdom Viridiplantae; phylum Streptophyta; class Magnoliopsida; order Santalales; family Viscaceae; genus Viscum; species Viscum album. The sequence goes on along the minus strand of OY728159.1, from coordinate 530,672,379 downwards.
CATAAACGATGTATTACAATTCATACTACTATGATATTATAGAATATTATAACACATATATATTTAATTTAAATGATATTTATAACATGATTTAAATTTTGGAAATCATTATATAAGTATAAGGACCAAATATATAATAAATTAAGAGACATGCAAAGAACAAAGCGAATATTACCCGAAATGAAACCTTAACATAAGATTATTAACAAACAGGTAATCTAAAGTCATAATAAAACAAAATAATGTATTATATATAAGAATATGGTTCAAATATATATGTATAATAAAATTATATTTACTATATAGGTGGTTTTGATGATTACTACAAGAGTCAGGACATAAGGTAAGGGGATTTCATCTCACTTTTTATTTCTACGAGATACATGCTTTATTCACAAGCCATTCATTTTGTGGGGTGTGTATAATTACCATGGATGTATTAAATTATTCTTATACTTAAATATATGGGAATTTATATTTCCATTCAATGACCATTATTTCAAGGTGTTATTGTTCCAAAATCAACCAAATCCGTAAGACAGTTTTGTCTCAATTTTCCTTCTTTGAGACATATGATTTATTATACAACAATAGACTTTTAGAGGTGAATATAAATAAATTTTACTTGTTATAACATGAATATAATTATTTTAATGACATTTTAAATTTTTTTTTTGTTTCTTACATGTAGATTATGATCGCAAGTTACCATGTTATAACAGTTTATTGAAACAATCTCATCGCTTTTCAAGAGTTTTTAAGTTTTTGCTTCATTTGAAGAAATATTATGATCCATATATAATGAAAACTAGTGAATTTTATTCTTATCTATTTATTCATCACATAATCATGTTTTTTTTCCATTTTTTCACTATTTTTTACTTGCGATATTTAAAAAATATTTTTTATGAAAATCAGAAAGTATTTCTCTCTTTAGTCAGAAATCTATTTTACTCAAAAACGATGTTTTAAAAAATGATTTAAAAATGTTTTCAAATGATACATGATCAAAATTTTGAAGGAAAAAATCATTTTAAAAATGTTTTATGGTTTTCAAACCACTTTTATTAGTTTTTACATTTATTTTTAATGATAAATGTTTTCAAATTTTATTTTTTAAAAAAATAGTTCTTCAATGAGAAATGATATTTTACTCACGAAATGTCTTAAAAGTTCTTTCAAAATTATTTACCATATAATATAACATCTTTTTTTGTTAATAATTTATTTATAGGGAAATAATTCCATGTTTTTATTCATATTCTTTCCTTGAATTGATTGTGTTTTGATGGGATGATGTTTATGAATCTGTTTCACTTTCAAAGGTTATATTCTTTTGAAACCCAATTCCTTTAATGGGTTATGATTTTATGAAATGATTATAAAACCATTCTTTTCATGACATTTTAATACATTAAAACATATTTATGACATCAATTTCATTTCTGTGGTTATGATATGATTACTTATGATCTTGTAGAAAATGTATGTGTGATTTCATTATGAGATTACCAAAACCTATATCTCCCTCCAATGCATTTGGTAAATATTTTTATCTCATGATATAGACCTTAATGGAACATGAAATGAAATTGTTCATTATTATAGTGCAAAAATTAAGTGTGAAATAAGTTCAGTAATATATAATGGGAATAAGGTATAAACCTGATATATTAAGGAAAGTTCTTCACTAAGGAGGACTCGACAATAATTTATTGACTACTATATAAACAATTATATATGCTTATGTGTCTTCCATAATTTCATGTTTTATTCCAATGATATACTTTCAAGGATTACGTTTTTTATTTTATTTCAATTCGTATCTCATGAACTTCCACGATTTATTCCATGATTCATGTTTATGGTCTTTGATATGTAGGGTATGAATTTTTATTTTCATGGTCATCTTATCATACCCATATTCTAAGTATTATTCTTACAAATCTCCCTTATTTACCCATACTGAGATTCTGAGATCACCCCTTATTAGGTTATGAAGATATGTATTATTTATTGTTTGTATAAGAATGGATTAGTAATGAATAACCTTGTGGGAAATGATGTAGCTCATTTATGAATCAATGTTTACATTTCCATGTTTCAAAAGTAACTATACTAGTATGGTATTTGGGTGTCTGTTTATATAATATTGTAAATATTTCTTTAAAGTTATGTAATGTTAAATTATATAAAGAAAGGTTCTCTTTTATTGTTATTAGATAAAATATTTATTTATCCTTTGGAAGATAGGATTAGAAAACATTGGTGAGAACCCCATGAAATTTCTTGGGATATGTTTAAGGATAAGTAAAATTATAAGAAACTATTATGGATTTTTTTAAGTACAAATTGATTGGTTTCCTAGAAATAAATCCCTTTTGGATACTAAACGTGGATGTGGTTCTGGAACATATGTACATTGGTTTAACAACTTTGAAAAGATGTCCTAGGCCTAAAATGTTCCAATCTAGCTAGTACACAACAATATGCCTTATTGCACACCTAGTTCGACACTCTCAGGGGATATGATTTAGGAATTCCAAAAATCACCACAAACAACCATAATGGATTAAATAGAAGTTGGCTATTAATTACCATGGTAAACCTATGGTTTCATAGAATGATTCATAATTTAGACATCCTATAAGTGACTTTTCATGAATATGTGGTTTCTCTTTAGGATAATTGTATCTTACTCTATGATTTTGGTTTTAGTCAATGAGTGGAACCTGACGGAACTATATTAATGGGTATTGTTATGGATGATTAAATGATTATACACTTGATAAACCAAATTCAATTGGACCTAGAATGAAAAACCTCATTTTTATGCTCACATATATCAAGATATAAATCATATTGGTCTTCCAAATGAGAAAAATGAGAGAACAACATTCTCTTGAGTGCTTTCAAGAGGAAACATCCACCTTCTTTTAGAGGGTCTTCTAGTCCACTAGTTTTTGAACAATGGATTAGTACTAATGTAAATATATTACCCATTCTCTAATGTTTGGATTATTAGAAAGTCATTCTAGTAGTTTTTCAATAATAAGAAAAGAAAATTAGTAGTGGACAGTAATCAAAAATACATGGCAGCTAGATGATATTGGATGCATGGATTTGGATGAGTTCAAGAACATATTTTGGTGACTACGAGGGTAATTTTTTGAGACCTTTTTTGTACACTTTAGGAATTATCATACAACCTTAAAGGGGTGATGATAGGTTCTTCGATTTCTTAATTCCATGTCTCATAAGGGCATTGTCCATAAGAGACACTAGTAGCTAGGAAGATATTGTGAAATATGAAATCAACAATGAAATATAAGATAGAGTTATGTATAAAACTCATGGTTTTGATAGTAAAATGAAGATATAGTTAAAAAGAAGATCTAAAAACCATAGATAAAGTAAGATGAAATTTACTTTATGCTTTATATGTTGGGAAAAAGAAGGAGAAATTTTTCTTATGGGGTCAAGTTAGTGTTTGCAGTGAGGAAATGAAGGTCATTGGGAAATTGGTTATCAAAATGATGGGAAGAAGTTTTCACAAAATGATAATGAGGAAAAAGCTGCACATAATGCACCTCCCATGATTTTGTGATAAAAGTGTAAGGATAATGGTAATTAAGATTACCTATACCCAAATCCAGTAGATGATGATCATGATCGATGTCAGTAACCACTTAAGATGATGGAAAAGGATAAATCTAATGAAATCACTATTTATGATGAGATTTTTCATAAAGATGTGACGAAAGGTATAGTTACCATCCACTCTATAACTTCTAATGTCATATTTGATTATGGATCTACCCCCACATTCATAAAGAATGAATTATTTATGGGTGTTATGATTCTTAAAAAATAATAAGATGTGGAATTAGCAGTGCAAACCCCTAATGTTATGATGATTGCATCCCATGTCTATGATTCATATCTTGTTTATGTTTGTGGGAATGTGATTCTTGAAAATCATGTGATTCTTCTATTGGTGGAATTTGATTTCATCTTAGGAATGGATTGAATTACTCTACATAAGTACCACATATATTTTCTAGGAAGGTAATTTACATTTTATATTTCAATCCCTCGTAAAGTCATCCACTAATGGATGATAATTATACTCTTCCTGTATAGATTACATCTAGTGTATGGGTCTTAATTCTCAGTCATAGGGGTTTTTTATGTCAAATGGTATGGGAGAAAATTAGCATCAATTATATTCATATTTTTTGGGATTTTTTGGATTCCATTCTAGAAAATTTATTTACCCTTCTAATAAAATGGGAATTTGAGTTCTCAATAGAACTCATACCTTGTCCCACAACGATTTTAAAGACGCCTTATATAATTTCCATAAATGAGTTACAAGAATTAATGAAGAAACTCGAAGAAAATATTTATAATGGATTCCTTCTGCCAAGTGTGTCACCTTTGGATGCACTGGTTCTTCCTGTGAAAAAAAGAAGGATCAATGCGACTCTGTATTGATTATTAGGATTTGAACAAGATCACAATCATGAACAAGTGTAATCTTCCCCATAATTATGGATTGTTTGATCAACTAAATGGAGCTCAATGCTTTTCCAAGAGTAACCTTCATTATAGATATCATTAATTGCGGGTCAAAAAGAAGGATATACCCAAGACATCATTCCATTCTAGGTATGGAAACAAAAAATATATAGTGATTCATTTTGGTCTTACAAATGCCCAAGTTATCTTCATGGATTTAATAAATAGCGTTTTTAGAAACTACCACGATCAGTTTTTGGTATTATTTATAGATTATATTGTAATATATTCAAAGATAAAGTAAGATCGTGATGATCGATTGATAATTGTACTAAATACCTTATAGAAGGAGAAACTAAAGAAAAATTTTACAAACTATGATTTTTGGATGCAAAAGGTTTCATTTTTTGGTCACATAATCTCAATAGATTGTAAATCTTTATATCCATTACAGATAAAGGCTACTAGATGTTGTCATAGACCAACCATTGTGACTGAGATCAGTAGCTGTCTTGATTTTTCTATATAGTATAGACAGTTTATGTAGAATTTCTCATGACTATGTAATCCCCTGACCATGTTAACTCGGATGGGTGTAATGTTCCTCAAGGAAAACGAATTTGATGAAAATTTCAAGGAACTGAAGAGAGGGTTAGTAATCACACACATGCTTAAAATACCCTATAGTGGTGAAGATTTTGTAATCCATAATTATTTTTCCAAAAAGGGATTGGGATTTGTTATTATAAAAATAACATGGTTTTCAATTATGCCTCATGGAAGCCAAAGATTCATCAGAAAAATAACTGATGGCAAGATTTCGAGTTATAAGAAATAATTTATCCCTTAAAAATATGGCGGAATTATCTTTATAGAGAAAATTGTGATATATATAGCGATCATAAAATTCGGAAGTATATGTTCATACATAAGTAGTTGAACATGTTTCAGATAAGATGTTTTTAGTTGAAAAAGAATTATGAATTCTCAATGCATTACCACCATGGGAAAGCAAACAAGGTGGATAATGAATTGAGTCAGAAGGATCATTCAAGCTTATCCATTATAAGGATACCAAAAGATTGAATATTTGAATATTTTCAAAATATTGATCTAGAAATCGAGATCAAAGGGTAAAATTTTATCTTTCTCAAATCAATGTTCAAGTATCTATCCAAGTGATGAATATTTTTGAATTGAAGGAAGATGTAAATCTATAGATGCTATTTAGAAATGTTCTTGATTTTAAACTTGATCTAGATGAACTGATATGATTCAGAAACAATGTTTTTGTTCCTCTTAATACAATTTGAAGAAGGATATGTTAGAGTAAGCTCATATTTATTCATTATCTCTTTATCATGGAAGTATGAAGATTTAAAGGGAATTGATAGAATAATTCAGGTATGATGGAATGAAGATATATATCACAGAGTTTGTATCTTAGTTCTTGGTATGCCAACAAGTTACTATTGGAACCAAGGCTATTCTTTGATGTAAATTGAGTAAGGTTTGTTTTTTTGTCAATCCTCACACTGAAGATCAATGATTTTGTAGGGAAAGGGATCCTATAGTTGAAAATGACAATATTATTGGAGGTGGTATCATTTCCAATTGTTTTCCAAAGTTTTGGGGTCGAAAATTTGAATGACGGATTGCATCATGAAAATTTGATTTTATTGATGGCCTTATAAAAATATGGGAAAGGAATTAGTTACACAAATATGGGCATCAATAATAGTGTTTTGTGAAATCTCAAGGATTACTAACTGTGCTCTATGTGGTAATGATGGGAATCCTGAAGGAAAAATAATAAGAGAATCATGAACAGTGATGGTGATATATACAATTATGGGAATTGGAGTATCATAGTGCACAATGATTTGATGGACAACATTATGACAACATCAAATCCCAATGGATCTCTGTGAATGGAGGAGCAACAAAAAGGTTGTTTTTAAACATATAGAAAATCCTCAAAGAGGTGGTAGAGAATTGAGAATAGTTGATCCTATACATATAATGCTACCCCTATTCAATTCATATGAATTTTTTCAAATAAATTTCAGAATCACGTTGATTTCCTAAATCCAAGGCATCTCCCGGAAACTAACTTTCCATGTGAACTTGATTATCACAAAAATAATTGTTAAATCTTAACTATTCTTATTTTTTTCTTAATGATTGATTCCTGATGATACAGTATTCCATGTTGATTCAATGAGAATTATTTAGGTATTTTTTTTCTAAAAATACAGTTAACATCAAAAATGTAGTTAGTTCCATGAAGTAAAGATGATTCACAAAGGTAATGATCTTTGTGAAGGAGCTTCAAAACGGAGCATCACAAAAGGCAGTTTTGAAAATCAGTTTTCAGCAAACAGTTCTTTCAAATTGAATCAACTCAGGTATATAGTTCATGAAGGGTCTTGTTCTAGATAGGTAAAAAGATAATAATTCCAATCCATTAAAGTTCCCTTCATTTCAATTAACTGAGTAAGGCTTCAGCCCAGGTAGTGATCTAGTGGGAGTCAACAGAAGTGTTCTGAGGGACGTAGTGATCTGCCCCAAAAATCAAATAAAGATAATGAACCTGGAATAAAGTGTCTATTTCTGAACTATTGTATTCCACAACTAGAGATTATTAGTTGATTTAGGTATAACCTAAACAATATTGGCATATTCTCATTGGACAATCCCTTTGTCGTGAACCACGCAAAACAGTTGTGTTGTCTCTTATCATGTGAATGTTTTTTTGATGCACTATTCCAATAGACAAGTTTTATGAGAACCTACCAACATTGGAACAAGATCGATTATTTTAAAAGAAAACTTTGACTCCCTAATTCACCCCTCCCCTCTCAGGGTGATCTAGGGTTCTATAGTTATGGATAAAAGTCAAAATTCAATGGGGGTGTTGCATCCATTAACCATTCAAAAATTTAAATGGTTGAACATCCATGTGGTATTTTTCATTGGACTACAAAAAACTCTAAAGTTTTTTGTTCTATATGTGTGGTAGATGATATTCATAATAATTTATCACATTTTATCTCTATTAGAGAGGACTTATCTCTAGACCAACATTACAGGATAAACATTAATCATGTGGTTATGTTGTGTGGAGTACCACATTCCATTATATCATATATGGATTTTATGTTCCCCTCAATGTTTTGGTGAATTATTTTTCAATAAATGGATATATAATTCAGTTTTAGAAATTATTATCATCCTCAGATAGATAGTTAGTATGAGAGAACAATTCAGACCCTATAGTACATGTTGAGGTCATGTTCTCTAGATTTCAAAGGTGGTTGGTATCAACACCTTCCTCTATTTGAATTTTATTACAGTAATAGAATTCTATAATGTTTCAAATGGATCCTTATGAAGTCCTATATAGTAATAAATGTAGAGATCTAGCATTCTGGGATGAGGTTGGAGAAAGAAATATATTGGGACCTAAGATTGCAGAAGAAATGGTCAATAAAGGTAGATCAATTCAGTATCAAATCAACATCTCTTAAAGTCAGAAAAAACGTTTTACTAATAACCGATGGGAATTTTTTGTTAGGGAAAATGTTTTTATGTAATTCTCACTCAAGAAGAAAGTTTAGAGGTTCAGAAATAAAGGGAAACTAAGCCCTAGGTATATCGGTCCATTTGAGATTTTCGATTGTATCAGGATGGTAGCCTATCACTTTGAACTGCCTCAAAATCCATCTCAAGTCCATGATGCAGTCCATGTATCTATTATGAGTAAGAACATACCTGACCTTTAACATGTGCTAATCTCAAAGTTCATACCTCTGGAAAGCGATCTTTTTTATGAGGAACAACCTGTTGAAATTCTAGATAGTACATAGAAAGTTCTATGAAACAAGACCACTCACCTAGTAAAAGTTTAATTGAGAAATAAATAGTTAGCGGAAGAAACATAAGAACACAAGGTTATAAAAAAGTGAAATTATACCCATTTATTTTTACTTGAGTGGTTAATTTTTTGGAAAATAATTATTTTAATGGGGGTGGAATGTAACACCCTATGTTTTTATGGATAATTTTTTTATAAAATAAATTAATTTTCATTTATTTCATAAAATTAAGTAATTAAAAAATTCCTTTAAAAATGAACTTAATTACTATACGCTACATGGAAAATTGAATTGTTGTAAAATACACACAACAACCAATTATCATACATTAGACTCACCACTAACTTGGCGTAAGTAACATGAAACACTGATGTTTCTACAAAAATCATTTTTTATTTGTAATTATTTAAAGAATATATTTATAATATACCCATTAAAAATATTAATATTAATAGTAATAACTACTTTTAAAATAAGGCTTATAGTGGTTTTATTTAAATAAAACACATTGTAAATGAATGATATAAGTTTTGTAATGTCCTTGTATGTTTAAAAATACTTTTTTCTTAAACGAATGAATTTTAATGACCTTTTGTGAAAAATAATAAATATAATGTTATACATATTTTGATATTTTTTTTAATAATTTTTTTTTAATTTATAGCATTGAAATTTTCTTATAGGTAATTTTTTATTTTTCTGAGAAACATCATTTTTTGATGAATAGTAAAAAATATCGAATTTTAATTCAAAGATACCTTTTCATCTAATATATTTATAATGGTAAGTTATATTTTAATTTGGTTTGAAATTTTAATTATATGTTGTTTTATTAATTAATACAATATATGCCATTGGAACTAATTTCACATTGAAATTGGACATAAAAACTTATCAAGCTTTTGATCATTTTTACTTTAGAAACCTACATGTTCATCCCTTCAACGAGATTTTTTTAAATTAAATTCAACCACTTATGTGATTTGAATTTTTTAAAATGGATTCCACATTTGGAATAATGATAATTTATAATTTATAATATGGTCAATATAATTTTTAACCAAAAATATTTCTGAATTTAATTAACATTAATTACATCAATTAAGGTAAAATTTAGATTAATTAAGGATGAAAACTTTAATTTATGATCCAAAATGACCTAAAAATTTTTAGAGGTGCCATTTTATGGACATATTTCGACTCTATATTCAATTTTCTATACTTTGGATCATTATGGTAACCACTTTCATCATTAAAACGTGGGTGTAATTCTATCCTCAAATATTTATAAGAGTGACACTCCTCTCCAATAATAAAAAGGCCTCTTATCCTCCAACTTCCTCACAGATTTAAAATCACTTATGTTTGGAAAATATCTACCAAATAAACATCCCCAAATTTCTCCCTTACTCCTATAATCCTACCATTGGGATGAAATAATTCCAAGGAATCCTTTTGGAACAAAGCAAACAGATTTACCTGATTAAGAGGTAAACACTTTTCTCAAGATGCATTCTTTTATTTTCCTTATCCACCCCTTACACTATCATAATTACATGGTTTTATAAAAACACTAATATAATAAATATGATATTAGTTTTTTTGTGATACTTTTTTTACCTACACTTACACACACCTCCATCTAATGGGTAACGAATATAATGTTTATGTGTACAATGATCTACCGCCTCACAAAATGATGATTGTTCATTTTTTATTACTGCCACTCATGGTGGAAATTATGATGGATTATATATTTATATAATATATATTATTTTTATCATGTCTTTAATATTCATTAATACTTTTAAAACTCATATCCTTATACTTTCTTATAGTTATAAATATGATAATTAATTTGAGGTAGTGTGGACTACCACCCCCTAAAAGCGATGTCATTTGTTCACAAACTAAATGAAATGTTTTAAGGAGTGGATTAGTGAACATTTATGATATATATCATATAATTATTATAATTATAATTTAATAATTATATATTTATAAACATATTTCATTTACCTTATTTCTTTCAATAAAATAATAAAAATAGAAACAACCTTCACGCTTATGTATGGCATACCGTCTCCATGATTTGTGTATTCCATTTCATACTTATATGTTATACAGAATATTATAACACACATATACAAATTTTTTATGATATTTAAATTATTATTTACATTCTCCAAATCATGATATATGTATAAGGACCAAATATACAACAAATTAAGACACATGAAAAAGAACAAAGTGAATTTTACCCGATGTGAAACCTTAACATTGGATTGTTAATAGGAGGGTAATATTTGGTCACAATAAAATAATATAAGGTATTAGATATAACAATATGGTTCTGTACAAGATTTATAATAAACTTATATTTATTAAACTGGAGTTTTGAATGAGTACAATGAGATTCAAGACACTTAGTAAGGGGGTTTCATCTCACTTTTAATTTCCATGAGATACATTATTTATTTACCATGAATTCCTTTTGTCTAGTGTGTATACATTACATGGATGTATTTTATTGTTAGAATACTAAAATTTATGGTTATTTATATATCAATTTTAAGATCCTTATTTCATGAGGTTTTTTTTCCAAAAGCAACCAAATCGGTAAGACATTTTTGTCTCAGTTTTTCTTCATTGAGACACATGTTTTATTATGTACCAATATTTTGTCAAGGGGTATACTCTTCCATATTACATATTATATCACGAGTATAATTATTTTCGTGATATTTTAAAATTATTTAAATTTATGTATTTTACATGGAGAGTATGATCCCAATTTTCCATGTTATAGGATTTTATTTAAATAATTTCATCTCTTTTCATGATTGTTAATTTTTATGCTTATTTTGATGAAATATTTTGACCCATCTCTCAAGAACACTAAAAAAATTCATCTCCTCTATTTTTTAATAATATCTTAATTTTATTACCATTTTATACGCTTTATTAGTTAAGATATTTATGAAAATGTTATTAAAAAAATCTAAATGTATTTCGCTCATCGGTCACGAATCAGTTTTATTCAAAAGTCATGTCTCTAAAAATGTCTTGAAATGATCCATGGAGATAATTTTCAAGGAAAAAATGTTTTTTGGTTTTTAAAGTTTTCATTATATTTTTTTAATAATATTTTCAAATAAAACTGTTTTCTCATTTTTTTTATGTTTTAAAGAGAATTTTTCAATGCACAAATGATATATTTTGCAAGAAATTTTTTTAAAATATATTTCAAAATTAGTTCCTCTATAAGATAACATAAAGTGGTGATAATCATTCCTTTATAGTGAAATTATTCAATGTATCCATTCATATTATTTCTATAAATTGATTATGATTTGATGGCATGATGTTTATGAAACGAGTTTCTCTTTCATGGGTTATATGATTTTGAAACCTGTTTCTTTTTCACAAGTTATGATTTGAGGAAACGAGTATGAAACATATATAATTTCAATTAATCAATTGATTTTATAAAATAATAGTGAAAAATTAAACAGTATTTCATGGGGGTATAAAATAATAGTTTCCCAAAGCATCACTGATAACAATGTTAGCAAAACCCGGGGAAAGAAGCTCATAGTGCAAATATCTATAAGAGGGTTTTAAGAGGATTCATAATAAGGAAATAATTCTATTACATTTTCAATTTACTAATATGTGAATATAAGATCTATGTCATTAGAAATATAAGCCTTTATTATATGGATCAAGTAAGTGATCTACCAACGGGTATGAGATAAGTCTTTAAGGGTGAAACAATTGATCTTGAAGTCTATTTCCACACATGAGAGAGAGATTTGGAGAGATTGGAAAAGATGAAGAACAGTGAGAATGACCTTTTCCTCCGCTACTAGTGAGTCACTAGCACCATATGTAGCATTATAGGCATACACCACTGATCCAATGTTGTCACACCCCACACCACCCCAGAAATCATCCCCTATTTGTATACCCCATCAATGATTAGTTAAATTACCTATAAGGGGGTGACTTGAACAACCATAAACCCCTTATTATAATTCTAGGAACCCTAGATTTTCTGGAAGCAATGAATCTGAGAGAGGGGAGAAAATCATGGTGATGTGTTAGGATAAAAAAGTCACCGACCTTGTAGTGGGCCTTCACTATCAGGGCCATAGAAGATGGAGGGTGTCTATTTTAGTGAGCTGGATTGTGGACATGCCAGAAAGACCAGAATCACAAAAAAGAAGGGTCATTTGCACATCATCCTCATGGTTAGGCATGCTAACTCCCATAACATATCCCTATATAAACTGCCCAATATAATCCACCGCACTAGGTGGAGTAATGAACTCCCCCAAGTCACTCTTGGTTCTTCTTTCCCACTCACCATGAAAGAAGAGGTTCATTGTGGTTTCTTTACTTGGGAATGAGAAATATGGGAATTTGGAGGCCATATTAATGCATTTACTCTTAACTATTGTGTCCCTAATAATAGTGAAATTCCCAACCCTCCAATTTTGAAACATATAATTAATTGGGATAGACTTACACCACAGTCTTCTCCCCTGGGGATAGGGATAGACTCCCTCTACATTATCTTTCTATAATATTTGATTATGAATCTATCAGAAGGTGTGCTCAAGAAAATTCATAAGTCTGGGCCCTAATCTAGCCTGATTTCATCAACTGTTTTCAATTTTATTTTATTGATAATCTCTTAGATTATGTAATGTTAGGATATGTCCAGATTGAAAGTACTGTATGGGGTAGGGAATCATGATTCCCCTAGTGGTTCATCAGACCATTCACTCTGCCACATGTTTGTGTTTCCCTCCCCCATGATCCATAATGATTGATTTTGAAAAACCCAGATTTAGTGGTTCAAGTTATTCCAATGGGGGAATGGGTTAACTCTTTGTTTCTTAAGGATTGTAACCATACTTACCTCTAATATATGATTGCATGTTTACGACACCCATTTCATTTGATGGGTTTTGATATGATTATTTATGATCTTGTGGAACATGTATGTATGAAGTCATTATGATATGGTTGGGAACTTTATATCCTTCCAATGCACTGGGTAATGATTTATATCTCATGATATAGACATTTCTTGAAAGAGAAATGAAATCAGTTGAGTATTATAGAGAATGAATGAGGGGTTAACTCTGTTCAGTAATTCAGGGATGTAACAGGGTGTGAACATAGTTCAGTAAATGTCTTCTTCCACAATGATGGTATCATTAACAATTACTTTACTTCTACGGAAAACACTATATATACTTATGTGTCTTCCATAATTCCATGTTTTATTCCAATGTTATGAATTCACGGATTACATTCTTTGTTTTCTTATGATTCTTATCTTATGAACTACCATGATTTATACCATGATTTATGTTTATGATCTTTGATATTCAAGGTATGTTCTTTTATTTTCATGATCATGTTCTCATACCCTTATGCTCATGCTTATGATTATATATATCCTTTATTTACCATTACAGAGATTCAGAGCTCACCCCTTTTTATATTTCATTACCCAAGGTTGTGAATAAAGGTATTATGTTTGATGAGTCCAATAAGGGTGTTAGTCATGAATAACCTAGTGGGAGATAATGAAGCTCAATTATGTACTAGTATTTATGTTTCCATGTTTCCAAAGGCACTAGACTAGTAAAGTCTTTGGGAATATATTTGTATATTTTTTATGTATTCTGAAAAATTTATCTATTGTTATTTTATGAAAAGTGAGGGTCAAGATACGTACCTCATTTGATTCTCCTCCTCCTCCAATTGAGTCCTCAGTTGGCTGATAATCTCTATTTTAGAATTAAGGATGTTCCCTCACTCAATTTATCCCCCAGACATTAGATTCCCTATTTGGACTTTTAATGATTCCAAGTACTCTTAGACTTATTTTCAAGCCAAGAAATGTCTAGATGTTGACTTTTTTATCCTCCCACTCATTAAGGAAGTCACAGACCTGTGCATGAGGACCATGATCATCCACCTCTCCACTGCCCATATTATATTTCCATTGGTAGAGGGACCCCTTCCAATATACCAAACATTGTATCGAAATATATGTATTGAAAATATAAATTCTTCTCTATGCCTTGTAATATACGTTGTTATTGTCTTCACTAAACTCTGTCCCATAGTTTTATTTCTCTTTCGGGTGTGTAGGATCGTAATTATTATAGGCCTCATGAAGGGTAGTATTATTTACCTCTTCTGCGATCCTATCAGATATGTTGGGATCTAGATAATGAGGTCAGTCATCTTTACTTGACCTCTCCTCATCAGCCTCGTATCTGTTAGCCTCAAGATCTACCCCACCAGTGGTGTCACCCATGACCACAATATACTGTTCACTCGGGACCATGTTCAGGTCTTCTTGAAGAACAAAATATTCATGGATCAGGACAACAATTAGATATGGGGATCGGGATGCTCCAATTATATTTGCTTTCATAGAATGAAACCTTTAGAGTAGTAATTTGAGATAGAACATGTTAGTAAATTTGATCGAAAAATTACTAGTTAATATTGTGTGAGAGTGAATGTCTTAAAACATCTAAATATTTTTACATTCAATCCAAATGTATTGTTAGAAAGCTCCACCATGGGAGACCCCTCGACTCTATTTGTTATATTGGAATCTGGTACATGACCTCCCAACATTTCTTGAACAAGATCTATATGAAAACATACATGAGGATAAAACAAAAACATTAATGGGAAGGCTCGAGTTAATGTAGGAATGGGGAATATGGATTTAGATGAACTCTTACATTAAGGTAAGTGAATTTAAATGATGAGTTTCTCCCAGAACACCACTTCGTCAGAAGTGGAAACTTTCATTTGAATTCTTGGAAGTGTTCCCTTACAAATGATAGGGAGGACCTAGGCTCTGAGTTCATTAATATGAACTCCTGGACTGGACCACCCACTACTTCATCAATGAGCATTCTCCAAGGAGTGTGATTTCCAGCACCATGTGGTGCACTATTTCCCCCTCCAACAGGGGCCCCTTTTCTATTTCCATGTATCAATTATACATTTTATGTTTTAATTAGAGATTATAGATAAAAAACAAGAAGGGTAGATTAAGGTAGGTATGCTTATAGGATTACCTAATTATGTTTTACCAATTCATCATTGGAGGCCTAAATTTCACCAATCTCCCATGGAGTCCCCTGATCGGAGGATGTTCCCCAGGATTCTTCATTAATGGATCCATGTGTTTCCTCTTCCTCTAAATCCACCTCATATGAGCCACCAATTCATGGTGTCCCATCCCATCAATCACCATTGAACATCACCCTCACTAGGGTGGTAGGAGGATCATATGCCCTATGCTCACATGTGACAGTGTCCATATCTCTCATCTAAACAAGCCACTCATGGAAACTCACCTAGTCCATGAATTAGTAATTCCCATCCTATAAAAGCACAACACTATCTCTTATCCTCTTTTTTCATAGTTCCCCCATCGATATTGATGCATGTAGAATCCTCTGAGTCATCTAAGGAAAGGGAAATATTTCATCGATAGCTAAATCTACAAATTACTTCATATTCTTTCTTGGAGCCTCCATATATCTCCTCACCTCAGGGAACTCCCTACATGCCCCAAATAACTCATGTGGGACCCTTATCCTCCATGGTGTGGGGGTTTAATATATTCTTGCACTCCCCTCACCATAGTGCTAACATTAGCTTCCATCATCATCAAATATTATCCTCATATGAAATTCTACCCACCACCTTTTTTCCATGATGCCTCACTCAAATGACTGATCGACCATATATGATTCCATAAGATGGCTTCCAGGTATGATGCAACCTAGTTTCTAGAATAAATTAATAGTCTAGTAGTGATGTTTGTTGGAAACTATATGATTTTCTCTCCTAGGCCCATGCATTTCAACATACACCATAGAAGTTAAAGGATACATGGATTTTGTTCCTCATATACCCCCATGTAAACTCTCTTCATTGGATATTTGGGGCACCCAAACTGCATGGAGAATAGTGGTGGAGCATTCAGTTTATAGTGGACAATGCTATAAAACCTTTCCACTAGCACTCATCCTAGGAAACGATGTAGGTACTCATTCTGTTCGTATGTCCCCTATAGGTTGTCCACCATCGGTCCAATATATTTTAAAAATGGGTGGATGTTTATGTTTTCAGTGTTTCTAATCCCAAACATGACCCTATGATTATCAAGAATCACTTACTAGACACTGTAATGGTTGGGAAGATATAGCCATAGACTGAAATTCAGTGGGATGATGGAATTTAATAACTCATAACCCCCATCATGTAATGTGATCTAAACATGAAATAAATGAAACATGTGACAAAAAATCCTTAGTGTATCTCCCCT
Source organism: Viscum album (assembly GCA_963277665.1). Classification (NCBI taxonomy): domain Eukaryota; kingdom Viridiplantae; phylum Streptophyta; class Magnoliopsida; order Santalales; family Viscaceae; genus Viscum; species Viscum album. Next base: position 530,655,597 of record OY728159.1, on the reverse strand, counting down.
AGCCATATGAACCAATAGGCTAGAGATTTGGGAATGAACGTGTACCCCCCATGTTCACTATAACAACCCAATCATAACGTATATAAACATTACACCATTTTTTCAGAATACTTAAAACATTACACAAATATATTCCCAAAGACCGTATTTTTTTTAGTTCCTTTTTAATCATGGAAATGTAAACAATGGTACATGACTGAGCTACATTATCTCCCACTAGCTTCTCTAAGACATGAACCCCTCTCAAAATTATCATACATAAAATATATCTTTGTAACATAGGTAATGAAACATAAAATGGATTGAGAATAGTTTATAAACAATGGTAAACAATGGATATATTAGAATAAAAATGAGAATAAGGGTATAATAACATGATTTGAAAATCATAACCTTTATATCAAAGACCATAAACATGAATCATGTCATAAAGGATAGCAGTTCACAAAGAATGAATCTTAAGGAAATATAGATCATAATCCCTGAAAACATAACATGGGTATGATTTTGAATATGTGTAGAACACATATACATATAAAATCTTATTTCAATGATACCTTCCAAGTCCTTCATAATATTTTAGGCTTGGGTTAATCTCCCATGTACCTACATAGTACTTTGGCTAATAGCCTATGTACCATCTTCTCTTCTGTATTGGGCTACAACCATTGTAATTTTTTACTTACATACTTGGGCTGTAACCCATGCACCTACTTTTTTTAATGTATGAGCTATAACTTGAGTACACTTTGTGATCAAATTCCAGTTTTCATTACCCAATGCATTAGAGGTATAGATAGGTAACACACATCACAAAATAAAATAATGTATACATGTTCCATATGATAATAAAACAATCATCATATTGTGGCTCATAAAAAGATATGGGGTACAAAAACATCATATCATAAACCATGAAATGAAATGGGTATCATAATAATTTAATCATGTAATTATGTATGGAAACGAGATAGGTCTCATAATAATTTCATCCAATCACCACCCATGAAAAAAAGTAGGTTTAAAAGGCATATAACACGTGGAAGAGAAACAGGTGTCTTAAACATCATTCAATCAAAACATAATCCATTTATGAAATAAAATGAATTTTTTTCATGGATAGTATCCATATTTATTCATAAACTAAAACAAATTATTTCATCTTATATGGAAAAGGATTGTGAAATATCACTATAAAACATTATTAAGGATAATTCACTTTCATTAAAAATATTCTGTAAAACCATTTCAAAATTCCCTTTCCTATAATGAAATATTAATAATTGCCTTTAAATGATTTATTATGGAAAATATATTTCCATATTTGAAAAAATATCTTAAAAATAGAAATCATTTTTAAAAACTTTCTTCTTTGATAATAGTTTTGAATACATTTTGAAGATTATTTTCCTTGAAAACTTATAAAAGAATCCTTAATAAAGTTTAAAAACAATTTTCCTTGAAAACTTATATATTAATCCAGATGTTTTTTAAAAAAAATTACATGAAAATTTATAGAATACACTTAACAAAATTTCGAAAACCATTTTCTTTGAAATGATATAAAATAGTATTCAATACACTTTGAAAACATTTTTCCTTGAAAACATATAAATGGAGATTCAGAAAATTTTGAATTCATTTTACCATAAAAACATAGAAAATAATATTGAAAATATTTAAAACTCTTTTTAAAAATAAAAAACCTTGGAAATAATTTTTTTATAAAAAACTTGGTTTTTAAAGATTCGATATTTCTGTCCGAATGGAGAAATAATTTTATATTCTCATAGAACCATTTTCTTAATTATCTTAAGTAAAAAAGTGTGGGAAATTGGTACTAATACATGAATATTTCTTGGGTAAAAAGATAATTTGTAAATTCATTATTTTTCTTGATATATTGATGAAAATATTTCATCAATGGAAGCATAATCATAAAAATCCAGAAAAACATTGAGATTTTAAAAAAACTATTAACACTTTTTTAACATTTCCACAAAATATATATAAGAAAATAATACCAAATTAATCATAAAATATCATGAAATAATGATATTCATTATATAACATGGAAAATGTTGGTATATACACCCCATATAAAAATATAGGTGCATAACATGATTTGTATCTCAAAGAAGACAACTTGATATGAAAATTAATTTACCAATTTGGTTTGTTTAAACCTTAAACCCCATGTAAGAGAGATTATAAAATGGTTATTTTAATTCCCATAAATTTAGTTATAAGAATAACATTATACATTCAGGGGTATTATATACAACACATATAAGAAATAGGAGGTAAACATGGATTGTTTCTTGCAAAAAATAAAATTGAGACAAGATAACCCTTACTACACGAGATACTTTAGTATCATGATCTCATGAAATGACAAAATAAATTAAATATTTTAATATAATTAAATAAATTATTTTTATTAGGAAACATTTCATAGGTCAGTATATACACCACACAAAATAAGTGATTGGTGAATATGACATGTATCCCACAAAATAAAAAAGAAAGATTAAATCCACTTACCTCATGACTTGACTCTCTTCATACAGATTAATAATAGTTTATAACCAATATAAGTTTACTATGAATCTAAAAAATTACCATAATATTATATCTAATACCATATATGAATTTATATTACACAATTATTAAAAACATAAATTTAATGTTATGTTTCGGCTAATAAAAAATTTCTCTTGTGTTTTGAATTGATATATTTTTTGTCATCAAAGTTATATAATGACATCTAAAATGAAAAACAAGATATAAATACCATATATTATTATTATATTTTTATTTATATTAATCTATAAAATATTCTAATCTTAATCAAAATACATCATTCATGGAGACGGTTGGTCGTACATACACATGAATGTTGTTTCAATTTTACTATGATAGTGAAAGAAAGTAAGTATATGAAATGTACGTATATATATTTATAATATCATTACAGTATAAATATTAGTTAATATATATCATATAATAAGAATAAACCCATCCTTAATACATCTCATCTAATCTGTGAATTAATCAAATCACATTTAGGAGGTGGTGGTCCACACTTCCACAAATGAAGTTATTGTATTTAATAAAAATGGGAAGGAATGCGTTATGTGTTATATAATAATTATATAAGCAAAAAATAGCATTCTGATAATAATTTCAAACCAAAAGTGGTGTTAAAGAAAAAAATTGAACAACAACCTTTCATGAGGCGGTAGTTCATCATACACAAGAACTGTAAGTTCATTACCCATTATATGAATTTATATGGATGTGTAGGTATAATACAGGGAATAAAAACATAAATGAATACTTATTATAATGAAATTTTTATATAATAATGTAATAATAATATTTTATTGGGTGGAAATTGAAAATGAAACAATGCTTCTTGATGAATGGTGTTACCTCTTCTTTGGGTAACTCCTTTTGGTTTGCATCAATGGTAATATTTGGATGGAAATATTCCAAAATTTTGGAATCAAGGAGGAATTTAAGTATGTTGATAGGCGAATTGGGTAGATATTTTCAGAACATATGTGGTTTTAGAGGTGGTAAGAAGGGGGATTTTGTTGTCTTTTATAAGGGAGGGAGGGTACACCCTTGGGATTTTTTTAAACATGTTTAGTGTACCGATGTTTCTACCATAAAAAAATACATAAAATAAAATAACACTCATTAATATAAGGTTTATTATATAAATATGGTCATTCAGTTGGTTTTTAACGTGGATCTAGGTCATTTTGGCTCTTAAGTATAGGTTTTGGTCCCTTTTTAGGCGTAATTTTACCTTAATTATTTAATTAAATTTAACCCCCTTCACTAATATTTTATTGTCAAAAATTATTTTTAAAATATTAGAATATAAATATTATACATTTTATCACCATTTATTTTAATTTTTTAGGTTGATTTCATAAAATTGGAAAAATTAAATTTATGGTTAATCTTGCATACATGGCGAGAAAGTGGGGTTTTATTATGAGATTGTTCAAAAGTTAATTATGATTTTATATTTTAATTAAATATAAAAATAATAAATCAACCTAATTATGATTAAAATATTTAAAATTTATCTATTTTTACATTTTAAAAACTATTAATATGATTTAACAATAATAAAATTATTTAAAAAAGCAGTATTGAATTAAAATTGCCTATTTTTCATTTTTCATTAAAAAATGATGTTTCTTAGATAATACAAGCAAAATAATTCCAAGATTAATTTTACTATATGTATTAAAATATAATATTTATTTTATCATATTAAATTTAAAAATGATTCTAATATTAATTTTATTATTATTCACAGAATGACATAAAAAGCATTTCTTTTAATAAAATAGTATTTTCAAATGTATATAGACTTTACTGAAAATTATATGTATTATTATAAATATGATTTATCTATATGAAACTATTATAAATAATATGTAAAAATTAGTTATCACTAATCATATTACTATGTTTAATAGATATTTTATAACTCTATCTTCTATATAATTATAATAATAAAATAGTGTTCCATAGAAATTCAATGTTTCGTGTAGTGAAAGACATGATGAAATTTCCTGTAGATCAAGATTAACATGTTATAGTTTATAAATAATTCCATGATTAGGTATCTCTTATAATAAAGGATATATTCATTATTTATATGTAATAAATAAATATCAAAAGTTAAATTAATTCAAAAAAAGAATTCAAAATATATCCGGGTGTTACTTTCTACCCCCCTTAAATTTAATTTCACCTTCAAAACTTTTCTTGGTTATTAGTGGTCTATTAATTGAAATTTTCATTCCTATAAACCCACATCATTGAAATTAATGTTGAATATTTTATTAGGAATGGAATTTCCAAAACATGATTATTAAATAAAGTAACTAATAACTAGGTTTCATCATGGGAGAATAATGGTGGAATGTGAAAATAGGGACATGGAAGAGAAAAATAACCATCATGATCTGATGGATAGTGATAGAGAACAAGGTAATCATAACATTAATAGTTAAAAATATATAAATATTTGATTACATAAGGGTCCATTTGATTCATCATAAAACAAGGTACTTGGATAACCTTTTCAATTTCTAGATTCATTCCCCAGAGTTAAATAATATTAATGAGAATATATAATTACTTGATTTAGTACAATATCACCATTTGTGATTCCTTTATTGATTTCCAATCCACCAATTTCTCAAAAATGGAAGGTGAGTTTTTCATTACTGATGCACTAACATTTCATGAGGATTATAAATAAAATGATAAGGTATTCGATTTTTCCTTATCAGAAAAACAAATTTAGAATGGGATATCCAATATTCATAAATATTCATATGGACATATAATAAATTATACTCTAAAACATTACCCAACGATTAACATAAATAATACAGTAAATGGAAATCTTTGTAACCCCTTTAGAAAATGAAAAAAATACAAAATTAGAATATATGTCAATAAATTAGCTTAAAAGTGATCCCCTATTTATCATAAAGTATCACCTAGTTGTCACATTCCAAATATGTTAATTCCCTCATCCTATATTCTATTGAATCATGGAAATATCCTGATTTACCATAAATCATTTTTGACAACACATATGATTCCTTATTCGAAATATTACTAGATATATTCCTTGAATCCAATAAGTTGTAAAATTTATCCCTGACAACATATGCCACATTCTCAAAAATTCATTTATCAATTCCATGGTAATATCTACCAAAAAGTCCACCTATTGGTATCCAACATCATTGTAATGTCCCAACTCGGCTCACCTCAAAGACAGTGGTCAGAACGTTGAGTTATATGACTTCGAGCGCATCTCCCCAAATGCCAGAGGGCTTTTGTATCCAAGGGGAAGACTATGACCTCATAGGTAATAGGTATTATCACAGCCAAAGTAAACAATAATTAATAATAACTAGCCGATGCATATAAATGAATAAACTACCTCGAAATCAATACAAATAATCCAATGGAATAATACTCAAGTGTGGATTCTCACAAAATGATGTCATGCCATGATGTATGTCTAAACAGGAAGTACAAAAAATAGAACCGAAGCATGGTATAAACTAAAAAGAAAATAAACAAAGTGTGACAACTGCATCACGAGCAAGGCTCAATCCACTACCTATGTCTCTACGTTAAGAAGAAACAATCAATCAAGAATCAGAAGTGGCACACTTTCCTTTGTCAATACCTAAAATCATATAATATACTCGGGTGTCAACGACACCCGAGAAGGGTGTGAGATAAAATCCCAGAAGGCCAGCACCCAAGATTTCTAAAACTTTCAATTTCTACAATGATAAAATGAAGTGTGCAATTTTATAACAATTTTAGATAATTAATTAAGTATAATAGAATAAATAAGACATCCTGTGTTCCAAATGACAGTCGTGCCTAATCACATACTTTACCCTAAGCGGGAAGTCTGAAAGGGTACCTATCATCAGAATGCACGTACATGTATATATATAAAATTCAAAAGAAACAAGGTAAATAAGAAAGATTTATAAACCAATCTTGTGATTTAACTTGGGGTCGTAGTCAAGTGTCAACCAGGTGCACTTCCACATATCAGAAGAATATCCCAATTCTCAGGTGACTTAAGTGGAAATAATATAAACCTTAAGTGCATCATTATTAAGGTTAAAGTTGAGAGTTAGAGTCTGAACTCGTATCGAAGGTATCGGTATGGACCATCCGGCAATTTATCTAATACCACCGAGCTCGTCTAGGGAAATATTTTGAGAGATCAAGTATCTCCCGAGGTATGGATTTACCCTGAGTCCATCCCGATCTCGATAAAAGGGGTTGAGTGTCATCTGACACTAGCCTAGCCACATTTCTAACGAATCCGTTCCGATGGGCCCTTTTGAAACCGGTATCACTCATAAGTAGTAGAAAGCCTGGGGAAGTCTCAATCCGGAAAAGCCAATGACATTACCCCCAACACAAAGAGGTAAATAGTCAAAAATAGATGGTCTAAGTGTGACCCTTAATACGGGACGCACCTCCTTTCCATGCCCTGAATTGAATTAAAGATTTTACAGTAGCAGATATGACATAATCAGCATATAAACTCACAGCTGGAAAACTAACCAGATTCACCTGTGCATCACAAGTTACAAATTAAATATTACAGAAAAAAATATTAATTAGGAAATATAATGCATCAACAAAAGTATATAAATTCACTTTTAAATAAATAAATTATTCCGCACAACCAACTACCAATAATCCAACAATTCTCAGTTTATAATTAATCTAAATTATTTATTTAAATTCAACATAACAAAAATATGATGCTCAATACATGTAGTTAATTGAATTAAATCACCGGGAATGCACATTTAAATAATTAAATTATTACACATAAACAACTACCAATGATCCAACAATTCAAGGTTCATAATTATTCTAAAATAATTATTATAATTATACACAACAAAAATATGTTTTGAAATACATGAAGTTAAATGAATTAAATACCTGGGCTAACAGATTTTATACCGACCACGTTAGCACACCCAAAGGGGTGTCTGACCACATTGAAAAAAAATTAAAAAAATTAATTAATGCCCAAAAGTGCTTCAACAACTAGATGAAACAAATAAATTAAAGAGTGTGTGTGAAATTGCACAAGGCCGATAGGCACCGACTAATGACAGAAGAATACGTTTTTATAAATCACAACAAAATAGATGGAAGTAGAGTATATGCCCTACCATATAGACATATACGATCCTATGATCCATGGTAGGCATTGATTTGACCTAAAATGGTAGAGAACTAAATATTTCAAAAAAAACCCCCCAAAATATAGTAAAATCCTTCTGCTACGAACTACACTTAGGATACACAACGAAAACCTACAGTTCGACTTATGCAAGGATAATCCTGCCCTAAGGTGTACTTTGCACTAGATGGCGAGGAAAATAGATGACAGATTGAGGATCTACAATCTTCCAATGGAGGAGTAGGGGGTGTGACACCTAGGGGGAGAGGGAGGTGCGTCGTGAGGGAGAGGAGGAGAGGAGGAGAGGAAAAAAGAAAGAATGATAATGAAGTAACCAAAGAAAAGAAAAATAAGAGAGAAAAAAAAGAAAAGGAAAAAAGAAAATAAATGTAAAATAAAATAATATAAAAAGGATGGGAAAGAAAAAGAATAAAAATAAATTAAAATGGAAATTTCCAATTTTAATTATTGTTACCTTTTTCCATAACATCATTTTTATTTTATTTATAATTTCATTGTATCCCTTAATTATTTTTTTTTTAATTTCATTTCATTTTTTATTATCACTTTTCAATCCTTAATTTATTATGTTAAATCTCGAACATCGCGCTAAAGCACAACATAAAATTTTTCATAAAATGTATGCAGTTATTTATGTTAAATAAATAACCGCTTAGGAACCACAGTGAGGTGCACTGATGTGCGCCCTGGGTCGCATTAAAGAATTAGTATAATAGAAACATAAATGGCTTGAGCCTTGATTTAAGTCGATAAGTACAAATAATTAAAATTATTATTATTTAATATAAGTCATCAATGGCACCATAAATAATTTAAAACAACAACCATTAAAAAAGATAACGGTCATTAAATAAATATGAATTGTTCATTTATATTTAATTTGAATAATTAATAATAACACATTTATTTCATTGCCCAATTATTATTTACAATACGACATAATTTATTAATTGTGAAAGTGAATTTTTATTGGTTGTCTTCAATTAAAATTATAATATTAATATCAAAATTATTATTATTATTTCTAACATCCAGAAAAATATACTTAACCCAATTAAATTATCTTCGGGTGCAATATGACAAAACATGTACCACTCGCAATAGTTATACCCTACCTAGGGTAAAGCCCACGTCTCGAAACAATTGGTGATGTCAGATTATTCATTCGACACACCATTTGTGAGAAAATAATTATTTATTATATCAAAAATGGAATAATTAATTAATCAAAAATAAATATTCAATTATCATGTGAGAGGGTGCCAAACACCCAATGCAAATCAAGGTTGTAACATACCTAAGGTAAACTCGGAGTTCCAGACAAAACGGTGATCTCAAATTTCTTATACAATGCACCGTTTGAGAGTTATTTAATTTTTTCGAAAAGAAACAAACACCTGTATCAATAAAATAAACTTAAAATTTTTATTCTATCAACCCCATAGTGTCGACTATCAAAATAAAAAGTTTTGACGCATGGTTTTCTAAACCGGCCTGCCTAGTTAATGAAAAAATTTAATTTCCTTCTCTTTTTCATCTGGTTGAAAACACAGGACATTACATCCTTTCCACCTTAGAACTTCTCATCCTTGAGAAGCCTTTGGGAACAAAATAATCCTCACACGATCAATAGTGTAATGCAGTCTCATATAAAATGTCGTGTTGTGTATCTAAACACCCAACTAAAGCTCAAACATTGGTTAAGAAGGAGTCACATAAGCTATTAAGATCTGATTCAACACTCATTTTGAAATTAAAACACTGAGATAATACCTATCCAAACATTTTCATCTAGAGATACAACCATGTCATCATATCATTAACTTTTTCCAAAGTTACTTCTCACCATAACTTTTAAACATTGAAAGTGGAAAATTCTGCATCACGATACCTTTAACCGTCAGAATTTCATACAACACAAACCCTTAAGCGTTCTAGCAACGCTTCTCTCTTGATTTACAAAATGTATAAAATGGTTGATTCCACATCTCCCTTAAATCCCATGACGAGACAAATTTTTATGAAATGCCCTTGTCAACAAAAACTGCACTCATCTCACGTGACAACGTGACAAAAAAAGGTCCTTCACTGACCGCTTTATTTAACAAGAGCAAGAAATAGTCTAGCCAATATTCCCGACCATTTAAGAAGAAGATCAGTTTAGATTACAGGTGTTTTATAGACTAAAATTCGATGTATTCTTCAAAGATATCTCATATTTAGAACAAACACGTCCACTAAAGTTCATACCTGACCTCTAGTGGCGTTCCTTGATTTAGGCATCACAGAGGCCGACAAAAAGTCTAGGGGAACCTCGGATTGGCACAAAAATATTAAAATAAACTAATTAAAGGTAGTTCATACTCCATGTTTATGAGTAAGATGTTGGTACAATGCCAAGGAAATCATATCAAAAAATTGAAAGATCCTAGAGCGGCATCATACTGGTGGTCATGTTAGATGAAAAGACGGGTGTACAAGAGTTCTTCCAAGGAATTCCTACACAGAAATCTGAGGGTCACTCAAAAATATCCAAATCCTCAATAAGAACAATGATTCAGTGTGAAATAGTGCAAAAAATCACACTAAAAGGGCCCAACAACTTTTAATTCTTAACCATGGCGTAAGACCGATGCTCTCTTACATCATCAAGTACGAAGGCATAATAGGGGACATGATCTTCACTGAAGGAAGAGTACACTAAGAGAATTAGAAGATTACCATGATAAAAACATAGAAAAAAGGGCATCAAAACCTAACCAAACTGACCGGTGTGTCAAAACACCCGAGTCTCTTGAAATCATCCTGAGTATTGGGACAAAATTGATTCCTTTTACATAGAATTCGTTTTACTATGAAGATGACATGAAATATATTTATCAACATAAGAATTTATGATTACACTGAACTCAACCAGTTCATCACAACATTAATAACTCAATGACACTGCGTACATGAACACATACTATCCCGAGGTGATACAGAAGACAGATGACTTTTAACTCAGGGGATGACGTATTGAATCATTCGTCACTATGAAGAAGAGAGGGTCGAATAACCTATGAAGAAACTGACCGTTCCTAAGGAATTTCTAATCTGATGGAAATGAACATTTCCCGATGCTCAAGCCTGAAACAAAATTCAAGGGAAACATGACCACCCGTCTGAACATGGGTGTTATTTTAAGCAAGGTGGACCAACTAGGGACAACGAAATGTGAAAGGTTCTATTCCAAAGAAACTCCAGGAAAAATTAAAACTACCCTTATAACATGGCATTGACAAGAGGACATTGCTACTGGTTCCATATCCACACCCTTCATATTTAATCACATTTAATCTTTAATCATCAAAAGATTTAATCGAAACCCCGAGTGTCATTTTGTCTCAAAACAAAACTCAAGGTACATGATCTAAAAAAATAACTCATGGGAAAACATTCACGTTTTATTAAACTCTACTTTAAATTTTTTTAAATTAATTGACTTCTTGTCCTTAATTAGTCAATTAATCACATAAAATCCTTTTAAGAAGATAAGGGAACCTACAAGGGTCCCACAAAGCTGACCTAGGATCATTAAAATGCAACCAAAAACAATTGTTTAATTCTTAAGAGTCAGAACACCCATACTCGATTATCTCATAAGAGACATGAACCAACTAGCATACTTAGTCCAAGTTGTTCTATTATGTAGTTAACCAATTCATTTAAAATTATAACATTCGCAAACACATATCAGCATAGATATATTGGTGGCTATCTATCTAAAAAGTGACTATACACTTTTTAGTTTTTGGCATTTGGATCGCATTCAAAGGAAACCAATTAATTTTAGCAAAGAAACCAATTACTTAACAAACAAGAGAGCAGGTCACTAAAAGATGCTCACAGAGAGCGACATGTTTTAATCACAGAAGTATAACATTTTAATCATAGAGACATTCTAATAAGCAAAAAATAATGATACATGGAAAACATGGTATTAAACCGAAATCATGGCAATAGACTATCATGCTAAATATATCACTGAAACATGGTTTCTAAAAAGGCATGCTAAATAATTATAGGACATGGAATAAATTCCAGGCACACAATTTGAATCAACAGTTAGCCATAAATGAAACTATATGGCATGGAAATATGCATGTCATGTGAATTCATATGTGCCTATTATGATGAATGTAGTTCTTCATCATTACCTTAACAGGCTAAGGGTAAAATATTATAAATTCCATAAATCCATAAGCAGCGCAAATTACACCAATCACTCAAGGTGAAATCATATCAATTGTAACATCAAAAATATTGAACAATAATCCCAACACAGGACACTTTGTCATTTCTCTTTCATAGGGTGATTAGTCCCAGGCACGACTATTAACCAAGCACAGACAAATTCCTAGTCTCCTTCCTACCAACCCAAAATAGTAAGAAAAAGGAAAAATACCACCTCTGATACCACTTTTTAACGTCCCAGCCTGGCTCACCTCTAAGAAGGTGGACAGACCGGTGGGTTACATGACCTCAAGCACATCTCCCCAAATTCCAAAGGCTACCGACAACCAGCGAGGGCTTTTTTGTGTCCAAGGGGGAGACTATTCCATCATATGTAATAGGTATTATCACAATATATGTAAAAAATAATTAATAAAAATTTGAAAAAGCATATAAATGAATAAAATACAGCAGAATCAATATAAATAATCCTACTATATAATACTCAAGTGCAGATGCTCATAAAACGATGGCATGCCATGATGTATGTCTAAAATGAAAGTACAGAAAAAATAAACCCAACCTTGCTATCAACTAAAAAGAAAAGAAACAAAGTGAGACAACTGCATCACGAGAAAGGCGCGATCCTCTACCCAAGTCTCAATCCTATGTAGCAACAATCAATCATGAATCGGAAGCGGCACACTTCCCTTTGTCTATACCTGCCATCTTATAATCTACTAAGGCGTCAACGATACCTAAGCAGGGTGTGAGATAAAATCCTAGTAGGCCCACACCCAAGGTGTCTAAACATTTCCATTTAACTCAATGATAAAATTATGTGTGCAACTATATAACAATTTCATATAGTTTATTAACTGCGATGTAAATAAATAAGTCCGCACGAGTTCCAAATGGCACTTGTGCCTAATCACGTGCTTCACCCTAAGCCAGTAGTCTGAAAGGGTAACTGTTAGAAGAATGCACGTACACATATATATATATATAACCTATAAAGAAATAAGGTAAACTAGAATTATGTGTAACCCAAGATTGTTCTTTAACATGGTGTCTATGTCAAGTGTCAACTAGGTGCACATCCACATATCAGAAGAATATCTCAATTCTAAAGTGACCCAAATGTAAATAATATAATGCTTTATAGCATCATTATTAAGGTTCAAGATGAGGGTTGGAGTCGGAGCCCGTCCCGAAGGTATCACTACAGAATATCCATCAATTTATCCTATACCACAGATCCTGTCAAAGGCAATCTTTTGAAAAATCATGTATCAACTGAGGCAAGGTTTTACCCTAAGTTTGTCCTAATACCACAAAAAGGGATTGAGTGTCATCCGACGCTGGCTTTGCCACATTGCCAACAGATCCATTCTAATTAGCCTTTTGGAACTGTTATCGCTCATAAGTATTAGAAAGCCGAGGGAAGTCTCAGTCCGACAAAGCCAATGACACCACACCCGGTACATAAAGGTAACCAGTTGGGAAGGGTGTGCCTAAGTGTGGACCTTAATATGTGACTCACCACTTTTTTCTACCCTAAATTTAATTAAATTATTCACAGTAGATGATATGAGATAATCAGTATATAAACTCACATCTTGAAAATTAACCAGATACACTCGTGCATCACAACATACAAATTAAATATTGCAACATAACAATACTAACAAGGAGATATATTTCATTAACATAAGAATATAAATTCACTTTTAAATAAATAAATAATTAAGCACAACCAACTATCAAAAATCCAACAATTCATGGTTCATAATCAACCAAAATTATTTATTTAAATTCAACACAACAAAAATAGGTTGTGCAACACATGCAGTTAGTTAAATTAAATCCCTGGGTATGTAAATTTAAATAATTAAATAATTCAGCACAAATAACTACCAATTATCCAACAATTCAAGGTTCATAATTATTCTAAAATAATTATTTAAATTAAACACAACAAAAAAATGTTGCGCAATAAATGCAGTTAAATGAATTAAATACCTAGGCTAACAGAATTTATATTGACCACGTCGGCACACCGAAATGGGTTTCCAACCACAACGTAACAAATTAAAAGAATTAATTCAGGATCAAAAGGGCTACAACAACATGATGAAACAAATAAATTAAAGAGTTTGGGTGAAATTTCACAAAGATGGTAGCCACCGACTAACGACAGAACGATGTGTTTTTATAAATCGCAAAAAAAACCGAGGGAAAGAAAGTAGACGCCCTACCTTATGGCCATAGATGATCCTATGATCTGTCATAGGATTTTATTTGACCTAAAACGTTAGAAAATTGTACATTTTAGAAAAACCCCAAAATTGGGCAAAATACATCCTCCAACAAACCGTGTGTAGGATGCACAATGAAAACCTATAATTCCATTTGCGCAAGGTTAGCCTTTCCCTAAGGTTTACTACGTACTAGAAATTGAAGAAAACGGATGATAGATAGAGGAGCTTCAGTCTTCTGTAGTAGCAGTAGGGGCTGTGCCGCCTAGGGGGAGAAGGAGGTGCGACATGAGGGAGAGGAGGAGAGGAGGAGAGGAAAAAAGAAATAAAGAAAAGGAAGAAAAAAAGAAAAGAAAAATAAGTGAAAAATAAAGGAAAAATAAAAAGGAAAATAAATGAAAAAATAATAATAATAAATATGGGAATGAAAAAGAATAAAAATAAATAAAAATGGAAATTTTCCCTTTTAATTATTTGTACATTTTTTCGTAACCCCCATCTTATTTTATTTGTATTTTATTTTTATCCATTCATTATTTCATTCAATTTTTTTAAATCTTTTCTTAACTCTTTTCAATCCTAAATTATTTATTTTAAATATTGAACATCGCGCTAAAGCACGACATAGTATTTTTCATAAAATGTCTATAGTTATTTAAATTAATTAATTAGCCACCTGGAACCCACAACGAGATGTGTGGATGCACTCCCAGGGTCACTTTAAAGAAATAGGACAACCGAAACATAAATGGCCCACACCTTGATTTTAGTCTATACATTAAAATTATTATTATTTATTCTATTTCATTAATGGAAACATTAATATTTTAAAACAACAAACATTAAAAAAAGATAATGGTCATTAAATAAATATGTATTGTGTATTTATATTTAATTCGAACAATTAATAATAACACATATATTACATTTACCAATTATTATTTACACTGAGACACAATTTATTAATTTTGGAAGTGCATTTTTATTTGATGTCTTCAATTAAAATAATAATATTTATAAAAAAATTATTACTATTATTTCTAATGGACAACAAATATATTTAACCCAATTATATTATTTTTACGTATGATATGGCCAAACGTCTACCAATCGCAAAAGTTATAACATACCTTGGGTAAACCCCACAACCCGAAACTATCGGTGATATCAGATTTCTCATTGGACACACCATTTGTGAGAAAATAATTATTTATTATATAAAAAAATGAAATAATTAATTAATTAAAAAATATGGAATTATCATGTGCGAGGGTTCCAAACACCCGATGTGAATCAAGGTTAGAAACTGCCTAGGGTAAAACTGATGTTACAGACCTAACAATGGTCTCAAATTTCTTATACAACGCACTGTTTGAGAGTTATTTTATTTTTTTGAAAAGAAAAAAACACGCGTATCAATAGAATAAACATAATATTTTTATTCTATCAATGTCATTTTGTTGACTATCAGAATAAAAAGTTCTAACGCTCTATTTTTAAAACAGGCATGCCAAGTTAATGGAAAAATTTAATTTCCTTCACTTTTTCATCCGGTTCAAAACATGGAATGTTACGATCATTATAATAACATTTAAAAAATATTGATGTTTACCTTTCACTTTATTATGTGATTCCTAGGAATATCACCTTTTCGTTAAATCAATTTTCTAGTCCATCCGAACCGTTCAACCTATTCATGTAAATACATAGTGAAAACCCTATGGAAAACAATCCTTATATATTTCAAAGATCATAATAAATGAATCCAAATAAAAAACACCTAGTTTACTCCACTTCATCCATAAGCCATTATCAAGGATACCTCATCCTATTACATAATACATCTTTCCTTTCACTTTTCTCATGTAGTCTCAAAATCATCACTAATATAACTATTACTCATACCACCTTGATTATTATCTTTTTTATCTTTACAATTGGTACACATATTTTAATAATGAAACTTCATTTCACACATAAAAAATTTGACATTTGATAATGACATTGGGATGCCAATATTCTCATCCATTTCATAAACTGAATGTTAGGTTTTTTATTACATTTACTTTCTTTGGGTACTTTTTTTCAATAATAAAAAAACTTCATGTTCCTCTAATAAATTCACAAGGGTTGTTCTTACCACATTCTTGACATTTAGGAAACTGAATATTCTTTCTTCCATAGTCTCTAGTTCCACAACTACTAGTTAACTCCATCGTTCTATTCTTGGGTGAGTTTGAGAGTTGGTTAAGGTGCACATTTTTAATCATGTTCTGTAAAAATTGATTAGGAATTATTACAACATCCTCCACTCAAATGATCTTTCCATTTGGCTTCTCATTCAGAATTTGTATATCATATTCATCATTGACATAGTTACTTTTGGTTCCCGCCATTAACTTAACCCAAAAAGCATAGAGTATGAAACAATTTTCATAGTGAGGGAACACATAATCATGAAATATAATCACTTATAGGATTTATAATTTAGGACACCATAATTAATCTATAATAATATAGGATTATACTTGGATATTCATATCTAGATTATTTTTAAATCCTTCATGATGGTTCATGATGAGTTTGGGAATTCCCAAAGAATATTCCCATGGAGTGTCAAACAAGGTGTGTATTAAGGATCATTATCTTATACTGTGTAACACTTGAGTCCAGATTGATACACCTTGTTGGAGTTTTTACTGCTATGTTCATTTTTTCTAGAACCACATTCACTTTTAGTATCTAGAAAGTGATTTATTATGAGAAAACCACTCTTTCTATCCATTACTAAAATTCTAGGAGATTTTGATATATTTTTCTTAATCAGTAGACTTATCCTTATACATATCATTAGATACCTCACTATAGTTTTCTCATCCTAGGTCCCAAAGGTTGACTAAACCTTGGATCTTATACCAACAATAACATCCCATTATTAACATACATCAACATTACATCATTTTTTGGAATACTTAAAATGTTACAAAAATAGATTCTTAAAGACTGTATTACTTTTGTTCATTTGGAAACATCGAAATGTAAACACTAGTACATGAGCGATCTACCTTATCTTCTACTAGGATCATCAAGCCTACAAACCCTCTTGCAAATATCATAGTAAAATTATATCTTCAAATCCTGTCAAAGGAAACATTAAAGTGGATATTTCATATGCTTAGTATTGTTAAACCAGGGAGATTTTTACACATAAACAAGAGTCCACGAGTATAAGAACATGATTAGAAAATAATGCATTCATATCAATGATAATAAAAAATAATCATGGTACAAAGGATAATATTTCATATGGAATGAATCATGAGAAAATCAAGAGTATAATCTATGAATACATAACATTGGATTAACACATAGAATTTGGGGAAATCACATAGACATAATAAATATTATTTTAAGCCTACCTACTAAACCATTATAATATGATAGTCTTGGGTTAATCAACTATGTACCTACTTTAGGGTTGAGCAAACAACTAGTGTACCCACTTATATTTGGGCATGGGATAAAAGCCATGTACCATTTACTTTCAGGATTGGCTATAACATGTGTACCAACATATTTATAGTCTTTGGCTACAACACATATACCAGGTTTTTTTAGGCTTGTTATATAACCCATGTACATTCATGTTTTTTGGTATTGGGATTCTAACCATTTACCCTTTTAGTTTGCATACCGTTTATCATTACTCAATTAATTGGATGCAGAAATAGTCCCCACCCTTCATATTAAAAAATCATGCATAAATGTGCCACAAGATAATATAAGTTTAATGATATCATGACCCATAAAAAATATAAGTTTCATAAAAAAACATATCAAATCACATGGAATTATATGGGTATTATAAAAACATCATCGTATAATAACCTATTTATAACATATAGGACCCATAATCATTTCATCAAAATGTACCCCGTTGAAAGAATTGGGTTTTAGGTGAGTATAACAAATGGAAGTGAAATGGGTGTCATGAACATCATTACATCAAAACATAAATCATTATAGAAATAACATGAATGGTGTTCTTGGATCGTATCCTCAGAAAATCAAAAACTATAACAATGTTTGTCATATTATATGGTGAAGGATTTTGAAATGGAACATGAAACATTTATTAAGGAAAAAATACTTTCTTTATAAATTCTTTTTATAAAACAAATTCAAATGTAATTTTTATATAAATAATGCTTTAAACAATTATTTAAATCATTTATTAATGAAAATATATTTTCTTCTTTTAGAAATTATTTTAAAAAATAAAAATCATTTAAAAAACCATTTTCATTCCAAAAATCATTGATAATATTTTGAAAACCATTTTCAAAGAAAACATTTAAAAGAATGATGAACAAAAATTTAAAACCAATTTTCATTGAAAAATTATAAAATTATATTGAAATCATTTTCAATACTATTTTCTATGAAAAATTATAAAAGAATCTAAAAAACCCTTGTGAAATCCTTTTTCCTTCAAAGACTATAAATTAATCATTAAAATATTTAAAAAAATTCCTTAAAAACATAAAAAGTAATCATAAAAACATTTTAAAAACATTTTAAATGTAAAAAATATTTTAAAAAAGTTATTTTTAGAAAACATGGTATTTAAATAGCACAGATTTTCATCAAAAGTAAAAATGAAGTTGTATTTTCATAAAAATATTTTATTAATTATCATCAGTACAGAATAGTGGAAAAATTGTACTAATATATGATGATATCATGGGTAAATTAGATGAATAAATTTCATGTGTTCTATTGATATATGGATCATCATATTTCATCAAAGGAAGAATAATCATAAATAATACAAATAGATGATGAGATTGTAGTAGAAAACTATTCCAAATTTGACACATAATCTACAAGTAAGAATAAAAATATGTTAAGGTTAAAATATCATGACATAATGAGATTTGTAATATAATGTGGTAAAGGCCAGTATATACACCTCAATGAAAAATAAAGGTTCATAACACGACATGTATCTTAAATAAGGAAAATTGGGATGAAAATTTCTTTACTGATTTGGTAACTTTTGAACATTAATACTCATGAAAGAGAGATAATGAAATAGATATGTAAACATGTCTTGTGTCTCATAGAAAAAACAAGTGAGATTAGAAAACCATGACTACTTGAGTAAAATTATAATCATGATCGGCATTAAATATAAAATAATTAAAATTTTAAAATAATTAAATAAAGGACATTAATTTTAATGTCCTGGACCTTTCTAGGCCATCACATTACAGGAAATTTGGTGTTTGAGGTGTCTTGGGAAGTCAAAGTGACTCTTTTCAGCACTTTGAAAAATTACAAGTTTTCCAACGGTGCCTCATACCAATATTGCCTCACCCCAATGGTGAGTCACCACAATAGTGTCTTATGATGGTGGTGCCTTGCTGATGGTATCTCAACCTGGAGGTATCTCACCCTCATGGTGGCTCACTAGTAGTGCCTCTTCCCAGCGGTGGCTAAAAATAGTATCTCGCACTGGTGGGGCCTCACTGATGGTAACTCACCTTGGAAGTCCCTCACTGGATGTTTCTCGATAACAGTAACTCATTTGGTGGTGCCTCATTTTACGGGGTCTCATTGATAGTGCCTCATATGACGGTGTCTCACTAGTGGTGCCTCATGAGCAGTGTTTCCAATTCATGTAGTTTTCACTTTTGATTTCTTTCTTTGATATAAATTTGGTTTTAGGAAAAATTAAAAAAGGATTTGAGACTGATTTATTGTTCATACATTATATATTTATTTTCCCATTAGTATAAATGCTTCTAAATGGTCTAAATGTGTGGTATTGTCGGGATCCACCATTAATGGAAAATAAAAATCGTATGGTATCCCATGACATGGATCCAATCAGCCTAAATCTGGGATATATTTCCCCTTTTTCATTAATTAATGATTTCTATTACTATGGTACCTTCCATATCTCCCTTTCATTCAAATTCACGTGACAGGACTAATTTTTATAGCTCATGTTTCCCTGGAGGGTTATCCGGTGTACATGCGCACCAGTTTTTGATGCAACCACGAAGTGTTGATAATTCTTATTCTATAAAGGATTTCCTTCATACTTCTACATTTGGAAAATATAATTGAATTATTTTAAGAATAAATATAAATGGGGTTTGGAAAACTAACTATGATCTTACTATGTCATAGTTATTATCGATATTGTGATTTGAATGGGCTAACTACCCACTAAAAATCATGGTCTTTGGGGGTCCTTGTTAGCACACTAGATGATTTGTGGAATTCAAGTTGTTTGGTTTTTTTTAAAAGCATATATATATGTATAAATGTTTTTAACCATGTATATTAATATTTATAATATATTCCCCATGATCATAAAGTTTCTTTGATGACCACAAAATTAAAAAGTTTAATTAAATACGGGATTCTATATTAAATATGAAAATGTGTTTTTTTCTCGGTATGTGAGGTGATGTGATGTGTGGTGTTTTTTGTGTTCAGTTTTTGTGGGAGATGTGGATGAAATGTGATTGTACAGTTGGGTTGTGATTTGTGTGGTGTGATTATGTAGCAGGGCTATGAAATTTTTTGTGATTTAATGTGTTGTTAAATGCGGTTGTGAGTTGGGGGTTGGTTCTATTAATATGATAAAAAGGTGGATGAGTTAAAAGAATGAACATAGTGTTTGTGTGGGTAAATTATTATTTTATTTTCATTGATAATTTGAGGTAATATTTACCATGTATCTATAGGTGATGGTATGATGTTTCATTAATATGATGTGTGTTAATTTAAATGGGTTCTCCACATCCCGAAAGAATGTTTATGTGCTACTTGATATGTTTCATACCTGATAGTTTCCTAGGGTGTGATGGAATGAATAAATAATTGCGTAATGATTTTTTTAGTGACTTGGGTTTGTTTGATTAATTTAATGTAATTGGTGAAATGGAATTGTTTGGAAATGTGAAGCACCATTTGTGGCATGTTGTGTGGTGTTGTGCATTTAGAGTTACAAGGCAAGGTGACAATGTTGGGATTTGGTTCTTTGTAAGAGAAACCATAGGGTGGGATTTAGTGTTTGTTATTATTTTTATATACTTTTATTTCTTTTTGATTTATATATTCCCACCACTCATGTTCATAACTCTGTGTTGAATAGCTGCATTATCATGCATGGGAGTTTTTCCAACATGCGGTGAGGAGTATAGATGGATGGGTACCCACTCTTTTCTTCTATCTATACTTGGTGAGTTTTGTTTGACACATGCTATGATGGTTAGAGGTCTTATAGCACATTATATGGTGGTTCTGATAGCCCTAGTTTTTGCGGTTGAGGTGGTTCATGGACTAGGTGTCTTCGAGGATGTTGTGATATCCTAGGTGTTTTCATGAAAGGTGGATTGTTTCCAATGTGTCATTGGAATGATTTGAGATGTGTTGTGAGGCCTAGGTGTGTGTAGGCGGGGTGTGTTGTTTGACCAGGCCTGTGCTGGTGGAATGTGTTCTGTGAAACATGTGTCTTCAGGTAGGATTTGATGTGGTATATAGAAGGGATGGGAGAACTAGGACATAGAACATTGGGTGAGTGTGGAATACAATTGGGAATGTGTTGTTGGGTACCCTATCTTCAATATGATTTATAATATATTATATTACATCACTAGCATTACCTGGTGATTTTGACATGGTGAGGTTGGGTTGTGTTAGTATACCTGTTTTGTAACACCCCAAGAATTCATAATGTGTTATTTCTTCAAAATAATTCAATAACTTGTACTACACTCAACACCGAGTTCAATCACACCTTGACTTACAAAAAAAGGCCATTAAAAGAGGTCATGAATAGTATTAACTAAATTTTAAACTTTATATAATCCTTATAATTTTAGAATCCACATTATGAGTTTCTTAGTCATAATGCAAGAACAGATTCATTTTCAGTATTGCACTTTTATCAACATTTAATAGTGAAACCTTTTTAAATACAATATTTTAAACTTTTTGACTAAATGGGGACATCAAAAAAATTTAAAATGAAACATCCCAAGCTTCCACGGTACGCTTTCCTTTGAATAAAACAGTAGCGTGTGTTGTACGCAACTTCGTGTTTTAACACGTACCACAACCGATCAAACTTGCCGTTATGAATAGTAATACCTAATTTTTGAAATTATATATATTTTATTTTTAAAAATGGACTTCATTTTTGGATTCGGAATATCAAATTTAGCCAAAGGTGAAATTTTGGTACTTTTCGGATAACTTTAATATTTTGATGAATAGTGAAAATTACTAAATTTTAATTAAAAACAACTTTTTTAATCAAAATAATTAATAGTGATAAATTATTAATTTGAGTGGTTTTAAAGTATATTTAGAATATATTTTTACCACTTAATATAATGTTGGTCATTGGACATAATTTTACAATTAAACCGGACATAAACAAGTGTCAATCTTTTGATAGTTATTATCTCTTAAAAACACGCTTTTTGTTTTGACAGCGGGAATTAATTTTAAATTAATTTCTGCCACTTCTGTGTTTTGAATTTAGAAAAATGGATTCCATATTTGGAATCAGGATGTTAAAATTGTGTAAATAGGTAACTTTTATTTTTAGACATTTTGAATAATTACTGCGGTAAATATTTTATTTACCATGGTTAAGGGTAAATCCGGTAAATAAGGGTAAAAAAATAATATTATAATAATACTAAATTACCCTAAAACGTGTCTTAACCCTATTGGTTGATACATGGTCGACCATGGGCATCTTTGGGTCTATTTTGGGACCCCATGGATCCACTTGTGAGTGATAATGACACTTTATTTTAATTAAGTTAAAATGAATACAAAAATGGCATAAGCTTACATCTTTTAAACGAAAATTTTTTACATAGGGTTATACATGTTGGCTTTTCGATTATAAATATTCATTAGAAAGCTAAAAATATTTCCTACATGATGATATTTTATTTATAATTTTTAGACATCAAATAAGTTAAATTATTAATGACACAATGATGATGCAGTAATTACTATAATAGTGAAAAATTAAAATAAGTGATATTATAAATACCCAAATAAATATAATATGAAACTTTTAATGAATTAAACTAATTTTATAGGATAATATGATATATTAGGATTGATTTAATTGACTTTTTTCGAAGTAATCAATCTGTTATGAGTTTCACAAAAATCAACTAATGAATAGTGTCAAAATTGACATAAAAGAGTTCTTAAAACAAATATTATATTATTAATTGATATTAAATTCCTAAAAATCTAAGGTTCGGCCAAGAGACTTATATCATGATAGGTTCATCATTAATGTACCACTTGGGGGTCGCTTGGAAGTATATAGTAATTTTATTAACCATATAATATAAAAATACAAAGAGACATTGTAAAAGTGAAACTAATTAACTTAGAGTTAATACTTAAAGATAAGGTTAATATAAGTACCCAAACCTGTCTAAATTCTATTTGTTGAGTGGTTTTCGACCTATCCCCACCTTAACCTTTGAATAATAAACTTTGGAGCCATTAGAAACCGAATATGAATTTATTATAAATTAATATTTCTAGCTTTTCCAAAGGTGCCCCTCACCCCTCTTATAAAAGGGCACTCCTCCTTCTCATTTCTTCACACCTTCAAAGCCTTTTGGTTCGGCCAAACTCTGCCCAAATACTCTCCCAACATCCCTCACTACAACCTAGAGGCCTTAGTTTGATCAGAAAGCCAACCTAAGGAGCCCTTTTGATCAAATCAAAAGGAAGAACCCGAAGAAGAGGTAATGATTTCACCACCCTTCTCCAAGTTCATTTCTTCTTCCACTTCTTCTTCCTTTTTTCTTACCATTCTAAAATAATAACTCCAGTATCTCACATATACTGTGATGTTATTATAAATATGGTACAATCATATTCAGTATTCTATCCACCCTTTGAATAACATGTCACCATACGTGCGTACATACGGCTTACCGTCTCCACGTCGTGGTGTAATTGTTATTCAATATAATATTATTTGGATGGGTATAATAATGATGTGTAACTCATGTAAATAATAAATATAACATGTTAATGATTCTGTATATATGATATACCATTCATTTATATATTATTTTAATATCAAAAGAATGATATTGTCGCTCGTGCGTACGTACGGACTACCGTCTCCACGAACGCGATGAGATTCATTCTCCATCGTATCCATTCAAGTATAATTATCATTTTGTGATTTAAAAATGATGTTTAAGGACTTGATATCATTCTGGATATGAATAATATACAACCTATCCTTTACAAACATGTCTTACGTAACAAAACATATAAGTTAACACCCGAAACAACGATAATAGTAAGATATTATTATCAAATCAATATTAAAAGATCATATATGATATCATATTAATATATATGATTCTTGTATAATTTAATAACAATTATTTCACAATTATACAGGAGGTTAACCTACCCCAACCAAGGAAAAGTACAAGGTAAGGGTTATTTCACAATCTCTTCATTATCCGAGGTTGTATATACGTAATAATCTACTGGGATCTCTTTATCATCCACATCCATGTTTTCTTAAAAATGTATTTCAAAACATTTTTACTATTTACAAGAATATGGGTTAAAGTCATTTATACCCTTGTTTGACTTTTTATAAGAGGTTTATAAAGGAATCTTTCCGTCGTTTTCAAAACAATATCCTTTTTAACCTTTTTGACAGAATTGAGGTAAGAATGTTTTTTTTAACTTATACGGCGGGTGCGGTTATTTTCCGCCGTTATAAAATCGTCGAAGCTTTCCATACAAGCTTATAAGAATATTTTCAAAGAAAATGTTTTATTTTATATGGATCTTAAATGATTTCAAAATAAAAGGAGATACTTCTTTAAAAAGAATTTTGATTTCATCTATGTCAACATCCTTTGATGGATTTTAAGATTATTTGAAGTTGATTTATTATGATACAAAAATTCTATATTGAATTGAAGGTTTTGTGATATGTTTGACTGTGGGTGTGCTATTTTTATACCATTCATAGTTTATGGTGAAATTATTGACATTTCGTATGCTAGTTTTAATCCGAATGTTTATGTTATATTTCAAACTTTTCTTCAGATGAATGTGCTAAACAAGTATGTTCCGGGTTGGGGACCGGTAAAAGTAAGCCCTCCAGGTTGGGGACTGGTAAAAGTAAGCCCTCCAGGTTGGGGACTGGTTAAAGTAAGCCCTCCAGGTTAGGGACTGGTAAAAGTATTCCCTCCGGGTTGGTGTCCGGTTATTAGAGGCACTCCGGGTTGGTGTCCGGTTATTAGAGGCACTCTGGGTTGGGTTCCGGTTAGAAGTAACCCCTAGGTCTTGGGATGAGGCCTAGACAAAGAAATTAACGTTTAGCATTATGCATTCCATAATTATGAAAGTGGTTATTGATTTTTTCATGTGATTATTCGATTAGTAGAATATCCATGTGAATAAGTAAATGGCATTATTTCATTTTACTTTTGCCATACTATGATGAAGTTCAAGTTTAAAAGGCTTTTGTTTTAGTAATGCATTGCCTTAAATGTTTATGCTTATTTTGAATGTTCTACTATATTGTTATCCTTACTGGGCATTTGAGCTCACCCCTTTTCTATGTTTTATTTTTCCCAGGATGTGAAGAAGTAAGTTATGAATGACCTGCAGGGATTTTATGAGGGGTTAATAGTGTGGATTGTGGAACATTATGTTGTTGTATTAGTTTTTCATTTTATGATGTAATGTAAAACTTATGAATATATCTAGTGTTTCCAAGGCTACTAAACCAATCGGTCTTTCGAGATTTTATCTTTCTTGTGATCATGCCAATGTTATGTAATTAATGCACCGACTCTGGGTAGTTGGGGTCGGGGCGTTACAGTTGGTATCAGAGGAAGTTTAGTACAAACCTTGGAAGCTAGATTTAGATAAACTCTGATTAGAGCACGTAGACCTAAGATGAACTTTGAGGATTAGTATAGAAGAACTTCCTAGAATTTTGGTGTTGTAGAGATTTTGTGAGTTTTCCGAGCAATACATCCCTGTCTGGATACGAGCAGGTAGAGGCGGCTCTGGCACAGATGTACCTAGGGGTAAAACCCGAAAACACCGCTTTGAGCTAGACTCGAACGGGAACTGGTGCACGACAACGGGCCTTGCTGCACTCTTGGTTACGAAACTCCCGGGGGATATGCTTAGGATAACTCTCATTTTCTTTACAAATCATTATGAAGGGTTTGTGAGTATATACTTCCTCAAAGGAGGCATTTTTATGATTATGGATTATATCCCTAAATAGTTCAATTTATGTTAAGTGTTTTATAAGTATGGGATTATGTATTTTGATTCATAAACTGATCTAGTGTATGCCATTGTTTAGAAATGGCGCCCAGTAGAAGGAATGAGAACTCTAGCAATGCACATGATCCAAAGAGAAGGAAGGATCATATCTTTCATGGTCTTAAGCTAGAATTTATAAGATAAATAGTCTCCCATGTATTATCATCATATGAAGAAATAATATCATGTGTTGATAAGATAAGTAAAGAGTTTACTGAGTCATATGGCTTTGAAGGGAAGCAAGAGAAGAAAAGGATGGAAGAGAGAAAAATGGATAAAGGGAAGAGGGAAAAGAAGAATTTTCCCATATGTGGTAACTGTGGGAAGAAACACCCTGGAACATGCCTGAAAGGAATGAGAGTTTGTTATAAGTGTGGAGGAA
The DNA here is from genome assembly GCA_963277665.1 of Viscum album. Taxonomy (NCBI): domain Eukaryota; kingdom Viridiplantae; phylum Streptophyta; class Magnoliopsida; order Santalales; family Viscaceae; genus Viscum; species Viscum album. The sequence goes on along the minus strand of OY728159.1, from coordinate 530,628,551 downwards.
AAGGGCACAAAGTATGTGACTGCAAGGGTGATAAAATGGTTTCAAATGTACAATGCTTCATTTGCAAGGAGTTTGGACACTACGCGAACCTATGCCCCAGTCATCAGACTATGCCGCAAATGATGCCATTGGATAATAATCAAGTTATGATACTACCAAATATGAAGAGGAATGATTAGAGTTCTTATGTTGATTATGTCAATTGAGTGTTGTATCAACAATGTACTTGTTATAATAATTATGGAGTATATAAGGATTGTACTGCAGTACTATTTCATTAAGGACTTGAGATTGTGTGGAACAATGAAAAGTGACTCAATAGCAGGATAAATTTTTGGAAAATATATGGTTGAGAGAATGATAAACCATAATATAGTTCTGATACCGAGTTAGTGATTTTGGAATAATACATGATTGTTTTGGATAAATTATATTGGATATTCTTGACTACCTTGGAACTGATTAATGATCTGTATATTCCATTATTGTTGGGGTTTAAAACATTTTTGGATTGATGAGGTATATCCAGCATTCTATATGGAATAAGGGAGCATGAATGTAATCAATAAGGAATATGGTAATTCAGGATGTTTTAGTGTATTAAAAGAATACATGATGAAGGTATTCATATGCTATTACGTGGTAAAAAGGATCTACATTATTTTTAACTTCCTTATAAATGTTGGAGTGTGAGTTTGGTCAGAAATATTTTGGATAAATTCTAGTTTGAGATTAATTTTGGATGGCCATAAAAGGACAACCCGGAGGTCGGGCGGCAACCCGTCGCGTCCGGCAAGGCCGCGAGACTTGAACCCGCAACCGAAGGGCGACAAGGGTGTATCACCTACCACTGGCCCACGAGATGTCCTGGATTAAATAATGCAGTTTTTATTAAAAGATCTTGTAGATGAAATATAAATTCGTTTATTTTGGAACCCTATACGAATAGTGTAAATAGATTTTTTTTACATTCTATTATCTTTTAGAGTGAAAGATGAGTTTGTGGTAGAAATTTATTAATGGATAAAACTCTAATTATAAAGTATGTATACCTCCTTATGATCTTAGCCAATCTCATAAATAAATTCCACAACGTTAAGAAAAGGAACTTAGAACAAAAATGTTGTCCTAGATGGTACCTTAAATCATCACTAATTTATGGCTTTGGGATTGTTGGCCTTTTCATAGCCATGTTCTCTACCACTCTCCATCAGATAATTGATGGTTAGATTTCTCCTCCATATCCATATTTTCCTACATGGAACCCTAGTATGTGTTATTTTCGGTAATCTTCATACTTTCCACTCTTTATTTTAAATAGAGGCCTCATTAATTCATTTTTCGATGTGCGATTTCAACTAAGATATTTTGAAACGTCAAAAATGTGTCATCCCAATATTCTATGTTTTGTTGAACCAATGGTATTTCAAATCATCATAGATTGATGAGTTTAAGGACCTCAATTTTATACTTGTTTGTGATTGATGACCTCAATCACTACCTATAAATATTTACGTTTTTCCTCCAATTATATGACTCTAATTTCCACCAATGTTCTCCTAATCGAGATCATAATTTGGTGGTGACCCTTTCATTTCTCTTTTCCTCATATTAAGACTAAATTTTAGTAACCCAATTTCCGATGTGGGTTTTCCCACAAATATATTTTCTATTTTCAACCTTTTATTTTCTAAGAACAATTTCAAATTGCGAGGACGCAATTTATTGAAGGAGGGGAGAATGTAACACCCCAAGAATTCATAATGTGTTATTTCTTCAAAATAATTCAATAACTTGTACTACACGCAACACCGAGTTCAATCACACCTTGACTTACAAAAAAAGGCCATTAAAAGAGGTCATGAATAGTATTAACTAAATTTTAAACTTTATATAATCCTTATAATTTTAGAATCCACATTATGAGTTTCTTAGTCATAATGCAAGAACAGATTCATTTTCAGTATTGCACTTTTATCAACATTTAATAGTGAAACCTTTTTAAATACAATATTTTAAACTTTTTGACTAAATGGGGACATCAAAAAAATTTAAAATGAAACATCCCAAGCTTCCACGGTACGCTTTCCTTTGAATAAAACAGTAGCGTGTGTTGTACGCAACTTCGTGTTTTAACACGTACCACAACCGATCAAACTTGCCGTTATGAATAGTAATACCTAATTTTTGAAATTATATATATTTTATTTTTAAAAATGGACTTCATTTTTGGATTCGGAATATCAAATTTAGCCAAAGGTGAAATTTTGGTACTTTTCGGATAACTTTAATATTTTGATGAATAGTGAAAATTACTAAATTTTAATTAAAAACAACTTTTTTAATCAAAATAATTAATAGTGATAAATTATTAATTTGAGTGGTTTTAAAGTATATTTAGAATATATTTTTACCACTTAATATAATGTTGGTCATTGGACATAATTTTACAATTAAACCGGACATAAACAAGTGTCAATCTTTTGATAGTTATTATCTCTTAAAAACACGCTTTTTGTTTTGACAGCGGGAATTAATTTTAAATTAATTTCTGCCACTTATGTGTTTTGAATTTAGAAAAATGGATTCCATATTTGGAATCAGGATGTTAAAATTGTGTAAATAGGTAACTTTTATTTTTAGACATTTTGAATAATTACTGCGGTAAATATTTTATTTACCATGGTTAAGGGTAAATCCGGTAAATAAGGGTAAAAAAATAATATTATAATAATACTAAATTACCCTAAAACGTGTCTTAACCCTATTGGTTGATACATGGTCGACCATGGGCATCTTTGGGTCTATTTTGGGACCCCATGGATCCACTTGTGAGTGATAATGACACTTTATTTTAATTAAGTTAAAATGAATACAAAAATGGCATAAGCTTACATCTTTTAAACGAAAAATTTTTACATAGGGTTATACATGTTGGATTTTCGATTATAAATATTCATTAGAAAGATAAAAATATTTCCTACATGATGATATTTTATTTATAATTTTTAGACATCAAATAAGTTAAATTATTAATGACACAATGATGATGCAGTAATTACTATAATAGTGAAAAATTAAAATAAGTGATATTATAAATACCCAAATAAATATAATATGAAACTTTTAATGAATTAAACTAATTTTATAGGATAATATGATATATTAGGATTGATTTAATGGACTTTTTTCGAAGTAAACAATCTGTTATGAGTTTCACAAAAATCAACTAATGAATAGTGTCAAAATTGACATAAAAGAGTTCTTAAAACAAATATTATATTATTAATTGATATTAAATTCCTAAAAATCTAAGGTTCGGCCAAGAGACTTATATCATGATAGGTTCATCATTAATGTACCACTTGGGGGTCGCTTGGAAGTATATAGTAATTTTATTAACCATATAATATAAAAATACAAAGAGACATTGTAAAAGTGAAACTAATTAACTTAGAGTTAATACTTAAAGATAAGGTTAATATAAGTACCCAAACCTGTCTAAATTCTATTTGTTGAGTGGTTTTCGACCTATCCCCACCTTAACCTTTGAATAATAAACTTTGGAGCCATTAGAAACCGAATATGAATTTATTATAAATTAATATTTCTAGCTTTTCCAAAGGTGCCTCTCACCCCTCTTATAAAAGGGCACTCCTCCTTCTCATTTCTTCACACCTTCAAAGCCTTTTGGTTCGGCCAAACTCTGCCCAAATACTCTCCCAACATCCCTCACTACAACCTAGAGGCCTTAGTTTGATCAGAAAGCCAACCTAAGGAGCCCTTTTGATCAAATCAAAAGGAAGAACCCGAAGAAGAGGTAATGATTTCACCACCCTTCTCCAAGTTCATTTCTTCTTCCACTTCTTCTTCCTTTTTTCTTACCATTCTAAAATAATAACTCCAGTATCTCACATATACTGTGATGTTATTATAAATATGGTACAATCATATTCAGTATTCTATCCACCCTTTGAATAACATGTCACCATACGTGCATACATACGGCTTACCGTCTCCACGTCGTGGTGTAATTGTTATTCAATATAATATTATTTGGATGGGTATAATAATGATGTGTAACTCATGTAAATAATAAATATAACATGTTAATGATTCTGTATATATGATATACCATTCATTTATATATTATTTTAATATCAAAAGAATGATATTGTCGCTCGTGCGTACGTACGGACTACCGTCTCCACGAACGCGATGAGATTCATTCTCCATCGTATCCATTCAAGTATAATTATCATTTTGTGATTTAAAAATGATGTTTAAGGACTTGATATCATTCTGGATATGAATAATATACAACCTATCCTTTACAAACATGTCTTACGTAACAAAACATATAAGTTAACACCCGAAACAACGATAATAGTAAGATATTATTATCAAATCAATATTAAAAGATCATATATGATATCATATTAATATATATGATTCTTGTATAATTTAATAACAATTATTTCACAATTATACAGGAGGTTAACCTACCCCAACCAAGGAAAAGTACAAGGTAAGGGTTATTTCACAATCTCTTCATTATCCGAGTTGTATATACGTAATAATCTACTGGGATCTCTTTATCATCCACATCCATGTTTTCTTAAAAATGTATTTCAAACCATTTTTACTATTTACAAGAATATGGGTTAAAGTCATTTATACCCTTGTTTGACTTTTTATAAGAGGTTTATAAAGGAATCTTTCCGTCGTTTTCAAAACAATATCCTTTTTAACCTTTTTGACAGAATTGAGGTAAGAATGTTTTTTTTAACTTATACGGCGGCTGCGGTTATTTTCCGCCGTTATAAAATCGTCGAAGCTTTCCATACAAGCTTATAAGAATATTTTCAAAGAAAATGTTTTATTTTATATGGATCTTAAATGATTTCAAAATAAAAGGAGATACTTCTTTAAAAAGAATTTTGATTTCATCTATGTCAACATCCTTTGATGGATTTTAAGATTATTTGAAGTTGATTTATTATGATACAAAAATTCTATATTGAATTGAAGGTTTTGTGATATGTTTGACTGTGGGTGTGCTATTTTTATACCATTCATAGTTTATGGTGAAATTATTGACATTTCGTATTCTAGTTTTAATCCGAATGTTTATGTTATATTTCAAACTTTTCTTCAGATGAATGTGCTAAACAAGTATGTTCCGGGTTGGGGACCGGTAAAAGTAAGCCCTCCAGGTTGGGGACTGGTAAAAGTAAGCCCTCCAGGTTGGGGACTGGTTAAAGTAAGCCCTCCAGGTTAGGGACTGGTAAAAGTATGCCCTCCGGGTTGGTGTCCGGTTATTAGAGGCACTCCGGGTTGGTGTCCGGTTATTAGAGGCACTCCGGGTTGGGTTCCGGTTAGAAGTAACCCCTAGGTCTTGGGATGAGGCCTAGACAAAGAAATTAACGTTTAGCATTATGCATTCCATAATTATGAAAGTGGTTATTGATTTTTTCATGTGATTATTCGATTAGTAGAATATCCATGTGAATAAGTAAATGGCATTATTTCATTTTACTTTTGCCATACTATGTTGAAGTTCAAGTTTAAAAGGCTTTTGTTTTAGTAATGCATTTCCTTAAATGTTTATGCTTATTTTGAATGTTCTACTATATTGTTATCCTTACTGGGCATTTGAGCTCACCCCTTTTCTATGTTTTATTTTTCCCAGGATGTGAAGAAGTAAGTTATGAATGACCTGCAGGGATTTTATGAGGGGTTAATAGTGTGGATTGTGGAACATTATGTTGTTGTATTAGTTTTTCATTTTATGATGTAATGTAAAACTTATGAATATATCTAGTGTTTCCAAGGCTACTAAACCAATCGGTCTTTCGAGATTTGATCTTTCTTGTGATCATGCCAATGTTATGTAATTAATGCACCGACTCTGGGTAGTTGGGGTCGGGGCGTTACATGTTTAGGAGTTGTTTGGTTCTTCTATTTTCTCACAGGGGCATTAGTATACTTCTTTGACATGTGCACAATAGACTTTGGATTTCCTACTGAGTATACATGTATGATCACCCTACATATGTGGATATATTTTCAAGATTCTATGATGATTTGGTGGTCTTTTTTGGGAATTTCTAGGTCAGGACTTGGGATAGTTACTGTGTCATTGCTTTAGCCTTGCTTTTGGCTATTTATTTTTGTATACCTTAATATTTTTGTATCAATTATATTTATACCTTCATTGCAGGATGGTTTGGATTTCTATTTTATATTTTGTCTTGAAGTCATTGTGGATTATTCATTCTATCTCATGATCTTATTTATTATAAAGGGAAATGCCTCTCATATTATGTGACCAGTAGACATGTGGTCCTAGTCACCATCCCAGGGCCTACATGAGGTAGGACTTGGGGGGTCATTATCTCCCTTTCATCATTGTCATCCCAGTAGGGGTATCATTAGAGGGAGGGGTCATCACAGAGAATTATCAAATTATATGGATGATATATAAGATGAATTGGGGAATTAGTCATAATGAGGATTTCATGGGGTGGTATGAAAATAGTTCTTATCGACCAATGGTGCTTCAAAAAGGCCAGGGAGACCATCATGGATATGAGATTTTAGGCCCCCCACAATTCAATGCATGACCTCTACGATTTTTTAATGAACAATTGAGATTGACCTACTTGTTGGGTAGAGACATAGGAGATGTACATAAATCATAATTACTTGTGTTCTATTTTAATCGGTTTGTTTTGGGAAGGGTAAATAGGATAAAATAAATAAAATGAATTAAAATAAATCTTAATGAAAATTTCATACTACTCAGACATTGTAAATCCTTATCTTCATTTTATAAATGGATCTTAGTATTCATCCTCATTTGGATAGGGTAATTTAGGTTTAACAAGATGATTTAGTTGATCATTATAGGGTTGATCAATATGAGGAGGATGATCAGTGGGAAAAGATATTGCATACTTTCGGTTGAGTCAATAAGGTTTTCTTATGACATTTCCATTCCCCTATGTTTTGAATATCACAGTCATATTTTCTTAAGAAAAATTATCCTTCAATTAGAATAATTTTCTTAAGGAAAATTTCCTTTCGTTAAGAAAAGTTTTATCCCGACCTTGTTTTTAATTATCTCATTCAATGTATTCTAAAAAACAATTCTATTTTTTTACCAAAGGAAAAAATTCAGATCCTTATCAAAAACCTTAGAATCGTACAATTTCTCAAACTACCAAGTCTTACTGTATCCAGACACCAAATTCTCTGTATTTAGACATCGAATTCTCTGATATTAAGACTCTGAATTCTCTAAAATTCATAATCTGAATTCCTTAGAATTTACACTACGAATTCATTAGAATTCTGACTGAAAATTCATCATAATTTAAACTCCAATTTCCTTAGAATTTAGAATATGAATTCATCAGAATTCAAACACTAAATTCATCATAATTCAGACTCCAAATTCATGAGATTTCATACTCTAAAAACTGTAGAATTAAACTCATAATTCTTTGAAAAATAAAATCTTAATATACTTGTTTATATAATCATATTTTTTATATGTTTACACTCTAAATTCTATTTTTCTGAGATTCTATATTTTTCAGTTTTGGCTAATCTACATCATTTTCCTTACACATGTTTTCATTATGAAAATATATCATACAATTTTTTTCTAACTAACCATTTTTTGTGGGACATGTGTACATGTCGCTCCAAAATTCCAGGAAAAATATGACTATAGAAAGAGGATTACAACCATTGTAGTTTTTCCTATAAATAGAAGCTCATTCAAACGATCTCATTATCTATCTGTCGATTGATGATCCAAGATATTTCCTGTAATGAATTTATTTCTAGAGGGAAAAAGACTCCAATGCCTTGTTCATATCATGGACATCCTTTTCAACCACGAGCATCTTTCTTAGCTTGCTTCATGCGACTCCAATTGTTGTTGAGTACAATCGAGGGCTTCTAGGGATAGGACAATAGAGGTTCCAACTACCTTAAAGTTATAGGTCATGTGGGGATAGAAAGACAGACTCCAATATTCTTATCAAGGGCTTACCCTATTGGGAGTAAGACAGGATTTCATGAAATTATAAATCAAAGGACCATTATCCAAGGTTGTTAAATACCCTATTCTTTGGGTTAAAATAATTTCAACTTGTTATTTGTTTTTTTTCATGATTTATTTCAACTATATTTTGAAAAATAAATATAGTATATAATTCTTATGCTATATTGTACTTTTTACTTACTTTGATAAATAAGATTCTATACTCTTTAAGGTAGAATAGTTTTCTATGCAAATTTTTCTTTATTTTATTTTCGGAATTTATATTCCAAGACCCTAAACAAGTTTATTGTAGAGTTAAGAAGCAAACAGGTTTTGTGATTTTACCTTGTTTAATATTGTTAAACGTATTCTTCCTTCATGTTAAAAACAATAAAAAAATTAACCTTTTATTCACCCCCCTCTGGTAATTGAGCATCTATATATACTATTTCAATCCTATAATTGGTATCAGAGGAGGTCTCTAAAATACTTATACTCACATATATTTTTTTTCTTGATCAAGATTTTATTTCTTTAATATATTTTCTTATCTAATTTTTTAATAACGTTTTTTATATTTGTTTATAAATTTTTCACTTTTAACAAGTCTTATGGAAATTATTGTTTTATAGAATGGTGGGAATCAATGTTGGGTCCATTGATATCCTTAATCCTACAAGACCACAAATCATTTATGGTAATGATTATGAGTATTGGATAGAGAAGATGAAGAATTTTTTCATTAACACTAGTGTAGACAATTTTGTAATGCTCACTGGAGACTAAAAAAGTTCAGACAATGAAGTGAAAACCTTTACCGGTTAGGAAAAATAAGAATATCATCTACAAGGTAAAAAATACTTTGTTGTGCTCTATAACTAGGAATATATATATATTCAAATATTTTCTTATGAAGCATACAACTAGATCTAGAATAAGCATTATGTTACACATTATGGATCTTCAAAAGTGATTCAAACTAGAAGAGTTTTATTAAGAGCTGAATATCATGGATTCTTATTTCCTTATAGAGAACTTATTTCCAAAGTACAACCAAAATTAATGACCGTTGTCAATAGTCTTCAACAATTGGGAGATAAAGATCATGATGAATAAGTTATTATGGATAAGATAATTTATATTATTATCAATGAGTGGGAATCAAAAAGGAAATATATTGATGAGAATAGAAAAGTATCTAACAATACTCTTGATGAGTTATTTGGAACTCTTCTTCAGCATGAAAAAAGAATAAAGAGAGATGATGATTTAAACAAAAAGACAAATTCTAATGGATTTTTATCTTTAACTAAAACATCTAAAGCCAGGAATCTATAAAGGTTAACTAGATATAATGCTAAGAAATATGATTTCATATCTGAATCAGGTGATAGTGATCATTCAGAGAGTTAATTATACAGTCATGATTGCATGATGAACAAGATTTTGGGAAAGAAATATTTTGAGTACATATATAAGAAAAAAGATATAAAGGACAAGATAGATTCTAATATAACCAGTTATGAATGTAAAAGGTTTATATATATCATACATTTTGGTCCTATAGTTAAGAGAAATGATGAGAAGGAAAATAATTCGGAAAGAAATAGGAAGAATTATTACAAATTTAAGGCTAAGAATGTTCTGAAAGTGAATGAAACATTGAGTGCCAGTGGTGGTGATTCATGAGATGAATTGTCCAAATATGAGTCTTCTAGTTAGAAGAATATTGGTATTATAGAATGAGTATATATTAAAAATCATTATTATATGGGTAAGGTACCTAATGCTGAATCCTTTACCAAAATTTCATTAAATGATAATATTCCAAATGAAGAACATTATGAATATTTATATGATATATCTTCATCATCACAAGACAATACCTTAACATCATTTGAATAAGTTTCTAGATTTTACAAACCTCTTCAGAATGAAAATTTTAGGATAAAAAAGAAGTTTGAGAAAGAAAATTCTCTAATATCTATTTTAACAAAAGAAGCATCAGATCTTTCTAAATATCTTGATCAAAAAACTTTTTATTTTTAATGTGTTTCTAAAAACCATAATTATGTTAATTATCATAAGGATAAACTTTATAAGGATCTTCATAATATTATCTCTATGGAAAATTTTTTATAGAATAAACCATGTTCTAAAAATAATGACTTTGATGATAAGAATTAATCCATAAGACAAAAATTCAATTTTTTATTTAAATAAACTTCTGTCAATGTTTACATCAGGAAGGAATGAATTTAATAAAATGTATTCAAAAATTCATACACTATATAATAGTTCTATATTTTGTTATACCCATTTGAAACAAGTTTTTATTGATAATTATTTTGTACCCCAAAGTTCTACATTTTTACTAAATTTCAATGTGATGGACATTGGGAACAAAATTTATCTTCAAATAAAACCCCATATTTACATTTTCATAAAGCTTACTTTTCTATGAAAATGTGGATTCCTATGATTTTACTTTCTGAAATTTTCCGATCCAAGAATGTTTGGATTCCTTAAGCCTAACTCGTTTATTTTTAGGAAAATAAAAAAGTACCAAAATAAATTCATGGTACATGTATGGTTGATGATCCCAACATATTACTAGTAACAAAAACACCTTTTAAAATATTATCAAAATGAAAAGAGGAAAATTACCAACAGATATATTTCTTTGAGAGAAATTTTTGATACATGAAACATTGTTCTTCTTGGAAAAACATTGATTTCAAATGTTTTATTTGTAAAGGTTATTAAGAACAACCACATTACCTTAGTACAATTATGTGATAAAGGTTACCTTGTGAATTTTAAAAATGAAAAATTCTTAGTACAAAATTCTAAGGGAGAGTTTATTCTTTCTATCCATAAGCATGAGAATATTTATTCAAAAAACATATAATACCTTAGGATCCAATACATACCTTTACATAGTGAAATGTAAGATCAATCATTGTTTTGGAATAGAAAACTAAGACACTTTATCCATTGGAACCAATACAAACTCCAAAAGAAAAGACTTATTAAGGATCTACCAGAACATAGATTAGATTCTTTAAAATATTGTGATCATTATCAATATAGCATGAAGCATAAGTGAATCTTTAAATCAATTAGTGATGTCTCGTCATCTAATGAATTATAGTTAGTGCATATGGATCTTTTGAGAGAAACACATATTGGATGTATTGGATGAAAATACTATGTATTTGTTTTAGTTAATGATTACATCAGATTTATAAGGGTTGTTTTCTTTCAATGAAATCTGATACGGTTTCATAATAAAAAACTTTTAGAACCGAAGTTAAAAATGAAATAAAACCTTCCATTGATAACTATTCATAGTGATCATGGGGAAGAATTTCAAAACTCTGAATTTGAAACATTTTGTAATAAGAAAATCATTACACATAACTTCTCATCCCCAATAACTCCTCAATAGAATGGTGTTTTTGAAAGAAGAAATCTAATTATTCAAGAAATAACTAGAACTAGATTTAGTGAATATTTTATTACTAAACAATTTTGGGATAAAGATGTCAGTACTTCTTGTTATACTATAAATCATGTCTTAATCATACCTTTTCATTACAAAACACCTTATGAATTGTGGACTGGTCAAAAACCTAGACTTTCTTATTTAAAATTATTTGGATGAAATTTTTTCATTCTGAATACTAATGATATATAACATAAATGTGCACCCAAATCCAATGAAGGAGTTTTCTTTGGCTATTCCACTACTTTTAAGGTTGATAGAATTTTTAACAAAAAATACATGCACTGTTGAAGAAATAGTGCATGTTAAATTTAATGAACTGGATCCTTTTGTTTTTAAACAACCCCAACCTATATCCCCATATGTGTTTTCAAAAAAATGATTATCAAACTTTGATAGAAGATTATTATAATATAGAAAATAATCAAGAAAATTCTTTTGATTTATTTACCCTAGATGATTTTCTACCTTATGTGGATAAACAGGTTTTAAAAAACCCAAATCAGTTGTTTCTCAAGAATTATCACATTAATAGTATCATTGGTGATGTAAATCAACCTGTATGGACAATATGTTCTTTAATAAATAAAGTAGATCATCTAGAATTCCTTTCCCAATTATAAAAAAAAATGAACTGATGAAGCATTAGGTGACGATGATTAGATTTAATCCCTGCAAGATGAGGTAAATGAATTCAAAAGGAACAAAGTCTTTTCATTGGTTGAAATACCTAATGAAAATTCTATAGTTGGAGTAGAATTTGACTTCAGAAATAAATGTGATGAAAATGGAATCCTAGTAATAAATTAAGATATATTAGTTTTTAAAACATATAATCAATAAGAAGGAATGGACTATGAAGAAACCTATAATCCAGTATCTTGACCTGAATCTATTAGAATTTTACTTGCCTTTGAAGCATTATTTAATTGTAAACTTTTTCAAGTGGATATGATGCTTAATTTCCTTAACAAACATGTTCCAGAGGAATTTTATGTTGAACAACTACTTGTATTTGAAGAATAAAAATACCCCAAACATGTTATCAAACATACCAAAGCTTTATATGGACTTTAATAAGACCCTAGACCCTGGTATTATAGACTTACAGGATTTTAGTTACAAAATAATTATGTTAAGGGAACTACTAATCCTACTCTTTTAATAAATAAAGATAAGAAAAATGTTTTTATTGTTCAAATATATGTTGATGATCTTATATTAGGATCAAAATAGCAATCTTTGACAAATTCATTTGCAAATATCATGAAATCTACGTTTGAAATGAGTATGATGGGTGTGTTAACATTTTTCAAGGTTTTCAAATTTCTCAAAAAATGAAAAGGAACATATATATATCAACATAAGAATATTAAATATCATCTTAAATAGGATAAATAGGACAACACAAAAAGTATAAGGACTCCAATCAGTACCTCAAATTCTCTTGATCATGATGAAGTTGGGAAACCAGTAGATCCAACAAGTTTTAGAGGTATAATATAATGTTTATTATACATAATGGATAGTCATCCAAACATAAGGTTTTTAGTATGATTTTGTGTATGTTATCAATATAATCCAAAGGAATATCATTTAAAAGTAATAAAAAAATTTCTATTTAAATAGAACCATGGATTTAAGACTTTTATACTTCGGAAAAAGATTTTGTTTTAAAAAGTTTTTCGGATACCAATTTTGGTGGATGTAGAATGGATTGAAAAAGTACATATGAAACTTAAAATTTATTATGAGATTCATTAGATTCTTGGTCATGAAAGAAGAAACACTCAGTAGCAATTTCTAGTGCTGAAGCTAAATATGTAATAGCTAGAAGTTGTTGTGCTCTAGTGTTGTAGATGCAACACACACTCATAGAATATGGCATGAGTTTTACCAAAACACATATATTTTGTTATAATATAAGTTCCATTTCCCTAAGAAATAACTTTTTACATCACTCTTATAAAAAACACATATATAATAGACATCACTTTTTTAGGGATCACACACTTAAAGGAGATACGATTTTAGAATTTATTAGAACAATATTTCAACGTGCTGATATTTTTATAAAATAATTACCCATTGATAGATTTTAATACATTAAACAAAAATTTGTAATGATAATTGTAAGTTAATATTCCACATTATCTTTTTGATGAAACATATCTCCTTACATTAAGATACTCTTTTTAATAGGGGAGTATATTTTTTTGTTTACCATTTTTTTAAAATATGTCTTAACCAAAAATTTCTTTTCTTAAAAAAAAATTCGACCAAATTTTTTCCAAAACCCAACATTTTGGATTAAAAATTTTCCTGTACTTAACAAAAATTTCAGAATCTAAAAAGCAACTTTTCATATTTGACAATTTGATCTATGAAGTCTAGAATGTCAGATTCATTACATAAATTTTTGTAATTTTTTATTGGTTTTTTAAACTTTTTTTATGAAAAATATTTCAGATTAACTTTCCTTGAATCTAATTTTTTATTTATAACCTCAAAAGATCAGAACCTACCAAATCCTTCTTTGTAAATCATCTCAACTGTGATATCATATTGTGCTTATTTCAACCATCAGATCAAATCGAGAATTCAAACCGTCGCCTTGAAGACTATATAAAGGACCTACCTATCCCTTGTCACACATCTATTTTCAAGACATTGTGCTCCAAATATATGTTCCTCTTCAAATAGGTTGTTCATTTTTCCAAGTTTTCTTACACTCCAAATGTCGTTAGATGCTTCCATATAGAAATAGATGTCTTCTACCAAGGAAATCAAGGGTAAGAAAATCTATAGGTAAATGTTTGTTGACCAAAAATGAATTTCCTAAATATAATTAGTTGATTATGTAGAATATCGCACTGAATGGATGGGAGTGTTTTTGTGCTCAAAGACGAAGACTTAGGATCCATTTTATCAAGATTTCATTATAGAAATCTATGTTATAGTTAGTTTTTATGAGGAAGGTGGAATGGAAATTTTTTTTAGAGTTATGGAAAAACATAATGTCTATATTTCAATATGGCATCAAGTATTATTGGAATTTTGTATAAAGGTGAGGAAATTTTCTTCTCCACAAGTTTCTAGACCAGGTATGAATCATTGAGAAGGAAAAGGAAATAGAGTGCCTCAAACTCAAAGGAGTCAATTCACATATGATCAACCACCTTTCAACAAATTTGAAGATGTTAGATTTGTGGGTACATGGTTTCCTAATTCTGTGAAATGGTGGCAATGACTCTTTAATGAAAAGAGATATATTGATATTGGAATTTTTCGATAACCTGAGAATGGTAAACAGGGGGATGTACATCCTCCTAAAAATAACCAACATTATGAATGGAACTCTAAAGTCTTATATTATCACGTATCAAACAATATTGTCGAATATCAAAGTTCTTTTCATAGAATCCTTCAAAATTCCCTATAGTTCTAAAGTAAGATCCTTCCAGATCATGTTGTAGAGTGATTATACTTTTCAAATAATGAAAGGTGTTTACAACACAAAATATGGATAATTCTATGACTTATCTAAAAGTGATATTTAATATTTTATTATGAAAGGGGAAACATACAATAAATCTCAAAATAAGAGAAAAGATAAAGAATCAGAAACCTAATGAAAATATACAGTTCGGGAAATATATTTTGCTCCTCCAAATAATCAAAAGAAAAAAAACATACATTGATGAAGTGGTAGCGATGTGGAGGGAATATAAGAAGAACAAGAAAGAAGGAGATCCACGATTTGGCATAGATCCTACTGAGAAAAAAACCTTCAAAATTAAGGCTATTGAAGAGATTTAAAGGCAAGAAAAACAATATAAGTTGAAAAATAAAATATATGAAGCCAAGATCATTCAATCACATCTAAAAGATACTAAGAAAACCTATGATCAAATTTAGGTACCATAATATTTTCTCTTAGAAGAAGTACCTATAGAAACTCTTATAAAAAAAATTCAATTTGGAAACCTGTTGTGGAAGAATAAATCGTTCAACAAGAAGAAGTATAATAATAAAAAGAGGAAGAATAATATGATTGTGATGTAGTGATAAAGAAAGTTGAAGAATACAATTAGAAGGAAAGTCCTTCGGAAAATATTTCAATCCAAACCTACCAGGTTGTATCGTCCAAAATTGTTTCTAAATGAATAGAGGATGATGGAAGAGAAGAGGATGATAAACCTACTATTTATGAGAGTAGAAACCATGATTTCATTTAAACTAATGATGTTAAGGAAGAGGCTAAGAAAGAAGAGCTTGATGAAGATAAGATAGTTCAACACTCTGATAGTGAGTATGAGTCTCCAAGGGATAAGAAGGTTATCTTCAATGTGGATAAAGGAATACAGGTGATTGATGATACACCTAAGAAGGCTATGATAGTTAACAAATATGTCGGTGGCTCATCCAAGAGGAAGGCTAAAGAGAAAGAAAAATAATCCTCTCCTGTAAGGGAATAAAATTCTGAATCTTCGTCTTTGATGGGTGAGGATTTCATTGTTCAGTCTTTGAAAACATTAGTGAACACAATACCATTGATTCCTAATATTGATTAGAGATTCCAATTACTTCAACCTTTTTTCAATCTGAAATTCAGTTCTATAAGCATGCTCATTGAAAAATTAATCATACTGGAGGCAGATTTTAAATCATTTTAATTCGTTTATGTTGCTCACAGGAGATCTTGTAAGTAAATAACAAAATGTTTTAAAAGAAATATTGAATACATGAGAATTTTTGACAACTTTAAAGATTCAGTAAAATATTCTTCCGATAATTCAGATTATAGAATCAAAAATATATCAACCTGTTTTTCAGAAAATCTGAATCGTGAGAAAGTAGCCTAGAAACAAGAGGATAATGATCTGAATGGGAAGTTAAATTCAACTGCTTCAAATTTGAAGATAAAAATGGAACTCAGGGAATATTTTCAAGAAAATTACAATCATCAAGAATAATTACTAATGTCTTTGGAAGAAATTTGAAAGCTTCAAGATGAAATAATCAAGGCTTAGGAAAATATGAATCCGGATCAAGAACAGACGCTCAAGGGGGTTTAGGATGGTCATAAAGATATCAATTAGTTAAAGGATACATTCAGGAAGATCGTACTGAAGGGAAATAAGGATGAATGATTTTCATGTCATTCAGTTTTTTTTATTTTTCACCCTATATCAATTTTTCTGATCATAATGAAAATTTTCATATCCTTCAATAATTTTTTTTGTATAGTTCTAATCTTTAAGGTACCATTTTTTCATTATCTCTTTTCCTTTTTGAAAATAACAATTGGGGAGAAAATAATGGTCAAAATAATATTACGTAAAAAGAAGAGGGTATCCTAATGAAGGGGGAGTTTATATAAGGGGGAGTTTATTTAAATAATACATTCTTATGCTAGAAAAACTAACTTCTATATGAAAGAAAATAATATGATCCTTAGGTATTTCCAAGACTAGGGGGAGTTAGTTATATTCATCATGGTTTATAAGTAAAGGGGGATACATTGTTTTTTATATTTCAAAAAGAAAATTCCTTACCCATTATATTCTTTTTCAAATGGTTTTTTATGATTTCCAAAATGAGTGATATTTTTTAGTCAATAAGTTTTACTTATGAATTTTCTATTCCTTTATGTTTTGAAAATTACAAACACATTTTCTTTTGGAAAATTTTGTTTCTCAAAGAATTATTCTCTTAAATTTTTTTTCTCTCTTTAAGAAATGTTTTACCCTTACCATGGATTAAATTATCTTATTTAATGTATTCTCAAAACCTTATATATTTTTTAATGAAGGAATAAATTATAATCCTTATAAAAAACCTCATAATCATACAGTTCCAAAAATTAAAAAGTATTACTGTATTCCGACTCTAAATTATCTATATTATGACTCTGAATTCTCTGAAATTCAGACTTTGAGTTCTCTAAAATTTGGACTCCGAATTCTATGAAATTTTAACTCTGAATTATCTGAAATTGAGACTACGAAGTATCTGATATTCAGAATCTGAATTCGTTAAACTTCATACTCAAAATTCATCAAAATTCAGACATCAAATTCCTCCTAATTCAGACTACAAATTCATCTGAATTCAAACTTCAAAAACAATATAATTTAGTCTCTGAGTTCATCGAAAAACAGAATCGAAATATCCATGTTTCTAGAACCCAATTGTTTATATGTTTAGACTCCAAATTCTATTTTTCCTAGATTCAGGATTTTTCAGTTTTGGCTAAGCTACTTTATTATCCATGCACATGTTTTCATTATGGAATGATGTCATATAATCTATTTCTAAAAAATAGTTGGTTAAATGAAACATGTACAGGTCCCTCCAAAATTCAAGGAAAAATATAACCATTTGAGCAGGGACCTGACCATTGATGTTGTGCCTATAAATTTTATCTCATTCTAATGAGATAATTATCCATCTATCGACTTATGATCTTATATATCATATGTTGTGAACTGATTTATAGATAGAGAAAGACTCTCATGCCTTGTGCATTTCATGAACATCTTGTTCAACCATTAACATCCTGGTCCTCCATGAACATCTTATTCAGATTGCTTCATGTGACTCTTATTTTTTATTAGTAAAATCAAGGGCATCTAAGGATAAGAAAAGTGTGGTGATGATCACTGTAAAGTTAAAGGTCTTGTAGAGATAACAAGACGTAATCTGATATTCTTATCGGGGGCTTACCCTAGTGTGATTAAGGCAAACTTTCTTGAATGTATAAATCAAGGGACCTTTAACAATGGTTAGTGGATACCCTAAAATTTGTGTTAAAATATTTCCTTCTTGTTACCATATTTTGTTTGACATTCTATTTACACTGTATTTTCATAATAAAAAAATTATTTCTTTCTTATAAGTATTGTATTTTTTACGTACTCTGATAAATAAGATTCTATATACTTTAAGATAGAATATTTATCTAAGAAAACCATTTATAATATTCTTTTCTGAATTCATATTTATATACCCTAAGAATGTTTACTGTATAGTTATGAACCAAAGTGGGTTTGTGAATTTACCTTGTTTAACATTGGTAAACATAGTTTTTCTTTATGGTTAAAACAATTTTTTGAATGTAAAATTCACCTCCGTCCGCCACTCTTGCAATTGAGAATCTACATATAATATTTCAATCCTACACTTTCCAGTGGTAGGATTTGAGTATGTGTGAGGGTATAATTTTGGAGATGGAGATAGGGATATGGATTGAGGAGCTCGAGATCGCTTTCTATTTTATTAGGTCCCTAATGGGGAACTGGGCCTCTTCAGCAGACAATCAAATACCGGGTTTTTCATTTCAGTGTTGGTTAATGTTTCTGGAAGTGAATAAAGAGGAAAATGTCTTTTGGGATGATTTGCAGAATGAGTTCTAGGTAGAGTTCCTTTCATTAACCATGAAGGTTTAGAAGAGGTAGGATATGATATCCATTTATTAGTGGATTATGTCAGTGGGGGGGTGACTCACGCCTGTCGTAGGGCGTGGCAATACAATTATTTACTAAGTTAAAATTTAGTTGAGTGGTTGAGCTAGGTTGTCTCCTGAAGAGGAGTGCACACAAAACGAGTTTTCACTTTAAAATGAGGGTAAAAACATGTTTTGTTTTTGAAATGAAATTTGAAATTAAAATTATTGAAAAACTATGATATTTAAAAGGGTGATTAAGACAGGTTCGTTTTCCTAATTGTAATGATATACTTGTTCAATTAAATTCAAACCTCTTCTTCTTTGTTGATTAAAGTGAGTTTCCACAATCGTTTCCTCTCACTTCCTTGGTGAAATTATTGTTGTGAAAGAAAACCTTACCAAGATCTTGTTTTGGTCAACTCTCCTTCCATGTGTAAAATAGTTATATTGAATATCCTTTATCAAAATGGGCAATACCCATTCAGGTTTTGTTTATCCCAAACAACCAAGAACATTCACTACACCTTTTACACGTACTGTCGATCGTCGAGTACTTCACCACTAATTCATGGTTTATTCCATCGTATATAAATCAGAAATTAGTGGAGGGAGATATTGATTATTTTACCAAGGCAAAAATAAATAACAGAATTAATATTCAAGAACGATCGAACATGATAATAAAATCCTCTATAAGAAATTGAAAACAACTTTGAAGAAGAAAGAAATTTATTCAATTGCGTCCAAGAACTCAAGCAGTACAATGTAGGAAACCAACCCTTCCCCAATCACTCCAAATGTTTACCCCACCATGGTAATGGTAATCGAGATGAATGGGAAAGAATAAGGCATTATAAAACTATGAAAAAGAAAAGAAATAAAAAATTAATCTGAAAAGATCTTCTTCTTGGTGTCCTGGAAGGAATGGGATGGAGAATGGATGATTTGAGAGGGTGGATCTCTCCTCCTTTTATAGCCAGAATGTTTCCCCGAATGTTGAAGCGTTTTAGCCCCATTAAATGACATATTCATGCGTTGAGACCTTCTTGAATGTTGTTCATAATTCCCTTCGACGTGTCCCCTCAACATCTCTGCAGATTTGACCATGTATTCCGAGAGTTATGACCATTTTACTATGAGCATTTATTCTGTCCAGTAAGACTCTCCAAAACGAAATCCTCCGGATTAGGCTGATTTAATGACCCAATAAACGGCCAATGCACTCGAGGATTCCTTCCTAAAAGATGCTTCCAAACTCCTTGCGCGTCCACCCACATAATTTTACAACATTGGTGCCCACCATGGATGAGTTATGAATCCCACACCAATACTAGGCAGAACTGCAAACAGTTTTCTTTTGCCCACTTGAGAGCTTCTTTTGAGCTTCCATATGGCCGATTCAGCTTTTGGTCCAAAAATATTAAATGAATATCTGGAAGCTTAGAATCTATAAAAGAAAGCATTTTGCAATTT
Organism: Viscum album; assembly: GCA_963277665.1. Classification (NCBI taxonomy): domain Eukaryota; kingdom Viridiplantae; phylum Streptophyta; class Magnoliopsida; order Santalales; family Viscaceae; genus Viscum; species Viscum album. The sequence continues at coordinate 530,608,064 of OY728159.1, read as the reverse complement.
GGATCAGTGTAGATAATGTTATGGCTAAACTACAGAAATAATTTAAAATTGTTAAAAATCCAAAATGGCCATTTTTACTATTCAGATCAAAATAACACCATTATCATAAAAATGAAACAATTCATCTTAGAGGAACAATTTTGTGGGTTTAAAACAATGATATTAAATATATCTTAATTGAAAATATTTGCTTTGTCAATTCCCACACAATTATAACTTGGACTCCTTGACAAGTAAAAATCAAATCAAATCAAATCCAAAACACATATCAATGAGATCTATCAAATCAATTCCAAGAAACAAAAAGATATCATGACTCATCAAAAAAATTATTTCAAGTTCTCCATTTTAGATTTTAATATATTTCCACTTCATTTCTTATCCCATGAACACAAAACACCTACCTCGCATGAATTTTCTCTCATCTCACAAATGTAAAGGCTGAACAAGGCTTTTCTCATCCAAAATCACACAAGAGTTACCATAGGCTTGATAAATTCCTACTTCTCCACCCGATGTGAGTCAAGGACATGTGTTTCTCATGAGGACTTTTCAGGGTTGTTCTGTGGCTTCCAGTTGGTAGGATTTAGATGTTAAAAGTTCTGAGGCCGAAAAGGAAGGCTTGGCTCTTATTGAAACAAAATTGCAAGATTCTAATTTTCACTCAAAAATGGTCTCCTTCACTTCCCCTTTGTTGAAAATAGGTTCCATCATAATTCAATCAGCTCAGCAGCAAACATTTCAATCTTTTCAAACATGATTTTTTTTAAATCTCCAGATAGGCACAACTTTCTTTTTACATAGGAATCTCCTGAAGGGCACAACTTCTCTTGTCATAAAAGCTCCAGAAAAGGCACAGCTTTCAATAGAATAATTTTTCAGCATCACACACATCTCTTCCACAATTTATTTTCCACCCAAAGTATAATGAAATGAGGTAGTAAACCACAAGACATATTCCTCCACACTTAAGTTCAACTAGATCATGAAATTTTACTTCAAGAGCAGGTAGGATAGGGAAAATTGGCTTGTAATGTGGCTAACCTAACAGGAAATTCATGGCTACTAGGGGATACAATAAAGGATAAATGTAAAGGTGGGACATAATGAAAAGGATTATTTTGAAAAGGGGGCTTCAAACCAAATAAATGCCTCAATCATTTAAAACACACGTACCCCAACCCTCAAGTTTTGAAATGAATAAATCAAATTTTGGTTAAAGCAAGCATGGTATGTTTCTCTCAAGAAATGAGGTGAATGAAAAGATTATGAAAAAGATGGTTCAGAAGACTCACAGGAAAGTTATTTCAAAGATATAGACAGTGAAATATGGCATGAGATTCAAAAATAAGTGTACTTTTCATGAAATTCCAAAAAAAATGAACATGAAACAAATTCATTTCAGCATTAATTTAAGCCCAGTTTCATGAAATAGATTGGTTCACTCATTGACATGGGTTTCAAATATGGTATTGATAATATTTTCAGCCCAAAAGTTTCAGAAACACTCCAAAAATTGAAAAATAGACACACAAAAATTTTAAAACACACAATTTTTTTTTGTGAAAACAAACATCAAATGAAAATCCTATACTACAAAGGTTCCCTCCCCCACACTTAACTGATGTAGTGTCCTTGATGCATTCAAGTGGATTTAACATGTAAGTAGATTTCTGATTGAATCACAACAACAAGAAAATGTGAAGGAGAGGTACAACCTGATGGATATTATTGATAAATAGGTTGGAGGAGTGTGATCTCCTCCACTGGATCTGATGGCAGGGTCCCAAGGAATTTCTTCAACCTATGTCCATTCACAGTGAATGGATCATGCTCTCCATCCTTCATTATCTGCACAGCACCAAAAGTATATACATGAGTAACTATAAATGGACCTTCCCATCTGGAACGAAGTTTACCTGGCATCAGCATGAGTCTTGAGTTGAATAATAACACTTTGTCTCCAGGAGAGAAGTATTTTGGTTGGATCAGCTTGTCATTGGCCACTCTTGTTCTTTCTTTGTAAATCCTTGAATTTTCAAATGCATCCCTTCTTATTTCATCTAGATCTTGCAAATTCAATCTTCTCTCCTTCCCAGCACTTTCAAGGTCCAAATTCATTTTCCTCACAGCCCAATACGCCTTATGCTCCAATTCCATAGGTAGGTGGAAGCTTTTCCCATAAATCATCCTATATGGACTCATTCCAATCGTGGTTTTGTACGCTGTCCTGTAAGCCCATAAGGTATCATCCAACCTTTGGATCCAATCATTCCTATTTGGATTAACGGTTTTTTCCAAAATTCCCTTTATTTCCCTGTTTGAAACATCAGCTTGCCCATTAGTCTGTGGATGATAGGGAGTTGATATTTTAGGATGCACCCCATACTTCTTCAGCAATTTCTCCATTCTCAAATTGCATAAGTGAGTCCCCTGATCACTGATGATTTCTCTGGGCACTCCAAACCTACAAAATTTGTATGACCTGACAAAATCACAAACAACTTTAGCATCGTCAGTTCTGGTTGCTTTTGCTTCCACCCATTTGGAATCATAATCAACTACAAGAAAGGTATAAGAATTTCCAAATGACATCGGGAAAGGTCCCATAAAATCTATCCCCCAAACATCAAAAATGTCACAAAAATTCAATGGCATTTGGGGCATTTCTTGTCTCTTTAAAATATTTCCTGAAAACTGACATTTTTCACATATTTTGCAAAATTCATGAGCATCTTTAAAAATGGTGGGCCAATAAATTCCAGATTCTAAAACCTTACTTGCTGTCCTCTGTGGTCCAAAGTGGCCCTCACAAGCTAAAGTGTGTCAAAAATCAAAGACATATTTAACTTCACTTTCAGGTAAACATCTTCTTATAACTTGATCATTGTAAATCTTCCAAAGGAATGGATCATCCCAAATGTAATTTCTAGATTCAGCTTTTAGTTTTTGAATTTGGTGAGAATTTAAATGAGATGGGACCTGAGATGTTACCAGAAAATTGACTATGTCAGCATACCAAGGCACTTCTCCTTTAATCAATTACAACATCTCTCCTGGAATTTGATCATTCAGAAGGTATCTTTTTGGAACTTCAATTTTAGCAGTGTTTGGAAGTCTACTTAAGTGATCAGCCACTTGGTTCTCATATCCCTTCTTATCCTTGATTTCTATATTGAATTCCTACAGCAGTATCATCCATCTAACTAACCTTGGTTTAGCATCAGCTTTCTTCATCAAGTACCTCAAAGCTGCATGATCAGAAAACACAGTGATTTTAGTTCCAAGAAGATATGATCTAAATATTTCTAAAGAAAAAAAAACTGCAAAGAACTATTTTTCTGTGGTTGTATAATTGAATTGGGCCGCATCTAAAGTTCTCGAGGTATATGAAATTACTTGTGGTCTACCCTCAATTTGCTGAGAAAGGATTGCTCCAACTTCTTGGTTAGAGGCGTCACAAAGTAGTTCAAATGGTTCTTCCCAATTTGGAGGCTGCATCACGGGTGGTGAAATCAATCTCTTCTTCAACCCATCAAAGGATACCCTACATGCACCATTGAAATAAAAATCAGCATCTTTCAAAATTAATCTAGAGAGAGGGTGATAAATCTTACTGAAATATTTGATAAACCTCTTGTAGAATCATGCATGTCCTAAAAATGATCTAACATGTTTCACACAAGTAGGGTAAGGTAAGGAATTTATCACTTCAATTTTTGATTTATCCACTTCAATTCCATTTTGGGAAATTACATGACCAAGCACAATTCTTCTTTGAACCATGAAATGACACTTTTCAAAATTTAAAACAAGATTTTTTTCAATGCAGGTTTTCAGAAACTTTTTCCAGATTTTTCAATCAACGATCAAAAGAATCTCCAAAAACTGTGAAATCATCTAAGAAAACATCCAAGAAATTTTCAATGTGATCATAAAATATACTCACCATGCACCTTTGAAATGTACCTGGAGCATTACATAATCCAAATGGCATTCTTTTATATGCAAAAGTACCAAAAGGGCATGTAAATATCATCTTCTCTTGATCCTCAGGAGCAATGGGTACCTGGAAGTAACCTGAACATCCATCCAAAAAACAATAATGTGTCCTCCCTGTCAATCATTCTAACATCTAGTCAATGAAGGGGATGGGGAATTGATCTTTTCGAGTGACCTGGTTCAATTTCCTAATATCAATGCACACTCTCCAGCTGTTTAGAATTCTTATAGGGATTAACAGATTCTTTTCATTCCTCACAGTGGTCTGGCCAGTTTTTTTTGAACGACATGAATAGGGCTGACCCACTGCGAATCTGAAATAGGATAGATGATCCCATCTTCCAAGAGCTTCTCGATCTCTTTCTTTACAACCTCCATCACGGTGGGATTCAGTCTCCTTTGGGGCTTTCTAACAGGTTTGGAATCTCCCTCAACAAAAATTCTATGTGAGCGTATTTTTGGGTTATTTCCTGGGATATCACCTAAGCTCTATCCTATTGCTTGTACATTCTCTCTCAAAAGCTCAATCAATGATTTTTGGTGGGTTTTAGAAATATTTTTAGCAATTATCACTGGTATTTTATCTCCCTCCCTAAGGTATACATATTTCAAATCAGTGGGGAGTGGTTTGAGTTCCAGATTAGGGGGATGCTCAAGGGATGAGACTAAATTGACGTTTTCCACTTCCAAATTTTGGACCTCCTGCACACAAGAAACCATATCATCTTCCTCATTATTTAACAAATCATCAAAGAAATCAGATTTTTCCTCTTCCTCCCACATGAAGTCAGAATCTCCAACATCTTCAGCATCCACATGTTCAGTGATATTTCTGAGGGAAGAAGTCTCTCCTATGTCTAAGAATTCATAGAGCATACCTGATTCATCAATTGGTTCTGCACTAACTTCATGGGAAAGCGAAAATAGGGAGTGTTCATCTGATGGATGCCTCATGGATTCAAAAATATTGAAGTGGATTGTGCTCTCTCCAAACTCCATGGTGAGTGTCCCCTCATGGACATTGATGATGGTTTTGGATGTCTTCAAGAATGGTCTCCCCAAAATGGAGGGTGAATGTGACAGGATCCTATCTTCTTCTATATTGAGCACGTAGAAGTTAGCTGGGAATAAGAGATATTTGTATTTCACAAGGACATCCTCCAAAACTCCTGCATGAAAAACTGTGGATCTGTATGCAAGCTGGACCACCACTCTTGTGGGCTTCAATTCTCCCATCTGCAAATAAGTGTATACCAAGTGAGGCAATACATTAATTGAATCACATAAATCACAAAAAGAATTAGTGAAATTTAATGAACCAATGGTGCATGGAATGGAAAACGTCCCTAGATCTTGACATTTGGTTGGAATCTGCGGCGTGATAAGGGCTGAGACAATTCTTCCCAAGTTGATTCTTTCATTCCCATGAAGCCTTCTCTTTTTGGTGCAAAGATCTTTCAAAAAAATTTCATACCTTGGAATTTGTTTAACAGCTTCAAGTAGGGGTATATTGATTTCCACTTTCTAGAAGGTGTCCATAATTTCTTTTTGAAGTGCTTCTTCATGCAATTTCATTGATTCTATCATCCTTTTTGGAAATGGTGGGGGTAATTCTTTCTTCTCCCTTTGTTTTCTTTGCATTGGTGTTTCTTGTTTCTTATTTTGTGGCCTATCCTTCTCCTCCTCCTCTTCCTCTTCATCTTCTTGGTGGATTCTCATAAGAATTTCTGAATCATTCTCTCTCAGAATAGGTGGTATTATTTCAGGTTCAGGGTTGGATGGAGGTGGGATTTCTTTTCCACTTCTTATTATGATTGCACTAACATTATCATTAGGATTTGGAACTGTTTGGGATGGAAGATTCCCTAGATTCTTGGACATTATTTCAACAGACTTCCCACTGTGTCTGCTAGCTTTTCAACCTTATCTGCAAGGCCCTCATACATGGATTGTAGCTGTTCCATAGAAGGTTGTTTGCTGGTGGATGGTTGTTCATATGTCTTTATTTGGAATGGTGGTGGTTGAAACGATTGTTGTTGTTGGAAGGGTTTTTTATAAGATTTTTGGAATGGAGGGGGTTCTGGTATTGCTGATGGTGGTAAGGAGGTTGAATGGGGTGTTGGTTAAATGGTCTCATCTGGTTTTTTTGGTTCCCATATCCCTGTTGGGCTTGTAGTTGATTTTGTTTGAATTGTCTTGGTTGAAAGGCCACATCACAGTATTATGTCCCCTGTATCTCAGGGCACTGGTCAGAATAATGAGTGAAAGAATAACATAAACCACATACGTGAGCTAAATCTTCTTGTCCATTTTCTTGTGTTACATCCATTTGATGGACTAACCTTGTAGGGTCATCAACTTTGGTTTAAATCAATGTAGATGAATTAGATGTTTTTACCTCATGTATCCCCCTGGTTCCCATTCCTCTTAGTCCAAATTGTTGTGAGTTTTGAGCAATCTTCTCAATTAGTATTCTGATATATGCAGAAGACTTGTCAATCCGGGACCCCCCTGATGAGGCAACTAGAAGATTTCGATCGTTATCCATAACTCCTTGGTAGAATAACAAAAGGAATTGGTTTTCCTCCATTTCTTGATGTGGGCAGCTAGAACATAGCTTCTTGAAGCGCTCCCAATACTCATAGAGGGTTTCTCCAGTTGATTGTCATATGATGTAAATATCCTTCATGATGGTAGTGCTCCTAGATGTGGGAAAGAATCTTTGCATGAAACTTCTTTTTAGGTCTTCCCAATCACTGATCTCCCCTGGTTGCAGGTTGTACAACCATTCTTTAGTTGTTCCTTCAAGTGATAAGGGTAATTCCCTCCACTGAAATTGGTCTTCAGGTGCTCCTCTTGGCCTGAAGCTTGAGCAACTGTATCTGAATTCTTGCATGTGCTGATTTGGATCTTCTCCTGCAAGACCATGAAACTTTGGAAGCACGGGAATCATATTGACACTTAATTCAAAATCATTTGGTTCAGTGGGTGCAATTAGATGGTTATTTTGAATGGAAAATTATGGTGCACATATATCACGTAGGGTTTGGTTGGGATTTCTAGCCATGATTTTAGGTTCAGAGTGAACACTAAGAGTTTCACTTGAATCTGAGTGATCTATTTCGTCAAAGATTTCTGGTAGATTTCTTATTCTTATTTGGGTTAATTTTCTTTCAATTTCTGGATCAAATTCAATTAATGGTTCTTTTGAGGTGCGGGTCATTCAATTTTGATTTTTTTTTTTTGTTGCACTGCCTCCCTGGAAACGGCGCCAAGTTTGAAGAATGCCTGTCATAGGGCGTGGAAAATCAGTTATTTCCTAAGTTAAAATGAAGTTAATTGGTTGACCTAGGATTTCTCCTGAAGAGGAGTGCACACAAATTGAGTTGTCACTTTAAAATGAGGGTAAAAAAATATTTTGTTTTTGAAATGAAATTTGAAATTAAAATGATTGAAAAACTATGATATTTAAAAGGGTGATTAGGTCAGGGTCGGTTTCCTAATTGTAATGCTATCCTTATTCAATTTAATTCAATCCTCTTATTCTTTATTGATTAAAGTGAGTTTCCATAATCGTTTCCTCTCACTTCCTTAGTGAAATTATTATTGTGAGAGAAAACATTACCAAGATCTTGGTTTGGTCAACTCTCCTTCCATGTGTAAAATAGTTGTATTGAATATCCTTAATTGAAATGGGAAATACCCAATCGGGTTTTTTTATCCCAAACAATCAATAACATTCACTACACCTTTTACATGTACTGACTATCGTCGAGTACTTCACCACTAATTCCTGGTTTATTCCATCATATATAAACCAGAAATTAGTGGAGGGAGATATTTATTATTTTACCATGGAAAAAATAAATAAAGGAATTAATATTCAAGAACGATCAAACTTGATAATAAAATCTGCTATTAGAAATTGAAAACAACTTTGAATAAAAAAAATATTCAATTGCGTCCAAGAACTCATGCATTACAATGTAGGAAACTAACCCTTCCCCAATCACTCCAAATTTTTACCCCACCATGGTAAGGGTAATCGAGATGAATGGGGAAGAAGAAGGAATTATAAAACTTTTAAAAAGAAAATAGATAAAAAATAAAGCCAAAAAGATCTTTTTCTTGGTGTCCCAGAAGGAATGGGATGGAGAATGGATGATTTGAGAGGGTGGAGCTCTCCTCCTTTTATATCCAGAATGCTTCCCCCAAATTTTGACGTGTTTTTTCCCCATTAAATGAAATCTTCACACATTGACCCCTTCTTGAATGTTGTTCATAACCCCCTTGGCCGTGTATCCTAAAATTATCAGCGGATTGGGGCATGTATTCAGAGAGTTATGACCGTTTTACTATGAGCATTTATTCTATCCAATCAGACTCTCCAAAACGAAATCCTCCGGATTAGGAAGCTTTAATGACCCCATAAACGGCCAATTCACTCGGTTCTTCCTTAATAAAAGATTCTCCCAAACCCCCTTTGCGTCCACCCACCAAATTTCACAACATTTGGGCCCTCTATGGATGAGTTTTGGATCCCACACCAAAACTAGGCAGAACTGAAAATAGTTTTCTTTCGCCCACTTGAGAGCTTATTTTGAGCTTCAATATGGCCGATTCAACTTTTGGTCCAAAAATATTAAATGAATCCCTGTAATCTTAGAATCTAAAAAAGAAATAATTTTGAAATTTGGATCAGTGTAGATAATGTTATGGCCAAACTACAGAAATAATTTAAAACTGTTAAAAATCCAAAATGGCCAATTTTTACTATTCATCTCAAAATAACACCATTATCATAAAAATGAAACAACTCATCTTAGAGGAAAAATTTTGTGGGTTTAAAACAATGATATTAAATATAAATTAATTTAAAATATTTTCTATTTCAGGGGGCTAGGAATAAAGTCCATGGACCTACTACATTTTTTCCCTAACCCATTCCCATATGAAGAGTCTCATTTAAAATTTCTTGAAGAGGCACTTCATCATTCTATCCAGTATGATTTTACTTATTTTACATTGCCAACATATTCGGAGGTTTATAAGAAGCGAGAGGTGATCAATTAGATGAACTCATGAGGAGTTATACCATGATAGGGGAGCCAACTGATTTCTTCAAGAGGCATATCATTCCATGGTAGATCTATGATTCTATAACCTTTGATGTATCAACTAGTAGGGAGCTGACCTTAGTATCTTCCTTTACAACCTTCTGGTTTCAATGTTTTCTATGATTTTCCGGGGATATTTTCAGCAGTGTGTTGTGGATTTAGGGATCATGGCCATAAATAGAGTTGGTTCCTAATAGTTCCCCTAGATCAGTTTGGTGGAGGTATACAGGTACTCTGCTAGCCTCAAGAGCAGTATCCAATGAGACCATTTCAGCAAAAGGGTTTGAAGGATTTCACTCTGTTGAGGGGATATGAATAAAATAGTGCTCAACCATGGGATTCTCTTAATGTATTAGGACTACAACCCAAGCATCGATGTAGATGTAGTTGTCTATGGAGTTGAAATGGAGTTGGTTGTGGTTTGTTTTACACAGCGGAGGCAGTAGTTCCATAGGGGATAGAGATCATCTGGGGTTCAATTAGTTAATTTAGTACCCTTATTTGTGCCTTTATTGATTCAAGAGCTTCTAAATCCTTTATTGTACCTGATCTAGACCATGAAATGGTACTCTAAATGTAGAGGCTTCTGGTTCCCTTGGTGTTGATTATACCATTCAAATCCCTAAATCGCTTTTTTTATGTTTGATGGGGGTGGAGACTGATGATGAGACCAAATGAGTCCCATGGTGATCATTTCTTACTACATATGTAGCCACATGATGTCATCCTTGGTATTGGATGTATGTATTCTGTATGTTCTATTTTCCACTACTTTTAGATGAGAGTCACATTTTTGGATGTGGATGGTTAGCGTGTGGTTTTAATTTTTGAGTAAATTTTCTAGGTGGGAAACCAGTTTTTGTAACCCCTTATTTACTTTTTGGATGATTTGTTGTTAGAATTAATGTATTACAAGATTGTAGATATTCCTATGGTTATTATGGTGTTCTTATATGTTTTCCCAAAGGAGGATGAGATGATACCCCTAAACATGATGTTGAGTTTGGGATAGACTTGTAGCCCGATGCTTCTCGGATTTCGATGGATCCTTATTAGATGGAATTATATGAGTTTTCGGAGTTGTGGATTATAATATATGATATGATGTAGAAGGGTTTTATATGTCCCATTGTTTATTCATGGGGTGGTCCAATGTTGTTCTCAATAAAGGAGGATGATGGTATGCGGTTATGCATAGACTACCAAATGTTAAATCAGGTGATAACCAAAAATCATTAACCCCTTCCACGGATTGATGATTTCATTGACTATATAAGAGCGGTTAGGAGGTTTAATAAGACCGACATGAGGTTAGGATGTCACTAGTTGAGGTTGAAGGAGGGAGATATCCCGAAGACTTCTTTCACATGCATTTATAAGAACTTCATGTTTGTAGTCATTCTGTTTAGTGTTATGAATGCAATATCCATATTCATGGGTCTTATTAAATCCATGTTTCATGAGTTCCTATATCATTTTTCATTGAATTCATTGACAATGTCTTAATATATTTAGAGTCGGAGGAGGGGAATTTCGAGCATCTCTTTACTATATTGCATGTTCTTTGACACCATAAACTCTATAGAAAGTTGTCCAAGTGTAGGTTCTATAAATAATAGGTGAATTTCCTAAAAAATGTGGTGTCTCGAAAGGGTGTGTAAGTAGACTCATTGAAGGTTGAATTAGTTTGTTCTTGGGTATCATCCATTAATGTGGTAGTTTTTTACGGTTTCCTTAGCCTCACAGGTTATTATTAGATGTTTGTTCCTGATTTATCTAGAATTTTAGCCTCATTGAAAGCATTGAAAAAGGAAGTGTTGTGATTTTTTATGGAGTGATCAGTGCCAGGAAGCATTTTATTACCTGAATTGGATGTTGGGGAGTGGCCTAGTCATCTGGTTGCCTAAGGAATGGGTAATGTTTGAAGTGTTTTGTAACACTTCCTATCTGGGTTTGGGATGTGTGTTGATGTCGTAAGGATATGTGATATCATATTGGTCAAAGAATTTATTTCCCCATGACTCTGATTATGCCTCCCATGAACACAATTTAGAATCATTTGTGTTTCTACTGATGGTTTGGAGACATTACCTCATTTGGGGGTGCATTGTGGTCTTCATAGATCACAAACGTTTGATATATATCATTTCCCAGCATGTCCTAAATCATCGACAATGGAGGTGGATATAGTTTCTTCAGGATTTTGATTTTGATATCCTCTACACCTTAGGATATAGAAATTTCATTGATCCTTATTTAAGTATAAATTTATAGAATTATTTTTTTCTTGAATTGGTAAATTCTTGGAGAGAAATGGAAGAATTAAAAGCCCTTCAATTAGAATCAAGGGTGGGCGGTGGTAAAGGTTGTTTGTTTCAGATGACAGTACAATCTTCTTCAATGTAGAACATGGAGAAATCTCAGTGGGGAGGCTCAGAGGGAGAGGTGATTTGTTATTGTGTTGTACATGGTGATGCTCCAAAGGGACGGTCGAAGGATGGTCAGAATTGGATGTCATTTCAAGGTAGGATTTCTGTTCTAGTGAAATTTCATGATGGAGTCCTCAATGAGTTCCATAGCTCACCTTTGGAAGTTTACCCAGGGGTTTCCAAGATGTATTATGGACTAAGGATGCAATTTTGGTGTCTTAGGATGAAATGGTAAATGGAATATTATGTGGTGAAGTTCTTGGTTTTCCATCCAGTAAATTCTGTCCAGTGTCTTCCTGTTGATTTTTTTCATCATTTGGATGTTTCCAAGTAAAGAATTGATGACATTTCAATGGATTTCATCATAGGGTAACTGAGAGTTCAGGGAGGTTTTGATTCTATCTGTGTGAACATGAATTGGTTAACAAAATCAACTCACTTATTTGTGATAATGGTGTCTGGCATAGTGAATGATTTGGATAAGAAGTAAATGGATGAAGTAGTACATCTTTTTGGGGTTCTGAGGTCCACTGTCTCAGATTGGGAGACATGTTTTAGCACACATGTCTTTGGGGAATTGAAATAATCTTTTGGCACTCAGTTACACCTCAACACTGATTTTCACCCTTAAATATATGGGTAGACATAAAGGACTATCCATATATTATAGGATATTATGCGAGCATGCATCTTGGACTGTGTCGTTCTCCATTTTTATGGATGGAGGTTAGGGATACAATCGTTCTTAGTTCTGATGTGGTGCTGGGAAAAATAGAGAATGTTTATCTTGTTCACGATAGAATGAAAGCAGTATAGGAACAATATAAGTCTTATGTCAATCGTAGAAGGATCCCCTTGGATTTTGAGGTTGGGGACCATATGTTTTTGATTTTTTCCCCTCGACATAGTAAGTAGAGATTTGGTAGATGGTGTAAGGTATATCCTATGTTTGTTGGGGCCTTTAATTTGTTGGGGTGTGTTGGTGTGGTGGAATATTGGTTGGAATTTTCACCACAGTTAGAGAAGAACCATGATGTCATTCACATCTATCAGATTTTTTTATGTCTTCAGGATGAATCCCTTCTCATAAAATGGGGAGATTTAGACATCGTGGATGACACAACATTTATGGAACAGCTGGTAGGGATCCAAGATTTTTGAGAGAAGGTTTTGCATTTATTAACCTTTACTTTGGTTCTTGTGTTGTGGATACATGGTGTTTTGGAGGAGAGTACTTATGGGCATGATACACACATGTGTTACCAATACCAGGAGTTGTTTTGAGTTTTTCCTTATTCTATTTTTTTCAAATGTGATTTTTGAACCGTGTTGATTATGAGATAATCTATTTTCCCTTGGGTTCTGATGCGTGAAAATGTCCTGAAATATGAAAAGGGTAGGACCTAATTCTTAATCAAGAAATCTTAATTGTGATGTTATTAAAAGTATAATGGTGAGTTATTTCCACCAAGAGTGGATAGTATCAAGACATGGAGGATGAAATAACCAGATTTTTGGGTTCAGATGCAGTGATTTGTTGTGATTCTGAAAAAAAAATATTTTTGGATTGTTGTGTTAATGTGTCAACAACCATGATGATAAGGCCAATTTACCAGATGTCGGAGGGTGTGTTCTTGGGTATAGAGGTTTCCTATCCTTCTTTAGAACAACACAAATTGGTTTATTATTGAATGGTGATTAATTTTATTTTATATTAGTGTTTCAAGTGTGATGATATCTTCAAGAGGTATCTCAATGAATGGATGTTTGGACACTTCCTCTCTATCCCTTAGGGTTGGTTATGATTTATCAAGGTAGAGAATAGTTTAAGAGTTATTTGATGTAATGTATTGGATCTATATGGGACATTACTTTGAGGGAAATCTAGTGACTCAGTTATCCTAGGATGTCATGGTGATTCTTTTCAAAACATTGAAAAATTCCCAGTTTTCTTGGTTTTCCAATGGTGCCACATCAAAATAGTTCATCATTTCAATGGTTCCTCATTTCAATGGATCCTAGTCCCAATGGTGTCTCACACTAGTGGTGCCTTTCTAGTGGCATCTCACCCTGGTGGTGTCTCCCCATGGGAGTGGCTCGCTAATGGTGTCTCATGCTAGCGGTGCCTCCCCCATGGTAGCTCACCCAAGTGGTCGTTTGCTGGAGGTGACTCGATGAAAGTCACTCATCCTAAAAATCCTCACCTTGTAGTGTCTCATTGGATGTTCCTTTTCTGTAAGTGTCTCATATAATGGTTTATTATTAGTGGTGCCTCTTTTGACGGTGTCTCACCGGCGGTGCGTCATGAGCAGTGTTTCCAGTTTTTCATGTTTCCCCTTTTGACGTCCTTCTTTGACATAAAATGGGTTTGAGGAAAAACATAAAAGGAATTGAGATCAATTCAAAGACCATCAATTATATATTTATTTATTTAATGGTTATAAGGATTTTAAATGGTCAAAACACGTGGTCTTGGATATATCTTCCCTTAATGGAAAATAAAAATTGTATCAAATCTGGTGATTCTGATCCAATGTTCCTAAAGGCTGGATATCATTCCCCTTGTTAATTACTTCATTCGTCAACATCTTATAGGATGTTTTGAATACCTCATCCCATCAGATTCATGTATCCAAGATGCAATATTCAGTTCATTATTCTTCATAGGGTTTCCTACTGTATGTGCTCCCCTATTTTTGATGTAACTAGGAAGTTTCGATCATTCTTTTTTAGGGTAGGATTTCATTCATCCCTATAAATTGTGCATCATGTGGTATGGATATATAGATGTTTTCCTTGCGATGGTATTTTCTTGTAGATTAATAAATATAATTTAATTGGTTTAATAATAAATATACAAGGGCTAGTGAAAAGTGAAACATGGTCTTACTATGTTATTATTATTATTAATATTGTGTTTTGTATGGGATAAGTAACCACTGAAAATCATGGTTGTCGGGGGTCCTTCTTTACACACAAGATGTTCTGTAGAAGACATGTTATTTGATTTCTTTAACACTTATATATAAAATTTGGTTAACTGTGTCTATTAGGATAATAAATGGATGCCTCGAGATCATACAGTTTTTGTGATAACCCCTAAATTAACAAGTGGAATTTAATTAAGAATGACTTGTTAAATATAAAAATTTGATTTCCTTGGTATGTGATGTGATGTGATGTGATGTGTGGTATTTTTTTTGGTTTTTGTGGGGGTAGTGGTTTAAAAGTGATTGTAGAGTGGGGATGTGATGGGTGTGGTGTGATTATGTAGTAGGGCTATGAAATCAGTTTTTTAATGTGTTTATGGATGTGGTTGTGAGTTAGGGTTTATTATATTAATATGATGAACTGGGTGGATGAGTTTTATTAATTAAATATGAATTTTTGTGGGTAATTTACAAGATTCATTTCATTTATAACATGAAAAAAATACTTACTCTATATCTAGAGGTTTTGGTATGACATCTCATTAATGTGAGGTGTGTTAATTTACCAGGTCTCTTCACCTCCTCAATGAATGTTACTGAGTTTATTTTTAGGCTTCCTTCACGATAGTTTGTTGGGTAGTGACGGAATAAGTAAATAATTTTTTATTAATGTTTTTATAGGATTGGGATTGTTTGATTAATATAATGGATGTGGTTAAATGTAATTGGATGGAAATGTGAATGGGTTTTTCTCTTATTCTCTGGTATTGTACATTTAGAGGTAGCAGCAAAGGTGATGGTTTTGTGATTTGGTTATTTTTTTGAGAACCCATGGGTTGGTATTTAGTTTTTGGTATTATTTATATACACTTTTATTTTCTTTCAATTTCAGTATGCACCCCACCCATGTTGATCACTATTTCCCAAACACCAGTATCATTATGTGGGGGGTGTTTTTCCTAACATCTATTGAGGAGTACAGATGGATGGGTACCAGATATTTTCAGCTCTCTATTCTAGGGGATGAAGGAATGAAAATGGTATTGAAGGATTTAGGTCTATTAGTGATTTATATGGTGGTTGTGACAAACTATGTGTTTGCAAGAAAGTTGTTTCAAGTCCCTAGTTTCTTTGGATGAGATGTGATTGCCCAGGTGTTTGTGGGTCAAGTGGTTTTTTTCCATTGGGTCATTGGGATGAGTTTTGATGTGGCTTCCCAGGTTTCTTCAGGATGAGTTGTGGTGTGTTTTTTGGACTAGGTTAGTGAGTGTGGGATGTTTTGTATTGCCTAGGACTGTGCATGCGGTATGTTTTATGTGGACCAGGAGTGTGTGGGAAGGATGTGATGTGGTGTATGAAAGGGATAGGTGTGACAGGATATACGATGTTGGGATAGAGGGAAATACCAGTGGGAAGGTGGTGTGTGGTACCCTATAATAAATTTTTTATATCATATTATATTACTTAACTTTCCTCACATGGTGAGAGTGCCTTGGTGAGATTGGGCTTGGTTAGTATATCTTTTTAGATGTAATGTGGTTCTGCTATTTTATCATAGGGGAATTAGTATGTATTTTTTACATGTGTATGTGAAGCTGTTTATTTCCTAATGAGTAGAAATTTATTCTCACCAAATGTATATAAAACTATTTTTATGTTTCCAAGAATATTATACTGACTGTTCTGGGCGTTACTAGCTCGAGCCTTGGGATAGTGATGTGTCTTTTCTTTAGCCTTACTTTTGGGTATTTACTTAGAAGACATTTCTATTTTTCTATCTATTTAATTTATGGAGTCATTGAACTATGTTTTAGTTTTATCTTATATATAATGTCTTGAAGTATTTTTCTATGATTCGTTATAACTCACGATCTGATTTCTTGTAAAGGGTAATGCCTCCCATATCGTGATATCAGTACACCCTTAGTGCAAGTCTCCATCCCAGGGTCCACTAGAGGAGGGATTCCTGGGTCAATATCTACATTTATTCATTCCCAGCCCATGATTTGTTTCTATTGAGGGATTGGTTCATGAAATTATTGATATAGATTATTTTAGTGCAGTATATACACCACACAAAATTAGAAAGTGAAAAATATAGCATATATCGCACGGAAATAGAAAGTGAGAAAAAATCCCCTTTCCTTAAGTCTTGAATCACATAGTACCCACACAAAATAAATTTATAATAAATATAATTTGACTATGATTCCTCCACATAACCATATTATTATATCTATTACCATATATGACTTTATATTTTCCATTTAGTAAGAACTCAAAGTTAATGTTACGTTTTGGGTAATAATCGCCTTGTTTATCTCTTGCGTTTTGATTTGTTATAATTTTTGTCCATAGAGTTATATAATGATATCTATAATATAGAATTTGATATAAATATCATATATATTTAGTATATAAATATATATTTTAATCTATAAAATATACAAATCATTAACAAAATACATCATTCATGGAGATATTTTGTCATGCGTATGCTTGAATGTTATTTTTGTTTTCCTATCGTAGTGAAGAGATGAATGTAATTGAAATATATGTGTATATATATGTAATATAATTATATTATAATTATTATTCCATATATATTGTATAATTTCACTACACCAATACTTTTTTCATTACTTGTAAAGTCTGAACAAGTCACATCACTTTGTGGAGGCAGTAGTCTACACTTCCTCAAATGAAGTTATCACATTTACACAAAATGGACATCAGGAATGTATATTTTAAATAATAATTATAGAAGAATAAATGAATCATAAATATCATATATATAATATAAAATCATTTCATACATCATAATTCCCTACCATTATAGGTAGTAAATGAAAAGAGAACAACATCGTTTTTTGAGGTTCTAGTTAATCGTACACAACAATGATTAGTTAATTGACCATTATATGGATGGGTGTGTAAGTGTAGGTCAAACCCTTGGAATAAAAACATATTATACTACTTATGATACTATGGTTATTATATTATCATGGAATAATTTTTTTTATGGGGTGGATAATAAAAATAACATAAATGAGCCTAAGGACGGATGTTACCGTTTTTTGGGTAACTCCTTCTATTTTGAACCCAAGGGCTCCATTGGATAGATTTATTCCAAGAGTTAGGACTAAATAATGTAGGGTGTGATTTTGGGAAGTTAATTTGGTGTTTAATTTCTAAACCTAAGTGTTTTGAGAGGTGTGGAGAAGAGGGAGAGGTGGTATCCTTTTATAAGAGAGGGAAGGAACACATTTGGCATTTTTGAAAACAAGCTAGATTTACCCACAATTTTACCAAAACAAGTAATAGAAAAGAAAAAAATAACTCTAAAATAGAAGGTTCATGGAAGAAATATTCCCATCTAATGGGTTTTGGACAAGTGGCTATGTCATTTTATCCCTTATGTTTAAGGTTTACTCTCTTGTTAAGATATGTTTTCCCATAATTGATGTAATTAATTTTAAACACTTTCACTAATATTTTTGGTAAAAAATTATGTTATTAGAAAATAAATATAATACTATTTACAACTATGTAAGCCAATTTTTTGAAATTCAATTCCCTGAAGTGTAAAAATCATGTTTATTGTTAATCCTGCAGACATGGCGATAAATTGGGTTTTTAAAGTGTAAATGTTCAAAACATAAATTACATTTTATATCTAACATGAACATAAAAAATATTCTAAGGAACAACATTGGATTAATATATGGTTAACAGATATATTTTTTCTTTAAAACTAACTTAAAATATAATTTAACTATATAAATATATTATATTATAAAGTAGTTTAGATTTAAAATTCTGTATTTTTCACTATTCATCCAAAAATAATGTCTCTTAGAAAAATATGATAAATTCACACAAAAATAATTTGAAACTTATGAATTCAGAAATTATGTTTATTTTATCAAATTGTATTTCTGAAATTTTAAAAAAATTATTTTTTAATTATTCATAAAAAGACGTAGATATTTGTTTTTTTAAGAAAATAGTATTTTCAAACGTATAACAAATTTACTAAAAATTGTATTTCTTATTATTAATATTATTTTTCTATATAAAAATATTACAAATTATGTTTAAAAATAAGTTTTTACTATTCATATTAGTAATTTTAGAAGCTTTGTTATAACTATCATGTTTACATAATTATGGTAATAAAATGTTGTTTTGAGGAAATTCATTGTTGCATGCCACCCAAAATAAGATAGTGTTTCATTTGGTTAAATATTAATTTAGAGTATCATAAAACGCATTACACATTTACTTGTTTTGTATAGAAAATTTTTATTTGTATTTCTGTGCAATAAAAAAATCTAAAAATATTAAATTAATTCAAAAAATAATAATTAACTAAATCTGGAGGTTTATATTCACCCTGTTTTCGGCCTCCAAGATTCCCTCTATCACTAGAATTCTGAAGTGTAGGCCTATCAACTAAATTAGTAGAAGACAGAAGATGATTAATATTGTATGGAATGCGGTATAACAAAATAGTGGATCATATAATTTCACCATATTATAGCCACACTGTTCATAAAATCCCTCTTCTAGGACCAACCAATATGATCCTAGCCTCCTTCTCTATGGTGTTTTTGAGTAGTGCTTCCACTGCCATGATATCCTCATAGACATATTCTTCTTCCAAAACATATCAAAACACAACATTAATGGTATTTATATATATAATATGGTTTTGTCACCCAACTTGACCTCTAATTCCACTAGATGGTGTTGTGCTGGGAGAGTAGTATGTTACCTATCATCCCACATGATCTGTAGTAGAATAAACATATCATACCAAAACCATTCCTATGGGATTCCACCAATGCAGTGAATATCCCTCAATATAAGGACCACCTCCCCATGGTGTATATTGAAGGTGTTGGTATCCGGGGACCACTAGCTCCAAATCTCCATCACCAACATTTTTTGACAGTATGTGTGGACTTTTGATGTCCACACCGCCTCATATAGTAAAATCTACCATAGATCATCCCCATACTCCAAGTAGGTATAGTGTACTCAGTGCACCCAATCAAATTCTCTATTTAAATTACTTCCATCTTGTGGTTCCCATAACTACTGAAAAACCTTTTTTGTCTACATGTTACTCTAAAGGAATTTGTCCTAGTTGGTGTGGAATTATTCAACTTTTGATTCATATCCCATTATCTCCCTTTTCCACCCATGTATTATATATATGTTCATGGGCACCTTAACCCTGAAATGGTGTCCCTAAATAGTAATGTTCCAACAATTGAGCTTATGCTCACATGTGAACCAAGATCATCACATGTTGACCTCATAGAATATAATGTTCACCTCATCTGACATCCCAAAATCCCACAATGGAAGGTGATCGCTCAACAGATTGTTCTCCTAGGCCATGGTCAGTATTCCCCTAATCATGTAGTTATTTTAAATAACCTTAATATTTCAAGGTATCTGAGGGTTCCCTCAATTTTATTCTCTTGAAGATAGCAGTAGCTTCAATGTCTACATGGTTTTGTTGGAATAATGGTTTGTAATGTTAAATGGAGGTTCATGAAAGATGATGGTTAAACACAGAAAATATTATTTAGTGTGCATGATTGGAAGTGTGTGAAAGAAAAGTGGTCTTGTACAAGGAATCTGATGCACAAATGAGAGTAACATTTAATACATAGCTGAAGATCAAGCTTTTCTGGTAAAATCCCAACTTACCTATGTGACAGAAAGAAAAATTATCACGTAAGAAGTCAAGGTACCATATATATTCCCCCTCCACCATTTATAAGGATGGAACACCATCATGCACATGTTCACAACCCTCTTGTGCATCCAACCAAAAATTTTGTGTGCACCAGTGGGGATGATTCCCACTATTTATCATTTCCCTAGGAACATGACATTACGACACCGTTTCAACTCAGATTCATAGATAAATTTTGTTGAAAAAACATTAATATGAATCCTAAAAGGCTAGTTTTTGATTAACCAAGCATGTAGGCCTCCCCAAAATACCATTCTGGGGTGGACGATAATAGTGCACACAATTTCCAGAGGTTGCATGAAAGATC
Organism: Viscum album; assembly: GCA_963277665.1. Taxonomy (NCBI): domain Eukaryota; kingdom Viridiplantae; phylum Streptophyta; class Magnoliopsida; order Santalales; family Viscaceae; genus Viscum; species Viscum album. Next base: position 530,587,506 of record OY728159.1, on the reverse strand, counting down.
CTCATTTCATGCACCAAGTCCTTACGCTCCCAATACAATGATGTTTTATATGTCTTCTACCAAGGGAAAAAGGATTTATAATGCTAGAAGACACACTAAAAAAGAAATGCATGCAATAAAATATTTATGTAGACAACCTTTATCATCACTCCTAAAATTTAAGATCAAGATAGGTGTCTCTCATGGCCAAGATCATGCCACAAAAGAAGAAGCTGCAGGAAAAGTAAACTCTCCACACAAGGCCTTGCGCACCAATAGCCAACAATTTTTGTTATAAATAAAATCTCACCCCACTCCCATGGAGTTGTTCTCAAAAAGATGAAACAACACTCTCGTGCATGAAAGTAATCCTTTTTTGTTAATGTGAATCATACCCTACACATGATATATAATCTTACATGACAGACCTCCTATGGGTATAAACTTGAATTGGCCCAAAGTTGAGTAATTCTCATGTAACTCTTACTAGTGTAGATTAAGTGTGCATAATGGCCCTACTTACACACAACCTTGATCTGAATGAAATTCAAAATCTTTCATGAACTGACCCTTAAAGACTCCATGGGAGTCCCTTGTGCTAAAGCCCCTGCATAAACAAATTTTGCCGACAACAATTTAAACATGTATGTAAGAAGTTCTATATCTCCAAAATTTTGATCATTGTGCTCTTATTTGATCTATCTAATTACATACTTCTCTTAATTATAGATATTCCAATTTCCATTGATAATTATAATATGTATTCTAATGTAAGCATCATAACCTCCTCTATGCTGACCCCCTAATTGACCACTTCTCTAGGGATGTACCAATTCGATGACACACATAGCCACCTGAGCTTTGGTCACATATTCACAAGGTGTGTAATATTTGAGGGAAACTAAATACATGTGTTGGAATAGAGATATTTGGATGAGTTTTAAAATTTCTTTGACATGGTCACCCTTGGAGTGTGATCTCAGCCATGTTCAAGCTGCATGACATAACATTTCTTAGATCCACTCCCCGGTCATATGATGCTAAATAGCATGAAAAACATCCTCATTACATGACATAAAATATACTCTTACCTCATTTTATGAGTATGGGATTCCCCATGAATGGTCATCCTGGGATGCCAGTCCTCTCCTTTTGATGGATTCCACCATTATGCTAAAAACCATTGATAGATTCATCACATATTCCCCAAACCATCACTCATTGACACTCCTTTCACTACATCATCATTATTACCACATGATGTAAAACTTCATGTATTGATCCTGTCACATGACCTTAAACTGAAACATCGAACTATGTGGGTTTTGATACCATTCTTCTAAATAGGGTTTGTAGGACACCTCTATGAGGTTCAATCCTGACCAATGGTAATATTAGATTCTCCCTTTGAGATATTAACCTCCCTAGTTTTCTTCCAGGGCCATTTTTATCAAACTTCTTATCAAGCCTCAAGGAGTGTCTCATCCAATAGTAAACATAGGTTCTCCCTCCAAAGGACTCATCTCCATGACCCAACTTAAGGGATGTTTCGATCAACCTTCTAGGGATGCCTTCTCGGCCAATGGTAGACTTTCATTTTTCCTCTTAGGGATACCCCTCCCTAATCCAACCTAAGGGGCCTTCGGATCAATATTTTTGATCTTCCACCATGGGGAGTTTTTATATATTGGAAAACATTATAGGTATGAAATCTTACCTCCAAGGGACAAAACTCCGAGATCTTCATCTATAGGGTTTTATGATCCACAACACTTGATCCACCTCAATGGGAATTTTTATCATCCCTCTGGATCCACCTTTGGGGGCATTCCAATCCACAACTCTGGATCCACCTCCATAGAGAATTCTGATCCATCCATCAAGTCCCAACAAGAAATTAACCATATATTCTTCCCAAAAAGTTATTATACTCATTCCCTAGTTTGTCTCATATGGAAATCCTAATCTATCTTCAATGGGCATAAACCACGGGACATGACCAAATACTCTTAACCTACGAATAATTTTCAGATGCCTAAGGTAAAAAAAACCATTGATGAATTATGCCCATGGCATCGTCCCCTCATAGTCAACATGGAATTATTTGGGTTTTGTGCCTTAAGATGACTTATTTGAGATTCCCACCTCATAGGAAGAAAAAAGGTGACCAATGCCCCTAAAATTCATACACACTCAATGATTCCCAGCAAGACTACACTTTTGACCGAAGGGTTCTTCCATATAAAGAATAAAGAATAATTTCAAGGAATAAGTAGTGTAATTAACCAAGATCCTCAATGAGATAGTACTATGAATGAGTTCCAAGGATGTGACTTTAATTTAAGAGGGATTCCTGGACAAGGCAACAAGCTCCAATGGGGAATCCATGAGAGGAAGAACTGATACTCCATCGTCCCATTTTGATCAAGCAGTAAAAATGATCATTGAACATGATAAAAGTCACCAACATTATGAATGTAGGAATATGAAATAACAAGAATTCCAATGCATACATAATATACCGACTTGTAGATGGGATTTGGGGAAAGTACAAGAAATAACCATCTCAGTATATCATAAAATATAGTAGGGGAATTTCTATATTCCTACTCCCACTTGTAAAATATTCTATAATACTCTAGAAACATTATGAAGAGCATGAATACCTATAATAGAAGAAACTGGGGTTTGTCACATACTCTTTCTCCCATATATGCAGCCTATAGACATATCTGGATGTTTACAAGGGGCATGCGTGTCCAAATATCCACACTAAAATTACTTCTTAGAACCTCATTCTCATTCCTATCCATGATTACCTCTAGATTATCCTATATAATATCTAATGGTAGGATCATATCCTTTCTCAAAACATTCATTAGTGTATTTATATTCTTATAGAAATAGTAGAGAGCTACTATCAGTAAATCCCAATTGTCAATAGGGGACATGAACATATTCTGGTCCCTTCCACTAGAGTATCTTATCAGTGTAATGTGATAGATGATAGAAATTATGCACGTATTTCTAATATCATTCATGAAGAGTATAAACATTTCCTGATTATGAATGAATAACAATATTGGGCTCATATTAGAATTCCAAATAGAGGTCATTAAATCATATCAATATCCACTTATAGAAAAGACCATATTCCAAAAAACTCTCTAAGAACTCACCAAAATATTTTAATATTCACATAGGATTATGAATATACTCTAATTCCCCATCAATCCAGGTATATCATTCAGTATATCCCAATGGTGACAAAAAATTAGGCCATCATTATGACACACATTGAAGTAACTCATTGACATATTCTGATGGAAATGTTGGAGTCAATTAGGAGAGCTTTCAAATGTGACGATCACTGTGTAAATCATTAAACCCCAATGACCCAACAAATAGCATATACGAATAATTCTCTATTGATGAGTCTAAAACATAAGACTATGATTATATACATTCCATGCACAATGATAGTATTCTTGAGTATTTAATGTTTCTTTCAATAGTTTCCCTGAGATCTGTTGACTCATCATCAGATAGAGGTAGCATTTTTATGAAATTTTTACCTATAGATTTAGAGGCCCTCCCAAGGAAAATATTAAGATCTATAAATGGAACTCATATCATTATGAGATCTACATAGATCCACTTAATGACTAGAGGATCAATCGGTAAGAACACCCCCCACCCCCGCACCCTTATGCATAAAGGATTTTCCACCCACACTCTTTCCTAGGGTATAAACTACCAAAATACTCTTTATAATAGACATCAATCCATAATGGAAGTAATACCATTACAGTGAATATGAAAATGATCATGGAGGCCCTATCCATGAAGTTATCTATGAATGTCCTCCCTACAGTGACATATCATTTCATTAAGAAGGTCCTGCCTTGGTCGAAGCTACTATGAGAAGACCCTCATATCGATAGGCACTTGAGATTCCAAGTCTATCTATTCCAATATCCCCATATGCGATGAGATACATTCATTATTACCTATTATAAAATCTTTTGGAAGAAATCATCATCGCTATCAACATTGAATTATTCAGCCCTATTAGAGAACATTATTAAAAATCCCATTTACCTTTATAAGGATGTTAGGAAATAAAAACTATGGTAAGAAAATGTTGAGGAATATCTCATTGATGAGGAGGAGGAATCCATGACAATTAGAAAATAATTTTATCAATACAAAAAACTAGTTATGTTCTTTCCCATACCCACTTGTTATTATAATGTATTCAATATTTTGATATAGGAATGTATACATTATCTTCCTCAAAATCTATAGATGAATCATCATAACTTGAAGTAAAAATATTTTTCTTATGTGGAAAATTTAAACAATATTATGAAAATTATGGAGGTCAATATCAAAATAAACGTAGCTTCCCTCTTAAATACGTGACTCTCGGAGTCAAAAGGATTATGTGGAAACCTCAAAACTGAATGCAGTAAGGTAAAATCCATCGATAATGGTTCCATGAAAAGTCTTTTCATCAGGACAAGCCTTAGAGTAGGGCACTCCCAAAGATATATGATCGTTCTAGAAAAACTATTTCATTTACAAATACTTTAAATAATGAAATTTAGGAGAATGATACATTCGTAAACTTCTACTTTGGCCTTTAAAAATGATAAATTGGCCTCTCAATAATTAAAATAAAATACATTGGCTACAAAAAAACCTTCAATAGTAATTATCTCATGTTGGAAACATAAATTTTATCATGTTCATGATAAAAAAAATCCCATAAAATGTGGAGGGAAGTAGAAATAGTCAACACAATAATAGTCTAGAAGCATCCTCATCCTATAGGTTTGGGGGAATTTATATCACTACCTCCCCCTCCTCAATGGAGGCCAGTCCTTTCCATATTCGGGTATATTACGAAATAAATAACATAAAAGTTCCTCATTCTACGTGATCGAACCATTTCATTAAGGACATACTCAGTAATGGTTGTTGGGGATTCCCTTACGATTTCCCTATAGAAGTAATTTTTAAGGGAAGCATTGCGGAAATGATGTGTTTCCTCATAGGGGTTATAAGACAATATAATCTAATAAAAAGAGAATGATGGGGGGTCATGAATTGTCTCCATAAATGTATTTAGAATAAAAAAAATTCCCTTCTATACTTTTGATAAGATTTGATTTTTTAGTACACAATGCATCAGTGAATAGAATTAACACTAACACTGTAAATGACTTTGAAAAATATACCGATACAGAAGAGTATGATGATGATTTTTTTAACAAAACATGTCTTAGACAAAAAATATTCAATAATGTGAGTGTACCTATCACCAAAGACAATTTAAAATTTTATGGGTTCCTCTAATGATCAATTACCCCCACTTTAGTGATATTTGGCTAAAAAGAAGGGGAATGGGCCGTTTTCATCCCACCCACTATCGAAAAAAATCTATATTCATAATATTGAAGAAATATTCATTCAGAATTCAGTAAAGTTAACGAAGATAAAATTAATCAAAAAATTACTAATACTAAGAAATATTTTCATTAAATATATTCTCTAAGAAGAATATTTCATTTCACATTCGACAAACCTCCCTCAACATAAAGAATTTACTCTACTGATGAGAGCAGAATAAAGCCATCCGACCAATCCAGAATCCAACCAACCTATATATCTAGACCCGATAGCTAGATAATATCAAGGATAACCTTTTTGTTGTGTAATATAGAGATATATTAGAAAAAACCCCAGGGTAACTCATACTATTTATCAAAAACAAACAAAGGAATAGTTAACTTTGTCATTATTTTTATGCCCCCTTCACTCAATTATCTGGCCCGCCAACTACATTTTCAGAGCTTATCAACCTTGTTAAATCTCTAGAATAATGAATGGAGTCTATGTATGGTCTTTGAGAAATGATGAATACTGGGAGGAAATAGTATCGTGATTGGTGGATGTGACTCCACTTGTACCCGACTTTGGGAATCAAAAGGTCTTGATATTCGATGGCACTTTGTACCCATATAAACAGCTCTCTCATTTTTTTTATCATGATGTTTCTATGTGGGGATAAATTAATATAATAAAGAGGAAATTTAGAATATAATTTTTTGTAGTATTATTAAGGAAAAACATTTGTTCAGTATATAAGCTTATTGGTTAGGTCTGTCACTTTTTGGGAATATCTTCATTAGTAATTTCTTTTCAAATTCATCTTCATGCTAAGAAACCCAATAGTACATAACCACTTGGATTTAAAGAAACATGATAATGATAGGGTATCAAACTTTATTTCTTAAATGAAACTTGAAACCTAAATTTTAATAATATTACTCCCATTAAATATTCTACTAAAGATCTACACAGAGAATCTCTATAGTGAGTTGCATATGTATTTTATTATACTCAAATACCTTTTAGGATTCCATTTGTCTTCTATAGTGGGGAAAAAGTTGTAGTATTTGTTTTTGGTATACAAGCTCTTGGTATTTTACATGATTTATGGCCCATGGTAAGAGGACAAGAAAAAGATAATCCATGACTATTTTTCTTAAGCAAACTCTAAAAAAGCATTAATTCTCAAAATCAAGCTATAAAATGAAGTACCTAATCAAAATGGAATCAAAAAACAACAAATTACTTGTAATGAAGGGTTTAAATAGTACATTCACCTTCTATATGAATATATAAGGAATAAATTTTATTTATTTTGAAAATAAAAGGTTCTTGGGTACATTTTCATAATGATAGACAATAATGTGTCGAATATTCCATTGCTTTGGAATCCCAACGAAGTTGGACCTAATGGATACATTATTACTGTACATTCATGAAAATGATGTGAAACTATATTTAATTTTTTATTATACTCAAGTATATGCTCTAAAATATTCTAGATTCTAGTTATGTCATGTTAGGAAATCCACCGACACAAGTGGATTCCATTTCCTTCACCTCACCAAATGAAGATGGAGAATTCTAGGGAGTTATGAGAAGGGGAATATAATGACCCGGCCTTATTACATACAAAATTTTGAATTCAGTCAGGAAAACACTTCCTTTTACATTTAGGATCAGTTCATGTTTAGATATTTAGATAATTGGTACATAATACTTTCATCACATTACACTTTGTTACAGAGTGGATACAATAGAAACAGTTTCCATTTTTTTGAAAATTTAAAACATTAAAACATAAAACATGATTCCTTTAAAATTATTAAACATTTGACATGAATTCATTCTTTTTCTTAGATATCCATTAACCTGTGAAAATAATTTAAAACATAGTTTGAGCACAAAAAATCGATAAGGGATAAAAACATAAGGAAAGAACATAATAGTCGATGAATACTTGTAACATATGGAATCATTTTCAAAAGGCACATTTATCACATATATATATATATATATACATACTTACTTTGTGAAAAATTAGTTTTCCACAGTACCTAATAACATAAGTAGAACCATATAGGTATATTAGGGTATTGATTAGATAATCTTGTAACCCTCTCAGCTACCTTATAATTTGTAACCCTCGCGGCTACCTTACTATTTGTGTCACCATTGAAATTACACTTTGAGTAACCATACAGCTGACCTCCAACATACACATACCCAATGAATTGGAGGTAAATATTGGTCCCAACCTTTTTCATAAAAAATTCAAAAGATCTGTAACATAATCATACAACATGAATATTAGCATAAAAACATTGATTTTTAATTTCGAAAAACAGATTTTTAAAAGAGGATTTTAAAAGAAAAGTCCCTTATAAATATCATATAGTTGTAGTGAGACTTAATAGAGTGGATTTAATATGTTTATACACTATAAATATACATAATTAAACCTATTATAATCAGAATTGATCACACAAAAAATTTAAATACCACATAAATAATGAAGAATAAGGTTAACCCAAAGGAAGGAAATTGGGTTAAGAATTCCCTTACCTCAGGCTTGTCTTACTTCAAACTTGTTAAAACTTATTTTATAAGGGATAAAAGAGTGTTATTGAAATTTTAGAGAAATATTTTCAGGATTATAACATCTTATATGATCATTTCATAACCTCATTTCACCCCTTAATTGTTAGTATTTGGTTACTTGAAATGTTTTGGGTGAGTTCCTTACAAGATTTCCCTGATTAGTTCATGATGGATGTTCTTGTCGATTGGAAGTGAAACTATAGAATTGAAATGAAAAGGAATTTAAATAATTAAATTACAAAAATTTAAACCATTTATCATTTTTATGTTTTATATGGGGATGATTCATATGTTAAAACATTAAAGATGTTATTTTAGATCATTTTAGTGGTTCTTTGAAAATAACAACCTTATATTGTCTTATAAAATAATACCACTAGTAAAAGAGAATTCCAGAACCATTGATGAAACATAATACATATATTATGACCTGTTTCAACCATAGAAATTTTTTAATGACCAGATATGAATGAATTAATTGAAATTGAAACCACATCATCCACGATGTCGGTAATTCGACACATCACGGACAATATTTTTATTTCGTGAATAAGTTGGAGAGGAAAAGAATAATGATGATGGGTTTTCCATGAACATGAGAACATCCAGAATATACATTATTTATGGAGATTTAATGCCTCTTGGGTAAGAATAGATGAATAAAGAATAAGAAAAGAAAGGAACTCAAAATAAAAGAATAACTGAGAAATCCCTTAAAAAAATTCTACAGCCTAACGACTATGCCACATGGTTTTAGAAAATATTAAAAAGAGAGGATACAAGGGTAACCCATCTAGAAATAATTCATAATACATAATAGATCATGAATAATAAGGAAATAAGAACATGGTATGGAAACGTGAATGTTATACCACATAAAAGAGAACTTGAATGGAAAAAAAGAAAGAAATCGGGAATTTTTTAACCTTGTAGAGTAACTCCTACAGCTTGAATGTTGGGACCTTGGGGTCTTGAGGAAGCCTTAGGAGGGCTAATAGGGAGGTAATGAGGTAATTTATTCTTTGATGAGAAATTTGTAATGATGTTAATGAAGGAATGTGTTTGTATTTTTAGAAAAAGTGATAGATTATTTAAATAATTTCTAAGGGACACCTCATTAGTGGTATTTGGAAAACCCTAGGCTTGCCCAAGGTATTTTCCCATGGTATAATACACTTGGAACACCTTATAACTAATTTTAATATAAAAAATTCTATCAGATTTATTACATCATTAATGATTTAATTAACACACCAAAACTCAAAACTGCATTTTTTACTATTAACTAAAAATCAACTGTTTCTAAAAAATCCAAAAAAATTAACCCTAACCATTTACCGATGTGAGGAATTCAAAAATTAAATCCTTTTTTGAAAATAAATTTATGAATATTTTATATTTAATTTTTAAATAAAATCATACTTAATTCAAAAATTAATAATTTAAAAACTATAACTGCTTTTATATCACATTTAAAAATAAATCAAGATGTCATTATCTTAAATCATTTATGAAATAATATAATAATACAATTTACTATTCATTATGGTCATATTACTATTCATAAGGGTATGTTACTATTCACCAAAAAACTAGTTGGTTCTAATAGACTCCAAATAACATACTGAACACAATTGTATATGACCATTTTTTGAAATTCAAAATATTGTAGAAGTAAAATAGTGATTAAAGTCTACTTATAAATATCTAAATTAAACAAAATTTCATGCATTTCAATTTATTTTTAGAAAACTTTGGGGTGATACATTATCCCCACCTTCTGGAAATTGCATCCTCACAATTTTTTACATATTAAATAAGTGAGGGTACCTTTCCATCATAACATTTTCAGACTCCCATGTTGCTTCTTCAGTAATGTGGTTTCTCCACAAAACCATTACCTGGTGGATTAACTTATTCCACAATACTTGTTCCCTTTGATCAAGAATCAGATCTGGTTTATCTTTATAGGAATTGATCTCTTCCAGCTGAATTTCTTATGGGCTCAAATCATGTGATGAATCTGGCACATATTTTCTCAAAATCGAAACATGAAAAACATTGTGTACCTGAGAAAAACATGGAGGCAGAGCTACTCATTATGAAACAGGTCCAACTTTTTCCAAGACTTCAAAATAACTGATGAATCATGGACTTTGATTTCCTTTCATAAAAAACACCTTACCCTTTTCCAATGAGAGATTTTAAGGAAAACATGGACACTTACCTCAAAAGAGAAGTCTTTCCATCTGTTATTTGCATAAATTTTCCACCTGCGCTGAGCTGTCCTCAGGTGTTACTAGATCATCATCACATTCTCTTCCAGTTATTCTACTAATGTTGGCACCATCAACATTCTTTCAGAGACTTCATCCCAAAATGATGGAGTCCAGCACCGTTTTCTGTACAAAGCCCCAAAGGTTTCATCTATATACTGGAATGAAAACTGTTATTATACGAAAACTCAAATAAAGAATGATGTTGATCCCAACATCCATGGTAGTCCATTGAACTAGCTTGAAGCATATCCTCCAAAGTCTGAATCATTCATTCTGACTACCCATCTAATTGTGGATGAAAAGTTTTACTGAAATTTAAAATTGTGTTCAATGACATCTGAATTCCCTTACAAAAGTTAGAAGTGAACCTAGGATTCCAATATGATACAATGGAATGAGAAACTCCATGTAACCTAACAATCTCCTTGAGGTAAAATTGAGAAAGCTGATCTAAAGGCATAGTATCTCAAATAGAAATAAAATGTTAAAATTTTGTCATCCGATCCAAAATAACCCAACTTGAATTGTTACCTCTATATGTCTTACGTAGTCCCACCACAAAGTCCATGGATACATTCTCCCACTTCCACTCTAGCACTAGAAAATGCTGAAACCTCCACTTCGATAACTGCCGCTCTGTATTAACCTACTAACATGTCAAACATTTTATGGTAAAATTAGCAATATACCTTTTCATTCCATCCCACCATTAACACTCCTAAAGGACGCTATACATCTTATTACTTCTAGGATTAACAAAAAATGGAGAACTATGAGTTTCAAATAACAAATATTTATTCAAATATGAATCATAGGGCATGAAAAACCTTTTTTCGAATCATAAAACACAAAATATATCAAGGTTAAATTATGGAAGCTTACCCATTATAACCCATTCTAAATTTTTCTGTAACTCACAATCTTCCTTATGTTCTTGCTTAATTCTGTCTCACAACGAAGACTGAACTAAAACCTGAAAGAAAATTGATATATTCCCTGCAGCAAAAACATCTAACCAATATTCATAAAATTCATTAATCAATGGATCCAATTCCAAATAAAACATGGCTAATGATGCATGATGTTATCGACTGAAGGTATCCACCAATTTGTTTGTTGTTCCAGTTTTGTAATTGATCATGACATCATAATCCTCTATCAGTTCAAGCCATCTTCTATGCCTCAAGTTTAATTCCATTTGAGTGAATATATACTTCATACTTTTATAGTCAGTATATATTTGACATTTGGCTCCGTATAAATTATGCCTCCAAATTTTCAAAGAAAAAACCATATATTCCAATTCCAAATCATGTGTGTGATAATTTAACTCATGAAGTTATAGTTGTCTTAAATCAAAAGCAATTACCTGATCATTCTGCATCAAAACACAACCCAATCCCTTCAACGAAGCATCACTATTGATGATAAAATCACCATTTTGGGAAGGCAAGGCCAAAACTGGAGCATTTACCAATCTCTTATATGGTTCCTGAAAAAAAACATCACATTCTTCTGTCCAATCAAATATATCCCCTTTCTACGTTAACATAGTTATCAGGATAGATAACAAAGAAAAGGTCTTAAAAAACATAGGTAAGAACCCACAAATCCCAGAAAACTATGAATCTTTGTAAAATTTGTGGGTCTTGACCATTCATCATGCACGTTTTTTGCATGATCAAATATTATTCCATCCTTATTTAATGTTTTATATTATAAAGAAATATGTTTCAATAAAAAACAAAAAATTCCGAATTTTCCGTACAGTATATTTTCTCTTAACATTTGTAAGACAACCATTATATGTTTTTCATGCTACTCGATATTTTTAGAAAATACCATAATTTCATCAATAATCACAACCAAAAACATATCCAAGAACTCATGAAATAATCTATTCATAATATTCATTAATATAGAAAGTGAATCAGTTAACCTGAAGGGCATAACAACAAATTCATAATGCCCATATCTAGTATGAAAGGATATTTTTTTGATTTCATCCTCCTTGACATTCAGCTGATGGTATCCAAATATTAAGTAAATATTGGAAAAGTACTAAGCTCCCTGGAGATGATCAAACAAGTCATAAACATGAGGAAAATGATAATTTTTTTAATAGTGATGTTATTCAAATCTCTATAATAAATGGAATGTCTAATGGAACCATCTTTCTTTTTAACAAACAAAACATGATCTCCCCATGGTGAAGTGTGAGGAAGAATGAAGCCTTTATCAAGAAAATCCTACAACTGATTTTCCAATTCAAGAATTTCTATTTGAGATATACAATATGGGGGTTTTGAGATTGGATTATCACCAATAAATAAGCCAATTGTGAATTCGAATTTCTGATTAGGCATCACACATTGTAACTCATCAGAAAAAACATCAAGATATTCATTTACCACAGACACATCATCAATACGAACAGTTCCCTTGTTTTCAACAATCTGAGTAAGATAACATTCATTTCCATATTTCAATAGTTTCTCATCATCATGATATGTTATCAATTGTATGGGTTCATTCTTGTATACAAACTGAAAATCTTTCTGAAAAGAAACATCCTTAGCTCTATAATCAATCTTAGTATGATAAACAGAAATACAATCCATTCCCAGAATAACATCATAATATACTAAGGGAAAAACTAAAAGGTTTGTAGGTAAAGTCTTTCCACATACCACAATAGAAAGATTCTTATAATTCTTCTTTGGTAAAATATTTCCCTGGGTGTTCTGACAACAAGTTGAAGTCTCTTTAATTGAGGTGATAATTCCAATTTACCCAAAAATTTATCATAGATGAAGGAATGTGTAGACCTCATATCAAAAAAACATTATAAAAATCTGAGTGAACAAACAAAGTACATGATATAACTTCATTGGATGGCCCGACATCTACTAAATTTTTCGCAAAGGATTTCACTACACATTTCTGCTTATAGTTTTGCTTCTTTGCATCATTCGGATCTCTCTTTGGGATGGAATTTTCATAATGTCCCATCTCACCACATTTAAAACACTTTATAGTTTTCTTATAAGGATTAGTGTTAGGATCAATTACATTGAAATCTTAGGCTATATGTCCAAACATATCAAATTTAAAACACTTCCTAGATTTTCTATGACATTCCCTGGGGTGTTTCATTCCACACTTTTCACAAAATGGAAACTTGATTTTCTTATCATCAGATTTATTTGGTTGATTATTTCCCAATTATTTCCACCTGAACCTCTTCTTATCCTTATTTCCAAAATTAAAATGATCATCATCAAACGACATCCCTGACCTCTCATAACATCAGACAAGTTTCACAATTATTTTGAATTAACGGGAGCCCAATTCCCTTGGATACCTTGGCTTTAGTCCTGAGTTAAAGAGGTTGATTTTGATATCAAGATCCAGAATTATATTTGGAGCATACCTCACCATTAGGGTGAAGTTAGCTTCATACACAGCCACTAAATCCTCCTCCTTTTTCTTCAATTCAATGAATTGCTTCTCCATCCTAAGTCTCACTACCTTAGGAAAATATTTTTCAAGGAAAATAATTTTAAATTTATCCCACTCTAAGGCATCAAAATCCTCTATACCCATGATATTATTTACCATTGACCACCACTGATCATCGTCACCTTCAAAATGATAAATGGAAAGTCTTGCCTTTTGATTATCTGAACATCCCATAACATCGAATATCATTTCAAGGGATTTGATCCATCCTTCAGTTGCTATTGGGTCAAAATATCCATTGTATGTAGGAGGGTGATGTCTAATAAAATGTTCCACTATTTTCATGTTCTATTTTGGTACATCTATTTGTTCTCTTTCATGGATTCCACCACCATTTATTGCCTACGTTACCTGAGCCATTACTATCACAAACTGCTTGGCTCCAATACATACCTTTCCTTGCTGTAGAGCTAGAAGGATGTGGTCCTACTGGTGCCTCTCCACTTCAGCATCCCTATTCCTTCTACGAACAACCATTCTGAACAAACATATATTTGATAAAGAAAAAAAGTCAATCTTTAAATTCTATTACATTTCAAATTAATGATAGTGTAAAAATCATTTATGGTATTTTTTTTAACATCATTATAACCCACGAAGTTATCAAAATCATCCTTTTATACCAACTATAAGGACTCGACCTTATTACATTCATAATATTTAATTTAGTCAAGAAAACACTTTATTTTACATTGAGGATTCTTTCAAGTATAGAGCTCTAGATAATTGGGAAATAATATCTTCAAAATATTTCACATTGTTACCAAGTGGATAATATAAAAGTAGTTTCCATTTTTTCAAAATTTAAAAAATTATAACGCAAAACATGGTTACTTGACAATTAATAGACATTTAACATGGCTTACTTCTTTGTCTTACACATCCATTAATCTGTGAAAATCATTTAAAACTTGGTATGAGCACAAAAACTCAACAAAGGATATAAAAAGAAGGAAATAACACATTAGTCCATGAATACTTCTAATGTTTGAAATCCTTTTTAAAAGGGACACTTATCAACTCTGTATATATACATATACTTAATTTGTGAAACATGAGATTTCCACAATACCTAATAACATTAGTAGAACTATAAAGTTATATTGGGGCATTAATTATATAATCTTGTAACCCTCTCTGCTACCTTAAAATTTGTAACCCTCACAGCTACCTTACTATTTGTGTAACCATCCCAATTACACCTGGAGTAACCATACGACTGACCTCCAACATAAACATACCCAATTCATTGGAGGGAAATATAGGTCCCAAAATTCATCCTAAACAAATCCCAAGATCCAGAATATAATCATTCAACATGAATATTAGAATAAAAACATTGCTTTTGATTTTTAAAAACAGAATTTTAAATGAAGATTTTGAAAAAAAAAGTCCCTTATAAATGACATATATTTGAAGTGAGACTTAAAAGAGTAGATGGAAAAAGTATATACTCTGTAAATATACATAATTAATCATATTTTAATTATAATTCATCACACAAACAACTTAAATACCATAAAAATAATGAAGAAGAAGGGTATCTCAAATGATGGAAATCCTGTTAAGAATTCCCTTACATCAGGCTTGTCTTACTTAAAACATGTTTCACTTCCTGTATAATGTTTAAAAGTGTTTTATTAGTATTTTCAGAAACATTTCTATGTTTTTTAAATCTTATATAATCATTTCATAACCTCCATTCACCCCTTAATTGTTAGTATTTTGTTCCTTGCACTGTTTTGTGTGAGTTCTATACATGATTTCCATTATTGGTTCATAATGGATGTTCTTGTCCATTGGACATGAAACCCTAGAATTGGAATGGAAAGGTATTTACATATTTACTGCCCCATAATTTACACCATTTATCACTTTGATGTTATATATTAGGATGATTCATATTTTAAAACATTAAAGATGTTCGTTTAGATCATTTTAATGGTTCTTTGATAATAAAAACCTTATTTTGTCATGTAAATTAAAACCGCAAGTACAAAATAATTACAGAACCATTGATGAGACATAATATATATATTATAATATATTTCAACCATATAAATGGTTTCATTATAAGACTTGAAATAATTAATGGAAATTGAAATCACATCGTCCACGATGTCAGTAATTCGATACATCATAGACAATGTATTATTCCATGAATAAGTGGAAGAGAAGAAGAATAATGATGATGCGTTTTCCATGAACATGAGAACATCCATAATATAAATTATATCTAGAGATTTATTTTCTCTTGTTTAAGAAGAGATGAAGAAAGAATAATAAAATAAAGGAACTCAAAATAAAAGAATACTAGAGAAACCCCTTACAAAACTTCGGCAGCCTAACAGCTAGACTACATGGTTTTAGAAAATATTAAAAAGAGTGGGGAAAAGGGTCACCCATCCAAAAATGAATCATAATATATAATATATCAGTAATAATAAATAAATAAGAACATGGTATGGAAACTTTAAAGTTATACCACATAAAAGAGAACATGAATGGAAAAATAAAGAAATTGAAAATTTTCTTACCATGAAGAGTAACTTATAGAGCATGAAGGTTGGGACCGTGGGGGCATGAGGAAATAATGGGAGGGATACTAGAGAGGTAATGAGGCCATATATTCGTTTATGAAGAATTTTTATTGATGTTAATGAAGGAATGGTTTGGTATTTGTTGAAAAAGTGCGGGATTATTTTAATATTTTCCATGGGATGCCTCATTAGTGGTATTTGAAAAACAGTGGGCATGCCCATGGTATAAGTCACTTGGGACACCTCATAACTTATTTTACTATACACAAGTCCACTAGATTTATTACATCATTATTCCATCATTAATGATGTCATTAACACAACGAAAATCAAAACTGTATTTTTTACTATCCATCGGAAAATCATCTGTTTCAGAAAAATCCCCAAAATTCACCCTCAACATTTATCGACGTTTATAATTATAAAATGAATTCCTTTTTTTGAAAATATTTTTATAAACATTTTTAATTTAATTTTTAAATAAAATCATAATTCATTCAAAAATTAGTAATTTAAAAACTATAACTGCTTTCACATTAAAATTAAAAATTTATCAAGAGTAATTATCTTAAATACTTATGAAAATAAAATAATAATACAATTTACTACTAATTAGGGTAATATTACTATTCATATTTCTATTCATAAGGGTATATTACTATATATCAAAAAAACTAGTTGGTTCTAATAGACTCCAAATAATATACAGAACAAAATTATAGATAACAATTTTTTTGAAATTTAAAAGATAGAAGAAGTAAAATTATGTTTATAGGATACTTATAAATATCTACATTAAACAAAATTTCAATCATTTCAATTTATTTTTATAAAACCATGGGTTGTTACAGGGAGTTTATGATATTGATGATTAGATTGTCGTAAATAATTTCAACAAATATTATGTTATTCGTAGGGTGTAGTTGAATCATACAGTTATAAACCCATCCCTATCTATGCTGACTGAGCAAACCTCTTTGGAAGCACAATCCAAAAAGACTTTTACTTTAGTGAACTGATGTAGCTGGTGTCATAATTTCAAGACACAAGAATATGAGAAATTATCAATACATAATTATTTTTAAAATCTTATTAATTTCATGACTTCATCATTAGAATGATGGGAACTACATTACCAAATGATTCAATTGGAATTGACCCATTAAAAATAATCGTCATTAGATAAATAGTCCCAACATAGATTTATTAATTTAATTCAATTGAAAGTACCTTATCTGAAAAAGAATCAACATGTGACCTTCCATTCCATTACCAAAATTAGGGAGGAGTAATAGGTTACATAAATGGAGAGGAATAGAGAAATATGGTTAACATGGATCTCAACACTCAGGTTATATCCCCAATAAAACTGTATATGCTGTAGTGAACTTCAAATAGGAACTACAACAAGATAGTAGGGAAACACATCTACCAGAAACATCCAAGTCTCATTCATATCCAGTCATACTAAATAACATATTGATAAATCACCATCATTCAGGTCATAATTAATATACGGGATGTTCATCTTAACTCAACCCATAAAATTCAAAGATTCTATCAGGATCCAATGAAGGAAAGCATCTACCAGTAAAGATGACTCCAGCTTCCAAGAAATAGGTTAAGGAGTATTCTCATGCAGAGAATTATAGACCCCTTGATAAATTTATAGTATATTGAAACCAAATACTATCATCATTTCCAATTATTAAACCATAGATACCATTCATTTCTCTAAAATATTTATAGGAAGCACATATTAAGTCACTTTAAATACCTCAAGAGTTTTAAGTTAGGGCCATTATCCCTAAAGTATCCCATGTAGAGTGCTACCCCAATGAATTCCATGTAATCATCACCATCATAGATAAATTTTAGGAAATTAAATAGAATAACAAATCATACCCAGGTACATATCCATAATTCTTGAAAACCTAGACATTCTTCTGTCCCACATTGATAATGATTCCATAATAAGTCATATTCTAGTCCAAACCCTCTGATTATTTTCTCCCCAAAATCTAATATGTCTCCCTCCACCATAACAATACAATGGTATGAAAATAGTGAGATAACCCTACTATGCTAGATCAATCTCATATCCCAAATTGGATAGCATGTCTAAAATTTTAAATTAATGGTCATTTTAAAATACCCGACTATCAATGCTCAGTTAGTACGATTTTGGACACATTAACACTTGTAAGGGCCTTCATTATACCACCAATATCTGAATTAATCAATTAATTAACAAGATAGTGTGGTCCATGGAGGTAATACCCCTTTTGATTCACATTTATATCAATACATAGTTGCAATATTTTATCAAATGGATAGAAAATAACACCAATTTGTGATATCATCCAAGACGTTTCATTTATAAGCATATAAATATCCCTTATAATATATTCCATGAAATCATAATGTATTTCCCATCAATAGGATCAAGTTGGTTTACACAAATTTGGAGATTCATCAACTCATACAATCCCTATCTAGGAGGATACATCATTGGATCACCTTTTTATCGTATCATGGCCATATAGACATTCTCCATGAATAACCACCTATGGCATAGAGAAAGAATGACACACTATTTATGTGGACCAATATCGTTCCTCAAAATATCCATTAGAATACTAGGTTAAATAATCTTCATCCCAAGTTGAAACAATTGAGACTCTTTAACCAAGTGGATTTGAATCCAAGCGGATGAAGGAAGGACCCTGGTTTGAGTATTTCTACCTTCATATTCATGAAATCTGTCACATCGACTAAATATCATCTTGCATAATATGGGTATGATCCAAAACTAAATTATGATTATCTAAATTAAATTACTCTATGTTTTTCTCTAAAATCGTGGGAGATTATTCCAACTCCATCTAGATTGAAAAATTCCCCCATTCCATCAGTTGGAGATTAAAATTCCCTTATGTAATCACCTGAATCTTAAGGGGTCAAAACTCTATTGTCCCTTGATGATAGTGTGAAAGAAGGATATCATATCCATAATTTCCATAATAAGGATTAACCTAAATTATCACCCTAATATTCAATAGACGCCATGTTGTCATTCACATGAGAATAAAATCCATTGTTTTGGCTTCACATCTCTAAAATGATCATCACCCACATCATCCAAAATTGAGATAAATTAAGAACAAGAAATAGACTTATAAGATTCAACTACAACCATTTAGGAATAAATCTCAACCACAATTGATGACCAACACCATGTGAATCTAGTTATATAGGATGTAATAGGACCCATATCCTTGCCTTACAAGGATAAAGAGATATATAACTCTTTCCCTAAACAGTGTTCATAAATATTATCCTTACATTACACACAAATTAGTAGTCTATAAGGGATATTTCAACTCATTCTTTAGGATGGTCAGAAGATAAATATTCTGATAAGTAGGTAACTAAAAGGATGCATATAAATCATGTCCCTAAGTTTGAATTCAAAATTTATAGATTCATGAAATCTAAATTCATTTGGTAGGATAGGTAAAAAATGGATTGCTAACATTATTCAATTAAAGAAAATCATTGGTTATATCATGGATTGAATCATTTTTAGGGATCTCAATTGTAATTGAACGAAGTTTTATTTTCCAATCTCAACTAGTGAAACATTTATTGATTTAATTCATAGTTTAAAGTACCTCTCCTTCATGTATGGATATTCTAGTTATAACCAAATTTAAATGGCCTCAAAATATGAGGAAGCAAATTATATAGAGAACCTCAAGGGGTGTATTTATATTTCTTGAAGAAATTTTTCTTGAAGAATTATTGAAGCACATATCAATGAACCAAGCATCGTATCATTAATCTTATTCCATGAAATATCATGGAATGTTATATTGATGATTTTGTTGTAAATTTTCATAAATTCAATGACCATATTTCTAATCATGAAAAAATTATAAAATATAGTAATATTGACTAAATTTAAACACATTTTAATGTGAACATATGGTTGCATCATGGAAATTTATTGGGTACGTAGAATGCCAACATGACATAAAGATAAACTCTGACAAGATCAAGGGAATATTTAATATTCCACCTTCTCAAAATATCAAATTTTTGAGAGGGATTCAAGGATTCCTCACCCATATTAGATTCTTCATAGAGAACCTCATAGTTAAATAATTAACCTTCAACATGTTGATGAGAAATGGAATCTCATTTTTGTGGGATGAATATTTATAGGAATATTTTTACAATATCATGAAATAAAACTCATTCCCACAAGTGTTGATGTCATCAGTCAAATGAAATACACTCATTCTACACATGGGATCTTTAGATATATCACTTTATTCCCTTATTAAAAATAATAATCATACAATGGAAGAGAGTGTTCACTATTATCTAAAAAGAACTATTCTAGATATTTGTAATTGGTATTCTTATATAGAGAATAATTTATTTATATTAATCTTCCTGATTTAGAGATTGAGACACCACTTGTAGTATCATGAGGTCCACGTAGTCATTTTCCTTGAACCAATCAAATAAATCTATAGTCATCCAATGTCAATGAAATTTTTTTATGATGGGAAACAATATTATAGCAATTTTATATCCATTTAATATCCTAAAAGGTTTCCAAAGGGAAGTCATTAGAAAAAATTCTCACAGTGCATACAAACTCATAAAGCACACTTGTAGACACATAACTACGTGATGAGAGAGTATTATCCATTCATTGGTCTCCTAAAAAAAGGGGTAACTATTTATATGTCTCTAATCTAATCCCAATTGGGTTTATTATAGAAAACCCAAAGCGTAATAGAGTCAGCATGGGAATTGTTCCCATCTCTAATTAAATGTTAGCTTTTTGATAAACCTTCTTGTTTTCTAAAGGTTTCACCAAAAAACAAGTAAAATAACAAGCTCAAAATTTTCTATTGGATATAGAACCATAGATTATTATGGCCTTCCTAAATATCAATGGTGATTCAGAGTTGATGTCTATGAATATTCATGGCTAGTATGAAATTATATAAGTGAAAATTATTCCCCTATTTGATTATGTATGTGGGTTGATGGTGGAATTTTCCTATGATCTATTACAGACTCACATAAAATGTTCCTGTAATTACTTTTTATGTTCAATGGATAATGTAACCACAACCCTGTAAGATCCATAGAAGGTTTATATAATCATCAACACCACACATCACAAGGTTGTCTCTCAATTCATTGGTAGTAACTTGCGGGAAATAAGTAGAGTCAACATCATCTATGATCATGGGGGGGATGAGTTATTATTTAATTTATAACACTATTTTAATATCATACTGAATATTATATTACCTTTAAAGTGGAGTTTTATCATTAGATTGGTCAAAAAACGATCATGTCTAATGGAAGACCGCAAAAATTTTCCTTCATGATGGACTGTATTCCAGGAAATTAATCTATAAATAAGGATTTGGTAGATATATCCTCACATAAATTAAAGGATGAGTGACCCAAAAAATTATATAGGAATTATCTATAATCACTTATAGTTCTCAACAATCCAAATAAAAGATCTCCTACTAGATTATGAGGCATGGATAATTTTTTCCATTGCTGAAAAAATATTTTCTGGAATTAACCCAAAAATAAAACTATTATATGATATATTCCAATTAAATTTATCACCCCTATGTTTCTAAACACTAATAAGTATTCTTACTAATTCTAAATATAGGTAATAGTTTTATTTGGGACATAACCACCAAAAATAGTCTGATATTTCACTAAATACTTACTTCTATCGATTTCATCTCTAAGTGGGTTGAGATTATATCACCAAATGAATTTTGGATGAAGACTCAAATAAATATTATGAAGTCATACATCACTAATAGTTTGAGATCCCCTCACACAGTATATATGAATAATTGAATGAATTTATGATATTCTAAGTTGAAAAGGTTTTATTAAAAATATGGGATTCAATACAACCACTCGTTCTGCTACTATACAGTTGAATGTGGAATGACTTAGTATTTAAACAATAATCCATCTAAAATACTCAAACAATTATGGATGTAGATAAGAACACTTTTCTTATATAACTTCATCATTTTTTGCGGTATTGTTACAATATAACTCATACTTCTATGTAAGTGAATTTATAATTGATTTTATATAAAATAGAGTCAGTCCTACCAATCAAGGTTCATTTTTTCTCATTTTACATCACTATTTATATCTATATGTCCAATGATAAAAAATCATAAAAATTATTGGTTGAATTAGAAATAAATTAAAAGATAATATTTCACACCCTTAATGATTTTGAAATCCATTAGAACCGAATTGTAAAAGATTTCAATAAGAAAGTTCGTATATGTTTGTTCCTCCCAAGAGAGATAGTATTAGTTCATAAGACTTAACTGATACCTGGTAAGAAGCCAACAAATATCAATCCAATGTGGTGGGGAACCCTATATCATACACAATTTCTAATCCAATAGATCATATTCCTTGGTCACCATGGATGTGGAGAACATACTTCCCAACTCCATTGAAATATTTTATAATAAATACTTTTCATGAATTCATTCCACTTCCTGTAATCCTCGTCATAAAAAGCTAATCTACAGGAAAAAATATTCATTTTCTAACATTTAACTATATGGTCACCATCCTAGTCATATGATATGAAACTACTTGATACATTCTTCACCGTGTGATGTTAAAATGCATGGAAACATCCATACCACATGATATAAAAAATCTAAGGTAATGTTCTAGATTGTAATACTTTAAAAGACATATAATAAACATCCTTTTTGAAATGTGTTAAACTAAATAAAAATATATTTATAGAATGGAATACAAATTAATAACAATTATTCCCTAATCACATGACATTAAACTGTATAATGTTTTATTCATCATAAAATTTTATATCACATGGTATATGTCAGAAATTTCCATGACTGGTTCCCTAGTGTGTTATGATTAATTTTCCAATCAAATGTTATTTCTCAAGCTGGGAATAAATCATGTGATATTAGATGTCCTATTTTATTTCTATAATTAACATGATTTAGATACACTATGTGAAAATATGTAAGACAATATAGTCCACTTTTTATGAACCTAAACTACATATACTATCCTACACTACATGGATTAATTCCCTGAAATAATATCTAGATCTTTTTATTGATTCTAAATGCAAAACCTCTATATTTTTGGTAACATAAATACCCTTGCCCATATGCATGGTTTTAATATTCATTGGGATTATCATTAAAATGAAATAATTATGAATTAAATTATTCTCAAAAAATATATATTAATGTATGTATGTACTATACTTGGCTCATCCCCAAATTATACCAATACAATTCCCACTTTTCAACATTTTTACCTCCCTATTTATAGTTACTTTTCCCCCAATGACCCTATAAGTGAAGAGAAATCAAATTTTCTATTCATATAAATAAAACCAAACTATAAATTAAGGAATTCAAGAGAACTATGTGTGTATTTATTTCCATTCTCACAATATATATAATGATGTTGAAGTCACCCATCCTAGTATAAGAAGAAAATTTAGTCAATTTCCAACCCTTCCCAGTGTATGATATTATCATTCATTTTGGGTCTTTCTATTTTAACCTTTAAACTTTGATAGAGTTTCACTTTAATATAAACTATACATGGATTTATTTCCATTACCATGGGATATGTGGTATCGTTTGGATTGCAAGACCTAGCCACAATATCAAATGTGTCCTTCACTCTATCCTAGTATTAGAACTCTATTTTTCTATTTATGATATGTTTCATATCCTTTAATTACAATAAAATAGGGTGAAAAAATATTAGAATTATGTGTGTTGTGATTCATGTTCTCATATGATATGTTGTTATTTTTATATATCATATTCTAGTCCCACACTCAAATTTAGATAATTAATGTTACCAATTTTACACTAATTTCTTATATATTCCATCATAATAGAGCTTTTCTTGATGTCTTGAGTATAAGCTAAATACTAATTTTAATTCCCTATTCAAGAATATTATTGGTGATAAATAAGCGTCACAAAAATTTTATTTTTCTTTATGATTTCTTCCCTAACCTTATGTATGAACTGGATCTCTATAAGGGGGATATAGTATGGATTTCTCCTGTAAATCTAAGAATAGTATATTATACATTCGATTTAAAAAAAAATTAATGCAGGTTTGTCATAAAGAAACTATATAAATCTTGATTCCTAACATTATATGATACTTAGTGATGCTTGGATCTCATATTATGGCCCCAACCAAAATTTCTAATCAAACACTCACATTATCCCAGTGTGTCGATGAATTCATTCACCTAATATTTCTATCTCTTTTTTCATCACATAAATGAAGAGATATTAGTTTTTTTAGGAGAAAGATCTATGAAAAAACCCATATAAAGGTCTCATCGTATGACAATAAAGATAAGAACAAGTGAATCAATTAAAAAAGATATTAATATGGTTGATATTTGAACTATCTTTAATTAAAATAAACTACATTGAATGGGATATTCAACAACACTTGTGCCCATTATGTATGAGAATGATCACTATAGGCTTGTGTAATGTTTAAAATGTTCCCTACTTCTAAGGGTCTCATCCTAATGTTTTATCCCCCTAATTTATTTTATGCACATAGATGGACCCATATAACCAATTTCTCTATAAAAGATCTTGATACACAATAAGATTACTTATATAGGTTTATTCCATAATATAATTTAAGATAAGATTCTTATTTGTGGAAATAATAACCTAGTGTTTTGGGATTCCCATATATTTACCCCATGAAACGTGTCACGGTTGCATACCAAAATTTTATCCTTGGAGTGGACAAGGAACCCATTCATATTCGACATCTCACAAATGTTGGGAATTGCCTCTCATTTTCTAAATATGAGTTATATCTATATGGGAAATATATTGGTAAAAACTATTTATGGATTGATCTTTATTGTTTCGTGATTGTAGTGATGTCCAAATAATATATGAAAGACCCAATTATGAGTAATCAAACATATCTAATCCTTTCTAGGGACTCATCCTAGTAATGATAATCTCATGTCTAAAATGCCTCTATCAAGCCTCCTAAACATCCTCTTCCATAAACCACTCTTCATGATTTTAGTGCCAAATATTTCTATAAACATTTCATGGTTATCAGAAATGATCATTTCTTCCATTAATGGAAAATTCAACTTAACTATTAATGAACACCCCTAATATGGATTATCATATATTAGAAATAAATATCATGTAAAATTGAGTCATTATTGTCATAGGGGAAGATCCCCAAATCAACATATTCCCATATATCATCATAGTGGAAATTTTCATACGAATATAGTTAGAAATGATCCCTTATATACCTAAGACACCTTAATATTTTTGATCCAAGAACCTCAAGTTGTGATTTAGGATTCCACAATTCACTATTTAAAATGTTTTGGGATATTTATTACCTTTAGGCCCCATTTTTTAATGTTATTTTCACCTCTGTTTAAGTGTTATGACCTTAAACTACCTATACATACCAATGAGATAATATACACTATCGTTGGGATCTCCATTCATATTGATTTTTCCTTTTCATTTTTAGATAAACTATATTAACATTAAGTCCAAACCATATAACATTAATCACTAAAAACAATTAGCCTTTGAAAAATTCATGTTTTACATGCTATACCTATTGGTCTAGAACTAAGTTAGAGTGATTTAATGAAATTTGTATTTTCCAAGAATATTTTTTTCACAAATTGGGTATGAACTTTAGGGTGATTGAACCCTATTTAAAAATATTAATTTCCTCAAAAAAACAACTTAATTTATCAACTTTTTAAATCCTAAAAATCATCCTAGCTATCAAAAATGGGAATATGAAACACTAAAGGACACATCTGTTTTAAAATGTATATATTCCCCCAATATGGATCTATATATTCACCTATAATATGGTTAGTCAGTTAGAGGAATTTTTTTCGATGGAGTGGGTTCTCTAATATGTATTTGGTCATACACCATTATAGATAAAACATATCATGTGAATGTGGACAGTTTTAATCACCCTCATACATGTTATATGTAATCATTCCAAATTAAAATATCTTAAGTTATGATTTAAAATATATATAATACAACTATTCAAGTGGATTCAATACTCTTAATTTTATGCACTTGTGCATCATGAAATCCTTCAGAGCATAGAGTCATAATCTATCTATTGAAATTTTGTTCAGTCCTATGTGTGTGGCCATAAAATACATGAAATGATAGTTTGATATTAACAATCATAAAATGAACTCAAATCCATTTCATGATAGTCTATAAAAACATTAATCTCCCATTCATATTGGGTATTATCCTTTCCCTTACTATGTGGACTACTCCTCTCATTTGGTCAACGATTTATAACCTATAATAGAAGTGTTCTTCAGCCCATGTATTAAAATGGGGACATCCAATCCATCAACTTATCTATTGACATGAATCAATCCATATCCGACTCTTGCGATTACAAAATCATGCTCCAGAATATTCTTAGGGGGTGCAAGTCCACCACCACTCAGAATAATGGTAACCCTAACTATGTTGATTGGGTGTTATAATCTTAAACCAAATACACATATCATAAGGTTTACTATTTCAATAGAACTAGTATTTTCCATTTCATATTAGTTCTATCTCTCCAGTGTTACCAGATGGGCCACCTCACATTTATTTGAAAAATGTTATATGACCTTAAATAACAACAATACATGGTCAAATATACTTATAAAAAATATCATTTTTTTATTCCATGTTATGTAATCATAAACTAAATTAAAAATTCATTGTGGATACATATATTAATGACCATAGTCACTCTGTTCATATTGATTTTGTCTCTCTCATGTTTCCATAATGACCACCATCGAATTTCAGGTCCTCAGAAATCCTTTACAACAAACCAACAGAAAAAACCTTAATGTAACTATGAATAGAGAAAAAATTCCAAACTAAAAACCTAAAAATGGAATCTTAGGAAATATTCGTGTATCCACTCACTAGTTTTTCACCCATGGTGGTCATATGATCTCCTATAGATTTATAATATAGAATCACTACCATACTACTAGGTTGTTATATAAGGGTAAGTCACAAGTCCCACATTAGAAAATAGGATAGATCATGTGAGACTAAAGATATAACAGTTAATCGACCCCTATTAAAAGTCACATTCCCTATTAGATGGGTGTAATGACTCAGGGGTCAAAAACAAAGTAGATGGTTGACCCAAAGTTGAAACTTATATTAAATTGTGTGCACACATGGATGGATTTAACCATTATTTAATTATTGAAATATGGAGGGGAAATAATTTAATATAGTAGATGGTATTTAGGGGGATATTTTTATGTCCAGAGTTGTGTAACACCCCCCTGTCCATTCATGGTAGAGAATAAATACCCTACTACGAAGGTGTGATCTATTAGTAATTTTTGAGTCCCATATTGGGGTTAAGCTGTAATTACATGAACATAAAGATATATGATCCAAAAATACCATTTCATAAAGGATTTTCCATTTTTTATGGGTATAATATCCTTGGGTAACAAAAACATGTTGTTGGGGGACACAAAGCAATCAATGTCTTAACACATGCAAGCAATCAGGGATGATTCCACCATTTTCTGAATAGATCCCCTTTATGTTATTTTTTATATGTAGTCTGTGTGTGTCAATATGTTAATGGAAATTTGGATCTTGGAATATATAATAAATTTTTAATAATATTAAGGAAATATTAGTGTTCCCATGAAATGTATCATTATTATGTTCATATTTTTGAATTATATATATGTATTGTAGTACTTCCATGAATCATAGAATTTAGTTATACAATTATTTATAGAGAAAATAATATTATTAATTGGAAATTACATTGGATTTATCGAAATAAATAATGATGGTTGAAACAATATTTGAAAATGATAAATAGGATGTTGAAAGTTCCTTTGAGTATTTGTAATTGGTGAAATCATTATCTCTTGGTTGAAAATGTTCAATGTGATCCATCAATATTATTTCAAGATAGAATAATTTATTTGAATATATATGGATAAAATTGAAAATTAATTGTTACATTTTTTGAACAATTTTTCAATGATCAAGTTAACATGTTGTAATGGTGACAATATATTGCATGATGTTTACAAAATGATGGAATCATCTATTCAAGTGTTTCATTATGAATTATCAAAGGATGATTAAATTATCAAGATGAATGTTGAAAAACTTTTTTAAAAGACAATTTGAGATGGAATTGGAATTATATATTTGATTTGACTAAGTTTTTTTGTAAGTGTTATCAAAAATTTATCCTACCATATATGAACAAGCTAAGAAAACTAGATCCTTCACATGTGTGAGAATGTTAAATCACATGGGAGAGAAAACCCTATTTT
This sequence comes from Viscum album, assembly GCA_963277665.1. Lineage (NCBI taxonomy): Eukaryota > Viridiplantae > Streptophyta > Magnoliopsida > Santalales > Viscaceae > Viscum > Viscum album. The sequence continues at coordinate 530,558,695 of OY728159.1, read as the reverse complement.
ATAGGAATGAAGGAAGGTGATCATAGAGGAAAAAAATATCCTTCAACTATTTGAGGGTGTGCATGTAGAGAACACACAAGTGTAAGGATGTCACACCATGGAGAAGAAATGAAATAGAATCTTGGAGCGGACCTAGATTCTCAAAAATGGATGTCATAGTATACAAGATTGTTTAAACAAATATTGGAATATAATAATATCTTTTGTTATGGATGTATATTTGTAATAAATTATTATCTTCTATAAAACATACACATATAACAGGGGTAACCTAGTATCATTTGGAAATCATCTTTCTCCTTTGAAACCCTCCCATTTAACTGGTTATACATACAATGATCAAGACCTACCATGTCCACTGATTGATCTGAGTTACTCCACCACTGATCATGCCAAGACCACTACTTGTTTGAGAATTATTGCAAGTATTTAGGTGATATTAATATTCCCACATCTAATCCATGAATTCCAGAAAATAAATTGATGACAATAATGAAAGATAATATCTTGTGGAGTATATGGTTCTACTATGCGGTACCTCGACTAATATTCAATGAGAACTCAATGGATATTATGTTCACATACTTTAGTGTGTATAATGTTCTTCCATGAGAACCTCCATGGAACTTATATGAATTAATTCCTCCATATAAAGTATACACAGATCATCTATGTTTATGAGGACATAATTAAAATCTTCTTCTTGATGAGCATGATAGTCTATGAGATAAAATGGATTGAAAATCCAACCAGGAACTATGTTTTTTGTTTATTGTGTGACATGATAAAGGAATCATGATCACTTGGTCAACAATATTAATGTGATTGAATAAATATCCATATGTGTTAAACTTCATGATTTATGTATGATCAATTGTGTAATAAGATCCTAAGTAAGATAATATGACATGCTTCATTGGGATGTCCTATATAGAACGTCAGTGCATAAGTATATTTTGTGACAAACTAGCATGAAATTTCTATGCGTAAGGATATTATACAAGTGAAATTACAATGCACATATTATCCATGTGGATGTGGTTCCATAAATGATGTAAAAAAACATTTATTTCATATAATAATATAATATTATTCTATGAACTTATAATGAGTTGATAATTATATGGATATTTGAATATTATCAATGCATGTATGTATATTTTTTAAAAGGATGAGTATTTATTAATACTGAGATAATATGGAAGCTCGATACTATTTAGAATTTAAGAGTTTAATATATAGAAAGTTTTTATTATAAAAATTTAGTAAAATAGAGGTTCACTCTCTACATCAAAATTAACAATTAATTGTGGGTTTTTAGCAGTGGTTACTTAAACCCTTTTTAATTTTTTAAAATAATTTCATATCATTTTTTAAAAAACCCATTCTAAGACTATTATACTTTTCTTAAAACATGACAATGCCACCCCCCCCCCCCCCCCGACACCCACTCACCCCCTTGAACCCAAAACCCCCACCCCCAAGCCCCCCAAGACCTCTCCCCTCACTATCAGTCTAATCCAGAGCCACTGATAACACCTTCCCCCACCAAAACCAGATCTTGATCCTAAACCACTGATAACTGCTTCCCCCACTGACAACCCCTTCCCAATCCCAATCCACTAACACCCCCTAACCCACACCCTTGAGCCCCCTGATCCCAATAATTATCCATCTATCCCCCTCTCCCATGAACCATCAATTCCGCGGATCCCCCTAGTCATTGCCTCGCTACTGGTCCCACTACAATTATTTCTATTATAGGATCTTTCTTCCTCATTGGTTTTAGATCATCAAAAAATTAAAATAGTAGTATTGAAGTAGGTTTTTTATGAAATTTATTCTTATTTTGATTAATTTACTTATTTAATTATAATTTATTCTATTTGAGATTGGTTAACCCTAATTTATCATTTTTTACAAAAAAATATCCTATTTGAAGAAAACTGTGTTTGGAATGGATGCATTCATGTTGTGATTTATTCCATTTTTTTGAAATGCTATCAGTTTTTTCACTAATATTAGTGAATTTAATTATAAAAATATAATGTTTTGTTGTAATAAAATAATTTATATTCAATAATGTTAATTAAACATGCTATATTGAATGTTTTTCCTTTAAATGTGTTTGGGAATGATTTAGAGAAAAGCATTAAATGATTTGTTTTGAATGGTTTGTTATATTGTATTTCAAAACATTGAAAATATTTCATAGTGTTTTTATATTATGTCCTCAAATTACATTTCAACACATTAATATCAGTTTTAAAGAAAACAATTAGGATTAAATTTTATAAAATTAATGTTTGAATGAAATTTTTTATGTTTTGATCAAGAAATTTTTTACCAATTTGGTTTTCCATGAAGAACCATTTGGAAATTTGTATTGTATATTATTTTATTTGATAAATTATCAATGAATCATTTAATTATTATTTCCTTGATGGATGGTTCTTAGTGAAGAATATAATGTTTGTTGAAATAGGGGTTTTTTCATTGAGGGAATTTGGGGTTAGGGAGATATGGGATCTCTGAATCTAATGGAATGTTGAATTTTCATGTTTTTTCCATTGAGGATCACTATTGGAATCCATATTTCTAAAAATATCACTCTCTACGTTGATTTCTCAAGGGTAATACATGGTAGAATTATGATTAAGTGTATATTTATTCAATGATTTTACATACTTCCACTTCAACTATAATCTACCTAGAAATTTAAATTTATGCTAGGGGAATGCAATGAGGAAGCAGGTGTGCTCTGAGTTGGTATGCTTGAGTACATAGTAGATAAAAAAATTAAACGTATAAAGTCATTGTTATATTTTTATTTTCTCTAATGGTATCAGTTATATACCTAGAAGTATCCAATGATTTATGTCCTCGATACTTTGAGTTGATAGTTTTTATGTATCTTTGATCACTTGATAGTTTCTCAACACTAGAATTTCCAAATTTGAACTCCGTTATTGTATCTATTTGATTGTAATGCTGTAATTTTTTTTACCAATGCATCTTCCTTGATATGATGTATTCCTCATAGTTACATTCTACATACTCATATCTTCAATATAAATTTTTTACATTGGATTGAGATAGTTTTTTAATGATTCTATAAAAGAATATTTTTATCAAAAATTGATTTTGGCATGTATTTTTTCTCTTGGGTTTCATAATAGTTTTAAATGAAAATTTGAACCCTTTTACACACCATTTTTCTTACTACTAGACTTTATGGATTTTAATTATAATTTTTAAAATGATTCATTATTTACCATATGTATTTATAGGATCACATAGTACTATGAATAGTTTTAGAATAGGATCACATAATACAATATATAGTTTGGGAAACGGTACACTCAAGCATCTTGAAAATACAATATCATTAAAGAGAGAGTAGACATTATATCCCATTTTTTGTGTATGTTTGGGTAAATTTGATATATCACCATGGTTTTTTTTTAGAATTTTTCTTTAACATGATTTTCACTCAAATAGTTTTGATATTGATTTTCAACTTGGAGAGGTTAATAAATAAGATTATGAAAACTTATCCATTTAGGCATGAATTTCTAGAAGACATTTATATACATATTTCAATTTAATCATTGAACCTAAATTAATGATCTTGGACTATTTATATTGATAGAGGTATTTTTTATATCCAAGATTATAATCAAAGCATAACTTACTAAGTATTGATATCTTAACCATTTAATAATAAAAATTTCGTAGAAGAATGTATAGGTATATCTATAGGAAATATAATAATGGCTTACACACAGTATGTTTTGAAACAATAAAATGTAATTGATTTATTCATGAGGTCCTCCTTCACTAGAATTGCTAATTAAGAATTATACGACATACCCTCTAGTACTTATATGAATCTTTTTATAACTAATTAGGTTGTGGTTGTTTAACATCCAAATATCTATTTTCTTATTTAGTAATAGTTATGTGTTTAATTTCATTATAAAATGAGTAGGCACATTTTGATATATATGGATAAAATCTGGAACACATTACCAAGAAACACACCTAAGTATGTTAAGGTTTTGGAGGAGTTTTTAGAGTTTTTAATTTCTAATTGATCAGTTGATGGTAGAATAATATGTCTATGTCCTAAATGTAATTTTATAAGATGGTTGAAGAGAGTTGAAGTTTATGATCACTTGTTATTGATGCAAATCCCTTCTCATTATTTGTGTTATATTTGGCATGGGTAATCAAATGTTATATAAATGTTGAGCACTACTGTCTATTGACAAAATGAGCTCCCAAATTTATCTTCAATGGAAAATTAAATATAAAACCATATTAATGATGCATTTGTAATTTCAATACATCAACATCAAAACAAAAATTTGTGGGTGCTACAAATAGTAATGTTATGAATGATGTTATTGAGACTATAGGACAACCAGATCAAGATTGCAATATATCATTGGTTCCTTTTCTTGATTAATTTAAGACTAATGTAAGAGAAAACATCACTAAGAAGACAGATGTGTTTCATGGTTTAGTTGATGATGGAAATCAAGATTTCTATAGTGGGTGTTTGAAATATTCAGAACATTCATTTATTCTGAAGTTGTAGCATATCAAAGGACTATGTGGAATTACAAATAAGGTGATGTTCATGATATTCTAGTTCTTTTGTGATGTATTTCTTGGATAAAATATTCCTTATCCTTTTATGATATGAAACAACTTGTCAACAAGAATGGTATGAATTATAAAAAAATGTATTTGTGTTCCAATGATTGTATGCTTTATTGGGGAGGGGATTCAAGTAGATAGGATTGAAAAAATTATTCCTCTAAATGGAAGTTAGTGAGTGATGTTGGATGTCTGAATCAACATAATAATATGAATATGAAGATAAGGAACACACATTAAATGGTTTTTTGTTACATAATTTTGAAGCCTGGAATACAATGATTGTTCTTGTCCTCAATAATCATCGAACACTTGATGTATAATTATATATATAATAAAAATTATGGGTTAGTGCGACATCCAAGAGATTCAAAATCATGGAAGACAGTTGATTCATTACATCCAGATTTCTCATTTGATCTTAGGATTGATTAATTGGGTTTTGATGTTTATGGACTCAACCCTTTTGGGACATTGAGCACCAGTTATATAATTTGGATGGTTCTATTGATCTCATAAAATATTCTTCAATGGATGTGTATGCAAAAAATGAAATTTAACATTTTGATGATTATTCCTAGAAAAAAATGACCTGAATTGATATTTATGTATACTTGCAGCCTTTCGTTAAAGAGTTATAGGAGTTATGGAGAAATAGTGTTGAGAAATATGATTCATCTTCTAGAACAATTTTCAAAATGAAATCAAATCTAATGTGGACCAGTAGTGACTTCCTTGGACTTGGAAATTTAGTTGGTTAAAAAACATACATGCATTTGGTTTTTCCTATTTGTAATTTTTTTGGACTAAATGACTACTTCCCTGTAGAAAATGGTGCTTCTTTCGTCATATAATATTTCTCAATGCATCTCATAGTTTTCATTGGATCAAGAAAAAATTAAATGGTTTTATTGATAATAGACTACCATTGACATTTTTTGACAGGTATTGAACTGTTGGCTTAACTGGGAAATGTTGAAATAGAATTTGGGATGGTTTATCATCTGAATGATATTGGGAAATGAGTTTAAATTGCACCATCAGGTAAAAACCTGATGCAATAATGTAAGATATAAATTATATTCTTCAAACTTACATATAGAGAATCTAATTTGTTTTGGCATAATCTTGATATGATGCATATTGGGAAAAAATTTTGTGACAATTTGATCTTTACATTGCTTAATAAAAATGGAAAATAAAAGATTCATCCCAATGATCATAAAGACTTATATGAAATGAACATAAAGTGTGATCTCTGGCCCGGTTAGAATAGAATGTATGCTTCGACAATTTTGGCAATGAAAAATAGGGATAGAAATACATTGCATAGAATTTTAAAACATTTCAAGGTATGTGATGGGTATTCAAGTAACATTTCAATGTTTGTTGACTTAAAGAATTTTATGTTACATGGATTGAAAATTCTTGATTCACATATTTTGTTACAGTAGTTTCTACTATTGTAATTGTGTATATTTTTAGCTGAAAATGTTACTGATGTTGTACATCAATTTTGTACATTCTTCATAAAACATTATTAAAAAACTCTACAACCATTTGAGCATGACAACCATAAAAAGAGATTTTTTTTGACACTTTTTGAAATTGAGATCATCTTTCCTCCATTATTTTTTACTGTCAAGATACATTTAACAATGAATTTGTTTTAGGAAGCTATATTAAGAGGCCTCAATCATTATCGATGGATGTACCCAATCGAGAGGTAATTTAATTATATGTTTTTTATTTAAGTAAAAAAAATTAGAACTTCATTAAATACACAATTCTGTTTTTTTCCTTTATTTCATATATATCATGTCTATTTGGACTCATTTCTGAAAAATAAATCTCAACTTGAAGGCTTAATTTCAAAATGCTGTTTATAAGTGGAGTTTCTTACTTTTTTTCAAGATACATTGATGATATTGATACAATATTCAATTGAGTTGGATGTGTTGAAGACACGTTGACTCAATCTAAACTACATGGGAAATCAAAAATCATTCATACTATTGTCTGATCAGTTGTGAGGATCTCAAAGATTACACTGACCGAAATGAAATTATCACTAGAACATAGATTTGTATAGCTGAATAGTGAAATTGTAGATACATTTATTGAAATTATTGAGGATACAATAAAAGAGATAAATGAGAGTCAAGACATGAAATGATAAATGTATAAAAAAAATCTATTTATAAGGATCTTAGGGAAGGGTTTTCATACTATGTATGTTCATAAATATTAAAATGAATTCTGATATTATCTTGACACATATTTTTTTAAATTCTAATAATGTATATTACATTTTGTTGATCAAGAATACTGATACTTGAGATGAGTTTTTAGAAGATTTGATGTTTTCTTCTTGAGGAACTCTAAAATAGGCTATAAAGTTTGACTCTTACAATGTAAATGAATTTAAATTTTGTAAAGTCAATCAGGAATAGGGATTGAAAACATAGAATAGTGGTATATTTACATTTTCTGAAGTGAGATATGGAGGAATGTTGACTGATATTGTCGAATTAAACTACCACAATCATTTTTCAATTGTTTAATTCAAATTAAATCTGGTTAATTTTATTAAGAGTGTTAAAATATATTCTGTGAAATTTACATTTGTGAACTTCTCTCCCTTAATGGATGTTGGTGACCATGAATTACATGATCCATTTATCTTATCATAACAAGAAAAAATGGTATATTATGTGGATGTCATGTATGAAGGGTTGGTTGTATTTTCTCAGGTAAAACAAAGGGACTTGTAGGATATGGGTGATGAAGTGGATGATTTGACATCTAACATTGAGTCCCTTAAAAAATAAGAAGAAAACTTATTTTTCTATAATTATATTGAAAATATAAGTCTTTCAAGGGTGGATGAAGTAGATAATGTAATGATGGAGCATAAAAAGAACATGATTTAAGGATAAAATGGTTGTATGTGTAGTTATCCATTCATTTATCAACTACTTATGTAATTTGTAAAGTCATTCATTATCATAGTAATGTATATTTTATTTACCAGTGCTAACAAAGTAGTAATAAAGGATCCCTTTATTAGGACTTTTAAAAGTAACAATAAAGTGCCTCATATATAAAAAAACTTATTTTGCACTGATAACGGGTACCATTATAATTTTATTTATTACTGTTTATATGGGGACATACTATCGTCTTCTCTAATAGAAAACTTCATCACAAGAAATCAGTGAAATTAAGTACAATTACAGATTTAAAATGAAATAAAATTTAAAATAAAAATACAAGAAAATTATATATTCTGGAAATTTCAAGCATTTTTTTAAAAAATTATAATAGTTTTTACAGATTATCATATACATTAAAAAATATAAATGTTTCTTTATCATTTCCCTTTACCCTGACTCAAGTTATTAACAAACTGACAACCCATAATAGAGAAAACGAACTCACCTATATAAGAAAAAATCCATATGTTAGTAACAATATAAAGAAATAAATTAAACATAAAATATTAATTATAATCTAAAAATTGATTTATACGAGAAATGTTGTGTATCAGATTGAGTTATGGTTGATTCTAGCATGCCACACCATTTCTTGTTCATCTTCAAGAATCATCTCTGTGAAAATTAACTAAATAGTTATAAGGTACAAATTACAAGGAAATTAATTATCTAATAAAATATATAATTATCAGAAAATATTCTCACCGTCTTCTATTGGATTTGGTTATGTGATGCATATTTTATACTGAAATGACACTTATATTGTTAAAGCATGCACACGGAATCATGCATGTAACATCGTGCATTAAATAGAGGTGCCGCTAATTCCTACACATTCCAAATGAATTATTGATCATTTTAGAAATGTATGAAAACAAACCAAATATTTTTTCTCAACATTGAGCAAGTCACTTTCCTTTTTTACTAAAATTTTATTTTAAACATGAAAAATGGACTTTGATTCATACAGGTCACATCATGTTTCATTTTTAAATGGAAAAAATCCATACACACCACAAATGACTTATGAATCAATTTCAAAAACTTCATGACAATATAAGTTTATTTTCTCTATTTTTAGTGAGTGAAACTTTTTGAACTGAAAATATGTATTTTAATCTAATAACATGCACAATGAGTCATACAAGAAACATCATGTATAGAATTTATGTGAGGGTGATTACTAAATGACAAATATTACTTATGGCTCATTTTACTAAATTATCAAAATATTCTGATTTTGTTCTCTCATTTTGGAGTTTTTAGATTGTAATTTTTAATAAAATTAATTTCAGATTTAAATAAAAGATGTAATTAGAGTCATACAAGTCACAAATTGTATCATATTGAGTTTAGTTGATTTATACACGTCCCAAATTACTTATGGATCGTTTTCCAAATGTATAAATAATAGGAATTCATTTTCGCTGTTTTGATTGTATCACTTCTGTTTTTAAATAAAATTTCATTTTAAACCGGAAACACACACTTTCAGACATATAACTCACATAATGTGATAGTTTATGTGTGGCGGATTTTTCATATAAAAATGAATTATAAACCAATTTAAAAAATTATAAAGATAATTTGAGAATGATTTCTCAGTTTTTAGTGAGTGATAGTTTTTTAACTAAAATGTCAAATTTAAATAGATAATAGACACTTTGAGTCATATGAGGTAGATCATGTATCTGATTGAGGCATGGCTAATTCCTCTACATCAAAAATGACATATGGATCTTCTTCTGAAAGTATCAAAAATATATTAATGTGTTTTCTTGTTTTTGAGTATGTTAGTTGTCTTTTTTACTAAAATTAATGTCCATTTTAAATAAAAAAATACAATTGGCATTATATTGGTCACAAAATTCATCAGATTGATATTTGTATGATTCATAAACATTAAAATGATATATAGATCATTATTATAAAGTTTCAAAACAATCTGAATGTGTTTTATTAGTTTTATGTACGTCGCATGTCCTTTTTACTAACATTTCATTTTAAACTGGAAACATGCACTTTGAGTCAATACATTCACCTCAGGATCCAGTTTGACATGATAATTATTCCTCCAAAAAAATGACTTATGAATCATTTTCCTAAATTACCAGGTCAATCTATGCATTTTTTCTAGGATTTTATTGTGTAATACCTTTTTAATTGAAATAAAATTTTTTAAACTGATAACTGACACTTTGAGACATATAGGACACATCTTTTATTGGATTAAGGTGTGGCTGAATCCAAAACATAATAAATTACTTATGGAAAATTTTACTAATGTATAAAAATATTCAAAATGTGTTTTCCCAGTTTTGGGTAGGTTTGTTTTCAGTTTTATTAAATTAAATTTAAATTTTAAATCAAAATATTTCCTTAGAGTCATACCAGTCCCAACTTATGTTGGATTGCTAAGATTATAATCCAAAAAAATTAGAAAATTATATAAGGATCATTTTATTAATGTAAAGAAAATATTAATTAGTTTTTGTTGTTTTGTGTGTGTCACTTTTTGTTTTTAACAAATTCTCATTTTAAATTGGAAATATACAATTTGAGTCATACTGGCCACATCATGTGTTTGTTGGAAATTAGACTTATTCCTACATGTCAAAAATTACTTCTTACTCATTATAAAAAAATTATCAAGACAGTCTGAACATGTTTACTTTGTTTTTAGTGAGTGACATTTTTGAAATAAAATGTCAACTTTAAATTGATTACACACATTTTGTGTTGTACCAGGTTCATATTGTATTAGATTGAGATGATAATTATTCATACACTTACCAAATGAATTATGGATCATTTTCATACTATATCAGCATAATCCAAATGTTTTTCTTGGTTTTGAGTAGGTCAGTTTCCTTTTTAAATAAAATTAACATAAATTTTAAATAAAAAGGTAAACTTGGAATCGTACAGGTCCCACCGTGTATAAAATTGAGTTTTGAATGAATTTTAAACTTCCAAAATGACTTATATATGTCTTTTTACTAATGTAAAAAATTCCTAATGTGAATTCTGAATTTTGAGTATGTCACTTGTCTTTTCTACTCAATTTTCATTTTAAACTGGAAACATGGACTTTGAGTCATACCCTTTATATAATGTGTTGTTTTTATGTGGAACTGATTGCTAGACATTAAAAATGACTTATTATTAGTTTTATTAAATTGTGAATAAAATAGGAGAACGTTTTTTTAGTTTTTTTAGTGATAGTTTTTTAGCTAAAATGTCAATTTTAAAATTATAACAGACACTATGAGTCATGTCCGGAACATTACGTATTAGATTTTGGTGTAGTTAATTCCTAAACATAAAAAATTACATATGGATAATTCTTCTAAATACTCAAAATATAAGAATGTTTTTTCTTAGTTTTGAGTATGTCAATTTTCTTTTTACAAAAATTAATTTTAAATTAAAATAGAATGACACAATTATAGTCACACCAGTCACACCCTGAATTAGATTGAGGTTTATCTGATTCATACAAACCCTAAATGATTTATGGATCATGTTCCCAAAGTATCAAAATAATCTAAAGGCATTTTATTGGTTTTGACTATTTCAATTGTCTTTTTTACTAAAATTTAGGTCAAATATTTTTTAACAAAAAGGAACACTTAGAGTCATACCAGTTACATAGTTCATCGTATCATGTTTTTTAGGATTCCTAAATGTCACAAATGAAATATTGATATTTTTTATAATGTATCAAAATAATCCACGTGTGTTTTCTCATATTTGTGTATATCATTTTTATTTTTTAGTAAATTATGATTTAAAATTGGAAACACACACTTTGTGTCATACCAGACACATCGTGTGTCAGTTTTACATGTGAATAATTCCTACATGTCACAAATGACATATTAATAATTTTCTTTAATTATCAATAAATCCTGATATTATTTTCTATATTTTTATTGAGTCTCGCCTTTTGAACTAAAATATCATTTTTTTAAAAATAATCGACACTTTGAGTTATACCAGGAACATCATTTATCAGATTGAGGTGAAGATAATTCCTACACATAAAAAATGGCTTATGGATCATTTTTATAAATTATAAAAACAATCCAAATTTTTTTCCTCAATTTTGAGTATCTCAATTTTCTTTTTTTACTAAGATTATTGTGAATTTTAAATAAAAAGACACACTTGGAGACATATCGGTCCAAACATGAATGATATTGAGGTTATAAATATTCCTAAACATAAAAAATGAATTATTTAATGTTTAAATATGGTATCAAAACAATTGAAATGTTTTTACTCAGTTATGAGAAGGTCAATTTTCATTTTTACTAAAATTATGCTAAATATTAAATAAAAAGATACACATGGAGACATGTCAGTCTCACCTTGCATATTATTGAGTTTTGGATGATTCTTATATGACCCAAATTACTTATAGATCATTTCCCTAATGAATTGAAACAATATGAATGTGTTTTCTCTATTTTGAGTATATCACTTTCCTTTTTACTAAGTTGTCATTTAAACCGAAAACATGCACTTTAATTCATACCTATCACATCCTATTTTAGATTCACATCATACTAATTCCAATACATCATAAATTTTATAAGAATAGTTTTATTAAATTTTAAATATAATCCTATTTTGTTTTCTTGTTTTTAAGTATGAGACACTTTTTTTTCTAAAATATCAATTCTAAACTAATAATAGTCACATTGAGTCATAATGAATGCATCATGTATCAAATTAGGGTAGAGTTTATTTCTAAATTTCCCAAATGACTTATTGATCATTTTGATAAAGTATTAAAACAATATGTATGTGTTTTCATTATTTTGATTAGATTATTTTTCTTTTACTTAAATGACATTGAGTTATAAAATAATAATCACTTGGTATCATACCAGTCACATTGTACCTTAGATTGAAGTGTGGATGATTTCTAAACATCCTAGATGATTGTTGGATTATTTTACTAAAGTATAAAAATAATATGAAGGAAATTGTTTGGTATTGAGTATGTTACATTTCTTTTTTACAAAATTTTCATATTAAAATAAAAACACTCTTTGATTTATACTGGTCACATCATGTGTCAACAATACATGATATTAATTCATTTAGATCAAAATTATTTATGAATAATTTTCCTAAATTACCAAGATAATCTGATTGTGATTCCTCATATTTTAGTGAGTGAATATTTTTTAATTAAAATGTCAATTTTAAACTAATATTGTAAAATTTAAGTCATACAGGGAAGGTGGTGTATCATATTGAGGTGAGGCCGGTTCGTATATTTAAAACTGACTTATAGATCATTTTTAAAAATTATTAAAATAATAAAAATGAGTTGTCTTTGTTTTGAGTATGTCAATTTACCTTTTTACTAAAATTAATGGACAAGTTAAATAAAAAGATACTATGGGAGTCATACCGGTCACACCATGAATCAGATTGAAGTGTGGATGATTTCTACACATCCTAAATGCCTTATGAATTATTTTACAAATGTGTCAAAAAAATATGAATGTGGTTTCTCGGTTTTATGTATGTTACATATCATTTTCACTAAAATGTCATTTTATACTGAAAACATGAACATTGAGTCCTACGAGTCACATCATGTGTCTATTTGAAGTGGGATTGATTCCTACACATCAAAAATTACTTATGAGTCATTTTTAAAAATAATAATGAAAATCTGAGCCCGTTTTCTTGATTTTAAATATGTCATATTCATTTTACCCTAAAATTAGTGTAAATTTTAAATACCGAAAAAATTCAAGGAATTTTTTTTTAATTTTCATTGGGATTTTACAAGAACGCAGTATCTAACAACACCTGATTCCGAGGCCCGGTGTGCCCGGAATCATTTTCCGAAGATTAGCTCAGGTACGTTCAGTGAACGAACGAGCAGGTTTTTCTAACTATTAAACCGGTGCGCGGAATCAAATTCTGAGGGAACCGATGGAATCACAGCGCCGATATTTGCTTAGAAACATATTTTCCGGAGTTGTGTTTGCTCGGGTGTGGTTTTTAATTTTTGGGGTTAAGTTAAGAAATAAAATAAAAGTGGTACGACCAATTTTTATTTTATTTTGCTTAACTTAAGTTAAGTGGGTGATGTGGGACCCACAATATCCAACCCACTTGGTAGGATATTTGTGAGGTGGGTCCCACATGAGCCCCACCATTTATTTCACTTTTTCAACCGCCCTCCTTTAATTAAGTAACGCACCCGCACCCCCCTATTAAGTTAAGTCAACCCTTGTGTTTATTCTTGTTAAGAAACGCCTCATTAATTGGGCAGTTTTAAACTCCTCATTTAATTGTTAGTTTCGTTTCTTTTTGAAATTCAAACGTTGGCTTGTGCGTTAATAAAATAAGACAAGTCTTATTTTATTTGGGTTGAAACTTTTTGCGTTGAGAGGATTAGGAGAAAAGCCTTCTTCTTCGACGAAGAATGCGAAGAATGCGAAGAACGCGAAGAACGCCAGATCCTCAGAGATCGACGACGCAATGCTTCTTCAGCAACGTTCCTTCTTCTCTGACGCTTCTCCTCAACGGGACAATCCTCCCTCCGTGACTCCTTCTTCTATGGCGGTTTTCCGCGATGAATCCTCCCTCATCGAATTCGACGAGGGGTGGGAATTATTATTTTGTTTTTTCCTGATTACTTCATTATTGGCTTATCGTTTATTTGGGGCTTCCTGTTATCGCATTAACGGGAGGAGGTCGGACCGCACGAACACGACCGACTCTCCTCCCCTTTTTGGTTGTTGATATTGATGCGGCACGATCAAGGCAACGCAGTTCCAAAGCACCGCATTGGAATTATTAAGGGAAGGTGGAGAAGCGCAGCGCCGTCGTGCCGCACCGTTGAAGACGACCCAAAGACGCGGCGTCGTCGCGCCGCACTAGAGAACCAAAAAAGAACTGCGGCCGGAGCGTAGCCGTAGCGGAGGGTCGCGACGTCGTCGCGCCGTGCCGGACAAACCAAGGTCGCGGCCGGTTCTGGGACACAGAGGAGCAGGGGAACCGGCGGCCGGTTCCGGGCCATTAGCATCGGAGCAGGGGGACCGGCCTTGCTGGTCTCGTGGCGGCAACAGCCGGACGGCCGGAGCGGGCCGGCCGAACAGGGGATGAGCCGGGGGTTACAACCCCCGGACGACCATCTTGAGTGGCCCCATTAAGGGGGTCGTAGTTACAATATGGGGGGCAGGTGCCCACCCCCCCCCCCCCCTTATCCGCTCGGCCTAACGGACGAGCCAACTGCTGGCGCCAGCACGCCGGGCAGGCTGCCCTGGCCGGTCCACCAGACCGGGCCGCGCCTAGGCTAGTCCGGGCCTTGCCAGCCGGGGCGGGCCGCGCCCAGGCCGGGCCTTGCCACGCCAGTCGGGCCGGTCCGACCCAGGGGGTATCAGGCTGGGTCGGACCGGGCCCGAACCCCATAATACCGAACCTCTTTCGGTCTTTTTCCCATATCTTGATCTACAGGAATCCGTTCGATGCACCGTCAGTTGCGTAGTGATCCTTGGATTTAGATGGTCATTTCAGTATATTATACTCAGGGTTTAGGAGAACTTTGTATTGGATGGGTTGGTTCGTACACGAAACAAACCGGGCCCTCAGAGCGGAAACACTTATAACTTGAGCTCCGGATGTCCGATTGACGTGCCATAGACTTTGTTGGATTCCTATAAGTGAGAAAGACCTTTTGGATTACTCTGATCGAGGTTTGGACGCAGTTGGAGTACGGTCGGGTTGGTTTTGACTTAAAAACCAACTGGGGCCCTGGGACGAAAAAGCCAATAACTCTTAGACTGGGCGTCCGATCGACGCGTCGTCTATCGCGTTGAGTTCCTGTTGATGGTACGGAACTTTTGGATACATAAACTTCAGACTATGTGTCAGTTGATGTATCATCCCCTCAGCTTGTAGAGAGGAACCTCTCGAACGAGATTTCTGTGTGCGGGAACCCTAGAGCTGGCTGCGACTACGACTACGACGACGACTGGGCAGAAATCCTCCGTGGATTCGGCGGCGACGACTACACCACCCAGTGATCCTACGTGGATCAGTGCTACTAATCCTATGTGGGTCATATCCTCTGTGGGTCAGTGCTCAGCGGTCCTATGTGGGCCAGCGCCTACAGATCTTGTGTGGGTCTGATCATGTGTGGGTCATTGCGGGGGTCAGTTACCTATCAATCCTGTGTAGGTCAGATCCATTGTGGTTCATTGAGGGGGTTAGTTACCTATCGATCCTGTGTGGGTCAGATACTTTGTGGGTAATTGCGGGGGTTAGTACCTATCGATCCTTTGTGGGTCTGACGGCTTAGATGAATCAGTGGCTATATCTGATCATCTCTATCGTCATACGAAGAAGTAAACCTGTGTGAGCTGAATCTTGACTTGCATTCCTATGTGGATTACATTTTGTTTTCCTATGTGGATTGTGTCATGATATCCTGTGTGGATTATATTTTTCTTTCCTGTGTGGACTGGGTTTTGATTTCCTGTGTGGACTGGTTTGTACTTGAGCTCGAATTTTGGAGCCGAACTGGAATTGATGACTTAGGTATATGTATGGTCATATACCTAAGTAGTGTCGGATGTTTTACTTCGTGATTGTATCTTTCCTTTGTGGATTATCCTTTGTGGATTTTGGGAGACCTTTGGGGGTCTTGGGGTCCGTACTGATTAGCTTATACTCACCCCTGCACGGGCTATGCCAGCACTACATTGTGTTGGTTGCAGACGGCAGACATCGCTGATCGTGGTTGAGGCTTGCGGAGGAGGACGGTACCTGGAGGTGGACCACAGGGCGGGACGTACACGGAGCAGACGGCTGGACCCGAGGAGCTGTGGAGGCTATCTGTACCCACCCTTCATGTGGGACTTCCAGTGTATGGCTCGAGGCTATGAATTTACTTTCAGTTGCTGTTTTCCCTTTCTAGTTGTACTTTAATTTCAGTTTGGGTTTGTATTCTCGCCCACTTACTTTTCCACACTTACTGTTGTTCCCAGTTTTTACATAGTGTTTACTTCTTCTGCTTGCTTGCTCTGTGGTGTTTGTTTACTTTACAAAGGCAATGTCTTCCCTTTTTATCGGGAATTACGCCTTTATGCTAGCCGCCAGCCCCTGGCCTATGGAAGGCGGGCTTGGGGTAGTCACGGCGTGGGCCCCGAGGATGGGTCGTGACAAATTGGTATCAGAGGAGTTTGGTTCTACCGCAGAACTCAGGACTCTGATCTTTTTCTATGTGAAGCAATAATGTTAAGAGTATTGAGTGTGGTTATCAGCCCCAAGAGTCCAGTGTTGGTGTGGCGGCCGGCGTATCCGTACACCAGGACCCTGACTTCTGATTTCCGACTTAATGCACGAAAACATTGATTGCATGTGTGTTTCATGTTTTCTTTGTGATTACTTTGTGTCAGATCACCAGGTATACTGTTCTGACCATGGCGCACCTGTTTCTTTTCTGGATGTCCCCACGATGGCAGCCATCTAGGGTTCTAAGAGTTATGAGTGATGACAGCCCACCGAGCGACGAGGCCTCGGTACAGGGCCCTTTGACAGCAGAGGAACTAGCGGTACCGCTACCCACCGAGCCACAGATGCTACCAGCCCTTGACGTTGATGATGCACGTCACCTTATTGCACTGCACGAGTTTCAGCACCAGCGACCGCCCAGGTTCCGTGGGGAGACGGACCCTCAGGAAGCCGAGGATTGGATGGAGGCAGTTTTATGGGTATTCAGGTTAGTGAGGACACCAGCAGACCTCATGGTGATCCTCGCAGCGAGCCTCCTACACGCGGCAGCAGGAAGATGGCGGATCTTGATGCTCTAGGTGCACGATGAGGCATCTCTTCTCTGGAAGGACTTTGAGAGCCTCTTCCGCTCGGAGTTTGTCCCAGCCACGCTCCATGCGGTGCACATCCAGGAGCTTCTACAGATGGGGTAGGTCAGCTTGACGGTTGCCCAGTACTCGGCGAGATTTACCGATCTCTCTCACTACTCGACAGACATGGTACGTTACCAATTATTCTAGGCCCGGACCTTTGAGCAGGGATTGAGGCATCAGATCAGGGCATCGCTGACCTCCCTCCACATTCCGACACAGGCAGGGGTACTGGAGAGAGCCCTTCTGATCGAGAGCTTCCTTGCAGAGCCTACATCAGCAGCGAGACCTACCGCAGGGTGGAACGTAGCAGAGTCCTTTGCAGCAGACAGTCGACGGATAACTCATGGGTCCAGGCAGACCAGACCCTCAGGAAGACGACCTCAGGACACTGGCTCAGTAGTGCGGGGCACACAGCGCGGAGCCAGTCTTTCGAGAGGCATACAGCGCTACGCATGTGGCGGGAAGGGCCACATGGCTCGTGACTTCCCAACTCGCCATGCCGAGGAGAAGCATATGGTTGAGGGGCCACCCAGGAAGAGGCAGAGGGTCGACCGTGGCGGTCCGCAGGGAGAATGCATCCGAGGTAGAGGAGCTGGTTGAGCAGCATGTGGTGGGAGACACTTTGAGACTCTACCACCACCACCACCAGGAGTTCCACCCTGACCACAGGGAGCTGGCGGGCAGAGACAGGCACAACTCCAGGCAGCGGAGGCCTACGACCACAGGGACGTAAAGCCCTGAGGTGTGAGTGATGTAAAGACCTGAAAAATTCAAGGAATTTTTTTTTCTTAATTTTCTTTGGGATTTTACAAGAACGTAGTTTCTGACGGCACCTGATTCCGAGGCCCGGTGTGCCCGGAATCTTTTTTCGAAGTTTAGCTCGGGTACGTTCAGTGAATGAACGAGAAGGTTTTTCTAACTGTTGAACCATTGCTCGGGATCAAATTCTGAGGGCACCGATAGAATCGCAATGCCGGTATTTCCTTAGAAACATCATTTCCGGAGTTGCGTTTGCTCGGGTGTGGTTTTTAATTTTTGGGGTTAAGTTAAGAAATAAAATAAAAGTGGTACGACCGATTTTTATTTTATTTTTCTTAACATAAATTAAGTGGGTGACGTAGGACCCACAATATCCTACCCACTTGGTAGGATATTTGTGAGTTGGGCCCCTCACGAGCCCCACCGTTTCTATAACCTTTTTCAACCCCCCTCCTTTAATTAAGTAACGCACCCGCACCCCCCTATTAAGGTAAGTCAACCCTTGCGTTTATTCTGCTTAAGAAATGCCTCATTAATTGGGTGGTTTTAAAATCCTCATTTAATTGTTCATTTCATTTCGTTTTGAATGTAAAACATTGGCTTGTGCGTTAATAAAATAAGACAACTCTTATTTTATTTGGGTTGAAGCTTCTTGCGTGTAGAGGATTTGGAGAAAATCCTTCTTCTTCGATGAAGAACACAATGAACGTGAAGAATGCTGGATCCTTGGAAATCGACGATGCAACACATCTTCCGCAACGTTCCTTCTTCCGTGATGCTTCTCCACGATGCGACGATCCTCCCTCAGTGACGCCTTCTTCCACGGCAGTTTTCCGCGATGAATCATCGCTCATCGAATTCGACGAGGTATGGGAATTATTATTTCGTTTGTTCCTGATTACTTCATCATGGGCTTATCGTTTATTTGGGGCTGCCTGTTATCGCATTAGCGGGAGGAGGTCAGACTGCACGAACACGGCCAAATCTCCTCCCCTTTTTGGTTGTTGATATTGATGCAGCACGAGCAAGGCAACGCGGTGACAACGCACCGCGCGAGAATTATTATGGGAAGGTGGAGAAGCGCAGCGCCATCGCGCCGCGTCGTTGAAGACAAACCAAAGACGCGGCTTCATCGCACCGTGCCAGAGAACCACAAAAGCACAGTGGCCGGATCGGGTTCACGACGGAGGGGCGGGGCACCGTCGCGCCGTGCCGGACGAACCAAGGCCGCGACCGGTTCCGGGCCGCGGCGGAGCAGGGGAACCGGCGGCCGGTTCCTGGCCGCCGGCGTCGGTGCAGGGGGACTGGCCGGAGCGGGCTGGCTGGACAGGGGATGAGCCGGGGGTTACAACCCCCGGCTGGCCATCTTGAGTGGCCCCGTTAAGGGGGCGGTGATTACAAAACGCCCCCCCCCCCCACATCCGCTCGGCCAAACGGCCGAGCCACCTGCTAGAGTGAGCGCGCTAGGCCGGTTTCCCTGGACGGTCCACCAGACCAGGCCGGGCCGGGCTGCACGCATGCGGGCCAGACCCGGACCCGGGTCGGTTCGACCCGTTTCGGGCCGACCCAGGGGGTATCGGGCTGGGTCGGACAGGGCCTGAACCCCCTAATACCGAACCTCTTTCAGTCTGTTGCCCATAACTTGAGCTACGAGACTCCGATCGATGCACCGTCAGTTGCGTAGAGATCCTTAGATCGAGACGGTCATTTTAGTATATTATACTCAGGGTTTCGTAGAACTTTGGTTCGGCCGGGTTGGTTCGTACACGAAACCAACCGGGCCCTCGCAGCGGAAACGCTTATAACTTGAGATCTGGACATCCGATTGACGTGTCGTCGACTTTGTTGGATTCCTCTAAATGAGACGAACCTTTTGGATTACTCCGCTCGAGGTTTGGATTCATTTGGAGTATGGTACAGTTGGAATTGACTTAAAAACCATCCGGGCCCCTTGGACGAAAAAGCCAATAACTCTCAGACCGGGCGTCTGATCAACGCGTCATCTGTCGCGTTGAGTTCCTGTTGACGATACGGAACTTCTGGATGCATCAAATTCGGACTATGTGTCAGTTGATGTATCAGCCCCTCGGCTCGTGGAGTGGACCCTCCCGAACGAGCTTGTTGTGTGCAGGAACCATAGAGCTGGCTGCGACTGCGACTACGACGACGACTGTGCAGAAATCCTCAGTGGATTCGGCAGCGACGACTACATCACTCAGCGATTCTACGTGGACCAGTGCTACCGATCTTGTGTAGGTCAGATCTTTTGTGGGCCAGCGCTCAGTGGTCTTGTGTGGGCTAGCGCCTACAGATCCTGTGTGGGTCCGATCCCGTGTGGGTCATTGCGGGGGTTAGTTACCTATCGATCCTGTGTGGGTTAGATTCTTTGTGGGTCATTGCGGGGGTTAGTTACCTATCGATCCTGTGTGGGTCATTGCGGGGGTTACTACCTATCGATCCTTTGTGGGTCTGATGGCTTAGATGAATCAGTGGATATATCTGATCATCTCTATCATCATACAAAGAAGTATACCTGTGTGAGCAGAATCTGGACTTGCTTTCCTATGTGGATTACGTTTTGCTTTCCTATGTGGATTGTGTCGTGCTATCCTGTGTGGATTACATTTTTCGTTCCTGTGTGGACTGGGTTGTGATTTCTTGTGTGGACTGGGTTGTACATGAGGTCGGATGTTGGAGTCGAACTAGAATTGATGACTTAGGTATATGTACGGGCATATACCTAAGTAGTGTCGGATGTTACTTTGTGATTGTATCTTTCCTTTGTGGATTATCCTTTGTGGATTCTAGGATACCTTCAGGGGTCTCGAGGTCCCTACTGAGTAGCTTATACTCACCCCTGAATGGGCTATGCATGCACTATGTTGTGTTGGTTGCAGACGATGGAAAGCGCTGATCATGGTTGAGGATTGCAGAGCAGGACGGTACCTAGAGGTGGACCCCTGTGAGGGACGTACACGGAGCGGACGGCTAGACCCGATGAGCTATGGAGGCTATATGTACCCACCTTTCAGGTGGGACTTCTAGTGGATGGCTCGAGGCTGCGAATTTACTTTCAGTTGTTGTTTTCCCTTTCCAGTTGTACTTTACTTTCAGTTTGGGTTTGTATTCTGGCCCACTTACTTTTCCGCACTTACTGTTGTACCCAATTTTTACTTAGTTTTTACTTCTTCTGCTTGCTTGCTATGTGGTTTTTGTTTAATTTACAAAGGAAATTCCTTACCTTTTTACCATAAATTACGCCTTGGTGCTAGTTTCTAGCCCCTGGCCTATGGAAGGCGGGCTTGGGGTAGTCACGGCGCGGACCCCGAGGACGGGTCGTGACATTAATTTTAAAAAAAAGACATAGTTTGGGTCATACCAGGAACATCGTTCATAAAATTGAGCCATGTATATTTTCTACATGTTAAAAAACTATTATAGATTGTTTTACAAAAGTATCAAAAAATATATTAATGTTTTTTCTAGGTTTTGAGTATGTGTTGCGTGTTTTGAACTAAAACATAAATTATTAACTATAAACATAAAATCTGAGTCATATTATCAAATTTTTTATCAGATTGAGGTCCAGATTATTGATTATGCCATATTTGTTTTACTTACAACTATCTAAAAAAATATAAAAAAAGATAATCCATTCAATTTTTATGGAGAGAAACTCAATTCTCCCTGAAACACGTCAAATTTTAGGTAGCATGGGATTTACTCTTTCATAAAAAATGATCATGTTCTCTATTTTTTGGCTTATTTTAGATAGTTGAAAAAAATATGACATCCCTAATGATCTGTGAAAAAAATCAATAAGTATAAGATTAAAATGGTATGTAAATTTGTTATAAATAGTAGATAAAATTATAAAAAAATATTTAAATAATTCGTAGGAATTCACCTTTTCATAATTGATGTGTATATTCATGACATGTTTCCATGTCCTTATTATCTCATTGGAATCCTTGAATTCCAATCTCTCATGATCAGGAGAAGTTTCGAACAAACAACCCTATATCGAAAAAACATATCCACATAAATAAGAAAACAAATCTTATGTGATTAATACTAATAAGAAATAAATCAAAAATAAATATGAAACAACACATTACCTATAGAGAAAATGATTTTACTGTGCAAACATAAAAATTGGAAATCATGTGCAAGAGAATATTTTTTTGAAATATAAGGAAAGAACTAACAAACCAAGATGTATTTTAACTCACTAATTTTCTTTGATAATATATATATATGTGTGTGTGAATGTAGTTTGGATCATAGGGATTTTTTTTTGAAATTTTTGAGTTTTTTATGAGTTTTTTAAACTTAAATTTATATTACAAACTAGAAACCTGTAGTTTGAGTCATACTAACCAAATTATGTATCAAATTGAGGAGCGAATGATTGATTATTTAATGTTTTTTTCTTCCAACTGTATCCACCAAGATAGAAAAGAAAGAAATCATCCATTTGGATAGAATAAAAATCTTCTTGCATTCTAAAATGCCTCATCCAAAAGACACATTTTCTCTTTTTTTGGTTTGTTACAGAGGATTGAAGAAAAAATATGTATTCCCAAATGATCTATGAAAAAAATAATTTTTGGATAAAAATGATAATGAAATTAAATTCCTTATAGTAGATAAAATGGTGAAAAAATTCACTAAATACGTAGTATGAATTCACCTTTTCATAGTCATAGTAAAGAGGTGATTCATCCCTAATGATGATGATATTTCTTCCTGATATCTATGAAAACTAAGATAATATATATTAGATAAAAATGATGATGAAGTCAAGTAAAAAAATTAATATAATTGTCAAACCAACTGAAATGAAATTTTTTCTAGTTATATATCATTAAACTATAATATATTTATTCTAAGTAATATGAAAATAAAATAAATAGAATTTAGTAAATCATAAATGAACCTAAAATAAAATATTTTAGATTCTCAATCCCAACAACATGATATATTTGACCACGTTATAATAACATAACATTCATGTAATACACAAAATTATCATAAAAAGCTTAATCATTTTTTTCAGTGTAAAACTTATATATAAACATTTACCTTCTTAAGTGCATCCAACTGACACAAAAATATAGCCCATCCATTATATCTTCCATGATTTTCCTACAGATTAGTATATCTTTTTCACTAGTCTAGCTGATGATAAAATCTAACGTAAAATCATCATCATTTGTTAATAAAAATAGTATTATACATATTCTCATGTATTTTTTATTGATAATGATGATGATTTCTTAAGTAATGTGATTATGGGAATTATTCAGTTTACACAATGAATGTGAACATGCATATTAGTGATAAACCAGTGGACAGTTTTTTATGGTGAGCTAATGAAAAACTATCTATTTTTCAAATTTTGGATATGTTAAATTATTCTACTCATGTACTAATTTTGAGATTTAATTTTATATAATGGTGGGATGTTTTAATTTCATATATGGTTAATTCAAAAGAATCAATTTTAATTAATTCCATTAAAAAATATAAACATATTTATAACTTTTTTGGATTTCATAAGAATTTGTTTATAATATATCATGCATTGAATTAATGAGTGAATAGACCAATTAATTATACCACCCACCAAAGTGATACCATTGGATTTTTCTTTCCTGATAATTCATGATCCATTCAATAGAATTATGTTTTTTGTTATTTTTTAGAGGTATTGGAGAAATATACTTTGCATCGATTTGTTCGTGTATCCATGCATAGATTCTACAATACTTTTTTAATTACTATGATTCCACTAATATAATATCTATTTTTTTAAAGTTACCTCAATTATGGAATATATAGATTATTAAAACCTATATTATTAATGCGAATATAAATATAATAATGTACATATAGTGTTTAATTTTTTCATTGAATTATATAATGACCCTTTATTTGTATTGTAGAGAAGTCGTGGGTGAGAAACTGCATCTGTTTTTTGTGGTTCAGTTTATTCTTGGTGAGGGGTTTCATTCATAGTTTAGTAAAACATGGAATTACATTTAATTTTATAATATAAATCATATCTTATGATAATCTGTTGAAAAAATATATATAGTTTTTATTTGTTTTCTAAAAAAATTTCCTCCAAAAAACTCATATACAGAATCAATCAATCAAATGGTAAACAAACATTTTTTTTCAATAATAAAATAAAAAAACTCACACAGTGTATCATATATTATGTAAAAAGTGTTGTGAACACTTTTCAACAATTAATCTCAAATTCAACCTTTGTATGATACCCATTCTAAACCATTTCACAAAAAAATTATTTTTTTCAAGCCAACACTTAATCACATTTTCTATCATGGTCTCAAAATCTGCCTTTGCCTCGGCCTCTCCTTCCACCTCTGCCTCCTCCTCCACCGCCTCCTCCACCTTAGTCTCCACCATTTCCAAAATAATTTTTTTTTGAGGCCTACACTTTTGAAAAAAAAAAATTATTTCCACCATTATTCTTCGCCTTGATAAACAGATCAAAATTAATATACAAGCATTGTGAGACTAATTCTTCAGACCCGAAATATGTTTTTAATGTTATAGACCATAATATAACACCGATATAGAATTTAGTAACCTAAATTTTTTGTTAAGAAACACTTAAAAACCATTTATGTTTTCCACACATCTCTAAACAAATCTACTTCTTTTTTTGAGAATAAATGTTTTATGTAGTCTTGGTACCACTGAGAAAATATAAAAAGTAAAATCATTGAGATCTTTTTAAGAAAATTGAAATCACCTTTGGAAATTACCTATTCTGATATGATATTATTTTCATTGTTTATGATCTCTATCATAAATTGAAAATATATTATCTATAATTGTTTCCATTATCATACACAGGGCACTACACAAAAAATGACTAAAATTATAAAAAAATAAAATAAAAGTTGTTTTGATGGTTAAATATTTATATATATCCAATAATGTTTCCATTCAATGTAATCCACATGCTATTTATGTCCATTAAATGAATTCATGAAATGAATTAGAATGTATTTATCCACAACCCTATCATAACAAAATTATTGTTAAAACATGGACTTAAACATAAATTTCAAATTTTATATATACAATGTCGATAACAGTGAATTAAAAATTAAAATAAACATATCATATTTAGTAATTTTTTTGGATATCAATGCATTAGATCCAAATATAAATATTTGGGGTATCTATATTGGCTTTGATCTGTATCTTTTATAGCCTAAAAATCAAAAACAAATATTTAATGACAAAAATAAAAAAATGTTTAATATGATTTGACTATAGTGTATTACCCCAGTATTGTAATCATCAGAGAGAGTTGGTTGTCTTTTATTTTTTTTCATACGCATCGTATAACTCATCTTTGTTCTAATTAATTTATTCCTTATCCAATAAAGTTTTTTTTTCATAGAAATGATATTGTTATTAATGAATCCAAGTCCTTCTTTGAACGACTTTCCATTTATATAATAGAAATATAAACCCCTTTAGAAATTATGAATAGTTATTAAGTTTAATGAAAATATTAGATTTTTTTTGGATAGAGGTGTATTGTATATGTACATTATGTATGTATTCACAACTGAGACTCTATACTATTCAAACATGATAATCTTATTAGTACACATCAGACCGACAACATATGTCATGAATGCTCCAAATATTTATTCATTTTATAGAATGTAAGAAATGTTTTTATATTTATGTGTGGACTCTTCGTGATGTTTTAATAATAAAAACTGTTTCAATTGAAATAGTGGGGAGAAGTTCCTTTTGATTTACTAGTAACATCATGCATACTCATTTTAATTCTATTATATTTGGCCCTAATCCTTTCATGCATGGTTTCTATTCGGGATGGAAGGATGATATTTTTGAAGGAATATTGATCATAACCTCTATTATCCAATTCTATTTTTTTAAAATATCCTAGAGGAGAAGGATGTAAAGGATTCAGTCAACTATCTCAATAAAAGAGAGTTCTCTTGGACATGATGGGTTTCTAGGGGATTTCAATATAAGTGAATGGTAGATTATTAAGCATGATTTGGTTGTGGTTATTCAGGACGTCTTCTATAGAGGGGGGCTTCCTCAGGTCTCATGTGTCACTAGATTGGCCTTATTCTCAAGATGAAAGAACCATCCTCAATTCACGATTAGTGACCTATAAATTTGTGCAATGTTTCTTATAATTATCTTCTATATTTAAAAAAATAGATGAATCTATCTTTTTATTAATGATTGGATTTCTAAGGAGTGTCTTGGGTATATTCAAGGAAGATAAATTCATTATGCTACAGGAATTTCCAAGGAGATTTTTGGTGAGATCAATAGAAATTTTGTGGGATCTAATATTTTCATCAAGGTTTATATGGATAGTTATTATGCTAGGCTTCAGGGGAGTTTTTTCATCTTGGTTATGAGACATATTTGATTCTTAGAATCAGTTATTGATTATTTGTTTTATTGTTATATCTCTTCTAGATTCAATATTGTGATCATGGGTACGAAATGTGGATTCATGAAATCATTTAGAGGGATCAGGCAATGAGATCATATCTCTCCCTATATTTTTATCTTGACCTAACATTCCCTAAGTAGATATGTAGATTCCTTTATACAAAAAAGGATTATTATTACCTACCATTGTGGGGAAAATTTACCTTGGGAGCCATATCTTATTTTCTATAATGACCTAATTTTATTTATAAATGGTCAATGATATTCGGTTAGGAGTTTCTAAAAGATCATGGGAGAGTGCAATAAGTGGATAAGGCAATCAATTAATTATGAAATGAGTTTCTTTTTTATTTACTCCTTCTATCCCAGACAGACATAGAGCCAACATTAAGTCTATATAGGTAATGCGAAACAAGAACGTTTGAATGGAGTACATAGGGGCTCCCATTGCTCCTAGTAAGGTAAAAATTAGACACTTTGAAGGTATGATTGAAATAATTAATTATCATATTTATAGTTGGAAAAAATAATTTCTTTCATTAGGGGGAAGAATCACTATTGATAATTACATACTATCATCTATAACTATCATATCCTATCATTTATTAAGGTTCCAAAGGCGATCTCAAAAAATATTGAGAAGCTTTTGAATATTTTATATAGGATTCCCAAGGATGTGGAAGATACCACTGGGCCACAAGGATTAAACCTGCTAAACCTATAGAGAATATTGGAATCAATGATAGGAATGTGATGGAAACTATATAATGAACTTAGGGAAAACACGCATGGGAAATTATTTAGGTTCATTACATATTGGTTAAGTTTATTAAATCCATGTTTTTTTATGGGATAAAAGTTAAAATAGTGAGAAATATACCTCTTTGGAACTCTATTCGGGCTCATTTAATAGCACTATAGGAACAATCACGATGTATTATTGGGTGTGCCGATGTTATGTTTTGGGAATAAAACGAGGGAGTAGGTATTTTGTGGTATTCAGGGTCCTATGTTCCTGATATAACCATAAAAAGGATTCCGATTTTATTCAATTCACATTGGGGATTCTCAATGAATCTCCAAAAAGGAATTTCAGTAGTATACCACTGGAAAAGGTTGTAGAATAGTTCATTTTTACGATTCTCTCTTCAGGTATGTTTTCTTCTAAGGATTACAAAAATATCCATTTTATCCAACCTTCTAGTGATCCATGGGGGAAGATATTTTGGGGTAAATCTTCCCTTTGAATTTCAACATCCTGCTCTTGAAGATTCGACACTTAGTTATTAAAATTGTTAAATAAGTCAGGCGTAGTGGTGTGAAAATTACTTCTAAGTGTACTTTATACATTATTCCAAAAGGGGAGACAATGTATCACCTTTTTTAAGGGTGACTTGGTGACTCTTATTTTCCGAGTTAGGGGAGTTTACAAGAAGTTAAAATTAGATGGAATCATTTGAGTATTTTAATCAATCATGGTTTGTGGATGATAGAGGAAATATATTAGAAAAGATTGCTTGTGTGGTGATCCTTGTTATGGGATGATGTTTTATCTGGAAGGCCAGCAACCATGTTAGGCACAATGGTCCTCCCCCCCCCCCCCCACTTAGGCCTGGTATTGGTGTTTATCAAAATATTCCTTACTGCAGAATTGGAGGGATTTCTGAAACAATATGAGGATTCCGCTTCTCATAGGTAGTATTTTTTAGCCAGGATCCCTTTCACCATTCCTTATCCCCACCAATCATGTCATTGGTTTCATTGGACCCATCCACCATGGTTTCAAACTCTATAATATGGTTCATCCAACCAAGGGGACATGAGTGGGGAGGTGTGGTTCAAAAATCTTCTGGATTGGTGGTTTATACCTCTAACTCATTCAACGGGGCTAGTGAATCCCTTAATGAGGAGTCTATGACCCTAATTAATAGTTTGTAAATGTGAAAAATTCAGAATATATTTCTCTCTATGGTGGATACAAACATTAAGACTATTTGGAGCTCCCTCAAAGGCATCTCTTCTACCCCCTGAATAGTAATTTATTTAATCAACAAGTTCAAGGATATTCTTTATAATCACATTATTCTCTTACAAACTTTTCAAAAGAGGAACTATGTAACCAATTCATTAGATTCAATGTCCTCCTATGATGTTCCTATTTTAGAGTATTATAGCTTTGGATCCCTCCCCTGGGAGGTGTGGCCATTAGTTTAGGTGACACCCTTGTCCTTCATTTCATCAAACCCACTTGATGTTATATTTACCTTCCTTTTTTAATAATTTTTTTATGTTATTTTGACTAAAAATTGACTATCCTTAATTCTAGAATGTTCATTTGGTTATCCATTTTTGGATCTTTGTTCCACCATAGGTTCACCTTGATCCTTTCATATATATTAGTTTTTCAAACAAGACCAAAAAATAATATCTTAAAATGAAACTATTTTTTCCTATAATTCGTTCATCAACTTATATATATATATATATATATATATATTGGTTCAGTCTTCCCAAAATATGTTCAAAGTGACACTCCAAAACCAAATCCTATAACACGACCATATTTGTCTAGCCTCTTCAAAGATACTTAAAGTTTTTTTCTTGCTTTATTGTGACATTCTTTTATTATTTCCAAACCATAAAGAAAATATGAACATAAATAGATATTTTTGTGTAATAATTCAATAAATCATATTTAATTAATATTATTCCATACATAAACATGATCCACATAGATATTTTGTGTTTTTATAAACTTGTTAACCCTCCATTTTTATATGAGCCTCCCTCCACAACACATGAATTTAGATGCAAGTGGCATCATATTTTGATTAATCAATCTGCATAGAAAGTAATAAACATATGTTCTGTCAAATCACATAAATTATGTTTTTCTTAAAATATGTACAAATTTATTCTCTAGTGAATCTGAACTCATATTTGTCTTTTAATAACATTAAATTGGTTTTGATGCACATTCTTTAATTTTATCACTCTTTTTTTGTTTCATAAATTAACAATTTTGAATCAAATAGGATAAAATAAATAAATTCAAACAATATATTATGGATAATAATGAACCTGAAATGATTTCTCATGGAAATTATTGATGTAATAATTCCAGGTTTTTTTCTTTATAATGTGTAAATAACTAAATAGTTGGTTGGGTTTTTGCTTTATAATGTGTAAATTAACAATTTTTCAATAAAGGTACACTGGTTTTGATCCACATTCTTTAATTTTATCACTCTTTTATGTTTCATAAATTAACAATTTTGAATCAAATAGGAAAAAATACATAAATTCAAATAATATATTATGGATTACAATGAACCTGAAATGATTTATCATTGCAATTATTGATGTAATGATTTTCATTATTCCCTGTAGAGTTAATTTATATTATAGGAAATTATTGATGTAATCTTGTAAGCAGAGTATGGAATTATCTATGGGATTATTTAATAGCCATTAAGATGCATTTTTTTTCAAAAATATTCTAAAATAAATTAACTCTACAGGGAATAATGAAAATTAAATCACCATTTCATTATATAAGTTTTTGGTAAAATAGAGAAATTTTATTATAATATTACCTTTTAATCTTTCCAAATAGTTTCCTTTATTATAGTTTTGATGTGGTTCCATGAATCTACATCAACCGGCACATTCAGTCTCATTGTGACCCCAACATAACTAATGAACATTGTCTTGTTGGGGTCAAAAGGTTGAGCACATTGATTAGATACAACATCAATGTTTATACCCATAATTCATACATTGATAATTTCATTCATCACTTTAATATTCTAAAATTAATTTTTATCAATAGGATATTTGTCCTCTAATAATTATATAGTTTCAGCATCAACAATTTGTTCCTGCTTGGTATTGGTTACATCATCACGTGAAGAAGATATTTTTTGATTTCATGAGTTTTCAACCATTTATTTTAGATTATGTTAATGAAGTATAAAATAAATTAGATTATAAAAAAAATTATAGTGTATTAAAAAACAATTTAACTGTCTCATTGAACACTCTTTCTTTTATAAAAGCTTAAATGGATTAGGACACTCAATTGTGAGTCCAAATCCCATATTTTAGTCCCCCATAACGTATTAGACATTGTCTACATTCAGACCATAATGAATTTATTGGGATCTCCTAATTTAAGGGTTATCCCCTATTGAATTTTAATCTTAACCTATATTAGTTTTAGTTTCTATTATGATAGTTGAAAAATTATTATTTTCTAGATCCGAGACATAAAACACATGCACTGGTTGTGATACAATTATGAAGGGGTTACCTTTTCCCCATCCATATTGAAATTCACATTCATTGATCCCATTTCATCACCTTTCACTGCCAACCTACTTTCAACCCATTTGCAATGGAAAATAATTACTTTAAGTTTTGTATTTTATAACACAAATATCAATTTGATGACGCCAAAATTAGACATATTCATATAAATTAGATTTATATCCTTGTAACTAGATATGTCCATAGCTTCCAACACAAGTGTAAATCCATGTTTAATCATAATTTTATAGTCGTCATATTATTTTTTAAATAATTTATAACCATTTATTAAAAAAGTATTATAAGATATAGCATTTGTATTTGGTCCCCTAGCTAGCCATCAAATTTCCTTGGGAATTGAATTCAGATTTTCAGATTACCCCTTATAAATTTTACCTCAGAATCATCCGATAAATTATGGATTGTTTGTATTTGATATACACTCTTCATCCCCTAATGGATTCAAATCACTAATAATTTCTTTTTTGGATCAATGTATGGATCAACATCTTCACCATTATGTAAAATGTGAAGGTTTGATTGTTCTATCTCCATGGTTGTAATTGTAGCACCATATCTTTCGAAAATTCATTCACCCATATGGAATTTGTTGTGATGTTACTTTTGGACACTGGTGTTGTCAAAATCTGAGAGTTAATCAATACAAAATTAAATAAATTATTCATAAATATATCATTATTAAATACAACCTCCTTGAGTGCATCGATTCGTGACATACCCTTTCAAAAACATTGTATATTATTCAATGGGGTATATCAATCTATAATATATTGTAACACATAATTTAACCTCTATAACCAAGTGAACCATTAGGTGGAACATTATATCAGATAATGATGGTGGAAAGAACAT
This sequence comes from Viscum album, assembly GCA_963277665.1. Taxonomy (NCBI): domain Eukaryota; kingdom Viridiplantae; phylum Streptophyta; class Magnoliopsida; order Santalales; family Viscaceae; genus Viscum; species Viscum album. The sequence continues at coordinate 530,526,696 of OY728159.1, read as the reverse complement.
CTATAATTCACATAATATGACTGTAATTTCTTTATTCATGATCAATAAATTCACTAGGTCTATAACTATAAAGTATATGACATTTAAAAAGAATAAAAGTCTTGTTATGTATGTCCTACATTTTTTTAAGAATGAAATGGAATGAAACAAGATTAAAACTAAGTAATCCATGTGATTTAATCCCTTTAAATTTAAATTATTCAATAAAACCACATTCTTGATATTTCATGAAAACCCTATGGAGCCTTTACATCATTAAGGAAATTTGAAAATTGAAATTTTTCTTATTTGGAGAGAGTGTAAGTTGCTGGAGGATGAAAAGACCCATTACCCATCACTAGTGCCATCTCTTCTGTTATCCCAGATCAATTATATCAAACCTATCCTTGATGCCAAATTTCATTTTCCCAGGAATATTTAGTAACATATAAATACACTATCAAATACTTTTTTTACATGCTTGACACCAATAAAACATCAAACATACAAACAATCCAATACTTTAATAAAAAGAAAATTGATCACTTCTTCCAACCAAAATTAATAAAAAAATTAATTTTTAACCAAAAAAGTTTAAATATATTTTAAATCTTCATACATTTGATCCCCTATTCGTGGATATGGTGGTGTAACTTTTTTGGTATTCCCATTGAATGTTGTCATCTAGGACTAGTATTCACGTTGTCATTGAAAAAAATTCCAATGTTCTAAAAATGTAGTGTTAGATGAATATTTCAACTAAACCTAATGTGATCATTATTAATAAAAAATAAACCCAAATATTCCTTTAATGATATATCCTAACAAATTTATATAAGTAGTAAAGTCATTTATCATTCCATAAAACATGGACCTCAATGTGAATTCTTCACTTTTATGACAATCTTTCATTATAAAACATGTATCCCACATCAATTTCAGATCATTTATTAATGGATCAAAATATAAATCAATATAATTACTAGGTTTATTTGGTCTAGATATAAGCAGATACAATATAATTTATTTTCACTTCATGTAGAACCATGGAGGAAAATAATAATTTACCAAAAAGATGTTCCCTGAAATAAGATTACTGCTATGTACACCAAAATAATTTATTCCATCAATATATAATGAAATATGAAAGTTTCTCATCTCACCTTAAAATTCAATATACTTATATTCAATTTTCATCTACTAAGAAGAATAATCTAAATGACATAGGTTCTCATCTATAATTCTTGTATCTACATGCCATGTCAATTGTCTTGCTGTTTCATGACATCCATATAGTCTTCCTCCAATGGACCGAAGGCCTTCATTTTTTATTGATTTTGATAATCCACCTTTCAAGGGGTGAGGTGGAACCCTTACAAGGCTTGTAGGTGTCAGTATAACAAAGTCGGTAGACCTTAGAGGAATTCATTTCCCATAGGATTCAAACATTACACACAACCCAGACTAACTACAATGAACTGCTCCTCCCCAGTATCTTCATTATAAAATCAGCTCTCCACCTTTACATGGATATTCCGTTAGGCTTTCCTGTGCATGTAAAGGCTTTTCCCAAAGGGTGGTTCCATACATATTTTAAAGTACATGATTTATTTTTATTGTATAAATCCACAACAAAAATATGTAATTTTATGACTGATTCATGGTCCTTGATAAAAAATATGAATTCATTTGGAAAATCATGTATCGTTTTAGAAATCATTTCCATCGAACATTGAATACATTTAGAATCATATGTTCGACAAGGAAGTTCAATTTATTCTGGTAGAATATCATTCAGGAGACCATGTAGTTTGTAAAACTGGTGTCTCTCCATCTACTACCATCAATAAAATTATGTAACTTCAATAGAGCTGATAATTTTTTGTATTTAGTACAGCAGGTATAAAATGGTCTCTTCAAACTACTAGTTAACTTCTCAAAAAACTTAGGAAAATTATAATGTCTATCTTCAATTTCCATTTCAATTTCGTCCATGTGGTCTCCTACATCATTTACACAAGTATTCAAATCAAATGATCTATAAACCACTGCTTCATATTAATTCGTGTGAACATTCTTTCTTCACCATGATTATTCCAACATTTATTAATATGATATATTCGATATAAAATAAAATTCTCTTCTAAATATTATGGAATAAATTGTCTTGAATAACAAAAATGTAAATGTTTATATAGGATTTGAGAACTCTCGTATGCATTTTTTATAAAAAACAAGAGACATTATTTAAAAACAACTTCATACTCTTTTTTATTGGTTTAGAATGCATTCATTTTCAATTCATATCTATCTTGTTAGTTCATAAAAAATTAATTTTTTAAAATAAATTAACAAATACACAAAAGATATTCATTATCAAAGGTTAATGTGATCGATTATTCTAATCAGGGGAACCCAACATTTTATTATTTCAAGTAATTTCTATATCCTTCAAATGAAATGGGTAATTGGATTTAAGAAAAATATTAATACACCATGGTGTCAATTATCCTCTAAATTAATAAAATGATGAATGTTATAGACAAATATAATCCTCATAAACATCATATCCCAACGATTAATATTTCATTTTTTGCTTGAGACTCATCCCTAATATCTTTAAATAAGAAAATATGATTCTTGAACTAATTTGAGTCATATACATCCCATACTAGGTACCTATGATCATTTTGGATGACTACTACTCAGACTAGGTCATCCAACATAGAAGATATGAGAGATGAGTCTCAAGAAAAAATATTCTATAACAACAAATCGAGCTATGGAGCTTATGAAAATGATTATTTCCTCCTCAAAACTCTTTAAATGACCACATATTAATTTAAAATTTTATATATCATCTCAAAAACCACTTTAAAATTTTAAAAAGATGTTTTTTTAAATTTTAAATCCCTATATGAATTCTTTTTTTTGAAATTCAACATGAAAATTGAATTTTTTTCCAAAAACATTTAATGGGATACAAACAACCTTTATATAAAAACTGTTATCATGATGTGAAAAAATATAAAATAATATTAAAAAACCATTAATAATAATTTAGAATTTTAAAAAAATTTCCATTTAAATATTTGAACATTGAAATTATTAAAACATTACTATTTCATATTGAAATTAGTTCAATGGTTTCAAAAAACTGAATCCATTATAGTTTATTTTAGGGGGAAACCTGGTTTTTTTATTTCAAACCCCACCTTAACATTTAAAACCAAGTTTCCTTATTAAAAATTTAAATTGAAAATAGTTATAACCAAAAAAATGATATGTATCCCAACATGCAATCTAAACAAAAGGCATGATTATTAAGTATTTCATGGAAATTTTATAAAGCTAATATAAATAAAAAAATTCAGAAGAAATATTAAATTAAAAATTCAATTCCTATCATGATTTTCCTTGACTATTCACCTAAATACTAAGGTTCCCATGGGATTACTTCAGAAGTCAATAAAGGGACTATTTATATATTAAAAAACAATTTCATCAAATATCACACAAGAAGCCATAAATCAATGAATTCACATTCCACAGTCTTTATTCAAGAATAATCATAAATAATTCTGTAGAAATATTCATAACATTGAAGAGTATTTTCCAAAATTTCATGAGATGTTAGACGGTGTTCGTTGTGAAATTAGGCTTAGTATTGATTTGAATTAATCTGAGTGTTACTCAAATTGTAGGTTCTCTTGTTCCTTGGGTGAAAGAAAGATATCTGATTTGGTCTTTTATTGGAAATGAACTAACCATGAAGTTACACTTAGTTTATTTTTTATAAATTTATTTGGTTTTTTACAAGATCATTGGATGATTTCATTTGTTTAGGGATCATGATAGATTGATGAGATAGTTGGTTGTTTGGTGAAACTGATCATTTTCTGAGAAAATATATCTATAGGAAGACTGAAAAATGTTGTTTCCATGATATTAGGTGGGGTGAGAATGAAAACATATCACATGTGTTGTTCAAATTATATATTTTTTAGGGTTTATTGTGTAAAGTCTATTAAAATGTTTACATTTATTAAAATTTTCCAATGAAATTAATGTTTTAACTGGTGTTCTTTAATTATTTACATTTTTTTATTTATATATTTTCATTTCTAGAAATCCTATAAGATTCAAATTATTTTAAGATCTAAAAATCAAGGTAGTTGTTATATTTTTTTTTATGTTAACTCACATAATTTTGATAAATTAACCTAAATATTCATATATCATAGACCTTTTTCATTTAAGGAAATTCCTATTTGGTCAATATTTAAGTTATAATATCTTGAGTACTTTTCGTAAGCATGAATTTATTTTTAAATAATGATTTTAAATGGTATTAATATACTTAGTTATGTTTTTTTATAACATGATATCATGACCTCAAAAGTGTGAAAATATTTTTACAAAAACAATCTTTTTATAATCTAAGGATAACATTTATCAATTACCATGAAAGATTTTTTGAAATACATATGGAGAATATGTTTGTATTCTTTTAATAAAATAAAACCATGAGATTTTTCTATCATTGATCATTAAAAATGAATAATTTTTTAGGAATACCATTATATACCATTATTAAACAAATTTTTTTCCTTTTAAATGAAAAGAATCACTTGAAAATAAGTTTCCCTATCCCATCTATTATTTATTAAAAACACACATTTTAAATTACTGTTTCTAATTGTTTTTAAAGAAATGGAACTAAGAACGAAACCATAGTATAAAGAAATGTAACTAAAATAAATTAAATATACAAACATAAGTCATTGAAAAAAATAAATCATCATAATTTGATAGTGAGAGGGTTTTTGAGAAGGTGTTGGGGTTTCAGGTTGTGCTCAATTGTGGCACCTGGTCAATTTGTTAAACAAAAAAGGGGGAGGAAGGGTGTCTATTTCATTGAAAAAAATTTCTTTAATAAATAATGTTAATAATTTATTTTTTGGATGGTTAAAATAAGTGAAAGGAAAAACAAAAAAAATATTATGGCTCAATGGTGCATGAAACACCACAGTATTTTATTGTGAAACATAGCACACACCATGGCCCACCATCCAAATTTTTCAATTTCATAGGTGATGCATGGAAAAATGGTCACTTACTAGATAAAGTGTGATTATACACTAGTCAAATACCCATTATTATATCTTTCACCCAGTTACCCAAGCTTTCTGAAGACGTGTAATTCGGGGAGAATAATACAATAAAACAAATCTCAATAAAATAAAAATAATTATTAAAATAATTCAACAAACATAATCTCTCTCACACCTTTAGACACCCTTTAATGAAAATACCCTTTATAATTACTTTAAAATAAAATCATAACAATGAACCATGTTCAATTCATATTACATAGAAACAAATTGACTTCTAAATGAACAAGGTGCATAAATTAAAAGGTGTATATTTCACAAAATGTTAACATAACTGGGAAAAATATGAAACATAGCTTACTAAATTTGAAAATATGAAAAAATTAAAAAAACATGCCATTTTAAACTAATCCAAAACATTTAAAATAATAAAATAAAATAGTACTTCCATGTTCTTTGCTAACATAAGAAGCATCATGAACAAAAAAATAAAATACAATCTAATTCAAATAAATCCTTGATCAAAATATAATTTTAATTAATTATAATTCATAATAAATAATTTTCAGTAATCCATTTCTATTTATTGAATAAAAACTATGGTATATCAAAAATATGTAATTAAGGGTTATCATATGGATAATCACTGCCTCCTACTCCATTTTGAACTCTCTAAGTTGAACTAGGTGATGGGTGTATCGCCGCCACCCCTCCTTGGACCTTTCTGTCCATGGGGCAGATTATCCCCCACCCATTCCTCCTTTTTTACTTTCCATATCTTTTCACTCTGTTTATAGATCCCTCTCTTCTCCCTAGAGTCCCTTCTGTAGATGTTTACCCCCAAGTCCAGTTGTGTGTTGATGGGGTTAATACAGTTATTATTTTATCTCTAGAGTTCACGAATGCCTCCTCATTGTTGGATCTTTCATTGGTGGCCCACTTTAGTATGAGATGACCTTCCACTAATAACTTTGACCAGTTCGTTATTGATTCTTGTAAACTACAAGACTGGGTGATTGTAGGGAATTTTTAACCATGATAATTCGAGATCTTTTTCATGATAGAAATCAACTTAATATCTACTTGGGAAATGATAATCACACCAATTCGGGTTCATGATTTTCCCTCTTATAGTGGTCTTTATATTTCCACTTTATGTGTGATCCAATTGTCATGAAAATTTGGATTTACCTCCGAAGACATCCACTGTTGTAATAGAATCCGGTTATTCTATGATTGATCAGAAATATGTTAGGTCACTACCTATGCTCGGATCATCATATATTTGTCATATGTCTTCTAGTTTCTCTGAGGATGTATTTTGAAGTTGACATTTCCAAAGTCCCAATGGATTCTATTTTGATTAAGATTTTAGGTGAGCTGTTGTTGACATGGCTATGGGAGTGGGTCTCATTTTTTTTCTCTATAGGTGTCTTGGACATGATTTCCACATTTTCACTCAAGTAATTTATATGAAATATATGGTGGACCTCCAAGATGACACATTGGGAGTGGACCCCCCCCCCCCTTTCAGGGCACCAAAGATATTGGTCTAAAAAGAACAGATGTTGTTCCATCGTGAAAAGACATTAAGGTGAAACTATTGGGAAATAACGAGATAGAGTAGGTTCTAGTTATCTAGAAAGAGGCACCAATAATGAAAGTTTCCAAGTAAGCTCTTACATTGAACAATGATTTACTATTCCACTTAATTCAAATGTTTTGGATGTTTTTAAAAGACTATAGTGTGACCTCTCTAGGGAGGTGCAATGTCTAGAAGAGTCAATATATTCTTATGTGGTGTGTAATTCTAAGAAGCTGGACCAGAACAATATTGATCACAAGTCATCTTCATTTGCAACCTTTGTGATATCAGGGAAGGAGATAGTACCTAAGACACCCAGTCCTTCTCAGGTGTCTCATAAGGATATATGGGGAAGTGCCACTTTTTATCAGGTACATGTGCTGCAAACACCATGAATTAGAGTTCTGAATAGGAGGGAGGCATCAACTATTAATTTTGGAAAATTGACTTGAAGGTTTGATGAGTGAAGTGTTGTAGGATCATGACAACACAACCTTGTTAGAGAGAACAATCTAAGAGTAGAGTTTCCAAATGGTAGAATATTGTGATGACTCTTCTTGTTATATTTCATAGGATTAATCAAATGAATTTTGGGACATGGTGTATCTTAGCCCGAGGAGAAACAAGGGTCGTAGGATCAACTAGGAAGAATGATGTTATACCCTAACTAAAGTAAATAAGTCCAAAGGGCACATGGATTAACCCTACATAACGTAACCAATGGAGACAATATCATCCAAAAAATAAAAGGCCACATAATATTAAGGAATCCTTTTGAAGGATTCTACGGCGACGAACCAATCTTTTAACGTGTTTAATAATTACCCGGTTGAGGATTTTAGTGAAGGGGGGTTGTGGGAATTCATTATTCAATATGATGAATAAATTTTGGGGGAATCACTTCTGATAAAACCCTCATAGGAGGATGGGGATATGATGATTAAGCGATTTCTATGTGTGGACACTATTGAGGTGCATATGGTGTGGATCTATAAAAAATAGTGTAGTAGTAGAGACTATTCACCTTAGGCCACCAGTTTGGGCTTCGAGTCCTTAAGTCCTTCAGGACACCCAAGAAATCTGGTTAGTAAGGATTTCTAGACACCTTTAAGGAATTCAGGCCACCACAAGGCCTTTTGTGCCACCTGATATGCAGATGTATAGATACATTCTAAAAGGAACCAACTCCAGAGGAGGATTCAAGAGAAGACAGATTCACTAGAGCACAGCTAAAAGATTTTAATGAATCAGAGAGTATGACATTTCCATCGGTATCGTACCTCTAAATATTTACATGGGATAGCTTCCTAAACATCCATGCAAATGTGGAAGTCTGAACACGATGTAGTTGCTGGGGAGGGTGATTTCAAGTAGTCATACTTTGTATTTCCTTAAGTCATATGAGTCCTGTAATGGTTCCAAGACTATGGGAAATGTAATATCTAAAATTGTAATGAGCCTTGTAAGGGTTACCCCTCATCCCTTGACATGGAGTCATCAAAAAATAAATATAATATATGTCATTTGGGTCATTTAGGTAAGAATAAACATGATTTTATTCTGGTAAAAGGATTCAATGTTGGCAGGCTAACCATGGAGGATTTCATTCAAATGTGGGATGAGTTATCTCACTAGTTCTAAGACCTTATCATGGTTGATCTAGATTTAGAGGTAAATCTACTGATTTGGAAATTAATTAGGAAAACTGCATCTAATAGACTTAAATTATAATTTAGCATCTCATCTATCTCTTATGATGTTTGATTCTTTGTGTTTGTACTAGCTTCAGTTCTCAATTTCCCTTAATTTTTTTTTTGAAAAAAAACAGTTATGTTCATGTAAATAAATACCATGGGTGGTATTTTAATGAACACTTTATTTGTGTTATTTATATGGAAGGATGTTGAAAATATTTAAATAAAAGAAAAAATACATTAATTTTAATGAAAACTTGAGAATAAGACTTATAAATCAATAACCTCTTAATGGGAAATTATAATATAATTTACATCAGATACAAAAAATAGATTTAAAAAATGAAAACATTGATGGTTCTAGTTTTAAAGGATAATGAATGGAGCCACAAACCATAATGTATGAAATCAGTGTATGAGAGTCTTCATATTGTACTAGAAAATAGGAATACCCCATTAATGATTAAAAAAATCCCCAAAATCATAGAAAACCATATTTATAAATTAATTTGATAAGGGAAATTGGGGATGGATAATGAATAGAAAGTGATAATGATAAAAAAAGAAAAAAAGATTTCTCCAAATGAGCAATCATAAAGTGAGGAGGTGGAGAAAATAAAATACCTTGGATTGATGATTTTATTCATCTGATAGAATGTTTGAATTTAGGAACACTACTGAAAATATGACCTTTCCCAATGCTTCTATACCAACGGTTCATAAAAACCATTGGTATAGGTTCCCTTTCCCAACGGTTTGGCCAAACCGTTTGGAAATCCCACTTTGAGGCCACCTTTCCCAACGGTTTGGAAAAACCATTGGGAAAGGGTATGGATTTTCCAACGGTTTGGCCAAACCATTGGGAAATACCACATTGTGGGGACCTTTCCCAACGGTTTTCCAAAACCGTTGGGAAAGGTCCCCCATAAACCAACCTTCGCACAGAATCAAAATCTAGGCTCAAAATCTATTCCAACGGTTGTCAAAACCATTGGTATAGGTCTATACCAACGATTTTGACAACCGTTGGTATAGATCCTTTGATTTTTTATCATTTCTTCTTACCCAAAACATTATATAAATCAATATTTAATATAATTAGGAGAATACATATATATATTTAAGTAATTATATACAAAAAAGTCATGTTAGGTTAGTGGTTAAGTCGTTCAATAATAAACTAGGGGTGCTGGGATCAAATCCCACCGAATGTTTTTTTTGAAATACATATACCAACGGTTCGACAACCGTTGGTAAAGATTTTCATATTAATTATACCAACGGTTTCCAAAACCATTGGGATAGGTCTATACCAACGGTTTTGGGAAAACCGTTGGTATAAACCTATCCCAACGGCTTACTTGGCCATGGTTCTCCAAACCGTTGGTATAGGCTATACCAACGGTTTTGAGGCATATACCAATAGTTCCAAACCATTGGTATATGTTAGTTTTCCAGTAGTGGAAATGATTGGATTCAGTCCAACCTTCTATTAGTTTGATCCTTGATTCTTTCAGCATTGGATTTGAGCATTGATAGTGAACATTTTCAAAAAATCATGTTGTTCTGTTATGTTTTTTTCCTATTCAATATTTTAATTCATACATATAAAATATAATTTAAATTAGAGAAAAAAATATAGTCACTGGATAAGGGTCACTACTACAAAATAGACCTTTAACATCGCTAAAATTATCCTTTATTAGTTTTTGAAAAGTGATGACTACTGGAGTGTAACTTAAATCCCAAGGACATTATCAGTTCTAGAAAAGATCTGATAAAGGGTTATTTATCATCACTAAACAAAGGCCTATCAACAATATTATAAACATTGATAAAGCGGGCCATTTACCAATGATTATATTTAGCACATATAAAGGGGTTCTTTATTAGTGCTGTTAAAAGAGATAAGAAAAGGGTCATTAAGCAGTGATGTTACAAGAACTAATAAAGGGGTCTATTTTCAGTGCTACAAATATTGTTACCTTTATCAGTGCATTTATAAGTGTTGATAAAGGGACATACATTAGTGTGCCATAATAGTACACTACAACACTAAAAACAACCTCAATAATTAGAAATATGAGGTATAAATATAAATTTTTAATGAAATATAATTTACAAGAAAAAACATTATTATAGACATTTAAAACATTGGTTTATACAATTACATGATTAAGTAAAAATTATCACATATTTTCTAAAACATAAATGTTTACTTTCCTTCTTCCCCTAACATTGTCTTATGCTACTACTGAACAAACCACCCCTAATAGAGAAAAATAACACACCTATATAAGATAAAATAATTCTAATTTTAGTAATAATATAAAGAAATAAATTTAATAGAAAGTTTTAATTTTAAAATAAACTTTGATTCATACCCAAGACATTATATCTGATTGAGTTTCAGTTGATTCTTGTATTTCACAGAATTTCTTGTTCATCGTTATTGATTATATCAATTAAAAGTAACTAAATTATTATAAGATAAAACTAATAATGAAAATAATTATGTAAAAATAGGTAGAATGATGAGAAAACAATCTCGGGTTATTTCTCGGTTTCAGTGGTGCGATGTGTGTTTTAATCTAAAACGAGACTTATATATTGGAAACATGAACTTTGAGTCATACTAGTCATTCCAGGTATCAGATTAGGGTGATATTGATTCTTAAACATCACAAATGACTTATGAATCATTGTAATAATTTATGAAAACAATCCAATTTTTTTACTCAATTTTGACTTAGTCAGTTGTCTTTATTTACTATAATATCAATTTTAAATGGAAACATGAATGTTGAGTCACACTTGTTACGTCATGTGTTAGTTTTATAAGAGACTTATTCCCACACATCACCAATGACTTATGAATATTTTCACTAAATTATCAAGATAATCTGAGCATGTTTGCTCAATTTTCTATTAGTGAACATTTTTGAAATAAAATGTCAATTCTAAACTAATAACGAAATATATTAGTCATACTTGAGACATAGTGTATTAGATTTAGGTGTGTTTGATTAATACACATAATAAATGATCTATAGATCAATTTACTAAAGTATCAAAACAATATGAACATGTTTTCTCATATTAGAGTGTGTTAGTTGTATTTTTTATAAAATTAATTTCTTTTTTGAATAAAAATATTCACTTAGTGTCAAAACGTTAAAACCATGATTTAGATTGAGATTTGGTCTATTGATACATGTCTAAAATGACATGTTTATTATTTTCCAAATGTACCATAACAAACTAAATTCATTTTTTTATTTTGAGTACATTCCTTATTTTTACTAAAATTTCATTTTTAATATAGAAATGCACAATTTCAGTCATACTATACATATAGAGAGTCGGTTTCATGTGAGAATGATTCATTAACATATAAAATTACTTATGAATCATTTTCCTAAATTCTCAATACAAACCAAACTTGATTTCTTGATTTTTAGTGAGTGAAACTTTTTGTACTAAAATATCAATTTAAACTGATAACTCATTTTTTAGTCATACCAAGAATATCATGTTTCATATTGATTTGTGGGTGATTAATTCACATAAAAATTAAAAATGGTCCATTTTTTTAGAGTATAAATATAATATTAATGTGTTTTTATATTTTTTAATATGTTGGTTGTCTTTTTTACTAAAATTAATGTTAATTTTAAATAAAAAGACACACTTTGAGTCATACCAATAATTCCCTGAATATTATTGGGGTGTGGTTGATTCCTATACATTCCAAATCACATATTGATCATTAACCTAATGTATAAAAATAATATGAATGGGTTTTCTTAGTATTGATTATTTAACTTTTATGTTTTACTAAATTGTCATTCTAAACTGGAAAAACACAATTTGAGTCATACCGATAAAATCATGTGTCGGTTTAATGTGAGACTAATTCCTACAGATGAAAAATAAAATATGAATCATGTTTCTAAATTATCAAGGAAATTTGAGAACATTTTTTGAATTTTTAGTTAGTAAAACATTTTGAACTAAAGTGTAAATTTTAAACTAACAACGGACAATATGAGTCATACCGGGAACATCGTGCATCAGATTGAGGTATGGCTTATTCATAAATAGTAAAAATAAAATATGGATCATTTTTTTAAAGTATAAATAAAATAAGAATGTTTTTTATCTGTTTTGTGTATCTTAGTAGTATTTTTTACAACAAATGATGTCAATTTCAAATAAAAAAAGGCATTATGATTCGTATTGGTCTCACCATATGTTGTATTGTTGTGAGAAAAATTCTTAAACTTATCGAATGAATTTTGGATTATCTTCTTAAATTATCAAAATAATATGAATTTGTTTTACCCAGTTAGAGTATGTCACTTGTATTTTTTACTAAATTATAATTTTATACTGGAATGAAGCACTATTGAGTCATACTAGTCACATCGTATGTCAGTTTGAAAATAGGATAATTCCTACATATCATAAATTTATTATGATTTTTTCCTATAAATTATTAAGGAAACCAAATCATGTTTACTTGGTTGTTAGGGAGTGAAATGTTTTGTATTAAAATGAAAATGTTAAACTTATAACAGACACTTTGAGTAATAATGGGTATATCATGAATTCAGATTAGGTTTAGCTAATTATTACACATCCCAAATGAAATATGGATAATTATCCTAATGTATCTAAATGATTTAATGTGTTTTATCAATATTGAGTTAGTAAATAGTATTTTTTTACTGAAATTAATGTCAATTTTAAATGATAAAAATCTCTTTTAGTTATACTGGTCACACCGTGAGTAAGATTTAGTTGTGGATGCTTCCTACACATCACAAATTACTTATGGGTAATTTTCCAAATTTATAAAAAAATATGAATGCATTTTCTTTGTTTTGAGTTTTCCATATGTATTTTTTCTGTAAAATGTCATTTTAAACTGGAAACATCAACTTTTTGTCATAATAGTCACTTTACTAGTCTATATTATGTGAGACTAATTAATAAATGTAAAAAAATGAATTATTAAGATATTTAGTAAATTATCAAGACAATACCAGTGTGTTTTCCCTGTTTTCATTGAGTATAATTTTTTAAACTAAAATTTCAATTTTAAATTGATAATAGAAACTTTGAGTCATATTAGGAAAATCATGTATTGGATTGAGGTGTGGATGATTCCTACATGTCATAAATAGATTATGTGTAGTTTTTTTGAATGTATGAAAACAATATGAAGATGTTTTCTCAATTTTTAGAATGTATGATTTCTTTTTTACTAAATTTAATTTCAATTTTAAATAAAAATACAAACTTTGAGACATATCATTCCCACCATGCTTTATATTGAGGAGATCCTAATTCATGCACATAAAATATGACTTATGGATCATTTTCATAAAGTATAAAAATAATCTTAATGTGTGTTTCATCATTGAGTAGGTTAGATTTCATTTTAGAAAAAAGTGAATTTTGAATTAAAATATGAACTTGGAGTCACACCAGTTGCACCGTGTGTTGAATTGCGGTTTTAATGGTTCTTAAATGTCTCAAATAACTTATGGCTTATTTTCCTAAATTATTAAAAACATATTATTTTTTCCTTGGTTTTCAGTATGTAACTTTTCTTTTTTACTAAATTATCATATTAAACTGGTGAATTGAACATTGATTCATATCAGGCTCATAATGTTTCAGTTTGACATGAGATTGATTCCAGCACATAGAAATGACTTAAAAATAATTTTTCAAAATTATTAACACAACCCTACCCCATTAATCCATTTTTTGGGGAGATAATCTTTTTAACTAAAATGTCCTTTTTTACTGATGATGGGATCTTTGAGTCATATCATACATTTTTTGTATTGGATTGAGGTGTTTCTGATTTCTATACACCACAATAGACTTTTGGATCATTTTACTAATGTATCAAAACAATCAGAATTCATTTTCTTAGTTTTGATTAGGTCAATTGTGTTTTTAAATAAAATTAATGACAATTTTAAATGAAAATAAGCATATAGAGTCATACCAGTCACACCATGTTTCATTTTAAGATGCAGTAGATTCTTACAAATCCCAAATGAAATATGGACTATTTTAATTAATTATTAAAAAAATGTAAATGGGTTTTCATGGTTTTGATTATGTCACATGTCTTTTTTACTAAATTATCTTTTTAGGCTTGGAAGATGAATTATCAATCATACTGGTCATATCATGTATTAGTTTAACATGATACTAATTCCTAAATATCCCACATTAATTAAGAATCTCTATCCAAAATTATCCAGACAATCTAAGTTTGTGTTCTAATATTTTATCGAGTGACACGTTTGGAACTACAATTTCAATTTTAATCTAATAACAGACATTTGAAGTCATACCAAGAACATCGTGTATCATATTGAGGTACGAATAATTCATATATGTCAAAAATGACATATGGATCTTTATTCTAGAGTATAAAAATAATCTGAATATGTTTTTTTATATTTTAGTAAGTAAGTTGTCTTTTTTACTATAATTAATGTCATCTTTTAATAAAATACTCACTTTGAGTTATATCGGTCACAACATGAATTTGATTAATTTTTGGATGATTCCTACACTTCCCAAATGACTTATGGATCATTTTACTGATGTATAATAACAATATGAATGTGTTTTAGTTTTTCAAGCATGCCTCCTCTACTCTTTACTTAAATTTCATTTTTTATTGGAAACTCACACTTTGAGTCATACCAGTCACATCATGTGTTTGTTTATTGTGATAATAATTCCTATATAACCCAAATTATATTTACATAAATTTCCGAAATTATCAAGGCAATCTGAGTCTGTTTCCTTAGATTTCAGTATGTGAGTTTTCTTTATTTACTAAAATTAATGTCAATTTCAAATAAAAAGACACTATGGAAGTCATAGCCAGCACACCGTGCATCAGATTGAGGTGTGTCCAATTCATGAATGTCAAAAATGACTTATTGATTATTTTACTAATGTATAAACACAAAATGAATGTGTTTTATTGTTTTTGAGCATGGGATGTATGTTTTGAACTAAAATGGTAATTATAAACTAAACACATACAATATGAGTCATACCATGAACACTATGTATCAGATTGAGGTGTGGATGGTAGTTTATGTGATATATGTTTTTCATTAAACTATCTTGAAAAATCTAGAAAATGGATAACATGTTCCCTTATAATGGAAGAGAAACTCTATTGTCCCTGAAACACTTCAAATTTCAGGTAGTATGGGGTTTTCTCGTCCATCAGAAAAGAACATGTTATCTCTTTTTTATCTTGTAGGAGATATCTGAATGAAAAATATGACATCCCAAAATATAATTAAATGAAACTAAATAAGTATTAGATAAAAAACAATGAAATTAAAATTTTAATAGAAGATAAAATGATGAAAAACATAACTAACTAAGTTTTTGGAATTAACCTTTTCATTATAGATGTATACATTCTTGACCCAATTCTTTATTTTCATTATTTTAGTTTCATCATGAATGTCCAATATCATAGGAGTATTATTATCTTCATTCAAATTACCCCAACACAAAAAAAAGAATCAACTTATAAATGAAAACAATTCTTATGTGAGTAATACAAAAAATAAACTAATTTAACCTAAATATGAAATAATTCATTACTTCTATAAACTATGATTCAAATATGAAAACATATATTTTTTCAAGATTGTGCAAGAGAAGAAGTTTTTTGAATAATCATAAATATTCAACCGAAAATGTTTTATTTTAAATATTTTTTTTGATAAATTATAAATATAGGTGAACGTAATTTTGGTATTGGGGGTTTTTTTATTTTTGAGTATTTGATAAGTGTTTTAAAATAAAATTATGATTTTGAACTAAAATCATACCATTTGATTCATACTTATAACACTGTGTATCTGATTGAGGTGTGAATTATTGAGTATGTGATGTGTGTTTTTATTTTAAGCACCTGCAACAAGAAAGAAAATAATGAAATGTACCATTTGCATGTAGTGGGAACACTATGTTGCCTAAAATTCCTCATCTAAAAGAAACATGTTCTATATTTGTTGTCTTATTGTAGATGATTGATAGAATAATATGACTTCCAAAAATATCTATGAAAATATTAATTATTAGATATAAATGATAAAGAAATTAGCATAAAATAGTTGATAAAGTACTAGTAAAATTTAAAAAATAAGTAGTGGGAATTCACCTTTTCATGATCATAGTAAAGGAGTGACTCATCCATGATGGGAGGTTAATTTCATCACAATCTTTGTGAAAATTAATAAAATAAGTATTAGAAAAATATAATGAATAAATTAATTGAAAAAACTAGATAAAATGATGTGAAAATCAACGAAAAGTTAATTTATTATAGTTTTACATCATTAAACTATATTATAATTATTATTCATAATGTGAATTTCAATTTAAATTAATTTATATAATCATACATGACCCTAACCTAAAATATGTTAAAATATCTTTCCCAATAACATGATATATTTAACTGTATTACAATAACATAAAATTCATGTATTAAATTAAATGCTTCTAAATGCTTTTATCCATTTTGGTAGGTGTAAAACTCACATATAAACATTTCCCTTCTTATTTGAATTTGATTGAAATTAAAATATATAACATCTATTAATTCTTCCTAGATTGTGTTATATATTAGTATATCCTTTTCAACATTCTATGTGATGATAAACTCTAATATAACATCATAATTATTTGTTCATTAAACAGGGAATATCCCTATTCTCATGTATTTTTTTATTCAGAATGATGATGAGTTTTTTCATTAATGATATTGAGAACATTGCTCAATATACCTACTTAATGGATACATTAATACTAGTAAAAATCTAGTTGAAATGTTTTTTTATGGTGAACTAGTGAACAAGTATCTATATTCATAATATAGATAGGTTAAAGACCTCTTCTCATGTAATGATTGAGATATTTTCTTTGACATACATGTGGGCTTATTTAATTTCACGTCATGTGCATTCAAAATAATTAGTTCTAGTCAATAAATTTCCTTAACATAAGCTTTGTGTGTTACATTTATATATTTAAAAAGAATTTGTGATATTATATCATTCATATAATTGCTGATTGAATATAAAAACTAATTCCACCACCCACCAAAGCTAAACCAATGTATTTTTATTTTCTAAATATTATTTATTTAGTAACTGAAATTTTGTATTGCTTTGGTTTTTAGAGTTTTTGGATCAAGATATTTTCCTACCTTTTTTCTATGAATGAATCCATTCATTTTTACACATGTGTTTTATTACTAATATTTGACTTATATAAGTTCTAAATTTTGTTATGATGTTACCTAAATTAACAAATTTATAGATTATGAATCCATATGTTCTTAGTGGAAATTACTCTATAAGAATATTTAATAAGTGATTTTTTTTGGTTATTTAATTATACTAAGTCCATTTATTGTAGTGTAGAGAATCCACTATAAATAAACTACATCTGTTTTTTGTTTTTTGTTTTGTTTTTTATTGTTGAGGGTTTTCTTTCACACTTCAATGATATTTTATATTATTTTGAATATGTTAATAAAAATTGTAGCCTATGATAATAATTTTGAAAAATATACGTGGTGTTTGTTTTGATATTAAAGAATACTCTTAAATTTTTTTACAAAATTAATTAAAGAAGTGGTAAAGCATTTATTCCATAAAAAACCCGAAACACTTTCACAATGGATCTTATCTTATGTGAAAAGTGTTATGAAAATTTTTCAACTATTTTTCTCAAATACAACCTATGTAGAATCCCCATTATACACAAATGCCCAATAATTGGATGGTCTTTCAGCAAGCTCTTTGTCTCCTCCACTAACTCATTCTCTGACTCTTCCTCCACCTCCACCATTTCCTACACCACCACCACTACCACTACCTCTCCATTTTCCTCCACCTCAACCTCTTTCTCCTCCATCTCCATTTACAAGACACTATTTTTTAGGCCAATGATTCCAAAAATTGATTTCATCTTTTATATTTACATTGATAAACAGTTCAAAAATAATATATAAGTATTATGATACTAATGTTTCACAACCCAAATACATTTCTATGGTTGTAGCTCATAAAATATTACAAAAATATCAAGCAATAACCTAAATTGTTTGTCAGAAAACATTTGGATTTTATATATTCTTCTCATTCATCTATAAATAAAATCACTTCATTAGAGTATGAACATTGCAAGAAATCTTTGTCGTACATAGAAAATACATACAAAGAAATTATTAAGAAATAGTTTTAATTAAATAGTAATTACCTTTTGAAATATCCTATTTAGGGATGATAGCCTTTTAATGGTTTGTGATCTCATTCATAAATTTGAAACGAATAATATTAACAATCATTTACATTATCTTACTTCGGGCACCGTAGAAACATTTACCAAAATACATAATTTTTTGTAAATATGTTTTTATATTTAAATATTTATATATATAATTTAATTTTTTTTCAATTTAAATTAATCCATAGGACTTTTCTGTTCATTCACCAACATTATTCCATGAATTAGTCTATATTTAGCGACCACCCAATCATAAAAATATTCTTGTTAAAACACTGAATAAAATATATAATTCAATGTTTGTCTATAAAATGTGGATTTTAGTTTGCTAGAAATTCACAATACACATCATGAGTGGTCGTTTTTTTGGATATCCATACATTGGATCAAAAAATAAATAAATATTTAATGTATCCAAATTGAGTGTGATAAAAATATTGTGATTCCTAAAAAAAATAAGTCATTAAAAATTTTAAAATATATTTTATTTGATATGATTTCATATTTTTACCCCTCCATTTTAGTCATCAAAAAGAGTTTTTCATCTGTTATTATTTTTCACAAATGCATCAAACAACTCATCTTTCTTCTTATCATTTTCTTCCTTATCAAAATATGTTTTTTGTATTGAAATAATATAGGGATTAATGAATCCATTTTGGGCTTCGAACAGGTTTACCATAAAATAATATTAATATAAATTCTAATAGAAAATATGAAATGTTATTAGATTTAATGAACGTATTTGATTAATGTTTGGATATACATTAAATGAAATTGTTCTTTATAAATGTATCCAAAACTGAGACTCACATCCATTCAATCATAATGATATCATTTAGACTCTTGAGACCAACTAATTCTATCATGAAGGTTTGGTATAAATTTTATTTATATGTAATATAGGATATATTTTTTCCTTTAAGTGTGGTCTCTCATTGAATTAGTAATGATTATAGATGTTTTTATGGAACTGGTGATGAGGAGGTATGCGCAGATTTTCCTTTTTATGTATTCATTTATTCACTAAATTATCTTGATTCAACCTCCCATTTCATCATTAGTTTATCTATTTTTAATAACATACATAACATCATACTTTTTTTATCAACTATTATAGGTTTTTCATAAGTAAAACTTTGTAAAAGACATACCTCATGTATCTTTATAGTGTTAAAAAAACATTCAATGAATGTTCTAATAACATCATTGACCACTATAATACCTGGTTCATCAAGAAGAACATATAACACAAAAATCATCTCTTGAGCTACCTCAATCCCTACTCCCATGTGATCTATTGGGGTTTCATTATTGTGTACCCTATCTCACGTGATACTTTGCACCATACCCATAAAAATAAGGTTTTTTGTTGGTGTCGATAGATATAAATCCCCAAACACATTGCCCTATATAATTTTAGTAAAATAATGTTATTAGAAGTTGAATGATTGTCATTTAGGAGAAAGAGTAATGAAAAAATTTCTTAACTTGGGTAAGGTATATAGTTTAGGGGTATTACTATTCTCAAATACAGTGGGGTCATCTTTTTCTCTATGTGTGGATCATTGTTCCACTACTGATTCACATTGATCCTTTCATATTTATTGGTCTTCCAAACCAGATTAGACAATAATATATTTCAAATAATCTAATTTTTTCTATAATTCTTTCATCATCCTATATGAATCATATTATGGTTTTTCCTTCTCAAAATATGTTTGAAAATACACACTAAAACCTAATCCTATAACATGACAATATTTTTTGGTTTCTTCAAAGCTACAGAAAGTAGTTTATCATCCTCTATGGTCACTTCAAGTTCTTGTGTCAAAATCTAAAAAATGAACATAAATAGATATTTTTATGTAATACTATTATAACAAATAAATAATTTCTATTGTATCATACTTAAACAGGTATCCCATACTAATTTTGTGGTTTCATCAACTAGTTTACCCTTCTTGTTTACATGAGCCTCCTTCCAAAGCACATGATGTGGGATAGAAGTGAATTTAGATTTTGATTCATCAACCTGCATAGAAACAAAGGAAAATAGGTCATTAAATTTCAAATAACAAAATTATTATTGATTAAAATTAATACTAATTTCTTCTCTAGAAAGGAATACCATGTCCTTCCATTGTGATAGGGGTACATTGGTTTTGATGCACATTCATTATTTTTATAACTCTTTTGAAATTTCCTATATTATCAATTTTGAATCAAATTGGATAAAATAAAAAAAGTAAAATAAAATTTTATCAATGAAAATAAACTTAAAATGATTTATCATCGCTATGACTGATGAAAAAATTCAATATTTTCTACTTTATAATGTGTTAAAAACAAACTAGTGGGAGAGGCTTTAATTTTCCCTCAGCATCCCAAATATACAAGATAGTAAGAAGAGTCTAAAAGCCTCTATGGTATTTTCTATCAGCCATTAAGTCGTATTTATTATGGAATTTTCTAAAATAAAAAAACACTATAAGGAATAATGATAATTAAATCAGTGTTTTGTTATATAATTTTTTAGTAAAATTGATAAATTATGTCATATCATTACTTTTATATCATCAAAATCTGTTCCCTCATTAATGGATGGATATGGAGTCATGAATCTCTATCAATCAACACATTCATCCTTATTATGACAAAAACATAACTAATGAATGTTTAATTATTGTGGTTAGGAAGTTGGTTGCATTGATTCGATCCAAACTCAAATTTTATAACCTTACACATTCCTTGTTAATTTTATTTGACATTTTGATGACGTTTCATTATTTGTTCATTAACATGTTGTTGATCCCCTAATAATTCTATAGTTTTATTATCAACAGTGTGTTCTTCCAAGGGATTAGTTGCATCATGTAGTGAAGAATACATTATTTTTTTTATGAGTAGTCAAAGATTTAATTTAAATTATGTTAATGTAATAGATAATGGATAATATTATGAGTAAAATAATAATATAATAAAAAACACTTTAACCTTCTCATTGAACTCTCAAACATAATTATTAACGGTTGATAGAATTTGGATCATCTATAGAGAATCCAAATCCACTGTTTATGTTTCTCCCTATTGTATATAAAAATTCCTACCTTGGTACTGACCAGAACTGATTGTGATCTCCTAATAAAAGTGTCATCCTCAACTATATTTCTATAAAACCACTCAATTTTTTTCTTAACCAGCTGGAAAAATAAAAATTTCTTGTTTGATGGTTCTGAGTCATAAAATACATACACTTCATGGGATGTCATTTTGAATGGCTCAACTTTTTCTCCTCCAACCCATAAATTCTCTTTTACAAATCCCATTTCATTAACATTCACTACAATCCTATTGTCAACACATTTTCAATGTAAAATTTTCATGTTATATGTTATATATCCAAATCGTATATATGTTCTATAATAACAAAATATGATATATTTACATATGTTGTATTTGTATCCATGGAACCAGATATGTGAATCACTTCGACCACAAGAGTAACTGTTTTGTTATTAATCATATTGTATTCATAATGTTATTTTTTATATAATGTATTACCATTTATTACAAGACTCGTGTAAGATATAACATTTTCATTCTATCCCCTATCTATCCATCTAAGCCATTTCACAATTGAATTCATATTTTCAGATAACTTCTTATAAATTCGATCTCAAACATATCCTATAAATCGGTGATTATGGGTATTTTATATCCATATTTCAACCCTTAATAGACTCATATATATAATAATTTCTTTCTGGTATTGAACATATGGAACAAAATATTCAATGTTATATAAAAGCTAATTGTGTGATTGTTCCCAATCAGTGATGGTAATTGTAACAACATCTCTTTTGGAAATATTTTTCCCCATAATGTTTTGTCTATTATGAGACTTTTGGTGATAGTTGTTGTTAACATTTACTAGGTAATTTGTATAATAAGTATATATATTCATCAATAATATAACATTCTTCAATAAAAGCTTTTTTCCAACATCGATTCTTGACATACCCTTTCAAAATCGTCATATATGTTTCAATGGGGTACATCTTTTTGTAATTGAATGGAGCACATTTTTGAACCTTTATAACTGGGTGGGCCATTATATCAAATAATTATGGTCCGAAGAATATATATAATTCATATAATATAACCCCAGCCTCTTTATTACTAATTGGAAAATTCATGAAGTATATAACATTACTATATATGGATTTGAAAAAGAAGCAGAGTCTAGTTAATATTTGTGATATATTTTTAGATAGAATATAACAGGATGAAACAGGCATCAAATAGTTCATCGAAAGATGAAAGTATTGCGATTTCAGTCCCTATAACTTCAAATTATTCATTGACACAACATTATTTATATTTGATCAATACCACCTAAAACTTTTACACCATTAAGGAAAATGAAAAATGAAAATTTTATTTTTGGATAGAGTGTAAGATACTGGAGGGAAAAAAGTCTACCATTTACCCTTCATCGGTGTAAATACTTCCCTTTTTCAAATTTCAATCATTTCTAACATAACCTTGATTTAATATTTCATTTTTATAGGAACAAGTAGTAATGTTCCCATAACAATATCAAAAAAATGTTCTTCTATACGAATGATATTTAGAAAATATAAGAGAGAAAAACCAAAACTATATGAAAATTCAACGAAAATAAATATATTCTTTAAAACTAATAACATAATATTATTTTAAAATGATTTACTGAATTTAGTTTCAATAGGTTTTACTTTATCAAACTGTTGATCTCCCATTAGTGGGGAAGGTGTTTTACCTTGTTCGGTCTTCCCATTGAATGTTTTTGTCAAATATTGGTATTTATTTCCTTAAGGAAAAAATTTTTGATTTCATAAAAACTCAATCTTTAATGAATGTTTCAACTTAACTGAGTGTTTCATTCTTCAAAAATAGGACACCATATCATCCCATTAGTCTTATATCCAAAAACAAATTCCATAATATGATGTCATTTACCATCTCTTATAACATGGACCTCAATTTGAATTCTTCACTTCAGTGAAAATCACACATTGTAACACCTATATCCAACATCAATTTAAGATCATCAATCAATGTAGATAAATAGTTTTGAATGTCATTAGTGGTTTTCATTGGTCCAGATATAAGTAGATGAAACATAGTTTATTTTCATTTCATGCATAACCATGATGGAAATTTATAATTTACCATCACAGTTGTCCATATACTATTATTAATACTCTTTACACAGAAATGATTCATTCTATTTGTAGATAACACAATATGAAATTTTTGTGGATCATATCCAAATTCACGATACTTGTAATCAATTTTCTTCCACTGAGGAGAATCTCTCGGAGGATGTAGGTTCCCATGTTTAATTCTTTTTTCTACAGGCCATGTCAATTGTTTTTAAGTCTCATAACATCCATATAGTCTTCAAAACTATAAAAATGTTAGTAAATTATCATACATCTTTCGAAGGACTTGATTCATTTTTCTTATATCAATACATGCCACTCTTGGGGAATTTTATCAAAGATTCATAATTCTTATGATAAAATATGAAATCATTTGGAAGAGAATGTATTTTTTAGATATAATTCCCATTGAATGTATCATTCATTTATCACAACATGTTTGACATCGATGTTAATTTTATTATGGTAGCATATCATTTAGGAGCCCAAGTAGTTTTGTGAAGTTGGTATCACTTCACCAGCTTCCAACTCTCAAACTATATAACCTCAGTATAGTTAAAATATTGTGTATTTAGAAAAATCAGAATACAATGGACTCTTAGATCAACTATTTATCTTCTTAAACAAATTTGGAATGTCACAAAGGTCATCTTATTTTCCATTTCCATTTATTCCATGTGATCTCCATCATTATTTACAATGGTATTTATATCAAATGATCAATAAACAACAATATCATCCAAATCGGTGAGCGTGTTTATTTTTTACCAATGTTTTTTCTAGAATTTAAATCTTTGATATATTTCATGATAATTAAAATTTTATTCCAACTCTTATTGACTAATTTATATTGAATAAAAATAGGGTAATCCTAGAAAAATTATTTGAGCGGGGTTTTAAACATGCTCTATTAAAAACATGTTGAAATCTTTAACTCCATATTTATAATATTGTTACAAAATATTAGCATGAATCCATTTTTGATTCATATCCATCCTATTAGATTCATTAATTATTCATTTTTTATAATATTAAATAAATAAACATAAGATATTAATTACCAAAGGTAAAAGTTGTAGATGATTAAAAAAGGGGAACCCATCCTTTGATTGTTTCAAATACATTTAGCATTCTTTAAAGGAAAATGGGTAATTTAATTTTATAAATGCATTAATCAACTATGGTAGGTCTTATCCTATAAATTCATCCAACGTTTAAAGTTAAAGACAACCGTGATCCTTATCCACTTTATCTAATAAAAAATATTATTGAATTTTGTTTCTTGAGACTCATACCACATCTATTCTAGACATGCACCTATTTTCCTTGAACTACTCAGTAGTGTAGTAATCCCATACTAGGTACCAACGATCATTTTTATGATTACTACTTAGATAAGTTTAATAAACATAAATGATATGGGAGATGAGTCTCAGAAAACCAAATACAATAATAACTATTATGGAGATAAAGCTTGTGAGGATGATAGTTTTCTCCTTTAAAATTTAAATTAAAAAAATATTAATTTAAAATTTCATAGAACAACTCAAAACCACATTAAAATATCAAGATTATAATTTTT
This sequence comes from Viscum album, assembly GCA_963277665.1. NCBI lineage: Eukaryota > Viridiplantae > Streptophyta > Magnoliopsida > Santalales > Viscaceae > Viscum > Viscum album. The sequence continues at coordinate 530,501,170 of OY728159.1, read as the reverse complement.
AATTTTTAATACCCCACTTTAAATCCATTTTTTACTTTCACATGAAAATCAACCAAATTTATTCAAAACACTTAATGGGATTCAAACCCCTTTTTCAATAAAAACTATTAGCAAGAAGTGAAGAAATTTTAAATCATATTAAAAACCATTGATAATAAATTTAATTATTAAAATAATTTACATGGAAATATTTACAAATTAAAATGATTAAGACTTTACAGGTTCTCTTTGAAATCACTTCATTAGTTTCAAAGCATCGAATCCATTTTAGTTTATTTTAAGGTAAATCATCATTTTTTTCATTTCAAGACCCATATATTCATTTAAAACCATGTTTCCTATTTAAAAACTAATATTAAAAATAATAGTGAATATAAATATTATATGTCAGACACCACTCATTATAAAGGAAAACCTGATTATGAAACATTTCATAAACATTTTATAAAGTTTACATGAATAAATAATTTTTTAGAAGATAGTAGTAAAGAAACAATTTAAATCCTAATATGATTGTCATGTACATCCTTGAAAAATATCAAGGATACCAGGGGATTAATTCCAAATTGATTCAGGGTACTATTCATTTATCAAAAAAAAGTTTCATAAAAAATCACACAAGAATCCACAAATCCAATCATCCACATGGCATGAATTTTATTCAAGAATCAACATTGATAAGGTTTTATAGATATTCATGACATTTAAAATTATTTTCCACAAGATAATGAGGTGTTTTATGAAGTATGTGTGTGATATTAGGGTTAGGTGTGATTTGAATCTTTCTATATGTAAGTTTAATTGGATGTTATCTTGTACCTAGGGTTAGAAATTAATAATAGATTTATTTTTTATTTTTTATTGAACCAAACATGATGTTAAACCAATTTTTGTTGTACATTGTTGTGGGTGTTTATAAGATTGTGGATTATTTTGGTTGTTTATAAATTGTGATAGAGTAATGAGATAGCACATCTATTGGTGCAACTGATAAATTTTAGTGAAACATTTCTCATAGGAGGACTGAATATTTTTTCATGATATTGGGTGTACTGAAATCGAAACCACATCATGCATGTTGTTAAAATTAAAAATTTATTCTTGGATTATTATGTTAAGAATTTTAAACATGTTTACTTATTTTATTATTATTTATTCTATGAAATTAATGTTTGGACTTGTGTTGTAACACCCCAAGATTTCATAGTATGTTATCTCATTAAAGTAATTCAATAGCTTAAGATACACGCTACACTGACTTCAAGCGCACCACAACTTATCAAACTAGTCATTCAAAAAAACATTTATGAATAGTATTTACTTTATTTTGAATCTTATATACTCTATATAATTTTAACATCTATATTATGTGTTTCTTAAACATAATATATTAAAAAAAATCATTTTTCATATAAAAGATGTATTTTAAAAAAAATCAATTTCAACACCTTTTAATGGATAACCCTTTTTAAAACCAATATTTTACACTTTTATAATTTCAATTGAGTTAAATTATATACTTATTTATAATTGGGACATAAAAATATAGTTTGAATAATTTTTTGGATGTTTTCTGATAACATTCATATTTTGATGAATAATGAAAAATACAATGTTTAATTGAAAACAACTTTTTTAATCAAAATAATTTGTAGTGTTAAATTATGCATGTGAATTGTTTTAAAGTATAATTAGATTATATTTTTACCATTTAATACAATTTAGGCCATTATAAGTAATTTCACATTTAAATTTGACATAAGCAGATGCTAATCTTTAGATAGTTTTTACTTTTTTAAAACTCACTTTTTGGCTTTGACTACGAGAATTAATTTTAAATTAATATCTACCAATTTAGTGTTTTCAATTTGGAAAAATAGATTCCTTATATAGAATCATAAATTCCATATTTTTTAAATATGTAACTTTTATTTTTAGACATTCTGAATATTATATCAGTAAATATTTAATTTACCATGGTTAATGGGTAAATATAGTAAATAAGGGTAAACAAATATTATAATAATAATATTTCATTACACTAACATGTGTTCTATTACAATTCATTAACAAATGTCTTACCGTGGTCATCCTTAGGTCGATATTGGCACCACTTGGAGCCACTTGAGAGTGATAATGACACTTTATATTAATTAATTTAAGGTAAAGACAAAAATGACATAAACACATATCTTTTTGTAAAATAATTTTTACAAGGGTTTATATAGATTATCATCTTGACTATAAATATTTATTTTAATGCTAAATATATTTCCTATATAATGGTATTTTTATAATTTTTATACATCAAATAAATAGAATTATTTATGAAACAATAATGATGTAGTGCTTACCTCATTAAAGAATGGTTTAAATAAATGAGATTATAAAAATTTAAACAATATCCAAAACCTATACAATTATTATTGGATGAATTTATTTTTAATATGAGTCATCCTATATTCTCGTTAATGAGTTTTGGTCCTTTAGAAATCAAAAATCATTATATAATAAAATAATATTTTCAAAGATTCCTAAAGAGAACCTCCCCCTTATAAAAATATTTCACCTCTAACCCATTTATCCCACATCTAAAGCCACGTATCTCATTCAAAATATACCCAATAAATCTCCCTACATCTCTCTCTTCCTTTTAGAAGCCTTACCATAGGCAGAAGGCACATCAAGTATGCCTTTTGATTCAAACTAAAGGGAGTTACCTGATTTAAAGGTAACATCTCCTCTTAAGTTCATTTCATTTATTTTACTTCTATAACCCCATAAACTCTCATTATTACTTTCTTTTATAACAACACCAGTATCCTAAATATAATATGTTTTTTATGAGAAGTATTTTAAATCACATACACACACCTCCCTCTAATGGGTATAGAACATAATGTTTCTGTGGACGGCGAACTACTTCCTCACAAAATGATGATGGCTCAATCTTTTACTACCACCTCTTATGGTGGACATTAATGTGGAAAGGTAATTATATATGATATTTATGATATATATTTATCTATAATTTTCTTTAATTAACTTTTATAGAATACCCTTATTCTTTTCAAGTTGTATATATACGATAATTTCATTTCAATGCGTGCGGACTACTGCCCCTCAAAGTGATATGACTCATTCTTACCATACATGGATCATATAAAGGATGGAGTTAATTAACATACATAACATATATAAAATATTATATTATATTGGAATTATAATATTCCTATGTATCATTTGGTTTTCTTTCCATTAAAAATATGGAATTTGTGTTCGTGCGCACGTACAGATTACCGCCTCTATGAACATGAAGAGATTCATTTCCAATTGTAACCATTCAAGAATAATTTTCATATGATTATTAAAAATAATATTAATAACTCAATAACTTTCTGTATATAAATCATATACATCCTATTAAAGACAAACAAGACTTACTTGACAAAACATATAAATGAAAACAAATCAACTATCACCCGAAACAACGATACTACTAAAATATTATTAACAAAGAAATATTATAAGACCATATATGATATCATATTTACGGATTTAGTTGTTTAATAATTTAATAACAATAATTTAACTATTATACAGGAGGTTAACATACCCTCAATAAAGTAAAGGATCATGGTAAGGGTTAATTTCACAGTCTCTTTATTATCTGAGGTTATTTTTACGTAAGTATCTAATGAGACCTCTTTATCCCCCACATATATGTTTCTTAAAGATGTATTTCAAAAAAAATTACTATTTACTAGAATATGATTTAAATTCATTTATACCCTTGTTTGACATTTTATAAAATGGTTTGAAATGAATCTTTCCGTCATCTTCCAAACAAGGTACTTTATGACCATTTTGACAAATTAAGGTAAGAATTGTTTTTAACTTATATGGTGGTTGTGGTTATTATCCACCCTCATATCACCATTGAAGCTTACCTTACAAGATTATATGAATATTTTAGAAGTAAATGTTTTCTTTTATAATTTTCTGACACTTAAATGATTTCAAAATTGAAGGAGATATTTCTCTCAAATAGTTTGGATTTCATCTATTTCAAAATCCTTTAATAAATTTTTCACTTTTTTGAAGTTGATTTATTCTGATACAAACATTCCATATTTTATATAGGTTTTGTGATATGTTTTAATATGTATATGTTATTTTTATACCATTCATGGTTTATTTTTAATGTATTGACATTTTGTTTTCCAGTTTTAATTTGAATGTTTATGTTATGTTTCAACATTTTCATATGAGGAATGTATTGGACTTAGTAAGTGATTGGTGGAGCCCGCTATAGATCCTCGGTGCATCGAAATGTATAATGAGACAATTAGAAATTTAATTGGATGAGGCCATTACCAATTTTATATATGTTTTTGGCCGATACCTTAATCATTTTTACACATGTTGGCTGAGGCCTCGACAAAATGTTTCAGAATGTCTGACATTATACACTCCCTCATTATGAAAATAATATTGATGGTTCATGTGATTATTCAACTAGTAGAATACCCATGACTATGTTTTATTATGAAATTATCTTCTCAGCTCATATTCCTCCCATAAATTATTATTGTTTATTATTTGTAAAGGCATGTGTTTTGAATTATTCATTGTACCTAATGTTTATGTTATCTTGTGTTGTATTTCTTACTCGTACTGATAATTAGATCTCACCCATTTATTATGTTTTATTTTCCCAAAATATTAATTAGTTTTTTATGAGTGACTTGCAGGAATATCAAGGAGTATTGGACGTTTCTAATGGAATAAATTAGTGTTCTATTTTTTTTCAAGTTTTCATGTTGAACGTATGTATGTATCTTGATTCCATGAATACTAAACTGATAGGTCCTTCGGGACTTGTTTCCATTAAGCATGCCAGTATTATGTAATAATAAACTGAATATAGGTAATTGGGGTCGGGGCATTAGAGTTGGTATCAGAGGTTATTTTGTATATATCTTGGAAACTAGATTTAGAAAAACTCTGATTTGAAAACAATACCCTAAGATAAACTTTGAGGATTAATATAGATGAACTTCCTATAAAAACTGGTAATGTTACGATTTTGTGTATTGTCCAAGAAATACATCCATGTCTGGATACAATCAGGTAAAGGTGGCTCTAGCACAAATGTACCTAGGAGTTAGAGCACCAACAAGGAGATTCAGGCTTGACCTGGGGTATCCTGGTACACGAAAATGGGACTTGTTGCACTCTTGGTTACGACACTCTCTGGGGATATACTTAGGATAATTCGAATTTTTTTAAAAAATATTTATGAAAGATTTATGAGTATATACTTCCTCAAAGAAAACATTTTTTTAGGATTATTGATTATGTCCATAAACTGTTCAATTTATGTTTTGTGTTTTACAAATTTGGAATTACGTATTGTGATTCATAAACTAATCTAGTCTATACCATTGTTTATAAATGAGGCCTATTATAAGGAATGGGAATTTTATAAATTCAAGTTATCCATGTAAGGATTGACCTCCTACTCAAGATAATTATAGTAGAGCTGGTGATGCAACTTGTGAAGATTAGCTTATCACTCTACTGGGACAACTCACTCAGGTTATGAATAATAACATAATATGTATAGAGGACTCTGATCCACAATGTGGAGGATCAATGCTAGACTTATTCATGAGGGAAAAAACCCACCAACATTAAATGGGTCTACCAATCAATTTGTATTTGAGCAATGGAAAAGTTCCTTAGAGAAAATATTTCAATGTTTGGGGAGTAGAAAAAGGAAAAAAGTTGTCATGGTAGTTTATCGCCTCACGAGAGATGCATATCAATGGTGGTCATTAATTAAAAACTTAAATAAGGATGAATAAGTTTCATTTACAGAATGGAGGGAGTTTAAAGAGATTTTATTATTAAAATACTATCCCCGTGACCATTGATCAGATATAGAAAGGGAATTTCTGAGTCTGAGGTGAAAAGAGGATGAGAATGTCGTGAAGTATGAAGCTATCATTTCATGGTTAACAACGCATGATTAAGATTATATATGTAACCCAAGAAGTAATATTAATAGTTTCTTTTATGGTTTAAACCGATTTCTCTATTATGAATTAGTCTCACAGTCCTTCTCATCGTACAAAGATATTGTCTCATGTGCTATTAAGACAGAAAATGAATTCTCTAAGTCTTGTGACTTTAAAGCAAAGCAAGAGAAGAAGAGATCTGTTGAACACTCTAGGAAAGGAAATAAGGAAATAGGGAAGAATAGAAGAGTTGAGTATCCACCCTGTGATAATTGTGAATGGATGTACCCTGGAGCATGTCTAAAAGGAATGGGAGTTTGTTACAAATGTGGAGAAAAAGGTCACCAGGCTCGTGAATGCAAGAGAAATAAAGATGTGGTCAATGTTGAATGCTACAATTGTAATGAAATGGGTCATTATTAAAATTAATTTCTTAAGTGGCAAGGAATCTTACCTTATAAAAGGCTAAGGGTTCAAGGCCAAGCTTATGTCAGTACTACAGTTGAAGTGGAATAATTTTTTTTTTGGATTCATGAATTATTTTCTTGTTATAAGAAAAATATGTTATATATAAGGACTATATTGTAGTAATGTTTTCTTCAGTAATGTTTTAATATGATTAAGGTAATCATATTTTTAGTATGTGAAAATACGAGAAACATTGTAGTGTTTGGCGAATCTGATGTTACAATTGATTTTTGGAATTTCGAGTCCTTTTAGAGAGAATTTGGGCAGATGTATTTTGGATTTCTATAAAGGATGGAAAGGATTAAGTTTAACTTTGTTTATTACTGATTAATATTATTTTTATAATATTATAATATAATAGTTTTCGAAAAATGAAAACCTGTAGGTCAGCCGATAACCCGTCGCGTCAAACAAAGCTGCAGGAATCAAACCCCGAACAAAAGTGTCACAAGGCTAATGTCATAACACTAGCCTAGAGGCAGTCTCTGGTTATTATGAATTTTTTTTCTTCATGGTATATGTCTGTAACCTTATAGGATTAGGATAAATATAATATTTTTTAGTTCTATTATCTTTTGAAGTGAAAGATGAGTTTGTGGTATGAGTTAGTTAAAGGATGGAACTCTACATGTAAAGTATAAATATATATATAATATTATAGGAAGAAATTATTTCTTAAACATTAGTTAAGGGATATTAAAACCAAAAATTTGTTATCCAAATACCTTAGGGTTTGTTGAACCAAGGATATTCTAAATCATCTTAGATTGACGGCTTTCAGGCCCTCAATTTTACACTTGTTTGTGATTGATGACCTCAATCACTACCTATAAATATTTAAATTTTCCCACTAATTATATTTCTATAATTTCCAATAATGTTATCCTATTTTAAAACCTAAGTTGGTGGTGACATTTTCATTTCCCTTTCCCTCTTATTATGACTAAATTTTATTAACCCAATTTCTGATGTGGGTTCTCCATAAAGGTATTTTCTTTTTTCAACCACTTATTTTAGAATAATTATATATAATTTTGAGGACACAATTTATTGAAGGAGGGTAGAATGTAACTGCCCAAGATTTCATAGTATGTTATCTCATTAAATTAATTCAATATCATACGCTACACGCAACATCGAGTTCGAGCACACCACAACTTATCAAACATGCTGTTTAAAAAGTGGTTATGAATATCAGTATCTGAATTTTGAATCTTACATACTATAAATAATTTTAACATCCATATTATGTGTTTCCTAGACATAATATAGGAACAAACATATTTTTTCAGATAAAAGAAGTATTTTTCAAAAAATGAAATTTTAACACCTTTTAAGGGAAACCCCAATTTAAAACCAATATTTAACTCTTTTATATATTCAATTTAATGGAATTAAATTATTCTTTTTAAGAGGGAAATAAAATTTCAGTTTGGATATATTTTTTGATGTTCTCTGATAACTTTCATATTTTGATGAATAGAAAAAAATACATTGTTTTAATTGATAACATCTTTTTTAATAGAAATAATTTAGTGTTATATTATGAATTTTAATTGTTTTAAAGTATAATTAGATTATATTTTTATCATTTAATACAATTTATGTCATTATATATAATTTTACAATTACATTTTACATAAACACATGTCAATCTTTTGATAGTTTTTACATTTTAAAAACCCGCTTTTTGGCTTTGAGAATATGAATTAATTTTAAAATTATTCCTGACACATTAGTGTTATGAATTTGGAAAAATGGATTCCATATTTTGAATCAGGATATCCCAATTGTGTAAATATATAACTTTTATTTTTAGACATTATGTATATTTACATCAGTAAATACTTTTTTTACCATGGTTAAAGGGTAAATCTCATAAATAAGGGTAAAAAAATATTATTATAATAATATTAAATTACCCTTATATGTTTCATATTCCTATTTTTTGATACATTTCCAACCATGGTAATCCTTGGGTCTATTTTCAAACCATTTGAAGCCACATTAAAGTGATAATGACAATTTATATTAATTAATTTAATGTGAATACAAAAATGAAATAAACATGTATCTTTTAGTAAAATAATCTTTACAGGGGGTTATATAAGTTATATTTTCAAATATATATATTACTTTTAATGATAAAAAGAGTTCCTACATCATGGTATTTTTTTATAATTGTAAGACATTATATAAATAAAATTATGTATGATATGATAATGAGGTTCTGTTTACCTCATTAAAGAACGATTTAACGAAATGAGGTTATAAAAATTAAAAAAAATCCAAAACCTATCCAATTATTATTGGATGGTTTTATTTAGAGAATTTTGTATATTATATTCTACTGTAATGGGTTTTGGACCTTATGAAACCGAAAATTATTATATAATAAAATCATATTTTAAAACATTGTTAAAGAGGCCCTCCTCCCCCTTATAAAAAGTCCTCACCTCTAACCCATTTCTCACACCTCTCAAGCCACTTGATTCATCCAAAATATACCCAATTAATCTCCCTATATCCCTCTATTCCTCTTATAATCCTTAACATAGGCAAAGGCACTTCAATGAAGCCCTTTGGTTCAAACCAAAGGGGAGTTACCTGATTTAAAGGTAACTTCTCCTATTAAGTTCTTTTCTTTTATTTTACTTCTCAAACCCCCTAAACTTTCTTTATTACATTATTATATAAAAAAACCACTATCCTAAATATATTAGGTTTTTTTTATGAGAATTATTTGAACTAAACATATACACACCTCAATCTAATGGGTATAAAACTTAATGTTACTGTGAACGGTGAACTACAGCCTCACGAAATAATGATTGTTCAATATTCTAATACCACTTATTATGGTGTGAATTATGATGGAACTAAAATTATATATGATATTTATGATATTTATTTTATTTATAAACTTCCATAATTATCTTTTTTATCATAACCTTATTCATTTCATGATGTATATATAAGATAATTTCATTTGAGTAAGTGTGGACTACTACTCCATCTAAGTGATATGACTCATTCATACCATACATGTACCGTATAAAGGATGGTGTTAATGAACATATGTATCAAATATAAAATATTATATTATACTAGAATAATAATATATATATGTATCATTTGGTTTTCTTTCATTTAAAAAGAATGGAAGCAGTGTTCATGCCTACGTACGGATTACCGTCTCCACAAACGTGATTAGATTCATTTACAATTGTAACCATTCAAGAATAATTTTAGTTCGAATATTAAAAATAATATTTAATAACATAATATATTTCTAGATATGAATCAAATATATCCTATACATAACAAACATGATTTACTTGACATAACATATAAATTAAAACGAATCAACTAACACACGAAATAATGATACTACAAAAATTCTATTAACAAAGAAATATTAGAATACCGTATACGATATCATATTTATATATGTAGTTCTTGAATAATTTAATTATTTTTTTTAACTATTATATAGGATGTTAAGTTACCCTCGACCAAGGAAAAGTACAAGGTAAGGGTTAATTTCACAATCACATTATTATCTGAGGTTGTTTTTATGTAAGTATGTACTATGACCTCTTTATCATCCACATCCATGTTTCTTAAAAATGTATTTCAAAATTTTTTTTACGATTTACTAGAATATAGTTTCAAGTAATTTATACCCTTCCTTTAATTTTTATAAAATGGTTTTAAAGGAATCTTTACATCGTTTTCCAAGTAAGGTACTTTATGACTTTTCGGCAAATTATGGTAAGAATGCTTTTTTAACTTATATGGTGGGTGTGGTTACTCTCTGCTCTTATATCACCTTTGAAGCTTCAATTACTTGATTATAGGAATATTTTTAAAATAAATTTTTTCTTTTATAATTATGTGACTCTTAAATGATTTCAAAATTGAAAGATATATTTCTCACAAATAGTTTTGATTTCATCTATGTCAACATCCATTGATAAATTTTACACTTGTTTGAAGTTGATTTTTTATGATACAAATAATCCAAATTTTATTTAAGATTTTCTGATATGTTTGACAATGGATGTGTCGTTTTTATACCATTCATGGTTCATGGTTAAATTATTGACATTTTGTATACAAGTTTTAATATGGATGTTTATGTTATGTTTCAACCTTTTCTTATAAGGAATGTATTGGACTTAGTAATTGATGGGTGGAGCCCATTATAGCTCCTTGGTGCATCGGTAGGTCTCATGAGACAATTATACATGGAATTGGCTGATGCCTTTCCCAATTTGATATATAGTTTTGGCCGAGGCCTTAGTCATTTTTAGACATCTTTATTGAGGACTTGAAAAAATGTTTCAGAATGTGTTGCATAATACATTCCCTCTTTATGAAAATAAAGACGATGGTTCATGTGGTTATTAAACTAGTAGAATAACCATGACTATGTTTTATTATGGTATTATTTACTCATCTCATATTCCTTCCATAAAGTATTCATGTTTAATATTTATAAAGGCGTGTGTTTTCAATTATTCACCATGCCTAATGTTTATGTTATCTTCTGCTGTATTGTTTACTCTTAGTAAGGATTTGAGCTCAATCCTTTCATATGTTTCATTTTAATAGGATATGGAAAAGTTAGTTAAGAGTGACTTGAAGGCATATCTAAGAGGCTTGTATTTTTTAATGGAATAAATGAGTGTTTTATTTATTTTCATGTTGTAATGTTGAAATTATGTATGTATCTTCTTTCCAAGACTACTAAACTGATCCGTACATTAGGACTTCATTCCATTTATCATGCCAATATTATGTAATAATGCACCGACTCTGGGTAACTGGGGTCGGGGCATTACTTCTGTTCTTTAATTATTTAAATTATATCATTTATATAATCCCACGATTGAAAATTATATATGCTCCAAATCATTTTAAGATCCATAAAGGAATATCTATATCATATGTTTGGGTCTGGTTACCTCAATTTATATTGATAAAGTAAGCTGAATAATTTATTGTCATATACCACTGTTCAGGAAATAATATTTCTATTTGTTACAAATTTATGTTCTGATATCTTGAGTACTTAAAGAAGACTTGAATTATGTTTTTAAACATGACTATAAATAGTATGGATTTACTTAATTCAGTATTCCTTATTATACATTGAGTTTATATCCTTATATGGGTAAAAATATTGTTACAATACTATATCGATTTTAAACTAAGGATAACATTTTTCAATTACCAAGAAATAAATTTAGATATACATATGGATATTATGATTTTACTCGTTTGATAAAATCGAACCTGGATTTGTTCTAAACATCAGTCGTTCAAAGTGTATAATATTTTTGACAAAAATTTATAAACTATTATTAAACTATTTTTTTCATTTTAAATGAAATTAATCACGTGAAAGTAATTTTCCATGTACCATTCCTTATTTATTACAAACACATTTTTTAAAATCGCTTCGTTATTTTTTTAATGAAACAGTACTAAGAAGGAAAGCCTTGTATAATGAAATTTAATAAAAATTGAATAAATAAATAACCTTCAATCATTAAATTAACAAATCATCATAATTTGATCATGAGAGGGGTGTGGAAAAGGTGTAAGGGTTACTAGTTATGCTTTGTTGTGGCAACTGATAAAAAGGGGGTGGAGGGGTTTTGATTTCCTTGAAAAAATGTGTTTTAATATAGTATTTTAATTATTTTTTTGTTGGATTGTTATAATAGGAGAAAAAAACAAAAAAAAGTGTTTTCAAAGTTTTATATAATCCCAAACAAAAAAATAGTACAATATACCACATGTCATAGCGTGTCATCCCAATTTGGCTATTGTAGAGGTGATGTGTGGTGCAATGGTCGACTGTTCTAGCCAAACCGTGATTGTACACTAGTGAGATACACATACCTAGATCTTTCACTATGATACACAACATTTCTCATGATAAGTAGGTGGAGGAAAACAATAAAATATAACATAACTATAAAATAACTAAAAATAGTTTGATAAACATAAACTTTCTCACCTTCTAATAAACTTTAATGAAGACCCCCGTTCATAATAACATAAAAAATATAAAGATATCAATGACCCATTGTCAATCCATATTAAAATAAAAATAACTTTTCACTTATGAATCAATAAGGGGATTGACATAAAAAGTGTATATCAGTAAAAATATTTATCCAATTTGGAAAAAAATAAAACATATCTTACTTCTTTTAAAAATATGATAAAATTCATAAAATATTCCATTTAAAACACATCCAAAACATTTAAAAGAATAGAAGGAATAAATACTTCCATTTTCTTTGCTAATGCAAAAAAACATCTTGAAAGATAGCCGAACATGGTCTAATTCATAGAAATTCTTAATCTAAACATAACGGTAATTCATTATAATTTATAAGATATCTATACATGAAATAAATTTTGATTTATTCAGTAAAAAACATGGATCTAAATAAAATAAACACTATATGGATGTTATTTATGTGGAAGGAAGTTTGAAACATTTAAACATAACAAAAACTCCTTTGATTTTACTGAAAACACATGAAAAACACATATCAAACCATAATCTCATCATGGATAATTATAAAATAATTTCTTTACTAAAAAACATGGATTTAAAATATGTAAGATTTCATGGTTCCACATTTAAAGGAAAGTGAGTGGTTCTATCTACCAGAATGGATGAAATTGGTGTGTGGAAGACTTAATACACTATAAGGAAGCAGTAATATCTCATAAGGGTCAATACATACCCAAGATCATAGAAACACCGAATTTAAAATTCATTCAAAAAGGGAAAGTAGTGATGGATGATGAATTAAAAATGGTAATGACAAAAAAATAAAAAAAGATATATTTTTATATATATATATATCATAAATAAGCGAGTGGGGAGGAGGAGAAAATAAAATACCTTGGATTGAAGGTTTGAATCATCCATGAAAAAGTAGAGATACCACCAATGTAAGGATTCATTTGATCTTTGGACTCTTTCAAACCTTCGATTCATTTGATCCATTGATTAATTCGAGCCTTGGATTTCTTCGAGCCTCGACTCAAGCCTCAATTTGACCATCAATTATTTGAGGAGGGGCACTGATAGAAAGTGGCTTTCGCAGAAAGCTTCAGATATCACGATGGGTTCATGACTAGTTAGTGTTCATTAAATAGATGTGTAAAACATTTATCATCACTTCCAAAAATGCATTGATAAAGATACATTTTATCAGTTCTAAAATTAATAAGCGCTGATAAAAGACATCTTTATCATCACTAAAACTTTAGTGCTGATAAAACATATATAATATTTTTTATTAATATTACATTTTGAAAATATATTTATATAATTATATATTATTTTATTAAAATTTAATAATTATTAAAATATATAATTATTTATTTATAATTATATAAATATTTTTTAAAAAAATTATATTTTTTATTTATTATTATAAATATATTATTTTATAAATATAGTAAATATACAATGATAAATACAGTTTATAAAATATTTATAATTACAAATATATTTATTTCATTATATATATTTATATATTTATATATATTAAATATATATATATATAAATATAGTAAATATATTCATATTTTAAATATATTTATTATAATTTAGTAATTATAAATATATTTATATCAATATATATATTTATATAATTATATATATATTTATTTATTTAATAACTAAATTTAAATTTGAATATAAATATAGTAAATAAATTCATTATTTAAATATATAATTAATTATCCATAATTATATAAATACTTCTAAAAAATAATAAATGTATATTTATATCATTATATAAATCTATATAATTATAAATATATTTAATAAATATATATAAATATAAATATTAATATTAATATAGAAGATAAATTAATTATTTAAAACAATTTTTGTAAATTTATAATTATTTAAATACATATAATTTTTAATTTTTAATTATACAAATACTTCTGTAAATAATTATAAATATCTATTATAAATTATAAGTTTTGTAAATATACATTTATAAATTTATTTATTTATAAATATTTATAAATTTATTCCTGACATTCTTAATGAATATATAATCTTCAATGAATGCATGTTATAAATGAGTGGAATTGAATATTAAAAACTGAGTATACTTTATGAATACTAAAAAACTGAATTAATTTTATTAATTAAATATAAAATATTAAAAAATGGATATATATTTCACATGAATATATTTTTAAAATATTGAAACATTCTGAAAATATACATAAAATTAAATATTATAAAATGATTAAATTCCAAAAAAAAAGAAATATTACCAAAATGTAATAATATTATAAATAAATAAATAAAATTTACTGATTAAATACATAATATATTAAATATTATAATGAAATTAAAAATGAATAATAAAATTTTATTAAATTATATAAATATTATTGGTATGTGTTTCTATATAATATTTCATTAATTATGTAAATATTTGTATTTGAACAATATATATAAAAAACATTAATTACACATATATGGGAAATCAAAGTTACACACATTTGATATATATTAAATTAAAAAATCAAACGTCATTAAATTATATCCATTACTCGATGCAAGTAATCGGTATTTTTAATTAATATCAATTTTGAATTACAAATCATTCTTCACTAAATATATGGCTTATTTAATATAGACCATTAATTTTTTGTCTTATATGAATCATATTTTACAAAATTTTATATGCATTCATATAAATGCATAAATGCATAGAAATATATAGAAATACATTTCTATATGAAACATATTCATGAATAATAATGTATAGAACCCATTAAAAATAAAAAAGACGTTAATGTTTTTTTAATAATTACCTTCTATTCATTTTCTATACATATATTTAATATATATTATATATAACTATGTATAATTAAACTATATATATATATATATTAAAATTACTCATTTTTTATTAATAATTGTTTAATTAATATATATTTTAATAATTTTGAAATTCACACATTTTAATTATTTTATTTAATTATTAAATTTTAATATTTTTCATATTTTTCATTGATTATTACAACTTATTCATTTTTAATTTTTTTAATTAATAAAATTGACTAATTTTATATATCTATATTTTTTATATACTATTTGTTAAAATTTATAATCTATATATATGTATATTAAATTCATTCATTTTTAACAATAATTATTTATCTAATAATATGTTTAATATTTTTCTTAAGTTTCTCATTTTTATTTTTTATTTTTTAAATTATTTAATTTTATTCAATATACATATCTATATATTTAATATATAATTTTTATTAGTATTTATAATTTATATATATATATAATAAATTTATTAATTTTTATCAATAATTATTTAGTTAATAAAATTATTAATTTTATATTTAATTTTCCCATTTTCCATTTTTATTTGTTTAATTATTTCATTTTATTTTGGACCTTTATCCGTGCTAAAAATAATTAATAAAGGATAGCATTTGTCAGTGCTAAAAATAAATGGATAATAAAGGATACTATTTTTTAATGCAAAAAATAAAGCGCAGATAAAGGGTGTCATTTACTACTGCTAAACAAAAGCGTAGATAATGGTTACACTTTATCATAACGTCTTGCCAGAATTGATAAACACTAATGTTGTTAAAGGAATATTTTATAGTAGTGTGGGGAGGTAATAAATGGATAAAAGAAAATTTTGTCTAAAAAGTCATCTATACTAATTCACCCCTCTTAGTGTGGTCACATACATATTTGATTCTTTTAATTGTTGTCAGAGGGATGGTTTCACCACATTTGGAATCTCTATTTTCTTGAAGTTTGATTTTTTCTAAGCTTCTTTCCAAAGGAATCATTGATTTAAAATGCAGTGGTACTATTTTAACTGTTAATAGATGCTTATTTCTTATAAATGTCAAAATAATATCCAAACGAAATAGTTCAGTGATATGGGAAAAGTATCCCACTTATTAAAAGAGGAAGAGTAAGATGTTTTCTCATGTGCTTAGCTTAATGAAAAAATATCTCACATGGAAGGTGATAATCTTATAGTTCAATCTACTACCAAATAGATGGAAAATATTTATACCACATAAATTGATGTAGTGGTATCAAATATCTTTAATTAATATTATCTAACAAAAAATAAAAGATCATGTGGAAAGGATCGCATTATAAATTTACAATATGATTTAAAGAAGAAGATTATCCATCTAGAAGAATAATTTGATGGAACGTATATGTCCCTAGAACAATTGTTGATGATGAATGTAGATCTTACAATGAAATGTAAATTATAGAGTACTAGAATTCAAAATCATGAAGAAGAATCAAATAATTTATAGAAATATATGGAATAAAGAATCCAAGATTGAGTAACGCACTCCAAAAATATTAGATAAAATGAGAGAATAATCAATAAGTTTGATGAAAGATGCTTCATTATTGACAATGACTAGTTGAAATTAATTAATGATAATGAAAATTATACAATATAGTTTGAAGAAAAGTTCCACACATTTAAAGAAAATTTAAGAGGATATCTTTGATGTTGAGAAATATTAACTTAAGGAAAAATAAAATAAGATAAAGGAGCATGGAAAATATATTATAATAGAAAAATGACTATGAGGATTAAATTATGAAAATCAATAAAGAATGTGGAGATAGACTGAAATAAGTGGAGGATAATAAAAAATCCTTAATATGAAATTTTTTGATCTTAAGGTCAAACTGACTAATCATGAAAGTGTTCAAGACAAGTCTCCACAAGATGCTGAGACATAAACTATTAAAACTCATATTTATAAAGAGGATTCTTATTCTAAAATACCTCAACATAATGGAAATAAAAAATTTAAATCCTTTAATATTCAACCATTAATGGTGTCAATGAATTTTTTTTGGGATAATGTATATGAAATATTTCTCCTAAAGAATCACCCAAATAATTGTGGATAACTCCCAAAAATAGCATGGTCCTAAATATTTATTTTATAGACAGAATGTAGTTAAAGGAATAAGATCATGAATTGTAGGATTTTTTTGGTGCTACAAAAGATTTGGGAATTATTCATTATATTTTTGGTACTGTACGCTTAATTATAATGGAATAATGGAACCCTATTTTTAGGGGGTGAAATACCAAGAAGATGGAAAATCCATATTCTAAGAAGAATCGAACCAGTTTAAATATATTTAAAAAAATCCATAATTTATTTGATATTTGAAAATATAGTGGTCATAGTTATGTATCATGTATTTATAGACCATTCAATAATGTACTAAAAATTATGAAGAATAAAATACTATGGCAGTTTCAGAATAATGACAATCCTACCATGGGAAGAAATTAAGAGGATAATCATGATAAATATATTCCCAATATGGTTTTGACGAAAACAGATGATAAATCCATAGAAAAAAATGTGTAATAAAGGCCAATTTTGAATTAAAATATCCATGACTCATTCTATATCACACGGGAAGAGTGGACACACCCTGTATTCATGAAAAAAACCCTTTCTTATATACTTTAATAGAAAATTAATATAAGAAATAAATAAAGGGGTTAATGTGGTAAATAACGCTCTTAAGAAAACATGTGGAACTTTAAAACGTGTTGTGAACATTCTAAATGTTCTACTTTTAATTTAACTAGTTTATTAGTATATATTAAATGAATACAGAAAAGTATACAGAAAGAAAAATAAAATGTAAAAAATTATTTTTCATGAAAAACTGAATTTATGAATGGTTGTTCACAAATAATTACTAGAAAATATCTAAAGAAATGTGTGGGAGGTGCATGTTAGTTTGACACAACTCAAATGATTGTATACAAATAACATCAGTTGAAGATGATACCAATAATAATATAATGAATCCATAAAGTAATGCATGTGCGTTGATAAATTATTTAAAAATTAATATTCCACATAATGTGAAGAAAAGTACCCAGAAAACTCAATACTACTTGGAAACATGGATATGTATTCATAAAAAATCAAGGATATAGGAAAAATATATATTATCATGGATGAGAAAATATTCTCAGCCTTATTGCTCTCATTGATGATCAAATGAGTTTTCAGCCTAATCCTATATCATTTATATTGTATATGTATGTTAAACAAGTACGTAATTTAATATGATTCTAGTTTTCCACCTAATAGCTAATGAAGAAGGGAAATTAGGAATTAAACTTCATAATATAAAATTGTTATCATATTGTTATGATTTATCTCTAGGTATTTAGTAGAATATTTATGGAGAAAAATAATAATTTATAATGTGAATAAGGATATAATTCCATAAGGGGGTAATCCTATGTAGCTTCTAATTCATTATATCTCATAAAACATTTGATATTTCTATAAGGTTCTTGTGATCATGCCATTGAAAATGTATTTAAATTTCTTCTCTCATCCTTTACCTTCATGAATTGTCAAAAAATTAAGGGGGAGAAAATTATTTTCATCAATGATAAGAAAAGTAAAATATTTTTTTGATGATCCATGGGTGTATGAAAATATATCTATAGATTAAACTTGAATGTTTTTAATTATTGTTTTATGCATTGTAGAAATTTTGTGTTGAAAATATCAAGAAATTTTAGAATTAATTGGTGTCAAAACATGTAAACTATAATACATGTGAAAAACTTATGTGTAAGAGATTTATGAAACTTTAATGAGCACGTGTCAGTAACATTTTCAGTTTACAAATAGAAATTATTTTATCTATATGAATCCCTGCTGTTTTTTACACTGAGCATGGATAAAGTATACCTTGATTGGAATGATTGATGGGAAATTATTAAGAATTAATTTATACAATCCTATCATCTAGAATTAATTATATTTTTTTCAATAATGGTGGGAGAATAAAATTTAAATATTAATGAGAAAATAAATAGTTGATAAATTTATGAAGAAGTGGGAAAAATATTTACATGAACTTTTATAGTTAGCATTGAAAATCATTAAAAAGGTTGGATTATTGAGGTCACTTTATGTAGTGTTGTTTTTTTAATTTATTTTAATTTTTCTATGATATGTTTGATCTTGTAAGATAGAACAATATATAATCATGTTAAGTAATGATTTTCCTTCCCAAGTAAGGTACCATCATTATGATTTTAATTTTTTATTCTTTAAAAGAATTTAAGTACCACATTGAATCATAGAAGTTTGTGAAAAATTTTTTTAAGTGGAAAAGAATAGAATTAATAGGTACTTGCATTTTATTTATTTAAATCTGTTGAATGATTACCAAGGATATTTTGAAATGTGAAAATTGACAAAATAATTTCCATGGATTATTTAAAACCGGGGAAATCATTATCTCTATTATTAAAATGTTTAAGGTGATACTTACAAATGATTTCTAAATAAAATATTTTATTTGATTATATATGCATGAATCTGAAATTTAATTGTGATGATTATTAAACCATTCTTAAATAGTTGATGTAACATGTGCTAATGGTGATTGGAAATGGATCTATGTTTAGAACATGATTGAACTATTCTTTTATGTTTTTCTTCATGAATTATAAATGGATAATGATATTTTAATGTTAAATGTGGAATGAAAAGTGTATAATACTATATTTAATGGAATTGGGATTATATATTACATTTGACTAACCCTTTTATATCTTTTAAAAAAAATCACCCAACCATAGTTAGACCAGCAATACCACATTTATCCTAATCATATGGGGGAAATATCAACCTTGTTTATAAGCCATTTCTATTGGCCATAAATTGTATTAGGTATGTATAGTGAATGTAATGGGTCTATATAATTAGGAGAATCTTCATGCAAACCGTAGGTAGGTTTTAGGAAGCTTCATCATGGGGAGATAGTGTAGAAGAAGCTCGGAGCAGACCTAGGTACTCATAACAAGCTTACACAGGATACGATATTATTTATAAATAATTTAAATATTGGCATATATTTTGATATGTTATATTGAGTTGTGATAAGTTTTTATCCTCTTCAAAATGTATGTATATAACTAGGGTCATCAGGTCAGATTTATCTATGAAATTTGATCTTCTTTGTGTATCATTACCTTCTTTTTAAACCTGAACACATCAATAGTTTTGCTTGAAATGATCAAGTGATGTAATGTCCGTGTATTTTTCTTAGATTATTCTCCCATATATCAGGACAAGATCACTACAAGTTTATGAACACCTTCAAGGATTCATGCAATATACTGATACCCATATTCATTCATGAGATACATGTATTACAAAGAGTAAATATATATTATTAATGAAATATAATATTTGTTGAAGTATAAAATTCAATCATGTTGTCCCGGCCAAGATATTTAGTGATACCTCTATAGATATTCTCTATTTATACTTTTTTATGTTTGAATTTCTTTAATGGGAACCTTCATAGACCTTCCTTGAGTGGATCCTTCTATACAAATATCACACAAATATTTCACATGTATGAGGATAGAATGCACAATGAATTCTCATAATGAGCATAAATATGCATTTAGTTTAGATGGATATACCAAGATACCAAGAAATTCTTTTGGGAAATAGTATAACATGATAATGGAAACATGGTAACTTGATTTATTTTATGAGTTTTATCGAGTTCATGTCCATCTATGTTCAACTATAAGCATTATATATGAGAAAACATGTGAGAAAAACCTACCATAATATAAAATTAAAATATTCCATGTGATGATTTTTATAGTCCTTCTAGGAATAGGTATACATTGAGATAAATGGGCCTGAAACATATGTACCTGTGGATCATACATGTGAACATCAACCATGCACAGATCATCCATGTGGATGAACTTCCATGAGTTGAATAAGAACCTTCATTGTGTATAAGAATCGTTTATTCTTACATGAACCTAGTGTGAGTTGATAATTATATGGGGATCTGATTTTGATTTATTTATGTCTGAATATTCATTTGGATTGATGAGAATTATTTATACCGAGATAATCTAGATGATTGAGACTATTTATAATTTAATAGTATGATTTAAGGGATATTTGGGTTATAAAAATTCTGAAGAAAAAGAGTTGTGTACTTGGGCTTGGGTTTAAATAGTACATAGAAAAAATATAAATACACCCACTTGTGAATGTGTATAAAAATGAGAAAGAAAAATGTAATAGATTTCATTATGAGATTATGTAAGGGCATGAAAACACAGAATAATCTCAAAATTAATTCATATCATATATCAATTCCATGGTGTTATAATGAATAAAATGCTTGTTAATGTTTGTCCTCTCAAAATGGATGTGATATATACATAATGATAAGAAATATGAAACCTACAATAACACAAGTATTCAAAATAAATCCTTGGGTTATTATAAAACTCTACACATGTATAGATTTAGCACTAAGGGCCAATATATGGATGTAGTTACTATAAAATCCCAGACCCCAATACTCCAAAGTAGATGGTAACTTTCTTGCATTAGTATGAGATACGATAAATCACACCTTGGAGAACTAAATTGTTTACTTTTCTTAGAAAACTAGATACATACTTGAATCTAAAATTTTATTATAAAACCTAAAATACTATATTGTATTTTCTTTGATAACACCATTATTCCCTTTATCATATCCTTATATATCAATCATAATACACTTTTTGGAATCCTAGGGAAAGGAAACATAAGAAATAGGTGATCTCATATTCCCAGTAAGGGTATGTGTATATTGAAAACTAAATAATACGTGAATAATATGGAAGTGATAAATTAAAATTAAATAATTCATCATATAAATAAACAATACAACTTTATATGGTCATGTGTGAAAATTATACTTGACCAAGTAGAGAAGCATCATTAGTGTTCCTTAAAAACATAATTTGAGTATCTTGAGCACATAAATAGAGGTGAATTAAAATAAAATAAGTAATTTATATAAATAACTAGATAATAATTAAATATTTTTTAAGCTACAAATATAAATAATTTCTCCATTGTAGACTTAAATATAAATAATCCCGAACAATGTTGAGATTGTGAAATAAAGCCTTACTTCAAGCCTGAATTCATTTGTAAATTTATAAACAATTCATATAATAAATATATATTTATTATTAAACTATTCAAAAACTATAATAATATATATCATACCATATATTATTTACTGATAATATTTTATCACCCATTTGTTAACAATTTGTTTAAAAAATGACACTTCTGGTTAAAATCTGCTTCGTTTTTTCAGTCCTACTTTTGTCATGGTTCCGTCATCTCCAAAATGATGATAATGATATAAATATAATAAATATTCATTATATAATTATATATAGTAACCTATAAAATGAATATATATAAAAATTAATTACACCATTCATAGAGATGATTGTACATACACATTAACATCACTTTCACTTTGCAACGGATGAAGTGAAAGATGGGAATATAATAATTAAAATTTTAAATTTAATTATTATGTCATATATATTTATTAATTATAAAATTATAAATATCCATATAAATATGTAATTAAAAATAATAATCACCTGACATCATGGAGGTGGTAGTCTACACATACGTATGAGAGACGTTATCATTTTTCATTTAATGGGAATGATGGTGGGTAATGGTGGTTTCATAATAAAAATAATAGATATGTTTATTTATTATAATTAATCAATAATTTCATCATAATATCCATAAATTTAAAGTATTTAAAATAATAATTAAATAAATAAATGATTGATTAATGAGATTACCTATTATTTGAAAGAACTCATTTATATCAAATATTATATACATTAGGGTTGGCCATTAGTGAAGAAAAAAACCTATGGAACGTTTTTAGGGATATGGGAAGATAAATGGGTATTTATTGGTGGATATTAGTTTCTCAATGTGGTTTACAGAAGATATTAAAGGGTTTTACATTAATAATTTAGGGGAGGGTTACTCTTTGAAATTCTTAAAAGATTGAAATAATAAAAAGTCATTATCTATAAAACTAATTCTAAATATCCATTGATTGAAATATTAAGTATTATATAGTTTAAATAACATAAAATAATAAAATTTTGATATGTTTATGTAGTGTTTAAACCCTTTGTTTTGGTTTAACCCCTTACTTAACCAATTTTATAATAAACCACCGTAACGACATTTTAAATCAATTTTTTTAATGTTTACGTATAAGGTAGAAATTGGATTGTAAATGGATATTTTATTATAATTTTGATCATGTATTATCCCCCACTTCCACTTTTATAACTTTTTTGATTTTTAAATAATTTAATAAAATATTATTTTTATAAAATATCATTAATGTCATTTTTGACACAATTCATTTGATTTGAATTTAAAGAAACATATAAAGGATGTAATTAGATTAAAATCCATTAAAACATCTCTCATAGGTTATATTAATCTATAAAATATTTGTAACACCATAAATCACTCAAGTAATAATACTTTTACTATTTCCAAAAATCATTTATTTTATTTTTCTATTAATGAAGGAAATGTTATGTGAGGGTTGTGTAAGAATGTAAAGTAATTATATAATAACTAAAATATATATATAAACAAAAATATTAAAAATAATTCAATTATTCTAAAAATAAAAATTAATATTCATTCAAAACATTATTATTTTCCTATGTGAACACATAAGAGATATTTAAAAGCAAGAGAGTGACATTTTGTATTTTTAATTAAATTAAATATTATATAGCACATTTTCTTGGACAAGTGTACCTTAAAAAGCATATTTTATGAATAAAAAGATAAAGGATGAATTTAATTCATTAAATAATAATTTATATGAGAAATCGTGACCTTAACTCTTATTTTTAGCATATGTTAACCCGTTTTACCTTTTACCGAGGTGGTAAATTTTACCAATATTACTATTTTTAAGGCCTAAAAATAAAATGTTTGTATTTAAAGAATTTATATTTTAACATCTCGATAAGCTCCCATCTCCTATATTTAACTTCCTAAAATACCAATAACTATAATTCATACTTTATAATAAACCTAATCATTCTATCACACCTTAAATATTCATTCAAATATCCCTGTATATTAAACTTTTCTAGATGAATAGAGAATGATAAATTTGGAGCCTCATCCCACAACTCATTATTTTGATCTGGTCAATATGTAACACATAAATGGTTCCTAATTATTATCATTATATCACAATCAATGTCTAGCTCATGAATATTTTTGGCCTTCTTCTGTAGTTTAAAATATTTCTTCTATTCCTATATAATATTCACTTGGATGGATAGTTGCATACTCATTTTATCATGACATGATTTCTCCATTACATAAATATGCCCAAATACATCCTTTTAAAATCTAGAAATATTAGAGCTTTTGTGATATCCATAATACATTAAAAATAATTATCCTTTTGACTTGGATTATCTTCCACCTTGTCCACTTTTCCGGGGTGGTATTTTCATTAGAGATTCATAATCTTCAATCAACTCCAACCATTTTCTTAGTCTCAAATTAAAATAATTATACATAAATATATAATTCATGTTTTTATGATCATTATATATATCATACATTTCACTATACAGATAATTCCACTATATCCTCAATTCATACATTACCATTACCAACTCTAAATCATGGGTCATGTAATATTCATTATTATTTTTTAATATTGGAGAGGAATATTATATAATTATTTCATTATACCTGAGTATTTATCCTAGTATCATTTATTTATTCTTCATTATAGATTGAAAACATTTATCTATTTTATGGTAGTTTAATCATCGGTGTGTTGACCACCATTCTCTTGAGTTCTTTAAAAATAACTTCCCAACCATATATACATAATAAATTAACCCATTTATAAGTCCAATTTGTGATTTTATTAGATAATTTTGAGAAATCTCTCACAACTAATCATTAGTATCCATCCAATCCAAGGAAACTATATATCTATTATATCATTTTTGATCTAGGATATTTCCCAACAATTTTTATATTTTAATAATCCATCTATATAACATCATTTGAGATTATATAACTCAAGAATCAATCTTTTTAAAGATAGATTTATCACTTGGTAAATTTATCATAAAACGTATACTTCCTCAGGGTTTTAAACAAAATTCTAAAATGTTCATCATGCTCTGCATTTCTCCTTGAAAATAATAGAATAATATCAATAAATACTACAAAAAAAGATCTATATAATATATGAAGACTCTATTAAATTAATCCATGATTATAGTGGAATAATTGGTAGGGATTAATGGAATTACTTTAAATTAATAAAAACCATACCTCATACAGATGGTTATTTTGGTTATATCATTCGTCTTTGTTCTTTTCTGATGATATCCAGATTAAATATTGTTCTTGGAAAAATATATATCTCTCCCTAATTGTTCAAACATATAGTTGATACTTGTTTTAGGAAACTTATTCTTAAAAGTGATATTTTTATGATTCAAATAATTAATAAAAATATTCATTGACCATATTTCTTCTTAATCAAAAGAATGGGTTTACCCCATGGTGAAGCACTAATCCAAATGAATCTCTTAGATTTTTTTGGAATTTATTCTTAAATTCATACAACTAAATTGAATACACTCTTTATGAATACATTTAAATAGTCATAAAACTATTTATTAGATCAATTGAAAACTAAAACCCACTATTTGGGAAAAGATTAGGAAATTATTTAGGAAATACATCTGTATATTATTAAAAATTGGGAACCTTTTCAATGTTGTGTTTCTATCCAACCATTTAGTATAAATATGCTACATGCATTGGTATAATAATTTATATTTTGTATGTAATTTATATTGTTAATTCAGTTTCATCCTCACGATGATATATGATTGAAGATTAATTCATAATATTGATTATAACTTCTCTTCCTCGGTAATTGATATGGGCTACATACTGAGAGAAAGAATCTATACCCAAAATTAATTTGAATTTGACTAGAAGAATAATAAAAAGATTTTTATGAAGAAAACTCTCATAAAACACTATTGTATATGATCTATAGAACTATGATAAATCGTGCTACCACTATGAGTTTTCACCACTAACTCAATATCTTATCTTTGAGGTGGTGATGTATTAAAAACATAAAATTCTTTTAATATAAAATTATTGGTAGAAGCGTAATCTAATAAAAACATAAAATAATAGAGTGGATTTTATACCTATCACCACATCACTAAGAATTAAAAATTGGTTTTAGTAATTGTGCAACCACAACCTTCCCTTCATGGATTCTTTTATGGTAATTTCCCTTGAAGTTTGGGGAATTTGTTGGATAAGTGCTGCATATTCTTACAGTTAAAGAGTTTTTCATTGACGGACTCTCCCTTACCCTTTCATTTATGATCATGATTTCCTTTTTCTCTGTATTTTATGAAACCTTATTTTACTTTTAATCTTATACCAAGGTGTTTCTCTCCCCAACAATCACATGTTGGAAAATTCTCCTTTTTATTCTTCCCCATAACAATTTTCTCTCTACGATCCCCTTCCTCTATTGATTTTTTTAATCTATAAGATATAGATAATTATTTATCTATAGTTATAAAACATGATATGTTTTCCACATATGATGATAATGATTGGAATACTAGTTACCTTCAAAGGATTTTCAAAAGCCCATCAAAGAAAAAATAAATATTTCTCAATAAATTATGTGTAGTGTTGAAAAAATTCCTTTCTAACCCAATAAAATTAGATTAATAATTAGAAAAAAATTCCACTTCCTTTAATATTAGACTTATTAGTTTTCTCCCCATATCCACTCATTAATCACAAGGATTTTTTTCCTTCAAAAAAAATTCTTTATATTACATCCATTACATGGTCTATATTTCCTCCCCATATATAGTGTTTTGAATCAATTAACACTATTTATCTATATCCCCAAAGATATGATACCCTACTATCACAACAATATCTCATTAATTACAATCCTAAGTAATAAACAAATTCTTTAAGTAACTTATCATTTTCTCAAATACAAATAGATTGTAGTCCCATTTAATGATGGAGAATGTTGATGCATAAAGAAGTCTAACATTGTTACACCAAATTGTGGATCAAAAATATTCTCCATATGGGTGAGTTTATTGGTAATAATGAGTTAACATGCCCAATATATTTATAAATCGTTTATCTCTAGCTATAACTCCAACTCCATCTTTATTTTTTTCCCTAGAGGGAAATCCCTACATGGATTAACTGTATTGATATGGTTACTATTTCTTCCACTACGTACAAATTATAAATAATTTAATACACTAGATTAGATCATAAAATTATAAAATATATTTTATAGTTTCAAAACTAGTGAAAATCTTAAGAAAAATTTAATATTTTATGCATAACTAATCTCAGAATCATAAACATGGGTTCTTTTGAAATTCTCTCAAATCATAAAAATTATTTTAAATATTTCATAATTTTTTGGAAATAAAATTCGAATTACCACAATAACATACCTTGGGTTTGTTAGTCCATTTTCATAGTAAGGGAACACTCATCATGAAATAGAATGATTGCTGAGATATACGAGACTAACACTTTTCAGTGTTATTACAAATAGACTCATTTGTTCCAAAAATTCATAAACAAGTAGTATCCAGAAAGGGATTTATTGAAACTCCCTGACCCCAGTTACCTAGATTCGGAACATTATTCTAATACATTGGTATGATTACAAGGAATCATGTCCTGAAGTACCGATCGGTTTAGCAGTCTTGGAAAATAGATTACATACATGAATGTTACATTACACATTATAACATACAAAACAACATAAATAATCCTTTATGAATGCCATTATTCCCTTGGCTTAACCCTACATATCAATCACAATACACTTCTTGGAATCCTAGGAAAAATAAATCATAGAAAGGGTTGAGCTCAAATGGTTAGTAAGGGTAAGCAATACAGCGGAAACTTTCATAAATAAGCATAAACATTTAAGGCTATGTATAACTAAAACAAAAGACCATGCGGGCTGGGTGAGTTGGTTCAAGGTGGTGGTGACCCATCGCTGAGGTTCTGGGTTCGAGCCCTCACAAAGGCAACACGCACCATTTGTCATCGAACCTCTCATCCCCTCGACTCCACAGGAACTGGCCCAAGCCCAAGGGTTGGCCACCTTCGGCCTAGCTGGGGACATGCGGCGCACAGGTGGGCAAGGCAAAGCCCTATACCTCGTTACCCAAAAACGCGTTTGATACCATTAGAGTCGCGACTCTTCTCAGACCTCATGATGGTTGAACCCTAGAGAATGTTGAGTGAAGATTCCCCCCCCCCCTCCCTGGCAGCGGTGGGAGGGGGAGGATGATTTGGATCGTCCGCCTCTGAAGTCCCGGACTGCTTTTGTTCCTTTTATGAACCCTAATTTTCTTCCAAAGTTCCTGGCGATTGCGCTAAATCCGAAAGTACCTGATCTTCACCTTGAAAATCCCCATCTTCCGATCTCTATGTCAGAGTTCTCTGAAGCGACGAGGCTTCTAGGCCTGACCCTGGTGGCTCGATTCAACTTTCGAAGGCCGTCGGTGGATGATTTTGATTAGTTTGTCTTTGGTAAATGGGATTTGAGAGACCGTGTGGTAGTTAGTCTTCCTAATAATTATCATTTCATAATCCGGTTTGATTCTGAAGAAGATCTGGTTAGTGCATGGTCCAGCACTCCCCGGCGATGCAATGGGTGCAAATTTCTCCTTTTTCGGTGGACGATCGACTTATGTATGAATCGTCACCCTACTTCCCTTCCGGTCTGGGTAAGTTTTCCTCATCTCCCCCTACCATTTCAAAATACAGGGATTCTTTGTATTCTTGGCAACATGATTGGTCGCTTCTGGTGTTCTGATGTGAACACTTCTACGCTGAGTCACCCAATTTACCCTTGACGCTGTGTTGAAGTGGATATTTCTCGACTTCCGGTTGAATGGGTTTGGATCTCTGTTGGGGAGGAGTTCCGATGGATGCAAGCGGTCATTTATGAATCCTGGATGGACTACTGCTCCAACTGCAAATGATTGGGACACTCAGCCTTCCGATGTCAAAATGGAGCCAAGCGTGGGCAGTCATCAGGACCGAATACGGGGACAGTGCATGAGAGGTGTGGCGTGGCTGTCACAGGTATGAATACTAGTATGGGTCTTCAGGACCAAATGCCTGATGATAAATCCGTAGGGGCTCCTACAAATCCCTTGGTGTCTGTTGTGTTAAATAGTCTTAGACAGGATATGGAAATGGGGAGTTTTTCAAAAGACATTATTCCTGGGGGCACGGATGGTGGTGGTGTGGAAAGCCCTTCTAGTAAGATGATGAATATTGTCCCTCAGCAAGAGCCGGAGGACTCTGCTGTGTAGGAGAAGGTTGTTCTTACTCCTGATGGTATTAGCCGAACTATTGATGGTGTGGATTTTCAGACCAGGGGGAGCAGCAGTGGTGGTATGAGTAAAGGCAGGAAGGTGGATGCTTTGGTTATATGCAAGGATCACAGGAGGACTCTAGTAGAGAAGGAGCTTGACTCTGCTGTAGCTAAGATAAGAGTGGGAGCATCGGAGGCCTTTTCTGGCAAAGGCAATGGCCAAGGAATGGCTGGCAGCGGTGTTTTGATAAATGTTCCCACGGGTAACCGATTCCAAGGATTAGGAAGTATGTCTCTGGATGAGGCGTCTATAGGCTATGATGTTAACAATAGGAAATTTGAAGCACATGAGGATGTTCCAGCAGGTAAGAAGGTGAAAAATGTTGTGCAGGAAGTTGTGGAGTACCCCCATTTTTTTGCTATGGTTGATCAGCGGGACCAGCTAGTGAAGTATCAAGAGGTGCAGATTCATGGACAATGGGGCGATCTTGCTAATAGTTATAACGAAAATGAAAATCCGTCATATAGCAACATTGTCCAAGGGGGAAGAAGATGTTAGCAGTAACCCAGGAAATTAAGAGTGCTTCTCCATGAGGAAAGATGAGGAAGGATTCTTCCCAATTGGCAAAGCCAATGGCTACTAGAGCTACCGTCAGGAATATGTAATCTCCTTCGGAATTTCAATCGCTGGATCGGTTGAACCTAAGAAGGATGTAAGCTAAAGTTCTGAAGAACTATGAAAGCTCGGTGTGGAAAACGGTGACTGCGGAAGAATCTAATTTTCATGGAAGTGGGTATGGGTGTGATTTTGAGGATATGTAGTGGTTGTTCTGGGTTTGTGATGCTTGTTTCTGGATCTTTTCTTTTATTTTCATAAATGGTCAGAGGTTTTGTTTCTGGAAAGGCTTTCTGGGTATAACTAAAACAAAAGCATTTTAAACTTGAACTTCAGCATAATATGGAAAAAAATAAAACGAAATAATTCTATTAACTTATTCACATGTATATTCTACTATTCGAATAATCACATGCAATTGCAATAACCACTTTCGTAATG
The DNA here is from genome assembly GCA_963277665.1 of Viscum album. Taxonomy (NCBI): domain Eukaryota; kingdom Viridiplantae; phylum Streptophyta; class Magnoliopsida; order Santalales; family Viscaceae; genus Viscum; species Viscum album. Next base: position 530,470,188 of record OY728159.1, on the reverse strand, counting down.
ATGGAATGTATAAAATCCAGACTATCATAACCGCATAGTCAAGGCCTTGTGCCAAGACTACAAATAAAATTTTTTCAAGGCCTTATGAAAAGACACTGGTTTGTCTCAGGAGACCTACCGATGCATCGAGGAGATATAGCAGGCTCCACCCGTCACTTATTAAGTCTAATTCATTCTCCATATGATTAGGTTTAAGTATAACATAGATATTCATATTAAAACTGGCATATGAAATGTCAACACTTTCTCCTTAAACCATTAATTGTATAAAAATAACACATCCACAGTTAAAAATATCACAAAACCTTTAATACTATATGAATGTTTTGTATCATAATAAATCAACTTCAAATAACCTTAAAATCCATCTAAGGATGTTGATATAGATAAAATGAAAACAATTTGAGAAAAATATCTCTTTTTTTAAATCATTAAAAATCCCCATAATTATAAAATAAAACATTTAATTTGAAAATATTATTATAAGATTGTAAGGGATTCTGAGACGATTTTATAATGGTAGAAAATATCCTCACCCTCCATATATGTTAAAAAAATACATTCTTACCATAATTTTTTTGAAAAGGTTAAAAAGGACCTTGTTGGGAAAATGACGGAAACATTCCATTATAAACTTCTTATAAAAAGTCAAAAAAGGGTATAAACGAATTTAACCAATAGTCTATATAATATTAAGAATGATTTGAAATAAATTTTTAAGACACATTGATGTTGATGATAAAGATTTCCTAGTAGATAATTACGTATAAACAACCTCAGATAATGAAGAGATTGTGAAATAAACCATGACCAATTGGGTAACTTACGAAACATACACAGCAAGAAAGAGGTATCATAAAATGAATATGTAAGAACACATAAATTAAAGTGTATTACAAAAAGAATAAAATTATTCATAATACATACACCACACAAAAGGTAATAGTGGAAATATGACATGAATCTCATAGGAATAAAGAGAGATGAAAACCCTTTATCCTGCACTTTCCTTTAGTCGAGGGTATGTTTAACTTCTTGTATGAAGATCTTAGTATTTTATTAAAGTATACCAGAACCATATTAATATTTATGATATCATACATGATTCATTTATTACTTTATACTAGCCATTTAATAATAATTTCCATGTTAAATTAACATTTCGGGTAATAATCACTTTCTTTATCGTACGTGTTTTAACTAGTTACTCTTGATTGTAACACTTAGATAAAGATTTAATTACTTCCAAAATATAAAACATTATTTGTATATCATATATATTTAGAATATAAATATTTATAGTAGACATGTATATGAAATGAAAAACACCATTTATAGAGATGGTAGTCCGCACGTACGCATAAACGTTGTTTCCGTTTTCATCTCGTATTGAACGGAACTAAGTGAATAAGATATATGTATGTGAATATATATATATATATATATATGTATATATCTCCAGTATCATTATTATTTCATATATTAGATACTTATTAGTAATATATATATTTTTATAATTGACGATGAATAGTGAACATGGAAATGAATCCTATCGAGTCGTGGAGACGGTAATCTGTATGTACGCATGAGGTACAATATCATTTCCTTAATGTTGTGGAATTGGATGGTATATTAATTTTATAGAGACATTATCATGTTATTTTCATTATTTATATACATATTACTCATCATTATATCCATCCAAATAACATAGTGTTGAATAACAAATTACACCACGACGTGGAGATGGTAAGCCGTATGTACGCACGCATGGTGATGTTATCATTCATAATATGGATAGGATAATGAATATAGTTGTTCCATATTTATAATAACATCACAGTATATATAATATAATTGATTTATTGTCTTATAATAGAAATAACAAAGAACTTGTAAGTGGAAGAATAAGAGAACTTGAAAGAGGGTGGTGAAGTAATTACCTCTTCTTCGTGTTCTTCCTTTTGATTTGATCAAAAGGGCTCTATAGGATGGCTTTCTGACCAATGGAAGGCCTATAGGATTATTTTAGGATAGTTAGGAGGATATTTTAGTAGTGTTTGTTCTAGATAAATGGCTTTAAATTTGTGAATTAGAGTGAAGGGGAGTTCCCTTTTATAAGAGGGGTGAGGGGCACCTTAGGAAAAAATTAAAATATTATTTTATAATAAATTAATTTTCGGTTTTTAATAGCTCCAAAATAAATTATTTTAAGGATAAGGTATGTATGGGTCTAAAAACTCTCTTTTAAAAGGTTTTAGACAGGTTTTGTCACCATATTAATCTTAATGTTTAGATTAAACTCTTAGTTAAATAGTTTAAATTTTATCGTGTCTTCTTGTATTATTACTCTATATGGTTAATAAACTTACTCTAAACATCCAAGAGAACCTCAAGTGGCTCATTATTGACATATATAATATTATTAAATCCCTTTTTCTTAACCTTAAATTTTTAGGAATATTATATCAACCAATAATATAGTATTTGTTTTAAATATTAATTTATGTCAATTTTGACACTACTTTGTTTTTTGTTTTTGTGGAAGACATCACAAATTGATAACTTTGAACAAGATACATCGAATCATCCCTATCATGTCATATTCACCTAGAAAATTCGTGGATTTCATAAAAACCTTGAAATTATATTTATATTAATATTTATAATACCATTTATTTGATTTTTCATGAATAAGGTAATTAATGCACCATCATTGTGTCATAAATAAATTTATTTATTTAATGTCTAAAAATTGTAAATAAAATCCCATGATGTAGGAAATATTTTTAAATTTCTAATGAATGTTTATAATCGAATTTATCGTATGAATAAACCTATATTAAAAATGTTTTAGTTATTAAACATTGATTTTAACTCTATTAAATCTTCTTTTAATTAAATAATAATAAATGTCCTAATCTAATAGAAGTGGACCTAAATGATAATATATTATTCATAAAGTTGTTTCTGGTCAAGATTCACTTGTCCAATAGAATTATGACATGTGTTATGGTAATATTAATATCATTTTTACCTTTAATTACCCTATCTACTTTTAACTGTGGTAAATAAAAGTAAAGAGATATGGTCCTTCTTACTCTTTGGATCATACGTATTGCTGGAGTTCACATTCCTTAATCTAGGCACCATTTCTATACAATGGCATACACTAGGTCAGTTTATGAATTGCAATGAATAATTCCAAACTTTTCAAGTACCTAACATAAATTGAATAGTTTATGGATATAATCCATAAAAATATTTACTTTGAGGATATATATACTTGTAAATCATTCATAATGATTTATAAAGAAAATGAGAATTATCCAAAGCATATCCCCTGGGAGTGTCGTAACCAAGAGTGCAGTAAGGCTCGTTGTCATTCACCAGTTCCCGTTCGAGTCTAGCTCAAAGCGGTGTTTTTAGGTTTTACCCCTAGGTACATTTGTGCTAGAGCCGCCTCTACCTGATCGTATCCAGACAGGGAAGTATTTTCTTTGAAAACTCACCAAATCTTTACATTACCAATGTTCTTGGAAGTTCTTCTATACTAATCCTCAAATTCCATCTTAGGGTAATGTTCTCTAATCAGAGTTTATCTAAATATAGTTTCCTAGGTTATTGTTAAACTTCCTCTGATACCAACTGTAACACCTCGACCCCAGTTACCCAGAGTCGGTGAATTATTTTAATACATTGGTATTATTACAAGGAATCAAGTCCCTATGGACCGATCGGTTTAGCAGCCTTTGATAATAGATTACATACATGAATGTTACATTAAAATTATAACATACAAAACAATATAAATAATCCTTTGTGAACGCCATTATTCCCTTGACTTATCCCTACATATCAATCACAATACACTTTTTGGAATCCTGGGAAAAATAAAACATAGAAAGGGGTGAGCTCAAATGCTCAGTAAGGGTATGCAATACAACAGAAAATTTCATAAATAAGAATAAACATTTAGGGCCATGTATAACTAAAAAAGCCTTTTAAACTTGAACTTCAACATAATATGGCAAAAAATTGAAATAATTCCATTTAATTATTCACATGGATATTCTACTAGTAGAATAATCACATGAAATATCAATAACCACTTTCATAGTGATGGAATGCCAAATTCTAGACTATCATAACCATATAGTCAAGGCCTTGTTCCAAGACTACAAATAATATTTTGTCAAGGCCTTATGCCAAGACACAAGTTTTTATCATGAGACCAACCGGTTTATCGAAGAGCTATAGAGGGATTCACCTGCCACTTATTAAGTCCAATGCATTCCTCATATGAGCAGGTTTAAGCATAACATAAACATTCGTATTAAAACTAGCATACGAAATGTCAATAATTTCTCCATAAACCTTGAATGGTATAAAAATAACACATCCATATTCAAACATATCACAAGAACCTTCAATACTATATTAAATTTTGGTATCATAATAAATCAACTTCTAATAAGCTTAAAATCCATCAATGGATGTTGATATAGATGAAATCAAAACAATTCGAGAAAAATATCTCTTTTTTTTAATCATTAAAAATCCACATAATTATAAAATAAAACATTTACTTTGAAAATATTCTTATAAGATTTTAAGGGAAGATTCGATGATTTTATAATGGCGGAAAATAGCCTCACCCGTAGTATAAGTTTAAAAAAGACATTCTTACCTTAATTTTGTTGAAAAGGTTAAAAAGGACCTTGTTTGGAAAACGACAAAAAGATTCATTTACAAACATCTTATAAAAAGTCAAAAAAAAGGTATAAATGATGTTAACCCATAGTATGTAAAATATTAATAATGATTATAAATACATTTTTAAGAAACATTTATGTGGATGATAAAGAGGTCCTAGTAGATAATTACGTATAAACAACCTCAGATAATGAAGAGATTGTGAAATAAACCCTTACCAATTTGGTAACTTACGAAACATACACCCCATTAAAGAGGTATCATAAAATGAATATTTAAATACACATAAATTAAATTTTATTACACAAATAATACAACTATTGGTAGTACATACACCACACGAAAGGTAATAGTGGCAATATGGCATGAATCTCACAGGAATAAGGAGTGGGACGAAAACCCCTTACCGTGCACTTTCCTTTAGTAGAGGGCGCGTTTAACCTCCTGTATGAAGATCATAGTATGTTATTAAATTATAACAGAACCATATTAATATTTATGATATCATACATGATTCATTTATTACTTTATACTACCCATTTAATAACAATTCCCATGTGAAATTGACATTTCAGGTAATAATCGCTTACTCTATCGTACGTGTTTTAACTTGTTACTCTTAATTGTATCACTTAGATAAAGATTTAAGTACTTATAGAATATAAAAAATGATTTATATATCATATATATTTATAATATAAATATGTATAATAGACATATATATGAAATGAAAAACACCGTTTATGGAGATGGTAGACCGTACGTACGCATAAACGTTGTTTCCGTTTTCATCTCATATTGAACGGAACTAAGTGAATACGATATATGTAAGTAAATATATATATATATAACTATTCATATGTATATATCTACAGTATTCTTATTATTTCATATATTTTATACTTATTATTAATATATATTTTTTTATAATCATCGATGAATAGTGAACGTGGAAATGAATCTCATCATGTTGTGGAGACGGTAATCCGTACGTACGCACGAACGACAATATCATTTTCTTAATGTTCTGGAATTGGATGGTATATTAATTTTATAGAGATATTATCATGTTATATTAATTATTTATGTAAATATTACTCATCATTATTTCCATCCAAATAATATAGTGTTGAATGACAAATTACACCCTGGCCTAGAGACGGTTAGCCATACGTACGCACGCATGGTGACGTTATCATTCATAATATGGATAGGATAATGAATATAGTTGTTAATTATATATAATAAGATCACATTATATATATGATACTGGAGTTTTTATTTTATAATGGAAACAACAAAGAAATAGTAAGTGGAAGAATAAGAGAACTTGAAAGAGGTTGGTGAAGTCATTACCTCTTCTTGGGGTTCTTCCTTTTGATTTGATCAAAAGGGATCCATATAATGGCTTTATGACCAATGTAAGGCCTATATGATGAATTTAGGATAGTTGGGAGGATATTTGGGACGGGGTTCACTGAGTGAAATGGCTTAGAAGGTCTGAATTAGAGTGAAGGGAGAGTGCCCTTTTATAAGAGGGGTGAGGGGCACCTTAGAAAAAACTTAAAATTATATTTTATAATAAATTATTTTCATTTTTAATGGCTCCAAAATGAATTATTTAATGGATATGGTGGTAATGGGGAAAAAACTCTCAACCAATAGGTTTTAGACAGGTTTAGGTCACCATATTAACCTTAACTTTTGGATTTAACTCTTAGTTAAATAGTTTAAATTTTACCGTGTCTTCTTGTATTATTACTCTATATGGTTAATAAACATACTCTAAACATCCAAGAGAACCTCAGGAGGCTCATTAATGACATATATAATATATTTATTCCCTTTTTCTGAACCTTAAATTTTTATAAATATTATATCATCCAATAATATAGTATTTGTTTTAAATATTAATTTATGTCAATTTTGCCGGTATTTGGTAATTTTTTTGTGAAAGTCATCAAAACATGATAACTTCGAAAAATATACATTAAATCATCGCTATCATGTCATATTCACCTAGAAAATTCTTGTATTTCATAAATACTATGAAATTTTATTTATTTTAATATTTATAATTTCATTTATTTGATTCTTTCATGAATAAGGTAATTACTACATCATCATTGTGTCATAAATAAATTTATTTATTTAATGTAAATAAATTATAAATAAAACACCATGATTTAGGAAATATTTTTATCTTTCTAATGAATATTTATAATCAAATTTATCTAATGAATAACACTATATTAAAAATGTTTTAGTTATTAAACATTGATTTTAACTCTTTTAACACTTCTTTGAATTAAATAATAACAATTTTCCTAATCTAATTTAATTGGGCCTAAATGATAATATATTATTCCTAATGTTGTTTTTGGTCGAGATACACTTGTCCAATAGAATTAGGACATGTGTTAGGGTAATATTAATATCCTTTTTACCCTTAATTACTCTATTTATTTTTAACCGTGGAAAATAAAAGTAAAAAGTTACTATTCACAAAAAATAATTTTTATCTTATTGAACCACATTTTACTCCTTGATATTAACTGTGTCTATCAGATTGTTGAAATTCAACTCATAGAAGCGGTAAAATAATGTTTTATGTAAATTTTCAAATTCTCCTAGGAGGTGGCTAAAAAACGGTGAAAAGTTCAATAAAATTTCTATATATCTAAAATTATTATAAACTGACTCCAATGAATTGAATTGAACATAAATAGGTATTATTTATCTAATTTGACCTAAAATAAATTTAAATAAAATCAATAATTATTTAAATAAAAATTCATTTTTAAACAATAACTCAGTGTTTTTTCATTATTCATCAAAAATTGAACATTTTCAGAAAAATACCAAAAGTACACCCTAGGATAATTTTGATATTCTGAATCCAAAAATGAAGTCTATTTTACCAAATTCAAAACATAGAAGTTTCATTTATTAATTTAATATTAGTTCCCGTTGTCAAAACCAAAAGGTGTATTTTTAAGAAACAATATCTATCAAAAGATTGACACTTCTGTATGTCTAATCTCAATCTGCAATTACTTAAAATTACCAGAATTGGATTAAATGGTAAAAATATAATATATTTATACTTCCAAACCATTAATGTTTATAATTTCACACTATAAATTATTTTGATTAAAAAATTTGTTTTCAATTAAAATATAGTATTTTTCACTATTCAACCAAATATGAAAGTTATCAAAAAAACACCAAAAATTTATTGAAACAAAAGTCTTATGTCCCGATTCTAAATAAGAAGTTTATTTTTTCAAATTAAATATATAAAAGTTTCAAATATTAGATTTAAAAAGGGTTCACCATTAAAAGGCGGTAAAAGTGCATTTTTAAAAAAATACTTCTTTTATGTAAAAAAATGAATTAGTTCTTACATTTTGTCTAAGAAACTCATAATATGGATTCTAAAATTATAAGGATTATATATAGTTCAAAATTTAGTTAATATTATTCATAAGCTCTTTTGAACGGCTAGTTTGGTAAGTTGTGGTGCGCTTGAACTCGGTGTTGCGTGTAGTGCAAGTTATTGAATTACTTTGAAGAAATAACGTACTTTGAAATCTTGGGGTGTTACATGTATTACAAAGAAAACGACATAATATCTCCCTTACCAAAACATTAAAATATTTTCCTTTTCAAATAATTATCCTCAAAGTCATTCATAGGGTAATATTTCCTAATCTATGTTTTCACAAATCTATTTCCCAATGTTTCTTCAAAACATCCTCAAATATCAATAGTAAAGGACCCAAGCATAGTATCCCATAGTTATTGGTTAATTTATTAAATTTTTACTAGATAAAAATGATCATATAACAATTATTGAATAGTTTATTAATCTTATAAAACTAGATACATACTTAAATTTCAAATTACATTTTAAAATTTAAAAGAAATCATAGTATTTTCGTAAATAACACCACCATTCACTTTAATATACTTTCATATCAATCAAAATACACTCCCTAGAATCCTAGGGAATGAAATTATAATAAATGGGTGTGATTTTATATTCTTAGTAATGGTATGTGTATAGTAGAAACTAAATAAGGCACGAATAATAAGGCAGCAAAAAATGATAATCAAATAATTCCATACAAAAAAACATTAGAATTAAAATTATTGATGGATATCATTACTATTCTGAAAATAAAATATTAATTAATAACATATTTTTTAATGATATAATTAATAATTTCATAAAAGTAAAACTTTCTATCAAGGCATCATGCCAAGACATCTAAAACATATCATTAAGGCCCCATTCTAGTAAATCTTACATAAATGGTTATGACCTAATCCAAATACCCAATCTAGTTGGTCACATGATGTAACGACCCAAAGTTTTTCAATGGAAAATTCCCTTCTTATATTGATGTCATAAAAACATAAAATAATGAACTACTAAGTGATAAGTGACCTTTAAACATAATTTTGTCACCCCTATGTTTTGAATTTTGAAAATCCAACATACACGTTTGTGTTCAAGATGTTTTTTGGAGTCTAATGAAACAAAAATAAATTTTGGTGAATAGTAACCTACCCCTATGAATAGTAACCTACCCTAATGAATAGTAAATAAGAGGAATATTACCTATGAATAATAAAATAAAATTTAGACATCTTAGAATGTGACAATTTGACCTTAGTAAACGTTTTTGGTAATTTATAAGTCATAAATAATTAATTATTAATTAATTAATTTAAAAGAATATTTATTTCCCTGGAATGTATTCATAAATTATTTAATCAATGTCTAATAGTTTTTAGATAATTTTATAAGAGCCTACGTAATTTTTGAAAGAACTATAAAATCAGTTGTAATCTTTAAAAACTGTTTTTTAAGTAAATTATGATTTTAATTAAATATTAAATTAATAATATTAAGGAATTATTTTTGAAAAATGGACTTCATTTTTGGATTCTACACGTCGAAAAATGGTTGGGGTAAATTTTTGGGAATTTTCTGAGATACTTGAATTTTTTATGAATAGTGGAATCCTATAATTCACAATAAATGCTAAATAATGTATTAATTGAGTCATCGATGATGTTATGCTGATGTAAGCCCACTTGGTTCGGGATTACATTATAAAATTACTATTATTGGTCATCCATGACTCACTATTCTTTTTCTTAGGTTAAATTAATAAACTAATCAATTTTATATTAAGGAAACCCCTCTCCCCTCCACTATAAAAGCCACCCTTCACTCCCTCTTTTCCTCACACCTCTCAAGCTCCAAGCCTTCTCTAAACTCTGCCCAAAAACCTTACCTAGATCATACCCCACGTCCAAAAGCTGCTGGTATCATCAAAAGACCAATCCTAGCTTCCTTAAGGAGGTTCTCAAGAGGAAGATTCTAGAGGTAATTTCCCTCCCTCTTCTCCCTTAATTTTTTCCTTTCAAGTTCAAGTTCCTTTCTTGATCTCTCCCTGCATATCTTCATCAAAATTGTTTTGTAACTCCAGAATTATACATATACTGTAAAATTTTGATTCTAATGGTATATTATATCACCCCACACCCTTTCCCTCTTCCTTTTTATTTTATTAAAGAGAACGTTGTTTATGAGGTGTTAAATTTATCACCTTCCAAAACAACATGTTCTCTTCTTCCATTTCTACCTTCAAATATGGTCATGAAAACATTTTTATGGTTGAACCAGAATATTTTATATGTATTATGTTCTATTTTATGTTCTGTAAATAACCTACGGCTATATTAATAAGTTAAAAGTTAAAACGAGTTCGTTGTGATCCAAAAACCGCTCAAATTAACCCAAATAATCTTCATTTAATTCTTATCTAATGATTCGTCCACATGGATCTAATATAACTCATTATAAAACCATTCAAGCTTCTGTAATATAATTAATAACATGTAATATCAGTTCTGGATGTTTACCCATGATCTACCAAAACATCAATTTAAGAATACAAGTGGACCGCTCAAGAAAACCATGAAAACGAACATCCCCGATCAATGTTTTTAAACTCTATAAGTCATCCAAAGGAACATAATATGAAATAATGAAACCAGAATGAACCTTATTAATGTATAAAAGGTTCTATAATTTCTAATTAATGAATATAATGTCATTATACAGGACATTAAAGAGAAGGAGGCATTCAAGTACAAGGTAAGGGGAAATCTCGAACCCAATTTTCTTCCTTCGAGTTCTCCCTCTTTCACTCCATTTTTGATATGGTTATACCTCAAAGATCATTTTTTCATCATTTAATTTACTTTTCTGGGATATAAATGTTTTTCACTGGTTTATATTTCCATCGAAATTTTTTCCAAAAGAACTCTTCCTTCAAGATCTCACCTTTTACCTTTCATTCAAGGTTGATGGTTCTTGTATCAAGTATGTTGTTCCCTCTTTCTTTTGGGAACCCAAATCTTATGAATGTGTTATTATGAGATGAAACCCATTACTTTCCATGGGTTATTTATGTAAATGTTTGATATGGGTTCTATGTGGCAATCATGATAATGATAATATCTTGATGTGACAGGTGCGCCCGAAATTATATAGCGCAATATGAATGTTTAAATGTGATGGGTGCGCCCTGAATTATACAACGCGCCAATGCATTGGGTAAAGTGATGAATCTCATGATTAAATGTGAAATGATGTGGGAACAAGATTCTAGCTTTGTTCACAAGTATGTGTGGTAGTTAACCACTAAGACATGATGTTTCATTTTTATGCATTGACACATTTCAAGTTTATTGTTTATGCTCCTCTCATGTTCATGATCTTTTTCCTATGTCATGCACACCCCATGATGTATTGTTCTTATCTATCCTCTTACTGGGATTTTAGCTCACCCCTTTTGATGTATATCCTCAGGTGGCTACATGAACTAAGAAGAGGACAAGTGCCACTAAGAATCTTGTGAATAAGAAATTAAATAAATGTTTATGGTTGATATTGTATTTGTTATGTATTGTCCTAGTTTTTCCAAGACACTAAACCTATGGCTCCTCATTGTGTAATAATATTATGTTGTTTATCTTTGAAATGATGTAATAGTAAAGTAAGAAAAGGCTGGGGCACTATAGTTGTTATCAAAGGGAGGTTTAGTTAATTTGGGAATTAGGATTAGTAACCCCTAGAGAAAACCTCTAGCATAAGAATAAGTACAAATATGTACACAAGAATATTTACCTAGGGATCCCATATGTTATGTTTTTGGTATAATTGTTTAAAAGAAGAAGTTATTCATGATTTTTTTACTTATGTTTTGTTCTAACCTTTTCTATTTTAGAAAATGGTGGGAACGAGGAGAGATCAGGCCAACAACTCTTGCGAGGGCCAATGCAACTATTTCCAGAACGACATCGCCAATGATTTTGGAGGAGGAGTTCAAAACATCATGGTGATGCTTACCCAATTATCTCAGGTTATGAATAATAACCATAACAATGGGGAACTTCCTCCTTCACCAAAGAGGGATCAACTCGCAATCTAATGTTTTATGCGGCAACGACCACCAACGTTTTGTGGATCTTCCGATCCACTAGTTGCGGAATAGTGGGTCAACTCCATGGAAAAGATATTTTCTGTTCTTCACTATTCCGAGATGGAGAAGGGTACTCTAGCCATTTATCGTCTAGATGGAGAAGCTGATCAATGGTGGGCTTTGATTAAGAACACCAAGCCAAGGGAGGAAATTAAAGACATGGAATGGGAATACTTTAAGATAATGTTTCTTAATAAGTACTTCCCAAGCACTCTTCACATGAGGATGGAGAGAGAATTCATAGAGATCAAGAATAAAGAAGGAGAATCTTTCACAACCTATGAAGAAAATTTCACAAGGCTCGTAAGGTATGCTTCGGGTTTTGTTATCAATAATGATAGAAAAATTGATAGATTCTTTAGTTTATTAAAACCACAACTTTGAAAGGCTCTTGCAATTTGAGACTTTGGGAGTTATGAAGAAGTTGTTTGGTGTGATCTCAAAGTGGAGATGGAGTTTGGAGAATGGTCCCATGGCTATGGTGATAAGAAAAAAAATATGGAGTTTCAAGCCGGTGGATCTAATGAAAAAGGTGGGAAGAAAACACAACGACCCACATGCCAAAAATGTGGGAAGTTGCACCATGGGAACTTCCTCAAAGGGACGGGGAAATGCTTCAAGTGTGGGAAAGAAGGACACCTTGCTCACGAGTGTCGAAAAGACATGAAAAGGAAGGATAATGTAGCCGATGAAAGGAGAGAACCACTCATGGTTCAATTTGACAACTGTAGGGAGCTAGGGAACTATTCAAACCAGTGCACTAAAACTCGAGCTCTCGAGGGTAATCAACGCCAGCAACCACCAAATCCAAAGGAACAAGGGACGGAGGTGGATCATGATAATGAAGTCGTATAAGGTACACTTCCTATTCACTCAAGAATGGAAAAAGTCTTGTTTGATTCTGGTTCTACGCATTCCTTTATATCTTGCAAGTTTTATAGAACTATAGAATCGAAGCCCCAAAACCTTGAAGTAGAGATATCTGTAAAAACACCAAGTGGTGCAATCATTACAACCCAAGTGTTTGACTCTTCTCCTGTTGACGTATGTGGGAAGATTATTCTGGAAAATCTCGAAATACTTACCCTGGTGGAATTCAACGCTATAATGGGAATGGATTGACTCTCGTTATATAGAGCACATATCAACTGTCGGGAAAAGAAATATATTTTCATATTCCGAACCATCTCATGATCCTCTACAAATTCAAGGAAGACCATGAATCTCCTTTGAGAAATCCTTCAATGGTTTGGGTGTTGATTCCCTATGAAGAAACATACCTCTCCCAAATGGTTGAGTCGAAGGAAAGTTCCCACCTTGAGGAAATTCCCATCGTAATGGAATACAACGATGTATTTCCCGAAGAGTTACCCGGAATTCCCCCGGATCGTGAGGTAGAGTTCTCAATTGAACTCATACCTGGAGCTACTCCTGTCTCGAAGTGCCCCCTATAGGATGGCTCCTATCGTACTGGAGGAGTTAAAGAAGCAGCTGCAAGAGCATCTGTACAAAGGGTTCATACGCCCTAGTGCATCACCTTGGGGTGTGCCAGTGTTCTTTGTCAAGAAGAAGCATGGAACCATGCGGCTGTGTATCGATTATCGAGAACTCAACAAGATAACCATAATGAAAAAGTATCCTCTCCCAAGGATTGATGACTTTTTCGACCAGTTAAGTGGAGCTCACTACATCTCAAAGGTGGATCTTCATTCTGGAAATCATTAGGTAAAGGTGAAGAAGGAAGATATTCAGAAGACTGCCTTCCGTACAATGTATGGGCACTATGAGTTTTTGGTGATGCCCTTTGGACTTACTAATGCCCCTGCAATCTTAATGGATTTGATGAATAGAGTCTTTAGACATTACCTCGAAAAATTTGTGGTAGTGTTTATCGATGATATTCTCATCTAATTTAAGTGCAAGGAGGAACATGAAGAGCATCTAAGACTTGTGTTGGTGACATTGAGAAAGAATAAGTTGTACGCCAAGTTCAGCAAGTGTGACTATTGGATTAATCAAGTCACATTCTTGGGACATGTGATCACAAGTGAGGGAATTTTTGTGGACCCTTCAAAGACAAAGGCGATTGAGGAACGGCCCAGACCCTCTAGTGTCACAGAAATCCTTAGTTTTCTTGGATTAGCTAGGTACTATAGACGTTTTGTGAGAAACTTCTCACGATTGTCAAGCCCGCTAAAAAAGTTAACAAGGAAAGGGGTAAAGTATGTCTGGACGGATGAATGTGAGGGAATCTTCATAGAGCTAAAGAGAAGGATGATCACTGCACATGTACTCACACTACCGAAAAGTGGAGAAAGTTTTTTGATATATAGTGATGCTTTAAATAAAGGCTTGGTTTGTGAAAAATGATAATGTGATAGCCTACGCCTCACGACAGTTGAAGATCCATGAGCAGAACTACCTGACGCATGATCTACAGCTAGCATCCATGATTTTTGCCTTGAAAATCAGGTGGCACTACCTTTATGGCGAGAAGTGTGACATATACACCGACCACAAGAGCCTAATGTATATATTCACACAAAAGGAGCTCAACATGCGTCAAAGGATATGGTTAGAGCTAATCAAGGATTACAATTTCTCTATTCACTATCATCCTGGAAAGGCAAATAAGGTAGCTGATGCTCTAAGCAGGAAAGAACCTGCTACTCTCTCCATGTTGAGGATTGAGAAATACCCTATCTTCCTGGATATGCAAAGGATGGATTTGGGAATCGTAAGGACATGGGATACATCCTAACTTTCCCAAATGATTGCGCAACCATCCATCCAACAAAATATTAAGGAAGCACAAAGGGATGATGTGGAGATACAAAAGAGGGTGAATGCAGTAATGGAAGGGAAGATGCAAGAGTTCCATAACGACGATGATGGTGTGATTCGGTTTGGAACGCGGCTTTGTGTGCCTTCATCACTCGGGATAAGGAATGAGCTATTGGATAATGCACATAGCTCAACTTTATCTATCCATCATGGGAGTACCAAGATGTACCATGATCTTCGAGAACACTTCTGGTGGGATGACATGAAGAAGGAGATTGCGGAATATATATCAAGGTGTTTGGTTTGTCAGTAAGTTAAATCTAAGCGGAAAAAGTCCAAAAGTATGATGCAACCATTGCCTATACCCATGTGAAAATGGGAAATGTTACTATGGAATTTGTCACGGTTCTCCCGAAGAAGTCAAGAGGAAATAATGCGATATGGGTTGTGGTTGATCGACTCACCAAGACTGCCCATTTTATCGCTATTCGGGAAGACCTCTCACTTGAATAAATTGAAAGGATATATGTGAAGGAAGTAGTGAGATTGCACGGTGTTCCACTCTCAATTTTCTCTGACCGTGATCCAAGGTTCACATCTAAATTCTGGAGGAGCCTTCAACATGCTTTGAGTATTGAATTAAATTTCAGCACGGCCTATCACCCCAAAACGATGGTCAGTCTGAAAGGACTATTCAGACACTCGAAGATATGCTAAGAGCATTCTCTCAAGAATTTAAAGGAGGATGGGATCAGCACCTCCCATTGGTTGAGTTCTCATACAACAATATCTTCCACTCGAGTATTCAGATGGATCTGTATGAAGCTCTTTATGGGAAGCGATGTAGAACTCCAACCTTTTGGTATGAAGTTGGAGAACAAAAGCTACTTGGACCCGATCTTGTGCAGGATATGACAGAGAAGGTTCAGGTCATCCAGAAACACATCAAATCTGCTCAAAGTCGGCAAAAGAGATATGCTGACAACTGTTGAAGGGACTTGGAGTTCGACGTTGGAGATAAATTCTTCCTTCGAATATCTCCATGGAAGAGAGTCATGCGATTCGGGAAGAAAGGAAAGCTAAGCCCAAGGTACATTGGCCCCTTTGAGATCCTTGACCGCATAGGATCCGTGGCCTATCGTCTGGCACTTCCACCTAATATGGCTCAAGTTCATGATGTGTTTCATGTATCACTACTGAGAAAGTACATACCAGACCCCTCACATGTATTAAAGTCAGAGGTGGTACAGCTGGAAGATGATCTCTCCTATGAGGAGCAGCAGGTAAATATTTTGGACCAAAGTGATAAGGTTCTACGCAACAAGACAACCCGCCTTGTCAAAGTGTTGTGGAGGAACCATAAGTTTGAGGAAGCAACTTGGGAACCAGAAGAGGCAATGAAGGAGAAGTACCCTCACCTGTTTGTGTAAAGTGAAATTTTTGGGGCGAAATTTCTTAAGGGGGGAAGAATGTAACGACCCAAATTTTTTCAATGGAAAATTCCCTTCTTATATTGATGTCAAAAAAACACAAAATAATGAACTACTAAGTGATAAGTGACCTTTAAACATAATTGTGTAACCCCTATGTTTGGAATTTTGAAAATCAAACATACACGGTTGTGTTCAAGACGGTTTTTGGAGTCTAATGAAACAAAAATAATTTTTGGTGAATAGTAACCTACCCCAATGAATAGTAACCTACCCTTATGAATAGTAAATAAGAGGAAAATTACCTATGAATATTAAAATAAAATTTAGACATCTTAGAAAGTGACAATTTGACCTTAGTAAACGTATTTGGAATTTTATAAGTCATAAATAATTAATTATTAATTAATTAATTGAAAAGAATATTTATTTCCCTGGAATGTATTCATAAATTATTGAATCAATGTCTAATATTTTTTAGATAATTTTATAATACCCTACAAAATTTTTGAAAGAACTATAAAATCAGTTTTAATCTTAAAAAACCGTTTTTAAGTAAATTATGATTTTAATTAAATATTACATTAATAATATTTAGAAAACTATTTTTGAAAAATTGACTTCATTTTTGGATTCTACACGTCGAAAAATGGTTGGGGTAAATTTTTGGTAAATTTCTGAGATACTTGAATTTTTGATGAATAGTGGAATCCTATAGTTCACAATAAATGCTAAATAAGGTATTAATTGAGTCATCGATGATGTTCTGCTGATGTAAGCCCACATGGTTAGGTATTACATTATAAAATTACTATTATTGGTCATCCAAGACTCACAATTCCTTGTCTTAGGTGAAATTAATAAACTAATCAATTTTATATTAAGGAAACCCCTCTCCCCTCCACTTTAAAAGCCACCCTTCACTCCCTCTTTTCCTCAAACCTCTCAAGCTCCAAGACTTATCTAAACTATACCCAAACACCTTCTATAGATCATCCCCCACGTCCAAAAGCTTCTGGTCTCATCAAAAGACCAATCCTAGCTTCATTAAAGAGGTTCTCAAGAGGAAGATTCTAGAGGTAATTTCCCTCCCTCTTCTCCATTAATTTTTTCCTTTCAAGTTCAAGTTCCTTTCTTGATCTCTCCCCACCTATATTCATCCAAATTGATTTCTAACTCTATAATTCTACATATACTGTAATCTTATGATTCTAATGATATATTATATCACCCCACACCCCTTCCCTCTTCCTTTTTATTTTATTAAAGAGAACGTTGTTCATGAGGTGTTAAATTTATCACCTTCCAAAACAACATGTTCTCTTCTTCCATTTCTACCTTAAAATATGGTCATGAAACCATTTTTATGGTTGCACCAGAATATTTTATATGTATTATGTTCTATTTTAAGTTATTTAAATAACCTATGTCCATATTACTAAGTGAAAAGTTAAAATGAGTTCGTTGTGATCCAAAAACCGCTCAAATTAACCAAAATATTCTTCATTTAATTTTTATCTAATGATCGTCCACATGGATCTAATATAACTCATTATAAAATAATTCAAGATTCTTTAATATCATTAATAACATTCAATATTAGTTTTGGATGTTTACCCATGATCTACCCACAAGTCAACTCAAGAATACAAGTGGACCGCTCAAGAAAAACATGAAAACGAACATCCCTGATCAATGTTTTTAAACTCTATAAGTAATCCAAAGGAACATAATATCAAATATTGAAACTGGAATTAACCCTATTAATGTATAAAAGGTTCTTGAGTTTCTAATTAATGAATATAATGTCATTATAAAGGAAATTAAAGAGAAGGAGGCATTCGAGTACAAGGTAAGGGGAAATATCGAACCCAATTTTCTTCATTCGGGTTCTCCCTCTTTCACTCCATTTTTGATATGGTTACACCTCAAAGATCATTTGTTCATCATTTAATTTATTTTTATGGGATATAAATGTTTTTCACTGGTTTATATGTCCATCAAAATGTTTTCCAAAATAACTCTTCTTTCAATATCTCACCTTTTACCTTTCATTCAAGGTTGATGGTTCTTGTATCAAGTATGTTGTTCCCTCTTTATTTTGGGAACCCAAAGCTTATGAATGTGTTATTATGAGATGAAACCCATTCCTTTACATGTTTTATTTATGTACATGTTTGATATGTGTTCTCTGTGGCAAGCATGATAATGATAATGTTATGATGTGATGGGTGTGCCCATAATTATATAGCGCAACATGAATGTTTAAATGTGACGGGTGCGCCTGGAATTATACAGCGCTCCAATGCATTGGGTAAAGTGATGAATATCATGAGTAAATGTGAAATGATGTGTGAACAAGATTCTAGCTTTTTTCAAAATTATGTGTGGTAGTTAACCACTAAGACATGATGTTTCATTTTTATGCATTGCCACATTTAAAGTTTATTGTTTATTCTCTTCTCATGTTCATGATCTTTTGCCTATGTCATGCACACCCCATGATATATTGTTCTTATCTATCCTCTTACTGGGCTTTTAGCTCACCCCTTTTGATGTATATCCTCAGGTGGCTACATGTACTAAGGAGATGACAAGTTCCACTAAGCTTGTGAAGAAGAAATTAAATAAATGTTTATGGTTGATATTGTATTTGTTATGTATTGTCCTAGTTTTCCTAAGACACTAAACCTCTGGATACTCCATGTGTAATACTATTATGTTGTTTATCTTTGAAATGATGTAATAGTAAAGTATGAAAAGGCTGGGTCGCTATACATGAGAAATAGGGATTCATCAAAGTGTTATATAATTCTGATCCCCATCTATCACTTAATATGTCCAATTCATTCCTCAGATGAATAAATAATACAAATTAGTCAATATGCCTTAATCAAATCCATAACTATCTATGTTGGATGATATTACATAAAAAATATCAACACATTCCTCAATAAAACTAATCTTAATCCATATTAATAAACTTTGTGGTAGGAATTAGAAGATTATATCCTCATTAGAGCATAATATTTAATAAAGTATATTGCAAAGATGAAAATATTTAAAAAAATATCGAGAAATTTTCTTCAGGAAAATAAAAATTTTACTTTGAATTCAGGTAACAAAAATATAAAATTTCCAAAAAAAGAAAAAAAAATTAGTTGAAAAGAAATTTGTCAAATTATAATTTAATATTCATAAAAATGACTTTTCATGATAGTGGAAAATTATATAAATTTTAGATAATTTAAAAAACATTACTTTCACACTTTTCTAAAAAGAATAAAAAACACCTCATTCAGAAAAGTACAAGAAAATTAAATTAATTTTTTTTTAAAAGAAGTCTAGAATTTCATGAAATTCCTTTAAAAATCATTATAGAGTAGTAAAACATTCATTAAACCATTTTATGAAACCTATGGTTTGGGGTGAAAAATATTCTCATCCAAATAGAAAAAAAATCTGGTTTCACAATTATAAATTTTAGATATATTGATGGTTCTATACCAATGGATTGAAAGAACCATTGGTATAAGAACCATAAACCAACTATTTGGGAAATTCTCTAGTATAGGAATGTACATGGAGACCTATACCAATGGTTTGAACAAACCATTGGTATAGGTAATTTTCTTGTACACCTATACCAATGGTTTGGTTAAACATTTGGTATAGTTAATTTTATAGCCAGTAGTGCCAATAGTGTGACCAAACCGTCGGTATAGTTAATTTTCCTTGAAAACTTTACCAACGATTTGTTCAAAGCTTTGGTATAAATAATTTTTTTGACACTGATTCCAACAGTTTAAGAAGACTATTGGTATAGTTTGGGCCACTATTTAGGCATAATAATAAGAATAAGAAGAATAATAAATAATAATTCAATTTAGAAAATTTTAAACACGCACAAAATATATATATATATATATATATATATATCATGAAATATATCATATCATAGTTGTAATGTAATTAGAATATATGGAGGATGTTGTGAAATAAATACCCAGTGTTCTATTGTTTATCAATAAAAGACCTATATTAGTGGTTTGAAAAGAATAGTTGGTATATGTGGTGAAATATTGATAAATAATAATAATAATAAATAATTGAATTTATAATTTTATATACACATATATATTAACATATAAGATGTACTAGGATAGTGGTAATGTTTTTGGAATATAAGAAGATGGTTGAGGGATTAATACCTAGTGTTGGGTTTTTTTAATAGAATAAGTATACCAATATTTTACCTATACCTTTATTATATGTAATTTTTTGGAAACCTATTCCAACAGTTTGGGAAAAACACTACTATAGGAAATGACATTATTTATGAAAAATAATAATAATAATATACCATTCAATATTTATTTTTTAATATACTCACACATATATTTATATTTATATATATTAACATATAGGATTATTTATGATGTTTCTATAATTGTTAGAATATAATCATGAGGTCTTGGGGTCAATAGCCAGCACTAGATTTGTTTCACAAAGGACCTTTACCCATGGTTTCACCAAACATTTGATATTGGTCTTTCCTTCTAAATTTCCTATACCAATGGTTTTCAAACCATTAATATAGGTATTATATGCCAAGGTTCATTCAAACCCTTGGTATATCTCTATACTATCATAGAATAACCCAATGGTCACGAAAACTGTTGATATAGGTAAATCCAAAGGATTAAGGTGCCGTACCAATGGTTCAAAACTGTGGGTGTATGCTCTTTCTAGTAATACTTTCCTTAAAAATATTTTGGTATCCTAAGTACATAAATTGAGGAAAATGAAAGGATTATTTAAATTTATAGGAATAATGAGGTAATAATAAAACATATTGGGTTTAAGGAAGAAATGTCAAACAAATCCTGGTACTCACTTAAATATAAACAATCCTAAAGAATGTTGAGATTGTGAAATAAACCCTTACCACTGGTCCAATTTTATTTTCTAAAAATTAAAATCTCTTGTATAAAAAATATAGATTTTCTATACTTATATTAAAGAATTTTAATCAAATATATCATATCAGATATGACTTACTTATTGTATTTTATCACCCTTTTATTAACAGTTCTTTCTTAAAATCATAGTACTAGGTGATAACTTGTAACGCCCCAACCCCAGTTAGCCAGAGTCGGTCCATTATTACATGACATTGGCATTATCACAAGAGATCATGTCTCTAATGACTGTTTAGTTTACTATCCTTTTAATTTCTAGATAAATACATAAGTTTTACATTATATCATGAATTAAAAACATCAACAACATTTTTTCCAATCTGTACACACTTATATCCTTAAACTATCTCTATAGGTCAACCATAAAATACTTCTTCACATCTTGGAGAAAATAAAACATAGAAAGGGGTGGGCTCAGATCCTCAGTAAGGATAACAATATAGAAAAACATTACAAAATAAGAATAAATATTTAGGGAAAATTAGAAGACTAAAACAAAAGCCTTTTTAAACATAAACATCATCATAATATGGAAATTATAAATCAAAATAATTCCAATTACTTATTCACATGGATATTCTACAAGTCAAATAATCACTTGTAATATTAATAGACAATTTCCTAATGATGGAATGCATAATGTCGGGCATCATAACCACATAGTCAAGGCCTCATACTAAGACTAAAAATAAGATTTTTTTCAAGGCCTTGTGATAGGACACTAGTTTTTCTATGATACCTACCTATGCATCTAAGAGTTATAGCAGCCTCTATCCATTACTTACTAAGTCCGGTGCATTCCTCATATGAAAAGGTTGAAACCTAACATAAACATTCGTATTAAAACAACAATGCAAAATGTTAATAATTTAAACGTAAACCATGAATGGTATAAAAATAACACATAAATAGTAAAACATACCACAAATCCATAAATATAATATGGAATATTGTATCATAAACCCACTTCAAAAAAGTGTAAAATCTATCAAAGGATGTTGACATAGTTGAAATGAAAACCATTTAAGCGAAATATCACTTTATATTTTTAAATCTTTTAAAAGTCACATAATTATAAAGGATAATATTTATTTTAGAAATATTATTATAAGAATATAAGGAAGGATTCAAAGGTGTTATAATGGTGGAAAATATATGCACACTCTGTATAATTTAAAAAACATTCTTTCCTTAATTTTTTCATAATGGTTGTAAAGGACCTTGTTTGGAAAATGACTAAAAGATTACTTTATAAACATCTTATAAAAATTAAAACAAGGGTTTGAATGACTTTAACCCATAGTATAGGAAATAATAAAAATGTTTTTGATATACATTTTTAAGAAACACGGATGTGGATGATGCAGAGGTCCTAGTAGATACTCACATATAATCCACCTTGGATAACAAAGAGATTGTAGAATTATCCCTTACCTTGTAATTTTCCTTGATTGAGGGTATGTTAAACTCATATATAATAGTTAAATCATATTTATTAAATTATACAAGATCCATATACATAAATATGATATCATATATGATATTATAATATTATTTTGTTAATAATATTTCAGTAATATCATTGTTTCAGGTATTAACTGGTTCATTTTCCTTTTATATGTTTTGTTATGTAAGTCATGTTTGTTATGGATAGGATTTATTTGATTCATATCCAGAATTAAATTATGTTCTTAAAAATTATTTTTAATCATAAAATAAAAATTATTCTTGAATTGTTACGATTTGGAAATGAATCTCATCGCGATCGTGGAGACAGTAATCCGTACATACGCATGAGCGACAATACAATTCTATTGATGGTGAAATAGTATGTAATTGGATGGTATATCATATATAAAGAATCCTTAACATGTTATATTTATTATTTACATCAGTTATACTCATTATTATACCTATCCAAGTAATGAAGTGTTGGAATAACAAACAAAACCACAATGTGGAGACGGTAATCCATACGTACGCACGTATGGTGACTTTTCATTCATAGGATGGATAGAATAATGAATATGGTTTTAAAATATTAATAATAACATCACAGTATGTAGAAGTTACAGGAGTTATTATTTTGTTATGGAGACAACAAAGAAAGAGGAAGTGGAAGAAGATGATGACATTGAATGAGGTGATGAAATTATTACCTCTTCTTCCGATGATTCCTATTGATTTGATCAAAAGGGCTCCTTAGAATGGTTTTATAATCAAATTAAGGACTCTAGGTAGAAGGGAGGGTATATGGGAGGATATTTGATCATGTTTTTTCTGAGACAAATGGCATCGGAGGTTTGATTTTGAGAGAAGTAGAAGTACCCTTTTATAAGAGAGGTGAGGGCCAATTTAGAAAAAGAATGAAATACTATTTTATTATAAAATTTTATTCGCTCTATAATGACCCCAAAATGATTTATTTCTAGGATAAGGTGGTGATGGGTTGAAAACCTCTCCACTAATAGGTCTTATACATGTTTAGTTCACTCTATTAAACGTATCTTTTAGATTTAACTCAGATAAATAGTTTATCTATTACCACGTATTCTTGTGTTATTATAATAAATTGTTAATAAACATAGTAAAAAACCAAGATAACCCCAAGTGGTTAATTATTAATATATATAACCTTATCTAAGACATTTTTTCAAACCTTATATTTTTAGAAATTTTATATCAATTAATATTATAGTATTTTTTTTAAAAACTCATTTGTGTCAATTTTGACACTATTTGGTATTTTGTTTTTGTGAAATTCGGAAAAACATTATTAATTAGAAAAAAATTTATTTAATAAACCCTTACATGTCATATTAATTTATAAAATTAGTGGAATTCATCATAAGTCTCAATTTACATTTATTTGGATATTTATAATATCAATTATTTTAATCATTCATTAATAAGGTAATTACTGCATCATCATTGTATCATAAATAAATTTAATTATATAATTCCAAAAAAAAATATTAATAAAATTCCATTATAAAGGAAATATTTTTATATTTCTAATTAATATTTATAGTTGAATTTAACTTATGTATAACCCTATATTAAAAATGGTTTAGTTATTAAACTTTGAATTTAACACATTTAACTCTAAAAATAAAATAATAATAAATGTCCTAATCTAATTCAAGTGGAACAAAAGGATTATATTTTATTACTAATGTTTATTTTGGGCGAAATTCACTTATCCAATAGAATTAGTACATATTTTACTGTAATTATATTATCATTTTTACCTTCAATTACCCTATTTACTTTTAACCGTGGCCAATAAAATTCTAAAGTTTCTATTCACTAAATATTATTTTCATATTATTGAACCAAATTTTACTTAGTGATATCAAATATATCTCTCTTATTTTTGAAACTCAATTCACTGAAGCTGTAAAATTACATTTTTTGAATATTTTCAAATGCGCCTAGAAGGTGAGTAAAAGACGGTAAAAAGTTCGATAAATTTTTATATGTCCACTATTATTATAAAATGACTTCAATGAATTTCATTGAACTTATATAGGTATTATGTATTTATTTTGACTTAAAATAAATTTAAATAAGAAGTCAGTTTTAAACAATGATGTAGTGTTTTTCACTATTCATCAAAAAATTGAAAGTTTTTAAAAAATTACCAAAAATTCACTCTAAGATAATTTTGATATTCCAAACCCAATAATGATGCCCATTTTGAAAAATAAAATTTATTAAAATTAAAAAAGTATGTATTACTATTCATAACGGCTAATTTAATTTGTAGTGTTGTGAAAAAACTCCAAGTTTCGTACTGTGCAAGCTATTGCATTATTCAAAGAGAAATGTACCATAGAAGCTTGGAGTGTTACATTCTTTCCTCATTCAAATAATTTAATCCTCGAAATTTCTTGAATATTTCTGCAATAAAAATATTCACGTGGTTCTTCAACATATGTTCCTCGAGTTCCCATATTGCATCTTCCATCTTATGTTTTCTCCATAGAAATTTTTTCAGACGAGTCATCTGGTTTCTCAACCCTTGCTCTCTGGTATCAAGAATCTCTGCAGGCTCTTCACAATAAGACATATTGGGTTCTAGCTCAGTTTCTTCATAGCTGAGTATATGAATTGGGTCAGGCATGTATTTTATTAATAGTGATACGTAGAACACATCATGAACATTGGAGAGACTTGGTGGCATTTCCAAGCGATATTCGGTAACTCTAATTCATTCTAGAATTTCGAAAGTTCCTATGTACCTAGGACTTCATTTACCCATCATAAAAAAATGTATAACACTCTTCCATAGATATTCCTTCAAGAAAACATGATCTCGTACTTGAAATTCCAAATCCTGCCTTTGATTATCGTTATATCTCTTTTTCCTACATTGAGCTTCTTTGATGTGGATATGGATAATCTTCACTATTTCCATTGTTTCCTCAACAAATTCTAGGCCTAAATTTTTTTTTCACCAACATCATCCCAACAAGTTGGTGTGCGACATCTTTTTTCTATATAATTCTTTATATGGTGCCATCTGAATACTTGAATGGAATCTATTGTTATAAGAAAATTATACCAGAGGTAAATATTGATCCCACATACCTTGAAAGTCATGTGAGGAAGATCTCAACTTGTCTTTTAATGTTTGAATAGTCTGTTCTAATTTTCCATCAGTTTGAGGGTGGTAGGCAGTGCTCAGATGATGTTTAGTATTCATGGCCTTCTGAATACTTTTCCAAAATCATGATGTAAAACAGGGATCACAATGAGAAACAATCGATAAGGGTACTCCCTGATGTCTTAAAACTTCCTTAATATATAGTCCTTCTAAATGTGAATGTGTTAAATCTTCTCTTATAGTATGAAAATGTGCTGACTTGGTATGAAGATCAACAATTACCCATATTTCATCATTACTTCTAGGAGTCTTTGGTAGCCCCATGACAAATTCCATCATAATACCATCCCATTTCCACTCAGGTATGGGTAGAGGTTGCATGACTCCTCTGGGATGTTTCTTTCAGCATTCTCTTATTGAAAAACCATACATCTTGACTCATAATCAGAAATCTCTCTCTTTATATTGTCCCACCAAAAATGGTCCTTCAAATTTCTATAAATCTTAGATCTACTGGGGTGTATTGAGAAATTAGAGCTATGAGAATCATCTAAAAATTCCATTTTTAGATCAGGTATGTTAGGAACAGAAAGTATCTTCGCAAATTTCAAAATCTCATATTCATATACGAAGTCGATCAATCTCCCATCAATCACAGCTTTAATTTTCTTTTGAAACTCCTCATCATCAGTCTAAGAACTTTTTATCATTTTTAATAAAGATGGTTTGGAAAACATTTGAAAAAATATTGATGTTTCACCTTCCATGATTATTCTCTATCTATATTTACTAGGTCTGTGAACATAGGATCCCTTTCAACTCTCATATTGTTCAAAACTCTATAATCATTTCAACTCAAAGAATCTTCCAACTTATTGTCCTTCCCTAGGTGGTAGTATATAGTGAAATCATAATCTTTTAGTAGTTCAACCCATTGTATTTTCCTCATGTTGAGTTCTTTTTTTGAGAAAATATACTTCAAACTCTTGTTATCAGTATATATTTCACATTTTCAACATAGAGAAAGTGTCTCCATATTTTCAAAGTAAATATTACAGATTCAAACTCAAGATCATGAGTGGTATTGTTTTATTCATGAACTTTTAGTTATCGTGATGCATAGGTCATAACCCTATCATTCTGTATAAGGAAACAACCAAGTCCTTTCTTTGAAGCATCACTATAAATAACAAACACATAATTCCCTGATGGTAGAGTCATGATAGAAGAATTGACAATTATTCTCTTCAGTTCTTCAAAACATGCTTCACACTCTTTTTTTCAAACAAAATTTAACCCCTTTATGTGTGAGGTGTTTAAATAAGTTGGCCAATTGGGCTAAAATATGGACGAAACATCAATAATAACTGGGTAAACCAATAAAACAATGTACCTCATTTATACTCATCGATCCTGGCCATTCGTGAATTTCCCTGGTCTTTGAAGGATTGAAAAATATTCCATCCTTAGAGACAATATGGCCCAGAAATGAAATCTAATAAATCTATAATTCACACATGCTAAACATCCCATATAATTCATTTCTTCTGAGGGTTTTCAGAATAGTGCACAAGTGATTTTCATGATCTTTGTTGATTTTTGAGTATACCAAGATATCATCAATAAATACCATTAAAAATTCATCAAGATATTCCTTGAAAACTCTATTAAATATATCCATGAAAATATAGGGATCACTAGTCAGTCCAAAAGGAATTACTTTATACTCGTAATGCTCGTACCTGGTTTGAAATGTTTTTTTCGGAATGTCTTCCTTTTTCACACACAACTGATGATATCCCGATCAAAGTTCAATCTTTGAAATATTTTGATTTCCATGATTTTGGTCGAATAAATCATCAATTCATGGTAAGGGATACTTGTTCTTTATTATTATTGCATTGATTTCCCTATAGTCAATGCACATCCTCGTAGGTCCCTCATTCTTCTTAATAAAAATAACAAGGGATCCTGATAGAGAAACACTAGGATGGATAAATCTCTTATTACTCAATTTATCTAGTTTTTTGTAGTTCTACTAATTCTATTGTGGCCATTCTACAAGGGGTCTTCGATATGGGCCTTGAACTATGAATTAATTCAATGGAAAACTCAATTTCTCGTTTTGGAGGATATCTTGGTAAATCCTCTAGAAACATATCAACATATTCTTGTACAATAGGTACATCCCCTATTCAAACATTCTCTTCCCCACCCATAGTTATTTCATTCTATTCCATCCCAATAATTGAATTTAGTAGCGCTAATTGTGGTTGATCTAGATAAGAATCAGGTGGTGAAGTTTCAACTCTAAAGATAAGGTACTCTTTATCATCATCAAAAAATGTAAACTCTTTCTAATGATAAATTTTCGAATCATGGTCAAAAATCAAATTCATTCTGAGTATTATATCAAATTCAATAATGGGTTGGATGATGATATCAGAAAATAAATAATATTTATATGTCTTAATGGGAACTGATTCACAAAACATTGTTACAATGATATATCCCTTAGATGTTTTGACTAACAACTCCCTTGTTAATATAATTGCAAATATCTAATTTTCATAGCAAACCGGGAAGATATGAAACAATTCGATGATCTAGAATCTAATAAATCAATGGATAAACTTGAGGAAATAATTAAATTACCTATCACCACATCTTTCGGAGCATCAACCTCAGCAATAGTGATTGTATAAGATTAGACTTGATCCCATGTTCTTTTCTGAGGTAAGTTTCCTTGGAACTTAGGAAATTCATTTGCATAATGCCCCTTTTCTCAACAATTATACCATTCAACATTGATAGCCTCTTTATTTCCCTTACAATCATGAGCATGGTGGCCTTTTCACCACACTTGTAATAGACTCCCATTCCCTTCAAGAAAGTACCGGGATGTTTCCTCCCATATATTCCCTAGGATGGATATTCACCTATTCCCTTAGTCCCCTTATTTCCATTACCATAGTGTTTAGCAAATCTCTTCTTCTATTTATTTTCTTTATTGTCATAAGACATAAATAATTCCTTTTCAATCTTGATAGCACATGAGAAAATATCTTCGTATGATGAGAAGGATTATGAGACTAATGTTCGATGGAGAAATGGTTTTAACCCATCTAAGAATCGATCAGCCTTACTCCTTGGGTTACGTATATAATCTACTCCATGCCTTTATAACCTTGTAATGTTAGCCTCATACATTTCCATATTATCATCCTCTTTTTTCCTCAGACTTAGAAATTGTCTTTCCATATCCACTAGATAGTCCTGAGGAAAATATTTTTCTAAGAAAATATCTTTAAACTCCTATTATTCTATATTGGATACTTATTCATCTTCCTTTGAGTTTTGAATTAATGATCACCATTGATCTACATCTCCCATGAGGGGACAAACTGACATGAAAACTTTTTCCCTTTCACTACTCCTGAGATCATGAAATATTTTCTCAATAAAACTTATCATTTGCTCTGCTACAAATGGATTTGTAGTCCCATTGAATGATAGTGTTTATTACCCCATGAATCATTCTAACATTGATCCTCCGTGTTTTGGATCAGGGTGGTCTATAAGGGTAAAGATAATATTCATAACCTGAGTGAGTTGTCCCAGTACGGTGATAAGATGACCATCACCATTTTCATCACTGGATACACTATAATTATCTTCATTTGGAGGTAAATCCCTACATGTATTATGTGCATTGATACGGTTTCCATTCCTTCCAATAGGCTCTATTTTTAAACAATGGCATACACTAGATTAGTTTTTGAATCACAATATGTAATTCCAAACTTGAATAACACTTAACATAAATTGAACAGTTTATGGATGTAACCCGTAATCAAAAAAATGTTTTCTTTGAGAAGGTATATACTCATAAATCCTTCATAATGGTTTTTAAAGAAAATGCATATTATCCTAAGCATATACCCTAGGAGTGTCGTAAACAAGAGTGTAGCAAGGCATGTTGTCATGTACCAGGATACCCCGGGTCAAGCCCGAAATGCCTTGTTAGAATTTTCACTCCTAGGTACATATTTTCTAGATCCATCTCTACCTGATCATATCTAGACGGGGATATATTTCTTTAAAATACACAAAATCTCTATATTTCCAAAATTTGAGGATGTTCTTTTACACTAATTCTTAATGTCTATCTTAGAGTGATGTTCTCTAATTTGAGTTTTTCTAAATCTAGCTTCCATGGTTTGTACTAAACTTCCTCTAATACCAACTGTAATACCCCAACCATAGTTACCCATAATATATGCATTATTGCATAACATTGGAATGATCATAAGAGATCAAGTCTCGAAAGACTGATTAGTTTAGTAGCCTTGGAATTACTAGATACATACATAAGATTTACATTACATAATGACATAAAAAAATTAATAACATTTTTTCCCCTTTGAACAACCTTATATCTTTAGAATATCCCTATAGGTCAACCATAAAATACTTCTTCACATCTTGGGAAAAGTAAAACATAGAAAGGGGTGAGCTCATATACTCAGTAAAGATAACAATATAGTGGAAATTTCATAAATAAGTATAAAAATTTAAGGTAAATTATAAGACTAAAACAAAAGGATTTTTAAACATAAACATCAGCATAATATGGAAAAAAATAATCACAATATTTCCATTTACTTATTCACATGGATATTATACTAGTCAAATAATCACATGTAATATCAATAGATAATTTTATAATGATGAAATGCATAATGTCGGACATCATAAGAACATAGTCAAAGAATCATGCCTAGATTACAAATAACATTTTTCCAAGGCCTTGTGCCAAGACACTAGTTTGTCTCATGAGACCTACTAATGCATCGATGAGCTATATTAGGCTCCACCCGTCACTTACTAACTCCAATGCATTCCTTATATGAAAAGGTTGAAACATAACATAAACATTCATATTAAAACTAGCGCATGAAATGTTAATACTTTTACTATAAACCACGAATGGTATAAAAATAACACATTCATAGTAAAACATGTCACAAAACCATCTATACAATATAGAAGATTTAATAATAAATTAACTTCAAACAAGTGTAAAATTCATCATAGGATGTTGACATAGAAGAAATAAAAACCATTTAAGAGAAATATCTCTTTCTATTTTGAAATCATTTAAATGTCATATAATTATAAAATAAATCATTTATTTTAAAAATATTTTTATAATCTTGTAAGGGAAGCTTCAAAGGTGTTATAATGGCAGAAAATAGATTCAGTCACTGTATAAGCTAAAAAACATTATTTTCTTAATTTTGTCAAAAAGGTCATAAAGGACATTGTTTGGAAAATCACAAAAAGATTCCAATATAAACACCATATAAAAATTAAAAAAAGGGTTTAAATAAATTTAACACTTAGTCTAGTAAATAGTAAAAATTGTGTTTGAAAAATAATTTTTAATAAACCCGGATATGGATGATAAAGATTTCCCAGTAGATACTCACGTATAAACAACCTCGGATAATAAATAGATTGTAGAATTGACCCTTAAATTTTAATTTTCATTGATCAAGGGTATGTTAACCTCCTTTATAATACTTAAATCATTTTTATTAAATTATAAAAGATCTGAATAGGTAAATATGATATCATAAATGATCTTCTAATAATGCTTTGTTAATAATATTTCAATAGTATCATTGTTTCGTGAGTTAATTGATTAATTTTCCTTTATATGTTTTGTTATGTAAGTCGTGTTTATTATAAATAGGATGTATTTGATACATATCCCGAATGATATTAAATTCTTCAACAAGTTTTTTAATTAAAAATGAAAACTATTCTTTAATGGTTATGATGGGGAATGAATCTCATCATGTTCGTGGAGACGGTAATCTATACGTATGCCTGAGCGACAATACCATTATATTGATGGTGAAATATATATAATTGGACATTATATCATATATAAATAATACTTAACATGTTATATATATTATTTACATCAGTTATACTCATTATTATACCCATCCAAATAATAAAGTGTTTGAATAACAAACTACACCATGACATGGAGATGATAGACCGTACGTACGCACGTATGGTGACATTTCTTTCATAGGATTAATAGAATAATGAATATGGTTTTAACATATTTAAAATAACATCACAGTATGTATAAGTTAATGGAGTGATTATTTTGGTATGGAAACAAAAAAGAAATAGGAAGTGGAAGAAGAAGATAACTTTGAACGAGGTGATGAAATTATTACCTCTTCTTAGGGTGATTCCTTTTGATTTGATCAAAAGTGTAGAGAACCTAAGCTCGACGTACATGACAATTACATTACTTTTGTGGAATACTTAATACATAACAAAAACCGACACACAAGGACCGTAATAGTTTAGTGTCTTTGGAAACTTGGAACGTAATCTTCTAATCATGGTGAAAGATCTTCAATATCTCCCATAAAGATCTTCCCCTTTTTTTCTTAGCTAAAACCCCTCTTTATATCCTGGGGAAAAGAAAACATAAAAAGGGTGAGCTCAAATGCTCAGTAAGGGTAAGTATGGATAAAATAAAAAATTACCATATACATTTGAACTTAAAAACATGAACATAATGTTTAAACATCAAAAGCCTGAGCAATGACATAAAACATGGAAGTACGTAAGGCATTGATCATAAATAAATATTAAGAATGATAAAATATCATGGGAATAAAACATGTAATTTTGGAAACCATTAAGTACATGATATGATTTCCATATTAGCCAAGGCATTGCTGCCAAGACCATCTTAGTGGACAAAGTCCCTTTTTGAATCGAGTTCACTCCTCATTCCAGTCCTGTATTACTGAACCGGTTTAACTTGCCGTTCCATCCATGTCTATCTCATGAGATATAAATCTTTACCCAATGCATTGGAGCGAGATATAGTTCCCACCCATCTCATACTGAAATCATTCTTACTTGTGCCCCAAAATAAACTTAAAACATTCATCATAACCCATAGAATAAAATGGGTTTCATAAACATCATCCCATAATTTCATAATCCATATAAAACAAATGAAAATTTCATCATAAGAAAATTGAACCATGTAAATCATAGAGACATTAAACTTGAAACATACACATATCAAATAATGTCTTCTTATATGGAAAATGGTTTTGATAAAACATTTGAAATGAATTTTTGAGGAAAATATCCTTTCTTCGTCAAAATCATTTTCTTTTCAAAAAATTCTATGCACTTTTAAAATAAAAGTATTTTTTTGAAAATAGTTATAAAATCATGTAGAGTAATCTTCATGAAAATGAGGCGTTATGAAACTGTAAAAATCGGTTCACGCTGTATAAGTTAAAAATAACATTCTCCTCGTACTTTTGTCTGAAAAGTAAAAAAAGTACCTCATAACGTAAACAAAAGAAAGATTCCTTACATACCAGGTAGTAAATATAAAAAATGGGTAAAAAGGAATTTAAACATACATGAAAACACTTTTACAAAACATTGACATGGATGATAGAAATAACCCTAGTAAATACTGACGAATAAGAAATCTCGGATAAAAATAAGATTTGCAAAATTATCCCTTACCTTATGTCCGATATGCTTCGTATGTATCTGAACCTCCTTTATAATGATTTAAATAATGTCATTGACTTATTACAGAATCATATTCATTGTTATGATATCATATATGTTTCACTTATGACTTTATATTACCCGTTCTTTTGTAAATTCTATGTTAAAGAGCGTTTTGGGTAAAATTGTTTCATTTATCTTATGTGTTTCAACTCATCGTTCTTGATATTATTACTTATATCTTGATATAAATAATTACAAAATGTAAAACATGATTTATATATAATATATATTCATTATATACATATATATTATAGATCGATAAAAGTAATGAAATACATCGTTCATGGAGACGGTAGGCCGTACGTACGCATGAACGCTGTTTTCATTTCCTTATTGAATTGAATGGAATTGAGTATATGACATACATATATAGATATAAATAAATACAGTAGCATTATTATGTCATATATTTCATTATTATTCATTATATATACTTTATAATTATTCTTGAATGGTTAATCATGGAAAATGAATCTCATCGCGTTCGTGGAGACGGTAGTCCGTACGTATGCACGAGCGATGATATCATTCCCATGATTGTAGAATTGTATTAGAGTGTATGTATACTATTTCAGAATAAATATAAATTTACAATAATCATATATAGTTATTTATTTACACCATTTTACCCATCCATGTAAGGTGGTGGTGGGAAATAGATTACACCACGGTGTGGAGACGGTATTCCGTACGTACGCACGCGCGGTGATTTCGTTTTCCGTAGGATGGATAGATGGTGAAATACGTATTTTTCATACTTATAATAACATATCAGTATATGAGTGATACTGATGTTATTACTTCATAATGAAACAACTAAAGAAGAAGAAGTGGAAGAAGAAATAAAGTTGAAAGAATCGGTAACGGACATTACCTCATCTTTGAAGCGCTTCTTTTTAGGGCACTAAAATTTGTCTTTAAAGTAAACCAAGACCTCTAGGATGTTTCTAGGGAAGTTTAGAAGATAATTATTTAGGTATTGGCCGAGCTTGAAGGCTCAAATTGGTGTTAGGAGGAGAGGGAGGAGGTTCCCTTTTATAAGGGAGGAGAGGGGCACCTTTGGAATAACAAAAAATGTTATTTTATTATAAAGTCAAATTCGGTTTTTAATAGCTCTAAATTGATATATTTAAAAGATAAGGCGGGTATGGGTTGAAATCATCTCTTCCATTATAATTTAGACAAGTTTAGGTCATTGTATTAACCTTATCATTTAGTTTTAACTCTTAGTTAATTTGATTGACATTTACCATGTCACTTTGTATTTTTATATTATATAGTTAATAAACATACCATATACATCCAAGAGACCCCAAAGTTGTTTCTTATTAATATATATATCCTTATCTAAGTCATTTTTCCGAACCTTATATTTTTAGTAATAAAATAACAATTAATAATATAATATTTTTTTTAAAAACAATTTTATGTCAATTTTGATACTATTTGCTAATTTATTTTTGTGGAAATCATAATAGAATGAATAGTTCGAAGAAAGCCAATTAAATAAATAATAACATGTCATATTAACCTAGAAAATTATTTTAATTCTTAAAAAGTATCAAATTACATTTATTTGGGTATTTATAACATCAATTATGTCAATATTTTATTAATAAGATAATTACTTCATCATCATTGTGTCATAAATAAATTAAATTATTTATTGTCTAAAAATTACAAATAAAATACACTTATGTAGGAAATATTTTTATATTTCTAATGAATAATTATAGTCGAATATATCTTACCTATAACCCTATATTAAAAATTATTTACTTATTAAACTTTGATTTTAACTATTTTAACCCTTCTTTAAATAAATTAATAATAAATGTCCTAATCTAATACAAGTGGGCCTAAATGATCATATTTTATTTCTAAGGTTGTTTTTGGTCGAATTACACTTATCCAATAGAATTAGGACATGTGTTAGGGTAATAATAATATCATTTTTACCCTTAATAACCCTATTTACTTTTAACCGTGGTAAATAAAATTAAAAAGTTACTATTCACCAAAAATTATTTTCATCTCATTGAACCATATTTTGCTTTCTGAAATCAACCATGTCTCTCGGATTTTTGAAATTCTATTCACAAAAGCGGTAAAATTAAGTTTTATGTAAATTTGCAAATTTTCCTAGGAGGTGGGTAAAAGACGGGGAAAAGTTCAATGAAACATTTATATATCTAAAGTTATTATAAAATTACTCCAATGAATTACATTGAACTTATATAGGTATTATGTATCAATTTTTACCTAAAATTAATTTAAATAAAATAAATAATTATTTAAATAAGAATTCGGTTTTTAAATAGTAACCCAGTGTTTTCACTATTCATCAAAAATTGAACATTTTCAGAAAAATACCAGAATTTCACCCTAGGCTAATTTCGATATTCCAAATCCAAAAATGAAGTCCATTTTCAAAAATAAAATTTATAAAATTTCAAAAAGTGGGTATTACTATTCATAAGGGCTAGTTTTAATAATATTTTAATAACATATCGTTGTTTAGCGAAACTCGATATTGAGTGCAATACACGCTATCGTGGAAGGTCGTGCTTGCGTGTAATGAAATCCATGTCAGGGATGAGTGTTGTGCAAGCTCATTTTGGTGTAGCGTACAACACAAGACATTAATGCAATTAAAAAGAATATTTTTCGTAAAATCTTGGGGTGTTACATTCTACCCCCCTTAAAATGAATTTCGCCCTCAAAATTCGTCGGGGTTATAAATGGTTTACTACTCAAAAGTTTCTTTAATATAAACGCACATCATAAAAAGGAATACCAAAACATGGATTTAAAAACTAAAGTATGAAACGTAATAGTTATCCAAATTAACTAATCACTGAGTTTCCACATAGGAGAACATAGGTGAAAATATGGATATAGAAGAGAAATCTAACCGTCATGTTCTGATGGAGAGTGGTAGAGAACATGGATATCAAAAATCCAACAATCACAAAGCCATAAATTTGTGATGATCTAGGGTACCATCTGATTCATCGGATATAAGGGAACTAGGACAACATTTTTGGTTTTCAAGATCATTTCCCTAAAGTTGAAGAATTTTAATTAGAATAAATACTTACTTTATTTTGGTACAATCTCACTTTTGTTCGTGCTTTGAACAATTTCTACATAATCTCATAAAGAAATGAAGTTGAATTTTTTATTCATTAAGTGTTAATAGCTCATGTGATAGAATGGTGGGTCATTCCATCTGTTTCAAACAAAAGGTTAGCAAAAGTTATCAAATATACATAAGTCCATCTATAGTGAGGTTAATCATATATGATTCCAAGAATGAACTTATACTTCATATATCATACCGCGTAATAAAATAAAACTAGTTTCTACTAACCAGGGACTTCTTGTAGGCCAGTGGTATGCGATAAAAGCCAGTCGCACTTCGGTTGTGGGTTCAATTCCCACAGCCTTGTCCGACATGATGGGATGCCGCCCGTCCTGCAGGTTGTCCTTTTTCTAAAGCTATATTACTATAACATCCCATCAATAATATCAAAAAAAGTTTTATCCTTAAACAATACTAACTTATGTCCAACATAATCCTTTCCAATTTTTAGGCTTATCTAAAATAATTCGGTCCAAGCTCATAGTATAAAGAAAATGATTACTTGAAATGTCACATAACAATCACGTGAATGCCATCATTTATCCCCCATATATCATAAGATATGTGAATACCTTAATCATGTATTCTCTTGAAGAATGAATACCCATTTAACCTTAGTGAAAACATGAATGCAGTTAAAAGTTAACACTATTCACAAAACAAAATCCTCAAAATTATTTATACTCAAACGATGATATCACTTAGTCCTTATATCAATCATGAGCTCATGAATATATTCAAACATATCATTATCTTCTTATCCCTTTATTAAGCGCATATCATCTCCTTGCCTAAAATATCTCCATCACTTTATATGGTTACTGGTACCATAATATTAATGAAAACCACAAGAGACCAATACATAAATATTCCAATATTCCACGATACTATATACAACATTATTTTGGAATCCCATTACATAAACACTTAATCATTCCACCACATCATTGTCATATTCAACATCGCCAATAGTGATCGCATGTGACGTCCCTTTGTCCTTTGCCTTAAGTGGTTGCTCATGTCGATCATCATTAACCCTTGGATTAGGGCATTGATTAGCATAATGCCCCATTTCTTTTCACTTGAAGCATTGAAGTGTTGTTGGTGCGTTCTCTGCAGTCTTTTCTTTATTCATACCATTAGAAACCCTTTTTCCATTACTTCGAAACTCAGCTGCTCGATGACCTTCTTTTCCACACTTAAAACATTTTCTAGTACCTTTAAGAAAATCTCCACCATGCTTCTTTCCACACTTTGAGCATAAGGAAACATTCATCTTCTTTTCACCATTATTCTGTGATTTATCCTTGAACTCCATCTTTCGTTTCTTGTCAAAACCATGAGATGGATATATAACACCAAATACCATTTCTACCTTAATAGCACAACGCACAATTTCTTCATAGATACTAAATTCTCTTATAGCTAATGCCCTTCTAAGATTGGGTTTTAAGCCACTGAAGAATCGATCAACTTTACTTTCAGGTTGGATGATAAAGCCAGATGCATACCTTGCAAGCCTTGTAAAATTCGCTTCGTATATACCAACAGATTCATCATCCTTTTTCTTTAGTTCAAGAAACTATTTCTCCATCTTTGTTTGAAAAATACGAGGGAAGTACTTATCGAAAAATAAGTTCTTGAACTCTTCCCATTCAATGGACTCAATTTCATCTCTAGGCCTCATATTCTTGATAAGATTCCACCATTGATCAGCATCACCTTCCAAACGATATCCTGCTAAGATGACTTTATCATGTTCAGAACATTGAAGAACTGAAAATATCTTTTCAGTGGTACTAATCCATTGTTCATCAACAAGTTGATCAGAAGACCCACTGAAAGAAGGTGGGCGTTGCCTCATGAAGGAATCAATAGAATATTGTTCCCTTCTCTGCTCATTTGGAAGTCCAGAATGATTCATAGCTTGTGTAAGTATAGCAATAAGATTTTGCACTCCATCTCCCATAACATTGGTTTGTTCAGGAGGAAAATCATTGCATCGTCCATTACATTGATCAATACGGTTCTTTCGGGTTCCAGCCATCGTCTAAAACCCAAAAATAATAGTGTGAGAGGAAAAAATCACGCTAGGGAAAACAACATAATAAAGGGGGAGTACCATCAATATCTGACATCTTAGGTTTAATTCTAAGATGGTTATCACAGTTCTAGGACTA
Organism: Viscum album; assembly: GCA_963277665.1. Classification (NCBI taxonomy): domain Eukaryota; kingdom Viridiplantae; phylum Streptophyta; class Magnoliopsida; order Santalales; family Viscaceae; genus Viscum; species Viscum album. The sequence goes on along the minus strand of OY728159.1, from coordinate 530,431,136 downwards.
TAACGTATACTTAACCTTAGGGACATCCCTAGACATACCATAGAAATATCTCTAGGGATCTCACTAAAGTTCTCACATCCTAGTTTCCAAAGGTTGACTAAACCTTTCATCTGATACCAACTGTTGAGACCCTAAGCTTGAAATACATGAACATTACATTACTTTTTCGGAATACATAATACATAACAAAAACAGACACACAAGGACTGTAATAGTTTAGTGTCTTTGGAAACTTGGAACGTAATCTTCTAATCAGGGTGAAAGATCTTCAACATCTCCCATAAAGATCTTCCCCCTTTTTTTTCTTACCTAAAACCTCTTTTTATATCCTGGGGAAAATAAAACATAAAAATGGTGAGCTTAAATGCTCAATAAGGGTATGTGTGGATAAAATAAAACATACCATATACATTTGAACTTAAAAACATGAACATAATGTTTAGACATCAAAAGTTTGAGCAATTACATAAAACATGGAAGTACGTAAGGCATAGATCATAAAGAAACATTAAGAATGATAAAATAGCAAGGGAATAAAACATATAATTGTGGAAACAATTAATCACATGATATGATTTCCATATTATCCAAGGCATTGCTTCCAAGACCATCTTAGTGGACAAAGTCCCTTTCTGAATCGAGTTCACTCCTCGTTCCAGTCCTGTATTACTGAACCGGTTTAATTTTTCGTTCCAGCCATGTATATCTCATGAGATATAAATCTTTACCCAATGCATTGGAGGTAGATATAGGTCTCACCCATCTCATATTGAAATCATTCTTACTTGTGCCACCAAATAAACTTAAAACATTCATCATAACCCATAGAATAAAATAAATTTCATAAACATCATCCCACCATTTCATAATCCATATAAAATAAATGGAAATTTCATCATAAGAAAAGTGAACCATGTAAATCATAGAGACATTAAACTTGAAACATACACATATCAAATAATGTCATCTTATATGGAAACTGGTTTTGGTAAAACATTTGAAATGAATTCTTGAGGAAAATATCCTTTCTTCTTCAAAATCATTTTCTTTTCAAAAAATGCCATGTACTATTAAAATAAAAGTATTTTTTTTGAATATAGTCATAAAATCATGTAGAGTAATATTCATTAAAATGAGGTGTTATGAAACCGTAAAAATCCGTTCACGCCGTATAAGTTAAAAATAAGATTCTCCTCGTACTCTTGTCAGAAAAGTCAAAAAAGTACCTCGTAACGTAAAAAAAAGAAAGATTACTTACATACCAGGTAGTAAAAGTAAAAAATGGGTAAAAAGGACTTTAAACATACATGAAAACACTTTTATAAAACATGGACATGGATGATAGAAATAACCCCCGTAAATACTGATGAATAAGCAATCTCGGATAAAAATGAGAATTGCAAAATTATCCCTTACCTTATGTCCGATATGCTATGTATGTATCCGAACCTCCTGTATAATGATTTAAATAATGTCATTGAATTATTAAAGAATCATATTCATTGTTATTATATCATATATGGTTCACTTATGACTTTATATTACCCGTTCTTTTTTAAATTCCATGTCAAAGAGTGTTTTGGGTAAAATCGTTTCATTTATCGTATGTGTTTCGACTCGTCGTTCTTGATATTATTACTTATATCATGATTTACATAATTCCAGAATGTAAAACAAGATTTATATATAATATATATTCATTATATACATATATATTATAGATCGATAAAAGGAATGAAATACACCGTTCATGGAGACGGTAGGCCGTACATACGCATGAATGCTGTTTTCGTTTCCTTATTGAATTGAATGGAATTGAGTAAATGACATACATATATATATATATAAATAAATCCAGTAGCATTATTATGTCATATATTTCATTATTATTCATTATATATACTTTATAATCATTCTTGAATGGTTAATCATGGAAAATGAATCTCATCGCGTTCGTGGAGACGGTAGTCCGTACGTACGCACGAGCGATGATATCATTCCCATGATTGTGGAATTGTATTGGAGTGTATTTATACTATTTCAGAATAAATATAACTTTACAATAATCATATATAGTTATTTATTTACACCATTATACCCATCCATTATGGTGGTGGTGGAAAATAGATTACACCACGGTGTGGAGACGGTATTCCGTACGTACGCACGTGCGGTGATTTCATTTTCCGCAGGATGGATAGATGGTGAAATAGGGTTGTTTAATACTTATAATAAAATATACTTATATGAGTGATACTGATTTTATTACATCATAATGAAACAACTAAAGAAGAAGAAGTGGAAGAAGAAATAAAGTTGAAAGAATCGGTAACAGACATTACCTCTTCTTTGAAGCACTTTTTTGAGACCTCCTTTTAGGGCACTAAAATTGGTCTTTAAAGTATACCAGGACCTCTAGGATTTTTATAGGGAAGTTTAGAAGAGAATTTGGCAGTAATTGGCCGAGATTGAAGGCTCAAATTTGTGTGAGGAGGAGAGGGATGAGGTGCCCTTTTATAAGGGAGGAGAGGGGCACCTTTGGAATAACTGAATATATTATTTTATTATAAAGTCAAATTCGGTTTTTAATAGCTACAAATTGATATATTAGAAGATAAGGTGGGGATGGGTTGAAACCCTCTCATCCAATATAATTTAGACAAGTTTATTTAATTATATTAACATTATCGTTTAGTTTTAACTCTTAGTTAATTAGATTGACATTTACCATGTCACTTTGTATTTTTATATTATATAGTTAATAAACATACCATATACATCCAAGAGACCCCCAAGTTGTTTATTATTAATATATATAACCTTATCTAAGTCATTTTTCCAAACATTATATTTTTAGGAATAAAATAGAAATTAATAAAATAATATTTGTTTTTAAAAACTATTTTATGTCAATTTTGACACTATTTGGTAATTGATTTTTGTGAAAATCATAACAGAATGATTAGTTCAAAAAAAGTTAATTAAATCAATAATAAAATTTCATATTAACCTATAAAATTATTGTCATTCATAAAAAGTCTCAAATTACATTTATTTTGGTATTTATAACATCAATTATGTCAATATTTTATTAATAAGATAATTACTGCATCATCATTGTGTCATAAATAAATTAAATTATTTATTTTATAAAAATTAAAAATAAAATACCATTATGTAGGAAATCTATTTATCTTTATAATAAATATTTATAGTCGAATTTATCTTATGTATAACCCTATATTAAAAATGGTGTACTTATTAAACTTTGATTTTAACTATTTTAACCATTCTTTAAATAAATTAATAATAAATGTCCTAATCTAATCCAAGTGGGCCTAAATGGTCATTTTTTATTGATAAGGTTGTTTTTGGTCGAATTAACCTTATCCAATAGAATTAGGAAATTTGTTAGGGTAATAATAATATCATATTTTCCCTTAATTACCCTATTTACTTTTAACCGTGGTAAATAAAAGTAAAAAGTTAATATTCACCAAAAATTATTTTCATCTCATTGAACCACATTTTACTGACTGATTTCAACCGTGTCTTTCGGGATTTTGAAATTCCATTCACAAAAGCTGTAAAATTAACTTTTATGTAAATTTTCAAATTATCCTAGGAGGTGGGTAAAAGACCGTGAAAAGTTCAATGAAATTTTTATATATCTAAAATTATTATAAAATTACTCCAATGAATTACATTGAACTTATATAGCTATTATGTATTAATTTTGACCTAAAATAAATTAAAATAAAATAAATAATTATTTAAATAAAAGTCGGTTTTTAAATAGTATCCTAGTGTTTTTACTATTCATCAAAAATTGAAAGTTTTCAGAAAAATACCAAAATTTTGCCCTAGGCTAATTTCGATATTCCAAATCCAAAAATGACGTCCATTTTCAAAATTAAAATTTATAAAATTTCAAAAAGTGGGTATTAATATTCATAATGGCTAGTTTTAATAATATTTTAATAGCATATCGTTGTTTAGAGAAACTCGGTATTGCGTACAACACACGCTATTGTGGAAGGTCGTTCTTGCATGTAATGCAATCCAAGTCAGGGATGAGTGTTGTGCAAGCTCATTTTGGTGTAGCGTACAACACAAGACATTAATGAAATTAAAAGAATATTTTTCGTAAAATCTTGGGGTGTTACAAAAAGTAATCCTTAGGATGTAATTATGATCAACATTAAGCCTCTAGGTCTATGTTATGGAAGTTGGGAAAAAATTTCAGTAGGTTTTGGTTGATCCAAATGGATTTGGAGGTGTGATTTTAAGAGAAGGGGAAGTACCCTTTTATAAGACAGGTGATGGTCACTTTAGGAAAAGCTTGGAATATTATTTTATTATACAACAATTATCGGTTTTTAATATCTCTAAAAAAATTTATTTTGAGGCTATGGTGGGTTTGGGTCGATAAACACTCATACAATAGGTTTGAAATAGGTTTAGTTTACTAAATTAATCTTAACTTTTAGATTTAACTCTTAGTTAAATAGTTTATCTTTTACCATTTATTCTTGTATTGTTATAATAAATGGTTAATAAAATTATTATAAAAAGATAAGATAACCACAAGTGGTTAATTATTAATATATATAACCTTATATAAGTCCTTTGGCCGAACCATAGATCTTTGGAAATATTATATCAATTAATAGTATAGTAATTTTTTTAAAAACTCATTTATGTCAATTCTGATACTATTTGCTATTTTATTTTTGTGAATGTAATAATAACATTATTACATGGAAAAAAAATTATTTAATCAACCCTAACATGTCATATTAACCTATAATAATTGTAGAATTTATCATAAGTCTAAATTTACATATATTTGTTTACTTATTGTAACAATTATTTTAATCATTCATTAATATGTTAATTACTGCATCATCTTTGGGTCATAAATAAATTTAATTATTTAATGTCTAAAAATTATAAATAAAATACCATTATGTAGGAAATATTTTTTTCTTTCTATTTAATATTTACATTAAAATTTATCTTATGTATAAACCTATATTAAAAATGTTTTAATTATTAAACATTGAATTTAACACTTTTAACTCTTCTTTATATAAAATAATAATAAAAGTCCTAAAATAATCCAAGTAGACCAAAAGGATGATATTTTATTCCTAAGGTTGATTTTGTTCGATATAAACTTATCCAATAGAATTTGAATATGTTTTAGGGTTATTTTAATATCATTTTTACCATTAATTACTCTATTTACTTTTGAGCGTGGTAAATAAAAATCAAAAGTTACAATTCACCAAAAATTATTTCCATCTTATTAAACCACATTTTACTTATTGATTATAAACGGTTTGTCTTGTATATTATAAATTCAATTCACAAAAGAGATAAAATTACGTTTTATGCAAATTTGAAAATGCTCTTAGAAGGTGGTTAAAAGATGGTAAGAATTAAATTAAATTTTATTTGTCTAATATTATTATAAAATGAATTCAATGAAATAAATTGAACTTATATATGTATTATGTATCTGTTTTGACTTAAAAAATTAAAATAAAATAATTAATTAATTAAATAAAAAGTCAATTTTAAACAATAAAAGAGAGTTTTTCACTATTCATTGAAAATTGAAAGCTTTCAGAAAAACACCAAAAATTTATCCTAAGGTAATTTTTGTATTCTGAACCCAAAAATGAAGTCCATTTTGTAAAATAAAATTTATAAAAATTCAAAAAGTGCATATTATCATTCTTAATGTCTCATTTAACTTTCCATGGTGTGCTAAAACTCCAATTTACATACTGCTCAAGCTATTGCATTATTCAAAAATAAATATACCATGGAAGCTTCAGGTGTTACATAACTCCTTCCTTTTACAATGTTTGTTTTTGTTTGTTTGTTATTATTATTCCTTTTTGATCATGGTTCCATCATATCCATATTTTTAAAAATGATATAAATATCATAAAAATCAATTATATATGTATTTATAGTTATCCATAAAAGGTAGATACAGAAAAATGAATTACACCATTTATGCAGATGGTAGGACATACGTACTCATGAATTTTTTCATTCACTTTTCTATGGATGGAAATAAAGAATGGTAAATAATTATTAAACTTTACAAAATAATTATCATTTTATTTTATTAGTTATTTTTTTAAATACCATTCTTTACATCCATGTAATGAGTAATGAAAAATTGAATCACACCACTTTGTGGAGGTAGTAGTCCACCCATATAAAGGAGGGACTTTATCATATTTCATTTGATGTAAAATGGGGTTGGTTATGGTGGTTTAATAATAATAATTACATTTATGTTTATTTAGGATTATTAATTTATTGTTGTAAGTTAAATACAATAAACTTATAGTAATAATCATTAAAAATAAAAAGTGATCCATTCAGGTGATTTCCTCTTCTAAGAAAAAAATCATTAAGATCTCCTCGACAAGACCCTGGGGTTTATCTATTGGGAATAAAATAACCTATATAATGGGTGTAGATATTTTTTAGAAGATAAAGTTGTATGTATTTGTTTACCTAGGATTCTAAAGGTGATTTAAATAAAGTAGGGAATCACTGTCCTTTTACAAGTTAGAGGAGGGAACTATTAATGATTCTAAAAAGATTAGAATAAAAAATTCTATTCCCTAAAAAATATTTGAAAATGAAAAGATATAATATTTCAAAATAATATTTTATTTAAATACCATCATCTAATAAAACATTGATATATTAACTGGTGTTTTAATCCTTTTCATTAGCTTTATACCCGTAGTCAACCTATTTTAACCTTAAAAGTGGTAACAACTTTTTTAATAATAAAAGAGTTATAATATTGTTTATAAGTTAAAAATTGATCTTAAATATAAAAGGGGTGATATTTTAAAACAATTATTACCCACCTTTTCTTATTTAAAATTCTAAAAAGTTCTAGATATTTTAATAAAATATTACTTTTATAAAATATCATTAATTTAATTTTTGACACTATTCATTTAATTTGAATGTAATGACAACAAGATAATTATATATTTTGAATATAATATTTTAAAACATAATAAAAATTTTATATTATTCTAAAAAATTTATTTAACTCTATAAATCACTCAAATTATATTGCTTGTAATATTTTAATAAATAATTTTATTATTTTTCTGTTAATTGATGAAATTATGTGTTGGCATTGTGTAAGAATTTAACGTAACTATAAAATCAGAAAAAATTGAAATACATTACCATCATGAAAATAATTTATTTATTATAAAAATAACCATTAATATGTATTCATAAATATATTTTTTTTTCTATGTGAACACTTAATAGATTTTTAAAAGCAAGAGCATGAAATTTTGTAATTTTATTTTCTTTAAGTATTATATAGATCATTTTCAAGAAAAATAATCCTTTAATAATTAAAATTTGGCGAATAAGGTGATAAGGGCCTAAATTCTTTCATCCAATAAGAATTAAAATAAAAAAATATGACCTTAACAATTATATTTACCCTTGGTTAACCCGATTTACCCTTTACCAAGGTGGTAAATTTTACCATTATTACTATTCTTAATGTTTAAAAAATGGTATTGTTTACCAAATTTGGAACTAATAATTATAAATTTGGAATAATTTTTTCACAATTCACTTTCCATATGTTTAATAAATTTAATATATAAATTTTTAAAAAAGTGACCTAAATTGATTTTAGAAAAACACATTTTTTTGCATAAAACTGGGTATACATTCTTATCTCATACCTTGAAAAACTATTAACTAAAAATTGAAAAATTATTAAATAGATATTATATAAATTTTATTAAAATAATTTACTCATATTTTTTAATAAATTTATTATGATAAAAATAGATTATGCGTATAAAAAATATTTTTTCAAAAAATACATCACTTTTACAAAGAAATGATTTCTATTTTATTTTATAATCAATTGATAACTATTGAATTTATCTGTACATGTGTGAACCATATATATTTCATAATTTACTTATTCATATTCATAACCACCAATATAATTGATAGGTTATAATTATTACTATGATATAGTTAATTTAGACATGGGGTTACATGCATCGCAAGATATAAAAGAAATAAAATTTTATTTATATTACTATATCATAAAATATTGAGGTTCTATTGTATATTTACCCATGATGAGTTTTTTACATATTACACCAAGATTAACTCAAGTAATATTTCCCTCATACATCAATATCCATCGATGGAAATACATACTATGTATGGATTTATGCTATAAGAAATGGTAAAAAGAAAATAAGAAAAATTAATGAAATCGTGTGAAGATGGTTTTCAAATAGATTTATGTAGTGTTTGGGTGAATCAATAAATAAAAATGCTTTATGAAGAATCCTTAAATGAGGAGTAAATATAATTATTTTATAAAACGTGATTTAAATGACAATATATGTCGAGGTTGCTGCATCCATATTTCGTTCTATGATAAATGAGGAGGACTTCCATGATTAAAGATGAACCATGTGTATTGTGTCATGAATAATAAATACACAGACACAAAACATTCATAAATCGTCAGGTATATAATTACATGTTACTAATATGAAGTACCTTTCATTGATGGAAGTTCGGAGACTCAAATGATTAATACCACATATTTTCATCATTTTATTATAGAAAATTTCATTATAATAAATATATATAATGATTCTGGAAGTGATAAATGATAAATAACAAAAAAAAATATTATTGAGTCTTCACAGTACTCTTAATTGAATATTATTTTTATTTTTAAGGTTGAGTCTAGTTAAAATAAATATCATATCGAGGAAATATCATTACACATATAAGTGTGATATAAATTGATAAGAAGAAGAAATAAGTAAAAATTATATATGAAAGTAAAATTTGAATTATATAATGATAGTGAAAGAACTACGAGAAATAGTGTTGCATGCCAAGAATATTTAATGTGCACTGAAGATGAATAAGTAAAGTCTGAGAATCCAACCAACAATATATACATATTTTATAGAAAGATAAATAACCTTAATGTAGCCAATTTTATTACTAATAATGAGTATGTACAAGAACAATATTTTTGCACAAAGTTATAATAATCCCATACTTGTTGTTGTGCCTGATTGGTGCTTGGAAAACGAGTTCAAAGTCATTCCATTTCACATTCTTATTTTGATAATAAAAAGGAATCTATGTGCATGTTTGAAAAAACAATATACACCAATGATTTGTTCACCCTTATAGTGGAATATGTTTTCAAAAAATCAAGGTGTTATGATATGCAACTTTTCTATTAAACATCAACATTTATTCCAATCAAAGAATCTATAATGAAATAAATTGAAAAACCCAATAACTGAACAAGTGAGGAGGTAACAGATGGATAAAATAAAATTTTGATTAAAATTAATTCCAAAATGATTCACCCCACTCTATTTGTAGTAACATTTATGATTAATCCTTTCATTTGGGCATGCATTTTGTGTGATCCTAGGAAAAATTGAGTATTTAATTTGAAAAGGTAAGAAACTTGTTAGATTCAAAACCCCTAAGGGGTGATCTATGAAAAATTTTATTACATTACAACTAAGTCTCCTCAATAATTAGATTGGGAAAAAAATTAAATATAAATAAGACTCAAGTATTTTGAGGTCCACCGTATAATCTCTGTAGTAGTTAAGTAATGCTCAATTAGTCTCTTTTCCTTTAAAAATGTTGGTGAACTCTACCATTCTATAAAAATTAGATAATATATTTCTCTAAATATCATTGATGTTTAATTTTAGGGTACTAAAACTCTCTTAAACATTGAAACCCTCACACAAAATTTCCTCTTTGTGAGGATCATCATTGTGAGTCAATCCCTCATTTAATATAATAGACTAACTCTAGTCTTATGGTTATGATAAATATACATATACAACTCTATGATTGATACCAATTAGCATATAATTAATCCGAATGTAGTAAATATATTCTTATAGTGATGTTAGTTTTTCCTATACCCATATATGAGCCACACCAAGGAGGAAATTATTCATCCAAATTGAGAAAATGTAGTGTTACAATGATGGAAGTTATACATGTACCCATCTATTAGTCATTCATAGGAGGAAATCATCCATCCAAGTTTTAAAAACTTATTGTTAGGATAATTTTAGTTATACCTATACCTATCTGTCACCCAATACTTGGATGAAATCATCCTGATAAACCAAATAAATTTTAAATTGATGGTATTTGTTGCAACACCCATCCGTGGGACACACAAATCTAGAGATCACTTCTAAATAAAGTGTAAGATGATCTTGATTGAAATCTCCCATTTCTTGTCCAATTTTAAATAATTTTAAATTCATAATTTTATTGATTTTATAAGTTTTTAATATATATTTTTAGGTGGTAATTATAATTAAACAAGTTTCAATGAATTTCAAAAATGATTGAGATTAATATGTGTTTGTATTAAAAAAAGAGGTGGGGGATCATCCACAGTCTGAATCCTCTCCCTATAATTGTAGACAAAGGGAATCAAATTAAAATTACTACAATTGTATTGATGGGATTATTTTTTTAATTCATCGAATTCTTGGCGCGATTAATTTATAGGCTATTGAAATTCCACTTGTTGGATATATTTCCCCTCAACCAATAGACATGATTTTTTCATGTGATGGGTAAGTTCTTGGTTTCATCATTCCAAGGTATCTAGCCACGTGGTTTTATCATGTAAGTACACCCTCGCCATTACAATGTGAGCCTTATATTATTTAATCTCATTAATTTATAAATCCTCTTAGTTTTAAAGTTGTGCCACTTCGGAAGCAATTTGACTCAGTTCTCTTACAACCCCCACCATAGCCTCCACTTGGAGATTCAAATTTTAGGATAAATGTTTCTCTCTTTTGGAGTTTTTATTTTTTACTATATGGTTAATACATATCTGATGAGATTTGTTTGATGTAATTATTCAAATATACACACTATAAATCCATAAAAGAGTTAAAGGATAATCTCATTATTTTATCATATTTTCTATAACTGAGGCTCTATAGTAGAGGTATTGACTTAATTTCAAGCCTATTTTTTCACTTCATAATTTTTATAAACAACTCTACGATCTGCACTTTGGGATGTTGGTACTACCAACATCTAATCTGTGATCATTTATATAAGGAAATAATCAGATCCAATGTGTGAGGTGTGAAGTTAATCATCTTTAGCGATCAACACCCAATTGGTCCCAAGGCCTGATTTAGAAATTACCATCTCTAATACTAGTGGATCATTTTTAATCTTCATTGTGTAGATGAAAACATTATTTATTTCACCAGTCTCCAACCCAATGATTAAGAATTCCCTAACATAGATTGATGAATTTATGGACGATGACTCCTCACGATTCATGATGTGCTTGGTTGTGAGAATTTATTATTATAAAATATTCTCCATGGTAGATTTTGGGTTGTGGAAACTAAGAATACAATGGTCTACACACTTTCTAGACTACCTTCCCTAACAAAACTTTTGGATAACTCCCGACCCATTCCTATAGTCCCATGATAAGTATAATATCATGTGTTTTCTTAAAGTACATATATTTATTTTAGAGTTAAATGTTTTTAATTTACTTTTTGGCTAAGAACCTATGTCGGGTTGTGGGATGGTTGGGTTGTGTTTGGGAAAAAAGTGAAAAAGGGCTAAAATATGGCTATATGCTAGGTACATGTCGTGTACTTAGCCTACACGTCCTGTATTATAGTGTAACGATATGTATCATGTATGTCATAGAAAAAATAAAAAGGAAGTACATGCTGTTTACTTGAGGTGCAAATTGTGAACTTCCCTCGTGGGTTTTTTTATAAAATAGGAAGTATGCTAATTTTTTGACAGACAGAATATATTTCATCCATTTTTGAGAGCCAAAGCTCTTCTAATCTCACTTTTCAGTTATAGAAGCCTTCCAGACTCTAATTCAAGCACCATATGTCATGTTAGAACCACATATGTAAGTACCTAATTCATTTGTATTCATTCTTGATTCTTCGGAACAATGACTGCGCTATTTGTATTTAGGCTCATATGCCATAATATTACATTCTTCATCTGTTCTTTATATTTATTCCAAAAGAGGTCAAATCAGGACTCAATACTATACGAGATGTCTACAATCAAGGTAAGGTAGGTGGTTTTTATATTCATTCAACTTTTTGGGTGATTTTTGGGAGTTTAACCTTTTCGACTCCCATCAGACTTTTCGGTAAGGCTTCTTTTTTGAGTGAGTTTTTTTCCGAAAGGATACTCGAACCTAGTGAGGATTCTTGTAGGTTCTGTTTAGGTGTTTTGACACCTGTTGCTTATTTAAAGGTCACCAAAAGGGTGTTCCTTAGGGAAATATGTTGTTTATTCCAGTTTAAACCACCCAAGGGGTGTGTGCTTTTGCTTTCTTGTTATAGGAAGCATGTTAGTTCCTTGATAGCTTGAGTATCTTTTTTAGGAGATGTACTGCCTCCTTGATTATTTAATATCATGTTATGACCTGCCTCTTTAGATATTTTGGCATGTGGAATGGATAATATGGGCGGGTATACATATATTAAATGACCAAAGGTATGTTAAAGGGTTTATATGGGAGGGTAGGCTCGTATGCTTTTAAATGATAAATGGTTTTCATGAGTGGGTACACTAATGGATTCTGTAGGTTGATGTGAGTGGGTATACTCACATGGAATGTTTTCCTAAATTAAATGTTTAAATTGAATGTTTGAATGGATGGATATGTAATGTTGTTGTGATTAACTTGGGTTGACTCTTCCCCTTGGGTCTCGATTCAGTGGTATGCATCGTGCCTTGTTACCCGTTTGATTCAGCTTGCTTGGGCTCATATTGGACATTCTATTACCATGATCCTAGGACCCCAACTAGTGCCTAACCAAGTTTATATGAGGGATGACCATAGGAATTAATGGGATTCCTTGGAAATACTCTTTGGATTTGGCCCTCTGTGGTATAGAATTTTTACATGGATGTCTTGGTCTGTTGACACCTTGGATTAGACCCTTGAGGTCTACTTTTCACTATATAACGTGGTTGTTTACTACTACATTTCCCTATACTGCATGGCTACGGAATAAATTAATTCATTATACAACATTCCTATGGGATACCAGATATTGATGGTTGAATGGCATGGTCATGTCACTTGCTTGTTTACTTTTCCTTTAACTGCCTTGTTAGGAGATGAATCTTTTGTAGGTATCCTTGAGGGATGGTTGGTTTTACTTACTGTTATAGACTTATTCCAAGGGAATACAGACATTTTTGGCCATTTAAACATTTTAGAACTTTTTATATTGTTGTTAGAACTATGTAAACCTGAGTGGTAGCCTACTGACATGTTTATCTCACACCCTTTTTGGGACTCCTCAGGTACCCAAATAGATTATATGGCTACAAGTGATGATAGGGAAATCACCCTAGTATTGGTTGTTGAATGTGTCTTTGGAGTAGGAGAGCATAGGACCAAGTTGTGGCTCATGACACAGGGATACCTTTTTGGTATTTTTTTCTTTTGGGGACTTGTACTATATTACATTGCCATGTGAACCTGCTAGATACTTGTACTATATGAATAATTTTGTATATGAGGAACTTATGGTTATTGATATATATTCCTATCTTGGAATACATTCAGTTGAAAATTGTTTATTTCATTTCCTATACTTATTAAATGTTTGACTTTTTCTATGATACTCTGGTAATGAGGGCATAGTATGCCCATTGACTCACCAACTCCCTCACTTCTAGTTGGAAACCTCTAGAATTTGGGGAAATGTGATTGAGACCTTGTGATCAACTGGGCTTAGGGTGTCGTTTTGGGTGGCATCTAGGTCTAAGGCATTATAAATTGGAATCAAATGAGTTTTTTTAGTTGAATTACTATTTGGTGACAATAGATAGTGATGGGATAGGAAGGAAATGGAATTTGGTAATAAACTATGCCTAGGAGTAGTTATCCCACATACAAGGAAAATCCAAATTGCCTTGAATTGAGTTCTGATTTTCAGGATTTTACACTATTATTGTTTATTTTATTTCACCATTGGGTGACAGACTTGATTTCAGATATTGCAATTAACGTAATTTTGAGTTATATTTTAGTTACAATCCAACGTAATGAGGGTGTTATTTCTCTGGAATCATATAGACACTTGTTAGAATCACATTCCATGCATTATGATATGCCCTAATGGATGCATTAGATATTGCATGTTGTAGTGATAGTTGATGTGATATTTTTACGTAAAATTATGTTAGTAGGGTGCAATATATAATGGTGTGGCATCATATTTCAATCCATAAGGATTATGGGACATTATGAATTGTGAAATGATGTACTGATGGAATGTAAATGTTAAATGAACATGATATGTATGATTTGAATGTGAACTAAGGTTGGTTTCCTTAGGTGTTATAAGACCTCATGGATTAAAAATTGGTAACCCATGGTGAAACATCTAGAATAACATAATGTTAAATGGAAATGGAAATTTAATAGAAAATAGAGACTTGGACTATACCTGTATTTTGAGTCGGTAAGAGGCATTATTTCTAGTGGTTCGTTGGCTGTTTTTATACTCTCTTGAAAGTAAGAGTAGGCTGTGGGATTGACATGGTTTCTAAGATGTTTTTTACCTAACTTATGCTTTGAGATTTGTTCTTTGATGTTATTCTTTCATGAGGCATGTGCTTGGCATTACAGATACATTCCACCATGACAACCTCCAATTGTACACTGTAATGGAGGTGGTGACCATACTTTGAAGACAGTGGGTCGCGAGCTACCAGTTGATCCTCCTATAGTAACATCTACGGAACCTAAGTCTTTTCTAGACATAGGTGTTGAGGTACAGTTCTGTGAGGGATTCTTTCGATATATGTAGACTTTCCAGGGAGCACCAAAGCCAGCCTTGACAATGGTTAAGCAGACACAGGTGTTCTAGCAGTAACATCCTCTTACGTTTTTAAGGGATGGCTGCCACAGGCTGTAGAGTTGTGGCTAGAGACCACATTATCAATATTTGATCATATGGAGATGTCTCTGGAGCATAATGTAAAGCTTGAGACTTATATGCTACGTGGAAGAGCAAAGTGGTGGTGCGACATTTTGAACCAGGATGAAGGGATAGAGAATATTGGATGGAATGAATTCCAAACCCACTTCTAAAACTACTTTTACCCCGTGACTCTGTGAGCAAAGTGGGCTAGTGAGGTCATATGTTTCGAGTAGGTCATAATGATGGTAATGGAATACTCAGAACTCTTTACATAGCTGTAACATTTTCCACCGATATATCTTACAGATGAGCGGTCAAGGGAGAGACAATTCTAGGAAGGTCTCCAAAATACAATCATATCTTACTTAAATGTGTTCAGGTTTCCTTTTATCACTAATATTTTGAATCAGGAACTAATTACAGAGAGGAACCTGAGGGAAGCTAGGGTTAAAAAATATGGGAGTGTTATTTCTCACCCCAGTAGATCTACATATTCAAGCCAAAAGCATGATGTTGAGGCTTCCCATGACATGAGTGCTAGTTAGTCTGTGGCTATAGGCATCCTGGTATATTTCCATCAGTGAAGATGGAAAGTCCTTGTAAAAAATAAGTTCGACTGTGACATAGTCAAGTGCTAAGCTTGTAGCAGAATAGGGCACATGTAGTTTTTTATAGGACCATCCCTCCTACTGCAATTGGTAGGGTGTCAGCTCTGACATCAGGTTTTGGAGAAGGTTCTTCAGCTTTGCGTCAGGTTGGGAGCTAGAGCAGTGCTTGCTTCTTAGGCCATGGGCAAGCTGGGGATGGTCTTGGTAGTCATATTCCATTTTCTAAGAGATGGTAGGGTGGATCACATATTGGTATCCAAGTAGGGTCATGGGGCCACAATATAGGCCAGTCATATGTGGTGCAACAGACCCAACATGGGCATGATCTTTGATTGTCTATGGTGAGATGTATGATATTAGTATATTATACTATTTCATCTTCTCTTTTCCATAGAGTTTCCTATCACAGTTTTATCTCTTCATGAGTGGTAAAAATCATGGGGGTGTGGTTTTTCTTTCTGAGGGAATTTTGACACTAGAAATATCATTGGGACTAATAATGGGTGATGTGAGCTAGTGTATATAGTGTCCACATGAAGTTGGTGGGTGTCACTTCCTCTAGAATTATTATGTCCTAGACATTACAGGGTTTGACGTCATTCTCATAATGGAATAGCTCATGGATTATCCAGTATATGTTCACTACTCTCGATGGAGGGTGACTTTCACATCACCAAGGGTGCATTGTTTATTCACAACGGTGAATGAGATGTCTCGAAAAGAGAAGATGGACCCATGCATTGTGGGATAAGTGGGTTGGAAACCCATATTTCTAGTTTGTTTCTAGATGATTGGGGAGTGAGTCTGAATGATTGTCCTCATGTGGTTGAGTGCTTCAGAGACATCATTCCTGATGAATTCTCTAGTTTACCTCCAGAGAGAGTGGAGGAGTTATCTACTGAGCTAGTGATATGACCTACATCAGTATCCATTCCTCCTTATAGGATGACTATGATGGAGTTAGAGGAGATCCAGAGGCAATTAGTGGATTTGGAGGTGAACAGGGTTTATTAGACCCAGTACATCCCCATAGGGATCACCGGTCCCTTTCTTTGAAAATGGAAAACTAAACTCTTAGGCTATGCATGGATTATCTAAAACTTAATTAGATAATGGTTAAAAAAGTATATCATTTTCCATGGATAGATGAACTATTTGATCAGCTTCGAGGGGATTGAGTGTTCTCAAACATTTACATGAGGTCAGGAAATCACCAGGTCCATGTTCGACCAACATACATACCTCATATGGCCTTCCGTAGTAGGTAAGGGTTATAATAGTTTATGGTTATTCCATTCGATCTCACAAATGACCAAGCGGTTTTCATGGATTTGATGTACTATGTGTTACATCCTTACTTGGATTATTCTGTGGTGTTTTTTGTGAACAATATCTTAGTGTATTATCACAATCGTCAAAACCATGAAAATTATCTTGAGATCATTTTTAATACACTGAGAGAGCATCAATTATATGTTAACCTAGCAATGTGCCACTTTTGGATGGATCAGATTCACTTCCTAGGTCACATAATCATAGAGATAGGAGTATCAGTGGACCCAAACTGGGTGAGAACTGTAGTTTCATCGGAACATCCTAATAATATTTTTGACATACAGAGTTTCTTTGGGCTAGATAGATACCACATGAGTGTCATAAAAGACTTCTCACACTTAACAGCACCATTGATAGGCTTGACTAAGAAGGGAGAGAAGTTTGTGTGGTCATAATCTTATGAGAATACTTTTCATGATTTGAAAGGGAGGTTGAAATCATTACCAATCCTGATACTACTAGAGCATGGAAATAGATACATGGTGTACTATGATAATTTATGTATTGGCATGAGGGAAGTTTTGATGTGGGAAGATCGAGTCATGGGGTATGGGTCTTAACAGATCATGCCTCATGAGAAGAACTTCCATACGCACAATATCGAGCTAGCTGTAGGTGTTCATGTGTTGCATTTTTAGTGGCATTATTTATTGGGAGAGAATTTTGTGGTGTACATAGACAAAAAAAGCCTCAAGTATATCTTTACACAATGTGATCTGAATTTTAGGTAGTGAAGGTAGGTGGAATACCTACTGTTCTTTGACATCGAGCTTTCCTACATTCCTGGTAATGGATATGCAGTGGCTGATGCACTGAGCAAGAGGACTCCAATACAGGTAGTGAAAAAAGTTAGTAGCAAGTGGAAACTTGTGGAATTGTTTTATGAGATACAACTTGAGTTGCACGACAGATAGGAGTAGACATTTATATCATCCTTAGATGTGACCCCTACCCTATTGGATAGAGTAAGGATGAGTTAGCTATCAGATTATGAAGTCCTAGTTCTATGTGAAGTTGTGAAAGGTGAGGAACCTCTTCCTGATTGGATGGTAGGAGAAGATGAGATTTTGTGTATCCATGGATTTTTTTGGGTTACAATGGACATACGTGAGGAGATGATATGGGAGTTTCATGCTACATCTTGGGCAGTGCATCCTAGGGTCACCAACATGTACCATGAATTTCAAAGTCAGTACTGGTGGTCTGGAATGAAGAGAGAGGTAGTTGGTTTTATTATGAGGTGTTCCACCTGTCAGCAGGTGAAGGATGAACATCCGCGATCAGATGGGATTTTACAGTAGTTACCTATCCTCAACTGAAAATGACATGATTTCACGATGTATTTTTTGAATGGTTTTCAGAGGTTTCCTTGAGGTAGTGATGTTGTTTGGGTGGTTTTTGACAGGCTTACGAAGGTTTCATATTTCTTTCTCATCAAGGAGTCCTTAAGTGTATTTGAACTTTGAAATATTGACATATGATAGGGGGTAAGACTTCATGGGGTCCTATGGACTATCGTTTCAGATAGGGATTCCATCTTTACATCTCATTTGTAGCGGATTTTTCAAAGGGCACAAGGTACGTAGGTGCTTTTGAGTATCGCATACCACCCTCAAACTGATGGCCAGTCAGAGCGTATGATATAGGCTCTAGAGGACATGATGTGAGCATGTGTCTTAGATTTTGGGGGCTCTGGGTAGAGACACATTCACCTAGTTGAGTTTCCTTATAATAATAATAATTAGGTGATGATACATATGGCACCTTATGAGGACTTATACGATAGGCTATTTTGTTCTCCCATGTTCTGGTTAGAGGCAGGAGAGGAAGATTTATTGGGACTACATCTCATGTAGGTTACTTTTGAGATGGTCTAGATGATTCAGAAGTGTATGGATATTTCACCATCTCGTTAGAAATCATACTCCAATCACCGTAGATGACCTCTAGATTTCATGTTCGGGGATCAGGTTTTCTTACGTGTTTCATTGAGTTTGGTCTTAGGAGGACCAGAAGATAAGGTAAAGTTTCACCAAGATTTGTCAGATAATTTTAGATTCTAGAGAGAGTTGAGTTGGTTTCATATCGATTGTAGTTACCTCAGAGGTACTGATCCACACACAATGTCTTCCAAGTATCTCAGCTATGCTGCTATCACTCAGACTCATCTAACATTTTTCAGTCAGGGGAGGTTGAGCTTCATGTTGATTCATCCTTTAAGGAGTAGATGATTCGTATCATTGATAATAGGGAAAAGGTTCTACGAGGATGTTCAGTTCCTCCAGTACATGTGCTTTGGAAGAATGAACATTTATAGGATGAGACTTGGGAAAGAGATGCCGACATACATGCTTAGTGGAAGGATTTTTCCCAGATGAATCTTGACCACCCTTCAAAGAGAAATTCTAGGACGAATTGCTATAAGGGGGAAGATTATAAGATCTTGGGTTTTTATTGAGATATAGATCTTTCTTTTTAGGTTAAACCTATTTACATTACTTTTTGGCTTAGACCCTAGGATGGGCTATGGTCTGGTTGGTTTGTTGGAAAAGAAGGGAAAAAATGCTGAAATCACACGGCATTCCAAGTACAAGCTCAGTACTGGCATGTCTGGATGTGTGGCTTGTCTGGATTAGAAAAAAATAAAAGTTCCTCACATTCCATGTACTTTAGTAACATGATGTGAACATGCCTAGTATAGGTTTTTTTATAAAAGAGGAATTAGCCTCATTTTTGACAGAGAGAAGTAATTTCATCTATTTTTTGAGATCCAAAGAACCTCTAATATAGTTTTTCAGTTATATAAGCTACCCAAACTCTGATTCCATTGTTTTCTATCATGTTGTAACCACATTTGGTAATTACTCGATTCAATTTTAGTCATTCTTGATTATGCAGAACAATGAATGTGTTGTTTGGATTTAGGCTCATATGCCATAATATTCCTTTCTTCGTCTATTCTTTAGATTTCTTCCAAACTAGGATGAATCTAGACTTGATACTGGATGGGTTGTCTACTACTGAGGTGAGGTAGGTGGTCTATATTTTATTTTGGATTTCTAGGTTCTTTTCATGCATTCGTCCTTTTTAACGCCCATTAGACTATCTGGTGAGGCCTTATTTTTTGAGTGAGTTTCTTTCCATAGCTGTAGTCAGACCTAGTGAGGATTAATGTAGGTTTTGTTCTGGTGTGTTGACACCTATTACTCATTTAAAGGTAACCCATGTGAGGAAACATAATGAAATATTCTATTTATTCATTTTTAAACTAGTTAGGGTGTGTGTTCTTGAGCTTTCCAAATTAAAGGATGCTTTTTAATGTCTTGATAGCTTGATTAGCTTGTTTAGTCGATGTACTACCTCCATTCTTAATTAATATCATGTTATGCCTTGTCTATTTTGATATTTTGGCATGTTTAATGGATAATATGGGTAGGTATGCCTATATAAAATTACTAATCGAATTTAAATGGTTTATAAGGGAGGGTAGGCCCATATTCTTATAGATGATAAATAGTTTTCTTTAGAGGGAATACTCATGGATTGTGCAGGTTGGTTTGAGTGGGTATTCTAATATGGAATGCTTGTTTAAATTAAATGTTAAAATTGAATGTTTGAATAGATGGATATGCATTTCTATAGTAGATTCCTTAGGTTGAATCTTCCCCTTGGGTCTTCATTATGTGGGATGCCTCAGGCATTTCTACCCCTTCGATCCGGATTTCTTGGGCTCACGTAGGTCTTACTATTCCCATTCTCCTATGATCCCAAATAGTGCCTAACTGAGTTCGACTAGGGATGTCAAGGGGACACGATGAGATTACTTGGAAAAGTTCCTTTGATTCAGACCTCTATGATCTAGATTTATTACATGGATTCCTGGGTCTGCTGACACCTTAGATCCGGCCCTTGAGGTATACTTTTCACTATATGGAAAGGTTGTGGCATGTTACTTTTCACTATAAAACATGGCTATGGAATAATTTATTTCTTTATATAAAATTGTTCAGGA
This sequence comes from Viscum album, assembly GCA_963277665.1. NCBI lineage: Eukaryota > Viridiplantae > Streptophyta > Magnoliopsida > Santalales > Viscaceae > Viscum > Viscum album. The sequence goes on along the minus strand of OY728159.1, from coordinate 530,410,110 downwards.
ATATAAGATACAGATGGATGTAGGGTATGGTCAGGTGACTTTCTTGTTTACTTTTCTTTTAGCTTCCTTTTTATGTGCTGACTCTTTTATAGGTAGCCTTAAGGGCTACTTGGTTTTAATTAATTCTATAGACCTATTCTATGGGAATATTCACATTACATTACTGGTAATTTACACTTTCTTGGAATTTGTATATTTATGTTAGAACTGTAATGACCTAGGTGATTGCCTACAGGGATGTTTATCTCTCACCCTATTTCAGCCTCCTTAGGGAAAAAAAGATTATATGAATGCAAGTGATGATTGGGGAATGCGCCCTATTACAGGTTATTCATTGTAGCTTTGGATAAGAAGAGCTTAGGACTATGATGAGGATTGTGATACTGGGATACCGTTTGTCTTTTTTTTTATTGGTACGTTTACTATCGTACATTTCCATATCTTTTTCTAGATTATTTCTAGATACTTGTACCATCTGTAAAAATTTTTATATGAGACACTTCTGGTTATTGATATATCTTCCTATCTTGGCATATTTTCAGTTGACTTCTATTTATTTTGCTTCCACTATTTAGTGTATGTTTTACTTCTTCTATGATACTCTAGTAATGAGGGAAATGTCTCCCCATTGACTCAACAAGGCCCTCACATCACGTGGTAAGCCTCTGGGATTTGGGGAGATGTTCTTGAGGCCTTGTGACCAATCAAGCTCAGGGAAGGATTTCGAGTGGTATATGGGTCCGGGATGTTACAATATGTTTATAGAAACACAAGTGTGAAGAAATATTACCCCAGTAATAATATCTTCTCATATTATCATCAACCGAAGATGTTTGTTGAAAATTTTATATCATTCACTTCATACCCTAAAAGAAGGTAACCAAGATACTATCTACAAGATTCTAAACCAAAATGAAAAACTAAAAGGAGTTTAAGGTTCATATACATATAAATTTTCAACTTGGGAGACTAGGACCCTATCCTGGAAGGAAATGATAAAAGAACATTCTTCCCTAGTACCACTATCATTGTTAGCAACTATTCAAGAGGGTGTTTCATTATAAGTCATGGGGATGAAATAAAAAACCCCCCATCATGTCAATTACTTCATTAATTCATATATTCCTCAATAGAACATCAAAATAGTTTATTAGTTTGGGGTGAGATGTTAAACAAGGAACTGTAAGACCATTCCTAAATTAATAGAGTTATAAGTGTTTTTTCAACCAGACTTACCGTAACTAGAATGGTCCAATAAATTATTATGAGGTCATACCTTCTTGTACATGGTCTAATAAGATATATATTCAATAAAATTCCAAAGTTACCATTTTGATTGGCTTTCATTATAATATTAGAGATACATTCACAATGGTATTAACCATGGCACTTGAGTTTGCATTCCAAACAAGATAGAGCTAAATTCTCAAAAAATAACTAAAAACCCTGATAGTCAAAGAGAAAGGTACACATTGGGTTGAATTTTATACTAATTGGTTTTGTACTGGAATTCTCATAAAATACACCAATATGATCCCGTTAATTTTATAGCATATTTCCCAATAAAACTCTTTAAGTGTCTGACTCCCATCATTGGACTACTAGTTAGAAGTAATCTATCCACACATTCCTTGAATAGGATAATAAAAAAACATAGAGATTATTTCCTTATGTTCTCCTCATTTTATTCAGTAGATTTCGCATTAGGGAAGGGGGATATTTTGTAGCCTCCCAAAAAAGGCTGGTATAAGTAAAACCTTCCAAGGATTAGGATTCCCCCTAATTTCTAGAAATTCTATAAATTAATTCCTAATTCACCATACAACTAGTAGAAATTATGTGAAACCAATATCCTATGACACCCTGACTCTAGTATCCAAAATCTTCTAGTTATTTTACTCTATTGGAATATTTTATTTCAGATCATATCCCAAAGGATCGAATAATTTAGTAGCCTTATGAGATTTGATACATACAACATTCTCACATTAAATTTGAAAATATTAAATAAAATAAAAAAATATAGATAAAATGTTATTATATCCTATAATATATCCTTGAATTAATTCATAGATACCTACTTGGAATCCCTAGTACAGGAACACTTAATAAAGGGTATACCCAAATACTGAGTAAGGGGACGTGTACTACACACACTATCATAGAATTAATAAATCATGAATAATATGAAAGATATAATCAATAATAAAAAATTTAATATAAATAATATCATTAAATGGGAATATCCATGGGTGACATTATAATATAAATAATTAAAAGAATAACAACAACAACTCTCATAATAATATAATTCATAATGATGGACATCATAATCAAACCAAAAAGTCCTCAAGCCAATACATCATACATAAATATGTTAGGAATAAGATAAATACCCAAACTAGTTAGTCTTATGAGACCTAATCATACATAAATGGGATATAATAGTCCCCACTCATCACATACTAAGTCCAATGCATCAATTATTTAAAATTAATGAATAATAATTTAACTCATAATCAAAATAAACAATCTTAATCAAAAACTATCACGGGATATGTTAATATTTTCCACAGTAAACAAATAGAACAACATAATAAAAATAAATATAGATAAATTAAGTGGATATAATCATAATATTAAATCCCTTGTAGATAATAATTTTTATAAAAAAGAAGTTACAATATATGAAATTTCCTATAAAAAACATTTGATCCTTTCTTTGAAAATATGAGAAAATATATTTTTCTCTTGATCAAAATATTAAATAAAAGTTTCCAGAATATTGAAAAAATTAATTTATTTAGAAATAGATATGGGAAACATTAAAATATGAACCAATATAAAATAAATTTTTTGATTAAGGTAAAATTAGATAATTTGATAAATGTTAAAATAAATATTTCTATCACAATTTTTGTAAAAAGTCCAAAGTAAATTACTTGAAAAATAAAAATATTATTCCTTTTAAACCATTGTAAATAATGTAAAATATATTTTAGAATGAAACTAAAAACATAGTAAAAATATTCCTGAAAATATTAAAGAGAACATGGATATGGAAGAGAAAGATTCATGAAAAAAAGATGAAATATGGTTGGTTTTCTATCAAAAAATTTTCCTAGTTATTTTAATTTACAAAGAGAGTAAAATGAAATAAAAAAAATAAAATATTCATATATAAAAATATAATAATAAAATTGGAGTAGATTAATTGGAAAATATCTTATAATTTACATTAATATAAATTTAAACATAAATAATCCCAAATAAAAAATAGATTATAAAATTAAACCATACCTCAAAATTCCACATGCAAGAACTTTTTCTTTATCATAAATAATAAATTTTAATTTATCAAATAATTTATTGATAACACATTTCATCTATATTTATATTTACATGTTCCTTGGAAAATCATTTGGTATTCATTCATGTTATTGTTAATAATTTCGTTTAACTCTTAACTTTGTTCTCTCAATTTCTCCAAAATTACTTTAGTATATTAAATAAGGTTAAAAGTGTTATGAAATGATTTAATAATTTAAATAATTTAAATAATTTCATAAATTTTTTTATTTATTTAATATTTTATAATCATCCATTCATAATGGTAATAGAGAAAAAAATCGCATCCCCTTTTGGAGGTAGTAATACACATGTACGCACAAACAAGATTATCATTTTCTAATTGATGGATAGGAAAGAAGATAGATGATAAATTACATTTCTATAATGATAATTGTTTCATAAATATAATATATTTAAATAAATTCAATATTTATAACAATTCATTTATTGTGGTGATGAAAAACTATATACATTCTTACATGGAGATAGTAGGTCATATGTACGCATGAGCGATGTTCTCCTTTTCCATTGAATGGTAAGGACATTAAGAAGGATTTTATATCAACATAATAATATTTTAATATATATAGGATATTTATATTATCATATTCTCATGTTTATATAATATTTTAATGAGATGGATGAAAAACTAAATATGAAACAAATTGGTTAAAAGTTATACTCTTTGGAAAACATTATTGGGATTACACCTTATGCCTTATATGATTGGTATTTTGGGGAAACAAGGACCTATAATAAATAGGGAGGAATTTAAGGAACTTATTTCATTAAATATTGATCATGGTTAATGGATTTTTTTGTATGAACTACAAAGGATAGGATATGTCATTTTATAAGTGACGTGACTACACACATATAATTATTTCAAACTATTATGATTCTTACTCAGGGATGAGGGAAACATAAAAAATTGAATATAAAATATTGAGTTAAACATCTTGAGATAATATAATACATTAATAATTAAGATGATATTTTATGACCTTATCATGAGTTTTAACCATAATTAACCTTTTTTACCCCTTTACTATGGTGACAATATTTTTATCAATGTTTTAATTCATAATAACCAATTGTGAAAAAGATCTCACTACTAAATTTTATCCTCAGGATTAGAAATGTGAGATCTATTTTGAAGATTAAATTTTTAAAATTAGAAAAATATATTTTTAATATAAGTTCATAAAATGAAACGAAAAGAAGTTTTTTTAGAAAAAATAATTTTTAAGCATATAATTAATCTTATGTGAAAATAAAATATAATGATCCCTAAGAAATTAATTAGTTTCTGTTTAATCAAATGGATCTTATGTTTCTTTAAACCCAAATCCAAAACATAATTGGTGATTCACGCTCAAATTTACCCAAGAGATGAAGGTAGAACTGTCCTTGTAGTTTAGCTTGGGTTGTTGAATACTCAATGACCTTAGAAGTAACCTACAGACACGTACATCCTATGGACTGTTTTTTGCTACAATGTTTCCAACATTGGTGGATATTATATGTGTTCAAGTTAATGCTAATATAATTAAGTTAATTATAATTAAAATAATGAGTTGGTCCTATGTTGTCACTTGGGGTGGATTGGATGTATTCCCTTTTCAATTATACCAATTTCTTGTATTTTAGATGTTTTCATTTAAGGAGATCAAACAAATTCATCACATACTGATTTTATACCAACACACCATAATACTAATAACTTATGCACTTGGAGGATCAAATTTATGATCACTCGAAGGTAAAGTTTTATATTATCACTTGAAGTATGTGGACTTAAAATTCAACAAGGACGAAGAAGTTTTAAAATCATCAAATAAAAATTTCAATTAAAATAAGTGATTATACATCAATGGGGTGATAAATAATATCTAATCCAGCCCCTTTCTACCCCCTTGGATCAACCCATAAGTGGGTTAGCCCTCCATTTATTCTATGGTTTCGATGGAAGAGGGAAGTAGACTCATGAGGGAAGAAATGGCACTACTGGAAAGGGAGGTTTTCCCAACGCATGTATAGTTCTTTTACCAATGGTTTAAGGAAACCATTGGTAAAAGCTGGTTAAATCAACTTTTCCCAATGATGTTTGAAAACCATTGGGAAAAGTATACTCTATACCAACAGTTTTCTTAAACTGTTGGTATAGAGAGGTTTAAATCATCCTTTACCAATTGTTTTTACAAACTATGAAGAAAGTTTTACACCAAATTAACAGAAGCTCGACCTCCCCCATTCTGTGAAAATGGATCCCTAAATAGAAGGGAGAATTGGGATCTTCCATCCCCTACAACTGAAATCCTTCCATCTTTATGATTTATCAGTTCTTCACTTGTATTTTGTAAGTGATACGACATCTACTATTTTGGTTTTATGTTTTCATTTGGGTGAAGTGGAGAAGTAGGATTCTGTTTACCCAACTGTGGAAATACTTCGTTCCGATCCATTTTCAAAATTTCTTAGTTCTACACTTATAATTTGTAAGTGATACTTTCATTTTAATATCCTATATCTACTGTTTTGGTTTTCTGTTTTGATTTGGATGTGTATAAAATTTGTTTTCTATTTGATTTGGGTGTGTGTGTTGGGCTTTGATTGTAACAGCCCGAGATTTTATGAAAAATATTCTTTTTAATTTTATTAATGTCTTGTGTTGTACGCTAAACCAAAAGGAGCTTGCACAACACACATCCTTGACTTGCCTTGCATTACACGCAATCGCGACCTTCCTCGATAGCGTGTGTAGTACGCAATACCTAGTTTCACTAAACAACGATATGCTATTAAAATATTATTATAACTAGCCGTTATGAATAGTAATAACAACCTTTTAAAATTTTAGAAATTTTAGCTCTCAAAATAGAGTTCATTTTTGGATTCGGAGTATCGAATTTAGCCTAAGGTGAAATTTTGGTACTTTTCGGATAACTTTCATATTCTGATTAATAGTGAAAATTACTAAATTTTAGTTAAAAACAACTTTTTCAATCAAAATAATTAATAGTGATAAATTATTAACATGAGTGGTTTTAATGTATATTTAGAATATATTTTTACAATTTAATACAATGTTTGTCATTGGATGTAATTTCACATTTAAACTAGACATAAACAAGTGTCAATCTTTTGATAGATATTGTTTCTTAAAAACACGCTCTTTGTTTTAACAGCGGGATTTAATTATAAAATTAATTAATGCAACTTCTATGATATGAATTTGGTAAAATATACTTCATTTTTTAATTCGGAATATGAAATATAGCTTAGGATGAAATTTTGGCATTGTTCTGAAAAACATCAATTTTTGATGAATAGTGAAACTACTAAGTGGTAGTTAAAAAAATTAATTTCTTCATAAATCTTAATTTTACCGCTTCTGTGAATGGAGTTTCAAAAATCCTAGAGACAAGGTTGATGTCAGTAAGTAAAATGTGGATCAATGAGATGAAAATATTTTTTGGTGAATAGTAACTATTTACTTTTATTTACCACGGTTAAAAGTCAATAGGGTAATTAAGGGTAAAAATGATATTATTATTACCACAACACATGTCCTAATTCTATTGGACAAGTGTAATTCGACCAAAAACAAGCTTAGGAATAAAATATGACCATTTAGGCCCACTTGGATTAGATTAGGACATTTATTATTATTTAATTCAAAGAAGAGTTAAAAGAGTTAAAATCAAAGTTTATTTACTAAAACATTTTTAATATATGTTTTTACATAAGATAAATTCGATTGTAAATTTTCATTAGAAAGCTAAAAAGATTTCCTACATGATGGTATTTTATTTGTAATTTTTAGACATCAAATAATTTAATTTATTTATGACACAAAGATGATGCAGTAATTATCTTATTAATGAAATATTGTGATAATTGATATTATAAATACCAAAATAAATGTAATTTAAGACTTTTTATGAATTCCACTAATTTTCAAGGTTACTATGATATATTAGTGTTGATTTAATCAATTTTGTTTGAACATATAATTCTGTTATGACTTTTAAAAAAATCATATATCAAATAGTGTCAAAATTGACACAAAATAGTTTTTAAATCAAATATTATATTATTAATTGTTATTTTATTCCTAAAAATATAAGGTTCGTCGAAATGACTTAGATAAGGATATATATATTAATAATAAACAATTTGGGGTTCGTTTGGCATGTTATAGTAAGTTTATTAACCATATAGTGAAAGAAAACGAAAAGACACGGTAAAAGTTAAATTATTTAACTTAGAGTTAAATCTAATTGATAAGGTTAAAATAATACCGTAAACTTGTCTAAATCCTATTGGTTGATAGGATTTAGACCCATCCCCACTTTAGATTCGAAATAAGACCCTTTGGAACCATTATAAACCGATTTTGACATTAATATAAAATAATATTTTGAGTTATTCCTAAGGTGCCCCTCTCCTCCCTTATAAAAGGACACCTCCTTTCCCTCCTCCTCACACCAATTTGAGCACTCAAGCTCGGCCAACACATGCCACAATATCTTCTCCACTTCCCTAGAATAATCCTCGAGGTTCTGGTCTTCTTCAAAGACCAATCTTAGTTCCCTAAGTGAAGGATTCAAAGAGGCGTTTCAAAGAAGAGGTAATATCCATTACCGATCTTTTCAATTTCTTTCTTCTTCAACTTCTTATTCTTTAGTTGTTTCATGATAAATTAATAACATCAGTATTACTTACATACTGACATGTTATTATAAATATTAAACAACTCTAATTAACCTTCTATCCATCCTACGGAAAAAAGGAAATCACCGCGCGTGCGTACGTACGGAATACCGTCTCCACGCCGTGGTGTGATCTATTTTCCGCCACCACCTTAATTGGATGGGTATAATGGTTTAATGAGTTACTACATATGATTATTATAAAGTGATATTGATACTGAAATAGTATACATACACTTCAACATAATTCCACGACCATGGGAACGATATCATCGCTCGTGCGTATGTACGGACTACCGTCTCCACGACACGATGAGATTCATTCTCAATGATTAACCATTCATGAATGATTATAAAGTTTATATAATAAGTTCTAATGAAATATATGACATAATAATGATACTGTAATTATTTATATTTATATGTATGTCATATACTTAATTCCATTCAATTCAATAAGGAAACGAAAACAGCGTTCATGCGTACGTACGGACTACCGTCTCCATGAACGGTGTATTTCTTTCCATTTACTGATTCATTTTATATATGTATATTATGAATATATATATATAAATCATGTTTTATATTCTTTAATTAAGTAATCATGATCTAAGTAATCATATGAATAATTACAAGTCAAAACACGGACGACAAATGAAACAATTTTACCCAAAACGCTCTTTAACATGAAATTTACAAAAGAACGGGTAATATAAAGTCATAAGTGAACAATATATGATATCGTAACAATTAATATGATTCTGTAATAAGTCAATAACATTATTTATATCATTATACAGGAGGTTCGGACACTTACGAAGCAAATCGGACCTAAGGTAAGGGAAATATCACAATCTCATTTTTATCCGAGATTGTTTCTTTGTAAGTATTTACTGGGGTGTATTTTATCATCCACATCCATGTTTCATCAATATGTAATATTATTTCCATCCACCTACAATTGTTTAAATCCATTTTTACCCTTCTGTGAGTTTTTAGTAATATGTATGAAAGGAATCTTTTGCCGTTTTTCGTACGAGGTACTTTTTGACTTTTCCGACAAAAGTACGAAGAATGTTTTTCTTAACTTATACGGCATGAATGGATTTTTAAAACATTATTTCCAAGAAGATTCCTTTAAAAGTTTTCAAGTTTATTTTTAATCAACTTCTTTTATTTTAAAGTCGTATGACATGTTATGAAAGGAAAAATGTTTTTGAAGTAGAAAGGATATTTTCCTCAAGAATTGAGTTAAAATATTTTATCAAAATTATTTTCCATCTAAGACAATAAAAGGGTTCTGTTTTTATCCCTATTATTACATGGATTTGATTATGTTGTGATGGAAACATTTTTATGAATTCCTTTATCTTATATGAATTGTTTTATGATGTCATGTTGTTTAAGAATCCCATTTTTATTACATGGGTTACGCTATGATGTATGGTTTATGATTATGTGGCACACATAAGAAAGGATTAATTATAAGATGGGTGGGACCTATATCTCCCTCCAATGCATTGGGTAAAGATTTTATATCTCATGAGATAGACAGGGCTGGAACGGTAGGTTATACCGGTTCAGTGAAACATGACTGAAACGAGGGTTACTCGATTCAGAAAGGGACTTTGTCCACTAAGATAGTCTTGGAAATGAGTCTTGACTAATAAGAAATGATTCTCTATGATTATGTGTGAATGCCACAAAGTTTCATGTTTTAAGTAAGGATTATTGTGATTACATTTCACTACCATGATTTACCCCATGTTATGAAATTATGATCTCTTTTGCAGGTTAAGATTTCCAAAAGTTATGTGCTTATGTATATGATGTGTTTGATATTTCTTTTGTTTACCCTTACTGAGCATTTGAGCTCACCCTTTTTAAGTTTTCTTTTCCCAAGGATATAAATAAAGGTTTTAGGTAAAAAAAAGGAAGATCTTTATGGGAGATTTTGAAGTTCTTTCACCACGATTAGAAGATTATATTCCGAGTTTCCAAAGACACTAAACTATTACGATCCTTGTGTGTGTGTTTTTTTGTTATGTACTAAGTATTCCGCAAATGTAATGTAATGTACATGTACGTCAGGCTTCGGGTCTCTACAGTTGGTATCATAGGAAAGGTTTAGTCAACCTTTGGAAACTAGGACGCGAAAACGTTAGTGAGATCCCTAGAGATATTTCTAAGGTATGTCTAGGGATGTCTCTAAGGTTAAGTATATGTATAGGTTATAGTCCTAGAATTGCGCTAACGATCTTAGAATTTAACCTAAGATGTTAGATATTGAGGGTGATTTCCCTTTACTATGTTGTCTTCTATAGCATGATTTCGCCTCTCACAAAATTCTTTTTGTGTTTTAGTTAATGGAGGGAACCAGATGGAATTCGGTTAACATTGAATCCAATGGACAAATTGGTGACTATGAGCAACAAAATTTTGTAATACCTAGAGATAAAGATATTGTGATTATGCCGAATCAGTCATCGCGATATATGATTAACAAGGTGAAATTTAGTGGTATGACTAATTCATCAAAGAAGAGGAAGATAAACTATTATGCATGTTCGCATGTTGAGGAGCATAAAGAAAGGAAGATTGAGATTTCTAAAGAAGGGAAGAAGAACCTTGAGGAATACCTCAAATGGAGGGACCGATGTTATCTGTGTGGAGAAAAGGGTCATAGAGTGACAGATTGTTATGGAGTTCAATGTCTTATTTGTGGAGAACATGGGCATTACCCAACTCAATGCCCTGACCTAAAAAGTTACTTCTAAATCAAGGAAAGACTTATTCCAGGACAATCATTGAAGTGGATGGACTGAAGTGTTTATGTATTGGTATTCAAGAATAATGTTGTTGAGGTAATTTTATGGTGTACTAAAATATTTATGTTTTGGTCTATTGTGGTTTTCAATAATTTTATGGAACCGGTAACCATGAAATGTGATTGAGACATTTTTGGTAAACAGATGATATGAGCATAATTAAGGGATAAGAAGATAATGAGATGTTTGATTGTATTCATGAGCTCATGATTGATATAAAGACTAAGTGATATCATGGTTTGAGTATATATAATTTTTGGATTTTGGTATGTGGAAAGAGTTAACTTTTGACATCATTCATGTTTTCACTAAGGTTCAATGGGTATTCAAGAGAATACATGATTAAGGCCTTTGAATGTTTGGAATGTGACCAACAATACATATCTTATGGGGATTAACGACAGTATTAAATCTCTGGTAATCGTTTTCACTATATTATGAGAGTGGACTGTAGTATTATGGATAAGCCTAATGATTGGAATGGATTATGTTGGACATAAGTTAGTATTGTTTAAGGATAGAAGTTTTTTCGATATTATTGATGGGATGTTATAGTAATGTAGTTTTAGAAAAAGGACAACCTGCAGGACGGGCGACAGCCCATCGCTTCGGACAAGGCTATGGGAATCGAACCCACAACCGAAGTGCGACTGGACTTTATCGCCTACCACTGGCCTACAGGAAGTCCCTGTTTAGTAGAAACTAGTTTTATTATATTAAGCAGTATGATATATGAAGTATAAGTTCATTTTAGGAACCATATGTGATTAATCTCACTATAGATCGACTTATGTATATAATTTTTGCTAACCTTTTGTTTGAGATAGATGGAATGACCCGTCATTCTATCACATGATATGCTAACACTTCACGAATAACAAATTCAACTTCATTTATTTAAGAGATGAAGTGGAAATTGTTCAAGGCATGAACAATAGTGAGATTGTACCAAAATAAAGAAAGTATTTATTCTAATTCAAATTTTCAACTTTAGGGAAATGATCTTGAAAACCAAAAATGTTTTCCTAGTGATCTTATACCTGATTAATCAGATGGTACCTCATATCATCACAAATATATGGATTTGTGATTACTGGCATTTCCATAGCCATGTTCTCTACCACTCTCCATCAGAACATGATGGTTAGATTTCTCTTCCATATCCATATTTTCACCTATGTGGAAACCCAGTGATTAGTTTATTTGGGTAATCGTTACATTTCATACATTAGTTTTTAAAGCCAAGTTTTGGTATTTTTTTTACGATGTGGGTTTCTATTAAAGAAACTTTCGAATAGTTAACCATTTATAACCCCGACGAATTTAGAGGGCGAAATTCATTTTAAGGGGGGTAGAATGTAACAGCCCGAGATTTTATGAAAAATATTATTTTTAATTTTATTAATGTCTTGTGTTGTACGCTACACCAAAAGGAGCTTGCACAACACACATCCTTGACTTGCCTTGCATTACACGCAATCACGACCTTCCTCGATAGCGTGTGTAGTACGCAATACCGAGTTTCACTAAACAACGATATGCTATTAAAATATTATTATAACTAGTCGTTATGAATAGTAATAACCACCTTTTAAAATTTTATAAATTTTGGCTCTCAAAATAGACTTCATTTTTGGATTCGGAGTATCGAATTTAGCCTAAGGTGAAATTTTGGTACTTTTCGGATAACTTTCATATTCTGATTAATAGTGAAAATTACTAAATTTTAGTTAAAAACATCTTTTTCAATAAAAATAATTAATAGTGATAAATTATTAACTTGATTGGTTTTAAAGTATATTTAGAATATATTTTTACAATTTAATACAATGTTGGTCATTGGATTTAATTTCACATTTAAACCAGACATAAACAAGTGTCAATCTTTTGATAGATATTGTTTCTTAAAAACACGCTCTTTGTTTTAACAGCGGGATTTAATTATAAAATTAATTAATGAAACTTCTATGATATGAATTTGGTAAAATAGACTTCATTTTTGAATTCGGAATATGAAATATAGCTTAGGATGAAATTTTGGCATTGTTCTGAAAAACATCAATTTTTGATGAATAGTGAAACTACTAAGTGGTAGTTAAAAAAATTAATTTCTTCATAAATCTTAATTTTACCGCTTCTATGAATGGAATTTCAAAAATCCGAGAGACACTGTTGATGTCAGTAAGTAAAATGTGGTTCAATGAGATGAAAATAATTTTTGGTGAATAGTAACTATTAACTTTTATTTACCACGGTTAAAAGTAAATAGGGTAATTAAGGGTAAAAATGATATTATTATTACCCTAACACATGTCATAATTCTATTGGACAAGTGTAATTCGACCAAAAACAAGCTTAGGAATAAAATATGACCATTTAGGCCCACTTGGATTAGATTAGGACATTTATTATTATTTAATTCAAAGAAGAGTTAAAAGAGTTAAAATCAAAGTTTATTTACTAAAACATTTTTAATAAAGGGTTGTACATAAGATAAATTCGATTTTAAATTTTCATTAGAAATATAAAAAGATTTCCTACATGATGGTATTTTATTTGTAATTTTTAGACATCAAATAATTTAATTTATTTATGACACAAAGATGATGCAGTAATTATCTTATTAATGAAATATTGACATAATTGATATTATAAATACCAAAATAAATGTAATTTAAGACTTTTTATGAATTCCACTAATTTTATAGGTTACTATGATATATTATTGTTTATTTAATCAATTTGGTTCGAACATATAATTCTATTATGACTTTCAAAAAAAATCATATATCAAATAGTATCAAAATTGACACAAAATAGTTTTTAAATCAAATATTATATTATTAATTGTTATTTTATTCCTAAAAACCTAAGGTTCGGCCAAATGACTTAGATAAGGATATATATATTAATAATAAACAATTTGGGGTTCGTTTGACAGGTTATTGTAAGTGTATTAACCATATAGTGAAAGAAAACAAAAAGACACGGTAAAAGTTAAATTATTTAACTTAGAGTTAAATCTAATTGATAAGGTTAAAATAATACCCTAAACTTGTCTAAATCCTATTGGTTGATAGGATTTCGACCCATCCCCACTTTAGCTTCGAAATAAGACCCTTTGGAACCATTATAAACCGATTTTGACATTAATATAAAATAATATTTTGAGGTATTCCTAAGGTGCCCCTCTCCTCCCTTATAAAAGGACACCTCCTTTCCCTCCTCCTCACACCAATTTGAGCACTCAAGCTCGGCCAACCCCTGCCACAATATCTTCTCCACTTTCCTAGAATAATCCTAGAGGTTATGGTCTTCTTCAAAGGCCAATCTTAGTTCCCTAAGTGAAGGATTCAAAGAGGCGTTTCAAAGAAGAGGTAATATCCATTACCGATCTTTTCAATTTCTTTCTTCTTCAACTTCTTCTTCTTTAGTTTTTTCATGATAAAGTAATAACATCAGTATTACTTACATACTGACATGTTATTATAAATATGAAACAACTCTAATTAACCTTCTATCCATCCTACGGAAAAAAGGAAATCACCGCGCGTGCGTACGTACGGAATACCGTCTCCACGCCGTGGTGTAATCTATTTTCCGCCACCACTTTAATTGGATGGGTATAATGGTTTAATGAGTTACTATATATGATTATTATAATGTGATATTGATACTGAAATAGTATACATACACTTCAACATAATTCCACGACCATGGGAACGATATCATCGCTCGTGCGTACGTACGGACTACCGTCTCCACGACGCGATGAGATTCATTCTCAATGATTAACCATTCATGAATGATTATCAAGTTTATATAATAAGTTCTAATGAAATATATGACATAATAATGATACTGTAATTATTTATATTTATATGTATGTCATATACTTAATTCCATTCAATTCAATAAGGAAACGAAAACAACGTTAATGCGTACGTACGGACTACCGTCTCCATGAACGGTGTATTTCATTCCATTTACTGATTCATTATATATATTTATATTCTGAATATATATATATAAATCATGTTTTATATTCTGTAATTAAGTAATCATGATCTAAGTAATCATATGAATAATTACAAGTGAAAACACGGACGACAAATGAAACAATTTTACCCAAAACGCTCTTTAACATGAAATTTACAAAAGAACGGGTAATATAAAGTCATAAGTGAACCATATATGATATTGTAACAATGAATATGATTCTGTAATAAGTCAATAACATTATTTAAATCATTATACAGGAGGTTCGGACACTTACGAAGAAAATCGGACCTAAGGTAAGGGAAATATCACAATCTCATTTTTATCCGAGATTGTTTATTCGTAAGTATTTACTGGGGTGTATTTTATCATACACATCCATGTTTCATCAATATGTAATATTATTTCCATCCACCTAAAATTGTTTAAATCCATTTTTACCCTTCTGTGAGTTTTTAGTAATATGTATGAAAGGAATCTTTTGTCGTTTTTCGTACGAGGTACTTTTTGACTTTTCCGACAAAAGTACGAAGAATGTTTTTTTTAACTTATACGGCATGAATGGATTTTTAAAACATTATTTCCAAGAAGCTTCCTTTAAAATTTTTCAAGTTTATTTTTAATCAACTTATTTTATTTTAAAGTCGTATGACATGTTATGAAAGGAAAAATGTTTTTGAAGTAGAAAGGATATTTTTCTCAAGAATGGAGTTAAAGTATTTTATCAAAATTATTTTCCATCTAAGACAATAAAAGGGTTCTGTTTTTATCCCTATTATTACATGGATTTGATTATGTTGTGATGGAAACATTTTTATGAATTCCTTTATCTTATATGAATTGTTTTATGATGTCATGTTGTTTAAGAATCCCATTTTTATTACATGGGTTACGCTATGATGTATGGTTTATGATTATGTGGCACACATAAGAAAGGATTCATTATAAGATGGGTGGGACCTATATCTCCCTCCAATGCATTGGGTAAAGATTTTATATCTCATGAGATAGACAGGGCTGGAACGGTAGGTTATACCGGTTCAGTGAAACAGGACTGAAACGAGGGTTACTCGATTCAGAAAGGGACTTTGTCCACTAAGATAGTCTTGGAAATGAGTCTTGACTAACAAGAAATGATTCTCTATGATTATGTGTGAATGACACAAAGTTTCATGTTTTAAGTTATGATTATTGTGATTACATTTCACTACCATGATTTACCCCATGTTATGAAATTATGATCTCTTTTGCAGGTTAAGATTTCCAAAAGTTATGTGCTTATGTATATGATGTGTTTGATATTTCTTTTGTTTACCCTTACTGAGCATTTGAGCTCACCATTTTTATGTTTTCTTTTCCCCAGGATATAAAGAAAGGTTTTAGGTAAAAAAAGTAAGATCTTTATGGGAGATTTTGAAGATCTTTCACCACGATTAGAAGTTTATATTCCGAGTTTCCAAAGACACTAAACTATTACGATCCTTGTGTGTGTGTTTTTTTGTTATGTACTAAGTATTCTGCAAATGTAATGTAATGTCCATGTATGTCAGGCTTCGGGTCTCTACATTGATAGTGAATCAAATTTGATTCAAAATGAATTATGTGTTAATATCATCCATAAATTTTCAATACTTAGATGGCTTGGTATTTCTGGGAATTTTGTGTTAATATCATCCATATTCCACATTATTTACATCATGGTAAGAATTTGTGATGATGTTGTTAAGATCATAGAGAAAAGTCATACACTCCAGGTTGTTTATAGTGGCATGGTTAGTCATGATTTATAATTGGCTTCCTAAGATGACTGTACTAATATATCTTTTGGGTCAATTAAATATATTTCTCACTGTAAATTGTATATTACGTCTCTTTCATGTCCAATAATCACTTTTACGATGGTGGGTTTATTTTCACTAGCCATGTCGGCATGTGTATACATCTATAACAATGTTAGATAAGTCACAAGTTTAATTCAGTAATCTTGTTATCATTGAAATACTTTATTATTAATCTCAAATTTAAAAATAAATGTTTTTGTCTATAATTTAATAAATTAATCCTTTTTACAAGCCATGAACAACCTATTAGTGTAGAATCCTAAACATTATCCACCCATGGGGTGTTCTTGACATGGGGAAATAATTGGGTAAAGAAAGGTATGACCATAGAGGTTCCAAGAATGATTTATTGAACATGAGTGAATGATTTGGGATGCCTATAACACATAATGGGACATGAGGCATGTGCCAATATTTGGGTTGCATATAAAGGGGCCTTGAAGTCCTCTTTTACCAACAGTTGTGTGCAAACGTTGGTAAAACTCTTCCCTTTACTAATGGTTTCATTCAATGACGAGGAAATGCACCTTTATTGATGATTGGGGATTTTGAGTTGTTGACATGACTCACACTCTTGCCACTGATGAACTAGATGATTGGGTTGTAGCTCAAGAAGAAATGTCGAATTTTAGATTTTATTGAGCCTCTTTTATAGTACTACTTCCAACTAGTTGTAACTATGTTTTTCTTCTTGATAAAAGACATACAATACCATCATTCAATTTATGATTCTGTTATTAGTTAGTATTACTGATTTGGTTATTTTCATCCATTTCCAATATTTTACCATTGTTATATTTCTTCCAATTTTTAACTAATAATAATAAAATTGTGAAACTTAGGAAATGATGGAATAGCCTCCCCCAAAGACAGTAAAAGCTCTCACTATTAGTCAATAACATTAGGAATTTTGGTAGATGTGCTTGAGGCCATGTGGCCATCTGGGTTCGGGTCACAAATGAGTGGCATCCTAGTTTGGGATGTCACAATTCCAAAATATCCTTTTTATAGGTGTTTCTAATCAAATCCATACCTATAACTATTGAAGGTCCCTCTCCAAAATCAATTGGGACATAATTCAATGAATACACCTACATCATTCAGAGTGTGTATCCAAGTACATACCTTCAAACCACCATAAATATTCTATTTCTTTGAGTTACTTTAATCAGAATGGGTTTTCTATATTTTGTTTATTGGGTTACACATCAGTTATCTATTTCAAAAAACATCTATATTTGATTTCATTGTACGAGGAGACGGCACATCATTCGGATGCGTGGTTTGCACGGCACGGCTGAATATGTGTTTCTTATGTGTTTGGTGTTCTTGAAAAGCATGAGTGGAGTGGTCAAAACCAGCCAAATGACCTCTTAATTCCATGAAATCGGATGACAACCAAGGGTGGGTGAATTTAAAATGGTCAGCCATACGACACATCAATCGGAGGTGTCGTGTGACGGTAGTGGCCGAAAACGCACTTCACGTGTCGTAAATGGACAAAACATGCATTTAATGGTCAAATGCATGCCAAAATACATCATAATGACTTGAAATCACATGAAAACACCCCAATTATTATTCTTGAGGTGTACGAGGAGACGAAACGTTATTCGGATGTGGGGTTTGTGCGACATGCCTGAATAAGTGTTTTTTAGGTGTTTGGTGCGCTTGAAAGGCATGCGTGGGGTGGTCAAAACCAGCCAAGCGACCTCATAATGACATGAAATCGGATAAAGACAAATGGTGGGGAAATTTTGAAATGGTATTCCATACGGTATGTCAATCAGAGGTTTCGTGTGACCGCGGTAGCCGAAAACGCACTTCACGTGGCGTAAATGGACAATACATGTGTTTAATGGTCAAATGAATGCCGAATGACATCATAATGACTTTAAATCACACAAAAACACCCTAATTATTATTCTTGAGGTTTACTAGGAGACAACACATCATTCGGACGCGCGATTTGCGTGGCACGACTGAATATGTGTTTTTTAGGTGTTTGGTGCAATTGAAAAGCGTGCGTGGGGTAGTCAAAATTTTCCGAAGGACCATGGAATTCCATGAAATTGGATGACAACAAAGGGTGGGTGAATTTTGAAATGGTCGGCTAGACGGCACGTCAATCGGAGGTGTCATGTGACCGCGGTGGCTGAAAACACACTTTGCATGTTGTAAATGGCCAAAACATGCGTTTAACAGTAAAATGCATGCTGAACGACATCATAATGACTTGAAATCACACAAAAACACGATAATTAATATTCATGAGGTGTACAAGGGGACGAAACATCATTCGGAAGCGCAGGTTGTGTGGCATGGATGAATATGTGTTCTTTATGTGTTTGGTGCGCCTGAAAAGTGAGCGTGGGTTGGTCAAAACTGTCCGAACGACCTCAGAATGCCATGAAATCAGACAAAAACAAAAGGTGGGTGAATTGGGAAATGGTCAGCTAGATAGAACACCAATCAGATGTGTCGTGTGACCACGATTGCCAAAAACACTCTCCGCGTGTCATAAATGGCCAAAACAAGCGTTTAACTGTCAAATGCATGTCGAACGACATCAAAATGACTTGAAATCATACTAAAACACCATAATTATTATTATTGAGGTGTATAATGAGTCAGAACATCATTCAGATGCGCGGTTTGCATAGCACGACTGGATATGTGTTTTTTTTGTGTTTGGCGCACTTGAAAAGCGTGTGTGGGATGGTGGAAACCGGCCGAACGACCTCGGAATGCAATGAAATCAGACGACAACAAAGGGTGGGTGAATTTTAAAATGGTCGGCCAGATGGAACGTCAATCGGAGGTGTCGTGTGACCATGGTGTCTGAAAATGTACTTTGTGTGTCGTAAATCGCCAAAACATGTGTTTTACGGTCAAATGCAAACCGAACAACATCATAATAGCTTGAAATCACACAAAAACACCCTAATTATTATTTTTGAGGTGTAATAGGTGACAAAATGATATTTGGATCCACGGTTTTCATGGCACGACTGAATATGTGTTTTTTAGGTGTTTGAAGTGCTTGAAAAGCATTTGTGGGGTTGTCAAAATCAACTGAACGACCTCAGAATTCCATGAAATAGGACTAGAGAAAAGGTTGGGTGAATTGTGAAATTTTCGGGAAGACGGCACATCAATCGGAGGTGTCGTGTGACCGCAGTGGCCGAAAACGCACTTTGCATGTCGTAAATGGCCAAAACATGTGTTTGATGGTCAAATGCATATTGAACGACATCAGAATGACTTGAAATCTTGCGAAAACACCCTAATTATTATTCGTGAGGTGTATGAGGAGACGACACGTCATTCGGATGCACATGTTTCATGGAACGACTGAATATATGTTTTTTAGGTGTTTGGTGCACTTGAAAAGTGTCAGTGGGGTGGTCAAAATTGCCCGAACGACCTCAAAATGTCATGAAATCGGATGACAACAAAGGGTGGGTGAATTATGAAATGGTTGGCCAGACTACATGTCTATCAGAGGTGTCGTGTGACCGCGGTGGACGAAAATGCACTCTGCATGTCGTAAACGGCCAAAAAATGTGTTTTACGGTCAAATACATGTCGAATGATATCTGAATGATTTGAAATCACACGAAAACACTCTAATTATTATTCATGAGGTGTATGAAATGACAACACATAATTTGGACCCGCAGATTGCATGGTACAGATGAATATGTGTTTTTAGGTGTTTGGCACGCTTGAAAAATGTGCGTGGGGTGGTCGAAACTGGCCGAACGACCTCAGAATTCCATGAAATCAAATGAAAACAAAGGGTCTGTGAATTGTGAAATGGTCAGCTAGACGACATACCAATTGGAGGTTTCAAGTGACTTTGGTGGCCGAAAACGCACTCCGCGAGTCGTAAATGGCCAAAACATGCATTTAACGGTCAAATGCATCCTGAACAACATCAGAATGACTTGAAATCACACTAAAACGCACTAATTATTATTTAAAAGGTGTATGAGGAGACAAAACGTCATTCAGACGCGTGGTTTGCACAGCATAGCTGAATATGTGTTTTTTAGGTGTTTGGCATGCTTGAAAAGCATGTGTGGGGTCATCAAAACTAGTCGAACGACCTTGGAATGCTATGAAATCAGACGACAACAAAGGGTGGGTGAATTGTGAAATGTTCTGCTAGACAGTGTATTAATCAGAGGTTCCATGTGACCGTGGTAGCTGAAAACGCACTCTGCATGTCGTAAATGGCCAAAACATGTGTTTTATGGTAAAATACATATCGAACGACATCGGAATTACATGAAATCACACAAAAACACCATAATTATTCTTCTTGAGGTGTAAGAAAAGAAAAAACGTCATTTGGATGCGTAGTTTGCATGGAATGATAGAATATGTGTTTTTTAGGTGTTTGGCGCGCTTGAAAAACGTGTGTGGGGTGGTCGAAACCGGCCGAATGACCTTTGAATACCATGAAATTGGACAGAAACAATAAGTGGGTTAATTTTGAAATGGATGGACAGAAGACACATCAATCGGAGGTGTCGTGAGACTGAGGTGGCTGAAAACACTATCCGAACAGCCCCCCTCACCCCAAGATAGCCCCCCGCACCCCCCAGACAGCCCCCCCCCCCACCCACCGGACACCCCCCCCACCCCCCCGTACAGCCCCACCCTATACATCCCCCCACCCAACGATCCATGGATCATTTGTGGTGGGTAGGAGTCAACCCCACCTCAATTTCAGGCACGGTGTGACTGGTATCACTCAAAGTGTCTCACTTTTGTTTGAAACGGACAAAATTTTAATTGAAAAAAACAACTCACATACGGAAAATATTCACAAGTCTATACATAGATTCTTTAAATTAAGGGATAAAAAATAAAATATGTTCTATTGGTCATACGTTATTAGAATAAAATATTCACAAGGCATAGATTGAAACACAATGGGTTATAGTATATATAGAAAAACATGAATTAGATTAGGAATGAGTCTCAGCATCCCATCATGAACATCCACCAACACTCATGTTGTAATTCTCACTCATGGTTTGTCAATTCTATTCAATAATATACAACAAATAAATATCATATAGTGATTTCATATGAAATCTATGAACACTCAAGCATACCATATAACAAATTGGTCAACAAGGCTACACATAGATTCTTGAAAAAAAAGTTTCAAAGTCTCATAAAAATACCCCAATGGTGAGGAATACATATGGGGACACCATAGCCCCATGGATCACCTCAAAACCATCCTCAAACAGTGGATTATATGACCAAACCAAAGTCCCTTTGGGAACACAATACCAAAGACTTAATTGAATATTCATACCCACTACCCAAGATGGGAAATCATCTCACATCACACCCAGGAGAGAAAATTACAATTCACCACATACCCCCTTATTCTAATTGAAATGTCTATGAAAAACATGTAGTCTATTTCGGTAACCCATCTCATATGTCGAGATTGGCCAATGTTTCCCACTAACAAATCATAAACCATTTATACATGGATACATAATCATTATAGGAATATATATATCACATGTGCTTCCTATAACTCATCCTAGATCTAAGCACATGACCACTAACATTGTCTATCATATGGATATCATGAACATTGACACTATGCCCAAGTTTATATGTTGGTTCTAAGATACAAAACCCAAGACCATGACTAAACATCCCATGTGCTTCCTATAACATATATGTTTTTTCTCTTGTGTGTATTAGTGTTGTGGTTTGAGTGAGGAATGAATTCTAAATTTTGATTACTCTTATGTTTGTTGGTATTGTGGTTTGAGTGAGGAATGAATTATAAATTTGGAATACTCTTATGGGTGTTATTTCATTTCCTATAACAAGTAGGCTTTTTCTCTTATGGGTGTTATTGCATTTGAATTTCTAAATTTCTAAATTTCTGAATTCTGGAATGAATTCTAAATTTTGAATACTTAGGATGAAGATATTGTATTTGTGTTTTTGCAGGTCTGGAGAGGGGTTTCTATCTTGTTTTCGGACTGGAGAGGGGAGAGGGACCTACTGCTGTGGAGCTGAGCAATTGTATACCAATAGTTTCAAAACCGTTGGTATAGATACTATAATATAATTATACCAACAGTTTGTTATAACCGTTGGTATAGGTTTATACCAACGGTTATAAAAAAACCATTGGTATAGCCTTATGGAATTCCATATGCCCTCTATTCCAACAGTTTATAACCCTTAGTATATGTGTAACAAACATATACCAACGGTTTACAAACTGTTGGTATATGTTATACTTTAACACACATATACCAATGGTTTGTAGCAAACCATTGGTATACCTTCTATTTTGACACCTATACCAACAGTTTTCACAGAACTATTGGTACATTCCTATTGTAATGCCTTACTTTCCCACGGTTGAGGGAACCGTTGGTATAATATATACCAATGGTTTCTAGGCCTTTACTAATGGTTTACAACTGTTGGTAAAGTGTAAAATTACAGTAGTGTGGAGAAGTAAAAAACAATAAAAAGAAAGAAATCACTCCACCATTGTTTGAATAATATCACAAGGTATGGTGTGAATAAATTCAAAACATAAGGTAAAAATATCCAAGTGATAAGAATAAAAACAAAATTATAGGAATGGAAGAAATTTTATTAATAACTATGCTGACTCGAACAACTTACATGAGAAAGAAGAATGTTACAAAGACAAATCCACATAATAACGTAACAATGAAAACAAAGCTCCAAGAATCCTTAAATCCTCCAAACACCACTACCTTAAATAGCAATTTTTGGAGCCTTGGGTCGATCCTACAATATTTAAAGTCATCCCACATGATTACGGTAGGCTTAGGGTGGTGGCAAGCTTGTGGAACTTGGATATTTCCACTCTTGACCTGAGGTGGCACCCACCTTGCAACCACCAAACAGGCACGTCAAAATGACCTTATAGATGGAAGAATTAGATTGGTCCATAAAAGAAGAAAATGGAGCTCCGGATTTCTCTTAACCTATAATAAATTTGGGCACATTTGGAGTTGTGGATTCCAAGATATCATTAAATTGGTAGGTTGTTTTTTGGGCTGCAGAATCTGGCCCATAATTGTTTCTCCAAATTGGGCCACCTTAATATCCACCATGTAGGACAAATCAGCACTAGCTCATAAATAATGATTTGTTACTCTATATGTTTTCTAGCATGCCACGGAATTTGGGCTTCATTGGGCCGGTATGATGGGCCCCAGATTCTCATTAGTGGGCTGGTGTCCAATCTGCCTTCTCCAGAATTGTTTACATGAAATCCCATTTTGGTGGTCTTCCAATGTTAATATTCAAACACTCCACAAGTAATAATTATTCCCAAAATATTTAGAAACCAAAAAATAAAATATGAAAAAAAATCAAGATTATTGGGTACTTTAAATGATTTTGAAAAATGTACCATATAATAGCAAATTTTAAGAATGAATTATAATCATAATGTGAAATGATGTTCAAAGTGTAAAATGCACTAAAATGGTGTTTGTGAATAATAAAGCACATAAATATTATATATATTAAAAATTAATATTAGACTCATTTAGTGGATATTTAATGGGAAAGAAAAAGAATGGTATTTTTGAAATAAAAAAACAACATTTTTCATTATTTTCCCAAAAATCAACTATTTTCAAAAAGTCCCTAGATAATTGAGGAAAGATCATCAAGGATCGATAAGAGAGGAAACTCTGTGGGTAATTGATTCTTCTAGTGTGTGTTCAGTGTCAACACAGGAATCTCTAAGAGAGCACATGGGAGTGTGAGGATTTGATTTGAGCTCATTACCCCCATTTGTTGGTTTAGCCCATATTTTGGGTTACGATGACGTAAATCCCTAAATGAGGGGGTAATTTACTATCAAAAAATTACATGTAATTTTTTTATTATATGGGGTTATTTTAAGACCTATTTCTCATTACGACACTTTATTACATAGCCTGGTGAGCTCGGAACAATTGTTCGAACTCTGTTATGTTATTAAATTGCATGTGTGAGAAGTTTTATGGAAAAATTAGAATATCTATTTAATGGGTGGCTGAATCAGATAGCTTAGGGAACCATTGCATTCAAATTAGTGGGTTTAATCTTGGCATGAAAAATGTTTTGTCGAAAGGGGTCTCTTCTGAGAAAACCTGAACATGGAATAACCGTAAATAAAATAATTAAATAAAATTATTTTGTTTTTCAAATCCCAAAAACTGAAAAATAATGTGTCTAATTTAAAATATGAGACCACCATTTTGCTACTAATGACATTTTTTCCTTATACAAAACATAATATTGTATGGTACGGGCTAACTGTGGATGGTAGTTTTTTGGACGTGATTGTAAATAAAATAATTAAATGAAGATTATTTTATTTCAAATAAATCATAAATTGTAACTCGGATTATAAATCTGAGAGTATCATTAAGATCGTGAGGGTGAGATTTCCTTAGGTTGGCCCTAACCTTGACTGTTTTAGTTCGGGAGTTTTAAGGAAAAATAGTATAAACATAAAAATTTTTATTTTATTTGAAAATGTTTTGTTGAAACGCAATGACAAGGTAGCTATTTCATTTCATAAATGAAACAATGTAACAATGTGGTGACAAAGAGTTATAGAAATTATGAAATGCATTTCTTCTGTTATGTTTATTAATAAAGATATGAGATCGTGGGATGACTCAGAATATTTCTTTGAGGCTCTAAAGGAATTCCATTTGTGAGCAATGAACGGTGAAAAACGACAAATTTCCAATGAAGATGGGTCACAGATCAATGATTGATTAGACGAAAGATCTTGATGTCTCTGAATAGAATTCCAATGATGATAAAACCCTGAGTTATCTAGCCCATTATTCTATGTGAAATCTAGTGTATGTGTTATCCTATGAAGTCATGGTGACTCTTTTCAAAACATTGAAAAATTCTAAGTTTTCTAGGATTCCCAATGATGCCTCATCCAAATAGTTCCTCATTTCAATGGTACCTCAAATAAATGGATCCTAATCCCAATGGTGTCTCACACTAGTGTTTCCTCACTGTTGGTATCTCACCCTAGCAGTGTCTCACCGTGGGAGTGGCTTGCTAATGGTTTCTCATGCTGGCAGTGCCTCCCAGATGGTAGCTCACCCTGGTGGTCACCCACTGGAGATGACTCCACGAAAGTCACTCATCTGAAAATACCTCGTCTAGCAGTGTATCACTGGAAGTGCCTTGTCCGGACATATCTCATATGACGGTTAATTGCTAGTGGTGCCTATTTTGACGGTGTCTCACTGGAAGTGCCTCATGATCAGTGTTTCTAGTTTATCATGTTTTTTCCTTTTGACATCTTTCTCTGACATAAAATGGGTTTAAGGAAAAA
Source organism: Viscum album (assembly GCA_963277665.1). NCBI lineage: Eukaryota > Viridiplantae > Streptophyta > Magnoliopsida > Santalales > Viscaceae > Viscum > Viscum album. Next base: position 530,383,979 of record OY728159.1, on the reverse strand, counting down.
CATAAAAGGTATTGAGATCAATTGAAAGGCCATAAATTATATATTTAATTAGCTACGGGTTCAAAAGATTTTAAATGGTCAAAACACATGGTCTTGGATAGATCTTCCTTTAATGGAAAATAAAAATTGTATCAAATCTGGGGACTCAGATCCAATCTTCCTAAAGACTAGATAGCATTACCATTGTTCATTCCTTCGTTCATCCACATCCTATAGGATGTGTCGAATACCTCTTCCCATAAGATTCACATATCCAAGATGCAATATTCAGTTCATTATTCTCTATATGGTTTCCTACTATATGTGCGCCCCTATTTTTTATGTAACTCGGAAGTGTAGATCGTTCTACTTTGAAGAAGGATTTCCTTCATCCTTATAAATTTTGCATCATGTGGTAAGGATATATAGATATTTTCCTTGTGAAGATAGTTTCTTCTAGATTAATAAAGATAATTTAATTGGTTTAATAATCAACATACAGGGGCTGGTGAAAAGTGAAACATGATATTACTATGCTATTATTATTATTATTATTGTGATTTGTATGTGATAACTACCAACTGAAAATCGTGGTTATTGGGGGTCCTTCTTGGAACACTAGATGTTTTGTAGAACAAAGGTTTTCTAATTTTTTGAACACTTATATATATAATTTGATTAACAATGTTGAATCAGATAATAAATGGATGCCTTGAGATCATACAGTTTTTGTGATAACCCCTAAATTAACAAGTGGAATTTAATAAGGAATGCCTTATTAAATATAAAAATGTGTTTTCCTTGGTACGTGATGTGACTTGATTTGTGTTATTTTTGTGGTTTTTGTGGGGGATTGGATGAAAATTGGTTGTAGAGTGGGGATGTAATGGGTGTGGTGTAATTATGTAGTAGAACTATGATATTGTTTTTTAATGTGTTTATGGATGTGGTTGTGAGTTAGAGTTGTTTCTATTAATATGATGAACTGGTGGATGAGTTTGAAGAAGGACATATGAGATTTGTGGGTAATATTAATGATTTTTTCATTGATTTTATGCAATTATATACACACTATATCTAGAGGTTTAGGTATGATGTGTCATTAATTTTAGGTGTGTTAATTTACCAGGTCCCTTCACCTCCTCAATGAATGTTATTATGTTTCTTGTTATGTTTCATTCATGATAGTTTGTTGGGTAGATATGGAATAAATAAATAAATGTTTAATAATGTTATTAGGGGATTTGTTTAGTTTTATTAATATAATGGAAGTGGTTAAGTGTAATTGGATAGAAATGGGAAACATGGTTTTTGTCTTGTTGTGTGGTGTTGTGCATTTAGAGGATGTAGCAAAGGTGACAGTGTTGCAATTTAGTTGTTTATCTGAGATCCCATAGGTTGGTCTTTAGTGTTTGGTATTATTTATATATACTTTTATTTTTCTTTCTATTTCAATATGCACCCCACCCATATTGATCACTATGTTCCAAACACCTGCATCATCATGTGGGGGGTGTTTTTCCTAACATCTGTTTAGGAGTACAGATGGATGGGTACCTAAACGTTTCAGCTCTCTCTTATAGGAATGGTAGGTATAGAAATGGTTTTGATGGATTTAGGTCTATTAGTAATTTATATGGTGGTTTTTATAGACTATGTGTTTGCAAGAAAGTTGTTTCATGTCCTATGTGTCTTTGGACGAGATGTGATTTCCCAGGTGTTTGCTGGTTAGGTGGTTTGTTTCCCATGGGTCTTTGGGATGAGTTGTGATGTGGTTTCCTAGGTTTATTCAAGATGAGTTGTGTTGTGTTGTGAATACCAGGTGTGTGAGGGTGGGATATGTTGTATGGCCCAAGTCTGTGCAGGTGGTATGTTTTGTGTGGACTTGGAGTGTGTGGGCAGGATTTGATGTGGTGTACGAAAGGGATATGAGTGCCAGGATATACGATGTTGGGAGAGAGTGGAATACCAGTGGAAATGTGGTGTGTGGTACCCTATAATAAATTTGTTTCATTACATATTATATTACTTGACTTGCATCACATTGTGATAGTGCCTTGGTGAGGTTGGGTTTGGTTAGTATAACTGTTTAGATGTTATTTCGTTCTGCTGTTTTCTCATAGGGGAATTAGTATGCATTTTTCACATGTGTGTGTTACGCTATTTATTTCTTAATGAGTATACATTCATTCTCGCCCTATGTATATAACACTATTTTTAGGTTTCCAATATTACTATTCTGACCGTTCTAGGCATTACTAGCTCGGGGCTTGGGACAGTTGATGTGTCTTTGCTTTAGCCTTTATTTTTGGTATTTACTTAGGACACATTTCTATTTTTCTATCTATTTTATTTATTAATTAATTTAAATATGGTTTTGTTTTATCTTTTATATAATTTCATGGGGTATTTTTATATGATTCTTTCTATATCCCGATCTGATTTCTTGTAAAGGGTAATGCCTCCCATATTGTGATATCAGACCACCCTTGGTGCTAGTCACCATCCAAGGGTCCACCGGAGGAGAGATTCAGGGGTCAATATATCCCATTATTCATTACCATCACAATATTTGTATCTATTGAAATATGGGTTTTTGAAATTAATGATATAGATTATTTTAGTGTAGTATATACACCATACAAAATAAGAAAGTGCTGAATATGGCATGTACCTCACAGAAATAGAATGTGAGAAAAAATCCCCTTTCCTTGAGTCTTGAATCACTTAGTACTCATTAAAAATAAATTTATAATAAATAAATTTATTATAAATCCACCACAGAACTGTATTCTTATATCTAATACCATATGTGACTTTATATTTCCCATTTAGTAACAACTCAATGTTAATGTTACGTTTCGGGTAATAATCGCTTTGTTTATCTCTTCCGTTTTGATTTGTTATAATTTTTGTCCTCATAGTTATATCATGATATCCATAATGAAGAATTTGATATAAATATCATATATATTTAGTATATAATTATATAATTTAATCTATAAAATATAAAAATTGTTAACAAAATACATCCTTCGTAGAAATATTTGGTCATGCGTACCCTTGAATGTTATTTCTGTTTTACTATCGTAGTGAAGAAAAGAATGTAAATGAACTATATGTGTATACATATTTAATATAATTACAATATAATTATCATTTCATATATATATTATACTTTCACTATACCCAAACTTTGTACATTATTTGTAAAGTGTGAACAAATCACATAACTTTGTGGAGGCAGTAGTCCACAATTCCTCAAACAAAGTTATCACATTTACACAAAATGGATATCATGAATGTATATTTTAGATGATAATTACAGAATAAAAAATGAATCATAAATCTCATATATATAATATAAAAACATTTCATACATCATAATTCCCAACCATTATAGGTGGGAAATGAATAAATAACAACATCGTTTTGTGAGGTTCTAGTTCGTCCTACCCAATAACGATTAGTTCATTGACCATTATATGGATGGGTTTGTAAGTGTAGGTAAAACCCTTGGAATAAAAAACATATTATAATATTTATGTTACTGTGGTTATTATATAATTATGGAAGAGTTTTAGTTTATGGAGTGGAGAATAAAAATAAAAAAATGAGCCTGAGGAAGAATATTAGCTCTTCGTTTGGTAACTCCTTCAGTTTTGCACCCAAGGGCTTCATTGGATGGATTTATTCCAAAAGGTACGATTAAAGGATGTAGGGTGGGATTTTGGGAAGTAAATTTGGTAGTTAATGGCTAAACCTAAGTGTTTTGAGAGGTGTGGAGAAGATGGAGAGGTGGTGGCCTTTTATAAGGGAGGGAGGGAACACCTTTGGTATTTTTCAAATCCAGATAGATTTACCCACCGTTTTAACTAAAACAAGTAATAAAAAATCAACTCTACAATAGAAGGTTTATGGACGAAATATTTCCATCCAATGGGTTTTAGAAAAGTGGAAAGTTCATTTTTTCCCTTATGTTTAAGGTTTACTCTCTTGTTAAGATTAATTTTACCTTAATCGATGTAATTAATATTAATTACTTTCACAAATATTTTGGGTCAAAAATTATGTTATTAGAAAATAAATATAATACTATTTACAACCATGTAATCCATTTTTTTGAAATTCAATTCCCAGAAGTGTAAAAATCATGTTAAATGTTAATCCCACAGACATGGTGAGATATCATGTTTTTAAAGTGTGAATGTTCAAAACTTCCATAACATCCTATATCTAAATTAAACTTAAAAATTATTCTAAAGAACTACATAGGATTAGTAGATGTATAACAGATATATTTTTACTTTAAAACTAACTTAAAATATAATTTAACTATATAAATAAATCATTAAAAAAAAGTAGTTTAAAATTGAAATTCAGTATTTTTCAATATTCATCCAAAAAAATGTTTCTTAGAAAAATATGATAAATTCACCCAAAAATAATTTCAAACCTATGAATTCCAAAATTATTTTTATTTTATCAAATTAAATTTATGAAATTTTCAAACAATTATTTTATAATCATTCATACAAGGACATAAAAATTAGTTTTTTTAAGAAAATAGTATTTTCAAATTTATAAAGAATTTACTAAAAATTGTAGTTCTTATTATCAATATGATTTATCTATATATAAATATTACAAATTATGATTAAAAATAAGTTTTTTCTATTCAAATTAGTAATTTTAGAAGCTATGTTATAACTATTATGTTTACATAATTATTGTAATAAAATGTTTTTTGTTGAAATTCAGTGTTGCATGCCACAGAAACCAAGTTGGTGTTGGGTGTGGTGAAAGCTTAAACTAGAATAGCATAAAACGCAATACACATTTTCTTATTTTGTATAGAAAATTTTTATTCAGATTTGTGTGAAAAAAATAAATATCAAAAAATTAATTTAATTCAGAAAAATTAATTCAAAAAATCATGGGGTTTATATTCACCCTTTTGTCGGCCACCCAGATTCCCTCTATCAGTAGAATTCCCAAGTCCAGGCCCATTCACTAAATTAGAAGAAGACAGAAGCTAAGGAATATTGTACGGAATGTGGTATAGAACCACTTCTCATAAAATCCCACCATACTATAGCACCAGTTCTCATAAAATCCCTCTTCTAGGACCAACCAATACGATCCTAGCCTCCTTCTCTATAGCGTTATTGAGAAGTTCTTCCACTACCCTGATATCCTCATAGATAGATTCATCTTCCAAAACATATCAAAACACACCATGAATGGTATTTCCTTATGGAATATGGTGTCGTCACCCTGTTATACCTCTAAATCCCCTAGAAGGTGTTGTGCTGGGAGAGAAGTATGTTGCCTATCATCCCACATGTTCTGCAATTGAATAAATATGTCATACCAAAACCATTCCATTGGGATTCCACCAATGTATTTAATATCCCACAAGATAGGTCTCACCTCCCCATGGTTTATATTGAAGGTGTTGGTATCTAGGGACCACTAGCTAAGGAGCTCTAGCAATAGATTTTTTTTACAGTATGTGTGGAATTATGATGTCCACACCCCCTCATGTAGTAAAATCATTCAAAGATCATCCCCATAATACAAGTAAGTATATTTTCCCCATTACACCCAATCCTAGTCTCTATTATAATTACTTCCATCTTGTGGGTCCCATTCCTTCTGAAAAATCATTTTTGTCTACATGTTACTCTGAAGGATTTTCGCATAGTTGGTGTGTAATTATTCAACTTATGGTTCCTACCCCATGATCTTCCTTTTCCACCCATATATTATATATATGTTCAGGGGCACATTCTCCCAGAAAATGGTGTCTAAGAATAGTAATGTTCCAACAATTTAGCTTATGCTCACGCACGAATCAAGATCATCACATGTTAACCTCATACCATGGAATGTTCACCTCATCCGACATCCCAAAATCCAATAATGGAAGGTGATCGCTCAAAGGACAATTCTCCTAGGCCTCGGTCAGTATTCCCATTATCATGTAGTTGTTTTAAATAACCCGACTATTTCAAGGAATCTGAGGGTTTCCCAACATTGTTTTCTCTATGTTGTACTGTTAGCTTCAATTTCTACATGGTATTGTTCGAATAATGGTTTTTCTAATGTTCAAGGGAGGTTCATGATAGATTATGGTTCAACACATGAAATATTATTCTGTGTGCATGTTTGGAAGAGTGTGCCAAAAAGTGGTCTTGTACATGTAATCTGATGCATGAATGAGAGTTACATGAAATACATAGCTGAAGATCAAGATTTTTGGGTAGAATACTAAATTATGTGTGTGGGAGAAAGATGGATTATCATGAAAGAAGTCAAGGTACCATATATATTCCCCTCTCCACCATTTATATGGATAGAACACCATCATGCTCATGTTCACAACCCTCTTGTGCATCCAACTAGAAATTTTGGGTTCGCCCCTGGGGATCATCCCCACTATTTATCATTTCCCTAGGAACATGAAATTATAATACCCTTTCATCTCAGATTCATAGAGAATAATTTTAGGAAAAAAATCATATGAAGCCTAAAAATGATAGTTTTTGATTAACCAAGCATGTAGGCCACCAAAATGACCATTCTGGGGTGGATGATAATGATGCACAAAATTTTCAGAGGTTGGGGGGAAAATCCTCATTTCATGCACAAAGGCCTTTCTCACCCAATACGATGATATTTTATATGTCTTCTACCAAGGAAAAAAGTATTTCTAATTCTAGAACACTCAATAAAAAAGAAATTCATGCAATAAAATATTTTTGCACAAAACATCTATCATTACGCCCAAAATGTAAAATCAAGATAGGAGTTTTTTATGGCCAAGATCACGCAACAAAGGAAGAAGCTTCATGCAAAGCACAATCTCTTCCCAAGGCCTTGTGCACCCATAGCCAACAATTTAGGTTATAAATGAAATCTAACCCCTCCCATGGAGATTCTCTCAAAAATACAAAACACCACTCTTGCGCATGAAAGTAATCATATTTTGTGACAGAGTGAAGCATACCCCACCCAAGTAAGATAATCTTGCATGAACGACCTCTTATGGGTATAAACATGACTTGCCCAAAGTTGAGTAATTCTCATGTAACTTCTACCTGTGTAGATTAAGTGTGCATAATGGCCCTACATAGACACAACCCTAATTTGTGTGAAATTCAAAATCTTTCATGCACCAACACTTGAAGACTCCATGGATTTTCCTTTTTATAGAGTCCCTACATAAACAAATGTTTCTCAAAACACTCCAAAATTGAATGTAACAAGTTATATATCTCCAAAATTATGATAATTGTGATCTTATTTGATTTGATTAATTACATACTTTTCTTAATTATAGATATTATAATGCCCATTGATCATAAGAATATATATTCTAATGTCAGCACCATAACCCCTTCTACGCCGACCCTATGTTTGACCACTCCTCTAGAGATATACAAATTCCCTGACACCCATGGACGCATGAGTTTTGGTCACATAATCCCAATGAGTGTAATATTTTAGGGAAACTACATACATGTGTTGGAAGAGGCGTATTATGATGTGTTTTAAAATTGATTTGACCTGGTCACGCTTGGAGTGTGATCTCACCCATGTTCAAGCTGCATGACATAAAATATCTTGGATCCACACCCCAGTCATATGATGTTAAATAGCATGACAAACATCCTCATTACATGACATAAAAATATATCCTTACCTCATGTGATGAGCATGGGATTCCCCATGAATGATCATCCTGGGATGCCAATCATACCATTTTGATGGATTCCACCAGTATGCTAAAACCCTTGGGTATATTCGTCATGTATTCCCCAAAAAATCACTCATCGACACTCCATTCACTGCATCATCATTATTATCACATGATGTTAAACTGAATGTATCGATCATGTCACATGAACTTAAACCGAAACATCGAACTCTGTGGGTTTTTATCCCATTCTTCTAAATAGGTATGTAGGATGCATCTATGAGGTTCAGTAATGAGAAATGGTAATCTTAGATGTTCCCTCCTAGGTATGCTCCTCCCTGGTTTTCCTCAAGATCCATTTTGATCAACCTTTCGAGCGAGCCTCAAGGAGTGTCCCAACCAATAGTAAACATAGGTGCTCCCTACCTAGGACTCATATCCATAACCTAACCTAAGGGACATTCTGATCATCCTTCTAGGGATACCTCATGGGGAGTCTAGACTAATGGTAGACTTTGGTTCTCCCTCATAGGGATAACCCTCCCTAATCCAACTAAATGTGCCTTCTGATAAATATTGTTGATCTGCCTTCATTGGGAGTTTTGATATATTGGCAAACCTTGCATGTCTGAAATCTTACCTCCCAGGGAAAAAATTCCCAGATCCTCATGCATATAGTTTTTTGATCCGTAATAATTTATCCACCTTAATGGGAATTCTGATCAACCTTCTGGATCCACCTTAGGGGGCATTCCAATCCACAACTATGGATCTTCCTCCATGGGGAATTCTGATCCATCCATCATGTCCCCATAATAAATTAACCATATAACCATCCCTAAAAGTTATTAAACTCATTCCCCATTTTATCTATTATGGACATCTTTATCCATCATTAATGGGCATAAAACATGTGACATGACCAAATACTCCTAACTTATGAATAATTGTGGGATTCCTATGGTAAAAAACCTTGGAATAATTACGTCCATGCCATGGTCACTTCATGATCAACATAGAATTCATTGGGTTGTGTGCCTTAAGATGACTAATTTGAGATTCCCACCTCAAAGGAAGAAAAAAAAGGTGACCAATGAACCCAGAATTCATACATACCCAGCGATTCCCAACATGACAACACTCTGGACCGAAGTGTTCTTCCATATAAATATTAAGGAATAATTTCAAGGAAGAAGTAGTGTAATTAACCCACATCCTCAATAAGATAGTATTAGGAATGTTTTCAAAGGATGTGACTTTAATCTAAGAGGGGTGATCGGACAAGGCAACAAGCTCCAAGGGGGAATCCATCAGTGGAAGAACTGACACCCAATCATCCCATTTTGATCATGGAGAATACATTACCATTGAAAATGATAAAAGTCTCCAACATTTAGAAAGTGGGAATGTAGAATAACAATAATTCCAATGCATACATAATATAATGACATGTAGGTGGGCCTTGGTGAAAGCACTAGAAACCACCATCTCAGTATATCAGGAAATTTAGTAGGGGAATTTATATATTTCTACATGCACTTGTAAAATATTCTATAATACCCTAGAAGCATTAGGAGGAGCATGAATACGTATAATAGAACAAAGTAGGGGTTTTCACATACTATTTCCCCCATATATGAAATCTATAGACATATATGGATGTCAACAAGAGGACATGAATATGATTATATCCCCACTTCTATTGTTTCTCTGAACCATATTCTCATTCCTATCAATGATTACCTCTAGACTATCCTAGAGAATATCAAATGGTAGGATCATATCCTTTATAAAAACATTCATTACTATCTTTATATTCTGGTTGAAATAGTATAAAGCTACTATCAGAAAATCCCAATAGTCAATAGGGGACACCAACATAGTCTTCTCCCTTCCATTAGAGTATCTTATTAGTGTAATGTGAGAGATTCTAAAAATTAAGCACGTATTTCTAATATCATTCAATTATATTATAGACATGTCCTGATTAGGAATGAATCTCAATATTGGGCTCATATTAGAATTCCAAATAGAGGTCATTAAATCATTTCAATATCCACATCTAGAAAAGACTATATTTCTTCAAACTCTCTTAGAACTCACCATAATATTTTGATATTCACTTAGGATTATGAATATAATCTTATTCCCCATCAATGCAGGTATTTAATTCAGTATATCCCAATGTTCACCAAAAATTAGGCCAACATTACTGCACATTTTGAAGTAACTCGTTAACATATTATGATGGAAATGTGGGAGTCAATTAGGGGAGATTTCAAATTTGAAGATCATTTTGTAAATCATTAAACCCCAACCCCCCAACAAAGATCATATAAGAATAAACCTCTCTTGATGAGTATAAAACATAGGACTATGATTATATACATTCCATGCATAATGCTAGTATTATAGAGTATTCAATGTATCTTTCAATAGTTTCCCAGAGATCTGTTGACTCATCATCAGATAGAGGTAGAATTTTTTATGACATTGTTACCTATAGATTTAGAGGTCCTCCCCTGGGAACTATTAAGATCAGTAATGGGAACTCATAAAATTATGAGATCTACATAAATCCACCAAATGACGAGAGGATCAATCGGTAAGAATACCCCCCCCCCCACCACACCTTGATGCATAAAGTATTATCCACCCAAACACTATGTCCTAGGGTATAAACTACAAAATTACTCCCTATAACTAGAAATCAATCCATAATGGAAGTAATACCATAAAAGTGAATATGAAAATGATCATGAAGGCCCTATCCATGATTTTATCTATGAATGTCCTTCCTACAGTGACATATCCTTTCGTTAATAAGGTCCTCCCTTGGTCGAAGCTACTCTGAGAAGACCCTCGTATCAAAAGGCACATAAGATTCCAATTCTAGATAATCCAATATCCCCATATGTGATAAGATACATACATTGTTACCTAGAATATGTGTTTTGGAAGCTATCGTCATCTCTTTTACCATTTAATTATTCATCCCTAGTAGAGAACATTATTAAAAATCCCATTTCCCTCGATAAGGCTGTTAGGAAATGACCACTCTCGTAAGAGCGTGTTGTGGAATATCTCATGGAAGAGGAGGATAAATCCATGACCATGAGAACATGATTTTATAAATACAAAAAACCAGTTATGTTCTTTCCCATAGCCACTTATTAGTATAATCTTTTCAATATTTTTATATAGGAATTTTTACAATATCTTAATCAAGATCTATAGATTAATCATCATAATTTGAAGTAAAAATATTTTCCTTATGTGGAAAATGAAAACCATGTTAAGAAAATGATGGAGATTAATATCCAAATAAACATATCTTCCCTCTTAACTGCATGACTCTCAATGTCAAAAGGATTATGTGGAAACCTAAAAAGTATATGTACTAAGGTAAAATCCATCGATAATGGTTCCATGAAATGTCATTTCATCAAGACAAGCCTTAGGCTAGGTCACTCCACAAGCTATATGATCTTTCTTGAAAAACCATTTCATTTAAAAATACATGAAATAATGAGATTGAGGAGAATGATCCATCAGTAAACTTCTACATTTGGCCTTTAAAAATGATAAATTTTCCTCTCGCTAATTAAAATAAAATACCTTGTCTACAACAAAACCTTCAACAGTAAGAATATCATGTTAAAAACATAAATTTATCAAGATCATGATCAACCCCAGTCCCATAATATTAAGAGGGATGTAGAAATAGTAAGAACAATAATAGTGTAAGAGAAACCTCATTCTTTAGGTTTAGGGGAATTTATATCACTACCTCCCCCTCCTCTATGGAGGCCAGTCTTTTCCAGATTGGGGTATATTACATAATAAATATCTTAAAAGATCCTAATTATATGTGATTGACCCATTTCATTAAGGACATACTCAGTAAAGGTTGTTGGGGATTACCTTAATGTTTCCCTATAGAAGTAATTTTTAAGGGAACATTGAGTAGATGAAGTGTAGCCTCTCATAGGTTGTAAGACAATATAATCTAAAAAAAGGGAAATATAGGGGGGTAATGAATTGTGTCTTAAAATGTATTTAGAATAAAAATTTTCCTTATATCATTTTTATTAGATATGATTATTTTAGTACACAATGGATCGGTGAATAACATTAACACTAACCCTGTATATGACTTAGAATAATATTCCAATAGAGAAGAGTAGGATGATGATTTTTTTTAAAAGATATGTTTTAGACAAAAAAATATTCAATAACGTGTGTGTACCTATCACTAAAGAAAATTTAAAATTTTATGGGTAAATCTAATTATCAATTACCACCACTTTAGTGATATTTGGATAAATAGAAGGGGAATGGTGCATTTTCATCCCACCCACTATCCAATGAAATCTATATTCATAATATGGAAAAAATATTTTCTCAGAATTCAGTGGAGTTAATGAAGATAAAATGATAAAAAAAATTAACTAATCCTAGGAAATATTTCCATTAAATATATCCTCTAAGAAGAGGATTTCATTTCAGATTTGACAAACCTCCCTCAACATAAAGAATTTATTCTAGTGATGGGGGCAGAATAGATCCATACGACCAATCCAGAACCCAACCAACCAATATATCTAGACCCGATGGCTAGGGAATATCAAGGATAACCTCTTTTGGGGTGGAATATAGATATATATTAGGAAACCCTCCTAGGGTAACTCATACTAGTTATTAGAAACAAACAACAGAAATGTTAACCCCATCATTATTTTCCCCCATTTTCTCAATTATCTGGCTCGCACACTATCTTTCCATAGCTTATCAACTTTATAAATTATATAGAAGTATGAATGGAGTCTATTGATAGTCATAGAGAACTGTTGAAATTTGATAGGAAATAGTATAATGATTAGTGGATGTTACTCCTCTTGCACCCAACTTTGGGAATCAAAAAGTCTTAATATTCAATAGCACTTGGTACCCATATGAAAAACTCTCTAATTTTTGTATCATGATGTTTCCATGGGGTGATAAATCAATATAATAACGAAGAAACCAAGAATAGATTTTTTTGTATAATTTTTAAGGAACAACATTTGTTCAGTATATATGCTTATTGGTTAGGTCTGTCACTAATTGAGAAGATCTTCATTAGTAATTTCTTTTCAAATTCATCTCCATGCTATGAAACACAATAGTACTTAACCTATTGGATTTAAAGAAACATGATAATGATAGGGTATCAAACATTTTTTCTTAAAGGAAATGTACAACCAAAATTTTAAAAATATAACTCCCACTAAATAGTTTACTAAAGATCTATATAGAGAATCTCTATGGTGAGTTTTAGATGTATTTTATTATACTAAACACCCTTAGAGGATTCAGTTTTTCTTCTATAGTGTAATATCTATTTTCGGTATACTAGTGCTAGGTAATTTACAAGATTTATTTCCCAAGGTAAGAGGACTGGGAAAATATAATCAATGACTATTTTTATTAAGCCTACTCTATCAAAAGCAACAATTCCCAAAATCATGCAATATAATTAAGTACCTCCTCTATAATGGAAACAAAAAACAACAAAACACATGTAATGAAGAGATGAAATAGTATAGTCATATTATATATGAATATGGAAGAAATAAATTGTATTTATTTTTAAAATATAAGGTTCGTGTTTACACTATCATAATGATAGAAAATAATATGTTTAATATTCCATTGAATAAGAATCCCAATGAAGTTGGACCTAATGGAGTCATTATTATTGTACATTATTTAAAATGTTGTGAAACTATATTTATATTTTAATTATACTCAAGAATATACTCTAAAATATAGTAGATTCTAGTTATGTCATGTTAGGAAATCCACTAACACAAGTGGCTTCCATTTCATTCACCCCACTAAATAAAGAAGGATAATTCTAGAAAGTTATAAGAAAGGGAATATAAGGACCCGACCTTATTACATACATAATCCTTAATTTAGTCCAGAAAACACTTCCTTTTACATTGGATATATTTTCAAGTTAATATATTTATATAATTGGGACATAATACATTCCTAAAATTGCAAATTGTTACAAAGTGGATACCATAAAAAAATTTCCATTTTTTTCAAAATTTAAAACATTAAAACTTAAAACAAGATTCCTAGAAAATTCTTCAACATTTATCAGGGCTTACTTCTTTTTCGTACACATCCATTAACCTATGAAAATCATTTAAAACTTGGGGTGAGCAAAAAAATTTGGTAAGGGATATAGAAAGAAGGAAATAACACATTAGTCCATGAATACTTGTAACATATGAAATCATTTTCAGAAGGAATACTTATCACATGTATATATATACATACATTGTGAAACCTGAGATTTAAACAATACCTAAGAACATATGTATAACCATAAAGGTATATCGTTTAATTTCTTCTATAATCTTGTAACCCTATCAGCTACCTTATAATTGGTAACCCTCACGGCTACCTTATTATGTGCGAAACCATCGTAGTTACACTTGGAGTAATCATATGGCCGACCACCAACTTACACATACCCAATACATTGGAGGTAAATATAGGTCCCAAACTTCATCATAAAAAATGCCCAAGATCTAGAACATAATCATAAAACATGAATAATAGCATAAAACATTGCTTTTGAATTTTGAAAAATAGAATATTTAAAGAGGATTTTAAAAGAAAAGTCCCTTAAAAATATCATATAATTGAAGTGAGAATTAATAGAGAGGATGTAATATGTATATACTCTATAAATATACATAATTAAACATATTATAATCATAATTCATCACACAAACAATTGAAATACATCATAAATAATGAAGAATAATGTTATCCAAAAGGATGGAAATAGGGTTAAAAATTCCCTTACCTCAAGCCTATCTTATATCAAACATGATTATAATTCTTTTATAATGATTAAAATAGTGTTATTAGTATTTCAAAGATAAATTTTCATGTTTATAACATCTTATATGATCATTTAATAACCTCATTTCACCCCTTAATATTTAGTATTTTGTTTCTTGCACTGTTTTGGGTGAGTTCCTTACATGATTTCAATGGTTGGTTAATGATGGGTGTTCTTGTCATTTGGAAGTGAAACTCCAAAATTGTAATGGAAAGGTATTTAAATATTTACATTACCACAATTTATAACATTTATAATTTTGATGTTTTATATGAGGATGATTCATATGTTAAAACATTAATGATGTTCGTTTAGATCATTTTAGTGGTTCTTTGATAATAACTACCATATTTTTTCATATAAATTAAAACCATGATTATAAAAGAATTACATACCCATGGATGAAACATAATACATATATTATAACCTATTTAAACCATAAAAATGGTTTCATGACCAGACTTGAAATAATTAATGAAAATTGAAATCACATCATCCATGATGTCGGTAATTCGACCCATCACGGAGAATGTTTTTCTTCCTTGAGTAAGTGGGAGAGGAGAACAATAATGATGATGAGTTTTCCAAGAAAATCAGAAATTCCAGAATATACATTATTTTTGGATATTTCATACCTCTTGGGTAAGAAGAGACGAAGAAAGAATATGAAAATAAAGGAACATAAAATAAAAGAATAATTGAGAAATCCCTTACAAAAATTTAGCAGCCTAATGGCTATGCCACATGGTTTTTGAAAATATTAAAAAGAGATAGGAGAAGGGAATCCCATATATAAATGAATAATAATACATAATAGATCAATAATAAATAAATAAATAAGAACATGGTATGGAAACATGAAATTTATACCACATAAAAGAGAACTTGAATGGAAAAAAAGAAAGAATTTGAGAATTTTCTTACCTTATTGAGTAACACCTACAGCTTGAAGGATAGAACCTTTGGGGCTTGAGAAAACCTTGTTAGGTCTACTAGGGAGGTAATGAGGCTATATCTTCATTTATGATGAATTTTTAATGATTTTAATGAAGGAATGGGTAGGTATTAATAGAGAAAGTGAGGGATTGTTTTAATAATATCCAAGGGACAAATTATTAGTGGTATTTGAAAAACCATGGGCTTTCTCATGGTATTTTCCCATGGTATAAGCCAATTGGAACACCTCATAACTTATTTTACTGTACACAAGTCTACCATATTTATTACATCATATTTACATCATTAATGATGCCATTAACACACCGAAATTTGAAACAGTATTTTTTTACTATTCCTCGAAAAATCAGCTATTTCGGAAAAATCCCCAAAATTCACCCTAACCATTTAACGATGTGAGGAATTAAAAAATGAAATCCTTTTTTGAAAATAATTTTCTAAATATATTTATTTTAATTTTTAAATTAAATCATATTTAATTCAAAAATTAATAATTTAAAAACTATAACTGCTTTTATATCACATTGAAAAATTAATCAAGATGTCATTATCTTAAAGACTTAAGAAAATAAAATAATATTACAATTTAATATTAATTAGTGTCATATTAATATTTATAAAGGTATGTTACTAGTCACAAAAAAACAATTCAGTTTCAATAGACTCCAAATAACATACTGAACACAATTGTAGATGACCATTTTTTGAAATTCAAAACATAGAAGCAGTAAAATTATGTCTAAAGGATACTTTTAAATATCTACATTAAACAAAATTTCATGAATTTCCATTTATTTTTAGAAAACCATGGGGTGTTATATTATCCCCACCTTTTGGAAATTGTGTCCACACAATTTTATTTACCTATTAATCAAATGATGGTACCTTTCCCTCATAGTATTTTCAGACTCCCATGTTGCTTCTTCAACCATGTGGTTTATCCACAAATCCTTTACCTGGTATATTACCTTATTCCACAATCTTGTTCCCTTCGATCAAGAATCTGAACTAGTTTCTCTTCATAATAAAGGTTCTCTTCTAGCTGAAATTCATCTGGGCTCAAGACATGTGATGAATCTGGAACATACTTTCTGAACATCAAATCATGAAAAACATTGTGTAACTGAGATGAACTTGAAGGTAGAGCTGCTCGGTATGAAAATGGTCCAACTTATTCCATGACTTCAAAAGTACCGATGAATATTGGAGTTAGCTTTCCTCTCTTACCAAAATGCATCACACTTTTCCAATGAGAGATTTTAAGGAATACATGGACACCAACCTCGAAAGAGAAGTCTTTCCTTCTATTATCTGCATAACGTTTCTGCCTACTCTAAGCTTTCCTCATGTGCTGCTGGATCATATTCACTTTCTCAGCCACTTCTTCTACAAATTCTGGCCCTTTCAACTTTCTTCCACTGACATCGTCCAAAAATACTGGAGTCTGACACCACATTTAGTAAAAAGCCTCAAAAGGTTCCATCTGTATACTAGAATGAAAATTGTTATTATAAGAAAACTCATCTAAAGAATGATGTTGATCCAAACATCCATGGAAGTCCATTGAAAAAGCTCAAAGCATATCCTCAATGTTTGAATCGTTTGTTCTAACTGCACTTCTGATTGAGGATAAAAAGATATACTTAAATTCAACATTGTGCCCAACGACTTCTGATGTCCCTTCCAAAAGTTAAGTGAACCTAGGATCTCAGTCATATACAATGGAACGAGGAACACCATGTAACCTGACAATCTCCTTAAGGTAAAATCATGACAGTTGATCCAAAGACATTGTATCTTGAATAGAAAGAAAATTTTCAGATTTTGTCAATCGATCCACAATAACCCAAATCGCCCTGTTACCTCGAGATGTCTTAGGTACTACCACCAAAATGTTCATGGATACATTCTACCACTTACACTCTGGCACTGGAAAATGATGAAGCATCCCCTTTGGTAACTACCACTCTGCTTTAACCAGCTGACCTGTCAAACATATCATGGTAAAATTAGCAATATCCATTTTCATTCCATCCCTCTATTAATACTCTCGATGGAATTTATACATATTAATAATGATAGGATGAACCGAAAATAGAGAACTATGATCTTCACACAACAAATATTTCTACAACTTAGAATCACAAGGCACACACAACCTTTTTTCAAATCCTAAAACAAAAACTTCATCAAGGTTAAATTCTTGAAACTTACACATTATAACAAATTCTATGTTTTTCCAAAACTCATGTTCTTCCTTCTGTGCTCTCTTAATTATATTTGGAAATGAAGGCTGCACTAAAACCTAAAACAAAATATATGTATTTCATGCATCAACAACTTCTATTCCAAAATTCACCAAGTCATTAATAAAGGGATCATGTTCCAAATGTAACATGGTCAATGCTGCATGATGTTTTCGACTCAAGGAATCCACCTCCTTGTTTGCTTATTCAGGATGGTAATTGATCATGAAATTGTAATATTTTATCAGTTCAAGCCATCTTATTTACTTCATGTTTAATTCTTTCTGAGTGAATATATACTTTAGAATTTTATTGTCAGTATATATAAGACATTTGGCTCCATATAAATGATACCACCAATGCTTCAATGAAAACACCACAGCTGCCAATCCCAAATCATGTGTGGGATAATTTTACTCATGTGGTTTTAGTTTTCTTGAAGCATAAGTAATTACCTGATTATTCTGCATCAAAACAGTACCAAGTCCCTTCAACGAAGCATCACTGTAGATGAAGAAATCACTATTTTGGGATGGCAAGGCCAAAACTAGGGAATTTACCAATCTCTTCTTCAGTTCCTAATAACAAACATCACATTCTTCTGTCCAAAAAAATTTAACGCCTTTTAGTGTTAACTTAGTTATCGGGCTAGATAACCAAGAAAATATATTAACAAAATGTTGCTAATAACCCACTAATCCAAGAAAAATACGAATCTATATAACATATGTGGGTCTTTCCCTTCATCAACCACTTTTTTTTGGCAGGATCAACTATTATTCCATCCTTATTTAAAATTTTCCCTTGAAAATAAAATTATTGCAACCAAAAATCACACATTATAAATTTTCCATATAGTTTATTTTATTTTATAGTTTGTAAAAAAACCATTAGATGTTTTTCATGCTCATCTTTATTTTTAGAAATACCATAATGTCATCAATAATCACAACCAAAAACTTATCCAAGAACTCATGAAATACTCTATTCATAAGATTCATGAATATAGAAGGTGCATTAGTTAACCTAAAGGGCATCACAATAAATTCATAATGCCCATATCTAGTACGAAAGGCCATTATTGGGATGTCATCATCATTCACCTTCAGCTGATGGTATCCAAATATCAAGTCAATATTGGAAAAGTACTACGCTCCCTGGAACTGATCAAACAAGTCATAAATATGAGGCAAAGGATACTTGTTTTTAATAGTGATGTTATTCAAATCTCTATAATCAATGCAAAGTCTCATGGAACCATTTTTTTTAAAAACAATAGGTGCTCCATATGGTAAAGTAAGAGGATGAATTAATCCTTTATGATGCAAATCCCGCAAATGATTTTTCAATTCAAGAAGTTATATTTGATCCATACAATATGTGGGGTTTGAAATTGGATTATCATCACAAACTAAGTCAATTGTGAACTCAAATTCTCGATTAGGTATGACACCAGGTAACTCATCTGGAAAAATATCAAGATAACTTTCATTTATATCTTTCAATAGTTTCTCAGATTCCTGATATGTTATCAATAGTATGGGTTCATTCTTGTATACAAACTGAAACTATTTCTGAAAAAAAACTTCTTTATCTCTACAATCAATATTAGCATGATAAACAAAAATCCAATCCATTCCCAAAATAATATCAAACTCAACTAAGGTTAAAAAAATAAATTTTGTAGGTAAAGTGTAGCACCCCGAGATTTTATGAAAAATATTCTTTTTAATTTCACTAATGTATTATGTTGTACGCTACACCAAAAGGAGCTTGCACAACACGCATCCTTGACTTGCCTTGCATTACACGCAATCGCGACCTTCCTCGATAGCGTGTGTAGTACGCAATACCGAGTTTCACTAAACAACGATATGCTATTAAAATATTATTATAACTAGCCGTTATGAATAGTAATAACCACCTTTTAAAATTTTAGAAATTTTATCTCTCAAAATGGACTTCATTTTTGGATTCTGAGTATCGAATTTATCCTAAGGTGAAATTTTGGTACTTTTCGGATAACTTTCATATTCTGATGAATAGTGAAAATTACTAAATTATAATTAAAAACAACTTTTTTAATTGAAATAATTAATAGTGATAAATTATTAATTTGAGTGGTTTTAAAGTATATTTAGAATATATTTTTACAATTTAATACAATGTTGGTCATTGGTTGTAATTTCACATTTAAACCAGACATAATCAAGTGTCAATCTTTTGATATATTTTGTTTCTTAAAAACACGCTATTTATTTTAACAGCGGGATTTAATTATAAAATTAATTAATGCAACTTCTATGTTATGAATTTGGTAAAATAGATTTCATTTTTGAATTCGGAATATGAAATATAGCTTAGGATGAAATTTTGGCATTGTTCTGAAAAAACATCAATTTTTGATGAATAGTGAAACTACTAAGTGGTAGTTAAAAAAACTGAATTTTTCATAAAACTTAATTTTACCGCTTCTGTGAATGGAATTTCAAAAATCCGAGAGACACGGTTGATGTCAGTAAGAAAAATGTGGTTCAATGAGAAGAAAATAATTTTTGGTGAATAGTAACTTTTTACTTTTATTTACCACGGTTAAAAGTAAATAGGGTAATTAAGGGTAAAAATGATATTAATTTTACCCTAACACATGTCCTAATTCTATTGGACAAGTGTATCTCGACCAAAAACAACCTTAAGTGTAAAATATTATCATTTAGGCCCACTTGGATTATATTAGGACATTTATTATTATTTAATTCAAAGAAGAGTTAAAAGAGTTAAAATCAAAGTTTATTTACTAAAACATTTTTAATATGGGGTTATACATAAGATAAATTCGACTATAAATATTCATTAGAAAGATAAAAAGATTTCCTACATAATGATATTTTATTTATAATTTTTAGACTTTATATAAATTAATTTATTTATGACACAATGATGATGAAGTAATTACCCTTTTAAGGAAATATTAACATAATTGATGTTATAAATGCTCAAATGAATGTAATTTTAGACTTTTTATGAATTACACAAATTTTCTAGGTTACTATGATATATTAGTGTTGATTTAATCAACTTGGTTCGAACATATAATTATTTTATGACTTTCACAAAAATCATGTATCAAATAGTGTCAAAATTGACACAAAATAGTTTTTAAATCAAATATTATATTATTAATTGTTATTTTATTCCTAAAAATCTAAGGTTCGGACAAATGACTTAGATAAGGATATATGTATTAATAATATACAATTTGGGGTTCTTTTGGAATGTTATTGTAAGTTTATTAACTATATAGTGAAAGAAAACAAAAAGACATGGTAAAAGTTAAATTATTTAACTTAGAGTTAAATCTAATTGATAAGGTTAAAATAATACCCTAAACTTGTCTAAATCTTATTGGTTGATAGGATTTCGACCCATCCCCACTTTAGCTTCGAAATAAGACACTTTGGAACCATTATAAACCGATTTTGACTTTAATATAAAATAATATTTTGAGATATTCCTAAGGTGCCCCTCTCCTCCCTTATAAAAGGACACCTCCTCCCCCCCCCATCCTCACACCAATTTGAGCACTCATTCTCGGCCAACCCCTGCCAAAATCACTTCTCCACTTCCCTAGAATAATCATAGAGGTCCTGGTCTTCTTAAAAGACCAATATTAGTTCAATAAGTGGAGGATTCAAAGAGGTGTTCCAAAGAAGAGGTAATATCCATTACTGATCTTTTCAATTTCTTTCTTCTAAAACTTCTACTTCTTTAGTTGTTTCATGATAAAGTAATAACATCAGTATTACTTACATATTGATATGTTATTATAAATATGAAACAACTCTAATTCACCTTATATCCATCCTACGGAAAAATGAAATCACCACGCGTGCGTACGTACGGAATACTGTCTCCACGCCGTGGTGTAATCTATTTTCCACCACCACCTTACATGGATGGGTATAATGGTGTAAAGAATAACTATACATAGTTATTTAAACATCATATTGATCAGATATATTGTATAATCCACTCCAATTCAATTCAATATTTATGGAAATGATATCATCGCTCGTGCGTACGTACGGACTACCGTCTCCACGACGCGATGAGATTTATTATCAATGATTAACCATTAATGAATGATTATAAAGTATATATAATAAGTACTAATGAAATATATGACCTAATAATGATACTGGAATTATTTATATTTATATGTATGTCATCTACTTAATTACATTCAATTCAATAAGGAAACGAAAACAGCGTTCATGCGTACGTACGGACTACCGTCTCCATGAACGGTGTATTTCTTTCCATTTACTGATTTATTATATATGTATATTCTGAATATATATATATATAAATCATGTTATATATTCTGGAATTAATTAATCATTATCTAAGTAATCATATGAATAATTACAAGTTAAAAACACGAACGACAAATGAGACGCTTTTACCCAAAACGCTACTTTAACATGAATTTACAAAATAACGGGTAATATAAAGTCATAAGTGGACCATATATGATATAATAACAATGGATATGATTCTGAAATAAGTCAATAACATGATTTAAATCATTATACAGGAGGTTCGGACACTTACGTAGCAAATCAGACCTAAGGTAAGGGAAATATCACAATCTCATTTTTATCCGAGATTGTTTATACTTTAGTATTTACTGGGGTGTATTTTATCATCCAAATCCATGTTTCCAAAATATGTAATATTATTTCCATCCACCTACAATTGTTTAAATCCAATTTTACCCTTCGGTGAGTTTTTAGTAAAAGATATGAAATGAATCTTTTGTCGTTTTTCATACGAGGTACTTTTTGACTTTTCCGACAAAAGTACGGGAAGAATGTTTTTTTCAACTTATACGACATGAATGGATTTTTAAAAACATTATTTCCAAGAATATTCCTTTAGAATTTTTCAAGTTTATTTTTAATCAACTTCTTTTAGTTTAGAATTTTATGACATTTTAAGAAAAGAAAAGTGTTTTTGAAGAAGAAAGGATATTTTCCTCAAGAATGGAGTTCAAGTGTTTTATCAAAATTATTTTCCATCTAAGATAATAAAGGGTTCTATTTTTATCCCTATTATTACATTGATTTGATTATTTTGTGGGGGAATTATTTTTATGAAGTCATTTACATTATATGGTTTGTTTTATGATGTCATGATGTTTCGAGAATCCCATTTTTGTTACATGTGTTATGCAATGATGTATGATTTATGATTTTGTGGCACACATAAGAGTGGTATCATTATGAGATGGGTGGGACCTATATCTCCCTCCAATTCATTGGGTAAAGATTTTATATCTCATGAGATAGAAAGGGCTGGAACGGTAGGTTATACCGGTTCAGTGAAACAGGACTAAAACGAGGGTTACTCGATTCAGAAAGGGACTTTGTCCACTAAGATAGTCTTGGAAATGAGTCTTGACTTACAAGAAATGATTCTCTATGATTATGTGTGAATGCCACAATGTTTCATGTTTTATGTTATGATTATTGTGATTACATTTCACTGCCATGATTTATCCCATGTTATGAAATTATGCTCTCTTTTGCAGGTTAAGATTTCCAAAATGTTATGTTCTTATGAATACGATGTGATTGATATTTCTTTTGTTTAACCTTACTGAGCATTTGAGCTCACCCTTTTATGTTTTCTTTTCCCCAGGATATAAAGAAAGGTTTTAGGTAAAAAAAAGGGAAGATATTTATAGGAGATGTTGAAGATCTTTCACCACGATTAGAAGATTACGTTCCGATTTTCCAAAGACACTAAACTATTACGATCCTTGTGTGTATGTACTAAGTATTCCGCAAAAGTAATGTAATGTCCATGTATGTCAAGATACGGGTCTCTACATAAAGTCTATCCACATACTAAAATATAAATATTCTTATAATTCCTCTTTGCTATAATATTTACCCTGGGGGTTTTAACAATAAGTCCAGGTCTCATTTGTTGAGGTTATATTTCCAATTTACTCAAAAATTTCTCAGATATGAAGGAATGTGTAAACCCCATATCAAAGAAAACTTTAGAAAAATTTGAGTGAACAAACAAATTACATGATACAACTTCATTGGATGGCCTAACATCTGCAAACGTAGTCTCAAAGGATATTAATACACCTTTCTTCTTATTGTATGGCTTCTTTGAATCATTCAGATCTCTCTTTGGGAAGGCATTTTCATAATGACCCATCACACCTCATTTAAAACACTTTACAGTTTTCTTATCAGGATTAGTATTAGGATCATTTTTATTGAAATCATTGTCTATATGTCCAGACATACCATATTTAAAACACTTCTTAGTTTTTCTATGACATTCCATAGGGTGTTTCATTCTACACTTTCCACAAACTGGAAATTGGATTTTCTTACCGTTATATTTCTTTGGTTGATTCTTACCCATCGCTTTCCACCTAGACCTCTTCTTATCCTTGTTTCCAAAATTCAATTGATCATTAGTAAACTCCATATCTACCGTCTCAGAACATAGGACAAGTTTCTCATAAATTATGAATTCACGGGAGGCCAACACCCTTAGATACCTTGGCATTAGTCTTGAGTAAAAGAGGTTGATTTTTCTATCATGAACTAGAATAATATTTGGAGCATACCTCACCATTTGGGTGATGTTATCTACATACACAACCGATGGATTCTCATCCTATTGCTTCAATTCAAGGAATTTCTTCTCCAACCTAAGTCACACTACCTTAGGAAAAAAATTCAAGGAAAAGAATTTTATATTTTTTGCACTCTAAGGCATCAAAATCTTCTATACCCCTGATATTATTTAGCATTAACCACCACTGATCATTCTCACCTTCAAAATGACAAATTTAATGACTTTCATTTTGATTGTCTGAACATCTCATAACATTGTATATCATTTCAAGGGCTTTAATACATCCTTCTGCTGCTATTGGGTCATAAGATCCATTGAAAGTAGGAGGGTGTTGTCTCATAAAATGTACCACTGTTGTCATGTTCCATTGTGGTACATCTATTTGTTCGCTTTCATGGATTCCACCACCATTTATTTCCTACGTTAGCTAATCCATTACTGTCACAAACTGCATGGTTCCAATCCCTACCATTCCGGGCTGTAGATCCGGAAGGATGTCATTCTGTCGGTACCTCTTCTCTTCAGCATCCTTTTTCCTTCTGCGGACAACCATTCTGAACAAACATATCTTATATAAAGCAACATGGTAATCTTTAAATTCTATAACATTTCAAATTAATGATTGAGTACAAATCATTTATGGTATTCATTTAACATTATCCTAACCCCTAGAGTTATATAAATCATCCTCTGATACCAACTATAAGGACTCAGACTTATTACATACATAATCATTAAATTAGTCAAGAAAACACTTTCTTTTAAATTTAGGATCTTTTCAAGTTTATAGCTTTAGATAATTGGGACATAGTACATTCAAAACATTGCACATTGTTACCGAGTGTATACCATAAAAACAGTTTCCATGTTTTTCAAAATTTAAAACATTAAAACATAAAACATGATTCCTTGACAATTCATCAACATTTAACACGACTTCCTTCTTTGTCTTACACAACCATTAACCTATTAAAATCATTTAAAACAAGGTATGAGCACAAAAACTCAGCATGGGA
The DNA here is from genome assembly GCA_963277665.1 of Viscum album. Lineage (NCBI taxonomy): Eukaryota > Viridiplantae > Streptophyta > Magnoliopsida > Santalales > Viscaceae > Viscum > Viscum album. Next base: position 530,358,503 of record OY728159.1, on the reverse strand, counting down.
TATAAAAATAAGGAAAGAACACATTATTCCATGAATACTTGTAATGTATGAAATAATTTTAAAAAGGCATACTTATCACTTATATATATATACATACTTTGTGAAACATGAGATTTAAAAAATAACTAATAACATAAGTAGAACCATACAATTATATTGGCCAACTAATTACATAATCTTCTAACCCTCTCGACTACCTTATAATTTTTAACCCTCGCAACTACCTTACTATTTGTGTAACCATCGCCGTTACACTTGGAGTAACCATACAGCAGACCTCCAACTTACACATACCCATTGCATTGGAGGGAAATATAGGCTCCAATATTCATAATAAAAAATTACCAAGATCTAGAACATAATCATTCAACATGAATATTAGCATAAAAACATTGCTTCTGAATTTTGAAAAACATAATTTAAAAATAGGGTTTTAAAAAGAAAAGTCTATTATAAGTGTCATATAATTGAGGTGAGACTTAATAGAGTGGATGGAATATAAATATACTATGTAAATATATAAAATTAAACATATTATAATTATAATTAATCACACAAACAATTTAAATACCAAATAAATAATAAAGAATAAGGTTAACCCAAAGGATGGAAATCTTTTTAGGAATTCCCTTACCTCAGGATTGTCTTACATCAAAATTGTTTAACATCCTTTATAATGGTTAAAAGAGTGTTATTAGTATTTTAAAGAAAAAATTTCATGTCTATAACATATTTTATGATCATTTAATAACCTCATTTTACCCCATAATTGTAAGTATTCTGTTCCTTGCACTGTTTTGGGTGAATTCCATGCATGATTTCCAGGATTGGTTCTTGATGGGTGTTCATGTCGATTGGAAGTGAAACTACAGAATTTGAAAGGAAAGGTATTTACATATTTATAGTACGATAATTTATATTATTTATCATTTTGATGTTATATAATAGGATGATTCATAAGCTAAAACATTAAAGATGTTCGTTTAAATCATTTTAGTTGTACTTTGATAATAACCACCTTATTTTGTCTTATAAATTAAAACCATGAGTAAAAATGAATTCCAGAACCATGGATGAGACATAATACATATATTGTAACCTGGTTAAATCATATAAATGGTTTTATGGCCATACATGAAATAATTAATTAAAATTGAAATCACATCATCCACGATGTCGGTAATTCGACGCATAACAAACTATGTTTTTATTCCTTGAATAATTGGGAAAGAAGAAGAATAATGATGTTGAGTTTTATATGAACATGATAACATCTAGAATATACACAATGTATAGAGATTTTATGCCTCTTGGGTAAGAAGAGATGAAGAAATAATATGAAAAGAAAAGAACTCAAAATAAAATAATAATTGAGAAATCCCTTACAAAAATTCGGCAGCCTAACAACTATACCACATGGTTTTAGAAAATATTTAAAAGAGAGGGGACAAGTGTAACCCATCTAGAGATGAATCATAATACAGAATAGATCAAGAATAATATGGAAATAAGAACATTGTATGGAAACTTGAATGTTATACCACATAAAAGAGAATTTGAATGGAAAAAGACATAAATTGAAAATTTTCTTACCTTTAGAGTAACTCTTAGAGCATTAAGGTTGGGACCTTGGGGGCTTAATGAAACGTTGGGAGGTCTAATAGGGAGGTAAGAAGTCTAGAACATAGTTTATGGGGAATTTGGAATGATGTTAATGAACGAATGGGTTGTTATTTATAGAAAAAGTGAGTACTTATTTTAATAATTTCCAAGGGACGCCTCATTAGTGGTATTTGAAAAACCATGAGCATTCCCATGGTATAAGCCTCTTGGGAAACCTCATAACTTATTTTACTGTACAAAATTAGACCAGATTTATTAAATAATTATTACATTATTAATGATGTCATTAACACACCAAAACTCAAAACTGTATTTTTTACTATTCACTGAAAAATCAATTGTTTTAGAAAAATCCCTAGAATTCACCCTAACCATTTATAGATGTGTATAATTCCAAAATAAATTCCTTTCTTTTAAATAATTTTCTAAATATTTTTAGTTTAATTTTTAAATAAAATCATACTTAATTCAAAAATTAATAATTTTAAAACTATAACTACTTTTATATCCCAGTTAAAAATTTACCAACATGTCATTATCTTAAAGCCTTAAGAAAATAAAATAATAATACAATTTACTATTCATTATAATCATACTACTATTCATAAGGGTGTGTTACTATTCACCAAAAAACAAGTTGGTTACAATAGACTCCAAATAAAAAACTGAACACAATTACAGATGACCATTTTTCAAAATTCCAAACATAGAAGAAGTAAAATTATGTTTATTTGATACATATAAATATCTAAATTAAACAAAATTTCAAGCATTTTAATTTATATTTAGAAAACCTTGTGGTGTTATAGGGAATTCAGGATTTTGATGATTAGATTACCATAAATAATTTCAACCTATATCATGTTATCCTTATAGTGCAGTTGAATCAACCAGTTATAAACCCAACTCCCTCTATGCTGAATGAGCTAACTTCTTTGGCACCACAATCCCCAATGATTTTTCCTTTAATGAACTGATGTATCCAGTGTCATAATAATAAGTCATAATAAGAGGAAAAATTATCGATACATAATTATGATTAAAATCTTCTTGATTTCATGCCTTCATCGTTAGAATGATAAGAACCACATTACCAAATGATTCAATGTAAATTGACCCATCAAACATAATCTTCATTAGATGAATAATCCCAACATAGATTTATCAATTTAATTCACTTGAAAATACCTTATATGAAAAAAATCAAAATGTGACCTTAAATTCCATTACCATAATTATAGAGAAGAAGTAATATGTTACATAAATGATGACAACTAGAAAAATATGTTTATCATTGGTCTCAACACTCCGGTCATATCCCCAATTAAACTATATAAGCTACAGTGACATTGAGATATGAACTACAACAAGCTAGTAGGGATAAACATCTACTAGAAACACCCAATTCTCATTAATATCTAGTCATACTAAATAACATATTGATAAGTCACCATCCTTTGGGTCACCCTTAAAATACGGGAAGTTCAACTTTACTCAACATATAAAATTAAAAGATTACATCAAGTTACAATCAAGGTAAGCATCCACCAGTAAAGATGACTCCAGCTTCCAAGAAATAGGATAAGGAGTAGTCTCATGCAGAGAATTATAGACCCCTTGATTAATTTGTAGTATATTGAAACCACATACTATCGTCATTTCCAATTATTAAACCCTAGATACTGTTCATTTCGAAAAAATATTTATAGGAAGCACCTATTAGGTCACTTTTAAGACCTCAAGAGTTTGAAGCAAGGGTCATTGTCCCTAAAGTATATCATGTAGAGACCTACCCCACTGAATTCCATGTAATCATCTCGATCATAAATAAATTTTAGGAAATTAAATATAATAACATATCATACCCTTGTACATATCCATAAATCATGAAAACCTTGATATTCTTCATTCCCTCATTGATAATGATTCCATAATAAGTCATATTCTAGTCCAGAACCTTTGATTATTTTTTCCCCCAAAATATAATATGTCTCCCTTCACTCTAAAAATCCAATGGCATGACAAGAGTGACAAAACCCCACTAATCTAGATCAATCTCATATCCCAATTTTGATAGCATGTCTAAAATGTTAAATTATTGGTTATTTTTCAATACCCAACTATCAATTCCCAGTTAGTATGATTTTGGACACATTTCCACATGTAAGTTCCTTCATTATACCACCAATATCAAAATTAATCAATTAATTAACTTGATAGAGTGGTCCATGGTGGTAATACCCCTTTTCATTCCCATTTTTATCAATACATAAATGCAATATTGTATCAAATGGATTGAAAATAATAGCAATATGTGATATCATCCAAGGAATTTCCTTTAATGGTATATAAATATCCCTAACAAAATATTCCATGAACTTAGTAATGAAAATGCATTTCCTATCAATTAAATAAAGGTGGTTTCTCAAAATTTGGTGATTCATCAACTCATACAAGCCATATCTTGGAGGAAACATCATTTGATCACCTTTTTATCATATCATGGCCATATTTACACTCTCCAATAATAACCACCTATGGCATAGAGAAAGAATGACACAGTATTTATGTGGACCAATATTTTTCCTCAACATATCTATTAGACGACTAGGTTAAATAATCTTCAACTCTAGTTGAAAAATTTGAGACTCTTTGATGAAGTAGATATGATTCCAAGGGGATTAAAGAAGAACCCTGGTTTGGGTATTTCTACATACATCTTCATGATATCTATCGCATCGACTAAATTTAATGTTGCATAATATGGGTATGATCATAAAATAGATTATTATTATATAAATTAAATTACTCTATAATTCTCCTTGAAATCAATGTAGATCATTTCAATGCCATCTAGATTGAAAAATTCCCCCATTCCATTAGTGGGAAATAAAAATTCCCTTATGTAATCCCCCGAATCTTAATGTGTCGACACTCCATTTTCCCTTGTTGATAGTTTAAAATAAGGATATCATGTCCATAATTTACATAATAATGATGAACCTAAATTATCACCATAATATTCTAGAGATATCATATTGTCATTCACATGAGAATAAAATACATTGTTTAGTTTTCACATCTCTAAAAAGACCATTTATCACCCATATCATCCAAAATTTAGATAAATGAAGAACATGAAAAATACTTATATGATTCAACTCCATCCATTTAGGACTAAATCATAGCCACTATTAATGACCACCACCATGGAAATGTAGTTATATAGGAAGTAACACGACCCATATCCATGCCTTCCAATGATAAATAGACATATAACTCTTTCCCAAAACAATGTTCATAAATATTATCCTTTAATTACACCAAAATTACTAGACTATAATAAGATTTTACTACTCATTATTTAGGTTTTTCGAAAGATAAATATGTTGATAAGTTGGTAACTAATAGGATGCCTATAAATCATGTCCCTAAGATGGAATTAAAAATTGATATATTCATAAAATCTAAATTCATTTGGGAAGTTAGGTAACCCAAATGGATTGATAACATCATTCATTTTAAGAAAATCATTGGCCATATCAAGGGTTGAATATTTTTTAGGGATATAAATTGGAATTGAAAAAAGTTTTATTTTCCAATCTCAACTAGTGAAACATTTGTTGATTTAATTCATGGTTTAAAGTACCTCTCCTTCGTGGATGGATAATCATTTTATAATCAAATTTGAATGGCCTTAAAAGATGAGGAAGCTAATTCTTTAAGAAACCTCAAGTGGTGTATTTCAATTTATTGATGACATTTATCTTGAAGAATTATTAAAGCATATATAAATGAACCATGCATCATATCATTAATCTCATTCCCTGAAATATCATGGACTGTTATATTGATGATTCAGTTGTAAATATTTAGCAATTCAATGACCATCATTCTAATCATGAATAAAATTTGATAAACTATGATAGTATAGACTAAATTTTAACCCATTTTAATGTGTACTTATGGTTTCATCAAGGATATTTATTGGGTACAAAGAATGACAACATAACATATAGATTAAATCTAACAAGATCAAGGACGTCTTTAATATTCCACCTTCAAAAAATCTCAAATAACTAAGAGGGATTCAAGGATTCCTCACCCATATTAGATTATTTACAGAGAACCTCATAGTTAAATAATTAACCTTCCACATGTTGATGAGAAATGGAATCTCCTTTTGGTGGGTTGAATATTCATAGGAATATTTTGATAATATCAAGAAATACAACTAATTCCCACAAGTGTCGATGTCGTTAGTCGAATGAAAGACACTCATTCAACACATGGTCTCTTCAGATAAATCACTTGATGCCCTTATTACAAGAATAATGATACAGTAAAAGAGAGTGGTCACTGCTATCTAAGAAGAACTATTCTAGATATTGGTAATTGATATTCTTACATAGAGAATAATTTATTTATATTAATCTTCAGGGTTTAGAAATTGAGAGACCACTTGTAGAAGCATGAGGTCTGCTTAATACTTTTCATTGAACAACTAAAATTAATATATATTCACCCAATGTCAATGTACATTTTTAATGATGGGAAATAATCTTACAACAAGTTTATATCAATTTCATATCATAAAAGGTATTCAAAGGAAAAGCATTGGAAAACATTCTCACAGTGCATACCACCTCCTAAAGAACACTCATTGACATAGAACTACCTGATGAGAGAGTATTCTCCATTCACTAGACTCCTATGGCAAGGGGTAACTATTTATATGATTCTAATCTAATCCCAAATGGGTTAATTATGGAAAACCCAAAATGTAATAGAGTCAGCATGGGAATTGTTCTCATCTCTCCATAAACATTTTCTTTTCTATATTCCTTAATGTTTTCTAAATTATTTTACAAAAATCAAGTCAAATAACATGCATAAAAAATTATTATTAGATTTGGAACCATAGATTCATGTTTCCTACCTTATCATCAATGGTGATTCAGAGTTGATGTCTAGGAAGATTAATGGCCAGTATGAAATTATAAAAGTGAAAATTATTCCCTTATTTGATTATGTGTGAGGGTTGATGGTGGAATTTCTCTATGATCTAGTACTTAATCACATAAAATGTTCATGTAATTACTTTTTAGATTATTTGGATAATGTATCCACAAACCTGCAATATCCGTAAAAGGTTGATACAGTCATCAACACCACACATCACAAGGTGGTCTCTCAATTCCTTTGTAGTATCTTGGGGTAAATAAGTAGAGTCAACATCATCTATGATCATGGGGGGATAATTCCTTCTATAATGGATAACACTATTGTAATAACATACCCAATAATATGTTACCTTTAAAGAGGAATTTTACCATTAGATTGATCAAAAATGATCATGTCCAATGGAGGACCTCAAAATTTTCCCTTCAAGATGGACTGTATTCCATGAAATTACTCTATACATTAGGCTTTGATGGAGATATCCTTGCATCAATTAAAGGATTCATGACCCAAAAAATTATATAGGAATTATATATAATCACTTATAGTTCTTAATAATCCAAAACATAGATATCCCACTAGTTGAGGAGGCATGAATAATTTTTTCCGTAGATGAAAAAATATTGTGTGGAATTAACCAGAATATCTCATACATATATGATAAATTCCAATTTAATTTATCACCCCTACATTTATAAACAAGAATAAGTATTCTTAGTCATTCTCCATATATGAAATAGTTTTCATTGGGACATGTCCTCCCAAAATAGTGTGATAGTTCACTAAATCCTTACTTCCATCGATTTCATCTCTAACTGGGTTGAGATTATATCACCCAATGAATTTAGATCTCCTGTTCGTGTCCCACCCTCAAATTTAAATAATTAAAGTTACCAATTTTATAATAATGTCTAATATTTTCCATCATAATAGAGCTTTTACTAAGGGCTTGATTATAAGATAAATAATATTTTTCATTCCTTATAAAAGAATATTATTTGTGTGAAATGAGCCTCAAAAAAATTATATTTTTCTTTATGATTGATTCCCCAACCCTATGTATGAACTGGATCTCTATATGGGTGCTCTAGTATGGATTTCTCCTATAAATATAACACTAGGATATTACCCCTTGTATTTAAACAAAAATAATTCTGGATTTTCATAAAGGAACTACATAAATAATGATTCCTATCATCCTAGGATACCTAGTGATGCTTGGATCTCCTATTATGGCCCCAACTGAAATTTCCAATAAAACACTCATATTATCCCACTGTTTAGATGAATTCATTCACAAAATATTTTCTCAATCTTTTTGTCACTAATATGAAGAGATTTTATTTTTTCAGTAGAAATATCTTTGAAAAACCCATATAAAGGCTCTCATCGTATGAAACTAAATAGAAGAACAAGTGAATCATTTAAAAAAGATATTAATAAGTTTGGTATGTGATCTGTATTACATTAAAATAAACTATATATAATGGTATATTCTATAACACTTGTGTCCAATATGTATGAGAATGATCTCTATACGCATGTGTAAATATTAAAATGCTCCCTACTTATAAGGGTCTCATCCTAATGTTTGTTCCCCCCAATTTATTTTAGGCACATAGATGGCCCCACATACCCAATTTTTCTATATATGATCTTGATACACAATATGATACCTTATATAGGTTTATTCCATAAAACAATTTAGGATAAGATTCTTATATTTTGAAATAATAACACAGTTTTTGGGGTATCCCCTATATTTACCCCATGAAACCTATCACGGTTTCATACCAATATTTCAACCTAGGAGTGGACAAGGAACCCATTATTATTTGACATCTCACAAATGTAGGGAAGTACCTTCAATTTTCTTAATATGAGTTATATCTATATGGGAAATATATTTATAAAAACTATGTGTGGAACAATCTTTATTGTTTCATGATTGTAGTGATGTAAAAATCATATATTAAAGACCCAATTATGAGTAATAAAACATATATACTTCTTTAAAAGGACTCAACATAGTTATGATAATATCATGTCTAAAATTCCTCTATCAATCCTTCAAAACATCCTCTTTGATAAACCACCCTTCATGCTTTGAGTTCCGTAGATTTCTATAAAAATTTCATGGTTATCAGAAACAATAAAATTTTCCATTAATGGAAAATTCAACTTAACTATGCATGCACACCCCTAATATGGATTCTCATATGTTTAAAAATAATAATGTAAAATTTTGTATTTTTTTTGTCCTAGTGGGAAGATCCACCAATCAATATATTCACCTATAACATCACAGTGGAAATTTTCATACGAATATGTTTAGAAATAATCCCTTATGTACCTAAGACACCTTAATAATTTTGATCCATGAACCTCAAGTTGTTATTTGAGATTCCATAATTCACTATTTAAAATGTTTTGAAATATCCATTACCTTTATTCCCGATTTTGTATTGTCATTTTTACCACTATTCTAAGTGTGATGACCTTAAACAACGTATATATCACAATGAGATAATATACACTATCATTGGGCTCTCCAATCATGTCGAGTTTTCCTTTTAATTGTTAGATAAACTATATTAACTTTAAGTCCAAATCATATTACATTAATCACTAAAAACATTTAGCCTTCGAAAAAGTCATGTTTTACAAGCTAGACCTATTGTTCTAGAAAAAAAGTTATAGTGATTTCATGAAATGCGTATTCTCCATGAATATGGTTTCCTCACACAGGGCATGAACTTTAGGGTGATTTAACCCTATTTAAAAATCTTATATTCCTAAAAAAACAACATAACTTATCAACTTTTTAAATCCTAAAAATTCATCTTAGCTATCAGAAATAGGAATATGAAACACTAAAGGACACATATATTTGGATATGTGTATATTCCTCCAGTATGGATCTATATATTCCCCCATAATATGGCCACTAAGTAAGAGGAATTTGTTTTCTATAGTGTGGACTCTCTAATATATATATGGTCATACACGATTATAGAAAAAACATATCATGTCAATGTGGCTAGTTTTCATCAACATCATGGATGTGATATTCCATCATTCCTAATTAAAATTTCTTATGTCAAGATTTAAAAATTACATAATACAATTATTCAAGTGGATTCAATACTCTGAATGTTACGCACTGGTGCATCATGAACACCATCAGAGCTTAGAGTCATAATCTATCTCTTGGAATTTTTATCAGTCATATGTGTGTGAAACTAAACTACATAAAATGATAGATTGATGTTAAATTTCATAAAATTAATTCCACTCCATTTCATGATAGTCTATAACAACATTAAACCCCCATTCACATTGGTTTTTTTCTTTCCCTTATTATGTGGACTACTCCTCTCATTTGGTCAAATCATTATATCCCATAATATAAGTTTCCTCTGGCCCAATTATTAAAATGGGTACATCCAATCCATAAAATTATCTATTAACAAGAATCAATCCCTATCTGGCTCTTGATATTACACAATCATGCTCTGGAATATTCTCAGGTAGTGAAAGTCCACCACCAATCACAATAATGGTCACCCTGACTATATTGATTGGGTGTTACAATCTTAAACATTATACACATATCATATTGTTTTCTATTTCAATAGAACTAGGATTTTCCATTTCATATCAGGTCTATATCTCCAGTGTTACAGCATGGGCGACCTCACTTTTCTTTGGAAAATGTTATACAACCTTAAATAACAACAATATATGGTCCAATATAATTATCTGGAATATCATATTTTTTTATTTCATGTTCTATAAACATAAACTAACTTAAAAATTCATTGATCCTTCATATATTAATGACCACAGTAAATCTTTTCATATTAATTTTGTTTCTCCCATGTTTCCATAAAGACCACCTTGCCCTTTTTTAGTCAAATTTCAGATCCTTAGAAATCTTCTACATTAAACCAATATGAAAAACCTTAATGTCACTATGCATAGAAAAACAAATTCCAAACTGAAAACCTATAAATGGAATAATAAGAACTATTAATGTCTTTACTCACTAGTTTTTCACCCATGGTGGTCTTATGATCTCTTATAGATTTGTAATATAGACTAACTACCATAATACTAGGTTGTGATATAAGAGCAAGTCACAAGTCCCACCTTAGTAAATAGAATAGATCTTGTGAGACTAAAGATATAATAGTTAAATGACCCCAATTAGAAGTCATTTTCCTTATTGGATGGGTGTAATGACTCAGGGGTGAAAACCACATGGATGGTGGACCAAAAGTTGACATTTTCATTAAAATTGTGTGTGTAAATGGATGGATTCAACCATTATTTAATTTCTAAAATAGGGAGGGAAAATAATTTAATCTATCATATGGTATTTAGGTGGATATTTTTACGTCCACAGTTGTGTAACACTCCCTTGTCAATTCATGGTAGAGAATAACTACCCTACTACCACGGTGTGATATGTTAGTAATTTGCGAGTCCCATATTGGTGTTAAGGGATAATCACATGATCATAAATATATAGGATCAATAAATCCCATTTCATAAGGGATTTTTACTTTTTTATGGGTATAATAGCCTAGGGTAAGAAATACCATTTTGGTGGGGTACACAAAGTGATCAGTGTCCGGACACTTGTAAGCAATTAGGGATGATTCCTCCCTTTTCTAAATATATGCCCTTTATGTTATTTTTTATTTATTTTCAGTGTGTGTCAACATGTTTATGGAAATTTGGATCCTGGAATATAGAATAAATTATTAATAATATTAAGGAAATATTTGTGTTCCCATGAAATGTATCATTATTATGTTCGGATTTTTGAATTATATATATAAATTGTAGTACATCCATGAATCTCAGAATTTAGTTATACAATTATTTATAGAAAAAATAATATAATTAATTGGAATTTCAATTAGATTTATCTAAATCAATTTTGATCATTGAAAAGGTATTTGAAAATGATAAATAGGATGTTCAATGTTCCTTTGAGTATTTGTAATTAGTGAAATCATTATCTCTTAGTGGAAATTGTTCAATGTGATCCATTAATATTATTCCATGATAGAAGAATTTATTTCATTGTGTTTGGATAAAGATGAAATTTAATTGTCAATTTTTTTGAACAATTCTTCACTGATTAAGTTAACATGTGATAATTGTGACTATATATTACATGAAGGAATCATCTGTTGAAGTGTTTCATTATGAATTATCCAATGAGGATGAAAATATCAAGATGAATGATTAAAAAAAGTGTAAAAGACTATTTGATATCGAATAGGAATTATATATTAGATTTAACAAAAAAAAATTGTAAGTGTTAACAAAAATTTATCCAAACTTAGATGAACAAGATAAGACAACTAGATCCTTCACATGTGTGATAATGTTAAATCACATGGGAGAGACAACCCTATTTTGTTGGCATGAAAGAAGGTGACCATAGAGGAAACAAATATCCTTCACCTATTTGATGGTGTGTATGTAGGGAACACACAAGTGTAAGGATTCCATGCCATGGGGAAGAAATGAAAAAGAATTTTGGAGCAAGCCTAGTTTCCCACAATTAGATTTCATAGTAGACAATATTGTTTATAAAAATATTGGAATATAGTAATATCATTTGATATGGATGTATATTTGTGGGAAATTATTATCTTCTATAAAACATAAACATATAACAAGGGTTTCCAAGTGTCCTCTGAAAATAATCTTTTTCCTATGAAACCCACTCATTTAACTGGTTATGTGTACAATGATCAAGAACTACCATGTACACTTATTGATCTATGTTATTCCACCATTGATCATGCCAAGATCACTACTATTTTGTGAATTTTTTCAACTATGAATGTGATATTGAGATTCACACATCTAATCCATGATTTCTAGAAAAGAAATTAATGACAAGAATGAAAGATAATCGTCCTTAGAGTATAAGGTTCTACCATGAGGTACCTCCACTATTATTATATGAAACCTAAATGGATATTATGTTCACATACTTTAGTGTGAAAAAAGTTCTTAAATGAGTTCCTTCATGGAACTTATATGAATCTATTCCGCTATATAAAGTGTACATAGATCTTCTATGTGTATCAGGACATAAATAAAAAATTTCTGCATGATGAGTATGATATTCCATGAGCTAAAATAGATTAACAATCCTACCAATAGCTATGTTTTTGGTTCATTGTGTGACATGATAAAGGAATCATGATCACTTGGTCAACAATATTAATGGGAATTAATCAAAATCCATTTGGGTTAAATCTCATGATTTATGTTTGATCAATTGTGTAATAAGAACCTACCATAAGATAATATTACATGCTTCAGTGTGATGGCTTATATAGAATGCTAGTTCATAAGTATATTTTGTGAGAAACTAGCATGAAATTTCTATGCATAAGGATATTCTACAAAGGCAATTACCATGCACATATCATCCATGTGGATTTGGTTCCATGAATGAAGTAAAAACACATTCATTTCATATAATAATATAAAATTATTCCATAAACCGATAATTTGTTGATAAATATATGGATATTTTAACTTGATCGATGCATGTATGTAACTTTTTTATATGTATGAGTACCTATTAATACTAAGATACTATGGATGCTCGATAGTATTTAGAATTTAAGGGTTGAATATATGTAATGTTATTTTATAAAATTTTTGTAAAATAGAGGTGCACTCTCTACATCTAAATCAACAATTCATTGTGGGTTTTTAGCGGTGGTTTATTAATCCCTTGTTAATTTTTTTTTAAATAATTTCATAGAAGTTTTTTAAAAATACATGCTACAACTTTTAGACTTTTCTTAAAACATGAACCCCCCTACACCCTATCACCCCCCTTGAACCCAACACCCCCACCCCAAGCCCCCCAAGCCCTCTCCCCTCACTGTTGGTCTTATCTCGAGCCACTGATACCCCCTTTCCCCACCAACATCAGATCTTCATCCTAAACCACCGACAACCACTTCCCTCACTGACACCCCTTCCTGATCCCGATCCACCGACACCCCCTTACCTGCACCCCCAATCCCCTTAATCCCAATCCTTATCCATAGAGCTCTCTCTCCCATGAACCATCAATATTGTTGACCCCCCTGGTCATTTCCCCACTACTGGTCCCACTCCTCTTATCTCTATTGTAGGATCTTTCTTCCTCATTGGTTTCAGATCATAAACTTATTAAAATAGCAGTCTTGAGGTAGGTGTTTTTATGTAATTTCGTCTTCTTTTGATTAATTTAATTATTGAATTATACTTTATTCCATTTGATATTGGTTAACCCTAATTTTTCATTTTTTACCAAAACTAACCCATTTGAAGAAAACTGTGTTTAGCATGGATGCATTCACATAGTGATTTAATCCTTTGATTTGAAATGATATCAGTTTTTTCACTAATGTTGGGGGATTTAATTATCAAAATATGATGTTTCATTGTAATAAAAAAAATTATTCACTAATTTTAATTCTACATGCTTTAATGTGTAGTTTTCCTATAAATGTGTTTTGGAATCATTTAATGAAAATCATTCAATGATTTTTTTTGAATGGTTTATCATATATTATTTCAAAAGATTGAAAAATTTTCATACTGTGTTCATATTATGTCCTAAAATTACATTTCAACACATTAGTATATGTTTTAAAGGAAACAATTATGATTGTATTTTTTAAATTTAATGTTTTAATGAAATTTTTTATATTTTGATAAAGAATTTTTTACCAATGTGGTTTTCCATAAAAGACCATTTGGAAATTTTTAATGTAAATTATCTTATTTTATAAATTATTGACGAATCCTTTAATTATGATTTCCTTGATGGATGGTTCTTAGTGAAAAAGATAATGGTTATTGAAATAGGGATTTTGGTCATTGATGGATTTGGGGGTTGGGGAGATATGAGATCTTTGTATCTAATGGAATGTTGATTTTTCATGTTTATTCTAATGAGGATCATTATTAAGATCCCTATTTATTGAAATATCACTCAATACATTGATTTTTCAAGGGGAATACATGGTAGAATGGTGATTAATTGTATATTTATTCTATGATTTTACATACTTCCACCGCAACTATAATTTACATTAAATTAGAATTTATGCTAGGGGCATTCAACGAGGAAGTAGTTGTGCTCTGATTTTGTAAGCTTGTGTACATAGTAGATAAAAAATGTGAACGTAAAAATTCATTGCTATATTTTCCTTTTATCCTGTGGAATCACTAATATACCTAGGACTATCCAATGATATATGACCTCAATACTTGGAGTTGGTAGTTTTTATGTATCTTTGATCACTTGATAGTTACCCGACACTTTAATTTCCAAATTTTAACTCCTTTATTATATCTATTTGATTTTAATGTGGTAATTTTTATTATCAATGTATCTTCTCCAATATGATGTATTCCTCATTGGTACATAGTACATACTCATAGCTTCAATATCAGTTATTAAAATTGGATTGTGATAGTTTTTTAATGATTTCATAAAAGAATATTTTTATCAAAAATGGATTTTGACATGTATTTTTACTCTTGGGATTCATAATGATTTTTAAATGAAAATTTTAACCCTTTTACACACTATTTTATATACTAAAAGACTTTATGGATTTCAATTATAATTTTTATAATGATTCATTAATTACCATATGTATTTATAGGATCACATAGTACTATGTATAGTTTTAGAATAGGATCACATAGTACCATGTATAGTTTTAGAATAGGAATACTCAAGCATCCTGAAAATAAAATATCAATAAATAGACATTAGATATTATATCCCTTTTTTTGTTTATGTTTGTGTGAATCTGTTCGATCACCTGGATAAATTATTGAGAATTTTTCTTTAACATGATTTTCACTAAAATAGTATTGATATTGATTTTCCACTTGGAGATGTTAAAAAATAAGATTAGGAGAACTTATCCATTTAGGCATGAATTTCTAGAAGACATTTATATATATATATTTCAATTTATTCATTGAACCTACATTAATGATCTTGGAATATTTATATTGACATAGGTAATTTTTAAAGCAGAGAGTATAATCAAAGAATAATTTACAAAGTATAGATATCTTAACCATTTAATAATAAAAAATTAGTAAAAGAATGTCTAGTTATATCTATAAAAAATTTAATAACAACTAACACAAAGTACATTTAAAAACTATAAAATTTAATTGATTTATTCATGAGGTCATCCACCACTAGAAATGTAAGTTAAACATTATGTGGCATAGTCTCTAGTACTTATATGACTCTTCTTATAACTAATTGGGTTGTGGTTTTTTAACTTCCATTTATCTATTTTCTTATTTTGTAATAGTTATGTGTTTAATTTCATTTTAAAATGCGTAGGTACATTTTGATATATATTGATAAAATCTAGATCACATTTCCAAAAATCACACCTAAGTGTGCTAAGGGTTTGGAGAAGTTTTTAGATTTTTTAATTTCCAATCGATCAGTTGATGATAGAATAATATGTCTAAGTCCTAAATGTAAATTTTTAATATGGTTGAAGTGAGTTGATGTTTATGAACACTTGATATTGAATAAAAACCCTGCTCAATATTTTTGATAGATTTGGCAAGGAGAATCAACTGTTATAGAAATGTTGAGCACTGGCATCAATAAAAATGATCTCCCAACTTCATTGACAGTTGAAGATGAAATAAAAAAACCATATTAACAATGCATTCGTAATTTCAGTACATCAACATTAAAATAAAAACATATCAAAACAAAAATTTATGGGTTCTAGAAATTGCAATGTTATAAATGATGTTATTGAGACTATAGGACAACCAGATCAATATTGAAATATATTATTGTATCCTTCTTATGATTCATTTGAGAATAATGTAAGAGAAAACTTCATTGATAAGACAAATGTGTTTCATGGATTAGTTGATGATGTAAATAAACAGTTGTATGGTGGGTGTTTGAAATATTCAGAACATTTTTTCTTCTAAAGTTTTAGCATATCCTCCAATGTCCCAAAGGCCTTCATTTTTTATTTATTTTTGATAATCCAACTTTCAAGGGGTGAGTTGGAACCCTTACAGGGCCCATAGGCGTAAGTATTACATGGCCTATAGGAATTAGAGGAATCATTACCTATAGGCTTCAAACATTAAATACAACCCAGACTAACTACTTGGAACTTCTCCTCCCTAGTATCTTAATCGTGAAATCAGCTCTCCACCTTCACATGTCTATTCGGCTAGGCATTCCCGTGCATGTACAAGCTTGTCTTGATGGCAGGTGACATACCCTTTCATTCTTGCAATCCGTTTAACTTCTGTTGTGGTGAAAGCTCTTTTCTCATCCTCCTTGTACAACTTGTTCTTTGATGGTTGTCTGGTTTGTATCTGCACTTAAAGGTAGCCCTAAGGCCTTGAGGTGACCATAAAGCCTTACTGACCCAAAGTCATAGGTGGCCTGAAGGCCTTAAAGGACTCAGGGACCAAATCGGTGGCCCGAAGGCCGAAACAAGGGCATATTTCCAGCTACTATAGTTCCAAACAGTGACTGCTGCGGTACCTACTATAGTACTGCACAGTTCCCGCTATAGTACCTGCTACAGTACCTGCTATAGTACTGCTACAGTACAGCAAAAATTCGGCCTCCACTTGGATTTGATCTCTGGTCACTTGGATGCACTTACGAAGTCCTTACCAACCGTGCTAAGAATCATGTGCAAAATGTGGGTTGCTAACACCGACTCCCAGCGGGGGGGGGGGGGCGATCAAGCCCATGTGTTCTCTACACTCCCCAGCTAAGCAATGGCTTTGAATCACCTTGTGCATAATATGCACTATGTTCGAGTCTAGCGGAACTCGAGCCTGCTACACTACTACTTTGTTGCGTGATGCATTTTCTGGATAAAATATTTCAGATCCTTTTATGATATGAAAAAATTTGTTAACAACCTTGTTATGAGTTATACAAAAATACATGTGTGTCCCAATGATGATATGATTTATTAGGGAGAGGATTCAAGTATATAGGATTGAAAAATATTATTCTTCTAAATGGAAGTCAATAAGTGATGTTGGATGTATGAATCAACATATTAATATGAATAAGAAGATAAGGAACACACCTAAAAATGTTTTGTGTTACATTATTTTGAAGACTCGAATGAAAGTATTGTTCACGCCATCAAAAATCGTCGAACACTTGAATTATAATTCTATAAATAAAAAAATGATGGGTTAGTGAGACATCCAAGAGATTCATAATCATAGAAGACATTTGATTCATTACATCCAAAATTATCATTTGATCCCAGGAATGATTGATTGGATTTGGATGTTTATAAACTCAACCCTTTTGTGACAATGAGCACCAGTTATATAATTTTTATGCTTCTTTTTATCCCATGCAATATGCCTTTATGGATGTGTATGAAAGAAATGTAATTTATCATTTTGATGATTATTCCTATAAAAAAAATCCCTGAAATAATATTGATGTATACTTGCTGACTTTAATTAAAGAATTAAAGGAGTTATGGAGCAATCATGTTGAGACATATGATTCATCTTCTAGAACAATGTTCAAAATGAAAGCTACTCTAATGTAGACCATTAGTGACTTCCCTGAATTTGGAATTTAGCTGGTTGAAAAACGTACATGCATTTGGTTTTTCCTATTTGTTACTTTTTTTAACCTGAATGACTACCTCACAATAGAAAATGGTACTTCTTATTTCATCGAATATTTCTCAATTCATCTCATAGTTTTCATATTAACATGTCAAAATTAAATAGATCTATTGATCATATACCACCTCTCAAGTTTTTGACCATTTCTAAAATGTTGGCACAACTTGGAGTTGTTGAAAAAGAATTTGGAATGGTTTATCATTTGAATGATATTGGGAAATGAGTTCAAATTGCATCATCAAGTTAAATCATGATGCAACAATTGAAGATATAATGTTTACTCCTCAAAATTCAATATTGAAAATTTAATTTGTTCTGACATTATCTTGATGTGATGCATATTGAGAAAAATGTTTGTGACAATTTGATCTTTACATAGATTAGTGAAAATAGAAAATAAAATTATCATATCAATGATCATAAATAATTACAAGAAATGAACATATAGTGTGATCTCTGGATAGATTAGAATAGGATGTATGCTTCGAAAATTTTTGCAAAGAAAAATAGGGATAAAAATACATTGCTTAGAATTTTAAAACATTTCAAGGTATATGATGGGTATTCAAGTAACATCTCAATATGTTTTGACATAAATCATTGTAGGTTACATGGATTGAAATGTCAAGATTTGAAAATTTTGTTATAGTATTTTCTACTATTGGGATTGTGTATATTATTACCTAAAAAGGTTACTTCTATTGTACATCAATTTTGTACATTCTTCATAGAACAATGTGAGAAAACTATACAACCATCTGAGCTTGAAAAACTTTAAAAGATATTTGTGTTGACACTTTTTGAAATGGAGATGATCTTTCCTCAATTATTTTTTACTGTCAGGATGCATTTAACTATGAATTTGTTTGAGGAAGCTAAACATAGAGGCCTCATACATTATCTATGGATGTATCCAATTGAGAGGTATTTTATTTATATGTTTTCATTTAAGTAAACGATTTTTAGAACTTCATTAAATACACAATTATGTTTCTTTCTTTTATTTCATAGATCTCATGTCTTTTTGAAATCATATGTGAAAAATAAATATGAACCTGAAGGCTCTATTTCTTATGTCTATTTAGAAGGAAAGTTTCTTACATTGTTTGTTGATACTTTGATGATATTGAGACAAGATTCAATCGATTTGTACATGTTGAAGACACGTTGACTCAATCTCAACTATCTGAGAAATCAAAAAACGTTCTTCCTATTGGCTGATCAGTTGGGAGGAGCTCAAATATTACACTTACAGAAATGAAATTATCACAAGCACATAGGTATGTTCAGATCAATAGTGAAGTTTTAGATCCATTTATTTAATATTTGAGGATACAATCAAAGTGATAAATGTGAGTCCAAACATGAAATGATAAATATATAAAAAATATATTAATAAAGATTATAGGGAAGGGTTTTCATGATGTGTAATTTCATAAATACTGCAATGAATACTAATATTATCTTGAAACATATATTTTGTCAATCTAATAATATATAATACTTTTTTTAGATCATGAATGCTGATACTCGAGATGTGTTTTTAGAAGATTTTATGTTTCTTTCTTGAGGTACACTAAAATAGTCTATAAAGTTCGACTCTTATAATGTGAATGAATTTAAATTTCATAAATTCAATTAGGAAGAGGGTATGAAAACACAGAATAGTGGTATATTTACATTTTCCAAAGTGGGATACTGAGGAAAGTTGACTGATATTGTTGAATTAAACTACAACAATCATTTTTCAATTTTTTTATCCAAATGAAATTAGGTCAATTTTATCAAGATTGTAAAAATATATTCCTTGAAATTTTCTTTTTGTGAACTTATCTCCCTTAATGGATGTTGGTGACCATGAGTTACATGATCCGTTTATCTTATCATAACAATAAAAAATGGTATATTATGTGGATGTCATGGATGAAGGGTGGGGTGTAGTTGCACATGTAAAACAAAGGGACTTGTAGGATATGGGTGAGGAAGTGGAATATTTGACCTCTTACATTGAGTCCCTTCAATAGCAAGAAAATAGTTTTGTTTCTATCTTGATATTGAAAATATTAGTCTTGCAAGGGTGGAGGAAGTATACGATGTAATGACAGAGAATAAAAAGAACATGATTTAAGGATAAAATGGTTGTATGTACAGTTATCTATTCATTCATCAACCAATTATATAATTTTTTCATCCATTCATTTTCATTGTTAAGTATATTTTATTTACCAGTGCTAAAAAAGCACTAATAAAGGATCCTTTTTTTAGAACGTTTAAAAGTAATATCAAAGTGCCTCATATATCAAAAAATTTATTTATCACTGATAATGGAAACCATTATTATTGTATTTAGTAGTGTTTATATGGGGACATACTATCGTGTTCTCTAACAACAAACTTAATCATACGAAATCAGTGAAATTCAGCACAAATATAGATTTAAAATGAAATAAAATTTAAAAAAATACATGAAAAAATATATTCTGTATGTTTCAAGCATTGGTTTATAAAATTACATTGGTTTGTACAGATTATCAAAAAATAAAAAAATATAAATGTTTCTTTATCATTTCCCCTAACCCTAACTCATGTTATTACAAAACTAACCACCCCTACTGGAGAAAAATAATGCACCTATATAAGAAAAAATCCTTAAGTTAGCAATAACTAGAACCCTGCCAATGAAAATGCATGGGATTATTCAATTTTCATTCAAATCCTTAGGTTCGGTGTCATTCAAAAAAAATTGTAATGTCTTTGTACTCAATATAATTCCTAGAATAAAATGATGATAATGAAGTTAATGGGTGCCCATGACATAAGGAAATAAATTGAAGACTAATTGTGATGGAGATGGAACACAATGGAATGGAAGAGTTAGAGATAAGAGACATAGATGAAACAAAATGTGGAGGTGAAGGTGTAGTTGTAGGAAAGAGGTGAGATTGTGATAAATGGTGGAAGGAATACTAGAGAGTGTTTAAAGGATTATGGATTTTTAAGGGAGTAGATGGCCTTGAGAATATGTTGAGGTGTGGATTAGTAGGAATCATGATTTCGTTCGGTGTGGTTTCATTGAAAGATAATATAGTTTGGAGTTCTTATTTTTAACATATCATCATCATAAATAAATTTCACTTTATGATGAAAATATTATAACACACCGTTGATTTAATTTCATAATAAATTTTAACATTATTTAAATATCTATATATATGTGCGTGTTTGAGTGTCAATGTCCAAAAGAATATTAAAATAGTCCAATTGGATGTTCATACATATGGACTATTTTGACTAAAAACACCACTCACACAATGGAATTCATGCTTTTATATTCCCTAAAAAATGATGAAAATTACGCACTACTGAACTAATATAGTGAAAAAATAATGATTCCATCTCATAATTATTCTACAATTATACATGTTTATATGATGAAAGATTAAAATTAATATTTTTTCACAATTGTAAAAGACTAAATAATTCAAAATCAATAATCATAGGACTTAAGTAAATATTCCAAAAACATCAGATTTTCAAGAGAGGTTCACTTTTGTAATATATGTTGAAAAATCTTGTATTCACCCAAATCTATGGCCACATGACATAAACTATAAATACCCCATATATTCCACAATAAGAAGGTATTGTAGAACATAGAGTTGGTTGGATAAGGGGAAATTGTGACAATGTTCAGAAAACTTTACATTGACTCTAGAACATCCTTGTAGAATCAAACAGGAACCAAAAAATTCCCAATATTCTGCATCCACTATATTGAATCCATATAAAAAATAGTAGAACATGAGAAAGGGTCCATTTGTGCTATTTTTTTATAGTGAGTGATGACGAGATGAAACAGTAACCTGTTTAGCTACAAGATACATTTGTATGAAACAAAAGGCATCTGGCCCTGGATGTAAGGGATTTAAGACAATCATATGTGGCCAGTTTCAACCAGTGTGGCACATGTAAAAGAAACTAATTATTAGATGAGAAAATCACCTCACTGAAATGACCTATATGATTAATTTATGGGAGCCAAGTGGGGTTACATGTTGTTGGGAATCTCACATTTGAATAAATATGATACCATTTCAAAGATTATTATGTACCTTGCAATAGAATTCATTATTAGATTCTCTACCAAATTGACATCACCAGAATTTGAATACCTGGAGGAATAACAGGTATAGTAGACCACACCCTTCTTATTAATTTCATGTTTGGAATAAAATGCACAAAATTCAATAAATAGGATAGGAAAAAGAAGAAACATAACCTTTAATTTTAATGAAGAAAGCCATTTGTTACTTAGTTTTCTTCATCGGTCACATATAGAAAGAAAGTACCTGCAATAACACGTCTCCAACGATGGATCCTATGATTGTTGCCATAATCCCAAGGCTATATCAACTAAAACACATCAACACTACAACATCTACAAAATAGAATAAACAGAAGCTATTAGTATCAGAGTTGGGAACTTGATTCGGTTCTGGAGCCAATGAAAATGAATGTGTTCATTAGATATAAGCTCATGAGGCGACATGTTATAATCAAAAATTGAAAATTTATAAAAGAATACAACACCTTAATATTGAGTCATCTATGTCGGGATCATTTGTCGAGGTCAAGGTTTAAACTTTATTGAATTGGTAGCTTTAGTCAATTCTGGATCTACTCTTAGTATCTGTTTGTTTGATATATTGTAAAATAACTAATGGAAATAAAATAAAATAAAAGGGACAAGAATTTTTGGGTTCAAAACATCATAAGGAAAATTACAAAATCATACCCACTGAATCACGATGAAACGAAAATTCGACTAGACCATCTCATGCATGAAATCAAAAAACTTCCTATGAACTCACAAGAAGATTATATAGGGCCCAAATGCAAACCCATTCAATGATTAATGTTTTTAACACCCAATCCATGCAGTTCAATGAACTTAAGGGATCAAATGAAACCACATTCAACTATCATGTTATAGACACATGAACTATGAATCACAAAAAATCAAAAGAATCTAAATACAAAGAATTTATGTGGGCATAGTTAATATACCATAAGAAACTAACCTATTAGAGGTTTAATGGAATTCTCATAACCATTTACATCACCACCTGGTAAAGATTTTTTTTTCACATCGACTGTTGGGACAGTAATTATACAGGGGCTGAGTTGGACCTTTAGAATCTGAAAACCTATAATAGAAACATTAGGAGAATTGATACCAGAAAATCGTAGGCCATGATAGTGATGGAAATGGAATTAAAACAAACTTCTCTCCACGTGAATAGCTCTTAATGGTGGTGAATTATGAGGCCAGGAAGGTAATGCAACACAACAATTCCCATGCACTAAAGTTGAATCTTGTAACGACCCGAAATTTTGAATAAATCTTGTTTCCTAATTTTATGTGTTATTTTATTTTTTTTATACTCAAAAAAAATGTTTCATTTGATAACATGAGTATAATTAAAATGAGACCATTGGGTTTTGACTGTTATATGACCATTGGTCAATATGACCGCTGTAAACTAAACGTTTCGATTATTGTCTCTAAATACAAGTAATCTTGGTTAATTATTATAGAAAGAAGATTTGATGGCCTCACCCAGTAGTCTTGGACCGATCGAAGCCCATCTAACAGAACTTGGGAAAGAGGTAGCACCACTGGGCTTTGCTCTGGACCAAACCCAAGCTGAACTTCATCGTGTGAAGCTAGAACGGAATCGCCTTTGCGAGAAGTTCAAACTGATAGAAATTACTACTCGTGTGATGTTATCCGAGCCTCCCTCAGATTCTCTCACCTTAGCACACCTTACACTTAGGTCCTTTGCTGGTGTGATAAGGGGTTATGTATGGAGACCGTAACTGACTTGTGTAATCCTTTGTTTTAAATAAATATTTGGATATCTTCTTATGATGAAGTCTATGAATTTTTAAATGACCGGATAAATATAGTATGCATATTTTTGATGAATTTTAGAAAAAGGATATTTTAAAAATGTTTATGTAAACCTTAAATAATTAAAAATGTGTAATGATTGTCAAAAAATGGTCTTCTTCAATTAATTTTAGTATGAAATTCAGAGTCTAATAAGATCAACTTTATTTTTGATGAATAGTAAATTATGAATAATGATTTTATGATTAGGATTAGTAATGTGTCCAAATGGATTAGTAATCTCACTTAAAGAAAGTATTAATATAATCTAGGCACCTTGATTAAGTAATGTGATTAAATAAAATGGTTAAATAACGGTTTCATAAATTAGTATTCAAGTATTATTTTTTTCGATTGAATAGTGTTTTAATTAAAAATTAAATTAAAAATATTTAAAAAAATTATTTTTATAAAATGGATTTCATTTTTGAACTCAGAGCACCGATATTATGTTATGGTAATCTTTGGGGTTTTTCTGGAAAAATGAATTTTTGGTGAATAGTGTATTTATTTTAAAAATAAATTAAAAATATTTAGAAAATTATTTTTATAAAATGCAGTTCATTTTTTAAATCAGAGCATTGATATTTGGTTAAGGTGAAATTTTGGAATTATTCTGAGAAAGTTGAATTTTCGATGAATAGTGAAAATACAGTCTTTAAGTTACGGGTGTTTAATGACATCATTAAATGATGTATTAAGTATGTAATCAATATGGTCGACTTATGAATAGTAATATAAGGTATGAGGTGTCCCAAGTGGCCAATACCATGGGAAAATACCATGGGCAAGCCCATGGTTTTGCCAAAACCACTAATGAGGTGTCCCTTGGCCATTAATGTCTTGTCCCCTCACTTTCCCTATAAATACCAAGCCATCCTGTCATCCATTTCGACAACCCACTCTCCCCCAACGAAGTTCGGGTCTCATTACCTCCCAAGTAGTCCTCCCAAGGTTCCCCCAAGCCCTCAAGGTCCCAACCATTGAGTTTTAAGATTTACGTTTTAAGGTAAGGGATCTGACCCCCTCTCTTTCTTTTCATGTGATATCTTTTATGTCATTTCTTTTTTTCTCCATGTTCTTATGTTGTAGGATGGTCTTTTATATTCATTATACTTTAATTTTTATGTTCATATGATTAGATAACCCCTCTTACACTCATCATTTCATTTTATGAAAGTTTAAGTGGCGTTGTTAGGCTGCCGAAATTTTTGTAACAGATTCTTTCACCCTTCTCATTTTCAAGTTCTATTTTCATGTCAAGTCTTTCATGTTCCTTTTTATTATGTTGGGTTATGATCTCTATATCTACAATTCTGATCTTTTATGATCATATGACGAGAGACCCATTTTATCTATTCAATTCAGTATTTTGAAGTTTTAAGTGGTGTCGTTAGGCTGCCGAATTTTTAAGGGATTCTTTCACCCTTCTCGTTTTCAAGATCTATTTTCATGTCAAGTCTTTCAAGTTCCTTTTTATTATGTTGGGTTATGATCTCTATATCTATCATACTGAAACCTTATGTTCATATGATGTGAGACCCTATTTTGATCTTGTCAATTCATTTTTGGTTGAATTTTAAGTGACGCTGTTAGGCTACCGAATTTTTAAGGGATTCATTCACCCTTCTCTTTTTCAAGTTATATTTTCTGGTCAAGTATTTCAAGTTCCTTTTCATTATGTTGGGGTATGATCTCTATATCATTCATACTGATCATTTATGTTCATATTATTAGAGACCCTATTTGATCCCGTCAATCCATTTTTAGAATTTTTAAGTGACGTCGTTAGGCTGCCGAATTTTCATAAGTGAAATCTAATTTTTGTCTTCCTTCCATGTTTTTCATTTCAAATGGTATGTCCTTGAAATTTCATTACCATGTTCATGTATCTTTCTTATTCTATCTCTCTACTGATTTATGGGTCATTTATGAATGTTTGACCCATGTCCCCTCTCTTTTCAATGTTTTCTAATACCCCGAAACATAGTCGTTATGCTGCAGAATTTTCATCTCAAAATCCCTCCCTCTTCTCTCAAAATTATTTTATTTTATAAAGTGAATACTCAAAGCTCTTATTTCTACAGGGGTATTCACATATATACCAAAATGTTCTATTTTAAATTCTGGGGTTTACATACATGAAACCCGCTCTCCCCTTCCGTGGGTTTAAAGTGACGTAAAGATCATGTCTTTAAAGCAGTTTTTAAAACATTATGATTATGAAATGAAACCCTTTTATTTTATGCTATATGGGTTATTTATGAAATTTTTGATGACGATATATGTGGGTCACATGATAACAAAGGCAAATTTAAGGGTGCTCCCTGATAGCGCTCCAATGCATTGGGTAATGATGTAACCACTAGAGATTACAATTTTCACGATACCTTGGTGAATAACCTTGGTAATTTTCAAATGACACCTTGGGGATGGACCTTGGTGATATGTTCATGATTGTCTATGTTAAATTATGTAGCCACATCTTCAAGTTATGAAAATTTTTATTTTTATTATGATATGCCTCATGATTTCTTTCTCATGCCTTAATGTTCTTTTCATGACCTTATTGAAGTATCTCAAGTTCACATGTAAAATGTTTCTCTTGTTTCCCTTACTGGGCCTTCTGCTCACCCTTTCTTTTGATGTATGTCCCCAGGTTATGAGATGCAGTAATGAACCTAGGATGAATATGTGGAGAATACTTTCAAGTGTTTAAGAATAATCTTTTATGTTTTCATGTTTAATGTTCCTGGTTTCCAAGACACTAAACCTTAAAGATCCTCAGTTTTGTAAAATGTAATGAAAGTTTATGTGATAAAAATGCAGGATGCTATAGTTGGTATCAAAGGGTTGTTTAGTTATTTTTGGAAATTAGGATATGAAAACTTTAGGAAGAAGCCTATAGAAAAGTTAAAATATAGGAAATCTTCCTGGTATTTTGGTGAGTATTGAGTAAGGGGTTGCCAAGCAAATACATCCATGTCTGGATACGAGCAGGTAGAGGTGGCTCTGGCATAGATGTACATAGGGGTAAAACCCGAAAACACCGCTTTGATCTAGACTCGAACGGGAACTGGTACACGACAATGGGGCTTGCTGCACTCTTGGTTACGACACTCCCGGGGCATATGCTTTGGTAAATTCATAAGCTTAGTATAAACCATTGTTAAAGGAACACAGATAAAATAAAATAAAGATTCACATAAGAATATATGATCATGGATAACCTAGATGGGAACCTAGGGGATCACAAGTTACGGTATACATTTCTTCTACAAGTTATCCTTATATGCTTTTGGTTCCTTTTCATGATTATTGGCTAAGTATTTAAGCCCCTAATTATAGTTTCTTTTCTTAGTTAATGGTGGGAAATGGAAGAACATGTACCAACAACCAATGTGATAGGAAATGCGACGATTGTCGTATTAATAGACAGGGATTATTAGGGGATTAAAATATGATTATTATTTTGGAAGACGTTCAATATTTTGGGGACCCTATATGATCGAGGTAAATAGATTACTATGGTATTTTCATTGAGGAGTAAGGTTGACTTATATTTTGAAGAATCAATGAATTTAAGGTGGACTTATAGTAATTTAGGTTACTTATGGGAATGATTAACCTGTCTTGGGTAAAATATGTTTAGGTTGGATTCTTTTGTTATAAGATGTTAGGAGTGGTTGATGTTGTTTGGAGATGAACAATGAATTTTATTTTGGAAGACTATGTTATCAAAACCTTCTTGTATTTGGGTTTCAATATTAGTTTGGTTTATTTTGAGGAATTTTAAAGACCATTATTTATGGAATGGTCTATGATGAACTTTGGGTATTACCATGTAACTTTGAAGATTTAAAAGTAGTTTCCATTCCTATGGGATTCTTTCTTTTTGAAGAGTTGTTTTACCTTACCCGTTCTGTTTTTGGGATAATGTTTAATGATTGAAGAAATAGATAGTTAATATTTTATGGATTATGTGATTCTCTAGAAGATGACTCTTGTGTTTTAATGAGACCAAGTAGTTTTGAATGCTCATAGTTTAGAGAAAAGATTAGTTTTGGGTAGAAACTTATTAAAGGATGAAACTCTACATGAATATAGGTATATTTTCTTATGTTTTTTGTTTTTGGTTGTAAATGAATTCCTCAAAATTATGAAAAGGAACGTAAAAAAAAACGTTGTTGGTTTACGTTTCCTACTGGGTAATCAAAGACCATTTACACACATCATAAGTTTGGGATTTTTTTATGGTTAACTTTCTCCTAATCATATTTTCTATCACTCTCCCCCAGAACTTGACCCTTTGTTTTTTCTTCCATATCCATGTTTTCCTCAATGGAATACTATTATGGGTTAACTCGGGTGACCTTTGTACTCCCCTTTCTTTCTTTTAAAGTAATAGTTTTACTAACTCCTTTTCGATTTGGGACTTTCAATGAAATTTCAAAACCCAATTTTAAAAATTGCGAGGACGTAGTTTCTTAACGAGGGAAGATTGTAACGACACGAAATTTTGAATAAATCTTGTTTCCTAAATTTTATGTGTTATTTTATTTTTTTTATACTCAACAAAAATGTTTCATTTGATAACATGAGTATAATTAAAATGAGACCATTGGGTTTTGAAAGTTATATTACCATTGGTCAATATGACTGCTGTAAACTAAAAGTTTCAATTATTGTCTCTAAATACAAGTAATCTTGGTTAATTATTATATAAAGAAGATTCGATGGCCTCACCCAGTAGTCTTGGACCGATCGAAGCCCATCTAATAGAACTTGGGAAGGAGGTAGCACCACTGGGCTTTGCTCTGGACCAAACCCAAGCTGAACTTCATCGTGTGAAGCTAGAATGGAATCGCCTTTGCGAGAAGTTCAAACTAATAGAAATTACTACTCGTGCGATGTTAGCCAAGCCTCCCTCAGATTATCTCACCTTAGCACACCTTACACTTAGGTCCTATGCCGGTGTGATAAGGGGCTATGTAAGGAGACCGTAACTACCTTGTGTAATCCTTTGTTTTAAATTAAAATTGGGATTTCTTCTTATGATGAAGTTGATGAATTTTTAAATGACCGGATAAATATAGTATGCATATTTTTGATGAATTCTAGAAAAAGGATATTTTAAAAAAAATTATGTAAACCTTAAATAATTAAAAATGTGTAATGATTTTCAAAAAATGGTCTTCTACAATTATGTTCAGTACGAAATTTAGAGTCTAATAAGATCAACTTGATTTTTGATGAATAGTAAATTATGAATAGTGATTTTATGATTAGGATTAGTAATGTGTCCAAATGGATTAGTAATCTCACATAAAGAAAGTATTAATATACTCTAGGCACCTTGATTAAGTAATGTGATTCAATAAAATGGTTAAATAACGGTTTCATAAATTATTATTCAAGTATTAGTTTTTTCGAGTGAATAGTTTTTTTTAATAAAAAATTAAATTAAAAATATTTAAAAAAATTATTTTTATAAAATGGATTTCATTTTTGAAATCAGAGCACCGATATTATGTTATGGTAATTTTTGGGGTTTTTTCTGAAAAAATGAATTTTTGGTGAATAGTGTATTTATTTAAAAAATGAATTCAAAATATTTAGAAAATTATTTTTATAAAATGGAGTTAATTTTTTAAATCAGAGCATTGATATTTGGTTAAGGTGAAATTTTGGGATTATTTTGAGAAAGTTGAATTTTCGATGAATAGTGAAAATACAGTCTTTAAGTTACAGGTGTTTAATGACATCATTAAGTAATGTATTAAGTATGTAATCAATATAGTCGACTTATGAATAGTAAGATAAGTTATGAGGTGTCCAAAGTGGCTAATACCATGGGCAAATACCATGGGCAAGCCCATGGTTTTGCCAAAACCACTAATGAGGTGTCCCTTGGCCATTAATGCCTTGTCCCCTCACTTTCCCTATAAATACCAAGCCATCCTCTCATCCATTTGGACTCCCCACTCTCCCCCAATGAAGTTATGGTCTCATTACCACCCAAGGAGTCCTCACAAGTTTCCCCCAATCCCTCAAGGTCCCAACCTTCGAGTTTTAAGAGTTACGTTTTAAGGTAAGGGATCTGACCCCCTCTCTTTCTTTTCAAGTGATATCTTTTATGTCATTTCTTTTTTGCTCCATGTTCTTATGTTGTAGGATGGTATTTTATATTCATTATACTGTCTGTTTTATGTTCATATGATGAGATAACCCCTCTTAAACTCATCATTTCATTTTATAAATGTTTAAGTGGCGCCGTTAGGCTGCCGAAATCTTTGTAACGGATTCTTTCACCCTTCTCATTTTCAAGTTCTATTTTCTTGTCAAGTCTTTCATGTTCCATTTTATTATGTTGGGTTATGATCTCTATATCTACCATTCTGATCTTTTATGATCATATGATGAGAGACCCCATTTGATCTCTTCAATTCAGTATTTTGAAGTTTTAAGTGGCGTCGTTAGGCTGCCGAATTTTTAAGGGATTCTTTCACCCTTCTCGTTTTCAAGATCTATTTTCATGTCAAGTCTTTCAAGATTCTTTTTATTATGTTGGGTTATGATCTCTATATCTATCATATGGAACCCTTATGTTCATATGATTAGAGACCCTATTTTTATCTTGTCAATTCATTTTTGGTTGAAGTTTAAGTGACGCTGTTAGGCTGCCGAATTTTTAAGGGATTCATTCACCCTTCTCTTTTTCAAGTTATATTTTCTAGTCAAGTATTTCAAGTTACTTTTCATTATGTTGGGGTATGATCTCTATATCTATCATACTGATCATTTATGTTCATATTATTAGAGTCCCTATTTGATCTCGTCAATCCATTTTTAGAAGATTTAAGTGACGCCGTTAGGCTGCCGAATTTTCATAAGAGAAATCTAATTTTTGTCTTCCTTCCATGTTTTTAATTTCAAATGGTATGTCCTTGAAATTTAATTACCATATTCATGTATCCTTCTTATTCTGTCCCTCTACTTTTTTATGGGTCATTTATGAATGTTTTACCCATGTCCCCTCTCTTTTCAATGTTTTCTAAAACCCTGAAACATAGCCGTTATGCTGCAGAATTTTCATCTCAAAATGCCTCTCTCTTTTCTAAAAATTATTTTATGTTATAAAGTGAAAACTAAAAGCTCTTATTTCTACAGGGGTATTCACATATATACAGAAATGTTCTATTTTAAATTCTGTGATTTACATACATGAAACCCGCTCTCCCCTTCCGTGGGTTTAAAGTGACGTAAAGATCATGTCTTTAAAGCAGTTTTTAAAACATTATGATTATGAAATGAAACCCATTTATTTTATGCTATATGGGTTATTTATGAAATGTTTTATGATGATATATGTGGATCACATGATAAAAAAGGCAAATTTAAGGGTGATCCCTGATAGCGCTCCAATGCATTGGGTAAGGATGTAACCACTAGAGATTACAATTTTCACGATACCTTGGTGAATAACCTTGGTAATTTTGAAATGAAACCTTGGGGATGGACCTTGGTGATATGTTCATGATTGTCTATGTTAAATTATGTAGCCACATCGTCAAGTTATGAAAAATGTTATTTTTATTATGATATGCCTCATGATTTCTTTCTCATGCCTTAATGTTCTTTTCATGACCTTATTGAAGTATCTCAAGTTCACATGTAAAATGTTTCTCTTGTTTACCTTACTGGGCCTTCTGCTCACCCTTTCTTTTGATGTATGTACCCAGGTTATGAGATTTAGTAATTTACCTAGGATGAACATGTGGAGAATAATTTCAAGTGTTTAAGAAGAATCTTTTATGTTTTCATGTTTAAAGATCTTGGTTTCCAAGACACTAAACATTAAAGATCCTTGGTTTTGTTAAATGTAATGAAAGTTTATGTGATAAAAAGGCGGGATGCTATAAATCTGGTCTCAGATCTTAACTTTAGGTTCTAGTGCAGTAGATGGTGAAGGAAAACAATTGATGCCATTTCAAAAAGCAGAGCCTGCATGCAAGTTGATTGAAAGTTTATAAGATATTATGTGTCATTGAGGATCACTGAGTTGGGAAAATATTCATAGTTAAACATTGAGGATTACTGAGTTGGGGATGTTCCTTTATTTGGAATTTCGGCCGTAACAATTCTGTTAATATCATTTGGAGAGACTACTTTGTTGTCCTGACTAAGAAATAATAGAATGTGCAAATGCGACAGTCCCATCTTCTAAAACACCACAGTACAAACAACTACATCAAAAAACAAATTAATGATGAGATAACATTTGAAAGAAATCTGTAATTTGATGGTTGAATTTGAAATTAAAATAGTAGATTTTATTTGCGAAGGGGCTTCGTACTTGCTCGAGAATTTCTGAAAAAAAACATCCTTCTTGTAAATCTTTCATGAGTTGTCCCACCTTAAAATTGAATATTCGTTAAAGAATGTGGGGAAATCCTGATGGGTGATGATTGTGTAACATTACAAATCTTGAAACATCAAGCCACATGGGATTGCATGTATATGTTAAAAAAGATCTAGATATCCCGCCCAATTACAGATTGACATAACATCTTGGTAATTCTGAATCATATATCTTGGACCGCCTATAAATTTGTAAGGTAAAATTATAATCTTCCCACATAAATATCCATCCCAGTCACCTCTAAGGAAATCATCTTGAAAACAATTGTATAGTTCTTCCCTCAATCACTTTTTATTGAAGTGAATAAAAGATTGTCTTTGAGATTCAATCATTGTATATGTGTCCATATTTAATTGTTGAAGCAGCCTCTTAGAATGAAGTATACAAGATGAATCATTGTAACAAAATTGAAGGTGATAAGAGAAATATTATCTTATTGTTACTTTACTCCGTTTTTCACTTTTATGGAATGGTGTCGCACGATGGGATATGTTGTCGATATATCCATCCTCTCCTCACGTGAAAACCAACAGATATTTTAGAGGTAGGTATAATGGGTGAATCTCATCTATGCATTGTAATTCACCACTTTTACCTTGAATGATGACATCTCTATGATGATTTAGATCTTCAATGTCACCAACAATCAGCATTGTGATCTCAGATGTATTTGGTAAGTTGTATCTCTGTGCCCCGTTTCCTCGTCTTCTAAGTAGTCGCAGATTCAAATTTTTAGTGTCATTACTCTTAATAACATTTCTAGATGTTCTGAATTTATGTTATAAATCTTTTATTTCATGGATCATTTCTTGTAGCTTCTGAAAAACACTAAATTGTATAACAGGGTTTCAAATCTTTTTGTTGAAGTTGAATATGATAGTGTTACGTTTTAATCAGAATACATAAAAATTTGACTTTACCAGTTAATATAGTAGTCACCTGATGGCCCGTACTCTGTTGTGGGATACATTTGTAGTGTCATATACATATAGATGAGAAAACATTGGTTGTTGTCCATCAGGGGGGCATAAACTTCCAATACGATGGTAGTTTTGTCCATTTAATCTAAAAACATGTGGAGACCCTCCACAATTCATGGATTTGTCTACTTTTCCACCCAATGATGTGAATGCAAACATTGAATTGTAAATGTGCATGTGGTCTTGGAATGATTTGGAATGAGTACATGTTGTATTGAAAACTAAAGTCTTAAGGAATTCTGGACAAGCAGGAAGCTGCTGTAAAGCAATTATCCCCAGCGAACAACATAAAGAAAATTGTGGGATATGTCTGTGGCTATATTTTTTACTCTTCTATTCATAGTAGAAAGTTGAACCACAGTACTCACAACTGTCTGAAGGGTCTCCGCAATATGAATATTCTATAGGAGCAAAGTTTATGTATATTTAATATTAGTTGGAATTGAAATAGCATGCTAATTCAAATGTGTACACATAAACGTTAGTAATTTGAGTAATACTTAAATGTAAAAAACCTATTTGTTCAGGAGTTGTGTCGAAGTTTTTTGAAGTAGTACTATCTGTTGTTGTCTAATTCATTGTTTGCAGTTCCTTAGGTGGATGTTTAGTACTTGCATTCCTTGGTCATTATAAATAGCACATTGGTTAAATTGTTATTAAATTCTTTATTTTGAGGGTTTCTTAAATCTAATTATACTATTTGTTTCAACTTTGTAGTTGAAGTGGCTTTCCAAAAAATTGGACTTCTATTTTTTTGTGATTAATTTCAAAATAATAATGGAAAAGATACAATGAAAGAGTTTTTTGTCGAAAATATAATGTAAACTTTGACAGACTGTTGTAGTTTATAACAGGAGATATGTCATTGTTTGTTGAATTAGTATTTTCTACGGTCAACTGATTCACGGCTTGTTGTTCATTGGTATGTTTTCTAATACCTGCAAGCTTGAATTTTTAGAACAACACAATTGGATACATTGTTAATAAATATTATAATTTTTCAAAATATGAAGACATCGAGATGAAATACCTGAAATAGTAGTTGGACTGTAGTACATGCCTGTGGATGGAGGAGGAATGCGGTTTCCAATATCAATATAAGTTGTACTGTTCATTATTGAAGGTATATGTATATAAATTAATATTGCACTATCACAGAGAATATCTTGTAGTGAACTAAATTGTCCTTACCATGATGTGGAGGTATCAGATGACTCCGTAAGAGTACATCCATTTGTATTCATACCTTGTGAGAGTATTTTTGGGTCATGAAATTGCTTAATAGAAATGAAAAATATTGTACATTTGTTGAAACTTATTTCATTGAAAACATGCTTACAGAATGAAATACTGGGTTGTATCATGGTATTTGGTCATTTATTTTTTTGTGTGATCCACTATATATTGTTGATAGATCCGAACATTCTTGAGGGACTGTGTAATAGGAAGATGAAAAGTCTTAGCAATATAAGATTTCCTATTTTTCTGTATGAAGTCAATATATTTAATGTGGGGAAAGTAAAACAAAATTATTGTTGTTGCATATAGGGGAGAATGGAATTCCTCTTCGTAATACTGTGTTATTAGTTTATGTGATAACTTCAGATTTAAAAAATTTTCCCCCAGTTAGATTTACCATAATAGTCACAGTATTTTTTTAATATATATTATGAGGCAGTAATATTCAATAGGAAAGCGGTATCATACATTGATTTAAATTACAATAACTAATGAAACAATAATGGACTTAGTAAATTGAACAAAAAATTACAGGGTATTGGTGAAAAAGGCATATGAAGTCCTCGTTGCGTGCCAGCTGTTGGTGTTACAAGTTCAGTTGGATTAATGTTTTCAGTAGACAATATGCTTTTGGAATTTCAATCTTTATAAACTTATAAGTTGGTTGATGAGGAATATAGAATCAGTAGTAGGACAACTGGGAAAGTAGAAGACAACCTGATTGTCGTTGTTGTCGTAATAGTCGTCTTTGAAGTCGTGCA
The DNA here is from genome assembly GCA_963277665.1 of Viscum album. NCBI lineage: Eukaryota > Viridiplantae > Streptophyta > Magnoliopsida > Santalales > Viscaceae > Viscum > Viscum album. Next base: position 530,322,836 of record OY728159.1, on the reverse strand, counting down.
TATTTTTATCTCAAAGGGGATTGCATCTTTATATCGTGTATCGTTTTATTTGATTTTAAAGTAATAGAACATAACCATATAAATAGTTAATCCATCATTGTGTTTAGATTGTAAACAATATGTATTCTAAAGAAAAATGTGCTTTAGAATGTGCATATAGTCACAGTCACCAGACTATATGTCTAAACGGTACATATGATAGTTACATACTAGAAGTAGTCTAATAGAAGATGTTATATTTATCAACAAATGACGATAAATAAGAAATAAAATAAAACATGGGTAATTGGATGTATTATTATGAACATATTATTGAGAGTATACATGCTGAAGACAAATAGTAATTAAAATCTTCATGAAGATTCTGCTATGGTTGGCTATATATATACATGTTTACATACAGGTTTAGATAAATGATGAAGGCATATAATACTATCACTATTGAATGAGGATAAAGTAGAATGAAATTTCATAATCATTTGTTAACTCGAAAAAAATTTCATGATGAACTAAAGTTATAGGTATGAGAATCAAGTATGCAAACATACATGTTGGAGAACCTTACAGCTGCTGGCTGGTAACCAAGGAAGATAGAGTTCAAACCCAGTTGTTCCGGCACCGTCTGTTCTAGGTTTCGAAACCCTATTTTGCGGAATCCCGTAGATATAGATGCAGTGTATTACAAATAAGTTTCAGTCATTGATTCTAGAGATTTAAGATGTTGTACAAGCTTATGGGTGCTGAATCAATTGGGGAGTATTAATCTGATCCTTTGAGTCGAAATATTTATGTCGTGACAGTGAGAAGTAGAACCTGCAAGAGGATGATTTATCATAGGATTGATGCTGCGAAGTTTCATAGTGTGTTGGATGTAGAAGCGAGATATGGCCGACCTATCAATGAGACAAAATTCGGAATCTTGGAGGAGTTGATAAATTAGGGACCTCGCGTAGGGTTTGCTGCAGGCAGAGGCGGGGAGGAGACTCGGGAGTCGCTATTGAGGTAATTAGGTTTGGCGTAGGAAGCAACGTATGAAGGGAAGCGGTGATGGAGAGACATGTGTCCGGAAAAAACATTTCTTTAGTATGTATATAGATATGAAGAAATAAATTAATCATAAAATGTTAATTATAATCTAATCATTGATTCATACTAGAAACATTGTGTATCAGATTGAGTTGTTGTTGATTCTAGCATGTCACACCATTTTTTGTTCACCTTCAAGCATTATCTCTGTGAAAATTTACTAAATGAGTATAAGGTACAAATTATAATTAAATTAATTATGTAATCTCCAATATAATGATCAAAAAACATTCTCACCTTGTTTTATTGGATTTGCTGATGTGATGCATATTTTATACTAAAACAACGCTTATATATTTAAAACATGAACTAGGAATCATATAGGTAACATCGTCCATTGGATTGAGTTGTGTCTAATTCCTACACATCCCAAATGAATTATGGATCATTTTAGAAATATATAAAAACAACCTGAATATTCTTTCTCAGATTTCAGCATGTCACATGCCTTTTTTACTAAAATGTCATTTTAAACATAAAACATGAACATTGATTCATACAGGTCACATCGTGTGACATTTTCACATGAAAAAAATCCATACAAGTCACAAATTACTTATGAATCGATTTCAAAAAAATTCTTGGAAATATAAGTTTTTTTCTCTATATTTAGTGAGTGAAAAGTTTTGAACTAAAAATAAAAATTTTAATCTAACAATAGACACTTTGAGTCATACTGGGCACATCATGTATTGGATTGAGGTGAGGGTGATTCCTACATGTCAAAAATTACTTATGGATCATTTTCATAAATTATCAAAATAGTCTGATTATGTTCTTTTATTTTTTAGATATTTTATTTTCTTTTTTACTAAAATTAATTTCTTATTAAAATAGAAAGATGTAATTAGTGTCATACAGGTCTTAAATTGTATCATATTGAGGTGTGGTGGATTTTTAAATTTCTCAAATGACTTATGGATAGTTTTCCTAATGTATCAAAAATGGAAATTCATTTTCTCAATTTTGATTGTATCACTTGTGTTTTTAAATAAAATGTCATTTTAAACAGGAAATAAACACTTTCAGTCATATAAGTCACATAATGTGTCATTTTGACATGTGACTGATTTCATCACATAAAAAATTCTTATGACTCATTTTAAAAAACTATAAATAAAATTTGAGGATGCTTTCTTAGTATTTAGTGAGTGGCAGTTTTTTAACAGAATTGTGAAATTTAAACTGATAACAGACACTTTGAGTCATACGTGGTAGATCGTGTATCTGGTTGATGTGTGGCTAATTCCTCTATATCAAAAATGAAATATGGATCTTTTTTCTAAAGTATAAAAAATATATGAATGTTTTTTCTTGTTTTTGATAAGGTTAGTTGTCTTTTTTACTAAAATTAATGTCCATTTTAAGTAAGAAAAATAAAATTGGCATAATATTGTTCACACCATTCATCATATTGATATATGTATGATTCATAAACATTAAAAATGACATATATATTATTCTCTTAAAGTATCAAAACAATATGAATGTGTTTTATCAGTTTTAAGTATGTCACATGTCCTTTTTACTAACTTTTCATTTTAAACTGGAAACATGCACTTTGAGTCGTTAAGTTTGCATCATGTGTTAGTTTGACATGATAATTAGTCATACACATAAAAAATGTCTTATGAATCATTCTCCTAAATTATCAGGTCAGTTTAATCATGTTTTCTTGGATTTTATTGAGTAAACCTTTTTGAACTGAAATGAAAATTTTAAACTAATAACTGACACATTAAGTCCTATAGGGTACATCTTGTATTGGAATAAGGTGTGGCTGAATCCAAAACATAATAAATTTTTTATGGAAAATTTTACTAATGTATAAAAATAATCCAAATGTTTTTTCCCAGTTTTGAGTAGGTCGTTTTTCATTTTTATTAAATTTAATGTCAATTTTTAATCAAAATATTCGCTTTTAGTCATACCGGTCCCACCATATGTTGGATTGAGGTGAAGATAATATGGAAAAGTAGAAAAGGACTTATGGATCATTTTATTAAGGTAAAACAAATATTAATTGGTTTTCTTTGTTTTGAGTGTGTCACTTTTCTCTTTTAACAAATTTTTATTTTAAACTCGAATCATACACTTTGAGTCATACTGGACACATCATGTGTCTGTTAGAAATGAGACTTATTCCTACAAGTCAAAAATTATGTCTTACTCATTATAAAAAAGCATCAAGACAATCCGAATATGTTTTCTTGGTTTTTAGTGAGTGACAATTTTTAAACTAAATTGTCAATTTTAAACTGATAACATACTTTTTCTGTCATACTAGGTAAATATTGAATTAGATTGAGGTGAGAATTATTCTTACAGTTCCCAAATAAATTATAGATCATTTTCATTCTATATAGAAAAAATACAATTTTTTTTCTTGGTTTTTGAGTAGGTCTGTTGCCTTTTTAAATAAAATTAATGTAAATGTTAAATAAAAAGGAGAACATGGATTCGTACTGGTCCAACCTTGTATAAAATTGAGTTTAGAATAAATATTAGACTACCAAAATGACATATGGATCTTTTTACTAATGAAAAAAAATTTAATGTGTTTCTGGATTTTGAGTATGTTCCTTGACATTTTAAATAAATTATCATTTAAAATTAGAATCATGGACTTTGAGTCATACCTTTTATATAATGGGTTGGTTTTATGTGTGACTGATATGGATACATTAAAAATGAATTATGGGTACTTGTACTAAATTGTGAATAAAATATGATCACTTTTTCTTAGTTTTTAGTTAGTGACACTTTTTGAGCAAAATTGTCAATTTTAGAATTATAACGGACACCATGAGTCATGTTGGGAACATTATGTATTTTATTGGGGTGTATCTAATTCCTTAACCTAAAAAAATTAAATATGGATCATTCTTCTAAAGACTCAAAAAAATATGAGTGCATTTTCTTAGTTTTGAATATGTCAATTGTCTTTTTTACAAAAATTAATGTTAATTTTAAATAAAAAGACACAATTTGAGTCATTCTGGTCACACCATGAATTAGATTGAGGTTTATCTGATTCATACACATCCCAAATGACTTATGTATCATATTCCCAAAGTATCAAAAGAATCTAAAGTAATTTTCTTGGTTTTGACTAGTTTAGTTGTCATTTTTACTAAAAGTAAGGTCAATTTTTTTTAAAAGGCACACTTGTAGTCATACCAGTTACACAGTGCATCGTATCATGTTTTTTCTGATTCCTAAATGTCCTAAATGAAATATTTATAATTTTTATAAAGTATCAAAACAATCCTTGTTTTTTCTCATTTTTTAGTATCTCACTATTATTTTTTACTAAATTTTGATTTTAAATTGGAAACACGCACTTTGTGTCAAACCAGACACATCATGTGTCGGTTTTACATGTGAATAATTCCTACATGTCACAAATTACTTATTGATAATTTTCTTGAATTATCAATACAATCTGATCTTGTTTTCTCTATTTTCAGACATTGGCACTATTTGAACTAAAATTTCAGTTTTTAAACAGATAATGGACACTTTGAGTTTTACCAGGAACATCGTTTATCAGATTGAGTTGAATCTAATTCTGACACAAAAAAATTACATATGGATCACTTTTCTATAGTACAAAAACTATCCAAATTCATTTCTTCAATTTTGAGCATCTCAATTTTCTTTTTTAACTAAAATTAATGTAAATTTTAAATAAAAAGACACACTTGGAGACATATCAGTCAAACAATGAATTAGATTGAGGTTATAAATATTCCTAAACATCAAAAATTAATTATGGAATGTTCCAATATTGTATCAAAACAATACAAATGTGTTTAATCAATTATGAGAAGGCCAATTTTTCTTTTACTAAAATTTATTTAAATTTTAAATAAAAAGATTCACTTAGAGACATATCAGTCTCACCTAGCATATTATTGAGGATTCTATGATTCTTATATGACCAAAACTACTTATAGATCATTTTCCCAATTAATTGAAATAATATGAATATGTTTTCTCTATTATGAGTACATCACTTTCCTTTTTACTAAGTTTTCATTTTAAACCAAAAACATGGACTTTGAATCATACCTATCACATCCTATATTAGATTCACGTCAGAGTAATTCCAATACATCATAAATTTTATAAGAATATTATTATTAAAGTATAAATATAAATCCTATTTTGTTTTCTTGTTTTTTAGTAAGAGACAGTTTTTGATCTAAAATATCAATTCTAAAATGATAATAGAAACTTTGAGTCATACTGAACACATCTTGTATCAGATTAGGGTAAAGCTAATTTCTACATTTCCCAAATTACATATAGAACATTGTGATAAAGTATTAAAACAATATTAATGTGTTTTCACTATTCTGATTATATCATTTTCTTTTTTACAAAAATGACGTTCCATTATAAATAAAAATAATCACTTTGAATCATACGAGTCACACTATACCATGGATTGAAGTGTATATTATTTCTAAACATCTTAATGATTGTTGGATTATTTCCCTAAAGTATAAAAATAATATGAAGGTAGTTGTTTGGTTTTGATCATGTTACTTGTCTTTTTTACTAAATTTTCATATTAAAATAAAAATACACTTTGAGTCATACTGGTCACATCATGTGTCAACATTACATGAGGTGAGGATGATTCATATATGTAAAAATGACTTATTGATAATTTTTCAAAGTTACAAAAACAATAAAAATGAGTTTTATCTATTTTTAGTATGTCAATTAACTTTTTTACTAAAATTAATGTCAACGTTAAATAAAAAGATACAGTGGGAGTCATACAAGTCACATCATGCATCAGATTGAGGAGTGGATGATTTCGGCACATCCTAAATGACTTATCAATCATTTTAAAAATGTATAAAAAAATATGAATGTGTTTTCTCAGTTTTAAGTATGTTACATATCATTTTCAGTAATATGTAATTTTATACTAAAAACAAGAACTGTGAGTCATAATGGTCACTTCATATGTCTGTTTGAAGTGGGATTTCTTCATACCCTTCAAAAATTAGTTATGAGTCCTTTTTAAAAATAATAATCAAAATATAAGCACTTTTTTTATTTTAAGTATGTCATATTCCTTTTCCCCTAAAATTAGTGTCAATTTTAAATAAAAAGACATAGTTTGGGTCATACCAGGCACATCGTTCATAAAATTGAGGCTTGGATATTTTCTACATGTCACAAAATTATTATGGATTTTTTTACTAAAGTATCAAAAATTATATTAATGTGTTTTCTTAGTTTTGAGTATTTGTTGTGTGTTTTGAACTAAAACATAAATTATTAAATAAAAACACTAAATATGAGTCATACGATCAAACTGAGTATCAGATTGAGGTTCGACTTATTGATTATTCCATATGTGTTCTACTTTCAAATATTTAAAAAATATAAAAAAGTGATAAGTCGTTCCATTTTGATGGATAGAAAATCAATTCTCCCTGAAACACGTCAAATTTCATGTAGTATGGGGTTTACTCTTTCATCAAAAATGAACATGTTCTCTGTTTTTTTCTTATTGTAGATAGTTGAAAAAATAGGACTTCCCTAAAGATCTGTGAATAATATCAATTTTTATAAGATTAAAATGATATAAAAATTAGCTTACAAATAGTAGATAAAATGAGAAAAAAAATAATTAAATAATTAAAAAGAATTAACCTCTTCCTGATGGTTGTATACATTCATGACTTATTTCCTCATCCTTATTGTCTCATTTGAATCCTTGAAGTCCAATCTCTCATGATCATTAGAAATTTCAAACAAACCGCCCCATATCAAAATAATGTATCCACCTATATAAGAAAAAAATTATTATGTGATTAATACTAAAAAGAGATAAATTAAACATAAATCTCAAACAACAAATTAATTCTATAGAAAATGATTTTACTATAAAAAACATCAAAATTAGAAACCATGTGAAAAAGAATATGTTTTTGAAATACATGGAAGGAACTAAAAAACCAAGATGAATTTTAAATCACTAATTTTCTTTGATATTATATATATATATATATGAATGTAGTCTGGATCATAGAGAATGTTTTTTATAATTTTTGAGTTTGTGATATGTTTTTAAAATAAAAAGTAAATTATAAACTATATACATATAGTTTGAGTCATACCAACAACATTATATATCAAATTTAGGTGAAAATAATTTATTATTTTATGTTTGTTTTTATTTTAATTATCTCCACCAAGATATAAAAGAAAGAAATGTTCCATTTGGATAGAATATGAAATGTCATGCTTGCTAAAATGACTCAACCAAAAGAAACATGTTCGATCTTTTTTGGCTTGTTACATACAATTAAGGAAAAAATATGTATTCCGAAATGATCTTTAAAAAAAATTATTCGATAATAATTATAATGAAATTAAATTCAATATAGTAGATAAAATGGTGACAAAATTAACTAAATAATTATTATGAATTCATTTTTTCATAATCATAGTAAACAGGTGAGTCATCCCTATTGATGGGGATATTTCATCATTATATCTATGAAAATTAATATAATATATATTAGATAAAAATTATGATGAATTCAAGTAAAAAAATAAAATATTGGTCAAACAAACTAAAAGAAATTATTTCTAATTATATATCATTCAACTATAATATATTTATTCCATATCATTTGAAAAATAAATTAAATGGAATTTAGTCTATCCTACAAGAACCTAAAATAAAATATTTTAGATGCTCAATCTCAACAAAATGATATATTTGACCACTTTATAATAACATAACATTCACTTAATACACAAAATTATCATAAAAACTTTAATCATTTTGGGTTGTTGTAAAACTTATATGTAAACATTTTCCTTCTTAATTTCATGAAACTGACACAAAAATATATCCCATTCTTTATAACTTATATGATTTTCCTATAGATTAGTATATTTTTTTCACTAGTCCAGGCGATGATAAAATATAACATTAAATCATAATCATTTGTTTATAAAAATGGGAATATCTCTATTCCCTTGTATTTTTTATTGATAATGATGTTGACTTTGAAGTAATGTGCTTATGAGAATGATTCATTTTACATAATGAATTTGCACATGCATATTAGAGATGAACTAGTGGACACTTTTTTTATGGTGAGCTAATGAAAAAGTATCTATTTCATAATAAGGATATGTTAAATTATTCTACTCGTGTGAAAATTATGTGATTTATTTTTATATAATAGTGGGATGTTTTAATTTCACATCTGGTGCATCCAAAATAATCTGTTTTAATTAATCCCTTTCACAAATTTAAACATTATGTATAAATTTTTGGGATTTCAGAATTTTTTTTGATATTATATCATGTATCAAATTAATGAGTAAATATACCAATTAATTCTACCACTCACCAAAGCGATACCATTGAATTGTTATTTTATAAAAATTCATGATCCATTCAATGAAATTATGTATTTATTTATTTTTTAGGGGTATTTTATAAATATATTTTCGATTTATTTGTGCCAGTATCCATTCATACATTCTACAATACATGTTTTATTACTAGGATTCCACTAATATAATGTCTATTTTTTTGAATTTACCTCAATTATGGAATTTATAGATTATTAAAACCTATATTATTAGCATTAATTTAAATATAATAATGTACATAGAGTGTTTATTTTGGTCATTCAATTATACTATGACCCTTTATTTGTAGTGTATTGAAGCCATGAGCATGAAACTACATCTATTATTCGTTGTTTAGTTTATTCTTGGTGAGGGGTTTCATTCACAATTTAGTAATATTTGGGTGTACATTGAATGTGGTAATAGAAATTGTAGCCTATGATAATCAGTTTGAAAAAATATGTGGTGTTTTTTGGTTTTCTAAAACAATTTCCTCCACAAAAATTCATATACATAATCACTCAAACAAATGGTAAAAAACATTTTTTTCAATAACATAATAAAAAACTCATATAGTGACTCTTATATTAAGAAAAAAGTTTTTTGAACACTTTTCAATAATTAATATCAAACTCAACCTTGGTATGATAACCATTCTACACTATTTCCCAACAATTTTATTGTTTTCAAGTCATTACTTCATCACATCTTCTATCTTGGTCTCAATCTATGCCTTTGCCTCGGCCTCTACCTCCACCACTTCTTCCTCCTCCACCTCCTTCTCCACCTTCATCTCCACAATTTCCAAAATAATTTATTTTTTCTAGGCTAACACTTTTAAAAATATTTATTTCCTCCATTATTCTTCACCTTGATAAATAGATCGAAAATAATATATAAGCATTCTGATACTAATTCTTCAGACACCATATATATTTTTAAGGTTATAGACCATAATATATCACTAATATATAATTTAATAACCTATATTTGTTGTTAGGAAACATTTTGAAACCTTGTATGTTTTCCACTCCTCTTTAAACAAATCTACTTCTTTTTTTGAGTATAAATTTTGTCTGTAGTCTTGGAACCACTGAGAAAATATAGACAAAAAAATCATTAAGAATTTTTTTTAATAAAATTGTAATTACCTATTCTAATATGATATTCTTATCATGGTTTATGATCTCTCTCATATATTTGAAAAAATAATATCTATAATTATTTCCATTATCATACATTGGGCATAAAAGAATCATTTTCTAAAATAAAAAAAAATATTTTTATAGTAAAATATTTATATATATCCAATAATTTTTCTATTTGAAGTAATCAACATGCTTTTTATGTTCAGTCACTAACTTCATGAAATGAATTAGAGTTTATTTAGAAACCACCATATCATAATAAAATTATTGATAAAACATGGACTAAAACTTAAATTTCAAATTTTATATATCAAATGTTGATTGCATTGAATTAAAAATTAAAAGTACATTTCATATGTGGTAATTTTGTTTGATATCCATGCATTGGATCCCAAAATAATATTTGGGGTATCTATATTGACTGCGATTTGTATATTTTGTAGCAAAAAAAGCAAATATGTAATGACAAAAATAACATAATATTTTATGTGATTTGACTATTGAGTTTTACCCCTGTATTGTAGGCATCAGAAAGAGTTGGTTGTCTTTTATATTTTTATCATACGCATCGTATAACTCATATTTCTTCTAATTAATATATTCCTTATCCAAAATAAAATAATTTTCATTGAAATGATAAAGAGATAAATGAATCCAAGTCATGCATCACATGACTTTCAATTTATATAATAAGAATATAAACCCCTATAGAAATTATGAATAGTTATTATGTTTTAATGAAAAAATTAGATTATTTTTATGATATAGGTATAATTAATATGTACATTATGTATGTATTCACAAATGAGACTCACAACTATTCAAACTTGAGAATATCGTTAATACACTTCAGACCGACTACATATGTAATGAATGTTCCATATATTTATTCTTTATATAGAATGTAAGAAATGTTTTTATATTTAAGTGTTGACTCTCCCTGAAGATTTAATGATAAAAAGTTTTTCTTTTGAACTAGTGGGAAGAAGTTCCTTTTGATTTACTAGTAACATCGTTCATACTCATTTTAATTCTCTTCTATTTGGCCATAATTCTTTCATGCAGGGTATCTCTTAGGGATGGAAGGACGATATTTTTGAATGAATATTAAGCGTAACCTCTAGTATCCAATGCTTTTTATTTAAAAATGTTCTATAGGAAAAGGATGTAAGAGATTCAGTCACATCTATAAAGAAAGAGAGTTCTCCTAGACCAGATGGGTTTCCAAGGGATTTCTATGTGAGTGAATGGAAGATTATTAATCATGATTATGTTGCAGTTATTCAGGACTTCTTTTATGGAAGGGGGATTCCTTAAGTCTTATGTGTCCCTAGATTTATCCTTATTCGTGAGATAAAATACCCGTCCTCAATTGACCATTAGTGACCCATAAATTTGTGCAATATTTCTTATAAGTATATTGTCTCATTAAAAAAATAAAAAAATCTATATTTTTATTCATGGTTGGATTTCTAAGGAGAATCATGCATCTATTCAAGGAAGATAAATTCAATATGCTACAGGAATTTCCCAGGATATGGTTGGTGAGATCAATATAAATTTGGTGGGCTCTAATATTTTCATCAAGATTTAAATGGATAGGTATTATGATAGGCTTCGGTGGAGTTTTTCATCTTGGTTATGAGACATATTTGATTGTTAGAATCAGTTATTGATTATTTGAATAAATTTTATATCTCTTCTTGGTTCAATATTGTGATCATGGGTAAGAAATGTGGATTCATGAAATCGTTTAGAGGGATCAGGAAATGAGATCCTATCTTACCCTATATTTTTGTCTTGACCTAAGATGCCCTTAGTAGATATGTATCTTTCAGTATACAGAAAGGGATTCTTATTCCCTACCATTATGGGGTACATTTCCCTACGAAGCCTCATCTAATTTTCTCTGATGACTTAATTTTATTTATAAATGGTCAACGATATTCGATCATGAGTTTCTAGAAGTTCATGAGAGAGTGCAACAAATGGAGAAGGTAATCAACTAATTATGAAAGGATTTTCTTTTTACTTCCTCCTTCTATCCCAAACACACATAGATCCAACATTAAGGATATATAGGGTATGTACAACAAGAACATTCAAATGGAGTACTTAGGGGCTCACATTGCTCCTAGTAACGTATAAACTAGACACTTTGATGGAATGGTTGAGAAAATTAATTATCAAATTTATAATTGGAAAAAAATCATTCATTCGAGGGTAGAATAACAATTATTAACTATATACAATCATCTATAAATATCATATCCTGTCATTTATCAAGGTTACAAAAGAAATCCTAAAAAATAATGAGAAACTTTTGAATTATTTTATATAAGATTCCTAAGGATATAAAAGATACCACTAGACCTTTTGGATTGAACCAGTTAAACCTGTGGAGAATAGTGGAATCATTGTTAGGAATGTGATGGAAACTATATAATGTACATAGGGAAAACATGCATGGGAAATTGTTGAGGGTCATTACTTATTGAGTAAGTTTACTAAAGCCATGTTTTTTTAGGGGATAAAGGTTAAAATAGTGAGAAATATTCCTCTTTGGAACTCTATTCAGGCTCATTTACTAGCATTATATGAACTATCACGTAGGCTTATTGGGTGTGCCAATTTTATGTTTTTGGAGTAAAATGGGGGATTAGGTATTGTGCGGTATCAAGGGTTCTATGTTCCTAATATGACCATCAAAAAAGCTTATGATTTTCTTTCATTCACTTATGGGATTCTCAATGACACTTCTGAATGGACTTTCAGTAGTATACTACTGGAATAGGTTGCAGAATAGTACATTTTTACCATTCCCTCTTCTGGTATGTTTTTTTTCTAAGGATGAAAAAAATCCATTTTTATCCAACCTTCTAGTGATCCATGGGAAAGGATATTTTGGTGTAAAGCTATCCCTTTGAATTTCAACTTTCTGCTCATGAGGATTTGACACTTGGTTATTACAATTGTTAAAGCAGTCAGGCATAGTTGTGTGAAAATGGATTTTAAGTGTACTTTATACATTGTTCCAAAAAAGGGAGAATGTATCACCTTTCTTTAAGAGTGACTGGCCGACTCTCCTACTATGTGAGTTAGGAGTGTTTAAAGGAAGTTAAAATTCGGTGGAATCATTTGAGTATTTTTATCAATCATGGTTTGTGGATGATTGAGGAAATATATTAGATAATAATGCTTGTGTGGTGCTCCTTTCTATGGGATGATGTTCTCCCTATAATGAAATCAACCATGGTAGGCCCAATGGTCCCCCCACATAGGCCTAAAATTGGCTTTTATGGAAAGATGCCCCATTACAGAATTGGATGGACTTCGGAAACAATATGGCCCTTAATCATTCATTATCCTCATCAATCAGGTCATTGGTTTCATTGTACCCATCCCCCTTGGTTTCAAACTCAAAAATATGGTTCATACAACCAATGTGATGTGAGGGGGGAGGTGTGGTTCACAACACTTCTGGATTGGGGGTTTATACCTTCCACTCTTTCTATGGGGATAAATGTTTTTTAATTTATTGTCGCATTCGATTATTTTTTCAAAACCATATAATATAAAATCAAAATAAATAGATATTTTCATTTAATAATTATATAAATCGTATTTAATTAATATTATTCCGTACATAAACATGATTCACATTCTTCTTTTGTGTTTTTATAAATGTGTTTACCCTCCATTTTTACATGACCCTCCTTCCACAACACATGACATGGGATGGAAGTGGCATCATATTCTGATTAATCAATCTATATTGAATATAAGGAACATATGTTGTTTCAAATCAGATATTTTTTTACAAAAAATACATACAAATATCTTCTCCAGTGAATAAGGACTCATCTTTGCATTGGGATAATGGTACATTGGTTTTGATACACATTATTTAATTTTATCACCCCTTTTTTTGTTTCATAAATTATCAATTTTTAATCAAATGGGATAAATTAAATAAATTAAAATAATATATTATGGACTACAATGAACCTGAAATGATTTCTCATTGTAATTATTGATGAAATAATTCCAGGAATTTTTCTTTATAATGTGCAAATAACTAACTGGTTGGTGTGGATTTACTTTCCCCCAAATATCCCTATGATGTAACCTTGTAAGCAGGGTATGGAAGCCTCTATGGGATTTTTCAATGGCCATTAAGATGTATTTATTATGAAAATATTATAAAAGAAATGAACTCTATAGGGAATAATGAAAATTAAATCACCATTCCATTATGAAATTTTTTGGTAAAATAGTGAAATGAAATTATAATATTACCTTTTAATCATTGAAAATAGTTTCTTTTATTATAGTCTTGATGTGGTGCCATGAATCTTCATCAACCAGCACATTAAGCCTCACTGTGACCCCACCATAACTAATGAACACTGACTTGTTGGGGCCAACAGTTTGTCCGCATTGATTAGATACAACCTCAATGTTTATACCCATAATTCTAACTTTTATAATTTCATTCATCACTTTAATATTGTTACATTATTTTTTTCATCAATATGATATTGATCCTCTAATAATTATACAGTTTTAGCATCAACAATCTATTCTTCCCTGGCATTGGTAAAATCATCATGTAAAGACGATATTTTTCGATTTCATGAGTTTTCAATAATTTAATTTAGATTATGTTAATGCAAAAGAGAATAAATAATATTGTGGGGAAAATTATAGTATACTAAAAACAAATTAACCATCTCATTGAAAAATATTTATTTTTTAAAAGGGTAAGTGGATTTAAACCCTCAATTGTGAATCCAAATCAAATCTTTTTGGTCCCCTCTAGCGTATAAGACATTTTCTGCATTGGGACCATCATGAATTGACTGTGATCTCCCAATTGAAGGGTCAACCCCTATTAAACATTCATCTAACCCTATATTTATTTTATTTTCTAGTAGAATTGTTGAAAAATTAATTTTTGCTGGATCGGATACATAAAACACATGCGCTTCTTGTGATGCCATTATGAAGGGGTCACCTTTTTTCTCGCACACATTGAAATACACATTCATGGAGCCCATTTCATCCCCTTTCACTGCAAACCTACTTTCAACCCATTTGAAATGGAAAATAATCACTTAATTTTTTGTATTATCTAACTCATATATATGTTTGAAGATGCAAAAATATGACATATTCACATAAATTAGATTTATATCCTTGGAATTAGATATTTCCATAGCACCCTCCACAAATGTAAATCCACGTTTTTTCATTATATTGTAGTCATCCAGTTCTTTTTTAAATAATTTATAACCATTGATTAAAAAACTAGTGTAAGATATAACATTTTTAATTGGTCCCCTAGCTATCCATCAAATTTTCTCAGAAATTGAATTCATATTTTCACATAACCCCTTATAAGTTTTATCTCAGAACCATCCTATAAATTGTTGATTGTGTTTATTTGATATACATTCTTTATCCCCTAATGGATTCAAATCACTAATAATTTCTTTCAGGGGATCCATGTATGGATCAACATCTTCACCATTATGTAAAATGTGAAGGTTTGATTGTTCCTTATCTATGGTGGTAATTGTATCAACATCACTTTTGAAAATCCGTTCACCCATCAAGAATTTGATGTGATGTTACTTTTGGACACTAGTGCTATCCAAATCTGATATGTAATAGGTACAAAATGAAACAACTTCTTCAAAAATTTATCATTATGAAATAAAACCTCTTGGATGACATCGATTCTTAACATACCCTTTCAAAAACATTGTATATTATTCAGTGGGGGTATATCCATCTATACTGTATTGGACCACATATTTGAACCTCTATAACCAAGTGAACTATTAGGTGGGACATTATATAAAATAATTATGGTGGGAAGAACATCTAAAATTCACATAATATGATTGTAACTTTCATATTCATGATCAAAAAATTCAATGGGTCTATAACTGTAAATCATATGGCTTTGAAAAAGAAAAAAAGTCTTTTTATGTATTTTCAACATTTTTTAATGATTGATATGGAATGAAACAAGCCTAAAAAGAAGGCATCCATGTGATTTTAGTCCCATTAAATTTAAATTATTCCCTAAAAACACATTCTAGATATTTGATGAAAACCCCTATAGAAATTTTACATCATTAAGGAAAATGAAATTTGAAATTTTCCCTATTTGGAGAGAGTTTAAGCTACTAGAAGATGAAAAGTAGGCCCTTTACCCTTAACTAGTGTCGACTCTTCCCTAATCCAAGTTCAATTATATCAAACCTATCCTTGATGCCATATTTCATTTTCCCAATAATATTTAGTAACATCTAAATACACTATTAATACTTTTTTACATACACGACACCAAGAAAACATCAGGCATACAAAAAATCCAATACAATAAAAAATATTTACCACTTCTTCCAACCAAATTTTATAATGTTTTTTTAAATGGTTTACCAAAAATAGTGTAAATATATTTTAATTTTTCATACAGTTGATCCCCTATTAGTGGAGATGGGGGTCTACCTTTTTTGGTATTCCCTATTTAATGTTGTCATACAGGACTAGTATTCATGTTGTCGTGGTAAAAATTTCCAATGTTCTAAAAATGTAGTTTTTGAGGAATATTTCAACCGAACATAATGTGTGAATTATACATAAAAAGGAAACACAAATATTCCTTTAATGAGATAGCCTAAAAAAATTATATAAATAGGAAATTCATTTATCATTCCATAAAACATGGACCCCAATGTGAAATACTCTCTTATATGATCAACATTCATTGTAACACATGTATACCACATCAATTTCAGAAAATTTATTAATGTATCAAAGTATAAATCAATATAATTACTAGTTTTCTTTTGTATAGATATAAGCAGAGACAATAAAATTTATTTTCAATTCATGTATAACCATGGGGGAAAATAGTAATTTACCAAAAAGATGTTCCATGTAATATGATTACAACAATGTACACCAAAATAATTTATTCCATCTATATATAATGAAAGATGAATGTTTTTCATCTCACCAAAAAAATTTAGATACTTATATTCAATTTTCATCCACTAAAGAAAATCTTCTAGATGACAAAGGTTCCCAACTTTAATTCTTTTATATACAATCCATGTCACTTTTCTTATAGTTTCATGATAAACAAATTGTATTCTAAACCATAGAATGATTAGAAATTACCATACATATTTTGAAGGACTTGATTTATTTTTATTGTATCAATCCACAACAAACATATTGAATTTTATGACTGATTCATGGTCCTTGATAAAAAATATGAATTCATTTTTAAAACCATGTATTTTCTCAAAAATCATTTCCATCGAACATACAATTCATTTAGAATCGTATTTTCTACATGGAAGTTTAATTTATTCAGGTAGAATATCATTTAGGAGACCATGTAGTTTATAAAACTTGTGTCTCTCCGTCCAATACCATCATTAAAATTATGTAACTTCTATATAGCTGATAATTTTGTGTATCTAGTATAGCTGGTATAAAAGGGTCTCTTCGAGCAATAACTTAACTTCTCAGACAACTTTGGACAATCCTAACTTCTATCATTAATTTCCATTTACATTTCTTCCATGTGGTCTCCAAAATAATTTTTACTAGTATTCAAATCAAATGATCTATAAACCACGGTATCATCTTCATTCATGTGCACATTCATTCGTTACCATGATTAGTCCCATATTTATTTCTCTGATATATTCCATATAACATTAAATTTTCTTCCAAATATTATGGAATACTTTGTCTTGAATAAAAATTACATAAATGTTGACAAAGGACTTGAGAAGTGTTGTATGCATGCTTTATGGAAAACATGATAAATTCTTTAACAACATCTTCATACTCTTTTTTATTGATTTAGAATGAATCCATTTTAAAATTATATCTATCTTGATAGGTTCATAAAAAATTAATTTTTTAAAAAAAATTAACAAATACACAAAAGTTATACATTATCAAGGGTGAATGTAATAGATTATTCTAATTAGGGGAACCCAACATTTAATTATTTCAAGTAATTTCAGTATCCATCAAAGGAAATGGATAATTGGATTTAAGATAAATATTACTCCACTATGGTATCTATAATCTTCTTAATTCATAAAATGATGAATGTTATAGACAACTCAAATCCTCGTAAACTTCATCTCCCAAACAATTAATATTTCATTTTTCTTCTTAAGACTCATCCCTAATATCTATAAATAAGAAAATATGTTTCTTGAAATAATCTTATTCATATACATCCCATACCACGTACCGGTGATCATTTTGGATGACTACTACTCTGACTTGGTCAACCAACATAGAAGATATGGGGGATGAGTCTCGAGAAACAAAATTCTAGAACCACATATCAGGATATGAAGCTGATGAAAATGATGATTACCTCCTTAAAACTTTTTAAATGACTATATCATAATTTAAAATTTTATATATCATCTCAAAACCAAATTAAAAAATTAAAATGATTTTTTTTTTAAAAATTTAATCCCTATGTGAAATCCAGTTTTTTAATTCCACATGAAAATTGAATTATTTTTCCAAAAAACACTTAACGGGATACGAACCACCTTTCTATAAAAACTATAATCATGATATGAAAAAATATAAAATAATATTTAAAAACCACTAATAATAAATTAAAATTTTAAAATTTTTTCAATTGAAATATATGCACACTGAAATGTTTAAAACATTATTATTTCACATTGAAGTTAGTTCAATGGTTTCAAAATACTGAATCCATTGTAGTTTATTTTAGGGGGAAAACATTTTTTTATTTCAAACCCCGTATTAACATTTTAAACGGAGATTCTATAATAAAAATTTAAATTTAGAATAGGTATAACAAAAATATTTATATATAGGCCACCATCCAATCTAATCAAATATCATGATTATTAAGTATTTTAAAGAAATTTTATAAAGTTGATATAAATTAAAAAAATTAGAAGAGATATTAAATTAAGAATCCAATCCCTAACATGATTATCCTTGAATAATCATCTAAATACTAAGGTTCCCATGGGATTACTTCAAAAACCAATTAAGGGAATAATTATTTATCAAAAAATTCTATCATCTAATATCACACAAGAAGCCATAAATCAAAGTATTCACATTACATAAAATTTATTCAAAAATAAACATTAATAATGTTGTAGAAATATTCATGAAATTGAAGAGTATTTTCCAAAAGCTCATGAGATGTTAGATAGAGTCTGTGTGTGATATCAGGATTAGGGTTGATTTGAATTTATTTGAGTGTTACTCGAATTGTAGGTGCTCTAGTTCCTTGGGTGAAAGAAAGATAGTGGATTTGGTTTTTTTATTGGAAAGAAACTAACCATGAAGTTACACCAAGTTTTTTTATAATTTGTTTTGGTTATTTACAAATCAGGGGATGATTTCATTTGTTTAGGAATCATAATAGATTGATGAGATAGTAGGTTGTTTGCTAAAACTAATCATTTTCAGAGAAAATATTTCCATAGGAGGACGAAAAAAGGTTTTTTTCATGATATTTGGTGTGGTGAGAATGAAAACATTTCACACGTGTTGTTAAAAATATATATATATTCATTGATTATTGTTTATAGTCTATTAAAATGTTTAAATTCATTAAAATTATTTTTCCAATGAAACTAATGTTTTAACTGGTGCTCTTTAATTATTTAAATATTTTTATATATATATGTTCATTTTTAGAAATCTTATAAGAGTCAAATTATTTTAGGATATATAAATCAAGGTAGTTGTTATATGTTTGGTTATTTCTCCTCACATTATTTTGATAAATTAACCTAAATATTCATATATCTTAGACTTTCATTAAAGGATATTCCTATTTGGAGGATATTTATGTTATGATATCTTGAGTACTTCATGTAAACAGGAATTTAATTTTAAATAATGATTTTAAATGGTATGAATATGCATATTTCTATATTATTTTTTATAACTTGATATCATGACCTCAAAAGTGGGAAAATATTAATACAAAACCATTTTTATTATAATCTAAGGATACCATATATCAATTACCATGAAAGATAGTTTGAAATACATATAGAGAATATTTTTTATTCTTTTAATAAATTAAAAGCATGATATTTATCTAACATTGTTCATTAAAAATGAATAATTTTTTAGAAAAACCATTAGATACCATTATTAAACTATTTATTCTCATGTAAATGAATAAAATCACTTGAAAATAAATTTCCTTAGCCCATCTATTATTTCTTAAAATTACACATTTTAAATTACAATGTCAATTTTTTTTAATGAAATGCAACTAAAAAATAAACACTATTATAAATAAATGTAACTATAATTAATTAAATAGATTAAATTTAGTTATTGAAATAATAAATCATCATTATTCGATAATGAGAGGGTTGTTGAGAAGGTGTTAGGGTTGCAAGTTGTGCTCAATTATGGCACCTAATCAATTTGTTAAACAAAAAAGGTGGAGAAGGGGTGTCTATTTCACTGAAAAAATGTTCTTTAATAAATTCTATTAATAATTTATTGTTTGTATTGTTAAAATAGGTGAAAATAAACAAACACACAAAATCATGGTGGCTCAACGGTGCAGGAAACACTACAATATTTCATGGTTCAATATATCACACACCATGGCACAACATCCAAAATTTTCTATTTTATAGGTGATGCATGGAAAAATGGTCACTTATAAGAAAAAGTTTGATTATAAACTAGTGAAATACCCATCAGTGTATATTTCACCAAGTTACCCAAGCTTTCTCATGACGTGTAATTGGGGGAGAATAATACAATATAACAAATCTCAATAAAATAAATATAATTATTAAAATAGTTCAACAAAAATAATCTCTCTCACACCTTTTGAAAACCTTTAATGAAAAACCCCTTTATAATGACATAAAAATATAATGATATTAATGAACAATTTCCAATTCACATTACATAGAAAAAAATTTACTTCTGAATAAACAAGGGGCATAAATTAAAAGGTTTTTATAACAAAAAATGTTAACATAAGTGGGAAAAATTTCAAACATAGCATACTATCTTTGAAAATAGAATAAAATTAAAAAAATCCATTTTAAACTCATCAAAAAAATTTAAAATAATAATATAAACATGTACTTCTATGTTCTTCGCTAACATAAATAACATTGTGAACAAAAAAACTAAACACAGTATAATTTAAATAAATACTTGATCAAAACATAACATTAATTCTTTATAATTCATAATAAAACATTTTAGGTAATAAATTTATATTTATTCAATAAAAACTATGGTATATCAAAATATATGTAATTAAGGGTTATCATGTGGATAATCACCGCCTCCTTCATTCTGAACTCTCATAGATGACCTAGGTGATGGGTGTATCGTCGCTTCCCCTCCTTGGACCTTTCTAGACATGGGGAGGATGATCCCCCACCCATTCCTCCTTTTTCATTTCCACAACTTTTCACTCTATTTATAGATCCCTCTCTTCACCCTAGATTCCCTTCTATAGATTTGTCCCCCCAAGTCCAGTTGTGCATTGATGGGGTTCATACAGTTCTGATTTCATCTCTGGAGTTCATGAATGCCTCCCCATTGATGGATCTTTTTTCAGTGGCCCACATTGGTATGAGATTTCCTTCCATTGATATCTTTGACCAATTTGTTATTGATTCTTTTAAACTTCAAGATCGAGTGACTGTATGGATTTTTTACCTATGACATTTCCTGATCAGATTCTTGACAGAAGAAAACATAATATCTTCTTAGGAAAAATCTAAGTTCTTCAATTATAGATCACGATTTTCCCTCTTCTATTGGTCATTCTATTTACACTTTATCTATGATCCCCTTGTCATGAAAATTTGAATTTCCCTCCCTAGACATCCATTATTGTTGCAGAATCCTGTTATTCCATGATTGATCATATATCTTTTAGGTCACTATCGATGCTCGTATCATCATACATGTGTCATATATCAACTAGTTTCTCTGAGGATGTATTTTGAAGATGATGTTTCCAAAGACCAAAAGTATTCTATTTTCATTATGATTGATGGTGAGATGTGGTGGACTCAAAAGTTTTTCTATGAGAGTGGGTCTCATTTTGTATTATTTGTAGGTGTCTTCGACATGATTCTCGTAGTTACAGTCAAGGAATAGATTATAAATATTAGTTGGACCTACAAGAGGAAACCTTGGGAGAGGACCACCCTTTTCAGAACAACAAAGATATTGTTATAAAAAGATCTGATGTTGTTTCATCGTGAGAGGACCTTAAGGTGAAACTGTCTGGAAATTGTGAGATAGAGTATGTTCTGGTTATCTAAAAAGATGCGCCAATAATGCATGCATCCAAGTAATCTCTTCTATTGAAAATTTATTTATTATTCACCATAATTTGAATGTTTTTGATGTTTTTAGAAGACTATAGTGTCACCTCTATAGGGAGTTGAAATGTCTAAAAGAGTCAGGAGAAGCTTATGGGGCGTGTAATTCTCAGATGTTGGGCCAGAACAATATTGATCACTAATCTTCTTCATTTGCAGTGGTTCTGTTGTCAGGGAAGGAGATACTACCTCATAGACCTAGTCCTTCTCATGTGTCTCATAAATATATATAGGATGTTTCCACTTGTGATCAGGTTCATGTGCTCCAAATAGCATGAATTAGAGTTTTTAATAGAATGGAGGCATCAACTATTAAGTTGGAAAAATCAATTTTAAGGGTTTATGAGTGAAGGGTTGGATGATCATGAAGACACAACCTAGGTAGAGAGACAAATAGAAGAGTAGAGATTACAAATGGTAGAATATAGTGATGACTCTTCTTGTTATATTTCATAGGATTATGTAGATTAATTTTATGATAGGGTGTTTCTTAGACCAAGGAGATAGAAGGGTCGTAAGGTAAACCGGGAATAAGGATGTTGTACCCTAATTAAAGGACATAAGTCCAAAGGGCACAAGGACTGATCCTACTTACCCTAACCAATGGATACAAGATCTTACAAAAAATAAAATTCCAAATAATATGAAGTAATCCTTTTGAAGGATTCTATAGCGACAAACCATTCTTCTAACATGTTTAATAATGGCCCGGTTGAGGATTTTGGTGAAGGGGAGTTGTGGGAATGCATTATTCAATATGATGAAGAAATTTTTGGGGAATCACTTTTGATCAAACCCATGAAGGAGGGTGGTGATAATATGACTAATATATTTCTACGTGTGGACACTAATGAGGTGGATATGGTGTGGATCAATAAACAATATTGTACCAGCCGAGACTTTTCACCTTAGGCCACCGGTTTGGGCTTGGAGTCCTTAAGGCATTCAAGACACCCAAGCCATCAGGTCAGTAAGGATTTCAGGACACCTTTAAATCATTCTGGCAACCTCAAGGCCTTCTGGGCCCCCTAATATGTAGATGTCCTGATAGATTCTAAAAGGAACCAGCTCTAGAGGATGATTCAAGAGAAGAAACATTCACCAGAGCAGAGCTAACAGATTTGGATGAATGAGAGAGTATGACATTTCCATTGGTACCAGGCCTGTGAATCATTTCACATGATATCTTATCGAAAAACCATGCAAAGGTGGAGGGCTAAACACAATGTAGATGCTAGGGAGGGGAATTTTCATGTAGTCATAGTATATATTATTTCAATAAGACCTACGGGTCCTGTAATGGCTCCAAGCCTATGAGAAATGTGATCTTTAAAAAACCTATGAGCTTTGTAAGGGTTCCCCCTCATCCTTTGAAATGGGTTTCTAAAAAATTCAATAAAAAATAAGGCATTAGGGTCATTCAAGAAAGGATAAACATGATTGTATTCTGGTAAATCGATTCAATGTTCAGTGGTTAATCGTGGAGGATTTCATTCGAATGCAGGACAAGTTGTCTTACTAGATCTAAGATGTTATCATGGTTCATCTAGATTTAGAGGTAAATCAACTGATTTGGAAATTAATTTTGAATAACGCATCTAAAAGTATTTAATTATATTTTATCATCCCCTCTATCTCTTATGATTTTTGATTCTTTGTGTTTGTACTAGCTTCAGTTCTCAGTTTCCCTTAAAAGTTTTTGAAAAATAAAAAGGTTACTTTCAGGTAAATCAAACCCATGGGTGGTATTTTAACAAACACTTTATGTATGTTATTTCTATGGAAGCATGTTTAAAATATTTAAACAAAAGAAAAAAATCTTTTAATGTTAATGAAATCCTAAGAAAAAGAATTCTAAATCCATAAACTCTTCATGGGAAATTATAATATTATTTACATCAGATGAAAAAAACATATTTAAAAAATAAAAGCATTGATGGTTCCAATTTTAAAGGATAGTGAATGGAGACACATACCAGAATGTATGAAATAATTGTGTGATAGTCTTCATACACTACTAGAAAATAAGAAAACCCTTTAATGATTAATAAAACCCCAAAATCATAGAAACCTCTGATTTGAAATTAATTTGAGAAGGGAAATAAGGGATAGATAATGAATAGAAAGTGATAATGAACAAAAAGACAAAAAAAATATCTCCAAATGAGTAATCATGGAGTTAGTAGGTGGATAAAATAACATTCCTTGGATTTATGATTTTATTCATCTGATAGAATGTTTACATTTCTTTAATGAATGGATTCATTCAAGCCTTGTATTAGTTTTATCTTTTATTCATTCAAGCCTTGGATTTTTGCATTGATAGTGGACTTTTCAAAAAATCATGGTGTTCTATTATGTTTTATTCCTATTCAACATTTTCATCCACACCAAAAAAATATAAGTTAATGATAAATACATAAATATAGTCATTGGATAAGGGAAACTACTACAAAACATACCCTTAATAGCGCTAAAACTAGCCTTTATTAGTTTTTGAAAAGTGCTGACTACTAGAGTGTAGCTAATATCCCAAAGACATTATCAGTGCTAGAAAAGCTCTGATAAAGGGTTATTTATAATCACTAAAAAAGACCTATCAGCAATATAATAATCATTGATAAAGAGACCCATTTACCAATGATTTTATTTAGCACTGATAAAGGGTTCCTTTATCAGTGCTATTAAAATAGCAGATAAAAGGGTCTTTAGTGGCGATGTTGAAAACACTGATAAAGTGGTCCGTTTTCAGTGCTATAAAATTGTTGCCTTTATCAGTGAATTTATTAGTGCTGATAAAGGGACATACTTTAGTGTGTTACAACAGAACACTATCGTACTAAAAACAGCCTCATAATTAAAAGTATCAAGTACAAATATAAATTTTAAAAGAAATAAAAGTTACGAGAGCAATACAAAAAAACACTATTATAGACATTTAAAATATTGGTTTATACAATTACATGATTAAGTACAAATCTTCAAATATTTTTGAAAACATAACTATTTCTTTTTTTTCCCCTGACACTGACTTAAGCTACTACCGAACAAACCACCCCTAATAGAGAAAAATAACACAACAATATAAGAAAGAATAGTTTATTTTAGTAATAATATAAATAAATAAATTGAATAGAAAGTGTTAATTTTTTCAAAAAAAAAAACTTTGAGTCAAACCCAAAACTCTGTATCAGATTGTGTTGCGGTTGAATCTTTCATGTCACATAATTTATTATTAATCTTCTTGGATTATATCAGTGAAAATTAACTAAATTATTATAAGATAAAAATGATAATGAAATTATTTAAGTAATATTAGGTAGAATGATTCGAAAAAAATCAAGGGTTGTTTCTCGGTTTCTATGGTGTGATGTGTGTTTTAAACTAAAATAAGACTTATATTTTGGAAACATGCACTTTGATTCATACTAGTTATTCCATGTATCATATTTAGGTGATATTGATTATTAAACCACACAAATAACTTATGAATCATTGTTCTATATTATGAAAACAATCCAATTTTTTTACTCGATTTTTACTACGTCACTCTTCCTTATTTACTATCTTGTCACATTAAAATGGAAACATGAACTTTGAGTCACACTAGTTACATTATTTATTGGTTTGACATGAGACTAATTCCTACATACCACCAATGAATTATGAATATTTTTACTAAATTATCAAGATAATCTGAGGGTGTTTTCTCAATTTCATTTTAGTAAACATTTTTGAACTAAAATGTCGATTTTAAACTGATAACGGAATCTATTAGTCATACTAGAGACATTGTTTATTAGATTGAGGTGTGTTTGATCACCACTCATAATAAAAAACCTATAGATCAATTTACTAGTGTTTCAAAACTATATAAATGTGTTTTCTCATATTAGTGTGTGTTAGTTGTATTTTTGATAAAATTTTAGTCAACTTTGAGTAAAAATATGCACTTAGTGTCATAATGGTAACAACATGCTTTACATTGATATTTGGTTGATTGATACATTTCTGAAATGACATGTGTATTATTTTCATAAAGTACCAAATTAACATAAATGCTTTTTTTTATTTTTGAGTACATCCCTTATTTTTTACTAAAATTTCATTTTTAAAATAAAAACTCACACTTTGAGTCATACTGGTCTTATAGTGAGTCGGTTTGATGTGAGAATCATTCTTTCACATATAAAATTACATATGAATCATTTTTCTAAATTGAAAATAAAATCCAAACATGATTTCTTGATTTTCAGTGAGGGACACTTTTTGTACTAAAATGACAATTTAAACTGATAACGCATTCTTTTAGTCATATCATGAATATCATGTTTCATATTGATGTGTGGGTGATTACTTCACATAGAAAATGTCTTATGGATCATTTTTATTGAGTATAAAAACATTATAAATGTGCTTTCATGTTTTTTAGTATGCTGGTTGTCTTTTTACTAAAAATAATGTCAATTTTAAATAAGAAGACACACTTGGAGTCATACCAATCCTTTCGTAAATATTATTATGGTGTAGTTGATTCCTAAAAATTCCAAATGACATATAGATCATTGAACTAATCTATCAAAATAATATGAAGGTGTTTTCTTAGTATTGAGTATTTAACTTTAATTTTTTACTAAATTTTCATTTTAATCGGGAAAAACATAATTTGGGTCATACCGATCACATTGTGTATCGGTTTTATGTGAGACTAATTCCTACACATCAAAAATGAAATATGAATCATGTTTCTAAATTATCAAGTCAATTTGAGCACATTTTTTATTTTTTAGTGAGTAACACTTTTTGATCTTAAGTGTAATTTTTAAACTAACAGCGGACAATATGAAACATACTAGGAACATCGTGCATCAGATTGAGATATTGCTGGTTCATAAACATTAAAAATGAAATATAGATCATTTTATTAATGTATAAATAAAATAAGACTGTTTTTATCAGTTTTGAGTAGCTTAGTAGTATTTTAAAATATTATTTCAAATTCAAACAAAAAGAGGCACTGTGAGTCATATTGGTCTCACCATATGTTGGATTGCTGGGAGGCCAATCCCTACAATTCTCAAATGAATTATGGAATGTCTTCCTAAATTATCATAATAATATGAATTAGTTTTACCTAGTTTGAGTGTGTCACTTGTCTTTTTAACTAAATTATCATTTTATACTGGACTGATGCACTTTTGAGTCATATTAGTCACATCGTGTGTCAGTTTTAAAATAGGATAATTACTACACATCATAAATTTATAATTATTTTTTCCCATAAATTATTAAGGAAATCAGATCATGTTTACTAGGTTTTTTGTTAGTAAAATGTTTTCTTTTAAAATGGAAATGTTAAACTGATAACGGAAACTTTGAGTCATAATAAGTACAAAATGTTTTAAGATTAGGTTTAGCTAATTATTATACATCCCAAATGAAATATGGATAATTATGCCAATGTATCTAAATGATATGAACGTGTTTTTCTCAATTTTGATTAGGTAAATAGTCTTTTTTATTAAAATTAATGTCAATTGTAAATGATAAAATGCTCATTCAGTAATACTAGTCACAGTGTGAGTTGGATTTAGTTGTGGATGATTCCTACACATCACAAATGACTTATGGATAATTTTCCTAATTTATAAAAAAATCTGAATAAATTTTCTTTGTTTTGAGTATGCCATATGTATTTGTTTCCAAAATGTCATCTTAAACTGGAAACATGCACTTTTAGTATTACTAGTCACGTTTCAAGTATATATGATGTAAGACTAATTAATAAATGTAAAAAATTAATTATTATCCATTTCTATAAATTATCAAGACAATACCGTTGCGTTTTCCCAGTTTTCATTAAGTAGAATTTTTTGAACTAAAATGTCAATTTTAAACAGATAAATGAAACTTTGAGTCATATCAGGGAAATAATGTATTAGATTGAGGTGTGGATTATTCCTACATGTCAAAAATGGGTTATGGTTTGTTTTTTGAAAGTATGAAAACAATATGAATATGTTTTCTCAATTTTAAGAATTTATGTTTTCTTTTTTACTAAAATTAATTTCAATTTTAAATAAAAAGACAAACATGGAGTCATATCTATCACACCATGCTTCATATTGAGGTGAGTCTAATTCATACACATAAAATATGACTTATGGATCATTTTTCTAAAGTATAAAAATAATCCTAATGTGTGTTTTATCCTTCAGTATGTCAGTTTTATTTTTTCAAATAAAGTGAATGTTGAATTAGAAGATGCACTTTGAGTCATACCAGTCATACCATGTGTCAAGTAGAGTTTTAAATGGTCTTTAAATGTCTCAAATAACATAATGATTATTTTCCTAAATTATGAAATACATTTTATTTTTTTTCCTTGGTTTTCAGTATGTCACTATTCTTTTTTACGAAACAGTCATTTTAAACTGGTTACATGACCATTGAGTTATATCAAGAACATAACATTTTATTTTGACATGAGACAGATTCCTATACATAAAAATGACTTAAAAATAATATTTCAAAATTTTTAACACAACCCTACCTCATTAATCCATTTTTAGTGAGATATTCTTTTTAACTAAAATGTTCATTTTTAACTAATGATGGGATCTATGAGTCATACCCTGAATTTTTTGTATCGGATTGAGGTGTGTCTGATTTCTACACACCAAAATTGACTTTTGGATCATTTTACTAAAGTATCAAAATAGCCAGAATTCATTTTCTTAGTTTTGATTAAGTCAATTGTGTTTTTTACTAAAATTAATGACAATTTTAAATGAAAAGAGGCATATGGAGTCATATCGGTTACACCATGTGTCATATAAAGATTCAATAGATTCCTACACATCCCAAATGAAATTTTTACTATTTTAATTAAGTATAAAATTAATCGAACAGATTTTTTATAGTTTTTAGTATGTCACATGTCTTTTTTACTAACTTATCTTTTTAGGTAAGGAACATGCATTTTGAGTCCTACTAGTCATATCATGTATCAGTTTAACATGATAATTATTCTTAAATATCTCAAATGGATTATGAATCACTATCCAAAAATATCAAGACAATCTAAGTTGTTGTTATAATTTTTCATTGAGTGACTCGTTTTGAACTAAAATATATATTTTTTAAACTAATAATAGAAATTTTATGTCATACCAGTAACATCGTGTATTAGATTGAGGTATGATTAATTTATATATTTCAAAAATGACATATGTATCTTTATTCTAAAGTATAAAAATAATCTTAATATGTTTTCTTATATTTTAGTATGTTAGTTGTCTTTTTTAATAAAATTAATGTCAAATTTCAATAGAAATACTCGCTTTGAGTTATGTCGGTCACACCATGAATTTTATTAATGTTTGAATGATTCCTAGACAACCCAAATGACATATGGATCATTTTACTAATGTATCATAAAAATATGAATGCGTTATCTTTTTTTTTAAGAATGACTCCTCTAATCTTTACTAAAATTTCATGTTAAATTTGAAACACACACTTTGAGTCATACAAGTCACATCGTGTGTCTGTTTGTTGTGATAAAAATTCCTACATGCCAAAAATTACATTTAAATAAATTTCCTAAATTATCAAGACAATTTTATTGTGTTTCCTTAGTTTTCATTATGGCAGTTTTCTTTATTTAAAAAATTAATGTCAATTTCAAATAAAAAGACACTATTGGAGTCATATCAGGCGAACCGTGCATCAAATTGAGGTGTGTCCAATTCCTGAATGTCAAAAATGACTTATAGATTATTTTACTAATGTATAAACACAATATGAATGTGTTTTATTGTTTTTGAGTATGGAATGTGTTTTTTGAACTAAAATGTTAATTATAAACTAAACACTTACAATCTAAGTCATACCATGCACATTGTGTTTCATATTTAGATGTTGATATTTGTTTATGTGATAATTGATTTTCGTTAAACTATATAGAAAAATATATAAAATGGATAACATTTTACTTTAAAATGGAAGAGAAACTTCATTCTCCCTAAAACACTTCACATTTCAAGAAGAATGGGGTTTCTTCATCCATTAAAAAGGAATGTGTTCTCTCCTTTCTAGCTTGTAGCAGATAGCTGAAAGAATAATATGACTTCCCAAAATATATTTTAAAGAAACTAAAAATGTATTAGATAAAAAAGAAAATAAAATTAACATATTAATAGTATATAAAATGATGAAAAACATAATTAAATAAGTAGTTGGAATTAACCTTTTCATTATGGTTGTATACATTCTTGACCCATTTCTTTATTTTCATCATTTCAGTTTCATCATGAATGTTAAATATCTTATGAGTATTATAATCTTTTTTCAAATTACCCCAACATGAAAAAAATAATCAACTTATAAGAAAAACAATTCTTATGTGAGTAATACTAAAAATATATAAGTTTAACCTAAATATAAAATAATGCATTACTTCTATATACTATGATTTTAATATGAAAACATTAATATTTCCAAGCCTGTGCAAGAGAAAAATCTTTTTAAATAATCATAAACATTCAACCAAATCTGTTTTATTTTAAATAACTAAATTTCTTTGATAAATTATAGATATAGGTGAACGTAATTTAGATATTGGGGAATTTTTTACTTTGGAGTATTTGATAAGTGTTTTAAACTAAAATTAAAATTTTGTACTAAAAACATATTGTTTGAGTCATACTAATAACACTGTGTATCTGATTGAGGTGTCAATTATTGGGAATATGATGTGTTTTTTTCTTTTAATCATTTGCAATAAGAAAGAAAAGAAACAAATGTACCATTTGGATGTAGGGGAAACACTATGTTGCCTAAAATGCCACGTTTAAAATAAACATGTTCTATATTTTTTGGCTTACTGCAGATGATTGATGGAACAATATGACTTCTCAAAATATCTATGAAAATATTAATTATTGGATATAAATGAAAAATATATTAGCGTAAAATAGTAGATAAAATATTCGTAAAATTTACAAAATATGTATTGTGAATTCACCTTTTCATTATCATAGTAATGGAGTGACTCATCTATGTTGACTGGTTCATTTCTTCACAATCTATATGAAAATTATTAAAATAATTTTTAGATAAAAATAAAGAGGAAATTAATTGAAAATGTAGATAAATTAATGATATAATCAACGAAAAGTTAGTTTATTAATGTTGAACATCATTGAACTATAATATAATTATTATTGATAATGTGAATCTAAAATAGAATGAATTTATTTAATCATACATGACCCTAAATTAATATATTTTAAATTATCATGCACAATAAAATGATATATTCCACCACATTATAATAACATAAAATTCATGTATTTCATTAAACACTACTATATGCTTTTATCCATTTGGGTAGGGGTAAAACTCACATATAAACATTTCTCTTTTTATTTGAATTTGATTGAAATTAAAATCTAGAACATCTACTAATTCTTACTTTATTGTGTTATAGATTAGTATATCCTTTTCAACATTCTATGTGATGATAAACTTTAATATAACATCATAATTATTTGATCATCAAATAGGGAATATCCCTATTCTCATGTATTTTTTAATCAGAATGAGGATGAGTTTTTTCATTAATGAACTTTAGAACATTGCTCAATATACATAATTACTGAACACATTCATATTAGTAAAAAACCAATGGATATATTTTTTGATGGTGAACTAGTGAAAAATTATCTATATTCATAATAAGGATAGGTTAAACACCTCTTCTCAGTTAATGATTGATATGTTTTCTTAGATATACTTGTTGGATGGTTTAATTTCAAATCATGTGCATTAAAAATAATTTGTTCTAGTCAATAAATTTCACTAACATAAACTTGGTATGTTAATTTAATAGATTTAAAAAGATTTTGCGATATTATATCATTCATATAATTTATTGTTGAATAGAAAAAATAATTCCACCTCCCACAAAAGTGTAACCATTGTATTTTTATTTTCTGAAATTATTTTATTATGTAACAAAAATTTTGTGTTTCTTTATTGTTTATAGTTTTTTGATCAAGATTTTTTCCTACCCTTTTTTATTTGAATGTATCCATTCATTTGTACACATGTGTTTTATTGCTAATATTTTACTTATATAAGTTTTAAATTTAGTTATGATGCTACCTCAATTAAGAGATTTATAGATTATGAACCCATATGTTCTTAGTAGAAATTAAACTAAGAATACTTAATAAGTGATTATTTTGGTTATTTAATTCTACTAAGTCTCTTTCTTTTAGTGTAGATAATCCATCAGAAAGAAACTACACATATTTTTTGTTTTTTTTTTGTTTTAATTGTTGAGGGGTTTCTTTCACACATCCGGGATATTTTATATTATTTTGAATATGTTAATAGAAATTGTAGCATATGATAATAATTTAAAAAAATATGTGGTGTTTGTTTGGTTTCTAAAAAATACTCTTAAATATTTGTTCAATATCACTTAATGAAGTGGTAAAAACATTTATTCAATAAGAAACCTGAAACACTTTCCCAATGGATCTTACCTTAAGTGAAAAGTGTTATGAAAAATTTTCAACAAAGTTTATCAAATACAACCTATGTATAATCCCCATTCTACTCCAATTCCCAATAATTGGATTGTCTTTTGGCTAGCTCTTTGTCTCCTCCACCAAATCATTCTCTTACTCTACCTCCACCTCCACCATTTCCTACACCACCACCACTACCACTGACTCTTCCTTTTCTTCCACCTCAACCTCTTTATCCCCCTTATCCATTTCCAAGAAACTATTTTTTAGGAAAATGATTCAAAAAAATGATTTTATCTTTTATACTTACCATGATAAACAATTAAAAAATAATATATAAGTATTATGATACTAATGTTTCACAACCCAAATACATTTCTTTGGTTATATCTCATACATGATCACAAACTTATCAAGTAATAACCTAAATTGTTTGTCTGAAAACATTCTGATATTATATATGTTTCCCATTCATCTATAAATAAAATCACATCTTTATTTGAGTATGAACGTTTCTAGAAATCTTTTTCATACATAGAAAATATTTACAAAAAAACGATTAAGACATGGTTTTAATGAAATAGTAATTACCTTTTGAAATAACATATTTAGGGTTAACAGTCTTTTAATGTTTTATGGTCACATTTGTAAATTTAAAAATAATAATATCAACAATAGTTTCCATTATCGTACTTCAGGCACCATTGAAACAATTACCAAAATACATAAATTTTTTAAATAAGTTTTTTTAAATATTTCTATATATACCTTAATTTTTTTCCATTTGAATTAATCCGTAGGATTTTTCTATTCATTCACCAACATCATCCCATGAATTAGTCTATATTTATTCACCACCCTATCATAAAAATATTCTTGTTAAAACACTGAATAAGACATATAATTCAATGTTTATCAAAAAAATGTAGAGTTTAGTGTGTTAAA
Organism: Viscum album; assembly: GCA_963277665.1. Lineage (NCBI taxonomy): Eukaryota > Viridiplantae > Streptophyta > Magnoliopsida > Santalales > Viscaceae > Viscum > Viscum album. The sequence continues at coordinate 530,289,281 of OY728159.1, read as the reverse complement.
AATTCTCAATACACATCATGAGTGGTCGGGTTTTTGGATATCCATGCATTGGATCAAAAATTAAATAAGTATTTAGTGTATCCAAATTGAATGTGATCAAAATCTAGTGATTCCTAAAAAGACAAAAAATAATTTATTAAAAAATTAAAAATATATTTTATTTGATATGATTGCATATTTTTACCCCTACATTTTAGTCATCAAAAAGATTTTTTCAACTGTTATTATTTTTCACAAACGGATCAATAAACTCATCTTTGTTTTAATAAATTTCTTCCTTATCAAAAAATGTTTTTTGTATTGAAATAATATAGGGATTAATGAATCCATGTTGGGCTTCAAACAGTTTTACCTTAATAAAATAGTAATATAAATGCCTATAGAAAATATGAAAAGTTATTAATTTTTATCAAGATATTAGATCGTTTTTTGGATAGACATAAAATGAAATTGTTCCTTATATATGTATCCACAACTGAGACTCCCATCCATTCAAACATGATGATATCATTTAGACTCTTGAGACCAACTACGCCTGTCATGAAGGTTCCATATAATTTTTATTCATATGGATTATAAGACATATTTTCGGCTTTATGTGTGGTCTCTCATTGAATTAGTAATGATTATATATGTTTCTTTGGAATTGGTGACGAGAAGGTATGCCCAGAATGTCCTTTTTATGTCTTCATTAATTCACTAAATCATATTAATTCAACCTCCCATTTCCTCATCAGTTTATCTATTTATAATACCATACATAACATCATACTTTTTTTATCATCTATTATAGGGTTTTCAGAAGAAAAAATTTGTTAAATACATACCTCATGTATCTTTATAATCTTAGAAAAACATTCAATGAAAGTTATAGAAACATCGTTGACCACTGTAATACTCGGGTCCTCAAGAATAACATGTGACACAATTATCATCTCTTGATTTACCTCAATCCCTACTCTCATGTGATCTATTGGGATTTCATTATTTTGTAGCCTATCTCACGAGGTATTACGCATCACACCCATCAAAATAAGGTGTTATGTTGGTGTCGATTGATATAAATTATATAATACATTATCCTATATAATTTTAGTAAAATAATGTTATTGGAATTTGAATGATTTTCATTTAGGAGAAAGAGTAATGACAAATTTTCTTAACTTGGGTATGTTATATAGTTCAGTGGAATTACTATACTGAAATTCAATGGGGAAATATTTTTCAATATATTTGGATCTTTATTCCATTTCCAGTTCACATTGATCCTTTCTTATTTATTGGTCTTCCAAACCAGATTAGGTAGTAATAACTTTCAATGAATCTAATTTTTACTATAATTATTTCATCATCATATATGAATCTTTTATGGTTTCTCCTTCTCAAAATATGTTTGATGAGACACACCAAAACCTAATCCTCTAACATGGCCATATTGTTTTTGTTTCTTCAAAGTTACAGAAAGTAGTTTCTCATCCTCGATGGTCACTTCTGATTCCAATGTCCAAAAAAATGAGCATAAATAGATATTTTTAGATAATACTATTATAAAAAACAATTATTTACTGTTATATCACACTTAAAAAAGTTTCCCATACTACGTTTGTGCTATCATCCACTATTTTACCCTTCTTATTTATATGAGCCTCCTTCCAAAACACATGATGTGGGATAGAAGATACTATATATATTGATTCATCAACCTACATAGAAACAAAGGAAAATATGTCATTTAATTTCACATAAAAAAAATATTATTGATTAAAATTAATATTAATTTCTTCTTTAGTGAAGAATACCACACACTTGCATTGTGATAGGGGTAAATTGGTTTTGATGCACATTCTTTATTTTTAGAACTCTTTTGATATTTCTTATATTAACAATTTTGAATCAAATTGGATAAAAGAAATAAATTAAAATAAAATATTATCAATGAAAATAAACTTAAAATGATTACTCATCACGATTACTGATGAAAAAATTCTATATTTCCTACTTTATAATGTGTTCATAACAAATTGGTGGGGATTTACTTTCCCCTCAACATCCCTAATATATAACATAGTAAGAAGAGTCTAAAAACCTATATGGTATTTTATAGCAACCATTAAGTCATATTTATTATTGAATATTCTAAAATAAACAAACACTACAAGGAATAATTATATTTAAATCTGTGTTTTGTTATGTAATTTTTCAGTAAAATAGACAAATTATATCATAAAATTGATTTTATATCATCCCAAATGTGTTCCCTTGTTAATGGATGGATATGGAGCCATGATTCTCTATCAATTGACACGTTCATCCTTATTGTGACCAAAACATAACTAATGAATATTTACTTATTTGGGTAAAGAATTTGGAGGCATTTATTCCATCCAAACTCAAATTTTATTACCTTACACATTTCCTTTTTAATTTTATTTGACATTGTGATTTCCTGTCGTTATTTGTTCATTAACATTTTTTTGATCCCCTAATAATTATACATGTTGATTATCAATAGTATGTTCTTCCAAGGGATTGGTAACATCATGTAGTGAAGAATGCATTATTTTTCTTTATGAATAATCGAACATTAAATTTATATTATGTTAATGTAGTAGATAATGGATAATATTATGAGTAATATTATAGTATACTAAAAAACACTTTAACCTTCTCATTGACCTATCTTTATTATTTATTAATGGTTGATAGAATTTAGATCCTCTATTAAGAATCCAAATCCACTATTTATGTTTCTCCCAATTGAATAAGAAAATGCCTATATTGGTACTAACATGAACAGATTGTAATCTCCCAATAAAAGTTACATCCTCAACTATATTTCCTTCTAACCAATCTTTTTTTTTGTCACCAGCTAGAAAAATAAAAAATTATTGTTTGATGGATCTAAGACATAAAATAATTACACTTATAGTGATGTAATTATGAATGGCTCGACTTCTTCTCCTCAAACCATAAAATTCACCTTCACAGAGCCCATTTAATTAACAATCACTACACTCCTATTGTAAAAAAAATTTCATTTGAATGTTTTCATATTAAATGTTGTATATCCAAATCGTATATTTTCTCTATAATAACAAAATATGACATATTTTCATAAGTTGGATTTGTATCCATGGAAACGGATATGTGAATCAATTCTACCATAAGAGTAACTCTGTTGTTTTGAATCATATTGTATTCATAATGTTATTTTGTATATAATGTATTAACATTGATCACATGACCCATGTGAGATATAAAATTTTCATTCAGTCCCCTAGCTAGCCATCGAAGCCATTTGGCAATTGAATTCAGATTTTCAGATAACTCCTTATAAAATCAACCTCAAACCTATCCTATAAATTGTTGAGTATGTGTATTTTATACCCATATTTCAACCCTTAATAGGCTCAAATATACAATACTTGTTTTGTGTTATTCAACATATGGATCAACATATTCAATGTTATATAAAATCTAATGGTGTTATTGTTCCCACTCAATGTTGGTAATTATAACATCTATTTTGGAAATACTTTTTCCCATAATGTTTTGTCTATTATGAGACTTTTTGTGATCATTTTTGTTAATATCTGATAGGTAATTTGAACAATAAGTCTATATATTATTCAAAAATATAACATTCTTTAATAAAACCTTTTGTCCAAAATCGATTATTGAAAAACCCTTTCAAAATCACCATATGAAATTCAATGTGGTACATCTATCTGTAATTTAATGGAACACATAGGTGAGCCTCTATAACTTAGTGGGCCATTATATCAAATAATTATGGTCGGAAGAACATCTCTAATTTACATAATATAACCACAGCATTCTAATTACTAATTAGAAAATTCATGAAGTCTATAAATTTACTATATATGGATTTGAACGAGGAGTAGAGTCTAGTTAACGTATGTCATAATTTTTTAGACAGAATGTAACAGGATGAAAGGGGCATCAAATATTTCATGAAAACATGAAAGTATTGTGATTTTAGTCCATATAACTCAAATTATTTATTGACACAACATTCTTTATATTTGATTAATAACACCTAAAACTTTTACACCATTAAAAAAAATGAAAAATTAAAATTTTCTTGTTTAGATAAAGTGTAAGCTACTTGAGGGAAAAAAATTCCACCATTTAACCTTCATCGGTGCTAATACTTACCTTTTCCCAATTTCAATTATTTCTAACATAACCGTGATTCTATATTTCATTTTTACAGAAAAAAGTAGTAATGTTCCAATAACAGTATCAAATCAATGTTTTTCTACACGAATGAAATTCGGAAAATATATGGCATAAAAACCACACATATATGAAAATTCAACGAAAATAAATATATTCTTCAAACCTAATAAATTAATGCTACTTTAAAATGATTTACTGAAAATAGTGTTAATATGTTTTACTTTATCAAAAAGTTGATCACTCGTTTGTGGAGACGTTTTGAACCTTGTTCAGTCTTCCCAATGAATGTTGTCATCGAAGAACAGTAATAATTTCCTCAAGGTAAAATTTCTGATTTCCTAAAAACACAATCTTCGATTATTGTTTCAACAAAACTGAGTGTTTTCATTCTTAAAAAATATGACATTGTATCATCACATTAGTGTTATATCTTAAAACATTTCCATAATAGGAATTCATTTATCATCTCACACAACATGGACCACAATGTTAATTCTTCACTTCATTGAAAATCATACATTGTAACACCTATATCCAACATCAATTTCTTATCTTCTATCAATGGAGATAAATAGACATCAATTTCATTAGTGAGTTTCCTTAGTCTAGATATATGTAGAGATATCACAATTTATTTTCATTTCATGCATAACCATGATAGAAATTTATAATTTACCATCACAGTTTTCCATATACTATTATTACTACTCTTTACACCAAAATGATTCATTCTATTTGTAGATAACACAATATGAATGTTTCTTGGATCATTTCCAAATTCTTGATAATTGTAAACAATTTTCATCCACCAAAGAGAATCTCCCAGAGGATGCAGGTTCCCATGATTAATTTTGTTATCTACATGCCATGTCAATTTTTTTGTGGTCTCCTAACAACCATATGGTCTTTTAAACTATGGAATGATAGGAAATAATCATACATCTTCTGAAGGAGTTGATTAATTTTTCATATATCTATACATGCCACTCTTAGGGAATTTTATCAAATATTCATAATTATTATGATATAATATGAAATCATTTGGAAGAGAATGTATTATTTTAGATATCATTACCATTGAAAGTATCATTCATGTAGAAAAATATTTTTGACAAAAAAGATCATTTTATTATTGTATCATATCATTTAGGAGACAAAGTTGTTTTTTGAAGTCGGTGTCACTCCACTAGCTTCCAACCCTTAAATTATATAACCTCAATACAGTTAAATTTTTGTGTATTTAGAACAATCATTATATAATTGTCACTTAGCTCAACTATTTATCTTATAAAACTTATTTTTAATTTCCAAAACGTCATCTTAAATTTCCATTTTCATTTATTCCATGTGATCCCCATCATTATTTACATTGTTATTCACATAAAATGATCCATAAACTACAATATCATCCAAATCAGTGTGCGAGTTTAGTTTTTACAAATGTTTTTTTTAAAATTTAAATATTTTAAATATTTAATCATAATTTAAATTTTATTCCAACTCTTATTGACTAATTTATATTTAAAAATAATAATTTAATCATGGAGAAATTATTTGAGAGGGTTTTATGCATGATTTATTAAAAACATGATCAACTCTTTAACTCCATATTTATAATCTTTTGTCAAAAGATTAGCATAAATCCATTTTCGATTCATATACATCCTATTAGTTTCATTAAATATTAATTTTGTATAATATTAAATAAATAAACATAACATATTCATTATCAAATGTAAAATTTGTAGATAATTAAAAAAGGGGAACCCATCATTTGATTATTTCAAATACTTTTAGCATTCTTTGAAGGGAAATGGGTGATTGAATTTTATAAATGTATTAATCAACTATGGTAAGTCTTATCATCAAAATTCATCCAAATTTTAAAGTTATAGACATCTATGATCCCCATCCACGTTATCTACCAACAATTTATTATTGCATTTTGCTTCTTGAGACTCATCCCACATCTATTCTGGATATGCACCTATGTTCCTTGAACAAATCAGTATTGTAGTCATCCCATACTAGGTACCAATGATCATTTTATATGAGTACTAATTAGATTAGGTCAATAAACATAAGAGATATGGTAGATGAATCTCACAAAACAAAATACTATAATAACTATTCAGGAGAAAAGGCTTATGAGGATGATAGTTTTCTCCTTAAAAAAATTAATTAAAATATTTTTATTTAGAATTTCATATCACAACTCAAACCCACATTAAAAGGTAAAAAATATAATTTTTTATTTTTAAAACCCCACTTTAATTCAATTTTTTAATTCCACATTAAAATCAAGCAAATTTATTCAAAAACACATAATGGGATACGTACCCCTTTTCTATAAAAACTATTATCAAGAAGTGAGGAAATTTAAAATCATATTAAAAAACAATTAATAATAAATTTAATAATTAAAATAATTTACTTGGAAATATGTACACATTAAAATGTGTAAATCTTTAGAGGTTCACTTTGAAATCACTTCATTAGTTTCAAAGCACCAAATCCATTTTAGTTTATTTTAAAGGGAAAACATCATTTTTTTTCTTTTCAAACCCCACATATTCATTTAAAACCGTGTTTCCTTTTAAAAAAATAATATTTAAAATAGATGTAACTATAAACATTATATGTTATCCACTTTTCAATATAAAGGAAAACATGATTATGAAACATTTCATAAACATTTTATAAATTTTACATGAATAAATCATTTTTCAGAAGATAGTAGTAAAGTAACAATTAAAATCATAAGATGATTGTCTTGAACTTCCTTCCAAAATATCAATGATACCATGGGATTAATTCAAAATTAAATTAAGGGACTATTCATTTATCAAAAAATAGTTTCATCAAATATCACACAAGAATCCAAAAATCCAATAATTTTCATGACATGAAATTTATTCCAGAATCAACATAGATAAGGTTTTACAAATATTCATGACATTGAAAACAATTTTCCATAATATCGTGAGGTGTTTGATGGAGTACATGTGTTATATTAGTGTTAGTTTCGATTTGAATCTATCTATATGTTAGTTTAATTGGAGGTTATCTTGTACCTAGGGTGTGATATTGATAATAGATTTGGTTTTTATTTTTTATGGGACCAAACAATATGTCACACCGATTTTTTAGTTTGTACATTATTATGGGTGTTTGTATGATTTCGGATGACTTTGGTTGTTTATAAATTTTTATAGAGTGATGAGATAGCACCTCTACTGGTGAAAATAAGAATTGTTAGTGAAACTCTTTTTATAGGAGGACCGAATAATGTTTTTTCATGATATTGGGTGTAGTGAGATAGAAACCACATCATGCATGTTGTTGACAATATATATTTATTCTTTGTTTATTGTGTCAAGATATTTAAACATGTTTAATTATTTTAATATTATTTATTATATGAAATTAATGTTTTTAGTTATGTTGTAACACCCCAATATTTCATAGTATGTTATCTCATTAAATTAATTCAATAGCTTACGCTACATGCAACACTAAGTTTGAGCCCATTACAACTTACCAAACTAGTCGTTCAAAAAGAATTTTCGAATAGTATTAACTGAATTTTAAATCTTATGTACACTATATAATTTTAACCTCCATATTATTTGTTATATAGAAAAAATTTACCAACAAATTCATTTTTCAGATAAAAGAATTATTTTTCAAAAAATGCAATTTTACCAAATTTTAATGAAGAACCCTTTTTAAGACCAATATCTGAAACTTTTATATATTCAATTTAATTAAACTAAATTATTCTTTAGAAGTGGGACATAAAAATTTAGTTTGGAAAATTTTTTTGGTACTTTTTTGACAGCTTTCATATTTTGATGAATAATGAAAAATACTATAATTTAATTGAGAACAACATTTTTAATCAAAATAATAGATAGTGTTAAATTATGAATTTTATTTTTTTAAAATATAATTAGATTATATTTTTATCATTTAATACAATTTAGGTAATTATAAGTAATTTAACATTTAAATTTCATATAAACACTTGTCATTATTTTGATAGTTTTTACTTTTTTAAAACCTGCTTTTTGGCTTTGACAAAGGGAATTTATTTTAAATTAATTTCTTCCACTTAGATGTTTAGAATTTTGAAAAATGGATTCCATATTTGGAATCAGTAGGCCCATGTTTTGTAAATATATAACTTTTATTTTTATACATTAGGAATATTTACTTCAGAAAATATTTTATTTACCATGGTTAAAGAGTAAATCTGTTAAATAAGGGTAATAAAATATTATTATTATAATATTAAATTACCCTAACATGTGTCCTATTACTTTTGGTTGATACATTTCTGACCATGGGCATCCTTGGGTTGAATTTGGGACCCCTTGGAACCACTTGAGAGAGATAATGACACTTTATAATAATTAATTTAATGTAAAGAAAAAATGACTTCAACATATATCTTTTAGTAAAATAATATTTACAAGGGGTTATATAAGTTATATTTTCTACTATAAATATTAATTTGAAAGATAAAAATATTTCCTATATTTTGATTTTTTTAAATTTTTAGACATCAAACAAATAGAATTATTTATGATACAATAATGATGCATTGTTTACCTTATTAAAGAATGATTTAAATAAATGAGATTATAAAAATTAAAACTGTAACACCCCAAGCTTCCACAGTATGCTTCTCTTTGAATAATAAAGTAGCCCGTGTTGTACACAACTTCGAGTTCTAACCCACACCACAACCAATCAAACTAGCAGTTATGAATAGTAATACCCACTTTTTGAAATTTTATACTTTTTATCTTTCAAAATGGACTTAATTTCTGGATTCAAAATATCGAAATTAGCTTAGGGTGAATTTTTGGTACTTTTCGGATAACTTTCATATTTTGATGAATAGTTAAAATTACTAAATTTTAATTAAAAAAAACATTTTTAATCAAAATAATTAATAGTGATAAATTATGAATTTGAGTGGTTTTAAAATATATTTATAATATATTTTTAAATTTTAATCCAATGCTGGTCATTGGACATAATGTCACATTTAAACCGGACATAAAATAGTGTCGATCTTTTGATAGTTATTGTTTCTTAAAAACATGCTTTTTGTTTTGACGGCGGGAATTAATTTTAAATTAAAAAATGAAACTTCTATGTTTTGAATTTGGTAAAATAGAATTCATTATTGAATTCAGAATATCAGAATTAGCTGATGGTAATTTTTTGGTATTTTTTTGAAAACTTTTAATTTTTGATGAATAGTGAAAAACATTGTGTTATAGTTTTAAACTGAATTTTTATTTAAATAATTATTTATTTTATTTAAATTATTTAATGTCAAAATAGATAAATAATACCAATATAAGTTCAATATAATTCATTGGAGTCAGTTTATAATAATTTTAGATATATAAAAATTTTATTAAACTTTTCACCATCTTTTACCCACCTCCTAGGAGCTTTTGTAAATTCACATAAAACATAATTTTACAGCTTTTGTGAGCTTAATTTCAAAAATCCGAGAGACATAGTTAATATAAAAGAGTAAAATGTGGTTCAATGAGATGAAAATAATTTTTGGTGAATAGTAACTTTTTACTTTTATTTACCACGGTTAAAAGTAAATAGGGTAATTATGGATACAAATGATATTAATATTACCCTCCCACATGTCCTAATTCTATTAGAAAGTGTATATCGACCAAAAACAACCTTAGGAATAAAATATTATCATATAGGTCCACTTGGATTAGATTAGGACATTTATTATTATTTAATTCAAAGAAGAGTTAAAAGAGCAAAAATCAATGTTTAATAACTAAAACATTTTTAATATAGGGTTTTTCATAAGATAAATTCGATTATAAATATTAATTAGAAATATAAAAAGATATCCTACATCATTGTATTTTATTTAAAATTTTTAGACATTATATAAATAAATTTATTTATGAAACAATGATGATGCAGTAATTACCTTATTCATGAAATAATAAAATAAATGGTATGATAAATATTAAAATAAATATAATTTAAAAGTTTTTATGACATAAAAGAATTTTATAGGTGAATCTGACATGTTATTATTCATTTAATGTATTTATTTTGAATTAATCATGTTGTTATTATTTTACCAAAAAACAAATACCAAATAGTGTCAAAATTGACTTAAAATAGTTTTTAAAACAAATATTATATTATTAATTGATATATTGGTCCTAAACATCTAAGGTTCGTCCAAAAGACTTATATAATAATATATATGACATTAATGAACCAATTGGGGTTCTATTGGCAGTATATAGCATGTTTATTAACCATATAGTGTAAGAATACAAGAAGACACGGTAAAAGTTAAATTATTTAACTTAGAGTTAAATCTAAATGATAAGGTTAAAATGGTAACCTAAACTGGTATAAAACCTATTGGATGGGTTTTTTTCGACCTATCCTTACATTATAATTTAAATAATCAACTTTGGAGCCATTAGAAACCAAATACATGTTTATTATAAAATAATATATTAAGATTTTCCTAAGGTGCCCCTCACCCCTCTTATAAAAGGGCACTCCCCCTTCTCTCTAATTCACACATTCTAATCCGTTTGGCTCGAGAAAAACCTGACCAAATACCCTCTCAAATATCATCCATTCATCCTAGAGGCCTTATATTGATCACAAATCCCTCCTAAGGATCCCTTTAGATCAAATCAAAAGGAATAACCCGAAGAAGAGGTAATGATTTCACCACCCTCTTTCAAGTACCTTTCTTCTTCCACTTCGTTTTTCTTTGTTGTTTCCATTATAAAATAATAAATCAAGTAAATTCTATATACTGTGATGTTATTATAATTATGGTACAACCAAATTCATTATTCTATCCACCATTTGAATGACATGTCACCATACGTGCGTATGTACAGCTTACCGTCTCCACATCGTGGTGTAAATTTTATTCAATACATTATTATTTGGATGGATATAATAATGATGTGTATTTGATGTAAATAATAAATATAACATTATAAGTATTATGTATATATTATATAACATCCAATTATATATTATATTAATATCAAAAGATTGATATTTTTGCTCGTGCGTTTATACGGATTACCGTCTCCACGACGTGATGAGATCATTTTCATGTTCACCATTCGTCAATGATTACAAAAATATATATTACTAATAAGTATGTAATATATGACATAATAATTTTACTGGAGATATATATATTTATATATATAAGTATTTATGTACTTACATATATCTTATTCACTTACTTCCGTTCAATACTATATGAAAACGGAAACATCATTTATGCGTACGTACGGACTACCGTCTCCATAAACGGTGTTTTCCAGTTCATATATACGTCTATTATAAATTTATATATTATAAATATATATTATAAATAAATCATGTTTTATATTTTGGAATTGTTTAAATCATGATCTAAGTGATACAATCAAGAGTAACAAGTTAAAACACGTACGATAAAGAAAGCGATTATTACCCGAAATATTAATAAAACATGGAAATTATTATTAAATGGGAAGTATAAAGTCATAAATGAATAATGTATGGTATCATAAATATTAATATGGTTGGGGTATAATTAAATAACATACTGTAGTCTTCATATAGGAGGCTAAATGTACCGTCGACTAAAGGAAAGTGCAAGGTAAGGGGTTTTCGTCTCACTCCTTATTCCCATGAGATTCATGCCATATTTCTACTATTACATTTTTGTGGTGTATGTACTGCCCATAATTGTATTAATTGTGTAATACACATTAATTTATGTGTATTTACATATTCATTGTATGATACCTCTTTCATGGGTTGTATTTTTCGTAAGTTACCAAATTGGTAGGGTTTAATTTCACAATCTCTTTATTATCCGAGGTTGTTTTTACGTAAGTATCTACTGGGACATATTTATTATCCATGTCCATGTTTTATGAAAGAGTTTTCTAAGGGATTATTTCAAGGTAATTTTTTTTACTAAAACATAATTTCAAATTTTTTAAATATTTATTCTTCTAAATCCTCCTCAATAAAGTCTAAGTATTCAAAATGGTTTTTACGGATTTATTTATATGGACTTTAATGTTTTTAAAATGATAATTCCTTTCAAATGATTCAAATTGGTATGGGAAACATTGATTAAAAATGTCTTTAAATGACTTCTTTTCTAAATTGTGTGACTTTTAAATGTTTTCATGAAAAAGGTGTCTTTATTTCAAAGAGTTTTACAAATCATTTTCATCCATGTCAAGATCCTTTAATAGATTTTAAACTTGTTTTGAAGTTGATTTATTATGATACAAATATTCCATATTATGTTGAAGGTTTTGTGATATGTTTGATTGTGGATGTGTTATTCTTATACCATTCATGGTTTATGGGTAAAGTATTGACATTTATTATGCTAGTTTTAATACGAATGTTTATGTTTTATTTCATCCTCTTATTAAGATGAATGTGTTGGACTAGTATGTTCCCGGTTGGGGTCCAGTTACAGCAGACCCTCCAGGTTAGTGTCTGGTTATTAGAGGAACTTCAAGTTGGTGTCCGGTTATTAAAGGAACTCTGAGTTGGTTTCCGGTTATTAGAGGCACTCCGGGTTGGGTTCCGGTTACAGTTATCCCTTCGGTCTTGGCACGAGGCCTTGACATAGAAATTAATGTTTGACATTATGTATTCCATCATTATGAAAGTGCTTAGTGATATTTCCTGCGATTATTTGACTAGTAGAATATCCATGTGAATATGTAAATGGCATTATATTTTTATTTTTTCCGTATTATGCTGAAGTTCACGTTTAAAAGGATTTTGTTTTAGTTATACATTGTCTTAAATGTTTATGCTTATTTATGATTGTTTTTGTTGTATTGATTACCCTTACTGAGCGTTTGAGCTCACCCCTTTCTATGTTTTATTTTTTCCAGGATTCAAAGAAGAGTATTGTGTTTGATATGCAGGGTTAATCCAAGGGAATAATGGCGTTCATAAATATTGTTTATGTTTTCTTGTATGTCTAAAAGTGCAATGTAACATTCATCTATGTAATCTATTTTTAGAGACTGCTAAACCGATCGGTCCTTCGGGACATGATTCCTTGTAAACATGCCAATGTATTAAAATAATACACCGACTCTGGGTAACTAGGGTTGGGGCGTTACAGTTGGTATAAGAGGAAGTTTAGCAATAGCCTTGGAACTATATTTAGATAAACTCTGATTAGATCACACCGCCCTAAGATAGAATTTGAGGATTAGTATAGAATAACTTCCTATAATTTTTGTATTATAGAGATTTTGTGAGTTTTACAGGCAATACATCCCTATATGGATACAATCAGGTAGAGGCAGCTCTAGCACAGATATACCTAGGGGTAAAACCAAGAAACACAGCTTTGAGCTAGACTCGAACGGGAACTGGTGCACGACAACGGGCCTTTCTTCACTCTTGGTTACAACACCTCCGGGGGGATATGCTTAGGATAATTCTCATTTTATTTACAAAACATTATGAAGGGATTTTAAGTATATACATAATCAAAGAAAACATTTTTATGATTATGGATTATATCCATAAACTTTTTAATTTATGTTATGTGTTTTACAAGTTCGGGATTAGGTATTGATATTCATAGACTAATCTAGTGTATGTCATTGTTTAGAAATGTCACCCAGTAGAAGGAATGGGAACTCCAGCAATACACATGATCCAAAGAGTAAGAAGGATCATATCTTTCATGGTCCTAAGCGAGAATTTAGAAGGGAAATAGTCTCCCACATATTATCATCATATGAAGAAATAGTATCATGTGTTGATAAGATAAGTAAATAATTCATGGAGTCCTATGGCTTTTAAGGGAATCCAGAGAAGAAAAGGAAGGTAGAGAGAAGGATAGATAAAGGAAAAAAGGTAAAGAAGGATTTTTACATATGTGATAACTGTGGAGAGAATCACCTTGGAAAATTTTTAAAGGGAATGAGAGTATGTTATAAGTATGGAGAAAAAGGACACCAAGTAGGTGACTGAACGTGTAATAAAAAGGTTTTAAATTTACAATGCTTCATCTACACGGAGATTGGACACTACATGAACCAATGTCCCAGTCATCAGACTATGCTGCAAATGATTCTATTGGATAATAATCAAGTTATGATACTGCCACAAATGAAGAGGAATGACTAGTGTTTTTATGTTGATATTTTGGAATTATTTCATTTAAGTGTTGTATCATTGATGTTCTGGAAATAAATAAGGATTGTACTACAGTACTATTTCATTAAGGATTTGATATTTTTATGGTACTAAGAAAAGTGAATCTACATCAAGTTAAACTTTTTGGAAATTATATGGTTGAAGGAAAGATAAAACATAAATGGTCCTAATATTGAGGTACTAGTTTTGAAATAAGATATGGTTGATTTGGGTAAATTATATTGGATATTCTTGAATACCTTGAAACTAATTAATGATTTTTCATCATTGGAGTTTACAACATTTTTTATAGAAGTAGTATATCCATTATTCTATAACGAATAAGGGATCATGAATGTAATCAATAAGGTTTTATGGTAATTCAAGATGTTACTGTGTTTTAAAATAATACATGGTGATGGTGTTCACATGTTATTACATGTAAAAAAGGATCTTCATTGTGTTTAAATTGCTTATAAATTTTGGACTGTGAGTTTGGATAATAGTATTTTGGATAATTCTAAAGATTGGAATGGATTATGTTTGAAATGTTAATTTTAGATTTTTATAAAAGGACAACACGGAGACCGTGTGAAAACCCGTCGTGTCGGACAAAGCTACGGGAATCGAACCCACAACCATAGTGCGATTGGGATTTATTGCCTACCACTAGACTATGTGAAGTCCCTAGATTATATAATGTAGTTTTTTAATGGGTCTGATATGTGAATTATACATTCATTATATTTGTAACCCTATACGATTAGGATAAATAGGGTTTTTTTGAGTTGTATTATGTTTTATAGTGAAAGATGAGTTTGTGGTAGAAATTTATTAATGGATAAAACTCTAATTATAAAGTAAGTATATCTCCTTATGATCTTATCCAATCTCATAAATAAATTCCTCAACATTATGAAAGGGAACTTCGAACAAAGTATGTTGTCCTAGATGGTACCTTAAATCATCACAAATTTATTACTTTGGGATTATTGGCATTTTCATAGGCATATTCCCTACCACTCTCCATCAGATATTGATGGTCAGATTTCTCTTCCATGTCCATATTTTCCTACATGGAACCCTAGTATGTGTAATTTTTGGTAACCTTCATACTTACCAGTCTTTATTTTAAATAGAGACCTCATTAATCAAATTTTCGATGTGGGATTTCAACTAAGATATTTTGAAATGTCAACCCCAAGTTTCCAATACTGAGTATAAATTGCAAGGACGCATTTTATTGAAGTAGGGGATAATGTAACACCCCAATCTTCCATGGTATGTTTCTCTTTGAATAATACAGTAGTATTTTTTCTACGCAACTTCGAGTTCTAACCCACACCACAACCTATCAGACTAGCCGTTATAAATAGTAATACCCACTTTTCAAAACTTTATACATTTTATCTTTCAAAATGGACTTCATTTTTGGATTCGAAATATCAAAATTAGGTTAGGGTTAATTTTTGGTACTTTTCTGATAACTTCTATATTTTGATGAATAGTAAAAATTACTAAATTTTAATTAATAACATCTTTTTTAATCGAAATAAATAATAGTGATAAATTATTAATTTGAGTGGTTCTAAAATATATTTATAATATATTTTTATAATTTAATCCAATGTTGTTAATTGGACATAATTTCACATTTAAACCGGACATAAAGAAGTGTCAATCTTTTGATAGTTATTGTTTCTTAAAAAACAATTTTTGTTTTGATAGCAGGAATTAATTTTAAATTAATAAATGAAACTTCTAGGTTTTGAATTTGGTAAAATAGACTTCATTATTTAATTTTGGATATCAAAATTAGCTTACGGTAAATTTTTTGTATTTTTCTGGAAACATTTATTTTTTGATGAATAGTGAAAAACACTGAGTTATAGTTTAAAACCAGAATTTTATTTAAATAATTATTTATTTTATTTAAATTATTTAATGTCAAAATAGATACATAATACCTATATAAGTTCAATGTAATTCATTGGAGTCGGTTTATAATAATTTTAGATATATAAAAATTTTATTGAACCTTTCACAGTCTTTTACCCACCTCCTAGGAGCTTTTACAAATTTACATAAAACTTAATTTTACCGCTTCTGTGAGCTGAATTTCGAAAATCCGAGAGACACGGTTAATATCAAGGAGTAAAATGTGGTTCAATGAGATAAAAATAATTTTTGGTGAATAGTAACTTTTTACTTTTATTTAGCACGGTTAAAAGTAAATAGTGTAATTAAGGGTAAAAATGATATTAATATTACCCTCAAACATGTCCTAATTTTATTGGGAAAGTTTATCTCGACTGAAAACAACCTTAGGAATAAAATATTATCATTTAGGTCCAATTAGATTAGATTAGGAAATTTATTAATATTTAATTCAGAGAAGAGTTAAAAGTGTTAAAATCAATGTTTAATAACTAAAACATTTTTAATAAAGGTTTTTCATTAGATAAATTAGATTATAAATAATCATTATAAATATAAAACTATTTCCTACATCATGGTATTTTATTTATAATTTTTAGACATTATATAAATAATATTATTTATGACACAATGATAATGCAGTAATTACCTTATTAATGAAAGAATCAAATAAATGGTATTATAAATATTAAAATAAATATAATTTCAAAGTTTTTATGACATCCACTAATTTTATAGGTTCATATGACATGTTATAATTTATTAAATGTATATTGTTTTAAGTAATCATGTTGTCATTAGTTTGAAAAAAACAAATACCAAATAGTGTCAAAATTGACTTAAAATAGTTTTTTAAAACAATATTATATTATGAATTGATATAGTGGTCCTAAAAATCTATGTATTGTCTAAAGGACTTATATAATAATATATATTACACTAATGAACAAATTGGGGTTCGATTGGCAGTATATAGTATATTTTTTAAACATATAGTGTAAGAATACAAGAAGACACGATAAAAGTTAAATTATTTAACCTACAGTTAAATCTAAATGATAAGGTTAAAATGGTAACCTAAACTTTTCTAAAACAAATTGTTTGAGTTTTTTTTTGACCTATCCCCACCTTATACTTTAAATAATCAACTTTGGAGCCATTATAAACTGAATACAAATTTACTAAAAAAGAATATTTTATGTTTTTCCTAAGGTGTCCTTCACCCCACTTATAAAAGGGCACTCCCCCTTCTCTCTAATTAACACCTTCTAACACATTTGGATCGGGAAACCCCTGCCCAAATACCCATTCAAATATCCTCACTTCATCCTAGAGGTCTTAGTTTGATCATAAAGCCAACCTAAGGAGCCCTTTTGATCAAATCAAAAAGAAGAACCTGAAAAGAGGTAATGATTTTACCACCCTCTTTCAAGTTCCTTTCTTCTTCCACTTCCTTTTTCGTTGTTGTTCCCATTATATAATAATAAATCCAGTAAATTATATATAATTTGATATTATTATAATTATGGTACAACGAAATAAATTATTCTATCCACCCTTTGAATGACATGTCACCATACGTGCGTACGTACGGCTTACCGTCTCCAACTCGTGGTGTAATTGTTATTCAATACATTATTATTTAGATGGGCATAATAATGATGTTTCTTTGATGTAAATAATAAATATAACATGATAAGGATTCTGTATATATTTTATACCATCCAATTATATATCATATTAATATCAAAAGAATGATATTTTCGCTCGTGCGTACGTACGGATTACCGTCTCAACGACGCGATAAGATTCATTTTCAAGTTCACCATTCGTCAAAGATTATAAAAATATATATCACTAATAAGTATGTAATATATGAAATAATAATTCTACTAGAGATATATATATTTATATATATAAGTATTTATGTACTTAAATATATCTTATTCACTTACTTCCGTTCAATACTATATGAAAACAGAAACAACGTTTATGTGTACGTACGGACTACCGTCTCCATAAATGGTATTTTCCATTTCATATATACATCTATTATAAATTTTTATATTCTAAATATATATGATAAATAAATCATGTTTTATATTCTGGAAGTATTTAAATCATCATCTAAGTGATACAATCAAGAGTAACAAGTTAAAACACGTACGATAAATAAAGCGATTAATACACGAAATATTAATATAACATGGAAATTATAATTAAATGGGTAGTATAAAGTCATAAATAAATAATTTATGATATCATAAATATTAATATGGTTCTGGTATAATTTAATAACATACTACAGTCTTTATAAACGAGGTTAAACGTACCCTCGACAAAAGGAAAGTGCAAGGTAAGGGGTTTTCATCTCACTCCTTATTCCCATGAGATTCATGCCATATTGACACTATTACCTTTTGTGTGGTGTATGTACTGCCCATAATTTTATTATTTGTATAATACACAATAATTAATGTGTATTTACTTATTCATTGTGTGATACCCTTTTCATGGGTTGTATGTTTCGTAAGTTACCAAATTGGTAAGGGTTAATTTCACAATCTCTTTATTATCCGAGGTTGTTTTTACGTAAGTATCTACTGGGACATATTTATTATACATGTCCATGTTTTATGAAAGAGCTTTCAAAGGGATTCTTTTAAGGGAATTTTTTTACTAAAACATCATTTCAAATGTTTTAAATATTTATTCTTCTGAATCTTCTTCATTAATGTCCATGTATTCGAAATGGTTGTTAAGGATTTATTTATATGGACTTGAATGTTTTAAGAATCATAATTCCTTTCAAAAGTTTCAAAGTTGTATGGGACAGTTTTATTCAAAAATGTCTTTAAATGACTTATTTTCTAAATTGTGTTACTTTTACAATTTTTCATGAAAAATTTGTATTTCTCTCAAAGAGTTTTACAAATCATTTTCATCCATGTAAAGATACTTTAATAGATTTTAAACTTGTTTTGAAGTTGATTTATCATGATACAAATATTCTATATTGTGCTAATGGTTTTGTGATATGTTTGACTGTGGATGTGTTATTATTATACCATTCATGGTTTATGGGTAAATTATTGACATTTCATACAATAGTTTTAATATGAATGTTTATGTTTTATTTAATCATCTTCTTAAGATGAATGTGTAGGACTAGTGTGTTTCGGGTTGGGGTTCGGTTACGGCAGACCCTCCGGGTTGGTGTTCGGTTATTAGAGGTACTCCGGGTTGGTGTCCGTTTATTAGAGGAACTCCGGGTTCATGTCCGATTATTATAGGCACTCTGGGTTGGTGTCCGGATATTAGAGGAACTCTGGGTTGGTGTCCGGTTATTAGAGGCACTTCGGGTTGGTGTCTTGTTATTAGAGGCACTTTGGGTTCGATTCCAGTTACAGTTATCCCTTCGGTCTTGGAATGAGGCCTTGACACAGAAATTAAATTTTGGCATTATGCATTCCATCATTATGAAAGTGGTTAGTGATGTTTAATGTGATTATTAGACTAGTAGAATATCCATGTGAATAAGTAAATGGAATTATTTCATTTTATTTTTTCCATATTTTGCTGAAGTTCATGTTTAATAGACTTTTCTTTAGTTATACATCGTCTTAAATGTTTATACTTATTTATGAAAGTTTCTTCTGTATTGATTACCCTTGCTGAGCGTTTGATCTCACCCCTTTCTATGTTTTATTTTTCCCAAGATTCCAAGAAGTGTATTGTGTTTGATATGCAGGGTTAAGCCAAGGGAATAATAGTGTTCATAGAGATTATTTATGTTGTTTTTTATGTCTTAAAGTGAAATGTAACATTCATGTATGTAATCTATTTTCCAAGACTGCAAAACCGATCGGTCCTTTGGGACTTTATTCCTTGTAATCATGCCAATGTATTAAAATAATTCACCAACTCTGGGTAACTATGGTCGGGGCGTTACAAAAACAATATCCAAAACCTCTCCAATTATTTTTGATTGATTTTTTATCTAACATGAGTTATCTTATATTCTACTTTATTGAGTTTTGGACATTTAGAAACCAAAATCCATTATATAATAAAAAAATATTTTCAAACATTCTTAAAGAGCCCCTCCTCCCCCTTATAAAAATCCCTCACCTATAACCCATTTATCACACCTCAAAAGCCACTAGTCTCATCCAAAATATACCCAATTAAGCTCCCTACATCCCTATCTTCCTCTTAGAAGCCTTACTATAGGCATAAAGCACCACAAGGAAGCCTTTTGGTTCAAACAAAAGGAAGTTACCTAATTTAAAGCCAACACCTCCTCTTAAGGTATTTTCTATTATTTTACTTCTCTAACCCCCTAAACTCTCTTTATTACTTTATTTTATAACCACACCGATATCCTCAATATACTAGGTTTTTTCTATGAGAATTATTTTAAATCACATACACACACCTCCATCTAATGGGTATAGAACATAATGTTTCTTCGGAGGGTGAACTACTGCCTCACGAAAGGATGATTGTTCAATATTATACTAGAACCTCTTATGGAGGCCATTATGATGGAACTGTAATTATATATAATATTAATGATATTTATTTTATCTATAAGATTATTTAATTCCCTTTTATAGAATATCCTTAATCTTTTCATGTTGTATATATATGATAATTTCATTTGAGGAAGTGCGGACTACCGCCCCACAAAGTGATATGACTCGTTCGTACCATACATGGATCGTATAAAGTATGGTCTTAATGAAAATACATAACATATAAAAAATATTATATTATACTGGAATAATATTATACCTATGTATCATTTGGTTTTCATTCCATCAAAAAAATGGAAGTAGCGTTCGTGCGTACGTACGAATTATCATTTCCACGAACGCGATGAGATTCATTCCCAATCATAACCATTCAAGAATAATTTTCATTTTATTATTAAAAAAAATATTTAATAACATAATATATTTCTTGATATGAATCAAATACATCCTATACATAAAAAACATGACTTACTTGACAAAACATATAAATAAAAACAAATCAATTAACACCTGAAACAATGATAATACTAAAATATTATTAACAAAGGAATATTAGAAGACCATATATGATACATATTTTTGTATTTAATTCTTTTATAATTTAATAAAAATTATTTAACTATTATACAGGAGGATAATGTACCATCGACCAAGGAAAATTAAAAGGTAAGTGTTAATTTCACAATCTCTTTATTATCCGTGGTTGTTTTTATGTATGTATCTATTGGGACCTCTTTATCATCCACATCCATATTTCTTAAATATTTATTTCAAAAAAAAATTAAAATTTACTAAACTATGTTTTAAATTCATTTATACCCTTGTTTTAATTTTTATAAAATGGTAGTAAAGGAATCTTTCCGTCGTTTTACAAAAAAGGTACTTTATGACCTTTTCGACCAATTAATGTAAGAATGTTTTTTAACTTATTTGGTGGGTGTTGTTATTTTTCACTACTATATCACCTTTGAATATTCCCTTACAAGATTAATTTAATATTTTCAAAATAAATGTTTTTTTTATAATTATGTGAATCTTAAATGATTTCAAAATAGAAAGAGATATTTCTCTCAAACAGTTTTGATTTCATCTATGTCAACATCCTTTGATAAATTTTACACTTGTATGAAATTGACTTATTGTGATAAAAATCATCCATATAGTATTTAAGTTTTTGTGATATGTTTTAATATGGATGTGTTATTTTTATACCATTCATGGTTTATGTTTAAAGTACTGAAATTTTGTATGCTAGTTTTAATACGAATGTTTGTGTTATGTTTCAACCTTTTCATATGAGGAATGAATTGGACTTAGTAAGTGACGGGTGGAGCCTGCTATAGCTCCTCGGTGCATCGGTAGGTCTCATGAGACAATTAGACATGGAATTGGTCAGGGCCTTTCCCAATTTGATATATGGTTTTGGCCGCAGCCTTAATCAGTTTTAGAAGTCTTGGCTGAGGCCATGAAAAATTGTTTCAGAATGTATGGCATTATACATTCCCTCATTATGAAAATAATATTGATGGTTCATGTGGTTATTTAACCTGTAGAATACCCATGACTATGTTTTATTATGGTATTATTTACTCATCTGATTTTCCTGCCATAAATTCTTCATGCTTATTATTTGTAAAGGCATGTGTTTTCAATTATTCACCATGCCTAATGTTTATGTTTTCTTCTACTGTAAAGCTTACTCTTACTGAGAGTTTGAGATCTCTCCTTTCTTATGTTTCATTTTCCTAGTATATGAAGAAGTTAGTTATGAGTGACTTGCAGGAAAATTTAAGAGTCTTGGAGTTTCTAATGGAATAAATTAGTGTTGTATTTCTTTTCACGTTGTAATGTTAAACTGATGTATGTATCTTATTTCCAAGAATATTAAACTGATCGGTACGTTGGGACTTAATTCCTTTTATCATACCAATATTATGTAATAACGCACTAACTCAAGGTAACTGTGGTCAAGGAGTTACAGTTGGTATCAAAGTTTTTTAGTAAAAAACGTGGAAACTAGATTTAGAAAAACTCTGTTTAGTGAACATTTCCGTATGATAAATTTTGAAGATTAGTATATAATAACTTCCTATAATTTTTGTAATGTATATATTTTGTGTATTTTCCAAGAAATAAATCCTTGTATGGATACGAACAGGTAGAGGCGGCTCTGGAATAGATGTACATAGGAGTAAAAACTCTTTTATAGTGTTTCTGGCTTTACTCTGGTATCTGGTTACATGACAACAGGCCTTGCTGCACTATTGGTTACGACACTCTTAGGATATATGCTTAGGATAATTCACATTTTCTTTAAAAACCATTATGAAAGATTTATGATTATATACTTCTTCAAATAAAACATTTTTTATGATTATAGATTATATCCATAAACTGTTCAATTCCGGTTAAGTGTTTTACAAGTTTGGAATTACGTATTGGGATTCATAAACTAATATAGTGTATGCCATTGTTTAGAAATGGCACATAGTGGAAGGAATGTGAATAGTATCAATGCATGTAATTCATGTAGGGACTGCCCTCCTACTCAAGATAATTATAGTGGATCTGGTGATGCAACTAGTGATGATCATCTTATCACCATACTAGGACAACTCTCTCATGTTAGGAATAATAAACATACCCGTATGGAGCACTCTGATCCACAACATAGAGGATCAATGTTAGAACTATTCATGAGGCAACAACCAACAACATTCAATTGGTCTACAAATCCATTTCTATCTGAGAAATGGATAAGTTCTATAGAGAAAATATTTCATGCTTTGGGGAGTATCGAAAGGGAAAATGTTGTCAAGGCAGTTTATTGCCCCACAGAAGATGCAGATCAATGGTGGTCATTAATTAAAAAAATAACCATGAAGAAGTATCATGTAAGGGATGTTGGGAGTTTAAAGAGATTTTATTAGAGAAATACTTTCCTCATGAACACTAAGTGGATATGAAAAGGAAATTTTTGAGTCTGAAGAAAAAACAGGAAGAGAATATCGCAAAGTATGAAGCTAAATTTACAAGGTTAGCAAGGAATGTTTTAGATTATATACGTATCCTAAGAAGTAAGATTTATTGTTTCTTTGATATGTTACAATAATTTCTCCATCGATCATTAGTCTCATAGTCCTTCTCATTGTACGAAGATATTGTCTCATGTACTATCAATATATAAAAGGAATTCTCTAAGTCTTTTGACCTTAAATCAAAGCAAGAGAAGAAGAGATCCATTGAACACTCTGGGAAAGAAAATAAGGAAACATGGAATAAGGGATGAGTTGAGTTTCCACCCTGTGATAATTGTGGAAGGAAGCACCCTGGTGCATATCTAAATGTAATGGGAGTTTGTTACAAATGTGGAGAAAAAGGTCACTAGGCTCATGATTGCAAGGTAAAGAAAGATGTTGTCAATGTTGAATCCTAAAATTGTAGAGAAATGGGACATTATTCTAATGAATGTCCTAATAACTAATGAAACTAAACTTAGAAAAGTCCAAGGGAGTAAGGCCAAGCTTATGTTGTTACTATAATTGAATTGGTATAATTAATGTATTTGTGTTTTTGGATTCAAGAATTTTTTTTTGGTTATAAGAAGAATGTGATATATATAAGGATTGTATTATAGTACTTTTTTTCATTAAGGTTTTATTATGATGATGGTAATCATATTCTCAGTATGTGACAATAAGAGAAACATTACATTTTTTGGGGAATATGATGTTACAATTGATTTTAGAATTTAGAGGCCTTTTAGAGAGAATTTGGGAAAAAGTATTTTGGATATCAATAAAGGATGGAATGGAATAAGTTGGAATTTGGATAGTATTTATTAATTTTATTTTTTTAATATTATAATAATATAGTATTAAAAAGGGACAACCTACTGGCCGAGTGATAACAGGTCGCGTCGGACAAAGATGCATTAATTGAACCCACAACCAAAGTGTAACAAGGATTTATAACCTACCACTAATCTACAGGAAGTCCCTAGTTATTATAAATTATTTTTTATCATGGTATATGTTCGTAACCTTATACTATTAGGATAAATATAACATTTTTGAGTTATATTATCTTTTAGAGTGAATGATGAGTTTGTGGTAGAAATTAGTTTAAGGATGGAACTCCACTTGTCAAGTGTCTGTATATATAAATATAAATATATATATATATATATTATTCCATGAAGAAAATAAATATTAAAATTTATGTAAGTGATATTAAAACCAAAAATGTGTTGTCTTCATACCTTAGGTTTTGTTAAACCAATGATATTCTAAATCATCTTAGATTGATGGCTTTGAAGCCCTCAATTTTACACTTGTTTGTGATTGATGACCTCAATCACTCCCTATAAATATTTACATTTTTTATAAAATTATGTGTCTGTAATTTTCACCATTGTTCTTGTATTTTTAACCCTAAGTTGGTGGTGAATTTTTCATTTCCATTTCCCTCTTATTGAGACTAAATTTTATTAACCCTATTTCTGATGTGGGTTTTCCACAAGGTATTTTCTATTTTCAACCTCTTATTTTAGAAGAATAATTTCACATTTTGAGGACACAATTTATTGAATGAGGGGAGAATGTAACACCCCATGATTTCATAGTACATTATCTCATTAAATAAATTCAATAGCTTACGCAACACGCA
Organism: Viscum album; assembly: GCA_963277665.1. Taxonomy (NCBI): domain Eukaryota; kingdom Viridiplantae; phylum Streptophyta; class Magnoliopsida; order Santalales; family Viscaceae; genus Viscum; species Viscum album. The sequence goes on along the minus strand of OY728159.1, from coordinate 530,263,704 downwards.
ACACACATAATCAAGTTCGGGTGCACCGCGACTTACCAAACTAGCTGTTAAAAAATCGGTTATGAATAGTATTAACTGAATTTTGAATCTTATATACTCTATATAATATTAAAATCCATATTATGTGTTTATTAGAAATAATATAAGAACAAAATTCATTTTTTTAGATAAAAGAATTATTTTTCAAAAAAATGCAATTTTACAGCCTTTTAATGGAGAACCCTTTTTAAAACCAATATTTGAAACTTTTATATATTCAATTTAATGAAATTAAATTATACTTTAGGAGAAGGAAATAAATGTTTAGTTTGGATAAATTTTTGGTAATTTTTTGATAAATTTCATATTTTGCTGAATAGTGAAAAATACTATGTTTTAATTGAAAATAACATTTTAATAGAAATAATTTAGAGTGTTAAATTATTAATTTGTATTTTTTAAAAGTATAATTAGATTATATTTTTATCATTTAACACTATTTATGTCATTATAAGTAATTTCACATTTAAGTTTGACATAAACACATGTCAATCTGTTGATAGTTTTTACTTTTAAAAACCCTCTTTTTGGCTTTGACAATGGGAATTAATTTTAAATTAACTTCTTCCACTTCGGTGTTTTGAATTTGGAAAAATGGATTCCATATTTGGAATCAGTATATCTATATTCTGTAAATAGGTAACATTTATTTTATACATAATGAATATTTACTTCAGTAAATATTTTATTTACCATCGTTAAAGGGTATATCTGGGAAATAAGGGTAAATAAATATTATTATAATAATATTAAAATAATAAAAAATGTGTCCTATTCCTATTAGTTGATACATGTCTGACCATGGTCATCCTTGGGTCTATTTTGGGACCACTTGGAGTCACTTGAGACTTATAATGACACTTTATATTGATTAATTTAAAGTAAAGACAAAAATGACATAAACATATATCTTTTAGTAAAATAATTTTTACATGGGGATATAAAATTTATCTTATCAAATATAAATATTAATTTGAAATAAAAAATTATTTCCTACATCATCGTATTTTTTTATAATTTTTAGACAATAAATAAATAATATTATTTATGATACAATAATGATGCAGTGTTTTCCTCACTAAAGGATGATTTAAATAAATGAGATTATAAAAATTAAAACAATATTCAAAACCTTTCCAATTCTTATGGGATGATTTTATATCAAATTTGAGTCATCTTATCTTCTACTTTAATTAGTTTTGTAACTTTATAAACTTAAAATCATTATATAATAAAATAATATTTTCAAACATTCATAAAGAGCCCCTCCTTCCCCTTATAAAAAGAATGCCTCTCCCCATTTCTCACATCTCTCAAGCCACTTGGTTCATCAAACATCAACCCAATTAATCTACCTACATCTAAATATTCCTCTTATAAGCCTTAACATAGGCATAGGGAACTTCAAGGAAGCCATTTGGTTCAAACCAAAGGGAGTTACCTGATTTAAAGGTAACATCTCCTCTTATGTTCTTTTCCTTTATTTTACTTCTCCGACCCCCTAAACTCTGTTTAGTCATTTCGTTTATAACAACATCATTATCCTCAATATACTAGGTTTTTTTATGATAATAATTTGAACTACATTTACACACACCTCCATCTAATGGGTATAGAACATAATGTTACTTTGGATGGCGAACAACTACCTCACGAAAATATGATTGTTCAATCTTATACTACCACATCTTATGGGGTCCATTATGATGGAACTGTAATTATATATGATATTTAGGATATTTATTTTATCTATATGCTTCTATAATTCTATTTTATAGAATAACCTTTTTCTTTTATGGTTGTATATATACGATAATTTCATTTGAGGAAGTGTAGATTCCCGCCCACTCAAAGTGATATGACTCATTCATACCATACATGAACCATATAAAGGGTAGTGTTAGTGAACATACACAATGTATATAAAATATTATATTGTACTGGAATAATAATATACATATTTATCATTTTTTTTCTTTCCTTTAAAAAGTGGACGTAGTATTCGTGCATACGTACGGATTACCGTCTCCACAAACGCGATGAGATTCATTCCCAGTCGTAACCATTCATGAATAATTTTCATTTGATTATTAATAATAATATATTATAACATAATATATTTCTGGATATTAATCAAACTCAACCAATAAAAAACAAAAATCACTTACTTGATAAAACATATAAATGAAAACGAATCAATTAACACCCAAAACAATGATACTAGAAAAATATTATTAAAAAAGCAATTTTACAAGACCATATATGATATCAGATTTATGTATGTAGTTATTTTATAATTTAATTAAAATGATTTAATTGTTATATATGAGGTTAATGTAACCTCAACCAAGGAAAGATACAAGGTAAGGGTTAATTTCACAATCTCTTTATTATCTAAGGTTGTTTTTACATAAGTATCTACTGGGACCACTTTATTATCCACATCCATGTTTCATAAAAAAGTATTTAAAAACATATTGTTTACTATTTACTAGAATATGTTTAAAGAATTTTATACCCTTGTTTAAATTTTTATAAAATGGTTTGAAAGGAATCTTTACATCATTTTCCAAGCAAGGTACTTTATGACCTTTTAGACAAATTATGGTAAGATTTTTTTGATAACTTATACAGTGGGTGTTGTTATTATTGGCCAATATTTCACCTTTGAAGATTCCATTACAAGCTTATAAGAATATTTTAAAAATAAATGTATTCTTTTATAACTATGTGACTCTTTAATGATTTCAAAATAGAATGAGATATTTCTCAAAAAAATTGATTTATTCTATGTCAACATCCTTTGATAAATTTTACACTTGTTGGAAGTTGATTAATTTTGATACAAATCTTCCATATTTTATCTAAGGTTTCGTGATATTTTTGACTATGTATGAATTATTTTTATACCATTCACGGTTTATAGTTAAATTATTGACATTTCAAATTCTATTTTTAATACGAATGTTTATGTTATGTTTGAAACTTTTATTATGAGGAGTGTATTGGACTTAGTAAGTGATGGATAGAGCCTATTATAGCTCCTCGGTGCATCGGTAGGTATCATGAGACAATTAGATGTGTAATTCGCCAATGAATTTCCCAATTTTGTATAGGTTTTTGGACTAGGCCTTAATCATTTTTAGATTTCTTGGCCGAGGCCTTGACATAATGTTTTAGAATGTCCAGCATTATACATTTTCTCATTATAAAAATAATATTGATGGTTCGTGTGGTTATTCGACTAGTAGAATACCCATGATTATGTTTTATTATGGAATTATTTACTCATTTCATATTCCTTCCATAAAGTATTCATGTTTATTATTTTTAAAGACATGTGTTTTTAATTATTCACTATGCCTAATGTTTATGTTATCTTCTGCTATATTGATTACTCTTAGTGAGCATTTGAGCTCACCCTTTCTTATGTTTCATTTTCCCAGGAAATAAAGAAGTTAGTTATGAGTGACTTGTAGGAATATCTAGGAGGCTTGGATGTTTCTACTTAAATAAATTAGTGTTGTATTTCTTTTGAAGTTATAATGTTGAACTTTTGTATGTATCTTTTTTCAAATAATACTAAACTGATCGGTCCTTCTGGACTTTATTCTTTGTATCATGCCAATATTATTTAATAATGCACCGGATCTGGGTAATTGGGGTCAGGTTGTTACATGTGTTCTTCAATTATTTATATTATATCATTTATATATGTCCATGATTGAAAACTATATATTCTTCAAGTCATTTTAAGATCCATAAAGGAATATCTCTATCATATGTTTGGGTTTGGTTACCTCACTTTATATTGATAAAGTAAATAGAATATTTTCTTGTCATGTACCATTGTTCATGAAATAAAATTTCTTTTCCGTACATATTTATGTTCTGATATCTTTAGTACTTAAAGAAAACCTGAATTTAGTTTTTAAACATGTTTTAAAATAGTATGAATATACTTAGTTTAGTATTCCCTATTATACCTTGAGTTTATATCCTCATATGGGTGAAAATATTGTTACAATACTATCTATATTACAAACTAAGGATACAATTTTTGAATTACCATGAATGAAATTTTGATATACAAAAGGATATTATGTTTTTACTCTTTTGATAAAATCTAACCCAGATTTTTTCTAAACATCAGTCTTTCAAAATTTATAATATTTTTCCGAAGAATTTATAAACCTTTATTAAAGAATTTTTTCCTTTTAAATGAAATGAATCACATGAAAATAATTTTCCTTAGACCATTACTTATTAATTAAAAGCACATTTTTAAAAATCCCTTTAGAATTTGTTTTCAATGAAATGAGACTATGAAGCAAAGACATGTATAACGAAATGTAATTAAATTGGAATAAATAAATAACCTTTAATCATTAAATTAACAAATAATCACAATTCAATCATGATAGGGGTGTTGAAAATATGGAAGGGTTACTTGTTAAGCTTGGTTGTGGAACCTAATTAAAATGGGGTGGAGGGGATCTGATTTCCTTTTAACAATGTGTTTTAATAATGTATTTTAATAAATTTTGTGTTGGATTGTTACAATAGGTGCAAAAAATAAAAAAATATTGTGCAATGTTTTATATAATCCCACACTACAAAATGGCACAACATAGCACATGTCATAGCGTGTCATCCCAATTTGGTTATTGCAGAGGTGATGTGTGGTGCAATGGTCAGCAGTTCTAGCGAAACCATGATCATACACTAGTGAGATACACATACCCATAACTTTTACTAAGTTACACAATGTTTCTCATGAAATGTATATTGTGGAAAAAAATACAATAGAAAATAAATAAAAAAATTATAAAATATTTCGATAAACATAAACTCACTCACACCTTCGAACACCCTTTAATGAAAAACCCCCTTAATAATAACATAAAAAATATAAAGATATCAATGACCCATTGTCAATATATATTATAATAAAAAATAATTTTTCACTTATGAATCAATAAGGGGATTGACATAAAATGTGTATGTCAGTAAAAATAATTATCTAATTTGAAAAAAAATGAAACATATCTTACTTCCTTTAAAAATATGAAAAAATTCATCAAATATTCCATTTAAAACCCATCCAAAACATTTAAAATAATAGAAGGAAACAATACTTCCCTGTTATTTGCTAACACAAAAAATCATCTTGAAAGATAGCCGAACAAGGTCTAATTCATAGAAATTATTAATCAAAACATAATGGTAATTCATTATAATATATAATATATCCATACACGAAATCCATTTTGATTTATTAAAAAAACCATGGTTTGAATTTAAATAAACCCTTTGTGCATGTTATTTCCATGGAAGGAAGTTTGAAACATTTAAACTTAACAAAAACTCCTTTGATGTTAATAAAAACACAAGAAAAACACTTTACATCTATAATCCCATCATGGATAATTATAATAGAATTTTCATCAGTTAAAAATAAGGATTTAAAATATGTAAGCATTCATGGTTCCATATTTAAAGGAAACTGAATGGTTCTACCTACCAGAATGGATGAAATCGGTGTGTGGGAGACTTAATACGCTATAAAGAAGCAATATAATCCCATATGGGTCAATACATACCCAAAATCAATGAAAGCCTCAATTTTAATTTCATTCTAGAAGGGAAAGTAGTGATGGATAATGAATTGCAAAAGATAATGACCAAAAAATACAAAAAGTTATATATAAAAAAAAATCAGTGAGTGGGGAGGAGGGGAAAATAACATACCTTGGATAGAAGGTTACATTCATCCAGGAAAAAGTAGAGATACCACCAATGTGGGGATTCGTTTGAGCTTTGGATTCTTTCGAGCCTTCGATTCATTTGAGTCATCGATTCATTCGAGCCTTGGATTTCTTCGAGCCTCGACTTAAGCCTCGATTTGAACTTCAATTCAACAAGGAGGAGCACCGATAGAAAGTGGCTTTTTTAAAGTGCTTCAGATATCACGACGGGTTCATCACTAGTTAGTGTTCATTAAATAGATGTGTAAAACATTTAACATCGCTTCTAAGAATGCATTGATAATGATACATTTTATCAGTTCTAAAATTAATAAGAACTAATAAAAGACATCTTTATCAGCACTAAAACAATAGCGCTGATAAAATATTTATAATAATTATTATAAATATTACATTTTGAAATTATATTTATATAATTATATATTCATTTATTAAAAATATAATTATTTATTTATAATTATATAAATATCTTTCTAGAAAAAGTATATTTATTATTTATTATCATAAATATATTATTTTATAAATCTAGTAAATATGCATTGATAAATACAGTTTTAAAAATATTTAAAATTATAAATATATTTACTTCATTATATATATTTATATATTTATATATATTTAATAAATAAATATAAATATAAATATAGTAAATAAATTCGTCATTTAAATATATTTATTATAATTTAGTAATTATAAATATATTTATATCAATATATATATTTATATAAGAATATATATATTTATTTAATAACTAAATTTAAATTCAAATATTAATATAGTAAATACATTCATTACTTAAGTATAGAATTAATTATTTATAATTATATAAATACTTTTAAAAAATAATATTTATATATTAATATCCTTTTATATATTTATATAATTATATATATATATATATATTTAAATAATATAAATAAATATTAATATTAATATTAATATAGAAAATAAATTAGTTATTTAAAAAATATATAAATTTATAATTATTTAAATACATATAATTTTTAATTTTTAATTATATAAATACATTTGTAAAAAATAAAAAATACTTATTATAAATTATAAATATAGTAAATATACATTTATAAATGTATTTATTTATATATATTTCTAAATATATTCCTAACATTATTAATGAATATATAATATTCAATGAATTCATGTTAAAAATGAGTGTAATTTAATAATAAAAAAATTAGCATACTTTAAAAATACAGAAAAACTAAATAAATTTTATTAAATAAAAATAAAATATTAAAAAATAAGGATATATATTTCACATGAATAAATTTTTTAAATATTAAAACACAGTAAGAATATACATAAAAATATACAATATAAAATGATTAAATTCCAAAAAAAATGAAATAATATCAAAATGTAATAATATTAAAAATAAATAAATAAAATTTACTAATTAAATACATAATATATTAAATATTATAATGAAGTTCTAAAATGAATAATAAAATTTTATTAAATTACATAAATATTATGTTTATGTGGTTCGATGTAGTATTTCAGTAATTAGGTAAATATTTTTGTTTGTACAATATATAAAAAACATTAATTACGCATATGTGGGGAATCAATGTAACACATGTTTAATATATGTCAAATTGAAAAATCAAATGACATTAAATTATATCCATTACTCGATATAAGTAATCTGTTTTTTAATTAATATTAATTTTGAATTATAAATCATTTTTCACTAAATATATGGCTCATTCAATGTAGAGCATATTTTTTTGTCTTATATGAATCATATTTTACAAAATATTATACGCATGCATATAGTTATATAAATATATAGAAATATATATAGAAATATATTTCAATATGAAATGTATTAATGAATAATAATATATAAAAACCTTTAAAAATAAATAAGACATTAATCTATATTTAATTGTTACCTTTAATTCATTTTCTATACATATATTTAATATATATCGTATATAACTATTTATAATTAAATTGTATATATATGTATATAGATTAAAATTATTCATTTTTTATTAATAATTGTTTCATTAATAAATAATTTAATAATTTTGAAATTCACATAGCTTTATTATTTTATTTAATTATTAAAATTTCATATTTTTAATATTTTTAATTAATTATTAGAAGTTATTCATTTTTAGTTTTTTTAATTATAAAAAATGATTAATTTTATATATCAATATTTTATATATACTATTTTTAATATTTATAATCTATATATATGTATATTAAATTAATTTATTTTTAACAATAATTATTTAACAAATAAAATGTATAATAGTTTACTTAAGTTACTCCTTTTTTTACTTTTTAGATTATTTAATTTTATTCATTATACATATCAATATATTTACTATATAATATTTATTTGTATTTATCATTTATATATATGTATAATAAATTTATTCATTTTTATCAATAATTATTTAGTTAATAAAATTATTAATAATATTTTTATTTTTCCCATTTTTTATTTTTATTTGTTTAATTATTTCATTTTATTTTGGAAATTTATCAGTGCTAAAAATCAGTAATAAAGGATACCATTTTTTAGTGCTAAAAATAAAGGGATAATAAAGGAAATTATTTGTTAGTGCAAAAAATAAAGCACAGATAAAGGGTTTCATTCACCAGTGCTAAACAAAAGCACAGATAATGGTTACCCTTTATCAAAACGTCTTACAAGCATTAATAAACACCAACACTCTTAAAGGCATGTTTTATAGTATTTTGGGGTGGTAATAAATGGATAAAAGAAAAATTAGGCTAAAAATTCATCTGATACTAATTCACCCCCTCTTAGTGTGGTTGCATCCATAATTAATTCTTTAAATTTTTGTCAGAGGGATGGTTTCACTACATTTTGAATCTCTATTGTCTTTACATTTAAATTTTTTTGAGATTATTTCTAAAGGTATCATGGATTTAAAAAGCATAGGTACTATTTTAACTGTTAATTAGATGTTTATTTCTTATAAATCTCAAACGAATATCTAAATAAAAGAGTTGAGTGATATGGAAAGTATCCCACTTATGAAAAGAGGAAGAATACGATGTTTTCCCATGTGAATAAGTTAATGAACACATATCTCCCATGGAAGGTGATAATCTTTTAGTTCAATCTACTACCAAAGAGATGGAAAATATTTTTACCACATAAATCGATGTAGTGGTATCAAATATCTTTAATCAATATTATCTAACTAAAAAAACAATATCAACTGGAAAGGATTGTATTATAAATTTACAATTTTATTTAAATAATAAAATCAACCATCTAGAAGAATAATTTGAAATAACATAGAAATCCCTAGAACAATTGGTGATGATGAATATAGATCCTAGAAAGCAATATAAATTATAGAGTACAAGAATTCAAAATCATGAATAAGATTCAAAGAATTTGTAGAAATCAATGAAATAAAGAATCCAAGATTGAGTAACGCGCTCCAAAATGTTTAGATAAAATTAAGGAATAAACAATAATTTTGATGAAAGATGATCCATTATTAACAATGAGTGGTTGAAATTAATTAATAAAAAATAAAAGTATACAAAATAGTTTGAATAAAAGTTCCACGCATTTAAAGAAAAATAGAAGGATATATTTGATGTTATGAATTATCAACATAAGATAAAAGAAAATAAGATAATGGTGATTTGAAGAAAAATTCTAATAGCAAAATGACCATGATGATAAAATTAAGAGAATCAATAGAGAATGTGGAGACAAACTCATATAACTGTAAGATGATAAAAAATCATGAATATAAAGTTTTTTAATATTATGGTCAAACTGAGTAATCATGAAAATGTTCAATACATTTCTTCACAAGAAGTTGATACATAAACTATTACAACCCATACATATAAGGAGGATTATTATTCATAAATACCTCAACATAATGGAAATAACATATTGAAATAATTTAATAATAAACCAGTAGTGGTGTGAAAGATTTTTTTTGGGGGAATGTATATGGTTTTTTTCTCCTAAAGAATCACCCAAATAATTTTGGATAAATCCCAAAAATATCTTGGTCATAAATATGTATTTTATAGAAAAAAAAATCAATTAAAGGAATAAGATCAAGAATTTTAGGATTTTTTTTGGTGCTACAATAGATTTGGGAATTATTAATTTTATTTTTGGTACAATCCAATTAATTATAATGGAATAAAGGAATCTCATTTTAAGTTGGAGGAATACCAAGAAGCTGGAAGATCTATATTCTAAAGAGATTCTAACTGCATTAAGTAAGTTTTAAAAACATCATAATTTCTTTGATATTTGAAAATATTGTGGCCTTAGTGAAGTCACATGTATTTATAGACCATTCAATAATGTACTTAAAATTATGAAGGAAGAAAATACTATGGCAGTTGAATAATAAAGACAATCCTACCATGAGATGAAATTAAGAGGATAATCATGAAATCTCTATTCCCAATAACGTTTTGATGAAAATAGTTGATAAATCCTTAGAAAAAATTTGCAATTAAGACCGATGTAGAATTAAAATTTCCAAGACAGGTTCTATATCAAAAGGGAAGAGTGGACAACCCATGGATTCATGAACAAAACCCTTTGATATATTCTTTAATTTAAAATAATATAAGAAAGAAATAATGGGGTTAAATTGGTCAATAACACTCTTAAGAAAACATGTGTATCTTTAAAACATGTTGTGAATATTCCAAATGACCTACTTTTAATTTAACTAGTTGATCAATATATATTAAAAGAATCTAGAAAAGTATAAAAGAAAGAAAAATAACATGTAAAAAATGATTTTACATGAAAAAACGAATTTATAAATGGTTTTTAACAAATAATTAATAGAAAATATATAAAGTAATGTGTGGGATGTGCATGTTAGTTTGACACAACTCAAATGATTGTACAAAAATTACACAAGTTAAAGAAGAAACCAATAATAATATAATGAATATATAAATTAATTCATGTGCATTGATAAATTATTTCAAAATTAATATTCCACATAATGTGAAGAAAAGTACCCAGGTAACTCAACACTATTGGGAAACATGGATATGTATGCATAAAAAATTCAGGATATAGAAAAAAAGAAAATATTTTCATGGTTGAGAAAATATTCTCAGCCTTATTACTCACATTGATGATAAAATGAGTTTTCATCTTATTCCTATATCATCTATATTGTATATGTATGTTAAACATGCATGTAATTTAAGATGATGTTGGTTCTCCACATGATAACTAATGATGAAGGGAAATTTGGAATAAATTTTCATAGTATAGAATTTTCATCATTTTGTAATTATTTATCTTTAGGTATTTAGTGGAATATTTATAAAGAAAAATAATAATTGATAATGTGAATAAGGATATATTTTTCTAAGGGGGGTAATCCTAAGTAGCTTCTAATTCATTATATCTCATAAAAAATTTAGATTTCTATAAGGTTCTTCTAAGCATGCCATTTAAAATGTTTTTAAATTTATTCTCTCATCCTTTACCTTCAAGAATTTTTCCCAACATTTAGGTGTAGAAAATAATTTTCATCAATGAAAAGAAAATTTAAATATTTTTTTATGATCCATGGGGGTAAGAAAATAAATCTATAGATTAAACTTGAATGTTTTTAATTATTTTATCATGCATTGTAGAAATGTTTTGTTCAAAATATCTTGAAATTTTAACATTAATTGGTGTCAAAACATGTAAACCATAATACATATGAAAAACCTATGTGTAAGAGATTTAGGAAACTGTAATGAGCATGTGTTAGTAAAATTTTTAGTTTACAAATAGAAATTATTTTATTTAATGAATCCCTACTATTTCTACACTGATCATGGATCAAGTATACCTTTAATGGAATGATTGATGGTAAATAGTTAAGAATTAATTGATACAATCCTCTCATCTAGAATTAATTATATTTTTTGTCAATAATGGTGAGAGAATAAAATTTAAATATAAATGATAAAATCAGGAGATGATAAATTTCTGAATAATTGGTAAAAAATATTAACATGGAATTTTATAGTTAGTATTGAAAATCACTAAAAAGGTTAGATAATTTAGACCACTTTGTGTAGTGTTGTTTTTACCAATGTCTTTCAATCTGTGTATGATATGTATGATCTTGTAATATAGAAGAAATCCTCATTCATGTTAAATAATGATTTTCCTTCCCAAGTAAGGTACCATTATTATTATTTGATTTTATTATTCTATATAAGAACTTAAGTACTACCTTAAATCATAAAAGTTAGTGATGGAATTATGTAGGTGGAAAAGAAGGGAATTAAGAGGTACTTTCATTGTGTTTATCTAAATTTATTAAAATAGTACCAATGATATTTTGAAATGAAAATTTTGATAAAATAATTTCCATGGATTATTTACAATTGGTGAAATAGTTATCTCTTTTATAAAAATGTTTAAGTTGATACTTCCAAATAATTTCTATATAAAATCTTTTATTTGATTATATTTTTATGAATATGAAATTTAATTTTGATGATTGTTAATCCATTCTTAAATACTTGGTATAACATGTGATAATGGTGATTGGAAATGGAACTATGTTTAGAACATGATTGAACTATTCATTTATGTTTTTCATCATGAATTATCAAAGGATAATTATGTTTTAAATTTAAATGAGGAATGACATGTGTAGAATACTATATTTTATGGAATTGAAATTATATATTACAATTTACTAACCCTATTTATAACTTTTAATAAAATCACCCAACCATAGTTGGATAGGAAATACCACATTTATCCTAAACAAATGGGGAAAATCTCAACCATGTGTGAGATCCATTTATATTGCCCATGAATGGTATTAGGTAATCATAGTGAATGTAATGAGTCTTTATAATTAGGTGAATGTGAATGCAAGCCATAGATAGGCGTAAGGATGATTCATAGCGTGGAGACAATTTAGAGGAAGCTTGGAGAAGACCTAGGTACTCATAACTAGGTTACTTTGGATACGATATTATTTATAAATAATTTAAATATGGGCATATATTTTGATATAGTATATTGAGTTGTGAGAATTTTTCATCCTCTTCAAATTGTGGGTATATAACTGGGGTCTTCTAGTTAGATTTATCTATGTCATATGGTCTCCTCTGTGTATCATTACCTTCCTTTAAAACCTGAACACTTCACTAGTTTTTGTTTAAATGATCATGTGATGTAATGTCCATGTATTTAGGTGACATTATTCTCCCATATATCATGCCAATATCACTAAAAATTTATGAACACATTCTAGGACGCATAAAATATACTGATACCCATATTCATTCATGATATACATGTATTACAAATAAAAAATCGATATTATTAATGAAATATAATCTTCATTGATGTATGTTATTCAACCATGTGGTCGCACCATAGATATTTAGTGATACCTCTGTAGATATTCTCTATTTATGCTTTTGTATGTGTGAATTTATTTAATGATAACCTTCATATACCTTTCATGAGTGGATCATTCTAAACAAATAGCACACAAATATTTCATGTCTAAGAGGATAGAATGCACATAGACTTCTCATTATGAGCATGTATATTCTTTCAGTTTAGATGGATTAACCATGCTAAAAATATCTTCTTTTTGAGAAACAGTATAACATGATAAAGGAAACATGGTCACATGGTCGATTTTATGAGTGGGATCGAGTTTATAACCATCTATGTTCAACTACAAGCTTTATATATGTGAAAACATGTGAGAAAAACCTACAATAATATAAAATTACAATATTCCATGTGATTATTTTTATAGTACTTCCATGAATATGTATACATTTAGATAAATTGGAAAGAAACAGATTTACTCGTGGATCTTCCATGTGAACATACACCATGCACAGATCATCCATGTGGATTAACTTCCATGAATTTAAAAATAACCTTCTTTGTGTATAAGAATCGATCAAAATTACATGAACCTAGTGCGAGTTGATAATTATATGGGGATATGATTTTGATTGATTCATGTCTGAAAATTAATTTGCATAGATAATAATTTCTTAATACCGAGATAATCGAGAGGATCGAGACTTTTTATAATTGAATATTAATATTTAAGGTATATTTTTTTATAAAAATTCTGAAAAATAGAGGTTTTTACTTGTGCATGGGTTTCAATTGAACATGGAATAAATATAAAGACACCCACTAGTGAATGTGTATAAAATTTGAAAGAAAAATGCAAGAGATTTCATTATGATAATATGTACGGGCATGAAAACATAGAATAATGTCAAAATTAATTCATATCATATATCAATTCCATGGTGTTATAATTAATAAAATGCATGTTAATGTTTGTCCTCTCAAATTGGATGTGATACATGCATGATGAGAAGAAATATGAAACCTACAATAACACAAGTATTCAAAACAAAACATTAGATTATTTTAAAAATCGTCATATGTTTGGAGTTAGCACTAAGGGTCAATAAATATATGTAGTTCTTGTAAAGGTCTTGACCCCAACAGTCCAAAGTTGACGGTTACTTGGTTGCATTAATACGAGATATGATAAATCACGCCATAGTAGACTAAATAGTTTACTAGTCTTTGAAAACTATATACTTACTTGAATCTAGAATTTTATTATATAACATAAAATAAATTTTTTTATTTTCTTTGATAACCCCATTTTCCCCTTTATCATATCCCTGCATATCAATAATAATACACTTCTTGGAATCCTAGGGAAAGGAAACATAAGAAATGAGTGATCTCTTATTCCTAGTAAGGGTATGTGTATAGTGAAAAATAAATAAGGCATGATTAATATGGTAGGTATAAATTATAATTAAATGATTCATTAGTTTAATAAACGACACAACTTAATATGGTCATGTATGAAAACGATTTCTGACCAAGTAGAGAAACAACATTAGGGTAACTTAATAACATTATTTCAGTATCTTGAGCACTTAAATAGAGGTAAATTAAAATAAAGTATGTAATTTGTATAAATAATATATAATAATTAAATATATTTGTTAAGGTATAAAGATAAAATAATTTCCCCATAGTAGACTTAAACATAAATAATCCTGAGTAAAGATGAGATTGTGAAATAAACCCTTACCTCAAGCTTAAATTCATTTGTAAATTTTCGAAATTATTATATAATAAATATAAATTTATTATTAAAATATTCCAAAACCATAATAATATATATCATACCATATATTGTTTACTTATAATATTTTATCCCCTATTTTTTAACAATTTTTTTTAAAAATGAAAATTCTGGGTGATAATTGCTTCATTTTTTTCTATCCTTATACTTTTGTCATGGTTACATCCTCTCCAAAATGATTAGAATGATATATATATAATAAATATTCATAATATAATTAAATATAGTAATCTATAAAATTCAGAGATAGAAAAATGAATTACACCATTCATAGATATGGTTGTACGTAAGCATGAACGTCATTTTCACTTTTTGAAGGATGGAGTGAATGAAAGGTAAATAATAATAAAAAATTTAGAAATAATTATTATATCATATATATTTATTAATTATTTCATTATAAATATCCATATAAAGATTAAATTAAAAATAATAGTCACATGACATCGTGGAGGTGGGAGTCTACACAAACGCATGAGCGACATTATCATTTTTCATTTGATGGGAATGAGGGTGGGTAATGGGGGTTTCGTAATCAAAATAATAGAAATGTTTATTTATTATAATTAATCAGTAATTTCATCATAATCTCCATAGATTTATGAATATACTTATTTATATCTAATATTATGTACATCATGGTTGGTTTTTAGGGAATAAAAAACCTATAGAACGTTTTTTGGTATATGGGAAGATAAATTGGTAAGTATTGGTTGATATTGGTTTCTCAGTGTCGTTTAAAGAAGAGAGTAAAGGGGCTTCCTTTAATAAGTGGGGAAGGGTTCCTCTTGGAAATTCTTAAAAGTTTGAAATAATAAAAGGAAATTATCTATACAAATAATTTAAAATTACCATTGATTCATATATGAATTAGTATGTGTTTTACATACCATAAACCTATTAAATTTGGATATGTTTATGTGGCTTTTAAAACCTTTATTTTGGTTTAACCCCTTACTTAAACAGTTTTATAATAAACTGTCGTAATGAAATTTTAAATCATATTTTTTTATGTTTACTTATAAGGGGGAAATTGGATTGTATATGGAAATGGTGTTATAATTTTGATCATGTATTATCCCCCATTTCCACTTTTATAAATTTTGTGATTTTTATATAATTTAATAAAATATCATTTTCATAAAATATCATTAATGTCATTTTTGATACGATTCATTTAATTTGACTTTAAAAAAACATATAAAAGGTTGTAATTCGAATAAAAACCATTAAAACATATATCATATGTTATATTAATCTATATAATTTTTGTAACACCCTAAATCACTCGAGTAATAATACTTTTACAATTTTTAAAAAACAACTATTTTATTTTTCTATTAATGAAAGAAATGTTTTGTCGGGGTTGTCTAAGAATCTAAAGTAATTATATAATAACTACAACATATATATATATTACTATATTGAAAATAGTTCAATTATTCGTAATATAACAATTAATATCCATTCAAAAAATTATTTTTTCCTATGTGAACACATAACAGATATTTAAAACCAAGAGAGTGACATTTTGTATTTTTAATAAAAGTAAATATTATATAGCACATTGTTTTGGACAAATGTACCTTAAAGAATCCTATTTCATTAATAAAAAGATATGGTCCAAATATAATTCTTTAAAGAATAATTAATATGATAAATGGGGACCTTAACCTTGATTCTTAGCCTAGGTTGACCTATTTTACCTTTTACCGAGGTGGTAAATTTTACCATGATTACTATTTATAAGGACTAAAATTAAAAAAAATATTTAAACAATTTATATTTTAACATCTCCTTAAACTTCCATTTCTCATCCATAACTTCCTAAATTCCAATAACTATAATTCATACTTTATAATAAACCAAGACATTCTATCACACTTGAAATGTTCTTTCAAATATCCATGCATATTCAATATTTTTAGATGAATAGAGAATGATAAATTATGAGCCTCATCAAACAACTCATTATTTTGATCTCGTCAATATGGAACTCATAAATGGTTCATAAACCTTATCATTATGTCACAATAAATGTTGAACTCTTGAACATTTTTAACCATCTTCTGTAGTTTCGAATGTTTCTTCTATTCCTATATAATATTCACTTGGATTAATAGTTTCATACTCATTTGATCATGATATTATTTTCCCCATTACATAAATATCTCAATATACATCCTTTTAAAATCTAGAAATATTGGATCTTTAGTGATATCCCTAATATATTAAAGAGTATTATCCTTTTGACTTAGAGTATCTTCCACCTTGTTTATTTTCCAGGGTAATATTTTCATGAGGAATCATAATATTTGATCAACTCCAACCATTTTCTTTGTCTCAAATTTAAATATTTCTACATAAATATACAATTAATGTTTTTATGATCATTATATATATCATACCATCCACCATACAGATAATTATACTATATCATCAATTCATACATTACTTTTACAACCTCTAAATCACGGGTTAGGTAATTTTCATCATGATTTTTTAATATTAGAGAGGCATATTATATCACTATGTCATTATAATTGAGTATGTATACTAGTATAATTTGTTGATTATTCATTATAGATTGAAAACATTTATCTTTTTTATGGTAGTTTAAGCATAGGTGTATTGACCACCCTTCTCTTTAGTTATTTAAAAATTACTTCACATTCATATATACATAATCAATTAACCCATTTATGAGTCCACTTTGTGACTTTATTGGATAGTTTTGAGAAATCACCCACAATGAATCATTAGTATCCATCCAAACCAAGGAAACTACATATCTCAATTATCATTTTTGCTCTCGGATATTTCCCAATAATTTATATATTTGAATGATCCATATATATACCATCATTTGAGATTATTTGACTCAATAATCAATCTTTCAAAAGCTAAATTTCACACGTGGTAAATTTATCATAAAACTTATACATCCTTAGGGTCTTAAAAAATTATAAAATGTTCCTCAAAATCTGCCTTTCTCCATGAAAATAATAGAAAATTATCTGTAAAGACTACAAAAAATGATCTAGATAATCTCTGAAGACTATATTCAATTAATCCATGAATGTAGTGGTATAATTGGAATGTATAAATGGAATTACTTTAAATTCATAAAGACCATACCTCATACAGAAGGTTATTTTGGGTATATCCTCATCCTTTGTCCTTTTCTGATGATATCCAAATTAATGATTGAACTTGGAAAAATATAGATCTCCCCCTAATTGATCAAACATATATTTGATACTTGTTAGAGGATACTTATTCTTAAATTTTATATTTTTGTGTTCCTAATAATTAATAAAAAGATGCATGGAACCATATTTCTTCTTAATCAAAATAATAGGTTCACCCCACGGTGAATCACTAATCCAAATGAATCTCTTAGATTAATTTTATTGGAATTTATTCTTCAATTCAAACAACTAAATTTAATCCAATATATATGAATACTTGTAAATAGTCTTAAAACCATTTATGAGTTCTATTGAAAACTAAAACCCACTTTTCAGGGAAATACTATGAAATTATTTTGGAAATACATCTGTATATTACTAAAAATTGGGATCATTTTCAATGATGTGTTTCTATCCAAATATTTGACATAAATATCCTATATGAATAGGTATAATAATTCATATTTTATATGTAATTTCTAATGGGAATTTATTTTTGTTCTCACAATGATATATGATTGAAGTTTCATTCATAATATTTATTATAACGTATCTTCCTTGGTAATTGATATGGGCTTCATACTGAGAGAGAGAATATATAACCAAATTAATTTAAATTCAACTAGAAGAAGAATAAAAAGTTTTTAATAAACAAAAATCCCATAAATCTTCTATTTGAGATGATCTATAGATCTAAGATAAATCATCCTACCGCTATGAGTTTTCACCACTAACTCAATGTATTATCTTTGAGGAGTTGATGTATTAACCACATAAAATTCATCTAATATAAAATTGTGGGTATAACCATAATCTAATAAAAAACATAAAACACTAGAGTGGATTATATACATTTCACCACATCACTAAGAATTAGACGTTGGGTGTAATAATTGTGTAACCACAACCTTCCCCTCAGGGATTCTTTTGTGGTAATTTCCCTTGATGTTTGAAGAATTAGTTAGATAAGTGCCCCATATTCTTAAAATTAAAGAGTTTTTCATTTATGGATTCTCCCTTACCCTTTCATTCATGATCATTATTGGCGTTTTCTCTATATTTTATGAAACCTTCTTTTCCTTTTAAGCTTATAACAAGGTGTTTCTCTCCCCAACAATCACATTTTGGAAAATTCATCTTTCTATTCTTCCCCTTAATAATTTTTCTATATAATTTCTTCTTCCAATATTGATTTTATTTTTATCTAAAATACTTGGATAATTATTTATCTATATTGAAAAAACATGATATTATTTTCTCATATAATGATAATGATTGGAGTACTAGTTACCTTCAAAGGATTTTCTTATGCCCATCAAGGAAACAATAAATATTTCCCTATAAATTATGTGCAGTGCCCAAAAAATGATTTTATAACCCTCTAAAATTAGATTAATAATTATAAAAAATTTACACTTCCATTAATCTTAGACTTAATAGTTTTCTCCCCATATCCAATCATTTCTCACAAGGATTTTTTTTCTTCAAACAAACATTCTTTAAAATACTTCCATTTGATGGTCTATATTTTTTCCACATATATAGTTTTTTTTAATCAATTAACATTATTTATATATATCCCCAAAGAGATGATACACTACTATGATAGCAATATTCATTTCATTAAATTACAATTTAATAAAAAAAATACCTAAGGAACTTTTCCTTTTCTCAACTACAAATTGATCGTAGTCCCATTTAATGATGGAGTTTGTTGATGCATAAAGAAATCAAAAATTGTTAAAAAAAATTATGGATCAAAAATATTCATTATATGGGTGAGTTTATTGGGAATAATGAGTTAACTTCCCAAATATATTTATAAATCATTTATCTCTAGCTATAACTCTAACACCATCTTTATTATCTTTACCGAGAGGTAAATCCCTATATAGATTACCTATATTGCTATGGTTACCATTTCGTCCACTAGGAATGATTTTTAAAATAGTTGAATACACTATATTAGATAATAACATTATAAAATATATTTTATAGTTCCAAAACAGTTGAAAAACTTAAGGAAATTTTAATATTTTATGCATAACTAATCTCTGAATCATAAACTATGTTTCTTTTTCAATATTCTCAAATCATAAAAATTAAATTAAATATTTCATAATTTTTTGTAAATAAAATTTAAATAATCCCCATAATATAACTTGGGTGTATTAATATATTTTCATAGTAATATCACAGTCATCGTGGAATTGAATGATGGTTGAGATATACTCGACTAACACTTTTCAGTGTTATTACCCCTAAACTCATGTGTTCTTAAAATTCATCAACATGTAGTATCTAGAAGGGGATGTATTACTAAGAAAACCACATAATATATACCTTTCTGAAACTTTAATATATTTTCCTATACATATAATTATCCTCAATGTCATTCATAGCGTAATATTTCCTAATCTATGTTTTCTTAAATATATTTCCCAAGGTTTCTTTAAAACATCCTCAAATACTAATTGTAAAGGACCCCA
This sequence comes from Viscum album, assembly GCA_963277665.1. Classification (NCBI taxonomy): domain Eukaryota; kingdom Viridiplantae; phylum Streptophyta; class Magnoliopsida; order Santalales; family Viscaceae; genus Viscum; species Viscum album. The sequence continues at coordinate 530,243,029 of OY728159.1, read as the reverse complement.
GCATAGTATCTCATAGTTATTGGTTAATTTATTAAATTTTTACTAGATATAAATTATCACATACCAATGATTGAATAGTTTATTATTCTTGTAAAACTAGATACATACTTAAATCTCAAATTACATTTTAAAATTTAAAAGAAATCATGGTATTTTCGTTGAGAACACCACCATTCACTTTAATGTACATTAATATCAATCCAAATACAATTACTAAAATCATAGGGAATGGAATTATAAGAAATGGGTGAGATTATATTCTTATTAAGGGTATGTGTATATCAAAAACTAAATAAGGCATGAATAATAAAGAAAGGAAAAATGATAATCAAATAATTCCATACAGAAAATAACATTGGTATTAAACTTATTGATGGATATCATAACTACTCAAAAAATAACAAAGGAATTAATAACATATTTTATAATTATATAATAAATAATTTCATATAAGTAAAATTATCTATCATGTCCACATGACAAGACATCTAAAAACATATCATCAAGGCCCCATTCCAGTAAATCTTACATAAATGGTTATGACCTCATCCAAATACCCAATCTATTTAGTCACATGAGACGTACGGATTCATCAAAGTGTTATATAATTCTTATCCCCACCTATAACTTAATAATTCAAATTTATTAATCATATGAATAAATAATTCAAATTAATCAACATGCCATAAACAAATCCATAACTATCTGTGTTGGAAGATGTTAAGCTAAAAATATCAAAACATTCCTCAATAAAATTTATCCAAATCCATATTAATAAACCCGGTGTTGGGTATCATTATATTATATCCTCATTAGAGGATAATATTTAACAATTTATATTGTCAATATGAAAATATTTTTAAAAAAATCTCTAGAAATGTTCTTCAACAAAATACCAATTTTACCTTGAAATTAGGTAATTAAAATATAAAATTTCTTTAATATGAAATAAAAAAAATTATTTGAAAAGAAATTTGTAAAATTATAGTGTAATATTCATAAAAATGAGTTTTAGTGACAGTGGGAAATTTTTTTAATTTCAAATAAGTTAAAAAATATTACTTTCATGCTTTTATAAAAAGGAAAAAAACACCTCATTTTTAAAAGGACAAGAAAATTACATTAAATTTTTTTTAAGAAGTCTTCGATTTCATAAAATTCCTTTGATAAATCATTATAGAGTTGTAAAAAAATCATTAAACCATTTTATGAAATAGAAGGTCAGGGGTAAAAAATATTTTCATCGAAATAGAAAAAAAATCTGGAAATTTGATATATAGCGATGGTTTTATACCAATGGTTTTAAAGAACCATTGGTATAGAAACCCTAAACCAACTATTTGGGAAATCTTTCGGTATAGGTATGTACATGGAAACCTATACCAATGGTTTGACCAAACCATTGGTATATGTAATTTTCTTTTACAACTATACCAATGGTTTTGTCAAACCTTTGGTATAGATAATTTTCTGGCCCCTAGTGCCAATAGTATGACCAAATCTTTGGTATAGGTAATTTTCCTAGAAAACTATACCAACGATTTGTTCAAAAATTTGGTATAAATAATTTTTTGGACACTTATAACAATGGTTTAGGAAAACTACTAGTTTAGGTGGTGCTGATATTTATTTATATTATTATTATTATTATTGTTGTTAATAAATAATTCAATTTCAAAAAATTTAATACACTCACAAATATATATATATATATATCATGAAATATATCATAGTATTGTTGTAATGTAATTTGAATATATGGACGATGTTTTGGAATAAATACCCATTGCTCTATTTTTTTTAAATACAAGACATATAGTAGTGGTTTGAAAAACATAGTTGGTATAAGTGGTGAAATTATTTATAAATAATAATAATAATAAATAACAGAATTATAAATTTTATATAAATATATATATATATATTAACATATAAGACATATTAGGTTAGTGGTAATATTTTTGGAATATAAGAAGATGGTTGAGGGATCAAAACCAAGTGTTGGGTTGTTTTTAATAGAATAATTATACTGATAGTTTACTTATACCTTTGTTATTGGTAATTTTTTTGGAAACCTATACCAACGGTTTGGGAAAAACACTACTATAGGAAATGACAATATTTATGCAAAATAATAATAATAATAAACCATTCAATCTTAATTTTCTATACACTAACACATATATTTATATTTATATATATTAACATATATTATTTTGTATGATATAGTTATAATTGTTAGAATATAAGCATTTGGTCATGGGGTCAATAGCGAGTACTGGATTTGTTTCACAAAGGACCTTTAAAAATGGTTTCACCAAACATTTTGTATTGGTCTTCCCTTTTAAATTTCTTATACCAATGGTTCTCAAGCCATTAATATAGGTATTCTATACCAAGGTTCGTTCAAACCTTTGGTATATCTCAACACTAACATAGAATAACAAAATGGTCACCAAAACCATTGATATAGAAAATATTTTGGTGTCCTAAGTACAAAAATTAAATAAAATGAACGGATTTTTTTAATTTATAGGAATAATAAGATAATAATAAAACATATTGTGTTTAAGGAATAAATATAAAAAAATACCAGTACTAACTTAAACATAAACAATCCCAAAGAATGTTGATATTTTGAAATAAACCTTCACCACTTGTCCAATTTTCTATTGTACATATTAAAATCTCTTGTATAAATAATATAGATTTACTATACTTATATTAAATAATTTTAATCGTATATATCATATCATATATGACTTACTTATAATATTTTATCACACTTTTATTAACAGTTATTTATTAAAATCAAGTACTAGGACATAACTTTTAACTCCCCGACACTAGTTACCCAAAGTCGGTGCATTATTACATAACATTGGCATGATCACAAGAGATCAAGTCTCGAAAGACCTATTAGTTTAGTATCCTTGATATTACTAGATACATACATAAGTTTTACATTACATCATGAATTAAAAACATCAACAAAATTTTTTCCATTTGAACACACTTATATCCCTAACCTATCCCTATAGGTCAACCATAAAACACTACTTCATATTCCTGAAAAAATAAAACATAAAAGGGGTGATATCAGATACTTAGTTAGGATAACAATATAGAAAAACATTCATAAATATGCATAATCATTTTAGGAAAATTATAAGACTAAAAAAATGCCATTTTAAACTTAAAATTAATCATAATATGGAAAATATAAATCATAATAATTACAATTACTTATTCACATGGATATTATACTAGTTGAATAATCACATTTAATATCAATAGACAATTTCCTAATGATAGAGTGCATAATGTCAGACATCATAACCACATAGTCAAGGCCTCGTGCCATGAATACAAATAATATTTTGTCGAGGCCTTGTTATAAGAAACTAGTTTGTCTCATGAGACCTACCGATACATCAAAGTGCTATAGCAGGATCAATCCGTCACTTACTAAGTCCAATGTATTCCTCAAATGAAAAGGTTAAAACATAACATAAACATTCGTATTAAAACTAGCATACGAAATGTTAATACATTAACCATAAACAATGAATGTTATAGAAATAACACATCTACAGTCAAGCATATCACAAAACCTTCAATACAATATGTAATATTGTATAATAAATCAACATCAAACAAGTGTAAAATCCATCAAAGGATGTTTACAAAGATGAAATCAAAACCATTTAAAAGAAATATATCATTCTATTTTAAAATAATTTAAATTTCGTATAATTATAAAAGAAAACCTTTATTTTAAAAATATTCTTATAAGATTGTAATGGAATCATTGAAGGTGTTATAATGGCGGAAAATAGACTCACTCACCATATAAGTTAAAAAAACATTCTTTCCTTAATTTTGTAAAAAAGGTCATAAAGGACTTTGTTTGGAAAACAGCTGAAAGATTACATTATAAACATCTTATAAAATTTAAAACAACGGAATAAATGACTTTAAACCATATTCTAGGAAATAATAAAAAAATTGAAATGCATTTTTAGGAAACACGAATGTGGATGATAAAGAGGTCCCAGTAGATACTCACATATAAACAACCTTGGATAATAAAGAGATTTTAGAATTAAACCTTACCTTGTACTTTTTATTGATCGAGAGTATGTTGACCTCCTGTATAATAGTTAAGTCACTATTATTAAATTATACAAGAACTGCATACATAAATATGATATCATATAAGATCTTCTAATATTTCTTTGTTAATAATATTTTAGTAGTATCATTGTTTTGGGTGTTAACTGGTTCATTTTAATTTATATGTTTTGTTATATAATTCATGTTTTTTATGGATAGAATTTATTTGATTCATATAAATAATGATATTAAGTTCTTAAAAAATATTTTTAATCATAAAATAAAAATTATTCTGGAATGGTTATGATGGGGAATGAATCTCATCGCATTCTTGGAGACGGAAATTTGTATGTACGGACGAGCGACAATACCATTCAATTAATGGTGAAATAATATGTAATTGGATGGTATATAATATATAAAGAATCATTAACATGTTATATTTATTATTTACATCAGTTATACTCATTATGATACCAATCTAAATATTTAATTGTTTGAATAACAAACTACACCACGACTTGGAGACGATAAGACGTACGTACGCACGTATGGTGACTTGTCATTCATAGGATAGATAGAAAAATGAATATGATTTTACCATATTTATAATAACTTTATAATTTGTAGAAGGTACTGGAGTTATTTTTTTGGTATGGAAACAACAAAGAAAGAGGAAGTGGAAGAAGAAGATAACATTGAATGAGGTGATGAAATTATTACCTCTTCTTCATGTGACTCCTTTTCATTTGATCAAAAGGTCTCTTAGGATGGCTTTTGGATCAACGTATGGCCTCTTGGTCTAAGGTAGGGAAGTTGGGAAGATATTTTAGTATGGTATGGAAGAGACAAATGGTATTGGAGGTTTAATTTTGAGACAAGGGGAAGTACCCTTTTATAAGAGAGGTGAGGGTCACTTTAGGAAAAGCTTGAGATATTATTTTATTATAAAATTATATTGATTTTATAATGACTCAAATTGATTTATGTTTAGGATAAGGGTTTAATGGTTCTAAAACCTCTACACAAATAGGTTTTAGATAGGTTTCGGTCACTATATTAACATTATCTTTTAGATTTAACTCTTAATTAAATAGTTTAACTTTTACAATATATTCTTGTATTATTATAATAAATGGTTAATAAAAATAGTATAAAAATCCAAGAGAACCCCAAGTGCTTAATTATTAATATATATAACCTTATCAAATTTATTTTGCAGAACATTAAACTTTTAGGAATATTATATCGATTAATAATATAGTATTTGTTTTAAAAACCCATTTATGTCAATTTTCACACTATTTGCTATTTTATTTTTGTGAAAGTCATAAATACATTATTACTTCAAAAATATATATTTAATCAAAACTAACATGTAATATTAACCTAGAAATTGATTTTAATTCATCAGAAGTCTCAATTTACATTTATTTGTATATTTATAATATCAATTATTTTAATGATTCATTAATAAGGTAATTAATACATCATCATTGTGTCATAAATAAATTAAATTATTTAATATCTAAAAAATATAAATAAAATTCCATTATGTAAGAAATATTTTTAGAATTGTAATTAATATTTATATCCATATTTATCTTATGTATAACCCTATATTAAACATTGTTTAGTTATTAAACATTGAATTTAACACATTTTAATCTTATTTAAATAAAATAATAATAAATGTCATAATCTAATACAAGTGGACCAAAAGGATCATATTTTATTCCTAAGGATTATTTTGGTCAAAATACACTTATCAAATAGAATTATTACATGTGTTATGGTAATTATATTATCATTTTTACTTTTAATTACTCTATTTACTTTTAATTGTGGTACTAAAAGCCAAAAGTTATTATTCGCAAAAAATTATTTTCATCATATTGAACAACATTTTACTTAATGATATTGACTGTATCTCTTAGATTCTTGAAATTCAATTCATAGAAGTGGTAAATTTACATTTTATGAAAATTTGCAAATGCACCTAGAATGTGGGTAAAAGACGGTCAAAAGTTCAATAAAATTTTACATGTCTAATATTATTATAAAATGAATTCAACGAATTACATTGAACTTATATAAGTATTATGTATCTATTCTAACTTAAAATAAATTTAAATAAAATAATTAATTATTTAAATAAAAAATTGGTTTTAAATAATGATGTAGTATGTTTCACTATTCATCAAAATTGAATGTTTTCAGAAAAAACCAAAAATTCACCCTAAGCTAATCGTGATATTTTGAACCCAAAACTGAAACCCATTTTGAAAAATAAAATTTATAAAAATTCCAAAAGTGGGTATTACTATTCATAATGGCTAGTTTAATTTATCGCGGTGTGCTAAAACTCTAAGTTTCGTACTACGCAAGCTATTGCATAATTCAAAGGGGAACATACCTTTGAAGCCTAGGGTGTTACATTCTTCCCTCCTTCAAATAATTTCTACTAGAAATTTCTTGAATATTATGGCATATAATTATTTGGGTGGTTCTTCATAATAAGTTCCTCAGGTTCCCACGTTTCCTCTTCTATCTTATGGTTTCTCCATAGAACTTTTACCAGATGAGTCGTCTGGTTTCTCAACACTTGTTCTCTAGTATCAAAAATCTTGACAGGCTCTTCACAATAACATAGATTAGGATCCAGTTCTATTTATTCATAGGTGATTACATGTGTTGGGTCAGGCATGTACTTTCTTTACAGTGATAAAAAGAATACATCATTATCTCTGGAGAGACTTGGAAGCATTGCCGAACGATATTCTAAAAATCCAATTAGTTCTAGAAGTTCGAAAGGCCCTATTTACCTGGGACTTAATTTAACCATCTTATAGAAATGTATAACAACCTTCCACAGAGTTACAATAAAAAACATGATCTCCTACTTGAAATTTCAAATCCTTCCTCCAGTTATCGACATAGCTCTTTTGCCTACTTTGAGCTTATTTGATGTGGGTTTGGATAATATTCATCTATTCTATTATTTCCCCAACATGTTGTGTGCCTATGATTTTTCCTTCAGAAACATCATCCTAACATGTTGGGGTGCGACATATTTTTCCATATATCTCTTCATATGGTGCCATCTGAATACTTGAATGGAAGCTATTATTATAGAGAAATTATACTAGAGGTTAATATTGATCCCACAAACCTTGAAAGTCAAGTGAGAAAGATCTCTACATGTCTTTAATGGTTTGAATAGTCTGTTCAGATTTTCCATCAGATTGAGGGTGGTAGGCAGTGCTCAAACGAAGTTCAGTATCCAAGGCCTTCTGAAGACATTTCTAGAATCATGATGTAAAATGGCAATCACGATGACAAACAATCGATAGGGGTACTCCACGAAGTCTTACAACTTCATTAATATATAGTCTTGCTAAATGTTCAAGTGGTAAATCTTCTCTTATAGCAATAAAATGTGTTGACTTGGTAAGACGATCAACAATGACCCATATTCCATCATTCCTTCATGTATTCTTTGGTAGCCCCATTAAAAAGCCTATCGTAAAATCATCCCATTTCCACTCAGGTATGGGAAGAGGTTTCATGACTCCTCTAGGATGTTGTCTTTATACATTCACTTGTGGAAAAACCATACAACTTGCATATAATTGACAATATCTCTCTTCATATTGTCCCACCAAAAATGTTCCTTCAAATTTCTATACATATTAGTGCTACCAGAGTGTATAGAGAAATTGGAGTCTTGATCATCATCCAACAATTCACTTTTTAGATAAGGAATGTCAAGAACAAAAAAGTATCTTTCCAAATTTCAAAATCCCATATTCATATACAAATTCGATCAATCTCCCATTATTCACAGCTTCAATTTTCTTTTAAAATTCATCATCATTTGTCTGGGAACTTTTTATCCTTTATTGTAAAGATGGATTGGAAACCATATGAAAAAGTATTGATGTTTCACCTTCCATTATTATTCCCATATCCATATTTACTCAATCCATGAACCTAGGATCCCTTTCAACTCTCATCTTGTTCAAAACTCCATGATCCTTTCTACTCAAAGCATCTGCCACCTTATTTTCCTTACCCGGGTGGTAGTATATAGTGAAATCATAATCCTTTAGTAGTCCAAGCCACTGTATTTGCCTCTTGTTGAGTTCATTTTATGAGAAAATATACTTCAAACTCTTGTGATCAGTATATATCTCACATTTTTACCATAGGGATAGTGTCTCCATATCTTCAAAGAAAATATTACAGCAGCTAACTTAATATAATGAGTGGGATAGTTTTGTTCATGAATTTTTAGTTGTTGTGATGCCTAGGTAATAACCCTATCATTCTGAATAAATATACAACCAATTATTTTTTTGAAGCATCACTATAAATAACAAACCCAGCATTCCCCGATGGTAGAGTAAAGATAGGGGACTTTAGTAATCTTATCTTCAGTTCTTCAAAACATTCTTCACACTCTTTTTTCCAAAGAAATTTAACCTTGTTATGTGTGAGCTTGGTTAATAGGTTAACCAATCAGGCAAAATTCTGGATGAAACGTTGATAATAACATGATAAGCCAATAAAATAACCTACCTCAGTTATACTCAACGGGGCTAGTAATTCTTGGATTACCTTGGTCTTCGAAGGATCAAAAGATATTCCATTTTTAGAGACAATATATCCAATATAAGAAATATCCTGAATCTATAATTCACACTTGTTAAACATCACATATAATTCATTTATTCTGAGGGTTTTTAGAACTGTGCGCAAGTGATTTTCATGATCTTCATTTCTTTTTTAGTATAACAAGTTATCATTAACAAATACCACTAAAACTTCATCAAGATATTCCTTGAAATCTCTATTCATTATATCATTTAAAATAGAGGGTTCATTAGTCAGTCCAAAAGGTGTTACTGTAAACTTGTAATGCCTGTACCTGGTTCGAAATGTTGTTTTTTGAATGTCTTACTTCTTCACACACAACTAATGATAACCAAATCAAAGTTAAATCATTGAAAAATATTTATCTCCATGAATTTGGTTGAATAAATAATTTATGAAAGGTAGGGGATACTTGTTATTAATTGCTATAGCATTGATCTCCCTATAGTAAATACACAACCTCATAGATCCATCTTTCTTCTTAACAAAAAGAACAGGGGCTCTCCCTAGAGAAATAGTAGGGTGAATAAATCCCTTATTACTCAATTTATCTAGTTGTTTATTTAGTTCCACTAATTTCATAGGGGCCATTCAATAATGGGTCTTTGATATGGGCCTTCAACTAGGAATTAATTCAACGGAAAACTCAATTTCTTGTTCTGGAAGATGTCTAGGTAAATCCTTTGCAAATAGATCAACATATTCATGTACGATAAGTAGGTACAATATTCAACATTATCTTCCTCACCCATAGTTATAACATTCTCATCCTTCCCAAAAATTTAATTTAGTAGATCTAATGGGGTGAATCTAGATAAGAATCAGGTGGTGATGTTTCTGCTCTAAAAATAAGGTACTCTTTATCATCATCAAAAATTGTAAACTATTTCTTCTTATAATAAATTTCTACATCATGATCTAAAATCAAATCCATTCTAAGGATTATATCAAATTCAGTCATGGGTATGATTATGATATTAGGAGATAAAGAACATTTATATGCCCTAATGGGAACTGATTCACAAAACATTGTTGCAATGATACTTCCATTAGAAGTTTTGACTAACAACTCCATTGTAAATCAAATTGAAAATATCTAATTTTCGTAGAAAATTGGGAAGATATAAAACAATGCGATGATTTAGAATCTAATAAAGAAATGGATAAACTTGAGGAAATCATTAAATTACCATCCACAACATCTTTCGGAGCTTCAACCTTAGCAGCAGTGATCGCATAAACTTGGACTTTCTCCCTTGTCCTTTTCATAGGTATATTTCCTTGGTAGGTAAGACATTCATTTTCATAATTCAACTTTTCTCTACAATTGTATCATTCAAAATTGAAATCCTCTTTCTTTCCCTTTCAATCACGAGCTTCATGGCCATTTTCACCACACTTATAATAGACTCTCATTCTCTTCAGGAAAGTACCAGGATGGTTCTTCCCACATTTATCACAAGATGGATTTTCAACTTTTCCCTTCTTCCCCTTATTTCCATTCCCAGATTATTTAGCATATCTCTTCTTCTCTTTCTTTTCTTTAAATTCATAAGAATTATAGAATTCCTTTTTTGTCTTGATAGAACATGAGACAATATCTTCATATGATGAGATGGATTGTCAGAATAATTCTCGATGAAGAAATGGTTTTAACCCATTGAAGAATTGATAAAACTTACTCCTTGGGTTATGTATATAATCTACTGCATGCCTTCCTAATCATGTAAATTTAGCCTCATACTTTGGAACATTATCATTCTCTTTTTTCCTTAGACATAGAAATTTTCTTTCCATATCTACTTGATGCTCTATGGGAAATAGTTTTATAATAAAATCTCTTTAAACTCCCTCAATTTCATAATTTATACTTATTCATCTTCATTTGTGTTTTGAATTAATGACCGCCATTGATCTGCATCTCCCATGAGGCGATAAACTACCATGAAAACTTTTTCCCTTTCGCTACTCCCCGGAGCATGAAATTTTTTCTCTAAGTAACTTATCCATCGCTCAGCTACAAATATATCTTTAGTTTCATTGAATATTGGTGGTCATTTACTCATGAAGTGGTATATCATTGATCCTACCCATTGTAGATCATGGTGCTCCATACAGGTAAGGTTGTTATTCATATCCTGAGTGAGTTGTCCCAGTATGGTGATAAGATGATCTGCACCAGCTGCATCACTAGCTCCACTATAATTATCTTTAGTAGGAGTAAAATCCCTACATGTATTACGTACGTTGATACAGTTTCCATTCCATCCACTAGGCTCCATTTCTAAACAATGGAATACACTTGATTATGTTATGAATCTCAATACATAATTCCAAACTTGTAAAAATACTTAACATAAATTAAAGAGTTTATGGATATAATCCATAATCATAAAATGTTTTCTTTGAGGGGGTATATACTTATAAATCCTACATAATGGTTTTTAAAAAAATTGAATTATCCTAAGCATATCCCCCTGGAGTGTCGTTACCAAGAGTGTAGAAAGGCATGTTGTCATGTACCAGGATACACTAGGTCAAGCCCAAAACTCCTTGTCGAAGTTTTCACTCCTAGATACATCCATTCCAGAGCCATCTCTACCAATTCATATCTATATAGGAATGTATTTCTTGAAAAATACACAAAATCTCGACATTACGAAAATTTGAGGAATTTCTTCTATACTAATCCTCAATGTCTATCTTAGGTAAATGTTCTCTAATCAGAGTTTTTCTGAATCGAGCTTCCATGGTATGTAATAAACTTGATCTAATACCAACTGTAATTCCGCATCCATAGTTACCCAAATTCGATGCATTATTACATAACATTGGCATGATCACAAGAGATCAGGTCTCAAAAGACCGATTAATTTAGTAGCCTTGGAAGTAATAGATACATACATAAGTTTTAGATTACTTTATAAAATAAAAACATCAAAAAAATTTTGTCCCATTTGAATACACTTATATATTTATCCTATACCTATAGGTCAGCCATAAAATACATCTTCCCATCTAGGTAAAAATAATACATAGAAAGTGGTGAGCTCAGATACTGAATAAGGATAACAATATAGCGGAACCTTCATAAATAAGCACAAACATTTAAGGAAAAGAATAAGACTAAAACAAAATACATTTTAAACCTAAACTTCAGCATTCTATGGAAAATAAAAATAAAATAATGTCATTTACTCATTCACATGGATATTCTACTAGTCAAATAATGACATGTAATATAAATATACAATCTAATAATGATGGGATGTATAATTCCAGAAATCATAACCACATAGTTGAGGCCTCATGCCAAGACTAAAAATAATATTTATCCATGGATTTGTGCCAAGACACTAGTTTGTCTCATGAGAACTACCGATGCATCGAGGAGGTATAGTGGGCTCCACCCATCACTTACTAACTCTAATGCATTCCTCATATGAAAAGGTTGAAACATAACATAAACATTCGTATTAAAACTAGCGTACGAAATGTTAATACTTTAACTATAAACCATGAATGGTATAAAAATAACACATCCACAATCAAACATGTCACAAAATCTTTAATACAATATGGAATATTGTATATTAAATCAACTTCAAACAAGTGTAAAATCCATCAAAGGATGTTGACATAGATGAAATCAAAACCGTTTAAGAGAAATATCTCTTTATATTTTGAAATCATTTAAAAGTTACATAATTATAAAAGAAAACATATATTTTGAAAATATTATATATTATTTTAAGGGAAGCTTCGAAGGTGTTATAGTGGCAGAAAATAGATTCCCTCACCGTAAAAGTTAAAAAAAAATTTGTTCCTTAATTTTGTTGAAAAGGACGTAAATGACCTTGTTTAAAAAATGATGGAAAGATTCCATTATAAACATCTTATAAAAATTAAAAAAAGGGTATAAATGACTTTAAACTGTAGTCTAGGAAACATTAATTTTTTTTTGAAATACATATTTAAGAAACACTGATGTGGATGATTAAGAGGTCCCAGTAGATACTCACGTATAAACAACATCAGATAATAAAGAGATTATAGAATTAACCATAACCTTGTACTTTTCCTGGATCAAGGGTATGTTAACCTCATATATAATAGTTAAATCATTTGTATTAAATTATACAAGAAACAAATACATAAATATGATATCATAAATTATCTTTTAATATTGCATTGTTAATAAAATTTCAGTAGGATCGTTGTTTCGTGTGTTAATTGATTCATTTTCCTTTATATTTTTTGTTACGTAACTCATGTTTGTTATGAATAGGATTTATTTGATTCTAATCCAGAATTATATTAAATTATTAAACATTTTTTTAATCATAAAATGAAAATTATTCTCGAATGGTTATAATGGGGAATGAATATCATCACGTTCATGGAGACAGTAATCTATACATACGCACGAGCGACAATACCATTCTATTGATGGTGAAATCTAGGTAATTGGTGGTATATCATATATAAAGAATCCTTGACATGTTATATTTATTATTTTCATTAGTTATAATCATTATTATACCCATCCAAAAAATGAAGTGTTTGAATAACAAACTACACCACGACGTGGAGACGGTAAGTCGTACGTATGCACATATGGTGACTTGTCATTCATTGGTTGTATGGAATAATGAATATGGTTTTACCATATTTATAATAACATCACAATATTTAGACGTTACTTGAGTTATTATTTTGTTATGGAAACAACAAAGAAATAGGAAGTGGAACAAGAATATAACTTTGAACGAGGTGATGAAATTATTACCTCTTCTTCGGGTGATTCATTTTCATTTGATCAAAAGGTCTCCTTAGGATGGTATTCTCATCAACATAAGGCCCCTAGAAATATTCTAGGGTAGTTGGGAAGATATTTCAGTAGGGTTTGGCCAATCCAAATGGATTTGGAGGAGTGATTTTGAGAGAAGGGGAAGTACCCTTTTATAAGAGAGGTGAGGGTCACTTTAGGAAAAGATTGAAATATTATTTTATTATACAATCATTTTCGGTTTATAATGGCTACAAAATTATTTAGTTCGAGTCTAAGGTGGGTATGGGTCTAAAAAACTCAACCAATTGGTTTTACACTTGTTTAGGTCACCATATAAACCTTATCTTTTAGATTTAACTCTTCGTTAAATAATTAAACTTTTACCATGTATTCTTGTATTATTATAAAAAATGATTAATAAACTTACTATAAAAAAGGAAAGAGATCCCCAAGTTTTTAATTATTAATATATATAACCTTATATAATTCCTTTGTCTGAACCTTATATTTTTTAGAATATTATATCATTTAATAATATAGTATTTGTTTTAAAATTCATTTATGTCAACTTTGACACTATTTGGTATTTTATTTTTGTGAAAGTCATAAAAAATTATTACATAGAAAAAATATTATTTAATCAACCCTAACACGTCATATTAACCAATTATATTTTTTGAATTCATCATAAGTCTAAATTTGCATTTATTTGTATATTAATAATATTAATTATTTTAATCATTCATTGAAATGGTAATTTCTGCATCATCATTGTGTCAAAAATAAATTTAATTATTTAATTTATAAAAATTATAAATAAAATACCATTATGTATGAAATATTTTTATCATTATAATTAATATTTAAAGTTGAATTTATCTTATGTACAATCTTATATTAAAAGGGGTTTAGTTATTAAACATTTAATTTATCACTTTAAAATCTTCTTTATATAAAATAATAATAAATGTCCAAATCTAATAAAACTGGAGAAAAAGGATCATATTTTATTCCCAAGGTTGATTGTAGTCAAAATAAACTTCTCCAATAGAATTAGGATAAGTTTTATGGTAATTATAATATCATTTCTACCTTTAACTGCTCTATTTACTTTTAATTTTGGTAAATAAAAGTCAAAAGTTACTAGTAAAAAAAACTTATTTTCAACTTATTGAACCACCTTTTACTAACTAATATCAACTTTGTTTCTCATATTTTTGAAACTCAATTCACAAAAGTAGTAAAATTAGGTTTTATGCAAATTTGCAAATGCACCTAGAAGGTGGGTAAAAGATGGTAAAAAGGTTCAATAAAATTTTATGTGTCTAATATTATTATAAAATGAATTAAATAAATTAAATTGAACTAATATAGGAATTATTTATATATTTTGGCTAAAAAAATATAAATTAAATAAATAATTATTTAAATAAAAAGTTGGTTTTAAACAATATCGCAGTGTTTTTAATTATTCATTAAAAATTGAATGTTTTCATAAAAATAACAAAAATTCCCCCTAAGATAATTTTGATATTCCAAACCCAAAAATGAAGTCTATTTTGAAAAATAAAATTTATAAAAAAATCAAAAAGTTGGTATTACTATTCATAACGGCTTATTTGATTTGGCGTGGTGTGCGAAAACTCCAAGTTGCATACTGCGCAAGCTATTGCATTATTCAAAGGGAAACATATTGTGGAAGCTTGGGGTGTCATATAACTCCTTCATTTTTTTCATGTATGTTTTTGTTCATTGGTTTCTGTAATTTTTTTAATCATGGTTCCACCATATTCATATTTTTAATAATGATATAAATATCATAAAAAATCATTACATATTTATTTATATTAATCCCTAAAAGGTAGATATTGAAAAATGAATTACATCATTTACACAGATGATAGGATGTACATAATCATTAATGTTGCATCACTTTTCAATGGATGGAAATAAATAATGGTAAATAATTATTAAATTTTGAAAAATTATAATCAAATTATTTTTTTAGTATTTATTTTTTAAATATACCCTTATTTCCCTCCATGTAAAGTGAAATGAAAAAATGAATCACACCTCTTCATGGAGGTGGTAGTCCACACATATGAATGAGGGACATTATCATATTTCATTTGATGTAAAATGGGGTTGATTATGGTGGTTTGATAATAATAACAACATTTATTATTATATAGGATTATTAATTTATTATTTGAAGTTAAATACCATGCACTTATAGTAATAATAATTAAAAATATAAAGTGATCCATTTAGGCGATTACCTCTTCTTTGAAAAAAAAATCATTAAGATCTCCTCTTCAGAACCCAAGGGTTGATCCTTTGGGAATAAAATAACCTATATGATGTGTATAGATATTTTTTAGAAGATAAAGTGGTAGGTATTTGTTTACCATGGATTCTCAAGGAGATTTAAATGAAATAGGGAATGAGTGTCCTTTTATAAGTTAGAGGAGGGGCACTATTAAAGTTTCTTAAAATATTAAAATAAAAAATTCTATTTCGTAAAAAATATTTTAAAATGGAAAGATATTATATGTTAAGGTAATATTTCATTTAAATATAATCATCCAATAAAATTTAGATAGATTAACTAGTGTTTTAAACCATTACATTAGCTTTAAACCCGTAGTCAACCTATTTTAACCTTAATAGTGGTGAAAAAATTTTTAATCATAAAAGATTTATAATTTTCATTATAAGGTAAAAAATTGTTATTAAATAGAAAAGGGGTGATATTTTAAACCATATATTATCCACCTTTTCCAATTATAAATTTTTTAGAGTTATAGATGTTTTAAAAAAATAGTATTTTTATAAAATATCATTATTTTTATTTTTGACACTATTCATTTAATTTGACTGTAAAGACAACAAGATAATGATATATTTTTAATATAATATTTTAAAACATAGAAAATAAGTTAAATTAATCAAAAAAAATATTTAACTTTGTAAATCACTCAAAATTACATTTCTTTTAATTTTTTCTTGATCAATAATATTATTTTTCTATTAATTGATGAAATGATGTGTTGGAAATATGTAAGAATTTAAGGTAACTATAAAATCAAAAAAATATTTAAATATATTACCATCATGAAAATAATTTACTTATTATAAAAATAACCATTAATATTCATTCATATATCTCTTTTGTTTCTATGGGAACACATAAGAGATATTCAAAAGTAAGAGAGTGAAATTTTGTATATTTATTTTCTTTAAATATAATATAGATCATTTTCATGAAAAATGAATCCTTTAATCATTTAAATTTGGTGAATAAGGTGATAAAGGTGAAACTTCATTCATCCAATAATAATTAATATAATAAATTATGACCTTAACAATTATTTTTACCCTTAGTTAACCCAATTTACCCTTTCCTATGGTGATAAATTTTACCATTATTACTATTCATAATGCATAAAAATAAAATGGTATTGTTTACCAGATTAGGAACTAATAATTATAAATATGGAATAATTTTTTCAAAATTAACTTTCTATAAGATTAATAATTTAATTATATAAATAAGTAAAAAAGTGTTGAAATTTGATTTTAGAAAAAGGAATTTTTATGCATAAAGCTGGATATACATTCATATCTCATTCCACAAAAAACTATTAAATGAATGATAAAAAATTATAGAATAGATATTATATAAATTTCATTGAAATAATTCAATAATATTTATTAATTAATTTATTAACATAAAAACACATTATGCGTATAAAAAATAGTTTTTCAAAAAATACATCACTTTTACTTAAAAATTGATTTCTATTTTTATTTATAATCAATTGATAACTATTGAATTTATTTATACATGTTGGAACCATATATATTTTATAATTTACTTATTTATATTCATAACCACCAATATAATGGATATGTTCTAAGTATTACTATATTATAGTTAATTTAGACTCAGGGTTGTATGTATCGCAAGATTTAAAATAAATAAAATTTTATTTATATTACTATATCATAAAATATTGAGGTGCTATTTTATATTTAAACATGTTGAGTTTTTATATATTACACCAATATTAACTCATGGAATTTATCCCTCATACATCAATAGCCATGGATGGAAATACATACTATGTAAGGTTTGATGCTATAAGAAATAGTAATTAGAAAATAATAAAAAGTATTGAAATTGTTTGAATATGGTTTTCATATGAAGCTACATAATGTTATGGTGAATAAATAAATGAAAAATACTTATGAAGAAACATAAAATCAGGAGTAAATATTATGATTATATAAAATGTGATTTCTTGGACAAAATATGTCGATGTTGTGGCATCCATAATTCTTTATATGATAAATGAGGAAGAATTCCATGATTGATGATGAACCATGAGTATTGGGTTATGAAGAATTAAGACACAAGCACGTAACATACATAAATCGTCATGCATATAATTACATGTTACTAATATGAAGTATCCTTCATGGATAGAAGCTCAGAGACTCAAATAATTAATACCACTGAGTTTCTTCATTTTATTATAGAAAATTTCAATGTAAAAAATATATATAATTATTGTGGAAGTGATAAATGATAAATTAAAAAAAAATACTGAGTCTTTAGGTACACTTAAATGAATATTAATTTTATTTTGAAGGTTTATTCTAATTAAAATATATTTCATATTGAGGAAATATCATTAAAATTATAAGTGTGATATATATTGATAATAAGAAGAAATAATTCAAAATTATATATGAAACTAAAATTATAATTATATTATGATAGTGAAAGAACTATGAGAACTAGTTTTGTATGTCAGGAATATTTCATGTGCACTGACGATGAATAATTAAAGTATAAGAATCCAACCAATAATATATACATATTTTATATAAAAATAAATTACCTTAATGTAGCCCATTTTATTACAAATAATGAGTAAGTAAAAGCACAATATTTTGGAACAAAGGTACAATAATCCCTCACTTGTTGTTGTGCCCGATTGGTGCTAGAAAAATGAGTTTAAAGTCATTCCATTTCCCATGATTATTTTGATAATAGAAAGGAAAATATTTATATATAAGAAAAAAACTATACACCAAATATTTAGTCATCCTTATAGATGAATTGTTTTTAATAAAATCTAGGGGTTATGATATGCTAAATTTCTATTCAACATCTACATTTATACTAATCAAATAAACTTTAATGAAATGCAGTGAAAAACCCCAATAACTGAACAAGTGAGGAGGTAAAAAAGGGATAAAATAGAATTTTTATTAAAATTAATTCCACAATGATTCACCCCACTCTATGTGTAGTAACATGTATAATTAATCTTTTCATTTGGGCATGCATTTTGTGTGATCTAAGAAAAATTGAGTATTTAAATTAAAAAGGGAAGAAACATGTTAGATTGAAAACCCATAAGGGATGATCTGTGAAAATGTTTTTTACATTACCAATAAGTCTCCTCAATAATTGTATTGGGAAAAAAATTAAATATAAATAAGACTCATGTATTTTGAGGTCTACTATATATTCTTTGCAGTAGTCAATCAATGCTCAGTTAGTCTCTTTTCCAAAAAAAATGTTTGGGAACTCTACCATTCTAGACACATTGGTTAACATATTTCTTTAAATATCATTAATGTTTAGGTTTGGGGTAATAAAACACTCCTAAACATTGAAACCCTCACACAAAATTTCCTCTTTGTGATCCTTGTCACCTTGAGTCAACCCCTCATTTAGTATAATAGACTAACTCTAGTCTTATTGTTACGATAATTATAATTCTACCACTATATGAGTGATACCAAGAAGAGAATCATTAATCCAAATATAGTAAATATAGTGTTATAGTTTTTTAGTTATTCTTATACCCATATATGAGCCACACCAAGGAGGAAATTGTTCATCCAAATTGAACAAATCTAGTGTAACAATGATGGAAGTTATATATGTACCCATCATTGAGTCATTCATGGGAGGAAATCATTCATCAAAGTTGAAAAAAAATGTATTATTATGATTATCTTAGTTGTACTTATACCTGTTTGTCACCCAATACATGTATGAAATCATCCTAATAGACCGAATATATTGTACGTTGATGGTATTTGTTTCTATACCCATCTGTGGGATACACAAAGGTGGATGTCACTTCTAAATAAAGTGTTTGATGACCATGATTGACATTACTCATTTCTAGTCCAATATTAAATAAGTATAAATTCATAATGTTATTGATTTTATAAGTTTTTAATATATATTTTTTGGTTGTAATTAGAATTAAACCAGTTTCAATGAATTTAAAAAAATGATTGAGATTAATATGTGTTTTTATTAAAAAAGAGTTGGAGGATCATCCACAGTCTGGATCATCTCCCAATCATTGTAGATAAAGGGAAACAAATGAAAATTACTAAAATGGTATTGATGGGATGATTTTATGAATTCATAAAATATTTGGTGAGATTAATTTATAGACTATTGAAATTCTAGTTGTTTGATATATTTCCCCTCAGCCAATAGACACGATTTTTCGACGTGACTGGCTAGTTCTTGGTTTCATCATTCAAAGTTATCAACCTTAGTGGTTTTATCATGTAGGTACACCCTCACCATATGTGAGGCTTATATTCTCGAATCTCATTAATTTAAAAATCCTCCATGTTTTGAAGTCGCGCCACTTTGGAAGCAATTTGATTTAGTTCTCTTATAACCCCCAGCATAGCCTCCACTTGGAGACTCATACTATAGAATAAATGTTTCTCTCTTTTTGGAGTTTTAATTTATTACTATATGGTTAATATTTTTCTGATGAGATTTTTTTTGATGTAAATAGTCAAATATACGCACTTTAAACCCATAAAAGAGTTGAAGGATAATCTCATTATTTTAGAATATTTTATGTACCTGAGGCTTTATAATTTTGGTATTGACTTAATGCCTAGCCTATTGTTTCAATTCCTAATCTTTAGAAACAACTTTGTGATCTTCACTTTGGGATTTTAGTACTACCAACATCTATTCTGGGATTATTTCTACAATGAAATAATCAGATATAATATGTGAGGTGTGAAGTGAATCATCTCTAATGATCAAAACTGAATTGGTCCCAAGGCCTGATTCAAGAATAACCATCTCCGCCACTAGTCGATCATTTTTAATCTTCATTGTATAGATGAAACCAATATTTATTTCAATAGTCTCTAACCCAATGATAAAAATTCCCTAACCTAGATTGATTAATTTATGGATGATGACTCCTCAAGATTCATGATATGCTTGGTTGTCAGAATTTACTGTTATAAAATCTTCTCTAATGTAGATTTGGGTTGTGGAAGCAAGGAATATAATGGCCTGCGCACTTTCCAGACTACCTTCCCTAACAAACCTTTTGGATAACTCCCTACCCATGCCTATAGTTCCATGATAATTATAAGATCACAGGTTTTTCATAAGGTACATATAATTATTTTTGAGTTAAATGTTTTTAATTTAATTTTTGGATTTTAACCTATGTCGGTTTGTGGGCCGGTTGGGTTGTGTTTCGGAAAAAAGGGAAAATAGGCTGAAATCTAGCATAGTCCTGGTACACATTGTGTACTTGTCCTACACGTCGTGTACTATCATGTGACAATGCGTAGCCTGCCTAGATTAGAAAAAATAAAAGGGAATTTCTTGTCGTTTACTTGAGGTGCCTGTTGTGAACTTTCGCAGTTGGGTTTTTTATAAAGGAGGAAGTAGGATCATTTTTTTACGGAAAAAATCTATTTCATCAATTTTTGGGAGCCAAAGAACCTCTAAAATCATTTTTTTAGTTATATAAGCATTCTAGACTCTGATTCAATCACCCTATGTCATGTTAAAACCTCATCGGTAAGTAATCAATTCATTTTTATTTTTTCTTGATTCTTCATAACAATGATTGTGTTATTTGTATTTTGGATCATATGCCCTAAAATTATGTTCATTGTCTGTTCTTTATATTTCATCCAAACAAGGTCAAATCAGTACTTGATATTGTATGAGATGTCTACTATCTAGGTGAGGTAGGTGGTATGTACTTTCTTTCAGCTTTTTGGGTGCTTTTGGGGTGTTTGGCCTTTTTGACACCCATCGGACTTTACGGCAAGGGTTTTTTTAGCGAGTTGCTTGCCGTAGTAGTAGTTGACCCTTTCATGGATGTTCATAGGTTTTTCATTGGTGCGTTGACACTCGTAGCTCATTTAAAGGCCACCCAATGGGTGTTCCTTATGTAAATAGGTTGTTTAAGCCTGTTTAAACCACCCAAGTGGTGTGTGCTTTTGCTATCTTCTTAGAGGAAGCATGTTAGTTCCTTGATAGATTGAGTAGCTTGTTTAAGAGATATACTACCTCCTTGATTAATTAAAATCATGTTATGCCTTGTCTATTTTGATATTTTGGCATGTTGAATGGATTGTATGGGTGGGAATACGTATATCAAATGACTAATGGTATGTTAATTTGTTTATATGGGAGGGTAGGCTCATATGCTTATAAATGATAAATGGTTTTCATGGGTGGGTATACTAATGGATTGTGAAGGTTGATGTGAGTGGGTATACTCACATGGAATGTTTGTCTAAATTAAATGCTTAAATTGATTGTTTGAATGGATGGATATGGAACATTGTTGTGGACACCTTGGATTGACTCTTCCCCTTTGGTATTGATTCAGTGGGATGCCTCGGGCCTTTCTACCCCTTTGATTCGCCATGCTTGGGCTCACGTAGGAAACTCTATTACCATGCTCTTAGGACCCAAAGCAGTGCCTAACCTAGTTTCCACCATGGATGACCATAGGACTGATTGGGATTCCTTGGAAAATTTCTTTGGATTTGGCCCTCTATGGTATGGAATTATTACATGGATGTCTTGGTATGTTGACACCTTGGAATCAATCCTTGAGGTCTAATTTTCACTATACGACATGGTTGTGGAATACTACTTTTTCCTATACAGTGTGGCTGTAGAATACTTGACTTCATTATACAAAATTCTTGTGGGATATCGGATATAAATGGTTGTACGGTGTGGCCATGTTACTTTCTTGTTTACTTTTCATTTAACTTCCTTGTTAGGAGATGAATCTTTTATAGGTATCCTTGAGGGATGGTTAGTTTTACATACTTCTATATAATTATTCCATAGGAATATGGACTTTACTGTCCATTTCCACTTTGTAGAACATTATATATTTGTTTTTAGAATTATGTAGACCTGAGTGGTAGCCTACTGGGATGTTTATCTCAAACCCTTTTTTGGACTCCTAGGGGACCCAAATATATTATATGGATATAGGTGATGATAAGGGGAAACACCCTAGTATAGGTTGTTGAATGTGGCTTTGGAGCAGGAGAGCATAGGACCAAGCTATGACTTATAACGCGGAGATAAATTTTTGGTATTTTGTTCATTTGGGGACTTGTATTGTATTACATTGCCATGTTCTTTTCTTGATACTTTCTAGATACTTGTACAACATAAATCATTTTATATATGAGACACTTCTGGTTATTGATATATATATTCCGATCTTGGAATACTTTTAGTTGAAAAATGTTTATTTCGATTCCTCTATTTATTATATGTTTGACTTTTGTTGTGATACTCTGGTAATGAGGGCATAGTTTTCCCACTAACTCACCTACTCCCTCATTTCTAGTCAGCAGCCTCTAGAATTTGGGGAGATGTGATTGAGGCCTTGTGACCAACTGTGCTTAGGGTATCTTTTAGGGTGGCATCTGGGTCTGGGATGTTACAAAGTGGTATCAATGGAGTTTTTCTGGTTGAATTACTATTTTGTGAAATTATATAGGGATAAGAAGGAAATGTAATTTGATAATAAACTATGCCCTGGAGTAGCTACCCCACATAAAGGGAAAATCAAAATTTCCTCTAATTGAGTTCTGATTTTCTAGATTTTTTACTATTATAGTTGACTTGAGTTCACTGTTGGGGGACACACTTGATTTCAGATATTACTATTAATGCAATTGTGAGTTTTATTTTAGTTACAATCCAATGGGATGAGGGTGTTTTCTCTCATGCATCATATAGACACTTGTTAGAATCACATTCCATTTATTATTCTATGCCATCTTGGATGCATTAGATATTACATGTTGGAGTGACAGTTTATGTGATAGATTTACCTACAATTATGTTAGTAGGGTGAAATATATAATGGTGTGGCATCATATTTAAATCCATAAGAAGTATGTGCCCTTATAAATTGGGAAATGATGCACTGATAGAATGTAAATGTTAAATGAACATCATATGTATGATTTGAATGGGAACCAAGGTTGGGTTCCTTAGGTGTTATGGGCCCTCATGGATTCAAAATTGGTAACCCATGGTGAAACTTCTCGAATAACATAATGTGAAATAGAAATGGAAATTAAATGGAAAATAGAGACTTGGCCTAGACCTGACTTTTGATAGGGAAAGAGTCATTGTTTCTAGTGGTCTGTTGGCTGTTCTTATAGAGTTTGGACATTAGGAGCAGACTGTGTAATTGACTTGGTTTCTAGGAGGTTTTTGACCTATCCTATGCTTTGAGATTTTTTCTTTGATGTTGTTATTTCCTGAGGAAAGCACTTTTCCTTGTAGATACATTCCACCATGATAACCTCTAATGGTACACCATAATGGAGGTGATGAGTGTAATTTGAAGATGGTGGGTCTCGAGCTACCAGTTGATCCTCCTATAGTGCAATCTGTGGAACCTGAGTTGTTTCTAGACAGAAGTGCTAAGGTACAGTTCTGTGAGGGCTTCTTTTGATATATGCAGACTTTCCAGGGAGCACTACAGCTAGCCTTGACTATGTCTAAGAAGACACAGGTGTTCCAGCTGTAGGATCCTCCTTTGTTTTTAAGGGATGATGACCACATGATAGAGATATATGGCGAGAGACCACGTTTTCAATATTTGAGCATCAGGAGATTCCTTTAGAGAAGTGGTTAAATATCGTGACTTATATACAATGTGGAGAAGCAATGTGTTGGTGTGACATTTTGAACCATGATTATGGGCTACAAAATATTGGTTGGGATGAATTCTAAACCCACTTCAACAACTACATTTACCCTACAACTCTGCGAGCAGAGCGGGCTAGTGAGTTCATGTGTTTGGAGTAGGGCACGATAAAGGTAATGAAATACTCAGCACTCTTTACATAGATGCAGCCTTTTTGATGATGTATCTTACAGATGAGCTATCAAGGGCAAGACAATTTGAGGAAGTTCACAAAAATTTTATCGTATCTTAGATCAATGTGTTAAGGTTTCCTTCTATCACTGATATTGTGAATCAGGCACTAATTACTAAGAGGTGCCTGATGGAATCTAGGGTTACAGAATAGGGGAGTGCTATTTCTCACCCCAGTGGATCTACATATTCAAGAAGAAAGCATCATTTTGAGGCTTCCCACAACATGACTTTTAGTCAGTCTACAGGTAAAATAATCTTTCTATATTTTCATTAGTGAGGTTGGGAAGGCCACGTAAAATATATGTGTGAATGCGACATAGTCGAGTACTGAGCTTGTAGCAGGATAGGGCACATTTTGTGCTTTTGAAGGACCTTCCCACCAGCTTCAAGTGCTAGGGGGTCAGCTCCGATGTCAGGTTTAGGAGAAGCTTCTTCATCTCCACGTCAGGCTGGGAGCTAGAGAAGTGCATGATACTCAGTCCATGGGAAATGATGGGCATGGTTATGGTAGTCAAATGCCAGGTTCTAAGAGACTGTAGGGTGGATCACCTCAGGGGATCCAGGCAGGTTCCCAGGGCCACAGTACAGCCCAGACATATGATGTGCAACAAACCCAACAAGTGAATGATCTTGTATTGTCTGCGATGAGAGGTATGATCTTAGTATATTATAAAATTGTGTCTTCTCTTTTTGATATAGGTGCCTCTCATTGTTTTATCTCTTCATGAGTGTTAAAAATCCTAGGGGTTGTTGTTTGGATTTGTGAGGGAATTTTGACACTAGAAACATCATTGGGATTAATAACAAGTAATGTAAGCTAGTTTATGGAGTGTCCCCATGAGGTTGGTGTGTGTTACTTCCTCTGGAATCTTAATATCCCAGAGATTACAGAGTTTGACATCATTCTCAGAATGTATTAGCTCATCGATTATCCAGCATATGTTGACTACTATCACTGGAGGGTGACATTCACATCACCAAAGGGTGAACTGTTATTCACAAGGGTGAATGATATGTCCAGGAATGTGGAGCTAGACCCAAGCATTTTGGGATAGGTGGGTTGACAACCCATATTTCTAGTTTGTTTCTAGATGATTAGGGAGTCAGTCAGGAAGACTGTCCTCCCATGGTTGAGTGCTTCAGGGACATATTTCCCAATGAATTTTCTAGTTTACCTCTTGAGAGAGTGGTTGAGTTATCTATAAAGACAGTTATATGAGCTACACTATTATCTATTCCTCTTTATAGGATGACTATGACAAAGTTGGAGGAGCTCAAGAGGTAATTTGGGGATTGGGAGGCGAAAGGGGTTTATCTGACCCAGTACATCCCCATGGGGATCACCACTCCCCTTTCTTTGAAAAGTTAAAACAGAACTCTTAGGCTATGCATGGATTATCAGAAATTTAATTAGCTGACGATTAAAATATTATATCATTTTCCACAGATGGATGAATTGTTCAATCAGCTTCAAGGAGATCAAGTGTTCTCAACGATTTACTAGAGGTCAGGATATCACCACATGCAAGTTCAACCTACAGACATACCTTGTATGGCCTTATTTAGTCGCTATGGGTTATATGAGTATATGGTTATTCCATTCGATCTCACAAATGAT
Organism: Viscum album; assembly: GCA_963277665.1. Lineage (NCBI taxonomy): Eukaryota > Viridiplantae > Streptophyta > Magnoliopsida > Santalales > Viscaceae > Viscum > Viscum album. The sequence continues at coordinate 530,216,601 of OY728159.1, read as the reverse complement.
CAAGTGTTTTAATGGATTTGATGAATTGTGTGTTACATCTTTACTTTGATTCTTTTTTGGTGTTTCTGTGGACAATATCTTAGTGTATTCTCACAATCGACACAACCAGGACAACCATATTGAGATCATTTTTAATACACATAGAGATAATGAGTTATATCCTAAGCTTTAAAAGTCCAACTTTCGAATGGATCAGATTCACATTCGAGGTCACATAATCTTAGAGATAGAAGTATTAGTGGACCCAGAGAGGGTGAGAGATATAGTTTCACGGGAACATCCTAAGAATGATTTTGACATATGGTGTTTCTCGAGGTTAGATGGATACTATAAGAGTTTCATACAAGAATTCTCACACTTAGCAGCACCATTGATAGGATTGACTAAGAAGGGTGTGAAGTTTTTCTGGTCAGAATCTTATGAGAATACCTTTCAAGAGCTAAAAGGGATGTTGAAATCTGAACCAATCCAAATACTTCTAGAGTAGGAAAATAGCTACTTGGTGTACTATGACACTTTATGTATTGTCATAGGGGAAGTGATGATGTTGGGAGATCAATTCATGGTGTATGGGTCTCAAAAGATCATGCCTCATGAGAATAACTTCCATATGCACAATCTCGAGCTAGCTATAGTTGTTCATGTGTTGCGCTGTTAGAGGCACTATTTACTGGGAGAGAGTTATGTGGTTTAAATAGGCAAAAAAATCCTTAAGTGTATCTTTACACAATGTTATCTTAATTTTAGGTAGTGATGGTAGGTGGAATACCTATAGTCCTTTGACAACGAGCTTGCCTATAGGCATGGTAATGGAAATGCAATGGATGATGCACTAAGCAAGAGGACTCAGGTATAGGTAGTGAAAAAATCTAGTATTGGGTGGAAAATTATGGAATTTATTTTTGAGATGCATATTTAGGTGCATGATAGATAGGGGTAGAATTTTCAATCATCCTTAGATGTAACCTCTATGCTACTGGATAGAGTTAGGATGAGGTAGCTATCAGATTCTAAAGGCCTGGTTCTATGGGATGGTGTGGAAGGTGAGGAACCTCATTCTAGTTGGATGGTAGGATAAGATGGGATTTTACATATCCAAGGATGTGTTTGGGTTATAGTGGAAATACATGAGGATATGATATTGGAGTTTCAGGCTTCATCTTGGGGAGTACATCCTGGGGTAACCAAGATGTACCATGAATTTCAATGTCAGTACTGGTGGCTGAGAATGAAGAGAGTGGTAGATGGTTTTATTATGAGGTTTTCCACCTTTCAGTAGGTGAAGGTTGAACATCAATGACCAGTTGGGATTTTACAGTACTTACCTATCATGGAGTGAAAATTGGATGATTTCACAATGGATTTCTTGAAGGGTTTTCTGAGTTCACTTCGAGGTAATGATGTTGTTTGGGTTGTTGTTGATAGGATTACAAAGGTTTCACATTTCTTTATGATCAAGGAGACCTTTAGTGTTTATGATATTGGAATTTTGTACATACGAGATGGGTTAAGACTTCATGGGGTCTTATGCAGTATCGTTTCAGATAGGGATTCTAACATTGCATCTTGTTTCTGGTAGATTTTTCAATGGGCATTGGGTACACAGGTGCTTCTGAGAACATCATACCACCCTCATACTGATATCTAGTTAGACTGTATAATATAGGCTCTAGAAGACATAATGTGAGTAGGTGTCTCATATTTTGGGGGCTCTTGGGAGAGACACATTCCCATATTTGAGTTCTCTTATAATAACAATTATTTGGTGACGATACAAATGGAACCTTATGAGGCCTTATATGGTATGCCATTCTGTTCTCCCATGTTCTGTTTAGAGGCAGGAGGGGAAACATTATTGGGACATCATCTCATGTAGGAGACTTTTGATCAGGTCTAAATGATTGAGAAGTGGATGGATATTGCACCATATTGTTAGAAATCATACTCCAATCGTCGTAGATGACCTCTAGAGTTTGATTTTGGGGATTGGTTTTTCATACGTGTTTCACCGAGTTTGGGTCATAGGAGGACCGGGAGAAAAGGTAAACTTTCACCAAGATATGTTAGACAATTTTAGATTCTAGAGAGATTTGAGTTGGTATCATATCAATTGCAATTACCTCGGAGGTACTGATACACACACAATGTCTTCCAAGTATCCCACCTACACCTCTATCACTCAGACTCGTCTAACATTTTTCATCCTGGGGAGGTTGAGCTTCATGTTGATGCATTGTATAAGGGAATATGATTCATATCATTGATAAGATAGAAAATTCTCTTCGAGGTTGGTTAGTTCCTCCAGAACGTGTTATTTGGAAGAACAACCATTTTCAGGATGAGACTTCGGAAAGGGAGGCCGACATACGTGCTTAGTGGCCAGATTTCTTCCCAGATGAATCTTGACCACCCTTCAGAGACAAATTTAGGGAAAAATTGCTATAAGGGGGGAATATTTAAAGAGCTTGGGTTTTTCTTGAGAAATAGATCTTTCTTTTTAGGTTGAATGTGTTTACTATACTTTTTGTCATATACCATAGGACGGGCCATGGTCTGGTTGGGTTGTTGGGAAAGAAGGGGGGGGGAAGCTAAAATCTCATTGTACACCAAGTACAAGCTATGTACAGAACTGTCTTGATGTGTGTCTTGTCTATATTAGAAAAAATAAATGTTTAGTACATTCCATGTACTTGAGTTACACATCATGAACATGTCCAGTGGGGTTTTTTATAAAAGAGGAAGTAGCCTCATTTTTTGACAGAGAGAAGCAATTTCATCTATTTTTTAGAGCAAAAGAACCTCTAATCTAGTTTTTCAATTATATAAGATTTCTAGACTCTGATTAAAGTGTTGTCTATCACATTGTAACCGCATCAATAATTACTCAATTCAATTTTAGTCATTCTTGATTCTTCAGAACAATGAATGTGTTGTTTGGATTTAGGCTCACATGCCCTAATATTTCTTTCTTCGTCTATTATTTAGATTTATTCCAAACCAGGATGAATCTAGACTTGATACTGTATGAGTTTTCTACTACTGAGGTGAGGTTGGTGGTCTATATTTTTATTTTAGCTTTTCAGGTGCTTTTTAGGATTTTGGCTTTTTCGCATCGGAATTTCCAACAAGAACTTATTTTTTAGCGAGTTTCTTTCTATATCTGTAGTCATACCTAGTGAGGATTTATGTAGGTTCCATTCAGGTGCATGAAACCTGTTTCTCATTTAAATGTAACCCAATTGGTGAAGCTTAAGGAAATGTTATGTTTATGTATGTTTGAACCACCCATGAGGTGTGTTCTTGATATTTCCTAATTAGAGGAAGCTTGTTAATGCCTTGATAGCTTAAGTAGCTTGATTAGTAGATGTATTACCTCCTTGATTAATTAATATCATGTTATGCCTTATCTATTTTGATTGTTTGGCATGTTAAATGGATAATATGGGTGGGTATACCTATATAAAATGACTAATGGCATGTTAAATGGTTTATAAGGGAGGGTAGGCCCATATTCTTATATATGATAAATAGTTTTCCTTATAGGGTATACTAATGGATTGTGCAGGTTAGTGTGAGTGGGTATCCTCACATTGAATGTTTGTTTAAATTTAATGTTTAAATTTAATGTTTGAATTGATGGATATGAAATTTAGTAGTAGATTCCTTAGGTTGGATCTTCCCCTTGGGTCTTGATTCTGTGGGATTCCTCAAGCCTTTCTACCCCTTGGATCCTGATTTCTTGGGCTCGCGTAGGACATACTATTTCCATTCTCCTAGGACCCCGAACAGTGCCTAACCAAGTTCGAACAGGGATGTCCATAGGACTCGATGAGATTACTTGGACAAGTTTATTAGATCTCGACCTCCATGATCTAGAATTATTACATGGATTACTTGGTTTGTTGACACCTTGTATTCGACCCCTGAGGTCTGCTTTTCACTATATGGCACGGTCGTCGCATGATACTTTTCACTATACAGCATGGTCGTCGCATGATACTTTTCACTATATAGCATGGTCATGGAATAATTGACATCATTATATTGTACTGTTTTGGGATATAAGATAAGGATGGGTGTGCGGTGTGGTCATGTAACTTGTTTGTTTACTTTGCTTTTAACTACCTTATTAGGAGCTGACTCTTTGGTAGGTACCCTTGACAACTAGTTGGTTTTACTTAATTCTAAAGACTTATTCCATGGGAATATTCACTTTACATTATTGGTAAATTACACTTTCTATGAATTTGTATATTTCTATTAGAACTGTATAGACCTATGTGGTTGCCTACAAGGATGTTTATCTCACACCCTATTTGGGCCTCCTCAGGGACCAAAACTGATTTTATGGATGCAGGGGATGATAGGGGCATGTGCCCTATTATAGGTTATTGATTATATCTTTGGATGAGAAGTCTTTAGGACCAAGATGAGGCTTGTGATACTAGGATACCTTTTTTGTCTTTTGTTTTATTGGTACTTTTACTATACCACATTTCCTAGTTTTTTTCTAAATGATTTATCGATACTTGTACCATCTGCGACATTTTGTATATGAGACACTTCTGGTTATTGATATATATTCCTATCATGGTATATTTTCAGTTGACTGCTATTTATTTTTCTTCCACTATTTTGTGTATGTTTGACTTATTCTATGATACACTAGTAATGAGGGCGTAGTCTCCCCATTGACTCAACTTGACCCTCACTTCTAGTTGGAAGCCTTTGGAATTTGGGGAGATGTTCTTGAGGCCTTATGACCAACTGAGCTCAGGACACCATTTTGAATGGAATAAGGGTCTGGGATGTTACAATATGTTTATAGGAGCACATGTGTGAGGAAATATTACCCCAATAATAATATCTTCTCATATTAGCATCAATTGAAGATGGCTGTTGATAATGGTATATCATTCACTTCTTACCCTAAAAGAATGTAACCAAAATACTATCTATAATATTTTAAGCAAAAATGAAAAAGTAAAAAGAGTTTAAGGTTTATATACATATATATTGTCATATTGGGAGACCAGGACCCCATCCTGAAAATAAATGATAAAATAACACTATTTCCCAAAACCAATATCGTTGTCAGTAACTATTCAATAGGGTGTTTCACTATAAGTCATGGGGATAAAATAAAAAAAATCCCCCATCTTGTCAATTACTTAATTAATTCATATGGACCTCAATTGAACATTAAAATTGTAGATTAGTTTAGGGGGAGATGTTAAACAAGGAACTGCAAGATCATTCTTGAATTTATAGATTTATAAGTGTTCTTTCATCCAGACTTACAATAACTAGAATGACCTATTAAATTATTATGAGGTCATACCTTCTTGCACATGACCTAATATGTTATATATTCAATCAAAAGCCCAAACTATCATGTTGATTGTTTTTCATTATAATATAATAGATGCTATCAAAATGGTACTAACCCTGACACTTGAGTGGTCATTCCAAACAAGATAGAGCCACATTCTCAAAAAATAACTACGAACCGTACTATTCAAAGAGAAAGGTGCACATTTGGTTGGATTTCATACAAATAGGTGTAGTATTGGATTTATCCTAATGTACACCAATATGATCCCCTATACTTTAAAGAATATTTCCCATTTAAACTCTTTAAGTGTCACCCTCCCGTCTTTGGACTACTAGTTAGAAGAAACCTATCCACCCATTCCTTGAATAGGATAATAAAAAAACATAGTGATTATTTCCTTGTATTCTCCTCATTTTATTCAGTATATTTTGCATTAGGTAAGGGGTATGTTTTGTATCCTCCCAAAAATTGGCCGGTAGAAATACTACTTTACATGGATTAAGATTCCCCCTAATTTATAGATATTTCATAAACTAATCCATAATTCACCATACAAATAGTTGAAATTATGTGTACCCAATATCCTATAACACCCTAACTCTAGTAACCTAAATCTTCAAGTTATTTTAAAATATTGAAATATTATATTAGAGATCATATCCCAAAGGATTAAATAATTTAGCAGCCTTAGAAAATTTAATATATGAAATATTCTCACATTAAATTTGAAAATATTAAATAAAATAGAAACTTATAGTGAAAATTTTACTATTTCCTATAATATGTCCATGTAATAATTCACAGGTACCTTCTTAGAATCCTTGTTAAAGGTACATATAATAAAGGGTGCACCCAGATTCTGAGTAGGGGGATGTGTACAACATAAACTATCATTGAATAAATAAATCATGAATAATATGGAGGATATAATCAATGATAATATATTTCAAATAACTAATATCATTAAATGGGAATATATCCATGGGTGACATAATAATATAAATAATTATATGGATAACGATAACTCGTCTCATAATGATATAATTCATATTGTTGGACATCATAATCATACCATCATGTCCTTATGCCAAAACATCATACATAAATAAGGAATATGATAAATACCCAAACTAGTTTGTCTTATAAGACATACTCATACATAAAGGGGCTATAATAGTCCCCACTCATCACATACTAAGTCCAATTAATTAATTATTTAAAATAAATAAAAAATAATTTAACTCATAATCAACATAAAAATTATTATTGAAAAACTGGCACATGATATGTTAATATTTTCCGAAGTAAATAAATGGAACAACATAATAAAAATAAATCTAGATAAATAAAGTGGATATAATTATAATAGTATATCCCTTGTAGATCATAAGAATCCTGAAAAAGAAGTTAACATATATGAAAATGCCTTTAAATTAATATTTGATCCTTTCTTTAAAAACATGAGAAAATATCCTTTTCTCTTGATCAAATATTAAATAAAAATCTCCATAATATTGAGAAATTTAATTTACTTAGAAATATATTAGGGAACGTTTAAACTAATCATCAAATCAAATAACATTTTTTATTATGGTAAAATTAGATAATTCGATAAATGTTAAAATAAATATTTCCATCACACTTTTGTTAAAAAGTAAAAAGAAAATTATTTTAAAAATGAAAATAATATTCCTTATAAACCATTTTAAATAATGTAAAATATATTTGAAAATTAAATTAAAATCATAGTAAAAATATTCATGAAAATATTAAAGGGAACATGCATATGGAGGAGAAAGATTCCCGAAAAAAATATGAAATAAGGTCGGTTTTCTATTAAAATATTTTCAATGTTATTTTAATTAAAAAAGAGATTAATGTGAAAAAAAAACCTAAAATATTCATTTATATATGTATAATAATAAAATATAAGTAGTTTAAAAGGAAAATATCTTATAATTTACTTCAATAAAAATTTAAACATAAACAATCCCAAATAAAAAAAAATTATAGAATTAAACCGTACCTTAGAATTCCACATGCACGAACTCCTTATTTATAAAAAATAATCAATTTAAATTGATAAAACAATTTATTAATAACCCATTTCATATATATTTATATTTACACATTCCTTGTAAAATCATTTGGTATTCATTCCTGGAATTGTTAATAATTTCATTTAACACTTAAGTTTGTTCTATTAATTTCTCAAAAATTACTTTAGTATATTAACTAAAGATAAAGGTGTTATGAAATGATGTAATAATATAAATCATTTAAATAATTTCTTATAATTTCTTATTTATATTATATTTTAGAATCATCCATTTATGATGGTAGTAGAAAAAAATCACTTCCCTTTGTGGAGGTGGTAATCCACATGTACACACGAACCACATTATCATTTTCCAATTGATGGATGGGTAAGAAGGTAGATGATAAATTATATCTCTAAAATGATAATTATTTTATAAATATAATATATATAAATTAATTCATTATTTATAAAAATTCATTTAAAGTGGTGATAAAGAACTATATACATTGTTACGTGGAGACAGTAGGTCATAAGTACGCATGAGTGATGTTTTCCTTTTCCATTGGATGGTAAGGACATGAAAAAGGATTTTATATCAACATAATAACATTTTATTATATAAATTATGTTGATATTAGCTTATCCTCAAGGTTATATAAATTTTATTCAGATAGAAGAAGAACTAAACATGAAAAAACATGGTTAAAAGTTATACTCTTTGGAAAACATTATTTGGATTACACCATAAGCCTTATAGGATTGGTATTTTGGTGAAATAAGTACCTATAATAAATGGGGAGGAAATTAAGGAAGTTATTTAATAATATATTGATCATGATAAATGGATTTTGTAGTATAAACTACAAATTATAGGAGATGTCATTTTATAAGTGAGGTGACTAACACACATATAATTATTCGTAAATATTAAGATTCTTACTCAGGGATGAGTACCACGTAAAAATTTATATTTAAAATATAAGGTGAAAGGTCTTGATATAATCTAATACAATAATAATTAAGAATATATTCTATGATATTATCCTGATTTTTAACAATAGTTAACCTTTTTTACCCCTTTACTGTGGTGAAAACATTTTTATCAATTTTGTTATTCATAATAACCAAAAGTTAAATAGAACTCACTACTATATTTTAACCTCATGATTAAAAATGTGAGGAATATTTAGAAGATTAAATTTTTAGAATTGTAAGAAATAGTTTTAAAATAAGTTTATAGAATGAAACGAAAGGCTGTTTTTTTGAAAAAAAAATTAACTATAGAATTAATCTTATATGTAAATTAAATATAATGATCCATACAAAATTAATTTGATTATGTTTAATCATATAGATCTTATGTTTCTTTGAAACCAAATCCAAAACATAATCGTAATAAAAAAATTGTATTTTTGAAATAAAAAAGCAACATTTTTTGTTATTTTCCCAAAAATCAATTATTTTATAAAAGTCCCAAAAACATCACCCTAATCTAAATTCAACCTTATAAAATCAAAAATGAAATCCATTTTATAAGATTAAAATTTTTAATTTTTAATTTTTAATTTTATACATAACCACAAATGATTTTTATTTTAATTATAAAATATTTGAATGTGCCATGGATAAAAGTATTGGGATTTAATGTTTACCTATTAATATCATGATCTTGCATTTTAAAATTTCCCACACTTAAATAATTTCATGCCAGAAATTTTGATAAAATTCAGTTTTTGAATGATTGTGTGTAATCCTTCTATATATCTTCTTCAGGATCCCATGTTTCTTCCTTATGTTCATGATTTATCCAATGAACCTTCACTAACTAGGTTTTCTAATTCCAAATAATATTATCTCTAGTGTCAAGAATCTGAATAGGATCCTCACAGTATGATAAATTGGGTTCCAATTCTATTTCATCACAGGTAAGAACATGTTATGGTTCTTGCATGTACACCTTCAACAATGAGATATGAAATATTTCATGATCATTAGAGAGGCTAGGTGTCATTACGAAATGGTTCACGCCAAATCCAATTATTTATAGAATTTCAAAATGACTGATATACCTAGAACATAGTTTCCCTTTCATTTCAAAAAGTATAACTCTCTTAAATAGTGATAAATTAAAAAAAATAATCACCCCATTGATAGTCTAAATCATTTCATTAGTTATTTTCATAACTTATTTTTCTAATTTGAGCTTCTTTAACGTGACTTTGGATAGTTTTCTCCTTCACCATTGTCTTTTCCATGAGATCAGGGCTTACAAGACAATGTTCTCCAACTCCATCCATACAAGATGGAGTATAAAACCTTTTTCCATATAATGATTTATATGATTCAATATGAATGATTGAATGTAATCAATTATTATATTTAAATTCTACCAAAATTAAATACCAATCCCATATGCCATGAAACTCAATCAAGCATTACCTCAACATATCTTTTAATTTATAAATATTCCTTTCATATTATCCATCAATTTCAGGATGATAGGTGGTTCTCAAAATTGTTTTGTCATGAGACTGATAAAGACTATTTTATGACTTCAATTTAAACCATATATCATGATTTTTTATAAAATAAAAATATTTTCACCAAATTTCCTCATAATTTCATTAATATGGATCTATATGAGGTTTTTAAGAGGTAGATTGACCCTTATATCCGGTAAATGTGTGTACCTGGTATAGTGATTGATAATAACCCATATAGAAAATTTAATTTAGTAATCATTAGAAATATATTGGTAAATTATATATAAATATCATTCCATTTCCTCAAATAAATAGATAGAGGTTTCGTGAATCCATTAGGATGTTATCTCTTAGACCATACCTTTTGAAAAATGATACATCTTGATAAATAGACTATAATTTCCTATTTCATATTATTCCACACAAATATTCCTTCAGATATTGAAAAAATTTCATTCTAATAGTGTGTACAAGGAAATATTAGCTATGTGATTCATCTAATAATTAGTTTTTTGCTCAAGAACAAATATAACACATGGGGTCTTTCCAAATTCCAATATAACAACTACATAGAAGATGTCTTCCAATGTTCCACCATTCACAACATTGATTTTTATTTTAATATTATTATTATCTCTATAGAAACTTTTTATATTTTTTAAAATGGGTGGTTTTGTAATAATTTGAAATAAATGTGATGTTACCCCTTGTTTAATGATTCGTATATCCAACTTTACTAAATCTAAGAATATAAAATCTTTTTTATCCCCATTTTAATCATAATTCTTTGATCATTTATACTCAATTCATTATCTATTCTATTTTTCTTCTTATGGTGGTGTTAAATTGAGAAATAATAATCCTTGATTAGTTCAAACCATTTCATTTTCATCATGTTCTCCTATTTCTAAAAGAATATTTTTTTAAAAAATTGTTGATCCTTATATATTTCACTACACTCACCATAAAGTTCATTCCTCTATATCCTTAATTAAATGATTAAATTTTCCAACTCAAGATAACATGATAAATGATTATTATCAAGGATCTTTAAATATGTTTATTTATATGTAAAATCTCAAAAATTATTTATAAGGACACACATAAGACCCTTCTTTGATGCATCACTATATATCAAAAATCCATCACTTGCTGGTGGTACAGTCGATATCGATTACTTGAATATTATTTAATTTAATTATATAATAATTTATTTACATTTTTTCCTACTATTTGATCATAACCCAATTATGTTCGAACATGATTTATAGGATAACTAATCAAGAATTTATTTTAATAAGTTTTTAATAGTAACATGGTAATCCAAGGACACTACAAACATTGGTCATATTCATTAGAGCTAGATATTTTATGACTAAATTTTACATTGAATGATAAACTAATATTTTATCCTTATAAGAAATATACCCAACAAAAGAAATTCTTTAAATATAGAAATAACATTTGTAAAATTTTCCATATAACTCACTTTCTCGGAGAATCTCAAGAATGATATGTAAATGACTCTTTTTATGATAATTCATTTTATAGTATACCAAGATATCATCAATAAATACCACAATGAAATTATAGAGATAATACTTGATTAATATATTCATCATATCCATAATCATAGAGGGTTCATTAGTTAATAAAAAGAGTATTACTATAAATTCATAACATCCATACATTATGTGAAATTTCATATTCAATATATCCTACTTCTTTACATGTAGTTGATGATACCTGTAATAATGATCGATCTTTGAAGAATAATTACTCCATGATGATTATTGAAAAACCTATAAATGTGAGGTGGTGGATACTTTTTCACTATAGTAATATTATTAATTTCCCTACAATTGATTCATAACCTCATATACCCATGTGTATTATTATAAAAAATAATAGGGGTTACCCATGTTGAAACACTAGGGTGTATAAATCCCTTATCCCATAATGCCTATAGTTTTTTATTTAGTTACACTAACTACATTATGGCCATCTTGTATGGAGTCTTAGATATAGGTCTTTCATCAAGGATGAGATCAATAAATAACTAAAATTCATGCTTAGGTGGATGCCCAATAAGTTCTTTAAGAAATACATCAATGTATTCCAACACAATTGGTATATCTCCTATTATAAGGTTACCTTTCCCATTTATAGGTTGTGTAATCTCTTCTTCTCAAAGAATTTAATTAAGTGGATCTAGAAGAGGTAGATATAGACATGATTTATAAAATGTATTCTCCCTTATGAAGATAAAATATTTCAAATCTCCATCATGAATTTTAATATTCTTCTCTTTTTAATAAATTTTCACATTATAAATTGAAATCAAATCCATTTCAAGGATTATGTAAATGTAAACCATAGTTATAATAATAAATATTTATAATAGGGTATGTCCTTTCATCATAATGGGGATTGACTAATATCTCCTTGTTGTAATAAGATTTCCAAAATAATTCTTGATTGAAAACTCATTTCTTATGGTTCTAGGAATATATCAAATTGTTTTGGTAATAATGGAAGATATAAAAGTATTAGATGATATGAAATCAAATAATTGATTTTCTAAATTTTTTGATATGATCACACTACCTACCACCATTTCTTTTTTAACTTCAACCTCTATCATAGTGATCTCATAAGCATAACTTTTCTCTCTTGGCCTTTTACAATGAAAAATCATTTAATTCACTGGGAATACATTTGAATTATCAATCTCTTTACAATTGATTCATTAGACATTGGATGTTTCTCTCATGTCCATGAAATCATGATCCTAATTTCCTTTCTCCCAATACCTGAATCAAACTATCATTCTCATCAATCATGTTCCTGGATTTATCTTTCCATAATTATTAAAAGATTGAAATTACACCCTTCCCTACTTCCATTTGGTAAAAATTATTTTTTTTAGAGTGCTCATTTACCCATTTATTTTATATTTTACCTATAAAACATAATATAATGATAATTATTTCACTATCTAGATGGAACATGATACTATATCCTTATATACTGAAAAAATATAATAATATAAATACCTTTAAAGGCTAGGTTTTAACCCATCATATATCGATCAATATTTCTTCCTTTTTTGCATAATATTAAACATTAATTTCTAACCTTGTAAAGTTATATTGATATTATAAAACATTGTATCCTTAATTTTACCTTTGTTTGAGGAATTTAAACTTCATATCTGGTTGTTTCCCATGAGGAATGTATTTTTTGAATAATATCTCATTGAAAGTATTCCAATATATAATATCTATTTCATCCTACTCTTCAGTGTTATAGATAAATAACCACCATTTTTTAGTGCATCTTTTATGGTGATAAACAACCATTATAACTTTATTTCATTATCTACTTCCCAAGGTGAAATATATATCTTTGCTAGGGACTTGATAAATTTATCAACTACTATAAAAAAGTAGTGATATTTAAATAAGGGGGTTATTTTCACATGAAGTGGCCCATCATATGTTTAACCATATTGAGGATTAGTAGACAACTTCATAATGTTAAGGTAATTGTTAATAACCTGAGTTATGTTCCTCAAAATAGTTATAGATTGTTCAAATCAATCTCTGATGTCATTTTCTCTCTCAATAGTAAAATTCCTATATAGATTACATGCATTGATATCATTTCTATTCCATAAATTGGGAACCATTTTTAAATAATGGAATATATTTAATTAACTAATAACATTAATAATTTTAAATTACTATATATAGTAATAAATATGGTTTAACACATAACATAAATATGAAATTTATGCATATCTAATCTCATAATCATATTGTTAGTATCTCTGTGAATATCTTAAAATCATAATAATATTTCAAATAATTCAAAATGGTTTATAAATATAATTTGAATAGACCAATTCATATCATCTAAGAGTGTCTAGCCAGGCATGCTGTCTTAGGCCCACTCATTATTCACTCAGTGAAGATCAAGTTGATAATCAACCATCCTTTTTAATGGTGTTTACCCCAAGATACATCTATTCTACAGCTCCCTTCACATTATAGTATCCATATTGGGATTTCCTTTCTAGGAAACTTCATATTATCTACCTTTACTAAACATCATGATATTATCTTAAACATAGACTTATCCATAGAGTCTTTCACAAGGTTATTCACTATAATCTATGTTTTTATAAATATAGTTCCCAAACATTATCCTAAAAGTCCATTGATCCTAATTGTAACACCCCAAATCTAGTTACTCTTAGATGGTGGTTATTGTACTATATTGTTAAAATATACAAGAGATAACATCCCAAAGTATCGAATAGTTTAGTAGTCTCCGGAGACTATATACGTACATGATTCTCACATTACATTTGAAAACATGAAATGCAACTTAAAATTATAGTAGTAGCTTTATTATTTCTTCTAGTATATCCCTAAAATCATTCATAAATTCCATTTTGATATCTCATGGAAAAGAAAATGATCCCAATCTCCTCCCATAAAAGATATCACAATGAAGGGTGAGAGATAAATACCCTCGATTCCCACCTCCAGTAGGCCCTGGGTTGGAGACTAGTACCGAGTGTATAAAAATATCATTATATGGGAGGAATTACCCTCTATAAATATAATAGGATCATGATATATGATAAATAACCATTAAAAAATCCTAAAAATATATAAATCTAAACCAAAAACCATCCTACAATGCATGAATAATGTAATATCGATACATATAATGGTCTCTAAAGTGAAGACCAAAAATACAAGTCTACATCCACAACTCAATAGAAACTCCACCCTTTCTAGTAATGTCAATATCTAGATTCAATATCTAGCATCAAATTCCTCTTCAAAACCATAAAACTGTTTATATTTGTAGCAAAAGAATAATAGATAAACTCATTAGGGACATACTCGAGGCCTCAAGTGAACATGTTAAAAGGGAATGCTAATGCACCAGTAATGAAATAACATAACCAACAAGAACATATATAGATCATCTAAAAAAACAAAACCTCACCATGGCCCACTCACCAAATCATGGATCCATTATAATAACATATCATCAAGATCATAACAAAGAAAGGCACCCCACTGCCTCTTACCTATAACTTTTATGATCTCAATCCCCAACATTTAACACCCTATTTTATCATCACTTCTACACATATTTAATCACATTACATCATTTCACATCTTTCCCACAGACACTAGATCCCCACATAACATCACATCCCTCCCTTAGGAACCTCTACCACACATCACAACCATAACCATAGTAGTATGGTATCATAAAAATGATGTAGATCGACCTAGTTTCATCCTCCCAGCATGCATGACCCCCACTATATATCACATGACACCACATAAAATCTTTCCATAGAAAAAAGGGTCCAAAACATTTCATCTCTACCAAAGACACATGGTCCAACACATCACATATAACAAATATAAACTTGGCCCACTCATCAATGCTGAAAGAAGAGATGTGGTAGAGGGGTATCTAGCTCTTTATATCAATACCATCATGGATGTTATGAAAATACTAAAAAATAATAACTACGAAGTCTTGGTAAGGTTGTACAACTTGGGTGGGGAACATATTAAATAACATAAACATACATTATATATATATAGCATAAAATAATTGACCTAAGGGTTTCCATCAACAACACTAGTGAACACCGCATCACCACCACCATACTTCACATCAACAATGACAAATGAAGCGAAGAATATATGATACACACCACACAACCACCACAAAAACCACACTTTACTTCACTATCCATAGACAAGTTTCACAATATTTATTCCTCGATCCATTTACTACATATATCCATTTCCATAAAATTATATTCAATCACTAACCCATTCATTTATTTATTTCATTCATCACTGTAATACAATCAACTGATATCAATGAAACTAATACAATTTCACCACACAACTATCACCACAACATCACCAATCTACCATCTTTGTTGCATAACATCTCTCAAGCCATCCCATAACACAATGACCATACATCTCATCCATCACTCAACCCCAACCTCCACATGCCCCAAACACTATACTTCAACCATTGTACCCATTCTCATATGCCACAACCATTGTGTCGTAGCCTCTAATGTGTAACCATTGTTCCACAACCACTCATCACAACCTCTATTCTACAACCCCATCGCATTGCATCATATAGCTTCTCACAGAACATCTATGCCAAACAACCACCACATCACTTCCCAATCTACTGAGGAAACCATCAAGTAACTAGAAACACCACACAACAATCAAAAGTCACAGAAAGAATTAAAAATAACACAACCATCCATAACTACAACACATACCATCTTAAAATTTTTTTAGGGGATTCATCAAATTACTTATTTATATTACCATGGGTATTATCACACAATCCATATGTCGAGGGGAAACCCATTATTATCCAAATACATCTTTCTTACAATTTATTATGGTGAAATCACACAAAAACATTGAGGGTTCATTACAACATAACAACTATATTGAAAACAAGGCTCCTGAAAACCATTATTTTCAGAATTTTCAATAAGAATGCATAATAACATCAATAAAATATTTTAAAGTACTAAATCATCTGATACCTCCCAAATCCCATCAATTTTAGATATTCTATGTAATTATATGAGTATTCCAACCATTATTATCCATGAAAAGGTAATAAAAAGAATGAAGATGCCATACATTTTATGTAAAATGGAGAAAACATTGATCTCCTGCCTTAAAGAAACATTCTGATGTCATTGTGAATGATAGGGCGGAGGCGAATCATCCCATAAACAACAACTGATCATAAAATCCACCTACTTACCAACATCACATCAAAGGGTTTTCAAAATGTATCCCAAAACTACTAACAAACCGAAGAAACATCATCATAGTGAATGAAAAATATAATAATAAACGTAACCCACTAAGAAAGGGAGAAGAACTTTCCACAGAATTCCAATGAGAACCCATCAGAACCAATAGATTGAGGTGAGAGGAAGAGGGATGGATTTACTCCAAAAAATTCCATGGGTTCACCATAAAAGTGAGATGAAAGAGGTAGAACAATGAGAAAAAAAATCTTCTGAAAGGTAATAAAATAACCTGGATCTTATTGGTTATATGTTGTCTAAAAATTACACAATGCTTAAAACTTACTTTTTCAAAAATATTTCACCTTTCTTCAAAAAATGTGTCACCTCAACAATTAAATACTGAATTTATTACACATAATGTAACACACCAAGAATCATACTTAACTATCCATTAACCTTACATTCTTGTCTTTTAATCATTACACAATGTTTATTCCTCATGCCTTTGATTTTTTAATATCCAATACATTCAGTGCCATTGTAGTTAACCTTCAAGTACCACAAAAAATGCCTCAATCGTCAACTAAAACACCATTGACATCCAAAACTAGAAAAGTATTAGACCTTGGGAACACTGACCATTACATTACATACCTCTCAAATTATTCTTTCCCTCAAGAATTCATATCCAAACCCAAAAGGAAAGGGTTCTATATAACCACCCCAAGAGATAACTTTCTAGGATCTAATGGCTCTTTAGCACTTCCAAAAACCAAACATGCGAAACCAAATAGCCACAAACCATCTCACACAACCTCACTAATATACAACCAAAAAACTTCATCATCTGATACAAGTCAGAGGATGCCACATACCACATATCCACTTTCATAACTATCCGACCTCCACACAACCCAAACCAACAATAATCCTTACCAACAAAACAAACTTCACTGAACATACAGATCAGGTAATTCCATCTTCTATGTCAAGATATTATCTACTCTAGGTAGCATTGGCTCACCTGAATGGGTTTAATAACATCATAGTTAAAGCATCTTGTTTAGGAATCAGTTCTTCCTCTTTATATATTTTTTTTGTTACATTAAATGTCCAGAATCAATGGAAGAAAACATCTCATAACATAGTAGGATCCAAATATCACATCATCTAAAAATAGAGAAACCAGAAACCAAAAACATCTCCAGGTATTAGGAATGCAACTACATCACTCACTCCTAAGTACTCTCCTACATGACACCATTCCTCCAAAGCATGTGAACCCAGTGGATGGTTCATCCATGAAACATCTTATCTAGATGATCTTGGAACTCTATTGGTCACTCCATGAACATCACATCATCCACAATATCCAACTATCCCTATTCAATAATGATGGATTCATCATGATGATATCTATTAATGTAGGTCATGTGAAAGACATCATGAATCCTCTCTATCCTAGTGGTAATTACAACCAATACTTCACCATCCATATATTCCCTAACTACATAGATATCCTAAAACCCCTAAGGGAATTCTTAAATCCCCTAAAAAACAACTACCCACACTGAGTAGAGGTTCTCAAAAATACATTTTCTCCAACTTCAATCTCTAGGGGCCTCTTCCTATGCTCAACATAGGACTTCTTATGGTCTTGTAATACCTTAGCCACTAACAAACCAATTAGATCTTCTAACTCATGTTCTACACCACATTATAACCATGAACTTCCAACTCTAAAACCTTCATCTAGCACAACAGAGAATGACATGGACACTTGTACAATGAATCTAACAGAACCATGTCGATGGATGAGTGATAACTATTCTTGTAAACAAACTCTACCAAATTTAGGTGTCATATAGAATATATACCAAAGTACAATATGTATTCCTGGAACATATCCTCTAGTATTTGGATGTTCTAGTTCATCTTCCCATCTATTTGAGGGAGGAAAAAAGTCTTAAAGCACAACTGGAATCCATAATCACGATTCAATACTCTCAAAACTCATCAGGTAAAATGATTTTTTGGATTAAATATGACGGTCTTAGATACACTATGAATCCTAACCACATAATCCATATATCACTTCACAACAATATACATGGTACATGACTCATGGATCTATAGAAAGTGAGAGGATTTCATCAGTCGATTTACTATCACCCAAACCCCATCTAATCCTCTATGATCTTAGGGTATACCTATGAAAAAATAAATTAGTATTTCCTCAAGTTTCCACTTGGGAATATCCAAGTACTATAACAAAATGACTATAAATTTGTGTATCACTTCTACCTGGTGACATATAAGACACCATGCCACAAACTTCACTACTGACCATTTCTTCCCCATCCACTGAAGTTATCTCCTCAAACCATGATACATATTTGTCAGTTTCAGATGTACCGCAAAATATTATCTATGAAAATCCGGGAGAAATACATCATTCATTTCCTATGAAACAAAAAAACATCCCTAAAAAAACATCCTGTAATAAACATCATCTATTCATCTCTTAAGAGTTTCACCGTGGAATGCATGATCACACATCACCTATATCTCTGAGTCTCCCCACTGAGACTCCTCTACCAATGGCATCCAAGATGACTCCATGGTCATTTGATAAATATTACCTCAAACACTTCTCTCTAAAACATCAAGATGCATCTATACCAACTCTACCATGAATTTCCAAAAATTCCTAGTCCCCTGAGCTACATCCTCTCAGGAAGTATGAATCAATGAATTGGAAACTACATTACCCATAACTAGGGTGTAAGAGATCTCAAAATCATAATCATGTAGAAACACTATCCACCCCTTATATACTAGATTCTGATCATGTTGAGATAAAAAAATATCTCAAGATCTTGTGTTCTGTGAAAACCACAAAATTCTCATCGATGAGGTAATTCCACCAAATATTAAGAATAAAAATAACTGCTTCCAACTCCAAATAATGGGTGGAATAGTTATTATCAGGGGAAAATAACTTCTTAGACCCATACGAGATTTCTACCCTCTAATTCATCAACATGCATCCAAGGCCCATACTATACATGAAACAAAAAACCTCAAACGACGCACTGTTATCTTGAAACTGAACAACTCGAGAACTAACCAACATATCTTTTAGTTAACAAAATGATTATTGTCACTTATTTATCCACACAAAATCCAATTATTTATTATTAAACACTATTATAGGGTCTATAACTCAAGATAAATTTGTTAAAAACCTCCTATAAAAATTCATGAGACCAAGGAAACTTCAAATCACTTCCATATTATTTGATGCCTCCCAAGAAACAACTACTTAATGCTTTGATGGGTCCACTTACACACCCTACTAAGACACCACATGTCCACAGAAATGCACTTCTCAAATCCATAACTCACACTTGGAAAACTTCCCATAAAGATTCTAGTTTCAAAGTGCCTCCAAAAAAACTCTGAAATTCTAGGAATCATTGTCCTCTAACTTTGGGTCGACCAAGATATCATCGATGAATATAATAAAGAATTGGTCCAAGAAATAATTGAATAAAGAGTTCATAATCCCCGCGAACACAACTAGTTCATTAATAATAACGAATGACATGACCAAAAACTCAAAGATACCATACCTTTATCTGAAGGGAGTATCCTAAATGTACTCATCATTCACTGTCAACTAATGATATCCAGACCATATATTGATCTTCTAGAAAAAAACTAGCTCCTCTCCAATGGTCGAATATTTCATCGCTCTTCAAAAGAATGTAACGATTCTTGACTACTACCAAATTAAATGTACAGTATTCTATACACAACATAATACTACTGTACACATTCTTCTGGAAAACCCCACGACAACCTACTAGGTTAGATGAAAAAAATTTACATCAAATCATCCTCCTACAGTCTCAACCCATGAATCTTCATGGGTTTTATTTGATAGAGAGCCCTCAAAATCAGAGAGACAACTGGCATCAACTCTATCAAAAACTAAATGTCACATTATAGAGGAAGTTTAATAACCGCATATGGGAAAACATTCAATAACTACCCTAAAACCTTAGGTAAACCTCCTTCATGGGTATATACTAATAGAACTTCCAACTGCAACAAAAAAAAAACCTCCACGTGCCTACCACCCAACTGATAACCTCACTCTCCAATGAATTCAACTCCCTAAACCTCCTAATTAAAAACTGTGGCTCTTATTCGAATGAAATTTTTGTATGCATGCATGGAATATTTCCAATCTATACTAAGGATAAAATCATAGGGTTGAATATTGAATAAGAAGAATACCCCTACTGAAATGTGGTTCCATATCACCAGTCTACATTCCTGACACACATCAAATATGGAATCCAGGCCACAAACCTACGTACATAACACTAGGGGAACTGGGAGTATCTCTATATCTAGTCCCAACATACTAACCAAATAATGATCAAGAAAGTATTTTTAGTCTCATAAATCTATAAAAATCACACTAATGGGTTGACGATAAATTGATCATACCTCAAACAACTCATGTATCTTATAGATTTGTTACCTATAAAACATGAATCTGACCATGCCCATATCTTATACATATATACTATCAGTATCCAAAAAATTTCTCTATCATGGGTCCATATGGATAGGGACCATCATGAGTCTTCCCTATATAAACTCTTCCTACTCTCTACTGCTGAACAACATCCTATGGTCCTTGCTACATGAACTACCTTGGTGGAAACTACTATTTATAAAAAGGGAACTAACAACCCATATGATATTTCCCTCCAGATTGTTTCAAGCATTGAGCTTGGAAGTGCCTATACCTCTCATAGATATAGCAGAAAAACAGAAAATCCTCCAAATTTTATCAGAAACCACATTTCCCTAACATTTATGAAAGACACTAGAGCTTCTAATTCCTTAATTAATAGAACCCATACTACATAAAAAAATATGGCCTAATGTCGAAATCGCTACTCCTAAAAATACCCTATCGATCACCCTACTAAGTCCCAACTCTCATGGAAATCATATTATCAATAACCTTATCCTTCCTCTGTACCTCTAGATATATCAGGAGTGTAAACGATGTGATCTCATGCTTGATCATGAGAGGAAGAGATTCCTCCATACTTCATGCTCCAGACTCCTCGTCTATTAAAAGATTAGGGTAAATGTATAGGTGGTTATCGAACTTGATCCTGTGCTCCTACATCCTCAAACTCTCATTCATAATGGATTCCAACTTATACCTCTTGGATTACCTTACCATCGATGATAGAAACTCTACCTGGAACTACCTCTAAAAGTAGGTCCACAAAAAATCTATCTCATTACAGTCACTAAGAATATATTTCCACCACTAATGTGTAGCTCCACACATCAGAATAACTACTAGTTCACCCCTAAAATTGACCTTTCACTCTGACCAAAACGAATGAAATCTTGAGCTCCTCTATCAAGTGATCATTCTCCAAATTTGAGGCAATCCCCTCATACATACCCAATATCTACAACTGAAATGCATGTCTTCCCGCAACCATTCCCTCCTCTATTTTTTTAACCCTCTAATTATCATGTAAATTATCCTATTGAACCTGAACTACCTGAGAAACATGCGGATTATGAACAATATCCATTCTTGAAAAATAAGGAGAACATCCAAAACCTAATAGCATTGACTTTTATCAAATATTATTTAGTTTAACATATTAATTTTTCCTAGAAAAACAAAAATCAAACATGAACTCTGGTCATCTTGATGTATGTACCACTCTTAGGTATCTACCCTGCAAAGAGGACCACATCACTGGGTCATTAAGTAAGCTTAGAGTCTGTGTAATAGATCTTGGGGGGCCAAAAATATCATGTCACAGTCAGTCTCCCAAGATCATGTAACAAACCATGGTCATCTAGAAAATTTTTCATACCAATCCATGCATACGTCACTATGCCTAAATCCAAATTCCATCTCATATTCCAACTATCTCCTTTGGTACCTCTATTGCATGATCCCCTCTCTCCAAAGATGCCGCAATGAAGGGGGATAGATAATGACCCCATGTTCCGGCCACCAGTAGGTCTTGGGATAGAGGCTAGCTTCGATGATATAAAAATTTCACAATATGGGATTCATTACCCTATATAAATATAAGAAGATTGATATATTGGTTAAAAAATAACCAAACAACTCCATGAGACTGTATAACGGTAAACCAAAAACTATCACACAATGCATGAATAATGTAACACTGATACATATGAATGTATCCAAAATGAATACCAAAAATGAAAGTATACAAAAACAAGTCGAACCCCAGAGTTAATGTCTAACATGATCCACAAATTCCTCTTGGAAACATGAAAACATTTTATATATGTAGGGTGGGAATAACAGGTATAGTCAATAGGGATATTACCAAGGCCTAAAGTGAACATATGAAAATACCATGCAAATGTGTTAGTGAAAAAATAATAGACAACAAGTACTAATATAGGTCATCTAAACAAACCCATCCTCACCATGGCTTGCTCACAAAAATTAAACGTCCAATATAATAATATTGCATTGAGATCATAAAAAAGTACAGCACCCAACTATAGCTTACCCCACTAATTCTTCACTCTCACACCCCAACGTCGAATGTACTATTCTCCAATCCCTTCCATGCATATCACATCACATCAGATCACATCACATCCCACCCACAAACACCTGGGCCATACATCATATAACATCCTTCCCACAGACACCTTGGTCACACATCATAGCAAGAATAAGTGTAATAGTGTATCATTAACACGAACTACATCAACCTCGTTCCCTATTCCTACCATGAATAACCTATACCATATATCACATCACGCCACAACACATATTTCCTGAAGAATCCCAGGAGAAAAAATTACATCTCTCTCAAAGACGCAACGGGGAACACATCACATCTCACTCGTAAACACCTATTCTACACATCACTAGTGAAGTAAGAGCAGGGGAGAGGGGGAATATATCCAAATGTATCAATACTATACTGGAAATTAGGGAAAACACTGATAACTTAGAACCTATAAGAATTGGAATTGTAATATAACTCGAGTGGGAAATATATAAAATAACATAAACATACATGATATAGAGATAGAAAACAATACCCATCCAAAGGGTTCACATAAGCCACACTATTTCACACCACACAACCACAATTATACCTCACATCAATTGTAACAATTGTTTCCACCACTAAATGAAACACACAACACAACTAGAACACAAAATAGACAACATTACACTTTCAACTGACATGTTTTGCCACATTTTTTTAATCCATTTACCAAAAATATCAGTTTCCATACCATTATATTAAATTACAAACCCATTAATTTATTCATTGCATTCAAAATCATAATTAATTCCTGTAATTTCCCAGAAGTCCATGATTAGTTTAAATTATGTGGTTATTTCAAGACCAAGCACTTAGACGACACATGATTTCATGGCTGAGTGAGTTGTGAACAATAGTTCTAACTTTGTTATATTTTTAAATAGCACACAGGAGTTATTTCCTTAATAAAGTGGAATAACTTATAAATAGATGACCATATCAATAGTATGAGGGAACTATTGCATTCAGAGTAGTGGGTTTACCATAGGTATGACTTAAGTTTAGTTAGCACAGGTCTCTAGGGAGAAAACCATAAAATGGAATAACTGTATTTAAAATAAATAAACAAAATTATTATTTTTTTAAAATACTTATAACTCATAAATTGGGTTTGAAATTAAAAATTTGAGGCCATCGATGAGCTCATAAGGTCGTGCTTTCCTTATGAAGATACTAACATTGGCCTGCGATGGATAACTGTGGAAAGTAGTTTTGGGACATTACCATAAATAAAATAATTAAATAATGATTATTTTATTTTTCAATAACTCATAAATGGTAACTCAGATTGAAAATCAGAGAGTACTATTGAGTTTTTGAGGGTGTGATTTCCTTAAAAGCGGCATACCTCGGCCTGCACAGGTCGAGGGTAAAAGTTAATTTTAGGGCATTTAAGGAAAATTAAAATAAATATAAAAAGATTATTTTATTTGAAAATGTTTCACTACAACACAATGGCAAGGCAGTAGTTTCATTTTATAAATGAAATAGCATAGAGATGTAACAAATTAGAGTAACAGAAATGATGAAACGCTTTTTCTCCATTATGTTTATTAATAGAGATACAGAATCAGGGGATGAACCAGAAAATTTCTCTAAGGCTCTGTAGGAATTCCATTTTCAAGCAACAATTGACAGAGAATAAGAAATCTCCAATGAATACGGATCACATATCGATCTTCGATGGGACAACTAATCATGATGTCTCTAAATGGATATCCAATGAATATCGAACCCTGACGCTGACCGATCCTTTTTCCAAGTAAGGTGTATATTTAATTAAATTATTTTCCCCATTTTTAAATCTCCCCAATAATAATGAATCAAGCAATGAACAGAGAGATTCAAGGATCATGTATGATAAATGTGGGATGGGTTTAATTTCATGGAATATTCATCAGGAAAATGGATCCCTGTTGAACTTTTGATTTGAATTTAATTATTTTTTAGCTTCCCTTAAATTCATATGTGGACTGATCAAGACTGATAAAAAAATCCCTCATCTGTCCACCTTGGGTGTTCATTGAGTTTCCCACCTCCCTCTCTCTTATGAATTTCAAAATTCACCATCGCAACAACCCGTAAGGAAGTCTAGGATTGCAATGATGGAAATCCATGGTCCAGGTAGAGACCACAATGGTAAGAATAGGTTTTGGATCGACTGTTGCAGTGGTGTAGAAGGAGGCACACATCAATGATTCACTGCGACGGTGGAGGAGGCCCACGACAAGAGGTTATGGATGACACATAGAAGGCCGCTGCTCAGCAAATGTGGCGGTGTAGGGGATGTGCGTGTTGGAGGTGCATCACAACAATGGAGGGAAGGGTCCATGACAATAGTCACGGGTAGTGGATTAGGCTGTTGACAGTAGCATGAGTGCATATGGTTTTCCATGCCACACTGTGTGGCTAGAGGCTATGGTCCAGTTGGACCGCAGGGCCTGCCGCGTCCTGGGCGAATAGGAAAAAACTTCCCAGTGGGTCGGGCTGGGCCCAGTGGGACATTTTGGGTTGGTCTGACCAATTCGGACCGGATTCATACCCCAAAGGCCCCATTTCTATAAAATGGTCATAACATGAAAACAATACATCTTATTGAGAAGACATTTTAGGCGTTGAGACCCCCGCGACGATACAATCCTTTTGACATGCTCCATGTGAGTTTCTATGAAGGATTATTTATGACCAATAGATTGACGTCTAGATTATCCCATAATAAATATCACTACAATCGATAATCCTATGACTGGAAATGATGAGAAGGAAGTGTCGGGAAGGCCTCAGTGGCCTGGTGGACGAGTAACTGTGTGGACCTGTGTGGCCCGGAAGATGAGTAGTCGTGCGGACCTGGGTGGCCTGGTAGACGAGTAGTCATGATACACTGTGTAGCCCGGCATACGATTAGTAGCTGAGAAACTCATTGGAACGACAGATGATTAATAGATGAGAAGACATCAGTGGCATAGAAAATGGACAGTAACCAAGTGGACCTCATCGGCTTGACAGACGAGTAGTAGCTGAGTGGACCTCAGTGGCCTGACAGACTACCAGTAGCTGGGTGGACCATAGTGGACTGGTAGAAAAGCAGTAGCTGATCAGACCTTAGTGGCCTGGTAGATGATTATTAGCCGAGTTAACCTCAGTGGTTGGGTGGATGAGAAGTAATCGAGCATACCTCAGTGGCCTGATAGACGAGTAGTTTCCGAGTATACCTCAGTGGCCCAAATAATGAGCAGACCTTAGTGACTCATCAAGAATGAGTCCCTCAACAGTACAATATTTCAATAATTATGATGAAATAAGTGTACTTTGGGTAGTTCTAGGTGTGTTCTATTTTAGTGGGGCCCAAGGAAGTGGGACCTCTTAGTGAAGTTGTCTGATGAATTAGAGGCTCAAGGAGAGAATCCTCCTGGGGAGAGCATGTGTTGAGCAGAATCTTGTGATAAAAGATTGGTTATAAAATCGAGACTATGTGTCTCAATGAGACCAGATGTATCAATGAAACATAATGAGTATTAGCTGAGTGGACCTTACTTGTTAAAAAGATGAGAAGTAGATGAGTGGAGCTCAGTGGCCCAGAAGATGAGTAGTAGCCGAGCGGACCTAAGTGTCCCCATAGATGAGAAGTAGCTGAGAGGACCTCAGTGGACCGACATATTGTTAGTAGCCAAGTGAACCTCAGTTTCCTAGTGAATGAGCAGAAGTCCAACGGACCTTTGTGGCCTAGAAGATGAGCAGTAGCTGAGTGGACCACAATGGCCCAGTGGATGAGAAAACCTTAGTGGATCATTGTGGATGAGTCCCTCATTACTACAATATGTTTATAATTACAACTTAAGTAGTGTACATCGGGATGTTCTCAATGTGTTCTATTTGGGAGAGGCCCATGGAAGCGTGGCCTCTTAGAGAAGGACTCTGATGACATGGTGGCTCTTGGAAAGAGTCCTTTTGTGGTGAGAATTCCTTGAGTAGAATCATGTGATAATGGATTGGCTGTAACATTGAGACTCCTTGTCTTAATGAGACTGGACATCTCATGGAAACTTAATAGCATATCGAGACCCTATGTTCTCTCATATACACATGGTAGAATTACTCCACGTGGTTACTACCAGATAGATTGAGGAGTGGGACCTCCTGAAATTGAGCATTCTAAGTATGAAACCATATTTCTGGGAGTGGAGGAGACTTTATATCTTAAAATCTATTTAAGAGTATACCTGGATGTTCTTATTATATGTGTTGATGAAATATACCAGTTTTGAGCTGACTGTACCTTCTTGTTAGTGTTTTCTTTTTGGTAATTTACTTTTTCCTTAGGGTCCCTAAATAGTATTGTATTACTCACCCCTGCAAGGGCTTCATCAGCATATGTCATGTCATGTACAGAAGACCGAAACTTTGACAGAGATCGTGGTGATCTAGGACCAGGTGGTGTCTAGTGAGATTGGATAGGGGAGGCATACTTATATGGATTCTAGTAGTTACTATACACCTACCCTTGAGGCAGGGGTTTCTATGGAAGGATTATCAAAGACTGTGTACTCCATTACTTACAGCTTATGTTTTTTTGGTCTTCTATTCCGGCTCATTTTTACTTATAGCTTGTACCTCTACTCTTAGTGGTTGTTTTAGTGGTATGTATGTTCTCCTTTTACTTTTCCGGTTTGTTTTGTGAGTGATCTTTTGTACGGGTACTCAGAAAATTCATCCCACTTGTAGGATTATGCCTTCTACACTAGTCTCCAGCCCCATGCCTTTGGGAGAAGGGGTTGGGGTAGCTGCGACCTAGGCCCGGGGGGATAGGTCTTGAAAATTCCACTAATAGATCAGAAACTAACACAACCACAACACACAACTCTCACCAAAACACCACCCATCCACCATATTCATCGAATCACATCACCCAATCATTCCCACAACACAACAAACACACATCCCATCAATCGCAAAACAAAAACCAGTATGCCACAAACCACTACATCACAACCTCTATGCCAAAACCATTAATCCAAAACCAATTCTCCAAAATCACTGCACAACAACCACTATACCTCATTAACTTCACCTCATACACTTCTCCAAAATCTCTACACCACAAACTCCTTGAACTGTATCACAAAACTACACACAACCCATCCATTCCAACCAACCACTGCATTACTACCTCACGTACAACACAACCAAGATAGTCACTAACAACCCTGCAAAAAACACATAATGTACACAAGGAATCATAGAAATCATAGACACACAAAATAACACATCTTAGATTCACATTTATTATGGGAATTTATCACTTTACAAATTTATATTAGCATCTGTATTATCACAAAAACAAGATGTCCAAGGGAAATAAATTATTAGTCAAATATATGTTCTTTAACATTTTATTTGTGTGTGCACACACACCAACACTATAATGGTAATAAAATCATAATAGATACATTGAAATAATTGCTCTCCACAACTGTTATTTACATAATTGATAACAATCATTCATAATAACATCAAAAATGTATACCAAAGAAATAAAAAATGTATTAATTCCCCATACCCATCAATTTTAGACATGATAATTGATTATTTAACTATGAAAACTTTTAAAAGCCACCCAAAGCCATATAAAACTTTTATATCCTACACATATCATGTAAAACTATGTGAAAAATTACATGTTACCTCAAAGAATATTTCTAATGTCATAATACACCATATGGGGTATAAGGAAATTTATGCATTCAACAACCGCTCACAAAATCCATAGAACAACCTACACTTCATATCCTCTAAAATTATAAATTTGAGTTTATTTCATATCTTAATATGAACCTCTTTAATCTATATTTAATTTTAATTCCCTTTTATAATCATTTGGAATTCATTCATCAAATAGTTCTTATTTACATTGATGGTTAAAGGTCGTTTGGTCATTTTCTCCAAAATAACTTTAGAATGTTGACTGATGTTAAGGTGTTATGAAATGGTCTATTATAACCCAAAATATTAATAACATCATATATATATTTTTTATTATATATATTTTCCTAATCATCTTTGCACAATGGTAGTAGAAAAATAAATCACATTGGTTTGTGGAGGTGGTAGTCCACACATACTCACTACCAACATCACCATTCTCCAATGGATGAATGAGTAAGAACGTATATGATATATTATATCTCAATACTGATAATTATGTCATAAATATTATATATATATATTCATTAATTCCATATTTTTTATGATCTATCTAATGTGGTTATGAAAAACTATTTACACTGTTATGTGGAGATAAAAGTTTATACGTACCCTTAAGCGATGTTTTAATTTTACATAGGATAGAAATGAGATAAAATATATTTATTCCATCATAATAATAACACCTAATTAAATTGAAGATACTTATTTCATCATATTGAAATGGTTATATAATATTTTAAGGAGGTGGAAGAAGGAACATACATGAAAACCCTTGTTAATAGTTATACCTCTTATTTGGAAAACATCATTTGGATTACACATATTCGTTTGGTCAAAACAATACCTCTGAAAATGGGGAGGGATATTGGAAAGGTATTTTAAAATTTATTATTTTAGGTAAATGGATTAAGTGGTGTGATGAAAATATGATTGGAGGTTCCCTTCTACAAGTGAGGTGGGTGGTACACTTATAGTTATCCTCACATATTAAATACAATAAGTGCATAACACAAGAATTAGTAGAACTTAAACAATAAAATTTAGAATATAATGTGAAAAGGTTTAGATTCCCATAATCCAATAGTAATTAATATGATATTTTATGACCTTATCATAAGGTTTTAACCTGAATTAACCTGTTAACCCCCTTTACCATGGTGACAACATTGTTACCAATGTTACTAATCATAATGACCAAAAATTAAATTGAAATAATTAATAAATATTCTCCTACTAATTAAAAAGTTATATACATTTTTCAATATTCAAATTTCACTAGTGGATAAAATTAATTTTAATATAAGTGCATAAAACACAATGAAAACAACATTTTTGTCGAAAAATGTGTTTTAAGCCTAAAAATAATCTTATACAGAAATAATTTCTAAAACTTATTAATTTGGAATTAATTATATATATTTTAATCAAATGGGTATTATTTTTCTATAAAAATAGAAAAAAAATATAATAGGAATGAAAACAAATTACACTTCTGCAAAAAATGGTATTTTCACTATTCACCAAAAAATAAACTATTTCTAAAAAATCCCAATGAATCACCCTAAGATAAATTATAAATTATGAACTAAAAAGTGTATCCATTTAATAAATTTATAATAATAAAATTTTGAAATTTTATTTTAAAATATAACCGTGAAATATTTCTTTTTTAATGTTAAAATAATAGGATTTTCATTATATAATATTCTAGAGATATAATGGTTAACTATTATTGGATTATCTCAGGTATTATACCACCAAAAATTAAATAGTTTTAGGAGAATTTTTGTTATAAGGTACTCCATAAATATCGGAACCCAAACTACCTAGTATATAGAACCTTCTCGTATTTGTTCATTGAACTATGCACGACTCGGATGTGCCTAGAAACCGCGATCCCATTTTCTAGAAAGCTACCAAAAATACATAAATCCCATGTAAAGATCCACCCTATAATAGGATTGTTTATAGAAACATATAGGATAGATTGATAGTTTGGTGAAACAATTTTTAAACCCTAATCATGATCATCATAATTAATTGAAGAGTTGCTAAAGTTATATGAACTCCCTTGACAAGACTATAGGAAAGGTTAGCCCTCAATAAATATGGTAGCCTAAGTATTTTTAAATGAAGAAGTGAATAATGTAGATGGTTTTTTATGGTCTAGTGTATGAATTATGAAAACATCGATAAGACCAAAATAATATATGGGTATTCTATCAGACATTGGGTAGTCTCAAAGTTATAACATAAATAGAATCCTCATGGTTTCATTCTATGGAAAGATGTAATATCTAGGGTTATTCCATGTATTATATGAAATGAACTTCATCAATTCATTCATATTCACATAATTAAAAATATAGTAATATATGAAATGTAACACCCCAAGATTTCATAGTACATTATTTCTTCAAAGTAATTCAATAACGTGCACTACACGTAACATCGAGTTCAAGCACACCATGACTTACCTAACAAGTCGTTCAAAAGCGATTATGAATAGTATTAACTAAATTTTAAACATTATATAATCCTTATAATTTTATAATCCATATTATGAGTTTCTTAGACATAATGTATGAACAAATATATTTTTTTTAGATAAAAGATGTATTTTTCAAAAAATTCAATTTTACCGCCTTTTAATGACGAAGCCTTTTCAAATCCAATATTTGAAACTTTTATATATTCAATTTTACAAAATAAAATTCTTCTTTAGAATTGGGGCATATGAATTTAGTTTCGATAAAGTTTTGATACTTTTCGGATAACTTTCATATTTTGATGAATAGTAATAATTACTAAATTTTAATTAAAACAACTTTTTTATAGAAATAATTAATAGTGATAAATTAAGAATTTGAGTGGTTTTAAATTATATTTAGAATTTATTTTTACAATTTAATCCAATTTTGGTCATTGGACATAATTTCACATTAAACCAGACATAAACAAGTGTCAATATTTTGATAGTTTTTGTTTCTTAAAAACACGCTTTTTGTTTTGACAGCGGGAATTAATTTTAAATTAATAAATGAAACATATATGTTTTGAATTTGGTAAAATATACTTCATTATTGAATTAGTACTATCAAAATTATCTTAGGGTAAATTTTTGGTATTTTTCTGAAAACTTTTAATTTTTGATGAAAAGTGAAAAACACTGAGTTATAGTTAAAAACAGAATTTTTATTTAAATAATTATTTATTTTATTTGAATTATTTAATGTAAAAATAGATACATAATACCTATATAATTTCAATTTAATTCATTGGATTTGGTTTATAATAATTTTAGCTATATAAAAATTTCATTGAACTTTTCACCGTCTTTTACCCACCTCCTAGGAGCTTTTGCAAATTCACATAAAACTTAATTTTACCGCTTCTGTGAGCTGAATTTCAAAAATCTGAGAGACACAGTTAATATCAAGGATTAAAATTTGGTTTAATGAGATGAAAATATTTTTTTGTGAATAGTAACTTTTTACTTTTATTTACCACGGTTAAAAGTAAATAAGGTAATTACCGGTGAAAATGATATTACTATTACCCTCACAATTATCCTAATTCTATTGGAAAATTTTATCTCAACCATAAAAAACCTTATGATAAAATATTATCATTTAGGCCCACTTGGATTAGATTAGGACATTTATTATTATTTAATTCAAAGAAGAGTTAAAAGAGTTAAAATCAAAGTTTAATAACTAAAACATTTTTAATATGGGGTTTTACATAAGATAAATTTGGTTATAAATAATAATTAGAAATCTAAAAATATTTCCTACATCATGGTATTTTATTTATAATTTTTAGACATTAAATAAATAAATTTATTTATGACACAATGATGATGCTTTAATTACCTTATTCTTGAAAGAATCGAATAAATTGTATTATAAATATTAAAATAAATATAATTTAAATGTTTTATGATATCCACGAATTTTCTAGGTGAATATGACAAGTTAGGATTGATTAAATGTAATTTTTTTTTGAAGTAATCATGTTTTTGTTATTTTAACAAAAAAACAAATACCAAATAGTGTCAAAATTGACATAAAATAGTTTTTAAAACAAATATTATATTATTAATTGATATAATGGTCCTAAAAATCTAAGGATTGGCCAAAAGACTTATATAGTAATATATATGAAATTAATGAACCAATTGGGGTTATATTGGAAGTATATTGTATGTTTATTAACCATATAGTGTAAGAATACAAGAATATAGGGTAAAAGTTAAATTACTTAACTTAGAGTTAAATCTAAATGATAAGGTTAAAATGGTAACCTAAACTTGTCTAAAACCTATTGTTTGAGTTTTTTTCAACCTATACCCACCTTGGACATTAAATAATCGACTTTTGATCCATTATAAACTGAATATAAATTTATTATAAAATAATATTTTATGTTTTTTCTAAGGTGTCCCTCACACCTCTTATAAAAGGGCACTCCCGCTTCTCTCTAATTCACACCTTCTAAGACATTTGGCTCGGCCAACCCCTGCCAAAATACCATATCAAATATACTCCCTTAAACCTAGAGGCCTTACTTTATTTACAAAGCCATCCTAAGGAGCCCTTTTGATCAAATCAAAAGGGAGAACCCGAAGAAGAGGTAATGTTTTCACCACCCTCTTTCAAGTTACTTTCTTCTTCAACTTCTTCTTTCATTGTTATTTCCATTATAAAATAATAACTCCAGTATATTCTATATAATGTGATGTTATTATGAATATGGTACAACCATATTCAGTATTCTATCCACCCTTTTAATGACATGTCACCATATGTGCGTACGTACGGCTTACCGTCTCCACATCGTGGTGTAATTGTTATTCAATACATTATTATTTGGATGGGTATAATAATAATGTTTATTTGATGTAAATAATAAATATAACATGATAAGGATTCTGTATATATTATATATCATCCAATTATATATTATATTAATATCAAAATAATGATATTTTCGCTCGTGCGTATGTACAGATTACCGTCTCCACGACGCGATGAGATTCATTTCCAAGTTCACCATTCATCAAAGATTATAAAAATATATATTACTAATAAGTATGTAATATATGACATCAAAATGCTATTGGAGATATATTTATATATATATATATATATATATATATATATTTATGTACTTACATATATCTTATTCACTTACTTCCGTTAATGTCAAGACCCGCCTCCCGGGCCATGAACCTTATCATCTGACCCCATGGGTCTCTTGTAATACCTTGGTTGCCTTCTTAGCACACCATAGGCTATTACTCACTAGGGTCGCTTATCAGACTAATGACTGTCCCCATAGGCCAACACATGTCTTTTCCAGTGTGTTTTGTCCTCACTCACCCACATCCTGGAAACATCCCAAAAGGTCACCCATCATGATCACTACTCCAGGCCCAGCACGCTTAATTGTAGAGTTCTAATCAGACAGGCTCCTGAAAAGGAAGGTGCACCTTGTTGACATGGGTAGTAACATTTAGGCTTTTAAATATCACTTTTTCAGGGGTGTTACAATATCCACCCCTTTAAAGCACAACGCCCTCGTTGTGGACCCCAAGCCTCAAACCCAGGCAGTGCCTATGCACTTCCGGCTGGGTATTGGCTCTGATACCATTTGTCATGACCCGCCTCCCGGGCCATGAACCTTATCATCTGACCCCATGGGTCTCTTGTAATACCTTGGTTGCCTTCTTAGAACACCATAGGCTATTACTCACTAGGGTCGCTTATCAGACTAATGACTGTCCCCACAGGCCAATACATGTCCTTTCCAGTGTGTTTTGTCCTCACTCGCCCACATCCTGGAAACTTCCCAGAAGGTCACCCATCCTGATCACTACTCCAGGCCAAGCACGCTTAACTGTGGAGTTCTAATCAGATAGGCTCCTGAAAATGAAGGTGCACCTTGTTGACATGGGTAGTAACATTTAGCCTTTTAATTCTCACTTTTTCAGGGGTGTTACAGTTAAATACTATATGAAAATGGAAACAACGTTTATGCGTACGTACGGACTACTGTCTCCATAAATGGTGTTTTCCATTTCTTATATACGGCTATTATAAATTTTTATATTCTAAATATATATGATAAATAAATCATGTTTTATATTCTAGAATTATTTAAATCATGATCTAAGTGATACAATCAAGAGTAACATGTTAAAACACGTACGATAAAGAAAGCGATTATTACCCGAAATATTAATATAACATGGAAATTATTATTAAATGGGTAGTATAAATTCATAAATGAATAATTTATGATATCATAAATATTAATATGGTTCTGGTATAATTTAATAACATACTGTAGTCTTCATACAAGAGGTTAAACATACCCTCAACTAAAGGAAAGTGCAAGGTAAGGGGTTTTCATATCACTCCTTATTCCCGTGAGATTCATGCCATATTGCCACTATTACATTTTGTGTGGTGTATGTACTACCCATAATTTTATTCCTTATGTAATACACTTTAATATATGTTTATTTATATATTCATTGTATGATACTTCTTTCATTGGTTGTTTGTTTCGTAAGTTACCAAGTTGGTAAGGGGTTTTTATCTCACTCCTTATTCTCGTGAGATTCATGCCATATTTCCACTATTACATTTTGTGTGGTGTATGTACTACCCATAATTGTATTCCTTTTGTAATATACTTTAATATATGTGTATTTACATATTCATTGTATGATACTTCTTTCATGGGGTGTATTTTTCGTAAGTTACCAAATTGGTAAGGGTTAATTTTAAAATCACTTTATTATCCGAGGTTGTTTTTACGTATGTATCTACTGGGACATATTTATTATCCATGTCAATGGTTTATGAAAGAGATTTAAAATGGATTATTTTAAGGTACTTTTTACTAAAACATCATTTCAAATGTTTTAAATATTTATTCTTCTAAATCATTCTCATTAATGTCCATTTCTTCAAAATGGTTTTTATGGATTTATTTATATGGACATGAATGTTTTTAAAATGTTAATACCTTTCAAAAGTTTCAAAGTGGTATGGGACACTTTGATTCAAAAAAGTCTCTAAATGGATTCTCTTCCAAATTTCGTGACTTTTAAATGTTTTCATGAAAAATAGATATTTCTCTCAAAAATATGAAAATCCAGTGCAAATGTATACGTATTTAACGCAAGCTTAAAAATGTTTTCAGAAAACCCGAATCTTGAGTGTGGTAGATAGGAAGGGATTTGGCATGGACCCATCATGGCCTGTAATTAGTCGAGAAGTCTCAGAATTAGTTATTTTGTTTTCAGAAGCTTTCATAACATTTTCAGAAAAATAAAATTAAGTATATTTGAGCAATTTTAAAGGTAAGTATCTTCTAAAAAAATTACATCGGTAGGTCTCATGAGACAAACTAGGATCTTGGCATGAGGCCTTGACAAAATATTATTTGTAGTATTGGCATGAGGCCTTGGCTACGTGGTTATGATAGTCTGGCCTTATACATTCCATCATTATGAAAGTGGTTATTGATATTTCATGTGATTATTCGATTAGTAGAATATCAATGTGAATAAGTAAATGGAATTATTTCATTTTATTTCTTCCATATTATGCTGAAGTTCATGTTTAAAAGGCTTCTTTTTTTGTTTTATACATTTCCTTAAATTTTTATGCCTATTTTTGAAATTTTCCACTATACTTCTTACTCTTACTGAGAGTTTGAGGGTACCCCTTTCTATGTTTTATTTTCCCAAGATTCTAATAAGTGTATTATGATTGATATGTTGGGTTAAGCAAGGGGAATAATGGTGTTCATAAAGGATTATTTATGTTGTTTTGTATGTTATAAAGTGTAATGTAACATTCATGTATGTAATCTATTTTTCAAGATTGCTAAATCAATCAGTCCATTGGGAATTGATTCCTTGTAATCATGCCAATGTATTAAAATAATGTATCGACTCTTGGTAACTGGGGTCGGGGCATTATAGTTGGTATTAGAGAAATTTTAGCAATAACCTTGGAAACTAGATTTAGATAAACTCTGATTATAGCACATCACCTTAAGATAGACTTTGAGGATTAGTATAGAATAACTTCCTATAATTTTGGTATTGTAGAGATTTTGTGAGTTTTCCAAGCTAAACATCCCTTTCTGGATACGAGAAGGTAGAGGCGGCTCGGGAATTGGTGCACGAAAATGGGCCTTGATGCACTCTTTGTTACGACACTCCCGGGGGATATGCTTAGG
Source organism: Viscum album (assembly GCA_963277665.1). Lineage (NCBI taxonomy): Eukaryota > Viridiplantae > Streptophyta > Magnoliopsida > Santalales > Viscaceae > Viscum > Viscum album. The sequence goes on along the minus strand of OY728159.1, from coordinate 530,179,262 downwards.
ATAATTATCATTTTATTTATAATCCATTATGAAGGGTTTATGAGTATATACTTCCTAAATGAATTTTTTTTATGATTATGGATTATATCCATAAACTTTTCAATTTATGTTAGGTATTTTACAAGTTTGGAATTATTCATTTCGATTCATAAACTGACCTAGTTTATGCTATTATATAGAAATGGCACCTAGTAGAGGGAATGTGAACTCCAATAATACGAATGATCCGAAGAGTAAGAAGGATCATATCTTTCACGGTATTAAGCCAAAATTTAGAATGGAAATAGTCTCCCATGTATTCTCAACATATAAATAAATAATATCATGTGTTAATAAGATATGTAAAGATTTCTCCAAGTCCTGTGGCTTTGAAGGGATGCAAGAGAAGAAAAGTATAGAAGATAGAAATATGGATAAAGGGAAGAGGTAAAAGAAGAATTTTCCCATATGTGATAACTATGGGAAGAAACACCCTAGAACTTTCCTGAAAGGAATGGGAGTTTCATATAAGTGTAGAGAAAAAGGACACCATGTACATAACTGCAAGGGTAAGAAAAAGGTTTCAAATGTACAGTGCTTTGTCTGTAAAGAGTTGGGACACTACGCGAACCAATGTCCAAATCATCAGAGTATGCCCCAAATGATGCTATTGGATAATAATCAACTTATGATACTACCATAGATGAGGAGGAATGATTAGATTTCATATGTTGTTATTAAAGAATTATGTCATTTGAGTTTTGTATCAACGATGTACTGGTTATAATAATTATGGAGTATATAAGGATTGTACTGCAGTTCTATTTCATTAAAGACTTGAAATTGTGTGGAACTAAGAAAAGTGACTCAATAGCAGGTTAAATTTTTGAAAAATATATGGTTGAGAGAAAGATAAACCATAATATGGTTCCGATATCGAGGTAATGATTTTGGAATAATACATGATTGATTTGGAGAAATTATATTGGATATTCTTGATTACCTTGAAATTGATTAATGATTTGTATATTCCACCATTGTTGGAGTTTACAACATTTTTTGATATAAGGAGTATATCCATTATTCTATAAAGAATAAGGGATCATGAATGTAATCAATAAGGTTTTATGGTAATTCAGGATATTGGGTTGTTTTAAAAGAATAAATGATGTAGGTGTTCACATGTTATTATCCGGAAAAAAGGATCTTCATTGTCTTTACATTCCTTATAAATTTTGGACTGTGAGTTTGGACAGAAGTATTTTGGATAATTCGAGTTTAATATTATTTTTGGAGTGCCATAAAAGGACAACCTGGAGGTTTGGCGGCAACCTGTCGCGTCCGGCAGGGCCGCGAGACTTGAACCCGCAACTGAAGGGCGAAAAGGGTGTATCACCTACCACTGGCCCACGTGATGTCCTGGATTAAAAAATGTAGCCTTTTAAAAAAAAATATGGTAGATGAATTATAAATTAATTTTTTTAACCCTATAGGAATAGGATAAATAGAATATTATTTTTATGTTTTATTATCTTTTAGAGTGAAAGATGAGTTTGTGGTAAAAATAAGTTAGACGATCGGACTCTACGTGCCAAGTATATATTTTTATTCTTCTCTTATTCTATGAATAAATTAATTATTATACTTTAGTTAAGGGATCTTAAAACAAAAAAAATTGTTATCCTAATACCACATGTTTTGTTGAAACGATGGTATTTCAAATCATCATAGATTGATGAATTTAAGGCCCTCAATTTTACACTTGTTTGTGATTGGTGAACTCAATCACTACCTATAAATATATACATTTTTTCTCCAATTATGTGTCTCTAATTTCCACCAATGTTCTCCTAATCGAGATCATAATTTGGTGGTGAATTTTTCATTTCCCTTTCCCTCTTATTAAGACTAAATTTTATTAACCTAATTTCTGATGTGGGTTTTCCCAAAGGTATTTTCTATTTTCAATCTTTTCCGAAAAATAATTTCGAATTGCAAGGATTCAATTTATTGAAGGAGGTAATAATGTAACACCCCAAGATTTCATACTACGTTATTTCTTCAAAGTAATTCAATAACTTGCACTACACGCAACACTGACTTCTAGCACACCATGACTTACTAAACAAGTCGTTCAAAAGTAGTTATGAATAGTATTAACTGAATTTTGAACTATATATAATCCTTATAATTTTAGAATCCAGATTATGATTTTCTTAGACATAATTTAAGAACAAATACATTTTTTCAGATAAAAGAAGTATTTTTAAAAAAATGCAATTTTACCGCCTTTTAATGGCGAAGCCTTTTTAAATCCAATATTGGAAACTATTATATATTCAATTTGACAAAATAAACATCTTCTTTAGAATTGGGACATAATAATTTAGTTTCATTAATGTTTGGTACTTTTTAGATAACTTTCATATTTTGATGAATAGAGAAAATTACTAACTTTTAATTAAAAACAACTTTTTTATAGAAATAATTAATAGTGATAAATTAAGAATTTAAGTGGTTTTAAATTATATTTAGAATATACTTTTACAATTTAATCCAATTTTGGTCATTGGACATAATTTCACATTAAACCGGACATAAACAAGTGTCAATCTTTTGATAGTTATTGTTTCTTAAAAACACGCTTTTTGTTTTGACAGCGGGAATTAATTTTAAATTAATAAATTCAACATTTATGTTTTTAATTTTGTAAAATAGACTTCATTATTGAATTCGGAATATGAAATTTAGCTTCGGGTAAATTTTTGGTATTTTTCTGAATGCTTTTAATTTTTGATGAATAGTGAAAAACACTGAGTTATAGTTTAAAACCGAATTTTTATTTAAATAATTATTTATTTTATTTAAATTATTTATTGTCAAAATAGATACATAATACCTATATAAGTTCAATTTAATTCATTGGAATCAGTTTATAATAATTTTAGATATATAAAAATTTCGTTGAACTTTTCACCATCTTTTACCCACATCCTAGGAGCTTTTGCAAATTCACATAAAACATAATTTTACCGCTTCTGTGAGATAAATTTCAAAACTATGAGAGACAAGGTTAATATAAAGTGGTAAAATGTGGTTCAATGAGATGAAAATTATTTTTGGTGAATATTAACTTTTTACTTTTATTTACCACAGTTTAAAATAAATAGGGTAATTAAGGGTAAAAATAATATTAATATTACCTTCACACTTGTCATAATTCTATTGGAAATGTTAATTTCGACCATAAAGAACCTTATAAATAAAATATTATCATTTAGGTCCACTTGGATTAGATTAGGACATTTATTATTATTTAATTCAAAGAAGAGTTAAAAGAGTTAAAATCAAAGTTTAATAACTAAAACATTTTTAATATGGGGTTTTATATAAGATACATTAGATTATAAATAATCATTAGAAACATAAAAAGATTTACTACATCATGGTATATTATTTATAATTTTTATACATTAAATAAATTTATTTATTTATGAAACAATGATGATGCAGTAATTACCATATTCATGAACGAATCAAATAAATGGTATTATAAATATTAAAATAAATATAATTTCAAAGTTTTTATGATATCCACGAATTTTATAGGTGAATATTACATTTTATGATTGATTAAATGAATTTTTTTTGAAGTAATAATGTTTTTATTATTTTAACAAAAAACAAATACCAAATAGTGTCAAAATTGACATAAAAACGTTTTTAAAACAAATATTATATTATTAATTGATATAATGGTCCTAAAAATATAAGGATCGTCCAAAGACATATATAGTAATATATATGACATTAATGAACTAATTGGGGTTATATTGGAAGTATATTGTATGTTTATTAACCATATAGTGTAAGAATACAAGAAGACACGGTAAAAGTTAAATTATTTAACTTAGAGTTAAATCTAAATGATATGGTTAAAATGGTAACCTAAACTTGTCTAAAACCTATTGTTTGAGTTTTTTTCGACCTATCCCCACCTTATACTTTAAATAATCAGCATTTTAGCCATTAGAAACCAAATATTAATTTATTATAAAATAATATTTTACGTTTTTCCTAAGGTGCCCCTCACCCCTCTTATAAAAGGGCACTCTACCTTCTCTCTAATTCACACCTTCTAAGCCAGTTGGATCGGCCATCCCCTGACAAAATACCATATAAAATATCATCCCTTCAACCTAGAGGCGTTCCTTTAGTCATAAAGCCAACCGATGGAGAACTTTTGAATAAATCAAAAAGAAGAACCTGAAAAAGATGTAATGTTTTCACCACCCACTTTCAAGTTCCTTTCTTCTTCAACTTCTTATTTCATTATTATTTCCATTCTAAAATTATAACTCCGGTATATTATATATACTTTGATGTTATTATAAATATGTTACAACCATATTCAGTATTCTATCCACCCTTTGAATGACATGTCACCATACGTGCGTACGTACGGCTTACCGTCTTCATGTCGTGGTATAAATGTTATTCAATACATTATTATTTGGATGGGTATAATAATGATGTGTATTTTATGTAAATAATAAATATAACAATATACATATTATGTATATATTATAAACCATCCAATTATATAATATATTAATATAAAAAGAATGATATTTTTTCTCGTGCGTACGTACGGATTACCGTCTCCACGACGCGATGAGATTCACTTCCAAGTTCTCCATTCATCAACGATTATAAAAATATATATTACTAATAAGTATGTAATATATTAAATAATAATTATACTATATATATATATATATATTTATTTATATAATTACTTATGTACTTACATATATCTTATTCAATTACTTCCGTTAAATGCTATATGAAAACGGAAACAGTGTTTATGCGTACGGATGGACTACCGTCTCCATAAACGGTGTTTTCCATTTCATATATACATCTATTATGAATTTTTATATTCTAAATATATATGATAAATAAATCATGTTTTATATTCTGGAAGTATTTAAATCATGATCTAAGTGATACAATCAAGAATAACAAGTTAAAACACGTACGATAAAGAAAGCGATTATTACCCGAAATATTAATATAACATGGAAATTTTTATTAAATGGGTAGTATAAAGTCATAAATGAATAATTTATGATATCATAAATATAAATATGGTTCTGGTATAATTTAATAACATACTATAGTCTTCATACATGAGGATAAACATACCCTCGACTAAAGTAAAGTGCAAGGTAAGGGTTATTCATCTCACTCCTTATTCCCGTGAGATTCATGCCATATTGCCATTATTACCTTTTGAGTGGTGTATGTATTGCCCATAATTGTATTAATAGTGTAATAATCTTTAATATATGTTTATTTACATATTCATTGTATGATAATTCTTTCATGGGTTTTATGTTTCGTAAGTTTCCAAATTGGTAAGGGGTTTTCATCTCACTCCTTATTCCCTAGAGATTCATGCCATATTTACACTATTACCTTTTGTGTGGTTTATGTGCTATCCATAATTTTATTAATTGTGTAATACACTATAATATATGTGTATTTACATTTTCATTGTATGATACTTCTTTCATGGGGTGTATTGTTCGTAAGTTATGAAATTGGTAAGGGTTAATTTCACAATATCTTTATTATCCGAGGTTGTTTTTACATTTGTATCTACTGGGACATATTTATTATCATTGTCCATGTTTTATGAAAGATTTTTCAAACGGATTATTTTAAGGGAATTTTTACAAAAACATCATTTCAAATGTTTTAAATATTTATTCTTCTAAAACTTTCTCATTAATGTCCATGTCTTCAAAATGGTTTTTAAGGATTTATTTATATGGACATGAATGTTATTAAAATGTTAATACCTTTCAAAAGTTTCAAAGTGGTATGGGACACTTTGATTCAAAAATGTCTCTAAATGAATTCTTTTCCAAATTCTGTGACTTTTAATTGTTTTTGTGAAATAGAGATATTTCTCCCAAAAATATGAAAATCCAGTGCAAATGTATACATATTTAATGCAAGCTTAAAAATGTTTTCAGAAATCCCAACTCTCGAGTGTGGTAGATGGGGAGGGATTTGGCGTGGATCCATCATGGACTATAATTATTCTACTATTCTCAGAATTAGTCATTTTGTTTTTAGAATCTTTCATAATGTTTTCAGAAAAACACTAGAGTATATTTGAGCAATTTTAAACGTAAGTACCTTCTAAAAAAATTGCATCGGTAGGTCTCATGAGAAAAACTAGTGTCTTGGCATGATTCCTTGACAAAATCTTATTTGTAGTATTGGCATGAGGCCTTGGCTACATGGTTATGATAGTCTGGCATTATGCATTACATCATTATGAAAGTGGTTATTGATATTTCATGTGATTATTTGATTAGTAGAATATCCATATGAATAAGTAAATGGCATTATTTAATTTCATTTCTGCCATATTATGTTGATTTTCATGTTTAAAATGCTTTTGTTTTAGTTTTATGAGTTGCCTTAAATGTTTATTCTTATTTTTGAATGTTTTTGCTGTATTTCATACCCTTACTGATCATTTGAGCTCACCCCTTTCTATGTTTTATTTTCCCAGGATTCCAAGAAGTGTATTATGATTGATATGCTGGGTTAATCCAGGGGAATAATGGTGTTCATAAAGGATTATTTATGTTGTTTTGTATGTTATAAAGTGTAATGTAACATTCATGTATGTAATCTATTTTCCAAGACTGCTAAACTGATCGGTCCTTCGGGACTTGATTCCTTGAAATCAGGCCAATGTATTAAAATAATGCATCGACTCTGGGTAACTGGGGTTGGGGAGTTACATGAAATCCCCTAGTTCATATTGATCATTAAAAAAACATGATTCACTATTCATGGAACATAAAGAAAACTAAAAAATGGAAAAGTATGGTTCAAAATGTGGTAATCCTATAGATACCATGCATTAATCACATCTATGTTCAAGTTACACCTAGTAATGATAAAATATTTGTGAAAAAATGGTCTGAATACTTAAACATCATAAAATAACCAACTAGGTAAAAAAGAACCATATGTATGATAAAATTTAATCTAAAAACCTTACTGATGGAGACATATTCATGTGGATATTAGAAATCACATACTAATCTCACAGTGGCCATTTTTGGGGGGAAATTTGGAAGAGTCGGTCATGCCATGGTTTATTCACATAATTGAAATCCGTTATCCAATGAAGAACAAAAAGAAATGAAGTGAGTTGAACCATATTTATAAAGGATTGAAGGACCCTTTATCTAACCTACACAGTCTCCATGTGTACTTCAAGCTTCACAAGGGAACCATGTGACTGTTCACTTAAAACTATGTATCTTCCTAATATGGAATGCGATTTACATGACATTGCCTATAAATTCCTAGTTTTTCATTCTAGTATGACACACAAATATAGAAATGTAGAGATTATACATAGACACGATGGGGAATATAGAATCATAGGGACCATTCATATAATTTCATAGAAAACATTATATCAAATCCCATGAGGTCCTTTTTGTAAAGTCCCTTTCATATGGTTTTATTGAAATACTATTAAAAAAACCTCCCCTATCCATGGATGTTTTATGCACATAGTGAACATGGAATATTCCTTGAGAAGCACACACCATAATCCCTCCCTCAATCATATCCTAAGTGGATTAGTCCACTCCACATGGCTTTCTTGAAGATGATCAACCCTCATGAGTTTCCCAATTGGACTAGTCCCCTGTCTGGATCCCTAGGGGGGACACATCCCTCATGAGGTCCCCAAGAGGTTCAGTCCCTTGTGAAGTTATAAATTACATTTAATGGAATCTATCATGATCTAACCACCCATATTGGCATCTACCGTGAGATGACAACACTGGCCGACCTCTGGTGTAATCCTACAATGTAGATCAATTCCCCTCACAATCTAACCATGTGACTAGCCTCCACTGAAAGGTAACCGCATGGGATAATGTTTTTGGGGGTGTATAAGCACCTCCTTATTCAAATTCATGGGATGTTTAACCACCGTATAAACACCTTTTCAATGGAATCCCCAAAAAAGGATAAATCAGGGCCTCTTTCAAAGCCACAAGATAGAATTGATTGTGCTATCCGTCATGCTCAAGTTAGCCTCATCCAATAACACATTCCCTAAAAAAAGTTACTTCCTGATTATCATAGCTAATGTATGGGGCCCCAGGGTATTTTCAATCTTTATTCCCTTTGGTAATGAGGTCCATAATTATAAAGGTTGTGAAAAGAGCTCTCCTAGGTTATCATTCCCATCCTGCATCCCAATTCAAAACTGATGGTCCATACAATAATGTTCTTTCATTATTATCATAAGAACCAAGATAATTTTATCTACTAATATCATCATTATAAATTATTAGAGAAGATGATGAAATTGAAATTGAATTGGGAAACATCCATACCATCTATGCTCGAGTACTGACAGGGAAACACCCATTCAGACGTATACCCTACTCAAGCTCTACCAATACTTGAGAATTTTTTGGCCACCAATTAGGTTTAATACCCAAACCATCACACCCTCTTTAATGATATATCCCAATTAATTAATTAAGTATTGTCACCAATGGAATAACCAATGCATAAGCCCCTCCCAATTCTCTATTGTTTCACCTTTAATGACACAAAAGTCCTTATGTCGTGGTGATAAATTACATAACCAAAATCCTAGTAGTAAATTGTAAAGATATATGACAATGACCTTAACACATTATACTAAAGAATACAATATTGTCCTATCATCCTACCATGAACTATTCAACTCAAAATACATGGGATTCTATTCCTATTAAATAGGATACATATGATACCTCATAGAGATTCAAACCCAACAACATCATACTCCATAAACATCCTCATGTGTTCATATTCCTCATGAATCAATTTACCCTTTACTCATAGAGATATATTCCCTATAAGCTCAGATGTCCCCTCACCAAGACTATAATCCTTAGAAAATCAACATATTTAGTCCATACTCCTAATGATGTTATATCCTAATTGTAAATCTATATTCCAATTATCCCAGTCAACCATCTAGTTGGGCCATATTCCTAATGAAACCATGCCCCAAATGGAGGTCCATTTCCCATCTAGGTGTCACCATATCTTCTTTATTGTTCAATATTCTAGATGAAACCATGCTTTTAATAATATACTATATTATTTCTAGGAAAAATAATCAATCACCTCATCGAGACATTTTCCATATGTAACCAACTTATCCTCTTTGGGCCATATTCCCATCAACATTAACCTGAATGGACCAGTCCCGAATAATCCCCAAACAAACCATTGTTAGATTCCTTTTACCTTATCAACTAGTTTTCATGATTTCAAACTACTAGGAAGTTCTCATGGTTGCACAGACTTAAAAGACACCATTGTGGTCCTTATTACATAACATTAAAATGTTCAATGTGTCCCATTAAGTGGAACCTAGCTACATGTCTTCTAATTTCATCAATAGAGATATATATAAAACCCCTTTGAAGGGATAAATACCAACTCTAAAAATAACTATCACCTACATGGATGGTTTTCAACATGAGAGTAACTAGCTATAGGACATAAAACCAAAGCATCTCTAAATAGTAAAATAAATATGGAGCACCTATGATACACACATGCACACAAATATTTATATATATATATATATATTCACATATCAAAATTTTAAATAAAACCACAAGCATATGGGTCACCAATACCACACTATAATTTAGGAATGATTCATTTATATGAATTAAATTTATACTAGAGTACAATAGTAGGCAAGAATACCATTAAAAGGGGGTGTGAAGACAAAATTTTAACCCTATTAACAAATGTTAAATTCCAAGGTGTCACTAGAAAAGTCATATTGATAGCCATTGTTTGGAAATTAGATCTTCCCTGACTCAAAAATAACTATGGTGTTGTTTCACATTAGTGGTTTCCACTAGAAACTACTTATCTATAGATCTTTATATTTTTCACTCAAGGGGAATGAAAATGTAACACCCCATGATTTTAGTAAAAATTTCTAGTTAAGTAAATGCTGTTTGTAATAGATTGTATCACATGAAACACTAAACTAAAATGAATCACGATTTGTTTTATTTAGATAAATTATTATAGTGTAAGATAAACATTTATAAATTATAATAATAAAAAATTAAACATCAATCAAATTTTACAATACGAATACATCTATAAGTTAATAAAAGACCATAGAAAATATTTCTTTATTATCAAGGTTTCACATTAAGATACCCTAACTGAAACAATAAAAATATGGAAGAACATTAGAAAAATAATATACATTTTGATGGAGAAGTAAGTAGTATGGATTAGTTTAGTGATGTTTGTAATTATATATATTGGAATGAAATATGACCATTATATATATAGACATTGAAATTATGGTCATTGGAAATAAAATCATTTTATATATGGTTGTTACGTATTCTTGTATCCAATTAGTATACTAATGTTGTGTAATATTTACGAAAAATTGAAAATAATATAATTCATTAATAATAAAGAATTATATAACAAAAAAACTTGATAATATTTAATTAATATATTTTATTGAAAAAAATTATGGGTTACATGTTATTAAAATTATTATCAAGGAATGATTTTATGTTTGAAAAAAATTAAAATAAATTAATTAATAACTTCATATTAGTAAAATTTAATTTTTAGAAGATAAATAATTAATTTTATGGGAATGTGATTAAAATAATTTAATGTCACCACATACATGTTTTCAAATATTTTTTTTAAGTATTATTCATTATTATATAATTATATTTCACTCATCACTTTTAAATGATGAATCTAATGTAATGTTTTAGTTTTTTTATAAATTCACTATCACTTATATAAATATAAATTAATTAGAAATAATATTAAGAATATTTAATATATAAAAATAATTTCTTTATAATTTTTTTTATATATAATTTATTTTTTCATTTAAAATAATAATTTATCACATTTTAAAATATAATTATATCAAATAGTTCCAAAATTATAATCAATACATCATAATTATTAATGATTTAACGTTTCAATTTTATAGATACAAATAACATATCTAGGTAAAAATTGAGTTCCCATGATGAAGGTAAAATGAGATAAAAAAGGGTTAATTTAAGTTTTCATGTCTAAAAATATTATAAAAACCAATCCATAAATGTGTGGATGAGAGATTTATTAAAAACAAATTATCCCAATTCTTATATTTGTTCACATTGTATAAACTTTACTTTTAATATAAAAACCATTTACCTTAATGAATGAAAATTTTCAGAAAGTCCGATAAAACTCACCTTTAAAATGACCCCTTATATAACCCTCCAAAAATAGTATTTTACGTCCATTTTATCTTAAATACCATGTCATTTAACTTTTACTGAATAATTTTTAAAAAATTGGTAGCCTATCACTCTAATAATTAATACAAATTCATTCCTTCTGAATGAAATTTTATTGAGAAGGAGAGAGTTCATCAAAGAGGTTAAAACACTTTTATTGAATTCAGGGTAATGGTAAGATTTTTTTCATCTTAATTTTCTCCCATTAAGTTGTGTTCAATATTCAAGACCCTATATTCTTTTCTAGTGTGTATAATTATTCATTAATGTTTAATGATATATTTTTTCATGTAATTTAATGGATTTACAAAGTATAACATGCTTTGTTTCAATGAAATTTTATTTAAAAGTAACTAAATCTATAATGGGATTTTCTCCAATCGCACGTTAAACCTAAGATTGTATATTTATTAACTTAACGTTGGGAAAGGTATTTATTTTTTATCCCTCAAACACTATCCATTTTTTCTTATTGGATTATTTTTTCTATTTATTTGTCTTCTTGAGATTTTATCTCCCTTTGGCTCATGATGAAAGTCATCTTTCCATTTATGTCTCTTAGTAATTCATTTATAGATTCCAAATATTTTGTTAATTTAATGATAATTATCACATTTTTGGGTTTATAGAATAAATAATGATTAATTTGTAAAATTTATATAAATTTAATGTTTTATTTGTTTTTATTCACTACAAGAATTTATTGTAAAATCCATCGATTAACTATGCTTATCTTAATTTTTAGTTACCCTTTTGACTATAGTGTGTGCCATCTGATGGTCTCCTAACTAAGTCTGTAAGGGTATCTAATATGTGATGTGTGAAGGTGATAAATCATCTTCATGTAATATTAGTGATCAAGTTTCCTAAATTTTGTGTCGTAAAACTATAAATACGTAAAGGTATTCAACCAACAAACCCTCAGCTGTATAAGGGTTATTAAGGCACTACATTAAGGTGTTAGGAGCTATGTTTGGGTGAGATTGTGGATATGAAACTATGGTATCTATAGTTTTTTAATTTAGTGTGGTGTGTTCAAAATAGTCACACAATTTCACCATGGCTATTTCATAAGTTATTTTGACTGAGACATCCACCAATTCTAGTCGAGAAGTTCAAAAATGAGTAAAGAGGATCACCAAAGGGAATAGAGAGAAGGATACTCAAAAGTGATGAGTTGAACAAAAAAATTGATAGTCAATTATCCTTATGGCATGTTTGAGTCCATGGTCTAGGGAAACCATAAAAATAACATAGATAGGGTCACCATGCTTTAGATATCATTCCTTGACCATTATGTGAGATCAATATCCCTGGATAACAAACATCATTATTGTTCGAGGGAGGGAGTTTCTTTTCTAGAGTTATTTTACAATCATTATATTTATTTATCCTATTATAAGAACTAAAATAAATCTTATATTAATTGTTGTAGGAATTATCCCTATTTTTAATAACATTGACCTCATTTTACTTATATTCAATATTCTTTACCTTAATTTTTTGAGTCATGCTGTTGTTTTATTATGTATTGAATAGTTTTGGTTAGTGAAGTTATATACTAATTGGAATTAAGAATAATATTGAACAACATTAATAGTTCCTACTATGGGTTAGTAACAACTGAACCAAAGAGGGTGTGGTGTGAGAGGTCTTAATCCACACCTGAGGTTTAATATTGATATTTTTTATTACAATTATTTCATTTTCCTAAACTATTGGAAGAATTAGTATTCTTATAAAAAATTCTTGGTGTCTGTTTTATTTTTTAATATTTCAAACATTTATATTTATATATTAATAACATTTGCATTTAAAAACCATAATTATATTAGTATATTATTTATATGTATAATATTTAGAGTATAAATAGCTACATCATAATCTCTGTGTTATATAAGTGGCCTCCATATGAGTTCAATCCTTAGTTTTTTCACTATAGTCCATGCTTATTTAAAAAGAAATTTATTTATCTGGGATATACAATAAATATTTTTTGTGTAAAATTGGAACAATTTATAGGGAGGAAAAACACTTACACACACTGTTTTCATAGAAAAAAAAGAAATTGTAAATTTCAAAAAACTCAAAAACAAACATATAATTTCATTTCCTATATTTTATTTTATAGGAAAACATGAAATTTTATAGTTATTTCACATACACTCAAACTAATTTTGGGTCTACTAGGGAATATTCATTGCATGTGTTAACAAAAAAATAACATTCAGTTATTATTAAAAGGGAATAAAAATATGATCATTTTTCATTTTTACAGGATCAAACCTTTGTTGTGGGAGAAACAAGAATACAAAATTGAGGATGAAGTAAAGATAATTCCACCTAATTTCATAATTCAAAGACATTATGATCACTTTAGTGAGATAACTAATGATATATTTAACATATATCGATTATATTTTGAAGAGTATCCTAATGAATATGTTCTAACTGAAGTACTTGTGGGTGTTTAATATGATTTGGATAAATATTGTGTATACTTTATTGAAGTTGAAAAGGTAGGTGAATATACAATATTTGATAATGAAATATCAAAACATCTATACCATGTCTCTTTATTTGTAAGATAATACCACCCATGTTGTGGGATTTAAATGATGATTATCAAAGACTGGCTAATTTCCACCATCCATGATGAACCTACACTATATAACACTAAATAATAAATAATAAATTTAATGTGATCCAATTAAAAGAGAAAATACTATATTGAACTCATTTTATTGATTCTTATTGATTTAATTATTTTCAATTTGACCTTTTTTGGGAAATTTCATTCATTTAACTTTTTTTTATAATAGTACTTATGGAGCATTCCTTGGTTGATGAATTAGAAGAGGCCAATGAAGTAGTGACCAAACTGAAAGAAGAGGGCCCATATATTTTCCTCCCCTACTGTGTAAGTTTCACTAAATTTGGATATGTATGGAATTTAAGTATTCTATTCATTATTTACTGTGAAACCAATATTAAATAAAGTGAATTAGAAGGAATATGATGTGGTGGTTAAAATTATACAATCCATATCCTCTAAAAAAACAAGGATATCACATTGAAACTACTAGATAGAGGTAATAAAAAACCAATACCCACTTGGGGGTTGAAACCAATTTATATTCCATCTATTCCCTTTGTCTTTTTCTTTGTATGTTTTGTTATTACATTAATTTAGGATTAATGTACCAGCAACTAGAAGCATAATTTAATGATTTCACTAAATAATAAATTCAGGTTTCATCATTCCTGCCATATAGTTCTTTTTACCTGGACATTAAATCTCTATGAGCATTAATAAAGGGTAGTTTGATTATAAGTATGGGGGATTTTAACTTATTTTGATTATTTTTTTCTTTTTTATTTAAATAATTTTTCATTTTCTATTTTCTATTTTAAATTTTAGAGTATTTTTTTAGATTCTTGAGCTAAATTAAATAATTTTTAAAATTCAATCCATCGTGGTATTTATGTAACACTAATTGATTTGAATATTTTAGGATTTAAATTATTATTCAAAGGATTTTTTTCCTTATTTACAATAATTCCATTTTAGAAAATTTGATTGATTATGAAACACTTATGCACCAGTGTTATCAAATTTGAATGTCTTTCTCAATCAGAGAGGTTTTTAAACCTTTTTAGATACTCATCACATTACACTTTTTCATCAAAGTTGCATGGTTCCATTTTCTATAACTTCTATTTTTCTCTTTTCTAAATCTATTAGAGTTCATGGATTTTGTCAGGTATGTTTGAGACATAATTTTAAAATCACCTTTTTACATTCAACACTAATTTTATATTATATTTACATATAATGTTTATTAATCCCCTAATATCCTTGAAATAAATTTTTTATTCCTCAAAATTTAGAACTATTTAACCCTTTACAACCATATTTATAAGTTAAATGCAAGATTATAATTGAACTCAGGTGTGGGATAATTATGGTCGTGTTAATCTGATGTAATTTTTTTTCTTCATAATTGGAAAATTATTGAATCTTTTTATGGTATTTTGGGTATATTATTAATGATGGAAATATAGGGGTGACCAAATATCATTATAAATATAGGTTGGAAGTTCACCACTATTTTAAGAACAAAAGTACCTATCTTCCCTAAAAAACAAATTTGAGAGGAAATTATGAATTCTAAATTAACAAAATAAAGCTGTTGATATAAGGGGAGAGGTAAGAAATATTTCTCAAATAATAAAATGTTCACGTGTGGAATACCTATATAAGAATAAAGAGGGTATGTAAGATTATTTTTTAAATTGTATTTAGGAGAACACTTTTCATTAGAAAATCTATTTTCATTTATTTACTTCACTTTAGAACCTAACCCTCCTCCTTCTACCTCTGATTTTTTTACATTTAAAACCTTCCAAACCATATAATTTAAACCACCCATGTACAAAATCTCATGACGGACACATTTATGACTCTTTTATAAGGATATAATAGGTATATAACTAGACTTAATAGATAATTCAAGCCTTGGGAATGAGAAAAATTCCATATAAAAAATCTTTAGTAAGATAGAAATTCATTTTCAAGGAGGTAGGTACAAAATAAACGAACGGATTAATGTGAGATTCAATTTAATTTTATAATTAGTGATGATTTAGTGAATTTTTATCCATGTATTATGAATGATATTTTCTATAGGTGTGAGAATTGAGTGGTGATGACTTTTATTAATTTTAAATTTTGTTTTAACCTTAGAATATATGATAACCTAAGAGTAAAATGGTAAACTATAGGGGATATTGAATCTCATATTTTTATATATTTTTCTTGGTAATTAAATAAATATATCCCCACCATTTTATCATTTTAAGGTTAATTATCATATTTTAAAATTTTTATATAAAATTTTAATTAATTTTGAAAATAGATTAAAATCTTATGTTTTATTTTATTTTCATTCATTTATTTAATTTATTTTAAAATGCATGCATTGACTTTGTTGGTTTTCATTTTATGTTTCCCTTATTAATGGAGTGTTTTTTGCATGATGGTGTCTATATGTGGTGTGTAAGGGTTTCTATGCTGCATTTTGTGAAGGTGATAAATCCATGCTATATCATGGTAAAAATCCATTTTTGTAATGGTTGGATGGTTAAAAAAATTGTGTAAAGGTATTCATCCCATAGACTCTTTGATATATTATATTCAATAAAGAACTTCCTAAAGGTGTTGAGAGTTTCTTCAGGGTAAGCTCAAGGATATATCGCTTAGTTAGGGTGAGTTGCAGTAGGATAATTATTTATCGTGTGTTAAAAATGGCCACACATTTGACCATGCCTATTTCAAAATCCATTTAGACTAAGACATCCACCTATGTAAGATGAGGAGTTCAAAAACAAGAAAGGAGTATCACCATTGGTGTAGAGAGAAAGATCCTTTTAAGTATGAATTCGTGTATAAAATAGTCAGCCATAGATCTATATGGAATGGGTGGGGACATGGTCTATAGAAATCATCAAAATTATTTAGATGTTGTTCGTACACCATATAGAGAATTATATGGAATTTATGTGATATCAATATCATTTCTAGTAAAACTGATCATATTCCACCATTAAAATAGAAATATCAATGTTAAAATTAATTGGGGGGTAAAAAGTTTTAAAATATTGGTGTTAAGTGGATTATTCATTTATATAATAATTCCAAACAATTCATGTAGGAGATTTATCATGAGGCATAAATTGTTTTCACTATATCCTAGAAGAGACTATGTGAATTACTATATTTACAAAACTCATTATCTATTCATGAAATTTGAGGGACTACTATTTGAATATAAAATGACTACTTTTCCCTATCAAACTTATTACCCCTTCTACTATAAAATATTTCATTATTTCTCCCACTATGATGGGAGTGTGACTGTAGTTTTTTTCTTTTACTATAAATTTGAATATTAAAATAACATTTTATTCTTCATCAATTCTGAAGTTTTATTTTTTATTTTTGATTTGTCCCTTAATTTGATTCTCACTAGCATGAAAATGGGTAAATTACCTCAAAGTTATTTGGAGGAGGTGGTGGTTTTTCTTAACTTATTGAGGATTTATATTATTTATTTATTATATTATAAAATATTTAATTGTGGTTAAATTGATAATATTGAGAATTCACCATATTTTATCAAAAATTTAGTTCTTCTCCCTTATTAACAATATTCTACCCCTCACCTATTTGAGTCATGCATACATTGGAGTATGTATTTAATAGTGTTTAATGATATGAGATGTCCTAGACAACTTTTGGAAGAATATTTCCATGCATGTAGAGTTATAATTGTGGGGTAAGAATAATTTAAATAACGATGGTGTGGGTTGAAAAGTATTGATCACCAAATTGGGTAGAATATTGATATTATTTTTATTATAATTATTTAATTTCTATAAACTTTTTAGAGAAATTGTATTCTTCTACTAAATTATTTTTGTACTTATTTTTGTAATATATGTTCCTTGAATATGCATTAACATATTAATACCATATGAATTCCAAAACCACCATTTTATTAGTATGTTATTTAAAAATATATTATTCAGAATATAAATAGTGATAATAGAAACTCAATTTTGTGTAAGTGGCCTCCACATGAGATCGATCATAGTTTCTGGAACTATAGTTCATGCTTATATAATAAGAAATTAATTGAATAATGATATGTGAAAACTCCCCATTTGTTTGTTGAAAATTCATCCAAATGATGTTTTTGGGTTGAGTTGTCCATCATCATCATAAAATTAGATTTTTATAAAAGAAAAGGTCCACAAAGTTGATAAGAAACAACAAAGTTAGGGGGCTTGAAATAGTGCAACCTAAGGGCATCCCCTTTGAAATAGTGAAACCCGAGGGAAACCCGATGGCATCCCCTCTATAAAATGGATTGAAATGAATGTTTTTAAATGTTTTCTATTTGATCCATTTTCTATCGATTTTTCATTCTTTAAAAAATTTGGAAAAGAATATGTTTTTGAATAATTTCACCATGAATTCAATTCCACTCTTTTATAACCCTTTTTATTAATAAAATTTCCTTTTTAATTTTTTAATTTCTTTCTAAATTAACATAGATTCTCTTTAATTTTGGGAATTTTTTATTTTATATATATTTTATTAAAAACCTAAATAGTTATTTTTATAGAGAAAGAAACCATAAGAAGGGAGGATGAGTAAGGGTGTAGGACATCTTAAAACATTAATTATTCTCTTATAAATCATTTTCATGAACATATTACCACATTGGTAATAACTATGTTCATATTTCAAATTTTTAATATCTCCCACAATGTCACCAAATAATAACTAGATATACTGAAATTTAAGGAATGCATAGAACAAAAATATTTTAATCACTTTCCCACAAAGTGATATATCAATGGATAACACACTAAAGATGTGTCGCTGTTACAAAACATAGTATGCTTTATATGTTTAGTGAATACAATGTCCATTCATGGTAACTCCATGTAATGGTCATTAAATTTTCAAGATTTATGGTTCATTCACTCATTACCCAATGTTAACTCCCATTTCATTACCTCTGAGCACTAATTTGATGTCTGAAAATCAAATTTATAGATTTTAGGGTTTCTTTAAAATATTAATGATAGGATGGTATTTCTCTATTAAATGTGGGACTTTACATATATAATAACTCCTGAATTGATTTTTTTATTCTTTAATTACAAATGGGATCAACTCTACAATGTGATAGTTGAGTATTTTTTTACATTCATAATGTTACAATAGTATAAATTCTTTTTTATAATATAATAATTATACACCAGAATTGTTATATCTCACATTGTCCTCTTTTACAAATAGTAATAGCATTGAATATTATCTCTTCTTACTATAAGACATATTTTATTGAACTAAATAAAATATATTTATGGAATTCTTTATGGATATCATCTTCATTTTCTGAACCAATCATATATCCAAGAAATACTCATAACCATTCACCCATGTACCTTTGCTCAAGTACATTTCATCCAATTACATTCACTCAAGTATGGTTTTCCTAAATACATTAAATCAAATATGTTTTACCCAAATATGCTTCATTTTGGTCCATTCACCATCTCCATTTGATTACTTTTTCTTTCTCAATTTCAATTATCATAACTCCCTTCACCCAAAGAAGTTCACTCAAGTACATGCACACAACCTCCTTCTCCCATGTCTTCTCTCTTAATTGTTATTCATGAAAATACCTTAACTCATGTGTGTTCACCCCCAATACCTTTTAATTTCATTGTTCATGAAAATATTTTCACGATGGTCTACTAACTCTAGTATGTTCTCTTTTGTATACAATACACACCAACCAATCTAAGACATCTTTCATTAAACTCCCATGCCTGGCCTTACTACATGAAATTTTGTTCCAGATACTACTTCATTTAGGTCTCTTCATGCACCACCTTCACACAACCCTATGTTTTTAGTAACTCTTGTGTGAATTACAATAATTTTTTCCATCCTCTAGATATTTATGTAGTCTTGAAATTATTGTATTAGCCAATATTTATAGGTAAACCGCAATTTTTTCTCATCCCTTCTCATCTAAGATTTCTGTTATATCATTTCCATGGAACCTTGACTCAAGTTTGATCTAACTAGAACAAAAAAGTGTGTGAAACCCAACTCCCCAAGAGAATATGAATTGTATGTGGTTACCAACTCAAATAGAATGTGACTATTACCCATACTAGTGAATCCCTAGACTAGTTCACCACACTATACTTTCATGACACTAAACTTGTTCAAAGTACCTTGAATAGAGAAAAAACACATATATGGAAATTTTACTTGACTATTATTATTTACATGACTTTGATATAGAATCATCACTGGACATCCTCCAACAAACTTTGGAACATCATCTATAAATTTGGACAAAAAATGTGGTAAAAATTAGAAAACAACAACACTTTTCACAATAAAACATCATGCATGATATGTATAATTTGATTGTCTCATGAGTATTAATTTATAATCCACTTATCTATATTCCATGTAATCTAAATACACAACATCTTCAACAATTTTATTCCTTGTTATATTTTTTCCTTTCTACCAATATATCTTCCACTAGGACATCTATACTACTTTAGGATATCTTCTATAATATCTTCTGGATTATGTATCTCCTTAGAACTCATTATCCAAAGAACTTAAGGAATGATATCTGAAACTCAACCTTATCACACCATTGGGTTTAACAACATTTGGTTTTCTATATTCATAAATGTCGCATGGATTCATTCTTATCTATTGTATAATATTTATAATAAATAATTTGTCATTATTTACCATGGGTTCCTAGTCCACTGGGAAATATTCCATATATTTCACTATTATTAATCTTCCCACTTCAACTAATATTATCAAAAAATCAACATATGAAAACTTGGTTGCAATAATATTTCTTCTCATTTTTCAAATTAATTTTATAATAATCTTATAAAAGTGTTTTTTATATATGTTAAAAACTTTTAATGTTTCTTTTTCTTCATTGGGAATATGATATAATAATCCCATCCGCTTTATTTTTCTATACGACTTGTGATAATGTCTAATGAAAATTTTCATGAAACTCATTTCCTTCTCCAAGGTATATATGTTATAATGGAATTATGAGGGTTTTATATTGATGTGGAAAACATATATGTAGTTTATCATTATAAGATTGGTTGTTCCATTATATCCAATAAATTTATTAAGTAAAGTATTATATCTTATGATATAATGTGTGAGAATAATTGGGTTTTATTATAATAATTTTTTTTCATCATTGGATTGAATCACACGATAATGAGTGTGAATCATTGGGATTTCTCACAACATAATGTGTATACATCATATTCTTTGCTCACAATATAATTCATGGTAATTATTGGGTTTTATAATAATGATATGATTTTATATGTGAATGTTTGTACCATATCGCTATGTTATATCATATGATTATGTTATTCTCATGATTATTACCTCATAAATAAACATTTTATATCTCATATATTATGTTGTGATAAAAAAAATTATTCCATGAATCATGACTTTATGATATAGGGTTTATTGGGTATGTTGATATTATACTATATCCATTCACCTTGATTGTGTTCTTATACATAGATGATCATATTATGTTCAGTTATGATATTTTATTGTTATCTCTCATGTTTACCCTCACTACCCATTTTCGATCTTCGATTTATTATCCTTCAAATCCTCGGGTTATGAAGAAGAGTATTATATATTATGTTTTTAAAAAGGATTTCATAAGAGAATATTTTTTATGGTAAATGTTGATGAATTATTTTGAAATTAAAAGATCATGTAGCTAATCCAAAAATATTCAAAAGCATTAGGTTTTGTAATTTGGTGAATTTGTGAGATAAAATGTTTCAATTTTGTAAATGATATAGAATATATTTGTGTTATTCTCGATACATCTCTCATTTTGTATCAATTATTTTATAACCAGACTTTATTTATAAAACCATATCTAAGATTATGTGTCTGAGGATCCTCATCAAAGTATGTAATCTTCTTCAAAATCCCTATGGAGGACCGTTAGGCAAAGTGCCTAATTATCCAAATCTCTGAAAATTATTCAAAGTAATTTCATTGAGTATAAAATGGAAATTTTTATAATAAATAAATGATAAATTAATTTAATTTAAAATATAATCAACAAAATTTTTTGTTTTTAAAACAAAATAATCAAATTAAATAAAACGATAAATTATACAGGTTGACTCCTATAAAGCACTAAGCTTAAATTCTCTTATTAGACATACCAAATTTATATACTTCAAGTAGAAACATAGTATCCAAGCCCATTGGTTGTAACTCAAGGAAATGTTTAATTTTATAATCATTGACAAAGAATAAAATATTGTCATCTCTAATTTACTCAATAGTTCCATTAACTAACACCCTATTAATAAAGAAATTACTTATCCATTTAAAAATATTCTTCAAAGAAAACAATTTCAGTCTATAATTTAAAAATATCGCCTTTTGAATACATTTAGGGTAATTATATTAGTTGATTGATTCATTATAATATTTATATATATCTTTAAAATTCCTAGTATTTTCATATAATTATATTCTAATTTAACTTAACTCACTCAAGTGTAATGAGTAGTTTTAAATTTATAATTCATAACCTTCATGGCCCAATTTTTTTGTGTTTTAATTCCATAGGAGGATGAAATAAACTTTCAAATATAAGTCTATAACTAGAAATTCCCTTGTTATTATTGATGGTAGTCCAACAGTCCTCTTAGGATTAATCAAGTTTCAATGACCAATATTTTCTAAATCATCCAATATATTTTCTCAAAAAATCAATTTTTTGATTGAAATACTATACTTTCCACTAGAATTTGTATGATAAGTAGTTCTAGTTCTAGGAACACATCTATAATTATCCATTAAATATTTTAATTTAGAGTTATTAAATTTTATTCCATTGTCAATAATAAAGACAATTTACACATCAAATTTTGAAAATATGTTCTTTTTAATGAATTTAACAACAACATCATCTGTATTATTTGGAAGTTACACTACCTAATCCCGCATAGAAACATAATAAATATGTTCTGAAATATAAATATTCCAGTTATAATATTGGAAGGGTCTCATATAATCCAATCCCCAAACATGAATGACCTATACCTCAAAAATTCTTTTTTGAATCAGCTATTTTCTACTTTTAACGTTGCCCATTATTTTTCATCTATCACATACAACCACTAAACTCATAAAATCCTTAAAGATAGTTTGAAAATATAACCTATCTTGTAATATAATTTATGTTGTCCTTTCTCCCTAATAATTTCCTTCCCATAGTGAAGATTTAAAACTCTCTAAAATAGAAATCATCCCTTAGGAAGAAAAATAATCAAACCCCATCAAAATATCTCTTAAAAATAAGTGGGACATCAGAAAACTAGTATTTAAGGTCTTAAATATATTTATTTCATTCGTTATGAGTATGAACACTTTATTTGATTCATTAATAGAGGAAATTCAAGTAGTTTACAAACCAAGAAAACTATTTTGTTGAAACTATGAATAGTTTTTTATCAGGAAAAGATGAAGTGATTTCCCATGGATGGATGATTTGTGTTTAATATTTCTTAGAAAGGAGGTATACATATATGTTCTTAACACCTTGATAATCCCTAATATTTAGATTAAACTCTTGAAATATAAGTACCTACCTAATCAATCTAGAATTATTCTCTTTGTTGACCATAATATTTTTTAGGGTTGAATGGTCAGTGAAAATAATTCCCATGGACTAAATAAAATATTTTATAAAATTATCAACATAAAATATAATATCAAATTTCTATTTTTTTTATTTTTGACATACTTCTATTTGAAATCGTCTAACAACATACTATAATAATACACCATATGAGAATTCTTATTTTACTTTTGACAGAAAACATCGCTTAGAGCTAGGACACAAGCATTAAACCTAATCTCAAGGGGTATTTTTGGACCATGCATAGTTATAATGGGTGAAGAGGTCAGATTTTATCTCAAAAATTGAAATATTCATAGAACTTATCATTAAATAGGAATAGTGTATGCGTGACTAGTAGTGAACACATGGTAATTTTAATCTCTAAGAGGTATTTTATGAATATCTTATAGAAATGAGAATTCCCTAAGAATATTATAACACCCTTATCATTCCCAAGAGGGGGATACTTCTAAATAATATCTTTTTCATTAGTGTCTACCTACATTATCTTTTTATATTCCTTGTGACCAAGCAGAATTCCAAAGACAACCATAAATTGACACTTCTCTCATTTCAAAACAATGTTTATCCCTTTAATATTTTTAAAATTAATCTCATATTATAGAAACAACACCAAAAAACATTGCCCATAATGGAAAAATAACCCATGATGATCTAAATTATCCTCTCAATCGTATGTGAAAATATAACCATCATATGTATTTTAAAACAATAAATATCAGCACACAAACAAAAGATAACTCATTAGTATGTAAATTATCCAATCATAAATGTGAATGTTGTTTTCCATAATACAAGGGAGATAATATAATTTGGTTATAACCATAATAGCCACAAAGAAAATGATATAACTCGCTATCATCCAACCTAATAAGCAGTTAGTCTAGAAATGGTATGGTAAAGTGATATATCCTAGTAGAAGAATTAATCTCTCTGTAGTCTAGAAATACTCTTCATATGGTCACATTCCTTGTATGAATTTGTTCATTCATCTCATTAGTGGAAAAAATTTCCCCAACCTTTTTGGTACAACCAATATAGGACTAACCCAATGGTTTCCAGAGATTGGGTAGATGATTATAGCATCAAGTATTTTGATAACCTCTCCCCTAAAAACCTATTTAATGTTTTAATTATAGAAAATTTTTTCATATAACTTCCCAACCCATACCCACTAGCTTGGGAGGGGTTAAGATCCCAATAACCATATGTGCATCCCACATACATCAAAAGGATTGAAATAAATTCAATGGGTAAAAAATATCATTTAGGGATGATTTACCCTATTAAAAAAGATACCCTAAAAATCATAACCCATAATAATATAATAAATAAATATGAATCCTGAAAAAAATCCTACTAAACAAAAAAATATAATAAGACCACAATCTTAATCACAATAGTTAAATACGCACAACATAAGTCTATAAATCCATTGAAATAAATAAACGCAAAGGAATTGGCATCGAACCCTAACCAAACCCACTACATACCCATCTCTAATATCTAAATTCCATTTATCTTGACTAAAAATTCAAGATTCTATACTAGAAAAGTATAATATCTTCCCCTTAACTATTTTAGGATAAAATATTATACTTATACACATAGTTGTATATTTTGGGGCTTGTATACAACCCACTTAAAAATCCCAAATATATCCCACACAAGCACCACTAGAATAAGAAAATGTTATCTCAATATAATATAAATATTTCTATATATAAAAACTAAGAAGATGATCAAGATAGGAATGTGTGATATAAATGCAAGAGTAGTGAAAGAAAATCACATCTCATAGGCCAGCAATGTCATGAACACACCCATATATGTATGGTCCAAACCAATGTATTGAACATCCCATATTTATACCAAATAATCTATACTCATGAATAGAACCCATCTATCTAGATGTATGTGACCATATAGTGGAATAATCTAGAGTTCCCCAAATTAGCATGGTGTCTAAGATAAAATCCAAAAATATACATGTACGCATCATAAACACACAATTACCATGTTATGCCAATTTTTCACACTGAAATATATTTATTTGAAAAAAAAAGTAAATTTATTAATTTGTCAAAATTGTTGCGGGAATCAACCACAACCCATAGTTTTAATGTCTATAATCAATAAAGATCATCACTAGTTTTAGATCAATAAAAAAGTAATTTATTTTTGAAAACAAATGACATTAATTTATAAGAACGATAAAATTGTGAAAGAATCCACCCACCCCCAAAATATTTTTCTTAATGAATCTTACCGAAATCTAAAAAATATTAACTATACCCAACTTCCATTTAATATATTCTAATAAAATAATATGAAAACTCACCATAACCCATATGCATTGGAAAGGAAATTTAAACCTAGGGTTTCTCTCAAGAGAGAATGGGAACAGAATGAATAGAAAGATAACAAAAAACATTACATTAAAATACTCTCATGCAGCATGATTTAATGAAATCAGCCTCAGAGGGAAATGAAATCATAAAAATATCCCAAATTATTCTATAGTTTCAATATCTATAACCATAAGAGGAATAACGAGAATTATTTGGGGAAACGATGTTAAGAATATAATTTTTCATAACCCTATAATTACATGCATGGTTTAGTCACATGGGTTGGAAAACTGTGAACCGATCATTCTAACTGTCATTGTCCAAAAATTCACGAGGTTTCATGATTTCTTCATGGTTTTCTAAAACCATGCACTAACCATATGCCTTCGCAGACTCCCCCCAAACACTCTCACTCATTTACGTTGTACTTATGTAGGATTCCCCTAAGTATTCAAAAAATGTGAAACCTGTAAAAACCATTCAAGACTACTGAAAAATACTTAATTCTTCCTATAACCATTCCAATACCTTTTATAATACAAAAAATATATTATGGAATAGTTAAATACATCATACTTGTGGTGTTATATTATCGACTCTGTTGTTCCTTACATCCTTAGAAATATGGAAGTTGTCAGTATTAGGGAAGATCTATGGCTATTGGTCAAGCATAAAATTTTCTCAATCTCAAATATCCTTCTAAAACTAACCATATTTCAACAATATCAAAACCAGGGATATAAATCTTCCATGTAGGATCTTTTATTTCCTGTCCAAAATTAAAATTATGTTGTAAAAAATATAATCATTATATTCCAAAGTAACATAGTCCCAACTAATCACATGGGTATGTTCAAGTCGATACTTATTTAATTATAATATATGGGAAAACATATGAACATAAGTGAATCTATGAGGTAGATCTAGTCAATAATAAAATTCTCTAATATGATCTATAATTTCAAAAGGTCTGACATAAAAAGGATCCAATTTCCCTTGATTACCCATACAGTGATTACCAACCTCCATGAAAGTCATATGAATACATTATCAGCCACATTAAAAAATAAAGGGTGATTAAAATAACCTAAATTTTAATTTTAATGACTATATTATATTTTATCATAATACCAATCATAAATATATAATAATTAGTATCTTGACCAATTATTGGCCTAATTAGTGATGTTTCTCTAGTCTTTGTACAATAATGTGTTGAGTGAAATGGAAAACTGTAAAATTCCTCATACTTGGGAATATTTATTGTGTCATGATAACTATTAATATAAGACAAAACTAATTAATGGAAATGTTCATTACATGACCCTTTAAAGTCCATAACATAATAAATTATCATGTATTCTATGTCCTAAATCATAAATTGTGACTGGTCATCCATTTTAGGATGGTATTCCATTTTTAGGGAAAACTTGGTTCCTATGACCTATTTCAAATACCTTCAAAATCTTGAGGTAAATATTGGGTCTCATTAAGAGATAATAAAAACTAGTAACCCATGAAATTTCTCCTCTCCCTAGATATATCGATTTTATAATTTATAATTTATATTTATATCCCATATTAGAATGGATTAGGTAAACATTGTGGATTGATCCATAATCACAAAATTTAAGTCATGATTCCGAAGTTTTCAAATAAGGCTTGTGAAAAAGTTCATATCAATGTGTTACCATTTCTATACTGGTAAGGGAAATTGATGTAACATGATATCTAGTCATTGATGTTCATCCTTTCTGTTGTTTGGAGTGGATACTCAAGAGGGGGTGAATTGAGTTCCAATTAAAATTACTATTAAAAACCTTATGATTAAAATCCCCTAATTTAAAACAGCCCTGTCAATTAAGGCAGTAGAGATATAAATGCTTAATAGTTCAACAAGTTTCTCAAAGGTTGATTAGTCCTCAGTTGAATCAATGTAATCACTATTTAATCTTTTGAGACAGGTTTACTAAATTAAGCACATATACACATCAACAAGAAATAAATGTCAGCGTGAATGTAAAAAAATTTATTTTCTTTGAAAAATATAAGTAACGGATAAAATAAAACAAAGTATTTGAGGATTACCAAAAAAATGTAAACAAGAGGTTCAGTCTTAATCCGAGACCTAATCCACTCCAATTAGTGATCACCTACCACCAAGAAGTCTATATAAATAAAATTGATACATAACCTATATTAGGGTTTACCATAGTTTTTACAAACTTTCCAGGTTCTACAACCTCTACCACAGTTTTATGTGGGAAAACAAGAAAGCAAGCCAAACAAGGCTTCTTCCATAGTTATGCGTGGGAAAAAAGAAACCAAGCCACACAATCCATCTTCCGCAGTTATGCGTGGGAATCAAGAAACCAAGCCACACCAGGATTCTTCCATAGTTATGCGTGGGAAACTAGAGATGAGAGAGTTTTGAGTGGGGATTTTCAGTATCCCCCAGTTAAAGCACAGGGGACTGTGTGTGTCTAACAAAAACAGACTACTCAGAAATGTAAATTAAGGAACACAATAGATCTTAGAGAAATTAGGTTTGAGTTTAGAATGCTCTATATGTTTAAAGATCATCTCTGGGATTCTTGGAGTTGAGGAAATGAAGGTTTTGTTCTTCTCTGCTAGTTGCCTCCAAAAATAGAGTGTCTCAACATTCAGGGTATTGGCTTCCAGGTACTGTGATGTTCAAATTCATGGTATAAGGGTTCCTTGAACCACAAATGTACAACCTTGAAAATGTTCTTCAAAAATATCTTCGTAGAGATCTTGGATTTTAATTATAAGCACGGTTCTTCTTCTTATTCTTCAGCGTGGTCGGATATGATCTGGGTTTTCCACCTCGCACTTACTACGCACACTTTCTTTTAGCTTGGTCTCCCTTTCTAACTCCACAGATCCGAAAAAGGGATTGATCGAACTATGTGTGGTCTTTCTCATACATTTTATGGTTTCTCGACATGTCTGCAAACAATATTAATTAATGTCAGATTCATTAAATCAACCAAATATGACCATTATGATAATATTAAGAAAAATTAATAAAGTATAGAATATGTTATCAGTAGACTAGTAACAGTAGCCTATCTAATGGTAGAATCTTCACCAGCAAGCTTAATCAGCATTAGACTTCCAACAGTATGCTAATCCAGTGGTAGACTTGTTTGGTGATAGACATTAGCTATGGTAGACCTCTACAGTGGTAGAATTTACCTATGGTAGACTTCCAGTAATAATTCTAACAGTGGACTTCTAACAGAAACTCTTTGTAACAGCAACCTTGTCATAATAGTGACCAATCACATTGACTCTGCATTTGTATGCTTCAGTAAGTATTACAACGGTAGAATTTACAACAGTGACCTTGTACTGGTGACTTCCAATACTAACTTTATAACTGCAGTTCTTATAACGGTAACCAATATTAGTAAGGTCTTCAATGGTGTCCTTTTCACCAATGACTTCAAGCGATAAGGTTCAGGTGTAGGTTTTTCAATGGTGACCAAGATAGTGGCCTAAAACAGTGACCTCTTACTAGTAACCTTCAACAGTGACCTTTGACTTAGAGACATTTTATACTATAAACTAATTTTAGAAAATTCATGAGATTGAAATAGATTGAAATATATTGTCAAATAACTATCCCATTATAGAATTAAACATGATTTTGGATTACCAAAATAGGTGAGTCTAGTAATCTCCCCCTCTTTGATAAACACAAATTATTCCATTAAACATTAAATTAATTATAATATTTTCAGAGATAATGAAAATAATAGGTTAGTTAATAAAATAAATATGTGTTACAGATAATCCTATCATGCATGTAGTAGTAGTGATTAATGTGGTCTGGATATTGAATTACTTTTGTTGTATTTTATCCCCCTTTGTGATTAGAAAAAATAAATACAATAAGATACAAAAGATAGTAATTGTATTTATGAAATATTTTAACATGATTCAAAGAGAATTATAAAATCCCTATCAAAAGATACAACCACACTCAATCCACATCAGAAATAGGTAATGACTACTTCCCTTTGGAAGAGGAAGAGGGAGGATATGCAGGTGGTGGAAGAGACCGAGGCCGAGGGATAGCATCAAGGATGGTAGGAGAAGCTAAAACATAAGCTTCAGTGAATCTATAGGGATTGAATATCGGTGGAATCATTAGAGTCAATCTACTAATGGAATGAGCAGGATACATCATAGGAGAAGCACTGGACAAAGCTGAGGCAGTGGAGGCAGAAGTTAATGCTGGATGAACAACAATGGGTGTACCGTCCACATGGAGGAAGGGTAACAGAAGATTCATGATGTCCATGATGATGCTTCCACCACTCTTTATGGTTGAGATAAAGTCATCCTTATTATCCATAAATTTCTCCTAGGCATGAGTCAACTGTCCTAGTCTACTAACCTGATCTTTAAAAGATCTGATGATAGGAAGAATCCTTGGGTTTTCCAAGAGCCGCGTGAAGTGTCCATCCGTCTGATGCTTAGTATAAATATTGTTGTAATAGAAGTCAACTTTATCCTTGATGGCCTTCTGATCTTGAGCAGCATCACTTAAATAATTTCCCACAGGGATATAAATTTCCCTAGTAATAGAAATGACTTGAGAGTCTGAGGTACTAGCACAAGAAATCTTTTCCACTTCTTCTCGAATAATGGATCTGAAAGCTTCAATGTCAACTAGAGGAGAGGATGAAGTGGAAGCAGATGCTCCTAGATGTGCCATAGAGAAATCCAATGCCTCTTTAAAGGATTTAGTTAGGCCACTGATCATTTTTGTCACATCATCATATTAACCTTTCAAATGTGTTTCCATGGAATTCTTAAAGTCCTCAAACATAGTTACCAACCAGTGAACCACTCTCTTGATATATTTTAGATCTCTATCAACTTGAACCCATTAAGCCATATAGGATTCCAAACATACAATTGACTGTTTCACATTTTCCACAGACTCTGTCAGCTCACTCATTTGACTCTGACACTACTTCACTTCCTAGAGTAGATTAGATTGAATGTTGGATTGATATTTAGCTAACTCAGATGTAGAAAGATCCTGAAGTAGAGGAATAACCTTCTAAATATTTGAGGACATATCCATATACATTCTCTTCAGGTCGGATTTCAAGGATTGAAGGTCTTCCTTAGTGACATAGTCTTGAGGGAAAGAGATTACTAGAGGTACAAATATGAAGTCTGAAACAGAAGGCACGGAAGGTCTTCTAGTGGGTATTTCATCTTTTGATTCATCATAATCTAAACCCAACACCAGAAAACCAGGTTCCTTAGACCACCCCTCAATGTCATGAACAATAGATATTGATCCCTTTGTAGTAGGATGCTCCCCATCACTTGGAGTTGCTTCCTGAATGTTCACCTCTTCTTCTTCTATTCTTGCTACCTCTTCCGTATCTTCCTAATCTATTGACTCACCAGTAGACTGTGCCACTACTTCTACTAAGTTATCCACAATTTCCATAACAATGGAATTAGATGCAAATTCTTCTTCCAGTTCACTTACTTCCCTTTTAGTGACTCTTAAAAGAGGACTCAAACTGAGTTCCACTCCTTCAATATCCTTATTTGCAACAGTCTCACATTCCACATGGTCAGAATGACCAGACCCAACCACTTTATCCTCTTCTCATGTATCTATAATAGTGATATGAGCCTCATTATACTCTTATTCACAGGTTTCTTCATCCTCATTGTCCCTTAGGACATATTCGCTCATTAGTAACTCTCTTAGAGGACTGGGCTCTCCAAAAACAACAATTACAACTAGAGGATTGGCTGGTTGACCAGTATCACTCATATCATCTATAGAAATACCCTCCCTCCCAAGTTCCACAGCCTCCTCTACTTCTTCATCAGAATATATAGGTTCTACCTCATCAGGCTTCAGACCTGGATCCCTCTTATCCTTTGGCCTAGAAGGATTATTTACTGGGTTAAACTTCTCATAAAGCTTCCCTTCATCATTTACCCATTCTCTTCTCCATGTATTCCAGCAGATCTTTATGAACTTGCAGATTATCTTGTAGATACAAAAATAGTTCTTGGTTAAATTTTTTTCCTCTTTATCTCCAGCAATGCCCTTAACTTTCAGCATCACAGAAATCATTTTGGAAAGAAATAGAGCATTCGATTTTGAACATGGATTAGCCATGTCTTCCAATTGAGCCATCATCAACCTTCACAGGTTGATCTTATGTGAATTCATCAAAAAATACTATATGAATATGTACTGATACTTCAACATAGAAAATTCCCCTCTCTTGGGACTTATCACATGTTGGAAAACATTGAACAGAGGTCTATCCTCTCAATTCATTTTAGTGGAAATAATCTTCCTTGAGGTACCATTTCCTATCAGCTCTTCCAATGCTTTATCTTACCCAAAAATCTCAATTTCTGGAGGAATCGATTCAGATTAGTAGACACATATACCCTCAAGAAGTACCCTTAGACATTCATCCCACTTAGCAGATGAAAATATTACCTCAGTTCTATTTACTCTTGACACCAGTCAGTTCTCATCATCTGACTTCTCGAATTTCAGATAGTTGTCAAATTCATTGACTAGCCTCGGGTAATATGGCTCATTATTGTATGTAAAGAACTCCACCTAGCCTTGAGTGTCTAGTGCCTCCAGAACTAAGGATTTTCTCGAGAGAAACCAATCTTCTCTTAACTCCTTTTCCGCCACAATCGTTCTCTTTAACAGATGTGGGTTTACAGACTCTATTGATATATTACTGCCACCACTAGACTCAGCTCAGGGTCTCTTAGGCCTTGGTTCATCTTCATCATCAACCGAAGGTCACTTGACTCTTTCCATTGAGGTTCGAATTAGATTGAGTGTTCAGCGGAAAGATAGGGTTTATGGATTTTGAGAGCAGGGGTTCAAGATTGAGGAGGAGATTGGATCAAAATTTTATTGTGATCTAATTTTATCATTTAGGGCTCGAAACAAAAAACAAATCGAGAAAAAGAATAATAATAAAACGGTTCAGATTCCGGCATAAAATACGAAGTAACTATAAAGTCCATTAGTGAGGTACCCAATAGTGAGGTCTTAATGGTGAGGTTCTAATAGAGAGGTGCAACGGTGAGGTTCAATGGTTGGGTGTAGTAGTGAGGTTAGATGGTGAGGTTCCCTATTCTGAAATTAATCATCCCTAACTCATGTTTGATGTAGTTTAACCTCTCAGAATTCAAGGGATTTGTGAATATATTAGCCAATTGATGTTCAGTGCCAATGAATTCAATAGTGACATAACCTTTTTGATAATGATATCTCAAAAAGGGATGTCTCACATAAATATTCTTTATCCTAGCATGAGATACTAGATTTTTAGAATTGTTAATAGAACTTTTATTATCACAATTTATTGAGACATGTTAGAATTGATATCCATAGTCTAGTAAAGTGTGTTTCATACACAGAATTTGAGCACAACAACTACCAGTAACTATATATTGGCCTTCGGTAGTAGATAATGCAACATAATTTTGTTTCTTACTACACCATGATACTATTGACTTTCCTAAAAGGTGACATGTTCCATAGGTTCTATTTCTATCTAACATTCAACCAGCAAAGTCAGCATCAGAAAAAATTATCAGATCAAATGATTATCTTCTTGGATAAAATATTCTTATGTTGGGATTATATTTGAGATATTTAAAAATAATTTTAACAGTTGATAAATGAGATTATTTTGGATTATCTTGAAAGTGAGCACACATACATACAATCAACATTATTTCAGGTCTACTAGCTGTAAAGTAGTGCAGACTCCCTATCATACCTCTATAGTCGGTTTGATCCACTGGTTCTCCAACTTCATCTACATCCAACTAACATGTCGTACTCTTAGGTGTATCACTACCTTTACTACCATCCAAAGAAAAATGTTTTAAAATATTCTCAACATATTTACTTTGATTTAAAACAATACCATCTTTATTTTGAAAAATCTAAAATCCAATGAAAAATTTAAGTTCTCCCATTAAATTCATTTCATGTTTATTTTGCATTATTTTTGAAAAATATGTACATAATTATTATTAGACGATCCAAATATGATTTCATCTACATAAATTTTTACTATCAAAACATCTTTGTAAATTCTTTTAATAAAGAGAGTAGGAGTAGTTATTCCTTTGGTAAAACCTTTTGAAATAAGAAAAGAGCTGAGCCTATCATACAAAGCTCTTGGAGCATGATTTAAACAATATAATTATTCAGAATGTTTAAAAACATGATTTGAAAAATGGGGATTTGTAAGACTAGGGGGTTGTTCAACAAACAAAACCTCAACAATATACCCATTTAGAAAAGCACTTATAACATCCTTTTGTTAAGGTTTAAAATTCAGATGAGCTACATAAGAAAGTAGTATCCTAATTGACTCTATCCTAGCCATAGGTACAAAGGTATCCTCATAGTATATTCCTTCCTCTTGACTATACCCTTGGGAAACTGACCTAGATTTGTTTCTAACAATATTTCAAGACTCATCAACTTTGTTACTAAATACCCATTTAGTGAATATTGTCAAAGTGTCCTTAGGTATTTCAACTAGTTCCTAGACATTGTTTCTTTCGAATTGATTTAATTATTCTTGCATAGACATCACCCAAAATTCATCATTTCTAGAATCATTAATATTTTTGGGTTCCAGCTGTGGATGAAAATCTTAATGTTCAACCTGGTTTCTTAGAAAATCTCTAGTTTGTGTTCCTATATTCAGATCACCTACAACATCATCTAAATGATGATTATTGAGAGTCCTAATGCCTCTAGAAAGGGTCGAACTAGATACCTAAAGGTTGTCTGTTGGTTCAGACTCAACAATTTTGGATTCACGAAAATTTCTAGAACTGTTCAATTTGACAGGGGGTTTACTATTTATATCATTAATTTCCAGAATTGACATATCTTCCTAAAGATATTTGAGAGAGTTTTTAGGTTCACGTGGATCAGTCTCATCAAATTTGACTTGAACTAGCTCTTCCACACATTAGGTTTTCTTATTGAATACTCTGTAGGCTTTACTTTAGATTGAGTAACCTAGGAAAATTCCCTCATCAATCTTGGGAATAAATTTATCAATATTATCTTTAGTGTTATGTATTAATACTTTGCAACCAAAAACTCTAATGTAATTAACCTTAGGTTACTTATTGTTCTGAAGCTCATACGAATTCTTCTTTAGAATAGGTCTAATTAAGACTCTATTGATGGTATAACAAACTGTATTTACAGCTTCTGCCCAAAAATAAATTGGTAAATCATACCCATTGAGAATTTTCATAGAAATTTCATGAAGGGTCTTACTTCTTCTTTCCATGACTACATTCTGTTGAGGCCTTCTAGGAGCATCTAAATTGTTACTATAGCCATTGTGTGAGCAATAAGATTCAAACTCATGATTTTCAAACTCACGGCCATGATCACTTCTCAAGGTCTTAATTCTAAGTCCACTAATATTTTCTACAGACATTGAATACATAATAATGTAGGAACAATCTTCACTTTTCCAAGCTGGAAATTATACCCATGTATATCTAGAAAAATCATCTACAAGAACATATAAATTGTGTTTACAATTTAAAAATGAAACTCTTGATGGTCTAAACAAATCCATGTGAACCAACTCAAGTGGTTGAGAAGTAGAGACCCCTTTCTTTGTTTTGAGAGAAACTTTGTATTGTTTTACCCTTTGACAAGGATTACACATTTTGTTAAGAGGGAATTCTAATTTAGGTATGTCCCTAACTAAACCATTCCTAGTCAGTTTCCTAAGTGAGTGCACAGTGCAGTGTCCTAATCATCTATGCCACAACCAGTATTCCTTATGAAATAAATTTTAGTAGGATACATTTTTCTTGGCTAAGGAATTTAAATCAACAGCATAGACATTTTCAATTCTACAGGCAGTGAATAATAAATCATTTTTAGAATTAAAAAAATTACATGCATCATTTTAAAACTTGAAATTAAGACCATCATCACACAACTGAGAGATGCTGAGTAAATTTTACTTTAATCCATCAACAAAAAGTACTTTGGAAATTAATATTGTATTAGGGTTACCAATCTGGCCAAAGCCGATAATTTTTCCCTTTGCATTATCACCAAAAGTTACATTTTCACCATCAACATTGATTAGGATCTTGAAGAAAGAATAATCTCTTGTCATATGTCTTCAACATCCATTTTCCATGAAACACAAGGTTTTATAATAACACTTTAGGCAACTTCCTTGCAAAATAGATTAGGCATAGGGTAACTTTGGTTTTGAGATTTTCTTGGGTCTAGAGTGGTTAGCATGTAAAATTTTGGGAACCCATATTTGATTTATAGTTTTTCTAAAATCAAAATACATATTCAGAGGTATAAATACTTTGTTAGGTCATTTATAAAATTTTCTCTCAAAATATCTTCTATAAATGGAACTAGAAGTAAACTATCTAGATTTTGGAACAATTTCGGTTTTGTTAATTTTTCTCTAACCGGGTTGATATCCTAGACCAATTATATATTTTGGGGTAATATATTTTCCTAGAAACTAAGTCAAGGTTTCCCTATAGGTAGTGAATTTCCCCAGATATTTTCTTAATTTCTCATTGGATAATTTTAATTCTGTATTTTCTTTTAACGGTTGGGAGAATTTCTCTTTTTTAATATCCCAATTTGACTTATAATTTTCATTTAAAGAATGATGTCTCTTTAATGATTTATATTTTTCCTTGATCTCATTAAAGGTATCCTCAAGAATTTCATAGTATTCAAATAGTTAATCCTTAGTCATATCTTCATCATTATTTGACTCACACATTTTTCCCCAATAATTGGCATTATGTATAAGAGAATTAAGTATTCCATCAGATGTTTATGTCCTGAAACATAAGTTGGAATGAATATTATATTCGCTATCAGAAGAATAAAATCCACTGGAGATATATTCTAAAGCACTCCAAGTAGATTTCATATCCTTTTTGTAACCCTTTCCCTTATCTTCATATTCCTTCTTAAATTTCAGCTTGGGTAAGTCTGCCTTCACATGACGTTTTCGTTTGCACTCATAGCATATTATTTCATTTGAGTTGTCATTTTGTTTTCAGTATTTCTTTTATTTTACTTTACTATTATACTTTCCCTTGTAGTTTTACATCCTAAGGAATTTATTCTTTTGTTAGAACTTTTTGAACCTTCTAGAAAGATGAGACATCTCCTCATCGCGGTCTGAATCTGACTCTTAACTAGTGGAACTGTCTACAGGAACTTGAACATTTTCTTTGTCCTTTATCTTTGAGGTTGAAGTCTTGAATGCTATGAACTTCTTCCTTGGTTATTCTCCAATATATTGATTCACTTTAAGTTCTTATTCATACATCATAATCTTTACAATTAGTTCCTTCACTGGTAGTTTTCATATGTCACAAGATTCTCAGATA
Source organism: Viscum album (assembly GCA_963277665.1). Classification (NCBI taxonomy): domain Eukaryota; kingdom Viridiplantae; phylum Streptophyta; class Magnoliopsida; order Santalales; family Viscaceae; genus Viscum; species Viscum album. Next base: position 530,141,684 of record OY728159.1, on the reverse strand, counting down.
GAAACAGAAATTCCTCTCCATCTGTCAGGTAGGCATCGAAGCAATCTCATAATATGGTCCTTGTTGTCCATTGTTTTTCCAAGAAGACTCATAGCAATCACTATTTCATTGAACCTATGATAAATTTCAGAAATAAGTTCATCAGGATTCATTTTAATGTTATCATATTTAATAGTGTATGTATTTAATCTCATTTCATTAACATTAGTTGTTTCCCCATGAGAAATTGCTGAAGTATCCCAAATTTCATATGCAGTTTTAAAAGAGGATATTCTATTGAATTACTCATATCCTAGAGAATAGTACAAAGCATTTAATGCTTTATAGTTATTATTATATGCATATTTAGTCAACTGAGACCATGTGTCTCTAGTAGTAGCAGGCAATATATGTTGATCTTCAATTGTATCCCATATTTTAGGTCCCATGCTCTCTAGATACATTTTAATTTTTAATTTACACTGAGCATAGTTATTAACATTAAATAAAGGTGGCATGTTAGTAGAATCTCCCTAAACTCTAGTATCCATAGTTATATAGAATTTAAATAACAGAAAATTTAAATTTGACAGAAATTTTAAGATCTTTAAGATACAACTAAAATCACAGTTGAAAATAATGTGAACACTTGAAAATAAAACCCTTTGATAACAAATTTTGGTCGGATTGGATACTCAAGAGGGGGTGAATTGAGTTCCGATTAAAATTACTGTTAAAAACCTTATGATTAGAATACCTTGATTCAAAACAGCCCAGTCAATTAAGGCTATAGAGATATAAATTCTTAATTGTTCAAAGAAAATTTCTTAGGTTGATTAGTCCTAAATTGAATCAATGTAATCACTAATTCAACTTTTGAAACAAGTTTACTGAATTAAGCATAGGTACACACTAACAAAAACTAACTATCATAGTGAATGTAAAAACAGTTTTCTATCTTTGAAAAACATAAGCAGTGGATAAAATAAAACAGAGTATTTAAGGATTATCACAACAATGTAAACAAGAGGTTCAGTCTCAAGTCGAGACCTAATCCTCTTCACTTTGTGATCACCTGCCACTAAGCAGTTTGTATAAATAAACATGATACACAACCTGTACTTGGGTTTACAATAGTTTTTACAAACTATCCAGGTTCTAAAACCTCTACCACAGTTCTATGTAGGAAAACATGCAACCAAGCCACACAAGGATTCTTCCACAGTTTTGCGTGGGAAACAAGAAACTAATCCACACAAGGCTTCTTCCACAGTTATGCATGGGAAAAAGAAACCAAGCCACACAAGACTTCTTCCATAGTTATGTGTGGGAAACAAGATTTGATAGAGTTTTGAGTGGGGAATTTTTATATCCCCTAGTTAAAGAACAGGAAACAGTGTGTGTGTAACCAACACACGCTACTCAGAAATTTAAAATAAGGAACACAGTAGAGCAATAGAAATTAGGGTTATGTTTAGAATGATATATGTGTTTTAATATTAGATCTGGACTTCTTGGAGTTGAGGAAATGAAGGTTTTCTTCTTCTCTGCATGTTTCCTCCAAAAACAATGTCACAAATTTTAGGGTACTGGCTTCCAGGTACTGAGATGTTCAACATCTTGGTACAAGGGTACCTTGAACCACCGCAGTACATCCTTGAATATTTTATTCAAAAATATCTTTTCCAAAATCTTGGATTTTTAGTAAAAGCACTGTTCTTCTTCATGTTATTCAGCGCTATCGGATATGGTCTTGGTTTTCCACCTCGCACTTACTACGCGCACTTTCTTTTAGATCAGTCTCCCTTTTTAACACCACATAGCCGACAAAGGGAATGATCGAACCAAGTTTTTTCTTCCTCGTACCTTGTATGGTTTCTCGACATGTCTACAAACAATATTAATTAATGTCAGATGCATTAAATTAATAAAATATGATCGTTATGATAATATTAATAAAATTTGATAAAGTATAGAATATGTTATCAGTAGACTGGTAACAGTATCCTGTCAAGCAGTAGCATCTTCAATAGCAATCTTAATCAGCATTAGAATTCCAACAGTAAGCTTATCTAGCGGTAGAATTGTCCAGTGGTAGACTTTACCAATGGTAGATTTGTCCAGCAGTAGACTTTACCAATGGTAGACATCAAGTAATAAGTCTGAAAGTGGAATTCTAACAGAAACTATTTGTAACAACAACCTTTTCACAACAGTGGCCGATCACGTTGACTCGGAATCTGTATTCTTCGGTAAGTATTCCAACAGTAGTCTTTACAACAGTGACCTTGTACTGGTGACATCCAACAGTAACTTTATAATTGTAGTTCTTATAACGTTAACCTTCATTAGTAAGGTCTTCAACGGTGACCTTTTCACTAATGACTTCAAGCGGTAATGTTCATTTGTAGGTTTGTCAATGGTGACCGTGACAGTGGCCTAAAACATTTACCTCTTACCAGTGACCTTCAACAGTGAACCTTTGACTTAGAGACTTTTTATACTATAAACTGATTTTAGAAAATTCAGCAGATTAAAATATATTGAAATAGATTTTCAAATAACTATCCCATTATAGAATTAAACATGATTTGGGATTATCAAAATAGTTGAGTCCTACAGTTTCCTTGTTGAAAAGTGACACATATTGTAACATACTTATCCAACTTCCACTTCATAAATAGTCACTATAAATATTTCTTCATTACTTTATTCATTTTCTAAGTACCTTTTTGGATAGCCCACTTTGAATGGTGATCATCACTATGTAGTTTCACTTGGAAAGATGGATGAAGTAAAATCTAATCTGAAAAAATGCAACATAAAATGTACATCTTGTTCACATACATTAATGTCCACCCTTCCACTGAGGTCTGACCAAAATTTTGGAAAATCAAGGTTTGATTGTGGATCCTCCATGATGTGTTCAACAAATTAAACAATATAGAAACTTGTAAGAGAACAAAAACATCATTCTACTCCATACACTCTAAGTGAATGATAACAATTTCCCCAATTAGATTCCATTATCATGGGATTATCTAAGAACTTGGTTATATTAATTAGGAATTGATTCATTATACATCAAATAACATTTCCCACGTGTCTAAACCATGTTTTAGTCAAACATCCAGCAATATTTCACCTAAGGTGACTATCGTAAGTTCAAGTATCACTGTAAAAAATGAGTTTCAATATTTTTGGATCTATGATCTTAGTGAACTTTTTACTAAAGATATATTTAGAATATGTTTTTAAAGTATATATTACTCTGAATAATTCTATATCACATTTTGGATAATTATTTTCATGTATCCTTAGTTAACATGAGTTGAAAAGTATGGTTTGATATCCTTTCATGAGAGAACAACCTAATCTAGATCTATACACATAATAAAAAACAATCTAACCTTCACACAGTTTGGGAATGACAAGGATATGTGTCGAAGTGAGTCCTTCCTTAAGTTCCTCAAGAGATTTATGGAAGTCACCACTCCAAATGAATGGAATACCCTTACCTTTCAATTTTGTCATGGGAAAAGTGAGGAGTGATAAATAAAAGATGATTTGATCTTAATACCCTTATAATCTAAGGAATATATGCATGTCAAAGACATTGTTGGGTGGTTTCTAGGAATTAATATCTTTGGTCTTATCAAGATTAACCAATATGTATTTTTCTAAAAATATATACCCAAGGAATTGAAATTCTTGTTTCTATAATCAATAATGTGAGTATTCTTCATATAGATGGTGGTCTCATTTTGTAATTAATATAATATCCAATTTCCTTTCCTGGTATTCATTCATGTGAGAGTGCACCAAGATGTCATTAAATAATACCACAATTAAGGAATCCAAGTATCTATCAAATATAAAATTCATCAAATTCCATGAATAATGATGGAACTTCAGTGTGACCAAAGGGCATGAACAAGTATTCATATTGGTTATAACACCTTCGAAACCCTATTTTAGGAATATCCTTTTTCTGACATGAATCTAGTGGTACCCTGATCAGATATAAAGTTTATAGAACCACATAATCCTTATTTAATTGACTAAAAATATCATCAATTCATAGAAGAGGATATTTATTATTAATTGTAATTGTATTCAAATTATGATAAAAACACAAATTCTTAGTTTATGATTTGATTTCATAGGAGATTTGAATGGAGTGGCATAAGGTGATGTACATAGTCTTATAAAGACCTTACTTTCTAATTTCATTAGTTGGGACATCAATTATCAAAAAAAAATTATTATTCTATACGATGGAAGAGAATATGATTTATCCCAATGAATTGGTAAAAACAATTCCACATACCCTTTTTGGGGTATTCTAATGAAATTGATTGGAAATACATTGAGGTTTAAATCTACTATATAAAGAAAATATATATTCTTAGTTGTATCAATAGATACCAATGTGATCATTTCTAATTGATATGAGATATTCCATATTACTAGCACAAATGGTTCCGAGGTTCCTGCATTCATATCCCATTACCCATTGAATACTTTAACAACTCCATCAAAATATGTACAAGTCACATGTTGAGTTTTGTAGTTAATATAGACCTTATATGTTTTTATCTAAATCATCCCTAAGATTAAATAAAATATATCAATATCCAAGATAGTTAACTCCATTAAAAACTAAACTGATTCAATGGGGATGGAATGTTCCACACATTTAAATTCCACTCCCCTCCCATTTTCTAAGAGTTGTCTTAATGATCAAAACATGAGGTAAAATTTCCATATGCATGATCATTTTTTTTACCACCTACGAAGTAACAAAAAATGAGAATCTTTATTATGAAACAAAATATGCATCAAGGTATATTCAAGGAGATAGATCCTTATACTATTAAGGGACCATGTTTTTTTGTAATAGATTTCTCATTTCCAAATGGCTATGGATCCAATCCCCCTGAATTAATCATACCCCTATGAAAATTTGATTATTTATAAGGTATTGTGTTATTTCTAGAATCACTACATCTACCATGATTCTTAGGGTGGGATATTCTCTAACAAGATCTTACTTTTTGAGCATGAGAATCCTGTGATTGGTGAGAACCATCACTACTAGTAGACATCTATGGGTATGTAATGTTGTACTTAGAATGTACCTTCCTACCACATTTTTGATAATATTGGTGTGTTTTCATGGATTGAAACATTATTACCTATAATGAACCATATTCTAAGTAACCAATATGGTTAATATGACAAATAATAAAGGGAACTAATCAGGAGGGTTTTTTCTATGGTGTTATGTTACCCTATGAATATCTATCCATTCTACACGTATTCTTAGATCTATAATTCCTTCCTATTTCTTAGAGGACAATGGTGGTTACTTCTATTCCATGATCTTCAATGTTTTTTCTTTTTCTACTACCATATCAGTTTTCATCATGTCTATTTAAATATCAATGTATAACATCGCCACTCAATAATGAATATATGGTCATTGAGAGGATTTTTACATGTTTTCCCAAAGAAATTCTTTGGATATGAATTATTTGTGATAAGTGAGTAATGTATGTATAGTAGGATTTCTATTCTATAACAAAAAAGATTTCGTACTTCAAATCAATAAAACTTTTGGTATATGATACTCGAAATGTATGTGGGTATAATTTTTTGTTATATAATTTTTCAAATCATTCAAGGTAAAGCCTTGATCTACCTTTGCATAGATATCATCATCCCACCCTTTATATTATAGGTCCTTAAGAATATACATTGTGAGCTTCACTCAGATTTTTAAGAAATTTAATATTTTATTTAGTCTACCAATAGATGCTTCCACTTTCTTGGGACCCAAGTCACCCCAAAATATCGGTGGGTTGTACCATTGGAATTATAGAGAGATATTTTTACATGATGTGGTTACTTATTTAAATTTACTATTTTCTGTAGACTATTAGTATTCTACAATTTTTCTCACAAAATTTTGATTCACCATTGGTTTAGGTGGAATCAGATTCTAAACAGCACCATCTTGCTGATTTCATGTTCTCCAGACTAGGGAGTGTTTTTATAGTCCATAAAAAATTATTACACAGTCACAAATAAATAATTTTATCACATATATCTTCCAATATACTGAATATTAATAATTGGTATCATAAAATATCATCTGATTGATGAAATCCTAGAGTGAATACTTTTTTCCCATGAATAATATTAAACTCTCAAAGACTTAACCCTTGATTATGATATGAATGAAAACATTTAAGTGCTTAAAAGAAATTTGTATACCTAAAAAACCTTGGTATCTTGAATCTTGGTATAAATAGGTTAACTATGAATATTTACAAACTATATTTGAAGTCTTGACACATACTATCTCCACACCTACTATTCCTGATAAATGGACCATGCTAAACCGATTCCATTTTAAACGTACTAAAACTAAAACATTTAGTTTTTTATGGATGATATTACACTAACCATAAGTGAATATAGTAGAAAAAAAAGATATAAATAAATTGCATAGTTATATGATATCTTTATGGGATTTTTTATACAATAAACAACAAAACCTGCAATAAAAATCTAATAATAATATAATAAATAAATTTGATTCATGATAAAAAAAACTCCTCCAATCTAATAGAACATATTATGACTGTAATTAGTGTCATAATTATTAAAAAAACACCATATCTATTTGTATATACAATGTCATAAATCGAACAAATTCATGGGTGTGGATCCTTGACAAGATGCACTACAAGTCCATTTATTCAAATGGTAAAAAGAGTATGAACTGGAAACCTCATCGAGGATGGTCTGGTTTTGTCTTCTAGATTATTGTGGGGGGTTTATCTCATGAAAAATCAATAACATCTTATTATAGTTGTTTCTCATTAATGGAAACTCCCAACGGTTCCCCTGTTTATAGCCGGGTATAGGCCTAATTTCCAAATGAAGGTGGTCACATGGGTTTTCAAGCTTTATGACACTTGGGGACTCACAGTGGTTGAGAGGATATGAGTTTAATCTCAATGATTCCTTTTGGGGGAATTATTTTAAACTCCATGGTACACTTATTTAATTAATATATGTTCACAAATATCTTCATAATCTTGATACGGATTTGGTTAACCTAACAAAAATATTATGGGTTAAGTCTCTCTTTTGGAAAAATATGGGGATCTCATCAATCTATATGTATCCAAGGTTCTTCACCCATTTTCCAGTAATGATCATATGCTTATGTGATGATGCCATATAACATGGAGCCTTAGAATTTTCTACTGCATAGGGATGTAGTTAATATTACTAGGAAGTTATTAATCCATTATGAGGTATCCTACGCATATTGATTATTGTAGGAATAAAAAATTATGTAGTTCATTAAAATCATGTGGTTTAATGTCATGTAGAAAGGACACATATGAGTTCCTTGTCGCACTATATATTCATTATCTAATCGCAATGGAAGTCTTACATATCTCGATTATTGGGGGAATTCGATTCATCATAGTTCATTTATTTTCTCAATACACTGAAGAATTAGATATAATGCTAATCCCATGGGAATGATTATGTATCAATGGTTGAGATTTCAGAGACATGGGAGGACTTACACTGAAGTATGTTCCTATTTGATCTTGGGCCTTATAAAGGCATTCAATGTATCCTACATATTGCAAAAATTAGATTTCTCATATTTTATCCTCTCCCTTGGGACTAATTCCAAGGTAGAAGTTCTCATATGGGGGAAGTTATGTCATTCCACTCATTGAATATTACATGTTGACATTTCCCTTGATGGTGGAGATTCGTATTATGGATGATATGACTATTTTATCTCCCTAAGACCATGTGATCTATGCTTGGTGAGAGAAATAAGGTATAACAAGTAATTAGTCCCATTACACACAAATGCAAGGATTGTGTACTGAGACTTCCATTATGATGTTCAATATGGATCTCGAACCATATATGGTGTCCAATGTATACTAGAAATGGAAGGAATTAGATTCATCATAGTTTAGTTGACTTCTTAGTCCATTTATGGATGAGTTAAAATGATCATCCAATGGGAATGATGGGGTCTCAATGGTTGAAATTTCAAAGACATGGTGGAACCCATACTAAGGTGGATTCCCATATGAGTTCAGGCTTGATCCTTACAAAGGAATCCTACATATCCTAGTTATAGAAGGAATCATAGTCCTCATATTGTAATTGATTAGGGCTTACGCACCAATGTTTCCCTGGACTTTGCATGGATTTATATTATATGATTATTACAACTCCCTAACCCCACATGATCTATGTTTTTTGTAATAAACAAGGTATGGAATTTAATCAATGTCATTTCTAATGGATGTGGTACTTATGTACAGGGGAATAACTTGAAAGATTAATATAGAGCATGAACCTCAAAGAGGATTCCTACGTATCTTGGTTATAGTAGGAATCGTAGTCATCATAGTTCCCCTAAATGGGGCTTACACACTAATGTTTCTGTTATGTTCATGGATTACACACTGAGGGTGGGTAAGGTTAACTAATCATTGGATTCCCTTATTGACCTGGTCTTATTTCTTACATTACATGCGTTGATTATTCGCTCATCATGACATGATTTCCTACATGACATTCCCAAAGGACCTCATGTATTTGTGATGGAATGTCAATGGTTTATCACTTGATCAAGGATTAATTATTTAGAGGACATCGTAATACATGAGTAGTTGATCCTATAAGCCATCAGAAGACATGTCTAACTTTTCAAAAGGGTGTCACATGATCCAGATAACATGGCCACGTGTCATTAAAAGAGATAAATAACATACATTGAGGGTGTCATGAGAGTCAATGTGACATGTCTCATATGGTGTATCATATCCAAGATGACATTTCAGGATGGAATTGTGAGACCTGGATGGCATGCTCGAAGGGTATCGTATGAGCCAATTGATAAACCCATGTGCTACCGTGAGACTCAAATAATGTGAACTGGTGATTCCATGTGGACTAGGATACATGTATAAAGAGAACCATAATACTATAACGACAATACCTAGGGGGTATTCAGATCGGGGCAGTATGTTCAGGGTATTCCATGTTACTTGATTTGATATTTACATAGGACTTCACATGATACAAATAGTATTCCAATAGAGTGTTGTGTGACCCGGGTGACAAGTCCGAGTGTAGTCTCATGACCCAGGTGGTTCATGAGAATTACATGAGGATCAAAGTATATTTTCCTTGATTAAGTATTCTAATTTTTTTAGCCATTATATTGTGAATGTGTTAGATTTTTTTATTTTTAGATTATTTTAAGTCTCATGTGATCTAGTAGGTTTGTGGGATGTTCTTCTTGTGTCCTACCAGAAGTCCTCTTCATGATCTATGTCTAATCCTTCAAAGTTCATATGCATGATTCATGATTGCTTTGGCTATTCACTGTTATCCTGAAATATGGGAAACTTATTGGTCATCAGATCCATCTCTCCTATAAATCTTATATGGTTCTTGGATGTAAAATATACAAATTCTATTTTGAAGAGTCATGGTGAATTTTTCATATAGGGGTGGAAGATTTATAGGCCTCTCCACCTTGGTTGTTTTCCACATTTTGTAGTGCATATCATGCATGTCTATGCTAAATTCGATGAAGGGTTTTTTCATAACAGGTATTAATGAGTCCCTTCCATGGATCACTCAGGGGTCGTCACCTAATTATTAGTGACCATGACCACATCCCGCCAATGCTTCATTTACTGAATTATTTAAAATTAATTGGGACTTATTGAATCATCTGTGTTTACTGAAGGACATCCATGTTGTCATATTGGCATGTCTAAGTGACTTCATGAGATCAAGGAACCTATAAAAAGGTGTTCATGTGATCTCAGGTGACTTACATTAGACTTTTCATGAGATAAGAATGGATTGTCAAGGGGACATAATGAGATGTGAATGAATTTTCAAGGAGTGTTGTGAGATTATACTGTGGATATTCTTATCATGTATCAAGGGTGTTAAAACCTTAAAGTTTCTCACCACCTCTTTTTTTAATTACTTTCTTTATTTTACAAAGGTTGGGTGTTATAAAAGACTGAGCGGGTAATTAGAAATACAAATACCCTACCACTTAGTGATGTGTCATGTGACCAATAAAGGTTCTATGAATGTGCATGAGCATTTCAAGGACAATTACATTTTATTTTCCTTAAGGATCAAAAGGGGGAGTGGGAGGTCACCCGGACATACTTGATTCTCTTCATGTGATGAGGATGACATGTCGATAGTCCTTTACAAGATGTGGTGGACATGTCTTCGGATTCTCACAGTGTCTTCCGGATTTCCAAGGGCACGTCACATGACATTTACGACCATAAGTTGATCCCACCACCTCCCCATTTTTTCTTTTTCTTATATTATATGGACTCAGGATATCATGATTTTTCTTTAATGTTGTTGAGGACAACAATTCATTTCATCGGTGATCCATCAAGTGAGTTCTATGAGTTCTATATTCCTCTATTTTATGGACATTTTCCTCCTATTTATGAAGTATTTTCAAATGGGTTACTAGGTGCTCGTCATTTTTCAAACAACATAAACCAGGAGAGATTATTAAGATACCTCCATCTAATCATTGGTTTTCTGAGGCACCTTCACATTAGAATAAATATTGTCCAAAGGGAATTTTTGGAATCTCTCACAGGCTATTCACTTCACTTGGAACTTTCATGTGAACCTATGATGGTCATGCGATCATGTGTCTCTTAGAGGATTACATGATCCATGATATTTGGACACCTTCTATTTCATTTTATTTTCTTTATGGGAATATAATACTCATATATAGGTAATTTTTTGTGAATTTGTTGATGCACATTAGAAAAACATCAACAAATAATCCACTTAGGAGCGATGACTACAGAGACTAGGGCTCAATTCTTAGGAATTTAAATCTCTGTCTGAGGTTTTATTTCTCATTAACATCATCCTCATTAGAAACTTCTGAAAATAAATTTGATGATCTTACTACATTAGTCATGACTCTCCAACCTTGGGAAAGAATAGAAGAGGTGGGGCGAGTAGCACTTCAGGGATCAACTGACACTTCTCCCTATACTCCTTCCAACCTATCCATATCAGAAAATAAAATCCTATTTTATTTAAATCATTTTTATTTATTCTTCTTTTGATGACATCCTCAGAGAGAGTTCAAAATTTAAATATTCTACCTCTTTATATATGTTATTAGTGAATGGATATGCTAAAATATATATGATGGTATCTATTTATCTTTTATTCATGATGTGCACAAACTTTTTCTACTATGATATTATATGAATCACCAATGACACCCATTCATTGAAAAATATTAAGTAAAAAAATTCCTAGAATCAAATTTTTAAATTATAACATATTTTTTATGAAAAATGATCATGAATTCGTACCAACATGATATTCTTCATTGATATGTCTTTTATATCTATATTGGGAAGACATATTTTTTAAAGGATAACTTGGGTAGGATATATTCTCTAGTAGGAGGGTTCTCTTCACATACCGAAGCTAGAAGGTTTGGTGAGAATATCCTTATTTTTGTTAAGCCTATATGGTGGGCCTTTCAAAATATGCGAAGAAAAATCATTGATGTGCTATATTTTATGGCCTTTTAGCTCGGACCTTTGATCACTTTAGTTTAGGGACTTTTACCTCAGACCTTCTATCACTTTATTTTAGGGTATTTTATCTTAAACTATCTATCACTTTAAGTTATGTTCTTTTAGCTCGGACCTTCTATCACTTTAGATTTATATCTTTTATTTTAGACCTTCTATCACTTTAGTTTGGGGTATTTTATCTTGGACCTTATATAGCTTTAGTTTAGGGTATTTTTGTTCAGACCTAATATAACTTTAGTTTAAGTTGTTTTATATCAAATCATCTATTTCTTTAGTTTAGGGTCTTTTATCATGAACCTTCTATCACCTTAGTTTGGGGTCTTTTATCTCGGACCTTATATTGTATTAGATTATGGTATTTTATCTTACATTATCTATTGTTCTAGTTTAGGGTATTTTATCTTAGACCTGTTATCACTATAGTTTAGGTTCTTTAAGCTAGGACCTTTAATCATTTTAGTTTTAGTTATTTTATCTCAGACATGATATCACTTTAGTTTAAGTAATTTTAGATCAAACATTCTATTCCTTAGTTTGGGATCTCTTAGATCAAACCTAATCAATGATCATCGAATATGGTGTAGGCATGTCCGAAATGACCCAAAACACACTGAGCTGATGGGGTCTATCATGGTGTAGTGAGGAATCACGAGGATCAAAAATCCCTTTTGTAGAGTGACACATTTGGTTAACGACCATAGAACCATATGTAAGAACCATTGGCATACATGCATAGTCATGAAATGTTTTATTGAAGTTGTGTATCTTTTCTAGGGGATATAGAATATTTATGGAGGTAATATCAGTTGAGGGAAAAGTACTTAGGATTCTAGGTCCACCAGGTTAGTTAGATCATAGATGATGTATATAAAATCCCAAAAGTTTGAGTCTGTGAATATTGGATGGGCCGAAATTTCGAGGATGACCATAAAACTTTAAGGTGTTGTGTTCCACCATAGTGTTTCTACGGATCACAAGTATTAAAGATCCTTTCTTTCTGGAATGAGATATCATTAGTTGTTGGGTCAATGCCCTTATAAATCTGAATAATTGTTAAGAAATATATTATCATCATTCTTTTATGAGGGCCATGAAATATTTTTGAAGACTCTAACATCAAGATGTTGAGTTTGGGTATGGTATAATAAGTATCTAGGAAGGATTCTAGAACCCTATTGAAATTTGGATATTATACAGTAAATATCGAGTGCTACACTTAGTGGTTTAGAGTCATGAGGCACTGGCCATCAAAGATTCAAGAATATAGTGTCACATGACTTCATTGATAAAGGGTAAAAAATATGGTGATATTGCATCTAGGATATCAACTATGATTAAATAGTATGGTATTGATAAGGTAAATCATGGCCCAAAATTCTCATGTCAATAGGATGATATGTGAAAATAATACTAGGAATGACCCAAAACATGATGGGGTGTTGGGTTCTTCCAATGTGATATCAAGGGTCACAGGGATCAAAAATCTTTTTTCCCTAGTGTTGAATTTGGTTGATGACCATAGGTGAATATTCATGAGCCATAGGTATACATGAATAGTTAAGAAAATGTTCCTTAAATCTATGTATCCTTTCTAAAGGATAAAGACACTCAAATAATGAAGTGTGACTTGTGGAAGGTGTAATATACCAGAATGGATTGAGCACCCTAAAATTTGTTTCACTAACTAGTGACCTATTATTATAGAGATAATATGGGACAATTCATTAATATAACTGTAACAGCCCGAGATTTTATGAAAAATATTCTTTTTAATTTCACTAATGTATTGTGTTGTACGCTACACCAAAAGGAGCTTGCACAACACGCATCCTTGACTTGCCTTGTATTACACGCAATCACGACCTTCCTCGATAGCGTGTATAGTACGCAATAACGAGTTTCACTAAACAGCGATATGCTATTAAAATGTTATTAAAATTAGCCGTTATGAATAGTAATAACCACTTTTTGAAATTTTGTAAATTTTATTTTTCAAAATGGATTTCATTTTTGGATTTGGAATATCGAAATTAGCTTAGGGTGAAATTTTGGTAATTTTCGGATAACTTTCATATTTTGATGAATAGTGAAAATTACTAAATTTTAGATAAAAACGACTTTTTCAATCGAAATAATTAATAGTGATAAATTATTAATTTGAGTGGTTTTAAAGTATATTTAGAATATATTTTTACAATTTAATACAATGTTGGTCATTGGATGTAATTTCACATTTAAACCAGACATAAACAAGTGTCAGTCTTCTGATAGTTATTGTTTCTTAAAAACACGCTATGTGTTTTAACAGCGGGATTTAATTATAAAATTAATTAATGCAACTTCTATGATATGAATTTGGTAAAATAGACTTTATTTTTGAATTCTTAATATGAAATATAGCTTAGGATGATATTTTGGCATTGTTCTGAAAAACATCAATTTTTGATGAATAGTGAAACTACTAAGTGGTAGTTAAAAAAATTAATTTCTTCATAAATCTTAATTTTACCTCTTCTGTGAATGGAATTTCAAAAATCCGAGAGACACGTTTGATGTCAGTACGTAAAATTTGGTTCAATGAGATGAAAATAATTTTTGGCGAATAGTAACTTTTTACTTTTTTTTACCGCGGTTAATAGTAAATAGGGTAACTAAGGGTAAAAATGATATTACTATTACCCTAACACATGTCCTAATTCTATTGGATAAGTTTAATTCGACCAAAAACAAACTTAGGAATAAAATATGACCATTTAGGCCCACTTGGGTTAGATTAGGACATTTATTATTAATTTATTTAAAGAAGGGTTAAAATAGTTAAAATCAAAGTTTAATAAGTAAATCATTTTTAATATGGGGTTATACATAAGATAAATTCTACTATAAATATTAATTAGAAAGATAAATAGATTTCCTACATAATGGTATTTTATTTTTAATTTTTAGACAATAAATAATTTAATTTATTTATGACACAATGATGATGCAGTAATTATCTTATTAATGAAATATTGACATAATTGATGTTATAAACACCGAAATAAATGTAATTTGAGACTTTTTATGAATTCCACTAATTTTATAGGTTACTAAGATATATTAGTGTTGATTTAATCAACTTGGTTCAAACATATAATTCTGTTATGACTTTCAAAAAAATCATATATCAAATAGTGTCAAAATTGACACAAAATAGTTTTTAAATAAAATATTATATTATTAATTGTTATTTTATTCCTAAAAATCTAAGGTTCGGCCAAATGACTTAGATAAGGATATATATATTAATAATAAACAATATGGGGTTCGTTTGGCATGTTATAGTAAGTGTATTAACCATATAGTGAAAGAAAACAAAAAGACATGGTAAAAGTTAAATTATTTAACTTAGAGTTAAATCTAATTTATAAGGTTAAAATAATACCCTAAACTTGTCTAAATCCTATTGGTTGATAGGATTTCAACCCATCCCCACTTTAACTTCGAAATAAGACTCTTTGGAACCATTATAAACCGATTTTGACTTTAATATAAAACAATATTTTGAGATATTCCTAAGGTGCCCCTCTCCTCCCTTATAAAAGGACACCTCCTCCCCCTCCTCCTCACACCAATTTGAGCACTCAAGCTCGGCCAACCCCTGCCAAAATCTCTTCTCCACTTCCCTAGCAACATCCTAGAGGTTCTGGTCTTCCTCAAAGACCAATTTTAGTGCCCTAAGAGGAGGTCTCAAAAAGGCGCTTCAAAGAAGAGGTAATTACCGTTACCAATTCTTTCATCTTTATTTCTTCTTCCACTTCTTCTTATTAGGTTGTTTCATTAATAAGTAACAACATCAGTATCACTAATATACTGATATGTTATTATAAGTATGAAACAACCCTATTTCACCATCTATCCATCCTACGGAAAAAGAAATCACCGCGCGTGCGTACGTACGGAATACCGTCTCCACGCCGTGGTGTAATCTATTTTCCACCACCACCTTACATGGATGGGTATAATGGTGTAAAGAATAACTATACATAGTTATTAAAAAATCATATTGATTCTGATATATTTTATATTCCACTCCAATTCAATTCAATATTTATGGAAATGATATCATCGCTCGTGCGTACGTACGGACTACCGTCTCCACGACGCGATGAGATTCATTCTCCATGTTAACCATTTAAGAATGATTATAAAGTATATATAAAAAATAATAATGAAATATATGACATTATAAAGCTACTGGATTTATGTATATATATATATATATATATATTTATTTCATCTACTTACTTCCATTCAAGACAATAAGGAAAGGAAAACAGCGTTCATGCATACGTACGGACTACCGTCTCCATGAACGGTGTTTTTCATTTCATTTATCTATCTATTATATATATATACTGAATATATATGATATATAAATCATATTTTATATTCTGGAAGTAAGTAAATCATGATATAAGTAATAATAATGTCAAGAACAACAAGTCAAAACACCTACGATAAATGAAACGATTTTACCCAAAACGCTTCTTTAACATGGAATTTACAAAAGAACGGGTAATATAATGTCATAAGTGAACCATATATGATATCATAACAATGAATATGATTCTGTAATAAGTCAATGACATTATTTAAATCATTATACAGGAGGTTCGGATACATACGAAGCAAATCAGACTTAAGGTAAGGGAAATATCACAATCTCACTTTTATCTGAGATTGTTTTTACTTTGGTAATTACTGGGGTGTATTTTATCATCCACATCCATGTTTCCTCAATATGTAATATTATTTCCATCCAACTACAATTTTTTAAATCCAATTTTACCCTTCGGTGAGTTTTTAGTAAAAAATATGATTGGAATCTTTTGACGTTTTTCATACGAGGTGTTTTTTGACTTTTCCGACAAAAGTACGAAGAATGTTTTTTAACGTATACGGCATGAATGGATTTTTAAAAAATTATTTCCAAGAAGCTTACTTTACAAGTTTTCAAGTTTATTTTTAATCAACTTCTTTTATTTTAAAGTTGTATGACATGTTAAGAAAGGAAAAGTGTTTTTGAAGTAGAAATGATATTTTCCTCAGGAATGGAGTTCAAGTATTTTATCAAAATTATTTTCCATCTAAGATAATAAAAGGGTTCTGTTTTTATCCCTATTATTAAATTGATTTGATTATGTTTTGAGGGAATTATTTTTATGAAGTCATTTACCTTATATGATTTGTTTTATGATGTTATGATGTTTCAAGAATCCCATTTTTGTTACATGTGTTATGCGATGATGTATGATTTATGATTATGTGGCACACATAAGAAAGGATTCATTATAAGATGGGTGAGACCTATATCTCCCTCCAATGCATTGGGTAAAGATTTTATATCTCATGAGATAGACAGGGTTGGAACGGTAGGTTATACCGGTTCAGTGAAACAGGACTGAAACGAGGGTTACTCGATTCAGAAAGGGACTTTTTCCACTAAGATAGTCTTGGAAATGAGTCTTGACTAACAAGAAATGTTTCTCTATGATTATGTGTGAATGCCACAAAGTCTCATTTTTTAAGTTATGATTATTGTGATTACATTTCACTGCCATGATTTACCCCATGTTATGAAATTATGATCTCTTTTGCAGGTTAAGATTTCCAAAAGTTATGTTCTTATGTATATGATGTGATTGATATTTCTTTTGTTTACCCTTACTGAGCATTTGAGCTCACCCTTTTATGTTTTCTTTTCCCCAGGATATAAAGAAAGGTTTTAGGTAAAAAAAAGAAGATCTTTATGGGAGATTTTGAAGATCTTTCACCACGATTAGAAGATTATATTCCGAGTTTCCAAAGACACTAAACTATTACGATCCTTGTGTGTGGGTTTTTTGTTATGTACTAAGTATTCCGCAAATGTAATGTAATGTCCATGTACGTTAAGCTTTGGGTCTCTACAGTTGGTATCAGAGGAAAGGTTTAGTCAACCTTTGGAAACTAGGATGCGAAAACGTTAGTGAGATCCCTAGAGATATTTCTAAGGTATGTCTAGGGATGTACCTAAGGATAAGTATACGTATAAGATACAGTCCTAGAACTACGGTAACGATCATATAATTTAACCTAAGAAGTTAGATATTGAGGATACTTCCCCTGTACTATGTTGTTTTCTCTAGCATGATTTTTGCCTCTCACAAAATTATTTTTGTGTTTTAGTTAATGGAGGGAACCAAAAGGAATTCGGTTAACAGTAAATCCAATGGACAAATTGGTGACAATGAGAAACAAAATTGTGTAATGCCTAGAGAGAAAGATGTTGTGATTATGCTGAATCAGTCATCGCGATATATGATTAACAAGGTGAAATTTAGTGGTATGCGTAATTCATCAAAGAAGTGGAAGATAGACTATTATGCATGTTCGCATGCTGAGGAGCATAAAGAAAGGAAGATTGAGATTTCTAAAGAAGGGAAGAAGAACCTCGAGGAATACCTCAAATGGAGGGACCGATGTTATCTGTGTGGAGAAAAGGGTCATAGAGTGACAGACTGTTTTGGAGTTCAATGTCTTATTTGTGGAGAACATGGGCATTACCCAACTCAATGCCCTGACCTAAAAAGTTACTTCTAAATCAAGGAAGGACTTCTTCCAGGACAATCATTGAAGTGGATGGAGTGAAGTGTTTATGTATTGGTATTCAGGAATAATGTTGTTGAAGTACTTTTATGGTGTATTGAAATATTTATGTATTGGTCTATTGTGGTTTTCAATAATTTTAAGGTACCAGTAACCATGAAAAGTGATTCAAATATTTTGGAAAGTAGATAATATGCCCATAATGAAGGGATAAAGAGAAAATGAAATGTTTGACAGTATTCATGAGCTCATGATTGATATAAGGACTATGTGATATCATGGTTTGAGTATATAGAATTTTGAGGATTTTGGTATGTGGAAGGTGTCAACTTTTAACTGCATTCATGTTTTCACTACGGTATTCAAGAGAATACATGATTAAGGACTTTGAATGTTTGGAATGTGACCAACAAGACATATCTTATGATATATGGGGATCAACGATGGTATTAAATCTCTGGTAATCGTTTTCACTATGTTATGAGAGTGGACTGCAGTATTATGGATAAGCCTAAATATTGAAATGGATTATGTTGGACATAAGTGAGTATTGTTTAAGGATAGAAGTTTTTTTTCGATATTATTGATGGGATGTTATAGTAATGTAGTTTTAGAAAAAGGACAACCTGCAGGACGGGCGACAGCACATCGCTTCAGACAAGGCTGTGGGAATCGAACCCACAACTGAAGTGCGACTGGCCTTTATCGCCTACCACCGGCCTACAGGAAGTACCTATTTAGTAGAAACTAGTTTTATTATATTAAGAAGTATGATATATGAAGTATAAGTCCATTTTAGGAACCATATATGATTAATCTCACTATAGATCGACTTATGTATATAATTTTTGCTAACCTTTTGTTTGAGACAGATGGAATGACCCGTCATTCTATCACATGATCTGCTAACACTTCACAAATAACAAATTCAACTTCATTTATTTAAGAGATGAAGTGGCAATTGTTCAAGGCATGAACAACAGTGTGATTGTACCAAAATAAAGAAAGTATTTATTCTAATTCAAATTTTCAACTTTAGGGAAATGATCTTGAAAACCAAAAATGTTGTCCTAGTGATCTTATACCTGATGAATCAGATGGTACCTTAGATCGTCACAAATTTATGGATTTGTGATTACTGGATTTTCCATAGCCATGTTCTCTACCACTCTCCATCAGAACATGATGGTTAGATTTCTCTTCCATATCCATATTTTCACCTATGTGGAAACCCAGTGATTAGTTTATTTGGGTAATCGTTACATTTCATACTTTAGATTTTAAAACCAAGTTTTGTTATTACTTTTTACGATGTGGGTTTCTATTAAAGAAACTTTCGAATAGTAAACCATTTATAACCCCGACGAATTTCGAGGGCGAAATTCATTTTAAGGGGGGTAATATGTAACAGCCCGAGATTTTATGAAAAATAATCTTTTTAATTTCACTAATGTATTGTGTTGTACGCTACACCAAAATGAGCTTGCACAACACGCATCCTTGACATGCCTTGTATTACACGCAATCGCGACCTTCCTCGATAGCGTGTATAGTACGCAATAACGAGTTTCACTAAACAGCGATATGCTATTAAAATGTTATTAAAACTAGCCGTTATGAATAGTAATAACCACTTTTTGAAATTTTGTAAATTTTATTTTTCAAAATGGATTTCATTTTTGGATTCGGAATAACGAAATTATCTTAGGGTGAAATTTTGGTAATTTTCGGATAACTTTCATATTTTGATGAATAGTGAAAATTACTAAATTTTAGATAAAAACAACTTTTTCAATCGAAATAATTAATAGTGATAAATTATTAATTTGAGTGGTTTTAAAGTATATTTAGAATATATTTTTACAATTTAATACAATGTTGGTCATTGGATGTAATTTCACATTTAAACCAGACATAAACAAGTGTCGGTCTTTTGATAGTTATTGTTTCTTAAAAACACGCTATTTGTTTTAACAGCGGGATTTAATTATAAAATTAATTAATGCAACTTCTATGATATGAATTTGGTAAAATAGACTTCATTTTTGAATTCGGAATATGAAATATAGCTTAGGATGAAATTTTGGCATTGTTCTGAAAAACATTAATTTTTGATGAATAGTGAAACTACTAAGTGGTAGTTAAAAAATTAATTTCTTCATAAAACATAATTTTACCGCTTCTGTGAATGGAATTTCAAAAATCCGAGAGACACGGTTGATGTCAGTACGTAAAATGTGGTTCAATGAGATGAAAATAATTTTTGGTGAATAGTAACTTTTTACTTTTTTTCACCGCGGTTAATAGTAAATAGGGTAACTAAGGGTAAAAATGATATTACTATTACCCTAACACATGTCCTAATTCTATTGGATAAGTTTAATTCGACCAAAAACAAACTTAGGAATAAAATATGACCATTTAGGCCCACTTGGGTTAGATTAGGACATTTATTATTAATTTATTTAAAGAAGGGTTAAAATAGTTAAAATCAAAGTTTAATAAGTAAATAATTTTTAATATGGGGTTATACATAAGATAAATTCTACTATAAATATTCATTAGAAATCTAAAAAGATTTCCTACATAATGGTATTTTATTTTTAATTTTTAGACAATAAATAATTTAATTTATTTATGACACAATGATGATGCAGTAATTATCTTATTAATGAAATATTGACATAATTGATGTTATAAACACCAAAATAAATGTAATTTGAGACTCTTTATGAATTTCACTAATTTTATAGGTTACTATGATATATTAGTGTTGATTTAATCAACTTGGTTCAAACATATAATTCTGTTATGACTTTCAAAAAAATCATATATCAAATAGTGTCAAAATTGACACAAAATAGTTTTTAAATAAAATATTATATTATTAATTGTTATTTTATTCCTAAAAATCTAAGGTTCGGCCAAATGACTTAGATAAGGATATATATATTAATAATAAACAATTTGGGGTTCTTTTGGCATGTTATAGTAAGTGTATTAACCATATAGTGAAAGAAAACAAAAAAGACACGGTAAAAGTTAAATTATTTAACTTAGAGTTAAATCTAATTGATAAGGTTTCAATAATACCCTAAACTTGTCTAAATCCTATTGGTTGATAGGATTTCGACCCATCCCCACTTTACCTTCGAAATAAGACCCTTTGGAACCATTATAAACCGATTTTGACTTTAATATAAAATAATATTTTGAGATATTCCTAAGGTGCCCCTCTCCTCCCTTATAAAAGGACACCTCCTCCCCCTCCTCCTCACACCAATTTGAGCACTCAAGCTCGGCCAACCCCTGCCAAAATCTCTTATCCACTTACCTAGCAACATCCTAGAGGTTCTGGTCTTCCTCAAAGACCAATTTTAGTTCCCTAAGAGGAGGTCTCAAAGAGGCGCTTCAAAGAAGAGGTAATTACCGTTACCAATTCTTTCATCTTTATTTCTTCTTCCACTTCTTCTTCTTAGGTTGTTTCATTAATAAGTAATAACATCAGTATCACTCATATACTGATATGTTATTATAAGTATTAAACAACCCTATTTCACCATCTATCCATCCTACGGAAAAAGAAATCACTGCGCGTGCGTACGTACGGAATACCGTCTCCACGCCGTGGTGTAATCTATTTTCCACCACCACCTTACATGGATGGGTATAATGGTGTAAAGAATAACTATACATAGTTATTACAACATCATATTGATTCTGATATATTGTATAATCCACTCCAATTCAATTCAATATTTATGTAAATGATATCATCGCTCGTGCGTACGTACGGACTACCGTCTCCACGACGCGATGAGATTCATTCTCCATGTTAACCATTTAAGAATGATTATAAAGTATATATAAGAAATAATAATGAAATATATGACATTTTAAAGCTACTGGATTTATGTATATATATATATATATATATGTATGTCATCTACTTACTTCCATTCAAGTCAATAAGGAAAGGAAAACAGCGTTCATGCGTACGTACGGACTACCGTCTCCATGAACGGTGTTTTTCATTTAATTTATCTATCTATTATATATATATATATACTGAATATATATGATATATAAATCATATTTTATATTCTGTAAGTAAGTAAATCATGATATAAGTAATAATAATGTCAAGAACAACAATTCAAAACACCTACGATAAATGAAACGATTTTACCCAAAACGCTTCTTTAACATGGAATTTACAAAAGAACGGGTAATATAATGTCATAAGTGAACCATATATGATATCATAACAATGAATATGATTCTGTAATAAGTAAATGACATTATTTAAATCATTATACAGGAGGTTCGGACACATACGAAGCAAATCGGACCTAAGGTAAGGGAAATATCACAATCTCACTTTTATCTGAGATTATTTTTACTTTGGTAATTACTGGGGTGTATTTTATCATCCACATCCATGTTTCCTCAATATGTAATATTATTTCCATCCAACTACAATTTTTTAAATCCAATTTTACCCTTCAGTGAGTTTTTAGTAAAAAATATGAAAGGAATCTTTTGACGTTTTTCATATGAGGTGTTTTTTGACTTTTCCGACAAAAGTACGAAGAATGTTTTTTAACTTATACGGCATGAATGGATTTTTAAAAAATTATTTCCAAGAAGCTTCCTTTACAAGTTTTCAAGTTTATTTTTAATCAACTTATTTTATTTTAAAGTTGTATGACATGTTAAGAAAGGAAAAGTGTTTTTGATGTAGAAATGATATTTTCCTCAAGAATGGAGTTCAAGTATTTTATCAAAATTATTTTCCATCTAAGATAATAAAAGGGTTCTTTTTTTATCCCTATTATTACATTGATTTGATTATGTTTTGAGGGAATTATTTTTATGAAGTCATTTACCTTATATTATTTGTTTTATGATGTCATGATGTTTCAAGAATCCCATTTTTGTTACATGTGTTATGCGATGATGTATGATTTATGATTATGTGGCACACATAAGAAAGGATTCATTATAAGATGGGTGGGACCTATATCTCCCTCCAATGCATTGGGTAAAGATTTTATATCTCATGAGATAGACAGGGCTGGAACGGTAGGTTATACCGGTTCAGTGAAACAAGACTGAAACGAGGGTTACTTGATTCAGAAAGGGAATTTTTCCACTAAGATAGTCTTGGCAATGAGTCTTGACTAACAAGAAATGATTCTCTATGATTATGTGTGAATGCCACAAGTCTCATGTTTTAAGTTATGATTATTGTGATTACATTTCACTGCCATGATTTACCCCATGTTATGAAATTATGATCTCTTTTGCAGGTTAAGATTTCCAAAAGTTATGTTCTTATGTATATGATGTGATTGATATTTCTTTTGTTTACCCTTACTGAGCATTTGAGCTCACCCTTTTATGTTTTCTTTTCCCCAGGATATAAAGAAAGGTTTTAGGTAAAAAAAAGGAAGATCTTTATGGGAGATTTTGAAGATCTTTCACCACGATTAGAAGATTATATTCCGAGTTTCCAAAGACACTAAACTATTAAGATCCTTGTGTGTGTGTTTTTTGTTATGTACTAAGTATTCCGCAAATGTAATGTAATGTCCATGTACGTTAAGCTTTGGGTCTCTACAATAACTTTTTCCTAATTCAGGGCATCTAATGAGAATAGCTTGTATTTTGATAGGGATGAAGAGTTTCACCTATAATCATTTAAGTCTTATTCATTCACACTCTGATTTTTTTCTAACCAATAGGGATGTAGTGTTTAGAGAGAAAATATGTGAATTTTTCTCATGCTAACCATTTTGGGTTTTCAACCTGATAGGTTTTATGTCTCCTTGTATAGGATTTTGTGTTCATGAAATTTGGACCATTATTGGATATAGTTTATGGTCATACAACTTTGAAAAAAGTGAGGGAAGTTTAGGGTCATAGAACGCATGGACCTAAGATGGAGGATGACATACAAGATCCCCATTAGGATAACCATGGTCAAGAGTATGCCAACATCTTTTGGAGCCTAAGATGAAATTGATTTAAATCATGGGTTGAGGTCCCCATATCATGAGTAATGATATGTGACAATGGTATTAAGAGTTGCTTATATCATGTTAAGTTGTTGAGTTCTTACCTAGAAATTTTAGGGATCATATGGATCAAAATTCCCATTTTAATAGTGACACATTTAGTGGAATAACATTGGATCATATGAAAGAGTTGTAGTTATACATGCATAGTCATAAAAGGGTCCTTGAATCTGGGTATCCTTTCCAAGGGCCTTTAATGGTTGTAGTGATCCAAGGAACTCAAATCATGAAGTGTGGTATATATAATGAGATTCTTTTGAAAGATAATTGAATCACCTCATACTATGGATGATCAATGTAAGGCTCTTGTGGTCTCTTTAAAGCGGATGATAAATGGTTGATGACCTACACAATTTATCGAAATGTAGTGGAATATTTTTCCATGTAGTTCAATATCATGCGGTAAGGACATACATCATGTAGCTTGTCACCATGTAGTGAGAATGTTATTATTGTGATGTTTTAATGTCATGAGACCAAGGTGTTTTCCTGGAAATTTATTGTCATATGGAAGGACATGGGAACCGATGTGAAATTTTTTGCACAATATATTATGTACATAGGATGTCCGTATACAGATTTTTATGTACATAAGGAATATGATATTGTGTGATTTGGATAATATATTGTTGGGGTGAATCTCTTATCATTTATATTAGTTAAGCCAGATATTAGGTATTAGATCCTCACTACATATCTTGTGATGATAAGAATCAAGACAGACATAGTTCTTTAACGGGAAACTCTCTATAGGTTTGTCCCACGCATAAGGGTGGGAATTGTTTCCATTGATTATTGCAGATGGGCCCAAGATTGGAGTCATGGATTTAACTATGTATCCTGCTATGACCTAAATCAATATACATATAGTTATTTAGGAACTATATAGATTAATGTTTTATGTTAAGGACATGGGATTCATGACATGATAAGGGGAACGATAGCTAGTCCTATAGATGGACATATTCGTGTCACTATGTATCTCATGGGAATGAGAATCAAACCATGTGTAGTTATTGAAATACCATATAGTTTAATGTCATGAAGTGAGGGAAAATATGAAGTGATGTGAAAGAATTTAAATGTTGTGGTTGGTCCCAATAAAGGATGTCTGGGTGTCATTACATATCTCATCAGAATGAGAATAAAGACATACATAGTTCATGGAAGGTTCTTTATGCAGGTCTAATCCATACAGAAGGAATTGTGGATTTATTTATTGTATCTAGACCTAATATCGGATATTAATATGTCACTATTTATCTCATTGGAATGATAATAAATCCACATGTAGTTCTTAAGGAATGAACTTATTATACAAATTTTTCCTACAAATAGAGAGGGTCAATTTTTATATTTTTCATGATTAGACCCAAGATTGAAGAGTCATGAATCACTAAATATTATATGATGTCCATAATCAATTCACACAATTTTCTTAAATACAAGTGTGGTAATAGGCCAACACCAACAATAGGGGACCTCTCAAGAGGTGTCCATATGAATGTACAGTTTTACATCCTATAAGGGATATTAACCATACAGTTTGAAATCATGCGGTGAGGAATCATGGTATGCCTATTATTTTCTTGAATCCATGACCATGATGATCCTATCATAATATTTCATGCCATGTTTGTGTGTGGAATCCATTACTCAAATTCCTAATATCGTGTGAGTTTTTCTTGATGTGAGAAACAATAAATTAAAAGGGTTCTATCAATATGTAGATTAAATTAATGATAGAAAAGTGGAATTTTTCATCATATGGTAGTGGATAGAAGAAGATATATGATTGAGTAATCCCTACATATCTCACTAAAAATGAGAATCAAGCTATAACATGTTCTATAAAATTTGTTTAGTTTAATTTCTAGAAAAAGAGACATTATTTATATAGTTTAACATATTGTAGTAAGTAAATGGATCACTTGACACGAAGAAAAATGGTAAACTATGTAGGGGAATAAAAAAAGGTTTGGGAATTACTAAATATCCTATAATGGAAGAAATCAAGCCCTTACTAGTTTTTTGGGAATAGTGCAGTTTAATATCATGTGGTGAGGACATAAGCCATACAGTTTAACATCATCCGGAAAGGATGACTCTATACAGTTTATCATCATGTAGTTAGGATGATCTCAACACAGTTTATCCTCATGTAGTCAGGATGATCTATGTACAGTTTATTTTCACGTGTCCAGGTTCAGGGAAACCATACAGTTTAAATTCTTATTGTTAGAACTTGGGGTGTTGTGAAGTTTATCATCTTTAATCTAAGAAAATATATGTACATTTTATAATCATGTGGTCGGGATGATCTCTGAAGAGTTTTATCATCATGTGTTTAGGAATATTTCAATACAGTTCATTGTCATGTGGTCTAGACGAGGGATATTATATAGTTTAAATTCATGTTATTATTACTGTTAGGCTTTATGACCACTATTCAAATTATTTATTGAGAAATATCTCATTGTTTGAAATTGTGACATGATCCCCATCCATTGTGGACAATGATTTGGATCCATTATGATAGATGTTTTGTATTATGTCAGTACCTTCCCATTTGTGTTGCACCTTTTGAGGCCTCTTCCCTGGTATCATTGGGTTTCTTAGAGACAACACTAGTTCTCTGGGGATTAATGAATAGAGGTGAATCTCTAAATTATAGTCTGGTGTGATCTGATTTTGGTGGACCTTATAGTTGTGTATTTTTCACAATCTTCTCTCATCGATCCCCTATAATTCATCCAGCTGCTTTGGTGATTTATGATCATCTGAGAGATATCCACACATGCTTATTTAGATCAAAGGTAACTATGTCTCTATGGGTAACATTTATAAAGTATCATACAATAATGAATATTTAATTTATTTTTTAGTGGTGCACATGGTTATATGGTATCCCCATAACACATGGAGGAGCTTTTTCGGCCAATACGTTTTTTCCTTATTCACCATCATCTGGATTATATTTTATAAAATCTTATTGGAGGCTTCTATCAATAAATTGTCCATTTCATGAATGATAGATAAGTTATTGGACTCGATATAGTACTCCTTGTATAGTTTCTTCAACTCCATATAATATAAGCGTGTTTCAGTGTCCGTCAATATTGTGTGAGGGATCAAGAACTTGGTAATGATATAAGACTTTATAAAGTTGATAGTGTTATTTTTTCCTACATCATTGAGAGTTATTTTTTTTATCTCATTTATAGAAAAATTCAGTATTAGATTGGATATACTTGAACTACTTAACTGTGGTAGAGGGATATGTCCCCACAATATCAATTCCACAAACAAAAAATGATCGATGAATATTTAGCTATATGTATAAATTTTAAGGGTAAATATATGAACTTTTAATGGATATAGAATGCAAAAAAAAATTCTTGGTGAATTCAATGAAGTATGGTATCATGGTTTTCCTATAATATCCCAACCATTTAATTTTTTCAGAGATCCTAGCCCCAGATTAATGGGAATTACAAGAGCTTGCATGGACTTCCTCCATGAAGGAGGAATTCTCTTATTCTTCTATGCATCTATAGAGGATTATGTCAAAGTATATCTTATAGAGTGATTTATTTCTCAATTGGAGAATCTTTCAAGGTTATGTTTTCATTATGGCACCAAATATGTTCCCTTAGAGCTTGATCTGTCATGAGAATTTAGTTTTTCAGATAATCAATTATGGGCTCCATCTATCTGGGGGTGTTCATTGGTTCATCATGCCCTAGGGTGTTTTTGACCAGATTGTTTTCATACATATCACATATGATGATTGATATGTCCATTCTTCGGTGTGTGATATAGAATATTGATTCCACCTAATCATGGTCGGCTAAGACGGTGGAAGCATTAGTTAATGCTTTAATGTGAGAATTCTATGATCGGGGAACATGATGAAATGTGGCCTCAAAAGGGAACCCTACCATCAATCCCATCATATATCTAGTGAGAGGGTCCATTTATTCATTTTTGGGTATATTCTCCATTGATTTTCATTATCACTAGTTCTAAATCCCTTTTTATTTTTTGGTAGTCTATGTTCCATTGTAGGGATAGTTCCAACCTAGTGATGAGGGCTTGGTATTCATCCTCATTATTTTTTTAGCCTTTGGAATGTGACAAATAGTGGGTAAAATTATTTTTCTGGAGAGACAAATAAAATCTCAAGACCAACCTGACTGAGCCTCACATTTTCCATTTTTTCCTACTGGACTTATGGAGGTGTCATTAAATACATCTCCCATGTTTGGTGATTTTCATGGGCATAAAAGACTTACTCGTCTAGAATCTCAGTGTCTACTAGTGTATTTTTTGGGGTGGTATATGCGATGAGGAAATCAGAAAGGCCTTTCCTTTTCAGTGACTTCTATGATACAAACGGAATGTCGTATTTCTAAAAAATGACTGCTCATCAGGCCAAGCACCTAGTAAACATAGGAAAGCCAAGTATGTACTTGAGAAGTTCAACACGAGAGACCATATGGAGTTCATAGTGATGGAATTAATGCATCAAATTTGGCATTATGAAGATATTTGTAAGGTAGTTATTCTCGACATTAGAGTATCTTGTCTCAGTACCTTTCATAATTCAGTTGAGGAAGTAGAAACTGTTCTCACTCATAGAATCATTTTTCTCTTTGAAGAGGGATCCCAATGAGATTTCCATGGAGGACACCTACAAGGTGCCATGCCTCCCAAAAACCATATGAATCAGAACCAGTGGGTGTAGTAAGTACTTATTGACACACTTGAAGGCTTCTTTATGGTCATCATCTAGTTGATATGTGTTTCCATTCTTCTTTATACTAGTTAAGTGGAGATCTTTTCTAGAAAGGTTGGATATGAATCATTGAATGTTGTCAAGGCGACCTTGTATCTCCCTCAGTTATTTTAACATTTTTTAGGGTGATATTGTTAAAATAAAACAACTCTTCTCTTAGTTGACCTCGATGCCATGGTGGCATACAATAAATCCAAGGAACATTCCAAATGATACTATAAAAGAATGTTTTATTGGATTCATATTCGTAATGCGATGTTGTTGTTTCTGAATGATTGTTTGAATATGCATGAAGTGATCTCATGACTAGAAACACTTCTCACAGGCTTGACTATGAAGGGTGTGTAGTTTTTAGGGTCTGGAAACTACGAGACATCCTTTCTGGAGTTGAGAGGGATATTAACTATAGCACATGTCACAAATTTTCCAGATTAGTGTCAAGGTTACATTGTATACTGTGATTTATCTCATATCAATCTTGGAACAGTTTTGATGGAGGGGGATAGAGTCTTAGCATATGGGTCCCGGTTGTTGTGGCCACATGAGAATAACTACCTGATGCACAATCCCAATTTAGCTGAAGATGTTCATGCATTGAATAGTTGAGGGCATTACTTACTAGGAGAGAATTTTTTGGGGTAAATGGTCCATAATATCCTCAAGTACATATTTACATCATGTGATCTAAATATGAGGCATTGAAGGTGGGTTGAATACCAACCATCTTTTGACTTCGATCTTTCATACACAGGTGTAATGGGAAATGTAGTGGTCGATGCACTAAGTAGGAGGACTCATATATGAGAATTCTGAGAGTCTATTATTATGTGTAATATTATGGATTTGTTCTCTTAGATGCACCTTTATGTTTAGGAAATTCAAGGGTAGACTTTTATATCATCTTTAGTCATGGACTCTACTCTACTGGGTAGAGTGGTGATGAGGCATCTATCAGATACAGAAGGTCTAGTACTATGGGAATTTGTGGAAGGTGAGGACTCACCTCATGGTTGGACCATAGGTGAGGATGAGATTCTATGTATCCATGGTCACGTTTTGGTTTTAGTGGACATATGTGAGGAGTTGATGTAGGAGTTTGATGCCTCATTTTAGGCAATTTACCCTTACATCACCAAGATGTATCATGACTTACACCATCAGTAGTGGTGGTTGGGTATGAAATGTGTTGTAAATAGTTTATTATGAGGTGGTCCACCTATTAGAAGTTGAATACAAAACATCAGTGACCATATTGGCTTTTACAGTAGTTACTTATTCTTGATAGGAAATGGGATGATGTCGCAATGAATTTTGTGACATGTTCTATGAGCTTTCCTTGAGGTATTGATGTTTTGTGGGTTTTGGTTGAAAAGATAATTATTTTTCTTATTTCTAATCGATCATAAAGGCCTTCAGTGTAGATGAGCATCAGATGTTGTATATCCATGCGATAGTACAAATTTATGGGGTACAGTACACTATCATTTCAGATAGGAACTCCCAGTTTACATCTCATTTATAAATGATTACAAAGAGGGTAATGGGTACATAGTCTCTTCTGATCACAACATTCCACCCTCAAAATGATGGCCAGTTAGAGCATATCATACCAAAAATTGACGAAATACTGCAATCATGCATCCTCGATTTTGGGTGCCCTTCAATGATAAATATTCCCTATAACACCCCGAGATTTTATGAGAATTATTATTTTTAATTTCTTTGATGCCTTTTGTTTTATACTTAACCAATATAATCTTGCGCCATACACAACATTGTATTAGCTTGTAATATACGCAACACTATTCTTGGCTTGTGATGCACACAATTTCAAGTTCTTTCGAATAAAATTCATTTTACAGAACACCAAGTATAGATTTTGATCAATGTATAACCGAACTATATTTTTAGTATGTTATTAGAAACACCATAGGAATATTTTCCTACACATAACCCTGACTTGGCTTGCATTACACGCAAGAATGATCGTCCTCAATAGCGTGTGTTGTATGCAATACAGAGTTTCAATAAACAATGATATATTGTTATAATATTATTATAAACTATATATTGTGAATATTATTAACCAAATTTGAATTTTATATCATTATAATTCATCTTACACATTTTCTAGAATGAGGTATGAGAAAAAAATCAATTTTTCAAATAAAAGAAGTATTTTTCAAAAAATACAGTTTTGCCTTCTTTTGATGGCGTACCCATTTTAAATCTGATTTTTGGAAATTTTATAAGTTAAATTTTAAAAAATAAACTTCTTATTTTGAATCATGATATATAAGTTTACATTGGACAATGTTTTGATATTCTTCTGACAATGTTCTTATTTTGATGAATAGTAAAAACACGCTAAATTTTACTTAAAAACAACTTTTTTCATCGAGATAATTTATATGGTTAAATTATAATATTAAATTGTTTTAAAGTATAAATAGAATATATTTTTACAATTTAATATAATTTATTCCATTATCATTAATTTTACATTGAGTTCGTAGGTAAAATCAATTCAATCTTTTGTAATGCTTTAAACAAAAACCCATTTTTTCAACAATGAGGTTAATTTTAAATTAATTAATACAAAATCTGTGTTTTGAATTTGGAAAAATGGATTCCATATATTGAATCATTAGGTCCAAATTATGTTAATAGGATACTTTTTTATTTTTGGGCATTATGAATAGTAACTACGGTAAATTTTCTTTACCATAGTTAAAGGTAAATTGGGTAATTAAGGGTAAAAATAATATTACAAAATTACCCTAAAACTTGTATTAATATACTTGGATGATCATATTTAGTCCAAAAATATACTTGGGTCTAAATGGTATCTATAAGAACCCACTTGTATGTGATTAAGACCTTTAATTTATTTTATTTAAATTAAAGTGAAATATGTCTCACTCAAACATTAATAATTAAATTATTTTTAATATAAGGTTATTTAGAATATAAATTCAGTTATAAATACTAATTTGAAATCTAAAATCTTTTTCTTTATCATGGAAATTTATTTGTAGTTTTTAAGAAATATATAATTACCTTAATATCTTATACATTAATGATGCAAAAATTATTTATTTTGTGAAAAATCGATAATATAGATTTTATTAAACTAATAATACCCATAAAAGGACCAAAAACCTGACCAAAACTTATTTGTCGGGTACATATGAATCATAACCATCCAAAGGTCTATTTTTGGACCATTTGGAGCCTTAAAAAAGATATTATGACACTTATATTATTTTATTTTAAATGATGTCAAAGTTCTCACCTTCATAATTTAATAAACATGACATTTTAAAAGTTGGGTGTTTTAGAAGATAAATTCGACTAATAGTATTATTATGAAATATATTATATTTATATTCATCATAGTATTTTATTTTTAATATTTATGAAAAAATAAGTATATTAAATAATTATACAAAAATTTTGTTGTAATTATTTTATTAATAGAAATATCAAATAAATAGTTTTCAAAATATTAAAATAAATATTATATTAACTAATTAATATGCTCCACGAATTTTCTAGAATAATTTGACATGTTAGTAACCTATTAAATATTTTCGTTCGAATATATTCTCTATTTTAATTTTATTTAAATTCAAATAAATTAATAGTTTTAAAAATTACAATATTGGTATTTTAAAAAAATAACATATTATTAAATTATTTAGAAATCACAAAAATATTTAAAAATTACAAATTGAAAATTATACAGTCTAAAAATTTATAAATTATCCAATTAGGGAAAAGTTTCAATATATAGGTATATATTTATAATAATTTAAAATTTAAAATATTATTACCACTATTAAAATTAAATAGATTAAATAAGGATAAATCGAAATGATAAGGTTTAAAATAAACATAAAACATCTCTAAATGTTATTGGTTGATGAGATTACAATCCTATATCATCTCATTATATAATTGAGTAATTTTTTGAAGTTTTTAAGTGGGGTCTGAATTTATTATAAATTAATATTTTTTAGGTTTCCAAAGGTGCCCCTCTCCTCCCTTATAAAAGGGCACCTCTTCCCTCTCCACTACACACCATTTTAGAGCTTTTAGATTCATCCAAACCCTTCCCATTTCACTTCTCCACTTCCCTAGAAACCTAATAGTGGTCCTGGTCTTCTTCAAAGACCATCTTTAGTGCCCTAGGAGGAGGTTAAGATGTGGCATGTTGAAGAAGAGGTAATATCCTTTACCGATTCTTTCAAACTTATTTTTCTCCTACTTCCTCTGTATGAGTTATTTCATTATTAAGTAATAACTCCAGTATAACTTCTATACTAATATCTTATTATGAATATGAAACAAACATATTCTATCTTATATCCATCCTATTCAAAAATTAAATCACCACACGTGCGTACGTACGGTTTACCGTCTCCACACTGTGGGGTAATCTTTTATTTCATCACTAACATACTTGGATGGGAATAAGCATGGAATAAGTAACTATATATGATTATTTTACATTGATATTTATTATGAAATATTATACACTATACACTTCAATTCAATTCCACAATCATGGGAATGATATCATCGCTCGTGTGTACGTACAGTCTACCGTCTCCACGTTGTGATGCGACTCGTTCTACATGATCTTCATTGAATAATGATTATATAAATGAATTTAATTAATAAATATGATGTATATTACAATAATATCATTATTTAAATGGTTTATCTATAACCTAAAAATTGGAATAAGAATTTATTCGAAACATCACGCAAAAGGACATAAAGCAATGAACACCCGAATAACAAGTAGTAATGAAATATTACAAATAAGAAGATAAGAATATGACCATATATGATATCATAACAGTGAATATGATTCTATAGTAATTCAATGACATTATTTAAATAATTATATCGGAGGTTCAGATATGTACCAATCATATCATACCTAAGGTAATGGATAATTATTCCAATCTCATTCTTAACCGAGATTGTTTATTCGTAAATATTAATTGGGGTTATATTTATCATCCATGTCCATGTTTTCTAAAAATGTATTCATAAAATGTTTACTATTCTTCCATTTATGTTTAAAGTCATGTTTACCCTTTTTTTACTTTTACCACAAGGAATGGAAGGAATTTATCTTTTGTTACCGTGCGAGGTACTTTTTGACTTTTCCGGAAAAAGTATGAGGAGAATGTTTTCTAACTTATATGGCATGAATGGGTTTTAATTGTTTTATAATGCCTTCTTTTCAAGAAGATTTCTCTACAATATTTCATCGTTATTTTCAAAAAAATAATTTTCTTTTAAAATTGAATGAAATTTTGTGAAAAGAAAATTATTTGAAAGAATAAAGGATATTTTCCTCAATAATTCATTTCAAGCATTTTATTAAAACTATTTTCCATCTAAGATGACATTAGTTAGTATGTTTATGTTTCAAGTATAATTTCTCTATTATTTTTATGGTTTTATTTTTT
Source organism: Viscum album (assembly GCA_963277665.1). Taxonomy (NCBI): domain Eukaryota; kingdom Viridiplantae; phylum Streptophyta; class Magnoliopsida; order Santalales; family Viscaceae; genus Viscum; species Viscum album. Next base: position 530,107,021 of record OY728159.1, on the reverse strand, counting down.
TCTGATTAAATGTTATCTATTTATTTTATATGGATTATGTCATGATTGGATGATGTTTATGAAACTCATTTTATTCATTGGGTTATGATGAATGATTTATGATTATTTTGTGGCACACATAAGAATGATTTAAATATGAGATGTGTGGGACCTATATCCCCCTCCAATCCATTTGGTAATGATTTATATCTCATGAGATTGACATGGCTAGAATGACAGGTAAATTCAGGTTCTGTAATACAGGGCTAGAACAGCAAGTAAACCTGGTTCAGTAATGGACTTTGTCCACTATGATTCTCTTGGAAGAAATGCCTTGGCTACTATGGAAATCATAACATGTGATTAATGGTTTTCCATAATTAAATGTTTTATTCCCATGCTATTTTTTCATGATTAATGTTCCTTTATGATCTATGCCTTATGTACTTCTAATATTTATGTCATTACTCTGGATTTTGATGTTTTATATTCAAATGTTTATGGATTGTTTTATGTTCTCCATGATTTCCCTTACTGAGCATTTGATCTCACCCTTGTTATGTTTTCTTTTCTAAAAGATATAAAGAATGGTTTTAGGTAAGAAAAAAATGGGAAGATCTTTATGGGAGATGTTGAAGATCTTTCAACATGATTAGAATATTATGTTCCGAGTTTCCAAAGACACTAAACTAATATAGTATTTGGGTGTCTATTTTTTTCATGTATTAAGTATTCCGCAAAAGTAATGTAATGTCTATTTATTTCAAGATTTGGGTCTCTACAGTTGTTATCAAAGTGAAGGTTTAGTCAACCTTTGGAAACTAGGATGCGAAAACTTTAGTGAGATCCCTAGAGATAATTCTAAGGTATTTCTAGGGATGTCCCTAAGGTTAAGTATTTGTATAGGTTATAGTCCTAGAATTATAGTAACGATCATAGAATAAAACCTAAGATGTTAGATATTGAAGTTACTCCCCCCTTATTATGTTTTTTTCCTAGAATAATTTTTTCCTCTCACACTATTTTTTTTGGGTTTTAGACGATGGCTGGAACCTGAAGGAACTGTGTTGATCATTATAATGGAAAATGCAATGATTTTCCTCCTAAACAAACCAATGTGATGGGAGATAGAGTGAAACATTTTATTGTTATATTTACACAAGCTATGAATCATTATGGACTTCCAAATGAGCAGAGAAGCGAACAATATTCTATTGAGTCCTTCATAAGGCAACATCCAACTTCTTTCAGTGGGTCTTATGATCCACTTATTACTGAACAATGGATCAGTACCATTGAAAATATATTTTTCCTACTTCACTATTTAGAACATAAAAAAGTCATTTTGGTTTTTTACCGTTTATATGGTGACGCAAACAAGTGGTGGACTCTAATTATGAATACATGGCCCCAAGATGAAATTGAATCCATGGAATGGGATGAGTTCAAGTACTTTTTTTTCATTAAGTAATTCCCTAATATTCTTTGAACAGTGATGGAAAATGAGTTCCTTGATCTTAATAAAAAGGATGACGAATCTGTTGGTATATACGAAGCACATTTTACAAGGCTTGCAAGGTATGCATCTGTCCTTATCATCCAACCCGAAAGTAATGTTGATAGATTCTTCAGTGGCTCAAAACCAAGTCTTCGAATGGAATTAGCTTTAAGAGACTTCAGTAGCTATGAAGAAATTGTGAATTGAGATATCAAGGTAGAATTTGAAGTTGGTGTTACATATCCATCTCATGGTTTTGACAAGAAATGAAAGATGGAGTTCAAGGAAAAATCTCAGAACAATGGTGAAAAGAAGATGAATGTTTCTTTATGCTCAATTTGTGGAAAGAAGCATGGTGTAGATTTCCTAAAAGGTACTAGAAAATGTTTCAAGTGTGTAAAAGAAGTTCATCGACCAGCTGAGTGCCGAATTAATAGGAAAAAGGATTATAATGACTTGAATAGAGAAAAGACTACAGAGAACGCTCCACCAACACTTCAATGCTTCAAGTGAAAGGAAATGGGGAATTATGAAAATTAATTCCCTAATCTAAGGGTTAATGATGATCGAGATCAATGACCTCTTAAGGAAAAGAACCAAGGGAAGTCACATGCGATCACTATTGGCAATGTTGAGTATGACAACGATGTGGTGTAATGATTAAGTGTTTATGTAACGGGATTCCAAAATAATGTTGTGGAATCTAATTTATAGTATCATGGAATATTAGAATATTTATGTATTATTTTATTGTGGTTTTCAATAATTTTATGGTACGGGTAACCATGAAAATTGATTGAAATATTTTTGGAAAGCAGTTGATATGCCTATAATGAAGGGATAAGGAGAAAATAATTTTTTTGATAGTACTAATGATTTCATCACTGATATAAGGACAAAGTGACATCCTGGTTTGAGTATATATAAATTTTGGGATTTTGGTATGTGGAATTAGTTAACTTTTTATAACATTCATGTTTTCACTAAGGTTCTATGGTAACTCATGATTCAAGAGAATACATTATTAAGGTATTCAAATGTTTGGAATGTGACCAACAAGATATACCATATGATATATGGGGGATAAATGATAGTATTCACATGCTCGGTAGATGACATTTCTAGTAATCATTTACTTTATACTATGAGATTGGATAGAAGTATTTTGGATAATCCTAAAGATTAGAATGGATTTAGTTGTACATCAGATAGTATTTTTTAATTCTAGAACATTTTTTCTATATGATTTTTGGAATGTTATAATAGTGTTGTTTTAGAAAAAGGACAACCTGTAGGACGGGCGACAACCCATCGTGTCAGACAAGGATGCGGGAATCGAACCCACAACTGAAGTGTGACAGGCCTTTATCGCCTACCACTGGACTACAGGAAGTCCATGGTTATTAGAAACTAGTTTTATTCTATTAACCATTATGATATATGAAGTATAAGTCAATTTTGGAAACCATATACGATTAATCTCACCATAGATGGACTTATGTATAGTTAATAACTTTTTCTAACCTTATGTTTGAGACTGATGGGATGAACTTTCATTCTATCGCATGATCTGATAATACTTCATGAATTAAAAATTCAACTTCATTTCTTTAAATAAGAGATGAAGTGTAAATTGTTCATGGAATGACCAATGATGATATAACAGTGAAATCAAGTAAGTATTTCTCCTTATTTAAAAATTCATCAACGTTAGGGAAATGATCCTGAAAACCAAAAATGTTATCCTATTACTCTCATATCTGATGAATCCAATGGTACCTTAGATCATCACAAATTTATGGCATCGTGATTTTTGGCTTTTTCATAGCCATGTTCTCTACCACTCTTCATCAGAACTTGATGGTTAGATTTCTCTTATATATCCACATTTTCACCTATGTTATCCTATGTGGAAATCCATTGATGAGTTGCTTTGGGTATCCGTTATGTTTCTAACATTCCTTTTTAAAATGATGTTTTAGTATTCCTTTTTCTGATGTGGGTTTTTATGAAAGCAACATTCAAGTAGAAAACCATTTATAACCCCGGTGAATTTTGAGGGCAAAATTCAATTTAAGGGGGGTAGAATGTAACACCCCAAGATTTTATGAGAATTATTCATTTTAATTTCTTTGATTTCTTTTTTTTACGCTTCACAAAAATTCACTTGCGCCCTATACAACAACGTATTATCTTGTAGTATACGCAACACTATTCTTGGCTTGTGATTCACACAATTTCAAGTTCTTACGAATAAAATTCAGTTTACACAACACCAATTATAGATTTTGATCAACGTATAACTGAACCATATTTTGAGTATGTTATAAGCAAAACAAAAGGAATATTTCCCTACACACAACCCTGACATGGCTTGCATTACACACAAGAGCAACCTTCCTCAATAGCCTGTGTTGTACGCAATACCGAGTTTCACTAAACAACAATATATTGTTATAATATTATTATGAACTAGCTGTTATGAATAGTATTAACAAAATTTTTAATTTTATATAATTATAATTCATCTTACACATTTTCTAGAATGTGGTATGAGAACAAAATCAATTTTTCGGATAAAAGAAGTATTTTTCAAAAAATGCAGTTTTTCCGCCTTTTGATGGCGCACCCATTTGAAATCTAATTTTGGACAATTTTATAAGTTAAATTTTAAAAAATAAACTTCTTCTTTTGAATAAGTATATAAAAATATACATTGGATAAAGTTTTGATATTTTTCTGACAATGTTCTTATTTTGATGAATAGTAAAAACACGGTAAATTTTACTTAAAAACATCTTTTTTCATCAAGATAATTTATATGGTTAAATTTTTAATAGTAAATAATTTTAATGTATAAATAGAATATATTTTTTCCATTTAATATAATTTATTTCATTATCATTAATTTTACATTGAGTTCGTAGGTAAAATCAATTCAATCTTTTGTAATGTTTTAAACAAAAACCCATTTTTTCGACAATGGGATTAATTTTAAATTAATTAATGCAACTTCTATTTTTTAAATTTGGAAAAATAGATTCCATATTTGGAATCCATAGGTCCAAATTATTTTAATAGTCTAATTTTTATTTTTGTGCATTATGAATAGTAACTACGGTAAATTTTATTTACCATAATTAAAGATAAATTAGGTAATTAAGGGTAAACATAATATTATAAAATTACACTAAAACTTGTATTCATATAATTATATGATTATATTTTGTCCTAAAATATACTTGGGTCGAAATGGTATCTATTAAAACCCAGTTATATGTGATTAAGACCTTTAATTTATTTTATTTAAATGAAAGTGAAATATGTCTCACTCAAAATTTAATAATTAAATTATTTTTAATATAAGGTTATACATAATATAAATTCAGTTATAAATACTCATTTTAAATATAACATGTTTTTATTTATCATGGTAATTTTTTTCTTATTTTTAAGAAATATATATTTACCTTAATAGCTTATACATTAATGATGTAGAAATTATTTACTTAGTGAAAAAGCAATAATATAGTTTTTATTAAACTGATAATACCCATAAAAGGCCCGAAAACCTGACCAAAACTTATTTTTCGTGTACATATAAACTATAACCATCAAAATATATAATATTGGACTATTTAGAGCCTTATAAAATCGATTATGACCCTAATATTATTTTATTTTAAATGATGTCAAATTTGTCACCTTCATAATTTAAAAAACATAACATTTTAAAAGTTGGGTGTTTTAAAAGATAAATTTGACTAAAATTATTCTTATGAAATATATTAAATTTATATTCATGATAGTGTTTTATTTTTAATTTTTATGCAACAAATAAATATATTAAATAACTGTACAAAAATGTTGTAGTAACTATTTTATTAAGAGAAATATCAAATAAGTTGTTTTAAAATATTAAAATAATTATTATTTGAAATAATTAATTTTCTCTATGAATATTTTATAATAATATGACATTTTAGGAACCTATTAAATATTTTTTTCAAATATATTCTCTGTTTTTATTTTATTTAAATTCAAATAAATGAATAGTGTCAAAATTTACACTATCGGTATTTTATAAAAATAACATATTTTTAAATTACTTAAAAATCACAAAAATATTTAAAAATTTAAAATTTAAAATTATACGGTTTGCAAGGTTATGAATTATCCAATTATGGAAAATTTACAACATATAAGTATGTATTTATAACAATTTAAAATTTAGAATATTATTACCACAAATAAAATTAAATAGATTAAATAATGATAAATCAAAATGATAAGGTTTAAAATAAACATAAAACTTGTATAAATGTTATTGGTTGATGATATTACAACCCTATCTCATCTCATATTTTAATTGAGTCATTTTTGGAGGTTTTTAAGTGGGGTTTGAATTTATTAAAAATTACTATTTTTTATGTTTCTAAAGGTGCCCCTCTCCTCAGTTATAAAAGGGAACCTCCTCCCTTTTCACTTAACACCATTTTTGAGATTTCAAATTCGTCCAAACTATGCCAATTTTACTTCTCCACTTCCCTATAAACCTACTAGAGGTCTTGGTCTTCTTCGGAGACCATCTTTAGTGCTCTAAGAGGAGGTTAGGAGGTGGCGCGTTGAAGAAGAGGTAATATCTTTTACCAGTTCTTTCAAACTTATTGCTTATCCTACTTTCTCTATACGAGTTGTTTCATTCATAAGTAATAACTCTAGTATAACTTGTATACTGATATGTTATTATGAATATTAAACAACCATATTCTATCTTCTATACATCCTATGAAAAAATGAAATCATCATGCGTGCGTACATACGACTTACCGTCTCCACACTGTGGTGTAATCTTTTATTTCATCACTAACATACTTGGATGGGTATAAGGATGGAAGAAATAAATATATATGATTATTGTAAAGTTATATTTATTCTAAAATATTATACACCATACACTTCAATATAATTCCACAATCATGGGAATGATATCATCGCTCGTGCGTACGTACGGTCTACCGTCTCCACGATGTGATGCGACTCGTTCTACATGATCTTCATTGAATAATGATTATATAAATGAATTTAATGAATAAATATGATATATATTACACTAATACCATTCTATAAATTATTTATCTATAACCTAAAAAGAGGAATAAGTATTTATTTGACAAAACACACAAAAGAACATAAAGCAATGAACACTCGAATAACAAGTAGCAATGAAATAACACTAATACGAATATAAGAAAATGACCATATATGATATCATTACAATGAATATGATACTGGAATAAGTCAATGACATTATTAAAATCATTATACAGGAGGTTATTATATGTACAAATCATATCAAACCTAAGGTAAGGGATAATTATTCCAATCTCGTTCTTAACCGATATTGTTTATTCATAAGTATTTACTGGGGTTATATTTATAATCCATGTCCATGTTTTCTAAAAATGTATTCATAAAATGTTTAATATTCTTCCATGTATGTTTAAAGTCATGTTTATCCTTTTTTTACTTTTACCACAAGGAATGGAAGGAATCTTTCTTTTGTTTACCATACGAGGTACTTTTGGACTTTTCTAGAAAAAGTACAATGAGAATGATTTTTTAACTTATACGGCATGAATGGATTTTTATGGTTTAATAAATCCTTATTTACATGAATATTTCTCTACAATATTTCATCGTTATTTTCTAAAAAATATATTTTCTTTTAAAATTGAATGAAATTTTTGGAAAAGAAAATGATTTTAAAGAAGAAAGGTTATTTTCCTCAAGAATTCATTTCAAGCATTTTATTAAAATTATTTTCCATCTCAGATGGCCTTATTTAGTATGTTTATGTTTCAAGTATAATTTCTCTATTATTTACATGGTTTTATTTTCTTATGATGAAAATGTTATCCATTTGTTTTATATGGATTTTTTCAGGATGGGATGATGTTTATGAAACCCATTTTATTCTTTATGTTATGATGGATGATTTATGATTGGTTTGTGGCACACGTAAGAATGATTTCAATATGAGATGGGTGGTACCTATATATCCCTCCAATGCATTTGTTAAAGAATTATATCTCATGAGATAGACATGGCTAGAACGGCAATTAAAATCCAGTTCAGTAATACTAGGCTGGAACGAAAAGTAAACCCAGTTCAATAATGGACTTTGTCCACTATGATGGTCTTGGCAGCAATGCGTTGGCTACTATAGAAATCATAACATATGATTAATGGTTTTGCACAATTACATGTTTTATTCCCATGCTATTGTATCATGATTAATGTTCCTTTTTGATCTATGCCTTATGTACTGCCAAGATTTATATCATTACTCATGATTTTGATGTTTTATGTTCATGTTTTTACGTTCAAATTTTTATGGATTGTTTTGTGTTCTTCATGCTTACCCTTACTGAGAATTTTTTCTCACCCTTGTTATGTTTTCTTTTCCCTAGGATATAAAGAAAGGTTTTAGGTAAGAAAACCAAAGGGGAAGATCGTTATGGGAGATGTTGAAGATCTTTCACCATGATTATAATATTATGTTCCGAGTTTCCAAAGACACTAAACTAATACATTTTTTGGGTGTCTGTTTTTTGTCATGTATTAAGTATTCCGAAAAAGTAATGTATTTTCTATGTACGTCAATATTTGGGTCTCTACATTCCCCTAGTGTAATTTTCCAACAATAATAGTTATCAAATTACTATATAGATGGCACCATATAAGGATTTGTATGGTAGGCCATGATGATCACTCGTGAGAAAGTTAGAGGTCGTTGAGGCTTATTTTCAGGGTATGTGTCTCATGTATAAGACTTCTAAGTATGTAAAATTCATTCAAAAGTAGATGGATACTACAGAGTCTCAAAATAAATCATACACTGATTGACGCATACAACCTCTATAGATTGAGTTTGGGGATATGGTCTTTTACGTATCTCATTATGGCTTGGACACAACTGGATCAAAAGATTGAGTGATATTTCACCATGATATATCAGGTTGATCAATATTCTAGAGATTTTAGGGTCGGTATCCAATCAGTTTTAATTACCTCAGAGGTATCAATCAATGCATGACATCTTCCATGTTTCTCAGTTGTGCCACTCTCACTCAAACCTGTATCAAAATTTAATGATTTAGGAGTTGGAGTTACATGTTGATGAAACCATTGAGAAAAATACTACATTTATCATTGACAGTTTCATGAATGTTCTATAAAGCTAGTCAGTTCCTCTAGTTTTGGTGTAATGGAAGCAAAACCATTTATAGGATAAGATTTGGGTGTGGGAGGTGATATACTTTCTATGTGGCCATAGTTCTCCTCAGATGAATATTAACAGCCTTGAGAGGGGAATTTGAAATGAATTGCTTCAAGAGGGAAGATTTTATGAACCATGGTTTCTATATGGGGTATGAATCTTGTTGTTTTTTGTTTAAATTATTAATTTTTTCCTAATATTAGTACCCAAATTGATCACAGGTGTTTCGGGGGTGTCAGAGGATTGTTCAGAGCTTGGAAACATACCTTTTGGGAGAAATAATCCCATCACATGGTTAATAGATACCATGAGGGGAAAGTCACATGATTACATCTAACCATGTATGGTTCGACAATGCATTCATATATCCCACATGGTAAGATAAATAATTCTATTTGGGGTGCATTCTTGTCCGTACATGTCTAAAGTTTTTTAATTTGGGTTGAGACAAAGTTTGCATATGGTTTTTCAAACCATACATGAAAACCATGTAGGGTGACCCTTTCCAACAAAAAAGGGTGCATGGTTGGTGCATGGTTTGGTAGACCATGCGGCCAAAATCTGCAACATATAAATTCTTGGGAAATTACCAAAATTTCCCTAACTAATATTTTATTTCAACCCTAGTTTTCTTTTGGCTCATATGTTGGTATCGTCTTTGTGGAGAGTCATAGTTGGAGCCTATTAAATGATTTGATATATCTTCTCTACCCAAGCACTGAATCTTGATATATCAGAATAATCAGATCCTTCTTGGTAATATATCAATTTCTTTTATTTCATTCATTATTTAAATTTAGTTTGACAACGGTATTTGGTACAAGATAATTTTCCTTATTGCTATGTTCTTCTGCCATTAATTGTTTTCTTATGATTTGAGTCAAATCATGAGTTGATACAAGATTATCACTCAACTATTGACATATGATAGGTGTTCTATATTTTTACTATTTGTTTTGGTGCTTTATTAAGCTAGTTGTTGTTGTGCTGCTCACTGAACTTTCTATTGTGGCCCCCAAAATGAATTGGTTAATTGAATTAAATGAAATTGAACATATTAGGGATTCCATTTATATTCTTTGAGACTCATTGGTGGTTATTTTCCCATCCAAATCCACCCATGGTGTGTACTATATGAATTTATATTGACTATTCCTTGTTAAACCACCAAAGGGGGTATTTTATAATTTCATAATTAAAAGAGGAATCCCAATTATTATTGAGTGAAAATTTATTTGTTTATTTGGAAAGGTATTTCCTACCTTCTTTTTTATTGGCATGTTATGTGATGTTGAATCGAATTTTTTTCATAAATGGTTTGTTTGGAAAAAAATTATATGATTTTGTAAAATCGTGGAAAGGAATTGGATATGGTTTTGTGGAAAATGAGTGGGTATACAAAGGTGTTAGAATTGAATTATGTGCATTGATAAATGGAAAAAATATTTAATGATTCTATTAGATTCCTTGGATGTTTTACATTGTATCGTGAATGTGGTAGTGTACGCCTAGTATAGATAATGATCCTTGGGTCTCGATTTTGTGGGATGTCTCAAGCCTTGCTACCCCTTGGATCCGATTTGTTTTGGGATTACAATGGATGTCGTCAGTAGATGTGAATAGTTGATCACAACTCAAGACTAATTGGGCTCCCATTGAGTTTCTCCTAGGACTCATCAAGGATTACTTAGTCTTCTATACGATGGATCCATCCCTATGTGGTCTGACACTTTGATTTTATGGTGTGGCCATGGTTGTGATGACATTACATATTATACATAAAGGTAATGGGTGACATGATATATATGGATGTATGATGAGGCAGTGTTGGTTATTTATGCATTATTAGTAGCTAACTTGTTATTGTATCTAACCCAAGTGCTTTAGAGAGACTTTTGGGATATATAGTATCATTTGACTAGTGCCATGGGAATTTCACAATTACTTATACTTGCCTATTTTACATTACACTCTTATTTGGATTATTCTATTCCACATCTTGGATTATATAGATATTTGGGTGGTTACCTTCTAGGATTGTATCTCACATCATATTCAAGACACCACTGGGTACCCGCACAGACTATTCTGATGAAGGTAGATACCTAGGAAAGTGACCATAGTTGAATTCTTTATTTTTTCCCATGCCAAGGAGTAGAGGAGCATGAGACTGATCTAAGGCTCATGATGCAATCAGAAGCTTGTTCTTTTTGGAATTTTGGGTATTTTTACATATGTATTATATTTAATTGTGGTATACCTATTTTGGATGTTTTTTGAACATTACATGTATCATCATCTTTTGTATATGATATTACTTTATGGAATTTTTATCTATTCCTATTGTGTATCTATTTTAGGTTTTTTATATCTACTTCCTCTATTAACTGATATTAATATTTTACTATCTTACACTCTGGTAAGAGGGTGTAGTCTCCCAAAAGACACCGCCTAGGACCTCACTATTATTAAGTATCATTTGGGGTTCTTGGATGTGTGATTTAGGACATATGGACAACCAAGCTTGGGGAACTATTGAGTGGAAACTGGGTTTAGGATATTATATAATGGGAACTCCTCTTAACCACTTGTAGATTTTTACCTTAATGCATGAAACATTTCTGCAATCATTTTATTCTCAAATAAATGATACCATCCATGTGAAAACTGTTTAAATTTATATGTTCTATAATTGCATGACTTGATGAGATCTCATGGAGTCCTGTTACGTAAAACACTAATAATTAATCAGGTAATATACAAGAAATTTTAAAATGTAAAATATTTTACATATAATAAATTCTTCATCATGTCGGATGGAAAAAAATTCTTCCATGTATCTACATCTAATAACTCATACATGATCCATAGGTTTTCATTTTAAAACATATCAAAAAACATAATTTCTTTTTAATTTGGTTTTCAAATATCTCCACCAAACCACATCTAAATATAGAAATATTTTCCCAATTACTTTTATTTCTTAAAAATTTAATGTCATCTATAAATAAAAAAAATAAATATTAGAAATTTAAAATATATAATATTAAAAAAATGAGATAAAAATAAATCAATTGAGATATTTTACCATTTTGTACTCCCATGGATATGCTTTCAATATATTTTTTATGGATATCCCAATATTATATAAAATTATAATCTTTTAATGGATATACATGGAGATATAATGAGTAAACCGCATTTAATTAGGCCTAGTTTGGTTATTATCATCATTAAATATAATATTCATTATCTAGTCTCCTTAGTTAGGTCATAGTTTTCAAAAACGTATACTCCCATGTTTACCAAATCTAGAAATATACTTCTCTGTAAAAGGATAGAACTCCTATATAGGATGTGCATCAGTAAAAGGTGCATCATTACTCCTGCAATTAATATTTCTAAATTAATATTTTTCTTTCTGTAAATAATTATATTACTCAATATTTAATAATATGAAAAAATAAATATACCTTGGAAATTGTTCCACTTCAATCATATTATTAGAGAAGTATATTTTAAAAACATTATTACAAAAATATGTAAGTAAAAAAATATTGTCACACAAGTGTATGTTTTAAAAAATTATTTCATGATTCGAAGAAAAAAATATTGAAGTTAAAATATTATATATTTTAATTAATTATTAAATGATAGAAACGTTTTTAAATTTAAATATTATAGTTAAAAAGGTGCTTTTATATGTGTAAATCTAACTAAAAAAATGTTGTACGTTAGGATTTGAAATTAAAAATATTTATCCATAACTGTTGAATATAGAATTTTACAAAACAAATCATAAGAATAATCAAGTATTTATTATTAAACATGAAATAATTAATAATAATATAGTTTACACTTGTGAATTTCAAAAAAAATCATGAATTATTATGGGAGTAATTTAGTGTTTTCCAGTATCCCCTCAACATAATCATTTAATATATCTTGGACTTGTCTGCATTATATTCATTTGTTTCATATGAAAATAACATAATACATAAATAATTCTCATATAAATATATAAAATCATCATTATACTTAACACCCAAATGGATTCATTTCCCAGGAAAATTTATGGACCACTATTCATTTGATGGATCAATGATATAATTTTTTTCATTTCCTATATACCCATGTTAAATGGTTCTTATTTGCAATATATATTTTCCAATCAACAAGTGTAAACCCATAATAGTCATTTTTTACACATGTAACGTCCTGGTTCTGGGTGCCACTCAACAGGTGCCCCTAACCTGGTTCACCACATGACCTCAAGCGCATTTCCCCAAACGCCAGAGGCTGCCGACTAGCAGCGAGGGCCTAGGTCTGATAGTGGGGAAACTATTCCCTCATTTTTCAAATTGTAGCGCAGCGGAATAAAATAAAAATCATGCAAAAATAGAGGAAGCAATAACCATACACATTTAGTATAACAACTGCAGTAAAAGATAACAAACCAGATATATAGATATTATGCAACATGTCTCATGTTCTAAGAAAATAGTGAGAAAAAAAATGTTACACAGTAGTACAATAAAATACAGAGTACAATAAATAGAACATAACAACCGGTAGCATCGCGAGCCTAGGTTCGGTGCCATGCTCCCCTACTCCTTCAGAAGAAATCAAGTACTTGTATAGGGACACTGGCCCTTGTCCACACCTACAGCAATATAATCTATTTTCACCGAAGTCATGACTCAAATAGGGTGTGAGAAATAAATCTCAATAGGCACCCACCAAATGCTCATGATCAACTGTGTGTAAATATGCAAAAACAGTGTGAAAAAATAAATGCAATAAACTAAGAAGTACTCAAAAGTAACTAACTTTACCAGTTATATTTCCATTTAATATCCATTTCATCATTTATTATTAAGAAGCCACCACAGTGAATTTTTATGTAAACAGTCAGTGTCCTCAGACACGCAAACCCTTACCCTCAGGTAATCAGAATCCAACCCGCAGGTAATTTCCCTCAGGTGTAACATATATTTCCCTTAGTCATACGAAGTGTCGCCCTCAGGCACAGAGTCTATTTCCCATAGGCACGAAAGAAGTTGCCATCAGGCTGAAATAACCACTGCCCTCAGGCTAAGTAAAGCACTTCCCTCAGGCTATGCAACTAACGGGGCCAAGCCCAACATATAAACAAGTAATACACATGCAATTCCTCTCAAGGAAATTCAATAAACATTATTAGAGTGGCATACCCTCAGGTATCCTGGCCAAACGGCTAAACAGAGGAACTCACCCCCGGGGTGGTCCTGGATCCAAGCAGCGATCCCAAACAACAATTTATTATCACATTTAAATTACCTATACAATTTTAGGTATTTACTTCAACAAGGCCTCAGCCAAACGACATCCCATTCATGGGCACGCATCTCAACGGTAGACAAAACATACAACAGTTGGAATTTAAACACCAAGCCACCTACCTTAAACTCCCCTGATCAGTATACTCAATTGACGTTCCACAAATTATCCCAGAACGAGGTAGATCTGCGGTGAAAGAAAAATTTCTTAAATAAAAATAACTTTCCATAGAGGAAGAACTGTTAAGAACTGTTCTAGGAGATGAGAGGGCTTACCCGCGCGGTTCCAACGAGATCGTCGGAGGTGGAAACGGATTCCCGTCGCTCTATCTGGAGATCCTCGAAGATTCGGTCATCCCTTCCCGTGCTCCCATCCGGTTCTAAGACTTCCCTGTGAACAGGGGAGGCTACTTCCCATTTCATGCGAAGAAAACAGAGTACATGGCATGTATTTCCAAGTACACGGTGTGTACTTCCTTCATTTAACTGTTCCTTTGGCGGTTTCCCGCCAGTGTGACACTGTTAATCTGCTGACTTGACTACACGGCGTGTCTTCTTGGGTACACGGTGTGTTCTGTCGCATAGCTGGCCACCACCTTAATATTCACCTGCCGACTGACTACATGGCAGGTAAAGGACCACTACACGGTGTGTAGTCAGTTTCTACACCCTTAGTTGTCTGCATGGCTACACACCCTGTGTACTCATCCAACAAGGCCAAAAGTACACGGCGTGTGGAAAAGTACACAGCGGGTAGTCCCAAAATTTAGGATTTTTTCATTTTCCTTATTTTCACAAAAACACTTAAGGAAAAGAGAAACGAAGAAACTCGTACCTCAAAAATAAGACCCGGGTTATTACAAACATCCCCCCATAAATCAATTCATTCCTGAATTTCCCTTCCAAGGGTGGAGAAGATATAGATGTGAACAACTCCAGCCACTGAGCATGTACATCGATCTCCCGCTCCCAGGTTTCGTCCTATACTCGACCATGCTTCCATAGAACCCATACGAGAGGAACTGACCTGCCTCGGAGAACCTTTCTTCTCCTATCAATGATACAAATTAGATGCTCCTCAAAGGACGCATCTACCTCAAGCTCAACCTCCTCAAGCTGAAATATGTGAGATGGGTCTGAATGATAGCGGCGCAACTGAGATATATGGAAGATGTCATGCATGGCTCAGTACCTCTTTGGTAACTACAACTGATAGGCAACCAGCCCGACTCTCTCCAGAATCTCAAATGGCTCCACATACCTTGGTGAAAATTTACCCTATCTCCCGATCCGACCGTGTCCTAGCCTTGGAGAAACACGCAAGAAAACCTAATCCCCGACAAAGAACTCAAAGGGTCATCTGCGTAGATCAACATAAGATTTATGACGAGACTATGCGGTATCCATCTGCTTCTGAATCAACTAGACCTGCTCAGAAGTCTCCTGCACGAGATGTGGTCCCAGTAAAGCTGCCTCACCTGCCTCTAACCAGCACAAGGGGTGATCGGTATGGTCTACAATATAAATCCTCGTAAGGTTCCATCTCAATAGTTTCCTAAAAACTTTTATTATAGGAAAAAATGACTAGGAGTATATGCTTCTCCAAAGATCCCCTTAAGTCTAGGACGCATGCACGCAACATGTCCTCAAGCACCTATATCGTACTTTATGACTGACCATCGATCTGAGTGTGGTAAGCTGTGCTCAGAAGCACCTATGTACCCAGTGCCCTCTGAAAGCTCTGCCAGAAACGACACGTAAAATGGGCGTCCCTATCTGAAACGATAGAACGAGGGACCCTATAAAGACATACGACCTTGCGGATATAAAACTTCCCAAGATCGTCAACACCGAAGGTCTCCTTGATCGGAAAAAGTGAACTACATTTGTGAGTCTATCCAAAAAAACCCACATAGCATCATTGCCTCGAGGTGACCTCGACAACCCCATCACGAAGTCCATAACGACATCATCCCATTTCCACTCGGGAATGGGTAACTGCTGTAACAGTCCAGCTGGTCTCTGATGCAATGCCTTCACCTACTGACAGGTGGAACACCTCATAACAAAACCAACTACATCCTTCTTCATACCTGGCCACCATTACTGACGCCTCAAGTAACGATACATCTTGGTAACTCCGGGATGAACTTCCCAAGATGAAGCATGAAAATCTCACATCATCTCCTCGCGTATATCCCCTGGAACCCACACTCGTCCATGGAAACACAATACTCCATCATCACCTATCATCCAACTAGGATAAGGGTCCTCACTGGTCTCTGATTCCCATAGAACTAGGCCTTCTGAGTCAGACAGCTATCTCATCCTCACTCTATCTAGGAGGGTAGAGTTCGCATCTAACGATGAAAGATAGGTCTTCCCCTGATTGTCGTGCACCTCCAAATGCATCTCAGAGAACAAGGCCATAATATGCCATTCACCACTAGCCTCCTGCACTGCCTGTATCTGAGTCTTCCTTCTCAGTGCATCAGCTATTGCACTACCTTTACCAGGTGTACAGGCAAGCTCAAAATAGAAGGACTGAAGGTATTCAACCCACATTTCTTGTCTTAGGTTCAAGTCACGCTGGGAAAAGATGTACTTTAGACTTTTGTGGTATGTGAACAGTAAAAAATGTTCTCCCAAGAGATAATGCCGCCAACAGCGCAACGCATGGACAACTACAGCCAACATGAGATCATGCGTCGGGTAATTCCTCTCATGTGGCCTCAACTGCCGAGACCTGTATGCAACTACTCGATCGCCCTGCATCAACACAGCTCCTAGACCAATACCTAATGCATCACAGTAAATTGTATAGCTCTCTCCTTGCTCTGGGAGTATCAGGATCAGTGCTGATGTCAAATTTCCCTTCAACTCTTGGAAGGTTATCTCGCAAGCTTCGGACCAAACGAACTTCACACCCTTTTTAGTCAAACTCGTCAATGGCACTGATAAGAGGGAGAAGTCATGTATGAAACGTCTATAGTAACCAACCAACCCCAAGAAACTCCATATTTCAAAAACATTCTGAGGCTGCTCCCAAGGAACGTCTGCTCTCACCTTCTCTGGGTCTACTGCAACTCCTGCCTCTGAGATGATATGACCTAGGAAGTGTATGTGGTCCATCCAAAAGTGGCACTTTGAGAACTTAGCAAATAGACGATGCTCTCTCAGTGTACTCAAGATGATCTCAAGACGGGTGGCATGGTCATGTCGAGTGTGAGAATACACCAAGATATCATCCACAAATACTATAACAAAAGAATCCAGATAAGGATGGAACACACGATTCATCAGAGCCATGAAAACTACTGGTGCATTTGTGAGTCTGAACGGCATAACCATATACTCGTATAGAACATACCTACTCCTGAATGTTTTGAGAGGAATATCAGATGGTCTAACGTGCATCTGATGATATCCTGATCTCAAGTCAATCTTTGAGATCACTCGTGCTCCACAAAGTTGATCAAAAAGATCAACAATACTTGGAAAGGGATATCGGTTCTTAACCGTCAACTGGTTCAGCTTCTGATAATCCACACATAGTCTGAGGGTACCATATTCCTTCTTCGTAAAAAGGACAGGAGAACCCTAAGGAGAAGTACTATGTAAGATAAAACCATTTTCCTATAACTCCTCTAACTGTCTCTTGAGCTCCTACAACTCTGGTGTAGCTATCCTATAAGGAGGAATGGACACCAGTGCTACTCTTGGCACAAGCTCAATAGAGAAATCCACCTCACGCTCTGGAGGAAGACCTAAAAAGTCATCTGGGAAGAAATCCCTGAAATGATCAAACACTAGAGGGAAAACCTTATGACAAGTCCCCAGATCATCCAGATACAAACTCTCAAAATGGGTTGTGACACTACCTCACCCACAATGCTCTGGTCCAGTTCGAATCACCTGAATGTCCCACTCACCCTTGTATAGAAATTCTCCACCCTCTGGTGATGTGAAACTCACCCAGTGAAAATAACAATCTACAAAGGCTCGAAAGGGAACCAAATAGTCCATCCCAAGAATGAAATCGTAGCTCTTCATCTCTAATACTTAGTAGTGCCAAAGGAAGTGACAACCACCAACCTCAAGGGGGCACTCCTTACACTGAAGCACACCAGCCGTTCTAGAACCCGACGGAGTGTCTAACGTCATAATAGAAGAAGAAGAAGTAAGACAGATCCCAACACCCTCCAAAATGGGAACAGATATGAAGCTACGTGTAGCACCCATATCAAAAAGTATTGATGAAAAAAACAGAAGCTACTAGAATATTACCTCTGACAGTAGAAGGTCTGGGATCCTACTCTTGTTGGGTCTGTTGCACTGCATATGCCTGCCCAGTGTCGCGGACCTATGACACAACCTGGATACCCTGAGCTGTCCCGCCCTATAGCCTCTGAGATCATGGTGTTTGGCTACCACGGCCACGATCACCATCTCTTCCTGCACGCCCCGACGTATTCCAGTTACCCGACTGGTAAGAAGCTGCTGGTCCTGCTCCCGCTTGAGGAGTCTTCACAGAACCCCTCTCACTAGCCACTGGTAGAAACTCCCTAAAAAATCGTTGTAGATGACCCATCATGCCACAATCCTGACATTCCACTGGGTCTCGTGGACATTGAGGTCTCTTGAGCCCCTCCTTACCACACTGGTAGCCCATGACCTGGCCACCTGAAACATTCTTCTGGCTGGTACTTCCACCCTAAGAGAAGTCCATCTATCTATTCCTCTTACCAATAGAAATGGTACCAGAAACTGGTGTTGAACCGCCCTGTCCCACACCACTAGCTTACCGCATGTTCCTCTCTGTAATCAGTGCCTAGTTCACAATAGCATGTATGGAAGGAAACCTGAAAACATTCACCAGTGCTCGGATGTCATATCGAAGACCATCCTCAAAGAGTCTAGCTCTCAGCGTCTCATCGCCCACCAGAATGGGTGAAAAACACTTAAGCTCTGTGAAACGAGGAGAATAATCCATCACCGACATAGAGCCCTACTGCAGATTCATGAACTCTTGAGTTCTATCTTCCCTCAACATCTCTGGGAAGAAGATGTCACATAAGGCTATCTGTAAATCTTCCCACGCCATGTCTCTGTGATGCTCTGACTGGGTGGTAACATCCCACCTCTTAGCAGAATCACGTAGCATATATGTCGTGAGCTTGACCCTCCACCCTAGAAGTGTCTCAAGGTTCTCAAAAATAGTTTGCATTGACCCCAGCCAAGACTCTGCAGCCTATGGTCCTCCATCCTCTGAAAATATAGGCGGATGCTGCTACTGGAAGATATGAGTAAGCTCAGCCATAGATGTGGTAGCCGGTGGTGCTCCCTGAATGGTCTGCATAAAATGCATAAATTATTCATGGAACTGCACCTCCACGCTTGTGTCTGGTATAACGACTGGCGTCGCATCTGGCACTACTGGAGGATCAACTGGTAGCCCATGGCCCACCATCTTTGGAGTATAATCGTTTCCGCTATCCTGGCGAAAAACATGTGGTCGTCTCAGTGGCATGACACTACAAGGTCAAATGCACACCTTAGATAAATATTATCACAATCTGAAAATGAAGGAACCAAAAGGGGAACAGGGGGAAGAAGGCATTCAAAATTGCACAACAAGACTACACTGTGTGTATACGGACTACACGGCGTGTACCTGACTTTTCCTCCCCTGCCTGGGTCCTTCTACATGGCCAAGCCACACGGATCCCGTTGAAAAAAACTACATGGAGTGTATATACTCTACACGGTGTGTATGATGTTATTTTCTAGCTGCCCGTGTCGTTTGTGACACGGCCGACTACTCGGCTTGAACTACACGGCGTGTTACACCCGTACACAGTGTGTACTCTACCCTGTTTCCCAGCCATAAAGCTAAGTCCACATGGTCTATCCTCGAACAAGACCACACTGTATGTTTCATACACACACGGCGTGTACATGAAAGGAATACACCGACCCGTGTTGTTAGTTACACGGCCGGATTCCAGGTCAGACTATACGGCGTGTTCCATAATGGACACAACGTGTATGTCTTAAGGTCTCCTTCGTCCGTGTTGTTAGTTACATGGGAAGACTCCGGGTCAACACTACACGACGTGTTTACCCCAATCTATTCCCTTCCTCATGTTGTCGCCCACACGGTTTGTGACACGGGAAGTTACTACATGGCGTGTACTTAGGGTACACGACATGTACTCAAAAAGTTTTCTTTTCTTCCCGAACAGAAGAACATACACAGCATGTTAAGGTACTACACAGCGTGTATACTGGTTTTTTGCATAGTATCCCTTAGAAACTTCTCTGAAACCCAGAAAATACTGAAAAACAACACCTATGTGTCAAATTCTGATCCCTGAGGGCCCATACTACCCACGAATCAAAGTTTGAAATCTTATCTGTGTTATAACTGGATAAATAGTCAATGATCCACCAAATTTCGGTCAATGAGGGCCCATAATCCCCAAAAACCAAAGTTTTGCATCCATTCTATAAAAAAACATAGATAACAATACCCTATCACATTGCAGGTATTTATCAAAGAAGCTTTCAAAACAGCATGCTTTTCTAGCACAACGACTATCACAATAGCATGAAATTTCTAATGCACCTACATGGCATGGAAACTATGCATGGAATGTGATTTCTATCATGTTCTTAATTGATGCATGAGATGGGATACCCTCATCTCATCGGGTTTCAACTAAATAGAACCCATGAATAAAATATAAACAGCACAATACATGTGTGTCACCCTTCGGTGAAAATCAATTCAATTGTCAAATTTCAAAATCAGAAAAATGGAAACACGAGGTAAATTGGATTTTCCCTGTACATGGGTTAGCTATGCCCGGGCACAGCTTATTACCAACCAACGTTCTCATCCTATCCCTGACTAAGGCTCCAAATAGTAAGTCAAAGAAAAGAAACCTCCTCTAATGCCACTTTGTAACGTCTCAGTTCTGGGTGCCAGTAAACGGGTGCCCCGAACCCGGTTCACTCCATGACCTCAAGCGCATTTCCCCAAACGCCAGAGGATGCCAACTAGAAGCAAGGGCCCAAGTCTGAGAGTGGGGAAACTATGCCCTCATTTTTCAAACTGTAGCACAAAAGAATAAAATAAAAACCATACAACAACAGCGGAAGAAATAACTATAAAAATTTAATATAACAAATGCAGTAACAGATAACCAACCAGATATATAGATAAGATGCCACATGTCTCAAGTTATAAGAAAACAGCCAGAACAAACATGTTACACAGTAGTACAATACAATACAGAGTACAATAAAATAGAACATAAAAAACAGTAGCATCGTGAGCCTAGGCCCGGTCCCATGCTTCCCTACTCCTCAGCACAAATCAAGTACCTGTATAGGGACTCTTTCCCCTATCCACACCTGTAGCAATATAATCTGTTTGGGCCGAAGACATGACCCAAACGGGGTGTGAGAAATAATTCCCATTAGGCACCCACCAAAGGCCCATGCTCAACTATGTATAAACATGTAACAATAGTGTACAAAAGTAAATGCAATAAACTAATCAGTACTCAAAAGTAACTAACTTTACCAATTATATTTTCATTTAATATTAATTTCATCATTTATTATTAAGAAACCACCGCAGTGAATTTCTATGTAAATATTCAGTTTCCTCAGACACGCAAAACCTTACCCTCAGGTAATCAGAATCCAACCCGCAGGTAATTTCCCTCAGGCGTAACAGATATTTCCCTCAGGCGTACGAAGTGTCGTCCTCAGGCACAGAGTCTATTTCCCAAAGGCACGAAAGAAGTTTCCCTCAGGCTGAAATAACCACTGCCCTCAGGCTAAGTAAAGCACTTCCCTCAGGCTAAGCAAGTAACTGGGCCAAGCCCAACATATAAACAATTAGTACACATGCAATTCATCTCAAGTAAATTCAATAAACATTATTAGAGTGGCCTACCCTCGGGTATACTGACCAAAGGGACAAACAGAGGAATGCACCCCTGGGGTGGTCCTGGATCCAAGCAGCGATCCCAAACAACAATTCATTATCACATTTAAATTACCTATAAAATTCTAGGTATTTACTTCAACAAGGCCTCATCCATACGAAACCATTTTCATGGGCATGTATCTCAACGGTACACAAAACACACAACAGTTGGAATTTAAAAACCAAGACACCTACCTTAAATGCCCCTGATCAGTATACTCGAACGACGTTCCACGAATCTTCCCAGAACGAGGTATATCTAAGGTGAAATAAAACTTTATTAAACGCAAATAACTTCCCTTAAAGGAATAATTGGCAAGAACTACGCCAGGAGATGAGAGGGATTACCCGCACGGTTCCAACGAGATCAACCGAGGTAGAAATTGATTCCCGACGCTCGATCTGGAGATCCTCGAAGATTCGGCCATCCCCTCCAGTGCTCTCATCTGGTTCTAAGCCTTCCCTATGAACAGGGGAGTCTACTGCACATTTTAAGAGAAAAAAACAGAGTACACTACGTGTATTTCCAAGTACATGGCATTTACTTCCTTCATTTAACTATTCCTCTAGCGGTTTCCCGCCAGCATGGCACTACTCATCTACCAACATGACTACACGACATGTCTTCTTGGGTACACTGTGTGTTCTGTCGCACAGCCAGCCACCACCTTACTATTTGCCTGCTGACTGACTACACGGTGTGTAAAGGACACTTACATGGCTTGTAGTCAGTTTCTACGCCCTTAGTCGTCAGCATGGCTACACGCCCTGTGTACTCATCCAACACGGCCAAAAGTACATGACATGTGGAAAAGTACATGGTGTGTAGTCCCAAAATTTAGGATTTTTCCCATTTTCCTTATTTTCTCAAAAACACTTAAGATAAAGAGAAAAGAAGAAACTTGTACCTCAAAAATAAGAACTGGGTTCTTACAACACCATTATTACTATCAATCCAGTTACACTTAAACACTATGACACATAATTTAGTATAAAAAATTTCCCACAACTACTCAATATCTCCAAAATATGTCATTGATTCATAAATTGGGTTTATATCTTTAGCACTCTAAAAATGCAGTGCTTCAGTGATGATCATTAGCCCACTATTTTGAACTATACTCTTTTCATCCTGATTTTTTGTGTAAAATGTGGACCCCTTATTATAAAAAACAAACCTTGTTATGACATTATGTTATGGTTACCCTCCCAACCATTTTAATGTTTTTTATATAGATATATCTATGACGAATATCTCTGTAAACAATGAAACCAATGTATTTTTATGCTCAATATTCAACCACTTTTCATTTATTTTTGTATATTGAAACTTTTTTTCGACAATTTTGGCCGATATGTACAGTTGAACATCATATTTTTTGTTGAAAATTTATAAATGTTCCTACATCACTTCGTCACATTGAATGAAATTTACCTTAATCCTTGAATACCTCTACCTTCTCTATCAAATTTCATATGCTGAGATATAGGAAGACCAATATACTCCACCTTATACAAATAATCTATAAAAAACTAAATCACCTCTTCTGATGCATATTTTTTAACAATAGAGGCCTCCGATTGATGATATTTTTAAACACATCCCTTCAAAGGTTTCATATATCTTTCAAAATGATACATCCAATGTAAAAAAACATGCAGACATATTCTTATCTCATACATGAGATGAATCAATAGATGAACCATTATATCAAAAAACAAATGTGGTAAATACATTTATAGTTGAAAAATTATAATATCATGTTCATTGTATAATACATCTAACAAATTTTGATAAATGACATTGCTACAAATGGATTTTAAAAAATTAAATAACCTAATGATTGTGATTATGATAGGTGTCATAAATATACTATGCAGTGTGATAGGTAGAAATTGTTGCCTCAATACATGACATTCATGAGATTTCATACATAGTAATTTATTATCCTTTAATGAAACCAAATTCTTCAAATTTTAGTAATATCCATTTGGTACATTAATACCATGAATTCACTAAAAAAAATCATATTCTCACCATTTCTTAATGTGTGACAGTCTAGAGGTAAATATGATTTATTTCATTTCATATTTGGAGCTAACTCCAAACAAATATCCATGGATATTAAGTCTAATCTAGCCTAGAATCCATATTTTTTCTTTTATTTAATGCCTGATAATGTTCTAATCAAACTTTCACATATGTTTTTCTCAACCTGCATAACATCAATGTTTTGTTTTACCTTTAAAATATCTAATAAGGTAGTTCAAAAAAGATATACTATTTATTATAGAAATTTTTTTAATGACCATAAATTCCCTTATTTCTAAATGTCAAATCAATATTTTTCACCCCTTAATAATATTCTTGAACTAAAAACAATTGTGGAGGAGGATTATATTCTCCTAAATCATTAAATTATTTTTCAGTCATTGATAAAAATGATCAATTCCCAAAAAAAGTTGATGCCTTATGTACATTGTATTTCATCTATTCTACAATTGATAATATAAAGTCTTTTCTTCACAAATTTGACATGATTTATTTCCCTTAAACTATTATCTATATTTGTTTTCTTATGTAGGAAAAAAATTATACTTAGCAATATCATAGAAATAAAAATAAAATAATCTTACTTGCATGCAATCAAAACTCTAACACATGTATCCCATAAAACCTTCAAATCATTAATCAATGGTGAAAGATACACATCAATATATTTTTTGAGAAATTTTATTCTATAAATCATCAATCTCAGTAGTAAATATTTTTTATTCATACACATCCATGGGAAAAAGTTGTAAACTACAAAAAGAACATGCCATGGACTGTGAAAACTATTTAGGATCCAATATAGATTCATTCCAAATTTGTATAATCCCATTCTGATATTTATTACTTTAGTTCCAAATACATGAAATTTATTATCAATTCTCTTTGAATATGTTGAAACTGTAGGGTGTCGTATGTTACCATAAGATACATTCTCATATGTATTCCATATTAACATTTTATGTCAACTAAATTTGAAAATAGATGCTTCAAATGGGGAATTATTATAATGTACCAGATTGATTTAGAATGAGGTCTACTTTTAGTGTCTCGGAATTAATTAGAGTTGAATTATTGGATTTTTTTTGGAAGAAAGTATTCAAAGGTACCAAATTAATTTAACTAGAGCTTTGTTTCCATTGCCTGAAAATGAATCATTGTTGAATTTTTCTTCCACCTTATGTTGTAATGTCCCACATTTAAGAAATTTTAATTAATATCCATATTATTTCTTATACAATACACAATCATTATGGAATGTGTGTGTATTTTTATAGCCCAATACCATTGGGGATAATATTATCTTTTCCGTATAATTAGAATCTAGAAGCATGTTTCCTTCAATATGTAGCTATTTTTAAAGTTAAAAATACTATGAGAAACTTTTATCACTCCACCCATTTCTTACTTTCAAGTTAAATAATCTATGAACTAATAATAACACTATATATTTAGTGAATCCTAATAATAATTTTTTGTAGAATCACTATACAATCATTCAATAGTTTTTGTTATTTTGATGGTTTCAACATCAATATCATGAATTAATTCTTAAATAGGATCCTTTACCTCATTCTAAATATTTCCATCAACATTAGATGTTGAATTTTAGATTCTTTCACCATGACAGATTTGAAATGTACAATTATGGCTACAACCAAAACAAATGAGTTGATACTTTATTTCTAAGGAATTTAACTTTCATATATACTAACACTTCATGCTTGGAAATAATATCAAATCTTGGTTTTAAATATTTCATTCAAAAAATTCCATGAAATCGTCATCTCCTTTTTCTTACTCATTTGTGGTTCTTTATAAATTTAACCAATTAAGATCCATTAAATATCTAAGATTAAATTATAATATATGATTATATTAAAACATATAAAAATTCTAAAATATATATAAACAGATAAATTTTACATAGAAAAACATATAATCAAATTGATTAGAGATCAGGTGGAAAATACATGTGATTATTTGGAATCAAATAAAATGTAAATTACTGGAAGAAATTAATTTATTTAAACAATTAATTATAAAATATGCTTTAATTTATTAGTGATGTAAAATTTATACATTTTTTATGTTTAGATATATATTTTTTTAATTAATTCCACACAAAACTACTTCAATTCTACCTAGATCCTTCAATATAGTCATCAATATTCTTATTTAGTTAACCTATAATAAATAATTGTGAACATAAATTCAAATTTTACTTTATCAATAACAAAGGTTATTTTTATATTGTAAAAACTCATGGTAAAATGATTCATTGAGTATAATAAAATGAAAATAGAAATAAATCATTTTTTTAGATTCCCAAAGACAATATGGTAATATGAGGGGGAAGTCAATTAAAAAATCATTTTCACCATAAAAAAATATCAAATAATTTAGAAAAAATGAATTTTTAAATATATTAAAACCAAATTTTTTCAAACATATTTGTTTCATAATAAACATAAGGGAAACCATTACCATATAGTAATATTTTTTTCAATAATTTCAAAATAGTATTAAAATAAGTATCTGGAAAATGGAAATTTTATTTATTAGCCATAAATTATGTGATTAATTATTATTTAATTACAATACAACTAGTGTGATTTGATTACTATAAATCACAATCATAACATAATTTTTAGGATTAAAATTGAGAGTGGTTATCATTATAATCTAATATAGATTTTTCTTGATATGAATGAAAACAATTTATGTACTAAGTAATAAAATTTTATTTAGTTTTAATAATTATAATATGATTTATATGACTCTATATAAGCATGATGTTATTTATGTTGATCAAAAAATATATAATTTGGTTAGAATAAAAAATGAAAATATCACAGCTACTTGTTTTGACTGATATATATACATATATATCATTTTTTGAAAAAAAAACATTAATATATATATATATATATATAATTAATAATAAAACAAATACAAAAAAATTAAATCATAACTAAATTTTTTAACTAATAGATAACTAATTTATCTTGAAAATTAAAAATATATATCTTACAAAATTCAGACATTGGTATTTCAAAATTTAACCTAAATATAGATCTACTTAGTTGAAGTCAGTGGTACATCAAAAAGCACACGATTGGTGAAATATGTTTTCAAAAAATGAACAAGAAAAAAGAACAAACAAAAACCTTCAACCATAATTTTCGGTTGACTGGAAAAGGCTTTTTGGGAACAAAATATCTTTGTGGATCATTAACAAAGGATAAAGGATGAATGAGTGAGTATAAATTATCATGAAATAACGATTAAAATGGACAAAAATCACCCTTTAATATTTTTGGTGGAAAATTGTTCTATGAGGATTGGAATAGGGTTTATGAGTAATAATTGCTTATATGGATTGTGGAAAAATGACAACAGATAAGAGATATCAGATAATTGATCATGAATGTTTTATTAAAAATGGTTAAAATGGAATTATATTGAGGTCTAATATTTGTGTGTGGATATCAAGGCCTTATTAGGTTTATAGAAAATCGATTTTATAATATGTAATGAGGGGTTTTAGTTGTGTGTTTTTCAAAGGGTATTAAGGTTTGT
The DNA here is from genome assembly GCA_963277665.1 of Viscum album. Taxonomy (NCBI): domain Eukaryota; kingdom Viridiplantae; phylum Streptophyta; class Magnoliopsida; order Santalales; family Viscaceae; genus Viscum; species Viscum album. Next base: position 530,079,307 of record OY728159.1, on the reverse strand, counting down.
TTTTTAAAAACCTATGTTGAGATATTTTTTAATTCATATTGTACATCTATTTTGGAAAAACCCCACATTGAAATATATTTTTAACTTTAAACATTGATTTTGGATGAAAACGACATTAAAATATCTTCTGTGTGACCTTTATCATTATTTTATATAAAAATTATATTCAAAATCATCCCAATGAACTTTTAATGTCAGTTCCTTTCAGAAAAGTCATTAAAAGGTTTTTTAAAAACATGTAACGTCGGGTTATAAGAAACCAATGTTATAATTCTGATTTTAAAACATCTATTTATACTACTTGTACCATTGAATCATATCCCTAGTAAAACATGATTAACACTAATGGTTGTTATCATTGATGAATATAAATTCCATAAAAAGATCATCAAAACATGTTTTGTCAAATATACCTTCAATTTTGAAATCATTTCTTTAAAATAAAAAAATCCCAAAAAATAATGAGATCAATTATTTTTGAAAATAACATTGGATTCTTTTCAATAAAATTTTAAATAAATGATAATTCATAAAGGTAGAAAATATCATTCATTCTTTTCATGCTAAAACGAATGTTCCTTTCACATTTTTGGTAAAAAGTCAAAAGAACCTCATTTCATAAAATGACAAGAATATTTCCTTAAAACCAATTTTTTAAAAATAAAAACAAGGGTAAAAATAAATTTAAACCATGATATGATACAATAAAAAACATTATTGAAAACATTTTTTGAAAAATTTGATATGGAAGAAATGGATTCTTAACCAATTAGAGAAATTAAATAAAAATTTCCTTAAAAACATTCTTTTGGTCTCTTTACTTATTATATAGAAAAAAATGAAATGAAAACATGCATTCTTAAAAAATCACTATAGGAGAAGAAATTTAATAGTTTATTGAGTGGTATATCATAATATTTCATCATCATAAGTAATATCATAAAAAATATTGGTAAAAAATTAGATTTTATCATAAAACCCTTACAACTTTGTTAACAATTGTATCATAAGCCTCATTCATTATAGAAACTTAAATAGACATAGAAATTCCCATAAATTGAATTTAAAGCATCATAATAGACATTCTTCAGTTCTATATATACTATAAAAATTAAATAATTACTGAATATGAAATTGGTATTTAAACAACCAATTTTAGATGAAAATACCCTTACCTCATGTTTTGACTTTCATCATACATGTTTAAATCGTCTTGTATAGAAAACCACTTTAGGTTCACACCAAAGCCTTCTTAAGAGTGTTTTATAATAAATATAAAGAGTTTAGGATGTAAGGAGTGAGGTAAGTAATGTAGTTGGTAATGGAGTCTCTAAATTAAAATGATCTTGTGGTATGGATATGAGAGGAGTCGGTGTGTAATTTTATAAGTGGATAGGGGACCTTCTAGGAAATTATATTGAAATTTCTAAAAAAAATGATAAAGTAATTCAGAATAAAAATTATTCTAATGACCATAAACTAGAATTTGGGATATGATATGGTCAAAATATATCCATCAATGAGATTTTTTCAACTTTAATTGGAAATATTACCCTTATATTTTGGTTTAACCCCCCCCCCCTGAGTAAACCCATTTAAACCTTAACCGCAATCACTAATTTTTAATATTTTTACTATTATTAATGACAAAAAATTAAATTGAACTTCTTATATAATATTTAATATCTTTATTAAAAAATGGAAGAAAAATTCAAAATTCAATTCATAATAGTGGTTGAATTTAATTTAAAATTAAACCCTTATACGTGACAAAAAAGTTATTTTCCAAACAAAATGTTTTCATAAGTATAAATATTTTTATATAAAACTCCACATGGAATTGACTACAATCAACTAAATTGTATTAATAATAATATAATTGAACTAATATTATTTTTAATAAAAATTATAATAAATTATAACTTTATAAATTCCTTATGTAAAATGGATTTTTTCAATAAAAACATTATTTTTCACTTTTCAACGAAAAAATAATACTTTCAAAAAACTCAAAAAAAATCAATATAATAAAACTTTGACATGTTTATTTAAAATTTAATAATTTTTTAAAATATATTTTCTAAAGTTAGAAAAAAATAATTTTATTTTAAGTTCCTAAAAAAGCAATAAAAATCATTTTTTTGAGAAAAAATGAATTTTTTAAGCATAAAAATACTTTTATGAAAACTAATTACTTATTTATCAAAAAAAATTATTATATAAAACCTTCATACTTAATTTCAAAAAAAATGGTTATTCTTATTCAAACCACTATGTTTAGCAGCTAGGTTATAATGGTCATGATGAAATAATGATTTTAAAAATAATTGTGGTTAAACATAACATTGTGTTGCATGTAACACATGTTATTGAATATATAAAATTAATTTGAAAAAATAATCCATAAAATATCTTGGTGTTGCATTATAACCCCCTTAAAATTAAATCCCACTCTAAATTCTATCAGTTTGATATATAAAACTCAGGATACTTCAGCCGAATAATATCCTCAGTTTCCCATTTAGTTTCTTCAATTTGATAGTTTCACCATAAAAAAATTACTAGGTGAGTGGTCTTGTTTCATTTAAAATTACCTCTATGATCCATAATATTTTTAGGTTTTTCATTATAGTAAATATCATGCTTCAGTGGTATGACATTTAGTATTTATGCATGTAAAATATCAGTTATGTACTTTCACAGGAGAGATACATAGAACATATCACGATCCTAATATAGGTTTGGTAGAAGTTCTAAGATATTAGCTACCATCCCTACTCAATCAATAACCTATACTGGGTCAATATATCTAGGGACTAACTTTCCTTTCTTCCGGAATCTCAAAACCTTATTCTATGGAGAAAATCACATAAACACCTTATCACTAGGCCCAAACTTAGATCACGCCAATAATTGTCAGAATAACTTTTTGTCGACTCTATACTACATTGTTCAATGGATATGGCATTATATGTAATTTATTTAGCTAAGAAGGAACTAATATATCTCTTTCTCTAACTTCATACCAGCATGATGGAGTTATACACTTCTTCCCATAGAGGTCTTCAAAAGGATCTACATGAATTCTTTTTTGAAATTTATTATTGAAAGAAAACTCAATTATTGGAATGTTTTAATGACAACCACTATTTAAAAACATAATACAAGATATAATCATATACTCTAGGGTTTTAGTGGTTCCCTTAGACATACCATTGATCTATGGATGATATACTATATTAAAATTTGACTCTATATCTTGTGCTTGCTGAATACTTCTATAGAACCTCAAGGTAAACCTTAGGTCTCTATCAGATAAAACTGAATGTAGTACTCTATGAAATCTTACCATATATTTAATTTCTAGTATTTTATGATGATCAATATAGAATCTTCATTTATAGTAATAAAATGTGTTGACTTCATAATTTTATTGACTACAACCTATTTATCATTGTGCCCTTTAGAAGTTTTGGAGTGTCTGAAGAAAAGATCCATAATCATTTTTTCCCATTTCCTTTCTAGTATGGGTAATGGTTATAACATCCCCTTATACTTTTATCTCTTAGACATAAATATTTGACATACCAAGAACCTAGATACAAACACCACAATATTAATCGTTTCATTTTACCACTAGAAATACTCTTTCAATAATATAATATCTTTATAATCCCATAATGAATAGAGAATGAATAACTATGAGCCTCCCCTAATATTTTCTTCTTCAAATATGATAGTGATGGAACATGTTCACTGTTCCAAAACAAAATAATTCCATAATAACTAAGTTTAAAGGTAGGAACATTTATAACCTTTAACAGATTTACATCATCCTTCTATAGCTATTTAATCTTCACTTGGGTATATGGTTGAACAATCATTTGATAAAGATAAGATTTCTCCCCTTCATTCAAGATTTATAGGTTCATCCTTTGAAAATATAGAAATATTGGATCCTTTTTTATTCTCATCATAGTTAATCTATCAGGATACTTATGACTAATGTATCATCCACCTTGTTCTCTTCCCTAGGGAGGTAATGTATTTATCCATCGTAATCTTTAATTAGATCAAGCCATGTTCACTGGTATATGTTCAAATATTTTTGTGTGAATATATAATATAATTTTTTTTATAATTATATAAATCACACCCTTATCCATAAAGATAATTCCACTATATATTTAACAATAATTATCATAGATACCTCAAAATCATGATTAGGGTAATTTTTCTCATTAACCGTTAATTATAATGAGGCATATGTTATACCTATATCAATCTTTGTGAGAATGTATAACAATACCTTCTTTAAACATCACTATAGATTATGAAACCTTCCCCATGATAGGGTAATGTAAGAATAGGTTCACTAACTAACCTTATCAGTAGTTCCCTGATATTTTCCTTACATTAATATATCTAAAGTAACTTGGCTCCTTTCCGAGTTAACTTTCAAAGTGGATTAGAAATATATGAGATATTTTCAATAAAGAATCTATAATGTCCTTAAAATAAAGACAAATATGTATTTCATTCACCATGGTTGGTCAAAAACAATGTTTAAAAGCCTCTACCATTTATGGATCCACCTATATACCATCTCTTCAGATTATATAACCTAAAAATGAATCATTATTTTTCCAAAATTCACACTTGGTGAATCTGTCATGTAATTTTTCTTTCCTTGGGGTATTTAGTATAATTATCCAATGATCTTCATGCACTTAATTTCTATTTTAATATATATGAATATCATCTATAATGACTACAATGAACTGATAAATTTAATATATAAAGGAAATATTAATTAAATTCATGAAGATAGGAGGAATTACTACGACCAAATGGTATTGGTATATATTATTTGTGTCCATAACTTGAACAAAATTCAGTATTGGGTATATCTTCCTTTTAAACCTCAATTGATGATATAAATATTGAATATAAATATTATAAATGTATTTATCTTCATTTATTTGGTCAAAAAAGTCATCAATGTGGGGATGATGATACTTTTTCTTAATTCTGATCTTGTTCAGTTCCCAAGAATCAATGCATAGTCACATTGATCCATTTAGCTTCATAACAAAAAAGAACGAATGAATCTTATAGAGATAAAATTTGATGAATAAATACCTTTTCAATATTCTCCTTGAATTTATTTTTAATTCATGGAACTCAATTTAGGCTTTTATATAGGGTGGTTTTGAAAGTGTCATATCACCAGGTATGAGTTCTATTGAGAACTCAACTTTATGATTCAGTGGAAGACTAGGAAACTATTATTGAAATATATCAAAAAATATTATAATGGGAATGTCATCATTGATGAGTTTATCCCCAACTGTATGAGATAAAACCACTTTTGAGTAGAAATAAAGACACATACAATTGGGGAAATTTACATTGGAATTTCACATTTGTCATCACATTGGTAGAATATCGTAGTTTGGCTTGGAATTACACACATAAATACCCTTCCTCATTAATGTATGTGGTATTTATGTAGATAATATCAATCCATGCCAAAGATGACATCAAATTCAACTAGATAGAAATTTCCCCAAACATCAACCATATAAGAGTCATATGTTTGATATGTTATCATCATACTATTAGGGGTTTTCATTTATAATTCAACATCTAATTATTAGGGTTGTGAATTAACATTGCTAAATTATTTTCATGATATAAGAGAAAATATACAACTATGATAAACTAAGATACTTCAATATTTTAGTATACATACCACCACCCCAATATCATTGTTATATCTTCAATCTCTTTCTAAAACCAAAATGGTTATCATAGCCACTAATAATCATTAATAATAGTTTTTAATCATGAAAAATAATTCATAGGACATCTAAAATTTGACACGTTCATTTCAATTTATGACTCTATAGGAATAAACTTGTCTATTCAGGGTCATTAATGAAATCCTTCATGATGGTTCATAATATGTTTTTGAATTCCCAATACACATCCCCCTTCAGTTTCAAACTACTTGTGCAGAAAGGTTCGTTTTCATTCATAATGTGATGATAAAGTAAAATCCCAATACACCCTTTTTGGAGTTATTGCCCCTTGGTAGAACTATCCCAGAACCACATCCACTTGTAGTGTCTATATAGGGATGTAATTTCTTGGAATCCACTCTCTCTATCCTTCATCAAAATTCTTGGATATTTTCTAATACTTTAAATTATCATTTTAATTATCCCCAATGTTCTCATAAATGTTTCTCAACCAAGATCCAATGAATAACAAAACCTTTTATCTTATACCCATTATAATGACATTGGATTTTCATACATAAATATTATATATTTTTAAGATGAATATTCTATAAAATTCATAAATACAAGAATGAGGATTGTATAGGTTTAGTGTCATTAGAGACTAGAGGCACAATATTCTTATTTTAGGAAATATATCCAATGTATCCCATAAATATCTCCCCATTTTGTACTCTTTCCAGTCATAACATTCTTAAATACTTTCCTCTTGTCCTGGGGAAAAGAAACATAAGAAAGTGTAAGCCCATATGCTCAGTTAGTGTAAACATGGGAGATATCAATTGATGATCATATGAATGAATAATACAAGAGTAAATATATGATACCATAACCATAAATTCTAAAAACATTATATGAAATATATAAAATATCATATACATGAGTCATGACATAATTCTTGGTAGTTCAAAAGACATGAATCATAAATGAAATCAATTATGATGAACAAATATAGGAATGTAGAAAAAACATAAGCTCATAACATTGTGAACATGTATAAATAGAATTATGTATACTCATTAGGTTAAGGACATAAATGCAAGCCCTCACCTAAACTTTTGGACATGAAATCTAGATCTAAGAATAATCATATGGACATGAAACAAGTTCCTTTAATAACATTGTAAACATAAAATCATGTTCATGCATAACATAATTTAATCCTGAGTTGTCCATATATACCTAATGCATTCCATATCTATAACATGATTTCCCATACCAAGTTTATAATGTGAGTACCCACCATTGGTCTAATATTAAAACACCGATCATTGGTTTATAATGTATTCACCCATCCTTGGTTTATGACATAACCACTTGTACTTGGTTTATAATGGAACCACCTATCACAAAACGAAAACCATCCATGTGTGTGCCAAAATATCAAAAAACATTCATCAAATAATAACCCATTAAAAGAAAACAGGTTTCATAAGAATTTTATCATAGCATGGATCATGGAAATGAAATGAGTTTTATAGTAACTTCATAATTTTATCTTATAATAACTAGTGGAAAATGAATGGGTTTGATAAACATCTTTTAATTATAATCATAAAAAATCCACATATAGAATAAGGATGGTACCATTAGAAAATATCCCTAGTTATACATAATTAACACCAAAGGATATTTTCATTGATGAATATAAATTCCATAAAAATATCATCAAAACATTATTGAGGAAAATATCATTTTCATTTTTAATCCACCTCTTAAAAATATAAAAAAAAAACCCAAAAATTAAAGAAAACTTTTATTTGAAGATAAAAGGAAATCTGTGACGAATGTTTTAAATAAATTATTTGTTATGAGGTGGAAAACAACATATATTCTATAGAAATTAAACCAAAGTTCCCTTCCATATTTTCAATAAAAGTCAAATGTACCTCATTTCGAAAAATGATAAGAATATTCCTATAAAACCATTTTGTAAAAAAGTCAAAAAATATTTAAAAATGATTTTAAAAAATCATATTATAATATTAAAAACATTATTGAAAACATTTTTAGAAAGCATGGATATGGAAGAAAAATGTTTTCCAACCGAATAGATAAATAAAATTTATTTTCTTTAAAACATTATTTTGGTCTCTTTAGTTCTTAAATAGAGAAAAATGAAAGGAAAATATATATTCTTCAAAAATAACAATATGAAAAGAAAAATCATGGGCTTTATGATATATAGATCATAATAATTCATCATTATAATCATAAGATATTCTAATAAACTATGATATTGTATCATAAAACCATTTCTACATTTATATCATTTGAATCATAATCCCCATGATAAAATGAAACTTGTATGGATATATAAATTCCCATAAATTTGATATAGACAATCATAAAATAAATTAATGGGTATTATATAGAGTACTAAAAATAAAAAGTGGTTAATATGGAATTTTTCTCATAGAAATAAAAGAGATATTAAAATCCTTATACCTCAAGTCTCGACATTCTTTGCACACATTCTAACCTCCTCTTCTTTGGAGAGCCTGTTTAGCTTTACACCTACATCCTTCTTAGGAGGTTTTCATAATCAAGAAAAGTCCTCTAGAAATTTATAGGTAATAAGGTAATGGATATGGGAGGTTTTGGACAAACCAAAAGGATATTGTGGTCTGGAGAAAAGAGGAGTGGGGGTGTCCTTTTATAAGTGGTGAAGGGGGCATTTTTGAAAATTACTTGGTAATTTCCTAAAATAATACAAAATGATAAAGTGATTAATAAGAAAATTTATTTAAAATGGTTATATATTAGAAGTTGGGATAGGATAAGGTCGAAATATGGCCATCAAATTGGATTTGGACAATTTTAATAGGAAATATTACCATTGTCTTTTGGTTTAACCCCCAGTAAACCTGTTTAAACCATAACTATGGTAATTATTTTTTACTATTTTCACCATTAATTATGGCCAAAACTAAGTTCAAGTTATTATATAATTTATATTATGTTGATATGAAATATTAAATCCATTTTTAAAAAATAAAATTCACATAAGTGGCATAATTTAATTTAAAATTAAACTCGTAGATATGATTAAAGAATGATTTTCCAAAAAAAGTTTTATATGTATAAAATTGTATATATAAAAAATCAACATGATATTGATTTAAATGACCTAAATTGGATTAATAACAGTATAAATGAACTAATATTACTTTTATACCTTTTTAATATAAAATTAAACTTCATAAATTATTTAAATTAAAAGGAATTTTTCAATAAAAAAGGAATTTTCACTATTTATCAAAATAATAATAATTTCAATGGACTCTCTAAATCTCAATATAATATAATTTTGATGTTTTTATTTAAAAAAAATCATTTTTTTCAAATTCATTTTTCTTGAAGCATAAAAATTTATTTTAATTATTTATCTATAAAAATAATCAAATCCCATTTTTTGAGAAAAAATGTATTTTCAAAGCTTATAACGACTTTACAAGAAATTATGAACTTATTTATCAATATTTTTTATTTATATAAATGTTTCATACATAATTTTTAAAATTTATTTATTCCTATTAATACCTCCAAATTTAATAGCAGGGTTATAACAGTTATGTTTAAATAATAATATTAATAGTATATTACAATTCATTAAAACTCAACATCACATTTTTTATAATTTATAATAAAAAAGAAATGTATTTGAAAGAAATAGCCCATAAAATATCATGGTGTTAAATAGTACCATCATAATTTCTATCTAAACCATTTTACACTAGCCTATTGATAATTCTCAATCCCCACGGGGTTCATGTAAGCACTTGGGATTGAATAATAAGTCTATGGGAATATTTTCACCCAAAAAAGATAATCTAAATCAAAGAACACTATATAAAACTCAAAAAATAAATAAAATAGTACAATCGCAACTAGATATAAGGAGACAATAATAAATTTACAAGAATAAAAATTGGAAACAAAACTACCAATACCCATCTCCTAGTGGTCCATAACCACACACCATGTCATATGTCACCTACCCCCGACTAATTGAGATAAAACCCAAAATAATATGGTAGAAAATAACACAAGTACCTACTACAGTAACATGAAGGATACAAACACTAAATAGTAAAAACAAGATTTGAGATAATGACTCTAATAGGATTAAACCAAAGATTCTATATAGTTACACCATAAAGTATTCCAAATATTCTAAAAGAGAGTATAACGACTTACACATTGAATATGTAGTTGAATCCATTAAAATCATATTTTAATAAGGGTTAGTTTAAAATATATTTTTAAACAATTAAAAATAATTTTGGGACCAAAGATGAAATCAATCAATTATTTATTTAAAAACCGAAACATTTTCCTAAAAATCTTGAAAAAAATATTCCATGATCTAAATTCAAACAAGTCAATCTATAGGTATATGAAAAAATATCAATGATATATATGATATTAAATACAATATATAAAATTTTAATCTTATCAATATGAATATCAATCAATAATGGTAATTCATTAATCAAGGTAACTCCATTTCCAAGTAGTGACAAAGAATATTTTCATATATCGAGTAACAAGTATGCAGATTTCATGGGTAAGATCTAGACATAATTGTGAGTCCATATTAGTCTCGTTAATCAAAAAAATTGACTAATATTCCATATTAAATCATTTATAAATATATCTCGAGAAAACTAAGTCCATGAACACCCCTTTCTTGGTCTCACATTCATAGTTTTAACCTTTCAGGTTTTTTTTTTCAGATCCACTATTTTTGGTGTGACGTCTATAGAGAAGCATAAATCTAGTTCATATTCCATAACTACCTAGGTTAATATGACCTATAAATGAATGTGAGTGAATAAAAAATTTCACATGGATCACAACGGCCACCCTCGTTGGTATCAACATGGCTCATGCCCCCGTCATTCATCTCCTTCTCAATTCACATCTCACTATCACACCCAACTCCCTCATAGTTAATAATTCCTTTATCAAAACCCATTAATGAAAATAATAAGAGTTAAGTAAGTAATATAAAGGGATTTCCACTATATATGAATATAAAAAAGGTCCTAACTAGCCATAAAGAATCATGAATTTCAAATAAAATCCATCACTTTAGATCAAAATTCAAAACTGTAATCATACCAAGTTCCTTTTACAAATCATCATCAAAATTTAAAATGGTCCTCTAAACAAATCATTACATTCAAAAGAACCTATTGTGTACAAGAAGTAAGTCTCACCATTAAATTTCTTGAACTCATTACAAAACATGGGTTTACACACCTTTTCATATGAAAAAAATCTATAATCTCAAATCTCCCAAAAATTCCAATTTTTTAAAAATGATAAAATCATTAAAATAGGGATCATGTTTATTTGATAAATAAAATCATTCAAACCCATGTGTAAAAAATTAAATTAATCATCCCATTTCATTCAAATCATGAAATTTCACATTATAAATCAATACTAGTCCAAATCTATAAGTTCCATAAAAACAACCATTAAAAGATATTTGAAAAGAAATTTATAAAAAATGGAATTGAGAAATTATAAAACAACAAGAGGGTTCAAGGAAAAAAGAAATAATTTTTATGCCATATTAAAATAAATCATAGGATAAAAAATATTTTTATAGGAAATTCTTGAATTACATTCAGATAACATATATTAAGAATAATAAATACATTTCTATAAGTTCTCATGAAATAATGAATCAAATTATGAAGGAATATCTTAGAAACACCATCTTATAATATTTAGAATCCAACTACAATGAATATAATAAGATTCACCTTAAATGGTGAACATCGAGTGAAGGATAAGGGATCTCAAGAGAAGGAAGATGTTATCCTAAACCCACAATTCCACATAAACCATTATAGGATTAAAAAATCCTAAGGATTACATAAACTCTGGGAATAAAAAAAGAGAAGATTTAAGATCTAAGTATATGAAATGAAAAACATTCCAGAAGAGGATCTCCACTTCAAAAGAAACTTTTATCTTATATTAGAAGAGGTTCTGATAGAAATATTGTCCAAGATTCTCCCAAGGTTTGTATGGGTTGACTTTAATTCAAGGATGAGGAGAATATAAAATCAATGTGAGGTTTTAGTGTGCATATACAATATTACCAAGACACTAAAAAACATCCAGCAATACCACTAGATATCCAATGGCTATATTAGACAATTTTATCCAATTTTCAGCCCATTTGTTGGCTGATGGATGTCAATTAATAGTCGTTGGACCTATTAAAACTTCACTAGTTTTAATCTTAGGTATATACTTTCCTCGAGGATTAATTTTGACCTTTTTCTTCTCAATACACCTGAAAAAATACTCAACAGTTTTATAAGAGTGGTCTATCTATGAATGAAAAAATGGTGATTTTACAATACTCTCTACCATATCACTTTCCTTCCCCAAAAGTCTTCAATTCTAAATGATTGAAAATAATGATACAAAATAACTTTAACACTCATCCTATGAGGAGGATGGTCCGTGGAATAAAGGAATACTAATCTGAATAAAATCCTTCTATAATGAACTCAGAAATAAATATTGACAAACATTCCAAATAACCCTTTAATAATATCCTCTAAGATCATACCATATCTCAAAATGAAACACCAAAAGTTCTGAGAATCCAGTAAATCAGAGACCTAGAATAGGTCTCCCCGCCAATTAAATATTATCTTGAATGGAAAAACATGAGAATGATAATCACCAAGAACATATCCATTCTATGATATAAGATACCTCATTTTCTCACTATAGAGAACCATTTAGACCAGAAACCATAACCTATAAGAAAAGTAATATCCATAAAATCTCATTGAATCCCAAAGTTAAAATTTCCTAAAGATCCATCAATGCTATGAAAATCCACAATAATGTTATAATACTGACAAGGATTTATACCTTGGTAATGTTATCAAAGAAATCCTCAGGGGTCTAATATATATCATCACACCAAGATGATCTCAAAGAAAGAACTACTAGAACCACTGGGTGCCTGGTTCAATAATAATACGCATCATCATCATTACCTGATGACAACCTCAAGGCCTATCTAAGTTCAATCGAAAGATATTAAAACATATATTCAATTGAACAACTGGGAACGTCATGTTTTCAAAAAGAGAGATCAAAAATCACATCAAGATGGAAATATTACCAAAAAGTGAATGGATGAGGGGAAAACAAGAAATAGAAACGAACCCAAATGTTATCCAACAATAACCATATAATGACACTCATTAAAGGAAACAAAATAATTTCAAAATTTTAGAATCCAAAACAACCAATTTTTTCCCCACAAGATTTTATACGATCCTCATGAGTGAAACAAACCTTAAGTAATTAAAAACCATTCAAGAGAGAACACACTCAAGTAGTAACTAATGATATCTCAAGGAAATAGGCTAATAATAAAACATCACTATTGATCCCAAAAAAACTACAAGTGATCCCCTGAAAAAGTTGAAATTAAACTAGGAAAACTCAAATATTCATCCCATCATTATTGGAAACCCCAAGTTGGACTAACATCAAATACCACAAAAAACACATTTATTTGTGTGAAAATCATCACTCTGAGGCCTATGGTTGGAGACCTTCTATCATGATAACTTTTTTTATTCAATCCCCTTCCTCAGATCGTAAATGGCCTGAAGGCCTTCTTTTTTTATTGATTTTTAATACCACCCCCCCCCACAAAGGATGTAAGGGAACCCTTACAAGGCCTATAGGCTTAGAGAGTACATGGATTGTAGGTCTTAGAGGAAATTTCCAAACTATAACTACATAAAACTACTCCTCCCAATAATCTGTATGGTGATATTATCTCTCCACATGTACATGATTGTTCGGTTAGGCTTCCCATGCATGCACCGGCTGGTCTCTATGGCAATTCCATACCCTCCCTACTATATCCATTTGCTTCTGCACTAGTGAATACGCCCGCTCTAAATCCTCATCTGGAGTCTGCTCCTAGTAGATTCTACCATGTCTATTTAAGAATAATTTTAGGTGGCTTGAAATCCTTGAGGTGGTTCTAAGGCCTTGAGGTGTCCCAAAGGCCTTTAGGTGGACCGAAATCCTTATTGGCCCAATGCTCTTTGGTGTCCCAAAGGCCTTGAAGGACCCAAGGACCAAACTGGTGGCCCAAAATCCCAAACGGATCAATAGTTCCTACTGTTATAGTGATGAACAGTTCCTGATACAATGCATACTACATTTTCTACTACATTGCTGCTATAGTAACCCAGAAATATATCTATTCTTGCTTCTGAACAAGGGTCTCTTGGATTCACTTGTCGAGTCCTCACCAACTGAACTAAAAAACTTGTGCCTTTTTTATTCTATAATTTGAATATAATGATTCATAGAAAAAACTTCTGATTTCAATAATCTAACTTACAAAACCTCTTAAGGAAACACAAGTCGACACACCAATTATAAACTCTAAAATCATTCAAACATGACTTCTTAGAATAACCAGGTTTTCAGCACTAGAATCACATGAGATTCCTTTTATTTTTTATGAATATTGTGACTTCTAAACCCACATCCATGATCCACTAAATGTGATATCTTCACCAAATCCAATCATGAATGAGGCATTAACCAATTTCTATTTATTTTTTATCTACACATCAAATGAAAAAGATATTTCCAGAACCACAAGATAAATGGTTAGATAGACTTATAGTATGAGAGTTACAAGTTCTAGATGGAGGAATATTTTAAAATGGATATCCTTAAGTGATTCATCACCAAAGATATCATTTTAAAAATATTATAATGTTTAAAACTTCTTAGCGTACTTCTCAAATAAATTCTCACTTAGACTGTGGTCCAATATCATAGAAAATTTCTCCTTCTTCACTTCTTTGTAATATTAACACTAAACAAATATTTACATGAAAAATTATCAAGATATTATTTTATACATGTGAGGAGTAATCACAAAATCCCACCAATACTAACTAGGTACCTCAAACAGGGAATTTATAAACATGAAATTTAGAGTATCAGGAGTCTTTAGAGAATCAAATACGCCTTCAACATCTTCAAGACACCTCAGTACCTTAGGTGAACCCGATTAACTACCATAAGAGGGCAGTAAATGATCAAAAAGTGTTATATTAGGTATAGAGTCTAGAAAGTATCTATATTTAGAAGTTGATACAAATTTATTGTAAAATCTCTTATGGGAACATCACCTTTGGGAAATTCAAAAAACTAATTTCATTAACATATGGTGAAAGGAAGTTTTTTCATACATGGAAAAATTTTGGAATATTTATAGGCATCATGAAATACAATCTCATCAACTCTAAAGTAGAAACCTATCTTTTCATACACAGAGATCAAATTTCATATATGTATATTCATTACATAATATAACAATCCATGCTAGAATCATATAGGTCTACTTATATTGAAAATATGGATACATAAACATCTGGTTCAAATGTGAAATACATAATCTACCACTATGTTTTTCATAACTAGAAACCTTTATATACATATCACAAATATTACCTTAATTCATTACATGGTGAAAGGGAACATAAGAAAAAGTGAGATCGTATACTCTGTAAGTGTAAATAATGTAGATATCAATCTATGATCATATGAAATTATAAGATAAAAATAAGGGTACGTGATCCTGAATATAACTTACAATGTTCATACCCAATATATAATGGATTTTAAACATGATTCATGAAATAAAATATGATCACTTTGAAATAAATGAATCATAAGTGTGAGAAATCATCTTAAATCAATCATGAAGAGTAATTTCAAGTCATATAAGTGTTGTGACATTATAATTGTAGAAACCATTTCATATGTCACTTTTAACTATTAAGAACATGAAATAATAATGGATAAATAATTGACACACATTTCTTATAGTGGATCAATAACATTAACTTGTTTTCCACATGGAATCAGACACATCATCTTTTTTCCCATAGTGGATCAAGAAAATCTACTTGTTTAACATAATTGTATCATGAGATATAATACTTTTCCCAATGTATTAAAGGGTAATATAATTTCTTTCCCACCAATCACATAATGAAAATCATACATATGTGTTTAATTAAATCAGTGAACATTAATCATAACATCATATTATTACTCATCCAAATAAATTGTGTTTAATAAATATTTCATCAATCCATCAATGAAAAAACCACGGAAAATAAATTGGTTTAATAAATATATAATCATCAGAATCATCAACCATTATATGAAATAATAAGTATTGTATCATTGGATCATATCCATAGTAAAACATTATCAACACCAAATCTCATTGTCATTGATGAATACAAATTCCATAAATAATATCACTAAAACATTCTTGATAAAAATATACTTTCCACTATAAAAATAATATTTTAAAAATAAAAATTATCAAAATATTGTGATAATGATTTATATTTTAAAATGAAAATGAAAATTTATAAATTATTCTTCAAATCATTGAACGGTCATAAAAGTGGGAAAATTTCTTTATTCCTTACAAGTTAAAAGAGAAAATTTTCTTTCACATTATTCTATAAAAAGTAAAAAAGTACCTCGTGAAACATAACAAGAAGATTACTTTTAAACCATTTTATAAATTATAAAACAAGGGTAAAAATTTCTTCAATAAATAACTGGAGAGTATTAAAAACATTTTTCTAAAACATGTAAATGGAAGGGAAATGATTTTTGACCAAAGAAATAAATAAATATATTTTTCCATAAAAATATTATTTCAATATATTCAGTTTTTTAAGAGATAAAAATGAAATAAAAACATGTATTCTCCATAAATGACCATAGGATAATAAAATTCATGCTTTTCTTCAGAAATTTATCATAATATTTTACTATCAGATACTTAATCATAAACAATATTAATAAAAAAAGAGAGTGTAACAAAAAAATATTACCACTTGGTATATTTTGAATCATAATCCCCATGAAAGAAATAAAAATATATGGATATATAAAAACCCATAATTTTTATGATAATCATCACAA
Source organism: Viscum album (assembly GCA_963277665.1). Lineage (NCBI taxonomy): Eukaryota > Viridiplantae > Streptophyta > Magnoliopsida > Santalales > Viscaceae > Viscum > Viscum album. The sequence continues at coordinate 530,062,463 of OY728159.1, read as the reverse complement.
AATACATTTTTTTTAAGTATATACACTAAAAAATGAAACAAGTGTTGAATATGGTTTGTGTGTCACATAAATAAAAGTAGGACGGAAATCCCTTGATCCAATAGTAATATATGGAATTTTAATACACATAAATGAATAAAATAAAATGAAAATTTAGATATAAAATAAAAAAGGTTTTTAATATACACATCATAAAACATGATATGTTCATAATATAAAAATATGTCCCAATGTTGACAATTTGAGACGATAAACCCTTACCCTAAGTCTCGTCTTACATCATACAGGTTTAAAACTAAATTATAATAAATATTGTTTTATTATGAATATATTAAATAACCATAACAATACTTATCATATAGTATATTATTTACTTATAAATTTTTTCCATGCATTTTTTAACAATTCTTTATTAAAATCACTATTCTTTGTGATTACTATTTCTTTCTTCATGTGTGTTTTTGTTCAATAGTTATGACCCTTTTATATTTATTATTTTTTTCATCATATAAATAAATTTATTAACAATATAAATATCATGTATATTCATTATATACATATCTATATTCATCTATAAAAGTTATATATAGGAAAATGAATTACACTGTTCACGGTGACAGTATGTCGTACATACAGATGAACACTACTCCTGTATTCTCAATATATAGAACAAAATAAAGGAAAATATAAATTAAAATTCAATGAATAATTTTATTACATAGACATCAAATATATTAATTAAATATATCCTTATAAACATCCATTTCAAAATAAAATTAAAAATGTATCACATAGATTCATGGAGGAGGTGGTCCACACAAACACATGAGCAATGTTTCATTTTCCAATGGATTAGACGGTAAGATGAAAGTTGTGATAATATAATTCAAAAATTATTATTATTTCAGAAACATCATATACATATGTTATATAAATAATTATTTTTATTTTTGAGTAGTGTTGTTGGAAAACTAATTATATCTGTTTGCAATGGGGTAGTTCTTTGTACACATGATGGACGGTTTGGTTTCCCATTTAATGGGAGAGGGTATAGATATAGGTTATAAAATTAATAAAATAAAATATATTTATATGGAAGATACAGGTTTTTTTAATTATATTTTATCAATATTTGAAGGAGGTATAATAAGAAATAAAAAAAGATGTATAGTTAAGAACCATACGTCTTCTTCAGACAATCTGTTTATGTTTACACCTTTACCATTCTTAGTTTGGTTTAATGGTAAAATCAAGTGATCTGTTAATGGAAATTTAATTTAATAATTTATTTGGGTATCTATTTTATAAACCATATACTTTTGTAGTGAGAAGAGTAGAAGAGAGAGGGTTCCCATTTATAAAAAGGGAAAAGGACACAATTGGAATTTTTAAAAAGGAAATGATATTCAAATATTTTACACACAAGAAAAAGATATTTATTGAACTATATATGAAATAAGATGGAAATATTTCCATAAAATAAGAATTATAAAAAACTACATCATTTTAGCCCTTATCATTTTAGTTTAATCAATTGGTAAACTTGTTTTAACCATAATCAAAGTATTTAATTTTTATTGTTTTTACTATTACTTATTACCAAAAATTGGAATTGTTTGATAATATTAATTATTTTGATTAAAAATATGTAGTTAATTTTACCAAATTCAAATCATTTAAGTGAAATAATTTAATTGAAAGTTAAACATGTAGGTGAGTTGAAAAACTGGGTTTCCAAAAACAATATTTCGTAAGAATAAAAAGTTTTATATAAGAAATCAACATAAAAATGATTCAAATGAGAAAAATAGGATTAATAATAATATAATTGAAATAAATTTACTTTTAAAACCCTTTTAAATAAAAATTTAACTATCTATATTCTTTAAACTAAAAGGCAAATTTTAATAAAAATATGTATTTTCCACTATTCATCAAAAAAATTAATCTTTATTGAAAATTATCAAAAATTCACTCTTAGATAATTTTGAAATGTTGATTAAAAAAATTAATTTTATTTTTTCAAATAAATTTTATAAAAAATTGTAAAATATTATTTTAATATAAGTGAGAAAATTATGACAGAACCATTTTTCAAAGGAAATACACTTTTTCAGCATAAATCTAGATTTATTATTTTCTCATTCCTAGAAAAAGATATTAGATTAATGATAAATAATTTAGTTGGATATATAATATATATAATTAATTACAATAATTCACTAATAATTATTATTTTAATTTATTAAGAAAAAATTACATTGCATGCATAAAAATAATTATTTGGGAAAACTTTTCTTTTATATTAAATTTTTTTTTATTTTCATTTCAATTCATTTTATAACAAATTAATTTATTTTATTAAAATTTAAACCGTATAAGTTTCATAATTTATCTATTCATATTCATATATTCTAAATTAATTACTATTTTATAACGATATAATGTATTATGGTTTGTTTAAACATGGTGTTCCGTGTAAAGCAAGATATCAAATAAAAAAATTATTTTAAAGAAATATTTCATAAAATCTGTGGGTGTTACATTTTATCTCAATAAACAAATTTCACACTAAAAAATTTATCTTGCTCATCAAAGGTCCATCCATTGTTTAAAACCCACGTCATATAGATGGATACTAAAAACATATTTGAAAAGAGTCAAAAGGAAATACTATAATCATATAGAATAACACCAAACTTGAAATTCTAATAGGATTACATTAATTGGAAGTGAAAACATGGTCATGTAGGAGGAAACTAACACCAAAGGATAAATAGAGGGTGATATAGAACATGTTTAGGAGAAAATAACCATCATAAAGACATAAATATGTGATTTGTGAAAATAACACTAATTCATCTTAAATTAATCTAAAGTATAAAATTTTATTTCAAGATACTTTTCCTAATATTGAAGGGTTGTTTTACTATCAAGATTGTAATATCCTGACCTGGATCACTCTATAAAATGTTTTGAACTGGTCACTACATGGATTCAACTGAACCTCCCCTTATGCTATAAGATTTGGATAGTTGTGAGGGCCTAATGATGGTATGGTATAGAGAATATACCCTATGGATGAATATAAATATATCATAAAAAATAAATAATAATCCAGAGGAATATAATAAAAACTTATAAAATGAATGATGATATATACATAATCATGCATGTCTTTGTGATTATATAGGGCACAAAGCAGTAGAAATATATAAATAAGACACACAAAAATTAAAAAACCCTATAGGATATCTCCTTGAGAATCATTATATCTAGATAAATATTTTTTTTCTATGCTCACATTTACATCCATAACAACACAAGTATAATCCATGATCCTAAACCTGAAATCAAGAGGTCTATTCAGGTATCAAACATCGACCCAAATAGGGTGTGGGAAAAAATGAATTGGCCACCACCAAAGGTTATTAATTCAATCCTTTTCATGAATAAAAAGTAAGTAATGTGAATGTATAATAAATACATCAGTGAATGAATAAATATAACAAAGATGGGATAAAGTTCCTCAAAGGACACCCAAGGGACAATACTTGCTTCGGCCTATATAGAAATATCACTCAACAAGTGTCACCATATATAAGTATATATATATAATAATGTATGTATATATATTCACTATATACATAATGATATATATAGCCATATATATATACGTAGTACTATCTAAGAATCTAGGCATAACTCTAGCATCCTTGCATACTCATAATTTTCTCATAGAGTAATAAAGGTCACCATGCCTGAGTATCATAAATCAAAAGGGAAACTGTGTTTGAGAATCATAAATCAAAAGTGAATTCAATTCCTTTAATAATTTGTAAAGTAATCTATGAAAATTTATCAAAAATCATTAGGGAATTCATGACCATGTATAAAAAACCATAAGGGACTCCATACCCAAATATCATGTGTAAGGGATTCCATGAATGAGTATTGTTAATAATGAGTGATTCTATGACACGGTATTATATGTAAGGGATTCCATGACCAATTATCATAAATCATAAGGTATTCCATGACCAGGTATCACAAATTATAATGGACACCATTCCCAAATATCATGTCTTAGGGATGCCAAATATTATTATCAGAAATCATAAGGGACACCATGCCTGAGAATCTTGTTTAATAAGAATATTGATCTTAAGGTTGGGTTTTTATTCTTGCATTTTATTTATAAAAGTTAAACAAAACTCATATAGATGGTGTTTTACTCACAATCATGATTCATCTTGCATAAATGGTTTTTTATAGGACATGAGATTATCTATTCAATTTTTACATTAAAACATAACTAATAAAGTAGGCTATGTTAGTTATCATACAGTATTACAACTCAATTTTACAATTTATTCCATTATATTTATAAGTATTTAAGAGGACCATGCGATATTCCATTACATTTATCAGTTCAAAAGACTATTTGAGTACCCTTTTTTAAACCAAGTCATAGTTACTATATTATCATGGGCCAAACAAGTACATGCCAATTTTTAATTTAAATATTTCATTTCTCATTAATCTAACAATTTTTCCTTTATGTCCAATTGAAAACAATGGAACATAATTTAAATTAATCAGAGACACCCATGGGAGTGGACCTAGTTGATACCGAAAACCTCTAACTATGTCAACAAGTCTAAAGAAGGGTCTAGGTCACAATTTGGACAATTAATTTAAGTTATGACACCTTTTAGAAGAAATTAATGGAGAAATGGTGTGTGTAATAATGAAGTATTTTATAAAATAATAATACAATAAGGGAAAAGAATATATACCGAATACTTAATGCATAAATCACATTAGTCGTATGACATTAGTCTTTTTTTCATGTCATATTGATAGAAATCAGATGAATAGAAAGGTTCCCTTAAAATATGGAATATGATATTACATTGAAATATCATTCAATATATCCATTTAAATCAGTAAAGGATGAAGAATAAATCATATCTTACCAATGGAGATTAAATGTGACCAATAAATCTTTAATCGAAAACCCGATAAAGGAGGGTTATCAATGCCTAGGTGAGGCCAAGAGAGAGATCCATGCATGGGGAGGCTGGTGTGCATGGGTGAGGGGAATTATTGAAGGAGGAATGAGGTAAAGATCCATGAGAAAAAATGGAATTTAGTCCGTTTAATGAGGAAAAAGGTAAGGACATGCAATTTGGATAACCATATGCCAACCATGAAAACCTACTATCCAAAGGGATATGGCCATTAATGTCTAGGAACATGGTTTTGAAAACCATTTACATTCAGTATGGGGTTAATTTATAGAGGTTCATACCCTGGAATGGATAGGAACATAGTTTTTCAAATCATTTGTAGTCCATGCACTCAACTCTATAATTTATTATAAACTTGTTTAGTGGTTGTGTGGCCATAGGATAATGGTTTTTCAAACTATGTGGTACAATCTAAGCCACACACAATTGATGTATACTATTAATTATAACCATGTGCCTCCCTTTAAATTTCCAAAAAATTGGGTTGGCAAAGCGTGGCACTCCTAAAACTCAATGGAACACCAAAGACCACTCTTGGACCTCAAACTCCATCTAAAAAAACTTTTTAAATGGTACAATGATCATATTTCCATCCCCATTATTAGCCTAAATTTTTCCCATCCTCCAAATGAAAATTTCAAACTCCATTTTAAATTTCATCTTTTAAAAAAACATAGCACCATACAATCTCCCAACCTTAGATCTTCTCATCCCCAAGAAGCCTTTGGGAATGATGAAAACCACAACTAGCCTACTTGTGTCTTGATTTTTATTCAAATGGTATCTTTGTGCTTTCCAATTCCAAACAAACCTCTAAGAATTGTTTTAATAATATGGTATATAAACCATTATAACTTGATAAAAATCATGTATATGTGGTTGAAACATCGAGACAATGCATACTCGAGCCTATAAAACCTGAGACATGATCATGTAATCATATATTTCATCAACCATTCTATTTAGATCCCCACCATATACTCTATCATGAATACCCAAGTCCAATTCATAGAATCTCCATCATTAGAGTTGTCTAAATAAACAAGCCCTTAGTATTCTAATGATGCTTGAGGCTTGATTCCCAATTCATCTAACTGTTGATTCCCAATAGACTATGACTAGCCTCATTGTACCAGTTTTTCCATAAAAAACCACATCTAAACATTTCAATTCACTCTTCCAAACATAGTGATTTGGATACTATAGTTCCCCACTAATCCCATTTATTTAAATAAGTGAAAATAAAGCCAAGCTACTATCGGCCGACTATTTCTGAACAAGATCACCTTTAATAGCTAACTCTTACAAAACTCGATTCCAAATCATTTTATCCAAGTAATTTTAATATTGTTTTTTGAACTATTTTCAATACCTGCAATCCTATTTCTGGGATCATCTCTATCCCAATTGACCATTTATATTATCATTCCAAAAAACAAACATAGAAGTAATCCTGATCCAATATCCTTAGATCTTCATAAACTAACCATCATCCTAGATCAAAAATAGGGATGGGGTAACCTCAAAAATATAACTAGAGACCAATAATCTCATCCACTATATTCTATACTCTAGAATAATTGGAATGTATATAAATATCTGAAATTTCCACTTTTCAAGAACACTGATTGATCCCAATAGTGGTATCATTCCTAGAGATTGAGTCAGAAAATCAACTAGTGTCCATGAGTCTAACCAAGGCCTTCCTACATAGAAATATAGGTATCACTTAAGATAGGCAGTACCTTAAATACTATCTACACTCATAAAGAATAACTCTGAAATATTCTATTTACTTAGCTAACATAGATTTTAGTTTCTTTTTTTTCTTGGAATATAAACAATTCTCCTAGTATACCCTAGATGATGTCATTGTAGAATATATGATCATCACTGAAATAATAGTGAAATAACAGGATATTAATTATTACTATTAAAACCAAAGATTATCCCATAATATTCAATAAAAAGTGCCCAAAATGGTTTCAGACCAACCACATTCAACAACTGATTAGGAGAATAGTCTAACCACTATTGTAGAGACCCTAGCTTGATGTACATGTACAATACATTTCTTTTGCAGGATACTTAATATATAACACAAACAGACGCCCAAAGACTATATATGTTTAGGGCCTTTGGAAAATGAGAACATAATATTCTAATAATGGTGAAAGATCTTCAACATCTCCCATAAAGATATTCCACTTTTTTTCCTACCTAAAACTTTTATTTGTATCCTGGGGAAAAGAAAACATTAAAATGGTGATCTCAAATTCTCAGTAAGTGTAAACATGGAGATAATAAAACAAACCATAAATATTTGAACGTAAAAAAACATGAACATAAAGTTTCAACATCAAAATCTTGAGAAATGAAATAAATCTTGGCAGTATGTAAGGCATTGATCATAAAGGAACATTAATCATGATAGAATATCATTGGCATAAAACATGTAATTTTGGAAAAACTAATAAGAAGATAATATTATTTCCAAAGTATAAAAGGCATTTTTTCCAAGACCATCATAGTGGAGAATGTCCTTTGCTAAACCGAGTTTACATTCCATTCCAGCCATGTATTACTAAATTGGATTTACTTATTTTTTCACTCGTGTATATATCATGAGATATAAATCTTTACCCAATTCATTAGAGGGATATATGTCCCACCCATCTCATAATGAAGTCATCCTTACATAAATCGTTCATCATAGTATAACCCATGAAATAAAATGGGAATCTATAATAACATTTCATAATAACATAGTCCATATAAGATGAATGGACTTCATAAAAATAATTCCATCTTAAAAAAATATAATAAAAGTAATAATGGGGATAGAAATATAACCCTATGTAATTTTAGAAGGAAAATTATTTTTATAAAACACTTGAACTTAATTCCAGAGGAAAATATCTGTTCTTCTTCAAAAACATTTTCTTTTCTCAAAATGTTATGAAATTTTAAAAGAAACAAATTTAATTGAAAATAAACTAGAAAGAGTGTATAGGATATTTCATGGAAATATGGTGTCTTGAAACTGTAAAAATTAATTCATTTTTTATATGTCAAACAAAAACATTCTCCTCATACATTTCTAGAAAACTCAAAAAATCACCTCGTATGGTAAACAAAAGAATGATTCCTTCCATACCATGTAGTAAAAGTAAAAAATGGGTAAAAATGAATTTATTCATACATATAATAATGGTAAAAACTTTATGATTTTTTTTAGAAAACATGGGCATGGATGATAAATATAACCCTAGTAAATACTTACGTATAAACAATCTTGGATAAAAATGAGATTACAAAATTATCCTTTACCTTAGGTCTAATTTCTTCAATATGTTTCTGAAACTCCCTTATAGTGGGTTTAAACATATAATTAACTTGTAATAGAACAATAATAATTTTTATGATATCATATATTCTTTACTTATGACTTTATATTACCCATTCATTTGTCAATTCCATGATAAATAAACATTTTGGATAATAATCGTTTTATTTATTGTACGTGGTTGGACTTGTTATTCTTGATATTTTTACTTAGATAATAATTTAGTTACTTAAAAAATGTAAAACATGATTTATATATCATATATATTCAGTATATATATATATATGTATATATAATAGATTTATAAATGAAATGGAATACACAATTCAAGGAGGCGGTAGGCCGTACGTACGCATGAATGCTGTTTTCATTTCCTTATTTAATTAAATGGAAGTAAATGAAATATATATAGACATAAATCTAGTCGAATTATTATTTTATACATTTCATTATTATTTATTAGATATACATTATAATCATTCTTGAATGGTTAGCGTGTAGAATTAATCTCATCTTGTCGTGGAGATGGTAAGTCGTACATATGCACGAGCAATGATATTGTTCCCATAATTGTTGAATGGTCTTGAATTGGATGGTGTATAACATCTCAGAATTAGTTTCATGTTTTAATAATAACATATAGTTATTATTTTCACCATTATATCCATCCAATTAAGGTGGTGGTGAAAAGTATATTACACCATGATGTGGAGATGGTAAGTCGTATGTACGCACACGAGGGGATTTCTTTTTTCATAGGTTGTATAGAAGGTGAAATAGGGTTGTTTTATATTTATAATAAAATATACGTATTTTATTGATAATGACGTTATTAATTTATAATGAAACAACTAATGAAGAGGAAGTATAAGAATAAATAAAATTTAAAGAATCATTAGAATTGATTACCGCTTCCTCAACTTGCCTCCTTTAAATTTCTTCTTATGGAACTAGAGTTGGTCTTTTGAGAAGACCAGAACCTCTAGAATATAACTAGGAAAGTTTATAAGAGATATTGGTAGTGTTTGGACAAGCTTGAAGGCTGAAAATGGAGTGAATAGGATATAGAGGAGATTCCCTTTTATAAGTGATGAGGGGGAACTTTAGGAAACTCTCAAGATATTAATTTTTTATAAATTAAATTTTGATTAAAATGATTCAAAAATTATTTAATTCTAAGATAATATGTTTTTGGTTCGAATACCCATAATCCACTAACTTTTAGACAAGTTTTGAATATTTTTTTATCCTTACCTTTTTGGTTTAACCCTTTACCCTTTTTAATCATACCCTCATATAATGTTATTTACACATTGTGGGTTCATGTAATTACCATATCATATAAAACACATCACAAAAAGTTATTTATGAAATATTTAGGCTTATATTAACAATTTTACAGAATATTATATTTTAATTAATTTAACATCATTTAATAAACTAATTTATGTTTTAAGTTATGAATTATGTCAATTTTGGACACTATTCATACTTGACTTTTTAAAAAAAAAATAAAAAATTGATTCCTTCAAAAAAAGGCATTAACTCATCATTATTATTTTATTTTTATCCATAAAATTTTTTATGGAATACAAATGTTCAAATTTAATTTATTTTAATATTTATAAATTCATTTATTTGAATCGTTCATTAAAGAGGTAATCACTACATTATAATTATGTCATAAATAAATATATTTATCTAATGTATAAAAATTATAAATAAAATATGATTATATAGGAAATATTTTTATCTTGATAATGACTATTTATAGACATTTATATCAGTTTTATATCCCTAAATTATAATTGATTTAGTAAAAGATATATGTTTACGTTATAATTATCTTTACTTTAAATTAATTCTTATAAAATGTCATTTTGACATCCAAGTGAATCCAAGGGGTCCCAACATCGACCCAAGGATGACCATAGACAGAAATATCTCATCCAATAGTATTAGGACATGTGTTAGGGTAGCTTAATATTATTATATTAGTATTTTTTTACCCTTATATACCAGATTTACCGTTTAACTATAGTAAATAAAATAATTACTGAAGTTACTATTCATAATGTATAAAAATAAAAGGTACCTATTTACAAAATTTGAATCTTTTGATACCAAATATAGAATCTGTTTTTCCAAATTCAAAACCCAGAATTTGTAGTAATTAATTTAAAATTAATTCCTCTTGTCAAAACCAAAAGGCGGGTTTCTACGAAATAAAAACTATCAAAAGAATGACATGTGTTTTTGTCCAATTTAAAAGTAAAATTACTTCCAATAACCAAAATTGGATTAAATGATAGAAATATAATCTAATTAAACTTTAAAATATATTAAAAGTAATATCTAACTATATAAATAAATTAGATGAAAAGGCAGTTTTGACATAAAATGCAGTATTTTTCACTATTCATTAAAATGGACTTTATTTGAAAATTACGAAAAAATAATCCAAAGTAAATTTTTATGATCTTATTACAAATATTAAGTTTATTGTTTCAAATATAACATATAAAGGTGTCAAAACTAGATTTAAAAAGGGTTCTCTATCAATAGGCGGTAAAACTGCATTTTTTTTAAAATACTTCATTTACCCAAAAAATTGATTTTGTTCTCATATAATGTTCTAGATAATATGAAATTTGAATGATAATGTAATATAAAATTGAAAATTTGGTTAATAATATTCCTAAAATCTAGTTTATATCCCATTAAATTATAATATTTTATTAATATATCATTGTTTAGTAAAACTCGGTGCTATGTACAACGTAAGTTGTCGAGGAAGGTCACTCTTGAGTGTAAAACAAGCCAAGTTACTGTTGTGTGTAGTCCAAGAATCCTTTGGTATTTAATATAACATAATCCAGACTTATTTCATTTATATGTTGAACAAAATCTATACTCAGTGTTGCGTGAAATCAATACAATCAAAAGAACTTGAAATTGTGTGTAACACAAGCCAATAATAGTGTTGCATATACTGAAAGCTAGTAAGGTGTTGCATATAGCGCAAGTTAATCTTGGTGTAACATAAAACACAAGAAATAATAGAAATTAAAAAGAATATATCTCATAAAATTATGAGGTGTTACATTCTACCCCCCTTAAATTGAATTTATCCCTCAAAATTCTTCAGGGTTATAAATGGTTTACTACTTGAAAGTTTCTTTCATAGAAACCCACATTGTAAAAAGGAATACTAAAAATTCATTTTAAAAAGGAATGTTAGAAACATAGTAGTTACCAAAATTAACTCATCATTGGGTTTCCACATAGGGTGAAATAGGTGATAAGTGAAAACATGGATATGGAAGAGAAATCTAACCACCATGTTATGATGGATAGTGATAGAGAACAAGATTTTTGAAGTGTTAGTAGATCATGAGATAGAATGATTGGTCATTCCATCTGTATCAACAAAAATGATAGAACATGTTATCAAATATGCATAAGTCCACCTATAGTGAGATGATACATTAATCTAAAAAAATTAAAACAGTATAAAACTTATATCATCCATAAATGGATAACATTAAAATCCTTTCTTAAACTAACAACATAAAACTTTAGAAATAGGTTAACTAAATTGACATAACATTTCTCTCCCATAACTCATAAGTTAGTTCATGGTTGTCACATTCCAAACATGTGAATACCTTAATTATGTATTCTCTTGAGTCATGGTAACTACCTCAATTATCAGATATCATTATTGAAAACATGCATGTTCCCTTATTCCAAAACTTATTAGATATATTCCTTAATTCACAAAAAGTTGTATACTTCATCCATAATAGAATAACCATCTTGTAAATAACTCCATAATTATATTTCAAGAAACTAGAATCATCTAATTTACTTATTAAATTACAATATATCTTTATCCAGACATCATTATCTTGATATAAGGGATATATTAAGGGTTATCATCTCCTTAATCATGTGTTCTCCAAGTATATCATCTTACCCTTAAATCACTTTTCTATCTCCTTAGAATTATTCATCATATCCTTTCCAGTCCTTATACAGAAAACACTTATATATTTCATGATTCATATTACATAATAATTAAATTCAGAATTATGTACAACTCAATCATCAAAATTTATTATTAAACCATTAATCTGGATCCATTATCTTCATATTTCCTAAAATATCAATCATGTCTTTTCGTTTCTCAACCTGAATCTTTTTAGGTTTAATGTAAAAAATACTGGAAGAACATCACATGCCTTTCACATATCATTTACAATATATTTATCCCCAACAGTATGACTAATAATTATCCCATCGTCATGATTCTCTTCATGATATTTCCACTTTGGAAATTGATCTTCATAATTCCCATAATTTCTACATATGAAACATTCACTCGTTAACTATGTTCTATGTAGTTTTGCTTATTTACTAAGATCAAAAAGCAATGTGTCATAATTACATATCAGAGATTAGAAACACATAAGTAAGGTTAATTACTTATAATATTTCAATATATGTTATCTTTGGTTTAAAACTATGTTAGTCATTATTATCACAAAAACCCAAGGATTGTAACCTATACTTTACATACCCTTAAGACATCCCTAGACATATCCTTATAAATATCTCTAGGGATATATCTAATGTTTTTTCATCCTAGATTACAAAGGTTAACAAAACCTTCGATCTAATACCAATTGTAGGGACCCTAGATTGACGTACATGGACATCACATTTATTTTTCAAAATACTTAATACATAACAAAAAGAGATGCCCAAAGACCATATTAGTTTAGTGACTTTGGAAACTCATAACATAATCATCTAATCATGGTGAAAGATCTTTAACATCTCCCATAAATATCTCCCCTTTTTTCATACCTAAAACCATTCCTTATATCCTGGGGAAAGAAAACATAAATCATTTTAGCTCAAATGCCCAGTAAGGTTAAACATTGATAACATAAAACAATACATAAACATTTGAACATAAAAAACATGAACATAATGTCTAAACAAAAAATTCTGAGTCATTAAAAAAATATTGGAAGTATTAAAGGCTTGGATAATAAAAAAATATTTATCATGATATAATAGAATATGAATAAAATATGTAATTTTGGAAAACTAATAAGAACATAATATGATTTCCATAGTAGCCCGGGAATTCCTTCCAAGACCATCATAGTGGAAAAATCATGTTACTGAATAGAGTATACTTCTCATTCCAACCATGTATTACTGAACTAGATTTACTTGTTGTTTCATTCATGTCTATATCAAGAGATATAAATATTTAACCAATTAATTGGAGGGAGATATAGGTACCGCCCTTCTTATAATGAAATCATTCTTAATCGGGCCACAAAAACATAAATCATTCATCATAGCATAATTTGTGAAATAAAATGGGATTCTTAAACATCATTTCATCAAAAAAATCTATTTAAGATAAATTTACTTCATAAAAATAAATCCATAATAATAGCAATAAAATAAATGAAATAAAGGGGATAGAAACATAACCTTATGTCATCTTAGATGGAAAATAATTTTGACAAAACACTTAAACATAATTCCTCATGAAAATATATTTTTCTTCTTTAAAACCATTTTATTTTATCAAAATGTCATGATATTTTAAATGAAAATAATTTAATTGAAAATAAAATTGAAATATTATATAATAAGATTCATGTAAATAAGGCATCGGGAAACTATGAAAATCCATTCGTATTGTATAATTTAAACCAAAACATTCTCCTTGTACTTTTTCCAGAAGAGTCAAAAAGTACCTCGTATGGTAAACAAAGGAAATATTCCTTCCATACCATGTGGTAAAAGTAAAAAATGGGTAAAAATGACTTTAAAAATACATAGAATAATAGTAAACATTTTATGAAAACATTTATAGAAAACATGGACATGGATGATAAATATTACCCTATTAAATACTTAGGTATAAACAATCTCGGAGAATAATGAGATTGCAAAATTATTCATTACCTTAGGTCCAATTTCTTATGTATGTGTATGAAAATATTGTATAGTGGGTTTAAACTTATTATTATATTTTAATATAACCATAATAATTTTTATGATATCAAATCTATTTCACTTATGACTTTATATTAACCGTTCATTTCTCAATTCCATGGTAAAGCAATGTTTTGGGTAATAATTGTTTTATTTATCATACATGTTTTGACTTTATATTATTGATATTATTACATAGATAATGATTTACTTACTTCCAGAAGGTAAAATATGATTTATATAACATAAATATTCAATATATAAATATATATATAATAGATACATAAATGAAATAGAATACACCATTTATGAAGAAGGTAGGATGTATGTATTCATGAACGCTTTTTTCATTTCCTTATTGAATTGAATGGAATTAAATGAAATATAGATACATAAATAAAGTAGCATTATTATTTAAATTATTTCATGATTTTTTATTATATTTAATTTATAATCATTCTTGAAAGGTTAACATGGAGAATGAATCCCATTGCGTCATGGAAATGATAAGTCGTACGTACGCAGAAGGGACGATATTATTCCTATAATTGTTTAATGGTATTGAATCAGATAGTATGTAACATCTCAAAATTAGTTTCATGTTATAATAATATTATATAGTTATTATTTACACCATTGTACCCATCCAGTTAATGTGGTGGTGAAAAACAGATTACACCACAGTGTGGAGACGGTAAGTTGTATGCACGCACACGCGGTGATTTCATTTTTCGTAGGATGTATAGAATGTGAAATAGGGTTGCTTAATATTTATAATAACATATATGTATATTATTGATACTACTATTGTTACATTACAATTAAAAAACTAATTAAGAGGAAGTAGAAGAACAAATAAATTTGAAAGAATCGGTAGAAGAGATTACCTCTTCTCGGTGTCCCTCTTTTAAATTTTCTCTTAGGGAACTAGAGTTGGCCTTTTTAAAAGACCAAAACCTCTAGAATGTAACAAAAGATGTTTAAAAGAGAAATAGGAATGTTTTATCTAAGATTTAATTCTCAAAATGGAGTGAATAGGAGAGGGAAGAGGTTCCCTTTTATAATAGAGGAGGGGGAACTTTAGGGAACTCTGAAAATATTAATCTATTATAAATTAAATTTCTATGAAAAATGGTACAGAACTAATTTTATTAGAATTTAAGATGATTTTGGTTCGAATAACCATAATCCAATATTTTTTAGACAAGTTTTTAATATTTGTTATCCTTATCTTTTTGATTTAACCCTTATTTTACCATTTTTAATCTTACAATGATATCATGCTATTTACACATTGTGGGTTAATGTAATTACATAACATGTCAAACAACTCAAAAAAATTATTTATGAAATATATGGACTTATATTAACAATTTTTACTAATATTATATTTTTAGGAATTTAATATCATTTAATAAACTTTTTTATGTTTTATGTTATGAATTATGTCAATTTTGGACACTATTCAGACTTGACATTTTTTAAAAATTCATAAGAACCTGATTCCTTTGAAACAAAGGAATTAACACATCTCTAATATTTCATTGTAATCCAGAAAATTTTTGGACGACATCAAAATGTTAAAATTAAATTTATTTTAAAATTTATTAAATTATTTATTTGAATCTTTTATTATTGTGGTTATAACTACTTCATAATTATGTCATAAATAAATATATTTATCTAACATATAAAAATTATAAATAAAATAACATGATGTAGGAAATCATTATATATTTCTAATGAATATTTATATAAATTTATATCAGTTATATAACCATATATTAAAATCAATTTAGTAAAAGATATATGTTTCAGTTATAATTATCTTTACATTAAATTAATTCTTATAAGATTTTACTTTCACATCCATGTAAATACATAGGGTCCCAAAATCGACCCAAGGATGCCCATGGTCATAAATATCTCATCTAATAATATTATGACATGTTTTAGGGTAGTTTAATATTATTATAATATTATTTTTTTACCCTTATTTACCAGATTTATCCTTTAACCCTGGTAAATAAAATAATTACTGAAGTTACTATTCATAATGTATAAAAATAAAAGGTACCTATTTACAAAATTTGAACCTTAGGATTATAAATAAGGAATCAATTTTTCCAAATTCAAAACAAATAATTTACAGTAATTAATTTAAGATTAATTCTTGTTGTCAAAACCAAAAAATGGGTTTTTAAGAAGTAAAAACTATCAAAAGATTGACATGTGTTTATGTACAATTTAAAAGTGAAATTACTTCCAATGAACAAAATTGAATTAAAGGACAAAAATATAATCCAATTACACTTTAAAACGAATTATATTTACAATCTATCTATATAAATAAATTAGATGAAAAGGCAATTTGACTTAAAATGCGGTATTTTACACTATTCATTAAAAATGAACATTATCACAAAATTACTAAAAAATTATACAAAGTAAATATTTATGTTACACATATAAAAAAAGTTTATTTTGTTAAATAGAACATATAAAGGTGTTAAAAAGTATATATAAAAAAGGATTCACCATCAAAAGGTCATAAAACTGCATTTATTGAAAAATACATCATTTATCCGAAAAAATGATTTTGTTCTTGTATCATGTTATAGAAAATATGTAACATGAATTCTAATGTTATATAAAATTCAAAATATTTTTAATACAATTCATAATATCTATTTTATATCCCATTAAATAATAATATTTTAATAATATGTCACTCTTAGTGAAAGTTGGTATTGCATACAATGTAAGCTATTGTGGAAGGTCACTCTTGCGTGTAATGCAATCCAAGTCAGTGTTGTGTGTATTTCAAGATTCCATTGGTGTTGAATATAACATAATCCAAAATTATTTATTTTATACATTGAACAAAATCTATACTCAGTGTTGCGTGAAATGAATTCTATCAAAAGAACTTGAAATTTTGTGTTACACATGCCAATAATAGTGTTGTGTATACTTCAAGCTAATACGGTTTTGTGTATAGTGAAAGTTAATCATGGTGTGCTATAAAACCCACGAAATCAAGGAAATTAAGAATAATTTAACTCATAAAATCTTGGGGTGTTACAACTACTTACAAACTTATTTTAAAATAGATTTTATGCACCTACCAACACATTTTTTTAACCGGCCTTGAATCCCTCACTACCAATGCATTTCATGATTGTTTTAGAACTCCCTCCTTAGTCCAACCTCAACTCATGATTCCCTAAAAGGTTACATACACAACCAACTATTTTATCAGCATTCCACTTTTCAAGCCCCAACATGTCTCATAAATGTTACATTATATGGGTCACTGATACACCCCGAGTCTGAATCTATCATCCAGACTCTACACGACCAATTGTTATATTTTATCTTGAGAATAATCTCATAAACTAGATAATCCAAAATATTAACCTCAAATCTTTCAAAATAAAAAGTGACCAATCTTGAATTTTCTTTTGCGGTTATGATTTATCTACATGTAAGGACATGATGCTTTCCTAATTCACTTGACACTCCACATGGTAAGAGTTTTCTAATCATTTTTTGTTAAGAATGAGATCTCAATTCATGTAACTCGCTCCATACACCACAGAACATAGATTAAAAATGTGGAAATCTAGTTATTACTAACCACCAAAATAAAACAAGAAAAATATTTCATTTAACAGAGATCTAGATTAGATTCATCCTAGACATACACATGACAATCTCCTGAACCATGATCACACACATAATTAGAATCCAGAAGATAATCCAAAACTAAACCTGTTATGAACCAACCTGGGTTGAACCCAGACTGTTCACTCATACCGGCCCACAAAAAGACCTGAGAGTCAGTCCAAATCCTCCTAGGATGAAAACTAGTGCCCTAAATAAAATTTAATGAACTTCAGAATGATTTATCTGATAATAAAATGACATAATTAAAGCAAGACAAAGAACACAACATAATACCACAAGCAACAAATAAATAAACAATATATCCAGAAACAATTGAAGGAGAAAAAAATAGGAAACCAAACCATAACTGAAAACTAAATTGTAACTGACAGGATTTCCATGAAACCTCTTGGTAAAAACCATATAAAAAAGCATGTCACACCATAGGAAAACCTAAACAATATATGAACCTTCAAAACACCTCTGGTCTACTGACGATGAGTGGCACAAGTTGGGTGTGAGCATAAAATATCTCATCAGGAAATCACCATAGAACCCATATATTAAATTTAATGAAACAATTCATAAACACTTGTTTGAAATATATTTAAGAAAATAAGGTTTTTTCATTAAAATAATCAACACCACTTTTCCAAATTCCATATTTGAAAACAAACCACGTTTTTACACTTTAAAAAAACTTCCCATTTTAGTCCCTTTTTCAAGTCCAAATTCTAAAAAGGATAATATCCCAAATAATGAAAAAAATAAATGACAATCTATGAAAAAAATATAGGGAATATCAAAAAAATGAGAAATAATGGAATGGTTCTTGTTTAGTATGGAAAATACTAAATAAAAAAAACAATAATACTGGAAAATAAACCAAGTGTATAAAAATATGTAATCATCAGAATTTACTAAATTTCCTTAGAATAAGTCCTTATATATACTCAGTTTGGACCCATATACCTATGTATGGAAAAACTCCATAGTCAATAACCATCCGGGATGCTCTAAACTAGCCTCACTAGGGGAAAAGCCCAACTAGCCTATCCTCTATCCATGGGGTTCTAATCTATTTAATAGAGACTTGAAATCATTTACCACTCAACCCTCTAGATGAAGTCTTGGAATACCATGAAAATAGTATAATATATAATGATTAGGTCATCACATTCTTAGCATACTCAGTAGTTTCCACTGTACATGTCCTGGCCATTCCTGACACCAACTATGAAAATTCTCTCTCAACAGAAGGACAACCATAGGAGTACCCACCTCACATATAACCTTTAAAAGTGAAAACTAGGCATACATGTCATTTTAATTTAAAACCACTATCCAAATCACCATAAGGTAGCAACTAAGCCATAATATTTATAATTACGAAAAAAATTACAATTATGAAAACATTTCTAATATGAACACCATTCTTATCAAAACCATTTCTTAAACCATATTGAAAACACCATTCATACTCAAAAGGTACTAAATATGACTTTAAAGTCATGAGGTCACAAATTATGTTTTTAGATACCATATGGAACAATACTTAGAAAACATATTCAGGTTTTACATTTAATGTACTTGGGAATCAAAGTTCATTTGGTGAAAAATATTTTTTTTAGGAAAACCATTTGGGTGATTGAGAGAGATAATGAATGGAATAAAAGTTTTTTAAAATATGAGTTCAATATGGATATTTTTATGTAAATCCATTATCTTGTGTGTTCCTATACATATGTTCACCCATTGCACATATGGATATTCCAACATCTAATGGAATATAAATATAGAACACCCCAAAATACCAAAGGTTCCTATTAAAGAATCACAGAAATCATTACAACCAATTACAAGGTTCCACACACAAGCAAAAAATAAGAAAAAGACACCAAATACGACACCCAAGGCTTAATTCAAAAGTAAAACAATTTCTAAACCCCAACTAAGGCCAAATACAATACCAAAATACTGAATTTTTATTTTAAAGACCACATGAAGTTTTATAAAACACCGTAGATGCATATACATAAAGTAATAATCATATAAATTCCTTGAAAACACATTTTCATAAATTTTCCAAAAAAAACACCACAACAGTTCATACTAACACATCAGAATCATGAATAACACATTTTTAAATTAATTATAAATAATAAGTATCAAAATTATTGTTTTGGAAAGGAAATTTAAGGAAACACCTACCTAAATGATGTGTGAATTCAATGAAACATCGGAAAAAGTAAGAACTAAAATGAAGAGACAAACCAAGCACCCGAACATAAAAAACACAACCCAAAATTACCTCTCCACCATTATGGTTCAACGAAGAGGTAACCCCACCATGGAGAACCAAGAAACAAGTGAAGGAGAATATGAGAGGAGGAAAATACCCAAAACTAAGAAAACATTCCTAAGACTCCAAAGGGGGAAGAAAAACCGAGAGGGGGGGTTTTTGAGCACCCTTCATGTGCCCTGAAAATGAAGAAGTGGGGAGGAGGATTTAGTTAGGGTAAAAACATAATTGGGAAAAACATAGAAATATGTGTTTTTCTAAATCTTCTTTTGTTGTATTGTTTGAGCTCATGGATTTCCAAACCGTAGGCCAATTATGTTCACCCTATTGAAAGAAGGGGACACCCACATGGGATGGTTTCATTATTTACAAAATCATGCGTCAACCAGTCAACTTTGTACAATAAAAAAATGCAGAGCCTCTCACATACTTTCCACACGGTTTCCCATAACCATATGCAATCCATAGACCATGTACAAGACACCACCAATATGATTCATGGTTACTCCATTACATCACATAGATCGGGTCTAACTATGTTTAGACCATCCGTTAAAAATCATGAAAGAACAAAAATAATAGGAAACACTCTCTACCTTCACCAGCCACATATTTTCTCCTCAAAACATGCACACTAATTGTACATATGTCCAAAAACAATCTAAAACCTCTAAAACTAAAAAAATATCATCGAGAACTAAACATGAACCTCAACTTAAAATATAAAAAACAAGGTGCAAATAAAATAATAGAAATAAAGGAAAACTGGGGTTGGGTGTGAAAATTCTCTCCACCACATAAACTTTATTTCTTACAAAAGTCACTCTACCAGACAAGGAAAAAACTCATACTTGAAACTAAATAAAACCTATAAAAATCACGATCCATGTTGTGAACTTTCAACTCCACAATTCATGCCCGACCAACACTAGAGAAAACCACAAGAATATCCTTGATGGGTCTCCCCACTATTTAAAATTTTACATCCATAGACCCACTATGAAAATTCGAACACAAGGGGAACCCCATAAAAGAAACTCAAACCAAGCATCAAGCCAAACCATTACTTATCTTTTACTGGAGACATATACATCTCCAAGATAAGTAGAACCCGCACAAAACTAATCCATAGAAAGGATAACCATTCAAGATCCATGTCTATATGGAATAACTATATAAAAGTCCATTTACTTATGTTTAATAAAACTCGTAAAAAATGTGGTATTTCTCCAAAAAAACAAGGAAATTTACAAGAAGAAGAACTTGGGACACCCCCACTCCAAAATTAGAGAAAATGTATGGCCTAAAAATCCCCTACCACACCAAAAATCCCAAAATGTGTGAAGATATTCACTCGATAACCTCTGGGTAGACCCTAATTCTTTAATGCATCTACATTCTCATGTTTAGGAGTTTTGATAAACCAAAAGAGACTTCTACTTCTAGAAATGAAACTTGCAGAACTACTCCACATGACCCAAACATCCACATCAATGAAAAACCTTTGGATTATGATATAAAGATGGCTTCAAATGACCAAACTGACTAAACTGGAAGTACTCGTGTGAGTGGTCCAATGAATGAGAGGAAGGGACTATCAAAAAAGACTCCTCAAAAATGGGTTCCTTTGGTACACATTAAACACCAGATGGAGAACCTTCACAGAAACCAAGAGAATCTATATTACTAACTGCTACAAACTATACTCCAGGAACTAGATCATCTAGAAACGACTCATCTACAAGCTTCCAAAATAGAAATTCCAAAAATTATGCAAATATATCCATAATATATGGGTGATAACCCCATATGAGGGGAGGATATTTCAATTTATCCATTGATTCTATATCTGGAGAAAAAGAAACCATATCTTTAAAGTCATCAATATTGGCCTTCACTATCCGTTGACCTTTCTGAACACCCAATAGTTATTCCTCTTTCATTATCGTTACTTCCACATGTATAAAAAAATTGGTTGAAGGTGTTCTTACTCATTTCCCAATACATCCCAACTTACAATGATGATGAAATGATCACCAACCACCGATCCAAACCCAAACCTTCAAATTAACACAAAACAGCGCACACCCTCACGGCTTCGAGAGATCCAAAAGTCATGAACACACTTTCTAATTTCTCAAGTTACTTTTAAAACTCTATTAGTCCTTTATTAAAATGTAAAAACAAAAAAACAAAGGATAACACGACTCTATCTCCCCACTAAATGTTTGGGTAAGGCCAACAATTGGAGGAGACTCTCTAAAAACATTTGTAATCATTTTGGGAAAAAATATCTACAAAGAACAAAAATGAAAAATCAAATAAACATCAGGCCAAAATTAAACCCAAATTGTAAATTACAAACCAAAACACCAAGTTCCTATTATAAACATCGAAAATAAAAACCATAATACTCTTTTTAAAACCACTATTTCAATTCCAATTTCAAATCCATTTTACTCTAAGGCCATATTAAAAATAACAAAACTTGTTCTCAAATCTAACTCAAACACCACATCCTACTATTAAAATAAATACATATCTTGAAATATTTTTCCATTTGAAAACACTTTTATATAAACCATTTTCCATTTCAAAATCCACCCAAAAATACCAAAATCAAGCAAAACACAATTCACACTAGAGCTCCTAGAATGGGTAGTGGCCATGTATTACCTGACCCCATGGTTTAGCAGAACATAACCCAATCAAGCACAAACCACTAGAATTATCCTAAGACATACACTCTGGCTCAACAAGGGTAACTAAATAATTAAATATCACTATGTATCACTATCTCACTTCCATTTTCATTCCCCAACCACAAAAACCAAACAAAAACCAATGGTATAAACCATGAAACCCAAAAAAGTATCAAATCCAGGACAACGCTTGTTAACATGAGGCTTAGAATGAGAAATATTTCATGAAACTCTTCATGTACCTACCTACCGAGTCCTAACAGTTCAATATCCAAACTACCTAACTCCCCAAATAACAAAGGGTTGCTATGATACCATTTTTTTAGGATCCAACACGTGTTGACCTCAAACCGGTCACCCTAGCTGGACCGTGAAGAGATCTGAGAGGGGATCCCAATCCTTTTGGGATGGAATGTACTATTGGGAATCAAAGATCATACACTTGTGAAATACTTATCTTATAATAAATATATAAAAATAAATAAAGAGAGAACAGAAAACATAAGACCAAAAAACACAAATAAATACCTAACAGATAGGGATACAGTTGAAGCAAAAAAAAACAAATCCAAAACACAATACCAAACCGGAACTGACATTATCTCCATGTGACCACTTGATCAAACCACCATCCCTAATGCTATCCCATTCCACATGAAAACCAAAAGAAAATCAAAACCCAAAAAACATATTAGGTATAATGACGCTAAGTGAAACAAGTATGGTGTGATCATAAAACATCTATGTTTTTAAAAACCATAGAATCCATAGATTCCATTTCTCAAAATAGTTTATAAATGTTAGTTTGATATAAATTTATGAAAATAGGATTTTTGACTTTAAAATAATAAACATATATTTTCATAATTCCAATATTGAAAAAAACATAGTTTCCCGCTTTAAAACAATTTATCATTTGTAGACCCAATTTGAATTCCAAATATAAAAGAGGATCGTAACACAAATAATGCTTAAAAGACACTCCAAATTAATCTACAAACAAGCTATAGGGAATATAAAAAAATCAGAAAAAATGTAATAGTGCAAGTGAAAGTATGAAAATACTAAATTAACAGATGATGAATGTGATGGAAAATAAACCAGGATCATATAAATATATAATCCTAGGCATCTCATAAACATACCTAGAATAAATCAGTGGACATACTCGGTTCGGAAAGACCTAGCTACTGGTGTATGGTGAAACTCCATAGTTAATAACCAACCTGGATTCTCTAAAATAGCCTCACCAGTGGAAAAAAAACACTTATTATATCCTCTCTCATGTCAGTTATAAACCATCTAATAATGAATATAATGTAATCGCCACTTGACCCTAAAAATAATGTTTAGGAATCCCATTATAATAGTATAAAGGATAATGATGATTTCATCACAATATTGTCATTAGCCACAATTTCCAGCACGTATTTCTTTCCAATTCTTGACACCACCTATTCAAAGGCCCTCTCAATGGAAGGAAATCCATAGTGTTTCTTATATCATATAGAACCATTCAAAGATTCAATTGGGACTACATGTCTTGTGAATTCCAAACCACTTTAAAAAATTTAATATGGTACCAACCTGTCATTAAAATTTACAATTAAGAAACCATTTCCAATAGGAATGCCTTTATTCTAAAAATAATTTTCAAAACCATAGTGAACAAATCATTCATAATCAAAAGGTACTAAATGGGACTTTGAAGTGATGTGGTTACCAAACATGTTTTATGATGCCAGATGGGACAAGCATTAGAAAAAAAATTATAAGAATATTTAAACTACTTTGGAATCAAATACCATTTAAAAACATTGTATACTTTTAAGAAAATCATTTGGGAGATAGAGAGAGACGTAAGAGAAGATTCTTTTTGAAATCTTGGATTCAAGGTGGTCATTTTTCTGTAAATCCATTTTCATGTGTGTGCATATCCATATGGTCACCCCATGCACATATGTATATGCCCAAATCTAATGGAATATAAATATATAATTCTGCAAAAATACCCAAGGTTCCTATTAAAGAATCTCAAAGATCATTATAACCAGTTAGAGGATCACACATAGGAACCAAAATAGAAAAATGTACTAACCCACACCCAAGTCTCAATTCAAAAGTACACCAGCTTCCAAAACATGACCAAGGAAAAATATAATCCCATAAACACTAAATTTAATTTTTAAAACCAACTTTACATTAAATTAAACACCTTACATGCATATAAATATATGCATAATTACATAAATCCCTTGACTAGTCAATCCATCCTAGGGAGAATGCGATCGATGGCTGCTCCTTCCTGCTCACGGGCTCCTTCTCTACTGTCCTCCCCCGCAAGGGAGGGCGCTCCACGTCCTGTGGCCACTGGTCATGTTCTTCCGATGGGTGCTCCCTACCAGGAGGGTGGTGGTTCAGCTTGTGCTTGAGTCAAGGGCAAGGGAAAGTCTTTCAAGGATGATATTTGAGGTCATGTGGCGGCTACTGCCAGTGGTGCGATGCCTTCCCCGGTCGCTCCCTTCAACCTGCATATTCCACCGATCGGATTGGGTTCTAGGGTTTTGCAATGGTGAAGGGTGATCCATTTATGGAGATTTCTACTCAAGAACTCCAGGAAGCTTCCTCCTTCCATGACTTCTCCTTGGTTGCATTCTTTGGCCGCAGCAAGCCTCCCCTCGGTTTATCATGTCTTAGGTGAGGGACGGCTCCCGGGGATCCTTATTGCCAGCCTCGGACCTGATTTTGCGGATACTGATGTTCTTTTAGTGAAGAATTTTTTCCTACCCAATCTCACCTTGCGGGATGAATCATTTGGTCTGTTCACTCGTTCTAAATCCAAGGAGACGAGAATGTTTCTTGCCCCTGCTACCCACAGTTTCTCCGGCAAAAAGGCCAAGAGATCCTTTGTTTGATGTTTTCTATGATTATATCGAATTCCCAGGGCTTGGGGGTCCAAAAAAATGCGCCTTCATGGTCTCCAAATCTAGGAAACATCCTGCTTCCACCGTGGTCATACTGGAACCCAAACAAAACCCTTGTAAGCTCTAGGAACTTACTAGGAATATTGGTTGCTACAGGTCCTGGCAAGGTCCTGGCATGGAGGTTCCGACAATTCTCATATTTGGATTTTCTTTAAGAAGAATGTTCAAGTTGACCTGAGTAGTTTGATGAACCAGTGTGTCAATACGAATATTTCTGGTGGAGGGAGCAAGGTTTTCTTCTCTTTCATTTATGCTAGTTCTAAGTCACCAAGGAGGATTGACCTATGGAATTTTTTAACATCCTTTCATCCGGGCGGCCTTCCCCTGTTTGTGGGGGGAGATTTCAACTCAATTGTTGACCCCTCCAAGAATAGGGGTGATTTTTTGTATGTTTCCATTGGCATGGAGGAGTTCTACGCCATCCTTTCCACCACGGGTCTTCTAGACATGGGTTTCAACAGCCGAAAATTTATGTGGTGCAACAACCGTTGGGGCACCAGTTGTACCTGGAGTCACCTGGACCAATGTCTTTCAAACCTTTTGGGCATGGATTAATTCTTACAGGCCTTGATCACACAATTATCTTCATCCCTCTCTGATCATCCCCTGATGTTGGTGGAGCTTCGAAGGGAGCCTACTGGAGGTAAGACCTTCCATTATTCCAGAAACTAGTATAGGGTGGAGGGTATCATGCGAATGGTAAAGAACTCATGGGAGCAATAGGAAGCTGGGAGATCATGGTGTGACATTGCATACCATATGAAACATTTAAAAAAGGATATACATGCATGGATGGTTGAGAGAACCCATTACAACATGGGAGTAGATAGAATCCCATTAAATATTGATATGTTGGAGGAGGAGGTGCAATCCAGCTGGGATGAGAACAGGTTTGATGTGCTTTGTGATAAACGAATCTTTCTAGATAAGAAGTTGCTTGAAATTGAAAGGTCCTATAGGCAAAGGTCTCGAGATCGTTGGCTTAACAAGGAGGACCAAAATAGTTCCTTCTTTCATTCAGGTCTGGAAGAAAAGAATATCATGAGACTCAACCTCAACCTAGGTAATGGGGGGTTTACTTCTGATGTGGGAGTCGCTGGCCGTATGGCTCTGGATCACTTTGAAAAGGTTTTGGGGAGTGGGTGGTCCTTAAGATATGATCAACATGCTGTGGAAGGGGCTGAAGCCTTCTTCGGATGCATTCCACAGATGGTGGAGGGGCCTGACAATATGTGGTTGATGGCAATATCGTCTGCAAAATAAATCAAAGACTCTATCCCAGTGATGTCTCAAGGCAGTGCTCCTAGACCCGATGGGTTCCCAGGGGCATTTTATGTGGGTGCTTGGGAAATTTTGGGTCTTTAGGTGGTGGAGGTTATCCATGATTTCTTCTGTGGTGGGGCCCTCAACAGAAGCTTTTGCGCTTCCAGGGTATTCCTTATCCATAAATTCAATGATCCTTCTAGCATTAATCACTATAGGCCTATATTCTGATGTAATGTGTTTTACATGATCCTGGCTAGCCTAATATCATGAAGTCTTAGTAATGTGATTCCAAGGATGGTTTCAATTGTGCAGCATGGTTTTGTCCAGGTTAGCAGCACCCAAGGTGCAGTGGGCATGGAAAATGAGTTGATCACAAATATTAACAATAAGGTGATGGGATCAAATTTCATCTTTCAGGTGAATTGGACATGGATTATGATACTATGGAATGGGGATTCATTGTTCGGGTGATGAGGAAGCTGGGATTTGAGGAATAGTTTTGTGATCTATGTTTCAGGTGCTATTCTTCCCCTTGGCTGCCAATTTCCATTATGGGGAAGGTTTTTTTTTCATTTAGATGGTTCGTGGTGTTTGGCAAAGCGATCCCTTTTCACCTAGCCTCTTAATTCTTTCCCAAGTTGCAATCTCCCAAAACATACAAAGAGGGATGGAAGAGGGAAGATTGTCTCGTTTTATTTCTCATGGTGGCTCGAAAGGTATTTCCCACCTCATAAGCACTGACGATATCCTGGTGTTCATGAATGGGCGGAGGCGGTCTCTACATGTCTTCATGGAGATCATGCACACGTACGAATTTTTTAGCGAACTAGGTGTCAGCTATTTGAACAGTTGTGTTTTTATATCTAACAAATGTTCAGGCCATCGTTGTAGAGACATTCAAGATATTTTGGGATGCCAAAGGCAACAATTTATGATGATTTATCTTGGTATCCCATTGTCCTATGGACGTATCAAGAACCACTTCTTTGATGGGGTTATTAGAAGAATTCATGGAAGGATCATCAACTAAAAGAGTAAGTTTCTCTCATTTGGGGGTAGACTCACACTAATCAACAGTTTTTGCACATCCATTCCCATGTACATATTATCCATTGTCAAACTGCCGAAGGGAGTCATTTAAAGGATAGAGAATGTAAGAACCCGGGTTTTCGTATGAGGTACAGATCCTTTTCTTTTCTGTTTAACTATTTTGTTGAGGACTAGTGTGGACGCCTAACTAGACTGAGGAAGTTACGGAGGTGTCTGGGGTTTGTTCGGAGCCTGGAACAAAGTTTTAGGCTGGAAATGTCTTGGCATAGGGTTTGGCAACGGCCTGCGCACAGCCTGGGTAAACCGTGCACCTTGGTGCAGGCCTTCCAGAGGCAGGGGCACGACATGCGCACGGTTTGAGGAAACTGTGCGGGGGTGGTCGTGGGGTTTCCCCTTGCCTTCCTGGAAGGTCTGCACGGTCTCTGCACGGTTTGTTAGGTCGTGCGGGTAAACCGTGCGACCTGCTGTGTTTTAAAAATTTAATAAATTTTTAAATAAATTGATTAAATTTTATAAAACCAAAACCAAAACCTATTCTATTGAACCACACAGCAGGGGGAGGCACCAGAGAGCTCTCATGTAAGCCTTCATAGGGATTTTGATTCTGCTTCTCCGTCTGATCTCCGATTCGAGCGCCGTTCATCTCGTTAAATATGCAATGGTATGTCCTCGATTCCTTTTTAATCCTTCTCGATTCTTCTGGTTACAACGAACGCAGATTGGACTAATGCTCATATGTCCAAAATTCTTGTTCTTCATCTGTTCTTCAGATTTCTTTCAAACCGGGACGAATCAGAGCCTGATACTGGATGAGATATCTAGTACGAGCCTAAGGTAGGTGGTCTCGTGCTTTTCGCTGATTGTCAAGCTATTTATATATGTCGGAGTGTCGCGCACCCACTTTTTGGGTGTCTCTTGAACCTTGAATTTAACCCTATTATTACCTAGCATGTTGTAGGTAATCTGAATAGGATGGTATGTGCTTGAGTTAGGTTGTATACCTTGGACAGGAACCCCCCCTTGGGTGCGTTGCCTTGAATGACTCTTTTATGGGTTTTGACCCAGGATGCCTATGCGGCATGTTTTTCCCTTCCCTTGTGGGTTGTTAAAAAATGGAATTGAATATGAATGTAATTGCAATAGAATGAAATTGTAATTGTAATGGGTTCGGGTATGGGATGGAGTTATGCCCCTTGACCCTTGTATGCTAATTCTTGAATTGCTATCCCATGTGAGTTAAATGCTTTTGAGCTATTTTAAATGTGAAACAAAGTCATGGGAGAACCATGGAACCAATGTGAGTTTCAATGGATGGACTCATACGAGACTTGTTACTGAAGTGCTGAGTGAATCATGGATCCCATGTGAGATGCCATGGACGGACTCAATAGGGAATGATATGTCATTGGAGATACCCAGATATTATTTATAGGATCTCAGGGACGATCTTAGATGACGGACTATATCGCACCTAGAGTGAGGCTGGGTACCTAGGAGGTTCACCGGGACGGGCTTGTAGAGCGATGCCGGGTTCCTAGAGGTTCACCAGAACGAGCTTGTAGGGTGTTGGTGGATTTTCTCCTTGAGCGATGTCTGGTTTCCGATTGAGTATTCCAGGAATGGTCTCAAGGAATGGTTGAACACTTGAATGAAGTTATTAATGAATGGAGTGGATACTTGAAGTGATGCCAAGCCAAAGTACAATCTTGGGTCGGTCTGGCTTGTTTCCCTTATTGCTGATTTCCATATTACACTGCATGTTTATATATTCACTGACACATTAGCACAGATCTTGGGTGGTTGCCTACTGGGACTCAGTCTCACACCCTGTTTGGGTCATGTTTTTGGACCCAATCATATTATATGATTTCAGTTAATGAGAAGGGAAAATGACCTTATACAGATACTTGACTTGTTGCTTGGAGTAGGAGCGCACGAGAGCAAGCCGAGGCTTGCGATGCGGCATGGGATACATTTTGGTTTATTTTTTGGTGTTTTGTATACTTGTACTGTATTGTATTGGCTTGTACCATTCCATAAATATCATACCCTTCTATTGTTATCTATTTCTGATGTCTATGTGTTGTCTACTAGTTACCTTATTCCACTATTGTATGTTTGTAATTCCGCTGTGATACTTTGGTAATGAGGGCATAGTCTCCCCACGGACCCTCCTAGGCCCTCAATCCTAGTCAGAAGCCTCTGGAGTTTGGGGAGATGTGCTTAAGGCCATGTGGTGGCCGGTCCGGCTATCAGGTTGAATGGTAAGTTGGGTCGGGACGTTACAAAGTGGTATCAGAGGATTTTCCCTTTCTGATTTGACATACTATTTGGCAACTATATACAGGAGTAGGAAGGGAAGTGACTTTGGTAATAAACTGTTCCCGGGAGTTTTAAACCCGAGTACAGGGAAAATCCAAGTTGCCGTGTATGGAATTTTGTTTCAAGAGTTAATTATTACGGTGGTTCTGATTTCACTGTTGGGTGACACACATGGTTTTTGCTGATACTATTGATATTATTGTGGGTTCTATTTCATTGAAACCTGAGGAGATGAGGGGTTTCCATCTCATGCATCATATAGGCACCTTGATAGGAATCACATGTCATGCATTATGCCATGCTATCTAGGATACATTAGTTGTTGCATGCTATTCTGACAGGTTTAGTGATATATATTGCATGCTTTTTTGATAGTTGATTGATAGGTGTGTCTACTGTTGTGTTAGATTGGGTGAAATGAATGAATATTGATGTCATATTTCAATTCATAAGGTGTATGGGCCCTTATGGAATGGGAAATGACGCACCAACGGGATGTAAATACTGAATGAAATTGAATTGCATGGCTATCTGGGCATCAAATTTTGATTCATGAGGTGTTATGGGCCCTCATGGGTTGAGACTTGGTGGACCATTGGTTAAAGATTTTGAACAAAGGTATGTTAAAAGAATGAATGTTGAAAAATAGAGTCTGACCTAGACCCGACTTCTGAGTGGGAAAGAGGTAGTGACTCTAGTGGTTTTTTGTGACTGGTCCCTATTTAGTCCTGGATTTAGGGTAAGGCTGTGAGTTGACATGGTTTTTTGGAAGGTCTTGACTTGTCCTATCCTGGTTCTTGTGCTCGTGAGTTCGAATCTCGTTAAAAATCTCGAACTGAGGCGTGTGTTTGGCATTGTAGAGTCATGCCACCATGGTGACCTCCAGTCGTACGTCGGGAGAGTGGTGACGACCATGTTCCAGAGATGGTAGTCCATTGGGTACTAGAGGAAACTCCAGTTGTGCCAGTTGCGGCACCAGCGGTTCTACCGGACACAGGTGCTGAGGCACAGTTCTGTGAGAGCTTGTTGCGTTTTATGCAGACCGTTCAGGGAGCACCGCGACCAACCCCGACTATGGCAGAGTTGACGCGTGAGTTTCAGCAGCAGCATCCGCCTACGTTTTCAAGGGATGGAGGAACACAGGCTAAGAGTCCTAGTTAGAGGCGATACTAGCTATCTTTGAGCATTTTGAGACACCTCTGGATATGAGGGTCAAGTTCACTGCATACATGCTGCATGATTCCGCCAAGAGGTGGTGGGACGTGATCACCCAGTCGGATCATCATCGGGAGATGGATTGGTTAGAGTTTCATACGGCCTTCTATGATTTCTTTTATCCGGAAACTTTGAGGGCCGATCGAGCTCGGGAGTTCTTGCGTCTGGAACAGGGCGCATTATCAGTGATGGAATAGTCGGCCCGTTTTACTAAGATTCAGTGCTTCGCACCTATCCTGATGGGTGATGAGCAATCGAGGGCCAGGAATTTTGAAGATGGTATGAGATATGACATCCATTCTCAGGTAAATATCTTCATGTTGACTACCGTTTCTAGAATTGTGAACCATGCGCTAATCACAGAACGTAACTTGAGAGAGGATGGAGGTGCGAGCCAGAGCGGTTTAGCATTGAGATCAGGTAATGTAGTGACTGTTAGTAGGAAGCATCATATAGAGCTTCCACATGGTGATTCTAGAAGCCAGAACATATCTTCGGTTAGCAACCTGAGGTGATACCAGTGCGGTAGGCTGGGACACACGAAGCCGTAGTGTCCGAAGGACCCAGTCGAGTGCCGATCATGTGGCAAGATGGGTCATCTTCAATGTTTCTGCAGAACTTTTCCACCAACAGCCAGCAATAGAGGGTTCGCACCAACTCCGTATGCTGGATTAGGGTCAGCAGCTTCTCCTTAGACAGGGAGTTGGGGTGTGACTGGCCGATCAGGTCGAGGTAATGGTCATGGCATAGGTAGCCAGGCACAGGGGACACCGAGACGTCAAAGTGGGCCAGCTCTGGGTAGTGAGGTTGTATCATAGGGTCGTGGTTCAGGACAGATGTATGCAGTGCAACCTACTTCCGAGTATCAGGTAGTGGGACCATCTATGTTGAGAGGTAAGATATTAGTAGCTTCTGTTATTTCATCTGCCCTCTTTGATACAGGTGCATCACAACATTTTATTTCTGCGCCTATAGTGAAAATCCTTGGGCTAGTTCTGTTGTCTTCTGATGGCATCATGACACTAGACACACCACTAGGAGTTAGGGCAGAGTTTGTACGTAAGTGGAGTGTCCCCTTGAGGTTGGAGTGTGTCACTTATTCTGGGATATTTATGTTCTCGAAATGGAAGGTTTTGATGTCATTCTCGGTATAGAATGGCTAGTAAATTACCGAGCCTACATTGACTGTTACCACCGGAGGGTGATTTTCACATCACCAGAGAGTGCAGTTTATACTCTGAAGGGAGAGTGGGATCTCCAGGAAAGCCGAGCTGGACCAGAGCGCCGTGGGACATGCGGGATAACAGCCCAGATCGCTAGTTTGTTTCTGGATGATTAGGGAGTGATTCAGATGGACCTTCCTCTAGTAGTTGAGCGCTTTAGGGATGTTTTTACTAACGTCTATTCAGGTTTAACTACTAAGAGAGAGGTGGAATTCGCCTTTGAGCTAGTTCCAGGAGCTGCACCAGTATCCATTCCTCCTTACAGGATGGCTATGACGGAGTTGCAAGAGCTCAAGAAACAGCTCGAAGATTTGGAGGAAAATGGGTTTTTTCGACCCAGTACTTCTCTATGGGGTTCACTGGTCCATTTGTGAAAAAGGCAGATGAAACTCTTAGGCTATGTGTGGACTATCAGAAACTGAACCAACTGACGGTTAAAAACCGATATCCCTTACTATGGATAAATGACCTGTTTGACCAGATTCGAGGAGCTAGGGTGTTCTCGAAAATTGATTTGAGATCAGGGTATCACCAGGTGCGTGTTCAACCTTCATACATACATCGTACACCTTTTCGTAGTAGGTATGGTTTATATGAGTATATGGTTATGCCGTTCGGTCTCACGAATGCGCCAACGGTTTTCATGGATTTGATGAATCACGTGTTTCATCCTTATTTGGACTCGTTCATCGTTGTTTTCATGGATGATATTTTGGTGTATTCTTGAAATCGAAATGACCATGCCAACCATCTTGAGATCTTCCTGAATAAACTAAGAGAGCATAAAATATATGAAAAGCTTAATAAGTGACACTTTTGGATGGATCAGATTCACTTATTGGGCCATGTTATTTCTGAGACAGGAGTGTCTGTAGACCCAGAAAAGGTTAGAGTTGTGGTTTCTTGGGAACAACCCAAGAATGCCTTTGACATACGAATTTTCTTGGGGATTTCTGGTTATTATTATCGTTTCATACAGGATTTATCACTCTTAGCAGCACTTTTGACAGGCCTGACTAAGAAGGGAGTGAAATTTGTATGAAAAAATGCTTGTGAAGCAGCCTTTCAGGAGGTGAAAGGAAGGTTGACATCAGCACCAGTTCTGATACTGCTAGAACAGGGCAAGAGTTACACGATCTATTGTGACGCATCAGGTATTGTGCTGGGTGCAGTGTTGATGCAGGGAGGCAGATTCCTGACATATGGATCTCGACATCTAAGGCCACACGAGAGGAATTATACGACGCACGATCTTGAGCTAGAATCAGTTGTTTATGCGATGCGCTATTGGAGACACTACTTATTGGGAGAGCATTTTGTGGTGTACACAGACCACAAGAGCCTCAAATACATCTTTACTCAGCGTGATCTGAATCTTAGGCAGTGATAGTGGGTTGAGTACCTACAGTCCTTTGATTTCGAGCTGGATTATACGCCTGGTAAGGGCAATGTTGTGGCCGATGCATTGAGCAGGAGGACTCAAATACAGGCTGTGCAACATGCTAGCAATGAATGGAAGCTTATTTCCTTGTTCTCTGAGATGCATATTGATGTGCATAATAGCCAAGGTCATTCTTTTCTATCATCCCTAGCTGTGAATTCTACCCTCCTGAACAGAGTAAGGATGAGACAACTATCAGATTTGGAAGGCCTAGTTCTACAGGAAGGTGTGTCAGGAAAGGACCCTCCTCCTGGTTGGACGATAGGCGATGATGAATTTCTTCGTATCCATGGACATGTATGGGTTACAGTGGATATTAGAGAGGAACTGATGCGGGAGTTTCATGCTTTGGTTTGGGAAGTTCATCCCAGAGTCACTAAGATGTATCGTGACTTGTGCTGATAGTACTGGTGGTCAGAAATGAAGAGGGAAGTGGCTAGTTTCATCATGAGATGTTCAACCTATCATCAGGTGAAGTCGGGACACCAGCGGCCAGCTGGGCTTTTACAAAAGTTACCTATCCCAGAGTGGAAATGGGATGATGTTGTGATGGACTTCGTGACTGGGTTCCCAAGGTCACCTCGAGGTAACGATGTTGTGTGGGTTGTGGTGGATAGGCTCACGAAGGATTCTTATTTCTTACCAATCAAGGAGACTTTCAGTGTGGATGAGTTGGGAAGGTTGTATATCTGGGAGATAGTATGACTCCACGGGGTCCCATGCACCATTGTTTCAGACATGGATGCTCGTTTTACGTCACGTTTCTGGCAGAGTTTTTAGAGGGTGCTGGGTACACAGGTGCTCCTGAGCACAACATACCACCCTCAGACTGATGACCAGTCAAAGCGTACGATACAAGTGCTTGAGGACATGCTGTGATCATGCATCCTAGATTTTGGGGGCTCATGGGAGAGGCATATTCCCCTAGTTGAGTTTTCCTATAACAACAGTTATCAGGAGACTATACAGATGACATCGTATGAGGCTCTATATAGTAGGCCAAGCCGATCACCCCTGTGCTGGTTAGAGGTAGGTGAGGCAGCTTTACTGGGAC
This sequence comes from Viscum album, assembly GCA_963277665.1. NCBI lineage: Eukaryota > Viridiplantae > Streptophyta > Magnoliopsida > Santalales > Viscaceae > Viscum > Viscum album. The sequence continues at coordinate 530,026,829 of OY728159.1, read as the reverse complement.
TGCGTCTTGTTTAGGAGACTTCTGAGTAGGTCCAGTTGATACAGAAGCGGATGGCTACTGCAAAGTCTCGTCAGAAGTCATATGTTGATCCCCGCAGATGACCCCTAGAGTTTGAGGTCAGGGATCAGGTTTTCTTGCGTGTTTCACCGAGGTTGGGTCACAGGTGGATCAGAAGATAGGGTAAGTTATCTCCTAGAAATGTTGGGCCTTTTGAGATTCTGGAGAAGGGGGTCGGTAGCCTATCGTTTGTAGTTACCTCAAAGGTACCGAGCCATGCATGACGTGTTCCATGTTTCTCAGTTACGATAATACTATTCATACATGTCTCATACCTTCCAGCCTGAGGAGGTCGAGTTTCAGGTAGATGCATCCTTTGAGGAGAATCTGATTCGTATCATTGATAAGAGCACGAAGGTTCTCTGAGATCGGTCAGTTCCTCTAGTATGGGTGCTATGGAAGCACGGCCATTTATAGGTTGAGACTTGGGATCAGGAGGCCGACGTACATGCTCAGTGGTCAGAGCTGTTCGCAGACGAATCTTGACCACCCTTCAGAGAGCAATTCAGGGATGAATTGCTATAATGGGGGAATATTGTAAGAACCCGGGTTTTCGTACGAGGTACAGATCTTTTTATTTAAAGTTTAACTATTTTTTGAGGCCTAGTGTGGACGCCTAACTTGACCGAGGGAGTTACAGATGTGTCCGGGGTTTTTTCGGATCCCGGAACAAAATTTTAGGCTGGAAATGGCCTGGCACATGGTTTGCGCATGGCCTAGGTAAACCATGCGCCTTGGTGCAGGCCTGCCAGAGGTAGGGGCACGACCTGTGCACGGTTTGAGGAAACCATACGGGGTGGTCGTGCGGCTGCCCCTTGCCTTCTAGGAAGGTCCGCACGGTTTGTCAGGACGTTCGGGTAAACCGTGTGACCTCCTGTGTTCTGAAAATTTAATTAATTTTTAATTAAATTGATTAAATTTTATAAAACCTAAACCTAAACCTATTATATTGAACTGCCCAGCAGGGGGAGGCACCTAGGAGCTCTCAAGGAAGCCTTCAGAGGGATTTTGATCCTGATTATCCGTCCGATCTCTGATTCAAGAGCAATTTGTCTCGTTATATCTACAATGGTATGTCTTAGATTACTTTTTAATCCTTATCGATTCTTCTTGTTACAACGAACGTAGATTGGATTAAGGCTCATATGCCCTAATTTCTCATTCTTCATATGTTCTTCAGATTTATCCCAAATTAGGAAGAATTAGAGCCTGATACTGTATGAGCTATCTAGTACGAGCCTAAGGTAGGTGGTCTCGTTCTTTTCGCTGATTTTCAAGATGTTTATATATGCCGGAGTGCCATGCGCCAACTTTTGGGGTGTCACTTGAAACTTGAATTTAACCTTATTATTACCTAGCATGTTGTAGGTAATCTAAATAGGATGGTATGTGCTTGAGTTAGGTTGTATACCATGGACAGGACCCCCCCCCCCCCCTTGGGTGCATTTCTTTGAATGACTCTTTTATGGGTTTTGACCCAGGATGCCTATGAGGCATGTTTTTCCTTTCCCTTGTGGGTTGTTAAAAAATGGAATTGAATATGAATGTAATTGCAATAGAATGAAATTGTAATTGTAATGGGTTCGGGTATGGGATGGAGTTATGCCCCTTGACCCTTGTATGATAATTCTTGAATTGCTAGCCCACGTGAGTTAAATGCTTTTGAGCTGTTTTAAATGTGAAACAAAGTCATGGGTGAACTATGGAACCAATGTGAGTTTCCATGGACGGACTCATACGAGACTTGTTACTGAAGTGCCGAGTTAATCATGGATCCCACGTGAGATGCCATGGACGGACTCAATAGGGCATGATATGTCATGGGCGATACTCGGATCCTATTTATAGGATCTCGGGGATGGGCTCATATGATGGACTATACCGCACCTAGAGCGAGGCTGGTTACCTAGGAGGTTCACCGGAATGGGATTGTAGAGCGATGTTGGGTTCCAAGAGGTTCGCCGGAACGGGATTTTAGGGTGTTGGTGGATTTTCTCCCTGAACAATGCCTAGTTTCCGATTGAGTATTCTAGGAATGGGATCAAGGAATAGTTGAACACTTGAATGAAGTGATTAATGAATGGAGTGGATACATGAACCAACGCCAAGCCAAAGCAAGAGCTTGGGTCTGTCTTTCCAGTTTCTCTTATTGTGGATTTCTATATTACACTGCCTGTTTATATATTCACTGATAATTAGCACGGATATTGGGTGCTCACCTACTAGGATTCAGTATCACACCCTATTTGGGTCATATTTTTGGACCCATGCAGATTATATGATTTCAAGTAATGAGAAGGGAAAAGTCCCTTGTATAGGTACTTGACTTGTTGCTTGGAGTAGGAGCGCACGGTACCAAGATGAGACTTGAAATGTGACAGGGGATACATTTTGGTTTCTTTTTGGGGTTTTGTATACTTGTACTATATTGTATTGGCTTGCACCATTCCATATATATCAGATCCTTATATTGTTATCTGTTTCTTCTGTCTATGCATTGTCTACTGGTTACCTTCTTCCGCTATTGTATGTATGTAATTCAGTTGTGATACTTTGGTAATGAGGGAATATTCTCCTCACAGACTCACCTAGGCCCTCACTACTAGTCGGAAGTCTCTGGCATTTGGGGAGATGCACTTGAGGCCGTGTGGCGACCGGTCCGACTACCGGGTTGAATGGTATGTCGGGTCGGGACGTTACAGAGAAAATCTACACTTGTTTTCTTTGGTATTCCAATCAAGTGGGGTGGTGTCATTGGGACTCTTGGAGATGTTTGGTGAGGCTTGTTGATGAGGGTGGGGTGGGACTCCGTGATATATACGGTACCATGTAGGGGTTACAAGAATGGTTGGCCTCGGAGGTTATTGTGGGGAGTTCGTTATCGGTCTCTTTCTTTAGAGGAAATACGGGTTGGACGGTGGGTCCTTGGCACTCCACAGGGTTGGTCTCTCTACTCTCCAATTTCATGCTGCCCCATTTGGAAGTTCTTCAGGGTGTGTCATGGTGGATCATTGGTAGAGGTTATGTTAGTTCTTGGAAGGTGAACTGGGTGGGTGAATGACTCTTCTTTCCTAGTTGTCACATCCTCATGGTCCCCATTAATGAGGTGTGTGGCTTTCCTTCCATTATTCAGGCCAATATAAGTCAGAACCATAGGGAGATTTTTGATAGCATCATCTTGAACAATGAAGCGGACATGTGTTGTTTCATAGGGTCGGTCATGAGAAATTTTTCTATCCAGGATTATAGAAGGTTTACAATTATGGATGGAGCCTTGGATGAGTGGTCCTTGAAGATTTGGTGCAATGAGATACCTAAAAAATGAACTTTCTCATTTGGAAGATAAGGAACTTGGATCTACCAACTGATGAGAGTATTCAATGAAAAGGCATCTCTTTGGATTCCCAATACTTTTGCTGTGAGCACCTGTAGATAGAGACAACATTGCACCTATTCATCCTTAGTGATTAGACAGATTGCCTATGGTCCATGCTTTCCACTCACTCCCACAGCATTAGAACCCAACCTACCTTTCATTATTTTATTACATCCGGGTTTCACGGGGTTGGGGAAAATGCGTTGAGATCAAGATTTGGGCTATTATTCTTTCATCCATATGTTGTAAACTTATGGAGGCAAGAAAACATGATATAATGTGAGCTCTCCCCTCCGTGTGGTACCTTCAGATGAGGATGAAGATTCTCACCTTTGAGTTGGGTTCAGTTATTAGGGGTGGACAAGCCTCTCTAATGTTCTTTAATTTCTCAAATAAGCCATGCATGGCTGGTGCGATGGGTGGGGTGGGTGGATGATGGGATTGTTGGATCCCCCCTATGCATAGGTTGAAAATTAAGGTGGTTGGTTCATGTAGGAATGAGATCAGGAGAAGCAGGGGCCTTCTTTCTGATTTTTGTGGCTTGGTTTTGGTTGGATTTAGCATCTTCTTCAGGTTGGGAAACTCTCTTGAGGTGGTAATGATGGCTTTACTCATAGGGCACACTATTTGCAGGAGGTTGGGTTTGCAGGTGGATGAAATTGAAATTGATTTAGAGGATTTGGTTAAGATGAAAGAGGGGACTTGTGAGGTTCCTTGGAACCTAAGTTACATAGTCAAAAGATTCTCATTAGAGATAGGACAAGGAAAATTTTCCCATCACATTTAGAGGGAAGCTAATTTTGTTGCTGATGCGCTCGCAAGATTGAGGATATCGAAGGAGCCTCTTGTTATTTATGATAGTATAGGATCACTTACCATGGTTTGTATGACTTTTTCCCAAGGGTATGCCCTCGGCTTACACCACATATGACCCCCTTAAGGGCCCAATGTGATGCTATTTTGTGCCTATGGCCACATCCATCCTTTCATTTTAATAAAAAATAATGATTCAACTACAGAAATACCTTGAAATCAAATTACCAGAAATTATACAAAAACAAAACAACAAAAAAATTCATAAAAACCCATCACAATCATGAATGCCTCATTTTGAAATTAATTTGAAATACTCAAGCATCAAAAGGAATGTTCAGAAAAAGGAAATTGATGGAAGTGCCTATGTTAATGGTGTGTGAACGCAATGAAATGTTATGATAAGAACCAATCCTGAGAGAAAAACTGCACACCCTAACATCAAAAACACACAATCAATCATCACCTCTCCACACCTAGGGATTTTATAGGGGAGAATCCCACCAATAAGAACTATGAAACAAGAGAAGGATATAAGTATAGGGGTAAAACACCCAAAAACTATAAAGATATACCTAGGATACTTATGGGAGAACCAAAGGAGGAAGGAGAACCAAGGGAGAGGGGTGTGTGTGCCCCATTCATGTACAAAAAATGAGAAAGAGGGGGTCAATTTATGGTAGAAACATAAGAGGAGAAAAAAAGGAAATCTATGTTCTTTTAATCTAGGTACGTATTTTGGTTTGGACACATGATTTTCCAAACTGTTCTCAAAACAAGTGCATCGTACTATAAGAAGGGTACATCCACATGGGATAGATGCACTATTTCATAATGTGTGTTCGAAGAGTGAAATTTGGTTCTATCAAAAATTACAAAGACTCTCACATGCTTTCCACATGGGTTCACCTAACCAGGTTCAAGTCGTGCACTATGTCCTAAGCACCACAAAGAGGATGAACTTTTACTCCATTACATCACATGGTTTGAACCAAATCATGTGCATACCATTCCAAGAAAAATATATAAGAAAAAAATAACCTGAAACATACTATTCCTTCACCGACCACAGTATTTCTCTTAAAACCATGCACAATAACCATTCATAGGGAAATGAACCACTAGAATCTTCTAAAACTCAAAATTTTTCAACGAATACACAACCCATACTTCAAACAACAAGATCAAAATGAAGTAAAAAATAAAAAATAAAATAAATAAAAGAAAAATGGGTTTGGTTGGTGATAGTTCAACCCCCCCAAACCTGCTACACATAGAAAGTCACCTATCCAAATGATGAAAAAAACGTGAAACTGAAACTAAATGAATTCAAGTGAAACCAAGATCCTCAGTGTGACCTTTAAACTCTAAAATTCACGCATGACCAACACTGGAGAAAACCACAAGAATATCCTCAGTAGGTATCCACACCATTTAAAATTTTACAAACACAAACTGATATTGGAACTCTGAACATACTGGGATCCCCCTAAAAGAATCTCAAAACAAACATCGATCTAAACCATGATTCATCTTTTCCAATAGGGAAGAACATATCTAAAATAAGCACAACCAAAACAAGAAAACAATGCATAGAAAGGATAACCATTAAATATCCACATATATAAGGCATAATTATATAAAATTATAAGAATGAAAGGCTACCAAAACCCTTAAAATAATAGGTATATCTCAGAAATAAGGAAAAATTCAATAAGAAGAACATAAATTCCCAATGATCAAACATTGGAGGAAAATGATATGCCACTTGTTCCCTCCCCCCTCCCCCCAAATTCCTACCTACATAAGGATCTTCACTTAGAGGCCTATGGTTGAAACCTATTGCATTAAAGAATATAATACCCCAAAATCATGATAATGAGACTTATAAAGGAGACATATTATTCTAGAATTGAAACTTGTAGAACTACTCTAGGTGACCCAAATGGGAACATCACAGACAACCCTCCAAAAGATGACAACAAGATGGATTTTAAGGATCAAACCAACCACACCAGAATTTCATGAGTGAGTAATCCAATGAATGAGAGGTATATAATAAAAAGGAGACTCATGTAGAATGATTTCCTCTAGTACACACTCAAAAATATATAGGGGTCCTTCATGAAAACAAAAAAAAATATTGTATTACCAACTGCTATAGACTACACTCTGGGAACCATCTCGGCTAGAAACGCCTCATCCATGAGCTTCCCAAACAGAACATACCTAGATGAGAGGAATCACTCTTTAATATCTATTAGAAGAATCTATATTAAGACAGTAGCTTTAATATGATCCTTGTATTCTATTTCTAGATAAAAAGAAACCAACCCATTAAAGTGATCAACATAGGACAAAAACTTTTGTTGACCTTACTGAATTCCCATTAGATCTTCCACTTTATTAACCATCAATTCCATAGGTATAAATATCTATTTTAATTCGTTATTAAAAACATCCCTATATATCAAAACGTGGAATGTGGATGGGATGATCTCCTTACATTGATCAAAACCTAGACATTCATATAAACCCTAAATAGCTTGCACCCTCATGGCTTCGGAAGTTTCCAAAGACCTGAAAAAATGTTCGACATTATCAAATCATTCTACAAATTCTATTAGACCATTATCACCACAGAAAACTGAAATCAACAAAGGAGAACTTTACTCTAACACCCCACTGGGAGTTTGGGTAGAGACAACAACTAGATGAGGTTTTCAATAAAACTTGGAGAAAATTTGCATAGAATAGTCTACACAGCACAAAAATAAAAAACCAAATAAACATCAAACAATAATTCAACCCAAAAATGAAATTTTAAACAAAAAAACTCATAATCCAAAAATCACAAAGAATAACCAAAATTCTCTTTCAAAATCCACCATTTCAGTTCCAATTTCAAAATTAATTTACCCTAAGGCCACCTTCCATATACCAAAACTCATTCAAGAATACAACTCAAACACCACATCAAACTTTCAAAACAATACAATATGCCACAAACATTTTAATTTTGATTTTTTTTTCAAAAACAGTTTTTCATTTCAAGATCATCACACACAAACCAAAATCAAGACAAACATAATTCACACTGGAATTCATTGAATGGGGAACTAGTTTCCATGAACAACCTGACCACATGGTTTAGAAAACCATTCCCCAAGAAATAACAAAGAAATAGACGTATCCTGAACCAGATACTCTGTATCCACATGGGTCATTAATCCATGAAATATTACCATGTAGAATGATTTTGTTTCCATTATCTTTCTCCAACCATAGAAACAAACCTAAAAACAATGGTATAATCCTAAAAACCCAAAACAAAAGACATAGATCCCATACTACCATCAGGCATGCGAGGCTCAAGATGAGAAAAAATTCATGAAGCTCTTCCTGCACATACCTCTCAAGTCCCAATATTCCTATCTCTAAACTACATGATGCCTCAAATAACAAAGGGTTTATATGCTACCATTTTGTCAAGAACCCACCCAGGTTGAACCTGAACCAGTAACCTGATCCATCCTATTACAAGTATCAATAAGAATTTCCAATCATCTCGGTATAGTAATTAATGTCATGCATAAATAATAATACACTTGAGAATGTCTTATCCCATAATAAATAGATATAAATTTGGTGAGACATATCACCCAACATAAGACCAAAAAATGCATAACAAATCTAGAAACAACTGATATTGAAAAAAAAAACAAAACCAAAACTGAAAACCAAACTGTAATCAACACAATCTCCATGTTCCCCCTTGGTCTCCACTATCCAAAAAACTATCCCACTCCATAGTATATCTAAAAAAATATGTACCTATAAAATAGTTCGGGTCTACTGACATTGAGTGTAATAAGTAGGGTGTGACCATAAAACAGTTTAGTAGGTATGTACTGTAGAATACAACCATTTCTCTTCTAAAAACCCATAAAATCCAGTTTAAAATACATTTAATAAAATAAGGTTTTTATATTTAAAATAATCAACACCTCTTTTCAGAATTTTCACTTTGAAATAAAAATATGGGTTTTCACTTTAAAACAATTTTTCATTTTTAGACCAATTTTGAAATCCAAATTCCAAGTAAGAGTATGACCCAAATAATGAATAAATAAAAGGAAATTATATAATAAAAACAAGACACAGGTAATATGCAACAAACCATAAATTTTAAAACTATGAAAGTTCAAGGAGGGAATAACAAATAAATAAATAACCACAATGCTGGAAAATAAACCATTTGCATACAAATATGTAATCCTAGGAATTTTCTAAACATCCCTAGAAGAAATCTGTAGAATTACTCAGTGTGTACCCCCATACAAATGTATGGTACAACTCTATAGTTAATAACCAACCTAGCTACACTAAACTAGCCTTACTAGTGGAGAATCCCATATAGCCTTTTCTTTGTCTAGGAGGTTCTAATCCATCCAATCGAGACTACAAAAAAATAATCACATGACCTTCTAGATGAACTCCTAGAATTCAATGATAATGGTATAAATGAATATGAGGAGGTCATCCCATGCTTTCTGTAACTCTCAGTTGCCACCGACAATTCCTTTCCCATTCCCAACACAAACTATGTGTAGGCCCTATCAACATAAGGATAACCATAGGGGTGCATGTATCATTTTAAACCATTGAAAGAGCCAACCAAGCCTAAATGTCATACTAATTTAATTCTACTTTCTCAAACATCATAAGTTACCAACCGAGCCTTAAAATTTAAAATTTTGAAACCATTACCAATAAAAAAACTTTATTACCAAAACCATTTCACAAACCATAGTGAAAAAATCATTCTTACTCAGAAGGTACAAAATGTCCCTTTGAATCAATGAGGTTATAATCATGTTTTTAGATTCCAAATGTTTCAAGCCTTAGAAAACTCATTCATGAATCACATTTAAATTACACGGGACTAAAGGATATTTATAGAACATTATAATTTTTTATGAAATCTATTTGGGATATACAAAGAGATAGAAGGAATAGAAGAAAAGTGTTTTAAAATCTAGGGTTCATGATGGAATGTTTTATGGAATTCCATTTTCATGTGTGTTCCTATCCATAAGTGAAACCCATTCACATATGGGTATTACCAAATCTAGTAGAATATAATTATTGAAAACCACAAAAATAACCATGGTTCCTAATAAAGAATCAAAAATATATTTAAAAAAATTCAAGGATCCACACACTAGCACAAAACTAGAAAATTCACTAAAACCCACACCCAGGGCCCAATTCACTAGTAAACCAATTTCCAAAACCCAACCAAGGCCAAATATGATCCCAAAATACTGAATATTTTTTAAAGACCAATTGAAATTTTATCAAACACCTTACATGCATATACATATAGGAATTATTATAGAAATACTTTGAAAACCAATTTTCATCAATTTTGAAATAGGAAAACACCAAAACAATTAATATGAACACATCACACTTAGGAATAACACATTTAAAAATTAATTATAAATACTCATGCCGCAAATATAACGTTTGGGAATGTAAATGGATTTAAACACCTACCTCAATGATTTTTGAATGAGAAAAAACATCAAGATAAGAAAGAAACAATACCAATAGATAAGCCACACACCCTGACATCATAAAAACACAATCCAACATCACCTATCTAGTCTAAGGGTTATAACAGGAGAGAACCCCATCAAGGAGAACCAATAAACAAGGTAAGGAGAATAGGAGAAGAAGAAAACACTAAAAATCCAAGAAAATTTACTTAAAAATCCTGAAGGAGAACCAAAAGTGGAAGTAGATCCAAGGGGTTGGATTTGAGATCCCCCTTCATGCTCCAACAATGAGAAAGAGGGTATTAGTATCAAGTTAGGGTGAAAAAATAAGAAGGGAAAACATGGAAATCTAGGTTTTTAAGAATATGGGTCAGTTATACAATTTGGATGCTTGGAATTCCATATTATGCACCAACAATGTGCACCCTATAGGAAGAATAATACATCCACATAGGCTTGTCACATAGTTTTAGAAACCATGTTCCAACGGTGAAAATGGGTTTTATAAAAAATGAAGAGCCTATCATACGCTTGCCGCATAGTATCCCGTAACTGTGCGCAAGTCGTGCACCTTGTCCCAGACACCGCCAATAGGATAAATGGTTACTTATTTTCCTCATAAGATTTGGCCCAAACCATGTGAAAACCATTCCAAGAGAACTGTGCAAGAACAAAAATAATTTAAAACACCTTTCTTCTTCACCTGATATATAGTTTCTCCTCAAGCTATGCACACTAACTGTGTGCAGGGCCAAAAACCACCTAACACCTCTATAATTGAAAAATTTTCATCGATAAATCAACCTGGACCTCACTTAAGAAGATCAAACATAAGTGAAAAAATAAATAAATAAATAAATAAATTGAAAATGGGGTTAGGTAATGACAGGAACATTCTATAGTGTCAGAACACATGATCTCTTTATAACTTCATCCCTTGAAATTAATATAAATTAATATACTATAATTCCCATGTCCCTACACTCAAAAAATGACATGAGAAAATAGAATAACACCTCAATTATTTAACGATTCCACCAAACTTTTATGTTTCACTATACCATTTTACCAACTCAATAGTTTTGTGTGTATCTATGCGTACTACTCTAAGATTTCATCATAATAATAACTCATTATTTAATATTATCCATTTTCCAATCATCCCAATGAATCTCAGTATTATATGTTATGTAAAAAACGTTTATCCCAGATTTTTATTGTCCCATACTACTATTAACTTGGTTGATGGCCTCCCAAGTCATCCATTTTTGAATAATAAGAAGGTTCACACTACCTACCAAGTGGTTGAACATATTATAGGAATGTCTAACCCATAGAATCTAGTACTTACATGATGATCACACCCTTAAAAAGGTTCAACTTACTAAAAAACCACCATCTTCTTGGGGGTGTTATATCATCATGAAAATTAATACATAAAAAACACTTAAACAAAACATCACATTTGAAACTCCTCGTAATAATTTATCAAGGATTAAACATCTAAGAGAACTTTATAAACTAGGATTTCACCTACTAAAGTATAAAGTGTACATACTACAATAAGTTCATGCCAAAAATTTCAATATACTTAATTTCCAAACTCTATATCAACATTATATAAGGGAAAAGAGATCCACAGTTTATGTCCATGTTCTTGTTCAAGGAATCTCAAAGAAATATTTAAAATACCATTACATAAGGGATATATTTTAGAAAATCTCAATAAGGTGTTAGGTGTAGGGTATTTAATCAATTAAAATTTATTATAAACACTCAAGGAGCCTCAATTTTAAAAATGATAAGTGCTGGTTAAAATGAAAAACTATACTTGGTTCTTTATTTAAATGATGCTATAATAAAATTTTGGCAATTTATATCATAAATTCCTTCCAAAATTATTTATTTAGCTAAAATATAATCATATTTCTAGTAAATTTTACTTATAAATTCATTTTAACCATTTAATTGAAATAATTGGTTCTACATTGTCTTTTAGTATAAATATAATTTTCCTTGTATAACATGTCATTTCCATAGAGCGAGAGAAGGAAATAATTAGAGCTAATTATCCAATGGAAAATTGAGAGTAATTATAAGAATAAGAAAGGTGTGAATATTAAGATTTCCCACTCAAAATAGATTTAATTATTAAATTAAATCTATTTAAGGTCTAACCAGAAATCACATTATACTAGATAATGTATGGAAACCATTATGGGAAAAACACTTTAAGATTTTGTAGATAATATGGTCTATATAAGAGATAAATCAAAGAAGTCACATCTTGTTGTGGTGTGTCTTAAATAAAAAATAGAAGCAATCAATTAATACTTTATTATGGTTTTATGTCATATAAAAGAGGATAAAAAATATTGAATAATGTTTAAGAACATAGTTAAGGTACAACCAGTTTTTTTTGGAATGACAGTGCTTTGAATATTAGATGTATTAGGAAAACTTATATTGAGGGTAAAATATTGAATTCTAAATATGTTCTATTATTTATGGACTCAAAAATTAATTTTTTTAGTTTTATATTACTTTGTGATGATGGTAATCAAGTTGTTTTATATTGTAATGATTGCATCATCCATAGATCAAAGTATGGAAGAGTTATCACAAAGAGAGAAATAATTAGTGGAAATTTATTTATGAATAGTAATTGAGATGATTCATGTTACTTGAGTCCAAAATATGAGAATAATCTATAGAAAAGAACACTAATACATCATGGTCAAAGGAGGTTGAGAAATATAATAAGAGGATATATAGTTAGGGAATTTACTTAACTAAAGAGAAAAAGAGATGATATTTATGAAACATTTCTAAAAGAGAAAATTATATTTGAAATTAGAAATTCAATCCACTAGGCTACATGAATTGATTCACTAAAATATATGTGATACAACGAGACATCAATATTTATGAGGATATTATTATTTAATCAAATTAATTCAATATTTTACAAAAACTATTAATGTTATGTGTATTAATCATAAATTATAAGTTGTGACGATGTTTAAAAAATTTAGAAGTAATGTTAAAAAATAATTGGGAGGTTACGTAAACATGATAAAAATAGTTAATAGAAAGTAAATTAACTTCAATCCTATTTCTCTAGTAATAATATCAAAAATTAATATAGTGGTCTATATAAACCTCATCAAAATGGAGTTACATAGAGGAAAAATTAAATCTTTTTTAATATGGGAAGAATCATGCTTGTCGAATACAAGGTTCTAAAATTTTTATAGAGAGAAGTTGATAGTAAATTAATGAAAATTTAAATCAATTTCCATTTAAAACACAAAACCAACATGTTAGATTATGAAATTTGGTATAATAATAATGCTACAATAAAGTAATATAAAAATCTTTAAATCATATTCTTTATGAAGATCAAAAGTTTAAATCAAGTAAAATTTCCTAAAATGTTTGAGGAATAAATTTCTACGGTCTATTTATCAAATGGAAGAGGAAATAAATTTTGAAAATAAAGGATACACAAATTGGTTGAGTATTAATATGTGAATATTATTAAAAATAATCCAAATTATAGTATGTATAATAAATTATATTTTAGTGATATAGAATTAGAAGACATTTGATTTCTGGAAAAGTGAGTGAGGAAGAAGCTGGGAATGAACCGGATAATGATGATGTTCATTTAGATTAGGCCAGTGATGATGATGCTTCTTCTAGAGATGATAACTTGAAGCATCATAGGTTTAATAATCATGAGGAACCAGAATATATAATTCTAAATAACAAAGAATTTGTTCAAACTAGAAGAAGTATGGTACTTGAAAACAAAAATACACATATTTCTCATGTTGACCCATAATTTGTTGCTAAGGCTATTGAGCACAAAGAATGGATTGATAAACTGAATGAGGATCTAGATTATATTTAAATGAATTCAATTTGCGATATTTTTCAAAGAATATATTGAAATATTATAATTGTAACCAAGTGGGTGTTCATAGAAACCATTAATGAAAAAGGTTATGTTTCAAAAAACAATGTCATGGTACTATGAAAACGTTATTCTTTGGTTGAAGTGGTTGATTTTGAAGAGAAATTTTTTCCTATTTCAAGACCCGAATCCATAACAATGTTACTAGTTATTTCAGCTCATAAGAATTATCAAATATTCCAAAATGAATTTAAAGACTATTTTCTTGAATTAATATCATGAAGAATAAGTCTATATTGAATAAATATATGGTATTGTTCTTTATAGTTATAGAGCTATTATTAGTTTGAGATCCCTGAGAGGGGGAGGGATGAATAAATTATCCATTTTATTTTTACAAATTATTTTTTTCCAATTCATCCTTTCTGGATAGATAAATCCTTGATCCATTCTTCTTATGTTACTCAGTCTCCATTTTAATATTACAGTAAAATAAAGGCACCCAATACAAGGATTTTTACAAGGATCCATACTAAAACCTACTACTTACAGGATCAATCTATGGTTAATTTATGGATTTTATTATCATTGTAAATATAATTGATTACAAATTTCTATAACTATCATACAATGTTAGACTGTTCAACCCATTCCCTATAATGTATTTATGGAATTATTTATAATGGTTCAAGAAGTATTAAATGAAATTTTTATACTAGAACCACTAGCTCTATAGTGATATTGATGGTTGATCCATTTTTAGTGTAATACTTTAATCTTCCTTCACAATGTTGTGGGATAAAACATTCCTTTGTAGTCACTTGATATCTTCAGCAATGATGGTTTTGAAAATTCTATTCAAATGCTTGGGTTCATGTGATCAACTTCTAGAAGGATCAACCAGGCTTTGGCTTTTTATCTCTTCAATACGAGAATGTTTTTGAGTATTAAGCCTCAATAGATATTGAAATATTATGTCACACTAATTTCTCGTCACCTACATGAACATATTAATAAGAAATAGGGCACTTCATGGGTCTAAATAATTTGTTAATAAATAAGAAAATTAGTTCTCCTTCATCAAATATAATACCAAAATAATTATTAGATATTTATATTAATAATTTATACACCCAAAGACCATGGGTATTATTTCACTAATTCATATCATTTGAATACCCTATAAATTATGGGTATTATTTCCTTCTTAATGGATAACATCTCAAATTACCATATGGGTATTTAACTTCTTATTCTTCACATGGGTATATATTCACCCATATCTCATTCCTAACACCCAAGGGATTCATGAATTATTCTTCTTATAATGAAACATTTGTGAATATACATAGATCATATACCATGCATGCATGCATGGATGCATGCTCATTCTATCTTCATGTACAACATCTCAGTCCTTCACGTGGTAAAACAAATACCTATGGATCACCCTAGATTTTAGACACCCAAATAAATCAGGTTAACTTTCCTTATAAACATGGGATATTCATATTTAAATACCCAATATTCATATAATCATCAATTGTGTCTCACTTTGTCTATATGATATTTCATGCACCTCATTTAGAGGACTGAAGACTCAGGCTTCTTCTATTTCTTTACGCATAAATGAATATCACATGGACTCATGAAACAAAAATATTCATTCAATTTTTAAGAATGTGATGTGAAGATTCATGCATTCCTTATTCCAATATAACCTATAAAACAATCTGAGCATTAACTCTTCAAGGATAATATGCTTCATTCAAAGATTATCATGGCTTGAGGTTCACTGGAAGTGCATGTATTTCATGTAAGGAATGATCTGACGACTCTCCTCGATATCATAAATCCAACTGTCCCTTCAAAAATGTATAATAGTGAATTTTTATTGTCTTATGAAGCTCATCCATAATTTTTTTGTCTCAAAAATGGGATATAAACACACTCCATGAAGAAGCCTCCAATCATAGAGGAGGTAGATGATGATTGTGGGATCGATTGGATGGTCCAGATCAAAGAGATCAGAAATTATGCATTATTTCTACCCTTTATAAAGAATGATGATTTTTTATCTTCTTTAATCCCATATAAAACATTCCATGTTGCTCTCCTTTAGTTTATTACTCAACTACCACCATCAGTTATACAAATTCCCCCCTAGAACTGCCCCATGCCAACACCCCTTGCCTCTATTCATCCCTTCATGATAGAACTACCACTGATCCTATATTATTTATATGGGTGCACTCTCCTATTACACCCTCATGTTGGACCAAGGTTGGTTCCCTTAGGCATCATCAACTTTGGTCCCACATGTTCCCACCTTCGAGCCTTGGCCTTTGATGTTTGTGGGTTGGCCTATTTTTTATATAAGGCCAAAAATAAGACTTAGTAAAAATTTATAACTATAGAATAAATTAAATTCCTTTCCTTCCTCAATAACAATTCCATGCTATATTCTTCTGAAACTAATTTTATTAATACTAACTTATTATTTATAAATTTATATATATGAACTTATATTTTTTCCTGGTTTTCATCAATTCAACGTCCTCATTAATTTCATAATCAATTTGGATTTCAACTATTATTCATGGTATCTTTAATTCCCAATGGAAAAAAATATTTTCATGGTATTTACATGTTTTAGGCATTGTGAATACTCCTTAGAACATGTCTTGAAGTAACAACGATCAATAAAAACAATCATAAGAGTTAAAACTACATAGATAATTGTTCAAGTGTGACATCCAATTCCATTAAATTAATATATAAAAAGTTTCCACTAATCACAACTTAATACACCAATAAATAATTAATTATTGAAGACAAATTAAATATAGGCTCAATAATCACACCATTTGTATATATGGACACATATAATTCAAGTCAATATCTGGTTTGATGCTTCTTACCTTGCTTGAAATCAAATGAAATAGATAAGTGGGATCTCCATATCTCATTTTAAAAAATGAGATCTTTTCATTTATACAAAAATTAAATGATCACTTAAAAGAGAGGAATTATCTATCATGATGATCTTAAAAAAGAGTCTTTAGTAAAAAAAATTTAAGTTGACGTGGACTAACCTGGTTTAGAGGGAAAGAGAGATGTAACCATGCTACACATTGTTGTCCATAAATTATAATGAATGTGAAATCATGCTCATTTCTCAATTTTCATGTTAGGGGATGAAATAAATCATATATAACATTAAAATACTCAATCATTTACATACTTAAACAACCACATCAAAAAATTCAAGTGTAAAAGATAAATCTCCCACTTTGTATAATTTTTCATCAACCATGTGTAACCCCTTAATTGATATTTTTAATAAAATTAATAATGATTGTAAAATTTTGATTGGAATACCTTAATGATAAATTTTAAATCTGTATCATGGCTTTTAGAATTCATTCTCATGGTCTCTCGCCATTAACGGATGTCCTCCGTCATCATAATAGAAATTAATGTACTCCAGGATGCGAAACACATCTTCTTCAATTCTCTTCATGTTTTCTTATACCATATAAAATAACAGGGATTAATGAGGAACCACTTTTTCCATTAAGAGTAACATTCGGGATAAAAATTGACTCTCATCTTAGGCCATTATTTTCTCATAATATCATTTTTTTTCATTTCTGTGAAGTCTCCTTTTCCATTGTAGTTATTTCAATACATTAGATATCAAGTTCTTGTTTTCTATATTCAACATGAACATTGGTGTTGTTAGAATATTAATAAAATTAATTTAATTATGTACATACCTCTTGCACCATCCAAAAATCTTTTTGTGAAAAAATATTTGTAATTTTTTGAAAACCTCTAATAAAAGATAAATTCTTATTCATGTGAAATATTATGTTTTCCATTTCCATTTACTCTATCTAATTCTTAAATTTCATCCTTTTCAATTCACTATCATCTTAAAATTTATCAGGAAAAATAAATAAGAATTCATTATTAACATATTCTATCCTTGATATTCCAAATGGGTAATTAAATGTTTTTTAGTTACCTTTATTTGGTAACATATCAAAATATTCTTCATTAATATCTTTAATTAGTCATATTTTCTATTTTCCTTACTGGAATGATTCTTTCCTTGAATTCATTATGATTTTATTCATTTCTATGTCATGTTTTTAGTTTTCCTTTATGTGACATATCATTCCAAAATAGAAGAATATTTTCTTGGTTGAAATGATATTCTTGTAATCCATCTATTCCGTATTACTGGTTGTATCATTATTCCTAGATTTCTTGACTACTTCATTTTTTCCCAATGTTAACATATCAAATTCATTCATACCTTCTACCCTGTTATTATGGTATTATTTTCATATCAAGATATTATTTTTGTATGATTGGTACAGACCTTCACAAACCAAAACAATGACCACTTCTGTTGCAATACTCATATAAATTGGCATGATCTTCATATATATTATTGAAAGAATGATTCCTTTCCTATGAACTATTTTTATTTTTTGCAGGTTTCTTCTTATCTTTATCATTGATCAACCTAAAAACAGACATTTTATAATTTTCATACGATGAAATATTATACCAATAATTTATTTCTAAATGAAAAAACATCCATCAACACCAATAGTATCCAAAAAATCTTAATTTCTTCTTTTATGAAACATTATAGTTGTTTTTAATATATTTCAGATTTTTTACAATATAATTATTTTGAACTTTATTTTGGGAATATGAATTCCTAAAATTACTCATGTCTATCTTTGATCATATAGAGGATTTTTAAGAATCATTTTTTTCCTATGAATGTCCATATTTTAAAATTTAATCTATCCTAGTATTAAAAACAACATTATTAATTATAGATTTATCAAGAAAAAGGATTACATCTTTCAAGGATCCTTCAGTAAATTTATAATTAGATAATCTCAAGATCTTATTTCCACCAGAATGAGTATTTTTAGAAAACATCCTATAATATGATGAATTCATAGAAGTAATTCTTTTATCAATATCTTGGGAAGTCCTAGCTCATGTCTTTTCCAATTTTCTTAGTTACATTTCTAATTCAAGAAATTTTATATTGAGATTGTTCTTCTTATATTAAATTTGTTTAATGCTTTCGTCCCACTAAACCTTCAACTTCTGAATCTCATAATTAATTGCATAATATTTATTTCTATTATCTTTTTCTATAATGGTTTTTTGATTTTTAGTCAAACCTTTATCCTATGGCTCATTCCATGTTGACGATTTATCATCAACTTCTCTACTTATCATATTTATCTTATTTGAATAGTCAAATGAAAAATTTCCAATTTTCTAGTAGATAATTTTTTTAAAAAGAATTAAACCTTTAAATTATCCTTCTCCTCTTTTATTAACTTAAATAAATCTCTTCATCATAAGTCTTAAATAAATATTAGATCATTTCATAGGAAACCTTCACTCTGATACCACTTGAAGAGCCTAGTATAGTGTGAGATAATTGAGTGGGGGAGGGGGTGGATCAGTGATACCTTTTATTTTTAAAAATAGTTCTTTTTCAATTGAACCTCTGTGGGTAGATAATGCCTCGATCCATTATTCTTGTGTCAATTAGCCACCATTCGAATAATGTTGTAAAATAAATGCACCCGAAATAAGGATTTTTACATGGTTCAGTAATAATACATACTCTATTGAGTGATCAAACTATGTTTTATTCATAGATTATCTTATCATTATAAATTTCAATGATAAAAATTTCCTATAACTAGCATATAATGTTAGACATGTTAATCAATACCCTATAAAGGATTCATGTAATTATTTATACTAGTAAAACCATTATTCAATTCAGTGTTTTATACTAGAACTATCAGTTCTTCAATTATATTGTATTTTGATATTCTATTGGATGATATTTCATCTTCCTCCACAAGAATTATGTATCAAAATTTCATTCGTACTTCCTCAAGATCATTAGCAATGATTTAATTGAGACTTCTCTTCAAATGATTGGGTTCATGTGCTCATATTATTAATGGATTAAATCAGTTTTCGATCCTTATCTCTTAAATAACATGATGTATCGGTATCTTGATCTTCAACATATATTGTAATATTGTGTCACATAACCTTCTCATCACCTCAATGCACAACTTTATAAACAAATATGTTGGTACAAGGGTCTCAATAATTCAATGATTTAAATTTTCTATTTAAATCCTCATTTTAATGTGTTAATAAATAAACACATTTCTTATCCTTCTTGAAATATAAATACCCAAATGATTCTTAGGTATTTATATTACTCATTTAAATACCCCAATGACTATGGGTATTATTTATCTTATTCATCTCAATTAAGTACCACAAAAATCATGGGTATTATTTCCTTTTTAATAAATAGTATCTCTAATACCCATATAGGTATTTAACTTCTTCTTCTTCACATGGGTAAGTATTAAACCATGACTAATTTCTAACTCTCAAGGTACTTGGGTATTCTTCTTCTTCTCCCACAACATTGGTGAACAACCACGCCTCACCTAGCATGCATGCATGCTCATGATGTCTTCATGTATAGCATCTAAATCCTACACATGGTATAAAAAATACCAATGAAAGATCCTTTATTTTGAACACCCAAAGGAATTAGGTTTTATTTTCTTCATCACACTGGATATTCATAATTTTATACACAAATTTCTATCTCATCATCAATAGTGGCTCAAACTATCTACATGAAATTTTATAAACCTCATTTAATATCCCAAGGACATAGGATCCCTTTAGTTCTTCATGTATAAATGAATATCATGTAACCTCATGAACTCAAAATATTAATTTTTTTTCATGCATGTAATGTGGAGTTCAAATCATGCCTTATTCCGGTCGAACCAATAAAAAATCACAACATTAACTTGTTCAAGAGGTTATTTTTCATCTGATGAATATCATGGATTAGGCCTAACTAAGAATACATGTATTTCATGAATTGGATGTTCTTCAGAATCTCATGGATATCAAAAAATTGACTCAACCATAAAAGGTATATAAGTGGTAATTTTTTGGTATGAGGAAGCTCATTCATGATTGTTGTGGCACAAAAATTGTGGAGGAACCTACCGCATGCAGAAGCCTTTGATCATGGAGGAGGAAGATAAAGATTGCAGGATCAATCGCATGGTCTAGATCAAATAGAATGGAAAACACATGTTATGTATGAACTTTTTAATGATATATGAATAGTGTGGGATTCTTTTGTCTCACATCGAACATCCCACACTGATCCACTTCATTTTTTACTCAACTACCGCCATTAGTTCTGCAAAAGTACTGACCCCCCTCATTATTCCGTGATGGTTCCCCTTGCCTCTATGTCGTACAACATAGTGGCTCCTCCATTTCTCTTATAGGATCTATATGGTTTCACTCTCCTCTTATACCCCCATGATATCCTGTTGCTGGTTCACTTGGGTGTGGTCAACATTGGTCCCACATGTTCCCTCAGTCGAACCTTCGCCTTAGCTGGTAGTGGGATGGCCTTTTTTTATATAAGACCATAAATAATACTAAAAAATGATATTTATAGAATAAATTAAATTCCTAGCCATCCTTCATAACAATACATTCCAAATGCTTCTTAAACTATTTTTATTCTTCCTAAATTATTCTTCAAGAAAAATATATATAAACTTCTATTTTTGTATAGTTTTTTTTAATTTAACAGCCTCATGCATTTCTTCTTCAATATAATTTCAACAATTATGAAAGAAAATTTTAATAAACCATTGAATTAAATATTTTTATCGTTATCATTTTTTTATTCATTGTGAAAACTTCTTAACACATTTATTAAAGCAATAAATATATGCAAAAACAACCTTTAGAGTTAAACTACCTAGAGAATTTATTAAGCATGAAATCTAATTATATTAAATAAATCCATAATAATTCTCCAAGAATATTCACTTCATTCACCAACACATATTGACTTTTTAAAGAAGAAAAATGAGACTTAGGCTCAACAATAGTGATGGAACTATGGTTTGTAGGCTAAATAAAGCTCTAAATGGTCTAACATAATCCCCTATAGTCTCATATTCATAGCTCGATAGCTACCTAGGAGATATGAAATTCACTAAATAAGAATTTTAAATTTATTTTTATGTGAATGAGATGAGAACATGTAATATTATTTTCAAAATTAATCTTGATGATGTCATTATATAATAGATAAAGAGTATGCCCAGGAAGAGTTTTCATGGAAGACAACAAGGAACACTAAAGTGTTTATTCATGGAGAGATGAATTTATATATGTGATTGTAGGTTATTATGAAAGAAGAATTCATTTTTCTATCCCAAAAATATGCCAATGAATATTTGAAAAATTTTGGCATGGAATATTCTAAAAGGGTGTCTACACCCTTATAAGTTGGGGTGAAGCTGAGCAAGTACATTGGACAAAAAATCTAAATCAAAAAGAATTTATAAGGATAATTAGAAATTTTCTTCATCTCACTACATCAAGACCTGAAAATGTCTATGTAGTGACATTGTGTTCAAGGTATTGAAGTTATCCAAAAGAATTTCATTTAAGGGATTCCAATATAGTTCTTTAGTAAATAAAATGGAAAATTATTTTTGTTTTAATGAATAGAAGTTGTGGGAACTAAAATATCTCTAAATAAAATAATAACAATTGGGATGCAGACTCTAATGAATTTAAATCTACATCAGGTGGTATATTCTTTTTGGGAGAAATCTATGTGAGTTGGAATATAAATCAGAAAATATCAACAACATTAATCACTACATAGGATGAGAATATGGATTATATATATATGATTTTATAAAAATGATATATATAAGAGATCCATCATAATATTTAAAGGATATAATTGAGAATCCGTTGAGAATTTTGTATGATAATCAAAGTGAAACTGATCTTTCTAATCATAGAGTGTATCACTTTTAATTTGAGAACATTCACTTCATGAATCATTTAATCAAAGAGAAGGTTGAAAATGTATATATGAGGATGAAATTAATTAATATAAGTGATCAAAGTGTTGATATTATCACCAAGGCCATACCCAAGTATAAATTATAAGAACTGGGGGTGAATATACTTGTTAGGATTATACATATCAATTGAGAAACTATAAAGATACCCCTATTTGTTTTGATTGTATTTTTAAATGGGGTTAAATGTACAAAAATCATGGTCAATATTGTTTTGAATCCAAATATGGTATACTTTCACAATGGGTGAGTGATTGTATAGATTTGTGAGGAGAGAATCAAAATCATTTATCCATAAAATTCTTATCATTGAGGGATTGGAATCTATTTTAAATATTTCTTTAACCTATAATTAGATTTCAGGATATTTATATGTAAGAAATTATATTATTTGATGAAATATGGAGTGAGATGTTAGGGTTGATGAAAATACAAAGGGAGAGAATGAAGAACACGTGGAATTTCATTGGTTGTATTGTATTTGTTTTAAAATATTTAAAATAATCATTTAATGTTGTTGATAAAGTTATTAATTTGTGGAAAAAGATTTTTACTTGATTTAAGATATCTGAAGGTGCATGAAGTTGATTTTAGAACCCTAGAAATATGTTTTGAAATTTGCAGATTTTAAGGAAATTGGGAAATAAGAAACCTCATGGGATGGTTGCACAACCTGATATATAAATATTTTCATAGTAAATATGTAATTTTTTCTTGAAATTAGAATATTAGGGAAGGAATTTGACTTACATTGTGATGTGTAAACTATGTCATATGGTATGTCAGATCTTTTATTGATAAATAATACCGCCTTGTTCACATGTAATATGTTTTAAAAAACATATAATGAAATGTAGAAAAGGGAAAACTCTAACACTAACTTATAATAAATTTTATGTATAAGTATGATATTTATTGAAGTATGTGTTGGAATGTGGAAAATTACTGATCGTATAATGATACATAATATTTGTTGGAGTATGTATAAGATATTTTTTACAATGTCCATTATAATAAGGAAAAGGTAAAAAAAACCTACATCCATATGTAATAGTTCACTATAATATATGTAAGATACATAATATAGTTGATAAATAATTTTTACTAAGGTAAAAAACATAGGTTGGTATGTAAGGTATACCTGTAACACCCTGATAATTTGTCAAATTATATTTCGAACTAATTTATTTATTCTGATATATTGCATTTCACACAAAGTTTTATATAGTATGTTCTTTATATACATACATTAGACATAAGACTTTCTGGTTTTATAAACAAAACCAAGTTTATCTTTCACTAAACATGACACTTGAATTATCTTGTGGTACATGCAACATTGAGTTAGCTTGCGTTCCATGCAAGACTGAGTTTTGCAGCCTTCTAATGGAGAACATGTTTTAAAACAAAATTTTGATACTTTTATAAATTTTAATTTTAAAAATTAACAACATTATTGAATTCATAATGTTTAAATTATCTTAGGATTAATTGTTGGTATTTTTCTGAGAAGCTTCATTTTTTATGAATAGTGAGAAATACTGCATTTTAGTTAAAACCAACTTTTCATTTAAATATATATTAATGTTAAATTATTTTTTAAATTGGTTGATAAGGTCATAATATATCAATTATAAATATATTAATCCAATGTAGTTAATTGGAATATTTTTTATATTGAAATTAGATATAAACACTTGTTGAACTTTTGAATATTTTTACTTTAAAAACTCGCTTTCTCATAACGTCTCTAGGATTTGCACTAAAATTAATTTTCCTACATATGTGATTTGAATTTTCAAAAAATTACATACATTTTTGACATAAGTCTAATATTTTTATTATATTAATATCAGATAAATTTTTGCCCAAAAATAATAGTGAAAGTGATTAAAATTAATTACAGCGATTAAGGTAAAATTAAGCTTAATAAGGGACTAAACCTTAATATTATGGGCCGAGATGACCTGGAAACATGTAAAAAAGACATTGGCTATAACTATTTTGACCAAATCCCCTATTGGATAGAATTTTATGTTTTTTGTGATATTATTAAATGAAATTCTTTTATATAATGTTAAGTAAGGAAAATAGACAAATAGGGAACTTTCCTGACCTTTAACATTTATAAAACATTGAGATATGTAAGAAATATCATATTTTTGGTTATACAAATAATTTTTAAATATAAATTGATATTTTTTATTACTATAATTTATCATTTATTTTTAAATATTATTTAGTTACTTTAAATGATTAAGAAACGTCAATGTAGTAATTATTTAGTTAATAATTAACTAAAATAAATTATACTATAACTATTAAATGAGAAGTAATTTGATTAAAATATTGTATTTAATTTTTTTAGATGAATATATCATTTCACATTTTTTTAAACCTAATATACTAAAATTAAAATATTGTTTTGATATATTAAAATTAAAATTAAATAAATAATGTCAAACTTGACATTCATGTTATTTTACAACAAATGATAGTTTATTAAATGATTTAAAATTAATAAAAATATTGTACTCTTCCATGTGATTTTTAAGTGTTAATAAAGGTTTAATATGTTCTATTAATGGACCAAATTACCTTTTATAATTAAAATTTTGACCCATGGATTTTAAAAACATTGTTAGCATGGTCTGGGCTTAAGTTGTGTTTTAGCGCATCACATGCACTTGTTTTAAAATTAATTTCCAAAAAACAATGGATTTTTTTTATTTTCAAAATATGATATAATATTAATAAATCAGGGTCTCTATATTTTCTAATAATCCTCACTTTATTTTAGTCATAATGCCTAAATAAGTTAGGTTAAAAATATATTTGCCTTAATAAAAACCAAAATGATAAAATTGGGGAATCATAGAAGTTAAAAAACCAAATTATTAAAATGAACATATTTTAATGTGTTTGAGGTTTCTATAAACAATTATTTTTTATTATGGAGGCACATTATCTAAATTATATATCCCATTAATGAATACCTTTTTGTATTTAAAAGAGTACCACTCATCCTTCACTATGAAAAAGAATGAACTCTCCTCATTATTCACACCTCTCAAACCACGTAGTTTCTGGAAAGATATACCAAATAAACTTCTCAAAATCCCTCCCTTTATTTTTGAATCCACCTTTTGGGCATAAATTAATCCATGGAATCCCTTTGGTGAAAACAAAAAAAAGTTACCCAAAGAAGAGGTAACATCCATCCTCAAGCTCCTTTATATAATATTCATTCTCCAACACCTTGAATATCCTTATTCTATGAATAAAATGAAACACCAATATCCAAAATATACTGAGTTGTTTTTATGAAAAGGGTTTAAAATATACATACACACTTCCATCAAATTGGTAACGAACATAATGTTTATGTGTACAGTTATTTACCACCTCACAAAATAATGATTGTTCATTTTTCATTTACCATATTTCATGGTTGTGAATTATGATGGAAATTCTGTTTATATATTTTGTATATATTATATTTACTATGTGTTTATGATTATTTAATTCGTTTATAACATATATCTTTATACTTTTCATTTTTTAAATATGATAATTTCATTTGAGGAAGTGCGGACTACTGCCCCCTCAAAGTGATGTGGTTTATTCACATTCTACAAGGAATGTATTAAGGATGTGTTTAGTGAACTTATATGATATATGATAAAATAATTATAATTTAATAATGATATTATATATATATATATATATTTCATTTAATTTATTTCTTTCAATACAATAATTAAATGGAAACAACATTCATGCGTGCATATGACTTATCATCTCCTTGAACGATGTATTCCATTTCATAATACTATTTTATATAGATTATTATAATAAAAATATACTGAATATAAATGATATTTATATCATGGTTTACATTCTGAAAATCATGATATTAGTATAAGGACCAAAGATTGGACAAATTAATACACATGCGAAAACAAAGATTATATTACATGAAGCGAAACCTTAACATAGAATTGTAAATAAGAGAGTAATATAAAGTCATAATCGAACCATATATGGTATTAGAAATAATATATTCGTTCTATGATAGATTTATAATAAACTTTTATTTTTTATGCAAGAGGTTTGATTGAATGTGTTGAGAGTCAAGACACAAGGTAATGGGATTTCATCTCACTTTTTATTTTCAAAAGATACATGCCTTAATAAAAAATAATTTTGTTTGTGTGGTGGGTAAAAAAATTAAGGATGTATTATATTTTTCTTTTACATTTTTTTATTTTTATTTACATATCAATTTTAGGATATTTATTTCATGAGTTTATGTTTCAAAAAATTTTAAATTGGTAAAGTAACATTGTCTCAATTTTCCTTTGTTGAGACACATCCCAATTAATGCACCTATATTTTTATATGAGGTGTATATACTTCATTTTTACATGCCATATCATTAATATAATTATCTTCATGATATTTTAGGCTTCATGTAATGATATTATTTCATCATAAATTAATTTTACCAAAATGGTAATAGTTTCTTTCCAAAATCGTATTGTTTATCGAGATTGTTTATGATTATGCTTCCATATATGAAATTATATGATCCATATCTCAAAAACTATAATTAATTTTATTACCCTATTTATATTAATTTTATATCCATGGAATGGTTACATTTTTTTACTCTATGGTAGTTGTGATAATTAATAAAAAAATTATAAATATCTGAACATACCTCTTTTTTCAGTCAAAAAAATATGTTCCTTCAAAACCATGACTTAAAATAAAAATGATTTCAAAAATATTTTACTTTTATAATATGATGTTAGAGGAACTTTTTAGCCATATTTTACCTTTCAAAAAATGGTTTTATAAGTAATCTTTTTGTCATTTTTTGATCAAGACACCTTTTTGAACATTTAAGGTACAAAATGGAATTTTTGGTATGTACGGATATACCCACCGTTATGACCGTAATTTCCTTAAATATTATATTTTAAGTTTACATTTTTATTTTTAATTAAATTTTTTACTAATAGTCTATACATTAATTTTTTTTAATTTCGTTTTCAATTAAAAACGTTTTCAAAAAACATTTATTTTTAAAAAGGTATTTTAAACATTTTCAACCCTTCTTCATAAGTTTTCAATGTATTTTCAATGTAATTATTTTTAAAAAAAATCAAGTTTATTTTAAATATTTTTAGGAAAAGTGGTTTTCTGATATATTCCATTCATATTATTTCTCTGAATGGTTTATGTTTTGATAGCATGATGTTTATGAAAACCATTTCTCTTTCATGGGTTATATGTTTATGAAACGCATTTCTCATTCAGAGGTTATATTCTTGTGGAACCCAAATATTTTCATGGGTTATTCTTCTATGAAATTGTTATGAAGGCTATTTATTTTATATAGGTTATTACTTAATGAAAGGATAATGACACCCATTTTATTTCATGGGTTGTGATTTGATTTTTTTAAAACACATCTCTTTTCATTTGTCATGAAATAATAATTTTTTTGTGGAACATGTATGTATGATTTTATTATGTGATTTTCGGGTCATATATCTCCCTCCAATGCATTTGGTAATGATAAATGTTTTGTGATATCAATGTATTGGTGATTTAAAACATCGCTAAATATACCATGTTTTGTTTGTGATGGTTTAAAAATCACTATATTATGATGTTGTTTTTGTGTGGTGGTTAAAACCAATGTTAAATATGACATAAAATTATTTAGTGGGGATTTTTTCATTTTAGTAGAGGTTCTATGACCAAAAAATGTTTTTGATTTCACAACGGTTTTAACCGCCACTTCATAGCTGGCATTTTTTTATCATAAAACAACTGATAAAATGAATAAAGACTCTAAAAAATATTAGTTATTGGATCAAAATATATTTTTTATTTAGTGGAATTTATAACAGCCCCAAAAACCTTGTCATTGTTTTTTATAAAACCACTGCTAAAACTAAGAAAATCGTCGCTAAATATATGTTCTACGACACTTTTAAAAAACCTTTTCTAAATTGAAGGAACCATCATGTGTTAAATTCCAACACAAAATGTAGAGGTAGTTTTTTGGAACCATCACAAAAACATTTAGCAGTGGTTTAAACCACCACCAAAACAAAAAATAACCACCATAAAAAGGTGATTTCGTGTAGTGAAACAAATCTCTACATTGGTGTTTATTAAAAATATTAAATAACTAAGACATATATAAAAATTAATGGTAAATTATTATAATAAAAATAAATCATTTATATTTAAAAAGGATATGTGTAACAAAAAATATAATTTTTTTCATATCTCAAAGTTTTATAAATTTTAATTGTATGGAAAGTTCCCCTTTTTCATTTTTATTTACTTAACATTTTATAGAGGGAAATTATATTTAATAATATCCCAATAATACATAAAATTAAATAAAATATGGTATGATGATGAAATATTGGAATAAAATGGATTTTAGATATGGTTTCATGTTATTTTGGGCATTAATATTAAGGTTTAGTCTCATACTAAGCTAAATTTTACCTTAATCATCATAATTATTTTTAACAACTTTCAGTAATATTATAGGTAAGAAATTAAGTATATATTAATAGACCATAAATATTAATCTTACTAAAATCTTGTATGTTCATATTTCAAAATTAAAGTCACATAAGTGAGAAAATTATGTACAATGCTAATCCCACAAGTGTGGTGATAAAACATATTTTTAAAGTAAAAATGTTCAAAAGTTCAATAAGTTTTTGTTATAATTTCAATATAATGAAATGTATTGGATTAATATATTTATAATTTTTTTATTATGACTTTAGAAACCAATTTAAAATATAATTTAACATTAATACGTTTTTAAATGGAAAGGATATTTTTAACTAAAATGGAGTATTTTTCACTATTCATCAAAAAATAAGTTTCTTAGAGAAATCCCAAAAACTAACCCTATGATAATTTTGACATCATGAATTAAAAAATGATTTTAATTTTTAAAAATAAATTTCTTAAATGTATCAAAATATAGTTTTAAAATAGGTTCTCTTTTAAAAGGCGGTAAAGATCATCATTTATGTAATGTAAGCTAACTCAGTGTTACGTGTATCACAAGCTAATATAAGTGTTGCATGAAGTGAAATATGAACTTGGTTATTCATATAAAACAATCCAAATATATTTATATTATTTTTATATAATGAAAATACTATATAAATTGTTGTGTGAAGTTAAATATATTAAAAATATTAATTTAATTTAAAATTAATTCCATAAAATATTTTGGTGTTACATTATACCCCCCGTTAAAATGAATTTATACCTAAAAATTTATTCTAGGTTATAAAAGGTTTAAGAAATATATTTTCCTTTTACAGAAACCCACATCGTAAAAATAAACACAATAACATTCTTAAAAAAATAAAGTTGGAACTTTAACAGGTACCCAAAGTAACTCATAACTAGATTCCCACACATGAGAACTTAAGTTGGAAGTGAAAACAAAGAAATGAAAGAGGAATATAACCATCAAGTTCTGATGAATAGTGATATAGAACAAGGTAAGGATAATGTTAACAGTCACAAAGCCATAAATATCTGATAACCTATGGAATTTTCTGATTCATTGGAAATAATGGTTCTCGGATAACAATTTTGATTTAAAGATATTTTTTCCTAATGTTTATGAAAATTAAAAAAAATATACAATATGAATATCATTCAATTTTTTATGTACAATATTCCCCTTTGGATTTTTCTTGATCAATTCAAACTCCTTCTCTTACTAAATGTGAATATATCATTCATAAATAACTAACAGATCATGAGATCCTTATATAGAATGATAGGTCATTCCAACTATATTTATCACAACTAATTATTAACACAAGTTATTAAACATTCCGTTATACTCATGTGGTGAGATAATACTTTAATCTTATAAAATTCATCTAAATTATAACTCAAATTTTACTTAAATGGTTAACCTTATAACCTTTATAAAATATAAAAGTCTAAAACTTTAAAAATAAGGTCATGAAATTTTATTAACATCGATCCCCCATATATCACAAATTATATCTTTTTGTAATTTTCCAAACATGTGAATACACTCATTTAAAATTCACTTCAAACATATTAATAACCTAAATTAATATAAATTGTTTTAGGAAACCAACATTCTTCATTATTTCAATGGTTACTGGATAAATTATTTAAATCCAAGAAATTGAAAACTTCATCCTTGATGCCCTAGACCACTTTATAAATAATCAGTTCTAGGGTTATCTATACCATCCAATTCACTTATTCATATCCAACATATCTTTATCTAAACGTCATTATCTTAATTTTAGTCCTTAATTAAGGGTTACATTCCCTTAATCAAAATATCACATTTTTCCTTTTCCATGTCTTCATTTCCATTCAGCAAGTACTTTTAAATCACTAAAGAAAAATTATACTGAAAATACATAAATAATTTATGATTCATATAAAAAAATATTTTACTTCTAAAACTTAAATACTTCATTCATCCAACCTTATTCTTAAAACATTACATAGGCTTCGTAAACTTATTCCTTAATACCCATTTCTTAGAATATGAATTATGAATCATGACTTAGGGTTCCTACAACTCAATATAATAAGGATTCTTATGTTTAACGTTAACAATACTAGAATAACATCACTTACCTTTCATATTCCATTTTTAGTCACTTTATCTTTAGAAGTATATCCAATACTCAAAACACCTTCCTATTTCTCTCTATGAGATTTTTACTTGGGAAATTGATTCAAATAATTCCCATACATTTCAAATTTTAAAAATTAAATGTTAACCATGTTCCATTGACTAAAACTATAATTCATTGTGTGAAAAAATTTATAATAATGGAAAATAACATAATCCTAAGAATTAACTTATAATATTTCTATGTTATGACATATTATTTAATCTATGACACCCTTATTTTTATGATAGGTTATTCATTGTAATATCATTTTTAAATCCTTTAAGATTTTTCATGAATATTTTGTGAATTCCCAAAGTATAGCCCCTGGGAGTTTCAAACAAGGTGTGTAGTAAGGACCATTTTCATGTACCAAGTTATGCTGAGTCAGGCCCAACACACATTGTTAGAGTTGGTACTCATATGTAAATATAAGCTATAAAAACATCCACTTTTAGCATCCAAAAAAATGATATATTTCTTTGATACCACTCAATCTATCCTTTACCAAGATTCTAGGATATTTTCCTAAATGTTAACTCATCCTTATACTTATCCTTATAGATATCCTTTGATATATCCTTCAAAATAAATCTTAATATCTCATAATAGTTTTCTCATCCTTGTGCCCAAAGGTTTACTGAACCTTTTATATGATACCAACTATTAAAACCCAATTTTGATATACATATACATTATATCACTTTTTCAGAATACTTAATACATAAAAAAAGAGTCCCAAAGAATGTTTCAGTTTTGTTCCTTCGGAAACATTGTAATGTAAATAATGGTATATAAGTGAGCTATAATACCTCCCACTAGGTTATTCTTGACTATCCACCTTATTAGACACATCCAAAATAATACATATATTCATTAATTGAGGAAGGAAACATATGAAGGGGTGAGATTAGATTCTCAATAAGGGTAAAAAAGGGAGATGTGTAATAAAAAACATATGCATAGGGGTATGAGAATTTAATCACAACATTAGAAGATCATAGCCCATATATCGTAAGATTTAAAGCATGATTCATAGAATAAAGCTTGGTAATTAATAAAACAAAAATCATAAGGAAATAAAGAACATAAGCCATTAAATCAAACCATAGTAATATGACACGGAATTTTGGAATAAACATAAGCATATATAAATCCTATGTCAAGGATGCATACCAAGACCTTCATAACATGTTAGGAAAGGGATAATCACCCGTGTACCTACTTCGGGCTTGGGTTAACCTCCTGTGTACCCTCTTATTTTTGGGACTTGGATGAACTCCCATGTACCCTATTGTTTCAAGCTTGGTATTCCCTTCCTTGTACCCACTTATTTTGGGCATGGGATGCCCTCTAGTGTACCCTCTTGTTTCGGTAATGGGATGCCCTCCGGTTTTCCCTCTTATTTTGGTCTTGGGATTCCCTCCCTTTTAAAAATTACTATAGATTTTGGATCGCTAGAACATTGAAAAAAACAAAAAAAATGTACATTTTTTACAGTCAATCTACACATAAATCAATAAAATAATTACATAACAAATGAAACACATCGTAAAGACACATGACCATTGATATGATCTCATAACTATCACCTATCGATCACACCACTACCCAAAATCTCCCCTAACCCAAACCTTAGGTTCTAGTACAACTATACAAAATCTCTTATCTCTCCAGTTTCTACTACCCATGTATCTTCCCAACCTATCATGCTCTATACCCCTTCTAAACATTATGGCATGTAGTTCAGTTTTTCTTAATTGGTCTTGTAGTACCTTTTAATGACATCATACAAGGACTAATGTAGCGCCTTTTAAAGTCATGAAACCCTGAAAATATTAATATTCTTTTAGGGTTATGGGTCTAAGACATATTTCTATTATTTTAACATAAAGTGAAATGGACTATATGTCATGAATTTTAACATGTGACAAGGAATATATGATATGTAGTTTAATTTAATAAAACAAAGACCAGAAGGTTAAAGTATTCTGAATATGTTTGGTATTGTGATTACATATGAGTTCCCATTTTGAGTTCATCTTGTACATTAATGATCAGATAAGAAATTGTATGGTTAGAATTATTGGCGATATAAACCATTTTTACAAAGGAGAACATGGGGGATATGGACCATTGAGTAAAGGATTAAAGCATACACCAAGTTGGGGGGGGAGGAATATACATACAGATCATTGTTGGGGAAATGAGGATTAAATCATCCCACTAATAGTGCTCATTAAGCCTCAACACAAACTTATGAGGGATTTCTCATGAATCTTGATCCATATGGTTGTCTCACCCTTTTTTCACTGGTCTTAATCCTATTATACATATCAAATTATCCTTAGGGAAACCAACCAAGGATACCCACATCAAGTCTCATGTATATATATATAACCTGATATCTCTTTTGAACTTGTACATAACCCTCTAACCATGGTGACATGGTCACCAGTCAATTCATTTTACCTATAGTGATAAACAGAACCTATTAGAAGCTTAATAGTCCTAACAGAATCCTATATATATATCTATAGTTTAATTAGACCATATTCATCTACATAGTCCCCTGAAACATGAATGAAAGAATGTAATAATTTATAAACCAGTATAATAATTTATATTTTATGTACCACCTACTTCAAAATGGTTTTAACCCTTTTCCATGTTTTGTTAAGAGTCGTACAATATCACCCACACTCCAAAATAGTTATATCAATCCATAACTGCAAAATAATCATCCCCAGAACAATCCTATAAAAAAACAAACAAGCAATGCACAGAACATTCCACCATATGGTTGTACAAAAATACAAGATATAAATGGTTACAGCCTCTTAAAACATGGGAAACCATGAAAATTTATTATGAATAATTTGTGCCATATCCAACCATGTGAAAAACTCACTCTTTCCATATTGGTCCAAGGCATCAAAGAAAACTTTAATCACTACCTGATGATAAACTATGCCTGTCACCCTCTCCATATCCATCTCTACTTCCTGCTAATGACCCTTACAAGAAAATTATATTGAAAATTAAACGGTGTTGTATATTTTTATTTAATTTTTTGAACTGAATTATTTTGAAGTTGTGAGATTTACCTACTCACCACTTTTCATTGGTGAAATATCACCAGGTTTTAATCTGGTAAACTTTTGATATAAATCAACCATCTCTTTCTAGAAAGAAGATATTTGAGCCCCCTGTTTCAGAATTGTGCTTTGTATAGAAACAATTTCTCTCTGATAATCTCACGGAATGGAGTGACTATAAATGTTATTAGTTTCCGCTAAAACCCCTGAGGGTTTTCTAAATACCTCATATAGTAATGTTACTAAACCCATCATGCGCATTCAGCTTGGATTCTCTTTCCTTGGGACTTTACCAATTGGGTCATCCTCGAATATTAAGAAGGACTGCGCTGGATTGGCATCCCGTAGTTCCTTAATTTTTTACTATATCATATTTAAATTAATATATATTAACATAGTGACAAATGATAGTATGTTGTTATAATGAAAAATGAATTCATACCCCAACTTCATTGGCATTCTCATTAACATAACTCCCATAAACTGTTTTATGAACATCCAACAGAGTTCCTTTTGGGAGACTGGGTGCCCTAAATTATAGGACTACATTAAAAAAATATAAATAAAAAATTTCATATATGAAATAGATAATATTGTCTTATAAATATTTAAACTAATGAAAATATTACCAGAGTCGATCTGCTTTAAAAAAAACTCTTTGACACAAAAGTGTAAGGGATGTATTTCTTAGCTCGACTCGATGCATTCTTCCTTGAAGAATCCTAAAATAAATAACATGTAATTTAATAGTAATTTATGCAATGTCATATCCTTTTCATTTGTATTTATAAATGTATAATGATATTAATATAATAATATATATTTAAATAAAATATTCTTCTCATGACGTTGGGTATTAACAAAAACGTTTCATTTCTCCCTAGGTACCCCATTAGGTACCTTATCATATAGTTGCTGGGTGATCAAAGAAATATAGTTGAATTCATTCCATAATCTATATTTTAAATCCTTCTATTTCTTACCCAAATATTTCAATGTCCACTTTCATGCTATAAGATCAGCAACAAGAATGTAAAAAACTTTTATAAAAAAAGATTCATTTTGAAAATATTATAATTTAATAACATAATGACATTAAATTACACTATAATGTATTAAAATTACCTTTATCTATGAATTAAAAACTTCATTTTTCCAAGATAAAGGAATATTCCTCCAATAATCATACATAATCGGAAGGGTAACCAGCTCCACCACTAGCTAACATAGAATCTAGCCAAAATATATAGTGGAATAATCTATAGGGATCCCATAGCTACCAAATGGGACAACTATATTCAGTTTGTTTAGATTCGAGGAACCTAAAATTTTCAAAATTTTCTCTACATTAGCATTGTTTCCATATTTTATGAAAGAATAGTTAGTAGTATAGAAAACTAAATAGGATTATTTATATTAATATTTTTTCCTATAACTATCAGCCTCCAATATCCCCATAAATAACTAGTAGTGGAGACCTACTCCCTTACTATTGAGGGTATTGAATGGGGAGGCATTGGCTGAGCTGCTGATGGGATGCTAATAGAAGGTATGAGAGATAGTGTAGTTTGGAAAGAAGAGTGGGTCTTAGATGTTGTAGTAAAGGATAATGATGGATCATCATATGACTGTATGGTTAAGGGAACGTGAACTAAGAGTGGACTGGAATCAGTTTAACACTTCCTCCTTGTCATTCCTATCATTTAATCAAATAATATTAACTTTAGAAAGTATATTTCAAAAAAATCATGAAAAAAATTAAAATGATAACAGGTGCATAGTACTGACAAAAAAATATAGATTGTTATGATAATGAATGACCACATAAATAACATGAGTGGTTAATAATTGAATGGATTGCTAAAAATAAAATTATTTTCTTTTTCAATCATGTCATTTTACTAGTCCATGATTACGTCATATACTTTATTAACCCTTGCAAGACTAATATTTTCAATATCATGATGGAAAAATAAGTTTACTTCTTATTTTTGATGGAATTCAATGCCAGAGTTAAAATCTTCCAATTTATCACCAATATCTTACAAGTATCTTTGTTTTACATGAGAAAATACACTCCACCCTTCATTCATGGCATATTCCACATAATAAACCATATTATCTTGCGATGATAATATATATGGGTCACATAATTCACGGTCATCAACATCCATAAAGAGAGAGAAGTTTATAGAATTAAAATGCAAGGAGCAGTTGGGGTTTGGCTTAGTGGTAAGCACCCTGTAATTCTACATGAAAAATGAAGGTTCAAAACCCTTTGGGCGCAGACTGTAGCAGTACTGTAGAACTGTAACAGTGGTGGCATTGTAGCAACAGAGGGAACTGTAGCAACGGTAGGTCACTGTAGTGGTGGAAGGGCACTGTAGTAGCGGCGGGTACTATGTGGTATTGTAGCAAGTAGGTACTGTAGCATTACTATTCACAGAATGGGATTGGGCCAAAATTTTGGCCCTACGGGCCATGTAATGGGATAAATGTCCTCTAGGCCTTCAAGCTATATAATGGGTCTCCCTCTACTAAGTTAAAGAGGTATTTTCTTTACGTTAATAATAAATGAGGCTTCAGCCCCAACCTTTAAAAAAAATATCAACAATCGCAAGGAATCTCTTTTAATACCTCTGATAACATCAACCCAATTTCATTTGAACAACACAACTAAAAAATGCATGTGGTAGTTTAATTCGATAATATATATCAACTTTACATAGTATCCCACTTTTGAAAATGTTAATATACCAATATTCTATGATTTCAAATCCTCTTCTTAATCAAATGTACAAAATTTAAATCCATCTACATGGTAAGAGTCGAACATTCTATCCCTTTTAGAGGACCTAAATGAAGAAACTCCAAATCATCTAATTACTCAGCTCGAGTTATATTATTCATGATCTTAAAAAAGTAATTTACATTATTATATTTAAAAAATATATATGTTAACATAATACTTTTATTGATTTTAATATTTATGAACTTACACATTGTGAAAACCATTCTACAATATCTTTATTAAGAGATTTTGATATATCTTTATCATTTAATGTTAGGCATCTTATTAATATATTAGTTTATATCCTCAACTCTTCAATAAAAGGATCTACAATTTCACTATTATGTAACACATATCTATCTTCCTATAATAATTCTATTTCTATTAGTGTAACATTTGAACTCCTCCAAACTAATCAGACAATAACAGGAATGATTTTTGATTTCCCATGAAGTTGAGATTGATTCGATGTGTCATAAACACATCCAAATCAATTCAATATTGTCTCAATATCATCCAATTATCTTAAAAAAATTAAATACTCTCCTCAACTAAATATCCTTAAGAAATAGATCTTTTAGGTTGATCTTTATTTTTCATGTATCATTTCAAATGTATAAGATATAAATGAAATAAAAATAATAAAATTTTATTTAATAACGCTCTATGAATTGTTTACATAAATTAAAAAAATAGAAATATGGTATCTATCAATTAGATACATCCATTAATAATGTACAGGAACTCCTAATTTAGATTTCTCAACCAAATGCACTGTTAAATGTATCATGACAGTAAAAAACGACAGAGGAAATATCATCTCCATTACACTACAAACCATTTTTTTCATTTTCAAAAAGCCGCTTTAAGGAAAGTGGGAAACCATACAATTCAAACAAAATGCACATTAAATTCAAAATAAAATTGTCAAATACAACATCACTATCTTGATTCCAATGAACCTTGAGTCAATCGCCTCGTCAACTCCGTCTTCGCTGTTTTCACCGCCATCATTCACCGCAGATCCATCCAATAACCAGATTACTCCAAGATTAAGCACATCTAAAGGGGAATACCCAGAATCACCCAACAACAATGGAAAAATCAACCATCAGACCATGAACAACGTCACCAGAACCTAATCCGAGAGATCTTCTACTAAACCAAAGAAAATCACACACAGTATAAAAAAATCCTCAACCAGGTCATGAAAACAACCAGACATCACCGATGAGAACCACAACCTCACGACGAAAAAATTATCAGAGCTGAAGATCTAGAAATTCATCACCAGATAATGGAAACATCAAGGGGAAACCATCACCATCGCACATATAGATCAAAACGGACCTTCAAATCCAAGCCAAATACAACTGTAAAAAAGAGAAAATCAGAAGAAATCACCACACGCCAGAAGAAAGTCTCACCATGCAGATCCCGTCGCAACCAAGCATTACACACTCAATGCCCATGATAAATCTCCATTGCACAAAGTGAGAAAAAAAATATCTCCTAAAGGTTTTCATGCTCAAGTATTTGTAGAGTTTTCTCATGTAGTTTTCTAGAGAATGTAAAAAAATGGAGTACAATAGTAGTAACCTTGTTAGGTAATAATGTACATAATTCCATTGGTAGAAACTGATGTAACAAAATATGTGAATCAATACTTCTCAATCAATTTAACCTATGATTCTTTAAGTCAAAACACCTTAGGATATTACTTGAATACCCATCAGATACTTCACAATTTTTAAAATTTGAAGGAATGTATCATTATCCCTATTTTTCCTTGAAATTTATTTGGAGCATACTTTCCATTCACATCTGGCCAGAGATCACACTTTATGATTATTATTGGTAATTATTTTCTATAATTGAGATGGTCATTAAATTTTCCATTGTCATTAATAAATGTGAAGATCAAATTGTTAGAAACATATTTCTCAATATACATAACATCAATATTATGTTGAAACAGTGTAAATTCCCAACATAGAAGTTTGAAGAATATACTTTTATTCTCCCATTATTGTGTTCTGATTTTACTTGATGATTTACTTCAAAAAAACTTCCAACTATCAATCAAATGATGCACCTTCCAAAAAAAGTCAACATTTGAAAGTTCTTCCAATATTTTAGAAACTATAAAAAACTTTAGTGGTGGTCTACGATCAGTTGAACCATCAAATTTTTACTTGTTCAAAAAACATCTATGAGATGCATTAATGAATATTCTATGACATAAGAATAACCAAATTTATTATGAGTTATTCGTTCAGGCTCTAAATAAAAGTTACAAACTGAACAATCCAAACTCATGTAAGTGTTCCAACCATCTAAATTACCATGTCTGAGGAAGTCACTAATGGTCCACATTAGAGAAGCTTCCATTTTGAACATTGTTCTAGAAGATGCATCATATGTCTCTACACCATTTCTACATAGCTCCTATAATTCTTCAATTGGAGGTTTCAAGTATACATCAATATCATTTCTAGGCATTTCTTTCTTGGAATAATCATAAAAATTATAAAAGTCATTCATTGCATACACAACCACGAAGGTGGATTGTAAGGGATCAAAACAACCATCCAAATTATATAATTAGTGCTCAAAATCCCAAATGGGATAAATCCATTATCAGTCAATCCCAATCAATAATTACTTGGATTAGATGAGACATCTAGATTTAATGAATCAAATTTCTTCCATGATTTTGAATCTCTTGGATGTCGCATCAACCTATCATTGTTATTATATTAATAATTCCACTTCATGTGATTAGAGGTTTTCGATGACATGAATAATCTTTTCAGTCGAGGATTTAATGGAAAGTAATGAAAAACCTTTTAAAGTGCATTCCTTATATTATTATTCATAATATTATATTTATTCAAACTTCTAAAACCACTCATTAACTTCCACATAGAAGAAGAGAATTATTTTCAATCCTATATAATTGAATTTTCTCCCTAATAAACTATACAATCATTTGGGTGATTATATATTTTTGTATAATTCAGACCAAGATAGTTAACAACTTTTTTCAAATCATTAAAAACCTAAGGGATCTTGGCTTCCAGAAATTTATCACGCACCACTTACATTATCATGGACATCACCATATTTGTAGTTCCACATAGAAATATTATATGGTATCAATTCAACTAAAAATAATGTTTTTAATATTTGAAACACCAACTATACTACTCTTTATTTCCATCATCAACTAAACAATGAAATTCATCTTTTGGATTAGTGATTTTTTCTCTTACATTATTCTCCACATAATCAAGAAGAGGATTCAATGATATGTTATAGTATTGATCAAGTTATCCTATAGTCTCAAAAATATCACTTGATACATTAATATTTGTATCACTATAAACTAGTTATTCATATATGTTTTGATATTCATGTTAGTGTCTTGAAATGCCGAATTCAGCATCTATAAGGTTTTTCATCTCATTGTCCATTATTGATGAATCTGTGAGCTCATTATGTTGAATGAAATTAGTTCTCAAATATTATATAATTTTCGATTATCTATTCCAAATCTAACACAAATATTGAGAAAATAATTTCTTTAATGCCAAGTGTTCATAAACTTATTCTCTCTTAAACCATATTATAAATTTACATTTAGGACATGGACATCTTATTCTCCCATCAACTGATCTATTGGAAATTAAAAAATATAAAAAATCCTCTAAACTCTTAGCATACTGAAGTGTGTTCCTCAATAATGTGATCCGTCTTTTCTCTATATATATCAAATTGTGTCTACACATTTTTAAAACAATTAAAACACAAAACTATTACTAAATAAGAAAAGAGATAAATATAATTGAGAAAACCACCACCCAAGTAGTTATAAGAAGATTCACATAAGTAGAGTCATATAAGTACTAGATAGGATGTAATATAACACTTCACTAGCATTTATAGTGGTGGAGGACCTAATGAATAAATCACTTAAGGTTTCCAGTTTGACAACTTACTTTGTGTTTTCCATCATTAAATTTCCTATAGAAGTGAATAGATGTTATTCTACAAATTTTTTATTATTAAATGATGAAGTTATCATACTATGAGAACTTAATACATAGTAAATTATGCTTTGATTATATTCCATTCTCTAAAAATTACCACTACCAATACAACTTGTTCAAGATCATTACTGTAGGTTTAATGATTAAATTGAAATATGTATATAAATGTCTTATAGAAATTAATGCCTAAACTGATAATTTTTCAAAATCTTCCTTATTTAACATATCAAATATGACTATTAAGACCTTAAATTTACATGATAGCTAGAAATTTCACAATAAATTACATTACATCTATAATATATCCACTATCACAACTAAAAACAAAATCATATCAGAACAAACTAAAACATCACCTTTATTTGAAGCCACCCACCTGTAAAACTAAAAATAGTATTTTTTTTAAACCACCATATTACCAACCATGAAACTAAATAAATATAAAAATATATATCTTATCATAATTCATTATAATCTCATATCTCTAGTACATTATCTCATTGTTCATAAATATAAATTCTTATAATATATTAGTTAATAATGATCTTTATAATAATATTAAAAATGATAAATTCCAATGGTAAAGAATAAAAAATAATGAAAAAAAATATACCATGAAAAGAATTAATAAATTCAAGTTTTAACTCATGTACTATATAAATTAACATAACATCACCCATTTCCCCCCCCACAACTAGCTCATAATATCTCAAGAGGAAAATAAATATCAATACTAATTGAGATAAAACCATGTTATAGCCTAATACATGGATGATATCAAGAATTGAAACTCTAATAGTACGTTATTAATAAAAGGTTTCTCACACTTATTGTAAATAAAATCAATATAGTGGATGGATATGAAATTTCCCACGCTCAAGTCTCTAGATTGTGTTTTCATCCTCTTTCAAACCAACTATAGGTACTCTGATCAACAAAAAAAGGATAACCCACATCTATTATATTACAATAGAAGTTTCCACATGAAAACATACTATATTCAATTGAAAATTAAATTTTTTTATTTATAAGTATAGCCATGATGTTTTTAGAATACATTAATTATAAATTCTAGTCTTTATCATAAGTGTACAAGTAAAAAAATCATGCCATGTCTACTGTATGATATATTCCCCCAATACATTTGTACTGTGTGACAAATTATTTAACTACTGACTTATGTTAATTGAATATAATGTTTTTGAATAATAATGCATCGTACACCACATCTAATTTAGGTTTTATTACCCAATATATGGATATATAATACACCGAAAACTGGTTCTAAACCCAAAACCATATATTAAAGAAAAGTTATCAATATTTTATCAAGGTGATCAAATGGATTCACCTAAACATACACAAAAAACAACCATTTTTTGTGTCACAAAACAAAATAAGAAATTTTCTTATGGTTATAGGAATTTACCAAATCAATAGTGATTTATTAACAATATAAATATTACATGGAAATGAAACAATTTTATAGAAGTAATAAAAAAATTAAATAAAAAAAATGACTGATATCAATAATTAAAGAAACTACTAAGTTTTTTATCAATGAATTTTGAAATTAAATTCAAGAATAGAAAAGGATATAACATTTATGAAAAATATAATTAAAAACACATAATAGTATAATAAAAATTGGAAAAAATAGGGAACTTTGAAAAATTCAGACAAACCTTCTATAGAAAAACATTTTTTATGTACCAAAATATCTATGAAAAATTTTCCATTTCCAATTCTAAAATAAAAATTAAAACCTTGTTAAACTGTTGGAAACCATATTCAAATTGTGTTCTTAGTATAAACTGATTATATAGGTGGAGATGGTAGAGACCACTTATCCATTAAACCACTTATTATCTCATATCTATCCTAGAACCACTAAACATGTTCTTATAATCCCTAGACTAGTATTTTTAACTAAACTAACCCAAATAAACAACTTCCATTGAAAGAGTAAAAAATAACTGATGGAACTCATGGAGATAACACAATGATGGATCTAGACACCATAAATAGAAAACCCACTAATTTACACAACATAAAAGATCCATAATTTTAACCCAAATCTATGGAAATATCTATGTAGTACATTAAGAAAAAACATCTCTAGTAAGGGAAGGGGCGGCGATGATGTGAAAGGGTTGAAGACGAGGAGAACCAGTAGTGGAGTGGTGATCAGGGCGAGTAGCGACAATAATGGTTCATGGGAGAGAGGGATCAATGGATCCGAATCAGAATCAGGTGGCTCGATGTTGGGGTTGAGGGGGTGTCGGCGACTCAGGATCAGTAAGGGGGTGTCAGTGGGGGCGGGGGAGTGAATGATTTGGGAGCAAGACCAACAGTGAGGGGCTAATGCTTGGGGTGATCAGGGGGATCGAGGGTGGGGGTATCGAGTTCGAGGCAGTGAGGGGAGGGTTCAGGAAGAAGTGTATCATTTTTTTAAAAATTTGAATTTTTTAGCAGTAGTTTTTAAAAAACAACCACTAATTACTGATTTTGGGGTAGTGTCAGATAATAATTAACTAAAATAAATGATACTATAAATATTGAATGTG
The DNA here is from genome assembly GCA_963277665.1 of Viscum album. Lineage (NCBI taxonomy): Eukaryota > Viridiplantae > Streptophyta > Magnoliopsida > Santalales > Viscaceae > Viscum > Viscum album. Next base: position 529,982,846 of record OY728159.1, on the reverse strand, counting down.
AAGTAAATTGATCGAATTATTGTGTTTAATTTTTTCTTTATATTAATATATCTTGTTACATAACTTTAACCCAAATATATTTAAATTCAAATATTGTTTTGATATTTTATAATTAAAATTAAATAAATAATGTCAAAATTGACATTAATGTTATTTTACAATAAATGATATTTTATTAAATGATTTGAAATTAATAAAACACTATATTATTCTAAATGATTTTTAGGTGTTAAAAAATATTATATATGGTCTATTTAATGGACTAAATTATCTATTATAATTAAAATATTGACCCATAGACTATAAAAACATTGTTAGCATGGTATGTGTTTAAGTAGTGTTTTAGCATGTCACATGCGCTTATTTTAAAATTTATTTCCAAAACACAATAGATTTAATTTATTTTAAAAGTAAGATATCTTGTTAATAAATTATTAGATCTATATTTTTAATAAATAAAACTTGTTTTGATTCTTATTGGTTAAATTACATAGGTTATAAAATTAGATACTTTAATAAAAACCAAATTGATAAATTTTCAGAATCTTAGAAGTAAATAATCCAAATTATTAAAATGAACATTTTTCTATGTGGTGGAGGTTTTTATCGACGATTATTCCCCTTTAAAACATTATTTTTCTATTTTTAGGCACATTAGGAAAAGTGTAACTCCCAATAAGGAATACTTGTTGGTATTTACAAGAGTATCAATCATCCTCCACTATAAAAAAGAAACCACTCTTCCCCTTAATCACACCTTTAAAACCAAATATGATGAGCCAATATCTACCTAATATACTTTCCAAAATCTATCCCTTCTTTATTTAATCCTACTATTGGTTAGAAACTAATCCATGTAATCCCTTTGGTGATAACAAAAATAAGTTACCCAAAGAATAGATAACTTCTTTCCACAAGCTCTTTTATTTTATTTTCATTATCCTCCCCCTCCACTCTCCTTATTCCATGATTAAACAAGAAAAAATTATAATAAATATATTTAAATTTTTATATTTTATTGTTTTGACCAACACTTATGAACACTTCCATATTGTGGGAAAATAATATACTGTTTATGAGTACGGAAAACTACCGCCTCACAAAATAATGATTGTTCATTTTTTTCTTTACCAAATTTCATGGTTGGGAATTATTATTTACATGATGCTTAGATATGATATATATGATATATATTATTTATTTTAGCTTCTTTAGTTATTTTACAACACATATATTTATAATTTACATTTTGTGTAAATATGATAATTTGATCTAAGGAAGTGTGGACTACCGGCCCTTAAATGTGATGTGATTAATTCACACTCTAAATGAAATGTATTATGGTTGGGTTTAGTGAACTTATATGATATATATGTTATAATATTATTATTATTATAATTATATATATATATCAATTACTTTCTTTTATTCAATATGATAATAAAAGGGAAACAACATTCATGCATATATACGGATTACCGTCTCCATGAATGGTGTATTTCATTTCATAATCCTATATTATATGGATTATTATAATAAAAATATAATGAATATGAATGATATTTATGTCATGGTTTACATTTGGGAAATCGTGATATAATTATAAAGACCAAAGATACAAAAAATTAATACAATAGAGACGAACAAGATGAATATTACCCGAAGTGAAAACTTACCATATAATTGTTTGTAAGTAGGTAATATAAAATCATAATCAAACCATATATGGTATTATATATAAGAATGTTTTTTATTTTATCAATTTCTAATAAAATTATATTTATTATATAGGTGGTTTGAACAAGTGCGACGAGATTCAAGACACAAGGTAAGGGGATTTATCTCACTTTTTCTCCCTTGAGATGCATGCCTAAATCACCACTCATTTTTCTTGTATGGTGTGTAAAATTCCCATGTATGTATTATATGATTATTATAATTATTTTTTTAGTTATTTAATTATCCACTTGATGATATTTAATTCATACGGGTTATGTTTCAAAAGTTACCAAATCAGTGAAGTAACTTTTTCTCAATTTTACTTCTTTCTGACACTTGAAAATCCATGCATCTATATTTTCTATGAGGTGTATATACTACCTTTATCATGTTATATCATGAATAAAATTATATTCATGATATTTTAAACTTAATTTAATATTATACTTTCATTCATTAATTAATTTTACCTAAATGGTAATTTTTTATATTTACAATATCATCATTTATCGATATTGTTTATGATAATGATTCTATAGATGAAATATTATGATCCATATATCACAAACTATAAATAATTTTCTTACACTATGGATATGTATTTTATAAAGATTTATTGTTCTATTTTCCCACTCTTCGGTACTTAAGGTAATTAAAAAATGTTTTTATGAAAATCTGACTTTGCCTCTCCTTTCAGTTGGAAATGTGTGTTATTTGAAAATCATCATTTAAAAAAAATGATTTCAAAAATGTTTTAATTTTATCCTATAATGTTAAAGGTAATATTTAACCATGTTTTACCTTTTAACAATATTTTTAAAAGGAATATTCTTGTTGTTTTCTAATTAAGACACTTTTCTGAACTTTTAAGGTAAATAAAAGGAATGTTCAGCATGTACGAACACACCTAAAATCATGACCATAATTTCTTTGTATATTCCATTTTATGTTCACAAGTTTATTTTTAATTAAATTGTTTCTCTTAAAATTCTATAAATTTATATTTTTTAAATTTTATTTAACCAAAAATATTTAAAACACTAATTGTTTTTAAAAAAATATTTAATTTTTTTAGGATTTATTCATAAGTTTTCAAATAATTTTCAAAGATAGGGTTTTCAAAATGTTTTCATGTTTCTCTTATAAGTTTACAAATAAAATAGTTTTTAAAACATTTTCAAGGTATCTTTATATGATTTTAATGAAAAAGGTTGACAAAATGTTTTTAAATATTTCTTTATAATTTTTCAAGTTTATTTTCAATAAAATCGTTTTAAAAAGGTTTTATGTTTTAAAGATTTTTTTTCAAAGATGAAAGAATATTTTCCTCAATAAATGTTTTTAAAAGACATTTTAATGTTATTTTCCATCTAAGATGACATTCGTTGATGTTAATAATTCCCTTGTGAGGTTTTGTTCATATTATTTCTTTGAATGTTTTATGTTTTGATATCATGATGTTTATGAAACTCATTTCTCTTTCATAGGTTATATATTTATAAAACCCATTTCCATTTCACGGGTTATATCCTTATCAAACACACTTGTTTTCATGGGATATGATTTGATGAAATGGTTATGAAACCAATATATTTTACAAATGTTATAATGTGATATAATTTTAATGATACCCATTTCATTTTATGGTTTGTGATTTGATGTTTATAAAACCCATATATTTTAATGGTTAATGATATGATGTATGTTTTGTGAAATATGTATTTATAATTTTATTATGTGATTGGTGGGACCTATATATCCCCCCAATTAATTAGGTAATGTTAAATGTTTCATGAGATCAAAGGGTTCACTAGAGGTCATCCCAAGCCTGAAACAAGAGGTTAAATGAGAGGGAATCCCAAGCCTGAAACCAGAGGGTACACAATAGGGAATCCCAAGCCTAAAACAACAGAGTACACAGAAGGGAAACTCAATCCTATAAAAATAGTGTACATGAAAGGGAATACCAATCCTAAAAGTAGGAAGGTATATATGATTTAATCCCAATCCCCAAGTAGGTACACTGGTGTTCTCAAGCCTAAAATGTTATGAAGGTCTTGGTAGGCATTCTTGACATAGGGATTTTATCTGCTTATGTGTATGCCAAAATTCTATGTCTTTTTCCTATGATATGATTTCATATATTATTATTTTTATTTAATTATGATATATATCTTATGAAATTCCAAAATTTATTACATGAATCATGTTTCTGATCTTATGATATGTAGTGTATGATCTTATAATGTTATGATCACGTTCTCATACCCCTATGCTCATGTTTATGCTTATATTTCTCCCTTTTTTACCCTTAATAAGAATCTGATATCCCCCCTTCATATGTTTATATCCCCAATTTATGAAGATATTTATTATGTTTGATGTGTCTTAGATGGTTTCAAGTTGATAATTACCTAGTCGGAGATAATGTAGCTCATTTATATAACAGTGTTTATGTTTCCATGTTTCTAAATGCACTAAACTAATATGGTCTTAGGGTGCCTGTTTTTTATAATGTATTAAGTATTCCACAAAAGTGATTTAAGTTATATATACATCAATATCAAGTAAATATATTACCCAAAAGAAGTAAACAAGTAATTGGTAAGGTACATAGTTTAACGAAGATACACAATATTCTACTAATTATATAAATGGATTTCTAACCTTTCATAGAATACATAGTATATTAAAATCATGTAAAATAACTAGGGTATAGTTGGTGTTATTATACATGATATATTGTATTGAATATATAAGATATTTTATTTCATATATAATGGATAATAGTTTGAAAATAAAATCATATGTATGGAGATCCAAATTGTGATGATGTAGTGTTGTTATTCAAATCATAAACACCATGGTGATTTGAATAGCCATGATATTATGTAAAAATAAAGGAGTGAGAATTTATGAAAAGTTTTTATTCATAATTAGGGTTTATAAACTGTGAGGGTTTTTATATATTCTCATACAAATATACAGTAATAAGAAAGTGTGCGTTTTGGAGGTAATAATGAAAAGATATTTGAGGATATCTATAAAAAATACTAATGGGGTTTAAAATTTTAAAATTTGGAACTAATTATGGTGATCTAACTGGAAAATATTTAAAAATATATTTTAACCATTTTAAAATGGAGAATAGAGTTTGAAATTTTTAAGGGGATTTTTTCCATATTGAAATTATGAAAATTGTAATCACATGATTCTAAGAATGAAATAAAGATGATGAAGTGAGGGTTTTATAGTGCAAAGTGTGAGGAGAAAAATCAATATTTTATACCAGTGAATGTTTTCTATATAAAAGAGTGAGAATATAATGATAACTAAACTATAATTTATTTTAGGTCGGAGAAGAAAAATAAGAAGAAGATAAGAAAGATGAATTGTATATATGTGAAAATACCAGACCTATGATATCATTGTATTATATAATATAAAGTGTAAGAATAATAAATAGGTTGAGTTTGGATTGAGATATTTTGAAAAAAAATTATATAAAAAAAACATATAATCCATCGGTTTTATAAGAATCTAAATCAAGAAAGGTAATTTCTTATGATGATATGTCATCTAATGGAATATTCAAAAACATGTGAAAGAGTTTGTAGGAATGAAACTTTTTTTTAACTATTTGGATCCAATATAAATAAAAAATTGATATATTATATAATAATTTTGGGAGATATTATTCTTTTATTCGCTATTTCAATATAGTGGATATATATATCTGACTCAACCCAAACACAATAAGGAATAGTCACCCACGTTGGGGGAGAACCTTGTAAAAAATCTTATCTGCCATTCATTTATTTTATATTCAATTACATATGGGTGAAATTGTGATTTAAAGAGAGTTGAGTGAGACATTAAGTACTCAAAGTGGTTTATTTTGAAAATAATTTTATAAAAATTATATCACTAATCTATCCCCACCACCTTCCCAGTGATACATCCCCAATTACCTAGTCACTTTAGAGAGTCTGGTAGTTGAAGATATTGGTATGTTATATGTGCATGAGATTGTGAAGTTTCCTAGATTTACATTATAAGTATTTCTCATAAAGATACCCACATTACTTACCAATTTTATTAAGTCATTTTAGATCCCTTGGGAACTCAATTGACACTTAGCACCATATATCACTCTCATCCTGATGGTCAAAGAGAGAGGTTTATTAAAATATTAGAAGAAATTATTTATGTTGTTGTATTTTATTTTTAGTGATATTGGGATAATGATCTATCATTGGTCAAATTCTCATATATAAACAATTATTAATCTTTAATAAATATGGAAATTTTCAAATCATTATATAGTCATCCTTTCTAGTCTCAACTATTTTAGGCTAAGGTTGACAATCTTCTCAAATGGGACTAAGTATTATATATGATATGATGAAAAAAATTTATATGAATCAGAAATGGTTCGTGAAATATCAAAGCCTTTGGAAATATTATATTGATAATAATTATAAGACATTGGATTTTTCATTAGGTTATTAGGGTTTTTTAGAGTCTAACCTCTAATGGGTCATAGATGGTTGGGGAAGCAAGGTAATCTTATGTCAGGGTATGTTGTAAGTTTTTAGGTTTTTAAAGTCTTTTAAATGTCAAATAATAGAGAGAAATACACCCTTAGATGAATTATATTCAAAATGTGTGTTACATATCTTAGATAAAGAATTATCATCTAGATCTACCTCATATTTAAAATTGAGATGATATTGGATTTGAGTGTGATTATTCAGTGGTAAAATATTTAGTTCAGGTTCTCAATCATCCAAATAAATTTATTTTAGTTAAGTCTATTCCTTTGGTTCATATTCTATAGCCAAATAAAAAATAATCCCATCAATCAAGGGGTAAGGAATCTCAAATGAGGTATAAATGACCTTATCATATCATGAGAACTTTTTGAGAGTATAAAGTGGAATGGTGGAGAGAAGTATGACATGAATGATGCCATTTTTTTTATGTATTTTGTCATTTATTTTTTCCATTACATTCCATGAGGTTTGGGTAGAAAATTCAAATGTTTTTAAAATAATTTCAGGATACATGGTTAACATGCCCTATATCCATAACAATTCATAAGATTCATATGGGCCTACAATTTTTATAGTATCAACACATGATTAGACACATAGTTTTTCTAACAATGTATACTAACCATGCATCTATTTAAATGTATAAATAATTTTTACTTTTTTTAACCAGTTTTTAGAGTTTATAACTTTCTTTTCTTCCCTCATGACTAATAGTCTTATAGGAACTTCCTACAATTTAACTTCCTCACCCTATTACCTTCTCTTGATGATTTTTATCAACATTGATTTATTATCCAAGGAATTAGTCTCTAATAAAAATATTTATTGTATTATTATATTATTTTCCCATTATTTTTCCCCATTAAGTCTAAAATAGAAAAAATATCCCTATTTAACAAATATTAATTATTTTGTTGGTAATTTTATGGATTTTGATATTATTATAAGGATTCCATCTTTCTTTTATTAATAGAGTGACTTTGTTTGAAATTGATTACCTCATTTTATGAGAGATGGTTTGATATAACTTTATTTTTTTACATAACCATGTGTTATTGATTATTAATGATGGTGTTTTCATTAAAATAAATGTTATATTAATTGGATATTATATTTTTATGATATATTTTCAAGAAATATCTTAAGACGTACATTTAATATATAAAGGTACTTTCCATAGAAAACCTAAATTTTATATTCATAAATGTTTTTCACACCATGAGTTTTGTAAAACATCATGTATATTTTTATTTATAAACAACAATGTTTATTTATATAATGATTTATTATAAATTATAAAGTTAGTATGGGAAAATGTCATTAATTTTTCATCAGATAAATTCTTGGTTGATATGGTATAAAGTTTTTTACATGATCATACCTATATTAATCTACAAAACATGGTTTTGATTTATATAAATGTGGATTTATAATAAAATTTTATGACTAATACTAATGAGAGATTTATTTGTTTTAAGGGTGTTTATATATGAGATGTGGGTTTTATTAAATGTTATATTTAATTGATTTATTACTTTTTTTTGTAAAATTTTATGGGAATCCATGGTTGGATAAGAGGGACTCTATTGAAAGATACATTATGAGGGAATGATTAAATTTAATATCCTCACCCAATTTAGCTTAGTATTCCACTTCATATAGAATGGATTATTTAAATATATTTCTCTATCATGATTAATTCTAGGAACAATACTAGTTTAGTATCACACTATGGAAAGTGGATAGTATGTGGTTAATGGTGAGGTATGAAGAACCTAAATACAATTATTGGTCATGTAGGTGATATCGTATAATTATTTCTGATAAAAATGGTTTGATGATATAATTTTATCATTTACAATTACATATATACATTTCAATTTTTTTTATTAAACCATGAAAACTTATTTTTTTTAAAGTAAAGATATAAATTTTATTACATCATGTAGTTTATTTCTATAAATTAAAATGGTCATTTACATATGTATATTTCAAACTAACATTCCATGGTTTGTTTTATAAAATGACATGAATAGAATATCCGTAGTATCTTACTAAGTTTCTTGATTACACCAAACATTAATAGTTTGGGGTGTTTATAGACTTGATATCATTTAATGTGTGTAAAGTAAAATTTCACATTTGAGATAATGGATAATCATATTACATTCTTGAGTATAGAGAAGTTCAAAAGGGCAGGGTTCCCACTTATCATGTGTATATGGGTTGTTTTGGTAAAAAATTTAGTAGTATATTTTATATAAAACTATGAATTCATCAACTTCTAGTTACCATCCTTGAGATCCTCATTTTTATTTTCATTTTTGGTTATTGTATATGAATATTGAATGTCTATTAATGTGGGTGGTTATAAATACGATTTAAATTTATTTATATAATTTATTTATTATCATTATATCTTTAATGTATTACTTATATAATTAGAATTATAATATTTTATTACTATTTAGGTTTTACATGTCTTATATATTGAATGGTCATGCTCTATTTTTGGGTGGAAATAATCTTATTTTTACTTATAATAGGGTGAAATCTTTCTCAAAAGATTAATATGGTCCTCTAAGAACTCGTTCCTAGCCTATGATGATTAAAATAAAACATTTAGCCTTATCATGTGATGGCTCGAATACTAAAATAGGGCAGTCGGGGTTAGATCATTACAATATTATTTAAGTGGTATTTTAATTGTATAATTAAATTTATTATCTAAAAAATTGGACATTTAAATTTATCGATAAAGGGGTGAAATGTTTCATAAATATGAGGAATTTTTTCCGTGAAAAATATTGGGATATTTCATAAATTTTTAATAGACTTATGATAGAAATATAAGGTCTATATTACATTGCTCAATGTATAACATTTTTATCGAAGGATAACTTCATGTTCATATGAATATTTATTTTTCAAATACAAACGATTGAGTGTTTTATGAATGATATTTCAATTCATTATGATTGAGAAATTATAGGAACCAAATCATTGATCAAGGATGTTTAATAATATTAAATAATAAAATAAAATATTTAATTAATGGTCCTATAATAGAATTTATAATTGAGATAAATTTGTGGGAGTATTTGAGGATCTCTATAATGTAAATAAAATTTTCTTTGACAAGATAATGACATTAGAAATATATTTTTAAAAAATAGAAAAATTAAAAGTTAGTATATTTCTTTCTTTTTTCTGAGCACTTAAAAAATGTGAACATAATGATTATACTTATGGATATCCCATGTATTGAAATTTATACTCATTTATGAAGGTAGTTTCATAGTGTTAATTAAATTAATTTATTGATTGCATTGTGGAAGTGAGTAAGAATAATTATTCTTATTTTATAAGTAATTGATTAACATAACTAACCATGATTCATAGTGATTTGGGTTTAGGTGTAGTGAAGTCACTAAACCCCTTAGACTAGCCTCCACGCTAGAGGTGAATCAGTAAAACTATGTGTCATTATGTTTTTTATTTATTAGTTTTCGGGTTTTAATTATCTCATAGGATTATGTATTTGATTGTTAACAATATAAACAATAGGAACCATTAAAAATGGGAATTAAAAAATGAACAAATTCTAAAGTCATTACTACCATCCTAGCATGACTTTTTATAATCTGGGGACCTTTTTCTACCTAAAAAAATTAATGTGAATTTAAAGAGTTTTATGGATAAATGGTGGTGAAAATATATGTCAATAATGGGTGTATCATAAAAAAATTACATCAAATAAAAGTTATAATTTAATAAATATAAAAATTTAACAAGATATTTTTAGTAGTTGTTACTATAATATTGAAAAAAATTACATATGTAAAAATGGGATTAACAATATAAAATCTCTAGGATATAAATATAGTTGTGAATGTTAGAGATATTTTTGAAAACAATTGACACCTTCAAATATTCTAAAATTATAAAATTTATTTTTGTCTTCTATTGATGAATCGAAGAGACTGCATTGATATTCTTGAAATAAGATGGGTAAAAACATTTAAGATAAAAAACCTTTATGGAAAGGTTAAAAAATAAAATCCATCCATGGAAACTCTATATTGATTGAATAATTTTGTATATGTTTATCTTTCATCCATACCATCTTAAAATACTCTTAGAAAAAATTCAATCAAACATGATTGGTCTCCATAATGTTGGGATAGAGTCTCATAAAAATCTAACAGTATAAAATGTATATTTTTTGTGAGAAATAAAATATTGAAATTCCAAAAAATATAATCAATGAATAGTTTTAATTAATTGGGAAATAATTTTCCACAAGGATTAATTTTCAAAAAATCCTTTCATTAAAAAGATCATATTGATAACTTTAAGAAATTTTAAAATCCACACATGAGATATTTCATTAAACACTCCAATTTTAACTTGATACATATGAATTATAATTAATTTTACAAGTATGTATCTAATTTGTATAACATAAAGAGATTTCAAATATGAAAATTATTTTCTTGTGTGTATCATGGAGTAATATTAAGGGATATATGAAAGTATCATTAATATTGAATCATATATTTGATTTAGTTGGCTCTAGGTAAAGTGAGACAAGTATTTCATACATAAATATTATATATTATTAGATAAATATTAATTATATATCATTATAATCCATTTAAGAGCAATAAATGATTAATGTATTAAGAAACATGGATATATAAACAACTGGAACAAAATATTATTTACAATATATATGGTTTTTTTAATCACAATTAGAACTCTTATTAGGAATAACATAATTAAAATCATTCTTCATATCCTTGGGGAAAGGAAAGATAATAAAGTGTGTGCTAAAATTCTCAATAAGGGTAAAAAATGGAGATATCAGTCATTGATCACATTTAAGAATACCATTTGAATAAGAGTATGATAATATGAAATTAACATTTAAAAATTATACCCAACAATCCATAGATCATAATCATGACTTAAATATTTAAAATTTCATATGACATGAATCATCAAATAGTCAAATATGATGATCCATGAGGGAATAAAATAAGTAGAATAAAATTTCCTAGAGAGTGGCATAAAAAGTGTGGCATAACCATAATCATAAAAATCATATGTCAAAGATCACTTCCAATACATTCATAACATGTTAGTCTTGGTCTAACAACCTGTGTACCTAATTTGGGATTGGGATAACGTCTTGTTCAACCTTCTTGGAATTGGGAAAACATACAATTTACCCTTTTATCTTATAAAACATTAATATTTACCCAATTCATTAGTGGGATATTGTCACGACCTGTCCTCAGGGCCCATTCTGTGACTACCCCTAGCCCGCCTTCCATAAGCCAGGGGATGGAGACTAGCACCAAAGGCATAAATCCCGATAAAAGGGAAGACATTTCCTTTATAAAAGTAAAAAAACACAACAGAGTATGCAAGTGAAGTAAGTACTAAGTAAAACTGGGTAAAAAGTAAGTGCTGAAAAGTAAATGGGAAAGTATACAAACCCAACTGAAAGTATAGTACTGCTGAAAAGAAAGTACAGAAATAGTAAAGTAAAATAGCAACACCGAGTCATCCTCCGGATATCCCATCAGAAGGGTGGGTACAGATAGTTTCCTTAGCTCCTCGGGTCTGGCCATCCGCTTTGTGTACGTCCAGACATGTGATCCACCTCTGGGTACTGTCCAGCTCCACAAGCCTCCACTTCATTCAGTGATGTTTTTCGTTTGCATCCAACATAATGTCGTGCGGGCATAGCCCATGCAGGGCTGAGTATATGATACTCAGTAGGGACCACGGGACCCCCGAAAGTCTCTCAGAATCCACGATGGATAAACCACAAAGGAAAGATACAATCACGAAGTATCAAACGACTCTTCTTAGATATATTCCCATACATATATCCAATTCATCAATTACAATTCAGCTCCAACTCTCGGTCCCAAGAACAACCCAGTCCACACAAGAAAACACAACCCAGTCCACACAGGAAATCAACTTAATCACATAGATGATAAAGATTGAAGTAAAGAATCAGCTCACACGGGTATACTACTCATGAAGAGGGGTGGAGATGATTATATGTAGACTCTGAATCATCTCCTCTACCGAACCCACGTAATATCCAAGTACAGATGTCATCGCTGCCGAACCCACATAGGATCCAAGTACAGTAACCATCGCTACCGAACCCACGTAGGATCCAAGTACAGTCATCATCACTGCTGAACCCACGTAGGATCCAAGTACAATCGTCTTCATCGGTGAACCCACGGAGGATCCCGGCATGGTAGTCATCGCAGTCACATCCAGCTCTAGGGTTCCCGCACACAGTACGCTCAATTCCGGGAGGGTCCGCTCCATGAGACAAGGGGGTCGATACATCAACTGTCACGAAGTCCAGAGTTGATGTATCCTGAAGGTCCGCCACATCATAGGGGGATAAGCCAAACAAAAGTGTCCATGATACTGAGTACAAGATGACCAAGCCATTTTCCAAAAAGTACACGACGTGTTGGTATGGTTAAACGCCTTGTCTTCAGACCGCGGGTACTGCCCGTGTACGACGGCCCATGTTGAAGGGTTGTTCGTGTAAAAAGTAAGTACACAGCATGTGGTATGGTTACACGCCGTTTCTTCAGTCCCCGGGTACTTTCCGTGAACCACAGCTCATGTCGAAGGGCTGTTCGTGTAAAAAATTTGTACACAGTGTGTGGTATGGTTACACGCCGTGTCCAAACTTCTGGGGTCAGCTCTGTTTACGCTGTCTATGTGCCCGTACATGGCCGGAACCCGTGTTCTCCAACTTGTGTAATTGGTACACGGGTTAGCCCGCACCATTGGCCTTTTCTGGCCATGTGGTAGAGTACATGCCTGTGTACTCCACACCGTGTCTGTGTATTCCCGGGTTACACGCCAAGTCTCATGTATCCACCACCTCCTCGTTGTGTGGCAAGTACATGCCATGTGACAGAGGTCACATTCTGTGTGTTAGTCGTCGGATGTCTGAAACCCTAGCTGCAGAATGCTCGCACTACACGACATGTTCTCTAGGAGTACACGCTGTGTAGTATAGAATTTTCCAAAAACGATGCCTCTGGCCAGCATGCCTCCCTTGTTGCCGGTTCTTCATTCAGATCATTTGTTCCACAAGAAACCTTAGACTCTAGGTCTCCCTGTTGTCTCGATGTTGATTCCGGCATTCTCAGGGTTCCGTTCGGCTCCGAAAACACGTTTTGAATTCTCGCTTGAAGAACAGTTGAAGAACAGTCCATCCCTTTCTAGTTCTAACTGTCTCCCGCTATTGTCGTCACACCTCCTCTAGGTTGCCGTGATAATGAGTCTTTAATTTGGGATCTTTGCATCGCTTAACAAACTTGTAACGATCCGTTGTTCTTCACCCATGAAGAATATGAAGAACCGCCAATAATCACAAAATTGGCGGAGGATTCAGACCGTGTTAGTTTGGCCTGGTCTCTCCGCATTTGTTCGATAGTAGGCAGTTAAAGAGAAAAAAACAAGAATGAAAGAAGACTCAATCATTAATCCAATCAAAACACACCCCTACCTCAACAAATTATGATGGACATCGATGTAGTGTTTGACGGCGTCGCGAGGTGAGGATTCATAGACGTCGATGAAGAGCGTCCGAGGAGGAAGCGGCATCTCCCCTTTTTATCACAGAGAGAAGAAAAAAAGTTGTGACGTCGTTGGCGAGTTCCCACTTCGGTGAATCCTCCCTTGTCATGAAGGAAGAAGAGGATGGTGAATCAGGGGTCGCCGAGTCGATGTTCTTCGTCGTAGAGTTGGTGTTCTTCAACAAAAGAGATGAATCGTTCTTCGAAACTCAAGATCTCTCTCCCCAAAATCTGAACATAACAAGCCAACCAAAAATAAAATAAGGCTTATCCTTATTTTATTTAATCATTCCATTCATTTCAAAATTTAAAATTCAAAACACTTAATTAATTAATTGAATTGGTTCAATTAATTAATTTAAGTGTGTTGGAAAAAGTTAAGAGGGAGAGAGAGAGAGAGAAGGTGGAAAGGTTTCACAAGTAATGAGGAGTTTACAAAATTAAGAGGGGGGGGGGTTAAGAAGTTTTAGAGAATGTGAAGGGTTGGGCCTCGTGTGGGCTCCACCTCACATTTATCCTCACATGGGTAGTTAGGTGCTTGTGGGTCCCACCCTAACTCCCCCATGTAGGATAAAACCACCTTAGAAATAAAAATAAAATTGTACCACAATTTTATTCACTTCTCATTTTATCAGCAATTTTTAACTTCTTTTCCCGTGCAAATGCAACTACGATAATGGTCCCATTAAGCAATTAATGGCGTTGTGAGTTCATCAGTGCCCTCAAATTACAATTCTAAGCACCGGATCAAATGTTAGAAAAACCCGCTTGTTCGTTCACTGAATGTACCCGAGATAAACTTCAGAAAATTATTCTGGGCACATCGGGCCTCAGAATAAGGTACCGCCAGAAATTGCGTACTCGTAAAATCCCAAAGAATTTTTGAAAAAAATTTCCTTGAAATTTACGAGTCTTTACATTACTCCCACCTCAGTGATTTACGTCCTCATAAAGCTACATCATAAACTAGGAAAACAAATAAGGGTACTATGCACGCATCTGAGCCTCCCACTCCCATGTGCACTCCTGGAGGTTCCCGTGCTGCCAACGAATGTGCACCAGAGGAATCGACCATCCACATAGGGCCCGCTCCTGTCAATCCTAGATCTCCACCGGGACCTCCACAAATGTCTCCTCATCATCGATGTCTAGCTCCCCATGATCAATGATATACATCGGGTCGTACACGTATCTCCTCAGCTGAGATATGTGGAAGATGTCGTGCACCCGGTGCAACTGAGGTGGAAGGGCTAGGCGATAATCCACCTCACCTACCCTTCTGAGGACCTAAAATTGTCCGATGAAGTGCAGATATAACTTGCCTCCCCAGCCAAATATCTGTAATCCATATTTAGGTGAGACCCATAGGAAAATGTGGTCGCCATCCCCGAACTCTAGTGGTCTCCGCCGCCTATCAGCATAGGACTTCTGCCTGCTCTGTGTAGTCCTCATCTTCTCCTGGATGATCTGCACCTTCTCCATCGTAGCCTGAACTATATTTGGTCCTACGAGTGCTGACTCCCCAAGGTTGGTCCAACACAGAGGTGATCTTCATGTTCGGCCATACAATGCCTCGTATGGTTCCATCCCGATGGTGGAGTGGTAGCTGTTATTGTAAGAAAACTCCACCAAGGGTAGGCGATCCTCTCAACTGCGACCAAAGTCAAGGACACATGCACGAAGCATTTCCTCGAGTGTCTGAATGGTACTCTACGTCTGGCCATCCGTCTAAGGATGAAAGGCGGTGCTCAGGCATAGCTGTATCCTGAATACCTCTTACAACCCCTTCCAAAGCCAGGAAGTAAAGTGATCGTCTCAATCGGAGACAATAGTTGATGTCACACCATGAAGTCATAATATCTCTTGAACTTAGATGCATCCCAAGCTCTCTATGGAGCCCTGCTCTCTGATCGGTAGGAAGTGGGCCAACTTGGTGAGTCGGTCAATGATCACCCAAATGGAGTCATGCCCTCTAGACGTACGTGGGAGCCCCGTCCCAAAATCCATGGATATCCCATCCCACTTCCACTCCAGGACCTCTAAAGGATGAACCACGCCTTCCAGAACCTGGTTCTCTACCTTCACCTGTTGTAAGGTGAGACATCGTGAAACGAACTCTACCACAACCTTCTTCATACCCAGCCACCAGTGCTGTCGTCTAAGATCCTGGTACATCTTCACCACTCTTGGATGTAACTCAAGAGGGGAAGTGTGAAACTCCCTCAACACTTCCTCCTGCAGTGCAAATGGTACCATGGTACATCCCCTGAAAAGGATGACATGTTCTGCTCCTTCAGAAAATCTATCAGGCACCTGCCCTGTGGAAATCTGAGCACGTCGCATCTCATAGTCAAAGTCCCCACGTTGTGCCTCTCTGACCCACTGAGGTAGTGAAGGAGTGACTATGAGTGACTTTAGAAAGGCTTCTCCATCTCTATCCATGAAGGATATCTGTAATGCGGCTAGTTGCTCTGTCTCTTCTCCATGAAGCTAAATGCCCTACCTCCTGCTGAGAGCATCATCCACAACGTTCTCCTTCCCAGGAGTATAGACTATCTCAAAGTCATAGTCCTAGAGGAAATCGAGCCATTGACACTGTCTCAAGTTCAGGTCCTTCTGCGAGAAGATGTACCTGAGACTCTGGTGGTCATAGTAGACTATAAAGCGCTCACCCATCAGATAGTGCCGCCACATCTTCAAGGAGAAAACTATTGCTACTAACTCCAGGTCATGGGTAGCGTAGTTCTTCTCATGCTGCCTCAACTTTCGTGAACCATAAGCGATCACTGCCCACTCATGCATCATAAAACACCTGAGTCTGGTCCCTGATGCATCGTAGTAAACTACGTACCATACTCCCTCCTCCGGTAGCCTCAAGATGGGTTCACTTTTCAATCTCTATTTCAGCTCATGGAAGCTCTACTGACATCTATCTGACCACATGAAGGGTTTCCCCTTCTTTTTAAAAGCTGAAAGCTGTGTTGAAACTCTGGAGAACTCTGGCACAAAGCTCTGATAGTACCTAGCCAGACCTAGGAAACTCCGTACCTCCGTCACACTCCTGGGTGGCACCCAAGAAAGTACTACCCTGATCTTCACAGGATCCACTACAACTCCCACCTCAGAGAAGATGTGCCCCAAGAAGTGGACCTCTCGAATCCAGAACTGAAACTTCGAGAGCTTACCATAAAGTTGGTGATCTCGGAGTGTGTCCAGTAAAACCCGCAAGTGGTAGGCATGCTCCTCCTCAGTAGTCGAGTAAATCAGTATGTTGTCGATGAATAGTACGACAAATCGGTCGAGGTAAGGCTGGAAGATACTATTCATGAGACTCATGAACACTACTGGAGTGTTGTTTATGCCAACAGGCATAACCATGAACTCATAGTGGCCATACCGACATCTGAAGGCCATATTATGCACATCCTCATCTCAAACTCTGAGTTGTTGATAGCCTAACCTGAGGTCTATCTTTGAGATCCATCATGCTCCCTTGAGCTGATAAAAGAGGTCTTCTATCCTAAGGAGTGGATACTGTTTCTTTACGATCACCAGATTCAGGAGACGGTAGTCGACACATAGTCATAATCTCCCATCCACCTTCTTGGTGAGTAAAATCAGAGAAGCCCAGGGTGAAACACTAGGTTGGATGAATACATTTACCTACAAGTCCTCCAGCTGTACCCGTAGCTCACGAAGCTCAGCGGGAGCCATCCGATATGCTGGAGTAGATATAGGGGTTGTCCTAGGGTACAGGTCAATGTAGAAATCTAACTCTCTGTGAGGAGGTAGTCCTGGAATGTCTTCCAAAAAAACTTCTGCATACTGATCCACCACAACAGGAAAAATCGTACTCCGCACATCAACTTCTCCTAGGATGAGACTATTCAACTGATGGGTGATCGGATGCCATCTCCTCTGCACAAGTCTATCCTGTACTGAAAATGCTCCCCTCTCGCCAGTGAAGGTGAAACTGCCCCCATCTGTCTGGACACATTGCACATTGCACCTAATATAGTCAATCTGGGCATGGAATGTAGATAACCAGTCCATACCCAAGATGACATCGTAAGGCCTTGACGCCACTACAAGAAGATCCCAACCAAAGCTCTCATCTCCTAGAGTAAGCTCACACTGCCGGTACCAGTGTGTAATCATCGAGTCTTCTCCCGTAAGAGTCTCTAGCCATAAGGATCGAGCCAATGGCTCCGTCGGAATCTCCGAGCTCCGAAAAAGGGCAGCGGAAATAAAATAATGACTCTATCCTGTGTCTATAAAAACTGCATCAAGGGTAGAGTAGACACAGATAATACCTTGAATCATCTCATGTGTGTCGTGGTCGTAGACCTTGACTGCCTGGAGCTGACCTTGCCCATATCTGCCAGCTCTCTGTCATCGGGGTGGTCCTCCTGGTGGTAGTGGGGGTGGGGCCTCGAAATGTCATCCACCACCTACTGCTCATCCATCTCCTCTGCCTCGTCCGCCAGCTCCCTGAAGACCACCACGGTCGAACCTCTTCCTTTTCCTGGGTGGTACGTCAACAATCTGCTGCTCCTCTGCATGGCAGGTCGGGGAGTCACGATCCATGTGGCCCTACCTGCCGCATGCATAGCACTGCCTGTCTCTTGTATGACTGGCTCTGCTGCGTGTGCCCCACACCTCCAAACTAGTATCTTGAGGTCCCCCACATGATGGCCTGGTCCGCTTGGACCTCTGCGACATCTGTCTACTGCTGGCTACAGAAGACTCCGCTACGTGTCGCCCTACGGTAGGCCTCGCTGCTAGCATAGGCTCAGCAAAGAAGCTCTCCACAAGAAGGGCTCGCTCCGGTACACTTACCTGTGTCGTAATGCTAAGAGAGATCATAGAAGCCCTGATCTAATGCCTCAGTCCCTGCTCAAAGGTCCAGGCCTAGAAGAATGGGTCTTGTACCATGTACGTGGAGTAGCACGAGAGGTTGGTAAACCTTACTGAGTACTGGGCTACTGTCATGCTGCCCTACTGCAGCTGTAGTAACTACTAGATGCACACCGCACGAAGGGTGGCTGGAAAAAACTCCGAGCAGAAGAGGCTCTCGAAGTCCATCCAAAGTAGAGATGCCTCGTCGTTCACTTGGAGCATTAGCCTCCACCATCTACCTGCTACTTTATGCAGGAGACTCGCCGCAAGGATCACCATAAGATCTGCTGGTGTCCCTACCAATCTGAAGACTCGGAAGATAGCCTCCAGCCAATCCTCGGCCGCCTGAGGGTACGTCTCTCCGCGGAACTAGGGTGGCCTCTATCGTTGAAACTCATGCAACGAACTCAGGCAGTGTGCACTCTCCGCTACTGGGGCTGGTGGTATCGGTGGCCCAGCAGGTAAATGTACCGCTAATGCCTCCGCTGTAATGGGGCCCTGCACCGAGGCCTCATCGCTCGGTGGGATGCCATCTCGCACAAAGCTCGAACCCTAGTTGGCTACCTTTGTGGGGACATCCTGAAAAGTAACAGGTGTGCCATGGTTAATACAGTATACCTGGTGAGATGACACAAAGTAATCAAAAAGAAAACTTTTGAAACACACATGCAATCAGTGTTTTCGAGCACTAAGTTGGAAATCAGAAGTTAGGGTCCTGGTATATGGATACGTCGGCTGCCGCACCAACACTGGCATCCCTGGACTGATAACCACACTCAATAACCTTAACACTATTTCTTAACTAGAATAAATTATCAGAGTCCAATGTTCTGTGGTAGAACCGACTCCTTTGAAACCAATTTGTCACGACCCGTCCTCGGGGCCTATGTCGTGACTACCCCAAGCCCGCCTTCCATAGGCTAGGGGCTGGATACTAGCACCAAAGGCATAAATCCTGGTAAAATTGAAGGCATTGCCTTTATAAAAGTAAAAAAAACAACAGAGTACACAAGTGAAGTAAGCACTAAGTAAAACTGGGTACAAAGTAAGTGCTGAAAAATAAATGGGCCAGTATACAAACCCAACTAAAAGTACAGTACAACTGAAAAGAAAGTACAATAATAGTAATGTAAAACAAAAACACTGAGTCATCCTTTATAAATCCCACCTGAAGGGTGGGTACAGATAGTCTCCTTGGATCCTCGGGTCCGGCTGTCCACTCCGTGTATGTCCCGCCAAGTGATCCACCTCCGGGTACCATCTAGCTCCACAAGCCTCCACCTCGTTCATTGCTGTCCGTCATCTACATCGAACACAACGTAGTGCGGTCATAGCCCATGCAGGGGTGAGTATACGATACTCAATAGGGAGCTCTATACCCCTAATGGTCTCTCAGAATCCACGAAGGATAAACCAAAAAGGAAAGATAAAATCACGAAGTATCAACCGACTCTTCTTAGGCATATGCCCATACATATACCCAATTCATCAATTACAATTAAGCTCCAACTCTTGGGCCCAAGCACAACCCAGTCCACAAAAGAAAACACAACCCAGTCCACACAGGAAAGCATGTCAATCACATCGATAATAAATATTGAAGTCAAGACTCAACGCACACAGGGATGCTACTCACGAAGAGGGGTGGAGATGATTAGATGTAGCCTCTGAATCATCTCCTCTGTCGAACCCACGTAGGATCCAAATACAGAAGTCGTCGTTGACGAACCCACGTAGGATCCAAGTACAGTAACCATCGTTGTTATACCCATGTAGGATCTATATACAGTCGTCATCGCTGCCGAACCCACATAGGATCCAAGTATAGTCGTCTTCATCATCAAACCCACAGAGGAACCCGACATGGTAGTCGTCGTAGTCGCAGCCAGCTCTAGGGTTCCCACACACATCACACTCGATTTCGGGAGGGTCTGCTCCACGAGCCAAGGGGGTCAATACATCAACTGTTACGAAGTCCAGAGTTAATGTATCCCGAAGGTCTGCCATGTCTTAGGGAGCTAAACCAAACAATCATGTCCAAGACACTAAGTACAAGATGACCAATCCATCTTCCAAAAAGTACACAGCGTGTTGGTATGGTTACACCCCGTGTCTTCATACCTCGGGTGTTGATCGTGTACCACGACCAATGTCGAAGGGTTGTTCATGTAAAAAGTAAATACACGACGTGTGGAATGGTTACACGCCGTGTCTTCAGTCGCCAGGAACTGTCTGTGTACCACAGCCTGTGTCGAAAGTTTGTTCATGTAAAAAGTGTGTACACGACATGTGGTATGGTTACATGCATTGTCCAAACTTCTGGGGTCATCTCCGTGTACACTATCCATGTGGTTGTAGACGGCCTCAACCTGTGTTGTCCAACCCGTGTAATTGGTACACGGGTTAGCCCGCACCATTGGCCATGTCTGGTCGTGTGGTAGATTACATGCCTGTCTACTCCACACTATGTCCATGTATTCCTGGTTTACACGCTGAGTCTCGCATAGTCGTCACCTCATCACTGTGTGGTGAGTACACACCGTGTGACAGAGGTCACCCACTATGTGTTAGTCATATGACGCCCGAAACCCTAGCCACAGAATACTCAAACTACACGGTGTGTTCTCCAGGAGTACATGCCGCGTAGTGTGGAATTTTCCAGAAAAGACGCCTCTAGCCAGCGCACCTCCCTTATTGTCGGTTCTTCATTCTGATCGTTCATTCGTTATGAAACTTCAGACTCTTGGTCGTCCCGTTGTCCCGAAGTCGATCCCATAATTCTCGAGCTTCGGTTCGGCTCCAAAAACATGTTTTGAATTCTCGCTCGAAGAACGGTCGAGGAACGGTCCATCCCGTTCCGGTTTGAACCATCGCCCGCTATTGTCGTCGCACCTCTGCTAGGTTACTTTGACGATGAGTCTTTAATTTGGGATCATTGCATCACTTAACAAAGTCGTAACGATCCATTTTTCGTCACCCATGAAGAATACGAAGAACCTCCAACAATCACAAAATTGGTGGAGGATTCAGACCATGTTAGTTTGGCCCTATCTCTCCATATTAGTTCAGTGGCAGGCGGTTAAAGAGAACAAAATAAGAAGGAAATAAGATTCAATCATTTATCCAATAAAAACACACCCCTACCTCAAAAAATGATGACGAACATCGGCATTGCGATTGACGACATCGCGAGGTGAGGATTCATAGACATCGACGGAGAGTGACTGAGGAGGAAGCGGTGTCTCCCCTTTTTATTAAGGAGAGAAGAAAACAAGGCATGACGTTGTTGGAAATTTCCCGCATCGGTTTCTCCTCCCTTGTCGTAGAGGAAGTAGAGGATGGTGAATCTGGGGTCACCGAGTCGATGTTATTCATCGGAGAGTTGGTGTTCTTCAATAAAGGAGATGAATCGTTCTTCGAAACTCAAGAGCTCTCTCCCCAAAATCTCAACATAACAAGCCAACCAAAAATAAAATAAGGCTTCTCCTTATTTTATTTAATCATGCCATTCATTTCAAAATTTAAAATTCAAAATAATTAATTAATTAATTGAAGTGGTTCAATTAATTGATTTAAGAGTGTTGGAAAAAGTTAAGAGGGAGAGAGAGTGAGGTGGAAAGGTTTCACAAGAAATGACGAGTTTACAAAATTAAGAGGGGGGTTTAACGAGTTTTAGAGAATGTGAAGGGTTGGGGCTCGTGTGGACCCCACATCACATTTATCCTCATATGGGTAGTTAGGTTCTTGTGGGTCCCACCCTAACTCCCCCATATAGGATAAAACTACCTTAGATATAAAAATAAAATTGTACCACAATTTTATTCACTTATCATTTAATCCACAATTTTCAACTTCTCCTCCCATGCAAACGCAACGACGATAAATATCCTATTAAGAAATTACTAGCTTTGCGAGTTCATTAGTGCCATCAGATTTCAATTATGAGAACCAGATAAAAATTTAGAAAAACCCGCTCATTCTTTCACAGAACGTACCTGAGCTAGACTTCAGAAAATTATTCCGGGCACACCGGGCCTCGGAATCAGGTGCCGTAAAAAACTGCGTACTCGTAAAATCCCAAAGAATTTAAGAAAAAAAAATTCCTTCAATTTTCATGTTATTTACAGATATAATTGACCCACCTGTCTCATAATCATAATTTATTGATATGTATAACACAAGATCATGAAAACATTTATCACTTCATCATAGCTTACCCAATGGAAAATAAAATAAGTTTCATCAATATTTCAATATCATAATAATAAACCATTGAAATAATTTATAAGGAAAGTATCATAGGATCATGTCCCTAGTGAATCATAATTATCATCAATGGATGTTGTCATAGATCAAAAATACTTTAAAAGATCACCGGAAAATTTCTTAGGAAAAATACCTATTCTATTTTGAAATTACATATTTAAAATTTAAAAATATCTAAATTTTTAGAAAACTAAATTATTTGAAATGAATCATATAATAATTTAAAATAATATTCAAATAAAAGAGTGGTTATGACAGAGGAAAAAAATTTCATGTGTTGTATATTAATATAAATATTATTTTCAAACCATCAGTAAAAAGTGAATTGTTCAAAAAATGAGAAGAATATTCCTTTTAAACATCATTTTAGAATAAAAAAATGGGTCAAAATGACTTTAATAAATCACTATAGAATATTAAAATCATTCTTGAAAATATTATAAATAAAATATTTACATGGAAGAAAACATTTCTGATGAAATAGAGAATGAATTTGGTTTTCCTTAAAATGATTCTTTTATAATTCTGAGTACTTAGGGAAAGGTAAATGAAATGAAAAATGATAATTTCAATAAATAACTATATTATAAGAATATAAATAACATTTTTCAATGATATATCATATAATTTCATCATAAAATAATTAAGAATAAAGAAACCTAGTAAATAAGTGAGATTGCAATATAAAACCCTTATAGCTTTGGTAAATTTCGAATCATAAACCCATTGAAATAAATAACATTATTTGAAACATTAAATATAATAAATATAAATATATTCATGATATAAAATATCAAATGGGTAATATATACACCACAAAATTTAATAAGTGGTAAATATGACATGTGCCACATAGAAACAAAAGTGAGACGAGAAACCCTTACAAATATCATATCATTGAAGTGATAACGAACCAATGAAGTGATTTTGTATAAAAAAATCTAAATACACTCAATAAAAATTGTAAATATTACATATAAAAAAAATTTAATTTTACCTATAATATTTTCCTAACATAGTCAATGATGTACTTATATAACCCAACGAATAAAAATTGATTTAAGAAACCCATTACTTCGAGTTAAAAATGTCATGTACATACTATATGTTCTTATATAATAAGGTCATATTAATTTTTTAATTATTTAATAACCCATTATAAGTTTAATCCATCATCATTAAATCATCTTTTTCATTTAATATAATGGAATATTTAATTAATCAATTGGTTAATTTTGCATCTTGTTTTTTAAGGAAGTTAGGTTCAAATTTGAAAAATGAATTAGGTAGGTAGAACATGGTCAAAGGGGTCATTATTACTTAATATCAAAGATAATTATAATGAAATAATTATTATTTTTATACATAAAATTAAATTTTAGTTTCATCCCATAAAATTTGTCATGAAAAAAAATACATCGACTCGTGAGGTAGTAGTCTCTACATACACACATGTGATGATTTTACCGTTCATTGGATGGAAAATAAAATAAAATAAAATATTATATTTCCAAAGTAATTATAATTTTATAAACATCAAATAATTTGATTAATTATATCCTCATGACTAACAATGAGAGGTGGTATTGAAAAAATAATTACATCACTAGGTAGAGATGGTAGTCCATATGTACAAACGTGTGATAATTAGATTTTTAATGATTATAATAATATAAAGATAGATGATATATACTACATATGTAATAATAATAATTTTATGAATATCATATATGTACAT
The DNA here is from genome assembly GCA_963277665.1 of Viscum album. Taxonomy (NCBI): domain Eukaryota; kingdom Viridiplantae; phylum Streptophyta; class Magnoliopsida; order Santalales; family Viscaceae; genus Viscum; species Viscum album. The sequence goes on along the minus strand of OY728159.1, from coordinate 529,958,031 downwards.
TAAATTCATCATTATAACTATCTATGATAAGAAGTTTTAGGAAACAAAAGACATCAGTTTGTGAGGCGATAGTCCACACGAATGATGCTCTTATTTCATATTTGATGGAAAAAGAGATAAATAAGGTTATTAAATTAACATAATTCAATATATGTATATTGGTGATACTGAGGTTATAATTTTGAGATTTGTATTACTAAATTGAATGAGGTAGAGGAATAAGTAAAATGAAAATGCTCGGTTAGGATGATTACCTCATCTTTGAAGAAGCATATTTGGTCACTCCTTAAGGGCCCTAGGGATGGTCTTTTAAGAATAACATAAACTCTAAAGCATATATAATGAATTTAAGAAGATAATTTGGAAGGTATTTTTGATATACATTTCTTAAAGATTTTGAGTAAGAGAGGACATGCAGCGTCCTTTTATTAGTAAGGGGAGTGACACCCTAGGAATTACATAATGTAATAAATTAACATATTTTAATTTTCAAATTAAAGTGGAAGAAATTGATATATTTATGATATACGAGGTAGATATGTGTAAATAATCTCAAACAATAAAATTTATACATTCTTAGGTGATGTTTTTAACTCTTATCTTTTATTTTTAACCTCATGTTAACCCCATTTAACAATTACCATGATTTCATTATTTTTACACATTAGGGCTAAAAAAGATACTATAAAAAAAAGTGTAACATAAGTGTATAATTTTTTATATTAAAGAAAATTTCTGATTCACATGGAAATATATAATATTTTTATGAATTTTAAATCAAATAATAAAATATTATTTAAAATAAAATACCATTAATATTTTTTGGGACTATTCAAACAATTTGACTTTAATAAATATTAAGACTTAAATTTAATTAAAATAAAAACATTGAAAATATCAAAAATAAATTATTATTTTTTATTAAATTCTTGGGACAACATAACTAACCCAAAAAAAATATCACTTTTAATGTTTTTTAAAATCATTTACTCAATTTTTCTATTGTTTGCAAAATCACTGTATCGGTGTTGTTTAAGTATTTACGGTAATTATTTCAACACTAAAAATAATAATGAATTAAAATCAAATTAAAAAATTATTCACCTTTAAAATAACCTTTTACAACCATTAATAACTTATTTTTATCCCAGTCAAAAAATATTATATACATTTAATGTAAGGAAGAGATATTGCGGAATCATCCTTTTCTTAGGATAATATAAAGGTCTTTATCAAAGAAAAATAGTGCCAAAATGGAATATTTTAGAATCTTTCAATGTCTTAGTAACATTAGACTCATAAAATAAAATATATTAAAGTATATGGATGATTTTTAAGCCTTACTTCATTGTTTAACCATGTTCTACATGCTTTACCCTTACTATGGTGACATCATTTTTACTAAGGTTACTATTCATTATGAAAAAAATAAAGATAAAATATTTAAAATATTTATAAATTATGATTAAAAATATAGAATCCAATCTATCTAATTAAATTCCAATATTCAGAATAAATTACTATAAAAATAACCCAGAAAAATGCGACAAAAGAAGGTTTTCATGAAAAGGCAATTTTATGTATAAAAATTTTTTTATATAGAAATTAAAAATAATTTAAATTACAATAAAAACAATTATATTATTTTAAATAAAAAATAACTAATTAAATTTTAATATCAAACTAAAATTTGTTAATATTTAAATTCTCGAATGTAAAATACTATTTTCTTTTAAAATGTATTTTTTAACTATTCACTGATAAAATTATCTTTTCTAAAAAAATCCCAAAATCACATCCTAAGATAATTTTTATATGGTAATTTAAAAAATGATACACTTTTTATTTAATATAATTTATTAAATTCGTATAAATAAATTATAATTTCTCTACACAAAATGTAATAAAAACTATTTTTGAATAAAAAATATCTTTGAAGCATAAAATGACTTTACTGAAAATGGAGTAATTATTTATTATTAGTTGATAAATTTATTTGGATTGTATAAAACATTTATATATTTAAAATTTTGTAATTCCTTTTCATAGATCTAATTTAACATCCCGATTATATTTTTCACATTTGAATAATAATATTTTTATAACATAGCATATTTCACTTAAACGTTGGGGTTGCATGTTAAAAAAGCTATCAAGCATAGTATTATTTTAAACTAAAATTTTTGGGTGGTACATTCTTCCATGTAAATAAATTGTATTGTATTTATTTCTATCATGATAGATAGAGATTGAATATTAAAAAATACCTTTATTGAAAACCCACATCATAGAGAGGAATAAAAAAAAATTTAAAAAGAGGAGGTGGGAAACATAATGGTTACATGATATAACACAAAATAGGGTTCCCAAATAAGGATAACATTATAAAGAAGTGAAAATATGGAAGTGGAGGAAAAATATAATGTCAAAAGAATAATAGAGAGAGGTAGATAACATATTCATGAGAAATTCCCTTACTAGAAAACCATAAATCAATTAGGAGTGAAAAGGAACATCAATTCATAAGAAATAAAGATAAAAAATTTAATAATAATTTTTAAGATCCTTTTAACTATATTTAAGGAATTATTTTTCACCAGGAATAAAAGAAATATAATTCTTCATTTCTTCTTATCTATAATTTCAATTTCAGCCTTTGGTTGCATGTTTCAATTATTTTCTAGATCTTTACATCCCATATTCCAATAATTACAAAACAATATGAATTTTTAATGCCAGGAGCACTAAAAAAAATCTAAAGGATCATAAAATTTGTAAAAGGATGATTTGATATTCCTCCTACCTGTATTTATTTACTAAAATAAAAAATGGTTATTACATTATAAGATAATTGATACGAATAAATTATCTTCTGAAATATTAATATCAAATATTTTCAAAACAATACCCAAATATATAATCAATTATTTCCAAAAATAACAATTTTTTAAAACTCATCAAAGAATTCAAAACTATTCTTCAAAACCTAAAAAATAGGCAAAATGTCATAAATTTTCCAAAATAAACTTATCTTTAATACCCAAGAAACAAAGAGTATCTCTTAATGTCACATATCAAATAAGTGAATACCTTGATCGTTTATACTCTTAAAAAAATACTAATAACCTAAATCACCCTAAAACCTCAATGAAAGCAAATACCCTTCCAAAAATTAAATATATCCTTAATTCATAAATTAAATCATAGTCCATGGAATGTATTTTATAAATGAAAAAAAAAGAAATAAACTTCATCAAAGATAAAATAAATCACTTTGTCATCAAATCACTAATCAATTTCAAGGACTATAATACCATCCCATTTACTTCATCCATTAAAATCATCATTTTATCCAAACTAAACAATATTATCTCAACATCGCCCACATATCAAGGGATATCTATCCCTAAATAATTCATTTTCTAAAAATATCACTTGACCACTGAATCAAATTTCTAGGTTATCGATACCATTCAACATATTATTTAATATCATTAATTTAAAAGAACTGAAGAACAATCCTTAGATATTTCAGGATTCTAATAATAAAATGCCCCTTATAAAAATCTTATATAGAATAATTATTGAATCCCATTTCATAAATAATTCGACCATTCCACTTCAACAATTGTCCTGAAATAGTCCATTCTTTGGTCTAGTAGTTAGTCCTTGGACTATAGAATAGACTTGAATAATTACCAAGATCCCAAAACATAATACAACTAACTATAAATGAAAGATTATAATGTAATTTATTTCTATCCATTGAAATCTTCATTTTCCCTCATTAATTAGTTTCTTTATACCCTTATTTTATGCACATAAAACTTATTTCCATTCCTGTGAAACATTTGTTTGGGTGATTCTTCTCACATTTTCAACATGTAAGAAGTTTAATCCTGTTTCATTCATGGTCTTCATAAAATTCTATTATTCATTTATCATGTTCATTTTGAAACTCGCTTATTTTTAGTTTGTTAATAATATATCAAGATTTATGGTTAGGAATAATCACAAGATTTTACCTTATATATAACATTTATTTTGTTTTCCTGTGAGTAAAATCATTGAATCATCCATCATATTCAGTGTTAACATCATTACTCCTGGTTTCATCCATTCATTGAAACTAATAAACCATAATATGAGAAACAATAAATATAGTTTGAAATCATTTAATCATGAAAATAATATTGAGGATGTCTAAATCATGACACCGTATTTTAAAACTATGACACCTTGGGTTTAAACAAGGTTATCTAGGGTTATTATCTATTAAAATTGTTCATAATGGTTTATAAAAATATGAATTATCCCATGAATATCCCCTAGAAGTGTCTATCTAGGAGTGAATTCTTAATCCTACTCGTCATTCACCAGTTATGATTGAGTTAATACACAATATTCCCCTTTCGGGGTTCCTATCCCTAGGTGAATCTGTTCCATAACCACGTGCACATTCTTGTTTCTATACAGGGATGAATTTTCTATGAAAACCACACTCCATTATTTATTCTAACTTATAATTTTATCCAATTCTTAGGCTTTTCCTAAGTGTTCTCAATAATTTTTTACCATCCTAGTTTCCAAAAATATTTAAACTTTACATTGATACCAGCTAAGGCAACCCAATCATTTCATATATAAATATTTCATATTAACATATTAATATTCATTACAAATCATTATAATTAATTCAAGAACCATAAATTTTTAGTGTGTATGGAATAATAGATATATAATCAGCTGGTGAATAAATGTTTTTCAATATCTCCCACTAATTGTTTCACATCTAGACCCCTTATTATGAATAACTTACTTAAAATATTTCCCCGTGTTCATTGGGAAATGAAATATAAGAAAGGGTGAGCTCAATTCATAGTAATTTTATACAAGGGAGATATAATTCAATGATCATATTCAATCATATCATGTGAATAATGATATGATAATATAAACTTAGCTTTTGGAAACCATACTCATAAATTTATAGATCATAATCTAGGAAAAAAACATTAGCAGTTCATAAGATACGAATCGTAATAGAATGAAAGATTGTGATCCATTAAAAGCATAAAATAGGTAGAATAACATTTCATATATATTCTCATAAATAGTGCAGGATAAAAATAATCATAGTTATAATATATCAAGTATCTTTTTAAATTCTTTCATCACATGTTAGGCTTGGGATAACCACCCTTGCACCTGTTTTAGTCTCATGATAACCTCATGTGTACCATGTTTGGGCGTTGGATAACCTATCATACAACATTTGAGTTTTTTAAAAATTATTCATTACCATCCATAACATAATCATAATCCCTTCATATATATTCCATATGATTATAAAAACATTTATCATTTCATTATATCTTACCCCATGGAAAACAAAATTTGCGTCATCAATATTTCATCATCACAATCATAAACCATAAAAATAAATAATAAGTATTGTATCATAACATCACATCCATATTTAATCATAAGTAACATCAATTTATCTTTTTATAGATGAATATAATTTTAAAATATCACTGGAACATTTCTTGAGGAAAATATCCTTTTCATTTTTAAATAACTTATTTAAAATCCAATTTTTTAGAAAAATAGAAAAAAGAATGTGGAAAGAACCATGGAAATTTTTTAAGGAAGATTCAAATAAATTGTTATTCGTGATGGTGGGAAATTCCATTTGTACGATGTATGTGAAAACAAAGATTATTTTCATACCTTCTGTAAAAAAGTACCTTGTTTAGAAAATGACAAGAAGATTACTATTAAAATGTGTTATAGAAATTCAAAAATTTGTAAACATGACATTAATAAATATTTTGGGACTATTAAAAACATTTTTGAACACATTTTAAAGAAAATATGGAGATTGAATAAAAAAATCCTAATGAAATAGAATATAATGTCAATTTTCCTTAAAAAATAATATTTTGAACTTTTGAGTACATAAGAAAGGAAAATGAAAAAGAAATATTTTTTATTTCAAAAAATAAAAAAGATAATAAAATACATAATATTTTTTATAGATATTTCATATAATTTTAACATCAATGAAATTAATAATAAATAATCCTAGTAAAAATGATATTTTTTTACATAAAACCCTTACTACATTTGTAACTTTTGAATTATGAAACCTTTGAAATAAAAAAATTAAAATGAAACATTATATACCATGAATATAAATACATTCATATTATAACATATCAATGGATAAATATATACACCACATAAAATAAACAAGTGGTTAATATATTAAGTGTCTCACATAAACAAAAGTGAGATGAGAAACCCTTGAAAAGATTATATCATTGAAGTGATAATTAATAAATGAAGTGATTCTATGTAAAAAAATATTAAATCTAAAGAAAAAAACAAGTGGAAATACAGCACAGAACAATCAGATTTCATTTCACACATAATCTTGGAATAACATAGTTAATGAAGTATTCATATAACTCAATGGATGGAAATTGAGTTTTGAAACCCCTTACCTTAAGGTCAAACTGGCAATGTACAACCTTCAATTTATAATAAAAAATATATATATTAATTGCTTAATTTTAAGAACCATTTATAGTATTAATACCTTTTCATTTCATTTTTTATTTCATTTAATATAATTAAATTTTAAATTAGATAATCTTTTAAGTCAACATCGAGTGTTTCGAGGACATTTGTTTCATAATTGAAAAATGGATTTTAGAGGTATATAGTGTCCAAAGGTGTTATTGTTCCATAATCTAATGAATAAAAATCATAGAATATTTATAATATATATATATGAAATATAATTTTACTGTTATCTAGTAAAATTGGTCACAAAAGGAAAAATACATGGACTCATGGGGCAGTAGACTGCACATTCACATATGAAGTAGTTTTACTTTCCATTAGTGGAATTTAAGTAAATAAAATATTATATTAAATTTAAAAAATCATTATCTTGTTATATGAGTAAAATAAATTCCTTAAATTAATCCCCATGAAAAACCATTATAGATGGTATTGAAAAATGAATTACATTACTACATAAAGATAGTAGTTTGTCGGTACGCATGTGCCATGAATCCATTTATAATGATTGATGTTTGGGAGCATGTTTTTCCTCTGTTCCCTTTTGGGTTTTCAGGTTATCATTTGGTTATTGTTATGTGTTCCTCCTTTTCCCAGTCTTCAAAATGAATTTTTTTCTTCATATTTTATTTAGGGGTTTATACACCTCACTTTTTATAAAAAAAATAAATCATAATAACCATCCATAAAAGGCAGTGATGGGAAATGAAATACATTGATTTGTGAGGTGGTAGTTTTCATGTATACACGAATGATCGTCTCATTTCAAATTTTTTGGGGAAATGAGATGAGTAATGTTATTAAATCCAGATACTATCATCAAATTGTATGTTAGATACTAATTTTATTGTATTTTAATGAATATTAAATTGTAGGAGATAGAAGAAGAAGTAAAATGAAAATTCATGGTTTAGATGATTTTTTCCTCTTTTAAGAACCTCTTATGAATATCTCATTAAGCACCCGAAAAATGGGTTGATAAGAATAAAAAACCTAATAAATTTATCTATTGAATTTAATAATAGGTTTTGGTAGCTTTTTTTCAGGATAAGTGGCTTAATAAGTTTGAATAAGAGTGGAAAGGTGGTGTCCTTTTTTAAGTATGGTGAGGGGCACCCTTGGAATTATATAATTTATTAAATTATTATAAATTAAATTTCATGATCATATTTATGTGTATAAAATTTATAAATTTAAAATAATTTATATATATATTTATAAATATTCTTTTCTAATAAAATCTAGATAAGTTTGTGTTATATTGTAACCCTTATCTCTTAGATTTAACACCTTGTCAACCTTATTTTATGATTATTATGATAACAAGTTTTTTAAACCTTAGGGGTCACGAAAGTTACTATAAAATTAAAATTGTTACATAAGTAAAGAATGGTTAATATTATAGACCACATCCCATTTACATTTCAAAAATATATGTTTTTTTTTTTGAATTTTAAATTATTTAATAAAATATTATTTTTAATAAAATACCATTAAAGTCATTTTCATGACTATTAATATAATATGAATTTTAAAAATATCAATATTAGAACAACCTAGTATTGGCATACATATAAATTACATTACCTGTTTTGCAGTAATAAAAACATTACACAAGTATATTCCTAAATACTGTATTAGTTTAGCGCCCTTGGAAACATAGAAACGTAAACAATGGTACGAAAATTAGCTACATTATCTCCCACTCAGTTATACTTTACTATAACCTTTATTAGAAACATCATACATAATACATATCTTCATAACCTGGGGAAGGAAACATAAAAATGGGTGAGAAATAATTCTTGGTAATGGAAAACAAGGGAGCCATGTAAGCATAAATAAGATCATAGGTGTATGAGAATGTGATCATAACATTATAATATCACACCCTCTATATCATAAGATCAGAAACATGAATCATGTAATAAATCTTTAAATTTTATAAGAAATGAATTGTATGTAAATAAATAAAATAACCCAAGAAATCATATCATAAGAATAAGACATGAAATTTTTCTATAAATAAACATGTGATATTATTACCTGTAAGTTAATGTGAACTGCTAGAACTTATCAAGAAACATCATGGGAACTCTAGTGACTTGGTGGGACACACAACTATTCCAAGTCTTAGTCCTTTCCATGTAACGGGTCAGGTTTTCCAATATTCTTATAGTGGATTGGGTTTCCCCATCTTCCCATAGTGGATCAGGTTTTCATATCATCCATTGTCATGGTGACTACACCTACTGAGCGGGACACACCACCCTCCCCAGTCAGAGTCATTTCCTTATAAGGAATCTGATTTCCCCATATTATGATAGTGGATAAATCCCATCAACTTGATTCCCGTCATTATCTCATGAGATTTAAATCCTTACCCAATGCATATGAGGGAGATATAGGTTCCACCCATCTTATAATAAAATCATTCATACATGTGCCAAAATATAATAAAACTTTCATCATATCACAACCCATAAAAAGATATGGGTTTTATAAACATCCTATAATAATCCCAAGAAATTAAATATATGTCATAAAAATATAATAATATCTTAACCTATGAAAAAATATAGGTTTCATAATCATTTCATCTAATCCTAACCCATGAAAAGAAGTTGGTTTCACAATCCTTAAACCCATGGAATTAGTATATGTTTCATAAACATCATGACATCAAAACATAAACCATTAAAATAAAGAATTTGAATTTTAAATTGGGATCATTTCTCCTAAAAGGAGTGAGTAACATCAACTAACCTCATGTTATATGGAAAATAATTTGAAACATTCTTTAAAACCACTTCTGGAAAGAAATATCATTTCTTCTTTGAAAAAATATTTTTAAAACATAAAACCTATTAAAAACAATTTTCAATAAAAATATCCTTATAAAGTATAAATGAATATTTAAAGAATTTTTAAAACATTTTTCTTGAAGAACTCTTTTAAAACATATAATGAATACTTGAAAACCTTTTTAAAACCATTTTCTTTAAAATAATTTAAAAACATATAATGATTGTTTGAAAACCTTTTAAAAACCTTTTCATTGAAAATAGATTTTAAAACTAATAAAGAAAGCTCCAAAAATAATTTATATCCTATTAAATTTAAAATATTTTTCAAAAATCATTTAAAATCATTCTTTGAAAACACTTTTGAAATTATATGTTTTTAAATAAAACTTATTTCTGACCAAAAAAGAGAATTGAGGTCAGATTTTCCTAAAAACAATTTATCAATTAAATTAAGTATCAAAGGGTTGTAAAATGGTACTAATACTTGAATAATTCATGTATAACCATTTTACAATAAACTTAATTAGTTTTCTTTATATTTGGATTAGTATATTTTACCAATGGAAGCAAAATCATAAACAACCTTGATAAATGATGAGATTGTAACAATAAATTGTTACCATTTTGATAACACTAATTCATGATGGATATGATAACATTACATGAAACTTAAAATATTATGAATTGAAGTATAATATTTATATAACATGTCAAAATAAACTATATATACCTCATAGACAAAAATAGGAGCATTAAATAGCCTGTTTCTCAAAGAATGAAAATTGAGACAAAATTGCTTTACCGATTTGTTAAGTTTTGAAACAAAACCCCCATGAAATAAATATCATAAAATTTATTTTTAAATACCCAAAAAATTAATAAAAAATCATATAATAAATCCATTTCCAATATACACACTACACAAACGAAATAAGTTTTAAATAAGGCATGTCACCTAAGGAAATAAAAAGTGCGATGAAATCAACTTACCTTGTGTCTTAACAATCATTGTACTCGTTCAAAAATCCTTTATAATAAATATAAGTTTATTATAAATCTATTAAAGAATAAAATTATTATATCTAATATCATATATTTTTTTATTATGAATTTATGTTAACTTTTTATTAACAATTCTATGTTAAGGTTTTACTTCCGGTAATATTCACTTTTTTTTGCATGTGTCGTAATTTATTGTATATTTAGTCCTTGTACTTATATCATGATTTAAAGAATTTAAAATATTATATAAATATCATGTATATTCATTATAGTATTTTTATATTAATCTATATATTATATAAGAATAAAATGGAATAAACTATCCATGGTGACAGTAGGTCGTACATATGGATGAATGTTGTTTCCATTTTATTGTCATACTGAAAGAAAGAGAGTAAATTACATATATATATGTGTGTGTGTGTGTGTGTGTGTATATAAATATATATAATTATTCATATAGAATTAATATATCATATATATCACATAATTTTACTAAACCCATCCTTAAAATATTCCATGTAATGTGTGAATGAGTCACATCTCTTTGAGGGGGCGGTTGTCCACACCTACTCAAATAAAATTATACTGTTTACAAAAAATAGAAAGTATAATTATTTTTTAAAAAAAATAATTAAAAAAACTTTAATACATAGTAAATATAATATATATCATATAAAAATTTCATTTACATAATAATTCCCAACCATGAAAGTGGGTAAATGAAGAATGATCAATCATCATTCCGTGAGGAAGTAGTTCATCCTACACATAAATAGTATGTTAATTACCCATTAAATGGAAGTGCCTATAATTGTAGGTAAAAACATTAGAATATTTTTTTTAATTATATTTAGTATAATTTTTTTATAATCATGTAATAAAGAGAGTGGATCCGGTGTATAATGAAAATATGGTAAAGAGGCTTGAGGAAGGATATTACATATTCTTTGGGTAACTCATTTTGGTTCTCACCAATGAGATTCCTTGGATTGATTTATTTTCAAAAGGAGGATTCAAGGAGGAAGGGAGGGATTTTTTAAGTGTATTGGTCAGATCATGGTTGAACCTAAGTTGTATTTGAGATGTAAATATGAGGTGGATATGGTGTCCTTTTATAGGGTAAGAGTGGTACTCTTGTAAATACCAAAAGGTGTAAAATAATGGGAGGTATCCCTAATATAAAGTGCCTCAAAAATGAAAAAAAGGATTAAAGGTGAATAATTGTACAAAAAAATACACACAATACAAAAATAGGTTCATTTTTATAATTTTGTTCCTTAACCTCTAAGTTTCCCAAATTTTATCATTTTGGTATTTATTAAAGCATCTAGTATTATAACATAAGTAATTTAACCATTAAGACTAAATTAAAATGATATTTAATAGAAAAACATATATCAAATTAATTATAAATATTACATCTAATTTAAAAAATATTAAAACACCATTTATTTTGGGAATGAATTTTAAAATAAGTGCATGTAACATGCGAAAACACTGCTTTAACTCAGATCATGCTAACAATGTTTTTACTGTCCATGAATCAATATGTTAATCAGAAAAGATAAATTAGACCATTAATTTACCGTGTATGATATTTATTAACACTTAAAAATCACTTGTAGTATTTTCATATTTTTATTAATTCTAAATCATTTAATAAAATAATATTTATTATCAAATAACTTTAATATCGATTTTGACATTATTTATTAAATTTTAATTTAATAAATACCAAAAAAATATTGGAATCCAAATATATTACATCCACATAATTTTAACATGATATTTTAATCTAAAAAATAATTAATTACAATAATTTAACCAATATACTTCACTTTTAATATTTATTCTATAATTTATTTTAGTTAATTATTAACTAAATAATCACTATGTTTTCATTTATTAAGAATTTTAATTAACTAAATCCTCTATAAAAATTTATATTTAATTAATTATGATAAAAATAAATCTCATAATTTTAAAAAGGATATTTTGAACTATAAATATGATGTATTTTCTATATATCAATCTTTTATAAATTTAAAAGGCAAGGAACGTTCCCTTTCTATCTTTTTCCTTACACAGATTATGAAATAGGGAAAATTTATTGAATTATATACCAATAATTCATAATTTTATAACCATTAAGTTATACAGTAGAAATTATGGTATCTAATGGTTTTTGAACAAGTGGTTAGGAATTTTTTTCCATAAGTTAAATGTTTTTTTTAATTAACTTTAATTTTACCTTAATCGATGTGATTAATTTTAATCACTTTCCCTAATCCTTTTGGTCAAAAATTAAATTTACATTATTAGAAAAAATATATCTCACTAATAAAAACCATGTATTTATATTTTTCAAAATTAATATCACATAAGTTGGAAAATGAAGTTTAATTTTAATTCCACACACATTGTGAGAAATGTGGGTTTAAAAGTAAAAATGTTCCAAAGTTCAATAAGTTTTTATAGTGTATTTCCTTATAAATTTCATTAAAATTTCTAAATTGGTATAATATATGTTTAATTTATATATTGTGACTTTAAAAATAAAAATTAATATCAATAATTATTTAAATAGAAAGGCAATTTTTTAACTAAAATATAGTATTTTTCACTTTTCATCAAAAAATGATGTTTCTCATAAAAAACACAAAAAATTCACCCTAATATTATTTTGAAATTATAAATTCAAAAATTAATATTATTTTATCAAATTTAATTTATAAATGTGTTTAAAATTAATTTTATTTTTTTCAAAAAAGGACATGAAAGGAAGTCTATTTGAAAAAATAGTATCTTTTTTTAAACATATAAATATTTAACAAAAATTATTTTTTTCATTATAAATATATTTTATTTAAATAAAAACATTATAAACTATATTTTGAAATTATTTTTTAATATTAATATTACTATTTTTAATGGATATGTTATAACTATCTTGTTTAAATAATTATAATAATAAAATGATGTTTCATAGAAACTCAGTGTTTCATGTAACTCAAGAAAATTCAGTTTCATGTGGATGGAATTTTTGACTTATTTTAATGAAAGACCTCAAGGAAAATTAAATTTTTCAAAAAATATATTGCACAAAATCTTGGGGTGTTACATTCTACCCCTATTAAAATTAATTTCACCCTTGAAATTTATCTTGGTTATCAAAGGTTTAATACTTGAAAGTTCTTTTTATAGAAACCCAAATCAAAAAAATGTATACTAAAACTTCCTTTAAAAAGGGAATGATAGAAACATTGTGGTTACCCAAAGTAATATAGAACTAGGATTCCACAAAGGAGAACATAGGGGGAATTGAAAACACAGACAAGGAAGAAACATATAACTATCAAGTTCTGATGGAGAGTGATAGAGAACATTGATCAGTAGAAGTGGGTGATCATAGAACCATAAATATTCAATGATTTAAGGGACCTTCTCATTCATCCAAAATAAAGGTTCTCGGATAAATATTTTTCTATAAAATTTTACTAGATTCTAGGAATTATTTTACTTTCTAGGGACATAAGTAAATATACTTACATGATTTCATTCCATTTCATATTTAAAATCTCACCCTTTGGTTTTTCCTTGATCAATTTCCACTTCATCTCTTACTCCATGGAATGATGGAGAATTTTTCATTCGTGAAGAACCAACATATCATGAGATCCATAAATATAATGATAATTCATTCCATATTCCTTCACTCAACATCTCATAAAATTGATTGAATAGGTTATCCTACATTAAAAAATCCTCATATGGTGATAAATTACTTTAATATCCCAAAATTCATTTGAATTTTAACTTAATCATTCCAAAAAGGGTTAACCTTATAACCCTTGTAAAGACTAAATGGAAAAATGTTATGAAAAAGGCTACTGAGTCATCTTAACATCAATCTCCCACAAATTAAATCTTGGGTGTCATATTCCAAACATGTGAATACCTTCATCATATATTCCTTTGAAACATGTTACTAACATGAATTACCCTGAATCCTTTTGGAAAACATGCATGCTTTCTTATTCTAATGATTACTAGATACAATCTTTAAATTGAAGAAGTTGAAAACTTCATCCATGTTTACATAGACCACTTTTCCAAAACATCAATAATCTTTTCCCAGGTAATCAATGTTATACAATTTAATTTATCCAAATCAATCATCTCTTTATCCAAGATAAAAAAATTTATCAACATCTAGATCACATTAAGGTTCGCAAATACTAATCATATATCCATAGGCCAATGGAGACATAGTCTACCAAAAAAGGTGGTAGACTCAAAGAACTCAAGGTTCAGAAAGTGGTAGGCGAGGAGGACCAACTCATCAGAGACACTGGATCTCCAGAGTAGGGAAATGAGTTTTCTAAGGCAGAGAATAGCTCGAATTTTTTGGTGAATCCTCTGGGTGAGGCAGTTGAGAGTTTGGAGGTTCAGTTAAGGGAGACTCCACTGCATATCGATGTTTTGGCATTGGGGAAGGAGGTTGTATTTTCTCCTGAACAACAGGGGGAAGGGGAGATATGGGAGGTTATCATCCGTTCCAAGGAAGAGATGTTGGAGAAAGCAGTTTCGTTCAACGCCTCGAAGGAGGATGGTTATAAGATGTCCAAGAGAGCACTTCGGGTGACCACTAGTGAGGTGCAGATGGAGTGGATCGACAAGCAAGATCATATTCTGGCAAGAGGATTTAATGCAGAGAAGGTCAACATGGAAGAGTTCATACAGACGTTGGAAAAATTTATTGTCTGGTTTGAGGACCTCATCAAAGATGATCCAGATTTAGAGATAAAGGGACTTATTTGGAAACTACAATAGAGTAATTCTCCTAAAAGTCTCAAACTTGATTTTAATGGTTCATCTATCTCGTTTGTGGTCTGATATTGTGTGTTTGTACTGGCATGGGTTCTTACATCCCCTCAAAAGTGTTTAAAAATAAAAAAGTAATTTTCAGGTCATATTTCATTTTCAATCCATATTGAAAACATATACAAAAAAAACTTATATATTTCATGATTCATATAAAATAATCTTTAAATTCCAAAACTTGAATTCTTCCTTCATACAAATTTATTCTTAAATCACTACTCATCCTTCATCAACTTATTCCTTAATAATTCATTCCTAAAGTATGAAATATGAATCATGTATTAAAGTTCCTCAACCTCAATCTAATCATGATTCTTATGTTTAATGTAAAAAATACTAGAAGAACATCACATACCTTTCACACTCAGTTTAGAGTCCCTTTATCATCAAAAGTATAACCAATACTCATGTGACCTTCCTAATTATCTTTATGATATTTCCACTTGGGAAATTGATTTTTCTGGTGCCTATAATTTCCACATCTGAAACATTCAATTTTAACCATGTTTCTTCTAGTTCACACCATTGAAGAAAACCAAAATTCATAGTGTGAGAAACATTTATCATAATGGGATATCATATAATCATGAAACGTTACTTATATGGTTCCAAAATCATGGATCATACTTCATTAATATATGAAACCTTAGTTTTATTCTATTTTATTCATCCTTTATGATGGTTTGTAAAGAGTTTGTGACTTCCCAAGGTATACCCCTAGGGAGTGTGAAACTAGGTGTGCATTAAGGCTTGTTATCATGTACTAGGTTACACCGAGTCAGGCCCAACACACCTTTTCAAATTTGTTACCCCTAGGTACATATGTGCTAGAGTAACATCCACTTGTAGTATCCAGGCGTGGATTTAATGCTAGAAAACCACTCACTTTATCCTTTACTAAATTTATAGGACATTTTCCTGAACATTAACTCATCCTTATACTTATCCTTAGATAAATCTTAGACATAGACTTAGAAATATCCCTAGGGATATGGATAATGTTTTCTCATCCTAGTTTTCAAAGGATGAGTAAAACTTCTCTCCAATACTAACTATAACAACCCAGTCTCAATGTATATAGAAATTAATTCACTTTTTTATAATACTTGAAACATTACACAAATGGATGCCTAAAGACTGTATTATTTTAGTGCCTTTGGAAACATGGAAACGTAAACACTGGTAAATAAATGAGATACATTATCTGCCAATAGGTTATTCTTGACTAGAAACCTTATTAGACACATCAAAACAAATATATCTTCATAACCTGGGGAAGGAAATATAAAAAGGGGTCAAATGAGATGCTCTATAAGGTAAAAAAAGGGAGACATGTAAGAATAAACATGAGCATAGTGTTATGAAAACAGGATCATAACATTAGAAGATCATACCCAACATATCATAAAATCAGAAAAATGAATCATTGCATAAGTCTTGGAAGTTCATAATACATGAATCATAAAGAAATAATGAACTTAATCCATGAAATCATATCATAGTAATAAGATATACAATTTTGGGGTATATAAATATGAGATATCATTACCTATAATTCATGGAACATTGTTAAAACTTATTAAGGAACTTCATTGTAACTGAACCTATTTTGTGGGACACCCATCATCCCCATTCACAGAATAGATAATGTAGACATTTAAATATATCATTAAATGATTTTAATAATAATTAAACATCAAATTACAAGATAAGGATCATAAATTCTAGTGTCTTGGAAGACTAGGTACATAATCAAACATCATAAAAATAACTTTTTATTTAATCTCCATAATGATCTCTAAACACCCATTGTGCTCATACATCCACCTAGACAAGGTTGAGATACGTACATTGGTTAGGAAGAATGACATAATGATATCAAAATTCATATAGCATAATTGAACATACAGAACTATATCATGTAAAGCACGGTATTATATAAACATTGAATTATAGTAATGTGGTAGAATCTTAAAACATGACTTTAGAATGATTCAAGGAACAATTCACTTAGAGGATCACATTTCATGTTTAACCATCAAGACCATTGCACATGGTAGTACAAGTCAAGTCTAACCGCCAAGACCGTTGCACATGGTAGAACAAGTCAAGGCTAACCGCCAAAACTGTAGCACATACCGTCTCATAAGACTCAGGTTAACCTAATGCATTGGAGTTATATCTGGGTGAAACCATCATTAAATGTTCTTGAATATAACTTCCACATATGGAATCATACATAATCAATCATACATAAACATAAGAGAACTCATGGAAAGAAATGGGTATCATAATCATGTAATAAAGCATAATTTTCTATGCGTATCATACAAGTGTGCATGAAATAAAGTAATTATAACATAAATTTACATTAATAATGGAAAATAGGCATATATTTGGGTATGTGATGTCAAAAATAAGTGATAACATTTAAAAAGAGTATTTAATAAATTTTAGCATTAAAACATTTTAGTATGGCTTTATAGAAAAAACTAAAGTGCATTTAAAATTGAAAGGGAACAATCTTTTATATAAAAATAGAAGTGAAATAATAATTTTTTCATAATAAATATACATATTTTATGAAAACAATATTTTATTAAAATAGAAGGAAGAGTTAACTTGAAATTGGGTAAAAATTCAAGAAGTTCCCTTATAACGGGTTTGCTTATCAGGAGGTATTGAGGAGCGAATTGCTTAAAAGCATATATATCCCCAAAATAAAATGTTTAATGGATCTTGATACATGATTTTGAAAATATAAACATAAATTAGAAGATGTGGATAAATATAATTTAGGATTTAATTAGGGAAAAAAGAGAGTAAGAATTACTCAAAAGAATAATGGAGGTTCGGGTAGAATCCCTTAACTTAAGTCTGATGGTGTTCTCGAAAAGATATTAATGGATTGAATAATAAAATTAGGTTCATTAGTTAATAATTATAGAACCTAATTTACAAGTAATTTATTTATTATATCCTTTTTGAGTTCATTCATAACCTTTTTGATTGGTTATGAGGTTCAATTTCATTGTTCGGGTATGTTGGTTTCATGATCGGTATAGTTATATACATGAATGGATAGTCATATAAAATTAGGATGGTTTTCTAGAATTGGAGTTATAATTTATTATTGAACATCCAAATGATTACTTGGTTTTATATTTCATTTGGTATCTTGGAGTGAATATGAATAATTATATAAAACTTTAGTGATAACCTTTTGGATTAATTGGTGGTTTTTTGATCACAACGAACAGATTTTGTTTTTTAAATCAAAATCATGTGTACAAAAAGATTCAAGAACCATAGATGAGAATTAATACATATATTATAGTATTTTTCAACCATAATAATGGTTTCATGACCAGAATTGAATATGATAATGGAAATTGAAAACCCATTATCCTTGAATGTGATAAATTAACACATCTCGGATGGTGTTTTTACTACTAGTATACAATAAGGGTAAAGGATATATGATAATAAATTATTCCATTATCATAAAAAAATTCCATTACATATAAGGTAATAGATTTTTCATAATATTTTTATAAGGATAGGTAATGATTGAAAATAAAATAATGGAACTTGGAAGGAATTTAATAGAATTGAAAAGAGTAATTTACTTCTTAAATTAATCATCATTGAGAGTCTATTAAGGGCAGTGGATTTGGTCTTTTGAATAGAATAAGGTCTTCTGGATGCAGGGGAGGAGCTTCGGGATATATTTGAATTGAATTTAGTTAGGGTACATGGCTTGAGAAGAGTAAAGATAAGAGGGGAGTGTGGGTGGTTTTTATAGTGGAGGGGCGAAGGGTTTTCTTAATATTTTAATCATTATTTTATTATTTCTCCATAAGAAAATAATTAGTGATTATTATATGAATAAAATAGTTATAAGTGCATGTGATTTTGAACCAATGGTCATTTTTATCATCCATGACTCAAGCATGATGTAGAAATTTAGGTTTTATCACTTATCGTAAATTATTGTATTTTACTATTCATCAAAAATTCATGTATTTCAGAAAAATCCCAAAACATCATGATAACCATTTATCAGTTTTTAGAATCCAAAAATTTAATCCATTTTATGAAAATAATTTTCTAAATAAAGAAAATTTAATTTTTAAATAAAATCATCATTATTTGAAAAATACATATTTTAAAATATAACTGATTTTAAAATACATTGAAAAATTAACAAAGGAATAATAATATTATCCTATATTCAAAATACATAAAAAACAAAAATTTATGAATATATTTTGTGAAAATAAATTTTATTTTTTAATTATTAAATTTTTCATAAATTTTTAATTAAATGTTTATGACTTATAAAAATACCAACACTATCATATTGTCAATTATAAGATGGATAAATTTTATTTATACATTCATTGGTAAGGTTACTATTTACTTGGCTGATTTATTATTCATAAGGGTTATGTTACTATTCATAAGTTGATAATTATTATTTATAAGGGTCAGTAACTATTCACTAAAAATTAAGTTTGTCTTATCAGACTCCAAACATCTTACTGATTGCAACCATGAATGTCATATTTTTGAAATTCAAATAACTGAAGTGACAATATTATGTTTAATGGTCACATAGTACTTAGTAGTTCATTATTTTGTGATTTCATGTGATTATATGAAATAATTATAAGAATATAATTTCCATTGATTAAACTTTGTGTCGTTACATTCTTCCCCCCTTATGAAATTTTTCCCTCATAATTTCGTTTTACATTCTATGATATAAACATGTGTGGGTACTTTTCCTTCATTGACTTCTACAGTTCCCATATTTCCTCTTTGTACATATGGTTCTGCCATAGTACATTGAGCGAGTGAGTATTCTTGTTACATATAACCTTATCTCTACAATTCAAGATCTTCATTGGTTGATCCTCATAAGAAAGATCATTCTTTATCTGTACCACTTATGAATACAATACATGTGAAAGATATTGTATGTACAATCTTAAGAAGGATACATAGAAGACATCATGTACATTAGACATGGTAGGTGGAAGTTCTAGTCGATATGCCACAACCTCAACACAATCAAGAATCTAGAAGGGGGTCATATAACTGGGACTTATATTTCCTTTCTTCCCAAGCCTCGTGACCTTCTTCCTTAGAGATATGCAGTGGAAT
Organism: Viscum album; assembly: GCA_963277665.1. Taxonomy (NCBI): domain Eukaryota; kingdom Viridiplantae; phylum Streptophyta; class Magnoliopsida; order Santalales; family Viscaceae; genus Viscum; species Viscum album. Next base: position 529,937,575 of record OY728159.1, on the reverse strand, counting down.
ACCAAGTCTCCAACTTTGAACTCAAGTTCTCGTCGATAATTCTCTGTATAACACTTATGCCTAGTTTGGGATACCTTGATGTGTTTTGGAATGAATTTCACCTTATACATCATTTATTTAACCATTTCAGGTCCTAAAATATTACACTCAATAACTTCATCCCAACGTGTTGTTGTTTTGAACTTTTTCCCATAAAGGGCTTTATATGGTGACATTTAGATGTTGGAGTAGAAATTGTTGTTGTAGGAGAATTAAACCAATGGAAGATGTTGGTACCACCATCCTTTTAAGTCCATAGAACATTATCTCAACATGTCTTCTATATTCTATTTGGTTCACTAAGATTTTCCATTAGTTTGAGGATGATAGGTCGTACTAAAGTTCAGTTCAATGTTTTGATCATGTTGGAGACTTTTCTAGAACATCAATGTAAATCTCAGATAGCTATCAGATAAAATAGATAGTGTCACTACATATAGCCTTACCACCTCTTTGATATATATCTAGGAATGTTGATCCAATTATAAGTCCTCTTAAATTGCGATAAAGTGAGCTGCCTTTGTAAGAAGATCCACAATTACCCATATAGCATTCTTTCCTCTAGATGTCCATGGAAGTCTAGTGAAAAAGGACATGGTGATATTCTCCAACTTCCATGCTGGTACGGGTAGTGGTTGCATTATCCCCTTATACTTTTTCCTTTCATCCTTCACTTGCTGGAATACCAACAACATTGATGTATGCTTAGTAATATCCTTCTTCATATTGTCCCAGCAAAAGTCCTCTCGGAGATCTCGATACATCTTTGTGCTCCCCAGGTGAATAGATAAGGTTGAGCTATGTACATCATTCAAAATATCATTCTTTATCTATGGATATGATTCTAAACATAATCATGAACCAAATATTACATCTCCTTCCTCATCAAAATTGAACTCATAGGATTTCCCATTTCTAATGGCTTCCACCCTTTTGGAAATTTCCATATCTTTTGTTTGAGCATCCTCTATTTTCTCTATGAGGGAAAGTTGAGTAATCATTTGAGAAAGGATTGATAATGTTCCTCCCTTAATTATCCCCATATCCATCCTCTACAAAACTAACAAGATTAGATCTTTTCAATTGTCATCATTGATAAAGATGCATGATCCTTTCTACTTTGAGCATCTTCCACCTTATTTTCCATACCAGGATGGTAGTGGTTTGAGCATTCAAAATCCTTGGTGATCACTAACCATATTTTCTGAAATATATTAAGATATTTTTTAAAATATATATTTAAGACTCTTGTGATTAGTATATATCTCACACTTCTCCCCATAGAGATAATGCCTCCAGATTTTCAATGCAAAGATCACTACCACCAACTACAGATCATACGAAGGATAGTATTTCTCATGGATTTAGAGCTACCTTGAGGCGTAGGATGTCACTTTATCATTTTTCATCAACACATGGCCTAATCCCTTCTTTGAAGCATCAATATAAACCACAAAGAGTTCACCAGTTGTTCGTAGTGTGGGTATTGGCACAATGATAAACCTTTTTTTCAACTCCTTAAATTAGTCTTCACATTCTTGAGTCTAGAAAAATGTCTCCCCCCTCTATATTAGATTGGTCATTGGGTTTGGAAATCGTGAAAATTTCTCCAAAAAACATCAGTAATACCCAGTTAGACCAAGGAGTCTATGGATCTCTGTTACAGAAGTAGGCCTAGGCCCTACTTCAATTGTCTTTGTCTTGTATGGGTCTACAGATATCCCTTTATTTGCGATAACATTCCCCAAGAATGATAGTTCCTCTATCTAGAAAACACATTTATTGTACTTCTCATATAGTTTCTCCCTTCATAAATTATTTATCATAGTATTAAAATTCTCAACATTTTCCTCATTTCCCTTGGATTACATCATAATATCATCAATAAATACTACCACAATTTTTTGAGGTAATCTCTAAAGACTCTATTAATTAAATACCTGATAATTAATGAAGCATAAGTTATTTTTAAGGGAATCACTATCAACTCTTAGTTTCCATACCTCGTTTGAAATTCAGTCTTGGGAATATTTTTCTTCCTCACATATAATTGGTGATATCACAACCGAAGGTCCGCCCTAGAGAAATAACTGGCCCCATGAAGCTAATCGAACAAGTCATCTATTCGAGGTAGAGGATACTTGTTATTTATAATTATTTTATTGAACTCATGATAATAAATTCAAAGGTTCATTGAACCGTCCTTCTTCATGATGTAAAAGATTGGCGCACCCCATGGTGAAGTACTCGAGTATATAAAACTCTTCTCCAGATTCTCCTATGACTAATTCTTCATATCTTCCAACTCTATGGTGACTATTCTGTAAGGTGTCATTGATAAAGGAAGGAATCCAAGAATAAGTTCAATTACGAACTCAAACTCTCAATCAGGAGGAAGACCAGAAAATAATTTATGGAATACATCAGTGTAATCCCCCTCCATAGGCATGTATTTTAGCATGATTCTCTCCTTTTTCTCAGTCATTTGAGATAGATATGCTTACTCATAAGGCAGTAATACCCACACTTGACATAATGATTCAAAATGTGCTTAATATTCTTCTGTACCCTTGTAAAGAATTAGCGGATGCTTTGGGATATGAGGAGTTATCTCTCTTTCTCGACAGTTCATGTTGGATTTGTATAAATATATCCAATCCATGTCCAAGATAACATTTAACTCTACTAAAGGAAGTATATAGAGATTTTATGGCAGGTTCAATCCAAAAAAATTAACCGGGGAGGAGTTATATACTTTGGACCCAATAATTTCTCCATTTTATATTTTCACAGATAAATTGTCCTTTTAATTTTGATGTGGTTTTTGAATAGTTCTGCTAAAATTTCAAGATATGAAAGAATGAATAAAACTAGAATCAAATAGTACATTTTATATTCTTGAGTGAATAACAAGAATATATGTCACCACATCATTATCTAGATCCACCACAGGTGTAGTGATAATATACACTCTTCCTTGATGTCTTGGAGTTTGTTGTTGATTGCCTCCGACAACCCTTGTCTTAAGGAAATTGTTCGCATAATGATCATTCTCCTTGTAGTTGTAACACTACACCATTGGCATATATTTTATCTAAACCTTCCTTTCTTCTTATACATTAGTGAGATTCTTCATGTCCCTTCAAAAGTTTTTATCCAGATGTATCATTCTTCCAAATTTGAAGCCATTCTGGATTCCCTTTAGATAGTTATCAAGATGATTCTTCCCATAATTTTGAAACATGAAATGTTTGATCATCTTTCCATTAGGGGATTTATTTTCTGAACAACCCATATGAGACTCCATATTATGCTTTTTCTCACTAGGCCCATGAGACCACTGGGATTCCTTGATCTCCATTTCAACCATGAGGGCACAACGAACAATATCCTCATAACTATCAAAGTCTCGAATCGCCAATGATTTTTATAGAATCAGATTTAGTCTAATAAATCAGTTATCCACATTGATTCTGGTGTTCGTTATAAAGACGAAGGCATATCTTTCAAGCCTTGTGAAGTTTTCTTCATACACCCCAATGGACTCATCTTCCTTCTGATTGAGTTTGAGGAACTCACTTTCCATATTGATGTGGATGTTTTAGGGAAAATATTTATTGAAAAAAAATTTCTTGAATTCCTCCCAATCCATGGAATCAATTTCCTCTTGGGACCTTGTATTCTTGATCAATGTCCACCATTGACCTGCTTACTCATCAAAATGATAGGCTGTCAGTACAACTTTTTCTTCTTCTAAGCCCTGGAGGACATAGAATATCATTATGTTGGTTGGATTAAGACGCTCAAGAGGGGGGTTAAGTGAGTTCCTATGAAAATTTCTTTTAAAAAGGTTATTTAAAATATTTCCCTAATTAAAAATAAAATAGGTCGGTTAACCAAAGTAGTAAAATTAAAATAGCTTGACTGCTCAAATAGTTTCTCAGAAGATTGATTAATTCTCAATAATAGAAATATAAGATATTGATAAAAAATTTGAAGCTATTATAATAAGGAAGAATAGTTATAAATACAATTAAATACTAACTATCGAAGTAAAATTTAGTTTTTTGAAATGTAAGTTAAAATAGCGAATGGCTAAATTGAAATATGCATCGGATAAAACAAGTGGTTAATTATAAAGATGGGACTTATTCCACTCTACATGGTGATCAACTACCAACCAGAAATATATAAAATAATCTTTTAAATACACTCCAAATCATGGTTAAAAACATTACATGAAACTGTCCTGGTTACAAGACTTCTTCCACTTTTCTATGTTAGAAAACTAACAGCTAGGTCACAGAGGACCTCCTCCACAGTTATACATGGGTGAAACAAATTGTAGAATTATATTTTAGTGAGGATATCTTGTATCCTATAGTTAGGTTCTAGAGACTTTGTGTGTTTTAATACAGATACACACACTCATTTAAAAGTAATGAAATAGTAAAAACAAAGAAAAATGTAACGACATATAGTTTATAATGATCTTTGTGTCATGAAATGCAGCTTTGGACTCTATGGATGTAGCAGATGAAAAGTTCCAGTCCTCTTCTAAAAATAGAGTTTTGTGAGTTGAGTGTTCTATTTTTCAGTGTAGTGAGATTTTCCTCTTTTCCTTTGAGTTGTTGTAAGGATTCTTTTAAGATGGTTCACACCATGTTCTTCTTTGTTTGGATCCAGTATTAATTTTATATTCTTCCATAGGTGTGTTCTTGTATGTATGGATGTTCTTCTCTCTTTGGATTCAATCCAATGGTATATATATGTTTATCCAGTTCCATGATTTTATTTTTATTTTAGGTGCTTCTGTTAGAGCCGACAAGATTCACAATCTCCATAACTCATACTGTCTGCTGACAATACTAAAAAAGAGAATGAATTATATCAGTGTCATTAAATGACTCACATATGACTGTAAGTAACAAATTTTAAATTAAATTGAAAAGGTCAAAAAATGGTAAGTATGGAATGATGATAGAGTTCTGGTGAGACATTCACGGGGAGACAATCACAGTGAGATATGGAATCAATAGAAATGTTATGGTTTCTAGTCCTTTTCCAATTTTGGAATCTGTTGCAAGACTATGGTGTCAGATAAATGGTGTATAAGGTAATGGTGTCTAGTCCTTTGTCAAGATTTTGAATGGTATCTTGTTACGGTGTCTTGGAAATATTAGCAAGAAAATGGTGTGAGGTCCTTCGTAAAAAACTGGGACTAGTAGCAAGTTTACGGTGTCACATACATTGTGAAAATATGGAATTAGTAGAAAACTTACATTTTCACAGACATAACCAAATATTTGTAATCTTTCTTAAGAATCAATATTCATAGAATGTATTTAGATTAAACAAATTCATATTGAAACAAAATAGAACATAATTAATCATAATTTACAAGATTAAAACATGATTTGTGAAATTCAGAATCATGATCTTCTGAGAGTTTAAAACAAACGTAATAAAAGTGTAAAAATGATTTGTAGGAATAAAAATATAAGGATTTTAACAATCTCCAAATATTATTTTTCAGCATTAAAACACGATGAGTCCAATAATCTCAAAACATGATTTGTGAGCATTAAAACTTGGGGATTCCAACACTTTTCAATGGAGTTAACCCACTCTTGCATGAGGAGGGGATTAGAATATTCACTAAACATGGGAGGACTTTAACGCATGAAGAATTCAACTTCAACTTACCCTTTTCCTTAGGGGAGGAGGATTTCAACATGATTATAGTTATTATTCATAACTTGAGCCAGCTGAGAAAGTACTTTCCTGGAGTTTTTAGAACCTATTCTAATCATATTTGGCATATCATTGGGGGAATCTTCACATTCACGAACACATTTATTGTTTTATGTTTTCTTCTATTTCTTTCCATTAACTAAGAAAAAGAAAAAAAATTATAGGGCTTCAATACTTAGTTATTAATCATAAAAATGAAACTTTGAACATAAAAGGATAAACTTATAAAGGATAAGTATATCCTAGTTCCTGATTCCCTAGGTTTAAATCTTGGTTATCCATGATTTATTTCATAACTTATAAACTTATGGGATCTTTTTCTTATTCTATTAATAATAATTTTTACAAAGATCATGAATTTACCAAATCATATCCCCTAGGAGTGTCAAACCAAGAGCACAACATGGCCCGTTGTTGTGCAGTAGTTCCCGTTAGAGTATAGTTCAAAGTGGTGTTTTGGGTTTTACCCCTATATACATATGTTCTAGATCCACCTCAACCTGTTTTTTTCCAGACAGGGATGTATTTTCTTGATAAAACACTTACTCTATACTTAACAAAATTTAGGGATGTTTTCTTACACTTAGTCTCATCCATAAAGTTCTTACTAAAGTTCTCTATTCCTAATCTCTAAAAATAACTAGACCATCCTGTGATACCAACTATAGAAACCCAAACCTTTTACATATATAATTTCAGGATTTTAAGCATAATTAAACATCAAATTACAATCCAAGTATCATAAATTTTATTACCATGGAATACTAGGTACATAATCAAACAACATAATTTTTTTTATTTAATCTCCATAACTAGATCCACTACAAGAAATATGGCCTATACCAACGTATCTATACCAACGGATTGCAAAAATTATTGTTATAGGTCACCTTTACCAACAGCTTGTCCAAACCGTTTGGAAAAGCCCACATTGAGGCCAATTTTCCCAAAGGTTTGGCCAAAATGTTGGGAAAGGGCATTGATTTCTCAACAGTTTGGCCAAACCGTTGGGAAAATCCCCCTTTGAGTCCCCTTTTCCCAATGGTTTTGCCAAACCATTTTGAAAATCCCCCTTTGAGGCCCCTTTTCACAATGGTTTGTCCAAACCATTGGGAAAGGGTATGGCTTTCCCAACGGTTTGGAGAAACCATTGGGAAAATCCCCCTTTGCAGCCACTTTTCCCGACATTTTGACCAAACTATTGGGAAAGGGTATGGCTCTCCCAACGGTTTGGCCAAACTGTTGGAAAATCCCCCTTTAAGGCCACTTTTCACAATGGTTTGGCCAAACGGTTGGGAAAATCCCACATTGAGGCCACTTTTCCCAACTGTTTGGCCAGACCATTGTGAAAGGGTGGGTACCTATCCCAACAGTTCTCAAAATCATTGGTAAAGGCCTATCCCAATTGTTCTGAGAACCGTTGGGATAGGTACCCTTATTTTTTATGAATTCTTTTGTCATATATCATCAAATAAATAAATATATAAATTACATATAAATATATATATATATGTATTTATCCAAATATATTCACAAAGGTAATTTTAGGATAGTGGTAAAATCTTTGAAATCTAACTGAGAGGTTGTGGGTTGAAACCTCCATTGTAACTTCTTTTTAATATATCTATACCAATCGTTTGGGAAACCATTGGGTGATTTGGAATGGGGATAGACCTATACCAAAGGTTTGAGGAAAACCACTAAGAAAGACCTATCCCAATGGTTTTCCCTAAATTGTTGGGATAGGTCTATCCCCATGCCAAATCACCCAATATTTTCCCAAACCATTGGTATAGGCTATACCAATTGTTTGGGGACCTATACCAATGATTCCAAACCTTTGGTATATGTAATTTTTCCATTAGTGATCCCAACTTCAATTATGATTATACATATGTATAGGATAACCTAGGGATAACACGAACAAAGGGAAGATCTAAAATCCTCTTAAGGGATTAATATAGGAATAAATCTTTAGTACATTGGTTGGGAATCATGAATTAATGATATAAAAATGCATATAACATAATTAAACAAAAAAAACTATAACATGTATAACTTGGGATCATATAAACATAGAATCATAGTAATGTGGACGAAAAATAAAACATTAATTTAGCATTATTCAAGGCTCTTTTCACTTAGAGTATCACAAGTAAAGGTTAACCACCAATACCGTTGCACATGGTAGAACAAGTCAAGGCTAAACACCAAGACCGTTGCACATGGTAGTACTAGTAAAGGATAACTGCCAAGACTATTGCACATAACGTCTCATGAGAGTCAAATTTTCCCAATTAATTGGAGTGTTATATATGGGAACACATCATAAAATTTTCATGAATATACTTGGCACATATATAATCAAACATAACCATTCATACATAAATATTAAGGAACCCATGGAAGGAAATGGGTATCATAATCATGTCATAAAGAATAATTTAATTGGCATATCATACCGGTGTTCATGAAAGAAATTAATTATAACATACATGATTATTAATAAGGTAAATTAGGAATATATCATGGTAAGTGATTTCAAACAAAAGTCATAACATTTAAAAAGAGTACATAAGAAATTTTATCATTAAAACATTTTAGTGCGGTTTTAAGGAAAATTATAAAGATCATTTGAAATAGAAAAAGGGAACAATATATTATATAAAACTATAAGTGAAACAAGAATGTTTTTTCATAAAAAAATAATTATTTTATAAAAACAATGGTGTCATAAAATATAAGGTATAGTGCACTTGAAATTCGGTAAAAAATCGGGAAGTTCCCTTCAAATGGGTTCGCTTGTCAGGAAGTATTTAGGAGGAAATAATTTAAAAGCATGTATATCCCCAAAATATAATGATTAATGGATGTAGATACATTATTTTGAACATGAAAAATAAATTATAATATGTACATAAATATAATATAATATTTCATTTGGGTAAAAAGAGAGTAGGAATAACCTGAAAAAATAAAGGAGGTTTGGGTAGAATCCTCTACCATAAGTCTGATGTTGTTCTCCACTTAATATTAATAACCTGAATAATAAAATTAGGTTAATTAATTAATAATTAAATAACCTATTTTACATTTAAATTATTTAATATAACATTTTTTAGTTCATTCATAACCTTTTTGATTGGTTATGATGTTCAATTTTACTGTTCGATTCTGTGTGTTTCATGATCGGTTTACTTATATACATGAATATATAATCATGTATAATGAGGATGGTTGCCTATAATTGGAGTTATATTTTATTATTTAACATCTATAAGGTTACATGTTCGTAAATTATATTTGGTTAATTGGATTGAAGATTAATCATTATATTAAACTTTAGTGATAACCTTTTTGGGTAATTGGCGGTTTTTTATCACAACAAACACATTTTGTTTAATAAATCAAAATCATGCGTAAAAAAAGTTTACATAACCATAGATGAGAAATAATGCATATATTATAGTCTATTTAAACCATAATAATGGTTTAATGACCTGAATTGTAGACGGTAATGGAAATTGAAAACCCATCATCCTTGAATGTGGTAAATTAACACATCTCAGATGGTGTTTTTACTACTAGTATTAAAGAAGGGTAATGGAGATATGATAATAAAAAGTTCCATTATTATAAATAAAATTAATTAATTATAAATTACTAGAGTTTTCATAGAATTTTTATGAGGGGAGGTCATGATCTAAAAGAAAACAAAGGAAATTGAAAGGAAAGTAAACTAATTGAACATGAGAATTTACCTCTTAAATTAATCTTCCTTGAGTGCCTCTTAAGGGGAGAGGATTTGGTATTTTTAAGATACAAAAGTCTTATGTACATGGGGTAGGATATTGGGGTGATATTATAGAATAACTTAGTCAAGGAACAAGGCTTGAGAGGAGTGAATAGAAGAGGGGAGTGAGGGTGGTTTTTATAGTAGAGTGGAGGAAGGTTTTCATAATATTTTAATCATTAGTTTATTATTTTTCCATAAGACAAGAAATAGTGATGATTCATTGAAAAAAATATATTAATAATTTCATGTGTGTTAGAACCAATAGAAATTAACAAAATCTATGACTCAAGAATGATGTACAAATTTAGGTTTCAACACTTCTCATAAATTATCGTATTTTATTATTCATAAAAAATTCAAGTATTTCAAAAAAAAAATACCAAAAAAACATCCTAAACATTTTTCGATGTGTAGAATCAGAAAATTAACTCAATTTTATAAAACTAATTTTCAAAATATAGAAAATTTAATTTTTAAATAAAATCATCTTTTACTTGAAAAATACATATTTTAAATTTATAACTGATTTTATAATACTATGAAAAATTAACTAAGGTCTCGTAAAATTTTCCTATAATTATAAGATATCAAAAAAATAATTTTTGAATACATTTTATGAAGATAAATTAACATTTTTAATTATTAAATTATTCATAAATTTGTAGTTAAATATTTATGACTTGTAAAAATACCAACACAATCATATTGTCACTTATAATATGGATAATTTTTATTTATACTTTGATTGGTAAGGTTACTATTTCCTTTGAGGAATTAATATTAATAAGGTTCATATTAATATTCATAAGGGTAACAGTACTATTTATATGGTTCAGTTACTATTCACAAAAAAAAATTAAGTTTTCCTTATTGGACTCCAAAAATCTTACAGATCACAATGGTGTACATCAGATTTTCAAAATTCAAATCACATAAGAGGAAATATTGTGTTTAAAGGTAACATAGTAATTAATAGTTTATTATGTTTTAATTTCATATTATTATAAGAAATAACTATAAGAAGGTGATTTCTATTGAATAAACTTTGGGTCGTTACACGTAGTCTTTTCCTTATAAGGGATCGAGCTTCCCCATCATCCCATAGTGGATTATGTTTTCCCTTCTTCACATAGTGGATCGGGTTTCCCCATATTCATCTTATAGGTGACTACATCTACTAGTTGGAACACACCACCATCCCCAGTTGTAGTCCTTTCTTTATAAAGGATTTAGTTTCCCTATCTTCCCATAGTGGATAAAGACCATCGACTTAATTCCCATCATTATCTCAGGACATATAAATCATTACACAATACATTGGAAGAAGATATATATCCCACAAATCTCATAATAAAATAATTCATACTTGTTCCAAAATAATATAAATCTTTCATCTTATCATGACCCATAAAAAGATATAGGTTTTATAAACATACTATCATAATCCCATGAAATGAAATGGGTGTCATAAAAATGTAATCATATCTTAACTTATGGAAAACACATGTTTCATAATCATTTAATCAAACCCTAACCCATGAAAAGAAGTGGATTTCAATAATTATAAAACTTTTGGAAGAGGAATGTGTTTCATAAACATCATTCCAACAAAATATAAACCATTCAGAGAAAGAATATGAATGTATCCTTTGGTTCATTTAACCAAATATGCATGAGTAACATCAACTGATGTCTTCTTAAATGGAAAATAAAATTTAAATATCCTTTAAAACCATTTCTTGATGGAAATAACCATTCTTATTTGATAAAATTATTTTTAAAACATAAAACCTTTTAAGAACCATTTTTATTAAAAATAGACTTGAAAATATATAAAGTAAGCTTGAAAACATTTGGAAAAATTATTTCTGGGAAATATATTTGAAAAATTATAATTAATTCTGGAATTTTTTTTGAAATCCTTTTCCTTGAAAAAATTTCAAAACATATAATGATTATTTGAAAACCTTTTTAAACCCTTTTTCTTAAAAACACTTGAAATTTTTTAAAAAAATCGCAAAAACCTTTCATTGAAAATATCTTTGTAAACTCATAAATAAATATTAAAAAATAATTTAAATCCTTTTACTTTTATAATAAGCTTAAAATATCATTTAAAATCATTCTTTTAAAACATTTATGAAAACATGATTTTTTGAATAAAACTTATTTCTGACCAAAAATAGAATCGATGTCATATTTTCTTAAAAAAATATTATTTATATTAAGTAAAAAAGACTAGTAAAATGGTATTAATACATGAATAAATCATGAATAACTAGGTTAAAATAAAATTCATTAGTGTTCTTGATATATGGATGATGATATTTTATTAATGGAAGCATAATCGTAAACAATCTTGATAAACTATGAGATATTAAAAATAAATTCTTACTATTTTGGAAAATCTAATTCACGATGGGGTAAATAAAATTAATGGAAGATTAAGGTATCATTAAAATAATTATATTCATGATATAACATGTATAAAGTTAGTATATACACCTCATAGAAAAATATAGCTTCATGACTTGGCATGTGTCTAAAAGAAGGAAAATTGAGACAAAATTGCTTTACTGATTTGGTATATTTTGAAACATAACCACCATGAAATAAAAATAATAAAATGTATAATTAAATACACTTAAAATTAATTATATTAATAATATAATAAACCCATGGTTAGTATATACACCACTAAAATTAAATAATTGGAAAATAATGCATGTCTCTCACGGAAATAAAAAGTGAGATGAAATCCCCTTACCTTGTGTCTTGACTCTCATTGTACTCATTCAAACCTCCTATGTAATAAAATTATATTTATTATACATATATAATAGAACCAAATTCTTATATTTAATACCATATATATTTTTATTATGACTTTATATTACTCTCTTATTAACAACTCTATATTAAGGTTTCACTTCGTGTAATATTGGCTTTGTTTTTCACATGTGTCATAATTTTTTGTATCTTTCTTCCTTATACATATAATGATTTAATGAATATAAATAATTATATAAATATCATTTATATTCATTATTTTTTTTATACTAATCTATATAATATAGAAGTATGAAATGGAATACACCATTCACAGAGAAGGTTGGTCGTACCTACGCAAGAACGTTGTTTTGGTTTTATTATCGCATTGAAAAAAAGAGTAAATGGCATATATGTATATATATTTCTATATATATATTATCATTTTATTATAATTATTATACCATATATATCATATAATTTCACTAAACCCATCCTTACACATTCCATGTAATGTGTGAACGAATCACATCGCTTTGAGGGGGAGGTAGTCCACACTCCACAAACAAAATCATGGCATTTACACAAAATAGAAAGTATAAGGATATGTGTTGTAAAATAATTACAAAAGATAAAAGGAATAAAAAATATAATATATATAATATATAAACTGTGTTTCTATCATAATTTCCAACCATGAAATGGGGTAAATTAATAATGAACGATCATCGTTTTGTGAGCTAGTAGTTTGTCGTACACATAAAACGTATGTTCCTTACCCATTAGAATTAAGTGTGTGTATGTTTAGGCATTGAACTTATAATAAAAATATATCAGTTTATTTAGGATACTTTAATTGTTGTATAATAATGTAATAGGAAGTGTGTAGTGGTAGATAATGAAAATAAGATAAAGGAGCTTTAGGAAGGAAGTTACCTCTTATTTAAGTAACTCTTTTTAGTTTTTACCAATGGGTTTCCTTTGATGGCGTTATTCTAAAATGGATTATTCAATGAGGAAATAAAGGATGGTTTTTAGTGTATTTAAAAGATATTTCCCGATCATAAGTGGTTTGAGAAGTGTGAAGAAGGAGTTGTATTGTCATTTTATAAGAAAGGAGGAGTGAAACACTTGTAAATACCAAAAGTTATACAATAATGTGAGGTCTCCCAAAAATAATGTTCCCAAAAATAGTAAAATAATTGATTAAAGGTGAGTCATGGTCTATAATTTTTCCCACCATAAAAAAAGTTCATTTTTATACCTTTTTTCCTTAACTTCTAAGCATTCCAAATTTTATCAATTTGGTTTTTATTAAAGCATCATGTATTCTAACATAAGTAATATAACCATTCAGAATAAATTAATTTGTGACTTATTTGAAAAAATATAAAAAATTAATTATAATTAATATATCTAATTTAAAAAAAGAAATACCTTGTGTGTTGGGAATTAATTTTAAAATAAGTGTATGTAACGCACAAAAACACTACTTTAACCAGGATCGTGCTAACAATGTTTTTACTATTTGTGGGTCAATATGTTAATTATTAAAGATCAATTGGTCCATTAATGGAACATATATTATATTTATTAACACTTAAAAATAACTTAGTATAAGTTATTATTTTTATTAATTTTATATCATTTAAAAAATATCATTCATTATAAAATAACATTAATGTCAATTTTGAATTTATTTATTTAATTTAAATTTAATAAATATCAAAAAATATTTGAATCCAAATATATTATGTTCATATATTTCTAAAATTATATTTTAATCTAAAAGAATAAATTATGAAATTAATTCAACCAATTTACATTACATTTAATATTTATAGAATCATTTATTTTAGTTAATTATTAACTAATTAATCACTACGTTTCCGTTTTTTTATCATTTTAAGAAACTAAATAATATATAAAAATTATTGATAAATTATTGTGATACACATAACTCATTTATTATTTATTAGGATATTTATAACATAAATTATATTGTTTTTCCATATCTTAATGTTTTATAAATGTTAAAGGTAATGAAAGTTCCATTTTTGTTTATTTTATTACTTAACTTGTGAAATAGAGAACTTCTATTCATTAGAGTCACAATAATTCATATAATTAGAACCATTAAAATATTTTTTCGAAATATGGGCATACAATGGACTTTTGAAAAGTCTATAGTCATTTTGTCCCTTAAGTTTAAGGTTTAGTCCCTAATTAAGCCTAATTTTACCTTAATCATTTTGATTAATTTTAATCACTTTCAAAAATATTTTTTAAAAAAAAATATGTAGATATTATTAAAAGAAAATTATCATACATTTTAAAATGTTTTATTTCTATTTTTCTGGATTCAAATTACAAATTTGTGAAAATTATGTTTAACGCTAATCCTGCAGACACGGCGAGAAAGCGAGTTTCTAAAGTAATAACATTCAAAAGTTCGATAAGTTTTTTATAACCAATTTTCATTTCAAAATGATTCAAAGGACATGAATTGGATTAATATATTCTTAATTGATCTATTTTGACATTAAAATCCAAATTATAATATTAATAATTAATAGTAATTATTTAAAATGAAATGTAGTTTTTAATTAAAATACATTATTTTTATTTATTCATAAAAAATGTAGTTTCTCAGAAAAATGAAAAAATTGTCCTAAGATTATTTCAACATTCTAAATTCCAAAATATAGATTTTTTAATAAAATTCAACTTATAAATGTGTCTAAAATTATTTTAATTGTTTTTTATAGAAGGACATCAAATAAAGTTCATTTTAGAAAATAATATCTTTTTAAAACATATAAATTCTTTACCAAAAAATATATTTCTCATTATAAATATATTTTATTTTTTTAAAACCATTATAAAAAAATATATGAAAAGTAGTTATTACTATTAACAGTTCTATCCTCAATGGCTAGGTTATTACTATCTTGTTAAAATAATTATTACATTAAAATGATGTTTCGTGAAAACAAGGTGTTTCCTATAATTCAATACAAGTTGGTGTCATGTGAAAGGATTGTTTGACTTAGTGCAATGCAAGACATTAAGTAAACATAATTTATTCAGAAAAATATGTCCCAAAATCTCAGGGTGTTACAATATAGTAATTTAATTATAATATATACTTTTAACACATTAATAATTATTTATATGGATCTAAATTTATTTGGGACACTATAACTCACCCAAAAATATTATTTTAATTTTTTTTAACTCATTTACTTGATTTTTATTTCGCTTTCACAAACACTATGTTAGTGTTTTGTAGACATTTAAGGTTGTTATTTAATCAATAAAATTTAAAAATATATTACAATTAAAAATATTTTTCATACTCATAATACAATTTTATAACAATTCTTTACATGTTTTTAATCCAAGTCAAAAATATTATAGATATAAAAAGAAAGAAATTAACATTTTAACAATTTTACTTTTTTTTAAATAATATAATGGTATTTTTCAAAGAAAAATTTCACAAAAATGATATGTTTCAAAATATTTTAAGGGTGTTTTATAATTATACTCAACCATTGTAATCTAGTCAAGTGTATGGATGGTTTTGGAGCCTTATTTCATAGTTTTAAATTTTTTTACCTGCCTTTCCCTTACCACGGTGGTAACATTTTTGCTAATGTTTTCATTCATTATTACCGAAAATAAATTTAACCTATTTAACAAATATGTAAATAATAAATACAAATATAGAATTTATTTATTCAAATAGAATTAATATAATTATAATAAATTACTTTAAAAATAAACCTATGAAATGCGACAAAAACGGTTTTCCAAAGAAATAAAATTTTAATTATAAAAGTTTTTATAACCAAATTAAGAATAATTTATATTCCAATGAGATTAATTTGATTTTTTTTAATCATAATTAACTAAATTTTTTTCAAATAAATTTAAAATATAATGGTAAATACTAAATACTTGAACATAAATGTTATTTTCTAGAAAATCGATATTTTTTCACTATTTACAAAAAAAATTAATATTCTAAAATAAAATCCAACAATTTCATCATAAGACAATTTTGAAATTTTTAATTAAAAAGGAAAACAGTTTTGTAAAACAAAATTTTTAAAACTGGTGTAAATTAATTATTATGTTTTCCAATAAAAAATAATGATAACCATTTTTGAGAAAAAACATATTTTTAAAGCAAAAATTTATTTAATTGAAAATTGGGTACTTATTTATTTTAAAATAACAAATAAATATGAATTTTAGAAAAAAAATATATTTATAATGTTTCTATTCCTATTAACACCATCAATTTAGCGATCAGGTTATAATGAGTTCAATAAAATAATAATATTTTTATAATTTATTAGAGTTTGCATAATGTTTGGTGTTGTGTGTCAAGAAATACATTCAGAATAGTATTATTTTAATCAAAATATTGGATGTATTAAATAATGTATAACTTGTTATTCTTCACTTCTAATGAATATTTTTATTGTCAAATGACAATAAATAAGAATATAAATAGTCTTTAGTAATTTATTATCAATTTTTATTTCAAACTCAACACATTTATGAAAAAATAGTGAATCCATTTACATAAAGAACTAAATGATATATGTAAGGGTCATATGGGAACTATATTTTTTATTTTATATGTGAATTAATGATTATAATTGATGTTAAAAATTTATATTTTCCTAACCTAATCTAGGAACTGTAAAATAAATTCGGTTGAAATTTTCCAGAACACTCATTCTATGACCTTGTCATTTTCGATAGAATACTTTTTATAAGGAAACCATTCCAATAAAAAATTGTGGGAAAATATAATTTTAGTATCTCAACATAATAAAATGATGAATTCAATGGTGACATAATATATATTCAAAAAATTATTTTTGAATATCCTTTTTTCTATTTTTGAATCTATTTCCATGAAATAAATAATTAAAAATATTGGAGATGGTTTGTGAAACAATAATGCCAATGGATGAAACAAATGTTTCTTTTACGATACTAGTAAAGGTATATTGTTTTCAGTATCTTTTTGAGACACCCAAAATATTAATATTTTGGACTCTCATTTAAATAAAATAAATTTTTATAATTTAATTTTTATTCAGTTTATGATATAAATTTGTTAAAGGAAGAGTATTTTTCAAATATTTCATTAAAGATATATTCCCTTGTGGTTTTTATGAATCACCATTACTATAATTTAATTATTGGGTGTAACTAAGATAATTTTTTCCCATAATTCAATCCATAAATAAATGTATTAGATATAATTTCAAGTGTTAATGTTCTACAAGATATTTCTAGTGGGTTTTTGCATTGATAAATTTTTGTTAAAATTCCATGATTTCAACAAGAATTTAAAACTAAAATAATAAGTATACATTTTCACTAGGAAAAAAAGTAATAAATATTAAATTCATAGTGGGAATTTACACTACAAATTACCTTTGGGAATTTCATTGTAAATTTTTAGTGAAAAAATAAAGTGAGAATTTACATAACGAATTTCAAGTTTAAATTTAAACTATGAAATTATGGTATAATTTTATAGTAGAAACTGACATTATAAGTAATATATCGATCTTTTGCATGGGTTAAGAAAGTTAATTGGAATTTAAAATTTGATTTTGGCAGTATGACCAAAAATCTTTTTGAGTCTTAGAGTGGGTTTTTAAAGTTTGAGTGTACTAATGTGTTATTTTTTTATAGGGTTTAAGGACCAATAGGTGTCTTGGGTGTCCATATGAGTTATAATATTTTCATTTCTCAATAATATGGTTTTTCGAATGATAAGGGGAATCACATGGATAAAAAAATTTAGTTCTAAATATGGACCTCATTTGTGCACCTATATAAGGGATTTCATGATGTTTTAGAATCCATGACCCTTGGGGAGCATGGTCATGAAATAATCCAAAAAATAAATTACAAATGATACCATATGGGAAGTGTACAGTTTGTCAAACTGTGCACCTAATCATGATAGGTGGGTGTCTCCTTAGATAGAGGCACCACAAATTTGTCACATGGTTAGCCAAAATGAGTGGCCAAACAATGTAGATCATTAAAGGGGTGAAATTACCATTCTTCCCTTTCCTCATATAACCATTTAGCCTCATTTTTCTCCTACCATTTTTTCTAGTGCCTCTTAAAATGTTGATCTCTCTCCTTCATCATTAATTTTTCTATATAAATCCTTCATTTAGGCTTCAATTGAAGATTTATTTTTTTGGATAGATAGCGGTAAGGATACTAGTCCTCTTTATTCTATTAGTTTTTTCTATCATCATTTGGAATGAAATTTCCATTTAAGATCATATGCCCTATTTCTAGAGAATTTTTCTTGATTCCCATTTTCCATAATTTTATAAAAAATCAAAGGTCAATATTTGGAGAGAAAAGATAAATGGGTATAAGGTAGAGGGTTCCTAGATTTATTTTATTTTATTAATATGTTATGGAATGAGTAAATAAGAAGTAGTGGGGCAGTCTGGGTGTGACCTTTTATTTACTATTTTAATTTTATGTTATTATTTTAATATACTAATGTGAAATTCAACTCTTATTTAGATAAGTTGATCCTTTAATGGAAGGACTTGTGTGGAATGTTGTTTAATGTTCGTTTAGCAATATGTGCCTCTATTTAGAATTAATTTAATTATAATGTTATTGTGTCGGTTCCATGGAATAGGATGGGCATGGCCCATGAGTCTTGGGATGATGTTAATACTTATAATTGGGGTGATGTTGGTTGTTAGGTTGGGTTGGATGGTTATGAACCACACCAAAGTTGTTATGTGGTTTATATATAGTGGTGGAGGTTCGTGAAAGGTGTGTCTTAGGTATTTGGGTGAATTTTCTCTCACCATTATTCGCCAAAAGCGTCTTTGGGGTCATGTGAACATAGGATCAATATGGAGAGAGGTTTTTTTAACTAATCAATATGAGTGGATTCCACCATCGGCTTAATGGTCTAAGGGATGGTGATGAACATCAATTTTAGAGGAGGTTCTTACCGTAGAAAGTAACAGTTGATGGTTTGAGCCGCCATTGAAAGGGATATGAGGCTCTTCATTATATTGGGGTTGATGGGATTGGACTATTGAAGGAAAGATATCATTATTCCTAAGTATGTAGAGATTCTGATCTAATGGTGATATATTAAATATAAGTCCATGGGAATTGTGATATGCTTACGGATGTGTCTATGGGGCATCAGGTTCACTTATCACTTTGTATAAGTGATAATTTTTTGAACATGGTTTTTTGTGGTATGGAAATGGATGACGGACTGAGGGTATTTACGGTGTGACTAAGCATGGATACATCATTCTATTTTGGCATTGGTTGAAGCAGGTAAACTTTATCATGTGAATATTGTGTTTAAGTGAAGTGGTTTATATGATATGTGTGTAATTTATATTTATTTGTGTTTTTTATACATTGGTAGAATTGTGGGTGTAAGATAAGAACATATTAGTGGTGGCCTATAGAGTTCATACTAACACATTCTGTATGGCCCCCTTGGGATAGGTACAAACTTTATAGCTTTGAGATCATATAAGGTATCATATCCATGGGTTGGACCTTAGTGATCAATACTTCACTATGGGTGAATGGGAAAGGTAAAAAATAGACCAAGGGGTTATTTTTCTTTGAACTATAGTAATTTTTGTACTTTTTAGTATGTATTATATTTTTTAACTTCGAGATATCATTCATTTTTTGTATTATTTTCATGACTTGTTGGATATTATTTGATGTGTATAATTGGTTTGCTTTTGTGTTGTTGTTACCCCAATATTATTATTATTCTACTGAGTTTTTCAAGCACTTACATAGAATTATTATATTGTTACAATTATTATTATTTTTATTGTTGTTTTTTTGTTATTATTTTTATATCTTCATGGCATAGTATTTTAGATATCACCTAATAGACCTCACTAATAGTCAGAAGCCTTTTGTGTAAAGTAATGTGATCTTGAGTTCGAGTGGTTCTCCATCCAAGAGAACCATTCAAATGGATCTCGGTTTGAGGTTCAAGAAGTGGTATCAGTGCTCAAGTTTTTTAAAATTGAAAGCATTGTTTGGTTGGTTTATAAGTGGTATTAAGGACAAGTTTCCAAAATGGTTTGTTACTTTGGAATGGTAGACTAGAGCCTAGGATAATGTCAGAATATGGTAAATAGATCATGTATGGATTCTTACATCCCCACACATGGGGGATAAACTGGGTTTCAAAGGGTGGGAATTTTTTTATTCTTCTTCTTTTACTATTGATATCTATCCACCTTGAGTGGTTCATGTGGATGTGATGTCACTAGTTTAAGATATATTGTCTCATGGATCAATATGGAAGGAGAAACTCTTCATTCATGAATCATGATAGGAATTAGGTTAGAATGACATAGGTATGATCCTGTAGTTATTTCTTTGAAATTTTAATATAAGAAAAGGGGTTGGGCTATTTTAATTGTCAACAACATACTAAATAGTGTTTTTTTGCATAGCTTCTTTGTGGCATTCTACCCAGCGAATCTGGGTATGTGGTTCATTCTAAGAGTAGTATGTGATTTTATGTGTATATGGTATATGTGATGTATAGCTCTGATATAGGTAGGAAAGGGTCCATCATACTAGATGAACTTCTATTTGGTTGTGGTAAGAAAGTGGGAGGGTGGTTAGATGCGTTGCTCACTACAACATTCCATCTTTGTGAAATATGAACTACTATTATTGGAATTGGACATGGTTTTTGGTCTTTATAGTTATTCCACCTATATGTTTTACATTTGAATATTAAGTGGGAGGTGATGTGGTGACTTCAATATATTCATAGGATGGGGCCTTTAAGGGTAGGGATGAGCACAATCCAAAGGTATTAGTTCCCAAGAAGGTGGGATAGCTATAGCAGGTAGCAGAGTTTGGTCTATTCCTAGATTAATAGATCAGTGAAATAATGGTACATATCATATATATTATTGGATGGGAAGATCTGGGAGTCAATCCATCCATGTCTTATCTTGATAGGAGTTCCAATCATAGCACCCTCCTTTTTTCTAGGGTGAGGGTGGACCATAGGCAACTACGTATTGAATTGAGTCTATGAAGACTATTTTAAACTAGATCAATACACCCCCAATATTGAGGTTGAAACTAGATATATATATATATATATATATATATATATATATATATGATCAAAGGACTGTAAAAGTTCTAGTGGGATGTATAGGTATATGCAGGTAGTCATGAGGGCCTTTGATGTATGTAATTTAAGTCTAGGATCTCTGAGCACTTATTCCTGTAGACTTTGATGGATGATCAATCTTATAAGTTCAGAAGCTTATGGAATGGGGTCACATTGGTCATGGATTACACATTGAATTTTATAGACCTATCCCATTTTTTCCCTCTATAATAGGGGATAACATCGCTAGGGTGAGATGGTTTGACAATGGCTCTTAGTATTCCATCTGGGTACACATGAAAATCTTCAGGCCAATCGCATTCTCTAAGGTAGTGAGGAATTGATAGAAGAGGGAAAACTGATAGATAGTAATTATTCATGTCAGGATATTGAAATTGGTGAGGTAGGCAGTGGTGATTTGTGTATATGAAAGAGGGGTTATGAGTAGTCTCAATAGGGTAGTCAGGTCTGAGACTCGAGCAGACCACCAAGGAGTGGGCCATCAATAGTGTGCTTCTAGTGTGGGTAGCCAAGTCATGTTCATACTCAGTGTGAGTGGCCTCCAAAATATTGTAGAGAATTTATGTAATGGTTCACTTGGATATGTTTTGTTGAAATATGCCCCAAACATTTGGGAGTCAAGGATTAGGTCAGAATAAAGGATCTGATATAGGACTAGGAGTGATACATGGTATAGGTCTCCAAGATACTATTGCACATGTAGGTCGTGGAAGGGAGAGAGATACCTAGACGGGGATCATTTTGTAGTAGGATTCACTTCTTAAGGAGGAGTGGCTACAGTCATTTGGGCTTCAGGCCAGGTGCATGCAGTGGAGCTTATAGGTTTATAGTAGGTTACATAGTTGATGATAGTTAGAGGTACACCATGATCATGGGAATGTTCTTTTTATTTTTTAATATACTAATATTGGTTAAAGTGGTGAATTTTGGGTGGTTAAATTAATCAGTTATTAGTTAATTTGTTGGAATCAAGTATGTTACATGATTTGTGTGGGGTGTGTTGAAATCAGAAAACCCATTGGGGAAATATGTATAATATAGTATCTATTGTGCATTCATTTTTATGTGGGAACTCATGGGCATCAGTTGCGATGTGGGACCTTATGAGTGTCATTTGTGATGTGAGTATGATATTGGAATCTTATGAGATGAAGTAATGATGTTATGTGAAGTTGAGATGTGTGTATTTGAGGGAGGTTAGTGTGGGACCACCATAATGTTTGAATTGGGTCAGAATGTGATTGGGTAGTTTATTCCTAATTTGGGGAGAACCGTCAAAGTAATTAAATGTGATTAAATAAATGTGGTAGTTTGGGGTAATATTTATGAAATGGGTATGATTGATATCATCTCAACATGTGGCTACATAGCTCAGGGATGTTCTCTTGTTAGGTGGGGAGGTTGTAACGTCCTGGGATTTTGAGCAGGTTGAGAAAATATAAGAAAATTTGAACTTTGGGATTGGTAGTTAGGCCAGAAATATTTTTTATCTTCTCATTGGTTTTATGATAATTTTAGTGTGGTAATGTGTTGTTTCTGGGTGGGGTTTATGGCTTGAACGATTTATCACATGTCTAGATAAGTTATATGATTGTCGACCCATGAGAACCTATTTTTTTAAAATAAAATGTGAGTTGTAGGGTTAGAACATGGTTAGTGCTGACCGTGCACCTCAATCTTTCATCCTTATAAGGGGTGTAACATAGTTAAAGAAACCATGCACCTAGGTGAGCATGACCATGTGAAACACATACAGTAATTTATATAGGGGACCACATAGGGAACATATGGTGTGTAAATCTACGTGTCTAGCCATGCAAGGTGGGTTTATCCTTAGACAAATGTGTCACACTATTTGAGAATAGTTAGCCAACCCGTGCGGTAAAACCATATAGCTCACTAAAGGGGTGAAATTTCAATTTTTACCTTTCCTCCTTTAACTCTTCGGCCTCATTTTCTCCTCCCATTTCTCATAGAAACTATCCATCCATGGAGTTCTATCCTTCATATTCTTGGTTTCCTTGGAATTCCTTTATTCGAACTCTAATTCAATTGTCATTCAATGTGTTGGATAGCTAGTGATAAGGTTACTGGTCCTCTTACTTATATTATTCTTTTCTCTTTCCATTTGGAATGTTATATCTATCTGAAATCATATTCCCTATTTCCATGGTTTTTTTCTTGATTCCCATTTTCTATTATTTTGGCTCAAGTCAAAGGCCGGTATTTTATGATCAAATGTTTGAAGTTATAAATTAGGTGGTGACTACATTTATCCAAGTTTATTTGTGTGTTATAGAATCTATAATAAATCGGAATGAGTGGGGTGGTCTGTGTATGAAAATTTATTTACTGTTTTTATTTTTTGTTATTATTTTAAGATGTAGATAGTAAATTTCATGTGTGTTTAGATATATTGATCCTCTAATGGAATGTTTTCTGTGAAATGGGGTTCCTAGTTGGTTGGGTAAGATGTGCCACTTTTTTAATTTAATTGAATTATAATGTAATAGTATTGGTTCAGTGAGAGTGGTTTAGGCCTAGATCATAAAACTTTTGGGGATTTTGATCACCAAAATTGATGCCTTGTCGGACCTTAGGTTGAGGCAGAGGGAGATGGACCATGCCACAACTGGGTGATAGTGTTCTCATGCCATGGTAGAGGTTCATCAGAGGTGTTTCTCAAGTATATTGGTGAATTTATACTCACTATTGTTGGTAGAAATCACTGTTAGGGTAGTGTAAATGCAGGATCATGACCAAGAGAGGTGGTTTTCATCACTCAATAAAGGTAGAGGCCTCTATAAATTTATTAAAATAGGGGATGGTGATGAATATTAGTTATATAATAGGTGACCTTAATCATCCAATAAAGGATCGGCCTATTCTTTCATACCCTTTTTAACCCTGGATTTTCCCCCAATTTTCCCTAAATCTTGATCGGTCTGAAGGTCTCAGAGTTTCTCGATGCTTTCCCTAACTTGTCGTTGTCTACCAGGTAGTTCTCAGAATCATCAAATCTCCTGAATCACAACTTGGTGGTTATATTTTATCGGTGATGTCCTTCAGTTGACTCCTTTTATAGGCATGTCTTCGGTGCTTGGGGTTTTAAAGATAGGGAAATAGTGTGCCTTCTATATAATCACCTAATTATGATTCGTTTTACCTCATAAGATGATCTCCTCTAGGCCTAGTCAAGCGCACCTCATAGCTTCAACGGTTTCAGATTCTACCTCTTTCACTGGTCCTTAGATTTGCACATGAATCGCGATCTTCCTTCAATGGAGACTTGGGTAATATTTACAAATCTTCCTATTCCATTTCAAAATCATGCGGTTATGTGTATTCTAGGGAACCTCATTGGTATATACATCTGTTTTGACAGCCACACTTTGTACCTTTTACATTCCATTAATCTGCATATATGTGTCGAAATTGATGTTTCAAGGGTCCCGTTTGATTATGTGTGGATTATGGTGGGTGAAGAGTATTGTTGCAAACAATTAGTAGTTTATAAAACAAGGACGTACATCTGTGTTGGATGAAAATTCATGGGGAATTTACTAGACTAATGAAAATGGGAGTCTCACTTGAAGGCCTTGAGGTGAGGCTAGGGCTGTGGTAGAGAGGCTGAGGTTCTTGAGGAGGCAGACATGCTGGGGAAGAGGCCTCTTGGTTTGACAAATGATTTGGGAAGGGGTGAGAAATATGGTAGTCTGTTATGGGAGGAAAGGATATCAC
Source organism: Viscum album (assembly GCA_963277665.1). Classification (NCBI taxonomy): domain Eukaryota; kingdom Viridiplantae; phylum Streptophyta; class Magnoliopsida; order Santalales; family Viscaceae; genus Viscum; species Viscum album. Next base: position 529,912,244 of record OY728159.1, on the reverse strand, counting down.
TCAGAACACTAGGGGTATGTTATGTTCCAATTGAGGAAGAATCAGGTCTTGACACTTGTGTTCGATCGTCAATGAATAAGGTCTTGGTATCTCAAGACAATCCAACAGTTTCAAGTGTTTTTAGCAGGTTTTGATAGTATTTGGATGGTAACTCTTCTATCATTGATGGAGTGAGGGAGGAAGGTTGGATTTAGTAGAATAAGGCTTGTGTGGGCCACAACGTGACTGGGAGTGAAATAGTCATGGTGTAGATGGGATTCAGAGGGAAGACTATCTCATGTATGGATAACTTGCAGGAAGGGATACAGGGTCCTGTTCAAGAGGAATCCTTACAATTAAATGTTGGAAATATAGGGGGTCTGATGCAGGGAGTTGTTCATAATTCATTTGAGCAACAGATTCGAGGGACTTGTAGAGGTAGTATTGAGATATGCTCTTGATCTCTCCTCTGATGCAATTGGGGGGTGTGTGAATGAATAAAAAGAATATAGTCATAGCCACTCAACTGGTGAAGCTTCAAGTCTGATGAAAAGTATGAGTAACATGAGGAGGAAGAGTTGGAAGGACTACTCATCTTTACCACCCCCTTTGGAAACCCACTCATCTAGGAATGAAAACACCAAAAATGAAGTCTTTGAGGATGTGGGTTAGTAGAGGGAAAGGGATCAGGGTGTTCAATGCTTGGTGCTCTTTTATGTTTCAAGGAATAAGCAGATGAGTAAGACTTAGTTCTTAATTTTTCTGAATAGGAGGCAGATAAAATGATGGGGTGGCCTTTAAGAGAAACCCTTTATGAGGATCAATATGCCTGGGCTGACAAACAAGATCTTATTCTTGTATGGGTCTTCAATAGAGGGAAGATTATCAATGAGGAGTACATACAGCCTTGGGACTAGTTGGCCTTAATGATTGATAATCTTAGGATGGTGTATCCATGAAAAGTAACATCAATCTCATGGAAGTTGTTTAGGGATCCGATTTCAGGTAATATTAGTTTTCTTTTCAATGCCCCTAGTTAACTTTGTAGTTTTTGTTCCTGGATTGAGCTTATTTCTGGTTTGTATGGAGTTTTATTTTGGACCAACATTTTGTGTATTTTGAGGTTTTTTGGGTTCCCAGGATTATACTTGGTTTTGTGTCATATGGGGTTCATAACATGTGGTCATCACTTCTGCATGCTAGTTGGATGGACGATTGAGAGGGTAAGGCTATGATGTCAGTTTCGTGCCTGTAAATCATTTCATGGGACTGATAGCTAAGTGATCATGCATTGGTGAGGGATTATTGACATGATGCAAGTGCTGGGGAGAGGTAGAACCAGTTTTTTCTTGGGGTTTCTTTTTATTGGTTTTTTTGGTTATAGTGCTGGATATGGTGGTTTCTCACTTTTTCCATAAAAGTGATTTGACAATAAAAAATGAATTTTCATTCAGTATATAGAAATCCATGTTTAATGATATAAAATTCAATCAAGGGTGGGATGAGGCTTATTAATATGTTAGGGATGATGATTTGGGACTATCACTACTGGAAAAATACCTTATACCAACGGTTTGGAACCGTTGGTATAGGCCCCCAAACTGTTGGTATAGGCTATACCAACGGTTTGGAGGACTATTTCCAAGTAAGTCGTGACAATAGGTCTATACCAACGATTTTGGGAAAACTGTTGGTATAGACCTATGCCAATGGTTTTGAAAACCGTTGGTATAAGTAATATGAAAATCTATACCAACGGTTCTCAAAACCGTTGGTATATGTATTTCAAAAAAAACATTCGGTGGGATTTGATCCTAGAACCTCTAGTTTATAATTGAATGACTTAACCACTAACCTAACATGACTTTTGTGAACATAATTTCATAAATATATATATGTATTGTTAAAATTATTTTAAATTTTTATTTATATAATGTTCTCGGTAAGAAGATTCGTTAAAAAATCGAAGTACCTATACCAACGGTTTTGATAACCGTTGGTATAGGTCCTTGGATTTTGGGACCTATACCAATGGTTTTGGCCAAACCGTTGGTATAGGGTGTCTATAAGGGACCTATACCAACGGTTTGTCCAAAACCATTGGTATAGGTCCATATAAGTTACTTATACCAATGGTTTTGGGAAAACCGTTGGTATAGGTCCAAATTAATGAACTATATCAACGGTTTGGACAAAACCATTGGTAAAAGTCATATTTCCAGTAGTGTATGGAAGGATAGATATCGCTATACCATGGGATGTTGGGTAGTTGAGTTGGGAGAGGTATATTAAATGGAAGTCCAAGAGACTTTCAATATGCTTATGGATGTGTCTGTGGGATGTGAGGTTCATTTGACATGTTGTATATGTTTTAATGGTTGGAAGAAGGTGTTGTGTGGTTTAGAAATGGATGGGGTCCGAGGGTCTTTTCGTTATGATTTACCATGGATACATCATTCTATTATAGTGTTTTCCAAAGAATGTAAATGCTCTTTTGTGGATGTTGAGTGCAAGTGAAGAGGGTTATTTCATATATGTGAAATTTATACACATTTATGTTTTTATACACAAGAATAATTATGGATGTAATGTAGGAACACATTTGTGGTAGTCTCTTAAATTCATAATCACACCCTACATGGGGCCCTCAATATGCATGCAGACTTTATGGATTTGAGATTTGGTAAGGTATCAGACTCGTGAGTTGGGCCTTAGTGAGTATGGTGTGTTTTGAGTTCATGGGAGGGATGTTAGATGGACCAGGGGTTATTTTTCATCAATATGGAATACTTTTGGAATTTTTTAATATGTACTTATATGATTAGCCTTCGGAAATACTACATTGTTTTTTAGGATTTTCATGACTTGTAGATTTTATTGATGTGTATATCTGGTTTTATTTTAGAATATCATTACCTTTGTATTATTATGGTTCCTCTGAGTTTATTTAAAAACTTTTGTAGTTTTATTATATTAGAACTATTTTTTTAATATTATTATTATCTACATAGGACATGGTCTCCCCAATATCACCTAATAGACCCTAACTACTAGTCAACATCATTTTTTCTCCAGGTAAGTGTGTCTAGGACATAGTGTCCCTCCTATATGGGGCATTGATCAAATATCTCCTAGGATAGGGTACAACACTAGAAATTTTTAGTGAAAAACTAATGCTATAAATTTCCATTATTTCCATTAGGTATATTTCAACTGACGATTTACAGCAGAAATTTTAGTAAAAATTATACCTGGGAATTTATAGTGTAAATTTCCACTAAAACAATATATATTTATTTTGTGAATTAATAAAAAGAATTTACATTATAAAATTCTAGTGAACATTTCCATTATGAATTTCTAAAACCATGATATTTGACATTGAAATCATGGTTATCTATATTTCTACATCCTCATTGGAACCACTAAAGGGTGTATCATGGAATTTTTCATGGAAGGTCACTTGTAATAGTTGGTGAGATAATCGTAAAGGTCTATGAAAATGTTCCTTTGATACTCAAGGAAGTTAAAATTATTTAAATCATATAATATTCCATCATAGCTCACAATAATATAGGAATTTATTTTCTAACTGACTGAAAATTATTTTTTATTAAGAAATCACTTTACGGGAAAAGTGAGAAACCGAAGGGTCCAACAATACACCCAAACAACCCCAAACAAAAAAAGGAAAAAACAGGATCTGCCTCATTCAAGCAACAACAACAACCACCATCCCCGTGCAGGACACTCAACGATCCCATGCAAGCATGGTCCCTCCCGATGTTGCCATCCCTCCAAAACAGCCATGTCCCAAATGGCCTGCAAAGATGATGACAGAGAGCTCTAGCCCAATGAAGATGTCCTGCGACATACCATTAACAAACCGCACAACACAGAGAATCAAACATGCCAAACCGAAGACACCCCGACCCAGATATGAAGACCACCCAATTAACTAGGAGCATTGAAGAAAAAACTAAGTTTAATAGAGGCCATGTCCCGAATTAATTGCCAAGATAAAGAAGAAACATGTATTCTTAGTGATTCTGACAGGATCTTTTCAAATTCCGAGGCCAATTGGTCCCATGATTGTATGTACCCCTCAATTTTGATCCTCCCTCTATTGAAACCCCAAACGAGGATTGAGTCTTGTTTGTCAATCCAAGCATATGTTTCCTCATTGAAGGTTTCCCTTAAGGTTCTCCCCATCATGGAAGCAGCCTCCTGCTCCGAAGTGTTGAGCCATAGTACCTGCTCAGACACTTCCTCCTCACTGCTAAGCAAAATCTCCAAAGAAGGACCCCCCTGGACACCTGCCATCTGAGTGCCTACCTCCTCTGAGGTCCCCCTTTTCCCATTTGTCTTCCTGGACGATTTGTAATGGATTGAATGAATAATTGTTTTAAATAAAATTATATTGATGGTGGAATTTGATATGCAAGCTTATTATTAATGAATTATGGACATGTTTAGAATCATGAAATTATAATTTATCAATGTTTTAAGTATGGTTTTAAGAAAAAAAATATGCCAAGTCAGGACAAGAAAGAGAAACATCTCAACTACCTATATAGGAGGAACATCAACTCCGACCAACCAAGCTGGTAAGGTAGTTATTAGGTGATAAAGTGAACATAGTAGGAAGACCCATTCACAACATGGATAAGGATTCTCAAGACCATTCAATAGGTTATCGAAACTTGCATTTCAAGCATGGTACCCATAGTGGAATCAGTTACTCACTTATATATGGTGCTCTACAAGTCTTGGTTAGTAAACCATCACTAAGATCACTTTCTAAATGGATTGGGACTAACATGATATGTATATATATTATTAGGAAATTAAATACGTGGATATAATGTTATCAACTCAATCATATCAATCCACACCATCTGATCAAAAGGCTCATAATCTTCAACCTTGAAAACCTCATCCTTCAACACGTGAATGATTTTCGAGAATGTAATTCCTTAATCTATGATGATCTTCAATTATAAAACCTCCATTCATGTAATATACATATTTCATATATGTTTTTTTCAATTAAAAAACTATATTCATGAGTAAAATATAGGGTTGTATTAAATTATTCATGAATTTGAATGCATGATACATTATCACTTAATCTTTACAGAATCATGTGACTCTCCAGGGGAAGGCTGCCCATGATAGACTAGATTTATACTTTCTCTTGGTTACATTATTATATAACCTTTATATCATCACATGACCCACCCACAGAAGGCTATCCATGGTGGGGGGGTTTTAATCACTCTTTGTCACATGGATCCCTTCAATTATGTGATGCTTTTTTGAGACTATACACATGTGACACAACTAAAAGATACTACTGATGATGTACTGGTACATAGTCTTTGGTGATCACAAGACATACCCCAATTTTGTGATGGAAATATGTTTTTTGAATAATATGACAAAATTAAAATTTGTTGATGGCAGACCACTCAATTTGTCACTCTTTATCACATGACACTCCTTGATCAAGAAATCATGAGACACCCTTTGGATTAGATGATGGACTTCGATGAAGTTGTCGTGGATGAACTGGAATGTACTTGTTGATGTTCATATGATGGCCCAACTTGCACAATTATCTATGTATTATAAAAACACTTATGGATTACTTACCTTATGAAGAGGGAAACATCTTAGATCCCTAGGATTATAAAATCCCCCAATCCTCTCTTAATAATACACAAAAAATAATCCTGAATATGAGACATATAGAGAATATATGTGCTCAGGATATTTTGTATAAACTCACATTATAACCACTCGATTCCCTGACCTTTGTTATATCATGTAATCTCATGAACATTATTTTGGTTATGTCCTAGCCTAATCACCCTATTTTATTCTACAACATAACCCCCTCTTGGTTATTCCATCACTTTACTCCACCATATTCACATGACATTTTTAGGGACACTATCGATGAGGGACCACAAATGTAGTCACTCTTGGATACATGTATCTCTCTAGTTAACCAAATAATTCTTGCATCAGAATTCAAGTCATGTTTTTGGGAATGTGACCATGGGTTATATGATTCACCCATGTGGACATTTTATGTGACCATTTCTTGAAAAACGTTACCCAACCATGACCCATGTATCCCTGGTCAAGTGACTTGATTTATGTGACACCATTAATGCAACCCTAGTCTCTAATCATTCATAAATTTTCCATGAAATTATAGTTATGTACCCTTGGTTATCCTACTTCAATTATACGATCGAAGAAAAAAGAATCCACTACTTATGAGTTCATTATCCTTCATTGTTATATGATATCTTAGCCTTTATTTAGTCATGTGATCACCAAACCCTTGTAGGAAAATGGGGGCCTTCGCTTGTGTTGTATCCTCCTATGGTATACATATTATAAAAATTTATGCAATAGACCCTCATGGTCATATTTTCTAATCTATAATAGGAAAATTAATGATTATATTCCTTGATCATAAATCTTAGTGTAAGTACCTAAATATTTTTTATCTTATAGGTCCATATTCCCCCATGAGTCTAATCATCCTTCCTCAATCATCAACAGACAATGAATGAGTTCATAAATTCCCATACTCCTAGGATAAAGCCCCCACCATGACTTTAAACACCTTGGGGTTGATATTGTACTCTTGAAATCATTATATTTACTCAAGTCAATATTCATCCTTATTGATTCTTTATCATATTTCCTCATGTTGACATCTCTCTATGTGGCATACCTTATATACCTTTAGTTGATATGACTCTTTTTGGATTCATCATGCCCCATGAGTTCAAACTCATATTATCCTTCTAGATTAATCCAAATTGGGCCTCCTAATATGTGTAATCCCTAGTCCTTCTAGACTTTTCATGAGTCATTAATTGAGTTAGGTAATTTCAAATGTCACCTATATGTTACCCTAATATATTAAACTTAGGTCAAGATTCTCCTTTTAGATTTCATTATCTAGTTCAAGTTGATATATTCATCCTCGTGTCTTCATTTACCATTATATTATATATTCCTATCAGTTTCATCATTACCTTGAATCAATATATTTTCCTTGGTTATCATGTATGAGAATCGTCCTAGGAGTAAGCCCCAATCATTCTTTAATATGACTTGAATAGATATACTATTCATGTTCCCTAGTATGGGAGACCTCCTAAGTGTAATCCCCAAAACATTTCTTCACTAGAACCACCTAATATTTCTAAAATCTCAAGGAAGAATCAATTTCTAAGATCCTTTCAAATTTAATGGTACAATATTATATAATGTGTCTGATCTTCAATTATATGTTTTTTCTCACACCAATCATGAATCACATGGTCATATAGATTTTTGATGATCCTAACATTATTTGGATGAAAGTAAATCCATTTTGGACCTCTAGTTCTAGTATAATCCATGAACATATTTCTAAACTATGTGGTCTCTAATTCCTAATTTCTATAGGATATGTAAGATTACAATTAAATGTCTGAAACTAATATCATTTTCTTCCCTTAATAACAACTTATGTGGGTTTTGATTCCTATTATCATAGGAAACTTCCTTGAGGATCAATCCCAACTCCAAAACACCAATCACCTCCCTGTATAGTGATAAAATCCATAATTCCCAATTGTGGCTATAAACAAAATAATCACAAATTAAAAATAGAATAATGGTGAACCTATAATACATGAAGTTGTTAACATCAATGTATAGTTTCAATGATATTGTTTCATAGGGGTAACTACTCTCATACTAGTGATATGGGAAAGATTCACAAACATATCTTCAATATATAAGAGAGTCCTATAGTAAACAATAACCCCCCCCCCCCCAAGGATGTAGTGATCCTGGCCTTCCATCCTCTCAACCAACACATTTTTTAGATATCACTTGTAAAGTCACAGTTACTACCTACCTTTGGAATGTAGGTATGCACTAACTCAGAATGACTGTGGTCAAGAAGACTGTTAGAAACAAAATGATGAACATTATGTGCATCTTTTAGCTACACCAATCCATTCATAGATAGAAAATTAATATTTTTAATACATTAAATATAAAAGTGATAGATCAACCATGCGCTCTTATATATGATGATACACTAATGGGAATCTCGTTTATGTTTCACCTCTGTGATTCTCTGAACTCTCTTTAATAAAAATGGTGTTTTCAAATACTTAAATGAATTAAAAGACCATTGGACAAAATATTTTCCACATAACACCTCAATTCATTGTTCACAACAATCTAACACCCTACTCATATCTCTGACATATGTTATCCCCAACCTAGAACCTTCAGTTCTCATTGGTGAATGTTATAATATATAACTACCATCCCAATGGCTATGTCTTAACTTTGGAGGAGTCTCATGAAATTTGAAAAAATATGAAGGCATGTTGTTTGTCCTTTTTATGATAGGTTGTGCAGAAGGAGGTGGATTTTATTTCCAAATCTGACCACTTTATGTGCCTATCCATGAAGCACACCCATACTAACCTTCCTCGTATTAAGAGGCGGGAGAGGATATCCCCCGTGTTAAGGACACCATCCAAGGGTTACCTAGGAAGGGTCCAATCCACTATGTAAAATGTCACTGACTTGAAAACCCTGATTCTACAAACATATCTATAGGAAGCAATTCTAATCCAAGCTATCCAAACTGGGGAACCTAGAATGAGATCCCTTCGAGGGAAACCAACAACTATAAATCTAGATCATGTCCATATATCTTCTACTTCCACGAACTTTGAGTCCCATCAAAATATCCCAACAATGGACCGGGGTCAATACCACATCAACACTATCCATAAGTGTCATACTCCATCACAGAGGAAATTTGGGATAGTATAATCCTAAAAAAAACCTAGCCCGTATGAATAAAGGAATGTTTATAGTTTTTAAACCTACAGTCACCTCCATTATCATCAAGTGAGAAAGAACATTACATGATTATATATTCTCCTATGAAGGAATCTATATTTCTTTTACATGTTTTGAATTGGTAAATTCCATCACTGTTGAACCAACTGATTAAGAAAAATATTATACGATAAAAAAGGAGACATGTGTGGCCATATTCACCACTTCCACACCACCCAATAATAGTGAATTCCTTTTAGAAGAATGGAATATTTATAAGATTGAAGCTAGAATAATATAACACAATTAGATCAATGTTGAGTTAATTAGGGGAATTAAACTTAGTGAGTATGTCTTATAGGTTGAATACTTCATGCCTCATTTTACTCACTCTATTAAATGTGAGGAGATTTGTTAACTCAAAAATAAGAAACAAACCCACACCATTATATTTAGATAAAATCAAATGGATTATAATACTATTTTTCTGATTCATTACCAAGTGCTCCCACCATAGGGAAGTTATCATCTTTCAGTTCAAAAAATTGTTCTAATGCTAAATTAGACATTAGTGTACAAGAAATTAATGGATTCCCTCATTTACCAAATGGATTCTATTGAAGGCCAATTTTAATCAATAAATATATATATAAATCCATATCCTATGTAGGTGGATTAAACTCCCCCAACCAACTTTAGAAACATGATTTTCTTAAAATTTGAAGGAAAGGGGGTCCAGAGCTGCAACTAAACCATTTCTATTCTTAGTGATGTCCAATGCCGAGATCTCTAAAATAATAGAAGCATGGGAAATGTAGATTCTTTTTGTAGAGCCCGTACATCCCCACATTTTCTTGGTATGATAACATCACAGTTTGGTCTATTCCGCAGTGGGAAGACATTTGTCCACAATTCCTCTTCCAATTCAACTATATGCTATGGAAAAAAGAATTTGTGAACTCTATATAAGAAAAAAGAAAAATAACTAGATATTTATGGATTTCATTACAATATTAAAGTGTTTTATATAATCATTGTATATAAAACCTCATTATGAATAATTACTAGATATCTTTTTTGATAACCTGTATGATGACTGGTTAATTGTACTCATCACCTTGAGTAACTATGGTGGTTTCTAAGAGTTTGAAGATGTTTTTCAGTGTATGGAGGATGTTATTTAAAAAACCAAGTTAATATATTATCAAGATATACTACAAAAATTACGGTATCCAGGGAAAGTATAAACTATTAGTGTTACCAACAAACCGAAAAGGTTGCGGTAATGTGACCTAGAAGGCAAGAACAATAAAATTTATTCCTTCCATGATGATCTGGTCAAATGGTACTTCATCTCTTACTTGAATAATAACATAATAATGATTCTATATGTCAAGAATTATTTTGAAGTAGGGTGTTATTATTATCCAAATTACTACCCCAACCATCATATGTTAAGATATACGATCTATGATTTCTTTGACTTCAAAGATCTATAGTAAAGGAAAATAAAAAATGGTAAGGAGTAACTGGATGATCCCATGTCAGTTGTGGAATATGTTTTAAACAAACCAAAAAAGAAAAACATAGAATGGTAATGATCACCATCCCATTAAATGGTATTTTGGGTATTGACCCACTAAATGTAATACCCCACAGATGAGGGGAATCAGTTCACCTATATATTCATCAACATGGTATCAACTAGGTATGAATACTTTCCACCTAGTTTTGATGTGAAGTCTCTTTATGAGGATGATTGTACACTTATATAGACTTATAATACCAATAATATTTTGTAATCTTCTACTCTAAGAATTTTTGAATAAGGGATCAATTATATTAATCCTCCCAATATAGAAGGAATTATAATCCTTGTTGGTGTTTCAGTGTGACATGTTGATAGATCATATGATCTATGTAAAAATTAGATATAGTATTTGGGTTGTACATTAAGACTCCTATTATATTATACCAATCCTTACATTAAAATGGGAAATGTTTTCTTTATTTATTCTTCTACTCATTATCATAAATATGACAAGTAAATTTATGTGGAAAATAGATTGCTCAACTCCAATTAGAGAATGGGTATCTCTTGTAAATAATAATGGCAATGATTCAGCAATATTTTCCCCCATTATAACATACTAGTATACTCTTAAAGTGGTCCTCCATGTAGTGAAGATCCCCTACCCATTGGGAAAAGGGAATTTTTATATTCTTCACCACCTCTTCTAGTGAATTCTGGACATTTTTCTCCTCACCCTAGCCTATAAGTATGGGGTTTTTTTTATATTTTTAAGTTTTCTAGCCCACAGGTTTAGTAGAATTTTGATATTTACCCCTTCCCTTATTAGGTTCATTTCGTATATTTTTTATCCTAAGTAGTTCTCATATATTTTTCAGGAGAGTGAGAGTTGTACAATCCAGGTAAGACATCATTAATAACCAGGGACAAAAATTCTTTAGTATCTTCTACCAAATTGATTAAGATCAGGGAAATACCTCTGAAATCCAAAATTCAACCACATTAAAATATTAATAGAGGAGTATGAGCTATAAATTTGATGCATATTTTGCTGCCATATCTTAATGAAAAATAGATAATGGTACATCCCTTCAGACAAAAACATGTCTCCAAATATTTTCATAGGCTATGGAGAATGATTTTATCAATCCCTTAAGAATGAAGAAACTAGAAGGGGTTGATTAGAGAGATCATTCCAATTAATTCCCCTACCATCTATTTGTAAAGAATAAAATAAATATCATCTTTTTCATTATGTACAAGCATAAAATATAGATAAATGAGGGGATATTAGAGCCACTAAAACCCAAATCTCTACTTCATTCATTTGGGCACTCTGAATAGAACACACAATCGGTTAAATTTTTTTTGGACCACCCATATATCATCAGTAGAAGAAATAAAGTGTATTCCCTTAAAGTATGAGAATGTATTTATATACCTTGCATGATAAATAGAGTATGACCTTATCAGCCATCCTAGGATCAAGAAACCTGATGAGGCATTAAAAAATAACCATAAAAATTATTTTTCATATCCTCGATGTTTAGGGAATATGATTTAATAATGCATTGTTTTCATGGATTATCTCTACAATCAAGTGGATAAAGGCATTATTGAGTTATTTAATCCAAAGAAAATTATAGAATTCATGTGATCTATCCTCACTCAATCAGAAGATCAAACTTCCTAATAGGCTACGTTAGTATAACATCTTTAATGCATGATGTTAAACTCCATGGTATACATATTAGTTACATGAAATTAATGTGTATGATATCTTAGTACTCAAATCATTAATTTAAATTTAATAGCCTTAAATCATCATTGTAATACATTAAATTACATAGTTATGATCCTTATCTCAAGACCCAAAACTGCATGACACATCAGTCCATTATGTAATTCCTTAAAACATATAGGCCTTTGTTCAAGTCACAGGAGGTTAAAATTTACATTATGTTTTCAATTTTTTGAACTAGCCTTCCCTTTTATGTATGACTTAGATCAGTATATAATGTTTCTAGTGTATGGTTTTACTGGCACAAAATTAGTTTTCTCTAAAAAACCAACACTATGTCAAAGTTATTTCACCACATACTAGCACTAATACCTCATCAACATCAGTTTTCCTTCCTTCTCAGTCTAGGAAACCACCTCATTGTTAATTTAATGTACATGAGAAAAATTTGTGAATTAAATAAAATTCAATTGTCCATTTGTAAGTGTCAGATATGGATATAGACAATATATAAGAACTAGGTGATGATTTATTCTCATACCTTGGGATATACAGTGATGTTTGGATATCTGATTTTAGGCCTATAAAAGAACTTTTATCACTCTCAAACATGTCCCGTTATGAAATTAAAATCTATATAGATATTCCAACTCACATTAAAATGTAATTTTCACGTAATTTTCCCTATAAATGTCTCTTATAGGGTTCTATAAATTTCCTAGTTTTATCCTTTTTCTCACACTGATCATAGCTCCTTTTATCTTAGAGGACCTGGAAAGCCACTCTCACTAGCGTGATTGAGATATATTTTGTTTAAGTGTGGAGAACACAATCTTTATCACATGAATTTAATCAATATGACATGAGTTCATCATGTTGAGAAGATCATCCATTCTAGTGATTTTGTACTCAATAGATTCATATTTTATCTATTTACCCCAAAAATTCATTCAATACATCTTAGTGTAACTATTGGGGTGCTAGAACCATTCTTGAATATTCCATTCTCCTTGAACCAACTTTATTTATATGATAACTGGGTTAATACCAACTAATTACTTAACTCAAAATAATTCTCTTAGAATACCATAATATTGATTCATCCCTATTGGTCCTACACTATATAAATATTGGTAATAGGGAATGACTCATATTAAGGGACCGAACTTGGATTCAGTGGGGAATAACATAGTCTCCTTAGATATTGTGAAGTAACCCTTAGGGAAAATTTTGGTCATAGTGGAAAGTTCCCCTTAACCCAATGAGTTATTTTACAAACTATGTGTGACACTGGTTTCTTCCATTACTATTGGTCAACCTACTCCCATAAATATCCAAATTTAATTTACTTGTATACTCATAGTTTATGATCTACATGTATCATAACCCAACTATTCAAGTGGATTAGAATACCTTCATTGTTATACACCTATGCATCATACCCATTGTCAATGTAATATCCTAAAATCATATTATTGTAACATTTTATTGTAGGGTATACATATTTTTTGAGATCTAAACTCATTTAGTTAGTCACTCATGTCAAAATTCTCACTCAATTGAAGATATCCAAAACTAAACATCACTAAACCGTTGTTCAAGGTTGTATGACCATAAACTTCAGATTCTTATGGTCCTAGTTGTCTGACCTTAGATTATATGACATTAAATATTTACCATATCGACTTAAATCTTGTAGTTCATTGTCAATATATTAAGACCAAAAACTACTCCTAAAATGAACAAGATATCCCATTGCATCTTGGGTTTATCTTAATATCTTTTAATGTTTAAATGACCCTCCCTTTCAATTGGGGTTCATCTCTCCTACCCAGAAAGTAAATATGTCTCATGAAGGCTTGGAAATGGACTTCTTCAAATCCATATAGTAACCCAATATTCAACCCAACATACTATATTACCCTTTTAAGTCTTAATAACCCAATTCCTTGAGTGAGAATTCTCTTTGAATTTCATAACTCTTGAGTCATTTCTCTTAGTTCTCCCTTAAAAAAATTTTGGTAACAAGGAATGACTGATCTAAATAGACTCCACTAGGATTCCATGGTGAATAAAATTACTTCCTCAAAGATTTTGAAGTATCCCCTAGTTGATGTTTTCTTACAAGAGGAAAGTGTTCCCTTAACCGTATGTGTTATTTCCCAGATAATACGATGTTGGTTTCCACCATACTAATTGTCAAACTAGTTTTATTAGTCATTATACAGTCATGAATGAGTCAAATATTTGAATACATTATATAATTTTTCCATTTTTTGGGTATAAGAGTTATTAATAATATTCAGGTCTTTTATTCTTTTATACTCTAGAGATTATATTAAATATCCTCTATGTGATAGGATCATAAGTTGTACAATGCTTCAGTTCACCATGCTTGACCTGAAAAAACTACTTTGATCAGTATATTCGTTGAGAATGGCATTCCTTACAAATAATATAGATCTATGTAACACCCTCCATCGCGTGTGCTACATTGAGTAAACTTCCACTAATTAAAGGACTCTTTAAATGTTATTTGTATAATCCTCACATAAGTTCAGAATTCCCTAGTCACATGATGTTAAACCATATGAATTTTATCCTAACTTTATGATGATAAAATTTGTATCCTTAGGTCCTCATTTCATGATTCTGAACTATAAAATGTCTGAGTCTCTATTTCATTAAGTTAAATAGCATGAAATATGGTCCATCCTATAAGACCATAAAATACTTAGAATGTTTTATATTATTCTAACCAATACCTATATGATAGATGGATCCATATAGGGTTATGAAAAATATGAAACCTATCTATAAACATATGATAGGATTTAATCCTTCATTCCTAATGAAGCATGTATCTTCTATTCTAGTAAAAAACTAGGGAGATTCTCTTAGTTTCATCCTCATCTAGGAAAAAAATATGGAAATTCCCTTCCCTTATATAAAAGCTTCATCTACATAGGAAACCATTTCTATTTTATGAAATTCAAATGTTATAGCTATATTATCTGACCATAATGTCATGGTTTACCCAAAAAAGGACCAAAAATGGCCCCTCCTTACTAATGAGATAGATCTATACATGAAATATTTATAATAACTACATATAAGTTGATTCAAATACTCATGGGATACGTAGTGACACCTGCATATTATTTCAATTCCAAGATACATAGTCCATAAAGAAATAATGCACCCTATATTTGAACTTGAAATATTTTGAGACAATATCCTTTCAAGAAATACATATGTTTGGATTGATGTTCTATCATGATATGTAGTGATGTATTTTATCACCTATACTAGACCTAACCATAGATTTTATTTGATACTAAAACCTTCCAATTTGGAACACCGTTTAAATGAACCTACTCTATGTAATACATAATGGTGGAATGTTCGACAAGTCCTAGAAGCAATACTTTAAACTACATATAATCCATGTCTTAGCAGAAATAATTTGAACTACATCACCCCAAATTTATTTACCACATAATGATAAACTACACAATCAACATCACTGGTGAATAACATTAAAATATGTGAAAAAATTATATCCCATGTGACATTAAACATCTTGGAGCTGCCTATTCCCTATGGCCACTTTTTCTCCTAAATGAGATATTAATCCATATAGATTCCTTTGGCTCACAACATACATATTCATTAATAAATTAATGTCCCTAACATTTAATATAGAAATATACAAGGAATAATACTTTAAAAATAACTATGTGTGGATTGATTATTTTTAGTAAAAGATACATAGAGACTCTTATATCTCCTATTATGGGCCCAGATACAATGTATAAAAATTTCCCGCCTTCTTCAGGTCATGATCTTTATCAAAGGTATTTACCCCACTCCCATTTAACTATAAGGTTGTGAGTATTCCACCACCAGTGATAGCCTCTCACAACATGAGATCCATTCACCATCATAATATGTCCAATAACCAGATTCTATTCACACATGACATAATAAAATAACTATATCTGGATTGATTCATATCATTATAGGATACATAGTGATTCCCATATCCATTATATTGGTCCTTGCCACAAATTTTGAATGATACCTCCCTTCCCCCTACATATGAGTTTAATCTATTTACGGTGTATATCATTAAGAATTATATATTTCATGATTCTTGTCGTTAAAGTAAATGTTTTGATTATTGAATTTATTATCCTTGGACCATGCATAATTTCTATGAAAAAATTCATATTCCCCTATATACGATTCAAATTTTTTTAGGGTGCTTCTCTTAATGAAATATTAGTTTCTTTATTCCAATCAACACATGATATGAAGTGATTCTTATACCTCCTATCTCAGACCAAAAATAAATTTCAAAAATATACCCTTTTTTCCTATGAGTGATTGAGCCTTTCAGATAATACTTCATTCCCCTAGTTTCACCACACTAATTTGAGGCTCAAACCTCTTTCCATGAATGTGACCTAGATACATGCATAAGATGCCACAAAAAAATTCTGTATAGACTAATAAAATTCATTATCCTATGTATTATCTTGATCTACGTAGGAGTTTTCATTATAGAGTTCTTCATCCATGATCCAATTATAAAATTACTCTCCTATATATATGAAAATGGTCTTCATTGAGCTCACACTTAAGAACTATATGCGGTATAATTCCTATTATCACAAGATAGGTAGTAATGCTTAGATCTCTTATCTTTTTCCAAGCCATAATTTTAAAAAAAAAGAATCTCTTACTATATATGAGATCAATCCATGCAGTGGAATAATTTAAGAACTATATATGACTTTATTAATATTATTACAACATACATACTGATTCCAAGATAAATTATAATAGGCCTAACCAAAAAAACAAAATAAATTTCCCAACTTATCCTATCTATAATCCAAATATGTATAGGGTGATCTAATATAAGAGCTATGTGTGGATAAATTCATATCACTTTAGGATATATAGTGAAACCCAAATATTTTATCCTATTCCCAGACATAATTCCTAAGAAAAAATACTCTCCCCTATGTGTATAGTTTAGATCTATATAGGGTATTTTTTTTAAGAACTATGTGTGGATTTATTCCTATCTCTAAAGGATACATAGTGATGTTTGTACTTCTGATACTTGGCCTAGTCATAGTTTCAAAGAATTTCATCCTTTCTCCTTAGTATTCTTGCTCAACTTGTAACACCTCCATTTTTTTAATAGAAATATACTAAGTTAAAACATTGATTCCTTAAATCATACATGAACATGATTTTTCTAGAGGAGTCTAAATAAAATACCCTCTCTTTGATGTATGTGTCTGATCTATGTGGGATTTTTAATGTTCACTTATTTATAAACCATTTCTAAATTTTTCTTCACCCCTATGTATGATTCTAATCTTCATATGTAATTATAATACAAAAACAATGTGTTCATTGATTCATATCCTTACATGATATGTGGAAAATACCAGATATTTCCAACCATAGATTCTGAAAATTCACCCTCCTTATCTTAGATCTTGACCATATCACTATCCATTTATGATGTGCCTTATCCTTTTCTAGAAATAAGAAATATAAAATCCCCCATCCTATGTATGAGATATACTTGTGAATTATTCTTTATCATAGGTTCCCTCATTTATGGACCTATTGTTAGAAACCTCTCCTTTCCTAATATATGAGTCAAATCTAGGAGGGGGAAACTCTTAGTAAGAACTATGTGCGACTAAATTTATATTCTCAAGGGTATGCTCATATCCTTTAATCAATTCCAAGATGAAAGTTTTATCAGATAAAATTATATCCTCACCTATGCATAGGATCTTTCGGTGAATCTCTATTCACAAACCTACACTAAGGATGGAAAGGGAATGAAAATTATTCATTCTATAATTCATTTTATACTTGTAGACCTGTTCAATGACAAATTGGCCACCATGTTTCTCACCCATCATTTTCCATGTAACCCTAAGGAATATAGTATGGTTTATTCACCAATCACCTCTTTTTTCTCATACCAAGCATGGAAAACATTAGATTATAGGTCTTGTATGATCACCCTACTCGATGTAACAAGGAGAATCATAACTATATATGAGAGACATCTATATTCCACCTTACAAAACCATAAACTACTCAAGAATTGTCTTGTCCAAATACCCATTGTACTTATGTGTGAGTTATATCTATATTATATACCCTAATATATATATATTTTACCATAATCTCGTGAATGGATTAAAATGTTCCATGAATTTACAAAATCCTAGACACACTATGTTAAACTATATGTCATTTATCCTATCCATATAACAATAAAATGTATAGCATAAACTCCTAATTGAATGAAACCAATCTGCAAAACACCTGATTCCTTTTCATATGAAATTTAACTACATGATATTTAAATCCTTATTTCATGTTTTTAAACTATAAAAACCATTATTCATTTTGACTCCTTGTCAAAGGAATACAATATCCAAACCATAGTCAATTAAGGTTCAAGATACTTCCATTAAGTTTCCTAAACATCATAGTCTATAAATCAATCTTTGTGTCTTGAGTGTATCAAGATTCCACAAACATTTCATGGACATCAAATAAAAATGTATTAATATTTAATATACACATTAGTTTGGTTATGAATGTACGACCCATGTTGGATCCTACACATGTACTCCTAGTTTTTTCTATTAACCAAAGGTTATTTCACCTTGCAATAAATCTCTCTGATCCCTAGGTGCTCTGAGAACATTACATTGAAGTCTACCACCATATTGATTTTTAGTAAACCCCATATTGTCTATACTATACCAGTACTCATGATCTGAGAACATTGATCCATAATTTATACCATCATCATCCAGTAATAAAAAGTTTCTAATATTATTCTCAACCTTGGGAGTTATAAATGGGTTTTTGTGTCATAATTTCTCCATTTTTTATTGGTCCACACATAAAGAATTTAAACTTTTAATAATTTTATCAAATTTATATGGCCTAAAAAATTATCCTCCAACAATCCAAATTGAAAGAGCCAAAAATAGTTGTGAAAAAGACTTAAAATTGGAAAAACTAGAAACTGAAAAAGCGTGATCTAAGAAAAATTGAATTCTCTAGTCACTGGTCATAACTCTTCAAGATATTAGGATGAAATTAGAGTATAAATAAAAAGGAAAAAATACTATAGGGCCCATATTATGACAAAAAATATGAGTTGTGATCACTAGACCCTTTCGGTCTTGGAAAAATTATATAAATGATTTATCATACCCCTTTTCCTTGAAAATGCGTTAGTTTAATGATGAAATGATTTTGGGGATGTGGAACCCTCCATGGATAGCCTTTTCTATACAAAAAACTTCATTACTCAAGTGTTTGAATCATAAAAAAACATTCATCACCATCAGTAATAAGTTTATTCGTCTTCAATGGACACCACTCATTAACTATGTATATACGCCTCATGTTAGCTACTACATATTCACCCCTAGTTTATCCGATCAAAAATGGGAATTTTCTCCTTACAAAATTCATTATATCTCTATATATCTAGAAAACAATGTAGTGGAACCTATAATACTTTTGATATTCATGAACATAACTATAATGTTTGTCCCATAACATCATCCTTGATTCATACTCTTTGAGGCATGACTTACACAACCCATAAGCCTACTATTAATGCGAATTGGAAATCCTCAGTGTTAAACCACCATATATCATACCCATTCTTGGGGAAAGGATATTGAAAATCATTTTTGAATCTTTTGATGGTCCTCATAACATAAACCTAAATCACATAACAAAAATTCAAATATTTATGATCATAAAATTAATTCTAAAACCCTTTATGATGGAGTATATTCCAATAATCATCTATCTATCCACACCAAGTTTCAATCATCCCTTATCATATAAACTATGTATATGGTTCCAAAACACTCCTTGAATGAAAATCACCCATGAAACACTTCATGTCAAGCACGTTTGAATACCCACAAACCTTCAATGGTTATTAATAATAACTGTATCCAGATTCAATGGACTCCTCTACTTGAATATGCATATACACCCCAAATTGGATCACATATATGTTTCCCTAGTTTGGAATATCAAGTAGAGGTGTTGTAACCTTAAAAAATTTTCCTCTAATTTTTGAGTTCCCTAACACTACTTCAGTGAAACTTCTCACCCCATTTTGATTTGTGATTATCCCAGACTTGTGTTCCCCATATCATCACCCAAATTCAAGCCCTTTTAAGGTGTAATTTACATATTTCCTAATTCAACCGTTCAAGTGTCTTAAATATCATTTATATCATTTCTTTTCTCATTATATTCGTTAATAAGTTAAGGATGCGGTAACTAATTATCAAAACATTTGATGAACCTATTTAGGTGATCTTAAACTGAATTGAACAATGGTCTAAATTTAATGACTATAAATTGTATGAATCCATTCTTGGGATAGTTTATATTAATAAAGGGTCCTCCATTTATTTCACGTTTTTCCTTTACCTTACTCTATAGACTATCTCACCCAACATATGGTCTAAGCTGAACAACCTTAAACTAAAATAATATATAGTCTGAGCTATATGACATTGAATAAAAGTAACATATGGTCTATGTTATATGATCATAAATTGAAGTAATATATGGTCTATGCTATATGACCTTAAACTAAAACAACATATGGTCTAAGTTATATGACCTTAAACTGTGGAAATATATGGTCTATGATATAAAACACCCAAACCCACAATCCAAAATATAGTGATAAAAAATTAATATTGAAAATTTTAGACTTGATACCAATAATCTAGACCAAATTCATGTCATCAAAAAAATACAACATCATTGAAAATTATTGGATCACATACATATCCAAGTACCTTTTAGGTTTAATGTTTTATAGAATTTGGAAAAACTCTTATATAACATTACCCATGTCATTAAGTGAGAATTTTTCCCACAACATCGATATTTTATTATTCTATATTATATATTCATCATCACCCACATGAAACTATTCTAGATATATCTTACTTAACATCATTTTTTATAACCCAGGGAAAAGAAAAAAAATAAGGGTGATCTCAAATTCCCAATTAAGGTAAAAATAAGAATTAACAATTGAATTTTTTACAATGAGCATAAAATAAAAGAATTCAAACCCATTAAAATATGGATCATTAAACATATGACATGACATAAAGCCTTACCATAGGGAGTAGCACTAAGAATCAATAATAGTGATCTTTTTAAAGTCAATATTGATCAAATAATCAATTAAAACTCATTGCTGGCACACATAAAACATGTTGGAATCTTATAGAATTGTATTCATCACTTCTGTTCAATCATTTCAGAAATAAAGGGATCATTGTTAAATTCAAATGAGAAATCTCCTCGATTAACATCTTCATTATCTCCTTTGAAGACAAGGAACATTACCCACTACATTAGAGAGAAATATTAGGATCATTAATTATAGAAGCTATATTGGGATCACCCATCACTATTGATAACTTCCAAGTAGAACACATGATTACAACATATTGAATCTTCTATTTTAATCATAAAATTTATTTAAAATATCTTATATTTATTTATAACGTGATTTAATTACAAAAAATTAATGAGTTTCATGATAATATATTTAAAACAATCATTTTATGACATCTAAAGATATAATATGGATGGAATCATAAGATCACAATCCCAAAGATGTATATGAATCATTAAAGGATATTTACATAGATGAAAACAATTTTATAAAATATTTAAATCCTTTCTTTGAAAACATGGGAAATTTCCGATTTCTTTTGATAAAATTTTATAAAAAATTCCAAAACATTAGGAAAAATATATTGTTTTGAAAAATACCTTGAAAATTTAAAAATGAATCTTAAAATAATATAATAGTCATGATGATAGGAAATTTTTTTCATATCATAAAAATTAAAAATAAATATTCTTTACAAACATTTTGTAAAGCGACTCAAAAGTGGACCATGCAGAAAATTTTATGAAATTTCCTTTTAAACATTTTAAAAAACGTCAAATATCATGTAAAGTAACTTCATGAAATCAAAGAAATTTTTTTTATTTAAATTAGATAAAGAATATTATGGAAGAGTTTGGTTAAAAGTCTTTGATAACATTAAAATAATTTTTTAGGATAAAAACAATTTTAGATCCCTTTACAAACAAAATTTTTTTTAAGGAATAAAAATAAAATACCATGAGTATAAAAAGAGTCATGATATTATACATGAATAGTCATTTTATACACATATAAATTAATATATGTGCATCAATCAAAACATGTCTGAAAGAAGTAAGCTTGAGATGAGAGACCCTTATAACTTGGTTCATGCTTGAATCAAAAATCCATTAAAAGAGGAATCATAAAATAATTACATAAAACCAATAATTTCCAAGAAATATTATGTTAAAACACATTAATGGGGGAATAATTACACAATATAAAATAAATAAAGGTGAATAACAATAAATGCGTCTCAAATAATTGAAATTGAGACCATGAAAACCCTTTTAACTTTTATAACATTTAAGTTAATATCACATGAAAGGGAGAGAATAAAATGGACATTAAATATCATGGTAAAATAATCATTCATGATATATCATCTCAATTGGAATAATATACCCCTTATAAAAGGAATTAGGTACATATTAAAAGGCATGTCTCAAAGTGAAAAATATTGAGATAAATAATAATTGCAAAGATCATATCATTGATATTAGAATTAATCAATAGAGGGATTATGTGTTATAAATATAAAAATAGGGGGGAAAGTGGAAATACATCAAAATACAATAATAATTCATTTAACACATAATATTGGCATAACATAGTCAATAATGTATAATTATGACCCAACAAATGGAAATTTTGTTAAGAAAACAGTTACCTCAAATCCCAAATTCCAATGTATATCCTTGGATTTCTGTATAATAAAATTATATTAATTATTTAATTGTTCAATAACATTTTAGGTGGTTATTAATTAATTATTAAACTATATATCTCATTAATTTCCATTACATATTTAATTACTTGATCAATTAAGTAAACAATACCCCCCCCCCCCCCCGCATAAAGGATGTGTGATCCTGACCTCTCATACTCTCAACCAACACATTTGTTAGATATAACTTTTAAAGTTACAGTGATTTCCTGCCTTTGGAAAGTAGGTATGCATTGACTCAGAATGAGTGTGGTAGAGAAGACTATTAGAAGCAAAATGATGAACATTATGTGAATATTTAAACTATACCAAGCCTTTCAAAGATAGAAACATACTATTTTTAATCCATTAAATATAAAATTGATAAAACTAACATATACTCTTATATATGATGATACACCAATGGGATTCTTGTCTAGGTTTCTTCTCCAAGATTCCCATGACTCCCATTAATCCAAATTGTGTTCCCAAATGTCCCAATGAATTCCAAGACCATTGGACAATATTGTTTCCACAAAACACCTCAAGTCATTGTACACAACTAGCTAACACACCACTCATATCTATAACAAAAATTATCCCCAACCCAGCACCTCCAGTTCTAGTTGGTTAATGTTATTGTATATGAATACCATCTCAACGGATACATCCAAGCATTGGAGGAATCTCGTGAAATTTTACAAAGGACGAAGGCCTTCAGTTTGTCCTTATGATGATAGGTTGCATAGAAGCAGGTGGATCTTATTGCCACATCTATCCACTTCATGCACCTATCCATGAATCACACCCATACTAACCTTACTCATATTAGGGGGTAGGAGAGTATATCTCCATGTCAAGGACACCACCCAGGGGTTACCTAGGAAGGCTCTAACCCACTATGGACAATGTCACCGACTTGAAAACCCAGATTATGTAAGGAGATATTGAAAAAGTGATGCGTATATTAGCTATCCAGACTATAGAACCTATAATGAGAGACCTTAGATAGAAACCAACAACTATAACTCCAGATCATGTCCATTTCCATTCTACCACAAACGACTTTGAGTGCCATAAAAATATCACAACAATAAATCAGGGTCAATCTGACATCATCACTATCCTTAAGCATCATGCTTTATCACAAAAAGAATTTCTGATAGTAAAATGCTATAAAAACCCCCAGGCCGTATGGATGGGGGAATTATTATCATTTTTAAACCTATTTTAGCCTCCATTATCATCAAGTGAGAAAAAACATTCCATGATTATATATTCTCTGATGATGGAATCTATATTTCCTATCACATGTTTCTAATCACTAAATTTCATAACTGTTGAACCAACTGATTATAGAAAAATGATACTATCAAAAAGGAGACATGTGTGGCCATATTCACCACCTACCCACCACCCAATAATGATGAATTCATCTTAGAAGATTGTAATATTTTTTATATTGAATCTATAATATTATAACATGATTATGTCAATGTTGAGTTACTCAGGGGAGTTAAACTTAGTGAGTATGGCTGATAGGTCGAATTATTCTTTCCTCCTTTAGCTAGCCTTCTTAAATGGGAGGATATTGGTCAAATTAAAAATACAAAATAAAACCACATCATTATATTTAGATAAAATAAATTTTATTATTCTACTATTGTTCTAATTCATTAAAAAGTGTTCCCAACACTAGGAGGATATCTTCTTCAAGTTCAATAAATTTATCTAATGCCAAATTAAACATGAGTGTAATATAAATTAATGTATTCCCTCATTTAACTAATGGATTATATTTGAATACCGATTTTAACCAGTAAATCTACTTATGAATCCATATCCTAATTAGGTTCCTTAAACTCATCCACCCATCTTTAGGATCCTGGGTTTCTTAACATTCAAAGGAAAGGGTGTCCTGGGTAGAAACTCAACCATTTATATACCTAGTGAGGTAAATGTTAAGATATCCAAAATAAAACAAGACTACAAAATTTAGATATTTTTGGTAGACCTTTTACATCCCCACATTTTCATGGTATAATAACTATATAGTTGGGTCTATTCCAAGGTGGGAAGACATATGTCTGCATTTCCTCTTCCAATTCAACTATATACTAAGGGAAAATAGAATTTGTGAACTCTATAGATGAGAAAAAAAAGAACTGTACATTTATGGATTTCATTAAAATATTAAGGGGTTTGAAATAATAATTGGATATAAAACTTACATATTGATATTTACTAGCCATATTTTTTGATAACCTATATGATGACTTGTCAATTTCACTCATCCCTTTGAGGTAATCCAATGGTTTCTGAGAGTTTTAAGGTGTTGAATATTGTATGGAGGATGTTATTTATAAAAACCAAGGAAATATCTTAACAATAACGACTATAAAGTTATGATATCCATGGAATTTAAAAACTATTTATGTTACTAAAAAACCAAAAATGATGAATTAATGTGACCTTGAAGGCAGGAAAAAGGAAATTTATTCCTTCCATGATGATCATGTCACATGGTACTTTATCTCTTACTTGAAGAATAGCCTAAACATGTTTCAATATGTCAAGAATCTTGATAAAGTAGGGTGGTAAGATTTTTCAAATTAATTCCCTTACCATCATATGTTAAGATATATGATCTTGGATTTCTTTGACTTCAAAGATTTGCAGTAAAGGATAATACACAGTGGTAAGGAGTAATTGGATGATCCCAAGTCACCTATGGAATATGTTTTAACCATCCCCCAAAAGAAAAACAAAGAATGGTAATGTTGACCATCCTAATAAATGGTATATTGGTTGATGACCCACTAAGTGGGATACCCCACTAATGAGGGGCATTAGTTCTCTAATATCTTAATCAACATGGTATAAACCAGGTCTGGATACTTTCTACCAATTTTGGGTGAGAACACTCTTTATGAGGATAATTTTACACTTCTATAGTCTTTTAATCCCCATCAGGTTTTTTGATCCTCTACTCTAAGAATTTTTGAAGAAGGGATTTTTGATATTAATCCTACTTATATAGAAGAAATTATCATCGTTGTTGGTGATTTAGAGTGACATGTTGATAGATCATATGCTCTATATAAAAAATAGATCCAGTATTTGGGGTGTACACTATTACTCCCATCATAATCTACCTATAGTTCCATTGAAAAGGGAATGGTTGTATTCATATCTTATTCTAGTCGTCCCTTTAAATATGACAAGGAAATTTATTTTGAAAATATATCACTAAACTCTAATGAGATAATGTGTATCTCTAGGAAATAATAATGGTAATGATTCAAGGATATTTACCCCCATTACGCATAAAGTGGTACTCCTTGTAGTGTTGTTCCCCTACCCATTGGGCTAATGGAATTTTCATATTATTAACAACCTCTTCAAGTGAATTCTGAACATTTGTCTCATCAACTTGGCTTACAAGGATGTGGTATTTTTATATTTTCATGTTCCCTAACCCATAGGGTTGGTAGAATTTTTATATTTACCCCCCTATCAAGTGAATTTCAAATATTTTTCAACCTTAGTAGTTCTCATATAGTTTTTAGGAGAGTTAGAGTTTTCCAATATAGGTGAGACATCGTAAACAGTTGGGGACACCAATTATTCATTATCTTCTGCCAAATTGATTAAGATCTGGGAACTACCTCCCAAATACCAAATTTAATCCCATTTCCAAATTAATAGAAATATATGACCCATAAATGGGATGCATCATTTTCTTCCATCCCTTAATGAAAAATAGTGAATCTCATATCCTTTCAAACCAAAAAATGTCGCTAAATAGTTTCCTAGGATATGGATAATGATTTTATCAATCTCATAAAAATGAAGAAACTAGAAGAGGTTGATTTGAGAGGTCATTCGAATTAATTCTCCTACCATATATTTCTTAGGAATAAAATCAAGATTATATTTTTCTTTATGTACTGGATTAAAAATAAGATAGATGATGGGGTATTGGAGAAACCAAAACCCAAATCTATACTTCAGTAATTTGGGAACTCTGAATAGAACACACAATCGGTTAAAAAGAACATGGACCTCCCATCTCTCATCAGTAGAAGAAATAAAGTGTATTCCCTTAATTATAATAATGTATTTATATAGTTTACACTCTAAATAGAGTATCACCTTCTTAGGCATCTTAAAATCAAGAAACATGATGAGGCATTAACAAATAACCATAAAAATTATTTTTCATATCATATATTTTTAGGGAATATGATTGAATTATGCATTGTTTTCCTAGATTATCTCTAGAATTAGGTGGAAGAAATCTCGGTAGAGGTACATAATCCAAAGAATCATTTGGAATGCTTGTGATCTATCCATAATCCATGAAAATATCCTACTTCCTAACAAGATATGTTAACATCGCATCTTTACCTCATGATGATAAACTGCATGGTACACATATTGGTTACATGACATTAAAGTGTATAATATCTTAGTCCTCATTTAATTACTTAAAATTGCATATCTTTACCATCTCTTTGTAGTACATTAAAGTACATACTTATGGTTCTTGTCTCAAGACCCAAAACTTCTTAACACATTGGTCCATGATGTAATTCCATTAAATGCATAGGAATTTGTCCTAGTTAAATGATGTTACAATTCACATTATGTTGTCAATTTTTTGAATCAGCCCTCCCTTTTATGTATGAGTTAGATCCATATATAATACTTCTAGTGTATGGTTTTACTAGAACAAGATGAGTTTTCTCCAAAAAATATACACTAGGACAAAGTTATTTCTCCTCATACTAGAACTAATACCTCATCTACATCAGGTTTCCTTCCTTTCAATCTAGGACACCTCCTCATTGGTAATTAATGTACATGAGCCAAATCTGTTCATAAAATAAAATTCACATGTCCCTATGTTAGTGTCAGATATTTATATGGACAATATATAAGAACTATGTATGGAATGATTCTCATACCGTGTGATATGTTGTGATGTATGGATATCCTATTTGAGGCCTATCAAGGAATTTTTATCACTCCCAAACATAAGGAACACTTTCCATTTTATTAAATTCAATGGTTATAGCAATATTATTCGACCATAATTTCATGGTTTACCCAAAAACTTACCAAAAATTTCTCCTCCGTACGTATCAGATATATATATATATAGGAACTCTTTATAATAACTATATGCGGCTTGATTCCCATATTCATGGGATATGTAATGAAACCTAGATATTGTTCCAAAACCCAAATTCATAGTCCATCAACAAATAATTCCCCCTATATTTGAACGTCAACAATGTTTAGATAATATCATTCCAAGAACTACATATGGATGTATTCATGTTCTGTCTAGATACATAATGATGTATGGGATCAACTATCCTAGACCCAACCATAGATTTTAGTTGATACCAAAACCTTCCAATTTGGAACATGGTTTAAATGAACCAAACCCATGTAATACTGAATGGTAACATGTTCCACAAGTCATTGAGGTAATACATTAAACTACATAGAATCCACATCTTAACAGAAAGAATCTAAACAACATAACCCCCAATTTCCTGACCATATAACAATAAGCTACATGCTCCCCATACCTACCACGTGAAATTAAACTATGTGGAATAATTATACCCCTTGTGAATTTAGATATCTTGGAGTGGCCCATTCCATATGGACACATTTTCTCTTATATGATATATTGATTCAAGTAGATGCCTTTGTCAAATAACATGCATATTTTTTAATGAAGGTTAGATCACTCATCATCGAGATAACTTTATTAGTGAAGGGGGCATGCTTTGGTTACTATATGAGACCTCATAAATTGTCCCATCAAACTGAATAGTATGAGTGTTCATTGGGTTATATGGCATCCCCATAGTAGTGGGTTGAAGATGAACGTGGATGGTTCATGCATAGAGGGTGTTGTGAGGGGCGGAGGGGTTCTTCGGGACTCCCGAGGTTCGGTCCATCTTGGCTTTAGTTCCTTATATAGTCCAGGAAACTCTCTATGTGCGGAAGTGTGGGCCCTTCATTCTGATATGAATGTTTTCAGGAGGTAGGGATTTAGGGTTACTGAGATTGAATCTGACTCTGAATTCCTTGTGAGGGCTTTACAGGGAAGACATTTTGTACCTTGGGAGTTGACTTTTATTATTTTTAAGTGCAAGATAGAGACCAAAAATGGGCATATGGTTCACCATAGTTGAAGGGAGGCTAATTTTTTGGTGGAATCCCTGGCTCATATGGGTAGTCAGGATGAGGACCTTACGATTTATGCTAGTTTAGACTCTCTTCCTGTTGAGTGCAATGGTGTAGTGCAAGGGGATGCCCTGGGTCTACACCGCTTTCTCCCTCCTTGAAGGGTAGGTGGCGTGTACCCTTATTTTATCAATAAAAAATAACTTTCAGTCAACCCCTCACATATAATATATAAATATAAAAGGAATAATAGAATAAAATAACTATGTGCAGCTTGATTATTTTCAGTAAAATATATATATAGAATCCTAAATCTCCTATCATGGGCCCAACTGCAATGTCTAAAAATTTCCCTCTAACCTCAGGTAATGGTATCTATAAAAGGTAGTCACCCACCCCATTTAACTATAAGTCTATGAGTATTCCCCCACCATTGATAGCCTCTCCCAACATGAGATCCATTCTCCATCATAATATGGCCAATAGTTAGTTACTATTCATATAGGCCATATTAAAATAACTATATGTGGCTTGATTCATATCATTACAAGATTCATAGTGATTCGCATATCCTTTATCTTGGTCCTTACCAAATTTTTTGAAATATAACTCCCTTCCCCCTAAATATGAGTTAAATATATGTAGGGTGCATATCTTTAAGAATTATATATGTCTTAATCCATTTATGACAGAAAATTTTGTGATTCCAAAATATATTATCCTTGGACCAGACATAATTACTAAGAAAAAAAGCATCTTCCCCTATATATGAGTCATATTTGGGTAGGGTCTTCTATTAAAGAACTATGAGATTCTTTATTCCTATCAATACAGGATATGTAGTGATTCCCATAACTCCTATCTCAAGAAAAAAATAGTTTAAAAAAATATACCATTTTTCCTGTGAGTGATTGATCCTTTTTGATATTACTTCATTCCCTCGGTGGAAATACACTAATGTGAGGCTCAATCCACTTTCCTTGAATGTGAACTAGATCCATGTAGAAAACACCACACAAAAAATTGTGTGTAGACTGATAAAATTCATTATCCTTTGTATTGTCATGATCTATGTAATAGTTTTCATTATGGAGTTATTCATCCATGAACCTATGATAAAATTACTCTCCTATGTACATGAGCTTGATATTCATTGAGCCCACACATAAGAACTACATGTGGTATAATTACTATTATCACAAGATAGGTATTAATGCTCATATCACTTATCTTGGGCCTATCCTCAATTTTCAACAAAAATGAATATCTTCTTACATATGAACTCAATCTATTTAGTGGAATAGTTTAATAACTATGTATGACAAGATTCCTATTATCACAACATACATAGTGATTCCTATATCTTTTATACTAGGCCCAACCAAAAAAATAAATAAACATACCCACTTATTATATGTATAATCCAAATCTGTATATGGGGAACTAATATGAGAACTATGTGTGGATTAATTCATATCTCTATAGGATATATAGTGAAACCTAGATATCTTATACTATTCCAAGACATAATTCCTAAGGGAAAAAATAATCTCCCCTACGTGTACATTTTAGATCTATATAGGGGATTTATTTCTAAGAACTATGTGTGGATTCATTCCAATATCTCTAGGATACGTAGTGATGTTTGGTCTTCATATCCTTGGACAATTCATAGTTTCAAAGAAGTTCATCCTTTTTCATTAGAATTATAGCTCAATTGGAGACACCTCTATTTATTTAATAGAACTATACTAAGGTGAAACATTTATTTCTTCCCTCAAACATGAACTTGATTTTTCTAGAGGCAGCTAAATAAAATACCCTCTCTTTGAGGTATGTGTCTAATCTATATGGTATTTTTAAGGTTGAGTTCTTTATAAACCATTTATAAAATTTTCATCCCCCTATGTATGATTTTGATCTCCATAAGAAATTATAATACAAAAACAATGAGGCCTTTGATTCCTATCTGTATAGGATATGTGGAAAAAACCATATAGGTCCAACCATAGATTTTGAAAATTCTCACACCTCATCTTGGATCATAAATAAATCACTCTTTATTCATGATTGGCTTTATCCCTTTCTAGAAATAAGAAATGTGAAATCTACCATCCTATGTATGAGATAAACCTGTGAATGATTCTTCAACACAGGTTCCCTCATTTATAGAAATGTAGTTATAAACCACTCCTTTCCTAAAATATGAGTCAGATATTGTAAGGGGACACTCTTTTTAAAACTATGTGTAGATAAATTTATATTCTCATGGGTATACCCATATCATATAATCAATTCTCAAATTAAATTTCTAATAGATAAAATTCTCTCCTCACCAATGCATAGGATCTTTTGGTGAAGGTCTATTCACAAATATACACTAAAGATGGAAAGGGAATAAAAATTATTCATTCAATCATTCTATATATACTCATAAACATGTTCTATGATAAATTTACCACCATGTTTCTCATCCCACCTTTTCCATGTACTGCTAAGCAATATAAAATTATTTATTCACCAATCATATATTTCTTCTCATACAAATCATGAATCAAATTAGATTAGAGGTCTTGTTTCATAACCCTAATTGATGTAACTAGGAGTATAAAAACTACATATGAGATACCTCAATGGTCTACCTTACAAAACCTTAAACTAATCATGAATTTTCTAGTCCAAGATACCCATTTTACTTATGAGTGAGCAAGATCTACCTAAGATCCCATATTACGTAGATATTTAACCATAATATCATGAATTGATGAAAATGTTCCATGAATTTACAAAATTATAGCCACACTATGTTAAAATATATGACATTCATCCTATACATATGACATTAAATTGTATAGAATAAACTCCTTATTGTATGACCCCAACTGTAAAACACCTTAGTCCTTTTCATATGAAATTAAACTGCCTGATATTTGCATCCCTGTTTCATGATTATAAATTGTAAAAAGCATTATCCATTTTAACTCTTTATCAAAGGAATAAAATATCCAAATCATGGTAAATTAAGTTTCAAGATACTTTCATTAATTTTACTAAACATCTTAGTATATAAATCAAAATTTTTTGTCTTGACTGTCTTAGGTTTCCTAAAACATTTCACGGCCATCAAAGAAAAGTGTATTCATATTTAAGAGACACCTCATTTTTGGATATGCATGTATGAACCATGTTGGATCCTACATATGTGCCCCTAGTTTTTCCATTTAACCAAAGGTGTTTTCACGTTGCAATAAATTCCTATGATCCCTATGTTCTTTTATAACATTACAACAGAGTCTTCTACCCAATTGATTTGTAGTCATGCAAATCTTTTCTATCGTATACCATTAGTCATGATCTGAGAACATTGAACCAAAATTTATACCATCCTCCCCCAAAATTTAAAAGGTTCTAATATTATTCTCAACCATTGGAATTATAATTGGGGTTTTTGTGTCACACTTACTCTATATTTCATTGGTCCACACATAAAGACTTTAAACTTTTCATACTTTAGTCAAAGTTATTTTTCCTATAAAATTATCGTCGGATAATCGAAATTTCAATACCCTAAACTAATAGTGAAAGAGACAAAAAACATGTCAAACTAACAACCCATAAAGGGTGATCTGATGAAAATTCAATTCTCTACTCATAGGTCTTTTCTCTAATAGATATTCGGATGAAATTAAGTATAAATAAAAAGGAACAATGTTTATATGGCCCATCTTATGACCCTAAAAAATATGTGTTGTGATCACTGGACCCTTTCTATCTAGGAAAAATTATAGAAATGATTTATCAGACCCCTTTTCCTTTATAATGTGTTAATTATAGGATGACACGATTTCTAGTATGTGGAATCCTCCATGGATAGCCTTATCTCTATAAAAACCTAATTACACAAGTGTTTGAATCATAAAAACCCTTTCATGACCATCATTAATAAGTTTATTAATCTTCAATGGACTCCTCTCATTAACTATGTATTTATGCCTCATGTTTCCTACTACATATGCACCCCAAGGTTGTCCAATCATAAATGGGCATTTTCTCCTTACAAAAAAATTCATCAGATCTCGATATATCTATAAAAAGATGTAGTGGAACCCATAATCCTTGTGATATTCATGACCATAACAGTAATTTTTGTACCAAATAATCATCCTTGATTAAATCTTCTTGAGGCATGACTTACACAACCCATAATCCTACTATTCAAGTGTATTGGACATCCTCAATATTACACCACCATATATCATACCCATTCTCAGGTAAAGGATGTAGTATCTCATTATTGATCCTTTTGATGGTCCTCATAACATAAACCTAAACCACATGAAATAAATTCAATGATTTATGATCATAAAATGAATTACCAACCCCTTTTTGATGGATTATATACCAATAATCATCCCTATATTCAAATCTAGTTTCACTCATACTTTATCATATACACAATGTCTATGGTACAAGAACTCCCCTTGAATGAAAATATTCCATGACCCACATCATGTCTATATTGTTTGAATACCCAAAACCCTTCAATGGTTATCAATAAAATATGTATCCAAATTCAAAGGACTTATCTGATTGACTATGCATATACACCCCAAATTGGTTCATACATACGTGTCCCTAGTTGGGCCTATAAACTAGAGTTGTTATCACCTTACAAAAATGTCATATGATTTTTGAGTTCCCCAACACTACTTCAGCGAATCTTCTCACCCCAATGTGATTTGTGATTATCCCTGACATGTGTTCCCTATGACATCACCCAAATTCAAGACCTTCAAGGTGTAATATACATATTTCATAATTTAACCATTCAAGTGGATTCAATATCATTTATATCATTCCTTTGAGAATTGTATCCATTAATAAAGTAAGGATGTGGTACCTAATTATCAAAAATTTTGATTTTCCTATTCGGGTTTCATTAAATTGAATGGCACAATGGTGTGAATTTAATGACTGAATATTTTATGACTCCTTTCTTTCGATATTTAATATTAGCACTGGGTCCTCAATTCATTTCATGGTTTTTCCTTTACCTTGCTATATAGAATATGTCACCAAACATATGGTCTATGTTAAACAACCTTAATCTAAAATAATATATAGTTTGAGCTATATGAACTTGAATTGAAGTAACATATGGTCTATGCTTTATGAACATAAATTGATGAAACATATGGTCAATTATATATGACCTTAAACTACAGAAACATATATTCTAAGTTATATGACATTAAAATGCAGAAATATTTGGTCTAAGCTATAAAAACCCCAAACCGACAATCCAAAATATAGATATAAATAATTAATATTTACAATTTTAGATTTGATATAATAATCATGACCAAATTTTAGTCATCCAAACTTACAAAATCATTAGAAAATATTGGATCACATGCATATCCAAGTACCTTTTAGGTTTAAATTTTTTTAGAATTAGAAAAAACTCTTATATAACATTACCCATGTCATTAAGGGAGAATTTTTCCACAACACCTAGATTTTATTATTATATATTATGTCTTCATCATCACCAACATGAAAATATTCTAGATATATCTTACTTAACATAATTATTTATAACCTAGGGAAAGAAAAATAATAAGGGTGATCTCCAATTCCCAATAAAGATAAACAAAAGATTTAACAATTCAATTTTTTCAATGAGCATAAAATAATAGAATTCATACCCATTAAATATGGATCATTAAACATATCGAATTCCATAAATATTTACCAAAGGAAAGGTTTATAAGAATCAATAATCACAATCCATGTGATGTCAATATAGACCAAACGATCAATTAGAACTCATTTCTAGCATAGATAAAACATTTCAGAATCTTAGATAATTGTCTCCATCACCTATATTCACTCATTTTAGAAATAATGGGAGCATGGTTAAATCCATATGAAGAAACCTCCTCGGTTAACACCTTCATTCTCTCCATTGAAGGCAAGGAACTTTATCTAATGCATTATATAGATATTTGAGGCTCATCAATTATATTGGATATATCGGGATCACCCATCATTATCAATAAATTCCAAGTACAATACATGAATATAACATATGGAATCTTCTATCTTAGTCATAAAATTTTAAAAATATTTTGCATTCATTTATAGTGTGATTTAATTATGGAAAATAATTTAGTTTCATGATAATCTCTTTAAAAAAACATAAGTCATTTGGAGATAGAATATGGATGGAATCATAAGATAATATTCCTAATTAAGTAGAGGAATAATTATAGGATATTTACATAGATAAAAACAAATTTAAAAAATATTTAAATCCATTCTTTGAAAATAAGGGAAATTTCCCATTTCTTTTGATAATATTTTATAAAACATTCTAGAACATTATGAAAAATATTTTTTTTAAATTACCATAAAAATTTACAAATGAATCTTAAAAAAAATAATGGTCATGATGATAGGAATATATTTTCATATTGAAAACATTAAAAATAATTATTCTTTAAAAACTTTTAGTAAAGAGATTCAAAAGTATCCCATGCAGAAAATGTTATGAAATTTCCATTTAAACTTTTTAAAAGAAGGTCCAAAATCATGAAAAGTAACATTATGAAATCACAGAAAACTTTAGTATTCAAATAAGATAAATAACATTTTGGATGATTTTGGTTAAAATTCTTTCAAAACATTAAAATATATTTTTTAAAATAAAAACCATTTTAGAGCCCTTTACAAACAAAAAAACATTTTAAGGAAAGAACATAAAATACCATGAGTATAAAAAGAGTGAATATAATATATGTGAATAGTCATTTCAGACACCATATAAATAAATATATGTGTATTAGTCAAAACATGTCTCAAAGAAGTATGTTTGAGACGATAAACCCTTATAACGTGGGTAATGCATGAATCAAAAAACCTTTAAAAAGGGAACATAACATGATTCTATAAATCCCATAATTTCCAAGAAAGAATATGTTAAAACACCTTAATGGGGTAATAAATATACCAAATAAAATAAATAAAGTTTCATAATGATATTTATGTCTCAAATAATTGATATTGAGACCATGGAAACCCTTTTACCTTTTATAATATTTCAGTTAAAACTTCATGAAAGGGAGAACGTCAAATGGACATTAAATATCATGGTAAAAGAATAATTCATGATATAACATTTAAATTTGAATCATATACCCCTTATAAATGGATGTACGCACATATTACAAGGCATGTCTCAAAGAGACAATATTGAGATGAATAATGCTCACAGAGACCATATCATTGATATTAGAATTAATCAATAAAGGGATTATGTGTAACAATTACAAAAACAGGATATAAAATTGGGAATAAATTCTAATACTATAATAATCCATTTAACAAATAATCTTGTCATAACATAGTCAATAAAGTATAAGTATAATGCAATGAATGGAAATTCTGTTAATAAACCCCTTACCTTGAGTCCCAAGTTACAATTTATATCCTTTGAATCATGTATAATAAAGTTAAATTAATTATTTACTTGTTAAATAAAATTTTAAATGGTTATTAATTAATTATTAAACTTTATATCTCATTAATTTTCATTATATATTTAATTACTTAATCGATTAAGTCAAAGTTACGGGTTTTGTGGATGTTTAGTTCATAATTGCAAAATGAATTTGGAAGGACAACTATGGTCATAGGGTTAATTATAAATCAATAATTATAATAATAATAGTGAAAAAATTATAATATTTATACATTTAAAAAATTTATAATAATCCATGAATGTACTACATTAAAAATGAATCATATCGCTTTGTGGTGGTGGAAATCCATACGTACGCACGAATGATGATATCATTTTCCAACACATGGAAGGGTAAGTGAATTGATGATATATTACATTCCAAAAATTAATATTATTTCATTAATAATATATATATATATATATTAAAAACATAATTATAAATATCCATGAGGGGAAGTGATGGAAAATGAAGCATATCACTTCATGGTGGTGGAGGTCTACACATATGCAATAACGACATTATCATTTTCAAATGGATGGAAGGGTAAGGATATAGATGATATATTATCTTTATAGAATGGTAATTATTTCCTGAATATCATATATATATATAATCCATCATTAAAACTATTCATTATAGGTGGTGATGGAAAATGGAACACATTAGTTCATGGATGTGGTAGTCCACATGTACACAAGAATGATATTTTTGTTCCCCATGTGATGAGAAAAAGAATATTTGTAAAGTTATGTAATTAACATAATAATATCTTAGTATATGGGTGATACTGATTTTATTATATTGGAATATTTGGGATATAATTTAAGTAGGTAAAAGAATAAGTAAAATAAAAACTCTCGGTTAGGATGATTACCTCATCTTTGAAGAACCTCATGTGGATCTGTCTTTAAGAACCCTAATAATGGACTTTTTTGAATAAAATAATACCTAAAATTTAGTTAAGGATGATTATAATAGCTATTTTATATTTTTGTTAATATTAGTGGCTCATGAAGTGTGAGGAAGAGAGGAGGGGTGGTGTCCTCTTTTATGTGAGTAGAGGGGTACTCCTAGAATTACAAGAAGTATTAAGTTAATAAAAATGTATTTCCATGTTCATTTGCATAAAAATAAATATATTTATAACATTTGATGTATATATGTCTAAATAAAATTTAGGCAAGTCTATGTGATTTTATAAAAAAATTCTCTTTGTTTCAACCTCATATTAACTCTTTTAATGATTACCGCGATAACAATGTTTATTTACTCTACAGGGTTCAAGAAAGTTGAAGTAAAAAATATATTTATCCCATAAGTGGAAAATGGTTGATATGATTGAACATATCACATTCACTTGGTAAAATATATGAATTTTAAATCATTTTAATAAAATATAACTTAACATAAACCACCATTAAATTCATTTTCTAGACAATTCACATAATTTATTTTAAAAATATACATACATTAATATAATTTGAAAATTAAATTTTAAAACTAAAATTATAAATTATACTTATCTCAAGAGTACATGGTACACCATAACCAACACAAAAAATATTACTTTTTATTTTTTTAAATTGTTTACCTAATTTACACCCAGGGCGCGGTTCAGTTGGTAGTGGCCTTGTGGGGTCTCTGTGAGGTCTCAGGTTCGAGTCTTGTTGAGTTCTTCCTTGTCAGTTGTTTTGGGATTTCCTTTTATTTTTCCCCTTCCCCAACCTTTGTAATAAAAATCATCTACGTGGTTTTTCTACCACATGAAGAAACATTGTGTCAGTGTTGCATAATCATTTAAGATAATTATTTCATTATTAAAATTTTAAAATAAATTGAAATAAAAAATGAATATTAAAAATAACCTTTTTTTAACTATTCATGTGACAACCCATCCCCTAGGGCCCATGTCGTGACTACCCGAAGACCACCTTCAATAGTCCAGGGGTTGGAGACTAGCTCTAAAAAGGTGTATCCCTAAACGGGAAGGCATTGAGTTTAAAACTATATGAACACATACTCCAAGAACACAACAAGATGCAACCACTAAGTAAAACTGCATTAGTAAAAGTGTGTACAAAAAGTAAAGGGGCCAGAATTCAAGCCCAAACGAAAGATAAAATACAACAGATAATAGAAAACAACTCCTAAGATCATCTACCATGGGTCCTACCTGATGGGTAGGTATAGCTCGTCTCTACAAATCTTCATGTCAACCAGTCACCTCTCTATACCACCTAACCCAAGATCCCATAGTCTCAGTCGAGTTTCTCATCATCTCGACAAGACACAGCAAGGTGCTGGTGAAGCCCATGTAAGGGTGAGTTCAAAAATAGAACTACTAGAAAACTAGGCTTTGGAGCCTCCTTACCTATAGCGACCGCCAATGGCGGTCCCTAGGTTTTGACAAAAAAGGGGGGGCCTCACCCCCCCCCCCCCCCCTCGAACATTCCTCTCTCCTCGCCTCACCGCTTCGGCTCCACCCCTGAACCCTCCTCCTCTATCCTCGCCTCGTCAGGCGCCCTCCCCCGTCGTTGCGCGCCCTCCCATGCCACCCTCCCCGGTCAACGCGCTCCCTCCCTCACGGCCCTCCCTTGTCACCGTGCACCCTCCCTCGTCGCCCTCCACCCTCATCAGCCTCCACCCTCGGCTGTCTGCCCTCCGTCCGCCCTCTGCCCTGCCCTCTGTCTCCTCTGGCCTTCCTCTGCCTCTACCCTCAGGCTTCGGCCACCCCCACCCTACTCTCCATCCCATCCGGACTCCCTCTGCCCTCTGGCCTCCCACCACCCGCCTCCATCCCCCACCACCTCTGGCCTCTGACCGATCTTCCCTCTGGCCTCCGCCCCCTCACCCCCCCCCCCCCCCCCCCGCACCCCGCCAACCCTCGTCCCCTCTTTCTTCATCCCCTCCCTCACTGCACCACCGCCGTTCATCCCCTCCCTCACTGTACTCCCCCTTTCTGCACCACCGCCGCCCAATCCCCTCCCTCCCTGCACGACCGCTACTTGTCCCCTCGCCACTGCTGCCTATCCACTACGGCTTCCCCTATCCTCATCCCCCTCCCTCATCATCCCACCATTGCTGCACCATCGCCACCTCAATGCCTCCTCTCCTCTGGCTCCCCGTCACCACTGACATCTGTCCCCTCCCTCACCGCACCGCCTCCAGCTCCAGCTCCCCTCCTCTACCTCTCCTCTCCCTCATAGCACCGCCTTCAGCTCCCCTCCCTTCCAGGTTTTTAGCGCAATCAGGTATGACATGGGCATTCAATTACATTATTATTTTATAAATGGTTCACAAACAATTAATTATTATTTATTTTAAGAATATTTTATATGAAAATGAAAATGTAATAAGTCTTGTGTAAATGTTTATTATAGATATATTATTATGGATAAGAGTTGGATTGATCTTCGAAATTGAACGTCTAGAGAATATTTCAATGGAATTATACATTTTATTGACTTCCCCAGAGGATTTGAAAGTGACTATATTAGTTGTCCCTGTAGAAAATATGCTAACAGATATCAATTCACACGAGATACTGTGAAGGATCACTTATTCATTAATTGATTTCTGAAAAATTATATGATTTGAACTCTTCATGGAGAAGAATATGTTCTTTTTCAAAATACGGATGCAGTTAAAATGGATATTGATGCAAGGATGAATGATCCAATGCATGAAATGCTTACTGAAATGGTACATGG
This sequence comes from Viscum album, assembly GCA_963277665.1. Lineage (NCBI taxonomy): Eukaryota > Viridiplantae > Streptophyta > Magnoliopsida > Santalales > Viscaceae > Viscum > Viscum album. The sequence continues at coordinate 529,871,685 of OY728159.1, read as the reverse complement.
GTTAGATCCTAAAGGCATTGAAATCTACAATCTTTAGACCGGTGAGATAAATCTTTGCTCTGGTGCAGATCATGATTCGAGGAGGTTTTATGAAGCACATGATGATGCAAAAATAGAATTATATCCTGGATGTACTTCTTAAAATAAATTGTCATTTTCCGTGGAGTTGTTGCATTTTAAAAATTTGAATCATTGGTTAGACACTTCATTCAACATGCTGTTGGTGTTATTGAAAAAGGTTTTCCTATCAATGATAAGATTCCCGAGTCGTATTACCATGCTCGTAAGTTGACAGAGAACTTAGGTTTTACATATGAGACCATAGATGCATGTGCAAACAACTGTATGTTGTTTAGAAAAGAAACTGCTCATTTGGATATTTGTACGGTTTGTGGTGCTTCTAGGTGGAAAAAGAACAGGGAAAATCAGACTCATCAAAGTCAGATTGAAATACAGGGGAAACCAATTTCTGTAAATCAAATGCATTACTTTCCCCTTAAACCGAGGTTGAAATGATTTTTTATGTGATCTAAAGTTTCTAATTTAATGATATGGAAAATGTGGGTGCCCCATAAATTCTATAAAAATTCCGGAGAGGTGTCCTCCCAACTCAGTGGCCTGATTTAGTTGCATATTATTCTACTGAGGGTGTTTCGGTTTGTATATTTATTTTGGTATATATATTTTCAAGAATGTGTGATTTGTTTGAAATTTGAATGAATTGAATGTAGGAGGTGTCAACACGCTATTCTGAGAATCGAGCGTTGCAGGGACCACCTCATAGGATCGGGACTCGTCACATGTCTCAGATCCGACATGAGGTATTTATTATTCATTTTTTTAATTTATTAATTAATATGGTTTTGTGTTTATATTCTATTCATATACTGTTTCAGGAGCAAGGTGTGTCGACTTATAAAATGTCGGTGTGGATGAGGACTCATGATCGCAATGATCCAGAGGCTGCAGCATTGATAGTATGTGCTTGTAATCATTACCAATACTTACATAAAATCTATATATTAATATATGTATATATATTTAAATATTTTACAGGATCAATTTGAAGCTGAGTTGGAACATCTTCCAGAGGACTAGCGACAGCTTCCCATGCGAAGGGATTAGATCTCTCATCGCATTATTGGTCGGGACGGGCATGAATATAGTTTGACCTATGGAATAGGGATTCCTCGTTCTGTAGTGTCACACACTGCAGTTGTTGGTCCTACTATTTCCCTAATGACACAATAGTTGTTAGATTTCGAGGCACTGCTGCGCACTTCTGAGGAGGAAAATGTGCAACTGATCGCTGAGGTTAGAGCACTGCGGCAATATGTGCATCTAGGCGATGGTGCAGGGGACCAGATGATGTGGGTTTATACTGTATTTATTTATTTAATCTATATTATTTTTGTTATGAAAATATTCATAATGTTTATTTGTTGTAGGCCCCTTACCCACCTGATAGAGGTAGTAGTCATGAACACGCATGACGCATCATATTCACGAGGTGTGTTTCTGTTTTTAATGGTGAGGTTGTTATTGATATTTAGGTTGGGTTTCTAGTGATATTTTTTGTGATTTGGGGGTATCATGTGTGTTTTGGCCTAATGCAATGTCTGTTTTCATGAATTGAGAAGTGACCATGAAACTGATTAATGATTTGGATATTTTTTGTTCATTTAATTTTTCAATGTTTTCAATTGCATGTTCTGTAATAGTTTTGAAAAAAACATGTGATTTCTAATATAAACCATGAAACTTTTTTTTGATGACTGAGCTCAGGTTCACTATTTTTAGTCCCCGGCCCACCCTGGACACCCCTCCTCGCACCCTGGACAGCCCCCTCGCACAACGAACAGCCCCCCCTGCACCCTTGATAGCCCTCCTCGCACCCCAGACAGCCCCACGCACCTTGGATAGCCCTCCCCGCACCCCGGACAGCCCCCCTCACTCCGGACAGCCCCCGCACACCAGACACCCCCCCCCCCCCCCCCCCGCACCCCGGACAGCCCCCTGCACCCGGGATAGCCCTTGCCGCACATTCGGGCAGACGACACGTCAATCGGAGGTGTAGTTTGACCGCGGTGAACGGAAACGCGTTTCCGGAGTCATAAAACACCAAAACGGTGTGAGACGGTTGAATTTAGAGAAAATGTGCTCCGAATGACCTGGAACCATATGAAAACAATAGGAATATTATTCATGACGTGTAGGAGGAGATGACACGCCCATCAGACATATTGTGCACGTGGTACGACCGATTGTGTTGTTTTTAGCAGTTCGGCGCATGCTAAATGGGCGCATTGGGGGGTCAAAACCACACGAACGACCTTGGAATGCCATGAAATCATACTAAAACAGCCGTTGTGTCAATTTTGAAATGTTCATGCAGACGGCTTGTCAATCGGAGGTGTCGTTTGACCGTGGTGACTAGAAACGCATTTCTGGAGTCATAAAACACCAAAATGGCATGAGGCAGTCAAATTCGGAGAAAACATGCTCAGAATGACCTGAAACCACACGAAAACAATAGAAATATTATTCGTGACGTGTAGGAGGAGACGACATGCCTATCTTAAGTGCGGTAAGCACGGTATAACTGATTGTGTCATTTTCAGCAGTTCGGCGCGCGCTAAAAGGGCGCGTTGGGGGGTCAAAACCACCCGAATAACCTCAGAATGCCATGAAATCATACAAATGTAGTATTGGTGTGAATTTTAAAATGGTCGGGCAGACGGTACATCAATCGGAGGTGTCGTTTGACCATGGTGACCAGAAACACATTTCTGGAGTCATAAAACACCAAAACAGCATGAGCCAGTCGAATTCGGAGAAAACGTGCTCCGAATGACCTAAACCACACGAAAAAAATAGTAATATTATTCTTGATGTGTAGGAGGAGATGACACACCCATCGGACGTGCGGTGCGCGTGGTACGACCGATTGTGTCCTTTTCAGCAGTTCGACGCGCGCTAAAAGGGCGCGTTGGGGGGTCAAAACTACCCGAACGACCTTGGAATTCCATGAAATCATACGACAATAGTCTTTGTGTGAATTTTCAAATGGTCGGGAAGACGGCACATCAATCGAATTTGTCGTTTGACCGCGACTACTGGAAACGTGTTTCTAGAGTCATAAAACACCAAAACGGCGTGAGACGGTTGAATTTGGAGCAAACGGGCTCCGAATGATCTAAAACCACACAAAAACAATAGGAATATTATTTGTGACATGTAGGAGAATACGGAATGCCCATCGAATGTGCGGTGGGTGCGGAACGACCGATTGTGTCATTTTCATCAGTTCGATGCGCGCTAAAAGGGGGCATTGGGGGTTCAAAACCACCGAAACAACCTCGGAATGCCATAAAATCATACGAAAACAACTGTGGTATGAATTTTGAAATGGTTGAGTAGATGGAACGTCAATCGGAGGTGTCTTTTGACCGCGGTGACCGGAAATGCGTTTCCGGAGTCATAAAACACCAAAACGGTGTGAGACGGTTGAATTTGGAGCAAACGTGCTCCGAATGACCTGAAACCACACGAAAACATTAGGAATATTATTCGTGACATTTAAGAGGAGACGACACACCCATCAAATGTGCGGTGTGCACGGTATGACCAAATGTGTTGTTTTCAGCAGTTCGACGCGCGCTAAAAGGGCGTGTTGGGGGTTCAAAACCACCCGAACGACCTCAGAATTACATGCAATCATATGACAATATCCATGGTGTGAATTGTGAAATGGTTGGGTAGACGGCACGTCAATAGAAGGTGTCGTTTGACCATGGTGTCTGGAAACGCGTTTCCGGAGTCATAAAACACCAAAATGGCGTGAGACGGTCAAATTCGGAGTAAACGTGCTCCAAATGACCTCAAACCACACGAAAACAATAGGAATATTATTCGTGATGTTTAGGAGGAGATGACACGCCCATCGGACGTGTGATGGGAGAGGTACGACCGATTGTGTCGTTTTCAGCAGTTCGACGCGCGCTAAAAAGGCGCGTTGGGGGGTCAAAAATACCCGAATGACCTCAAAATGCCATGAAATCATACGACAATAGCCATGGTGCGAATTTTGAAATGTTCGGGTAGACGGAACATCAATCGGAGGTTTCGTTTGACCGTGGTGATAGGAAACGTGTTTCCAGAGTCATAAAACACCAAAACGGCGTGAGACGGTCGAATTTAGAGCAAACATGCTCCAAATGACTTGAAACTACACGAAAACAATAGGAATATTATTCGTGATGTGTAAGAGGAGACGACACGCCCATTGGATGTGCGGTGCGCGCGATACGACTGATTGTGTCGTTTTCAACAGTTCAGTGCGCACTAAAAGGGAATGTTGGGAGGTCAAAACCACCCAAACGACCTCAGAATGCCATGAAATCGTACAAAAATAGCCGTGGTATGAAATGGGAAATGGTCGAGCAGACAGAACGTCAATCAGAGGTGGAATTTATACGCAGTGACTGGAAACGCATTTCTGGAGCCATAAAACAGCAAAACGGCATGAGTTGGTCGAATTCAAAACAAACATGCTCCGAATGACCTGAAACCTCACGAAAAAATAAGAATATTATTCGTGACGTGTAGGAGGAGACGACACGCCCATTGGATGGGCGGTGCGCGTGGTATGACCAATTGTGTCGTTTTCAGCAGTTCGGTGCGCGCTAAAAGGGCGTGTTGGGGGGTTAAAACCACCCAAAAGACCTCCAAATGCCATGAAATCATACAACAATAGCCGTTGTGTGAATTTTGAAATGGTCGGCTAGACGATAAATTAATCAGAGGTGTCGTTTGACCACGGTGACCGGAAATGCGTTTCCGGAGTCATAAAACACCAAAACGGTGTGAGACAGTCGAATTCAGAGAAAACATGCTCCGAATGACCTAAAACCACACAAAAACAATAGGAATAATATTCTTGATGTGTAGGAGGAGATAGAATGCCCATCAGATGTGCGGTGGGAGCGGTACGACCGATTGTATCATTTTCAACAGTTTGGCGCGTGCTAAAAGGGCGCGTTGGGGGGTCAAAACCACCCGAACGACCTCAGAATGCCATAAAATCATACGACAATAGTCGTGGAGTAAATTTTGAAATGGTTAGGTAGACGGAACATCAATCAGAGGTTCTGTTTGACCACGGTGACCAGAAACGCATTTCTGGAGTCATAAAACACCAAAACGGCGTGAGATGGTTGAATTCGGAGCAAACGTTCTCCGAATGACCTGAAACCACATAAAAACAATAGGAATATTATTTGTGAAATGTAGTAGGAGACGTAATTCCCATTAGATGTGTGGTGCATGCAGTAGGACCGATTGTGTCGTTTTCAGCAGTTCGGCGTGCGCTAAAAGGGCGTGTTGGGGGTCGAAACCACCAGAACGAACTTGGAATGTCATGAAATCACACAACAGCATCCGTGGTGTGAATTTTGAAATTTTCGGGCAGACAACACATCAATTGGATGTGTCTTTTGACCGCGGTGACCAGAAACGCATTTTAGGAGTCATAAAACACCAAAACGGCATGAGACGGTCGAATTTGGAAAAAATGTACTCTGAATGACCTGAAACCACATGAAAACAATAAAAATATTATTCGTGACATGTAGGAAGAGACGAAACGCCCATCAGACATGCAGTGCACGCGGTATGACCGATTGTGTCATTTTTAGCAGTTCGGCGCGCGCTAAAAGGGCGCATTGGGGGGTCCATATCACCCGAACTACCTTGGAATGCCATAAAATCATATGTAAGTAGTATTTGTGTGAATTTTGAAATGTTTGGGCAGACGGTACATCAATTGGAGCTGTCGTTTGACCGCGGTGACTGGAAACGTGTTTCCGGAGTCATAAAACACCAAAACAGCGTGAGACGGTCGAATTCGGAGAAAACGTGCTTCGAATGACTTGAAACCACACGAAAACAATCAGAATATTATTCATGACATGTATGAGGAGAAGGAACGCCCATCGGACATACGGTGTGCGCGGTACGACCGATTGTGTCATTTTTACCAGTTCGACACGTGCTAAAAGGACGCGTTGGGGGGTCAAACCCACCCGAACGACCTCAGAATGCCATGAAATCATATGAAAACAGCCGCTGTGTGACTTGTGAAATGCTCGGGTAAATGGAACATCAATAAGAGGTATTTCTTGGCCACGGTGACAGGAAACGCGTTTCCAGATTCATAAAACACCAAAACGGCGTGAGACGATCGAATTCGGAGAAAATTTGCTCCGAATGACCTGAAAATACATGAAAACAATAGGAATATTATTCATGACCTGTAGGAGGAGACGAAACGCCCATCAGATGTGCGGTGGGTGCGGTATGACCGATTGTGTCGTTTTCATCAGTTCGGTGCGCTCTAAAAGGGCGCATTAGGGGGGGTCAAAACCACCCAAACAACCTCGGAATGACATGAAATCATACAAAAATATCCATGGTGTGAATTTTGAAATGTTCAGATAGACATCAGGTCAATCGGAGTTGTCATTTGACCGCTGTGACCAGAAACGCGTTTCCTGAGCCATAAAACACCAAAACGGCGTGAGACGGTCGAATTCAGAGCAAACATGCTCTGAATGACCTTAAACCACATGAAAACAATATGAATATTATCCATGACGTTTAGGAGGAGACGAGATGCCCATCAGACGTGCGGTGCATGCGGTACGACCGATTGTGTCGTTTTGAGCAGTTCGGCGCGCGCTAAAAGGGCGTGTTGGGGGGTTAAAACCACCCGAACGACCTCCGAATTCCATGAAATCATACGAAAACAGACGTGGTGTGAAATTTGAAATTTTCGGGTAGACGAAACGTCAATTGGAGGTGTCATTTGACTGTGGTAACCAGAAACACGTTTCTGGAGTCACAAAACACCAAAATGGTGTGAGACGGTCGAATTCGGAGCAAACGTGCTCCGAATGACCTAAAACCACATGAAAACAATATGAATATTATTCATGATGTGTAGGAGGAGACGAAATACCCATTGGATGTGCGGTGCGCATGGTACGACAGATTGTGTTGTTTCAGTAGTTCGGCGCGCGCTAAAAGGTCGCGTTGGGGGGTCAAAATCACCCAAACGACCTCAGAATGTCATCAAATCGTACGACAACAGCTGTGGTGTGAATTTTGAAATGTTCAGGCAGACGGAATGTCAATCAGAGGTTTTGTTTGACCGCAGTGACCGAAAACGCGTTTCCAGAGTTATAAAACACCAAAATGGCGTGAGACGGTTGAATTCAGAGAAAATGTGCTCCGAATGATCTAAAACCACATGAAAACAATAGGAATATTATTTGTGATGTGTAGGAGGAGACAACACACCATCAGACGTGCAGTGGGTGCGGTACGACTGATTGTGTCGTTTCCAGCAGTTCGGCGTGAGCTAAAAGGGCACGTTGGGGGGTCAAAACCAACCAAACGACCTCAGAATTCCATGAAATCATACGACAATAGCCGTGGTATGAATTTTGAAATGGTCAAGAAAACAGAACATCAATCAGAGGTGTTGTTTGACCGCGGTGACCGGAGACGCGTTTTCGGAGTCAAAAAACACCAAAACGGCGTGAGACGGTTGAATTCAGAGAAAATGTGCTCCGGATGACCTAAAACCACATGAAATCAATAGTAATATTATTCATGATGTTTAGGAGGATATGGCACACCCATCGGACGTGCGGTGTGTGCGATACAACCGATTGAGTCGTTTTCAGCAGTTCAGTGCGCGCTGAAAGGGCACGTTGGGGGATTAAAACCACTCGAACGACCTTAGAATGCCATGAAATCATAGGACAACAACCGTGATGTAAATTTTGTAATGGTAGGGTATATGTAACATCAATCAGAGGTGTCATTTGACCACAGTGATCAGAAACATGTTTCTGGAGTCATAAAACACCAAAACGGGGTGAGACGGTCGAATTCAGAGAAAAAAAGCTCTAAATGATGTAAAACCACATGAAAACAATAAGAATATTATTTTTGATGTATAGGAGGAGGCGGCACGACCATAAGACGTGTGTTGGGTTTGATACGACTGATTGTGTCATTTTCAGCAGTTCGACGCGCTCTAAAAGGGCACGTTGGGGGGTCAAAACCACCCGAACAACCTCAGAATTCCATGAAATCATACGAAAACAACCGTGTGGTGAATTGTGAAATGGTCAGGCAGATGGAACGTCAATCAAAGGTGTCTTTTGACCGCAGTGACCAGAACCGTGTTTCCGAAGTCACAAAACACCAAAACGGCGTGAGACAGTCGAATTCGGATAAAACGTGCTCCGAATGGCCTTAAACAACATGAAAATAATATAAATATTATTTTTGATGTGTAGGAGTAGAAGACACGCCCATCAGATGGGCGGTGCGCATGGTACGACTAATTGTGTCGTTTTCAGCAGTTCGGCGCGCGCTAAAAGGGCGTGTTAGGGTGTCAAAACCACCTGAACGACCTCGGAATTCCATGAAATCATACGACAATAGTCGTGGTATGAATTGTTAAATGCTCGGGTAGACGGTATGTCAATTGAAGGTGTTGTTTTTCTACGATGAACGGAAATGCATTTCTGGAGTCACAAAACACCAAAACATCGTGAGACGGTCAAATTCGGAGAAAACGTGCTCCGAAAGACCTAAAACCACACGAAAACAATAGGAATATTATTCATAACATGTAGGAGGAGAGTGCATGCCCATCAGATGTGAATTGCATGCGGTACGACCGATTGTGTCGTTTTTAGCCGTTCAGTGCGCGCTAAAAGGGCGCATTAGGGGGGTCAAAACCACCCGAATGACCTTATAATGCCATGAAATCATACAACAACAGCTATTGTGTGAATTGTGAAATGGTCAAGCAGACGACACATCATTCAGAGATATTTTTTGACCGCGGTAACTGGAAACGCGTTTCTGGATTCGTAAAACACTAAAACGGTGTGAGACGGTTGAATTCGGAGAAAACATGATCCCAATGACCTGAAACCACACTAAAATAGTAGAAATATAATTCGTGATGTGTAGGAGGAGACGACATTCCCATCGGACGTGCGGTGGGCGCAGTACGACCTATTGTATCGTTTTCAACAGTTCGGCGTGTGCTAAATGGGCGCGTTGGGGGGACAAAACCACCCGAATGACCTCGGAATGCCATGAAATCATACGAAAACATCCGTGGTGTGAATTGTGAAATGGTCAGGTAGACGACACATCAATCAGAGGTGATTTTTGACCATGGTGACTGGAAATGCATTTCCAGAGTCATAAAACACCAAAACGGTGAGAGACGGTCAAATTCAAAGCAAACGTGATCTGAATGACCTGAAACCACACGAAAACAATAGGAATATTATTAGTGACGTGTAGGAGGAGACGACACACCCATCGTACATGCGGTGCGTGCATTACGATCGATTATTTCATTTTCAGTAGTTCGGTGCACGCTAAAAGGGCGCGTTGGGGGGGTCCAAACCACCCGAATGACCTCAGAGTGACATTAAATCATACGACAATAGTCATGGTGTAAATTTTAAAATGGTTGGGAAGATGGAATGTTAATCGGATGTGTCGTTTGACCGTGGTGACAGGAAATGCATTTCCGGAGTCATAAAACACCAAAACGGTGTGAGACGGTCGAATTCAAAGAAAACGTGCTCTGAATGACTTGAAACCACAAGAAAAAAATAGGAATATTATTCTTGATTTTTAGGAGGGTAAGTCATGCCCATCGGATGTGTGGTGCGTGCGGTACGACCGATTGTGTCATTTTCAGCAATTCGGTGCGCGTGAAAAGGGTGCGTTGGGGGGTCAAAACTACCCAAACGACATTAGAATGCAATGAAATCATAAGACAACCGCCGTTTTGTGAATTTTGAAATGGTCGGGCAGACAAAATGTCAATCAGAGGCGTTTTTTGACCGCAATGACCGAAGACATGTTTCTAGAGTCAAAAAACGCCAAAACGGCATGAGACAGTCGAATTCGGAGAAAATGTGTTCGGAATGACCTAAAACCACACGAAAAAAATTGGAATATTATTCATGATGTGTAAGAGGAGACGGCATGCCCATTGGACATGCGGTATGTGCAGAGAACATTCCTTTTTAGACAACAAAACAATTTCACAAACTAAACCAAATAGGAAAAAATTCCTGAAATGATATCATTTCATAAATTGGGGGTTTTAAATTATTATAGAACCATGATTTGATGTCAAATTTAATTTTATTATATGTATATAATAACTGAATAAATATTTCCAATTTACGTTTGTTTGGTTTAGTTGTTTTTTTGCCTTATTGTAGGTTTATTGAAGCAGAAGATTGAAATGGATGGACTTGTTCGGATCGTTGAAGCACGTTTATCATTTATTGTTTATGACAATCTTGCTGTTTATGTTGTTTGAAATTTTTTCCATTTTTTATGATTTTTACCTTGTTTTATCTCTAATTTTGCACCGTAATTTTTTTTAAAAAAAAAATTCCCCAGCCTAGAGACCTCCATAGGCGGTCCCTATAGGCTTCCTGGTACACACATTAGCGACCGCCAGGCGGTCGCTGTAGGCTGGAATTTCGGACACCTACAGCGACCGCCAATGGAGGTCGATATAGACTGAATTTTTAGTAGTGTACACAGTAAGGACCCCGAGACCCTCGAAGGTCTCTCAAAAATTCATAAAGGAAAACCACAAAGCATGATCTCAATCACAAATCACATTGCAAAAGACTCATCTCAAAATAGGTATAACTTAGGTATAGAAGTATAGATGATTTGTCGTAAATCTAGATCATCTTATTCTTTCATGGGTTCTCCTACTGATCCACACAGGATCACTCAGTGCGGATCCACACAGGATCACTAGGTATGGATCCCCATAGGATCGCTAGGTTTCGATCCACACAGGATTGCTAGGTGTCGATATACACATGATCACTAGGTACCGATCCATAGAGCATCACTAGGTGCTAATCCACATTGGATCACTAGGTTTTAATCTACATAGGATCTCTAGGTGATGATCCACACATGATCATTAGGTGCTCATCAACACAAGATTACTATTCATTCTTCACATCTCAGCCAGCCACTGGACTCTCGTACATAGTACGCTTGATTCTGGGAGGATCCTATCCTCAATCCATATGTTATACTTAAACCAGAATGAAGTCTTCCAAATAAGTAACCCAATTATCTGTCATGACATTAGGGTTCTAATTCAATTGACAGCGCATCAATCGGACGGTTGGTTTGAGAGTTATAGGCATTTTAGTACGGGGGGCTGGTTGGATTCAGGTACGATCCAACTTGGCTAGACTCCAACATTCTCCAAAACTAAAGTGGACTATATCCAAATGAACATCTCATCCCAAGGATTCCAACACCACAGACGTCTCCTCAAATGGACATCTGGTGTGTGAGATACAACCTTTTAAAAGTATCTGGGCCGATATGGGTCCGGGTCCAGTCCGTCCTGGTTGGGCGGACCCAGCCCGGCCCGAACTGGCTTGGTCGTGGACTGGCCCAACCCGAACTGGCTAGGCCGTGGTGGGCTCGGCCTGCTAGGCCATAGACCAACCTGACCCGAACCAACTGGGTTGGGCCACAATAGATCAGCCCACTTGGCAGGGAACTAGCCTGGCCCACTGGAGGGCACGACCCGCGCGAGGGGTCGCACAACCCCCCCCCCCCCCCCCCTTCCAGAATTTCTCAAATATTCATTCGTCTCTTCAACCGGTGGTGCCATGTGGTGCCGCCTTGTTGTTTGAAAGAACCATAGGGAGCGGGTCCCCCTCCACCATGGCGTTGAAGTTGTGAGCTCCACTTCTGGCACGAGATGGTGTACCGCTCCTCCACCAATGCGGTTGGCCAAGAGCCGGCCGCCCCTTCGGTCTTTTGTTGTGCCGAGTGGCACCGCCCTTCCACTGCATTCAGCGATTGCTGGCTTCCTCCCTTATCCACCAGTGTCAGTCACCACCGCCATCGTGCCATCACTTCTTCCACGGGGCTCCAATGATGCTCTGGAGCTCCGTTTTCACTCCTGTATGCACCTATGGGCCTCCTGGATAGATGATTTCATAGCGTGACGCTCTGATTCATGTTTTCATCACATTCAAAATTCTCCTGCAAAGAATATGACAAAAATTAAGGGTCGTAGGGTCTTTTCCTTATTCGTTTAGCCCATTCCCTCTGCGTTATCATCATATCAAAGGGGGAATTGTAAACAATTATAAAAGGTAAAATAAAACCCCATTAAAAAACCCCCACAACATCCCGCAATTCGATACAAATCACATATCAACCCATTTTTCTTGATCCACGTTCGTCACATTTTCAAGAATGAGGAAAAGAAAAATATTTCACTTGGATTAAATAAAAAAAATCCCATACCTCGCGAACTGTTGGATGAATTTGTGGTTGTGGTGAGAGATGAGTCCTTGTTGGATGAATTCATTATAGTTCATTGATACCTGATCGTTTCCTCCCAAGATTTCATCCTCCATTGGTGGAATATGTCATAATACTTCCCCAGAGGATCCTCACAAACGTGTCAAAAACCCTAACCCAAGCCTCAATTAAATAGAGAGGAAAATGATTTAACGTAATGAGACATTAATGAGGTTCATTAATGTATGAACCTTGTAATCTCTCAACGGTGTGGTTAAAAACCAAAGATTCATGCAATTAAATGGCTTGACAACCCATCAGTCCCACCACCACCACCCAACATGAGGTAGGATAATAAAATAACAATTTTTATGTTATTTTATTATTTCATAAAAGTATAAAAAACTAACTTTTTTACCCAAACTACTACGGTTGAAGTTAATACTCCCTTAAGAAAATCCTAGCGCTGCATATTCAACGGTGCCCTCAGACTTTTAGTTTGATCACCGGTTCAAATGATACATAACGCCACCTGCACGTTTACATAATGTACCTTAAAAATTTTCAAAATTATATTTCAAGCGCACTGGGCCTCAAAATCAAGCACCATAAATTTCCATAGACTCGTAATAATCCCAAATAATTTAAAAAATATATATATGGAATTTTCTGGTCCTTCATTCTCCCCACCTTAGGGCTTTTTGTCCCCGAAAGCTACAACAAAACTAGGGGAACAATGAGGGTATTGTGCACATTTCTAAGCCTCACACTCCCATGTGCTCTCCTAAAGGTTCCCGTGTGGCCGAAGAACTCGCACCAGAGGAATTGACCACCCACGAAGGACTCACTCCTGTCGATCCTCTATCTCCAATGGGAACTCCGCAAACGTCACCCCATCATCGATTTCCAGCTCGCCCCAGTCGATAACATGCGATGGATCATGCGCAAACCTCCTCAACTGTGACACATGGAAAAAATTATACACCTGGTGCATCTGTGGGAGGGGGGATAGAAGGTATGCCACCTCGCCTACTCTACTCATAATCTGGGAAGGTCTTATGAACGTTGTAGATAGCTTGCCACCCTAGAAAAACCTATGTAATGCTCGTTAGGGTGAGACCTGTAGGAAGCATGGTCTCCCTCCCCAAAACACAAGGGTCTCTATCTCCTATCAGCATAAGACTTCTGCCGGCTTTATGCAGTCTTTATCTTCTCTTGGATGATATGAATCTTCTCTGTGGAAGCTTATATAAGCTCTGGACCCATAAGTTCTGACACTCATGGGTTTGTGCAACTAAGTGGTGATCTAAAAGGTCACCCATAAAGGTCCTCAAATTGATCCATGCCGATGGTGTAGTGATAAGTGTTTTTGTAAGAGAACACCACCATTGGAAGGTGGTCCTCCCAACTACGGCCAAAATCGTGGACATAAGCATGAAGCATGTCCTCGATTATCTGTATGGTCTGCTCCATTTGACCATATTTCAGAGGATGAAAGGTAGTCCTCAAGCGTATATGAGTCCCGAACACCTCTTGTAATCACATACACATGTGGGATGTAAAAATAGCGTCGTGATATGAGATTATCATCGATGGAACCCTTTGAAAACATACAATCTTCTGTACGTAGAGGCGTCCCAAGCTCTATACTGATCTATGCTCTTAGATGGGTAGAAAGTGGGCTGACTTGGTGAGTCGGTCAACAATCACCCATATGGATTCGTAGCCCCTGTTTGTACGTGGTAGCCCTTTCACAAAGTCCATGGATATACCATCCAACTTCCACTCTGGTTGTAACGCCCCGAACCCAGTTACCCAGAGTTGGTGCATTATCACATAACATTGGCATGATCACAAGAAAGATCAAATCTCGAAAGACCGATTCGTTTAGTATCATTGGTAACACTAGATATATTAATAAAGTTTACATTACATCATAAAATGAAAACTACAACAATATAGTCTCCATATTCCACACTCTTATCCCCTCATATTATCCCTTCAGGTCATTCATAAATTACTTCTTCACATCCTGGGAAAAATAAAACATATAAAAGGGGTGAGCTCAAATGCCTAGTAAGGATAACAATATAGCAGAAACTTTCATAAATAAGAATAAACATTTAAGGCAATGTATAACTACAACAAAAGCCTTTTAAACTTGAACTTCAACATAGTATGGAAAAAATAAAATTAAATAATTCCATTTACTTATTCACATGGATATTCTACTAATCGAATAATCGCATGCAATATCAATAACCACTTTCATAATGATGAAATGCATAATGTCAGACTATCATAACCACATAGCCAAGGCCTCGTGCCAAGAATACAAATAAGATTTTTTCAAGGCCTTGTGCCAAGACACTAGTTTGTCTCATGATACCTACCGATGCATCGAGGAGCTATAGCGGGCTCCACCCGTCACATATTAAGTCCAATGCATTCCCATATGAAAAGGTTTAAACATAACATAAACATTCGTATTAAAACTAGCATACGAAATGTCAATACTTTCACCATAAACCATGAAGGGTATAAAATAACATATCCATAGTTAAACATATCAAAAAACTTTCAATACAATATGGAAATTTTGTTTCATAATAATTCAGCTTCAAATAAGCTTAAAATCCATCAAAGGATGATGACATAGATGAAATCAAAATTCTTTTTAGAGAAATATCTCCTTTTATTTTGAAATCATTTAAGAGTCATATAAAATAAAACATTTTCATTGAAAATATTCTTATAAGCTTGTAAGGGAATCTTCTATGATTTTATAATGGCGGAAAATAGCCTCACCTCCCGTATAAGTTAAAAAAACATTCTTACCTTAATTCTGTCGAAAAGGTTAAAAAGAACCTTGTTTGGAAAACGATGGAAATATTCCTTTATAAACCTATTATAAAAAGTCAAACAAGGGTATAAATGACTTTAACCCATATTCTAGTAAATATTAAAAATGTTTGGAAATACATTTTTAATAAACATGGATGCGGATGATAAAGAAGTCCCAGTAGATTATTACGTATAAACAACCTCGGATAATGAAGAGATTGTGAAATAAACCCTTAACTTGTAATTTTCCTTGGTTGAGGGTAGGTTAACCTCTTTTATAATGGTGAAATAATTATTATTAAATTATTAAAGAATCATATACATTAATATGATATAATATATGATCTTTTAAGATTTCTTTTTTAATATTATCTTAGAATTATCATCGTTTCTGGTGTTAACTTACTCATTTTTTTATATGTTTTGTTACATAAGCCGTGTTTGTTATGGATAGGTTGTATCTTATTCATATCCATAATAACATCAAGTCCTTAAATACTATTATTAATCATAAAATGATAATTATACTTGAATGGATATGATGGAGAATTAATCTCATCGCGTTCGTGGAGACGGTAGTCCGTACGTACGCACGAGCGACAATATCATTATTTTGATATTAAAATAATATATAAATGGATGGTATATCATATATACAGAATAATTATCATGTTATATTTATTATTTACAGGAATTAAAAATCATTATTATACCAATAAAAATAATAATATATTGAATAACAATTACACCACGACGTGGAGACGGTAAGCCGTACGTACGCACGTATGGTGACATGTCATTCAAAGGATGGATAGAATACTGAATATGGTTGTACCATATTTATAATAATATTGAAGTATATAGATGATAATGGATTCATTATTTTATAATGGTAATAACAACGAAAGAAGAAGTTGAAGAAGAAATGAATTTGAAAAAGGGTGGTGAAAACATTACCTCTTCTTCGGGTTATTCCTTTTGATTTGATCAAAAGGTCTACTTAGGTTGGATTTATGATCAAAATAATGCCTCTATATTGTATTGAAGGAAGTTGAGAGAGTATTTGGGTAGGTTTTGGCCGAACAAAAAGGCTTTTAAGGTGTAAATTAATGAGAAGGGGGAGTTCCCTTTTATAAGAGGGGTGAGGGGAACCTTTAGAAAAGCTAGAAATATTAATTTATAATAAATTCATATTCGGTTTCTAATGGCTCAAAAGTGGATTATTTAAAGGTTAAGGTAATTATGGGTCGAAAACCACTCAACCAATAGAATTTAGACAGGTTAGGGTCATTATATTAACATTATATTTTAGTTTTAACTCTTAGTTAATTAGTTTGACACTTACCATGTCACTTTGTATTTTTATATTATATAGTTAATAAACTTACTATATACATCCAAGAGACCCCCAAGTGGTCCATTAATGATACAACTATCATGATATAAGTCTCTTGGCAGAACCTTAGATTTTTAGGAATTTAATATCAATTAATAATATAATATTATTTTAAAAACTCTTTTATGTCAGTTTTGACACTATTCAATAATTGATTTTTGTGAAACTAATAACAGAATTATTACTTCGAAAAAAGTAAATTAAGTCAATCCTAACATGTCATATTAAACTATAAAATTATTTTAATTCATAAAAAGTCTCAAATTATATTTATTTGGGTATTTATAATATGAATTAATTTAATTTTCACTATTATGGTAATTACTGCATCATCATTGTGTCATAAATAAATTAAATTATTTAATGTCTAAAAATTATAAATAAAAATATAATTATGTAAGAAATTTTGTTTTCTTTATAATTAATATTTACAATAGAATTTATATTATGTATAACCCTATATTAAAAATATTTTAGTAAATAAACTTTGATTTTAACTCTTTTAACTCTTCTTTGAATTAAATAATAATAAATTTCCTAATCTAATTCAAGTGGACCTAAATGAAAATATTTTATTCATAAGGTTGTTTTTGGTCGAGATAAACTTGTCCAATATATTTAGTACATGTGTTAGGGTAATATTAATATCATTTTTACCCTTAATTACCCTATTTACTTTTAACCGTGGTAAATAAAAGTAAAAGTTACTATTCGCCAAAAATTATTTTCATCTCAATGAACCACATTTTACTCCTTGATATTAACCGTGTCTCTTGTATTTTCTAAATTCCAATCACAGAAGCGGTAAAATTATGTTTTATGAAAAATTCAGTTTTTTTAACTACCTCTAGTAGTTTCACTATTCATCAAAAAATGAAGTTTTTTAGAAAAAAACCAAAAATTTACCCTAGGATAATTTCGATATTACGAATCCAAAAATGAAGTCCATTTTGAGAGAAAAAATTTATAAAATTTCAAAAATTAGGTATTACTATTCATAACGGCTAGTTTGATTGGTTGTGGTGTGTTAGAACTCGATGTTGCGTACAACACACGCTATCACATTATTCAAAGAGAAGCTTACCGTAGAAGCCTGGGGTGTTTCATTCTCCCCTCCTTCAAATAATTTCGTCCTCAAAATTTCTAGAATACTACCACATGAAAAGACTCGGGTGGTTCTTCATCATAAGTTCCTCGGGTTCCCACGTTGCCTCTTCTATCTTATGGTTTCTCCACAAAACTTTTACCAGACGTGTCATCCAGTTTCTCAGTACTTTTTCTCTCATATCAAGAATCCTGATGGGATCTTCGCAATAAGACAGATTGGGTTCCATTTCTAATTCCTCATAGGTGAGTACATGCGTTGGGTCAGGCATGTATTTCCTCAATAGAAATACGTGGAACACATCGTGAACTTTGGAGAGACTTGGCGGCATTGCCAATCGGTAAGCTACAGCCCCAATTCGTTCTAGAATTTTGAAAGGTCTGATGTACCTGGGACTCAATTTAACTTTCTTACCAAAACGTATGACTCCCTTCCATGGAGATACCTTCAGGAAAACATGATCACCGACTTGAAATTCCAAATCCTTCCTTTGATTTTCGACATAGCTCTTCTGCCTACTTTGAGCAGCTTTGATGTGATTTTGGATTACCTTCACCTTTTCTATTGTTTCTTCCACCAGTTATGGACCTACAAGTTTTTTTCACCAACGTCATCCCAATAGGTTGGTGTGCGACATCTCTTTCCATATAACGCTTCATATGGTGCCATCTGAATACTCTAATGGAAGCTATTGTTATAGGAAAATTCTACCAAAGGTAAATATTTATCCCACATACCCTAAAAGTCAAGTGAGCAAGATATCAACATGTCTTCTATGTTTTGAATGGTTCATTCTGATTGTCCCCATCTGTTTGAGGGTGGTAGGCAGTGCTCAAATGAAGTTCAGTATCCAAGGATTTCTAAAGAGTTTTCCAGAATCTTGAAGTAAAACAGGGATCACGATCAGAAACAATCGATAGGGGTACTCCATGAAGTCTCACAACTTCATTAATATATAGTATTGCTAGACATTCTAGTGGTAGATCTTCTCTTATAGTAAGAAAATGTGCTGACTTGGTAAGACAATAAAAAATAACCCATATTGCATCGTTCCTTCTAGGAGTCTTTGGTAGTCCCATGACAAAGTCCATCGTGATATTATCCCATTTCCACTCCGGTATGGGAAGAGGTTGCATGACTCCTCCAGGCTATTGCCTTCCAACTTTCACTTGTTGGCAAACCATACATCTTGAAACAAAATCAGCAATCTACCTCTTCATGTTGTCCCACCAAAAATGTTCCTTCGAGTATCTATACATTTTGGTGCTCCCAGAGCATATAGAGAAATTGGAACTATGAGCATCATCCAGCAATTCCCTTTTTAGATCAGGTATATCGGGAACACAAAGCCTCTTCCCAAATTTCAAAATTCTATCTTCATACACAAAGTCTCTCAATATCCCATCATTCACAGCTTTAATCTTCTTTTGAAATTCTTCATCATCGATCTGAGAACTCTTAATCCTTTCTAGTAAAGATGGTTTGGCAACCATTTGAAAATGAATTGATGTTTCACCTTCCATGGTTATTCCCATGTCCATCTTCACCAGATCCATGAAAATTGGATCCCTTTCAATTCTCATATTGTTCAAAACTACTTGATCTTTTCTTCTCAAAGCATATTCCACCTTTTTTTCTTTCCCCGGGTGGTAGTGTATCGTACAATCATAATCCTTAAGTAATTTAATCCATCTCCTTTGCCCCATGTTGAGTTCTTTTTGTGAGAAAATATACTTCAAACTCTCGTGTTCAGTATAAATCTCACATTTTTCACCATAGAGGTAGTGCATCCATATCTTCAAAGTAAAGATCACAGCTGCTAACTCGAGATCATGACTAGGATAGTTTTGTTCATGAATTTTCAATTATCGTGATGCATAGGAAATAACCCTATCATTCTGCATAAGGACACAACCAAGTCCTTTCATCGATGCATCACTATAAATAACGAACCCATCATTCCCTGGTGGTAGAGTCAATATAGAAGCATTGACTAATATTCTCTTCAGTTCTTTGAAACATTCTACACACTCTTTTGTACAAACAAATTTAACCCCTTTACGTGTGAGCTTTGTTAATGGGTTAGCCAATCGGGAAAAATTCTGGAAGAAATGTCGATAATAACCTGCTAAACCAATAAAACTACGTACCTTATTTATACTCATCGGTGCAGGCCATTCTTGGATTGCCTTGGTCTTAGAAGGATCAACAGAGATTCCATATTTAGAGACAATATGGCCAAGAAAAGAAATCTCCTGAATCCAGAATTCACACTTGCTAAACTTCCCATATAATTCATGTCTTCTCAGAGTCTTCAGGATAATGCGCAAGTGATTTTAATGATCTTAGTAGCTTTTTGAGTATACCAAGATATCATTAAAAAATACCACCACAAATTCATTGAGATATTCCTTAAAAACTCTATTCATCAGATCCATGAATACAGAGGGTGCATTAGTCAATCCAAAAGGCATTACTGTAAACTCGTAATGCCCGTACCTGGTTCAAAATGATGTCTTCGGAATGTCTTTCTTCTTCACACACAACTGATGGTATCCAGATCAAAGTTCAATCTTTGAAAAGTATTGAGCTCCATCCAGTTGGTCAAATAAATCATCAATGCGAGGTAGGGGATACTTTTTCTTTATTGTTTAGCATTGATCTCCCTGTAGTCGATACATAACCTCATAGATCCATCTTTCTTTTTAACAAAAAGAATAGGGGCTCCCCCTGGAGAAACACTAGGGTGAATAAATCTCTTATTGCACAATTCATCTAGTTGTTTCTTTAGTTAAACTAATTCTATAGTGGCCATTCTATAAGGGGTCTTCGATATAAGCCTTGATCCAGAAATTAAATCAATGGAAAACTCAACTTCTCGTTCTGGAGGATGTCCAGGTAAATCTTCCGGAAACACATCTACATATTCTTTCCAAACAGGTACATCCTCTATTTGAACATTCCTTTCCTTAACCACTGTAATTTAATCCTCTTCCTCCCCAATAATTGAATTTAGTTGAGCTACTGAGGGTGGATCTAGATAAGAATTAGGTGGTGACGATTCTTCTCTAAAGATAAGGCGTTCCTTATCATCATCATCAAAAATCGTAACCTCCTTCTTCTTACAATAAATCTTCGCATCATGGTCCGAAAGACAATCCATACCAAGGATTATATCAAACTCAATCATAGGTATGACGATGAGATCATAAGATAAAGAACATTTATGTGCTCTAATGGGGACTGATTCACAAAACTTTGTTGCAATGATACTTCCCTTAGGAGTTTTAACTGACAACTCCCTTGTTAAATCAAATTGGAAATATATAATTTTCTTAGCTAACTGGGAAGATATGAAACAATGCGATGATCCATAATCAAATAATTCATTTTCTAAACTTGAGTAAACCATTAAATTACCTACCACCACGTCTTTCAGAGCTTCTACCTCGACAGTAGTGATAGCATAAGCTTGGCCTTGATCCCTTGGCCTTTTCTGAGGTAAGTTCCCCTGATGCTTAAGACATTCATTTTCATAATGTCCCATCTCCCTGCAAATGTAGCACTAAACATTAGTAGCTTCCTTCTTCCCTTTGCAATCACGATCTTGGTGGCCTTTTTCCCCACACTTGTAACAGACACCCATTCCCTTCAAGCAAGTACGGGGGTGCTTCTTCCCACATTTACCTAATGATGGATATTCAACCTTTCCCGTCTTCCCCTTATTTCCATTCCCATATTGATCAGCAGATCTCTTCTTCTCTTGATTTTCTTTAAAGTCATAAGACTTAGAGAATTCCTTTTCGGTCTTGATAGCACATGAGACAATGTCTTCGTACGACAAGAAGGATTGTGAGACTAATGCTCTATGGAGAAATGGTTTTAACCCATCAAAGAAATGATCAATATTACTTCTTGGGTTACGTATATAATCTCCAGCATACCTTGTCAACCTTGTAAAGTTAGCCTCATACTTTTTGACATTCTCATCCTCCTTTTGTCTCAGACTCAGAAATTGCCTTTCCATATCTGATTGATGGTCGCGAGGAAAGTATTTTTCTAAAAACAGATCATTGAACTCCCTCCATTCCATATTTGATAATTCATCATCTTCCTTCATGTTTTGAATAAATGACCACCATTGATCAGCATCTCCAGTGAGGCGGTAAACTGCCATGATAACTTTTTCCCTTTCACTACTCCCCAAAGCCTAAAATATTTTCTCTAGGAAATTTATCCATTGCTCAGCTACTAAGGGATTTGTACTCCCATTGAACGTTGGTGGTTGTTTCCTAATGAAGCGATCTAACATTGATCCTCCATTCTGCGGATTAGGGTGCTCCATATGGGTAAGGTTATTATTCATAACCTGAGTGAGTTATCCCAGTATGGTGATTAGCTGATCGGCAACAGTTGCATCACCAACTCCACTATAATTATATTGAGCAGGAGGGAAATCCCTACATGGAGTGCGTGCATTGATACAGTTTCCATTTCTTCCACTAGGTTCCATTTCTAAACAATGGCATAAACTAGATCATTTTATGAATCAAAATACATAATTCCATACTTATAAAACACTTAACATAAATTCAATTATTTATGGATATAATCCATAATCATAAAAATGTTTTTTAGGAAGTATATACTCATAAACCCTTCATAATGATTTGTAAAGAAAATGAGAGTTTTCCTAAGAATATCCCCAGGGAGTGTCGTAACCAAGAGTGCAGCAAGGCCCGTTGTCGTGCACCAGTTCTCGTTCGAGTCCATCTCAAAGTGGTGTTTTCGTGTTTGACCCCTAGGTACATATGTGCCAGAGCCGCCTCTACCTTCTCGTATCCAGATAGGGATGTATTGCTCGGAAAACTCACAAAATCTCTACAATACCAAAATTCTAGGAAGTTCTTCTATACTAATCCTCAATGTCCATCTTAGGTCTATGTTCTCTAATCAGAGTTTATCTAAATCTAGCTTCCAAGGCTTGTACTAAACTTCCTATGATACCAACTGTAACGCCCCGACCCCAGTTACCCAAAGTTGGTGCATTATTACATAACATTGTCATGATCACAAGAAAGATCAAATCTCGAAAGACCGATTCGTTTAGTAGCCTTGGTAACACTAGATATATTAATAATGTTTACATTACATCATAAAATGAAAACTACAACAATATAGTCTCTATATTCCACACTCTTATCCCCTCATATTATCCCTACAGGTCATTCATAAATTTCTTCTTCACATCCTGGAAAAAATAAAACATATAAAAGGGGTGAGCTCAAATTCCCAGTATGGATAACAATATAGCGGAAACTTTCATAGATAAGAATAAACATTTAAGGAAATGTATAACTAAAACAAAATCCTTTTAGACTTGAACAACAACATAGTATGGAAAAAATAAAATGAAATAATTCCATTTACTTATTCACATGGATATTCTTCTAATCGAATAATCACATGCAATATCAATAACCACTTTCATAATGATGGAATGCATAAGGCCAGACTATCATAACCAGATAGCCAAGTCCTCGTGCCAAGACTACAAATAAGATTTTGTCAAGGCCTTGTTCCAAGAAACTAGTTTGTCTAATGAGACCTACCGATGCATCGAGGAGCTATAGCGGGCTCCACCAGTCACATATTAAGTCCAATGCATTCCCATATGAAAAGGTTTAAACATAACATAAACATTCGTATTAAAACTAGCATACGAAATGTCAATACTTTAACCATAAAACATGAAGGGTATAAAATAACATATCCATAGTCAAACATATCACAAAACCTTCAATACAATATGGACGTTTTGTTTCATAATAAATTAGCTTCAAATAAGCTTAAAATCCATCAAAGGATGTTGACATAGATGAAATCAAAACTCTTTTTAGAGAAATATCTCTTTTTATTTTGAAATCATTTAAGAGTCATATAAAATAACACATTTTCCTTGAAAATATTCTTATAATATTTTAAGGTAATCTTCGACGATTTTATAATGGCAGAAAATAGCCACACCTGCCGTATAAGTTAAAAAAAACATTCTAAACTTAATTCTGTCGAAAAGGTTAAAAAGCACCTTGTTTGGAAAACTATAAAAAGATTTCTTTATAAACCTCTTATAAAAAGTAAAACAAGGGTATAAATGAATTTAACCCATATTCTAGTAAATAGTATTTTTTTTTGAAATACATTTTTAAGAAACATGGATGTGGATGATAAAGAAGTCCCAGTAGATTATTACGTATAAACAACCTCGGATAATGAAGAGATTGCGAAATAATCCCTTACCTTGTACTTTTCCTTGGTTGAGGGTAGGTTAACCTCCTGTATAATGGTGAAATAATTGTTATTAAATTATTCAAGAATAATATACATTAATATGATATCATATATTATCTTTTAACATTTCTTTGTTAATAATATCTTAAAATTATCGTCGTTTCAGGTGTTAACTTACTCGTTTTCTTTTATATGTTTTGTTACATATGCCATGTTTGTTATGGATAGGTTTTATCTTATTCATATCCAGAATGATATCAAGTCCTTAAATAATATTTTTAATCATCAAATGATAATTATACTTGAATGGATACGATGGATAATGAATCTCATCGCATTTGTGGTGACGGTAGTCCGTACGTACGTACGAGTGACAATATCATTCTTTTAATATTATAATAATATATAATTGGATGTTATATCATATATACAGAATAATTATCATGTTATATTTATTATTTACATGAATTACAAATCATTATTATACCCATCCAAATAATAATATATTGAATAACAATTATACCAAGACGTGGAGACGGTAAGTCGTACGTACGCACGTATGGTGACATGTCATTCAAAGGATGGATAGAATACTGAATATGGTTGTAACATATTTATAATAATATTACAGTATATAGGAGATAATGAATTCTTTATTTTATAATGGTAATAACTAAGAAATAAGAAGTTGAGGAAGAAATGAATTTGAAAAAGGGTGGTGAAAACATTACCTCTTCTTCGGGTTCTTCCTTTTGATTTGATCAAAAGGGCCCCGTAGGATGGCTTTCTGATCAAACTAATGCCTCCAGGTTGTATTGAGGGAAGTTGATAGAGTATTTGGGCAGGGTTTATCTGAACCAAAAGGATTTTAAGGTGTGAAATAATGAGAAGGGGTAGTGCCCTTTTATAAGAGGGGTGAGGGGCACCTTTGGAAAAGCTAGAAATATTATTTTATAATAAATTCATATTCGGTTTATAATGGCTCCAAAGTGGATTATTTAAAAGTTAAGGTGGAGATGGGTCGAAAACCACTCAACCAATATAATTTAGACAGGTTAGGGTCATTATATTAACCTTATCTTTTAGTTTTAACTTTTAGTTAATTAGTTTGACACATACCATGTCACTTTGTATTTTTATATTATATAGTTAATAAACTTACTAAATACATCCAAGAGACCCCCAAGTGATCCATTAATGATACAAATATCATGATATAAGTCTCTTGGCCGAACCTTAGATTTTTAAGAATTTAATATCAATTAATAATATAATATTTGTTTTAAAAACTCTTTTATGTCAATTTTGACACTATTCAATAATTGATTTTTGTGAAAATCATAACAGAATGATTACTTCGAAAAACGTTAATTACGTCAATCCTAACATGTCATATTAATCGATAAAATTAGTGTAATTCATAAAAAGTCTCAAATTATATTTATTTGGGTATTTATAATATCAATTATTTTAATTGTTCACTATTATGGTAATTATTGCATCATCATTGTGTCATAAATAAATTAAATTCTTTAATGTCTAAAAATTATAAATAAAATATCATTATGTAGGAAATATTTTTAGCTTTCTAATTAATATTTACAATAGAATGTATCTTATTTATAACCCTATATTAAAAATGTTTTAGTAAATAAACTTTGATTTTAACTCTTTTAACTCTTCTTTGAATTAAATAATAATAAATGTCCTAATCTAATCCAAGTGGACCTAAATGATAATATTTTATTCCTAAGGTTTTTTTGGTCGAGATACACTTTTCCAATAGAATTACGACATGTGTTAGGGTAATATTAATATCATTTTTACCCTTAATTACCCTATTTACTTTTAACCGTGGTAAATAAAAGTTAAAAGTTACTATTCACCAAAAATTATTTTCATCTCAATAAACCACATTTTACTCCTTGATATTAACTGTGTCTCTTGGATTTTCGAAATTCCAATCACAGAAGCGGTAAAATTAAGTTTTATGAAAAATTTAGTTTTTTTAACTACCACTTAGTAGTTTCACTATTCATAAAAAATGAAGTTTTTCAGAAAAATACCAAAAATTCACCCTAGGCTAATTTCAATATTCCGAATCCAAAAATGAATTCCATTTTGAGAGATAAAATTTATAAAATTTTAAAAAGTCGGTATTACTATTCATAACGGCTAGTTTGATTGGTTGTGGTGTGTTAGAACTCGATGTTGCATACAACACATGCTATCACATTATTCAAAGAGAAGCGTACCATAGAAGTTTGGGGTGTTACACTGGTACCTTAAGTTGATGAGCTAAGCCTATTGGTACATGATTCTCGGCCTTCACTTGTTGACAAGTGAGGCGTCGTGATAGAAACTCTTCCACCACTTTCTTCATCCCTAACCACTAGTACTGATTCCAGAGGTCCTGGTATATCTTCCCCACACTAGGATTTACCCCCAAAGGGGATGTACGGAACTCCATCAACACCTCCTCTCATAGAATCACCGGTACCATGGTGCATCCTCGGAAGAGGATGATGTGATCGCAACCTTTATATAATCTATTAGGAGACTTTCTTGAGGATATATAAGAATGTCTGGCCTCACAATAAATGTCCACAAGTTGTGCCTCCCTAACTCGCTGAAGGAGTGGGGGAGTAGCTATCATAGATCGGAGGTAAGCTTCTTAATCACTATCCGAGAAGAATATCTACAACGTGACTAGATGCATTGTCACCTCACTCAGCAACTATAGACCAGACCTTCTACTGAGTGTGTCTGCTACTACGTTCCCCTTCCCACGAGTGTATACTATCCAAAAGTCATAGTCCTAGAGGAAATCTAGCCATCTCCATTGTCTCGGGTTTAGGTCCTTCTGTGGGAAGATATACCTGAAACTCTTGTGATTAGAGTAAACAGTAAATCGTCCACCCATCATGTAGTGTTGTCACATCTTCAGCGCAAAGACCATTGCTACTAATTCCAGGTCATGGGTAGAGTATTTCTCCTCATTATATCTCAACTGTCGTGAGCCATAGGAAATCACCACTCGCTCTTGAATCAGGACAAAACCTAGTCTGGTCCCGGATGTGTTGCAGTAGACAATATATCCAATGCCCACTTCTGGAAGCCTCAAGATAGGGCCACTCGTCAGCCTCTAGATCAGCTCCTGAAAACTATGCTAGCATCTCTCCATCCACATGAAGTGATTTCCATTCTTTTTCAAAGATGACAAGGGTGTCGCAACTCTGGAAAAGTCTTGTACAAATCTCTATTAGTACCCATCCATTCCTAGAAAACTCTTCACCTCAGTCAAACTCCTAGGTGGCTCCCAAGCAACCACTGCCTCCATC
The DNA here is from genome assembly GCA_963277665.1 of Viscum album. Lineage (NCBI taxonomy): Eukaryota > Viridiplantae > Streptophyta > Magnoliopsida > Santalales > Viscaceae > Viscum > Viscum album. The sequence goes on along the minus strand of OY728159.1, from coordinate 529,844,294 downwards.
TTCTCTGGATCCACTGAAACACCAGCCTCTGAGATTACGTACCCTAGGAAGTGGACTTCACATATCTATAACTGTAACTTCAATAGGTTTCTATAAATCTCGTGCTCTGGGAGTGTATCCATAACTATCTATAGATGTGTGGTGTGCTCCTCCTCTAACGCTGAGTATATCAAGATGTCATCAATGAACACCACCATGAAGCGATCGAGGTACAGAAAAATGATCTAGTTTATGAGCCCCATGAATACTTCCGTAGCATTGGTCATGACAAAGGGCATCACCAAGAACTCATAATATCCATACCAACATATAATGGTCGTCCTCAGTACGTCGTCATCCCGTACCCTAAGCTGGTGATGACTTGATCTGAGGTCTGTCTTCTAAAACCATCTAGCTCCCTTCAACTGGTTGAAGAGATCATAAATCCTCAGTAGAGGACACTTGTTATTCATAGTAACCTGAATCAGGTGCCGATATTCGACACAAATCTTTAGACTCCCATATACCTACTTGGTGAACAAAATCGGGGATGCCTATGGAGAAACACTGGGCCTTATGAACCCCTTCCTCTATAAGTCCTCCAGCTGTACTCGTAACTCAAGAATCTCCACGGGGTCCATCCAATATGCTGGAATAGATATCAGTGTCATCCCAAGGTACGGTTTGGTGTAGAATTATACCTCTATGTGAGGAGGTAGTCCAAGAACATTATTAGGAAAGACATCAGCATACTGGTCCACCACTATAGGATAACTCGGACTCCCCACATTAACTTCTCTGAGGGTAAGGCTATCCAACTGATGAGTAATTGGATGCACCCTCCTCTATATAAGAGCATAATGTGATGAAAATTTTCCCTTCTCTGCAGTGAAGGAAAATATGATCCCATCCTCATGGAAACACTGCACTTTGCGCCTAAAATAGTCGATCTGAGCATGGACTGTGGATAGCTAGTCTATACCCAAGATGACATCGTAAGGATTTGATGCTACTACTAGAAGATCCCAGATGAAGCTATCACCTCCTAGAGTGAGCTCACGCTGTCTGAACCAGTCTATAATCGTCAAATCTTCTCCCATAGAAGTCTCTAATAATAAGGATCAAGCCAAAAACTCCATCAGAATATCTATGCACTAAATGAGTGATGTGGTAATAAAAGAGTGACTGGAACCTGTGTCTATAAGAACAACATCTGTGGTGGAATAGACACGGATCGTACTTCTAATAATCTATGGAGCGTCATGGACATAGGCCTCTGCCGCCTGAAGATGATCTCACCCATGTCCACCTACTCCCTATGGTCGGGGTAGACCACCTGGGGGTGGTGGTGGTTGAACCTCAAACTATTGTCCACCACCAATTGCACAACCTGCTCCTCTGCCACGTCTGCCTCATTTGTGGACCCCCTTTATCAAACCTTTGTTGCTGCCTCAGTGGTCCCTCAATCATTTCTGATCGTCTATGTGGGGAGTCAGATAGTTCCAAGCCATATTTCCATGTCCACCACAAGAGTAACATGCTTTAGTCTCCATAAGACCTCCTATACCTCATGATATCCACACCACTGAACCTGCATCCTAGGGTCATCCACCTGAAGGTCTGCCCCACTTGAACCTCTATATCATCTGCCTACTACCTTTTGTAAATGGCTCAGCTACCTATCATCCCATGGTGGATCTCACCGTCGGTGCCTATTCTGCTAAGAAGCTCTCCACAAATAATTATCGCTCAAGCACTTGAGGCTGCTTCGGGATATTGAGTGATATCATCGATGCTCTGATCTCTCTCTCGAGACCATGCTCAAAGGTTTGGTCCCTGAGGAATGGGTCTTGTACCATGTCGGTGGAATAGCGTGAGAGGTTAGTGAATCTCACCGAGTACCATGCCACTGATAGGATGCCCTGCTTTAATACATATGCTTCTGGATACGTACTGAGCGTAAAGTTGCTAGTACGAACTCCACCCTAAAGAGGGTCTTGAATTCCAATCAGGAGAGTGTCACGTCCTCATGCATATAAAGCATCATACTCCACCATCTCCCTACTATTCCCTGAAATAAGCTAGTAGTTAGAATCACCATCTGATCTTTTTTTGTCTCAACTAAACGAAAAACCCATGCCACAGCCTCCAACAAGTCCTTAGATTTATGGGGATCTGTATCGCCTCAAAACTCTGGTGGCCTCTATCTCTAGAACTCGTGAAATGCACTCAGTCAGCGTGTATGGTCTGCCAGTGGGGCTGGTGGCAACTGCTTCCCTTCGAGTGGTGCTGCTGGTATACCACCCGAAGGTTCCAACACAATTAGAGGGCTATGCACCGTTGCCTCATCGATCAGTGGGCCATCATCGTGAACTGTCTCTGGAATCTTTCAATTCTTTCTACGTGGAGGCATACTGAAATTAAACAAGTGCACCATAGTAAATAAGTTATTCCTGATGAGATGACTAAAAAGAGATCAAAAGTAAAAACATTTCCAAAACATACACAATTAGTTTTTTCATAAGCCGAGTCGGAAATCATAATTCAGGGTCCTGGTGTATGGATTCATCAGCCACCGCTCCAACATTGGAGTCCCCAAACTGAAAACCACACTCAATACACTTAACCTTATTGATCCATTGGAAAGATCAGAGTCCTAGTTCTTTGGTAGAATCGACTCCTCTAATACCACTTTGTCCTGATCTATCCCCCGAGGCCTATTCAGTGACTACCCCAAGCCCACCTTCCATAGTCCAAGGGTTATCGACTAGAATTGGAAAGGCATATCCCTAAACGGGAAGGCATTTCTTTTAAACCAGTATGAACAAACAGTATAAGAACACAACAACATGAAACCATAAAGTAAAACTATAGTAGTAAAAGTGTGTACTGAAAGTAAAGGGGTCGAAATACAATCCCAACTGAAAGATACAATACAACATAAAATATAAAACATATCTTGAGATTGTCTGCCATGGATCCTACCTGAAGGGTAGGTACAGCTCTTCTCTACAACTCTCCCAATCAACCAATCACCTTCGTGTACCTCCTAGTCTTGGCTCTTAAAGTCTCATCTGAGATACTCAATTTCTACACAAGACACAACAAGGTGAGGGTGAAGCCCGTGTATGGGTGAGTACAAATATACCCAATAGGGACCCCGAGACCCCGAAGGAATTTCATAATTCCACAATGTAAAACCACAAATCATGATCTCAATCACAAATCACAAAGAAAAAAACTCATCTCACACCAGGTATAACTTAGGTACAGAAGTATAGATGATTAGTCGTAAAGATAGGTCATATTATTCTATCAAGTGTTTTGTTACAGATCCACATAGGATCGATCGGTGCTGATCCACACAGGATCACTAGCTGCTGATCCACACAGGATTTCCAGGTGAGGATCCACACAGGATTGCTAGGTTGTGATCCTAAAAGGATATCTTGGTATTTATCCACACATTATCTCTAGGTGTTGATCCACACATTATTTCTAGGTGTTGATCCACATAGGATCACTAGATGCTCATCCACACAGGATCTCTTTTCCTTCTTCACGTCTTAGCCAACCACTGGATTCTCATACATAGTACGCTTGATTCTAGGAGGATCCACTCCTCAAGCCATCAGTCATACTTCAACCAGAATGAAGTCCCACAAAGAAGTAACCAAATTATCTATCATTTCAAAAGGATTCCAATGTAATAGATGCCACGTCAATCGGACACCTGATCTAAGAGTTATTGGCATTTTAGTGTTAAGGGATCAGTTAGATTTGGGTACAATCCAATCTGTCTGTGCTCCAAATTTCTTCAGAACTCAGATAGAGTATCTCAAAAGGACCATCTCATCACATGTATTCCAATGTTGTAGACGGATTGTCCAATAGATGTTTGGTTTGTGAGATACAACCTTTTAAGCATATCTGGGCCGCCATGGGTCTAGGTCTGGTCCGACCCAGCCGGACTGACCTGACTCGACCTCACCCAGTACGAAGAGGATAGGTCGTGGACCGGACCGAACTGAACTGGCTAGGCCACAGATCGACCTGGCCAAAACCAACTGGGCTGGGTAGCGGCAGCTCAGCCCGCTTGGCAGTGGACCGACCTGGCCCACCAACTGGCGCGACACACGCGAGGGGTCACGCAGCCCCTCCTTCCGGAATGGGTCAAAGAGTCATTTTGTTCTTCACCCAATGGCACCACATGGACCCACCTTACTATCGGTGGGACCCACATGGAGCAAGTCCTCCTCTGTCGTGACTTCAAAGCCACGACCTCCACCTGCAGCGTACGACGACATGTCGCTCTTCCACCAATGTGGCTGGCCGAGAGCAGGATGCCCCTTTCAGTTTGCTACAGATCTGAGCGGTGCCACCCTTCCACCGCGGTCGGCCATTTCTGGCTAGCACCCTCATCTTCCAGCACCGATTTCTGGTGTCGTCGTGCCGACGCCGCCCCAGCTCTTCTTTCACGGGACTCTGGTGACGCTCTAAAGCTATGTTTTCACTCCTGTCTATGCCTACAGGCCTCCCGAAATGTTGTCTTCATGGCTTGATCTTCTGATTTTTGCTGTCACAAAATTCAAAATTCACTGGCGAAGAACACGAAAAAAATGAAGGGTGGAGTGTCTTGACCTTGTTTTTTTAGCTCATGTTCTCCCCGTTAGCATCATATCAAAGGGGGGTGTTGTAAACAATTATCAAAGGTAAAAAACCCCATTCAAAAAACCCACGACATCCAACAATTCTGTACGAATGATAGATCAACTCATTTTGGTTGATCTACATTCATCAGGTTTTCAAGAATGAGGAAAATGAAAATAATTCAATTGAATTAAAGAACAAAATCCCCTACCTTGTGAATCGTTGGATGAGGTCACAGTTGTGGTGAGAGAAGAGTCCTCTTCTGATGAAGTTGCTGATGTTTGTTGATCCTGAATCATTTCCGCCCAAGCTTATATCCTCCTTCGGTGGAAGATGTTGTGGTACTTCACCAGAGGATCCTCATAGACGTGTGAAACAACCAAACCCAAGCTTCAATTAAATAGGAGGGAAAATAAGTTAACACAACAAGTGATTAATGAGGTTCATTAATGAATGAACATACTAATATCTCAATGGTGTGGTTAAAAACCAATGAGTCAATTCATTAAATGGATTTAAACCCCATCAGTCTCACCACCACTTCTCAACAGGAGGTAGGATAATAAAATAAAAAAATTTATGTTATTTTATTATTTCTTTAAAATTCGAAAAAACTAACTTTTTTACCCGACCTAATGCGGTCGAAGTTAAGCCTCCCTTAAGAAAATCCTAGCATTACGGATTCAACAGTGCCCTCCGATTTTTAATTTGAGCACCGGTTCAAAACATAGAAACCGTTGCCCACACATTTATTGAATATGCCTTAAAAAGTTTAAAATTCCATTCCAGGCATACCGAGCCTCAGAATCAAGCGTTGCAACTTTCTGTAGACTTGTAATAATACCAAATAATTTAAAAATATATATATGGTATTTCTAGTTCTTTACAATTAATAAATTTTTATTATCTGTGTCAAAAATTACAATAGACATTAAAAGTAAGAAAGAGATATTTTTTTGATTTTTAATTTTATAAAAATAATATAATAGTATTTGTCAATGAAAAATGGAACCAAAATTCCATGTTTTGGAATATATGAAAGTTTGGTCAAGCTAAATTAATACAATAAAGTATACAAAAGTTTGTGGATGATTTTGAAGCCTTGTTCTATTGTTTAAACCTTGTTTATCTCATTTCTTCCTTTACCAAGGTGATAAATTCTACCATTATGACTATTCCTTATGACAAAAAATAAAGATGAAATATTTATGAAAGTTGTAAATTATAATACCAAACATGGAATCCATTTTATCAAATTAAATTCCTAAAAGTTTAATAATTATTTTAACTAAACCCATAAAATAAGATGAAAAATAGTTTTCTAGAAAAGCGTATTTTTATGTCTAAAAATGCTTTTATACAGAAATTAATATTAATGTCAATTATAATGAAATTAATGAGATTATTTCTAATTAAAATTAAATAAAAAAATTAAAATAAAATTCAAAACTAAATACTAATTTTTAAATTCTTGAAAAGAAAAGAAATTTTTATGTCAAATCATTGTTTTTCACTATTTAATAAACTTTCAATATTTTAAGAAAAAATATAAAATGTTCACCTTGAGATAATTTTTGTATTATTATTTCAAAATTGATATCTTTATTATCAAATATAATTTATAAAAGTGTCAAAAATTAATTATAATATTCACTCACTAAAAACAATAAAAATCAATTTTAAGAAAACATTTTTTGAAGCATAAAATGACTTTACTAAAAATTTAGTGCTTATTTCCTATGAATTTATCAACACGTTTTTATTGAGTTGAACATTATATATATATTTTACAATGAGTTAACTATTATTCATACCCACTAATTCAACAACTTGGTTATAACGATCATATTTAAATTATAATATTTCATGGTCTTTAAAGGTTGGTGTTATGTGAAATGTATGCTATTAACCATACTATTATTTTAAAATCTCAGGGTGTTTCATTCTCCACCAATTTAATAAATTGTTTCATTTTAATTTTATCTAGAACTTCATCATCAAAGGTTTAACATTTGAAAATACATTTTTTGAAAACTTACATCATAAAAAGGGTTAATAAAACATCCTTTTAACTTCTGATGGGGATGTGATGTGATGAAGAGAATAGGAATTCTGAAATCCCTTGTGATATATTTATTTTAATTTTATATATATGATTTTTTGAATGTTATTTCCTAGGAGGATTGGGAATGTTCCATTAGGCCTGACACAAATATGATTACTCAATATGCTTGGGAATCACCTGACGAGATGGATGAGACCACGTGATTCCCAATATAGTTGGGATCTGGTATCATAATATGTTTATGGGTGTATGAATACCCTAATTAGCATTCAAAAATGTGATTAATGTATGATTGGATTCCTAGAGGTAGTACTTAAGATCTAGAATTATAATTTTGTGATTGAATGCATATAGGAATTCGTAGAATGGTAGGGGTTCCTACAATCCAATAATATCCTTTAGAATACCTGGTTACCAGGATTCGAATGGTGATATTATATGATCATTGTGAATGCCTAATTTCTCAAGATTTGAATGGAAGTATAAGGTGTTGGTGGGAATATATCCCCATTCACATAATTCAAATATCCAAATGGTGGTTGTTGGATCCCCTCAATCAATTCCTAGGATGCCCCCTAGGATCAGGTGGATTCACTAGAGACAGTTTGGGTGAGGTTCCATGAGATAATGAATTCCCAAGATATTGACCATGGAATCTTGGGAGGGTATTAGCTTTTATTTCCATTTTCGCCTAGGAATCAGTCACTCCTAGACTTATTGGATAGCATAGGGTTTCCCCCTTATAGGAATCAATCCTCAACCTATCATCAAGAGTTCCCATATACGACTATAGGGTTTTATTGAAGGGATAAAGGAAGACGAATTCTTAGTGACACCCTAGGATCTTCTATTCATTAGATGAGGAATGGGTTTGGGATCCCTAGGGTTTGGAAAAAGGTTCCCCTAAGGTAAATCTCATCATCATCGACATTTTGGTATTGGTCGAGGTAGGTATATTTGATTGGGATCTCAAATATGAGGAAAGATGATGGTTTATGGTCATGTATTGGGTTATACATGTACTCTAATCTGGATGTGATGATACTTGGTAAGTGTGTTCATCATGAAATACTCAATGATACTTCATAATTGGGCCAAATAAGGTTGTAAGGTGGTTTATTTATTTATTTATTTCACTCTGTGGTTTATTTGTTAAATTCATTAGGGCATGTCACATGAACATATCAAAATATATAATGGTTATTATGGTACCATGTTGGTGGTTCCCTATTGGTTTTTGTACTCACAAAAATATAGGTCCACCATTTCACATGGGAACCATAGTATCTCTCAAATGTTTATTACAATAATAGGTTAGGTTGGGGCCTGTAGTTTGGATCGAGCTTGGGAAGAAGTGATGGGATATGGAGTTGGGAATGTGGTATGTCTCAAAGTGGTCATAGAACTATATTTTCATTTTCATTTTATTCTAGTATGTATATGTAACTCACTCAGGGGAAGTCAGTTGTACATATGTAATGTTTGTTTTGTTCTTTGCTGCATTTAATTTCTGAATAGCCTTTTTGTATTTATCTACTTATAATTTAAATATATTTTTGATGGGTGATGTTTATTTACTTTATATTATATTTATCACTATAATACAGGGGGTATATCCTCCCCAAAAAAACCTCATTATACCCCCACTACTAGTTAATATCCTCTAGAATTCAGGGTTGTGTTCTTGAGGCCACATGGTGGACTGATTCGAAAAATATCTGGAGTGACCTGGGCCAGAGAATTACATGGTGTATAGATTTTATAATTTCTTCTTCATCCCCTTTAAAATAAAAATAAATAACTATTTTCTCCTTATTTAGTGTAATAAAGGCTATTAATAAAAGTTTTATTCTCATATTTACTCCCTCTTTTTCAACACACTTATTACACCCAATTGTTTTTAGGATAAATCATCTTTTAATTAAACTATTAAGAATTCCAAAAGTAAAAAATGAATATCCTCCCCCATAATAATTAATTTAATTTTCAATTTAAATACATATGTTGAATATCATAATATATTATAAACTTGTTTCATCCAACTTTCATTAACAATTCAACTTATAACTCACTTTAATATTACAGATGAATTCTACCATACAAATTCTATTGAGTAAATTCCACTACTTAGAAATGCTTTTCAGCAATTCCTCTAAATCTAATGAGTAAGTATTAAATATATGAAACAATATGGTTAATTAAAAACATTAATATATCTAATATTACTCATTATATATTCACTATACACTTGTACCATGATCGTTCAAAACTCATATGGTCTCAAGTATTTTAACACAAAATTGATGGAACATAAAATTGTAGGTATAAGGATGTGATACATACCACTTATAGAATCCATTAATTAAAATTTTTAACACCAAAATATTATTTCAAATTGACCTCCATATCTTCAAATCTCCCCACATGAAATTTAGTTTTTCTTTGTGTGGTTAAGTTGGCGTTCTATGATTATCTCCAACTCCCCTTGGCCATCTCCACCTCTTAACACCATATTTTAAGATAATATTATATAAGGGAAACTAATTTTTTATAACACATATTGATATTTTTTCTTTACTTCAAGAAACTTATAGGTATCTAGAATAATACACTCAGAAGATATCACATTATCAATTTATAAACATACAAAAAAATTATTTCTTTATGTTTATAGTTGTTACACCAAAACAATTTCTTCTAAAACCATACCTTTCATTATAAACTGTTTATTTTATTCTTTAAAATTAGTTATGATAGCACACCTTCTTCAACCTTAAAAATTTAAGATTTGAACTTTATTTTTCATGGATTCAATCATATTTTATATATTCACCAAAAAACCAATGAATTTACCACAATAAGTGGTTTCTTCATCCTCAAAAAAATAATTTGATACAAAATCTAAATCATCATATTTACTAAGAGTATATTTACATTTTTAGAATAAAATATGCATCTGGAATTAATATTTTTTACCAATTTATAAGAACTAAATTTCTTGGTAGGATTTTTATTGTTATTCTTTCTATTTATTTTAATAAATGTCATTCCTCTTCAATAGAATGTACATATAATTCGTTAATTGAGTTATGAACAACCATAAAAACAAATTGATTATTCTCATTCGTTATAATTTTCTTCTAATAGATCTCAAACAATTACATACACATATATTTGGAAAACATGTTATGAGCTATTTTCATGAAACAACATTCTCCCAAAGTATCCATTAAAGCTTTATTATCATGAAAATCATTTTTAAAATTTCTTGGATTTTTCTCATACACTGTACTATATTGAAATCGTAATAAAATTTCATCTAGGATGACATGAAAACTAATAACAATGTATATTTGAACGTATGACATAAATTAATTCTTATATTTATATATCTAATTCACCTTAAATGTATAATCCTCCATAGTTTATGCCATTATATAAATAATCTTCAAAACATAACAAAATATTTTTGAAAGGTTGAATAATTATATAAAATTTTGTTTTTGATACCACTTCATAGAGCACAAGACACCCTAAGAAGGGGGTGAATCAATGATTTACAATATTTAGACTTTTTCGTAGAATTGTTATTTTTAGTTGTTTACAATTCCCTAATAGGAACATAGTACTATATTAGTAGGAACACTTTTTCAAACAACCATTCCAAAAGCATCAAAATCACAAACATAAAATAAAATATGTAGGTAAATAGGCCTTTTACTATGTTTACAAAAACATGTTAATATCGGGGTTACACACTAATGAAGTTCCCGATTTCCATAAAGCAATACTACTCAATTTTGTATTAAAAGGATTTGGAAGGGATATTTTCCGATCTAGGGGAACTCCCTCTTCATCACTCTGGTCACTACATTTATTAATAATATAGTCAATTTAAAGACTAATGGGTACCATAATAATTATCATGGTATGCATGAAATATTTTCACCATTAACTCCAAATAGTTTCCCATTAATTTCTAATATTATTCTCTTATTTTTCTTAAAAATGAATTGAAATAACTCATGATGTTTGATTATTGAGTCTTTAAATACACATGAACTACACCACCACTCCTTCCAAAATGATAATAATTCCCCTATTTATAATTATATTTTTGAATCAATACTTATTTAACTTGGTAGATCAATAATATCACTTTTTCTTCTCTTTCACCATCACTTTCACCGTACTAGATCAGGATGATCTATCTTATTCATGAGTCATCTTTATTCAATATCTCATCGATTTGATCACTAAAAATCCACTAGTTTATTTACAAAAGTAGAAAACCATTTATTTCCTTCTTATTGATTTATTTATATAAATATAGTTCAATCTCAATTTTTTTATTTTAGAATTATATATTTTACTTATATGCAGTCTACTTGTTTTTTCTAAACTGACATAGAAATTCAACATAGGTCTCTTTACCAATTCATAGAACAACTTAGTGTAGTGTTTAAGCATACACTCCCAATTCCATGAACTAATAAAAATGATGTAGATCACACCTTATTCACTTGTGCTTAATGTTCTCAATATGTGTCCTATGAATTGATCAGGTTTATATAAAAATTAATATATTGAATATAAAAAATAATCCCACCAGTCTATCTTTCTCAAACAAACATAAGTGTTTTATAGAAAACACCATAATAATACCTATTTGTTATCCTATTTTTTATTTTAATTTTTTTCCATTTACTTCTTCAAATTCTTATTATATAGGCACAAAATAGTACACTACTATAGAATGGAGATAAAACACTTGATCCATGAAATCCAAGAATATCTCTTTTTAAACTCTCCATTTATCTTCCAAAATGTCAGAGTGTGATCTCTTATTTAAAATATATAAAAATCATTGAAATATATTTTTGAAACACCTCATGCTTTGTACCTATCATGGTACTATTGAAATCTTCATTGTGTGTCCATAATTCAATTCCCATGTTTAACTATGATTTATGGGAACATTAAGTACCACAGTGTGTTTGAAATCATCTCCTTGTTTCTCAATCATCGTGTAATGAACCAACGAGGTTAAAAATGAAATGTCACTGAAGTTGTCTTTCTATAAGGCCTACATCACATTCTAGACCACCACAAGCTAGTGACAAGAACTTGGGTGTCAACATACAAAACCATGGGAATGATTTAAACCTCAAACCACAACACAACATGTCTCATGTATAAAAATATAAGAAAAATGGTCAGAGTTCATCATGGAAGAAAATTTACACGACCATGATACATAATTAAACCATGATAAAAGAATAAATTAAAAATAAAAATAAAATCAGGTCTTTGTGTGACAATCTTTTGCCTACGTCTTAACTCACCATTAAAGATACATCACTAAGAAAAGTCTTCATGCTATATAACACATTTACCTTTAATTGTATCCTCCAAAAATCAAATCTTCATATGTCCAAATAAATATTTATGGTGTGAGTAAACTTCCAATTAGGAAACCATAATGAATTGGTAAAATTTATATCACCGTGAAAGCATTAATTCTATATTTAAAATGAAAAAATATATATAAACTAATTTCATTTGAAAGTGTTCCCCATAGAACATCATTTGGATTCCATTAAAATATTTCATGTTCAAATAATCCATGAAAATGGAAAATATGGATGAAATATAAATATAGGGTAATAATCAAAACCATCAATAATATAATATTTTTAGAAAAATCTGGAAATGTCACCATCATGAATGAAACCAAACACACAACGCAAATGGGCTCTAAACTATGGGAATACATTACTAGGACCCATAGGTAACACAAGTCAGCAAAAATGTAAATCCTAATTAAATTGATACCCACCATAATCTATTGATATCACAACCAAAAATCCCATGTGATTCCACACCAACTAGAAATTTTGATATGTTAATAACATGATGTACCCAAGGTTCCTATGTGAATTTTTTTTTAAAAAAATTACATAAACCATGTCCAAAATTTTATAGAACATTTATACATGAAAATAATTACTACTCCCATGCTTGAAAAATATTTTTATATTCAAAACCATATTTGAGTAATTTCATCAAACAAATGAAATGCATAAAACTATTTTTAAAGAAAACCCCCTTTAAACCCATTTTCTACGCCACAAAATATGTAGTTACACAAAACAGTGCTCATAGACATTAAATTATCCATTTTCATAATCCAAAATAAAGAAAAAATCAAGAATAATAAGGTTTTCTAAGAAAAATAACTATTATATAGATACAAATACCTCACCAATGGGGTAAACTTAGGTTCCTTAAAAAATGATGATTGAACACAAAGATATTGGTTCCTATAAATTCTAGATCCATAATAGAAATCATAAATCCCCCATAATAACTTCTAATTATAGCCATCATAGCCCTTAATATTTTTAATACTTGAAGGAGAATAGATATCTTGGAGAGATCTAGAATGAGGATAAGAAAATGGGTATAAATCGCAACATACCTCAAAGGTACCCACCATGACCAAAGGCGAATTATTGAAGAATTGATGGAAGATTATCTAGAACCATTCAAAAAATCAACTAGCTAAATGAACCTAGAAATATGTGGAGGGTGAACTACTTAATATAGTATAAATGGAGTTAACAACGCATTAAGCATCCACTCTTAACAATCACATGCATAATTATTAAATTGTGAAACATTGCCTGGAAGATAAGAGACTAAATCAGCCATTTAAAATTCTAAAAAAACTATTAAAATTATGTAGTTATTCCTACCATGGTCATGGTGTAATTGATCACACCAAGCCTAGGTAACCCGACATGGTGTCCCTCTTCGACGTGGTGTAAAACCCATGTATGTATTGGACCCACCGTGCCCTCCGTCATTGCATGGTGGTGGCCATTCTCACTTTTTTTTCATGGTAAAAAGAATATGAATCACATTGATAGAGCAAATAGTTTCAATTAATTTATATTGAATATCATTGTTTTAAACCCACAAAATTGTTCCTCTAAGATGAATTGTTTCATTTTTATGATAATGGTGTTATTTTGAGCTGAATAGTAAAAATTGGCCATTTTGGATTTTTAACAGTTTTAAATTATTTCGGTAGGTTGGCCATAACATTATCTACACTGATCCAAATTGCAAAATTCTTTCTTTTACAGATTCTAAACATCTAGGTATTCATTTAATATATTTGGACCAAAATCTGAATCGGCCATATGGAAGCTCAAAAGAAGCTCACAAGTTGGCTCAAGAAAACTGTTTTCAGTTCTTCCTAGTTTTGATGTGGCATCCATAACTCATCCACTGTGGGCCCAAATCTCATGACATTCAGTGGTTGGACGCGCAAGAAGTTTTGGGGCATCTTTTATGAAGTAAGAACCGAGTGAATTGGCCGTTTATTGGGCCATTAAAGCACCCTAATCCGGAGGATGTCGTTTTGGAGAGTCTGACTAGACAGAATAAATGCTCAAGGTAAAACGGCCATAACTCTCGGAATACATGTCAAAATCAGCTGTAATTTTTAGGAGACACGGACAAGGGAATTATGAAAAACATTCATGAAAGGCTCAATGCGTGAAGATTTCATTTAATGGGGATAAAACGCGTAGACATTCGGGGGAAACATTCTGGATATAAAAGGAGGAGAGCTCCACCCTCTCAAGGCGTCCATTCTCCACCCCATTCCTTCTGGGACACCAAGAAGGAGAACTTTTCGGATTTCTATTTTATTTATTTTCTTTTTCATAGTTTGTTAATGTCTTCTACTTCCCCATTCAACTCGATTACCCTTACCATGGTGGGGTAAACATTTGGAGTGATTGGGGAAAGGTTGGTTTTCTACATTGCAATGCTTGAGTTCTTGAACGCAATTGAATAAATTTCTTTCTTCTTCAAAGTTGTTTTCAATTTATTATAGCGGATTTTATTATCAAGTTCGATCGTTCTTGAATATTAATTCCGTTATTTATTTTTGCCTTGGTAAAATAATCAATATCTCCCTCCACCAATTTCTGGTTTATATACGATGGAATAAACCAGGAATTAGTGGTGAAGTACTCGATGATCGTCAGTACGTGTAAAAGGTTTAGTGAATGTTCTTGATTATTTGGGATAAACAAAACCCGATCGGGAATTTCCCATTTCAATTAAGGATATTCAATACAACTATTTTACACATGGAAGGAGAGTTGACCAAACCAAGATCTTGGTAAGGTTTTCTCTCACAATAATAATTTCACCAAGGAAGTGAGAGGAAACGATTGTGGAAACTCACTTTAATCAACTAAGAAGAAGAGGTTTGAATTAAATTGAACAAGGATAGAATTATAATTAGGAAACCGACCCCGACCTAATCACCCTTTGTAATTTCATTGTTTTTCAATCATTTGAATTTCAAATTTCCGTTCACAACATTTTTACCCCCGTTTTAAAGTGACAACCCATTTTGTGTGCACTCCTCTTCGGGAGACATCCTAGGTCAACCACATTACTACATTTTAACTTAGGAAAAAATTGTTTTTCCACGCCCTACAACAGGCGTGCGTCAAACTTGGCGCCGTTGCCGGGGAGGTAGTGCCGAATTTTTTTTGTAAATTTGTGACATTTTTTTCCTTAAAAAACCCAAAAAAATCTTTCCATAATGAATTCAAATGATTATTATTCTACATGGAATGAAAATTACTCATAGGTGCAAGAAAAAGACTACAATGAGGAGGCCCTCCAACGAAGAGCTGATGCACTAATGATAATGTTCAAGCAGTTGGAAAGAGGCATAGAAACATGGATCTCACCAAAAGATTTGATGGCCATGGTCAATGAACTACAAGTTGACTTAAAAATATACAAGGCCAAGAAGGAAGTGCCACTGGTCTTCCCGAATTTCACTAAAAACATCCATGAAGTTGATGACAAACATGAGGTGGAGGAGCCTGACTACCTACCTTTATCCATTGATGATCGACTCCAAGAGAAACTTTCAATTGAAGAGGATATTAATGTCGAACCAAATCCGGGAGATGATACATTCTTAAACTCAAATTATTTAAAATTTTCTGAATCTAATTTGACTGTCTCTCCCAAATATATTGGATTTTCAGATTCATCAAACTCATATTACACCTTGGAGGATGATGTGAAAAACATAGCACCTGTTGAGGAACTTCTGGAGCTCCCTGAAGTCATTGAATATCAACTAGAAGAGCCCGATCATGAAGAGATCCCAGTTGCTGAGCCCGAGGAAAACAGACAAGAGGTTGAAGCCTCCTTGAAGCCATAACTAGAAGACAAGATGGTTTCACAAGTAGCAACAAAAGAAGAAGAGGTTCCCTACTTCATCCTAACCCCACCATGCAAGTTGTACCAAATTGTGAAGGGTGTGGATCTGGTGTACTATATCTATGGAGTCCTCCTCAACAAGAACAATGAAATGAAAGCTGGGAAGAGCCACATGTGGTGGTTCAAATCAAAGAAACCTCATCCACCATCAGATTGGGGATAATCAATTACAACTGCCCCACTAGAGGCAGTCAAAACCCAGGGCCCACTTGGGGGATTAAACCAAGTTTTATCCTTCTATTCTCATCCTACTTCTATTTTTATTTCTTTCAATAAATATCTTATGTTTTCTTTTGTTCTTTTATTTGTAGGTTTTCAGAGTGCAACACTTGGAAGCTTAACTCAATGTTTCACTATGAATAAATCAGGTTGTACCTCTCTTTCACACTTTCTTGATGTTGTGATTAATTTGAAAATTGCCTTACATGTTAAATCCACTTGAATGCATTGAGGAAACTGCATCATTTAAGTGTGGGGGAGGGAACCGTTTTTGTATAGGATTTTTATTTGATGTTTGTTTTCAAAAATAAAAAAAATAAAAAAATTGTCTGTTTTCAAATTTTTGTGTGTTTATTTTTAAATTTTTGGTGTGTTTTTGAAACTTTTGAGCTGAAATGATTATCAATACCATTTTTAAAACCCATGTCAATGAGTGAACCAATATATTTCATGAAACCGAGCTTAAATGAATGTTGAAATGAATTTGTTTCAAGTTCAATTTTTTTTGGAATTTCATGAAAAGTACACTGATTTTTGTATCTCATGCCATATTTCACTGTCTATATCTTTGAAATAACTTTCCTGTGAGGCTTCTGAACCATTTTTGTCATATTCTTTTCATTCACCTCATTTCTTGAGAGAACCAGACCATGCTTGCTTTATCCATAATTTGATTTATTCCTTTCAAAACTTGAGGGTTGGGGTACGTGTGTTTTAAATGATTGAGGAATTTATTTTGTTTGAAGCCAACTTTTCAAAATAATCCTTTTAATTATGTCCCACCTTTACATTTATCCTTCATTGTAGCCCCTAGTATCCATGAATTTCCTGTTAGGTTAGCCACATTACAAGCCAATTTTCCCTATCATACCTGCTCTTGAAGCAAAATTGCATGATATAGTTGAACTTAAGTGTGGGGGAAGATGTCTTGTGGTGTAATACCTCATTTGGTTATACTTTGGGTGGAAAATAAATTGTGGAAGAGATGTGTGTGATGCTGAAAAAATTATTCTGTTGAAAGCTATGCCTTTTCTGGAGCTTTTATGACAAGAGAAGCTGTGCCTTTCTGGAGCTTCCAAAATAAAGTTGTGCCTATCTGGAGCTTTAAAAAAAATTATGTTTGAAAAGATTGAAATTTTTGCTGCTGAGCTGATTGAATGATGATGGAGCCTATTTTCAACAAAGGGGAAGTGAAGGAGACCATATTTGAGTGAAAACTAGAATCTTGAAATTTTGCTTCAATAAGAGCCAAGCCTTCCTTTTTTGGCCTCAGAACTTTTAACATCTAAATCCTACCAACCGGAAGCCACAGAACAACCCTGAAAAGTCCTCATGAGAAACACATGTTCTTTACTCACATCGGGTGGAGAAGTAGTAATTTATCAAACCTATGGTGACTCTTGTGTGAGTTTGGATGAGAAAAGCCTTGTTCAGCCTTTATATTTGTGAGATGAGAAAAAATTGATGTGAGGTAGGTGTTTTGTGTGCATGGGATAAGAAATGAAGTGGAAATATATTAAAATCTAAAATGGAGAACTTTAAATAATAGTTTTTTATGAGGCATGATATCTTTTTGTTTCTTGAAATTGATTTGATTGATCTCATTGATATGTGTTTTGATTTTGATTTGATTTGATTTTTACTTGTCCAGGAGTACAAGTGCCAAGTGTGGGGGAATTGATAGAGAAAATATTTTCAATTAATTTATATTGAATATCATTTTTTTAAACCCACAAAATTGTTCCTCTAAGATTAATTGATTCATTTTTATGGTAATGGTGTTATTTTGAGTTGAATAGTAAAAATTGGCCATTTTGGATTTTTAACAGGTTTAAATTATTTCGGTAGGTTGGCCATAACATTAACTACACCGATCCAAATTGCAAAATTCTTTCTTTTAAAGATTCTAAACATCTAGGGCTTCATTTAATATATTTGAACCAAAATCTGAATCGGCCATATGGAAGCTCAAAAGAAGCTCACAAGTTGGCTCAAGAAAACTGTTTTCAGTTCTTCCTAGTTTTGATGTGGCATCCATAACTCATCCACTGTGGTCCCAACGCTCGTGAACTTCGGTGGGTGGACGCGCAAGACGTTTTGGAGAATCTTTTATGAAGGAAGAACCGAGTGAATGTGCCGTTTATTGGGTCATTAAATCACCCTAATCCGGAGAATTTCGTTTTGGAGAGTCTGACTGGACAGAATAAATGCTCAAGGTAAAACGGCCATAACTCTCGGAATACTTGTCAAAATCCGCTGTAATTTTTAGGAGACACGGAAAAGGGAATTATGAACAACATTTATGAAAGGCTCAATGCGTGAAGATGTCATTTAATAGGGATAAAACGCGTAGACATTCGGGGGAAACATTCTGGCTATAAAAGCAGGAGAGCTCCACCCTCTCAAGGCATCCATTTTCCACCCCATTCCTTCTGGGACACCAAGAAGGAGAACTTTTCGGCTTTCTCTTTTATTTATTTTCTTTTTCATAGTTTGTTAATGTCTTCTTCTTCCCCATTCAACTCGATTACCATTACCATGGTGGGGTAAACGTTTGGAGTGATTGGGGAAGGGTTGGTTTTCTACATTGTAATGCTTGAGTTCTTGAACGCAATTGAATAAATTTCTTTCTTCTTCAAAGTTGTTTTCAATTTATTATAGCAGATTTTATTATCAAGTTAGATCATTCTTGAATATTAATTCCGTTATTTATTTTTTCCATGGTAAAATAATCAATATCTCCCTCCACTAATTTCTGGTTTATATACGATGGAATAAACCAGGAATTAGTGGTGAAGTACTCGACGATCGTCAGTACGTGTAAAAGGTGTAGTGAATGTTCTTGATTATTTGGGATAAACAAAACCCGATCGGGAATTGCCCATTTCAATTAAGGATATTCAATAAAACTATTTTACACATGGAAGGAGAGTTGACCAAACCAAGATCTTGGTAAGGTTTTCTCTCACAATAATAATTTCACCAAGGAAGTGAGAGGAAACGATTATGGAAACTCACTTTAATCAACTAAGAAGAGGTTTGGATTAAATTGAACAAGGATGGCATTATAATTAGGAAACCGACCCCGACCTAATCACCCTTTTTAATTTCATTGTTTTTCAATCATTTCAATTTCAAATTTCCGTTCACAACATTTTTACCCCCGTTTTAAAGGGACAACCCATTTTGTGTGCACTCCTCTTCGGGAGACATCCTAGGTCAACCACATTACTACATTTTAACTTAGGAAAAAATTGTTTTGCCACTCCCTACGACAGGCGTGCGTCACACATATATACCTCATTCAACTTCAATATAGGAATGGGTAAAGTCTATAATAAACTAGTAGGTCTCTAGTACCCCGCCTTAATCTTTTTGTTGGTAAGGCATCGTGATGCAATGTATGCAATTGGCTACCACATCCTCAACCATGAATATTGATATCCCAAATCATGATACATCTTGGTAGTACCAGGGTGTATGGACCAACTAGACTAATTTCCATTATACATTAACTCATACCTTAGTGTCATTGGAATAAACTGTCTACCTTGAATACACAAGACACCATCAGGAGACCGAGACCAATCACCCGATGTTTTTCCATCATATTGGAATTCACTAAAATGATGTAAATCATTTTCTATTGATTTTCCAAGTAGAAAAAAACCATCTAATGGATAATAACATTTCTCAAAATAAAATAACACCTTATCATCAGCTTCTTCCACATCCAAGTACATCTCAGTGTATAGATTCATCAAAGGACATTATTCCACTGATTCCTTCAATGCTTGAGTCAGTAACTTCCTTCTTATCATAATTGTGACAACATTAACTTTTCCAGGTGTAAATGAAATGTAAAAATAATAATTATAATGATAATCAAATCAGTATCTATATCACAGTTTCAAATCCATCTAGGTAAAAATATACTCCAAGCTATTATGATTTGGATATATAGTAAACCACACTAGAAAGAGATAGTGGCATAAAATCTTGAGATCATGCATTACCATAGAAAATTTGATATCATGGGTAGGATAATACTAATCATGAGGGTATATTTAGAGAGATAAAAAATACACCACCTCCTTCCCTTTCATTATAAGAAATTATAACCCCATACCTAAGGAATTGAAAAAAAAATCATAAATCAAACCCGATTTTAGAATAATCGGAATTGGATTTGAAGTCAGCCTTCAAGAACTAGGAAATAATATATGAACTTATAGTCGGTTATCATAACATGGAACATAGAACATTTAAAAACTTTCTCCTTCCTCCTTTCCAAGGGAATGGAAGGATCCATCATTAATGGCATAAAAATCGATCATTATCCCAACATTTCAATGATTTTAGTTGATACCAAATAATGAGAAGCATTAGTATAAAATAATTCAAGGAATATATATGATGAAATAAACACTATACCTATCATAGTAGCTAAGACACTTTAGATTCCATGGGTTTATACTCTACTATAAAATGTAGTTCTGCCTCAACCCCTCCCTGAGCCTTCTTCACTGAATGAGTATCCCCATTTTCATGATAATGAGATCCATTACCTTTTATTGTATTTAAATAAGCCTATGAGTCTCTTGTAATGTTAGATCTAGCTCTACTTCCCTGAAATATATTTCCTAAAAAATTCTTATGTTAACCATACTATCCAAAATAATGGAAAATTTCAGATGCTACCATGCAGTCAGGATTATTATGTCTAGGTATTCCACAATATATGTAAGAACCCGGTTCTTAGTTTTGAGGTACGGGCTTCTTCTTTTTCTTTTTCCTTAAGTGTTTTTGAGAAAATATGGAAAATGGGGGAAAATCCTAAATTTTGGAACTACACGCCATCTACTTTTCCACACACCGTGTGCTTTTGGCCGTGTTGGGATGAGTACACGGGGCGTGTAGCCATGTCGGCGACGAGGGGTGTAGGAACCAACTACACGCCGTGTAGTCAGTCAGCAGGCCAAAAAAGTAAGGTGGTGGAGTAGCCGCCAGCTGGGTGACAATACACGCCGTGTACTTGGGAGTACATTCCGTGTACTCATGTCGATGGATGAATAGTGTGGTGGTACCGCCAAATGAACAGTTAAATGAAATAAGTACACGTTGTTTACTCAGAAGTACACGTCGTGTACTTTGTTTTTTCGGCTTAAAACAGGCATTAGCCTCCTCATTTGGCAGAGGAGAAACTTGAGCCGATTTGGAGACAAAGGAGGAGGCCGGACCTTTGGAGATCCACCAGGTGTTCGTCTGTAATCGGTTTCCACCTCGGACGATCCCGTTGGAACCGCACAGGTAAGGGCTTCCACCTCCTTGGTTGGTTCTTACCAATTCTTCTCCAAACATGAGTTATTTACTTTTCAATGGGTTTTGTTCTTCATCGGATCTACGTCGTTCTTGGGCATTTCTGGAGTCGGCATTCGGGTATAACATTCATTGGCGTATAAGGTAGGTGGATTTGTGTTTATTTTCCAATTGTCATGCGTTTTTGTGAATTTTCGGGCCACGAACCCATGTTGGGGTGTCGTGTGGCTGAGGCCGTTGCTATATTTAACACCTATAATTGCATAGGAAATTAAATTGTGATAATAAAATGCTGATTGGGATCATGGCTTGGATCCGGAACCACCCCGGGGGGTGCGTTCCACTATTTAGCTGTTTGCCCAGGATACCCGAGGGAATGCCATTAATGTAGTAATTGTAGAATTTCCTTGAGAGGAATTGCTTGTTTACTGCATTTTGATATGTTGGGAATGGCCTGGTTACCTGTTTATCCTGAGGGTATTGTTGTGATTAGCCTGTGGGCACTGCACTGTTTATCCTGAGGGCTATAGTTACTTCGGCCTGAGGGAAACTTCTTCCGTGCTTGAGGGAAATAGACTCTGTGACTAAGGGCGACACTACCTATGCCTGAGGGAAAATTATATTATGCCTGAGGGAAGATTATTGTGTTGGACACTCCTTACCTGAGGGTGGTATTTTACTTGTCCGAGGACGTGGACTGTTTACTTAGAAATTCACTGTGGTGTTTTCTAATATTCAATGGATTAAATGAATAATAAAACGAAAATATAACTGGTAATTAGTTACTTTTGAGTACTGCTTACTTTATTGCATTTTACTACTGCACACTATCGTTTCATGCTTACACTCAGTTGGGAACAGGCCTTTGGTGGGTGCCTACTGAGGCATATTTCTCACACCATGTTTGGGTCACGCTTTTCGGCGCAAACAGATTACGTTGTTGCAGGTGTAGAAAGGGGCAAGATTCCCTATACAGGTACTTGACTATTGCTGAGGAGTAGGAGGGAATGGGACCGAGCCTAGTCTCACGATGTCGCTGCCAGCTGTTTGCTTTGTTTTGCTGTACTCTGCTTTTAGTTGTACTACATTGATGTATAACATGTTCTGGCTGTTTCCTTAGAACTTGAGACATGTAGCATCATCATTTATATACTGTTGGTTATATCCACTGCTGTTGTTTATTTAGTTGTTCTATGGTTTATTTTATTCCGTTGCGCTACACTTTGACAAATGAGGGCATAGTTTCGCCACTATCAAAACTGGGCCCTCGCTGCTAGTTAGCAGCCTCTGGCGTTTCGGGAAATGCGCTTGAGGTCACGTGGTGAACCGGGTTCAGGGCACCCGTTGAGTGGAACCCGGGTCCGAGATGTTACAAAGTGGTATCAAAGGAGTTCTTTTCTTTGGCTTACTATTTGGATCCATATTCAGGGATAGGACAAACGGTAGTTGGTAATAAGTTGTGCCCGGGCGTAGCTAACCCGCGTATAAGGAAAAGCCAGTCTACCTTGTATTGCAATTTTACGGATTTTGCAAATATTATAGTTGATATGATTTCACCGTTGGGTGACACACTTTGAGATTATTCTGTTTATATTTTATCTATGTGTTCTATTTAGTTGCAAACCGATGAGATGAGGGTATGCCATCTCATGAATCATTTAGGAACATGCTAGAATCACATTCCATTCATAGTTTCCATGCCATGTAGGTGCATTAGAAAACTGCATGTTGTTGTGATAGGTGTTGTGCTAGAAAATCATGTTCTTGTGATAGCTGCACTGATAAAATACCTGCTATTTGATAGGGTATTCCTTGTATGATCTTGTTTAAAGAATGGACGCCAAACTTTGGTTTTTGGGGAGTATGGGCCCCCATTGACCGAAATTTGGTGGATCATTGACTGATTATTAGTTATAACATATATAAGATGTCAAACTATGATTCGTGGGGAGTATGGGCCCTCACGGGTCGAAATTTGAAACTTAGGTGTTGTTTTTCAGTATTTTATGGGTTTTGGGGGAGTTTCTGAGGTATACTGTCTGGAAACCCAGTGTACACGCCGTGTGGTATTTTTATACACGCCGTGTATGTTCTTCTGTTCGGGAAGAAAAATATACTTTTTGAGTACATGCCATGTACCCCGAGCACACGCCATGTAGTCTTTTCCCATGTCACAAACCGTGTGGGCGGCGACACGGGGTAGGTAAAGGCTTGGGTAAAACACGCCGTGTAGCTTTTGTACACGCCGTGTAGTGTGACTCGAAGTCCGACCGTGTAGCTAACAACATGGGTCGGTGAACTCCTGTACAGAACACGTTGTGTCAATAATGAACACGTCGTGTAGTGTGACCTAGGGACTCAGCCGTGTAACTAACAAACACGGGCCGGTGTCACCTCTCCTTGAACACGCCGTGTACCTATGGGACAAACCGTGTGGTCTTGTCCGAGGACAGACTGTGTGGTTTTAGCCGTGTGGCTAGGAAACAGGGTGTTGTACACGCCATGTATGGGTGTAACACGCCGTGTAGTTGTAAGCCGAGTAGTCGGTCATGTCACAAGAGACACGGGTAGTTGGAAAATAACACCATACATGCCATGTAGATTAAGTACACGCCATGTAGTTTTGTTTAACGGGAGCCGTGTGGCTTAGCCGTGCAGAAGGACCCGGGCAGGGGAAGGGAAGTCAAGTACACGCTGTGTAGTCGGTGTACATGCCGTGTAGTTTTGTTTTGAAAACTTTGAGATGCCTTCTTCCTCTTGTTCCCTTTGTGGTTTCTTTTTTTCATCCTTGATAACTTTGAATCTGAGGCGTGCTTTTGACCCTATACTGTCATGCCACCTAGAAGACCGTGAGTTGTTTTTCAGGAGAGCGGTGACGATTATACTCTGGAAATGGTGGGCCATGGGATACCAGTTGATCCTCCAGCAGAGCCAGATGCGGCGCCAGCTTCTATACCGGACATAGGCACAGAGGCGTAGTTCCGTGTAGGTTTTATGCGGTTTATGCAGACCTTTCAGGGAGCACCGCAGGCTGCTACATCTATGGCCGAGCTGACGCGTATCTTTCAGTAGCAACATCTGCCTACGTTTTTCGGGGATGGAAGACCATAGGCTGCGGAGTCTTGGCTAGGATTGATGGAGACTATTTTCAAGCATCTTGAGACACCTCCAGGGTGGAGGGTCAAGCTCGCGACTTACATGCTACGTGATTCTGCCAAGAGGTGGTGGGATGTTACCACCCGGTCAGAGCATCATAGGGACATGGTGTAGGAAGACTTTCAGGCAGTCTTTTATGAATTTTTCTTTCCCGAGGCACTGAGGGAAGATAGATCTCGAGATTTCATGAATCTGCAGCAGGGCGTTATGTCAGTGATGGACTATTCTGCTCGTTTTACGGAGCTTCAGCGCTTTGCACCCGTGCTGGTGGCTGATAAGACGCTGAGAGCCAGATGTTTTGAGGATGGTCTTCGGTATTACATCCGAGCGCTGGTGAATGTATTCAGGTTTCCTACTGTACATGCCATCATGAACGAGGCACTGATTACGGAGTGGAACATTCGTGAATCTGGTGGTGTGGTCCAGGACAGTTCAGCACCAGTTACTGGTACTATTTCTGCTGGCAAGAGGAAGAGACAGATAGACTTCTCTCAAGGCGGCAATACCAGCTAGACAGCTTCTTCAGGTGGTCCAGTCAGGTGCTACCAGTATGGTAGAGAGGGGCACAAGAGACGGTAGTGTCCACAAGACCCAGTGGAGTGTCGAGCTTGTGGCATGATGGTCAATCTGCAGCGCTTTTGTAGGGTGTTTCCACCAGTGGCTAGTGAGAGGGGTTCTGTGCAGACTCCGCATGCGGGAGCAGGACCAGTGGCTTCATACTAGTCAGGGAACTGGAATACGTCAGGGTGTGAAGGCAGAGATGGTGGTCATGGTCGTGGTAGCCAGACACTAGAATCTCAGAGGCAGTAGGGCGGGACAGCTCAGGGTAGCCAGGCTGTGTCGTAGGGTCGTGGCACTGGGCAGACATATGCAGTGCAATAGACCCAGCAGGAGCAGGATCCCGCTCCTTCTACAGTCAGAGGTACTATTCTAGTAGCTTCTGTCTTGTCTATAGTACTTTTTGATACGGGTTCTACACATAGTTTCATCTCTGTACCTGTTGTAGAGAGCCTTGGGCTCTGTGTTTCTCCTTCTTCTGATATTATGACACTAGACACTCCGTTGGGAACTAGAGCGGCTGGTGTGCGTCAGTGCAAGGATTTCCCCTTGAGGTTGGAGGGTGTCACTTCCCTTGGGACCTATATATATTAGAGATGACGATCTATGACGTCATTCTTGGGATGGACTGGTTGGTTCCCTTTCGAGCCTTTGTAGACTGCTATTGTCGTAGGGTGCGTTTCACGTCACCAAAGGGCGGAGAGTTTCTATACAAGGGAGAATTGGATGTTTAGGTGATTCGAGCTAGACCAGAGCATCATGGATGAGGTGGATTCACATCCCAAGTTGCGAGCTTATATTTGGATGACCAGGGGACTTTTCAGACGGATTTCCCTCCAGTTTTTGATCATTTCCGGGATGTTTTCCCAGACGACTTTGTAGGTCTACCTCTAGTGCATGAGGTGGATTTATCTATTGAGCTAGTTCCAGGAGCAGCACCAGTGTCCATTATTTTTTATAGGATGGCTACACTTGAGCTACAAGAAACTCAAGAGACAGTTAGAGGAGTTATAGGAAAAGGGCTTTATTCGACCCAGTACTTATCCTTGGGGTTCTCCGGTCCTTTTTTCGAAGAACGCGGATGGTACCCTCAGACTTTGCGTGGATTATCGGAAGCTGAACTAGTTGATGGTTAAGAACTGATATCCCTTTCCGAGGATTGATGATCTGTTTGATCAGCTTCGTGGATCACGAGAGTTCTCGAAGATTGACTTGAGATCAGGATATCATCAGCTACGCGTGAGACCATCGGATATACCGCTTACAGCTTTTCAGAGCAGATATGGTCTGTACGAGTACTTGGTTATTCCGTTCGGACTCACGAACACGCCAACAGTTTTCATGATTCTGATGAATCTTGTGTTCCATCTGTATCTTGATTCTTTTTTGGTAGTATTCGTGGACGACATCTTGGTGTACTATCACACTCGATACGACCATGTCACCCATCTTGAGATCGTATTGATTACACTGAAAGAGCATCAGCTATATGCTAATCTCTCGAAGTGCTACTTTTGGATGGACCAGATTCACTTCCTAGGTCATATCATCTCAGAGGCAGGAGTTTCAGTAGACCCAGAGAAGGTGAGACCAGTAGTTTTTTGGGAGCATCCTAAGAACGTGTTTGAGATACGGAGTTTCTTAGGGATGAATGGATACTACAAGGATTTTATACAAGACTTCTCCCGCTTAGCATCACCGTTGATGGCCATGACTAAGAAGGGTGTGAAGTTCGTTTGGTCGGAAGCTTACGAGATAGCTTTTCAGGACCTGAATTGAAGGTAGACATCATCACCGATCCTAATACTCCCAGAGCAGGGAAGGAGCTATACAGTTTACTATGATGCATCAGGGATTGGGCTGGGTGCAGTTTTGATACATGGCGACTGAGTTTTTGCGTACGGGTCTCGGTAGATGAGTCCACATGAGAGGAATTACCTGACGCATGATCTCGAGTTGGCTACAGTTTTGCATGTGTTGCGTTGTTGGAGACATTATCTGTTGGGAGAGAATTTTCTGGTTTTCACTGACCACAAAATCCTCAAGTATATCTTCACTCAGCGTGACCTGAATCTGAGGTAGAGAAGGTGGGTCGAGTACCTACAGTCCTTCGATTTTGATCTTACCTATATGCTAGGTAAAGGTAATGCAGTAGCTGATGCACTGAACATGAAGACTCAGATGCAAGCAGTGCAGGAGTCCAGTGGTGAGTGGGAGCTCGTGGCTTTGTTCTCTGAGATGCATCTGGAGGTTCATGATGGTCAGGGGAAGACTTATCTTTCATCTTTAGTTGTGAATTCTAACCTCTTGGACTGAGTGAGGATGAGATAACTATCGGATTCAGAAGGCCTAGTTCTATGGGAGTCGGTGGCATGTGAGGACCCTCCTCCTGGTTGGACGACAGACAATGATGAGGTTTTGTGTTTCCATGGAAGAGTATGGGTTCTAGTGGATATACGCGAGGAGATGATGTGGGAGTTTCATGCTTCAGCTTGGGCAGTTCATCCCGGGGTTACCAAGATGTACCGTGACTTGAGACATTAGTACTGGTGGCCGGGTATGAAGAGAGAGATAGCTAGTTTTGTTACGAGGTGTTCCACCTGTCAGTAGGTGAAGGCGGAGCATCAGAGACCAGCTGGGCTGTTACAGCAGTTACCCATTCCAGAGTGGAAATGGGATGATGTCGCGATGGATTTCATGATGGGGTTACCAAGGTCACCTCGTGAAAATGACGCAGTGTGGGTTGTTGTGGACAGACTCGCGAAGGTAGCTCACTTCTTGCTGATCAAGGAGACCTTCAGTGTTGACAAGATCAGAAGGATGTATATCCGAGAGATAGTATGTCTTCATGGGGTCCCTCGTTCTATCGTTTCAGATAGGGATGCCCGCTTTACGTCTCATTTCTGGCAGGGTTCTCAGAGGGCGCTGGGTAAACAGGTGCTTCTGAGCATAGCATACCACCCTCAGACAGATGGCCAGTCAGAGCGTACGATACAGGTGCTAGAGGACATGCTGTGTGCATGCATCCTAGACTTTGGGGGCTCATGGGAGAAGCATATACCCTTATTCGAGTTTTCCTATAACAATAGCTTCCTGGCGACTATTGAGATGGCACCATACGAGGCTTTATACGGTAGGTTGTGCTGATCACCCTTGTGCTGGTTAGAGGCCGGTGAGATAGCTTTACTGGGACCACGTCTCGTACAGGAGACATCTGAGTAGGTCCAGTTGATTCAGAAGCGGAGGCTACCGTGCAGTCTCATCAGAAGTCTTATGGTGATTGCCGCAGACAACCTTTGGAGTTCGTGGCTGGGGATCAGGTTTTCTTGCATGTTTCGTCGAGGCTGGGACACAAGCGGATCAGGAGAGAGGGTAAACTATCACCGCAGTATGTGGGACCATTTGAGATTATTGAGAGAGTCGGGCTGGTTGCCTATCGGTTGCGGTTACCACAGCGATACCGAGCCATGCACGACGTATTCCATGTATCTCAGTTGCGTCGCTATCATTCAGACCCGTCTCACACCTTTCAGCCAGAGGAGGTTGAGCTGGAGGCAGATGCGTCCTTTTAGGAGAATCCAATTCGTATCGTTGACAGGAGCATGAAGGTTCTCTGAGGCCGGTCAGTTCCTCTCGTACGGGTGATATGGAAGCATGGCCGAGTGCAGGACGAAACCTGGGAGCGGGAGACCGACGTACATGCTCAGTGGCCGGAGTTGTTCATGGTTATATCTTCGCCACCCTTGGAAGGGAAATTCCGGGACGAATTGTTATAAGGGGGGAAGTTTGTAAGAACACGGTTCTTAGTTTTGAGGTACGGGCTTCTTCCTTTTCATTTTCCTTAAGTGTTTTTGAGAAAATATGGAAAATGGGGAAAACCCCTAAATTTTGGAACTACATGTCGTGTACTTTTCCACACACCGTGTACTTTTGGTTGTGTTGGGATGAGTATACGGGGCGTGTAGCCATATCGGCGACGAGGGTTGTATGAACCAACTACATTCCATGTAGTGGTACTTACACACCATGTAGTTAGTCGGCAGGCCAAAAGAGTAAGGTGGTGGAGTAGCTGCCAGCTAGGTGAAAGTACACACTGTGTACTTGGGAGTACATGTCGTGTACTCATGTTGATGAATGAACAGTGTGGCGGTGCCACCAAATGAACAGTTAAATGAAAGAAGTACACACCGTGTACTTAGAAGTACACGCCGTGTACTTTGTTTTTTCGGCTTAAAACAGACAATAGCCTCCCCATTTGGTAGAGGAGACACTTGAGCTGATTTGGAGCCAAAGGAGGAAGCCAGACCTTTGAAGATCCACCTGGTGTTCGTCTAGAATCGGTTTCCACCTCGGACGATCCTGTTGGAACTGCACGGGTAAGGGATTCCACCTCCTTGGATAGTTCTTACCAATTGTTATTCTAACAGGAGTTATTTACGTTTGAATGGGTTTTGTTCTTCGTCAGATATACGCCTTTCTTGGGCGTTTCTAGAGTCGGCATTCAGGTATAACGTTCGTTGGCATATAAGGTAGGTGGATTTGTGTTTATTTTATATCTGTCGTGAGTTTTTGTGCATTTTCGTGCCACGAACCCATGTTGGGGTGTCGTGTGGATGAGGTCGTTGCTATATTTAACGCCTAGAATTTCATAGGAAATTAAATTGTGATAATAAAATTCTGATTGGGATCGTGTCTTGGATCCGGAACCACCCCGGGGGATGTGTTCCACTATTTAGCCATTTGGCCAGGATACCCGAGGGTATGCCTTTAATGTAGTAATTGTATAATTGCCTTGAGAGGAATTTCTTGTTTACTGCATTTTGATATGTTGGGCATGGCCCGGTTACCTGTTTATCCTGAGGGCATTGTTGTGATTAGCCTGTGGGCAGTGCACTGTTTAGCTTGAGGGCTGTAGTTACTTTGGCCTGAGGGAAACTTCTTCCGTGCCTGAGGGAAATAGACTCTCTGCCTGAGGGAGACACTACCTACGCCTGAGGGAAAATTCTATTATGCTTGAGGGCGGATTCTTGTGTTGGACACTCCTTACCTGAGGGTGGGGGTTTACTTGTCTGAGGATGTGGACTGTTTACATATAAATATACTGTGGTGGTTTCTAATATTTAATGGATTAAATGAATAATAAAACGGCAATATAACTGGTAATTAGTTACTTTTGAGTACTACTTAATTTATTGCATTTTACTACTGCACACTATCATTGCATGCTTACATGCAGTTGGGCACGAGCCTTTGGTGGGTGCCTACTGAGATATATTTCTCACACCCTGTTTGGGTCACGCTTTTCAGCCCAAAAAAATTACGTTGTTGCAGGTGTAGATAGGGGCAAGAGTCCCTATACAAGAACTTGACTGTTGCTGAGGAGTAGGAGGGCATGAGACCGAGCCTAGTCTCGTGATGTCGCTGCCAGCTGTTTGCTTTGTTTTGTTGTACTCTGCTTTTGGTTGTACTACATTGATGTATAACATGTTCTGGCTATTTCCTTAGAACATGAGACATGTAGCATCATCATTTATATACTGTTGGTTATATCCACTACTGTTGTTTATTAAATTCTTGTATGGTTTATTTCATTCCACTGCGCTACACTTTTACAAATGAGGGTATAGTTTCCCCACTATCAGACCTGGGCCCTCGCTGCTAGTCGATAGCCTCTTGCGTTTGGGGAAATGTGCTTGAGGTCACGTGGAAAACCGGGTTTGGGGCACCCGTTGAGTGGCACCCGGGTCTGGGACGATACAATATAATAAAACCACCTTGTGTTGTCCCAAAGAATCCCATGTAACTGATCCTGATGTAAAATAGTAAACTTTTTAATACTTCCATTTCTATCCATATGACTCACCCTTTCTACCCCTACTCCAACATAAGCTCCAGTAAGACTTGTCTTCCCAGATTAGTCTACCTTAGCCCTAACCACTTTATCAATAACCTTATAAATGATCGGAGACACATGAGAATAAACATAAATTGGATATTAGGATTCATAATTGTCTCAAACCATTTTTCCTTTAGGTAGTAATTAGTGAAATGTTTTAGATATGGATAAACTAACTCAACATCATAGAATGGTCTCCTGGATTCAACGTCACAAACTCTTAAGCCTTCGCCACACACAACATTTAAAAATAGAACTATTGATTTAAGGCCTTCAAAAAAGTGGTAAGAGTGAGGTCCTTTTGTAATGTATCCTTCATGATAGAATCCCACCACTTTCTGTCAGGTCCTTCAGGCATATAAGTAGAAAACCACATTATAGATTTATCTAGAGTTTTCAAAAATTGTAAAATCTTTTATATTCTCTCAATCCATTCCCCTATTTCTTGGGTACCTTTTATCACCCTGTAATATTGGTGGATTTTTTTTCAGAAACTCCAAATCATAATCCACTATCGATTCCCATTTTCAATCACCTTCTTTATCCAAGGATTGAATTTTCTATATTTCTATTTTTACTAAAGAAAGGGAGACTAGAGGGTGTTCCTATGGAAAAATATATATAGATTCTTCATTATAACTCAAATAGATCCATCAATAATGAATTTTATATTATACAAAATAGAAAACACGTAATTAGCATACATATACATCTCTGAATCAAAATATGAACTTTAAGAATCTATATTGAAGACATAAAAACCCAATAGATAAACATGAAAAGGTTCATCTAAAAAAACACATAACCAATCTCAAAATATTGAATTAAATCCCTAACCACCCATGGTAAATTGAAGTCAGATATGAAAGAGAGATATATAATCACCCTTCCATAATTACCACCTAATTTTTCAGGTTCCTAAATAATATTTTTGTGGATCATTGAGCCACTGATAAATGGGTTGAATTAGTGGTTGTGTTTTTACAACTTTCAAACTTTATAGCATTTATCCCCTAAAACTTATTGAAGTTACTCCCCTTATAAAATTTTATAAAAAAACCCATAAGCATACAAATATGACAAAAGTAAATAAGGAATAAGTGATTTACAATGTATTCCCTTGATGTGAGAATCTAAATACTTACCATGGACACTCTAGTGGGTCTATTAAAATTAAATATTAGAAATAAGTGAATTCAAAATTGATTCAAATCCCATTAGAATTATTTTATTTCTAAATAGGAAGGATTATACTGACTCATTTCATTCTATAAGTTTTCTTTAGAACTAATCCACAAAAAAATTATAATAAATTTTAAATTATACTCTATAAACATTATTTTATAAAAAAAAATTGATTCATATGTCTGGAAATGTTTGTCTGGTGTGCCTGCCTTCATATGGTAAACTACATTTCATAAAACTCATTGAACCTACACTTATTAATCAAAATTTTGTTCTATCCAATTTAAGAAAATAATTATTCTTAAAAATCTACTTTTAATATTCATTCAATTTATCATTATATAATCAAAACTAAAACACTCATTTATTCTGTTATTGAACTCTATGTATGGTACTTTTCATCATCATGGATGTAATTCGGTTGAAAATCACTTATGACACAAACTCTACATAATTTTGACTTTTTATATGGGTGAATAATGTTTTTACATTTCACTTTCCACCTTGATGTATAGGTTCTCTTAGAATATAAAAGTTTGTAAAGTGAATTCGTTTTCCTGCTTAAAAAATTTAAAAAGCAAATTTCTTGCATATTATAATTTTGATGGACTCTTCTCAACTTTTCTAGAGTCTTAATTAATCTTACTAAAACTTTATGAAAGCTAATTTACCTTCATTAATTTATGTTTCATTAAATTCAATTGTTAAGGAATTCCAGAAAAATAATAAACAGATTGAAATAAAAATATCAGTAAGGACATATTTTTTTAATTTCATGGTTTAATGAAAAGATATGGTTTCTCTATCTGGTGGATGTTTTTCTCTTACAATATTAAGAAAATAATTCATCTGGTGAATTTTTTTTGGTCATATTCCTTTCCTAAAACTACATAGGAAACAAAATTTCTAAAAATTTCACCCGGTGTCATCATGAATGTTTTTATGTTGTCTTTATTTAAAATCCTTAGTTTAGTTCTTAATTGTTTGTTCATTCTTATTCATCTTTTCTTCAATGGGTAATCTTCATATTAATTTTTTTTTACAACTGATCAGCATTTCTCCATCTAGCCTGTAAACACCCAGACCCTAGTTTCTTGGGTTCGGTGCTAAAACATGTTGTGTAATTTTTTTATAAAAGAAAAAAAATAATTACACACACATTACATAATCATGGACATTTTTTGCCTAGGTTTTGGAGAATTAGATACAATTATTACATTTTAACAAAACTATACTAAATTTAAATAAGTAAACAAAAGAATATTTTGTGCACTACCTCCTTATATAAAAATATATCACTGATAAATCTATTAAACCATTAAAAATGAATTTAACAGAAAGGGTGAGAATTTAAAATACCCAGTAAGGGGTTTTAAGATAATTAGTAAATTATTTTAAAACATTTCATCAAATTGAACATAAATATTTAAAATTATATTTTCATAATGTTTTAATCTAAATAAATAAATTTAGAAAACCAATAATTTCTCAAAATAATTATAATTGAAAATATCATTGGTATTTCTCCATTAAAAACAGTAATTTTAAGTGGGTAATTAATGATAATTGGAAAGACATACTAAAAACAATAAGGACACAAGTAAAAAATCATATTGAACAATGTTCCCTTAATACTTATGGGTTCACTCCCCATAACATCACATTACATACTAATACCAATTTTTTTTAAAAACTTTCACTAGACCTACCTTTCTCAATCCTAGCACCAAACACTTCAAAAATACGTACATAATACCATTTTATTTAAAATAAAATATCATTTCTTACCCCATGTCATCAGTATATTCTTGAGAGTTTCTAAAACATTTTTAGGATAATCCCATTCATCAAATAACTGCCATTATTTATCAGTCATAAATAAAATGGAAAAATAATTAATTGCACACTTGTTCTAAATAATTACACGTGATTACATTTATAATTTTTATGATGGACATAAATAATTATGAATGAAATACTGAGGGGATTAGATACAATTTTTTACAAGAAATAATAGATTGTTTTGGATTAGCACATAAAATGATAATAACTATAATTTATAAACAAAATATACACATAAAATGTAAACCATAAAATGATAAACTTAGAACGATTTTAAAAAATTTCACATAGAATTGAATATAAGAGTCTAATCCATTTTATTTCTTAAAATAATATTATATACATATATATTTATATACATGTTTATTTATATAAACCATTTCACATAAAATGACATAATGAAAATATAATCAAACACTTTGGTAAAATAAAAGACCCCCTTTCAAAACATAGACTTTAAAACAAAAACCAACAACTTATAAATTCTAGAAAAAAAGTTTTATAGATAGATATCAATATATATATATATATATTTTTATGTGTGTGTGTATCTTTGTAAATAACATAATATTTCTAAAATAAAATAATCCCTTACAACAAGTAAGCTTTAGAAAAAAATTAAACCATAAACCCTTATCTTATATTTTCGGAAAATATATAATCATATATGTATAAATTTATATACACATATCTATAAACATATATATATATATATAATCTCTATATATATATAATATTTTTAAAATGTAGACACTTTGATAAAATAAAATAAACACTTACATTTTTAGTTTTAAAAAAATACATAAAATAGATAGAAACAAATACTAAAACATACATAAGAATAAATAAGTATATATATATATATTCTAATAAACTAAAAATAATTTTATCCCTTAGAAAATAAATTTTTAAAAAATGAATTCCTTACATGGTTTGGATGAATCTTGGGACTAGAGTTTGAGCAGAACCACAAGGAGAACTTGAGAGGTTGAGAATCAGGTCTTTCAAAATGTATGTAAGAGTGTTTAAATAATACTTGTTTTGTTAAATAATTTTACCCCATTTTGATAAATTGTCCATGGGTTTTGGACCCATTAGGCCAATTTTCTCGAATCAACAAAATATATATTTTATGAGACTCATTTTGATTTTATCAGAATCAATCATTCAGAAATTGTTTGATTTAAAGGTAAAATAAAAATATAAAAGTATGGATTCCTTCAGAATATGATGTAGATGAGAATAGAGTCTAGGGATTTGATTTTATTTTATAAAATTTTATTATGTCATTTTTAGAATAAGATGAGTCTATGATAGGACATAAGAGATGTTGACTTTAATGATAGATATAAAAATGGAGCACAGTTGTTTGAGGACTCCACTATCTGAAGTTGAGGTAAGGGTAGGCAAGGAAGATGCTCAAAAAATTGATGAAGGGTTGAAATCAAATTTGAGAAAGTCATATGGAGTAAAAAATACCTAATATTTAACGAAGGAGGGAAAAATCATCATCTGGCCTATGGTGTGATGAAGACTGGTGCAACACAAATGGGTTTAACAAGGGAGAAAGGGGAATGACCCAATTGAAATGAGAGAAAATCAGATGGCTAGAAAGGGTGATCATGGTTGGGTTGAGTAGGGAAAGGAATGGACGTTCGGGATAAATCATGGATATATTGAACAGTATAGATTCACTTACTCGTATCCCACATCAAAACCAACTAGTTTCGAGTGATTCCATATAAAGTATACACTACTTCCTTTGTTTGAAAACATAATCACACACACATGGATCCTTATACACGGGATCCAGCCCCAGGCCTTGGCCTAACCCATACATGTTGACCGGTACCAGGTCCACTAAATCAAAATTTAAAACTAGCCCTCCTATACACATTTTGGTCTACATTTCATGAGTGGATTTATGTTGTGCCCCCACTAGACATTGAGGGCTTGGATTTACTGGCTACTATCTATTTTGGAAGGAAAATTGATTTTTTTTCAAAACATATAACCTAAATAAGTTTTATGACCTTATATAGATTAATTACATTATTTAAAAATTAATTTTGTTCTTCTTATTGGAATTATAAAATTATATTTATCAAATATAAGGTTATAATTTAAAATTATTAATTAAATAAATCAAACATCATTAATTTTATTATTTTTAATTATTATTTTAAATTCATTTTAGATTTTCAAAACATCGAACAATAAAATTAAAGAAATACCCAATGGTCAAAACCATCAATGGCCGCTAAAAATAAATTCCAATAGTATTTTTAAATTTTTATTATAAAATGCATAAATACATGTCTAAGGAATTTCCAAAACATCGAAAATTATTTCTTCCTTACAAGAATGGTGCTATAAATCTCTCTGAATCATAGTGTTTTTACTATACATCTCACCATAAACATTTTAATTATAGAAAATTCATAGGATATCGACTACACATTTGGTATACTTGTTTTACTCAGTGGTGTTATGGTTACGCTGTTGGGTCTTGTAATGAGTTTTTAGGAGTAGTTGGGGTATTTTCCATGTAATGATGTAATGTTTCATTGTTTTATTAATGGAATTATTTCTCATTTGTTTTTATTTTCTTGTACTTATTTTGTTTAATAACATTTTTTTGCATCTAAATAATAAAAAATTTAACCAAGATGTTATTAAACCAATTACAATATTGGTTTGAGGCATTACATTATTCCAACCATAACAGAATTATTCCCTCACATTTTGTTGGTACACATATTCCCACAATTTTATTCCTTTAGACTTCAATATTGTTGCTCCTAAAAAACAACTTAAATGTTATTAATTATCAAATTTAAATTATATCTTTTAATTCATAACTTCACCAATTCCACAAGTCTCTGTTGTCTTGATTCCCAATGTAGTTCTATGTTCTTCAAATTATTTTTTTCAAACACAACAAAAGACACTAGAGTCAAACTCATGTGTACAGTGATTGGATCTTAGGTAAATGCACAAGAGATGAAAATCATGGAGACATAAAAATGGAATCAATTTCTTTAAACCAACTAAACTACCTTGTTTTGTAAAATTTTAAAAACATAAAGTATCCCATATGAACTGAAGTTTAAGAATTGATTCAAAAAAGATGTGCAGAGGTCACCATCTTCAATAAATTCTTAGAATTTCCTTAAAGACTACATTTTTTTAGAAGGGGTAAAAAAATTTAAGATACCCTCAAAGTAATTTCCTCGGCATTCATAAAATGAAATTTGTGCATGCACTATGATAAAATAAATGAAACCCAACCCTCGGAAGAATCAGAGTATACTATGATTGTTGGATATTTGATAAAGGTGTTTACTTGATAAATGAAGATTTCTAAAATGGTTGAACATGTCCAAAAAGGATATTAAAATTATATTTTCAAGTATCTCACCTGGAAGGGACAAAATACTATTTGTGGATCATCTTAATTCCATTTGAAAATATCAAGGAAATGAATTTTTATAAGTGAGGTATGCTTAAAAAATTATTTTTTCTAATTTTGAAAATTTATCTAGATCATTCCTCTAATACCAATTGTAAAGACCCAAACCCAGATATCCTGGGGACAGTGAAAATGTTGTGTAATTTTATTTAAAACCAATGTAAAAAATACACACCACATTACATAATCGAGGACCTTTTCTGGTCTAGGTTCTGGATAATTAGTTACAAATATTACATTTTAAAAAAACTGTACAAAATGGAAAGAAGTAAGAAAAATAACATTTAGTGTGCTACCTCCAAATAAAAAAATACATCACTAATAAATATACTAATACTGGAAAATAGAATATAACACATAGGGTGAGCATTTAAAATGCCCAGTCTGGGGTTTAAAACCAATTAATAAATTATTTTAAAACATTTCCTCAAAATGCACATACATATTTAAAATTATAATTCTATAATGTTGGGATCTAAATAAATAAATTTAGAAACCCATTATTTTATCAAAATAATTATAATTGATAAGATCATTGGGATTTCTTGATTGAATATAAGAATTTTTGGTGATTCATTTATATTACTTGGAATACGATAATAAAAACCATAAGACCACTAGTAATAACTCATATGGAATAATTTTACCTTAAGACTTACGAGTTCACTCCCCAAAATGTTACATAGAATACTAGTGAAATTTTTTTGAAAATACTTTCATTGGACCATCCATTCTCAATCCTAACCCAAAACACTTCAAAAATGAAATCATAATATAATTTTCTTTAAACTAAAATATCCTATCTTATCACATGTCATGAGAATATTCTAGAGAGTTTCTAAACTAATTTTTTGGATAATTCCATGCATTAAATTATTATCATTAATTATAAATCATAAATAAAATGGATAAATAATTAAATGCATACTTATTCAAAAAAATACATGGGATGTCAATTATAATTTAGAAAATGTCCATACCTAATTACGCATGAAATACCAAGGGGTAGAGATACAATTTTTCACATGAAATAATGGATTGTTTTAGATTAGTACATAAAATTAAAATAACATTCATTTATAAACAAAAAATACACATGAAATATAAACCAAAAAATGATAAATTAAGAACAATTTTCAACTTTTGCATATATAATTTAAAATGAGAGTCTATTATTGTATATTTATTAAAAAAAATTTGATAAACACACACACACACAGATATATATATATATAAACCATTATACTTAAAATGATATAATGAAAATATAATCAAACCCTTTGTTAAAAAGAAATGATCCACTTTCAAAACATTGACCGTAAAATAAAAACCCATAACTTATAAATTCTGAGAAAAAAACATACAGTTTTATAGATAGATATCAATACATATATATATACACACATATATATGTATATATCTTTGGAAACAACATAATCTTATAAAAATAAAATAAACCCTTACAACCCGTAATATTTAGAAATAAAATTTAAATAATAAACCCTTATCTTATATTTTCTGAAAATGGATAATCATATATATATTTATAACTCCTTGTAAAATAAATATTGTTTTATAAAATAAAATAAAGCCTAATATTTTTAGTTTTAAAAAATTTAAAAAATAGATAGCAAAAAATAATAAAACATACAAAAGTATAAATCAGTATATATATATATATATCCTTATAAATTGAAAACAATTTTATCCATTGGAAAATAAATTTGAAAATAACACATCTATTATATGGTTTGGAGGAATTGTGGGACTGAATCTTGAATAAAAAGGGAATGAAAACATGGGTGGTTGAGAACCAGATGTTTCAAAATGTGGGTAAGATCATTTAAATAAAACATTGTTTGTTAATTAATTTTACTCCTTTTTGAAAAATTTCCTTTGGATTTTTAAACCGATTAGGCCAATTTGATTGTATAAATATAATGTATGTTTTATGCGACTTGTTTTGATTTTATCACACTCAATCATATGGATTTTAGTTGGTTAAAAGATAAAATAAAAATATAAAAGTGTGGATTCCTTTAGAAGACGATGTAGATGAAAATAAAGTCAATGGATTTTATTTTTGTTTTATACAAATTCATCATGTTGTTTTCAGAAGAAGATGAGATTTTGATGGTCCATAGAAGTTAGTAACTTTAACAGTGGAAAGAAAAATTAAGCACAGTGGGTTAGGCACTCTTCTATCTGATATTGTGGGAAGGGTAGGTGGGGAAGATGCTCAGAAAAGGGATAGAGGTTTGAGATCATTTCTGAAAAAATTAAACTATCTAAAAAAATGACCTAATGTTTAACAGATGATGAAAAACGAACGGGTGGTAGAAATATAGTGCGATGTGTAATAGTGAATTGCAAATGGGTTGAACGAGGTAGAAATTGGAACAAACCAGATAAATTGAGACAAAATTGGATGGTTGGAAATGTTGAGCATGGTTTGGTCAAGTAAGGAAATAATGGATGGATAGGATGAAGCATGGCTAGATCAGATTGTCCAAATCTAGTTTCATTTATCCTATATCAAAAATAACTATTTTCTAGCGATGAAATATAAGGATGGATGTTGTTGCCTCAGTTCGAAATCACAAGCACACACACTGGGATGATTATACATGGGATCCGACCCAAAGCCTTAGCCTAACACATACATGTGAACTAATACCTGATCAACTTATTCCATGTATGAATCTTTTCCCACATATACATGGGGTAACCTATATTGCTCGAGTGGGTTTGTGTTGTCCCCCACTAGACCATGAGGTATTAGGCCTACTGGCTGCTCTCAATTGTGGTGGGAACTTAGTAAAATCTTTTCTAAACATATAACCAAAATCATTAAATTTTTTTGATCATATATTGATCAATTAAATTATTAAAAAAAATTAATTCTGTTATTCCTATTCAAATTATAAAATTATATTTATCAAATCTAAGGTTGTAATTTCAAATTATTAAATAAATTATTACATGTCATTAAAATTATTATTTTTAAATAATATTATAAATTAATTGTATATTTTCAAAATATACAGTGATAAAATTAAAGGAAGACCCAAAGGTTAAAAATGTCAATGGTTACTAAAAATAAATTCCAATGACTATTTTTACAAAGGTCAGATAAATCATATAAATACATGTCTAAGGAATTTCCAAAACATAAAAAATTATTTATTACTTACAGGAATTGTGTTTTACATCTCTATGACTCTTAGTGTTCTTGTTATAATACTCGCCATTAATTTTTTTAGTTATGGAAAATTTTTAGGATTTCAACTACACATTTGTTCTACTTGTTTTACATGGTGGTGTTTCGGTTATTCTAATGAGTCTTGTAATGATTTTTCTTGATTAGTTGGGGTCTTTTGTCCCATAATGATGTAATATATCAGTTTTTAAATAATGGAATTTTTTCTTGTATTTTTTATCTTCATAAACGTATCTGATTTAATAACATTTTATGAATCTAAATAGAATCAAAATTAACAAATATGTTATTAAAAAAAATTCAATATTGGTTCGAGGCATTACATTCTTCCCCCTTAATAGAATTGTTCCCTAAAAATTCGTTGGTACACATATTCCCACAAGTTTATTCCTTCATACTTCAATCTTGATGTTCAAACAGAAACAAGTTAATTGTTATTATTATCAAATATAAATTATAATATTTAATACATACCTTCACCAGTTCCACAAGTGTTGGTGATTCTCTATTTTATGTTCTTCAATTTCTTTTGTCCAAAAACTACTCAAAAAACTAATTTCAAACTCATGTATACAACCATTGGATATTAGGTAATATTCATTATAGATGAAAATCTTAGAGTCATCAGAAATGAATTGATTTTTATAAAAAAAACCTAAATACCTTCTTTTCTAAAATTTCTAAAATCATAAAGTATCTCATACGAATTGAAGATCAAAACATGATATAGATAATCTACGTGGAGGTCGCCCTATTCAGCAGCTTCTTATAAATTCTTCAAATATTGAATCTTTTCAAATAGGGTAAAACATTTGAACAGAACCTCAAAATATTTTCTTCTATGTGCATAAAATTAATGTTTTTCATGAACTATGATAAAATAAATGAATCCCATTTCTTGGAATAATTATAGTATACTGAGAGTGTTGGATATTTGATAAAGGTGATTTCATGATAAATGAAGATTTTTTAATGGTTCAAACACATCCGAACATGATTTTAACATTACCTTTACATGTATCTCGGCTAGAAGGGAAAAAATATTAGTTTTGATACTATTCATTCCATCTGAAAAATATCACAGAAAATAATTTTAATATGGGAGGTTTGATTAAATTTATTTATTTATTTTAATTTTCCAAAATTATCGTGACTGTTACTCTGATAAAAATTGTAAAAACACAGACCCCAGTATCTCAGGGTCAGTGAGAAAATATGTTGTGTAAATTTTCAAATAAAAGTAACTAAATAATTACATAGGACGTTACATAATCTAGGGACTTTTATAGTCCAGGTTTTAGATAATTAGATACAAATATTACATTTTAAAAAACTATAAAAAGTAGAAATAATTAAAAAATAATAATATTTAGTGTGATGCCTCTACATAGAAAAGTAAATCCCTGATAAATATAATAAACTTATAAAAATAAATTTAAAACATAGGGTGAGCATTTAAAATGCTCAATAATTGGTTTTAAAAAATTTATAAATTCTTTTAAAACATTTACTCAGAATAAAATGCATATTTAAAAGTAGATTTTCATAATGTTTAAATCTAAATAAATAAATTTATAAAATCAATAATTTCTCATCATAATTATAATTCAAAATATCCTTTGGATTTCTCCATTGAAAATAATAATTTTTTAAGGTTAATTTATGATACTTTGAAGACTATAATAAAAAACCATAAGGCCTCTAGTAATAAATCATATAGAACAATGGTCCCTTAAGATCTATGGGTTCACTCCGCATAACATTGCATAACATAATAGTTCCAATTTTTTGAAAATACTTTCACTAGACTAACCTTTATCAATAAAAACCCAACAAATTTTAAAAATACATACATAATATCATTTTATTTAATATAAAATTAACTTTCTTATCACATTTCATTAGAATATTTTTGAGAGTTTCTAAAATAATTTTTCAGAGAATACCATTTGTGAAATAACTGTATTTTTTATCAATCATTAATAGAATTGATAAAGAATTAATTTCATTCTTGTTTTAAAGAAATACATGAGAATTCATTTATAATTTGATGATGGACATACCTAATTATGCACGAAATATTTAGGGGTGTAGATACAATATTTCACATGAAATAATAGATTGTTTTTTATTAGCACATAAAATGATAATAGCTATTATTTATAAATAAAATCTAAACATAAAATATAAAAAATAAAATTATAAACTAAGAACAATTTAAAATCATTGAATATAGAATGAAAATGAGATTCTAATCCCTTTTATTTTTTAAAATGATTATATATATATATATATATAAACCATTATACATGAAATGATAGAATGAAAATATAATCAAAACCTTTTGTATAAATAAATGATACCCTTTCAAAACATAGACTTTAAAACAAAAAACCATAACATATAAATTCTGAAAAAATATGAAAGTTTTATAGATATATATCAATACACACAGATATATATATATATATATATATTTAAACATCATAATCTATTTAAAAGGAAATAAACCCTTACAACCTATAAGCTTTAGAAATAAAATTTAAATCAAAAACCCTTATCTTATATTTTCTAAAAATAGATAATAATATATTTATAAATATATCTACACATATATATACACATATATATGTAATAAAAACACACAACCCCCCCCCCCCCCCCATATATATATATGTACATCCTTGTAAAATGGAGATAGTTTGACAAAATAAAATAAACCCATATGTTTTTTGTTTTGAAATATATATAAAATAGATAGAAACAAGTATTGAAACATACATAAGTGTACATAATAATATATATATATATCCTTATAAATTGAAAATAATTTTATCCCTTAGAAAAATAAATTTGAAAATATTAAACGTCTTGCATTGTTTGGATGAATCGAGGGACTAAAGTCGAGAAGAACGAGAAAGAGAACATGGGAGGTGATGAATCAAGTGTTTCAAAATGTGTGTAAGGGGGTTTAAATAAAAAAATTTGGTTAAATAATATTACCCCATTTGAAAAATTGTCCATAGGTTTTTGACCCATTATTCCAATTTGTTCGAACCAACATAATATATATATTATGCGACTCTTTTTGATTTTATCATACTAAATCATTTGGATTTTAGTTTCTTTCAAGGTAAAATAAAAATATAAAATTGTAGATTCATTTGGAAGCTGATGTAGATGAAAATAGAATCAATTTATACCATTTTATATTATACAATTTGACCATGACATTTTTAGAAGATGATGAGCATGTGATAGAGCGTAGGAGATGGTGACTTTGACAGTGGAAAGAAAAATAGTGCACAGTGGGTTGAGGGCTCCATTTTCCAATGTCAAGGGAAGGGTAGGTGAGGAAGATGCCAAAAAATGGATGTATGGTTTAGATCATATCTTATCAAATTGAACAGTCTAAAAAATAACTAAT
The DNA here is from genome assembly GCA_963277665.1 of Viscum album. Taxonomy (NCBI): domain Eukaryota; kingdom Viridiplantae; phylum Streptophyta; class Magnoliopsida; order Santalales; family Viscaceae; genus Viscum; species Viscum album. The sequence continues at coordinate 529,799,979 of OY728159.1, read as the reverse complement.
GTTTAAAGGAGGAGGAAAAAGAAACCAACAACTGACATATGTTGCGATGCGAACTGGTGTAGTGAAAATGGGTTCAATGAGGGAGAAAGGGTAATGGACCAGAAGAACTGAGAAAAAACTAGATGGCTGCAGAGGGTTAGTACAACTGGTTTAATAAGGGAAAATAATGGATGGTCGGGATTAAGCATGGCTAGATCGGACAGTCCAGATCCACTTCTATATATCCCACATTGAAACCAACTCGTTTCAGGTGATGCCATATGAGGATGTATGCTGCTACATTTGTTTGGAAATAAAATAAAACACACAGGGACCCTTATACACAATATCCTACCCCGAGGATTGGCCAAACCCATACATGTGGACCGATACTCATTCCACTTATGCTCTGTTTGAAACATGGCCCAACTATACATGTTTTGGCTTATGCTTCTCAAGTGGGTTTGTTTGGTGCCCCCATTGGACCTTTAGGGATTGGCCTTACTGGCTGCTCTCGGTTATGGTAGGAATTTATAAAAAAAAAATTCTAAATATATAACCAAAATCATTTATTTTTTCAATTCATTATATAGATTAATTAGATTATTATAAAAATAATTTTGTTATCCTTATTGGAATTAAAAAATTATATTTGTCAAATATAAGGTTATAATATCAAATTACTAATTAAAACATTACATATCAATAATTTTGTTATTTTTAAATATTATTTTAAATTTATATTATATTTTTATAACATCCAACAACAAAATTAAAGGAAACCCCAATGGTTAAAAACAGAAATGGTCATTAAAAATAAATTCCAATGGCCATTTTTACAATGGTCACATAAACCGTATAAATACTTTTCTAAGGAATTTACAAAATATCAAAAACTATTTCGTGATTACGTGAATTGTGCTCCACATCACTCTGAATCAGAGGGTACTTGTAATATTTCTCTTCATTACCTTATTAATTATAGAAAATTTGGAGGATATCAACTACAAATTTGGTAGAATTAGTTTCTCAGAGGTGCTCCCATTTTTCTTCTTGGTCTTATAATGAGTTTTTTAATGTTTTGGGGTCATTTTCTACATATTGATGTAATGTATCAGTGTTTTTTTAATTGAAGTATTTATCATATGTTTTTCTTTTCAGGAACTTATATGGTTTAATAACATTTGTTTTCATCTAAATAATAAAAAAATTAAGAAATATGTTATTAAAACAATTAAAATATTATTTCAGGGTGTTATATAGATTATTTACCTCATCATACTCTTTAAGTACCACTTTCTTAGAAATTTACATCTAATATTCTTCCTTTAGCAGTGTACTTCATAACATCCCAACATCATGCTTCATACAGGTTTCTCAAAAAAACATTTCCATTTGAAAACATCATAAAAATTTTCTATTTGAAAAATATAATCCCTTGATAATGGTTGACTATATTGTTGCAACTTTTAAAAACTTCAGTTACATGAAACATCACCCTCCCAATTTATGGGATTCAACTCTTTTACTACCACTTGAAACATAAAAATTATCCCCATTTCTGGTTCTCTAAAAAATTTATTCAATTGTGTTAAAACTCAATATTTTTGAAATTCCTACAAAATATACTGCTCCCACTTAGTATTTGGTTCTGAATTTTTAAAATCACACAATCTTAGAAACAAACACTTCTCTTATTTTTTATCTAGTTTGTTCAATAATAACTATTTGTCTGGAATGTTTATCCAAGAAACTTATATGTATTCCCATTGTATAAAATTAATCTTATATCATGAGATTCTTCATGATGTTGGAAAATTTTAATGATCAGAGTTGATTCATCTTACTTTGTTATAATGTTATTAAAAAAATTAAATGTAACATTTTTAACATTCCAAAAACTCCATAATAAACATTCCCACCTGAATTTCCGAAACATTTTTAACAAAAACACTTATCAAAAGTAATTTGTAAATAAATACAAAACATTATTTTGAAAACCTAACAAATATATTCAAAATCATCAATTTCATTTATTGACAACATTATGTTAACAACATTGAACACTTATCATTTTTCATCACTCGGATTTTCCACAACTCATTTTTGTAACGACTAGAATTTTTTTAATTTTACCAGAATATATCCTTTATCAAAGAGAATGCATGAGAACCATATTACTCGATAAAAAAATTAAGTAACTTCATCCCTTAATGAAAAGTAATTTTTTTTCATGTTAAGATAAAATCCATGTCACTTTTCATCTCTCCCTTTGTTATATATTGTAAACTCTCAATTTTTCACTCTCCCCCTTTATTCCCCTTTTTATAATAACTAAATAATCATATTCATTATAAAAATTCATGTAAAAACATTATACAAAGTTTTTAATTCTCTCCCCGTTTTCAACATAATTTAATGCACAGTTGGGTATTATCTTAAAAAATTTTAATAAGTATTATTGGTGATTTAATGTGAAGCTTCAACCTTAGTTCTGCAAATATTTCTTCTAACCTGGATTTGGTGAAAACATCATCAATTTGTTAACTCATTGAAATATATTCCAAAATAACATCTCCACTAGAAAAAACTATCTTTTATTAAGTGATATTTTATATCAATGTGTTTTTATCAAGAATGTTAGAAATTATTTTTTGAAACATCAATGAATCTTTTATTATCATAAAGAATCTTTAATGGTGTAGAAACTTCCACTGCCAAATCATCCAAGTGTATTTTCATCCAAATAATTTTTATGGAATCATGGTGTTGTAAATATACTTTTATTCCACTATACTCAAAGATACTAAACTGTGCTTCTTATAATTCCATCTCACACAATATTCATCCAAGAAAAATGGTTCTCCTAATGTTGATTTTATATCATTGTAATGTCTATCTAAATTAGCATCAAAATATCCCTGAATGTTTATAATTCTACATCTTTTGTAGAATATAATATAAGAATGTGTTCTTTTTATATACCTCAAACATATTTTTTTTATTATAAAATTTTATTAATCTGGTTCATTCTAATATCATACACACAAAGTAACAAAATTAACAATGTCAGGACATGAAGCTGTAAGATAGATAAAATATCTTATAAACTTTCATAAATCTTTATGATTAAATTTTTTCTCACATCATATTTACTCATATTTATCCCAGAAATAGTGAGAGTGAAAACTTCTTTGGAATATTTATTGAAAAACTTTTGTAAAAATTTACTGGTATGCTTCTCTTGGGATAGAAAAATATATCTTTCCCATTATTTCACATGTAAATCCAAAATAAAGTTTAATTCTATGAGCGTTGAAATTTTAAATTTATTATTAATATCCTCAAAAAAATCTTTAAAATAATTTTCTCTATATCCTAGAAAATTTGTTTCATCAACATAGACAATTCAATTAGGGTACCTGAGATCATCTCCTTCATATATAATTTTTGGTTGAATTTCCCTTTTGAAAAAAAATAAACTTTTCAAGAAACTATAATTTTTAGAGTATAAGGATCATGGTGCTTGATTAAACCCATAAAATTATTTCTTTAACATACATACCTTTCTCCCATATATATCTAGTAGGAACCCATAAGTATTCATAATATAAACTTCTTCTTAAATTTATCTAATTAAAAGGCTAACTTTACATCCATTTAATAATGTTTATAATGATGATGTTTATCCAATGATAATAACATTATAATAGTTTTTGATCTTGAAATGGGAGTACAATTTTTTTCAAAAACCTCACCATACAACTGTGAATAGCCTTTATAGAAAATTCATACTTTATTTCTTGAAACATCCGCTTGTTTATCCTGATTGTTTCTGAAAACCCATTTTTCCCAATAAGATTATTTCCTATAGACATGGAACAAGTTCCCATTTGTTGTTTTTTTTTCAATGTGACCCAACTCTTCATTCATATAATCCACCCATTCTTTGTGTTCAGCTACTTTTGAAACCAATTCTAGTTTAACCTATAAAATAAGTGATGTTTGATTCTCAAATCAAAACTATCATATAGTCTCAGCAAGATCTTTATGATTTCTAGTAATATTTTTAGATTCAACCTAATTCAATATATTATTAAATTTTAGAGATTTTATTCCCACTTCACTTTCCTTTTCACATAATCATTTTTAATCATTAGTCACCTACATTTGATAACTTTCATGTTTTCATTTTTAATTCCCATTGGAAGTATTTAGCTTATCTTACACAACATTATCAATAACATTTGTTAAGGTTGTATAATTTTCAAAAAAATTCACATCAAGGGAATCCATAAATATTAAATATTTTTTCCAATATTTATAACCTTTTATTATGAGTGAATATCCCAAGAAAATTTCAACCTTATATTTTTCATGAAAATTTCAAAGATGGGAATTTTGATCTATAGTAAACATGGACTTCCAAAAACCTAGAAATATTTCACTAATGGTTTTTTGTTATACCACATTTCATAGGAAGTTACATGGGATTCTAGCATTAGCAATCATTTTTCGGTACATGTAAAGTTGTATTAACTACTTCTCTATTGAAAAACATAGAAAGTTTTTGCTCATCCAGTATGATTCTTCCAATTTCTACATAACAACTATTTTTTCTAGTACTCTATTTTATTGAGGACTCTAAAAAGAAATATAAAATTTTTTAATTCCATGTTTATTTGTATATTATTCAACATCATTACATGTGTTCTCCTTTTCATTATTTGTTCTCTATTTTAGTATATAATCCCCCAACACTCTTTCTACATCTCTTCTAAAAATTTTGAACATTTCTATAGCATCTGATTCATTCTTCATAAACATAGTATCAAACATCCAAGTTAAATAATTAATAATAGTGATAAAGTATAAATACCCTTTCATTGATTGATGTCTCTTTAGCCTATATAAATCAGAGTGAATAATCTCAAGTGGTCTTGTAGACATAATTTCAACTTTATTATGGATTCTACAAATCATATTCGCTTTCTAAAACATTATACAAACATCATGTTAATTTCATTTAAGTGTTGAAAAGATCCTTACAACATCTAATTCCTATATTTTCTTTATACTTTTCTTGCCAAGATGCATGATCCTATGATAACAAAAAAAAATTCATCTTCAAAACTCTAATAACATGAATTATAGAGTTCTACAATCTAAAAGACTTTTTCACTAGTTCTTTCTCCCATGGTTACAACTTTACCATCTACTAAAAATATAATGAAAATATTTCCTACTTAATATTTCCTTACCATCATCACAAATGTTTCTCACACTAAGTATGTTATGTTTAATCCCATTGACATATAAATAATACTTCAATTTTTATATCTCAACTTCTAAGTCAGTTGTTCATATTCCTCTAGTTTTTAAGAAACAATATTTTCTGAAATAATTGATCCAAAATCATGATATTAATATATTTCAAGATTTTTAAATCTCATTTCATATGTAAAGAACAACCACTATAAATAATTTAATTTTTGTTCCTTTTTATTTATTTTAGATCTATATCAACAATAATGTATCTTTCTTTAATTTTCTTCTTTATATATAATTTTCCTTTCGTGAAAAAGAATAATTTTCTAAAATATTAGTCACAAATCCTTTATCAAAATGGCTGGATTACTCACATCCTCTAAAAACTTCCTCTAGGAAATAAAATCATTTTTTGTCAGAAATTTTTAAACATCTTGATATTTTTCTTATCCAACTTCCTATGGCTTAGGAAGGTCATTCAATTTTATTATAATATTGTTCAACCTAATTTCATACATACTTATAAGAAGAGACATGTTGTTATAAATATTATAATATTTTAATAAAAACACGCCATGGCACCAACTATATGAACTGAATCTCAATTTTCATCATAAATATGATATTACCTTGTTTTCAATTTACTGAGGTTCGTAATGTATTTTAGTTTTTGTTTCATCTAAAAATGTGGAAAATTTCTTATGGAGGTTGTTATCAATATTTCTAGATGTGGTAGAATTATTACACCCTTTCTCAACCTATTATTTTATAACATTTTAATTACCTCCTATAATGTTAGAAAAAACATATGACCCTTTATATTTAGTTGGTGAAGATTTCACCTGATTCTTTGAGTGAGATTTTCTTGCATCTTGATATGATTCATCATTCACCTTTGAAGAAATTTTTAAATTTTCATTTATATTTATTAGATTAATTTTAACCTCAAGTAGTTTGGATTGGGTTTTACAAACCTCATCATCATTAGCTTCAAGTTTCTTATAGAAATCATCCACAATATTTACTTGTTCAATAATATTTTATTTAAGGTTTATAGCCTCTGGAATATACTCACATTCATTTTTATGGACATATTTCATTCCTTCACTATTCTTCCTACTTTCTTTCTTCAAAATTATAATTTCTTTCTTGAGTTTTTTATTTCTCTCATGACATGCTACAAGTTTAAATCTAAATTGATGTTCTCTATAATATTCATTAACTCCTTCTTCTTCCTCTCTATTTGAGGGATATCCTTTTTTATCAACATTATCAAAGAAGCTTATGATTTTTTCTGAATATATGTATTTAAAATAATTTTATTTAGTATATTAATTATCAACATTCTTAATTAACAAAATGATTCTATTTAGGATGAAATTTTTTACCTCCATTATATTTCATATCATTCTTATAAGATTTTTTAAACTCCTTCAACTAAGGTTTATCTTCATAATGATCTTCATATTTACCAAATTTCTTCTTGGGGAAATTCATAGAAAATTTTCCAATTCATCTACAATCAAAAAATTTGATTATATGTTTTCCTTCATAATTTCTTCTACCAACATGTCCTTTTTTATAGATAATAGATAAGATAATTTCATTTATATCATAATCTTACTCATCATATAAAAAAGTAAGGTTAACTTTCTCATTATCCTATATTTTTATCTTTATCATAGCTTCAAAATTCAAATCATCCTTGATCTTCTTTTTGAGATCCATAAATTTCATCATTTCAAAAGAAATAATAAATTCATGTAATTAATTAAGTGATAAATCATATTTATCTTCTAAATATATGATTTTTGAATCAAACCTATCAGTTAATTTTCTCATGAGTTTCATGAAAATATTATAATCATCCAAGATATATCCAAATATATTGATAATGAAAACAACTTCATTAAGTCTAGTTAAGTATTCATTAATTTTTTATTATTATCTTATTCTAATATATTCAACTTATTTATATTTTTAACTTTTCCTCTTTCATTTTGGTGTTTCCATAAAATATACTTTTAATCTTTTCGAAAGTTTCCCAATATATTTTTAGACTTATAACCTTCATGACAACTTTTTCTAATAATGATATAATAGTATAATTTCTTGATTTCCCTTCAACCTCAATGGTTTTCTTATTAGATAAAGTTATAGGAGAATATTTCATAGCGGGTGTAAAACCATGTTTAACTACAACAATTACTTCAAAGCTAATAGAAATAAGATTAGGCATCGCTCAATTTTTCTATCCAATAAAATTTTTTCCATTAAATGTATGAATAGCTATACTATTAACCAATTTCATATTTATCATGGTAATGATTCATAAAGGGAACCTAGCCTATGAAACCAATTGATGTTCCTATGGATCATTGATACCCTGACAGGGGAGGGGTGAATCAGTGGTCATCTTGTCAAAAATTTATAACTTCATGAAATGTAAGGCCTATAAATTATTAGAGTAACATTCCTTGTTAACATTTATAAAAAAATAAAAAGCATGAAAATATGATAAATTAAATAGGGAACATAAGATTTATATGGTTTGTAATCATTATGATAACATATTTCCTTTCCATGTATACTACCATAGGTCCATGGAAATTTACTATTAGAAATAAATGAATTAGAGTTTGATACAACTCCTACTAGACTCTTTCTATCTCTTAACAAAAATAATTACCTAGAATCCTGTTAGTTTTTATGTTTTTCTTACAAAAATGAGTTATGATAAAAATTTTAAACTTTCTATATTCTACTATAGAAAAGTTCATCCATAAATTATGTATAATTATTATGTCTAGTAATGTATATCTAGTGTGCATGACTTAATCAAGTAAACTATGTCTGATGAACCACATTGGACCTGTGTTTCTTTTTATAACACGTGTTATGATTGATTTAACAAAACCATCGAACCACAAACTCTACTCATTATCTTTATTTGAATTCTCTATCTAGTATTATAAAATGAAACTCTATATTATTCTATTATTAAAGTATTTTCAATTATTTTTTCTTAGCTTTAAAGTAATTTAGTTTAAACAGACTCATGAAACCAACTCTTAAGTGTTTTAACTTTTTATAATAGGTGAAAAATGTATTTATATTTTACTTAACACACCTAATTATAAGTTCTATTATAATATAAAATAAATGAAAGAAAATTCATTTTCCCTCTCACTGAAATTCCAAAACCAAGTTTCAAACATATTAGGATTTCTTTGGAATCTTATAAAATTATCTAGAGTATTCTTGGATAATATTTAAAATTCATGAAATTGATATTACATTATTCAAACTTCATTAACTTAATATGTTAAGTAATATTAGAAATATAATAAAACAATTGAAAAAAATGGTTTTATTAAGAACATATTAGTGGGACTTATAAGGTTCTGTGAAAATATCTTGTTTCTCCATCCAGTGGAGGTTTTTTCAATAGAATCATAAATAGATCCTTCATGTGGTATGATGTTTTTTCAGACATCTTACTTAGATTAAACTACATGAGAAAAAACATACCTAAAAATTTCATCTTGTGACATCATGAATGTTTGTATGATGTCTTCATTTTAAATCAGTCATCCCATTCTTCTTTTTATAATCATTATTCCTTCGATTCTCTTTAACTGATTTTCTTCATAAGAAATGTTTGTCTAACTAATCACCATTTATCAATATGGTCACTTTACCTCAGTACAAACTTTATACACCACTTTCTCAAAGACATTCATCTAATGGATTTCATTTAAAAGTTCACTTCATAACTTCATAACATTGAACATAATACTTTTTTCTCACAAAACAATTTCCAAAATAAAACTTTATACAAACTGTCTATTTAGAAACTATGAGCCTTTAAAGATAGTTAACTATATTTTTTCAACTTCTAAAGAAATCAGTTACATGAAACTCCACCATCTCAATTTGTTGTCATCAAATATGGCATTACTGCTTGAAAATTCAACATTACATACATTTTTACTTCTCTAAACAATTTATACAATTTTTTAGAAACTTGAAATTTTGGAATTTACAATAATTTTAATTCTCCCAAGTCGCATTCTTTCTCATTTTCCGAAATTGGATAAAATCATCATCAAACACGTCTTCTCCTCCATCTGATTTTCTTTATCCAATCACAACCCTTTGTCTAGAATGTTTTTCCTAAAAAAATATTTGTTCACCTTGTATAAACATCATTTTGTATCATGTTATTATTCATGATGTTGTAAACTTTTAATGGTCTTCATAGCATAATCCTAATTTGTTTAAAAGTTCTTTAATAGATTCAAGGAAACATAATAAATTTATAGACACTCTATAATAAACATTTTCAACAAAAATTTTAAAACCAATTTCAAAATAATAATTAACAAAATGAAGTTGTTAACAAATACCATAATTTTTTTGGAATACATCACAAAGTATCATCACTAACTTCATTTTACCAACCACCCCCAAAAACATAAACCAACATTTTGATACCATTTTGTAATGAACCAACCTGGGTTAGCCTAAAAGGTCACCTAAGTAGGATCATCACAAGGCTTGAAGTGTATTCCTAATCACTACGAGATGATGACATGAACCTAGGTGTCAACATATAAACCAATGGGAATTATTTCACCATGAAATCACAATACAACATGTATCTTGTATGACATGATAAGAAAAATAATAATATTACAACACTGAAGAAAACGTACACAAACATGTGACATAATAAAACCAATTTTGAAGGATAAACCTATAAACGAAACAATACCAAGTCTCTATGTTATCATTTTTCGCCACCATCCTAACCCACTCTAAATGATACATCTTCTAAGAGAATTTTTCAAGCTACACAACACCATTCCCTTTACTAGTATCCAAAAAATAAAATCATCTTATGGATAAAGTAATACGTAGGGTGTAAAGAAAATTCCTAATATGATACCACCGTGAATCTATACAATGTATTTCACCATGAAACCATTATTTCTATCTTTAAAAAGAAACAAGTTCAAAAATATATTTCATTTGAAATTTTTTTCATAAAATTTATTTGGGTTACCTTTAAATAAATACACATTCAAATTAACCAATAATATAAAATAAAAATGGAATTAAAGATAAATAAATGGAAATAATAAAAACCATTCATAACATAATCATGTGAGAAAAATCATGAAACTTAAAAATAATGAATGAAATCAAGGTAAAACTGAAATGAGAACTAGCCTATGGGAATATATAACTTGGACGCCCAAGGAATAATCACCAGTGAAAGTGTGAATCCTAATGATATGGATTCTTACCTCAGTTTATTGATATCACAATGAAAATCACTAATGGGACCACACAAATTAGAAATATCCATATATCCATAACCTAATGTACCCAAAGTTACCATGTTCTATGTTTTTTAAAAATAACTGATTAAAAAATACATATAATTTTATAAAACCTTTATATATGAAAATATGTCCACTACCATTCTTGAAACCCCATTTTATTGTCAAACCGCTCGTTGAGTCGTTTCATTGAACACATCAAGTGTGTAAAACTATTTTTAAATGAAAATGAATTTAAAAACCATGTTTTCATGACACCAAATATGTAATTTCATTAAACAATCCTTATAGAAATTAAAAAATATATTTTTATATTCAAAAATAAAGGGAAAAAAATCAAGAACAAAAAATTATTTCCTAAGAATTAACCATTGTATAGAGACATATACCTCATCAACATACAAAACATAGACTCCATTGAAAACATTGATTAGAAACAAATAGATAAGGTCCTCTCAATTGTATATCCATAAGAAACATCGTAAATTACCTATCATAACCTCTAGTTTTATCCATTAAAACCCTTAAGAGTTTCAACATTTGAATGAGAATATATAATGAGGTGAGATCTAGAATGAGGAGGATAAAACAAGTAGAGATAAAAATATACCATGAATAAATACACCAAGATGAAAGGATAAATGCTAAATTATTGAAATGATAACATCTATAAACCTTATTAGAATCAACGAGATAATAAAACCCATCAATATGAGGAGGTTAAATAGATTAAAATATGATAAATGTAGTTAAAATTAATTAAAAATACCCTATTAATGATTATACATAACTTTATTAAGAGTTTTAATTTCACATAGAATATCTGTGGGAAAACCTTATGTTTCAAATTCTAAGGAAAACATCAACATTTTATAATGATTTATAACATGGTCATTGTGGCCTTGATCACACCAAGCATAGGAAGTATGGAATGATGACCCTCAAAATCATTGTGTAAAAATCATATCAATTTTGGATCCAACGTGGTGTGGCAGTATCGATTTTGGTCATAGACTATAGGAAGACCCCCATCATCCTGTGGATGAGACTACATCCCACTATGGTATTCTTGTCCCTACTTGTCTTGCACATGTGGGTTTTAAGCATAAAACTACAAACACCATTGCATGTTTCATCCTTTTTCACACCTAAAAATTATTAACAGTAGCACTAATCTATAGGTTACCATCTAGAAATTTCTGAAAACCTTTATAACTACAAGAGGAAAAATTCCAAAAATAAAACATACCTTGGAACCAAAGTATTTCACACACCATAATTAATTATATGATATATAGATGTTATCGAGGGAATTCCCAGTTGACCAGAGGTTAAAAAAATCTATCTCACGCATGAAAACTAGGGATAAAGGTAAATTATAAGTAGGATGTAATTACTTTAAAATGTTAGTGTAAAATTCTTTCGTAGTGAACAATGATCCATATCATGAATCTCATATATAAGATGATCTTTGGTAAGTGCTCATTTATTAAATAAAATGAATTATCCACTACCATTAAAATTTAGTAGTACCACCTCATACCACGACCATTTTCCATTGTGCCACCCTACATGGTGAAGCTTCCCTAACACTAACCTATAGAATTTATGCATATGTTGTACTCCTTGGATTCATGCCTCATGCTGCCTTGGCCGACCTGATATCATGTTTTCTTGTTTCCCTTTCATTAGTGGATGTATTATTAGATTTATGTCCATGTATGGCCTCCCTTTTGACATCTAGGGAATTGTAAACTAATCCTTGAGATATTCTTTCTAGACATAGTTATGACAGTTCCAAATTGGTTCCATGGAATCCCCTTTATGTGCACAAATGAACCATATTAGAAGAAAATCGGTAGGTAACTATGATGTGGAGGAAAGGAAAATGATTCAGTAGATTCATTCAATGGTTCTTTACTACCCTGATAATAGCTCTCCTTTGTGTGACAATTCCCAACACTAGAGTTCCCACCAGTTTCTTAGAGGATAAATATATTCCCTCCACTAAGGTTCCACGTGATTTCATTTTCTTCCACTATATCCTTGTTCACCATGTCCATGTTATTATCAACACCTAACATCACTTCCTGAGAATGAATGTACGGTTTCATACCCCATTGAAACATGTGTGCCTTGAGTGATTCACTAACTACTACTTATTAGTGAAAGTTTTCTATGTTATGTAAACTATAATCCATATTCTATAGCTAATCGTTTTCCTTGATTCAGATAAAATAAATTTATTGTTTTCAATTCTTGAATGGTTTTTAGGTATATTTTTTTAAACTATTCTTCAAATTTATTCCAAGTAGGGCCTTGATTGATCTTTTCTAGGTTATCTATATCCCCGAATTTTTATTATAGGTCATTTAGAATATACACTATGATATTAACTGTAATTTGATCTGGGGTGACCAAGATATTATATATTATATTTATTATACTGATACACGCATCCATTTACTCGAGACTCTAGTAAACCGAAAAGATTGATGGTTTTTGACTTTTTAATTCCATTGAGTGATTTACATGATTTGGTTAATTATGTCTATATCCATTTAGAATAACCTATAAATATTGCACAATTATTATAAAAAGATTTTGGTTCACCCAAGGTTTAGGTGGAACTGCATTCCCAGCCACACCCTCTTGTTAATTTCTAGGTCTCCTAAATGGTAGTATTTTCCTATAGTCCTACAAAAACCATTACCCAATCACAACCAAATAATTTAGTTGTATATATTTTACCATATATAGAATCATAATAAGTAGGATCATAAAATATCATATGGATGATGAACTCCTCGTAGGAATTCTATTTACTAGTGAGTGATACTAAACTCTTATCTGCTGAACCTATAATGATGGTATGACTATAAAACTAGAAGTTATTAAAAAAATGTTTCATAACCAAAACACCCTCAAAACGTGATGTTCTATATAAATAGGTTTTTATGCATTTTTATACACTATATTTTAATTATCTACATGTCTTATCTCCACTCCTACCATTCTTGACTAATGGATTTCCCCCAAACTAATACAATTCATAACATCCAAGCACTGACCCATTAGCTTAGGATAGGATTAGAAGAAACTAAGATTAGGTGTATCCTTAGGACACCAAAGGATATAAATAAATTCTATGGGCATAAAATATAATTTGTAGATTATTTACCTGCTCACACAACACATAATTCAATAGAAAACTAACAATAATATAATAAATAAATATGATGCATGATAAAAATACAACCAATCAAATAGAACATAATAAGCGAATAATAAAAGTCAAAATAGTCAATAATACACCACATAATTCAATAAGTCTAATGAAACAAAAAATAAATTAAGTAACTGATGTAGAACCAATATTTTTAAATTCAATAATAAATAAATGTCATCATGATTCTTCCATAAAGAATCCCAAGGAATATATTTTTTAAAACCAAAGCCTTTACATTCTAGGAAAGATTAGAGTGGTAGAAAATACACCTACCTCCAATAGGTTCTGTATAAAGAATCTCTATAACATCTCATATATACAAACTCTCCTAACCTTCCCTTTCAAATATAATAATAAAATTCTATTAAAATACACAAATAGAAAAATAGGCTACGGCCATACTTTCTATTTCCATTATTTAAAAATTGGTGTCATAGGCATACAATACCCATGGTTTTTAAAAACCATGTCTATTAGAAAAAAAAATATCCATGGTTTTATGAATATTTGGTAATAGGTTTCATAGGAAACCTCAAAAAAATGTGGGAAATTAGTGGCAAAGGTATACTGCCACATTTTAGTAAATCATGTTCATAGACACCTTTTTCCATGGTTTAAACTCTGTGAATAGCTACCTATTACTAGGGTTTAATGTGTGAAAATAGTTGTCGATTTCCATGGTTTAAACCATTTCCATATACATCAATTTCTATGGATTAACATGTGGTCATAGCCTCCTATTTCCATGGTATAACTCGTAGCCAAAGCTACTTATTTCCATAGTTTAAACCGTGGTTATAACCACCTATTACCATAGTTTGAATCCTAGGAATAGGTTTTTTTAATTTTTTAAGGATTAATAATTATTTTTCTATATAATTATATATATATATATATTAGTGATCAGCATAGTGGTAATGTCTTCTGAAGAATAGATAAGAGGTCGAAGGACAGAACCTCACTGAAAGCATTTATTTTTAAGGCTATTTTCATGGTTTCAAAAGGTGAAAATATCCACCTAAGTCCATGGTTCTAATATATGTCCATATCCACCTATATCCATGATTTAAACCATGGTTATAACAACTTATTTTCATGGTTTAAACCATGTCTATATGAACCTATTTCAATGGTGTAGACCATGGCTGTAGACACCTATTTCCATAGTTCAAACTGTGGATATAGCCACATATTTCCACAATTTAAACTATGGAAATAGGAGAGACCTTATTTCAATGTATATAGTGTCCATGGTTTAGTAAACTGTGGTTATAGGCTATGGACATGGTTTGCGACCCTATTTCCATTGTTTTGGATCATGTCAATAGGTTAATTTTGTAGTTTTGATGCATTATAACCCATAGATAAGGGTATAAAAGTTTCAATTTTGGGTTATACCCATGAGAGAATGGGAATAAAATGAAGAGGAAGAGAACTATAAGACTTACCATTAATTCTATGGGTCCAATACTTCATGATTCAATTAAATTATCTTCCTTGGGAATATAATTCATCACAATTTCACAAAAGATGCTAGAGGTTAGAGAGACCTAATTTAAAGATTAAGAATGACTATTAAAAGGTAAAAAATGGGATGAAAATATAATTTTTGGAACCATTTAATTATAAAACTAATTTGGACACACAGTTTAGAAAACTAAGTTCCCACCATAAAATTGTTATTGGATGACACCTAGAGCTAAATGGTTTGGAAAACTGTGCACCAACCTTTCAAATCATCACTCTCCAAAAATTCTTAAGGACACATGTTTAACACACAATTTTCATAAATTTTGCATCAAACATATATCTTCATAGACTCTAAAAACACTCTCACTCAGTTAACCGGTACTCCTGGATGATTTCCCCTAACCACTAACAAACCGTGTAACTCAAAAAAATGTTACAAAACTACCAAAAATTATTTAGGACTCCCTATAACTATTCCAACACATTTATTAACACAAAAATAATATATGAAATTATTAAATACCACAAATTTGTGGTGTTATAATCTCATAACTCTATGTTTTTTCTTAGTATTTATATGGATCGTATGTATAAAAAATGATGAATTAATTCCATTCATATCAACAATGTTGCAACCAATATAAATTTTGAATTATTTCAAGATAACTATCAACCTTTCCTCATAACATTTCATCATATCAGCTAATATAATAATATATAGTGTAGAATACTCACCTATAAATGAATATTTCATGTGATATTGTAGTTTTTTAATCTTTAATTGTGGTGTTTGTTGACTACATAGTATACTTTTTGTTTAATGTGAACCATGGTATTCAATGTATCTCTTAATGTAAGAGTTGAATCTAGAAAAATCCTCTTCATAATCACTACTATCCATAGTGTATGTCCCCTAAATATCTTAATCTTAAACTATTTTAGGTATTTTTTCTTGAAAAAGCTCTTCAAAATGATCCAAAAACTCTTCCTCGTAGCAATATAAGGATTACTTCTTCTCACTTGAATAAAATTACAAGATAGTTCCTACAAATGTGGGTCCCTTATCATGTTTTTCAATTATTTCTATAAATAATTATTTAAATTCCTCGAATGTCCCTTTAAATTTCATCAACTCAATCTTTGATCATTTTTCACCATATGGGGGATCTTTACCTGTTTTTAAAACATTTAACTCTTATCATTGTTCACCAAAATTTAAAGTTAACTTTCCCTTTGAAACATATATCACAAATCATATAGTATCTAAGAAAGGTATACTAAGAATTATAGTTGTTTACTTATCACAATTTATATCAATTATGTTAAAATTAGTAGGTAGATATAGAGTACCTACTCTAACTAAAATTTCATCCACCGTCCTAATGGGGTGAGTAATAGAATGGTCATACAACTATAAAAATATTATGATGGGATATAAATCTCGTAATATCATGTTTTTAAAATATAATAGAGAAATAATATTGATGATCACACCAAGGTCACATAAATTGTTGATTTGGAAACTATTACCTAGTGTGCATGGAATGAAAAGGTTATTCTGGTCTTAGAGTTTATGGGAAAAATTATTCTGAATAACATCATTACACTCCTTAGTGAGGATATATATAGCTAGTTCCTATTAATTTTTTTTGTTTGAAATGGTCTTTATAATTATTTAAAATATAATGGTATTTTAACCAAACATTTAATGAATGAAATTTTTACTTGAAGCTTCTTAGAAACCCAAGTAACTTGAGTAGTTCACGTTCATTTCCCTTTTGTTTGATTCTTTGAGGAAATGTAATGTGTGGGTATAATTTTTTTAAAACATTAGGTATTCCCTTAAGATATTACTTAATAGTCTCATTATCTTTATTCTTGTTCAATTTCATGTATTTCCACATTTTTATCTTGGAAGGTAAAATTCATATGAATTTCAACCTAAATTTACATAATTCTAGATTATATGTTCTCCAATCCTTGACTTCTAGATTTCACCTAATTTTAATTTTTAGATTTCACATGATATTCCCAAAAATTCTCTTGAGTTTTTAATCCACTCCTAATAGTCATAACCAAGATGTTTTACCTATGGTTTATCTTAGTTGTGATTAGAAGTTTACATTTCTTCCTCTTATCAATTTCTCTTACCATTTGACTTAACTAGATTTATGGATTATTGATCCGAGATTCAAAGGTAGAGTACAAGTGCTTCATCTTATCCCTTCATATACCTTCTTAATTGTCCATTTTACTATGAATTTGGTTCCTCAACCCCTCTATATTCCCTTGAGAATTTGACTGCTCATCCCTATTTCTATTTTGATAATGTGTTCTTGGTTGATTTAAGAAACTAGGTGTTATAGATTGTAAAAAATGAATTGCCTTTCAAAGATAGGGTTGGGGTGTTATTTTAGTCTAGAATTTAGTTATTTAAATAAGGAATATGTTGATCATACATATTAAGATGGTATTTTGAATAATTGGTATTCTCATAGGGTAGGCTATGAATATCAATGTTAGGAAAAAAATCTCTAAAGTTCCTAATAATCCCATAGTGATGAAATTTCACTCTAAGTGAACTATCATGATTAAAATAGTAAATTAGAGTGGCCTAATAATTTCCTCATCAGTGAAAATAACGTTTTTTTTATTTTTTTTAAATGGTCCTTCTCTTAAATCACATGTTTTGAGACTTTTTTGGATGGTGTGTTAAATATTTGTTTCAAATCCTTATCCTTTTTTAGATAAATCTCTATCATAATATTGATCAACTAACATTCGGTGGTTAAGATTATGACCATTATATAATGTGTCCGTCAAAGGGTGAGGAAAAAATATTACATTTTCACATTGGTAAATGAAGACCCTAAATACGTCTCATGTATCGTGTAAAATATCACCCTCGTCTAGAAAAAAACTTATGATTATATGCCCCACTTCAGTTTTCAGTCACCTAATATATAATTTTATAAAAAAAATAGTCAAAAATATGGTCTCAAGGGTCAAATATCTCTTCATTTAACTATTGTAACCATCTACTAGCATTCATTTCAATAAAAATGAAAAAACTCACACCATTATCTCTTCATCACTAATCTCATGTAATCGGATATATTGAATAACACTATAAATTTCCCTAATGAAGTCTAAAATTTCCTCATTAGGTAAAACATTATTAAGTGGAATTATATAGTGATATGATTGGTTCATCTAATGGTTTCTAGGCCTATGAGTCAATCTAATACAATATGTGTTTCCCAAAGCAATAGGGATTTGTAACTCCTCAATTTTATATCTCTCAATAACATGATTCTTAGGTTCAAATGGAATGAAATTTTCATTTGGATTTACATCTCTCTTATTCTCAATTTTTTTAATGAAATTGAGATTTATTCAATTTTAGGAATTAAGGTCTCTAAAATATATTATTTTATCCTAGTTCACATTCACTAAAATGTTTTTATATTCCCTCAATGTTATCACACCACATTAGCACATAAGCTTTTTTCAAAAAAAAATGAACAAAATTTCATTTAACATATTTTTTTCAGTAGAATTTTTTTTAGACACATATTTACTTCCCTAATGGAACTAATTTTGTATATATAATTTACTATAAAAATTATTATTTACAAACCTAAACTATCTAGTAAAACAAGGATTATGATCAAACCCATAGAAAAGAACAATTTGTTTAACACAAAACTTGATAATAATAAACTCAAACAAAAAAAACAAGAGTATAATAATAAAAAATGATGAAAAGAGATTTTATGTGAAACTAAGTGTAATAGAAGTAAAAATATTTTAATGTAATATAATCTGGATAAAAAGGTCATAAAAACATTGAGAAATAGGGAAAAAGTAATAAGTAATAGTGGTTAAGTCAAATAGTATAAAATCTAGGAAAATTTTGATTACTATAAATATTGTAAAGATATTCCTACACTCCTTAAAATATATAAATTATATGTATCAACTAACATAAAAAATATGAAATCATTAGCTCTATGGACAAGTAAATTGATTATATATTTATTTTATAATTTTTATTCTGATGATAAATCAAGAGAGAAATGAACTGGAATTGTTCTATAAAAATAGCTTTGTCAACAAATACAAGAATATTTCTCTTTATCAATTGAAGGTTTCCTTTTATTAAAAGTATTTTAAATAAAATTTTAGTTTAGTATATTTTAATACAATCGAATCAACTATAATTGGTTATTTATTTTCAAAAATGTTTTTATTAAAAGGATAGAATATGGGAGAAGCATCCAACCTAGTAATTTAAATAAATAAAGTAGTAAAATGAATAAAATTTATATAATATTATTTCCCTAAATATTTTCATCCTATAACCATATTTAAAAAAATCATAAATATAATAGAATCTATAAATTCATAATGATTCAGAAGAAATTATAGTTTCAATAATGAGGAGTCTTATTTATTGAGATAGATCCTACTTCGATAACTCCACCTTCCTCCTTACTTCACTTGAACCTAACATAATAGAACCCCCAAAAACACAAATTGTGTCCAATTGTGTCCCCATACAATATCTCCAAGTGGAAGCTATAAAAATTCATTGTCTTCCCTACTATGACCTGAGCTAACCCTTCAAACAAAATAGACTCCCAAACATATATCTGGATTTAGGTATATAAAATAAGTGTCTATACATATTGACATCTTGAATAAATTAGTAATGGATTTTTTAGTACTCAAAAATTATCAAAACCATCTAACTGATTTAGATTTTCTGAAATCTTCCTCCTTTGTTTATATTCTTAATAGTGTGGAAGTGGAGTTCCATGTACATTTTATTTTAAAACTAGGATCCTCAAGGTAAAACATAAAAATTTTAAATTTCCAAAATATTTAATAGTAGTGGATTCTCTTACATTCTAGGATCTATATGAAATGAATCTTAGGAATCTTCTTGTTTTTCTTATATGAATTTGTCATCTCTCAATTTCACAAACTAAAGGAATCTTATAGAGAAATAAATAACTCTTATGGATTTGTTCATTATGAAAAATAACTCTTATTCTCTATATAATTAGTCAAATCTTGTCTTATATCTAATAAGAGTGGCCCTTAAACATGTTGACATAACTCTTACACAGATGATGACATAGTTAAATATATTGTATAGAATGACTCTTACATAAGAGAATGTGATTAATGTGTAGATCACTCATTTTTTTGAAATTCTTCAACAGTTACTTTTCAATGACCATTACACATGTTAACAAGACTATAATTCATGAATTAACTCATTATAAATATATTTCAAGAAATATCTTTATTCATCAACAGATTGATAGAATTTATTAAAAAACATTAAAATATGTTCCAGAATAAAAAATTAAAATAAAAAAAATATGCAACATTAAGAATATTTATTTCAAAAACCAAAAAAATTAAAAACATAAAAATAATATTACAACCAAAATTCACTAAAAAATAAAAAAATATTCTTAAAACATATGAAATTTAAAGAATATTAATCCATCAATTAAAAATAAAAATTCAAAATTTTGCTAATTAATGAATGAAAAAAATCATTCACCGAAATTTGATAATTTTTTATAATTTAAAAAAATATCCCAAAAATTATAAATTTGATATAAAAATGATTTCAGAAACTTTTAAATAATAAATCCACATCAAAGGCTCTTAAAAACATAAAGAATCTACTCTATGAATTTTGATAAAATTATTTCTTGAACTTCCACTGAACTCCACATCAACTCTACTAGCTGATAAGAAAGAGGTTCCATGCACCTATCATCCACTAAATGAACCTAGTCATCAATGAATACTTCACTCTTTTTTCATGTCAAAGATAGAATCTCTCCTCATTAAGCAATCAATAATGGAATTCAAATATTATAAGTAATTCATACCAAGGATTATATCATTTTGATATAACTACGGGAATAATAAATCACCCAAGGAATGATGTTTCTCTGTAATTAACTTACATATTGGACACAAATCAGGCATAATTGACTGATATCCAGCTATCATAGTCAAACATGAGGGAACCAATAGTCTCTCCACTCTATGTCCTATATCTCAGATAATGTTAGGTGTTATGAAGGAGTGAAAATATCATGAATCAAAAAAAGGATAATCCAAGGTAGAAGATACAAATATGGCAATTTTGATGATATTTTTGCAACCTAGCACTAGAAACTCAAAGGTATGAAACTAACCACACCCTACTCTACCTTTATAACCCCTAATGGTGACCACCTCCATAACCATACTTAACCTTATTTCCCTAAGAGAGAGGAATTTAACAAGACTATCATTTAGTTTCATTATTCCATGTATACCAATAAAAAGGATGATGACCCTTGTTATGCTAATATGCCTATGGAGATAACTAATATTTTCATAGCATAAGAAACTGTTTTATTATCCCAGGTGGAGTACTAGAAATTTCCAGGCACTAATACTAATAATGAACACAAACTCCATAAGAAAAATAAACCACTCTAGAGATTCTAGTGTATTCTAGAGAACATCCAACCTTAGAAAAATTTGATGAATAAGGATAACATTGACTACATAAATATTGAAACTTCAAATTTTTAGACAATTGAGAGCCCCCATATTCTACCCAACTCCGTATAATGTTTTAATTACTTCCTACCTTGAAATACATGTTCTATGAAAGAATCTTATCTTCCTTTTCTTTATTCTCTAATATGTCAAGGTAAATAAGTATTGTAATTTGGGTGACCTAGTGTTGAATTTCTATGTGTAACACCTTATATAAATGACATTCCCTAGATTTAGCATTAAAAAGATGACTAGGATCTTAATAAAGAATATCCTTGAACACAATTCCAAGCTACCACAAATAAAATATCCCATATTGAATATATAGTAACCATGTTTCTTGAAAAACATGTCAACATATTCCTCCAAGAATCTCATTAAAAATAGAAGGGGCTTCTAAACTTATAATATAAAATTTATTTAAGGTCATTTTATTAATTCATTTCATATCCACAACATTTTCACTAACATAGGTAAAAGAAACAATAATGTGTGTACCATAGTAAGGTCTTTAACTCACAACCAATATTAACTCACTTAGTATGTTTTGTATGTTTAAGGTCCTTATGTGAGATCATTTGTGACCCTAAACTTTTACATCTTAGCTGATCTCCCTTTCATATATAGAAACTAAGATAAAATAATACTTATTTACTACCAAATTCATTTCTTACCAGTGATTAACTCTAAATTTCATCCAAAATATTTTTACATACCACTAATACCACTTTGTCATGATTCATTCTAGATAGAACCCTTCTTAGGCTACTAGCAGAGATGAGGGTAACTCCCAAATCCCACCTTCAACAAGTCATTGTTTGGATACTATCACTGAGGGTATAAAAAACACATATGGTAGGTATTTCCCTTATAAATTCTAGATACATAAGATAAAATTAACCAATATAGTCTATATAATTTAAATGATACAATCCCACATTTCATTTAAATTATAGAGATCAGATAAAAGTTCTAAATTAAAATAACAATAATAAGGTCTCATGGTAGTAACTCTGATATGGATCATGATCTCCCTGATCTAGTATTGTACAACTATATAACCAACTCCCACCTATAAATACTTAAAAATATAATTTATGTATAGAGAGCGAGAGAGAGAGAAAGTAGTGAGAATACAAGTGTACTTAATAATATTCTCCATAATACCACTCAATAACATTTAGAAGAATAATAATGATGATATAGTAAATAAAATTTTTAACTTACTAGTTACCAGTACAGGTCTATAACCATCTACCCTTAACATGTCTAAATCACCCAATATTACATTAAAATATAGTAACATAATATCAATATATATATAATGAAATTTACTTGAACTACATCCCCATTAAACTAGTCTCCCTCGCAACCCCAACTACTTATATCTAGGTAATCTCATCCCCTCCATAACTACATAGCCATATATCACATAAAACCCACAATCACATCATCATCACCAAACACTACACAACACACCATAGCATAACCACAACTACATACCTCACATTATCCTCATAATCACATATCGAATCCCTTTCAGGATAGAGTATGTAATTTGGATATTCATAAAATTTATGTCCTCCTCCTTTTATGTAAACCCCCATTATACACCCAACTCATAACCATATCATGTAATAACATGGAATAAATCCACAATAGTCTATAAACTTTCTAGAAGATGTTGTGGGGATGAGAGAGTAGTAATCCATATGTGTCACCATTATCCTATATGTCAGGGAAAACACTTGAAATCCATGACCTCATAGGGAATTGATAAAGTCACCCAAATTGGTTATGGGTTCATGATAAATAACATAAAATAAAATATATATATATATATATACAGACATGAGTCTAACCTAAAAATCCAAACTAAAACTAATAATAGTTACTTATGAATTTCCACCTCGCACCCTCATTCATTTCAACCTTTAATTACCACTGCCATCACTATAAAAACAACAACAACGCAACTTCCCATTTTATCATATTATTAGAAATTTTTGGATTTATCATTTACTAGAAACATTAATCTCATATAACCACTTTTATTTTAGATACTTCACTATTTTTATCACATTATTAAAGTCAAGCATTTATGCATCAATTATTCATCACTTAACTATTATTTTTTCATCCTTACATTCATTTCAACAAATCCCACCCCAAATTATGATTTCAATCAACCTTATAAATCCATTTTTCTTAAAAACTAAGATTAAAACAACCAAATTGTCTCCCAACATCACATCAACCACCAAAATTCCCCAATATAATATCTAATGTGTGACTTCTATCACTTTCGCATCTTTATCCACTTCCTTCCAAAATACAAAAAACAATAAACTTTAATAAAACAAAATTTCATTACACCATCTTATAAGAGACAATAAAAAATTATTAAAGCATAATTATTATAGTCAGGATAAAAATAATATGATATAGAAACAAATAACACAGCTTAAAGTTGTAAATATTTCTCTAACTTCTTAATTATTTTTCAATTATTAACCATGAAAAAAATCATGAAAAATAAACATTCAATATTTATTATCTGTTATAAATGTATCTTCCAAATGTTATATTTATGTTATTATCCAATTACAAACATGATATAATAATAAAAAATATTCATGGTATCATAGTAATAAAAATTATAATCAATATAAGAAGAAAAATATGGGAAGTAACATAAGTCACATAAAAAATATGAAAATGATGTCTTTCATTACAATTTATTTAATATGGTTCATTATATTATTTTTTTAATTCTATAAATATACAAATTTAAAAAATATTAATGATATTTCCATATCCACACATAATAAATAAGAAGAGTTATTTTGAACCCCCCTCCCCCCAACTCAAATATAGATATAATAAAAATAGAATAATAATAATGAGGAAACATTGAGAAAGAATGAAAAAAACTATTAAAGATATACTAAAAAGACTGTGTGAGAATTCCCAATTAGGACCCTGGAAAAAATAACTAAACCTAAACCAATAACACTGACACATCCTTCTCAAGTTGAAATTATGGGATAATAACAAGTAATGTGAAATATAATCATACCTCAAATATAAGTATCTTAATCATGTGAATCCAAGGATGAAAGGCCAAAAATTATGAAAAAATATAACCCAATATAAAAGATGAAACACCTAGGGTTTTAAGAGGTTTTTAGGAATTGAATGGAATTTTAGTGGGCACTTTAATTTATTTTAAAAAATTATAAGCATAAAATATCAATGAGATGGGGTTTGTCAAGGAACAATGATGTAATGATCAAATAATCATGATGAAATCTACCCATGATTTGAGGGTTGAAGAAATTTTAAAATTGATATAAAAATAAATATTATAGTATAATGGGGACTACCATGGTGTAGTGTTTAAGGACTCTGAAATCACAATGTGAACCTTGAACCTCCACCTAAAACCTGATCAACCCTAAAAAACCACAACATAAATGCTTTAACCAAAGTTTAATGAACCTCATATAATATTAAACTAGAATAAATATATGATTATCTCGGTGGTAATAAAGCATACGTTGGCATAATAATCTTTCGACACATATTTCAAGATACACCAAAAAATTATGGCATATACGTTACGCTTCAACCCAATACTTCAGTATATAGTCCAGCCCACCAGGGTGCAACAAATAATATTTAAAAATAAAAAGGCATTTCATAATTTCATGTAAAAATATTACCATCACAACACTACTCTTCATAATCCCATCATTCAAAATAAAACACACAAGGAAGCAATAACTCCTTTCCTATATAAAAACTATCACAACACAACACCAACCTTCGTGAAATAATCAAAACTTCAAGTTTAAATTTATAAAAATATATTATCTCATTATTAAAATTCATCTAAAATACCCCTAATTCACAATATAGATAATTATGGTAAATTTATTCCTCGGCATATATCATCTTTCGATATCTCAACTACTTTTAATGTTATTCATATATAATATATATGTTTATTCAATGTTACAGTAGGATTAAGAGAATAAAATAATTATTATAGAAATAAATTCTTGAGATGACCATTATTATGCCAAGTTATCCAATTCCCATTTATAGATCCAAGAAATAAAAATATTTGGATATGTTATCTTTGAAAAGAGAATCTACGTTGACCATAAAAAAGGTGAATGCTATTATATTCTAAAAACTCAAAAATAATATTTTTGAGATATAAATATTATTAGTTATGTAAGGATATTATTTTTTATTTTTAAAGGATTTCACAAGACTTCATAAACTTTTATAGATCATACACATAGAGGGGTGAAGTTTGTATAGAACCTTGAATGTCAGAACATCTTTTAATGAGTTGATGTGGGGATTGACATAAGATCCCACTCTTATACTTCTTAAACATAAATAAGGATATATTATCTACTATTATGAATAAATTATAGGATTTTGTTATGTTATTATATAGAATAACCATGTGATGTAAGTGGTTCACCCCAATTCAATTCACGGAATATGTCCCATCACTTGGTCGATTTCATATATTATTCCAAGGTGTAGGGGTTTAATATGTAATAAAATTAAATTAATTACAATATGTAAGGAGGGAAAAAGGTATCATATTTCTTGGCATCTAATTCATGCGACCATGAGAGGGTATTTTATTTCCCAAGTAATAGCACTCTTACGCCTGAGGGGTTGAATCTTTTGGAGAGAGATGCACTTAGTCTTCATTATTTTAAAACACATATTCCTTATATTAACTCTTACAAATATGGTTGTTTTATGTATTTTTTGTAACCCTTTTTAGTGAAAATAAAATATGATGTTAGTTTTATTTACTATAAAATTGTGATTTATATATTTTTTCCAAAAAAAATGAATATCAAATAGAAAATTTGGGATACTTTTATTCGAAAATTTTATTTCTACTCCACTTATACCCTTAATAAATGGAAGGTTATCACTAATGGACTCATTATGATGTTACTATCTAAGGTGATGACGGAATCCAGTAATGAGTGGAAACAAATTAGTCAATTTAAAAATTGGTATTTTTGGGTTATGGAGGAGAATGGGTTCGTATTCTTATCAAATTTTGAGTTTACTATTTCTCTCATTGATTTTATTCATCTAGATAAATCATAATTTTATTAATGTTAGTGTATTAAAATAATTTTAAATAGTGGGGAGAGAATTGGTAATTGTTCTCTTTCCTATGATTATTTGTTTTTGCTTCAACAGCCAATTTTAAGTTCCTCTTTTGTTGAAGAAGGTGGTGATAATAGATTCTCATCATTTTTAGTTGGAATTTAATCTAGGTAAGACCAAAGTGTAGTATGATATGAAGTGTTGATATTGGTGGCCTACAATGAAGAAATATATTTATGATTATGTTTCATATAACATAAATTATCATTAAGTGAAGGTAAAACATGAAAAAAAAAATATAGATATATTTTATCTCTTACCCATTCTATTCTGAAAATGAGAAGTGGTACCCATGTACATCATCATCATTGGGTTACATTGTACCCTTAAAATGAGGAATGTGATCTATGTAAGATATGATAATGAAATAAACCAAATTACATTCGGTTAAATAGAGTGAATATCCCATGTAATTGTTTAGGATTTTTTTATTTATTTTGAAAATTTGATGAGGATCATTTGAAACAATTGACAATGGTTACACAATGTTGAGAATTTTTTGGAGTTGATTTGAGATATTAGAAGGTATTTGAAGTTATACAGAGAATCCTAGAGATAAGTTTAAAAAGTTTTATATATTATAGAAACTATAAAATTAAATAACTTTATATAAGGATTCCTCTTCCTAATACATAAGGATTTTCCTAGGAAATATAGAATATTTTATTAGAGGAAAAATATTGGAAATGGTCTGGGATTTTTATTGTGATACATAACATATTTCATATGGTACATAAGATCGTTTATTAACACATAATATCTCTTAATTTTTATAAAAGATATTTTTTTTCTTATACTTAAATATATAAAAGGAAAAATCCATACACTTTTGTATAAGAAATGTGAAGCATATATATGATATTTTTTAAAGTGCATACTAAAATGCGGAAAATACATGATCTTATAGTGGTAAATAATATGTTTTGGGGAATTTATAAGATATTTGGTGTAGATTCATCTAAAATGAATCAAATGAACAAAAATATTACATCTATATATAAGAGTTAACTATATCATACATAATTGAACTATAATAGTGCATAAAGAAATGTGAAAAATGTAAAAAAAAATTGATACAGAAGGGTTCCTCAGTGCTTGAAATTGGATATTTGTTAAGTAGAAATCCACATTGAGACATGTAAATTTTTTCAAATGATACATAAAAATTTAATATTTCATATAATATGCATGATATTGAAAAGGGTGAAAATAAATAAAGTATAAAATGTGTTTTGATACATAATATATTGTATTTAATATATAATATATTTTATTTCTTTTATAAAGTTTAATAGATTGAGAAAATATAAGATATCTAGAGATTCAAATTGTGAAAATGATGTATTTATTTTCCATTCAGAAACATCGTAACTATTGGAATATCCATTATTCATGTTGAGAATAATATAGGTGAGAATTAAAGAATAATTTTTTCATGTGATGAGGCTTTCCATGTTGTGAGGGTTTCTATATATGGTCATAAAAACATGCAATAATTAGAAATATAATTTTATATAATTAATATGGAAATAATATTTGAGAATATTTTTGAACAATAATTATGGGGTTTCAAATATAGTGGTTTGAAACTCCTTACAGTGATAAAATTGGTGTTCAATTTGGTTCAGTAAAAAAATTAATTTTTACTTTAGATTACCTATATATTAAAATTATTGAATAATAATAAATATATTTTAAAAAAATGATTATTATTCTGCATAACATTAATATGATAATGTTATAGAGTATCTATACCATTTAAAGGTCGTGGTAGTTCTCCACTGTGGTGATAACCTTGAAGTTTTATGATGATATTTTTAAACCTATGTCATGATGATAGGATAAAATTCTAGAATATGGTATATTGTATGTTTGACTATTATATACTAAATACTCATAAGCATATGAGACTTCACCTCATGAACTTCATAGTTGGTAATCTCGCGAATATAAGATCACGATGAAAGACATGCAAGTAAAAAACTCCATATATTGGTGTGTCATTACATATTCTTATATGAAAATTTGTGTAATTATCCTTATATTTTATATTATTATTAATTCATAACATGAGTTATTTTGACTGATGTATTTCCAAGAATTTTGATGATATATATTCATGATGAAGTAGGACGTGTTGGTTGCATCATGAGTGATATTGAACTAATAAATAAGTCAATATATAATTTTTCCATTCCAATTTAAGGAAGATAATGTAATAGGACATTTGACTATAATAGAACCATTTAACTAAAATTATAGACCCTTTGTGATTTATGTGTACATTTTAGAAAGTTAAAGAAAGTTGTATGGAGCACATGGGTTGATGAAAAACATATGAAACCTTCTTGATTTGAGATATCATGGAATGGGAATTATATTACATATTGAGAATTAGTTTGTGATATTTTTCATTGTGACATTAACTTCTTATTCCATAAGTATCTTGATATGTTATTAAACATTGATCTTGTACATTGGGAAAGCCCAGCCAATTACACTAAGGAAGAAGCCTAGAGGTTCATACAGTTATTTTTTTTTAATTCTATTTGAATTAAAAATTAGAATAAATGTTTTCCTCCATATCAAAGAATAGCATTTATTCAGAATTTCTTAATCAAAAATATTCAGTTTAATGTTATATTTATATTATAATATATATATACACACATGAGGGGAATATTAAAAAATATATTTTTTATAGTATCATTGAATATAATATTTAATTATCTCTTATTTTATTTAGAAGGTAATAAATAATATTTACTATTAAATAAGTATTATTTATTTATCTAGATATTAAAATGAATATTTATTCTCTCGACAATGAGTATAATATTTATTTATTAATCTATTGAATAATATTTATTATTAAATATTCAGTAAATATAAAGGAAGTTTGATAGGCTATGTTAATGGTATCATAACATAAATGATATAGTCTTAAATATAATTTAAATAGATAAGGAAATATATATTTAATAAAATGATATTTATTTCTGAAAGATGATGCCTACCACTATAAAATAATAATATTACTATAATTATAATCATGTGGATTAATTTTTTTAATATTTAATTAAGGGACTTTTTGAAATTATCAATATTAAACCTAACTCAATATATTCCCATCTTATTTCATTTTAGATTGTGGTTGTGAAAAATGATTTACTTCTCTATAAATTTATTTTACGATTGAAGAAGAAAATCTCTAGTTTTTCTCTCAAGAACTTGAGAATATTTCACCTACTTCCTATCAAGTACCAATTAGAAAGAGTGATAAGCCTTCAAAACTGAAGGATTATATTGTGATCAATATTATTAATTAAAAATATTTGGATCATTTATTCTAGCACTCAGAGTTCTGTCAAAATAATCCAGAGATCTTGGAATACATCTGAATCACAATTGTAAGGATTCTATTTTGAATCCTCTTAGTAGAATGACAATACAAATTGAATGAGAATTGATTGATCATCATATAGGACAAAATAAAATCTCAAGACTGAGGTAAATAGTATTATTAAATTAATTATAAAATTAACATGAATTATTTTACCGTCTTAGTTTAGAGATTCGTTTTCTAGTTTATTTCGGAACATTTTTTAGACAAGATGATTCTTCATCATGTTCTTACAGAGGTTACATTGAATCAGAAAAAAATCCAAGTTATACATGGTCCTAATAGATGATTATACTACACATAAAACATTTAATATGTATTAGAGAATTTATGCATGAATTTTTAATTAATTAATTTTTTTATAAATATTATGATTATTTATTTATATTGCTTTTCAGTTTTCATTTTTAATCTATTATGTCAAGATAATGAGTTCATTCGATGTTATACAACCAATAAGAGGCTCAAAATAAGTGAAGAACATGTTGATATTTCATACATAGGACTGAAATATTCTGGAACAACCATATTACAAATCATATAACAGATTACACATTGTGTAGTCTCAGTCAACCATATGCCCATGCAGTTGTTCCAATCCCGGTTAGTTGTGTGGGATATTTTTACATGGCATATAATTAAATATTAATTATATTGTATATTGAATATCATGGTGGAACAAGGATTGTAGGGGTATATGGAATGTAACTGACATAAACACAATGTAACTCCACATGGCATAGTGTTCATGTGGTTAATGAGAAAATTTTGTAATGAATACATGTGTTTCCTGTTGATGGTCAACTGAGTGAGATGGGCCAACTATGAAAACATGGTTTTTAGCTGGTGTAAATATTGTGTAATGTAATTTATCTTGCTAAAATTACATATTGAGTCTCTATTAATATAATTTAATATTTTAATAATATATTTCATGATATATATCCACTGTACACATTGTATAATTCATGTTATCTCATGTAATGTGCATCGTTTTATAGCCATGTAATTTTAGTTAATGCATGTGGAAAGAATTTAATTTCCTGAAAAAACAAATAGAATAACATGTGGCTATATGTATACACCTTGTGATAGGGGTTTCCCACATAGTGAGTGATTTTCATATACCCATTTGTAATAAATACTTGAATTAATATTTTACATGTTTTTTAGTTACATGCCAAGTATAGTTGTCATACATGTCATGTACTCTACACAGGAAAATCCACTAGTATGTGCCAGGCATATTAATTCATGTATAATGGTCAAAAACACTACAATCTAAGTAATATCATGACACACTGAGTATAATGACCTACCATTTAAGTGTGCAATACATAAATAGATCTATACACCATGTAAAGAATATGGGCACATGCCATGTTTCCCTAGTACGTTTTGTGTTCTGAAATAATTTTAAATAAGATTAATTTATTTAATTTACTTAATTTATTTAATTTATTTAATTTAATTAAAAATTATAGTGGATATTAATCTTAAATATCTCCAAGAATACTTGGATTAATAATTAAGATAAAGATTTAATTGATTAATAAGACCATTTATTATTAATTCAATATAAATTTATCTTAATTAAAAATAAATTTGAAATGTATAGTAGCATGTATGAATGTGTTGTCACATCTTGTATATGACTAGCAATAGGATTGAATGACCAATGTACGAGTTGGGTTTAACGTGAAATTATTTCATATATATTTATATATGATAAAATTTCATTAAATTAAATATGATGGCATGTTTGTCTTCCCTACCACATTTATTATATATGACCTATGAGTCCATGTTTTATTTTATATATCTCATTTCCATGGGTTCCCTCATCAACAAGTGAGTAAAATATGTAACAGATGACACTCTAAAGAGTGTAGGCTGTTTATAATCTATGTTGAGGTGAAACCAACCATGAAGTTACAGAGGTCAATGGTGGAATATTGTAACTCAATCCAATCTTGACATAAGGATTGTTTCCCATATGGTCATAGTTTGATTTATTATCTACTTGATAAATCAACCATTAGAAATATCATGATAAAAATACCAAATTTAATTTATTTTTTCAAGTGCATGGTTATTTATTTTTCATATGGATTCATGTTTATATGATGTTTAAATGGAATCACATATGTTAAATAATATAACAAGAATGCAAGATAAAGTAAAATAAATGGGTTGTGCATAAATTATTTTATCAAAACATAGTTAACTAATTATGTAAAATCTACATATTATTAGAAATACTTGTAAAGGATAAAATAATAAAATTTACTCAAAAATGAACAAAAACCCCTCAAGGAAATATTAAATCAAAATTCTTCCATTATCTATGTTAATATGGAACTATAGTTAAAGTGTTGGCCATTATTTATTTAGGGGAAATTTTAATTATCAGGGAGTCCAAAATAAAGATTATAGGATAAAATAACAAAAAAAATTATTGACTTTAATGGATATAGTATATTTAATAAAACAATTTGAGTTATGTGTTGAATAAATCAATTTGAAGATTTTAGTATTGGGGAGTCCACTCAATGGATCTTGGAGTTGCAAGCTAGTGGTGGTAAATACCACTTACCTGAAAACCTTATAATGGTTTTCCAGTCAATAATATAGATTATGAGAAGGGAAATATTGAACTTTTCTATTAGATTTTCCCTATAAAAGAATATTCTAAGTCCAATTATAATTTTTATTGGGATGTCATAAAAATAATTGGAGACAAATAAGATAATTAAAAAATTTTATGTCACATATAATTTAGAAATAAAGATAAATCAACTAAATTAACTTTTATTTCATTGTATGTAATGAAATATTTGTCAAACTAGATATCCTTATAATATATACTATAGAAATAAAACATTTTAATTGGAATTAACTTCTAAGATTAGTACAGGTATTTGTGAATTATACAACACCATGAATAGAATCTTTACGTGCTAGAGTCTAAAGTTTCCAATCCACCTATTGAGGATGTGAGTGGGGGAGTGATATTTATATATTTAAACAACTTCAGTAATGTGTTAGATTCTTAGTGTTTGATGTTATCATCCATATCTAGTGACCCTCAAAAGTCACACAAAAACATGGATGCATATTCCATGCTCACCCGTCTTTGTGATCTTTATCAGGAGAGAGAAAGACAAGACCAATGTGATGTTTACAAAGAACTATTTACATAAAAATTAGATAGGTTGTACCAGCTAGACCTAGGTTAGTAAATATGATTGGATATATTGAGTATCTAGAAATTATAGGGTCTAAGTTTCCTGATGAATTTCACATATTTCTCATACATTACTCACTCCCTAAAAGATTATTCATCTTCATTGTGAATCTTAATATTAAAAACAATGAGAAATATCTCCAAAATATCCTCACTATTCTTAACTAGGTAAATAATGGAATGAAGAGTGAGAATCCTTATAACCTTATGTTTGATAATAGGAAGGTCAAGGTGAAGGGATCCACGGCTGACTCCATGATTATATCTTCTTCACACCACCCTTCTGAGAATAGGAAGATCAATGAGAAATTAAGGGAGCTAGATGTCTTTTTTTTAATGTTGAAACAAGGGATACTGGAAGATGAACTAAACCATAGTTAAGAATCAAAGGAAAAATTTAGATTCATTCATTATTGACTCTAATATTTTTATTTATAAAAATTGGGTATATGATGCATCTTGTGGTGCTTGCATTTGTTGCTAATTTCAAGAACTAAGTAGTAGTAATAGAGATTCTCAAGGGGAGGTTGATCTATGAGATTCTTACATAGTTAGACTCTCTATAGTGGATATAAAATATTACCCTCTAATGTTTCAAAAAAGATAGATATTGGTTTTAAATAATTGTTATTATGAAACAAGATTATCCGAAAACATTATTCTTGTATCAATTCTGGATAATGATGGTTTCATTTCCAAATTTAGGATTAAAAACTACTACTTTTGAAAATATAGCATATTTTATGGTAAGGAACATATTAATAATTGTTTTATATATTGGTATTTAAATCCCAAGTGTTGTAAGTAAATAAAAAATATATTTCACAACACTTATATCGCACCCAACTATGGAATCATTGGGTGGGTCATGTAAATGAAAATAACTTGTTAAAATTATATCAAGATGGGTATTTAGATTATTTTGAACTAAAACCACTTGGTATATGTCATAGGTATTTACATGGTAAAATGAAAAAATCTCCATTTAGTGTAAAGGGTTATAGGACCAGAACTCTTCTTGAATTGATTTATAAATATGTATGTAGACCATTTCCTATTTAAGGTGTGGATACTCAAACATTATAATGAGGTATAAGTCAAATTCCTTTGAAAATTTCAAGGAATTCATGAATGCAGTTGAGAATTATATTAGTATAGAGAAAATAAACTTCTTAAAAACTATGTTGCAAAGCATATAACAATAAAATGAATTGACTTTATAAAGAAATATGATATCCTATCTCAACTCAATCTTCTATATACACCATAATGGAACAGTCTTGGTGAAAGGAGGAGTCTCACATTGTTGGACATGATAAGATCAATGATGATTCATGAAATTATTCCATAATTATTTTGGGGGAATATATCATAAAATGTGGTTGGTATACTAAATTGGGTTCCAAATAATATAGAAAATGATATTCCATATTATATTTGGTGAAAAAGTAAAGTTTTGTTGTCACATATTTAAGTGTGGGGATATTAAGCATTTGTTAAAGCGGTCTATGGAAACCCCTTTCACCCGGGGGCACTAAGTATAACATAATGAGATTTTGGGAAATAGTTTTTTTTCAAATGAATTTAATCTTTACAATATTTTTGTTATACGTAATATTTAGTTTAGTTTATGGTACATGAAACACTGATTCTAAATGAAATGGTTTACATTATCAAAATATTATTATATGATACTTAGAACTTAATCATTGGAATGGTTGGTAAGAATAGGATTAACTAATATATAAAAATATATGTTTTACACATGTATGTATAATTAATTATTTGGTGACCAATTATTTAAAAATTAAAATAAAAACTATTTAAAAATAAAGGAAATGTTTTCTTGAAAAATGAAAACTATATTTAAGAAAACAAATGTTCACCTCAAAACATTAAACAACAATTTTTTGGTGAATTATTTTTAATGAAATTTATAATATCTCATATTCAATAAACTATTTAACATTAATCTTTTGTGTCTTCTTGACAATAGATAAGAATAAATAAAATTTTATCTTTAAAAACTGTATTTTTTTAAAATCAGTTTTGTCGTTTTCTTGCACAATTACGGTAAAACTCAATTTATAAAACTTTTAGATAATTATTTTGAAATAATAAATATAATTTTTTACATCATCATATAAAAATTATATTATGGTGAATTTTTGATAATTTTTTGGAAATATTAATTTGTTGGTGAATAGAGAAAAATACTAAATTTTAATTAAAAATTTCCTTTTCATTTAAATAATTTATAAAGTTGAATTTTATTTTAATTGGGTTTTAAATTTAAATTAGATAATTTATATATAATTTAATCCATTTTAGTCCATTTTAATACTTTTTATGTCCCATTTTGATATAAAAACCTTGGAAAAGTTTGAATATTTTTCTTTGAAAATTCTCTTTCTCATCACAATTAGTGGTTTAATTTTAAATTAAAAATTTCCACTTATGTGAATTGAATTTTGAAAAATTGATTTTATAGTTATAATAATAAAAATTTATATTACCTAATAATAATTTTTCTCTGTAATTAATTGTAAAAACAATAAAAAATATTTATTGTGGTTAAGAAAAAATGAGTTTACTATAGCTTAAACTAAAAAGATATGAGTAACAATGACCTAGAAAATTTTCTAAAACATATTTTATAGAAATATTTCATCCTGATAATGTATAGGTATTGATACTACTCCATTTTGACCCTTTTTCATGTGAAAAGCGTGGGTACATCTTTTTGTTTTCAAAAATCACAAGTGTGCCACTCACCTCACTTATAAAAGGTTGCATCCTCTCATATCTTATTTACACCTAAAAACCCAGTTGGATTGGCCATTAACAACCAAAATCACTTCCCAAATTCAATAATCTCATCCTAGAATCCTAATTTTGGGTATAAATTCATTCTAGGAAGTATTTTGGTGAAAACCAATGGAGGATACATGAAGAAGATATAACATTCTTTAATGAGTGTTTTTAATTAATTTCTTCATCCACCTGCTTAAATTATTATTAAACCCTGATGATATAATAACCTCATTATATTCTATATAATGATTTTTTTTTGTTAAGTTCATTACCTACAAACATCTCCACTTCTATCAAATGTGTTACAAAATCATTATTCATAGGTACAACGGACTACCGCCTCGCAAACTGATGTCATTTGTTTTTCTGTTACCACCTCTCAAGATTGGGTATGATAATGGATATAAAGTATATATAATATATTTATAACATAATTATACCTTTATAGTCATCATAAAATTTATAAATTTTTTAATTTACATTTCATAGGGGATATGATAATGTTGCCCATCTGTACGGTGGATTACCGCCCCATTAAGTGATGTGATTTGTCTTTCAGTAACTCTTTAAATAGAAAATAATAAAGATAAATATAATAAATATATGTAAAATTATTATTATATTCAGGAAATATTTTTAATTATTATAATATAATATATCATTTTATTTCTACCTTTTCACTCACAATAAGATGATAACATCATTCATGTACGTGTGGACTATAGGCTTTAAAAAGCGATGTGACTCGCTATTTTCATCAACACACCAAATGTATGATATGTATAAGTATATTTAAAGTAATAATATATTTTTTATGAAATTATTATCATTATTTAAATATAAAATATTACTAACCTCATTTTAATAATGATCATTGAAAAATGGAAATGTTACCCTTGTGTATGTATGGCCTACTATCTCCGAATTCATAACATACTTCATTTCTCAAAACCATATTTCTTGATTCATATTAAAAATATAATTTATGTATAAATATGATTATTATTCATGATATTATATAAAAATGATAAAAATAAGAGGTCTAAAAATAATAAATCAAAACATAAACAAAAAGAGGATGGCTTCGCATTCACCTGGAGTTCCCAACTCTCCCATCGCACCATATTCTTCCCCTTCCTCCTAGGGTTTTGTGTAGTTCCATTTGGAAAAATGGTGATCCTACATCACTGGGATTCATTTTACCTCCCTACCTTTTTCGCTTTCTCCTTATTGACTTGGTTGTTTTCTCATGTGGATTTCAGATGGCCCCCACTACCCATCTTTCAGCCTAACCCTACTCCTCATACCTCCACACTGGGTCATGTTTCTGATGATTTAGGTGTATTGGTTTGATGTTATTTGAGGTGTAAAACATTCATTTTTATCCTCTTTACTTATTTTCTAACACATATTTCTTGACCCCATCTTGTTCGGTATCTATAATAGTTTTGTTTCATATTGGAATGGTGTTAAAAGGGGATCACAACGATCTCGTTCTTATCCTTAATGGGAATTAGATTACATTTCTCCTCTATTGATTCTTCTTATTATTTTTTTTTGTTTCTTATCTGATATTTGATTTTGGTCGATGTGCTATTGGACTCTTTTTTATTTTGGGTGGCTGTTTTTATGTCTTTTGTTTTATCTTGTGATTTTGTGATGTTTCAGTGTTCTATTAATAGATTTTTTGTAATCCCTTTGTTTCTCTTATTTGAAGATGAAGTTATGGATTCATATTTCATATCTTGACTTCATCAGATCGTTTGGTGGCCATGGCGATGAGCACACTGTTGAAGCCTTGGTCCGCTCATTCCTCTACTCTTATAATAGAATTACCATTCTTCTCCTAGTCATATTTTCACAGATATATTCAAGGGGTTTTGGGATGTGAGTTCACATGGTGGACAACCTTCAAGGTGGAGTCTCCCATGGTGGAATCACCTTTATCTTTGGGTTCTTTGGGGCTTGACCACTGGGTTTTTGTGGTGATTCTTAGAATGGTGGTTCTAATGGATTATTTAGAGTTTTGTTTGGAGGTTCTCTGGCAGCATTATTGGTTTTCGGAGGGTGGTTCTCGCCTATGGTCTGGTGTGGGCAAGGTTTGGTCCGGATCAGGGCATGCAGCATGAGGTGACTCATCAACCGAGGGGGTTATTATAGATTTATATTTTATATTTGAAATTTAAAATTTAAATTTTTTACATTGTTCTTAGTGGCTGGTGTTGTAGATGGTGAAAAATCTTAGAGTGGATGACTAAGATGTGGAAATGTTCATAATGTTGATGTTTTTCTTTGAAAGTTTTACTTTGTTCACATGGTTTATGTTTGAATTTATTTCTGTTTTTTTCAGGAAATATGTTTTGAAATATGAGTTCTATGGATATATATGAGGTTACCACTTAACCTAAAATTGGATTTGGAAAATACCAAAAAATATATTTAGAGGAAAACATAAACAAAAAAAGATCGGTTATTACCCCAAACCAAATCTTAACAAGGAATTTGTAATAAATGGGTAATAAATGGGTAATAAATAGTCAAAATTAAATCATATATGGTTTAATATAATAATAATTATGGTTATATAATATATTTTAATAAAATTATATTTATTAAATTGAAATTTAAAATGTGTACAAAGGAAGTTGAGACTTAAGGTAAGGGACTTATATTCTCTCTTTTATTTCTAGACATATAAGAAAAATCACCAATCATTTCATTTATGTATTTTATATACTTCTCTTTTTAAATTTATATCATTAACATCCTCCTTTTCATGATATTAAAATCTTTATTTAATGTTATTCTTTATTAGGGCTGATGATTCAAAATATTACTAAAGCGGTAAGAGATTTCAATCTCAATTTCTATAAGACACATTCCAATTCCCCACATATTTATTTTATGTGGTGTATATATATCTCAGGAATGTATTTTATGATTATTTTCCTGAATGTATTTTATTTACATATCAATTTTAGTATCTCTCTTTCTCTGGTATTACATTTCAAAAGTTACCAAAGCGATAATGGATTATGAACCTGTATTATTTTATAAGGTTAATATATAGTCCCATTTAAAATTAATACCATATATATATATTTATTCTCATGATAATTTTTTTTATTAATTTTTATTCTTTCATTAGGGATTACAATTCAAAGTTACCAAAGTGTTAAATAATTTATGTTACAATCTCATTGTTTATTGGGATTGTTTATAATTATGTATTTGATGACAAAATATTATGATCCATATCCCAAAAAACTCATGAATTTTATTTTCCTCTATTTATTTCAAGAGAATTACTTTTTTCCATGATTTTCCTTTCTTTATTTACTAAAGATTTCAAAAGAATATTTTTAAGAAAATCATCTTTATTTATCTCTTCGGTCAAAAACCCTATTTCATTAAGAACCATGTTTTCTAAAAATATTTTCAAAAATATTTTCAACATTATTAAAATTATTTATTAAATAATTTTTATCCATTTTTTACATTCTAAAAAAAATAAAAGGAATCTAAATATCATTTTTCAAACAATTCTTGTTTTGATTTTATCAAAAATATTAAAGGGATATTTGTTTTAACGTGTATAAACATTCCCATCGTCATTACCATTATTTTCTTTGAATATTACTTTATATTTTTTCAAGATTATTTTGAAGGAAAATTATTTTCAAAATGTTTTATGTTTTAAAAAGTTATTTTTTCAAATCAGAAAGGGTATTTTCCTTATTAAATTTTTTAAATAATTTTTAAAGCATCCTTAATAAGTTTTTTAGTTTTATTTTCAAATAAAATGATTTTCGAAATATTATTAGATTACAAAAAATTATTTTAAAAGAAAAGTTATTTCCCTTAATAAATTTTCCAAGTGATATTTCAAAATCGTTCTCCATATAAACAGATATCCTTTGATGATACTTGTGTTTTACTAGGGATATGATCTATGGATACCATTCTTATTCTTTGAATAAATGATTTATGATTATGATTTCATGATTTTTATGAAACCTGTTTATCTTCAATGGGTTATACAATGAAATATTTATTGTGAAAATTTCTTCTTTTTCCCATGGTTTAAGCTATTATGAAATAATAACATGATTACAAAACCTA
Organism: Viscum album; assembly: GCA_963277665.1. Lineage (NCBI taxonomy): Eukaryota > Viridiplantae > Streptophyta > Magnoliopsida > Santalales > Viscaceae > Viscum > Viscum album. Next base: position 529,759,300 of record OY728159.1, on the reverse strand, counting down.
TCTCTTTTCTATAGGTGATGATATGATAAAATGTTTACAAAACCCAATTCATTTTATGGGTTATTATATGAGGAATATTATATGATCTTATGACACACATATGTATGATATTCATTATGTGATGGGTGTGACCTATATCTCCCTCCAATACACTACGTAAATATTTATATCTCATTAGATAGTTAGGACTACAATGTGGAGTGAACCTAGTTCAGTAAGGTAATTTTTCTTCTATGATGGTCTTGGGATTAAACCTTAACTACTATAATGGTTTGTAGACTGGTCTTATTACACCATGATAGCCTGGGCAGTGAGCCTTGGTAGTGAACATTGACAACTATAGAAATGATTTTCAAGGCTTATGTGTATTCCAAAATTATATGTCTTATGCCAATGTTATGCTCTCCTGGCTCATGTTATTTTATTTCTTTGTGATTGTTTCCTCTGGAAATGGGAATTACCTCACTGATTCAAGGTTCAAACATTCCAAGCAGTTTCTAATGGGTTTGTTCGTAGAACCGGAAACATCCAGTGATTCTATATCCATTTGGACCTACTTTCCAATGGTAGGTGCTCATTATTTATGAACCAATAAGGCTTAAGAATTTTCATTGGTTGAGAGGATGGGAGGTCGGACTCATCATGCCTTTTTGAGGGGAATTATTGTCTACTCTGGGACTCTCTTTATAGATTTAAGTTATGTTCATGAATACTTATTACACTACCAAGTATGAAAAATGAGATTTCCTTTAGATCTGACAATCAATGGTTTATATGTATGATATTTAGAGAATCTTTTATATGTATTCTAGGTTCTTAATAAATATAGAATCATTTTTATTTGTTAGATATTCTTAGTTAATGGTATCCTTTGACACATTATATAGAAATCTCTTGGTCATTATGATAACCATACTGGTTTTAAAGCCACTCAGTGGGGCACTTGAAGTTTATTGTCATTCAGAAGGACATAGATTATTTTTGAGTTGGGATTATACCCACAGATGGGATACCTATGTATCCTTTGTTTAGAAAAGGAATCAGAACCCACGTAGTTCGAGTAAGGGAGTATGATGTTTATGCATGATTCATGGCTCAAAGAAAGATGTCAAAATTACTTTTACACTCTAAGCACACGTGAGTCATGATTGGTGTGAGACACAAGAGGTATTGGTAAAAACCAGACAATTGTGCCATCAAAGATGAAATTATAATAAATTATGTGGGGCTTATGTATATATGACTACCCAGAATAAATGAAGATTAGGATTTACTTCAGGGAAGAAAACCGGGAATAAGGTCCATAAAGGTATATGTACTTTATGAAGATTTGGATACTCTAACATGGAGATTATTCCTGAGGAAGATTCCCAAATTAGGAGGGGACTTATGATTGGGTTTTACTCTTGATAAGGAAGCCCAAATTAAAAGTAAATTAAGACTGGTTAAGAGAAATTATGACTGGGGCTTATTTCTGAGAAGGAGGCCCAGGTTAAAAGGATTTGAGAAATGGGGCTTAGTCCTAAGGAGGTAGCCCAGGTTAAGGGACTTGGGGCTTACTCCTAAGGAGGATGCCCATATTTGTAGACTTTGAGACTGGGGCTTATTCCTGAAAAGAAATCCCAGGTTAAGAGAATTATGGTTGGGGATTACTATTGAAGAGGATGCACATATTTGGGAACTTGGGGCTTACTCTTGTGGAGGATGCCCATATTAGGGGACTTGTACTGGGGCTTACTCCTGAAAAGGAGGCCTAGGTTAAGGATTCTCTCATCTTAAAGGATGAGGTTAAATGAATGAAATCTCTAACCTTAGTGACATAAAGATATGTAAATCACTAGGTTTTAAGAGATGTTCCAAAAAATTCCTTTTAGATAAGGAAGTAAACAAGGAAATAATACCATGGATAGATTTGTAGATTGTACTAAAGGCTTAATCTGGAAGAGTATAGGTGGACAGACAAAAGAGAGGTGAAATAGGCAGGAGAGGCACCCAAAAAAATGGTGGTGCGCAAGTCCCGGTCGCGCAAGTATACTTGCGCGACACATGGGTACTTGCACGATGGTCAACCCTTAGGGTAATACTTGGGTGAGGCTTGGCTCAAACCCTTAGTACTATCCCTAGAGGCTTCTAGAAGGATGGCGTGCAAGTTCTGTTGAAGGAACAAGTCGGCGCGCAAGTGTGTCCATTTCCCTTAAGGGCTAGCCACTTAAGCGCGCAAGTGTTGATGAGTTTCAACACTTGGGCCTTACTCCTCCTCTATAGATCTTCCGTTCTAGGTAAGAAATTACCTTAGAAGTGTTCGGAATCTTGGAGAAGAGACTAGGGTGTCGGGAGCTCAAATCTGAGCTTCTGGAATTTTTCATTTCTGAAATGGGGGTCCCATCGGGGGTATTTATAGGCTGTTCAAGACCCCGGGCGGAAATCGAATAGGGTGCGCAAGTCACATGTGCAACCCAAATGTGGCGGGCAAGTAAACTTGTGCTACCTTGAGGAAACTTGCACGACCCAAGTGGGACAGAATCCTTCTTCATGCCTTTGTTGATTTTTTATGTTTTTTCAAAGGATAAATCACTTTGGATTAAGGTATTTCTCTTTTTAATTCGTTAGACTCTGTGATGGAAAGGAGCGTCAACAAAAGTCCCCCCTCAGAGTTGGATCAAAAAGAAATGAGGATGTAACTCTGAGGAAAGAATAAAAACCAAGGAAACTTCAGCGCACAAGTGTTGAGTGCGCAGGTGGCGTCGTGCAAGTGTGATTCGGATAGGCCTCAGCGTAGCTGGTTGCACGCGATGGCTTTAGGCGCGCAGGTTTGAGTCCTGGCCTATATATATGCGGCCATTCCTCGCGCAAAGCACCAAATTTCATAATTTCGAGTTCTCTCCGTGCAAGTTCCCTTCTCCACTCAAGTTTCTCTGTTTTCCTCTATTTCTTCGTTGTCACGCTGCTGTCAAGGTATTTGGACTTGCTTGGTGATAATTGCGTGCCAAAAACTTGCGCGACACATCATACTTGCGCGACACATCCATACGTTCACGCCTTAATGCCTTTTCCATTTTCTTGAATTTCTTCACAAATTTTATAAAAAAAATCAACCCATTTAAGAGTTAATTTTTTCAACTTTTGTGCAGATTCAATGGCTCCCAAAAGAATCAGAACGACTGATGAGCTGGATAGGAAGAGAATTGATGATATGATGGGCATCATTGGCCATGATTACTATACTGTCTGTGACATCACTCTCTTGGATTTGTCCATGTATCTGAAGAAGTATCATCTTGACTTCCCACAGAGAATTTATCTACCTTTGTATGGCTACGGTCATCTGCGAGAAGTCACCATTCCAGAGGCAAAGAACTATCTCCCAATTTCTTGGTTTCAGAATTACACCAATTTTGCTTCAGCAAATATCTCAGGTGGAGGAGTATTTGTAAACACTGGAATAGTGGATAAGGCCTACATAATTCATCACATCCCATGTACCTCATATTTGAAACCTCACAAGCCTGAGCTGCAACCACATTGTTATCCCTCAATCTTCCAAAACTCTCAGATGGATCAATCAAAAGGCTGGAAGAAGAGTTGGGACTTTCGTCCTGGAGGAGGTGTGAAGCCAACATGGATGTGGGTATACTGGGTGAGACAAAACTACGCAGAGTTTGTCGAGGATTTGAAATTAGCTACAATATATGAAGTCGTATGGGCTGGGCAAACATATCTTTATAGGAGTGATGATTTCGTGCCGGAGATACTCATCCATTGGATCCTAGAAACCAATTATTTCCATCTGACTCTTGGAGAAGTAGGTATCAGTCTGTGGGATGTCCACAAGATCTCAGGGGCTCCAATTTTGGGAGATATTTATGATGAATTCATTCCCCCCAAGGTGACTTGGAATGATTTGGAGAAGATCCCAACTTTGGATCAGGAATTATTGAAAATCTTTCACAAGATCAAGAGTTTAGAGACCTCTTTAACACATTCTAGAAAGGACATTCATCCAGAGGAGTGGATGAATATGTTTCTTACCAAGAAACAAGAGAAGGATCCAAAGGAGAAGGGGTCTAATGGGAAGGGGACCAAGGAGAAGGGGCACACTCATCCTACCACCTTCCCCAAAACAGAGAAGAGGGGTGCTCCAGGAGCATTCTAGATGACCTTGGAAGCAGGATAATTTGAGAAGTGGGGATATGAAGTAAATCAGAGAATCCCAATGAAGACTCGTCTGGCAAGATTCTTTGCCTTGTGGCTCAGTGTTTATCTTTTGCCAGTCAGGGACTCAAAGGGAGGCATCAGGCCAAGGACCTTTGTTATTGTGGCCAAGTTGCCTGAGGGGAAAATGGTTGGGTTGGCTACCCCCATTTTAGCAAAGATTCACAGGAGCTTAATCCATGTTTTCATGGGTAAGTCTCCTTTGATAATAGTGGGACCATTCCAAGTTTTATGGGGATGGATCTCCACTCACTTAAGGATGTATAATATACAGAACGAAGTACAGATTCCTGGAAGTTCTTTCAGGACATTAGTGCAGGCATTCTCTAGAATTTATCCACTAGCTCTCAATTCATATGACATGAAGGTGAGGCTGAGCATGCATAATGAATTAAATTTCTTTCCTTACGGAAATCCGCCAACCAGGATATTTGTTGATGATGGAACATCCAGCCTTGAATTAAGGGCATACATGCTGGCCTACAAAGATGGTTTGCTGGTCACCAGAATTAACGGAGAGATTATATGTGAGGCCTATGCTCCATATAGGTTTGCACATCAATTTATGTGTTTGTAGGAGACTGTTGTATCTCCCCCAGTGCATGTCAGGTTAGACCAACATCTGATGGTTTCTCGGAAACTATGGTTGCTGACATCAAGGGAGAAGACTAGGGCATTATTTGATCTAACAGTTGATAAAGCATCAAATAACTTGACCACATGGTACGCTGAGAACTTTATAGAATCATACCCTGGAGGGGTGATGAATCACCTAGTTTATCAGGTGGGGAAAAGGAAAAGGACCGTAGAGAAAGAAACCCTTCATATGTAAGGTGATTCTTCTATACCACATGAAGCTAATTCGTCGGATTCCTAGGGTGGGGATGATGAGGCACCACATGCGGTAAAACAGCCTCTTTCTAGATATAATCCTCTCATCAGAATCAAAAGACCAACTCCACAAACTACTAGTGAGTTACTTCATTTAAGCCACTTTAATCAGCATTACTTTATAGAGCAACAAGTGTTATATTCTTATTCTCTATTTGTAGTTACAGGAGTTGGGAAGAAGCTGAAATAAAAGATTATAGGACCTTCCTCATAGCCTTCTAGTATGCATATTGAATATCTACGACCAGAGGCTATCCAGACGTGGCGGAGTTTATACTGTGATGCTTAAACTTCCTGGTTGGATTTGTGCAAGGGGCTACACATCCCTGGAATAGGGAAAGTTCTGGCTTATACAGATATCCATTACAAGGATAACCCTGATGAAGTGTGGGCTTACATCAGAGAGATAGAAATGCTCATATATTCCATTGATGATTCCATTCCTATCACCAAGTGGGTGAAGGAAATGATAAATCATGGCGCCACTGAGGAGACTGGTGGTTCCAGAGTTGAGGAGTGGCACGACTACGTAGTTAAATCTTTGTTACTCAAGGAAATTATTTTCTCTATCCTATAGCTTGCATAGAAAGGAACTGTTGAGGTTCCTTCACCACAGTATAGCCCTGGTCGTACTGCCATTGGGGATAATGAATCTCCTCATGAGTCGGGTGAGATATCTCTAGGCCATCAATCCATGGATGGGGAGTTGGATATGGTTTTCCATTCTCCAATTCAAGTGCCTGTAAGGGAGACTGCCGATACTCCCAAAAATCTAAAGATGTAAAGGTATCGAAGGAGGAAGTCCACAGGTAAACGCTTCATCAGTAGTGGTTAGTCCTTCGGATAATCATGATTCTTAACCCATGAAATGATTGATCATACTTTTTGGGATTGTAGGGGATTCTTCAATTTCCCCTCTAAGGGAAAGAACTGATCCTCCTTTGAGGACCGTGGAGGGTACTGGTGAAAAATCACAAGTTCAGGCTAACTTGGCTGCTCCTGGAGAAGAACCAACATTTGTTCCTAGTATTCCTCCTACCGTTATTGCAAGAAGAGAAGAGCCTACTTCTGGTAAGTTAACAATGCTTCATAAAATCTTTGAATGAAACATAAAATAACTTCCATTCTGTAATACTTTAGGTTCAACCCCTGCACTCGAGCTTTTGGCATCTATTGCAACTGACGCCGCTATTTTATCTGAAGATGATGTTCAGGGTTAGAGACCGCAGGATGATGGTCGCCAAGAAGACATACCAAATGCTCCCACTAGTGAGATTAACCAGGATTCTGAGATTACATTGGATGAAATGATAGGACTTGGCGCGTCTTTTGAATATTTTTTAGATCATGTTAACTTACCATGTAATTTAAAAGATTATGGACATGAGTGTTATCCTTAATACTATTAAAAATAAATTATTATTACATGTCTAATCATGATCGGTTCAAATATGTAGCTCTATCTAAGAAAGATGCTGAACTACAATTGCGTGAAGGGGGTACAGAAAACCCTACTATTGCAGAGACATTAGCGCAAGTGGAGATGAACCCTATAGAGCTTCCTTAAACTCACCCTGAAAATCCTGTAGAGGCAAGGAAAGATGGGGAGGAGCCTTCTCAAGTTACTAATCTACTGTTGGGTAAGGGATAACAATATTTGCGACTGTACTTATTTTTCAAGACAACCAATTAACTTTTTTTATGCTTTGAAACTAATCAAAGATTTCAATTGATTATTCAGGGCCATCAATTTCAGTGGCTAGATCTAGAGGTGAAGCCTCGGCCTCCACCCCAACGGGAATTGAAAGTGAAGAAGCACAGGTCAGGGGGAAGGAGCGAAACATGGTACTTTCCTAAGTGCATTAATCCCAGATTATATTCCCCCCTGTGACAGTGATGCTGTGTCGGATCTAGAAGTACAAAAGGTTCTCTAATTATCACATCGCAAGGCATGGCAGAACATATGGAAGATCATATTTGAAGTCCCTTTAGTAGAGCTATCATTGAAGATCCCGCGACTGTCATCCCTATTTATTATGTTAGGACTTGGCGGTTTTGGATATCAAGAGATCCATGCCGCAGTGAAACAAGTCATCTTAAGGATGGAGCAGGAGAAAAAGTGCTGTCAATATTTGACCCAGGTGAGGTTGTCTGTCAACATCAATTAATTCGAGGTTGTGGTGTCCCAAGATGTGGCTGATCATGCTGCCAAGTTAAAGGAGCTGAAGCATAAGATCAAAGGGATAGTCGTTCAGCAGATGCACCTTCAGCAACAATTAGATGTTGTTATTGGGGAACTTGACCAGCTTAACAATTCATTGGAAGGAGTTCAAATGAATGGTATGATAGCCATTGTAGATGCCAAGAAATCACTCCATCAGGCTGAAATGAGTGAAGCTGGTTGACTGCATGAGCATCAAGTGGCTGCTGATGAAGCTCAGGATGCTGTAAATCAAATGAAGATTTATGTTGACAACCTTTTGTAATTCTTGGAAAAGGGAAGAGACTCCAATCTGTGGATTTCCTTATAATTCATGTGCATCAAATGGAAAAACACTTTCATTTTCAATCATAGTTTGATTTTTCTAGAATTATTATAAATAACCCTACAAACTTTGAATCTTTTAATTTCTCAATATTAACTAAAATCATACAAGGTGTATGTTTAGTGAGTTGGAACTTAACTTTTATTCAGAGTTACCTTTTCTTTTGTGAGCAGTTTAAAGTCATGTACGTTGGACATAAAAAGGCTAATGTTTAAGGTCGAAATAGCTTTTAACAAATGGATTAACATTGAATCAATTACTTGATAATTTATCTAAAAACATATTACCATGTTCAAGTATGAGGGAAAATATGTAAACGATGACTTAAGAAATTTTGAATCTGAGGAATGATATGAAAAAATTCTAAAAAGGCATTACAAGAAGTAGTTCTCAAGAATGAAGTTACCACTATTTAAAAAACCCATTAGGGGGGTTGAATTATGCAGGGTCACCTAAGGGCATTGGATGCATAGTCAAATAATAGCATCTTTAGGCTGACAAGTCTACCATGTAGACTGTTTATGCAAGGCCACCTAAGGGCACATGCTGCATAGTCAGGCAAAAGAACTCTCAGAAATTTACCTTTCTACTGCTAAAAAGTCAGTGGAAGTTTATGGGGATTCAAATTTTCCAAATCATAGAGTTTGCTATATGGAGAGAAGTAATTGAATATGGAAAAGATATTTCCAAACAAGATTATCTAAGAACTGGATGAATGTCACTCCTACGAAGGTCTGACCCAAACGTAGGTAAGGGAAATATAAACCGTAGACTTGAATACTTTCAGATCATGAAAAGGGGTATGGGACAGATATGTTAAAGATGACCATTTTTGGCAGATCCCTACATATTGTTGATACGACCAATAAGGACAAAAGAGGTCTTCTTCCCAAGAATGAAGTAACCATTATTTGAAAAACCCATTAGGGGGTTGAATTATGTAAGGCCACCTAAGGGCATTGGCTACATAGTCAAATAATAGTATCTTTTAGCTGACAATTATGTTATGTAGACTGTTTATGCAAGGCCGACTAAGGGCACATGCTGCATAGTCAGGCAAAAGAACTCTCAGAAATTGGACATTTTGTGACCAGATGTCAAGAAAAGTGTTATGGAGATCTAGAAGTATTTAAGGTTAGGAATATGACCGATGAAAATTTTTATTGTTCAATGCATAAAAGAGATACATAGATAATTCTAACCATATTCATGTCGTGGATGGGACCTGAATTGAAATGTTGGACTTCACTACGTATCCCATAAGGATGGTAATCAAGCCGTACATAGTTATTGAAATACAGTTTAACGTCTTGTGGGACGAAATTATGAGAGATCTTAGTTTATGTTCATAGATTTCGAACCATAATAATGAATACACAGTGTGTGTTTTCATGGGGACTTTTCAGTCAGGAGATTGAAAGTGGAATTTGGGGTTAGGACCAAAGACTTGGGGCTAGATTCGAGGGATTCTTGAACGTTCCTACGTATCCCATAAGGATGGGAATCAATCCCATGTAGTTCTAGAAATACCCTTTATACAGATTTAGTTTGTACAAGTGAAGGGTGAAAGGGGACTTTAGTGCAATGATGGTTTGACCCAAAATAAAATGTTCAGGCATTTCCATGTATGGACGTAGTCTTTAAAATATAACATGATTTGAAATCATTGTAAATAATGATTCCCTCTCAGGTGAAGGTATAAAATAATGTTGTATTTTATTGTCGTGCAGGACAAAGGTGTTATACAGTTTAACGTCGTATAGTAAGGAAAAAGGTGAACCAATGTGAAGAGAATGGTTTTGGTCTTGAACCTCAGAAGGTTGCCTACGTACCCAACCTAGAAGGCAAGGATCGAAGTCTGCGTAGTTCAATTAAATAATGAATTATTGATCAAGTTGTTCTTGGGGAAAACGACCTTAAAAATGGTGTTGGGACTTACATATGGTTAGCAGCCCAGAGTGGGTGGTATGGTTGAAGTTTACTCTAATCTCACGTGAGTCATACTCGGTGTGAGAAACAAGAGGTAGCAACAACCTTAACGATGTACAGTTTAATGTAATGTAGGACATATGAAGGGACTATGCAGTTTAAAGTCTTGCAGTGAGGACTATTGGTGTTTTACAATTTAGTGTCATGTAGCAGGGACAAAGTACAATTTAACGTCATGTAGGATGAAAGGGGGACTGTGCAGTTTAATGTCATGAAGTGAGGACAAAATAGTACATAGTTTAACATCATTTTGGATGTATTAGGGACCTTTCCATAGTTTAACGTCATGTTGGACGATGGTGAAAACATTTTCAGGTCATATGCATGGACCAGAGATTATGCAGTTTAACGTCTTTTTTGATGTAAGGGAATTCTGTACAGTTTATCATCATGTAGTTAGGACGACATAGTTTAACGTCATGTTGGATGATGACACAATTTAACATCATGTTGGATGAATAGGAACAATACAGTTTAGCTTCATGTTGGACGGTAAGGATGCAAATAGTTTAAGGTCATATGCATGGACCGTTGATGCTGAAGTTTTAACGTCTTGCTGGAAAAATGGGTGTTGTACAGTTTAGTATCATGTAGCTAAGACAAAACAGTTTAACATCATGTTGGACGTTGGTATTTGTATTACACAAAATACTTCTACAAAAATCTAGCATTGGTAGGAGTAGTGGTGAGTTCTCCATCCATTGAGTTAAAGAATAAGCTCCATTGGAGTAGACCTTGTGTATTAAATAAGGTCCTTCCCATTTTGTTTCCTGCTTGGGAGGTTTCTATCCAAGTATCATTGGCATTCTGAGAACCAATACCAATTCTCCTTGAATGAATGAATGAAGACGAACTTTTTTGTTGAAAGCTCATGCTATTCGATTCTGATAGACTTCCAAGTGGTGTAGGGTGCACAATTTTTTCTCATCTAACCATTCCAATTCATCCAATCGCTTTTGAGATTGTTCATATGTATATGACTGGTCACAAATGTATTCTCTGAACAAGGGTAGTTGAACCTCAATTGGAAAGACTGCTTCCGTTCCATATACCAATGAATATGGAGTTGACTGCATTGCAGTGCGGGTGGTGGTTCGATAATCCCATAAATCATGAAAGAGTTTATCAGACCATGATTTCTTATCTTTATCCACCATATTTTGTAGTATGTTTGAAAGAGTCTTGTTGAAATCTTTTATTTGGCCATTGTCCACTGCATGATACCGAGATGAATGATTGGATTTGATGATGTATTCTTGATAAAACTTTCTCACCTCAGATGAATAGAAATTGGTGCCATTGTCTGTCAATATGGTATGAGGGACACCAAATCTGGTAATGACGTTAGACTTGTTGAAGCTAACAATGCATTTAGAACTGACTTCTTTGAGAGGTATTGCCTCTGCCAATTTGGAAAAGAAGTCAGTAGTAGTAAGAATGTACTTAAACTGCTTGGATGTAGCATAAGGATAAGGTCCCACTACATCCATTCCCCATGTGGCAAATAGCCATGAGTATTTAGTTGTATGAAGAAACTCTGGGGGCTGATGAATGAAGTTTTCATGTACTTGGAATGAATGACACTTCTTTGTGAAATCAACACAATATTGTATCATTGAAGGCCAAAAGTATCCAAGCCTTCGAATTTGATCAGATAGTCTGTGTCCAGACTGATGGGCACCACACACTCCTACATGCACTTCTTTCATGAAAACCATTGTCTCTTCACCATCAATGCATATGAAGAGAACTCCATCAATACCACGTTTGTAGAGAATTCTCTCTAGGTGATATGGGCTGTCATAAAGAGTAAAATTGACCACACATCGCTGGATTTGTTCTCTCCTGGCTCTATCAGGTGGTAGTGTTCCATTTTGAAGGTATTACCTGATAGGTTTCATCTATCCTGTAGTATGACCATATGGTTCAGATATGGGACTAATTTCATTGACTTCCTATATTTTGATTTGAACATAAGGTGAAATTGTATGACGGTGGGCAATACTGATGGTTGTCTCGTCCCAATTTGGATCTGCCAGAGCTGTAGCTATATTATCCAGTGCATCAGCATGGGCATTTTGTGAGCGTGGGACATAAGAAAATGTCAATTCTGAAGGAAATTCTTCCATTAACTCTCTGACGTAATCATACATAGGGATTATTTATTCTTTTCTGATTGCATAATCCCCTTTGACTTGTTTGATTACCAGTTCTGAATCACCTTTCACCTTTAAGTGATTCACTTGTTCTTGAAGCACCAACTCCAATCTTGTGATAAGAGCTTGGTATTCTACTTCATTATTTGTACCACCTCCCAACAATGAGAAGGAATAAGGTAGAAATGCCTTTTTTAGAGAAATGAGTACAATTCCTAACCCAACTTTGTTGAATTTAGGATTTCCCATTTTCTTCCCTATTGGACTTCTGGAAGCACCATCAAACTACATTTCTCATGTTTGAAGACTATCTTGAATAAAAAAGTCTTCCTCATCAAGAAGTTCAATATCTGAAGATGTATCTTCTACTACTAGAGCTTGGACTTTTATTGCATTTTGAGACTCCTATTGAATATCAAATTGTTGCAAAACAACTTCCCACCTTGCCAGACATCCTGTAAGCATTGGACGACTAAGGATGAATTTGAGCGGGTTATTACGAGATACCAATTAGACCTCATGATGTTGCAAGTAGTGTCTCAACTTCTGAACTGCAAAGATTGATGTTAGGCAGCACTTCTCAATACTTGATTATCGGGTTTCTGCTTCAAACATAGTCTGACTAAGATAATATTGGTTGTTTTAATTCCCTACATCATTATTCTGAGCAAGAAAGGCACCCGATGATCACCCTAGAGCTGGTACATAAGGGATAAGTGGCCTTCCTTAAACAGGTGGCATTAACACTAGTGGACTCAAGAGATACTTCTCGAGAATATCGAATGCTTCTTGAAATTATTCAGTCCACTTGTAAGTGAATCCCTTCTTCATCAATTTGGTGAAGGGTAAACTTTTTCCTGCCAAATTGGAGATGAAACGCCGAATATAGGTCAATTTTCCTTGAATTCCTCTTAATTCCTTTAAATTTTGAGGGGGAGACATTCCAAGGATTGACTTTTTCTTCTCAGGATCGACCTCAATACCACGATGGAGTACAACAAAGATGATAAATTTCCCTGAAGTTACCGCAAAAGCACATTTTAAGGGGTTCATCTTCAAATTATGTTGCCGAAGTTTGTGGAATATGATTTCAAATTCATCTAAGTTATTAGAACATTGTTTGGATTTATCCACAAAATCATCCACATAACATTCAACAAACTTCCCTAAAAGGGGTTTGAAGATATGATTCATGGCACGCTGATATGTTGTGCCTGTATTCTTTAGGCCAAAGGGAATTACCCGATAGCAAAACACACCCTGAGGGGCTCTGAAAGCTTTATATTCCTCATCTTCTAGAGCCATTTGGATTTGATTATATCCTGAATATCCATCCATGAAGGAAATTTACTCATAACCAGTTGTTGCATCAATTAAGAGTTTTGTAATCGGTACTGGGAAATCATCCTTAGGAAAATGCCAATTAAGATCTCTGAAATCAATGAAAACTCTAATTTTTCCCATTATTTTTTTTCACAGGGACAATATTATCCAACCACTTTGGATATTGAACTTCTCTGACGAAGTTAGATTTGATAAGATTATCCACTTCATCCTCAATTTTGGAAGCACAGGTTGGGTGTGTTCTTCTAGCAGATTTTTTGAATACTCGATGTTCTTATGGAAAACCCAAACGATTAGTGGAAACATCAGGATCAAGCTCTGGAATCTTTGTATAGTTACAAGAAAATATATCTTGATTTTTCTTTAGAAATTAAATATACATCTATTATTCTTTAAGAGTCATGGCCGCACTAATTAAAGTGGGGAGTGGATCTTCTTTTATACCCAGATTTATTTCTCTGAGTTCATCCACGGTGGTAGAGATACCCTCTTCAAATATTGGGGGAGTAGATCTTCCTCTTCTTCTTCAACAAGTGTTATTTCTTCTGTTTCTACTTGCATAGTAGATGATGAGGAAGAATTATCATGATCATAAGAGATGTTAAAATTTTCACATCTTAAAGAAGAAGCTTCCATTTCCGACCTGATTGATGATGAAGGGTCTTCCTTAGGTAATATAGAGGAGATGATTCTTTGATAATCGACATCATCATTCACCTATGACATTGCTATAACATCTTATGGACTGATTGGGGAAGTATAGACTTTCTGGATTTTAGAAGATGAAATGAAGACATCTCCATTTGAGATTTCATCATTGCTTGGTGGATCACCACTTTCTCCCATGTTATCTGGCTTAATTTCCATAATTGACATTATGGAAGTTTCCATAAGAGTACTTTGATTTGGGTCTATCATTTCAATTTGACTGATAGGAAACACATAATCTGCAATCACATGTGTAAATGGATTTACTGTAATCTTTTACAAAACAAATGGAGCATTAACTTTGGTGACCTCCCCTATCATGGATTTCTTCTAACCGTTCATGTGATAAAATTATGCCTCAATGTATTGAGATTCACATGTTTTGAAAGGGGATTTATCACCATATAATGTCCCAATTTGACCATCGAAACAATATTTGAGACATTGATGGTATGATGAGGGGATCGTCGCATGTTGATGTAACCAGTGTCTTCCAAGCAAGATGTTGAAGGTTGTGTCATGATCAACAACCATGAAATATGAATTGGATAAAAGATCTCAAAACTGTGTTCTGAGGGTAATCACGCCCAGTGGTTCTTGTTCATTTTTATCATATCCTGGTAACATCAAAGTAGAAGGAGATAAATCAGATTCTGTGAGGCCCAATAGATGAAGTGTACGAATGGAGATGAGGTTGACTCCTGAACCATTATCAATGAAATATCTTCGGATGTCTACACCATTGACCTTTTTGGATAAGCATAAAGGTCTGATATGTCCATGCACAACATCATCTTCATCTTCATCTGTGAAAGATATCACTGCATGGCATTCTATAGGATTATTCTCTACATGGTAGACTTCAGTTGCAGCAATTTCAGTTTCAAAATCTTGAGGACTCAACAAAGCCTAGATGAGTGCCTCCCAAAGATCCTTTGATAAATTCAAAGCATCCAGAATTGACAACTTGGCCAGAATTTGGGCCAAGTGTTTCAATACATCATACTTTTGATCCAAAGTTCTGTGTTTCCCAATATAAACATGTGGTTTCGCAGGTGCCTTAGAAGTTTATTCTTTGGAAGTTAATGCATCTTGTATCGGGATAGGAGTTTTTATTACTCTTGGCTTTGAAAGATTAGTCCAATTAGGTCTATTTAATTGCTGAGAGGAAGAAGGTAGAACCTCCAACCGATCTTCTAGAATAACTGTGCCAGGACTGAATCTGCCTTCTGTAAAAGAACTTTCTTATTCTTGTTGATCTCATTGAAGGGCTCTGCCACGAGTTTCTGCTGCATACACAGTTCTAGCAGGGGTAGAATTGGAATAGTGGCCTTTGAAAGATCCACTTCATCCCCTATACCCAGAGCCTCTAGAACTCCTTCTGATTCCTCTGTTTGATACAGGGAATTCAGGCTCATAAAAATCAAAACTACAACTGGCATAAGGATCTGTTAAATGAATCATATTAACAGAACCAAAATCAGTTATTCATCTGATGAAGACTCTGCCTTACTATCCAATTTAGGTTGTTCTGTTTGGTGGGGCAGTATCCGTTTCTTCGAAGTGGATGGCATAAAATCTGCCAGAGTCAAAGACAACTTGGGATTTGACACATACTAATCTTCTTTTGATTATTTTTATTTCTTTTAATTATGTCATTTATTTGAGGATTTTCCCTCTGATGAAGAGGGTTTTTCTACGGAATTCATGGCAGAAGACACAATTGGTTTATTCAATTATGTTCACAAAATAGCATAAGTTCGGTTGATCGTTTTCTGACCATCCAATCATTATATATTTTTGAATTTTTTTTCTTGACTTCTTGCCACTCGCCTTCCTCCACTGGATCTGTAGTAGTAACACATGCAACTTGAGCTGAAGAACCTTTCAACTTGACTTGTCCCAAGTCCACTATTTTTTGCATGAGGTCTTTGAAGACAAAACACTCCTGAATGGGATGCCCCAACATATGATGAAATGGGAAATAGTTGGGACGGTCTTCATATCCTTCCTTGTTTGGCCTTTTGGGCCTTGGCAATTGAACCAAATTATTTTCCAGAGCCGAAATGAAGTAACCCAAAACATATTCATTTCATAAAGTGTATGTTTTTCTCTTTAAATCCTCAAATTGTTTTCATCTTTTATCTCTTTGATTATCTTGACAAAAAGGCCTATATTGTTGATGATCAGGAGTTGGATCCCTTCGAGAAGATGAAGGTTTTGAAGTAGAAGCAGGTATAGGTGCTTGTTTAAGCATAACTGTAGCAGTCTCTGCTTTACCCATTCTCCTTCCTAGATCTAATGGAATTATATGAGTTTTATCCTTAGTCTTCATAATATAATCTTCAATCTATTGAGTGATTGAAGTAAGGTCTCAAAACCCTCTAGTGTATTTCACAGGGATCAATGGTGTGTGAAACTCATCATGCAAATTCGCCACACAGATTGGAAACAATTCCTCCTGAGGGAGTGTTAAGCTCAAGGAATAGGTTAATCCCTTCCAGCGAGCAATGAAATCTGAAACCCTTTAATTCTCCCTTTACTTACAATTTGTAAGATCAAAACCTGTTGTTTTTTTTGGAAAAGTTGAGCTAAATTGAAGAAGGAATCGTTGGAGGAGATCCTCCCACCCGGTAATTGATCGGGATTGAAAGCTTGTATACTAGATGAAAGAAGGCCCTTGTAATGACTGTACAAAACAAATGAGCTTAACTGCTTCCTATTGCTAATGGGTTCTCATCATATGATCTCAATGAGAAACAAAATGTGTTAAGTGTTGTTCTGGGTCTCCCGAACCATTAAATATTGGTAATGTGGTACTTGCAAAATTTTATTCGGGAGGAATTGCATCAACCCAATCCAGGTAAGCTCTCTTTTCTGGTTGGATTTGAGCACGATTTCCCTCCATAGCTTCCAACCATGTTTTTAATGACTCAATATTAGTTATTAACTTTTGAGAAACATCTGGTTGGGCTTGGACCTGAACAGGTTCAATGACTGGAGCTGGTACAGATGTGGTGTCTAGTAATGCAATTGATGGTAGCACTGCCGATTGTTGTTGCACTTGACCCGTAGGATTAGACCTGTGAGGGTGTACTGGTAGAGGAGGATATTCTTGATCAATCTCAGTTGCCGCAAAAAATTCCCTTGGCTGAATGACTCCAGCACGCTTAGGAGTAAGACTACCTTGAAGTAGTTCTGCGTTCAACCTCCTAAATTCCTTCATTTCTTCCTCTTTTTGTGAAAATATTTACTCTAGTGAGAGTGATTAGCCTTCTCCAGAGGAAGTTTATGTAACCTGATTCATTCATTTCCCCTTATTGGACACCTTTAGGAGAGGGGGAAGTGGGTTACTTTAAGGATTACCTTGATTCTGGGAAATCCGTTGATTTCGTGTATGCACACCTTCTTCATTTGTGTCTGTGCGTACAACCTCCTGAGCAGGAACTTCCTCATCTGATCCCTCTGAGTGAACCTCATATGGGGGATTAGAAACAATGAAATTGATGACATTGATTTATGCATAACACATTGCATCTCTTATATCGTCATTTCTGCAATATTTTCTACCTCCATGTCCCTGATGAGACATTTCCTTTTCTCGATTTAATCCCTCGGGAATTTCTTGATGAACTATAATTTGGAGGGAATCTTCTGATAATTTGTTCTTCTTTCTTCTTGAGGCTTCTGAACTAATCGAGAGAAGACTTAATTTCTCTGAGGAGGAGATTGAGGATTTGAAATGGTCCCCAGTCCTGTAGACTGGGGTTGTTCATGTTGTCTCTGCTCATCTCCTCAAATCCTATTTGTTGATTCTGAGGGTTGGGTTAAAAAAGTCCCCAATCTGGAAAGCTGGGGTGGTTCTTTACATGCTATATCTGAGAATTTCTTTTATGCTCTCCTGATCTTACGGACTTTAGTCTGAAAATTGGCTGGATGCATCAACATACATCCACTCTTATCACCCGGCTCAAAAGACCGGTGGATGATTTCTAACACTTCTGTCACTTGATGATATGCTTGCTCCAAACGAGAGGCCTGTTAAATATTCTATTTTAATTGATGGAGGAGTAATTCAACAACTTGTTCTTTGTATTCCTGATTTTGAGAATAACAAGTTCAGACATGTACTTGAGCGAGCCTTTGATTATAAACAAATCCCATTTGATGTGGCTGGCCGTGGGCAATAACATTGCATGAAACCACTTTAGGTGGGATTTTCTGACTGGAGAGTACAATGAAATGTAGTGCTCCATGAACACCCTATCCCCTGATATGAATACCAGATGAGGCATTGGAAATTAACTGGCGCAATCTTCTTAGTGCTCCAAGGCATGAACGCTGAAGGTCTCTCTACTACTTTTCATCCTTCGGATATCGAGAAACTGAGAGAGATTCCAAGTTAATTTGTCATTGTAACCCTTCTATTATCTTGAAATTATTTTCATATTCATCATAAGATAATATTTTCTTTTCAAACTAACAAAGAGTTTTCCATATGTTAAGATGAATATTGTGAATTCTATCTTCCGTCAACATCTCTGGAATGTCATACTGAGAATCATCCAAAGGCCAAAACATAACTGGCACTTTGCCTTTCGCCAGTTGTTTTCTCGTATTCAGTCCTTCCTATTTATCATTAAATTAATATTCTTCTACCTGATTAGACCAAAGCTGGTTCTTTCTTTCTTCTTCATCGGATTCAACAAGATTGGTAGAGAATTTACTGATCAAACAAGAAGATGCATGACTTAAGCATGGTTCGGAGAATGACCTACACCCTAGGCAATCTTCTGATTGAGAAAGTGTTTCACCTGCTAATGGTAAAGCATCAGACATGACTAGCTTCATATTTGCAAGTGCCTCAGGATAAGAGGGATTTATCATCACAACATTGTCTATTGGAGCATTTTCTTGGAAATGTGCATTACTACTGCGGAGAGGACTTTCGCAGTTAAATTCATCATCATGGGGAGGACCACCATGGTGGGTTATAGCAAAAGATGAAACATTTTTCTCCTTGGTCTTCTGACCAAATAGAGGGTTCTTGTGGCTCTCATCTAAAGATGAAACTTCAAGATAGACCGAATTATCATGAAGCAAGCCTTCATGAGGAAGTGTCTGATGTAGACCTTCGGAATTAATGTCCCCGTTATTGGGAACTGAGAGAGTAAAATCTTGAGTTGAAACAGATAGTTGTCTGAGTGCATCAAAAACTCCAGCATCGAGTAAGGCCTTATTACATATTGAGCATTGATTTCTTGACTAGTCTGGGTGGGTCTTCTTCTTAGACGCCTTCTTACTCACTATAGGAACCACTTGTTGATTAAAGTGGTCATTATGGGAAGGTGTATGTGCCTGATCAAGGGAAAGGATCAGGTTAGGCTGACTATCTCCGCTCAAATCAGGTGTATATGCTTGAATTGGTTGTCCGTATGATATGGTGGAGTATGGCCCACAACCCTCTTGGACTGGAACAGAGGTGTGTGTCTGTTCCATAATGACATATTGATGTGTCACTCCACTGGTAGGGGTAGATTTCATTTCGTTCCCAATGATGCTACTGAAGATGTTATAATATCCTGACAGGCATCTAGAATATGAGCAGGGATTTGCTCCTTCTCTTTCACCATTGAAAAAATATGCTTAGTGACTTCAGCTTCCATAATGGGAATATACCTCCATTCCGTGCTTAGAGTAGGTGTGTGTTCCTTATCTTTTCCTCCTTTTCCTGCCAGTTAATTCTGATAGTACTCATGAATGGGGGAAGAGAGTTGAGTTTGCCTCCTATTTGTCATTATGGCTTTCCAATTGACTTCTCCGGGTGATACCAAATGAGATTGTTGGTAGGCTTGATCAGTACTAACAGTTGTTTGTGCCTGCTGATTGCACTCTGCCAAACATGGTTGACGAACTTCCTTCAATGCTAACAAATGAGGATGTTGGCAAGATTGATGAGTGTAAGCAGGTGTATGTGCTTGTTTACCAGTTGTCAAAACATTGAATTGGCATGATCCATCGTATGTAGTCAGATGAGCCTACTGACTAGCTGATGATTTATAAATAGGTGTATGTTCCTATCTATAGTACTCCGCCGGAATTTCCTGGCAAGATTGGCATGCTGCTTTCAGACGAGTCTGCTAGACAGTGGGATTAAAACGGATGGGTGTGTGTGCCCGCTCATTGCTTTCCAGCAAGTTAGGTTGGTGGAATTCTCTAGAAACAGAAGAGATAAGAACATTCTCATTGTTAACCAGTTGTCGCCTCTAGTGGTTCTTCTTCCCTGCTTGGGTTCAAGGAACCTGAGCCGAACGCCTGGAGATGAAACCCTCATCATGTTGAGGGTGTACTGCCACATGATTTTGGCGGCTATTGTTGGTGGAAGCCCTTGGGAAGGACTCTTGTTTCCTTGAAATAAGGCCCTAAGTGGCCTTCTCATTCACCTCCTTAGAATATGGGAGGGAATGGTTGTTGCGTTCCAGGGATAACGACCTGAAACGGTTGGAGACGGTGGTTAGCACTGCCTGCTTCTTGATCACTGGTCGTTGCTGTCCGGATGACCAGGGTGAGTTGTTCACTTTGAGGGCTTGTCGAGCAGCCTCCAGAGTTGGAATGTTACCATGTTGACGGTAATCTTTAACCAGTGCATTCGATACCCAGCATTGAAGACACTTAGTAGGTGATTTCACCCTCAGAGCGGACGACAATCCAGCAGGAGTAGCAGTAGAGGCATTCACATCAAAGGTATTCACAGGTGTGAATTTAAGAGAATCCATTCTTGAAATGCATAAGATCTTGGAAAAGTGTTACTGAATGATGTAACAAACATAATAAAGATAAATTCGGCTGCTACATATTTTGGATGTGCACATATGTTATTAATTGTTCTATTGGCCCTCTCATTGAGTTTAAATAGGGGCTTAACAAATAAGTAAAACATCATTTTAACATGGTTAAAGATTCACGTTGGGTTCACCATTTTTTGTTTCCTCTGGAATAGGGAATGACCTCACTGATTCAAGGTTGAATCATTCTAAGCAGTCTCTAACGGGTTTGTTCGTAGAACCGGAAACATCCAATGATTCTATATCCATTTGGACATACTTGCCAAAGGTAGGTGCTCATTAGTTATGAACCAATAAGGCTTAAGAATTTTCATTGGTCGAGAGGATGGGAGGTCAGACTCATCACACCTTTTTAGGGTAATTATTGTCTACTTTGGGACTCTCTTTATAGATTTATGTTATGTTAGTGAATCCGTATTACACTACCAAGTATGAAAAATGAGCATTCCTTTAGATCTGACAATCAATGATTAATATGTATGAGATTTAGAGAATCTTTTATATGTATTCTAGGTTTTTCATCAATAGAGAATCATCTGTATTTTTTAGAGATTCTTAGTCAATGGTATCCTTCGACACATTATATAGAAATATCTTGGTCACTATGATAACCATACTGGTTTTAAAGCCACTCAGTGGGGCAATTGAAGTTTATTATCATTCAGAAGGACATAGATTATTTTAGAGTTGGGATCGTACCCGTAGATGGGATACTTACGTATCCTTTTTTTAGGAAAGGAATCAGAACTCATGTAGTTCGAGTAAGGGAGTATGATTTTTATGCATGATTGATGGCTCAAAGAAAGATGTCATAATTACTTTTACACTCTAAGCTCACGTGACTCATGCTCGTTGTGAGAAACAACAGGTATTGGAAAAAACCAGACAATTGGGCCATCAAAGATGCAATTATATGAAATGATGTGGGGCTTATGTATATATGACTGCCCAGAATAAATAAATATTAGGATTTACCTCAGGGAAGAAACCCAGGAACAGGGTCCATAAAGGTACATGTACTTTATGGAGGTTTGGATACTCTAACTTGGGGCTTATTCCTGAGGAAGATTCCCAAATTAGGAGGGGACTTATGATTGGGTTTTACTCCTAATAAGGAATCCCAAATTAAATGTAAATTAAGACTGGTTAAGAGAAATTATGACTGGGGCTTATTCCTGAGAAGGAGGCCCAGGTTAAAAGGATTTGAGAACTGGGGCTTACTTTTAAGGAGGAGGCCCAGGTTAAGGGACTTGTGGTTTACTCCTAAGGAGGATTCCCATATTTGTAGACTTTGAGACTAGGGATTATTACTGAAAAGAAATCCCAGGTTGAGAGAATTATGGTTGGGGCTTACTCCTAAAGAGGATACCCATATTTGGGAACATGGGGCTTACTCCTGAAGAGGATGCCCATATTAGGGGACTTAGACT
The DNA here is from genome assembly GCA_963277665.1 of Viscum album. Lineage (NCBI taxonomy): Eukaryota > Viridiplantae > Streptophyta > Magnoliopsida > Santalales > Viscaceae > Viscum > Viscum album. The sequence continues at coordinate 529,737,179 of OY728159.1, read as the reverse complement.
GGGGCTTACTCCGGAAAAGGAGGCCCGGGTTAAAGATTATCTCATCTTAAAGGATGAGGTTAAATGAATGAAATCTCTAACCTTAGTGACATAAAGATATTTAAATCACTAGGTTTTAAGAGATGTTCCACAAAATTCCTTTCAGATAAGGAAGCCAACAAGGAAATCATGCCATGGATGGCTTTGGAGAGAGTTTTGAAGGCTTAATCTTGAATAGGATAGGTGGAAAGACATAAGAGAGGTGAAATAGGCAGGAGAGGCACCCAAAAAGAAGGTGGCGTTCAAGTCCTGCGTGGGCGCACAAGTCGTGGTCGTGGAAGTATACTTGTGCGACACATGGGTACTTGTGTGACGGTCAACCCTTAGGGTAATACTTGGGCGACGCTTGGCTCAAACCCTTAGTACTATACCTAGAGGCTTCCAGAAGGATGGCGTGAAAGTTATGCTGAAGGAGCAAGGAGGCGTGCAAGTGTGACCATTTCCCTTAAGGGATGTCCACTTAAGTGCACAAGTGTTGATGAGTTTCAACACTTAGGCCTTACTCCCCCTCTTTAGATCTTCTGTTCTAGGTAAGAAATTACCTTATAAGTGTTCATAAGCTTTGAGAAGAGACTAGGGTGCCAGGAGCTCAAATCTGAGTTTCTAGAATTTTTTATCCTTGAAATGGGGGGCCAACTGGGGGAATTTATAGGCTGATGAAGACCCAGGGTGGAAATCAAATAGGGCGCACAAGTCACCTGCGAGCCCAAAATGTGGCGCACAAGTACACTTGCGCGACCTTGAGGAAACTTGTGCGACCCAAGTGGGAAGGAATCCTTCTTCATGACCTTGTTGATTTTTTATGTTTCTTCAAAGGATGAATCACTTTGGAATAAGGTATTTCTCTTTTCAATTTGATAGACTCTGTGACAGAAAGGAGCGTCAACAGTGATTCATGTCTTATAGACTGGCAATGTTTATATCATGACACATGATTATGATCTTCAATGTGTAGGGTATGTTTTCAAATGTTATTACCAAGTTATCATAACCTTATGTTCATGTTATTATTATTTATCTCCATTATTTACCCTTAATGGGCATATGAACTCTCCCTTTCTTATATTTTATTTCCCCATGTTATAAAGATAGGTTTTAAATAGGGTATTTTTTTAAGAGTGTTTAAGGGGAAGATATTTATGGGATATTTTAGAGATATTTCACCAAATTAGAGGATTGTGAACCTAGTATATAAAGACACTAAACTATTACAATCCCTAGGTTTTTGTTTGTGTAATGTATTGAATATTCATCTAAAAATGTAAAATATATGTATGAAAATCTTGGTTCACTATAGATTGTATCTGATGAAAGTTTTTGTTAACCTTTTGAAATTAGGATAAGAATACTTTAGTGATATACATTAGGATATTTTTAAGGTTATTTCTAGGGTTTTATTGAAGGATAATTCTATGTATGAGTCAAATTATAGGAAAATGTCCTATAATTTCGGTAAAGTATAGAGTGTGTGGTTTCCAAGAAATTACATCCATGTTTGGATACTACAAGTGGATATATCTCTGGAATAGATGTAACTATTGGTAATAACTCAAAAATATGTCCTTGAGATAGAATTAATAATCACCTTGTGCATTAAAATGGATCTTACTACACACCTAGTTTTACCCTCTTGGGGGATACACTTTAGAAATTCACATACTCTTTATGTACCATCATGAAGGATTTAAATATATAATGACTATGAATAATCTAGGATAAACCTAAGGTGTCATAGATTAAAAATAATGTTTCATGAATTGGAAATTCTATAAGTGATTTTTCACAATTATATGGTTCCTCAATATGATTTTTATTTCTAAAACTATACTTTTTGGTTTTATTCAATGATGAGAACCAGAAGGAACTAAGTTAACATTGAAAGTGACAGAAAATTTTCTGATGATAATATAAATGGGAAGATTATTAGAGTGAAGGATATTCTGATTATGCCTAAACAGTTATCATAGAAAATATAACAACCCAGTCTTAACATACATAGACATTACATGATTTTTTATGAATACTTAAAACATTACACAAACATACACCCAATGACCATATTCATTTAATGCCTTTGGAAACCTGGAAACGTAAACACTGCTACATGAGTGAGATACATTATCTCCCACTAGGTTCTCCAATACTAGTACCCCTATTATAAATATCATACATAAAATATATCTTTATAACTTGGGGGAGGAAACGTAAAAATGGGTGAGTTCGAATCTCAGTAAGGGTAAAAAAGGGAGATAAGTAAGCATAAACATGGACATAAGGGTGTGAGAATGCGATTAAAAAATCATACCCTCTATATCAAAGATTATAAACTTGAATCATGGAATAAAGGTTACCAGTTCATAAGGCTTGAATCATAAATAAATAAAGATAATAATACATGAAAATATAACATAGGAGTAAGACATAGATTTATGGAAAACACATAAACATGTAAAATCAAATGTTAAGAATACCTACCAATACCTTCATAATATGTTAGGATTTGGATAATCACTCATGTACCTATATTGGTCTTGGGATAACAAGAAGTATGACCAATTATTTTTAGGCTTGGGCTACAACCCATGTAACCTCTTACTTTCAGGCTAAGGCTACAACCTGTATACCTTATTATTGACAGTCTTTGGTCCATCCCACGTGTCGGCTTATTTTTAGGTTTGAGATACAACCCATATACCTTATGGTTTTTTGGAATGGGATCTAACTCATGCACCCTTTGAGATCATATACCATTTATCATTTCCCAATGAAATGGAGGGATAAATAGTTCCCACCATTCACATAATAAAATCTTGAAAACATGTGCAAAAGATAATAAAACTTGTATCATATCATGACCCTAAAAAGAGAATAGTTTCATAAACATCATATCATAACCCATGAAATTAAATGGGTATCAAAAACAACTCATCATATTATTACCAATGGAAAAAATATAGGTCTCATAATCATTTCATGAAATAGTAACCCATTAAAACAAGCAGGTTTTAGGAGCATATAACCCATGAAAGATAAATGGGTTTCATTAAAATTATTCTATGAAAACATAAACCATTTAATAAATAATAGGAACATTTTTCCTTGATCATATCCATAATAAAGCATAAAATAAAACAAATTAGTTCATCCTAGATAGAGAAGGTTTTTTAAGGATTAGATGAAAAATTTCTTGAGGGAAATATCCTTTATTTAAAAATAATTTTTATAAAACCATTTCATAAATCCTTTTCTTATAAATAAATCTTTAAAATTTCATTTAAAACATTTCTTAATGAAAATATCTTTGTCACATTGAAAAATATTTTTTAAAACATAAATCATTTTGGAAATTTTGTTTTTTGAAAATTACTTTGAAAACATTTTAAAATCCATTTTCCTTGCAATATTATAATATAATCCTTAAAAATATTGATAACCTTTTTCCATGAAAACATATAAAATAAGCCTGAATAAATTTTGAAAATATTTTTCCTTGAAAACTTACAAAAGAAGCTTGAAAAAATTTTGAAAAACATTTTCCTTTAAAACATTTAAAATAAGATGAAAACCTTTTAAAACATTTATTAATAATTTTACAACTTTGAAAACCATTTTTAATATAAAAAATAGTTTTGAAAAAACATAAATTTCTAACTTAATGGAGCAATAAAGTTAGATTTTCATAAAAACAATTTCTTAATTATATTAAGTTTCAAAGAGTGGTAAAATGGTCCTAATACATGAATATTTCATTTGTAACCATAGGATAATAAAATAATGAGTTTTTTGAGATATGGGTCATTATATTTCATCAATGGAAGCATAATCATAAAGGATCCCGATAAATAATGAGATTGTAGAAATGAACTAATACAACTTTGGTAACTTTGAATCATAGTATACATGATATAATATGATTAAATGAATCTTAAATTATCATTGAATAAATATATTCATGATATTACATGTAAAATGGAATTATATTATCTTATAGAAAAATATAGGTGCATAACATGGCATGTATCTAAAAATAAGGAAACTTGAGAAGAAAATTAATTTGCAAATTTGGTAAATTTTGAACCATAAGTCCAATGAAAAAGATATAATAAAATGGATATGTAAATACCCCTTAAATTAAGTATAATTATCATATAATACATTCATGTTTAGTATATATAATATATATAATAAATAGGAGGTAAACATGGCTTGTGTCTCGTAGAAAATAAAAGTGAGAAAAGAAATCCCTTACCACTGGAGTAACTTTAGAATCATGATATCCAAGAAATAATAGCATATATAAAATCATTTAATATCATTAAATTTATGATATTGATTATATAAAATTTCATATATTATTATATACACCACAAAAAATAAGCGAGTGGTGAATATGGCATGTATCTCATGAAAATAAAAAGTGAGATGAAATCCCCTTACCTTAAGTCTTGACTTTCTTCGTACTCATTAAAAACTCTTATGTAATAAATATATGTTTATTATTAATCTACCACATAATCATATTCTTATATATAATACCATATATGACTGTATATTACTCTTTTATTAACAACTCAATATTAATGTTATGTTTCAGTTAATAATCATATTTTTTTCTCTTGAGTTTTAATTTGTTATATTTTTTGTCCTCATAGTTTTATCATGGTATTAAGAATTAAAAATTTTTTATAAATATCATATATATTTAATATATAATTATTTATAGTAATCAATAAAATATAAAAATCTTAATCAAAATACACTGTTCATGGAGATGGTAGGTCTTATGTACGCATGAATGTTGTTTCTGTTTTACTGTCGTAGTGAAAGAAAGAAAGAAAGTAAATGAAATATATGTATATATATATAATATCATTAAACTAGCACTATAATGTCATTTATATCCTATAAATTTTATAAAATCATCTTTTATTCATTACATGTAAAGTGTGAACGAATCACATCGCTATTATGAGGTGGTAGTCCACACTTCCACAAACGAAGTTATCCTATTTACAAAAAATGGAAATAATGAAGGTATGTTATATATTATAAATATGTAAGAATAAATACATCATGAATATAATATGTATCTTATAAAAACAGAGTTTCCATCATAATTTAAAACCATTAGAGGTGGTAATGTAAAAAACAAACAATATCATTTCGTGAGGTGGTGGTTAATAGTATATAAGAACGGTATGTTTGTAAACCATTATATGGAAGTGTGTGCGAGTGTCAATAAAAACCATAGAATAAAAATATCTCAGAATGTTCAGGATAATTATTTTATAATATAATCATGTAATAATAATATTTTAGTGTGTGGATAATGAAAATAAAACAAAGTATCTTCAGAAAGGATGTTACCTCTTCTTTGGGTAACTTTTTTTGGTTTTCACCAAAGGGATTACTTGGAGGGATTTCCTCCCAAAGGAAGGATTAAATGAGGAATTTAGGGGTATTGAGAAGTAAATTGGGTAGATATTTTCTGAATCTATGTATTTTTATAAATGTGAGGAAGGTGGAGAGGGGGAAGCCATTTATAAGGGAGGGAGGGGACACACCTGGCATTTTTAAAAACAAGTTATGTGTATCCATGTTTTTACATAAAAAAAAGTCATAAAAACCAACCAAAATAAATAATATAAGTTTTATAGAATAAATATGTCTAGAATATGGGTGTTAGACAAGTTTATAGGTAATTTTGTCCCTTCAGTTTAAGGATTAGTCCCTTGTTAAGATTAATTTTACCTTAATCATTATAATTTATTTTAATCACTTTCACTAATATTTTTTGTCAAAAATTAAGTTTATATTTTTGTAATATAAATATTATAATAATTAAATTATTTTTTTTAAATTTTTAGAAATTAAATTCACATAAATGGAAAAAATAAGTTTATTGTTAATCCCGTAGATGCGGTGAGAAAATAGGTTTTTAAGGTGAGAATGTTCAATAGTAAACTAAGCTTTTATATATAAATTATATATAAAATGATTAATAGGGATTAAATTATATTAATATATATATATATATTATATTTTTTATTTAAAAAAATTAATATATAATTTAACTATATAAATATATTTGATGATAAAGTCGTTTGAATTAAAATTCAGTATTTTTCACTATTTATCCAAAAATGATGTTTCTTAGAAAAATCCCAAAATTTACCCTAAGATAATTATGAAATTATGAATTCAAAAATGAATTTTATTTTATAAAATCAAATTACTAAAAGTTTCTAAAATAAATTTTCTTATTATTCATAGAATGACATGAAAAGTCAGTTCTTTTAAGAAAATAGTTTTTTGAAACGTATAAATACTTGACTAAAAATCATATGCCTTGTTATCAATATGATATATATATATATAAATATTATAAATTATATTTAAAAAATTGTTATTACTATTCATACTACTATGTTTATCTTTTATTTTATAACTATTCTGTTTAAATAATTATAATAAAAAAATGTTGTTTCGTAGAAATTCAGTGTTGTGTTTAACGTAATCCAAGTTGAAGTCGTGTACAGGGAAATATTAACTTGGTAAAGTGTATAACATAATCCACACTTATTTATTTTATATAAAAAATATATATTTAGTGTTGTGTGAAAAAAATATCAAAATATTGAATTAATTTGAAAACAAATAATTCAAAAAATCTTAGTGTTACATTCTACCCCCCTTAAACTGAATTTCACCCTCAAAAATCATCTAGGTTATTAAAGGATTAATACCTGAAAATACCTTTCATAGAAATTCACATTTTAAAAATAAATACAAAAACATCCTTTAAAAAAGGAATGTTGAAAACATGACGGTTATCCAAAGTAACTCATTACTAGGTTTCAATATGGGAGAACATTGGAGGAAAATGAAAACATGTACATAGAAGGGAAATAAAGTCATCATGTTCTGATGGAGAGTACTAGAGAATAAGGTAAGGAGAAATTTAGCTATCAAAAAACCATAAATCTATGATTATTTAAGGGGCCATTTGATTCATTAAGAAATAAGGTACTAGGATAACCTTTTCGGTTTCAAGATCCATTCCCTAGAGTTGAAGAATTTTTAGGAGAAGATATACTTACTTGATTCAGTGCAATTTCACCTTTTCTTGTTCCTTAATCAATTTACACTTCACCTATTTCACCAAAAAAAGTAAATTTTTCATTCCTGAAGCACTAAAAAATCACAAGTATCATAAATAGAATGATAGATCATTCCATCTACCCTTACCACTACAAAAATGTTAGCATAGGTTATCCATTATAGATAAATATTCATATGTAGAGATAATACTTTAACCTCTAAAACCTCATATGAAGTTTAACAAAAACCATTACATAAATGTTCAACCTTTTAACACTTCCAAAAGATGAAAATCCAAAATATTATAATGTAATTCACTAAATCAATATAACATTAATCCTCCATATATCCTAAAATAACTCTTGGTTGTCACAATCCAAATATGTGAATACCTTCATCCTATATTCTCTTGAAACATGGTAATAACCTGAATTACCATAAATAATTTTCAAAAACATGTATGCTTCCTTATTCAAAATATTAATTTATATATTCCTTGTATCTAAGAAGTTGTAAACTTCATCCATGATAACATAGACCACTTTTTCAACAAATACTTTATCAGTTCTAAGGTAATCTGTATCATCCAATTCACTTATTTTTATCCAACATCATTATCATAACAGTAGATACATATTAAGTGTTATATTTCCATTAATTATTTTTTTCTCATGAATATCACCTGGACATTAAATCACTTTTCTAGTCCATGATAACCATTCAACATATTCTTGGAAATCCTCGATAAAAAACCAATAGTGAAAAATCTTTATATATTTCACAGCTCATAATTTCTGAATCCAAATACATAAACACTTAGGTTACTCCACTTCATCCATAAGCCATTATCAAGGATACATCACCCTATTACATAATACCTCTTTCATTTCACATTTCACCTATAGTTACATAATCATCATCAATATAATCATTATTAATACCACTTTGCTGATTCTCTTCTTGAGATTTCCACTTGGGACATCTATTTAAAAAAAGAACAATTTTTCCACACTTATAACATTTAACATTTGATGATATCTTATGGAGTCTAATATTCCCATCCATTATGTTAAATAAAATTTTCATTTTCCCTTTTCAGTTTCTTTATTTTTTTCATCTTGCACAGTTAGAACATCATCTTATTATTCTAGAAAATTCACTTGGGTGCTTCTTTCCACATTTTGGACATATAAGAAACTGAATCTTCTTTCTACCACCGTCTTCATTACCTGAACTCTCTTAGAACTCCTTCCTTATCAACTTTGGTAATTTTGAGAGTTAGTTAAGGTACACATTGTTAATCATGTTTCTTGAAAACTGATTAGGAATGATTATAACATTATTTACCATAGTGATCATCCCATTTGACTGATCATCATCATGTTATTAATCACAATCATCATTAACCTAGTTCCTTTTGGTTCCTACCATGTACTTAAAACAATAATCATAGAGAAATATATAGTTTTCAAAGTGAGGAACCACATAATCATAAAAAATCACATATAGGATGTCTAATTTATGAAACCTTATTTAATCTATGAAACCTTATGATTATCCTTGGTTATTCATAGAAAAATTATTTTTAAATCCTTTATGATGGTTTGTGAATAGTTTGGGAATTCTCAAAGAATATCCCCCAGGAGTGCCAAACTAGGTGTGAAGTAAGTCATGTTGTTGTGTACTAGGTTACGCTCAAGTTAGACCCAAAAACCTTGTCAGAGTTGTTACTCATAGGTACATATATTCTAGAACCACATCAAATTTTAGTATCTAGATATTTATGTATTTCTAGGATGCCACCCTCTCCATCATTTACTGATATTAAAGGACATTTCCCTATACTTTTCCTTGGACCTAGAATTATCCTTAGACCTGTACTTAGATTTCTCACTAAGGTTTTATAATATTAGTTTTCAAAGGATGACTAAACCTTTCCTCTAATACAAACTATAATATCCCAATATTAACATACATAAGAATTACATCATTTTTCTAGAATACTTAAAATATTACATAAATTGATACCCAAAGACTGTATTAGTTTAGTTCCTTTAAAACACGGAAACGTAGACACCGATACATGAGTGAGCCACATTATCTCACACTATGTTCTCCAAGACTAGAACCCCTTGTAGAACTATCATAAATAAAATATATCTTCATAACCTAGGGAAGGAAACATAAAAATGGTTGAGCTCATATTCTTAGTAAGGGTACACAAGGGAGATATGTAAGTATAAACATGAGCATAAGTGTATGAGAACATGATTAGAAAATCATAACCTGTATATCAAAGATCATAAAGACAAATAATTTTTTAAAGGTAAGTAGTTAATAAATCATAAATCAAAAGGAAAGAAAGAGTGTAATCTATTAAAACATAACATAGGAGTAAGTCATATAATTTGTGGCAAACACAGAATCATAAAAAATAGTATGTCAAGGATTCCTACCAATAATTTCATAATATGTTAGACTTGGGCTAATAACATGTGTATCTACTTTAGTCTTGAGATAAAAAACCATGTACCCTCTTATTTTTGGTATTGTGAAATACCCCATGTACCCTCTTACTTTCAGACAAGGGCTATAACCTATGTACCTGCTTAATTTAAAGCATGGGCTACAACCCATGTACCATCTTATTTTCAGGCATGGGATACAAACCATGTACCTTCATTTTTTAGGGCATGGGATACAACCCTTGTACCATTTGATATCATATAACATTTATCATTGCATAATTCATTGGAGGGATAAATAGTTCCCACTCACCATATAATAAAATTATGCAAACATATGCTATATAATAATAAAATTTGCATCATATCATGACCCAAAAAATAGATGGGTTTTATAAACATCATATCATAACCCAAGAAATGAAATGGGTATCATAAAAATTTCATAATATCTTTACTTATGTAAAATAGATAGGTCTCATAATCATTTCATCAAATCATAACCTTGGAAAATATACGGGTTTCAGGAGCTTATAACCCGTAGAAGAGAAATATGTGTCGTAAAAATCATTCCATAAAAGTAAAAAACAATTCAGGAAATAATATGAATTGTTTTCATGTATCATATTCACATTATTTCATAAACTATAAAAAAAATTTCCATCATATATGGATAAGGATTTTGAACGATCATATAAACATTTCTTAAGGAAAATAGCCTTTCTTTAAAAATACTATTTATAAAACCATTTCAATAATTGTTTTCTTATAAAGAAATATTTATATTTCCATTTAAAACATTTGTTTAGGAAAATATCTTCTCTGCTTTGAAAAACTCTTTTTAAAACATTAATCATTTTTAAAACGTTTTTCTTTGAATATATATTTCAAAACATTTTGAAAACCATTTTCCTTGAAATCATTTAAAAGAAACCTGAAAATGTTGTGAAACCATTTTCCTTGAAAACTTATAAAATAGTCTAGAAATAATTTTGAAAACATTTTTCCTAGAAAACATATAAAATAATATTGAAAATATTTTGAAAACTTCTTTCCTCAAAAACTTATAAACGAATACTGAAAACCTTTTGAAAACCTTTTTCTGTGAAAATTTATAAAAAAAGGATTAAACATATTTTGATAACCTTTATCCTTAGAAAATTATTAACGAAAATTGAAAACATTTAAAAGAATTTTTAAACATTAAAAATTTTTGAAAACCTTTTTTTATAAAAAATGTTGTTTTGAAGGAACACATATTGCTAATCTAATGGATAAATAAAGTCATATTTTCCGAAAAAATTATTAGTTATATTAAGTACCAAATAGTGGTAAAATTGTTCTAATACGTGAAGATATAATTGGAAACCATATGAGAAGAAAATTCATGAGTGTTATATAGATATGTATCATAATATTTTATCAATAGAATCATATTTGTTAACAATCCTGATAAACAATGATATTGTAGGAATAAACTATTACCACTTTGGTAAAATTGACTCATAATAAACTTGCAAAAATAAAATTAAATAAAGCTTAAAATATTATTAATGAATTATATTCATGATATAACGTGTAAAAGGTTCATATATACACCCTATAGAAAAATAAAGGTGCGTAACATGGCATGTATCTCAAAGAAGGTAACTTGAGATGAAAATTAGTTTACCGATTTTGAAACATTTGAAACTTAAACCCTATGAAAGTGAGATAATAAAATGAATAAGTAAATATCCATAAATATAAGTATAAGAATCATATAATAAATTCATGGGTATTATATACAACACATATAAGAAATAGGAGGTAAACATGGCTTGTATCTCACGAAAAATAAAAGTGAGACAAGAAAACCCTTTCTACTTGAGTAACGTCAGAATCATGATAACCAATAAACAAAAACATAAATTAAAGATTTTAATATCATTAAATAAATAAAATTAATGATATTAAATTTCATAGGGATGTATATAAACCTCAGAAAATAATTTAGTGGTGAATATGTAATGTATATCATGGAAATAAAAAGGGAGATGAATTCCCCATACTATAAGTATTGACTCTCTTAATACTCATTAAAAAATACTATATAATAAATATAAGTTCATTATTCATCTAAAATAGATCAATATTATTATATACGATACCATATATGACTTTATGTTACTCATTTATTAAAAAATCAATTTTAATGTTATGTTCTGGGTAATAATCACTTTTTTTCTCTTCTGTTTTGATTTGTTATATTTTTAGTCCTCATAGTTATATCATGATATAAAAAATTTAAAACATGATATAAATATCATATATATATATATATAGTATATAATTATTTATATTAATCTATAAAAGATACAAATTTTAAACAAAATACTATTCATGGGGACGGTAGGTCGTATGTACACATGAATGTTGTTTCAGTTTGACAGTCATAGTGAAAGAAAGAAAGTAAATGTCATATATATATATATATAAGATAATTATAGTGTAGTTATTATGTATATATATCATATAATTTTACTATAATCAACCTTAATATATTCCATGTAAATTGTGAACGAATCACATCACATTGAGGAGGTGGCAGTCCGCACTTCCACAAACGAAGTTATTGTAATTTCAAAAAATAGAAAGAATGAAGGTATGTTTTATATTATAATTAAAAAATCATAAATACATCATAAATATCATTTTTATCATATAAAAACATATTTATTATCATAATTTCCAACCATGATAGGTAGTAAAGGAAAAATAAACAACATCATTTCGTGAGGCGGTAGTTTTCCGCACATAGGAATGGTAAGTTTGTTACCCATTATATGGATGTGTGTGTAAGTGTAGGTGGAACCCTTAGAATAAAATCATATCAAAATATTAAAGATAATTTTTTTATTATATAATCATGTAATAATGATATTTTAGGTGGCGGTGAATGAAAATAAAACAATGGATCTTGAGGAAGGATGTTACCTCTTCTTTGGGTAACTCCTTTTAGTTCGCACCAAAGGGATTCCCTGGAATTTTTTATTCCAAAAAGGTGGATTAAAGGAGGAAGGGAGTTATTTTTGGAATTTAATATGTTAGATATTTTCTGAACATAAGTGGTTTTAGAGGTTTGAATAATGGGGATAGGTGGTGGTCTTTTATAAGGGAGGGATGGGATACGGTTGGAATTTTTTAAAACAAGTTAGGTGTACCAATATTATTACCTAAAAAATTCTCATAAAATAACCAAACTCAATAATAGGATTATTATGGACTAGATATGGTCATAAAATGGGTTTTGGGAAAGTATATAGATTATTTTGGCCCTTATATTTAAGGTTTAGTCCCTTATTAAGCTTAATTTTACCTTAATCACTCTAATTAATTTTAATCACGTTCACTAATATTTTTAGTCAAAATTTATTTTTATATTTTAGAATATAAATATTATAATAATTAAAAACTTTTATGTCTATATTTATAAATTAAATTCATAGAAGTGGCTAAATTAAGTTTAATGTTGATCACACAAATGTGGCAAGAAAGCAGGATTTTGAAAGTGAGAATGTTCAAATAGTCATTAAGATTTTATATCTAAATTAAATATATAAAATGATTGAAATGTCATAAATAGGATTAATATATATATAATTGATCTAGTTTTACTTTAAAAAAAATTAAAATATAATTTAAATATATAAATAAATTAGACGAAAAGTAGTTTTGAATTAAAATTTTGTATTTTTCACTATTCATCAAGAAATGAAGTTCCTCAAAAAACATCAAAAATTCACCCTAAGATAATTTTTAAATTATTAATTCCAAAATTAAATTTATTTTATCAAATTAAATTTTTAAAATTTTCTAAAATTACGTTTACTATTATTCACATAAGGACATAAAAATAGTTCTTTTAAGAAAATAGTATTTTCAATTGAATAACGACTTTACTAAAAATTGTATGTATTGTTATCAATGTTATTTATCTATATAAAAAATTATAAATTATATTTAAATATTATTTATTATAATTAATTTTAATAATTTTAATGGATTTTTTATAACTATTCCAGTTTAATAGTTATAATAATACAATCATGTTATGTAGAAATTCTGTGTTGCGCCCAAGTTGGTGTTGCATGTATTGCAATATTAAATTGGTATATAATATAATGAAATACACAATTATTTATTTCATATAACAAAAGATATATTCAGTGTTTTGTGAAATAAAAAAATATCAAAAGAATAAATTAATTTAGAAACGAATAATCCGTATAATCTTGAGGTATTACAAAACAAAATTACCAATTTTCACCTTAACCAACTCTCAAACTCATCAAAGAATAGAAGGATATATTTCACTGATATTTTGGTTAGTGGATACCATGGAGGAAAGAATATTCAATTTTATATATGTTTATAATATGTTAAGAATCCCTCAAGGGAATGTCTTAAAGGGACAGGAAGATGTTTTGGGTGTGGAAAAGAAGGATATGAAGCAAGTAACCACACAGGAAAAAGTGAAATGTTTGGTTAACGAAATGGATGAGAATAATGGTATTTATAAGGTATTATTGAATATTTAATGTTTTAAATGTGGAAAATATGGGCATTATGAAAATCTATGTCCTAATGTAAATGCTCAAGAAGATAATCGCCAAGGTTATATGAGTAATGGGCTTTCTATTGATGTTAAAGAGACTACGAAAGACATGTTAAATGAAGGAGATGTTAAGGAATAAGATAGTGAAGCCTTGTTAATGGATTATGTATGAGGTGGAATAATTTAATTATTTATTTGTTATAACTCCAAGGTTATGTTATATGAATCATAATATATATAACTATTTTTCAGTATTTTTTTGTTAAGGTTTTTCAAGAATATGTCGAATGGAGATGATAATCTAGAAAAGTGATATAATGTAAAGGTGATATTTTTTTTAAAAAAATAATTAAGGAAATGTAACCCTTAATATATTCCTAATGTTTATATAATGGTGTTTATTTTTTATAAATATATAATTGATATAGATAATGTAATCCAGACAGAATTGATGACCTCAGAACTAATAAAAGATTTGTTGAAAAAATACTTATGTTATCATTGATTGTTTTTAGAAAAATTATTGTATCTATAAAATATATTTAATAATATGTGGTTTTATTAAATTAATTACTAAGCATGAATTTTTTCAATAATATTTTAGGGTAATTCGGGTTATTACAATGTCTTAAGAGAATAAATGATAAAGGAATTCACATATTAAATATGTGATAAATAAAAGGTACTTCATATTGTGTGTAGGATTAATGATAAGACGATTTTGGAAAATTAGTGACCTTATTTATAAATTTTTTTGATTTCAATAATTTGGAAGTTTCATAAGGTTAACCATTTATAAAATGTTTTAATTTTATGTTTGTGTGATTATCTATAGACTAATGAATTATTTGATCATATAAATATTTATCCATATTGGATACTTGTGCTAACCATTTTTATTATTTTCGTGATAACTATAGATAGAAGGAATGAATTATTGTTATTTTATGGATATTATGATCTTCTAGTGCTTCAAGAAAGAAAAAAATCAACTAAATTTCTTAATGTATGAGATGAAGAATAAATTGATCAAGGCACAACCAATTGATGAAATTCTCTCAATGAAATAAAGAGATATAAAATAATTAAATATTCATATGCTCTTATTCTAGACAAATAAGGAATTAACCAACATTATTTAAAGGATATTGAAATAAAATATTGTCATGTTATCATCATTATTCTCGATATCAATGTCCTTTTTCACGCATCTTTGGCTTATGTCTATGTGGTTGTTAAATTTCTCAAACCATGTTCTCTACCACTCTCCATTGATATTTGGGTGTTAGTTTTCTATTTTATGTCCATGTTTTCACATAATACATATGTTCTCATATTTGGATACCTATTATGCGTGTTTTTTTAAAGGTAATGCCTTGTCCAAAATGACCAACGCACACATTTTATTAAAAGAAATATTACAAAATTCTAAAGTACCGGATCATATTACAATATTTTTCATGAAAGAGAATAAGAGCAGGTGGGAGGTATTCACACCATGTAATGTCTTGATTAACTCCCAAGCTGGACAAGCTATCAGAAACCATGTTTTCTTCCTGATAAACATGTTTGATGATGTAGTTCAGGTTTGTGAGAAAACGGTTGCATTCCATCTAACTGGTAGTAATCAGCCAAGCCAAATGAGTTACGTCATTCCAAATTTCTTGAACTATGGTTGTCGTGTCACATTCAATAAAAAGGTTGTTCAAACCATAAACCATGGAAAATTTAATCGCATGAATCAAGCCCATCATCTCGGCTTCAAGAAAAGATACATTGCCATAATGACCCATAAAGTAGCCTAGAATATGTCTGAGGTGGTTCCTGAAGATAGTGCCATACCCTACAGCTCACGGTTTTCCCTTGGAGGTGTCATCTATGTTGATTTTGATCCATCCTGGAAGTAGAGATCTCCAGAACACCTCCAGAATGTAGTGTTGTTGATAGAAGTTTCCATTTATCCGCAGAGGTTTCAGAATTAAAAAATTATGCACGATATTGTGGTAATGACCTTTTTTAATCAAAGAAGATTTCTGTATAGAAATAAAGATCTAGGTATGACCTTCATTAAGATTGAGTGAGTAGTTTTTATGAATAATTTCATTCCAATCATAACAGATCACATGGTGAAGTTCAACAACTACCACAAGGAAAAGGATTCTGATTTGCTGAGAGCTATCTAACTCTACAAATTTCATAAGTTGATTTTTGATAGAGTCAAGAATCAATCATCTGCAATCAAAGATGTCAAAAATATAGTTCCAAAGAGAAGAGGCAGTAGCACAAGAAAGAAAGAGGTGTTTATCATCTTCTCTGTGTTGATTAAAAATTTTACTTTTATATCAGAGTTGAATTCTAAACGATTGAAGGCACATATCAGTGGGAACTCTGTTGTGAGCTAGGTGCTGGATGAGACTGAATCTTGAGTGATTTATCCAAGGATTGTAGAAGTGTTTAATCCAGATGTGATATGTTACTCCATAGTGAATTATCACAACCCTATCTATTTTTCAATAGTATTTTTTATTATCCCTTTGGTGTTGTCAGACTCAATGATGGAATTGCCAAATTTTAAACCTTTGCTGACTGGGATGAGTTTCAAGGGAAAAATCATTTTAATGGGTGTATAATTAAACACCCCTAGATTTTGTGAAATAATTTTTTAAAAAATGAATTTAATTTTTTGGATATGTTTCATTGCACTTGACACTAAGTTTAGCTTCTATTATATGCAACCCTTAGTTTAAATGAAACAAGTCATATTATTAAAATATTATTATATGATAGTTATCACGTATAAACTTGAATGGAGGATATGAATATGATTAATTAAAATATTAAAATATATTTTTTTAACATGTATATAAAATTAGTTATTTGGTGACCTATTAATTAAAAAATAAAATGTATGCTATTTGAAAATAAAGGATATCTTTTTCGAAAAAAACTATTTTTAGGAAAACCAACATTTTTTACCTCAATAAATTAAAAAATGATTTTTTGTGAATTTTTATTAATTAAATGTATATATATTATATATTCAATCAATAATTTATCATTCATCTTATGTGTATTATATACAAGTGATAAGAAAAAATCTAATTTTACGCTTGAAAACTGTATTTTGCTTATGAACGTTTTTTTGCCTTTTGTGTAATTAATTTAAACCTAATTTTGGAATCTTTTATATAATTTATTTTAAAAAATATAGTTATATTTAAGATATCATCATTTTAAAATTATATTAGGGTGAATTTTTTAGAATTTCTGAAAAGATAAATTTTTTTATGAATAGTAAAATATTCTAAATTTTAATTGAAACCTAATTTTTAGAAATTATTTTTAAAGATAAATTATATTATAAATTAGTTATAAATTAAAATTATTTCCATAATATATCTGTCAATTATGTTTAGGTCATTTAAATCATTTTTAAATTGAATTTTTATATAAAAACTTTTTAAACGTTTGAACATTTTTTCTGTGACAACCTGCTTTTTCATCACTTATGCGACATTAATTTTAAATTATATTTTTCCAATAATGTTAATGTAATTTGGAAAAACTGATCACATTTATTTAATAAACCAAAATTTTATTCTATAATTAGTTGAACAAATTTTTTTACCATAATTATTATTGAAAACAATAATAATTATTTATCGTGGTTAAGGTAGAAATGGATTTGTCGAGGGTTAAACTAAAAATATAGGGATTAAAAAGACCTAAAAACTAGTAAAAAATCAATTTTATAGCCCTCTTTAGACACTATAATTTATAATACTCATTAATACTCTATTTTAAAACCATATTTCTTGTACAAAAAGTGGTTATACCTTTTTATTTTCAAATATTACAAGTGTTCCACTCACAAAACTTATACAATTCCACCTCTTGTCCTCTATTATTCACACCCTCAAACCATTTTTTGGCCAATACATGTCCAAATCACTTAAATAAATCCATAATCTAATCCTATAATCCTTTTATTAGGCATAAATCCATCCTAGTAAGGATTTTGGTGAAACCCTAAGGAGGATACCAGAAAAAAAACGTAATGTTCTTTAATGGGATATTTTATTTTATTTATTCTTACACCTAAATAAATTCTTATTAAAGAATTATGATAGAATAACCTTAGTATATTACTTATAATGATATTTTTTTATGTTAAGTTAATTACCTACAAACATCTCCATTTCCATAAAATGGGTAACTAAATCATCATTCATTTGTATGGCAGACTACTGCCTTGTAAACTGATGTCATTCGTTTTCCCAATACCACCAATCATTGTTTGGTATGATGGAAGATATTAATTATATATATGATATTTACAACATAATTATACCTCTTTATTAATTACATAATTTATATGTTTTTTACTTTCTATTCCTTATGAGATACAATAACATCGTTTGTGTGTACAGTGGACTATCACCTTATAGAGTGATGTGATTCATTTTTCACTAACGCTTTCCATGGTAGAAAATAGGGATAAATTTAATTAATATAGGTTATATAAATTAAATAATTATGATATTAATGATATATTTATCATTATTATATATTAATATATCATTTTATTTCTTACATATTCACTCACTGTAATATGATAACATCATTCGTGTACGTTTGGCCTACCACCATCACGAAGCAATGTGACTCTCTCTTTTCATCACCACACCTCATTAAGGATATTTATAATTTATTTAAAGGAATAATTTATTATTTATGATATTATTATCATTATTTAAAGATAAAATATTACTTACCTCCTTTCCATAATGATAGTTGAAAATTGGAAATGTAACTTATGTGCACCTACAGCTTATTATCTTCATGATCATAACGTACTTCATTTCTCAAAACAATCTTTCATGATGGGTCTTAAAAGTATAATTGACTTATAAATATAATACATATTTCATTATTATTATTATTATTCTATATATTATGAAACCATGATAAATTTATAGTACCAAAAATGAAAAATCAAAACATATATGAAAAACCAAACAGTTATTACTCGAAACATGATTTTAACCTGGAATTGGAAATAAATAGGTAATAAATGTGCATGAGTAAATCATATATGGTATAATATATATGTATTTATGTATTTATATATATATATATAATTATGGTTTTGTGATATATTTATAATAAGCATATTTTTATTAAAAATGAGTTTTTAATGTGTACGAAGGAAGTTGAGACTTAAGGTAAGGGGTTTATATCCTCTCTTTATTTATGGGGGACATATGAAAATTTATCCCACCTTTTTTTGTGTCTATATAATTAACTTTTTAGATTTTATATTATTAATATCCTATTTTTCATGTTATTAAATGTTTCTTTTTATTTTATTATTTTTTAGTTCTTATAATTAAAAAGATTACAAAAGCTGTAAGGGATTTCCATCTTATTTTTTACTTCTGTATAACACATTACTTATTCACAAAATATTTCTTTTATGTGTTTTATATACTGAAAATGAATTTGTTTAATTATTCTTATCATAAAAATTATTATTATTTACATATACATTGGAGTATCTCTCTTTCATGGGGTTTACTGTTCAAAATTTACCAAAGAGGTAAGGGATTTTGTCTCAAATTGCCTCCTTTGAGACTTATATTATATTATGAGCCTATATAGTTTTATTAGATGTATATGTAGTACCAATTAAATTTAATATCATAAATTTTTTTATTCTAATGAAATTTTGGGTTTCATTTAATTTTATTTTTTCAATAGGGCATACAATTCAAAGGGACCAAAGTGGTAAGGATTTTATGCTACAATCTAATAATTTATAGGGTTTATTTATGATTTTGTCTAAACTGATGAAATATTTTGATCGATACCTAAATAAACTCGTTATTTTTATTCTCAGATGGTTATTTCATGATAATACATGTTTCCTTTCATTTTACACTCCTTATGTAATCAAGATTTTAAAATAAATTGTTTAAGAAAAACCGTCTTTATTTGTCTCTTTACAGAGAAACCCTTTTTCTTCAAAAAAAATTTACAAAAAATTTCAAAAAAATTAACATTATTAAAATGATTTATTAAATACTTTTTACCCTTGTTTTATATTTTACAAAAAAAAGTTGAAAGGAATCTTCATGTCATTTTCCAAACAATTATTATTTGGTTTTTAACAAAAATGTGAAAAGAATATTTGTTTTAACATGTATAGAGTTTCCCACTATTATGAAAATTGTTTCATTTTAATATTAATTTATAATTTTTAAATATTTTTTTTAAATAAAAGTATTTTTAAAAAAATTTATGTTTTAAAAAATAAAAACAAAAATGATAATTTCCTCAACAAATATTTAAAATTATTATTAAAGCTTCTATTATAAGGTTTTCGTGTTTATTGTCAAAGATAATTATTTATAAAATATTTTTTGTTTTAAATTTTGTTTTTCTAAAAAAAATTATTTTCCTTAACAAATGTTCCAAGTTAATTTTCAAAATAATTCTCTATCTAAGATGACATCCTATGATATTAATTATGCTTTACTAGGGGTATAATCAATGGATACTATTTTTATTATATCTCTAAATGTTTTATCTTAATGATATAATGATGTTTATGAAACCTGTTACTCTTCCATGGGTTGTACCATGAATAAATCTTATGAAACTTGCTTATTTTTTCCATAGTTTAATCCATGATGAAATGATAAAATTATTATGAAACTTTCTACATGCTACAATATGATGAAATCTTTATAAAAACCATTTCATTTAATGATTTATGATATGTTAAAATTTTATAAAAACCATTTCATTTAATGGGTTATGATATGTTGAATTTTTTATGAACTTGTGGAAAAAATATCTATGGTTTTCATTATATGTAAGTTATGACATATATCTCTATACAATGCATTGGGTAAAGATTTATATCTCATGAGATACACAGGACTGGAATAGGTAGTATAATCCATTTAGTAAGTGACTTTATCCACTATGATGGTATTGGGAGTGATCCTTGACTATTACGATGGTTTGGGGAGTGATCTCATTCCACTATGATAGTTATTTTAGTGATCCTTGTATATTATGTAAATCGTTTCCTATACTTACATGTATGACACAATTCAATGACTTATGTCAATGTTATGCTATTAGGGCTCATGTTATTTAATTTCATTATGATTTATGCCTTATGAACTACTAAATTTACACCATGAATAATGATTATGATATTATATATGATGTTTATGGTTTTAAAATGTTAGTCTCATGTTCTCATACACTTATTTTCATGTTATTATTATGTATCTCCCTTATTTTCTCTTGATGAAAATTTAAACTCGCCTTTATTATGTTTCCTTCCCAGGTGTTATAAAGAAAGGCTCTAAGTAGGGTATGTTTGTGAAGAGTACTAAAGGGGAAGATATTTATGGTATATGTTAAGGATTTTTCACCAAATTATAATAATGTGTACCTAGTATCAAAATGAACTAAACTATTATAATCCACAGGCATGGGTTTGTGTAATGTTTTTAATATTCATCAAAAAAATATAAAATATATCTATGAAGAGTCTAGGTCACTAAATTAAGTATATATTTTTATGATATCATAAGGAATATAAAGGATATTTGTAACGCCCCGCCCCCAGTTACCCAGAGTCAGTGCATTCTTACATAACATTGGCATGATCGCAAGAAAGATCAACTCTCGAAAGACCGATTAGTTTAGTAGCCTTGTAATAACTAGATACATTCATAAAGTTTACATTACATCATAAAATGAGAACTACAACAATATAGTCACCATAGTCCACACTCTTATCCCCTCATACTATCCCTGCAGGTCATTCATAAAATACTTCTTCACATCCTGGGAAAAATAAAACATTGAAAGGGGTGAGCTCAAATGCCCAGTAAGGATAACATTATAGCGGAAACTTTTATAAATAAGCATAAACATTTAAGGAAATGTATAACTAAAACAAAAGCCTTTTAAACTTGAAAATAAGCATAATATGGCAAAATAAAATAAAATAATGCCATATACTTATTCACATGGATATTCTACTAGTTGAATAATCACATACAATATCAATAACCACTTTATAATGATTGAATGCATATTGCAAGACTATCATAACCACATAGTCAAGGCCTTGTTCCAAGACTAAAAATAAGATTTTGTCGAGGCCTTGTTACAATACACTAGTTTTTCTCATGAGACCTACCGATGCATCGAGGAGCTATAGAGGGCTCCACCCATCACATATTAAGTCCAATGTATTCCTCATATGAACAGGTCTAAACATAACATAAACATTCGTATTAAAACTAGGATACGAAATGTCAATACTTTCTCCATAAACCATGAATGGTATAAAAATTGAACATCCACAGTCAAAAATATTACAAAACCTTCAATTCAATATGGATGTTTTGTATCATAATAAATAAACTTCAAATAAGCTTAAAATCCATCAAAGGATGTTGACATAGATGAAATCAAAACTATTTAAGAGAAATATCTCTTTTTTTAAATCATTTAAATGTCACATGATTATAAAATAAAACATTTAATTTTAAAATATTCTTATAATATTTTAAGGGAAGCTTCAACAATTTTATAACGACGGAAAATTTCCGCACCCACCGTATAAGTTAAAAAAACATCCTTACCTTAATTCTGTCGAAAAGGTTAAAAAGGACCTTGTTTGGAAAATGACAGAAAGATTCCTTTATAAACTTCTTATAAAAAGTCAACAAGGGTATAAATGACTTTATCCCAAATTCTTTAAAATATTAAGAGTGATTTTAAATACTTTTTTAAGAAACATGGGTGTGGATGATAAAGAGGTCCCAGTAGGTAATTATGTATAAACAACCTCGGATAATGAAGAGATTATGAAATAAACCCTTACCATGTAATTTTCCTTGGTTGAGGGTAGGTTAACCTCCTATATAATGGTGAAAAAATTGTTATTAAATTATACAATAATCATAAACATTAATATGACATCATATATGATCTTTTACCATTGCTTTGTTAATAATATCTTAGTACTATCGTTGTTTCGGGTGTTAACTTACTCGTCTTCTTTTATATGTTTTGTTATGTAATTCGTGTTTGTTATGGATAGTTTGTATCTTATTCATATCCAGAATTATATAAAGTCCTTAAACATTATTTTTAATCATTAAATGAGAATTAGTCTTGAATGGATACGATGGGGAATTAATCTCATCGCGTTCGTGGAGACGGTAGTCCATACGTACGCACGAGCGACAATATCATTCTTTTGATATTAAAATAATAAATAATTGGATGGTATATAATATATACAGAATCATTATCATGTTATATTTATTATTTACATGAATTACACATCATTATTATACCCATACAAATAATAATTTGTTGAATAACAATTACACCATGACGTGGAGACGGTAAGCCGTACGTACGCACGTATGGTGACATGTCATTCAAAGGATGGATATAATAATGAATATGGTTGTACCATATTTATAATAACATCATAGTATATATAATATACTGGAGTTAATATTTTATAATGATAATAACAAAGAAATAAAAAGTTGAAGAAGAAAGGAACTTGAAAGAGGGTGGTGAAAACATTACCTCTTCTTCAGGTTCTTCCTTTTTATTTGATCAAAAGGGCTCCTTAGGTTGGCTTTCTGATCAAACTAAGGCCTCTAGGATGAATTAAGGGAAGTTTAGAGAGTATTTGGGCATGGGTTGGCCGATAAAAAAGGCTTTGAAATTGTGAATTAGTGAGAAGGGGGAGTGCCCTTTTATAAGAGGGGTGAGGGGCACCTTTGGAAAAGCTGGAAATATTATTTTATAATAAATTCATATTCGGTTTCTAATCACTCCAAAGTGGATTATTTAAAGGTTAAAGTGGGGATAGGAAGAAAACCACTCAACTAATAGGTTTTAGACAGGTTTGGGTCACTATATTAAACTTATCATTTAGTTTTAACTCTTAGTTAATTAGTTTAACATTTACCATGTCACTTTGTATTTTTATATTATATAGTTAATAAACTTACTATATAAATCCAAGAGACCCAAAAGTGGTCCATTAATGATACACCTATCATGATAAAAGTATTTTCGCCAAACCTTAAATTTTTTAGAATAGAATATAAATTAATCATATAATATTTGTTTTAAAAACTCTTTTATGTCAATTTTGACACTATTGGGTATTTTGTTTCTGATAATTTCATAACAGCATTATTACTTCGAAAAAAACTTATATAACCAATACTAATATGTCATATTAACCTAGAAAATTAGTGGAATTAATAAAAATTCTCAAATTACATTTATTTTGATATTTATAATATCATTTATTTTAATATTTAATTAATTAGATAATTATTGCATCACCATTGTGTCATAAATAAATTAAATTACTTAACGTCTAAAAGTTATAAAAAAATAACATTATGTAGGAAATATTTTTAATCTTTATAATGATTATTTACAATCGAATTTATTTTATATATAATCCTATATTAAAAAAATTAGTTATTAAACTTTGATTTTAACTCTTTTAACTCTTTTAATCAAAAAAACTCTTTTAAATCTTCTTTGAATTAAATAATAGTTAATGTCCTAATATAATCCAAGTGGCCCTAAATGATAATATTTTATTCCTAAGGTTGTTTTTGGTCGAGATACACCTGTCCAATAGAATTAAGACATGTGTTAGGGTAATATTAATATCATTTTTACCCTTAATTACCCTATTTACTTTTAACCGTGGTAAATAAAAGTAAAAATTTATTATTCTTCAAAAATTATTTTCATCTCATTGAACCACATTTTACTCGTTGATATTAACCATGTCTCTCTGATTTTCTAAATTCCACTCACAAAAGTGGTAAAATTAAGTTTTATGTGAATTTCCAAATTCTCCTAGGAGGTGGGTAAAAGACGGTGAAAAGTTCAATAATTTTTTTATATATCTAAAATTATTCTAAACTAACTCCAATGAATTAAATTGAACTTATATAGGTATTATGTATCTATTTTGACCTTAATTAAATTTAAATAAAATAAATAATTATTTAAATAGAAATTCAGTTTTAAACTATAACTCAGTGTTTTTTCACTATTCATCAAAAATTGAATGTTTTCAGAAAAATACCAAAATTTCACCCTAGGCTAATTTTGATATTCCAAATCCAAAAAAGAAGTCCATTTTTAAAGATAAAATTTATAAAATTTCAAAAAGTGGGTATTACTATTCCTAACGGCTAGTTTGATTGGTTGTGGTGTGTGTGTTAGAACTCGAAGTTGCGTACAACACACGCTACTGTATTATTCAAAGGGAAGCATAACGTGGAAGCTTGGGGTGTTACATTCTATCCTCCTAAAAATAATTTCATCCTCAAAATTTCTAGAATACTACCACATGAAAAGACTTGGGTGGTTCTCCATCATAAGTTCCTTGGGTTCCCGCGTTGCCTCTTCCATCTTATGGTTTCTCCACAAACCTTTTACCAGACGAGTCATCCGGTTTCTCAGTATTTGTTCTATCGTATCAAGAATCCTGACAGGATCTTCGCAATAATACAGATCGTGTTCCATTTCTAATTCCTCATAGGTGAGTAGACTTGGAAGCATTGCCAAACAGTAAGCTACAACCCCAGTTCGCTCTAGAATTTCAAAAGGTCTGATGTACCTAGGACTCAATTTACCTTTCTTTCCGAAACATATAACTCCCTTCCATGGAGATACCTTCAAGAAAACATGATCTCCTACCTGAAATTCCAAATCCTTCCTTCAGTTGTTAGCATAGATCTTATGCCTACTTTGAGCTGCTTTGAGGTGGTTTTGGATTACCTTTACCTTCTCCATCGTTTCCTCCAAAAGTTCTCGGCCTACAAGTTTTCTTTCACCAACGTCATCCCAACAGGTTGGTGTGCGACGTCTCTTTCGGTATAACACTTCATATGGTGCTATTTGAATACTCGAATGGAAGCTATTATTATAGTAAAATTCTACCAGAGGTAAATATTGATCCCACATACCCTGAAAGTCAAGTGAGTAGGATCTCAACATGTCTTCTAAGGTTTGAATAGTCCGTTCTGATTGTCCATCTATTTGAGGGTGGTAGGCAGTGCTCAAATGAAGTTCCGTATCCAATTCCTTCTGAAGAATCTTCCAGAATCTTGAAGTAAATTGGGGATCACGGTCAAAAACAATCGATAGGGGTACTCCATGAAGTCTCACAACTTCATTAGTATATAGTCTTTCTAGACGTTCCAGTGGTAGATCTTCTCTTATAGAAAGAAAATGTGCTGACTTGGTAAGACAATCAACAATAACCCATATTTCATCATTCCTTCTAGGAGTCTTTGGTAGTCCCATGACAAAGTCCATCGTGATATTATCCCATTTCCACTCCAGTATGGGAAGATGTTTCATGACTCCTCGAGGCTATTGCCTTCCAGCTTTCACTTGTTGACAAACCATATATCTTGACACAAAATCAGCAGTCTCCCTCTTCATGTTGTCCCACCAAAAATGTTCCTTAAAATCTCTATACATTTTGGTGCTACCAGGGTTCATAGAGAAATTGGATCTGTGAGCATCATCTAACAATTCCCTTTTCATCTCAGGTATATCGGGAACACAAAGTCATTTCCCAATTTTCAAAATTCCATCTTCATACACAAAGTCTTTCAATCTTCCATTATTCACAGATTTAATCTTATTTTGAAACTCTTAATCACCGATCTAAGAACTCTTTATCCTTTCTAGTAATGATGGTTTGGCAACCATTTGAAAAATTATCAATGTTTTACCTTCCATGGTAACTCCCATATTCATCTTTACTAGATCCATGAAAATTGGATCCCTTTCAATTCTCATCATGTTCAAAACTCCATGATCTTTTCTGCTCAAAGCATCTACCACCTTATTTTCCTTCCCCGGGTGGTAGTGTATCGTGTAATCATAATCCTTGAGTAGTTCAAGCCATCTCCTTTGCCTCATGTTGAGTTCTTTCTGTGAGAAAATATACTTCAAACTCTTGTGATCAGTATAAATCTCACATTTTTCACCATAGACATAATTTCTCCATATCTTCAAAGAAAATATTACAGCAGCTAACTCAAGATCATGAGTAGGGTAGTTTTGGTCATGAATTTTTAGTTGTCGTGATGCATAGGCAATAACCATATCATTCTGCATAAGGACACAACCAAGTCCTTTCATTGATGAATCACTATAAATAATGAACCCATCATTCCCTGATGGTGGATTCAATATAGGAGCATTGATTAATCTTCTCTTAAGTTCTTTAAAACATTCTTAACACTCTTTTTTCCAAACAAATTTAACCCCTTTACGTTTGAGCTTTGTTAATGGGTTAGCCAATCGAGCAACGTTCCGGACGAAACATCGATAATAACCTGCTAAACCAATAAAACTGCATACCTTAGTTATACTCATTGGTGCTGGCCATTCTTGGATTGCTCTTGTCTTTGAAGGATCAAGAGAGATTCCATCCTTGGAGATAATATGGCCAATAAAGGAGATCTCCTGAAGATAGAATTCACACTTGCTAAACTTCCCATATAATTCATGTATTCTAAGAGTCTTTAGGATAATGTGCAAGTGATTTTCATGATCTTCGTAATTTTTGGAGTATACCAAGATATCATCAATAAATACCACCAAAAAATCATCGATATATTTTTTGAAAACTCTATTCATTAGATCCATGAATATTGAGGGTGCATTAGTCAGTCCAAAAGGCATTACTGTAAACTCATAATGCCCAGACCTTGTTCCAAATGTTGTCTTCGGAATGTCTTCCTTCTTCACACACAACTGATGTTATCTAGATCGAAGTTCAATCTTTGAAAATTATTAATCTCTACGCAGTTGGTCAAATAAATCATCAATACGAGGTAGGGGATACTTGTTCTTTATTTTTATAGCGTTTATTTCTCTGTAGTAGATACATAACCTCATATATTCATCTTTCTTTTTAACAAAAATAACAAGGGCTCCCCATGGGGAAACACTAGGGTGAATAAATCCATTATTACTCAATTCCTCTAGTTGCTTATTTAGTTCAACTAATTCCACAGTGGCCATTCTATAAGGGGTCTTCATTATAGGGCTTGATCTAGGAATTAAATCAATGGAAAACTCAACTTCTCGTTCTGGAGGATGTCCAGGTAAATATTCCAGAAACACATCTACATATTCTTTTACAATAGGTACATCCTCTATTTGAACATTTCTTTCCTCACCCATAGTCATTTCATTCTCTTCCTCCCCAATAATTGAATTCAGTTGAGCTACTGGGGGTGGGTCTAAGTAAGAATTAGGTGGTGATGATTCCTCTCTAAAGATAAGGTGTTCCTTATCATCATCATCAAAAATAGTAACCGTCTTATTCTTACAATAAATTTTTGCATCATGGTCTGAAAGCCAATCCATACCAAGGATTATATCAAATTCAATCATAGGTATGATGATGAGATCAGCGGATAAAGAAAATTTATATGCTCTAATGGGGACTGATTCACAAAAATTTGTTGCAATGATACTTACCTTCGGAGTTTTAACTGAAAAATACCTTGTTAAATCAAATTGGAAATATCTAATTTTCTTAGCAAACTGTGAAGATATGAAACAATGTGATGATCCAGAATCAAAAAATGCATTTTCTAAACTTGAGAAAACCATTAAATTACCTGCCACCACGTCTTTCGGAGCTTCTACCTTGGCAGTAGTGATAGCATAATCATGGCCTTGATCCCTTGGCCTTTTCTAAGTTAAGTTTCCCTGACGTTTAGGACATTCATTTGCATAATGTCTCATCTCCCTGCAATTGTAGCATTGGACATCGGTAGCTTCCTTCTTCCCCTTGCAATCACGAGCTTGGTGGCCTTTTTCACCACGCTTGTAACAGACTCTCATTCCTTTTAAGCAAGTACCGGTGTGTTTCTTCCCACATTTAATCCAGGATGGATATTCAACTTTTCCCTTCTTCCCCTTATTTCCATTCCTAGATTGATCAGTAGATCACTTCTTCTCTTGCTTTGTTTTAAAGTCATAAGACTTATAGAATTCCTTATCTGTCTTGATAGCACATGAGACAATGTCTCCGTACTAATGCTCGACGGAAAATGGTTTTAACCCATGAAATAAATGATCAATATTACTTCTTGGGTTATGTATATAATCTCTAGAATACCTTGCTAACATTGTAATGTTTGCCTCATACTTTGCGACATTCTCATCCTCCTTTTGTCTTAGACTCAAAAATCGTCTTTCCATATCTGCTCGATGGTCACGAGGAAAGTATTTTTCTAAAAACAGATCTTTGAACTCCCTCCATTCCATATTTGATACTTCATCATCTTCCTTCGTCTTTTGAATCAATGACCACCATTGATTAACATCTCCAGTGAGGCGGTAGACTGCCATGATAACTTTTTCCCTTTCACTACTCCCCAATGCCTGAAATATTTTCTCTAGGGAATTTATCCATTGCTCAGCTACTAAGGGATTTGTACTCTCATTGAACATTGGTAATTGTTTCCTCATGAAGCGATCTAACATTGATCCTCCATGCTGCAGATCAGGGTGCTCCATATGAGTAAGTTTATTATTCATAACCTAAGTGAGTTGTCCCAGTATGGTGATTAGCTGATCAGCACTAGTTGTATCACCAGCTCCACTATAATTATCTTGAGCATGAGTAAAATCCCTACATGGAGTGTCTGCATTGATACGGTTTCCATTTCTTCCACCAGGTGCCATTTTTAAACAATAGCATAAACTAGATCAGTTTATGAATCAAAATACATAATTCCATACTTATAAAAACACTTAACATAAATTGAACTATTTATGGATATAATCCATAATCATAAAAATATTTTCTTTGAGGAAGTATATACTCATAAACCCTTCATAATTATTTGTAAAAAAATGAGAGTTATCCTAAGCATATCCCCCGGGATTGTCGTAACCAAGAGTGCAGCAAGGCCCGTTGTCGTCCACTAGTTCCCATTCGAGTCTAGCTCAAAGCGGTGTTTTTGTGTTTTACCCCTAGATACATCCATGCCAGAGCCACCTCAACCTGCTCGTATCTAGATAGGGATGTATTTCTTGGAAAACTCACAGAATCACTACAATACCAAAATTCTAGGAAGTTCTTCTATACTAATCATCAAATTTTGTCTTAGGTATATGTGCTCTAATCAGAGTTTACCTAAATCTAGCTTCCAAGGTTTGTATTAAACTTCCTCTAATACCAAATGTAACACCCCGACCCCAGTTACCCATATTCGGTGCATTATTACATAACATTGGCATGATTACAAGAAAGATCAAGTCTTAAAAGACCGATTAGTTTAGTAGCCTTGGAATAACTAGATACATTCATAAAGTTTACATTACATCATAAAATGAGAACTACAAAAATATAGTATCCATAGTCCACACTCTTATCCCCTCATACTATCCATGCATGTCATTCATAAAATACATCTTCACATTCTGGGAAAAATAAAACATAGAAAGGGGTGAGCTCAACTGCCCAGTAAGGATGAAATTATAGCGGAAACTTTCATAAATAAGCATAAACATTTAAGGCAATGTATAACTAAAACAAAAGCATTTTAAACGTGAACTTTAGCATAATATGGTATAAATAAAATTAAATAATTCCATATAATTATTCACATGGATATTCTACTAGTCGAATAATCACAAGCAATATCAATAACCACTTTCATAATGATGAAGTGCATAATGCCAGACTATCATAACCACATAGTCAAGGCCTCGTGCCAAGAATACAAATAATATTTTGTGAAGGCCTTATTCCAAGACACTAGTTTGTCTCATGAGACCTACCGATGCATCGAGGAGCTATAGCGGGCTCCACCCGTCACAAATTAAGTCCAACGCATTCCTCATATGAACAGGTTTAAACATAACATAAACATTCATATTAAAACTAGCATACGGAATGTCAATACATTCTCCATAAACTATGAATGGTATAAAAATAGCACATACACAGTAAAAAATATCACAAAACCTTCAATACAATATGGAAGTTTTGTATCATAATAAATAAACCTTAAATAAGCTTAAAATCCATCAAACGATGTTGACATAGATGAAATCAAAACTATTTGAGAGAAATATATATTTTATTTAAATCATTTAAAAGTCACATGATTATAAAATAAAACATTTGATTTTAAAACATTCCTATAATCTTTTAAGGGAATCTTCGAAGATTTTATAACAGCATAAAATAGCCGCACTCATCGTATAAGTTAAAAAACATTCTTACCTTAATTCTGTCGAAAAGGTTAAAAGTGACCTTGTTTGGAAAACGACAGAAAGATTCCTTTATAAACTTATTATAAAAAGTAAAAAAGGGTATAAATGACTTTATCCCATAGTCTTTAAAATAGTAATAGTGATTTGAAATACATTTTTAAGAAACATGGATGTGGATGATAAAGAGGTCCCAGTAGGTATTTACGTATAAACAACCTCGGATAACGAAGAGATTGTGAAATAAACTCTTACCTTGTAATTTTCCTCGGTTGAGGGTAGGTTAAACTCCTGTATAATGGTGAAATAATTGTTATTAAATTATACAAGAATCATAAACATTAATATGATATCATATATGATCTTTTACCATTGACTTGTTAATAATATCTTAGTATTATTGTTGTTTCGGGTGTTAACTTACTCGTTTTCTTTTATATGTTTTGTTATGTAAGTCATGTTTGTTATGGATAGGTTGTATCTTATTCATATACATAATTATATAAAGTCCTTAAACATTATTTTTAATCATTAAATGAGAATTATTCTTGAATGGATGCGATGGGGAATGAGTCTCATCGCGTTCGTGGAGACGGTAGTCCGTACGTACGCACGAGCGACAATATCATTCTTTTGATATTAAAATAATATATAATTGGATGATATATCATATATACAGAATAATATAATGTTATATTTATTATTTACATGAATTACACATCATTATTATACCCATCCAAATAATAATTTATTGGATAACAATTACACCACGACGTGGGGACGGTAAGTCGTACGTGCCTACGTATGGTGACATGTCATTCAAAGGATGGATAGAATACTGAATATGGTTGTACCATATTTATAATAACATCACGATATATATAAGATACTGCAGTTTGTTATTTTAAAATGGTAATAACAAAGAAATAATAATTTGAAGAAGAAAGGAACTTGAAAGAGGGTGGTGAAAACATTACCGCTTCTTCAGGGTCATCCTTTTGATTTAATCAAAAGGGCTCCTTAGGATGGCTTTCTGATAAAACTAATTCCTCTAGGTTTAATTGAGGGAATTTTAGAGAGTTTTTGGTCAGGTTTTGGCTGAGCCAAAAGGCTTTGAAAGTGTGAATTATTGAGAAGGGTGAGTGCCCTTTTATAAGAGGGGTGAGGGGCACCTTTGGAAAAACTAGAAATATTATTTTATAATAAATTCATATTCAGTTTATAATGTCTCCAAAGTGGATTATTTAAAGTTTAATTTGGTTATAGGTCAAAAAACATTCAACCAATAGGCTTTATAATGGTTTGGGTCACTATATTAACCTTATCTTTTAGTTTTAACTCTTAGTTAATTAGTTTAACCTTTACCGTGTCACTTTGTATTTTTATATTATATAGTTAATAAAGATACTATATACATCCAAGAGACCCCCAAGTGGTCCATTAATTATACAAATATCATGATGAAAGTCATTTTGCTGAACCTTAGATTTTTAGGAATAGAATATAATATAATAATATAATATTTTTTTAAAAAACTCTTTTATGCCAATTTTGACACTATTGGGTATTTTGTTTTTGATAATTTCATAACAGCATTATTACTTCGAACAAAATTTATATAACCAATCCTAATATGTCATATTAACCTATAAAATTATTTTAATTCATAAAAATCTCAAATTCTATTTATTTTGATATTTATAATATAATTTATTTTAATATTTCATTAATTAGGTAATTACTGCATCACCATTGTGTCATAAATAAATTAAATTATTTAATGTCTAAAAATTATAAATAAACAACCATTATGTAGGAAATATTTTTATCTTTCTAATGAATATTTACAATCGAATTTATATTATGTATAACCCTATTTTAAAAATGTTTTAGTTATTAAACTTTGATTTTAACTCTTTTAACTCTTCTTTGAATTAAATAATAATTAATGTCCTAATCTAATCCAAGAGGACCTAAATGATAATATTTTATTCCTAAGGTTGTTTTTGGTCGAGATACATTTGTCCAGTAGAATTAGTACATGTGTTAGGGTAATATTAATAGCATTTTCACCCTTAATTACCCTATTTACTTTTAACTATGGTAAATAAAAGTAAAAAGTTACTATTCACCGAAAATTACTTTCATCTCAGTGAACCACATTTTACTCCTTGATATTAACTTTGTGTCTCGTATTTTTGAAATTCCACTCACATAAGTGGTAAAATTAAGTTTTATGTGAATTTCCAAATTCTCATAGGAGGTGGGTAAAAGACGGTGAAAAGTTCAATAAATTTTTTATATATCTAAAATTATTCTAAACTAACTCCAATGAATTACATTGAACTTATATAGGTATTATGTATCTATTTTGACCTTAATTAAATTTAAATAAAATAAATAATTATTTAAATAAAAATTCGGTTTTAAACTATAACTCAGTGTTTTTCACTATTCATCAAAAATTGAATATTTTCAGAAAAATACCAAAATTTCACCCTATGATAATTTCGATATTTCAAATCCAAAAACGAAGTCCATTTTGAAAGATAAAATTTATAAAATTTCAAAAAGTGGGTATTACTATTCATAACGGCTAGTTTTATTTGTCGTGTTGTGTGTGTTAGAACTCAAAGTTGCGTACAACACACGCTACTGTATTATTAAAAGGGAAGTGTACCATGGAAGCTTGGGGTGTTACAGTATAACCTAATATGATCAATTCGATAAAATACTCATGGAAAATAGATGTCACATATTTATTGAGAGGCAGAACATATCTAAAAGCGATAGTGGTAGAATGATTGTCTTCGATGAAGTCAAGGATCAAGGTATGCAAGAAATAAAACATGAA
The DNA here is from genome assembly GCA_963277665.1 of Viscum album. Classification (NCBI taxonomy): domain Eukaryota; kingdom Viridiplantae; phylum Streptophyta; class Magnoliopsida; order Santalales; family Viscaceae; genus Viscum; species Viscum album. Next base: position 529,702,771 of record OY728159.1, on the reverse strand, counting down.
TAGATTCTAAAAAGACCCATGAAATAGGATATTACAAAGACATAGTACCTATATGTAATAAATATAAATGGTAGTTAAATAGAGACATATGTTTTTCTAGTCTATGAAGATGGTGGAATATTATTGGTTGATAATAATGAACTTATTTCCTATAAGAAATTCATAGTGAGTATTCATATGAGGTTGATGTCATTATAACATTAAATTCTTCCTCTATGGGTGATTTGATGTGCTTCTAGATACTAATCAGGACTTTAGTCAAGCTTGGTCAATGTCACTGAGGAATAATCCTAGAGAGTTACACACTTAGTGTACCCATCAATACTTGTTAAATTATATTATAATTTAACAGTTGGAGTAAATGTTAATCTCAATACTAAGGGATGATATTTTTTCAGAATTTATTGATTATAAATATTTAGTCTCAAGTTATATTCGAATTAGAATATTTTTTTGTCTTTCTGTATTGGATATTAAATAGATATTTTTTAAGGATTTAGAATAAAATATATAATTATCTATTATTTTATATCCTAGGTAATAAATAATATTAACTATTAAATAATTAAGATTTTGTTATTCAGATATTAAAATGAATATTTATTTTCAAGACCATAAAAAATATTTATATACTTATTAAATGAATAATGTTTATTATTTGATGTTTGATAAATGATAAAGAAGGTGGATAGGCTGAGTTAAGGGATCTTTAATATAAATTTTATAATATTAAGTATCATTTAAATAAATAAGGAATTATTTATTTTATAAAAGTGATATTTATTTGTGAAGGATGGTGAAGGCCATCATATATTATTATTATGATTATTGGCATGGGGAATATATTATGTTTAATATTTTATTAAGGAAATTTAGGAAATTATAACTATTAAAACCTATATCTATATATTCACATCTTATGTATTTTTAGAGTGTGGTTTTGCACAATGATTTTCCTCTCTAGATATTTCTATCAATAATGAAGAAGAACATATCTAGATTTTCTCTCATGAAAAAGAGAAGATTCCACCTCCTTCATCCCTCTCAATATTAGGAGAACAAGAGTGAAAATAAATCAATATTGATGGATTATGTTATGATCAATACAACTAATAAAAGACTTTTTGGATTATCTATGTTATCACCTATGTGATGACCTAAAAATTTATAAATGAAATTCCATTTTTTTGTGATTAAATGCCTTATTAAGAAATAATGTTATAGAAGAGACAATCACTTTTTTAGTTATTTTGGAACATAATATATTCTATAAAATTTAAAATACCATTAATCATCATAACCATTGATAATATAGATGTTCTATAGTGACCATTAATATTTGTATATTGAGGGTCATGATAAAGTATAATTGACCAAAATAAAGTAAGTGATGCCCTTGATCTATAGGATTGTTCTATATGAATCCCATTTATCGAATCTTATAAGAAATATATTATCACTGAGATTTTACCATGACCAAAACCAATATAAAATTCAATAACTAAGGTATGAGTGAAACTGTTTATGGGGTAATTCAAGCACATCAAGATCACGACCCAAACCATGTTCACTGAACCACCCCATGAAATTTTCACAATCGCACCCCATACCCTTAGGGGATTTACTATTATAATTAAGGGATATGTATATAGACCCTAATAGTATGAGTTTTTATTTTTTTAATAAAATAATGATTATACTTATCCCTTTTTAATGTTACTATTTTAAATTTTTAAATAAAGAGTTCTATAAAAATTAAATATTAATATATAGAAAAAAAATTATTTTTGGGAAATATTTTATTTCAATCAAGGAAATATTTTGAATTAAATTGATAATTATTGGATTAAATTATATTTTAATAAAATATTGTTATTAAATTATTCTTATTTAATCTAAATGATAATATAATTTTACAAAGTTAAAAAATAATTTTATAAAGGGTCCGAAAACTGTTATTGTCCAAAAAATATTATTTTTAAATATATATAGATTTTTTATTTATAAGTGTAAATTATCTTACTTAGATAATTATTTGTAAAAAAGAAATATTATTTTTGAAATCATCACATTGAAGTTATCTAGTAATTACTTTTTCATAACATTTATAGACAATTGACCTTTTTGGTCAAAACTAAACATAGTGTAAATATATAGTGTGTATTATGAAATCATAATGACCTAAAATTAATGTAATTTATTGAATAAAATTTATACATGACCAAATAAAAATTTTAAATTTAAAATAATTGGTTTTTATGTTTTTTTATTAATTTTATAAACTTTTAATGAATCCTCCCAAACCAATATTATATTTTAAGGTTTTAAAATCAATTATTTATAAAAATCACTCACTTCCACATCCCCAATGGTAATATTTTAATGATTTAGGTTCTTGTAATTATAAAATATTTAAAACAATAGAAATTTTTCTAAAACCATGTTCAAAAACCCTAATAGGGTTTGGCATTTTGATTATTACATCATATAGAGTCCATATCCTTTGTTTGGAAATTCATAAACAACTCTCCACTCTTTTTCTATATAAACCCACCCAACCTCTCATTCCTATTCAATCAAAACCCTTGTGTTATGAAATCAATCTACCCCCCCCCCCCCAAGATATTAATAACCTCCTCCAAATCTTTTAGAAGTTTATTCTCAATGTAAGGGATCCTCTCCTCCTCCACTTTATTCAAGAACATTCTTTATATTATTACTTTAATTTCCAATATCCCATATTGGGATATTTTTTCACACATCCCCCATACTATACTTATGATTTAAAAGTGATTAACTGGCCCTTAAACTCTCATTTAACTATTCATGAATATTTATTTACCCCTCTTATGATTCCAAAATTATCTTGTGATGTTCCATGACAAACCTTTATATAGTGAATATCCATCCCTTTTTCCACTCTAAGGTATTCAAATTGATGTTTCTATATATAATTTATTTGTAAATACTATGTATTTAACCCATACTTTTTAATATTTTGATTAAAATTGATGAAATAAATCCATATTTGAAAGTTCTATGGGGAACACTTATTCTTGTACATGCAATGAATGTGACGGGTGGGCCTAAAATTATATATCCCTATAATGAATTGAGTAGGGTTTTTATCTCATGAGATTCCATATATGGTGAATTTGAGGATAACCTAAACAAACTATGTTATGATTACTTAGTGTTTATCTATAAATTATGGTTCTAATTTCATGTTTTTTGTTGTTTCTGCATTCCTATGTAGCCTTTATGTTACCATGTTATATCATGCCTCATTGTTCAAGATTTTTGTTATTCACCTTCTTATGTTACCTTGAAATACATCTTGGATCACACATACTAATTTACATAATATTTATTCTTTGATTATTAACTTATTGGGATTTATAGATTACCCCTTTCTTATATACATCCTTAGGTTATTTTAGGTTGTTTTAGAAGATACATGGAATATAACGGTAGGTTTCAGAGTTTTTAAATAATTATGTTGTAGCCAAATTTCATGTAAATGTTATATGTTCTTAATTTACAAAATAAAATAGGCCTCATGATCTTATGGGGTTGTATTAAGTGTATATTTATGTAAAAAATCATGAATTTATTCTTTATTAAATATATGGGTTGTCATAGTTGGTATCAGAGGAAAGTAATGTTATTTTTGAAGATTAGAATTAGAAAGATATATTAAAATCCTTTTGGATAAGACTAAAAAAAGTAAAAAATACATAAATTTTGGTAAAGTGAAGAGTAATTGGTTCCTAAGAAGATAAATCCTATCCTAGATACTACAAGTAGATGTGACTCTTGAACAATTATACCTTAAGGTAATAACCCCAAAAAGGGTACTTTGAGATGGACTCGTTCATCACCTAGTGCATGAAAATGGTCCTTTATTCACTCTCATTTTGACACTCTTAGGGTATATGATTTGGTAAATTCACATGGTCTTTATGAACCATTTTTAAGGGGACAGGAATTCCCAAAAGATTTTATGTTAGGAAATAGATCGTGGATAACTTAGATTGAAACCTAGAAAATCTTAGGTTAACAAATACATGTCAGTTATGGGTTATCAATTATTTGTTCATAAATTCCCATTATATACATAATATTTAGAAAATTATTATCCCATACTCTATTTTTGATTAATGAAATGATTATATCCAAAATAAAATAGTGAAAGGTAGGTTTACAGTCCATTAATTAACTTCAAATATCCTATTTGACTATGGTTCTAGGAATTACTTCATATTTAACATGTTTAGAAGAACTTTTCAAACACCACCTCAAAACATGGAAGTATATTTATTTGTTAAGACAAAAAATGGGTCAATTGTAGCATATCAAGCATATAATTCATCTGCTATCCAAATTTGTGGTCTGAATTTCTTAGAAAACCTTTTGATACTCTACTTATCTGAATTTGATGCTATTTTGGGCATGGATTTTCTTTCATGGTACAGAACCAACATAAAATCCAAAGAGTAATAAATCACCCTCCATATTGTAATTATCCCTCTAATTCCATACAATTTCAATTGCAAGGATGAATATTCATTGGAACCAAAATTTCAAGAAGGGATATTATTTCTTTGTGATAAAGCATATCTAGCTCAAATAATTGAGACTAAATAAAATATCATCCTTAATGACATTCCCAATGTAATGGAATTTGATAATTCATTTCTAAAAGAATTTTTTTCCTTCCTCATATCCATGAGTTTGAGTTCTAAATAAAAATTATACTCAGATCTCTTCCATTATCCAAGACTCCTTATTGAATGGACAGTGTAGAACTTAAGGACCTGAAGAAGCAGCTAAAGGATAATTTGGATAAATGGTTTATATGCCCAAGTGCTTTACTATGGGTAATATCATTACTCTTCATCATTAATAATTATGGGTCAATACACCTATACATTTATTGTCATGATTTTCACAATATCATGATAAATAAATAGTATCCTCTTCCAGGGATTGAAGACTTGTTTGATTATCTATGTGGATACTGGTACTTCTCTAAGGTTGATCTTTGTTCTGGATATTATTAAGTAAAGGTGAAGAATGAGAATATCCATATGACTATTTGTCACAAGTTATAGATATTATGAGTTCATAGTGATTCCATTTGGAATCTCTAATACTTTATAAATAATTATGGACTTGATGAATGGATTATTTAGGGATTACCTTAAACAAATTATGGTAATATTTATATATGATATTCTTATCTACCTCAAAATAAAGGAGGAACATTAGGAGAATTTAAATACAATATTTAATACCTTGTGGGAAGGAAAATTTACATGAAAATTTCATTAAATGTGAGTTTTTGTTAGGGAATGTAACTTTATGGGGGCATGTTATAACCAACAAAGGTATATTTGTGGATCTATCAAAAAAAGAGGCAATCAAAGTATAGCCTAGACCAATATATATGATATAAATCCATAGTTTCCTTGTATTGGTACGGTATTATCATCAATTTTTGAGAAATTTTAACAATTTTCAAGCCCACTAACTAATATAATTCAAAAGTGGGTGATAGTTTTTTATAATGATTAATGTGAATAAATCATTAAAGAGATGAATAAGAGACTAATCACTGCACCTGTTCTCACATTACCCACCAGTGGGTAAGGATCTATGATCTATATTGATTCATTCAAAAATTAATTGGGTCATGTAATCATGAAGGATAAAAAAGTGATTTCATATTCCTCTCAAAAATTAAATATCCATGTGAAAACCAACCCCACACATGATGTAGAATTTACAGCAATTATCATTGCATTGAATATTGGGTGATATTGTCTCTATAGAGAAAAATTGTGATCTATATATGGATTATAAAAGCTTCGAGTATATATTCACACAAAATGATCTTAATATGAACCAAATAAGTTTGTTAGATCTGAGAAAGGATAATGATTCTTTAATCCATTTCCATCTTAGGAAGGAAAACAATGTGGCAGATGCTCTGAGTAGAAGGGATCATTCAACCCTATCCATGATGAGGATTAAAATGGAACTAATATTCTTGGATATGAAAAGGATGGATTTAGGAATAATAAAATTATCTTCATACTACCTTTATTAAATAACTACACTGCCATATATTATTGAGAGGATCGGGGAGGCCTATAAATATTAAGAGTTTTCATAGAAGAAGGTATAGAATATTCCATAGTTCAAATTTTCTGAAGATGTAGTTATAATGTTTGGATCCAAAATATGTATCCCATCAAAACCAGATCTAAAGATAAAACTTCTTTATTATGTACATAATTTATCCATCTCTATTCATATATGAAGCACTAATATGTATATAGATTTAAATAAAAACATTTTGTGGGATAACATGAAGGGGGAGATTGAAACGTTTGTATCTTTGTGCTTAAAATTCCAAAAAAATAAGGTTGAATGATATAAGGCCAAGGGTATTATGAAAAAAATTCCCATATTATTATGGAAATGGTAAAATATTACTATGGATTTCATTATAGTACTCCTCAAGAACCGTAATGGAAATAACACCATCTTTTTTATAGTTGATCACCTTACAAAGTTAATGCATTTCGTAGCTATAAATGAAGATTTATCTCTTGAAAAATCACCATGATATATATAAGGGAAGTAGTAAGACTTCATGTAGTTCCACTATCTATTATATCAGATCTAAATACATGGTTTTCCTTGATGTTTTAAAAAATTTGTCAGCAAGCATTGGATACAAAACTGTGCTTCGTTACCAATTATCACCCTCAAGCAGATGGTAAATGAAAAAGGCCCATTAAAACTATGAAGGATATGATGAGATGACATTCGATGGATTTACAAGGATGTTGGGACCAGCACCTTCCCCTAGTGGATTTATCATATAGAAATAGTTTTCATTATAGAATTCAAATTGAACCTTATGATGCACTTTATGGGATGAGGTTTTAGAAGCCGACATTATATGATTAAGTAAGAAAGAAGAAGGTCATGGGGCCTGATCATGTTCAACTAATGAAAGAGAAATTTCAAACCATTTATCATTATATTAAATCCACGTAAAGTAGAAAGAAAAACTATGTAGACAATCATTGATAAAACCTATAGTTTGAGGTTAGATACAAAGTGTTTCTTCTTATCTCATTGTAAAAGTGGGTCATGAGGTTTGGGAAGAAATGAAATATTAGTCCTATATACATCATTACCTTCGAGATCCTTAATAACAATGGAGTAGTTCCTTGTTGACTAGAACTCCCACCTAACCTATCTCAAGTACATGATTTGTTCCATGAATCCTTCTTAATGAAGTACATACTGGAACCCTCACATGTACTAAAAGAAAAGGTGGTACCAATGGATAATGATATTTCATGTGAGTAGAATCTTGTAAAGATCATAGATCATAAATAAAAAGTTCTATGAAACAAGTCAAATCACCTATTTAATGTGTTTTAGAGGAACCAGAAGCTTGAGGAAGCAACATGGGAATCTAAAGAGTTGATGAAATAAAAGTACCCTCATCTATTTTAGTTTATGAAATACATTTTTTTAGGGTAATGTTTTTGAATGAGGAATAATATAATGACATGAGCATTTATAAATGAAAATCCTTTTTTATGTGTCAATTCCTTGTATAGTGAAAATTAAGATTATTATATTAAGGGTTATGATAAGGTCTAATTGACACAAACAAAAGATGAGATGGCCTCGATCAGTAGTAGCATACCATATGAATCCCACTTATCGGAGATTTCATAGGGGATAGAATCACAGGGGTTTGGCCTAGACCAAGAAAAATACTAGATTCAACAACTTAAGCACAATAGAAACTTTTTGTGGGATATTTTTAAGCTCATAAAGATCATGAACCAAACAATGTTCTCTGAACCACCCTATAAAATCACACCATCATACACCTTACCATTAGGTAATTCGCGGGTGTAATAAATGGATATGTATCTAAACCATAAAAATATGAATTTTTTGTTTTCTTTTTAATAAAATAAAGGTTATATCTATCCATTTCTAATGTTACTCATTTAAATTATTAAATAATGACTTCCATAAAATTATATTTTGATACGATGAAATGCAAATTGTATTTTTGGAAAATATATAATTTCTTTCAAGACACTCTCTTTAATGAATTAACTAATTATTTAAATAAATGATATTTCATTTAAATATTATTATTAAATAATATTTATTTATTATTAATCATAATATAGTTTTACAATGTCAAAAATAATTTTTTAAGGGTTAGAAAATTGTTATTGTCAAAAAAACCAGTATTTTTCAATAAATGGGGATTTTTTATTTTAAATTGTAAATTTTAATACATAGATAATTATTTGGATAAAATAAATATTACTTTTTATATCATTATAATGACTGTATCTAACACGTATTTTTTTATAATTTTCATATACAGACAAATTTTTGAGTCAAAATTAAATATGGTATACATATACGGTGAGTATTATAACATAATAATAAGAAAAAGTGAGGAAATATATGTAATAAAAGGTCCCCATGACCAAATATATATTTCCCCTTTTAAATATTTTTTTGAGGTTATTTTGTTAATTTTATAAATCCTTAATGAATCCTCTAAAACCATTATTATATTTTAAGGTTTTAAAATCAATTCTTTATAAACATGAATCACATGCACATCCCAATGGTTATTAATTTAATTATTTAGGTTACTAACCATATAAAATAATGAAACACACTCCTATTTTATATAAACCAGGGGTAGAAACCATGGTATATTTTTTGGTTTTGATTACTTTATCATATAGAGTCCAAAACCTATGTTTGGAAATTAATAAAAAAAATCTATTATATTTTCCTATATAAACCAACTAAAACTCCTATTAATATTCACCCAAAACCCTTAGATCTATAAATTTATCTAAATTCACATCTATATATCCCATGAAAGGTTTCACAAGCTATTATGAATATCCTCCAAAACTTTTAAAAGCAACTTCTAAATGTAAGGGATCCTCTCCTTCTCCTCTTTATTCAAGAACCTTCTTTATAATATGTGTTTGATTTCTAATTCTTCATGTTGGGATATGTTTTTCCACAACACTCATGTTATCATTATTGTTAAAAATTGATTAAATACCCAGTTCACTACCATTTAACCCTTCCATGAATCTTCATGTACCCCTGTTATGCAACCGAAATTATCCTACAATTTTCCATGACAAACATTTATGTAGTGAATACCCATACCAATTTCCACTCTAAAGAATAAACATAGATTAACATATACTTAAATTATTATGGAATTCTATTTATATAACCCACACTCCCTAGTTTTTGGATTGAAATTTATGTAATACATCCTTATGTAGAAAGATCTATGCAACACATGTTTGCATGTACATGTTATATATGTGAAGGGTGGGGCCAAAATTATATATCCCTCCCATAAATTGGTTAATGTTTTTATATATTGGTATTAAATGTATATTGAATTATAGGTTATCCTAATAACATTATGTTATTATTTCTTAGTGTTTATCTTTGACTTATTCTTATGATGTCATATTTTATGTTGTTTCCACATTCCTATATTTCCTTTATGTTACCATGTTATACCATTCCTCATTGTAAAAAATTATTATTATCACCCCTATTATGTTTCCTTGATATTCTTCTAAGAAATATTTTACTAATTTACCTTTTTCTATGCTATGATTATTCCCTTACCATTGTTTATATCTCACCCCTTTCTTATGTATGTCCCGAAGTTATTCCATGAATTTTTAGAATAAGTAAGGAATATAGGGGCATGTTTCGGAGTTCTTAAATAATTATGTCTTACCAAAATTTAAATTTAATGTGATATGTAACTAATTTACCAAATAAACTATGCCTCATGATCTTATAATGTTGTATTAAGTGTATCTTTATATAATAATTCATAAAATAAAGTGTATTAAAGATATGGGTTATCATAATATGGAGTTCCATTGGTTTTGTTTAGATATCATTGAATATGTGGGAATCACTTTTCTGGGTATCATAATTTGGAACCTCTTGGTTAAATTATGGTACAACTTGAATGGTGATTGATTGATCAATACCAATATCAATGAAGTATCTCAAGACTAATTTAATTCTTATTATTAAATTAATTATAAAATTAACTTGAAAGATCCACTCTTCTTGGTTCTGGGATTATTTTTCTAGTTTAATTGTGTAAATTCATAAGATATCATGTTTCTTCATCTTGTTCTTATAGACTATACATTTAATTTGCAAAATAAAAGTCAGGAATGGTAATGATCATGACTTTTTCCACCCTTGAAATTTTCAATTAAAACTATTATCAGTAGATATTTTGATGAATTTTAAATAGTAAATAAGGATGTTGAAGTTTAATGGGATTATTTCTATTTTTAAATTATAGAAATAATACTCAAGTGATTTTCAAAATAAAATAAAGAAGAAAAATATATTGAGATGTTTTTTATTGAGTGTGATTTATGAGGAGAAAATTCGATATTATATATTAGTGAATATTTTATTTTATGGAAGAGTGAGAAACTGGAAATAATAAAAGATAGAAAATAATGTAAATCAAATAACAAGAATAATATAAGAATTAAGGAGTATGAGTGGGTGTGAATACCTATATAATGATATCAATATACTATAGAAGTTGGATAAAACAATTGATTGAGATTGAATTGAGATGCAGAGACTGACATGCATGTGACTATAATAAATTTTCATTTGGTTTTTGATGACTCTAACTGAGTAATAAGATATTATTCTGATGTATTTTCATCCCAAAGTACCTTGAAATTCTTTTTCATGAATCTTTTGGAAGAAGACTTTTGTAAATTGGTCGGTAGTAGTATTAAGAACACACTTACAATATTATAAAAATATCCAAGAGACTATATTAGATATTTGGTAGATAGCCTACTTCTATTCACTTGTGTAACTTATTGGATATCTAGGTCTCAAACTCAACCCAATCATAGTAAGGAGTAATCACCCACATTGGGGGAAAACGTATAAATTTTTTTTATTCCTTATATTTATTTTATATATAGTTTTATAAAAGTGAAAATGGAATTTAAAGAGAGTATAAAGACTTTAACCATTCACAGATTTTGGTTTTGAAGAAGAAATATAAAAGAATTTATCATTGGTTCATCTCACCCACCACCCTTCTCAGTGATACATCACCACTTACATGGTAACTTCAAGTGGTATCAGGGATAATCTAGGATAATTCTAAATGATCCTATTATGTTTTAAGTTGGAGATAGACAATTTTAATCTCAATATTTTCATAGGGGTCTTTATATTAATGGAAATAATTTAATTTTGGGTAGAATGGGATGATGCCTTATCTTATTTCACAAGTCATAGAAGTTCTTGATGTTTTTATAGTGGGTTTTACACAACCTGTTAGATATTCAACCATGAAATTTATTGATAAAAGAAATTTTTAAGTATATGGAAAAGTATGGAATTTAATTTTTATATCCTTATCCAATAATTCTTACACAAAGTTGACGGGACTCGAAAATTACAAAGAGATATAGAGTAAGTATGAGAATATTATTTAAGGGAATTTAAAATTAAAAGAATCCAAAATATAGATATAGTTATCTAATTTGAAGAGATTAAATGGATGATACTGATATTTTTTATGAATACTTCCCAAGGTTGAATGATATTATCAGTAATTTAAAGGGTTTTAGAGAATATCTTGAAAAATCAACCAATTTCTTGAAAATAATAAGACATTTTCTTGATAGATTTTATGTAATGGTTTCTAATTTGGAAGAAAATTATGAGTTTCCTCTTGATAAGTTACATAACATATCATTCAATAATGAAATGAGAAAATATCATTATTTTAGGAATACTATTAAGGATGAGATAGAATCCAATGTTATGAAATAGCTTAAAATCAAAGTAAATATGGTTAAATCATTCATAGATTATGAAGATGATGAATAAATAGATGAGGATAATGAAATAATCATGTATCTTATTTCAAAAACAAAACAAATAATAATAGATAAAGAAAAATTTATGTTTCAAGTAAACTTCTTTAATTTTGAAAAAATTGTTATTTTATAGTTGATTTTCCAAAGGAAAAAATGTATCAGCTAAATATGATGAGAAAGAATAAGATTTCCCTAAAATTAAATAGTGAAAACCCCAAAAATACTGTTTGTGGAAATAATAGGTTCTTAAGAATGATGAGAAGTAATATAACCATAAAAAATTAAGAAGATGATTATTCAATAAAAATAATTAATTTCTAATATGAATTCACCAAATAAAAACATAAGACCATTATGGATCATGTTAATTGAAATTAAGTCACATCAAGTAATGATGAAGAGGATGAAGAGAGGTACACTAAACATGTAAAAAGACGATCTTAAAAAATTTAATTATTTAAAAATCATCATCAGAAAAGGGTAAAATTAATTGAGAATGAGAGTGAATTTAAAGATGAATTACACAAGAAAAAGAAAGATTACATTGAATAAATTAAGAATCATAATGTGTGAATTGTAATATAAGATAAAATGTAGAAATATATTGAGGAAAAAATTTCAAAAAAGAAATAAGAGTTTAGTAAGACCCAATCCAAAAATCTTAAAGACGAAAATACCCTTAATATTATAAATTAATATTATAATGATGTTTTATATTTTTAGTATAAGTCATGTTAATATGCTATAAAATATATCCATGAGAAAAAGGTATAAGTTGTTCCTATTGATTCCAATGTTACAAAATTTATTTCACCTAATAATTTTGGTCCTCAAATAAAAACTATAATTCTATGGGATGAGAAAATTCAAGAAATATTTACTCAGATATCTAGTGGAGTTGGGTTGAGTTATGAAGATAGATTTCCCTAAGATAAAAGAAGACTAATGTTTGTAATTAACATATATGGAAAACTTATTTTCATAGGCAAGATTATATTTCTTATAGAAGATCATATTATAATGTAAATGATTTGTTCTATTGATAATTTAGGTATAAATTCTATTTTCCGTGGTATAACATTTCATTTATATGGATTCAAAAAATGAAATAATTAAGGGGGAATTTTCTAATGAAAATGAGGAATTGTTATAAAAATAAAAAAAGAGTCAATAGATCTATCAATGTTTCATACTTAAAATAGATTTTATTTTTTAGATAAAATATATTAGTGGTGTGTACAAGAATCTCACCATACTAACAAATGTATGAAAATCATTCCAGGAAAACACTTTATGCTACTGAAGATAAGAAGGTTCGTATATGATATAAAGTTAAGAAGTAAATTATTTTTGAGTTTTTTCCTAAAGAAAGAATGAGAAGAAATACCAGGACACTTGATAGTGATTTTTCTTCTCATATGACATGAGACAATAAAAATTATTAAATATAATTGAATAACATGACGGAGGTGTATTCACTTTTAGGAATTATGAAACTTTAAAGATCAGAGCTATTGGGATATCTTAGATTGAGGCTCAAAAACTGAAGACTAATGATGTTCTATTTATTGATAAATTCAAACATAATTTGTTGAGTATCAGTCGAATTTTTGATTATGGTAATCAATTAATTTTATATAGTAATTAAGTCATCATAAATATATTAAATGATGTAAGAGTTATCATAAAGGGATGAATAATTGGGGGAAATGTTTTTCAGATGGATAATCTTGAATATTCTTGTTAATTGATCTCAAAATATGATAATTATATATAGAGTAGAAAAAATTTCTATCATTGTCAAAGGAGATTAATAAATATCACAGGATGAGAAGTGGTAAGATGTTTTAATTAAATTAATAGATAAAAAGAATATATTAGTGAAACATGTCAAAAAGGAGAAATGTTACAAGAAAGTCACAAGAAAGAGGAAATTCAATCCACCATGACACTTGAATTGATTTACTTGGATTTATATGGGACAATGAGGAATCAATATTAAATAAGATATTATTATTTCATAAAATTAAATAATTATTGTAAAAGAATTACTGATATAATATTTATGGAGAATAAATTAAAATTTATGAGATGTTCAAAATTTTCAGAAGAGATTTTGAGAAAAACAGTGATAGTTTACCTAAAGAGGATAACAATTGATAATGGAAAAGATTTCACAAGAAATTCATATAATACTTTCTTGATAATATTGGAATAAATAATCAATATAGTGGTCCATATACACCTCAGTATAATGGAGTTACAATTAGTAAAAATAGAATCTTGTTTTAGATAAGAAGAACCATTATTTCTGAATATAATGTTTTAAACATTTTCTAGAGAGAAGTTGTGAGTAAATTTATAAACATTTAAAAAAATTTATTATTGAAACCTAAATCCTAAAAGATAGATTATGAAATTTCATTCAAGAAGGATCCTATAGTAAATTAATTAAAATTTATTTGAGGCTCATGATTTGTAAAGATCAATAGTTCAAATCTTGGAAAATTTGATGAAAAAACTTGGGGAATGAATCTTCATGGGTGATTTATCTAATGGAAGAGTAAACAAATTATCGAAAAGAACATGTAAAAGTTCATGGAATATTATAATATAAATATTATTGAAATTAAACAAAAATTTGTTTTTTCAAATGAAGTATATTATAAATATTTCTAAATGTACAACATATATATTTTTGGAAAAGTAAGTATGAAAGATGTTAATAATGAAACAGATAATATTGATGTTTATTCATATCATACTAGTGATAATGATGGTGTTTATAGAGATAATAAATTAAAACACCAAAAGATGAATATTTTTTAGGAACCAAAAGGTGTAATTGGAAATTAGAATACCTTAGTTTTGACTGGAATAAGTTTGATAATTGACAAACAAATAATAATTATTTCTCAAGTTTATCCATAATCAATTTCTAAGGCTATTGAGAAAAAATAATAGACAGATTTGATCAATGAGAAGATAGATTACTTTGAAAGGAATGTTACTTGGGATTTTTTTTAAATACCTTAAGGAAAGAATATGGTTGGAACCAAGTGGTTGTTCATAAAAAATATCAATGACAAATTTAATTTTTAAGAATAAAAGTTAGAGTAGTGTGAAAAGGTTGTTCTTAAGTTGAAGAAGTTAATTTTTAAGATACATTTTCTCTTATAGTAGTACATGAATCCATAAGTATTTTCATGGTTATTATATCTTATATGCATTAAAAAATATACCAAATTGATCTGAAGTCTGATATCTTGAATAGAGATCTTGAAGATGAAGCCCGTATTGAAAAAAAACGGTTTTGTTCATGGTAGTGATGTAAATATGGTTATTTAGGTTGAATAAAGATCTATATGGTATCAAAAAATACTATAGATCCAAGTATACAAATATGGATAGCTTCATGTGAGATATGAAATTCACTAAATGGAAAGTTAAAAATTATATTTATGTGAAGGAGATAAGAACAGATACTCTTATTATCATTCTTTATATTGATGGTATTATTTTTAAAGGAGACAAAGATAATTTTTTAAGATTTCTCAAGGTAGTTGAAAAGGTAAATTGAAATTTTTATGATTTTAGATATGAGTTTTCTTATGGGATTGAAAGTATTTTAGAAAGAATATTTAATTTTTCTATCCCAATAAAAATATTCCAAGGAATGTTTTAAGAAGTTTTGTGTGGGAGATTCCAAAAAGGTTTCCCCACCCACAAACATTAGGGTGGACTTGATTAAGGATTTTATCAGAAAAAATGTAAATTGTAAGGAATTTATCATGATAACTAGAAATTTTATTCATCTTACTACATCAAGACTAGAAATTTGTCTATGTGGACCCATTTTGTGAAATATATTAATACAATCTACAAGAATAAAACATGATGGATTCTAATAATGTTCTCAAACACATAAAGGTAAATATAGTTTTTGGATTGATGTATAAAATAAGAAAGAACATAAACCCATCTAGATACACTTATACTTATTGGGATGGAGACTCTAATGAAAGGAAATCTATATTAGGTGGTATCTTCTTTTTGGGATATATCTGAGTGGGGTGGATTTGAAAGAAGAAAAATTCAGAGAAATTAATCACTACAAAGTATGAGAATATGTCTTATACACATACATGTACCCAAATTTTATAGATGATAGTGAATTTAGAAGATTTGAAGGTGGGAATTAAGAAACCCCAGACAAGTGTATGTGATAATCAAAGTGAAACTGATCTTTCTAATAATACTTTTCAACTCTCTAAATTTGAACCCATTTATATTGTGTATTATTCTATAAAATAAAAGATTTTAAATGGATATATGTGGATTAAATTCTTTCATATAAGATATTAAAGTGTTTATATCATCACCAAAGCCTTTCATAAGGATAAATTTGAAGGATTTAGTCTGAATATACATGTTCAACCATCCCATTTTACATGATTCACTTTGGAATGCCCTGTATTTAATTTTATTTTTTTCAAAGTGGTTGAAAGGTATATAGCTATAGTGTATTACAATTTTTAATCCTAATCCATAATTCTTATAAAAATTTGGGTAAGTGAGTGTCTGGATTGAGGGGAAAAGAATAAAAAACACATCTCCATAAATTATTGTCATTGAGGGATGGAGATATGACCTACAAATTGATTTATCTTGAAATTATGTATCATGAAATTTATCTTTAAAAAATTATATGATTTTATGAGATATTGTGTGAGTATTTAGGTTTGAAATCAAATCAAAAGAGATAGATTAAAGAAAACATTAAATTATAAAGGATGTGTTGGGTTTGTTTTCAACCAGTTACGAGAGTCATTAGAAGTTTTTGTGAATGTTCCTAAGGTATTTAGAATTTTTTTTGTTGTTTTGATATTGATAAATGTGTTTTAAGTTCAGTTAAGAACCCTCAATATATGTTTTGAAAGATTCAGATTTTGGAGAATTTGGAAAAGGGAAAAACCATATATCAGTGTTCATCTCCGAATACGTAAGTATTTTATAGTCAATATGTAACCTTTTCAAGAAATTATAATATTATAATGGTACTGATAATTATACTGTGATATAGAAAATATTTCTTATGGTATTTTAGATATTTTATTCAAATATAATAACTCCTAGTTCAAACAGAATATATTGGAAAACTTTTATAGTGAAATGCATAAAGGGGAAAAACCTAACATTGATTCATGAGAAATTTGATGTATAATCATGATATTTATTGAATTATATGTTAAAATATTAAATTTATTGATCTTATAGTGAAACATAATATGTGTTGGAGCATGTGTAAGAAATTTATTCTAATGTCCACTGAAATGTGAAAGGGTAGAAACCTTATGTTAGTAGGTAATAGTTTACTAGAGCCTACACAAGAGACTTACTACAGTGCATGAATAATTGCGATAAAGGTAAAAAAATTATGTTTTTATATAAGAGTTCCCCAATACTGTAATACTATAAATTTGAAAATTACATAGCTGCACTGATATATGAAAAATGTTATGGATTACATATAAGAAAATCTGAGCTTTCAAAAAATATATAAGATATTGAAAGATTTTAAAAAAATTAGTGTATCATTAGTGTTGTGATACGTAATATAGTATTCTTATATATAGGATATTTAATTTTTTATATAAAGGATAACAGTTTGGAAGAAATTTAAGAAACTGAGGTAATCAAATTATGATAATTTTGTGCTGATTTTCGATTCATAAACACCATGGGGATTTGAATATCCATGATATTATAAAAAAATAATGGATTTGATAATTGAATAAAAATTTTGTGTCATGATGAGACATTCCACACCATGACGGTTTCTACATATGATTATCTAGACATTTTGTAATGGAAAAGTGTATTTTATGGAAGTAATATGGAAAGGATGTTTGAGTATATCTTTAAACAATAATTATGGGGTTTCAAATATGAAAATTTGGAACAAATTATGGTGATACAACTATAATATTTTTCATGATATCTTTTGAAATGTTTTAAATAGGGCATCTGGTTTAAAAAGTTTAAGGGGATTTTTTTCCATATTTGAATTATAGAAATTATACTCACATTATTTTGAGAATAAAATAAATTAAAAAAGTGTTTAATAGTTTTTTAGTGTCATGCATGAGGAGAAAAAATGATACTATATACTAGTGAATATTATTTGTATTGAATAGTGAGAAGTAAATTACAATCGAATATAACTATTCTTATACATCAAAGAAGATGAAGAATAATTATAATAAGAATAATATAATAAAAAAGGAGTAGAATAAGGTTTGAATACTAGTCTTATAATATTATTATATTGATGAATTATAAGAATAAGAAAAATAAATAGGTTGATTTTGAATTGAGATATCAAGACCAATGTGAATGTGACTATAACATATTATCCTTTAGTTGTATAATATTTTATTCAAGAATAATAACTTCTTGTGATGTAGTGTCATCCCATATAATCTTGAAAATCATGTTCAAGATTTTTCTGGAAGGAACCTTTTCTAAAATAGCAGGAGCCAATATAAAGAGAACAATCAGGAGACTATACTGGATTTTTGAGAGACAATCTCCTTGTTTTCACTTGCATAATATAGTGGATATCTTCCTCTCAGTATTAACCCATTTATAATGAGGATTAGTCAACCATATTAGGGAAAAAATTGTCACAAATTTCTATGTTCCTTTTATTTCTTTTATATTTAGTTATACAGAAGTGTAAGTATGATTTAATGAGAGTGGAAAGCGAATTTCACTAGATACAATGGTTTATTTCAGAGAATAAATTTTAAAAATATTTTCACTAATTCACCCCCCCACCACCTTCTCAGTGATACATCACCACTTACCTAGTAACTTTATAGAGTATGAAGGTTTATGATCTTGAGAAGTTAAATTTCCATAGGGTTGTGAAGTTTCCTCATGTGAATTTAGTAATTATTTCTAATAAATATCCCCACCCTACTTCCCTATTTTATAAAATTATTTGAGAGGCCTTGAGAAATCAATTTAAGGTTATCATAATATATTTCTCTCATCTCGATGGTCAAACGGATAGGGTAATTCAAATATAAGAAAATATTATCTATGTTTTTTTCACATATATTAGGAGATATTGGGATAAATATCTATCATTGGTTAAATTTTCATATAACAACAGTTATTAATATTCAATAAAAATGGAAAATTTTAAAATTTTATATAGTCATACTTTCTATACTCCACTATTTTGGGCAAATGATAGTGGATTTTATCTAATGGGACAAGGTATTATATTGGATATGATGAATAAAAATTATCAGATATGAAAATGGTTTTTGATAGCCCAAATAATCCAAAAATCTTATGTTGATCCTTATTTTAGACCATTGGAGTTTTCATTGGGTAATTAGGTGATTTTTAGATTTTCACCTCGACCGGGTCATAGATGGTTAGGGAAGCATGGTAATATTATATCAAGGTATGTTAAACATTTTTTAGGTTTTTAATAGGATTATAAAGGTCATGTACAGGATATAATTACTTTCTCATTTAACGTATATTCAATTTGTGTGTTACATCTCTCAGTTAAAAAACATTACCAAGGCCTCACTCATATTCTAAATTGGGAACATTTGAAAATTGAGTGTGATGCATCATTGGTAAAAAAAAATCAGTTCATATTATTAATCATTTAGATAAAGTATATCATGGGAGTTATATTCATCTATTTTTTCAATGGTTTCATGAAAATTAATCTCATGAAACATGGGATAACGAAACAAAAAATATGGATAAATAGAATTATCTTTTGTCTAATAAATGATCTAATGAGGAATTTTTGAGATTATAAATTAGTATAGTGGGAGAATCATGTCACCAAAATATCATTTTTTGGTATCTATTTTTTCATTTTTTTATTTTCTTTTTTTACTTGAGTTTTAGGTATGAAATTCAAATATTTTTATGGAATTTTCAGGCTATAAAGTTAATCTTCATGCCCTCTCTACCCGTTTATAATAGATTTATGGGCCTAGAATTTTTCAAATATAACCACATGATTAAATGAACAATATTTCTAACAATGAATACTGACCATGAATCAATTTAAAAGATTAAATATTTCTTATTTTATTACTATGTTTTATGGGGTTCAAACATCAATATTTTTCTCACATGATCAAGAGTCTTCAAGGAGTTTCCTCCCCTTTTACTCCATAATCTACTTGCCTTATATTAATGATTTTTTAATCAAATTTGATTTATTATTAAATGTATGTGTCTAAAATAATCTTTATTATTCTTTTGTTATTATTTTTTTCCATTCCCTTTACCTATTAGGTCTATAACATCCTAAACATCTATCTTGAACAAAAAATATTAGAATTTTTGTAATTTTAGAGATTTTGATCATATTATAAGGTTTTTATCTCTGTTTTATTAATGGAGTAACATTTTTTAAAATTAATTACAATAAATTTTGGTGTGTGGACCTATATAGATCTACTTTTTGACATATCCATGTGTTCCTACTTATTTATAATGTCTTTTTCTTTGAAAGAATTTTTATATTAAATTTCTAAGATATCTTTAGAATATATTTTCCTGATATCTCTTAAATTTTCCATATTATATATAAAGGTATTTTACATAGAATTTATAAATTTTACTTTCAAAAATATTTTTCACATTATATTTTTATAAAATGTCTGGTATATTTTTATTGTGAAGAAATAATGTTTTTTTAGAATGATTTATTATAAATAATTAAGGGAGTATTTCATAATTTCATTAATTTTTTCTTAGCATAGATTCTCTATGAATATAATATAAAGTGACTTACAACATCTTCCCTATTTATTGACATGAACCATTGTTTTGGTTTAAATAAATATTGTTTTATCTTAAAATTTAATGAATAATATTATAATTAAATTATTTATTAATTTAAAGGGTATTTGAAGGTGAGATGGGGGTTTTTTAAATTTTTTATTTAATTTAATTTTTTTACTTGGGATTTAGTAAAATTTCATGGGAATCCTTGGGTGGATAAAGGGGACACTTGTGAAAGGTGGAAATGATTACCTTCCACTAAGCCTTGCATAATCTAGCTTATTATTTAACTTTATATAGATTGTATTAATTTTTTAATTTTTATAACTAGATTAATTATAATAACACTACTAGTTTGTGATCAAAATATAGCTAGTGTTCTACATGCAGTTATTGGTGAGTTGTTAGGATCCAAGATACCTTTCTTTAGTACATGGGTGGTATTTTATAATGCTTTATGAAATTAGTGATGTGATGAGGTTATTTTTCATTTACGATTCCATATATCTATTTTGTTTGTTTTTATTCAACCATGGTAACTTATATTTGTTTTAATGTAATGATATAAATGTTTTTACATCATGTTATTTATTTTCTAAAATTAAAATGGTTATTTTATTAAGTATATTTCAAAATAACATGTCATTTTTTTAAAAGGATTCATATAAAACATCAGTGGTGTCTTGATATGATCCTCACTCACACCATACATACTCAATAAGTTTAGTATATAGACTTGACTTCATTTAATGTGGGAAAAAGAAAATCTCAAATCTGAGATTGTGTATGATCATATAGCTTTCTTAGGAATATAGGAGGTGAAAACTGTATGGTGATCACTTATCACAGGGATATATGATGTTTTTGGTTATATTTTGGTTGTGAATGTTTGTATAACTACGAATCCATCACATTTGGATTCCTATACCATTAGATCCGCATTTTGGTTTTCTTTTTTGATTTTTGAATATAAATATTTCATGTATATTAATGTAGATTATTATATTTACATTTTATGTTTACTATTATGATTTATTTTTCTTATTTATGAAATTAAAGTGTTATTTTTATTATATATACTATAAAATGTGTTTATTTTAAATTTGGGGTATGACTCAAATTTGTAATTTCCAAGCTATATTTTGGATTGGAAATCATCTTTTTCTTTACTTATAACTCAGTGAAATCATTCTCAAAAGGTTAAGTTGGTTCTCTTAGTATTTTTTTACATCCTATGATAATACAAATCAAACTTTTGGCCTTATTAAATGATGGATTTCATATTTTTATAGGGTTTTGGGGGTTATATCATTACAACATTACTCAGGTGCGCTTAGAATTGAAAGATTAAACTTACTATATAAAAAAATATCTTTAAATTTATAGATAAATGGGGGGAAATGTTTCATAAGATATATAGGGGGCTTAAAAATATTTTTTACAAGGGTATTTTTGAGAATTTTTCAAAGGGGTTATTTTAAAATTCTATTTAAACTACTATTGAGAACCTTATTGGGTATTTAGGTTTCTAAAAAATCTAAATTGGTAGATTATTGAAACCAAAATTTATGGAGTTTCATTTTTTGTAAAAAATGGATATTGTATATTTTTAAAAGTTTTATTTGATAACTATAGAGTTTATTAAAGAGAATATGTTATTTTGAAAGATGTAATATTTTTTTGAGAAGTTATAAAAAGATATTATTTATTTTAATAATTATTTATATTAAGAATAATCAGAATAAAAGATGATTTTTTTTAATGATTACATTTAGCAAATAATTAATGTTTCATATGGAATAAAATTATTAGATAAATAATGGAGTAAAAAATATGTATGAACAAGAATAATGTGAAGTAGAGTTTCATAGAGTAAATATGGTTATCATGTTACTTAATAATGTGCCTAATTTTGAAATTATGTAAATCTAAAAATGTAGTTTTATACTTGATGTTATGAGAAGTAAAATATGAATTATATATATATATATGAGTAAACATATATTGATTTCATAAAATAAAAAACAAGTCAACAATAAGTGTATGGAGTTACATCCAATATAATTAATTCAGAGTGATTGAGAAATGTTAAATATTAAAAAAGACACTGCATAGTTAAGTTGCATATGGTATAATATATATATATAGTGGTGTATCCTTTAAATTCATTATAAAATCTCTTACATAATGGTTAAATAGTTTAGAGATAAATTTTATAAATAAAAATAGTATTGACCATTAATTTGATATATATTGATCATAAGTAATTTTTTCAAAGGTAATTCAACCATACAGTTCATTAAGATCAACTAAATGTAATATTATCTACTAGTTTATCCTCTATGGAGATATTTTATTTTTTGGATTAAGAAATAATTGAAGGTTTATATGTAATTATTTATGTGTAAAAGTTTAAGGATATTTTATTGTGATTGTAAGTAATTTTAATAGAAAAATAAGGTCTCCACTAAATTCATCAAAGAATAACATGTTTATTGAAGTAGAAATTTACGTTCATATGATTGTTTATTTTTTAAGAATAAATTACTAAGAGTTTTGTGAATGATATTTAAATTAATTTAGATAGAGAAATTATAGGAACCAAATCCTAGATTAAGGTTGTTTAATAATATTAAATAATAAATTAAAATATGAAATAAATGGTTATATAATAAAATGTCAAGTTCAGTTAAATTGGTGGGAATATTTGAGGATCAATATAAAGTAAATAAAATTTTCTCAGAGGAACTAATGACACAGATAATATTTTACGAAAATGTGAAAATAGGCATGTGAATATATTATTTTTATTTTTGTCACTTAAAAATATAAATATGATAATCATAATGAAGGATATTTCATTCATTATAATTCACACTCATTTATAAAATATGTATCATAGTGTTAATTTTTTCATTTTATTATTTCTATTATATAAGTGAGTAAAACTAATGAGTTTTATTGGACTATGAATTGATTATTTTAGATAAATATGATTCATATTAATTTGGGTCAAGGTATAGTGAAATCACTACACCCCTTACACTATCCTCCACACTAAAGGTTAATTGGTTAAAAAATGTATCCATGTGTCTCTTTATTTTCTTGTTTTGAGGTTTTTTATTTACTCATTGGTCTAACTACCTAATATATGATAAGATAGAGAATAATATACATTAAAAAATTAGATTTCAATAATGTTAATAAATATTAAATTAATTCATTACCCCCTCCTTGCATGACTCTTGACAATGTTGGGAACTTTTTCTATGAGTAACAATAATGAATGTTAATTTCGATAGTTTTTTAGAAAAATGGTGGTGAAAAAATTCAATAATGGGTATATTACAACAAAAAATACCAAATAAAAGTGATAATTAAATAAAAATAAATTGGTAACCTAATATAATGAGTATTTTTTATGATGATGTTGAAAAAATTAAATATGGTTGTTTTAGATCAATTATAAAAAATATCTTACAAATATATATAGTAATGAATAGCATATATATTAATACAAAAAAATTACCCCTTCAAATATTTCGAAATAATCGAATTTATTTTTGTCTTAGATTCATAAAGAAAAGAGGTAGCATTTATTTTCTTGAGATAAGATGTATAAAAAAAATTAAGAGACTAAAATCTTTAAAGAAGTGTTCAAAAATAAAATTCATCCATGAAAACTCTATATTTATTGAATACATTGGTATATGTTTATCTATGTTCCTTCCAGGAAATCATAAAATTCTCACAGAAAACTTCTAATCAAGTATGTTTGATCTCAATCATTATTTGATAGAGTCTCCTAAAATCCTCAAAGTCTAATTTATATATGATTTTTGGGTGAGAAATAAAATATTGAAATTCTAAAAAATCATTAATGAAGAGTTTTCATTAAATTAAGCTTAATTTCATGAAAGTATTAATTTTTTAACTATCCTATCATAAAAAATATCATATGTGTAACTTTAAGAAATTTGGAAATACACCCTTGAGAATTTTCATTTAACATCATAAATTTAACTTGATACATATGAAATATAATGAATTTTCTATGTATGTGTATAATGTGTATGAATTATGAGCGTATACATATCAAATATTTTTTATATCTTTGAATAATACAAGGGACTATATGATGGTATCATTATTAGGGAATCACATATTTGATTTCATTTTCTCTATGTATAACTTCTTAAGTTACACTTCTAGAGATTATTTTTGCACAATAATAATAATATATATGACTATAAAATGTATTTAATAATTTATTATCAATTTTCTTATCAAAATAAACACATTAATGAAAAAATATTAAGTAAAATTCCATTAATAACTTAAGAAACTAATTAATGGTCAGATGGGTTCTATATTTTTTATTTTATATGTGATTGTATGATTATAATTGATGTTAAAAATTCAAATTTTTCTAACCTAATTGTAGAATGTTAAAAAATTTGGCTTCTGAAATTTTCCCGAGTTATGGTTCTATGGTAACGTCGTTTTTGATAGAAAAACTCTCATTAGAAAACAATTTTATCATAAATGGAAGACAAATATAAACATGGTATTTATTTATAATAATGTGATGTGTTTAAAAGTGAAAAATATTGATTCAAAAGGTTATATATGAATACAATTTTTCATATTTTTTAATTTATTTATATTAAATAAAAATATTAAAAAATATTGCCATTGGTTTGTGAAAACATTGAAGCCAGAAGTCGAAACATATGTTTTTTAAAAGAAAAATGGTACAAGTGTATTTTTTCCAATATCATTTAGTGATACCGAAAACCCTAAAATTTCATAGTTCGTTTATGATAATATAATATATGATAGGTCCATTATATATTTTTTTCTGAAATAACCTTTTAAAGGAATGTATTTTCAATAATCTCATTAAATGTATATTCCCTAATGGTTTTTTATAAATCATTTCACAATAATTATATCATTCAGTGTAACTGAAATAAATTTTTTCAATATTTAAAACCTTAAATAAAAACATTGGACATAATCTCAAGTGTTAAAATTACATTTGAAATTTATAATGCATGTTTCCTTTGATAATTTTGAATTAAAATTCCATGATTTCAACTAGAATTTCAAACTAGAATAAACATTAAAAATTTTCACTAGGAAGGAATGTAAAAAATGAGATTCAAAGTTGAAATTTCCACTATAACTTCCCTAGGGTAATTTCATAGTATATTTTTAGTGGGAAATCACTGTGAAAATTTCCATCATGAATTTCCAATGTAAATTTACACTATGAGTTCCTGGTATTAATTTTTACAGAAAATTGAAACGAGAAATTCATAATGAAACTTTGTATTGTAAATTTCCATTATTTCTATTTTATATAATAACATTTTAAAATCTTTATATAAATTTATAGTGAAAATTCACTCTAAAAAATTGTAGTGTAAATTTATACTTAAAAAAGATATATTTCTAGTGTAAATTCACAAAAAATATTCCAATTAAGATTTTGTAGTGAAAATTTCCATTATTAATTTCTAACACAAGTATGTTTAACATTTAAATCTTTTTTGTCTATATTTATATGTCCTTATTTAATACAACTATACACTAATGATATTATGATAGTTTTCTCCATATTTATTCTATTAATATCCCACTTCCCTACACTAAATACATTTATACCTATATATGAAATATAAAATGTATAAGATTCTATCTCTTAATTAAAACTCGTCTATATAGGGACCCCTGATTTTTATAGTACAATTTAGTGCTCATTCCTACCTTAAATTTTTTTAATAGTTCTTTTATGATTTTCTTGGTAGGGATTAGACCTTAAAGGAATTTCAGATAGGGGTAATTAGGGCGCTGTTAATGGAATATACTATAGGGGAACACCAAGTACCCAGTGAAAGAGAAATGGGTACCAAATGTACTTTATAGGGGCCTTGTGGACCCTAAAACCCCACAGATCATATTTTGGGGATTGAATTGGTGGATGATGGATAATTGGGTGCATAGTACTGGTAGATCAGCTACACAGTGGTATGCCTACTTGTTTTTTAGGGTCTTATCTATTTTTTCACCTGAAACATTATTTTATATCCTCATTCTTCCTCCCTTGACACTAGATTAATTAGAAACACCATTTTGGGTTCTCCTTGGAATAAAATATCCTTCAATAAATGTTCCATAACAATTTGAGTTTTTTATTGGTTTTAGTGGTCTTCACTTGGTAATTCTAACCTCGTTTTATCCTTAAATTTCACTCTCTATCATTTTTTCTTCTTCCATCATGCTAAATACTTAATTCCTAGATTTGGTTTCAAATTATATGGATTTGGTGTATTATTCTTCAATTGGGTGATGTTTTTTATTGATTTATCTCTCCAAGTCTTGATATAGGAAATACTCACCATGTTATAGCATTTTTATAGGATGACATTGGTTGTCGTGCATAAAGGTGAATTTGTTTGTTTGTATTCCTTCTACTTAAGGTATCAAAGTCACCAAGTTGTTGTGAATATATTTAATTGAACTTATAAGGTATGACAATTGATGTGAAATTGTGATCATGACCAACCATATCTTTGATGGAAATTTTTAAATTGTTATATACCTTTTTCAACTAGGAATAAAAGTGAATTTCATTATCTTGTTTTTGGTAATGGAAGGATTGTGGATTATTTGGTGGGTATGTTTTATTATCACATTTTATATGTAAGGTACTTGAGGATGCGAATAGATAATGTAGTGGGTTTTGGATGAGTTACGTTAAAGGGGAGACTCATGGGATAACTCCTTATCCTTTTGTGTTCGGGGGGAGGGGGGGTTCTCAAGTGATTCCTCCTTCGATATTAAGTTATTAGTTTTAGTGGCCCCATTATCCATTGGATTCTATATTAGGATAGATTATTTCTATGGGAAATTATCATTGAGGGGGTGTTATTTTGGTTCACATGGGAGGTATGTTACATTAAGCCCACCTCAGACCATTTCCGATGATTCTTGGTGTATGAATGACTAAAACATGGTATCTCACACTGATGAGGGTATTGGATTATCTTGTGTGGGACTTTGGTTATATTACACACTCCACAAACCACTTCCTATATTTACTAGAATATATATAAAATGAACATAGGACCTTACCTTATTTTATAGGAGGGTTTAGCTTGCATCTAAGGTTGGAAACATTACACATTCCTCATATCACTTCCAATAATGACTGATATTGGTTCTTGGTATAGGAAGAATGTCCTTGTTCAACATTGATTGTATTAGGTATACTCAATATTTATGGTATCCTAGTAATCTCACGATGACCGAACATGGTTGTTTTCTTGTTTATAATTATTTATTTTTCTAATAGTGAATGCACTCACATATATACTACAACACCTATGCCAAGGGCCTGTTGGTGGTAACTACAAAATTTTTATACTTTCACTCTACATGGGAACTCATGTGTGGAAGAATAATGTTTTATTAGGGATCCAAGTTTGTGAAAATCCCATATGTCATTTGCTTGAGTGGTGGAGATGGGTAGGGATGGACGTGATACCAATACATACTCTAGGATCACTTTTATAGCATGAACTCAAATTTATTTTTTCTTTTAAATATTATATGTTTTAATATACTAATTATGGGGATCATTATTTTGACTAGTTAGGTAAAACATGCACTGGTTTCTTTTTTTATCACATGTGATATGACTTATATGGTCAAAATAACACTGTAAATCTATATTGTTGTCTTTATTTATTAGTATTTCTTACACTAATTTTATTATTATTAGATGAATTTATACCAAGTTAATAGTCTATTATATGTATGATTTATGTCCTCACTAATTTTCAAAAGCCTCTTGTTTAGGGGGAGGCACACACAAGGCTTTACGACACTCCATCTCAAACCATGTGAACTGATATTGGATATTACAAAGTGTATTAGATACCTTTACTTCCTTATATTATTATTTAGACTTGGTAGGCTATATATAAGTTATTTGGGTCTTATTTAGAAGTTATAATTGTGTTCTACTATCACAGATATAGGGTACAATGAAGTTTCCATGGATGGGGGTTATTTTTCTTAGCTTTATGGTTATGGTTTCTTTTTTCTCAAAGTTTAATTATAGTATTTATTTATTATTGTTTTTCCTATTTCATAGGGTGGAGTGTGTGTGTGTGTACATACATCATGATTTGGAACATAGGTTCACATTTCACACATTTTATTATTTTTGATTTTCAAGGGGTTTTTTGGAAAGGGAGGTTTGAATTAATAAAATATCATTAAATATCTATTATATGTTTTCCTAAAAACATTATTGGTGGAATAAAATTAATTAAAACATTGATATTATTTTCGTTTATAACATTAATACAGTCTCAATATTTTTGTAGGTACAAGATATGTGGGCCTAGGTATTAGTTTAGTGGGTTATGGTGTTCAAGGGTCTCTTTTATTATACCCTTATATAATTTCATATATAGTGTTTAATAAGGTCTATAAAGATTATTGTGGTTGTGGAAACAAAAACATTCTTAAATTCTACTAATATTTAAGTTTTATGAATCATTTTGAATTTATGTTTTTTCATTTTAGAAAAATCCACCTCAAAGATTCCAATGGAGGCACATAGGGACAAAGTTTTAGTTATTTAAAAAGTTTGGAATTTCACTATTGTACGTACAAAAGTTCATGAGGGAGAATCTTAGCAAGCACTAGATGATTCACTAGTTTTTTAATATTCTAATCCTATATAAATAATGGTGTTTTGTAAAGTGCTAGTAGGAGGTGAAAGCGAACATTAAGGTGGAGCTTCCATGGTGGAATTTACTTTGGAATTTTTGATCTATCATACTAAATAATTTCAAGGAATTAGGGGTTCTTAGGATGTTAAGTACTGGATTGAGATTATTTTGGTATCCATTGAGCTGATTGAGATACCTAATAAGTGTATAATTAAACTGATAGATTTCATGATTTAGGATCCTGCCAAAAGATGGAGGGGTGTGATGGTGTAGTCTAGGAGGAATGAGGGTATTTTATGGGAGTCCTTTACAGAACTATTTTTTAAGGAATTATTTTCAAATTAAAAGAAGTAAGATCAGTATTATAAGTTCATTGAGATTCATAAATGAAGTTTTTATGGATTGATTATACCCACTATTTCTCAGAGTTTTTTAAATTTTATCCTTTTTTGGCTAAGAGTGAGACCCCAAAGGACTGTAGGTTTGATAATGGTATTTAAATATATTGGAGTGACTAAGTGGGGATATTCAACTAGACATAATATTATAAGGCAGTTCATAATACCATTATGCTGAGAAGATTTTAATATAGGATAAAATAATATGTTATCTTCCATCTTTTAGTTGGTTCACTAGTGATTCCTCTTCCAATGGTAGGAAGAGAAGACCTAACAAGATTTTCCATGGAAGAAATGGGAAACTTGGTTAGGTCTCATTTTTATCACTTCCTCTTAATATGGGAGTCCTAAGTGTATATAATTAGTATGGGTAGTTGGTTTATTTCCTTATCTCTTTTTCTAATCCACTGAAGGAGTTTCGTGTTTATGACATTACAGGTTACCTTTAGTGCTTCTATGTGTGGATACCTCAACATGGTTTAGGAATAGTTTTAGGGTAAATTTTTTCTTATCAAGAATGATCTAGAGGGCCTTAGTGTATTGATAGTTGGGTATCATCTAGAAGTCCTGGATAGGGATATGGGTATAGATTGTAAGGTAAATGGGAGCAGATACCTTAGGGGATAACTTCTCAGACTTATTAGGAATAAAAAATTTAGGTCCATGGATTTAAGTTAGGTAATATTTATATATTGTATCATCTTTATAATTATAGGTTATAAGTTCCTTCTACCATGAAAGGTATGGTCTTTATTTATTCTAAACTTTTGTTTCTCTATTTGAAATGTGAGCTTATTATTCCTTTTTGTCTAGGTTCTTAGTATAGGTTTTGGTGATAGATATGGATTTTTCTTCTCATCTTTTGGATTTGAATATGTCACTGGGAAAGAGTTTTGATCATGGTTGGATATTTCATATATGTTCTATATTTTTTGGATTCTAAGGTCATTTTTGGGACATTCGTATCCTAAATATAACAAGTTTTGATGACATTTTTAGGATGGATTGGATAACTCATTTTGAGGCTTGAATTGATTTCTACTAGAGGAGTGTTCCATTTAATTTTCTTATTAGAGATAATTTTTTCTTTATAGTTGAAAGGGATGTTAAGGTCTTTAAAGTGTGACCTAACATCTGTCAGTTAAGATCCATTGAATCATAGATGTCTAGGTTGGTTTTTTTAGTGATTTGAGAGACAATTTTATATACTTTCCCTCTAGTAGTAGATGGATTAGGAGATATATTCTATGATGGTTTATTGGGTTTTCCTCTTGAAAGGTAATTTTATTTCATGGTCGATATCATATCGATTATTTAACCCATAGTGATACCATCTTATCAAATGTCTTCAGTCGAGTTGAGTGAGTTGAAGGTAAAAATTGTGGATTATGAGGTTAATGGTTTTATTTTTCCAAATACAACCCATGGAGGTGATACATATTTGTCCTCTAAAAAATGTGATGATGGGTTTAGATTGTTATTTGATTGAAAAATCTAAACCAATTTATGGTGAAGAACAAGTATCCACTACAATAGATAGATGATTTATTCAGACAGTTGAGGGGAAACTGATGATTCTTAATGAGTTATCTATAATTAGGTTATCATTATTTGATAGTCATCAAACAAGATATATTTAATACAAAATTTAGGATTATGTATATCCTATATGATCTCTTATTAATTAAATTAGGTTTTATTAATTTTTTGGTAGTGATTGAGGATATCATGAATCATATTTTCCATCCCAACCTAAACTCTTTCATTGTGGTGTTCATTGATGGTATTTTGGTATATCTTAGGACTCAATATATGAATTAAAAACACTATAAGATCACATTAAATATGATTTTATAATATTATCTATATACTGAGAACTCAAATATTTATTTTTAGATTTAGAATGTGCACTTTAGAGATCGGGTAGTATTAGAGGTAGGAATTTATATTGACATAAAGAAAATTGTTGTTATGAAACCTTAAGAACGACCCCATAATGTGCTTGATATCATGAATTTTCATATCTTGGATATGTATTTAAAACTTTTCATTTGGTATTTTTTTATCCTTATAGTACTAATGGTAGGGTTGACCAATAAGGTCTAAAAGTTTAGTGGATTGAATAGTGTGAATCCATATTTCAGAAGCTAGAAGTGAGTCAAAAATATTCTTTAATTCTTATTATTCTATAACTATATTATATTTATAACATGTGTTCTGATTCCTTTGGTCTTAGATTGGGAAATTTTTTGATATAGTAGGACGATGTGTTTTATTATGAATCACATAAACTACAACCTCTTGAGTGAAATTACCCTGCTAATGGTCTAAATCTAATAATAATGGTCCATGAATTAAAGTGTCGACATTATTATCTATTTAATTATACATTTTTCATATAAAAAACTATTATAGATTGTGATACATCTTCTACCACTGGGACTTGAACCTACTTTAGAGGCATTGGGTTGAGTACCTACAAAAATTTGACTTTCATATGTCTTATTCCTTAATCAAGGTGAACATCATGGTATATGATCTTAGTAGAAATACTCTAGATAATGTGGTTTGGGAATATAGTGATGTGTGGATATTAATGATCATATTCATGGAATGGTGACACAGTATAATAGAGGGGATGATTTTAGTAACTTTCCACTAATTGATTCCTCATTAGTGGATCATGTGAAATCCATCCAAGATTTAGATTCATATTTTTTAAAGATGAGTGACATGATTTTTGGTAAAGATATTATTATAGGATGGACCCATGATAAGGATAAGGTATTGTGTTTCTATATCAGGGTAGTAGTTCCTACTTTTGTGAGGGAGGAGTTGGTGAGGGACACACGTGCCTAATGATGGGTTGTAAACCCTAGGTTATTAAAGATTTAGAATTATATCTGGAACCACTTTTTTACCCTGGTATGAGGTGAGACATAATAGGTTATATCAATCTATGTTTCACCTTCTAGAGGGATAAGGTGGAGCACGAATAGATAGAATGTCTACTTCAACCACTCTTAGTACCTACATGAAAGTGTGGTAAGGAATTCATTGACTTCATCACTGGTATTTTTAAGATTCCTAGATGTGAGGAAATCATATGGGTTATTGTGGATTAGCTAATAAAGATCACACACTTCCTACCTATTTAGGAGAATCAGTCGAAAAATGATCTAGGTAAGTTATATGTGTGGGAGATCATATAGATTCATAACATACCTATGAGTATCTTATCACTTTTATATGTAACTTTTATATTCATATTCATGAAAGGGTTATAGAAATATATGGTAACACATTTCATTCTTGGTGTAGTTATCACTAAAAATAGATGGGAAAACTGATAGGATGATTTTAATAGTCAATGATATCCTCAAGTCATGTGTGATAGAGTTCAGTGAATCATGGGATAACCATATGGCCTTGGGAAACTTCACATAAAGTAATTATTATCAGTATTTGATCTAGATGGTACCATTTTGGAACATGAAACACCCAAAGAGGGGTTAAATCATGGTGTTACTAGATTTAGATGTTTTCTTTTCTAATTTTTACTTTTTGGACCTTGTTCCCATTATATTAATAACAATTATTTAGCCTATATTTTTTAAAGTATCCACATGACACATCATAGAAATAAAATAAAATAAGTATGGACCTTGGGATTTTATTTATTTCACCCAAATGGGAAAATATTAGGAACACACACTGGTGGGGTTTTGGTTTTCAAGGAAGTAATACTATTTATTATTCTATTAAATGTATTTGGAATAAATCAATTCCAATATAGGATAAATCCATATTCTTAATTTTTCTAACTGCTACTATAAATGATACACTTATTTTATAGATTTAAGGGACTCTTCAATAACATCATTATAAGAAAAATAAATAATATTTAACTCTAGACATGTGATCTTTGATATCAAGTTTCCCTTTCTTATTCTTCTTCAATCCAGATTGAAACAACTACTCAAGGGTGATGAATGAGTATTTAACTTCCCTTGAACCACTATATCACTCCTTCCTAAATGAAGATAATTCAAAAAACTATAATTATCACTTTTAAATAATCCTTCTTCAACATGATGGATAAATAATCTCCCTTTCTTCTCTCGCACCTTCAATTTAAATGCACAAGATGATACAATGTTATCTTATATCCAAGAATTCTATCTTAAATATCAATTTAATTTTATCATTGTAAATCATTTTGTTCTTCATTTTATATTGGATTCCCTTTACTTTCCTCATCTTGATTTGAATATATCAACATAGTATACTCTATTATTATTTTCTGTTTTTGAATTAGATATATCTCTTTTTCATAATCATTCTTTTTTAACATTTGATATAGTAATTCAACACAAGTATCTCACCCACTTCCCAAAACTACTTCAAGAATTATTAGACCATACATTCCCAACCTCTTGCATTGTAAAAAATGGCCTATATCACATTTCATTCTTCTAATCTTCATGATCTTTCCAAGTTTCCGATGCACTAACTATTTTTATATTTAAATAAATATTTCAAGTATATACTAATAATATCACCAGTCTATCACAGTCAAACTAGCCTATGTGATGCAAATAAAACCCCATAATAAATCCTCCAAGATATATATTTTTTAAATTTAGAAAATAATTCCATTTATTCCTTTAAATTGTGTTTTATGGTCATGAAATAGTTTACTATTTCTTAAAGGCTATCAAAAACTTGATCCATAAAATGAAAAAATATCTCAATTGAAACCATACTTTTATCTACCCAAATATCAAGACAATATATCACATTTAAACCCACTAAATATTGGGGAAAGATATTTATACAAAACACTTTGTGATTTTTACCTGTCATGAAACTATATAAATCATCATGAAATTTCCATGACTACACTTCCCATGTTGAACCAAGATTTATGGAAACATAGAGGTCCATGTTGTATTCAAAATATTCTCCTTGTTTCTCAATCATAGTTACTAAATATATATTATAAAGATGTGATCATGGGAATTTCAAATCGATCGAAGGAGTCAAAATCTCTATCTCATGCATGAAAACTAATATTGGATGAATTGTAGGACATTATCATTTAAAATTTTACATACCAAATTCTTAAGTGTTAAAAAATGTCTCCTATCAAAATTCCTACATTGGAAATTCATTTGGTTAAGAAATTTTTTATTAACCCAAATGTGTTATTCACTACCATTGAAATCCCATGGTACTTTCCCATACCACAACCACTTTTCATTATGTCTCCCCACATAGTTTATTTTCCCTATCATCACCCATACTCTTCATGCATGTGTTGTTCTCCTTTTCCCCATACCTCATGTTTCTCTATTTAAGTTTTTTTCAAGATATATCACTGCACTTTAAGGGTTGTATAGATGTTTTAGCTTTATAAACATGGTTGGCCTCCTTTTTTAACTTCTTTTCATTAACACATAGAAAAAACTCCCCTATATTATATATATATATCATCTATGTAGTAACTGAAATTCATCTTCAATATTTCTTAAAGCACCTTCATCTAGATCATTTAATATAATTTCTTTTAGATAATTTAATGAGAAAAATTTTGGTGCATTCACTTGTAGTGACTCAAAATCCTTTAATATAAATCAGCACAACACATCTATTCATATATTACCATATATTTTCAAAAAATCCTACATATAACCAGATGGTAGTATCATTATATTATTTTTATTTTGTTGAATGTATCCCATAAAATATATCCCAAGTTGGTGTATGGATTTTTTAGTATCTTTTTCCTCCTCATTTTGTAATAAATAAAAATATATATTTTCTTATTCTTTAGGGGAGAAAACACTATCTTTCAAATGTTTATTTTCATATTCACTCCCTCTTTTTCAAAAAACTTTTTGAACTATATTTTTTTTCAAGATAATTCAATTTTTTATGAAACCCTTTTCAATTCTTAGAGTAAGGGAGACTACGCTTCCCCATAATAATTTCTTTAATATTCTATTTAAATCTATATATTGAATAGGATCAATGAATATAAACATATTTTACCTTAATTTTATTAACTCTTAAATTTATAACCCACTTTAATATTAAAGAAGTATTCTTACTTATGAATTCTAATGAGTGAGTTTTTCTACTTGGAAATTATTTTTAGTAATTTCTATAAGCATAATGAGTTAATAATAATTATAGGGAACAATATTTTTTATAAAAAATGTCAATTTTTCTCATATAACCCACAGGATATTCTCTAAACACTTTCCGAATTATCAATCAAAACTTGTATGGTATTAAGTATATTTACAAAAAATTATCATTTATCCCCCTTTATTTTGCATCACACCGTTAATAAAATATGGAAATAAAGTATAGGGGGAGATGGGTACTCCATAATACTTAAGTTGAGAAGTGTGGTTGGTATTTATAGACCAGCCCATTATTCCATGTGTTCTTTTATTCCTTTGTAATGATGTGCTTTTGTATGGAACAACTTGTATAATCCTCCCCTTGAATATTTTCTTTATATTTAATCACTATAATTTGCTCAGAATTTTCCTCTAGAGTGAGAATCATTCCAATGGTAAATGACTCTTTTATAGAAGAACCATTATTGAATCTTCCTTAGTCATGCTTATTCTTCTATTAAAGGGTAGATCCATCAATTTCTTATTGTTTATTCTTTGTGGTATGAATTAACACACTCAAGAATGCTTATTTTTTCATCCAATATTTCAATGAGATAAATATATTCCTTCTTTTTTCACTAAAAAACTTATTTTCTATATAGGTAATTTACTTGATTGTACAATCCCTTGGGTTCCTAAAACACTTTTTTTTTCTTTCCCTAGTACTAGTTTCCAACAACATGATTATAGGTATCACAAATATAACATTTATCAATAAATTCATAAAAAAATTCTTTCCTAGTTGTAATATACTTTTTATAGGTATTCCTTCATTTTTAAACCAGGTAGATTCCATACATACACTCTTAATGTTTCCAATTTTACCGAAAAAATAAAATATTAATCACATTATTTCTTGATAAAAAATTACATGAGTGCTAGAGAATATCAAATACCTTCTTCCTAAGACATGACCGGTGTACTACTTATTGAACAGCTGAAATTCCCCCGTGAAACAACTCAGTATTTAAATTTTTTTCACAATATAAATCTCCCCAAAATATTATAAATCAATATGTCTTTATCCCTCAATTTACCTTCTCAATTATCAAAATAATAATTCCTTTCACTATATATAGTCCTTACCTATTCTTAAACCTACTTCATAAGGATAGATATTGATGCCTCATAAATTTTATTCTTTTCTATGATTGATTTTATCTCTTGAACAAGTTATTAAATTATGTCACTTTGACACTACATATTCTTACTCATTTTTTGGTGGTTTATTATAAAATCATACCTTTCTTTATTAATATTTTATTTTCTTATTCCAGATATATTATGAGATCGCACCTTCTTCTATATAAAACCTTTAAGTTTTTAAATTCATATTTCAAATATTAAATCCCATTTTTTTTATGAACCAATAATCTCTAAATTTAACACATTAAGTGGTTGATTCTTCCTTAAATAATTAAGTGATATAAAATATACATCCTCATATTTATAAGGAGTATCTTTCACAATAAAAGAAAAATCTAAATAAGGAATAAATTTTATTTACCTAGATAAGAGCACCAAATTTCTTGGTATCTTTGTTCTTGTTATTCTTCCTTTTTCTTTTATATAAATGGAATTTCTATACAATAGAATGTATATCTAAATCAGTAATTGATTTATGAACATCACGATAGAAAAATTTATTCTCCACATTCAACATATAAATTTTTTTATAGATCTATCACAATTACATACACATGTATTTGGAAAACTAATAGTGAGTTATTCTATTGAAAATACCTTCTTCTAAAGTTCCCATTAAATAATTATTATCAAAAAAATAAAATTGTAAATTTATTTGATCTATCTCATACACTTTTCCATGATGACTTAATAATAGGATCCCATAAAACAATACATGAAAATGGATACCAATATATATCGCAAAGATGACATAAATTCCTTCTTCTAGTCAGATTTTGATTCCATGTCATGAATAATTTTCAAAAATTCACAAAATAAATGTGGTAAGTTAAATAATTAAAGAACCTTTTGGATTTTATACAAATTATTGGAAGTAGAGACACCCTTAGTGGGTTTTAATCTTAGTTTTACCATATATATATATGTATATATATATATATTCTTATAATTCCCATGTTTACTTATTTACAGTTTTCTAATAGGACCTTGTTCATATGTAAGTATAAAAACTTATTCAACCTATCTTTCAAAAAATTTGCACAACACAAATTATACACATAAAATAAAAGATTTAGGGACACCATTATTTTACATGATTCAAAAAAATGGTCTAATCCTATGGTCACACACTAATGATGTATCATTGTTCTAAGAGGTAATTCTACTCACTATTGTATTACCGTGATTTTGGAGGGATCACTGTCAATCTACGGGAACTCCCTATTATTCAATAAACTCACTACTTATATGAAATACATATTCATTTTATATACTTGAGGGTCTCTTAAACATTGACATGGTAAGGACAAATAATTTTCATCTCTAACTCTATACCGATGAACTCTCATATGTAATACGTTTCTCTTCGTTCATTAAAGATAAATTGAAAAACTCTTCATAAGTGGGGATTGAGTCTTTATCTTCCTTCAACCCAAAAAACCACTCCTTTTTGAATGATAATAATTCCACTCAATGAAATTATCCTTTTGAATCACTCCTTCTTCATAAACCTGGTGAATCAAAAATAAATTTTTTCTTATCTTTCACCATCACTTACACTACACCAAATGAGGTAGTTTTATCTTATATCTGAGTATTTTCTTCTTCGATTTATCCTATATTTGATCAATAAAAATTAAATAGTTATTTTATGAATTCATAAAACCCTTTATTTTCTCTTCTGGATTCAGATAAATCAATATAGTGCACTGTCACTATTAGTATTTATTTTTGAATCGGATCTGTGCGTTCTACACAGTCTCCCTTTTTTTGAAAACTGACATTGAAATTCAACATAAGTATCACATATACTTCCAAGAACTAATTAAATAAATATTTAAGTATATATTTAAGATTATATACACTATATCAAACATAGTAGATCACACCTCATTCCTCTTAGCTTCTTGATATCACTATTTATCCCATGAATTGATATATTTTATATTCAAATATATATAATGAATATAGAATAATAATCCCTCTAGTTTATAATGGAAAAACTATACTCTTTAATTCAAATAAAATACCCTAGTAATTATTCCATTATCTCTTATTTTTTAATTAAAAAAATATTTGTTTCCTTTTTTGAATTATACTTCTACAGTCACAAAAGAGTTTAATAATACATAACTGTGAACAAACACTCAATCCATGAAATACATGAATATATATATTTAAAATAGCTTTTTATCTTCCAATATTTCATTTAATAATATCCCATTTAAAACCTATGAATATCATGTAAAGATATTTTTGAAACACATCACTCTTGGTACCTGTCATGGAACCACAGAAATTTGTGTGGCATTATCATAATACCCTTCTTGTGTTGAACCGGTATTTATGGAAACATCTATTTCCATAATGTGTTAAAAATTATTTCCCTATTTATCAATCATCATAATTAATTATATGGCATAGATATATGCTTTTGGTCATTTTGAGTTGATTAGAAATGCTCAAAACTCTATCTGATACATGCAAACTAGTGTTGAAGGTATATGATGGGTAGGATTTCATCATTTTAAACTATTAGTGAATGCTTTTTAAGTGGTGAAAAATGATTCATATCATGTGTCCCACATTAAAAATGTGTAGGGTAATCTCTCATTTATAAAATAAATTGCACTATCCACTACCATTGAAATATCATGGTACCGCCTTGTACAGTGACCACTTTTCGTTGTGCCTCCCCACACGGTGGATTACCCTAGTGGTGAATCATGCTCTTCATGATTAAATAATAATAATATGATTAATTATTTATGTTTCCCTAACCAAACCTCCATTAATCATGGTTTATTCCCTTTCATGGATGGAATGCTTTTTTGTCTTGCTATCCATGGATGGAATCTCTTTTTAAAATTCTAGGTATTTGTAAATTAATGAATGAGAAGTCCCTTTTAGACATGGTTATGATAGTATTGATGTGGTTACATGGATTCCATATTTATATTATATAATGAACCACATTTTAAGTAACTTTGTTGGTTACTATGATGTAGGGGGAGGAAAATGATATAGTATTTTTTTCACTTAGGCTCTACTACCTTAGGAGTATCTCTCCCTTTTATGCTTATTCCCCACATCGGATTTCCCACACATTTATAAGAGGAAAAAGGTGTTATATCTATAATGGTTCCAATTAATTTCATTCCCCCCAACTATATCTTTGTTTACCATATCCATTTAATTATTAATGCAAACATCAACACTCTAAAATGATTGTTTAGAAACTAGTCGGATTTGAACATAAACACCTTGAGAAATTATATAGTTATCACTTCATAGTGTAATGAAATAAATGTATGTAAATCAAGATCCATATTCTATAACTGAATGTTTCCCTTACTTCTGTTAAAATAAATCAATTGTTTGTGATACTCGAAATGTATGCGGATATAGTTGTATGTTAAACAATTATTCAAATTCATTCCAAGTAAGGCCTTGATTGAGATTTTCTTAAGAAGACACATCCCACCATTATCATGATAGGTTCTTGAGAATATACACTACAGTATTCAATTTTATTTTATTTGGGATTCCAAAAAACATAAAGAGTATATTATTTCTACTAATCCATTCTTCCACTTTCTCAGTACCCAAGTCACCCTGAAAGATAGGTGGGTTTATCCTTTGAAATTCTAGTGAGCGATCCACCTAACATGGTTCCTCATATCAATTTCTTTTTTCCAAATCTTAGAAATATTACACAATGATTTTGAAAATATTTTGATTCATCTATGGTTTAGGTGCAGTAACATTATCAGCACCACCCTCTTATTGATTTCTAGGTCACCTGAATGGTGGCCTTTTCCATTAGTCATAAAAAACCAAAATTTAGTCACAACTGAATAATTTAATCTCATATATTTTACCATATAGTGAATCATAACATGTGGGATCATAAAATATCCTATGAATTATGAATTTCTAGTGTTAAGATGTCTTACTAATAAAATATAGTAAACTCTAATAGGCTAAACCCATGAAGATGGGATGATAATAAACCTACAAGTTATTAATAACACTTTTCATATTCAAACCCACTAGTAACATGAATTTCAGTGTAAATAGGTTAGCTATACCTTTCTAGACACTACATCTCAACTCCAGAAGCATCATATATCTACGCCTAACACTCTCAACTAATAGACCAAACCAAACTGATACTATTTGTGATAACTTGATGCTAACTCATTAGCTTGGGTAGGACTAAGATTTCACTAACCTTAAGGGCATCCCCTATATACCAAATGATGGAAATAAATTACAATGTCAAACAATATCTTTTGGGGAAGATTTACCCTCATACATAATACTATATGAAATAGACAAGTAACAATAATAAAATAAATAAATAAAATACATGATTAAAATTCTACCAATACAATATAACATAATAAGACCATAATCAGAGTCATAATAGTCAATAATAAACCATATAAGTATAAAAATTCAATGACGCAAATAGAAACAAAGGAATCAATGTGGAACACTAACCAACTCCACTACATGACCATCTCTAAGCTCCACCTCCCACCAAACATGACTGTAGTATCAAGAAGCTCTACTATAAAAGTTGAAGATTTTTCCCTTTACTATATCATGATAAAGAACATCTACATATTCACCAACCTAGTAATAAACATCTAGACTTATCATATATTCCACTGGTACAAGAACAATATAACTCTGAATAATATATATATATATATATATATATAATCTAGAAATAGGATTAAGATGAGAAAGTGATAATTAAATGCAAGAGAAGTTAAACTCACACTATAGAGGCCACCCATTCCATTAACACACCCACCATGCAAGTTCCCAACCAATATATTTATCATCCCATATGTCCACTAAATATTCCAAACACATGAGTGGGACCCCTCTCTCTAGACCATACTAATAATTTAGTGATACAATCCAATGTTCCCCCAAATTTGAGTAGTAGTAAAGTCTAAATACTATAAATCCCCATTATGAATCATGAACACACACTAACCATGTTATTCCATGTTCTCACACCCATAAAAATTTATTTTAAAAAAATCTTTTTTTTATGAATTTTTTTCAAACCTAATATGGGTGTCACCAATGACCCATAATTTTAAATCCAATGAGAAATAAATACAA
Source organism: Viscum album (assembly GCA_963277665.1). Lineage (NCBI taxonomy): Eukaryota > Viridiplantae > Streptophyta > Magnoliopsida > Santalales > Viscaceae > Viscum > Viscum album. Next base: position 529,660,310 of record OY728159.1, on the reverse strand, counting down.
TCATGGGGTTTCCATAAAGAAACACAAGAAATTTACTTTTGAAAACCAAATCCATAAAGTTATAAGAAAGAGTAGAGTATGTTAGAATACACCTACCTCTAAAGGATCTGTATCCTAGAATCATTCTGAAATCTCATAGATATAAAGTATACTTACTTTATACTTATAAAATCATAAAAAAATACTAATAAAACACATCCTAACCTATATATATTTTAAATAAATACTCATTTCATCTTTCTTTTCAAGCGATAATTGTAAGGTCATGAAGGGAAAGAGAACTAAAACTCTTAATTTTGTTTACCTAGGTCTAACACTCCATAATTCAATGAAATCATAATTCATAGGGAAGGAAATAATCAAATTCAAACAAATAATATTTCATGTTCAAGTGACCTATACACAGAAGGAAGAATGAGTGTTATAAGGTAAAATAAGGTTAAAAATATAATTTTCATAACCCTTTAATAATGTGAATATTTTGGCCACATGATTTAGAAAACCATAAGAAAATAGATCAAGTATTACTGGATAACACCCAGGGGAACATGGTTTGGAATTATTTTTTATAAAATCATGTGCCATCTATTTGAATCGTCACTCCCTAAAAATTCATGTGATCGCACAGTTATTAGATGGTATTACTAAAATGTGTGCTAACCACATGTCTATCCAAAATCCCTCAAGCACTATCACATGGTAACTTCGGACTTTCTAATGTCTTCCCATAATCAATAACAATATTTTTACCTATAAAAACCTTTTAAAACAACCAAAAACTTTTCATGAATTCCTATAGTCATCCCATACCATTTCATTACACAAAAAATACACTATGAAATAGTTAAATACTACAATCCAAGGTTGTTATAGTCCCTTTACTCTATGTTGGTGCTCAGGCTCCATAGCAATCATATGGATGAATAAATATGGACTAATCCTCTTTATATCAGCCATGTTCTAAAAAATAGTAATTTCGAATTATTTAAAAAATAAATAAAAGACTTTAAAGTTAAATTTTCTTTAAATCAACTGAGAAAATGATACTATTTGTGTAATCCTAACCCATAAATTAGTATTTATGATGATATATAAATTTTTTAAGCATTAATTTTGGTCTTTGTTATCCATATGGTATAATTTTGGTCCAAGTTGTCCCATGGTTCTTAACGTCACTCTTTAAGAAAGAGTTGAAGATATAAAAACAATCTTCATCATCAATGATATCTATAGTTTTAAGGCCTCAATATCAAATTATGTAACTGGATTAAGAATTGTAATATCTTGTACCCATATTCCACAAATAGTTCCCCTAATCCCGGTTTTCCACAAGGCCTAAAGTGCATATCCCCAAACTTCAAAGGCTGTTGACTAGCAGTGAGGGACAAATATGTAAATGTTTTAAGCATTAATTTTGGTCTTTGTTATCCATATGGTATAATTTTGGTCCAAGGTGTCCCATGGTTCTTAATGTCACTCTTTAATAAAGAGTTGAAGATATAAAAACAATCTTCATCATCAATGATATCCATAGTTTTAAGGCCTCAATCTCAAATTATGTAACTGGATTAAGAATTGTAATATCTTGTACCCATATTCTACAAATATTTCCCCTAATCCCGGTTTTCCACATGGCCTAAAGTGCATATCCCCAAACTTCAGAGGCTGTTGACTAGCAGTGAGGGACTGAGTGTGTTTATGGGAAGACCGTTACCTTATAACCAGAGTTTAGCATGGTGGATAAACAATAACAGATAAATATAAGAATTAGTAAATCATTCAGACAAATGATAAATGAACAAGATAGGAATATACAAATAATTCCAGAAATAATCTATATACAGATTATGATGATGATACATGTCATGTCTCTACAAAACAACCCAAACATTTGTACATGTAAAGTGTTCAATAAATCTAACCAAAAACTAAAAATTCCAAAAAATATCCAACTAGAATCATGATATTCATCTCTCTCTTATTCTCCCTTACTCCTAAGAAGCAATCAAGAACCTTTAGTAGGGTTATTTCCCATGTCCACACCTGCAATCATATAGTCTGTTCGGGTACCCATTGGTGGCCCAAAAAGGGTGTGAGATACAATCCCAGTAGGAAACCGCCCAAAGTTCAAGTTCAATCTAGTTAGTGAATATATAATAATAGCATTGTTCATAATGTAATAGAATATGTAAAGGAAGTACTAGATGTAAACAACCAGTAAAGGTCCGGGTTCCCATGGACACTCGTGCTCTGCTACCTACTTCAGCATAGTCAAAATGTATTTGAATTAACATTTAGTCATGTCTCATTTAAGAATGTCATTTAATTATTCATTCTCATTTAATAAGTAAGCCTAAAAACCTAGAACAAGGACCCTCACTCCACATAAGATTATGTACGCAAGGATACCTAAATGGTACATCATTATAGTATAAGGTAAAGACTAAATCCAATCTTGTTCATTGTCTTAAAAGACATGTCATATAGATCATTTAATTAATTATTCAATTCATAACCTAAGTTCATCCTAGGAATTACTTATTTGGAATCTAGGTATTATTCCAAGCATATCATTTTATGATCCCATCCATGGAGATCCTCATAGGAACAAAGGTATCTCTCTAGGTGTGTTATAACATCATCGCTCACTGATTCTGTCCTCGGAAGACCCCTAGGGGAGAACAAGTGTCACCTATGTCATATATGACCAAATATACTCATATTACATCCTTTGAAATCCCATAAGGCACCCGTGTATCACCAGAGCGTATAAAAAGTATCCAACAAGAGTCCATCCTTGGCAGTCCACTAGGGATCCAAGTGTCACTTGGTTGTAAACAAGGTAAAAACCAAATGATTACATCCATGGAATTAATATATGAACCCATGTGTCACCCAAGGAATATAACATTTCAATCAATTTCATTTAATATGTTAATTTCATCACCAAGAATATTTCATTTTAAACTCACCTCATAAGGTGACTCAAGGCATGGGATAATCTTAGAAGGCTTAACCCCACATTTATGTCACATGGTAATTTCATTATAACGGGAATATCAAAATTAATCAACCAATTATATTTAAAGATTATAGGGACATGGATTCCATTGTCATTATTTAATAAATATAAAATACAATTAAAGTTTCAATTCAATTTACATTTAAACTCAAAATTCAAATTATGATTCAATCCAAAAGAAATTAACAATTCATCATTGAACATACCAAGGAAAGGGGGGGGAAAGAACACCCAAAAAGGTATCCAAGTTCCAATTAACCCATGGAGGTAAAATTATCTAAAAAAATACAACAAAATGCATGGTTCTAATTCATGTTCATTAACCACTATACAATTATCAATGAGTTCTGTTAATTACGTAGATCTCACCTATCAATTCAAAATAAAGATTAAATTCAATTAAATGGAATCACAATGACAATTGGGTGTTTGGAAATATGGAATATATATAAATACTTCAAATTTGAAAGAAAATCATGAGACAAACTATCATATGTCTGTAGTAGACATATCATCCAGTATCATCTCCTGATTCAACCCAGATCGGGAGAAAATCGAAGAACGAACGAAGAACCTATAAATAGGGAATATTATCTTACACCTAAATTATAGATTCAAAACGAAAAAAAATGAGGAATGGAACAAAATTAATTTATATCTTAGTTGTGAATATCCAATGAGACAAGTATCACTTGATTCCGAGCTTAGATGGAGAGTCGGAGCTAATTCCTACAATATGCTTCAAGGAGGAGCTCTCAAATGGCGGGTTTTCTATGTGGGATAAGAAATGATAGTAGGTTTAGTTTATAAGATTAAATAATGTAATTTTTGTAATTTTTTCCAAATAGTTGTACTATGTGGTTTGGCCACATAGTTGGATAAACTGTGCACCCTTTATTGTATGAGAAGGGAACCCCGCATGGTTTGCTCACATGGTTTAACTAACTATGTTCAAAACATATATCAACCTGCTATCAAAAATGTAGATTTCCCTGCACTAGCATGAACCTCAAATCACATTGTTTATTTGACTGTGTGATATGTGTCTTCTTATTGTCCATCCTTGCATGGTTATAAGTAATCATGCTTCCTACCTTTCACGGTTTCAACAAACTGTACGAAAAGCATTTTTATTTTCAAAATATGGGTTTTGGAATCTTTAAAAGCCCGAAACACCATTTAAACCCCCATTAACTCAAATTTAATTCATATTGGACCATTTTTAAGCATTTAAACTGAAACTTCATAGAAGTAAAATACTTCATTCCTCAAGGAAGAACCAGGTTCTTACAATAATCTCTTCTTGGGAAAACTCATCTAGATGATCCAAAAACACTCCATAATTACAATTTAAGTGTTCCATATTCTCACTAAAATAAAATTCCATGCATGATTCTATGAATTTCAATTCTTTATTATGTTTTTCAATGATTCCTATTAATTATTATTCTAATTCATCAAAAGGTTCAAAACATACCATCAAATCAATATTTGAACATTTTTTCATGTATGGGATCTTTAGAATTTTTTAAAAACATTTAACTCTTACCTTTATTCACCAAAATTGAAAATTAACTTTCCATTTAAAACATCTATCACAAGTCCTATGGTGTCTAATAAAGGTCTTTCAAGAATGATTGGGATTTCATTATCCCACTATATATCAAGAATAAGAAAATTAGTAGGTAGAAATAGCTTACCTACCCCAACCAAAAGGTTATCTAGCCTCCCAATGGGTTGTGAAATAGAGCGGCCATCCAACTAAAAAACTAATAAATTAGGTTTTAACTCTATGAATCCCAGTATTATAAATATGATAAAATAAATAAATTTATGGTTTCACTAGGGTCAAAAAAAAAAGTTTATACAGAAACTATTATCAAGTGTACAAGGGATGAAATTGTTACTTAAGTCTTGGATTTTAGGATGATTCTTATTTTTATGTATAACACTACACTCCTAAAATAGGATATTTGAATAAAATACATCTTAAGTATTTTTTTAGTAATATTATTTTAATTATTTCATTTATGATTATATTTTAACCAAATATTGAATAAATGAAATGTTAACTTAATGATTATTGAAAGTCCTAAGAAACATGAGTAGTTTATATTCAATTATCTTTTGTTTTATTCTTTGAGTAAATGGGTGGGGAAATTTTATTAAAACATTTGGTATACCCTTAGTATCTTTCGTAACTATTTCCTGCCCTTTTTACTATTTAATTTCAATTCCATGCCTCCTAGTTTTTTAAGAGGGATAGTTAAACTAAGCTCAGTTTTAATATTACTGTCCATAATTCTAGATACCATTTTTTATAATCCTTAAAATCCATATTTTTCCTAATTTTGATTTTGATCTTTCCAAGGATCTTCCCTAAAAATATTTTGATTTTTCAATCAACTTCTAATAGTAACATCCATTATTTTTTCCCTATTATTGATCTCATTGGAAATCATAAACTTTCCTTTATTCCACCCACTAATTTCTCTTAAAATCTAACTCAACAAGTTTTATAGATTGATAATATTATATTCAAAAGTATATTTCTGAGACTTGATCTCAAACATGCATCTAGCTTCTTAAGATTCTATTTTATGAAGAATTTGGAGAATCAAACCCTCTACAGTTTCCTGAGATCTTGAGTACATATCCCTATTTTAATTTGTATAATGTATTCTCAGTTGATTTGGGAAACCAGGTGTAAGGCCCCATCCTTTAACATTACATAATCTTGAGTTAAGTTATGAATTTAAATTGAGTATATTTTCAGGTTTAGATTTTTATAGAATTAGTGTAACACCATGCCCCTAACTCATTGGATTGAGGAGGCGGTGAGGGTTACATGGCCATTAGTGGCATTCCCAAGGTGCCAAAGGCTGGAAATAAATGTTGAGGGCTTCAAGGAACAGTGGGGAACGATTTTCCGTTAAGAAGATAACCCAAATCAACCAACCAACAAGTAAAGATGCTTGCACTTTCAAACCCAACCATGTGATACTAACAATTCCATCACAAACCCCAAAACCATTCAACTAGACATGTCAAAAAAACATTAGAATATAAATTAGAAACTAAAAAACAAAACACCACGAGCCATGACACCACCACAGCTCCACATCAAGCTCCAAGCTCTAAACTCCACCAAAACTTCACAATGATCCACTAAAGGAGGGTGATGCCTTACCTTTTCCCACATCACAGTACACAACATCTGCAAAGACACCACAGTGCCAAAGAAGTGGGTGAGTACAACTACTTAGTAGGATTTCCCCAACTGACTTCCCTACACATGCCACTAGGATAAAACCGTTAGCACATTTATATAAAACATTTTACGTAAAGCAAAACCAAGCTACCAATTATTTATAATCCAAACATGCCATAATCCAAACATACCACACAAGGAATCCAAATCAACCATGCCACGCAAGGAATCCAATTCAACCATGCCACAAGATGATTACCATTTTCATATTTCACTTAAAAGCCCCATCTACAAACATCACCAACAAAGAACACAACAAATCATGGTGGCACATCCCATCCAACCCTTTCATTTCCAATCCACTCAAGTGGTACTTCCCACCCACTAGCTATTTATGGTGGCCCTTTTATACACTATCCATCCCCTTTTTATAGTGGCACATTCTTGTCCACCCCACCATGTCCCAACATCATCCACCCAATGAAATCACCCATTTCCACACAATCCACAACAATAATCATGCATTATTTTCAATACCACAAATACCATTTCCATTCCCAGCACATTTCAATATCACCTCTTTATTGAAATAAATACTCATTCTCACAATCATTACCATTTTAAAATCACCAATTTAAAATTAACCAATTGATCCCATTTCAACCAAACACCAATTTCATGACAAAACCCCCGAATCATCACCCATTTGATTTTCCAACAAAATTCACAAGACATGCTTACAATTAAATTAATGCAACCAATTTAATTATAAATTAACTTCACATTTCAAACTAGTGGAGTTGAGAGAGAATCCACCTACCTCTTAGGGTTTGAAAAAATCAACCCTTCGCCCTAACGCACTCAAAACCGGGTGAATGCCTCCTCGGAACCACCTCAAAAACCCTTCCCTAACATCAACAAGCTCAACCTTGAACACACAAAGGCAACACAGCCCTAGATCTACATGAAACCCTTGTAGATCTAGGAAACTAATATAGGGATAGGTCTAACCCTAACTAAAACCTCAAAGAACCAAAAGAGGGACTTACCTAAAGAGAACCGCCTTCTATCCACCAAGAAACCCCTTTGATTTTCCTCCAAAATGAGCTAAGGAGCTCCCCAAACCTCTGGAAACTGATTTTCCCACATGATCCACTAGTGTGTGGAAGAATGAGGGAAAAATAGGAAATCCTGAGTGGCCCAAGACTTAAAAACCCAAACTTTAAGTGGCCGCATGGTTATCCCGCACGGTTTGGCCAACCGTGTGCCAACTCTGTGGTTGCCACTGTCTCACCCAGGGACTTCGGATGGATTTCCTACATGGTCTGAAAAACTGTGTACCGCCCGTGCGGAGCCCACTGTCAAGGGTGCATGGTTTCTTGGGCTGGCCACATGGTTTGTTCAGACCGTTCTCCAACTGTGCGCCCCTTCACAACCTCTACATAATTAAAATTTTTCCCAGAATTTTTCCAAACATCAACCAACCACTTCAAAAAGCACAAACGAACCGAAAAATGGGTCACATACCTCAAACTAGGGGTACTAAATTCTCCCCACCATTGGACTTTCTATCCTTGGAAAGTAGTTAACCCACCCTTTATCAAAAGAGCTCAGTCCATTGCTCGACTATCTCTTTCTCCCGCTCACAAGTCTCCTCTTAGATCTCGCCATGCTACCATAAAACCCGAACCAAACCGATGCTTTTACCCCAAAAGATTTTCTCTTTCCTATACACAACCTGTACTTGGATGTGCACCAATGTAGAATTTTCCTCTAACTCAACATGATCCCATCAAATAACATAGCCCTGATCCAGCTGATAATTTTTCAACTGTGACACATAAAACACATTGTGCACCAAACTGAACCCAGGTGGAAAAGCCAAATGATAATCCACCTCACCAACCCACTCAATAATATCAAAAGGTCCAATATACCTTGGATAAAACATTCCTTGCTTCCCAAACTGACGATGTCCCAACCTAGGAGAGATCCTAAAGAAAACATGATCACTCACCTCAAACGACAACGGCTATCAACAACGATCCACATAGGATTTCTGACGACTCTGAGTCATCTCCATTCTCTTCCTAATTAACTTGATCTTCTCTATAGTCTCATGGACAAGGTTCGGTCCAACCATCGAGGACTCACCCATTTCCACCCAACATGGTGTAGAACGACATGGTTGCCCATACAATGCTTCAAACAGAGCCATATGTTTGGATGCTTGATAATAGTTATTATATGAGAACTCAACCAACAACAAGTTCTCCTCCCATGAGCCACCAAAATCCATGAAAAAATCCCAAAACATATCCTCCCAAGTTTGTATCATCCTATCGGATTGACCATCCCTCTAAGGGTGATACGTTGTACTCATGGTCAACTTAATTCCAAGGGTTTGTTGTAAGGATTTCCAAAAAATGAGATGTAATCCTTGGATCTCTATCGGATACGATTGAAACTGGAACACCATGCCTCTTTACCACCTCCCGGATATATATTTTGGATAGATCCTCTACCATATGAGATTCAAGAATTGGAATGAAATGGGCCAACTTCATTAGCTGATCCACTATCAACCAAATGGAATCGTTCTTTCTGACTGTTCTTGGGAGACCTATGACAAAATCCATCGTTATTTTCTCCCACTTCCAAACAGGGATTGGTAAAGACTGCAACATTCTCACTGGCCTCTGATGCTCTACCTTAACCTAATGGAAAGTCAAGCATCTGAAAACAAACTCAGCCACTCTTATTTTTATACTAGCCCACCAGAACTGCACTTTCAATGCTTTATACTTTTTCTAAATTCTAAGATGAACAGACCACCTGGAACGATGGTACGCCCTAAGAAGATCCTCATGACAAGAAACCGGTACAACCATCCAATTCCAGGAAAAAAAAACTGAATCTCCATTCAGTTTCCAACCCTCAATGGTCTCCCCACTATTGAGTTTCTACCTCATGGTCACACACTCAAGAATCAGATATTTGTGCCTCTTTAACCTGGCCAAACAAGTCTGGAATCAACAAAACTGGAAAGAATACCACTTTATCACCCTGGTCCTAACATTACAACCGCATTTCAGCCATAACCGACATCCACTACCACTGTTATGATGCCTGTTTCACCACCTAAGCATATGATTCTCTACTTAATGCATCTGCCACCGAATGTCCCTTACCCGGTGTGTACATCAAGTCAAAATCAAAAATCTGGGGATATTCCATCCATATACTTTTCCTAAAGTTCAAATCCCTTTGTAAGAAAATGTGCTTCAAGCTCTTATAATCTGTATATACTGTGAATTTCTCACCGAAGAGATAATGACGCCACACTTTCAAAGCATGGACCACTGCTGCCAATTCCAAATCATGATTTGGGTAGTTCTTCTCATGAAACCTCAACTGTCGTGACCCATATGCAACCACATGATTCCCTTTCATGAGAACACACCCCAACCCTAATCCTGATGCATTGCAATACACCACGTACCCTTTTCCTAGTTCTGGAAAAACCAAGATTGGTGCTGATGTAAGGAAACCCTTTAGCTCTTCGAAACACTACTAACACTATTCATTCCACTGGAATGGAACATTATTTCTTGTCAAAGCTGTCATCAGGGAATCCAAATGTGAAAAAACACGAACAAACACTGATAATACCCATCTAAACTGAGGAAACTCTGTACCTCAAACACATTATTTGGAGGTTTCCATGATATAACAGCCTCTAACTTTTCCGGATCCACTGAAACACCCCTTTCAGAAATCACATGGACAAGAAAACGGACTTCTTGTATCCAAAAGTCACACTTTGAAAATTTGGCATACAACTGATGATCCTTAAAGATTACTAGCATTGTTGCCAAGTGCTACTCATGCTCCACCCTTGTCTTTGAATACACCAAAATATCATCTAGAAAACCCACCACAAATGAATCCAAATATATCTAAAATATATGATTCATCAATGCCATGAACACTTCTGGAACATTCGTTAGACCAAAGGGCATAACCACATATTCATAATGTCCATATCATCTTTTGACAGCTATTTTAGGAATATTTTTCTTCCTCACCCGCAATTGATGATATCCCAACCTCAGGTCAATCTTAGAGAACTACTGGGATCCCCTCAACTGGTCAAACAAATCATCAATTCATGGAAGTGTATATATGTTCTTTATCATAAATTGGTTAAGTATATAATAATCAACACATTGCTTCAAATTTCCATCCACCTTTTTCACAAACAACGGTGGAACTGCCCGTGGAGACATGCTAGGCCTAATAAACCCTTTGTTTTCTGACTCTTCCAACTGGACTTTCAATTACCGCAATTCTGTAGGTTCCATTTGGTAAGAAGGAAGTGAGATAGGACTGGTCCCTGAAAGGAGATCAATGGTAAACTCAACCTCTCTTACTGGAGGTAAACCATAGAATTATTCAGGAAAAACATCCATGAACTAATCCACCACTGCCGGAAGGACACTCTGCTCAACACCCTCTACTGATTCCAATGACAACATTTCCAAATGATACAATAACATGCCCACTTCTGGTGACAACAAACTCATTGCACCCTACCTTTGATGCCTCTCTCCTATAAAGATATGTCTAACGCCATCGTGTGTTGTAAAAGCTACTATTCGTGCATTATAGACGATTTGGGCCTTAAACGCCACATGCAAATCCATTCCCAAGATTACATCATACCCATCCATCTCAAGCACTTAAAAATTCAACCTTAGCTCATACTCGCCCACAAAGATACAATAAGCTATACAGAAGAAGGATTTACACTCTCTTCGACCCAGAGGAGTTTGAAGTTTCAAAACCAAAGGCATTATTTCTACCCTTAAACCCAAAAACTCAACCACACGTGCAGCAATAAAAGACTGTAAAGCATGAAGTTCCCAGTCAGGATCTAAGTATCACTGAGAGGGGGAGGGGTTGAATCAGTGATATCTATTTCTTTTTATGTTTCCTTCTTTTTGAAATAACCTTCGCCTCCTGTTATAATGTTTCTTCCCTAATGAACACACACAATCACAGGACCACAAGATTTACAAGGTTCACTACTCAACAAGAGTAGCTACATCCTTGGTATGATACGGAAATAATCCAGTACCACACAATCCACTAGAAAACAATCCTTTGATGTGGAATACAACGAGTAGTATATACCCTTAATCTCATGTATCACTTGGAAAATAATCCGCAAGCGCATGTGCGCCCTCTTAGAACAAGTAGAGAAATACAATATTTCTGTGCTTCTTTACAATTGAACAGTTGTATTATCTGAAGTACAGATCTTAACTTCCCTACCTAGAAGCTGGCAGGAACTCCTGGAGAAAAATAGTTTGTGCGCCCACTTCCACTTGCGCACCTTATACTTACATGCCTACAACTTGCGCGCCTATTCTTGCGCACTGCTACTTGCACGCCATAACTTGTGCGGAAATACTTGCGCGGTAGACTTGCGCGGCAACACTTGTGTAGAAACACTTACACGCCAACACTTGTGCAGCAACACTTGTGCGGAAACACTTACACGACAACACTTGAGCAGAAACACTTGCACGAAAACACTTGTGTGGCAACACTTGTGCAGCAATGCACTCTCTACTACTTGCGCGCTCAGAGCTCAAATTTTCTCTTAAGTGTTGAGCATTGAAAAAATGAGGAGTCAAGTCTTCTATTTATAGGAATTTTGGTGACTTTCACTCCACATACACTTGCGTGCCAATACATGTGCGCCGCTACATCACTTTCGCGCCTCTTTTTGACTTGCGCGCCAATATTTAACCTGCGCACCATTTTATTTCCTTTGTCAAATTTTGATGTGATGATCATGAATTATGACTTGCGCGCCACATATACTTGCACGCCAATACTTGTGCGCCAATACTTGTACGCCACTCTTGACTTGTGCACCACTCTTGACTTGTGCGCCACTTTCTTTCCTTTTCCAAAAACACTTCTTTACACCCCCTATATTTCATACGGCTTGAATCACAAGTTCTCCAAACTTATGATATTTTTGAAATACAAATCATCAAATCATCATCATAGTTTCCAATTCCTTTTCAAGGTGAATTTATTTAACTTATTTGACAACAAAAGACAACACTTTGTAACAACAAACTTTTCTTACTTCCATATCTGTCCAACTTGGTCCCAACAATATCCCCCTTTGGATTTTGTTGCCAACCAAGATTCATAAATCACTGAACTTTGTAACCTTAAGCAATGGATTACTTATCAATAATTCTAAGACTACGCGAGCTAACTCATTGTAGGAAACAAGAATTATTGACAGCCAAAACCATGTTGTCCAGAAATAGTGACTATGAAATATCATGAGCGTACCTCCTCAACCTTCTTCAGAACATCTTTCAAGATTCTACTTCAAAAAAATTTAACATCATTCAAGCTTCTACTTCAGCATTCTTCACTTCTACGTGAGCTCCTCAACCTTCTTCAGAACATCTTTCAAGATTCTACTTTAGCATTGTTTAACATCATTCAAGCTTATACTTCAACATTCTTCACTTCTTCAACTTTCCTGGAAAACAAACAACATTGTTTCCTACAACCACTCCAACAAACAGTTAGAATAGTTCACACACATACATGCTGGATTCACAGCTTACCCACAACTCCCCCATTATTAATGAATCTATAAGGATAGATTTATGAAATAATTATCCCCCTTAACAACACTATCCAAAGGCAAGATGGGAGTGTGGATAGTAACACGTACTTTAACCTTGATGATAAGGAGGTTGGATACCCATGTACAACCTCAATTTTGCAAATGGTTCCTTTGATAAAGGTTTTGTGAATATATCAGCAACTTGTTCAGATGTAGGAACATACTCCAACCTCAATTCATTATTCTCCACCTACTCTTTGATGAAGTGGTACTTTATATCAATGTGTTTTGAATGAGAATGTTGTACTGGATTTCTTGTAAGATTGATTTCACTCGGATTATCACAACCCAAGAGCAATGGTAGCTTTACTTCAACAAGTCGATCTTCTAACTGAGTCTTCATAAACATTAGTTGAGTTGAAACTTGACTAGAAACAACATACTCAACTTCAGTTGTGCTAAGAGTTAATGAATTCTCTTTCTTAGTATGCCAAATAACACAACTTTTCCCCAGAAATAAAACTCCACCAGATTTGGATCTTCGATCATCAACATTTCCTGCCCAATTAGCTTCAGAATACCCGAATAGATCAATATTTCCTAAGCCATCATACCTGATTCTGAAATTTATTGTGCCTTTGATATATCTGAGAATTCTTTTTCCAGCAATCAAATGTGATTCTTTAGGAGCACTCTGAAATCTTGCACATAAAGTGACATCATGGATGATGTCGGGTCTTGAGGAAATCAAATACAATAGACTTCCAATCAGTTTTTGAAACTCTTTCTGATCAACTTCCTTGCCTTCTCCATCTTTATACAACTTGGTTCCTATTTAATTTTGTGTGGAAACTGGTTTTGAATTTTCCATGACAAATTTCTTCAGAAGTTCCTTAGAATACTTTCCTTGAGACAAAAAAATGTGATTCTTCTTCTATGAAATTTGTAGCCCAAGAAAGTACTTCATTTCTCCCAGCATGGACATCTCAAATAACTTCTTCATCTCCTTGGAAAAATTTTCACATGATCTTTCATAATTTACAGAAAATATAATATCATCTACATAAACAATAACGATCAGTGAAAACTCCTAACATTCCTTGATGTAGAGATTTCTGTCAACTCACCCTTTCTTAAAGTTCATCTTCTTTGAGAAAGTATCTAATTTAGAATACCATGCTCTCGGAGCCTGTTTTAGCCCATACAAAGCCTTCTTCAACCTGAACACATAACTTTCATTCTTTCTAATAACAAATCCACAAGGTTGATCAATATAAACTTCCTCATAAAGGTCACCATTTAAGAATGCAGATTTTACATCCATTTAAAAGATTTTGTAACCCCGTTGTGCAGCAATAGCAAGAAAGATTCTGATTGTTTCTAATCATGCCACCGGAGAAAAGGTTTCATCAAAATCAATGCCTTAAATTTGTGAATACCCTTTGCAAACCAATCTTTCTTTGTTTCTTATTACTTTACCTTCTTCATTCAGTTTGTTATGGAAAACCCACTTTGTGCCAATAATGTTCTTATTGTCCGGCTTAGGTACAAGTTCCCAAGTATCATTCTTATATATCTGATAAAGCTCTTCATTCATTTCATGAACCCATTCAGGATGCTCAAATTCTTCATTTACATCATTCGGTTCAACTTTCGAATAAAGAGATGTATGTGATATAGCATTCGTTGTTCTTCTTGTTTGAACCCTTTGATTTTTATCTGCAATAATGTTTTGAGCCTCCACTTGATTCCTCAACCTAGGATGAGTTGTTTGAACTCTATCTTCATCACTTGAGATTTCTGAGTCGGATTCACACTGTCTGCAACATTATCAGAATTGTTAACAAAATCTTCTCTATCCTGCTCAACTTTCACATCAACATATGATTTATTTTCTTTATCAAAATTTTCAACAACTTTTACATCTGAAGAATCAATAATTCTTCATGTTTCTTAGTTGATACATCTATATCCTCTTCCTTCTAGAGCGTAGCCAAGAAAAATTCCATCATCTCCTCTTTTCTCAAACTTTCCAAGGTTTCTACCTTTCTTCTTTATAATGCATGGACTCCCAAAAACTCTTAAGTGTTTCAGACTTGGAGTTTTTCCATAAAACATATCATAAGGAGTCATATTTGAGTTTGGTCTAAAGAAACATCAGTTCTAAATATACACAGCAGTGCTCATGGCTTGCCTCCAATAATAATGAGAAAGACTATGCTCATGCAACATAGTTCTCCACATTTCTACCAAACTTCGATTCTTTCTTTCAGCAACCCCATTTTTTTGAGGTGTGTATGGTGCACTAAACTCATGAAGAATTCCATGCTTCTCAAGATAACATTCAAACTACTCATTCTTATACTCACCACCATTATCAGTTCTCAACTTCTTCACTGAATACTCACATTCCTTTTCTTCTTTCCTCCTGAAACTCTTAAACATTTTCAGAGAATCTGACTTATATCTCATGTACATAACACAAGTAATGCGAGTAAAGTCATCAATGAAAGTAATGAAGTACTTATCTTCATTTGTTGATTGCTTGATCATTAGTCCTCATACATCAGAATGTATAAGTTCCAAGGGTTGTTTTGAATGAATTTCAAATCTCTTATGAAAAGAGTTTGTAATGTTCCTTTTTTCAGAAATAGTGTCCCACCAATATCTTTTTCTTGATAAATCAGGCATATCTCAGACATTGTCTCGCGTTGATAACTTGCACATATTTCTCTGACACATATGTCCCAACCTATTATTCCATAACTGATTTTCCTCCACTACACCCATGTAACAAAAGTTTTTCACTTCACCAACTTGGAACTAGTTCCCTTTAGTACGTTGGCCCCTTGTAACTATATTTCCATAATTTTCACTTTTCACAACAAATCCATATTTACTGAAGATAACATTTTTTCCCTCATCATAGAGTTATAACACACTAAGAAGGTTATGTTTCAGCCCATCAATATATAGTGTTTTACTGGATTTCATCTTTTCTTTTCCAATGATGGTAGATCCAACACATTTGATCCTTAGAGATTCATTATTTCCAAATGTCATTGTTACTTCTTTGAATTATTTTACATTCTTCAGTAGATTTAAGTCTCTTGTCATATGAGAGGAACATATACTATCAATAATCCATGGATGTTCTCCTTTTGTATCTTTCAAAGCAGTTTCGACAACAAGATCTTTTTGTTCTTCCTTTTCCTAAACTTCCTGTTGCGCTTCCTCCAACTTCCTAGCCAAGTCAATGTGTTCTGGACAGACAACCATGCACTCTTTCTTTTCAAACTTATCAGACCTGTCCCTTTTTTCTTTTAAAAACTCTAGATTTTGAGAATTATTAAGAATATTTTGTTGCTCTTGTAACACACTAAGCCATCCCTTGGCAAGATGTCCAGGTCGATCACATCTTTCACAAATAGTTTCCAGTTATTGGAACCTATTCTCAACTTTCACACCAGACTTCTCAGATATCTGCTGAAAATTATTTGGAAACTTTCTATTTTGAAAGGGTTGACTCCTACTCAATCCTTGTCTTTCAAAACTTGTGGAATAATTGTAATGTTCTTGGTTGAACCAACACATATTTTCCATGTTTCTGAATGCACCACAATACTAGTAGTAACCATAGAAATAATATTTGCCTCTAAAACATCTATGCTGATCGGATTTGTGAACATGCTTCTCAATGACCTTCTTAATAGAACTCTGCTGATCATGAACTTTTATGTTTACATTTGTAACTCTCTTCTTTGGCTCAGATTTATCAATACTTTTGGTATTAGAATACTTCTTTGACTCATGATTTTTATACACTTGTTATTTTTCAGTGTTGATGACTTTGGCCATATACATGATCTTTCCAGCCTTGTTCTTATCAGAACTATTTCTATTGTTCCTTTCAACCTTTGCAGATAAATTTTGTAGATCCTCATTTGGTTCATTCTTACTGGAACATTCACCGACTTATGAGACAGATTGTTTGAAACTGACATTCATTTTTTTAGCTTGATAAAGTTTTTGTTGGACAAGTTCCAGCTCTTCTTCTTTTTCTTTCAGCTTTACTTCAAGATAATCATTGTGATTATTTGAATTCTCAATAGAATTATTCAGATCATCAATATCCCTTTCCATATTTATTTTCTCATCATGAGAAATTTCTTCATTTTTTAATGTGGAATTTTCCTTTATCAACTTCTTGTTTTCCTTATCAAGCCTTCTGATCTTTCTCAAACATTCCTTCAGCTCTTCTTTTAGATACTGTACAAGTTGAGTTTCTTCTTCTTCAGTACTACTGCTCTCATAATCATCATTATTCACTGTTGCAAAAAAAGGTAATCTCTCTAGCTTTCTCAGCAACAGGTTTTTCAGATCCAGTCTCACTATCATCATCTTCTTCGCTTTTTGAAAACAATCTTCTTCTTTTTTATTTGAAGAACTTTTTATCTTTACCTCTTCCAGAATATTTATCTTTTCCACCGTGTTTCTTCCATGACCTTCTTTGCCTTCTGTATTCTTCATCATTATCTTTATATTTCCCTTTTTGAGGAAAATTAGCCGCAAAGTGGCCAACAGCTCCACATTCAAAACATTTCAAAGGGAGTTTCCCTTTGTATTTCAATATTCCTCTTTTCACATTTCTAGAAAAAAAGGAAATTATTTCATCAAAATTTTGACATACCCCATTTTCAGAGTCTAATTCACCAGCTTTATCTTCAATAAGAATTTTATTTGACTTCTCTTTCTTTACATCTTTCAATGAAATTTCTCTATCGTCTTTTTATTTTCTCTTCATAGTCTTCTCCCTTTCCATTTCATAAGTTATGAGAGTGCTATGCAAATCATCCAGAGACAATGCTTCAGGATCTCTCTCCTCCAGTGATGAAACTTTAGCATCAAATTTGTCAGGAAGAATTATTAAGATCTTTTCAACAAATGTATAATCTTACAATGTTTACCAATACATCTGATTGTACTGACAATATCATTTATCTAGGTAAAGAAATCCCCAATGGATTCAGATTATCCCATTTTCAAGTCTTCATACTTCAGTCTCTAGATTTGTAGTTTATCCTTCTTTACTTTTGTATTTCCTTCATAAATTTTCTTCAGTTTGTCCCAGATTCCTTTGGCTATAGAAACACCTTTCACTCTTAAAAATTCACTCTCAGAAAGAGATGAGAGTAACGCATT
Source organism: Viscum album (assembly GCA_963277665.1). Lineage (NCBI taxonomy): Eukaryota > Viridiplantae > Streptophyta > Magnoliopsida > Santalales > Viscaceae > Viscum > Viscum album. The sequence continues at coordinate 529,642,208 of OY728159.1, read as the reverse complement.
TTTAGATCTTCCATCATTCTCGTGATTCTTGTTATCGGCAGGAGTATGAGGAACCTTGTCATCAATAGAAAAAAATCCATTTGTTGTAGTTTCAACAACTTCATATCCAAGAGACATAAGATAATGCATCATTCTGTCCTTCTAGATGTGATAGTTCCTTCCATAAAAAATCTAGATCCCCTTACTGTTCACACAATTTAGATTCTCCATCACAACTTCTCTTCAACCACTTCAACAAAGAATAAACGAAGGTGACCTGGCTCTGATACCAATTGAAGTTCCCAGTTAGGATCCAAGTATCACTGATAGGGGGAGGGGTGAATCAGTTATATATATTTCTTTTTATGTTTCCTTCTTTTTGAAACAACCTTCGCCTCCTGTTAAAGTGTTTCTTCCCTGCTGAACACACACAATCATAGGAACACAAGATTTACAAGGTTCACTACTCAACAAGAGTAGCTACATCCTTGGTACGGTATGGAAATAATCCAGTACCACACAATCCACTAGAAAACAATCCGTTGATGTGGAATACAATTGGTAGGATATACCCTTACACTCATGTAACACTTGGAAAACAATCTGAAAGCACGTGTGCACCCTCTTAGCACAAATAGGGAATTACAATATTTCAGTGCTTCTTTACAATTTAACAGTTGTATTCTCTGATGTATAGATCTTTAATTTCTTACCCAGAAGCTAGCAGGAACCCCTGGAGCAAAACAGCTTGTGCGCCCACTTCCACATTCACACCTTATACTTGCGTGCCTAAAACTTGCGCACCTCTTCTTGGGTACTGCTACTTGTGTGCCACAACTTTCGTGGAAATACTTGTGCGGCAGACTTGTGTAGCAATACTTGGGCGGAAACACTTGCGCGCCAACACTTGCGTGACAAAACATTCCCACCAACACTTGCATGGAAACACTTGCACAGCAAATCACTCTCTACTACTTGTGCGCTCAAAGCTCAAATTTTCTCTTAAGTGTTGAGCATTGAAAAAATGAGGAGTCAAGTCATCTATTTATAGAAATTTTGGTGACTTGCATGCCACATACACTTGTGCGCCAATACTTGCGCGCTGCTACATCACTTGCACGCTACTTTTTGACTTGTGCACCAATATTTAACTTGCGTGCCATTTTATTTACTTTGTCAAATTTTTATGTGATGATTCTGAATTATGACTTGAGCGCCACATATACTTGCATGCCAATACTTGCACGCTAATACTTGTGCACCACTTTGGAATTGCGCGCCACTCTTGACTTGTGCGCCACTTTCTTTCCTTTTCCAAAAACACTTCTTTACTCCCCCTATCCTTCATAAGGCTTGAATCACAAGTTCTCCAAACTTATGATATTTGTGAAATACAAATCAACAAAGAATCGTCATAGTTTCCAAGTCCTTTACAAAGTGAATTGATTTAACGTCTTTGACAACAGAAGACAACACTCTGTAACAACAAACTTTTCTTACTTCCTTATCCATCCAAATTGGTCCCAAAAAAGCACCCGTATCAGAAAACACATTCATCAAGTTAGAATTTAAAATAATAGTACCTCACACCATGGATGGTCCCAACTAATTATCCACCACAACCTGCTCGGCTCCGAACAATGCCTTGGTTTCCACACTCTACTCTTTATTTCCCTGTTGTGGAGTTCTGGTGTTCTAAGAATCTCCATGACTGACTTTGCTCTGCTAAAAAGGGGTATGGGATTTTCCTTGTCCCATCAAATCATACGATGTCTGTGATCCCTAAGGAGTGTCACACGCACCCGACCTCAGAGCATTCCTACAATAGCACTAAAGATGCCCCATATAATTGAAATTGCGGCATGCTCGAGGTTGTGTCGTATAGTCCCACTTGATGTGTGTTATAGGGCCACACTGAAAACATCCTGGTTTTCTCTAGGGCTTTGGAGGAAGATTTACTGATCCTACCGTCAGATTATGTGCCATACTCCCACCCAAGGAATAATTTTCCCTCTTCTAGTTGAACCCAGCGTTAGATTTCCCACTATTCCCCATGGGTACAACCATTCTTCCTCCTCCTGGAGCTCCCAATAGATCTCACTTAGCCACAGATGCTTGATTTTCCATCACTGTGTAATCACTGATACACATCACTACTATTTTTGAAAGGATCTCTTTCCTTAACCCCACTTCAAAGATCCTTGACTTAAATGATGTGTTACCCGCCACCTCGGGTGCAGACCGCACTAAGCTCATAAACTTAGCTGCATACTCCGTCACAGACATATGATCTTGCTTCAAACAGAATAAATCAGTTGTGTACTAAATTCTGAATGAATGTGGGTAGAATTGTTTACTAAAAAATTCCTCAAAGCCTTCCCACATCATACCCAGGTCCATTCCCGCTTGGACTACAAAATACCACCACTGAAGAGAAAGATCCTCTATCTTATACGTTTCTAGCTTTACTTTCATCTCTACCGTCATCCCCAAGAATTTGAAAATTTTATTCATTCTAGACAGCTTCACCTCTTCCCCTACATCAATGGATTGAGGAGTTGGTGAGGGTTACTTGGCCTTAAGCGACATTCCCAAGGTGCCAAAGGTTGTAAATAGATGGTGAGGCCTTCAAATAATAGTGGGGAATGATTTCCCTTAAGAAGATAGCACAACTCAACCAACCAACAACTAAAGATGCATGCACATTCAAACCCAACCATGTCATATTAACAATTCCATCACAAACCCCAAAACCATTCAACTAGACATGTCCAAAAAACCTCAGAGTACAAAGTGGAAACTAAACAAAAAAACACCATGAGCCCTGACACCACCATAGATCCACACCAATATCCAAGCTCCAAGCTCCACCAAAATATCATGATGCACCAATAAATGAGGGTGATGTCTTACCTTTGCCAACATCATGGTACACGACATTTGTAAAGACACCAAAGTGACAAAGCAGGGGGTGAGTACAACTACTCAGTAGGATTTCCCCAACTGACTTCCCAACACATGCTACTAGGACAAAACTATTAGCACATTTATATAAAACATTTTATATAAAGAAAAACCAAGCAACCAATTATTTATAAGCCAAACATGCCATAAGACAAACATGACACACAAGGAATCCAAATCAAACATGCCATATAAGGAATCCAATTCAACCATTCCACAAGCTGATTACCATTTTCATATTTTACTCACAAGCCCCATATACAAACATCACCAAAAAAGCACACAATAAATCGTGATGGCACTTCCCATCCAACCCATTCATTACCAATACACTCAATTGGTACATCCCGCCCACTTGCTGTTGATGTCGGCCCTTTTTTCCACTATCCATCCCCTTTTATAGTGGCACTTTGTTGTCCACTCCACCATGTCCCAACATCATCCACCCAATGATATCACCCACTTCCACATGAGCCACAACAATAATCATTCATTATTTTCAATACCAACAAATACCATTTCCATGCCAAACACATTTCAATATCACCTATTTATTGAAATCAATACTCATGCTCACAATCATTACCATTTTAAAATCACCAATTTAAAATTTACCAATTGATCCCATTTCCACAAAACCCCAATTTCATGGAAAAACCCCCAAATCATCACCCATTTGATTTTCCAACAAAATTCACACGACATGCCTACAATTAAATTAAAGCAGCCAATTTAATTGTAAATGAACATCACATTTCAACCTAGTGGAGATGAGAGAGAATCCACCTACCTCTTAAGGTTTGGTGAAATCGACCCTTCTCCCAAACGCACTCTAAACCGGGTGAATGCCTCCTTGAAACCACCTCAAAACCCCTTCTCTAACATCGACAAGCTCAACCATTAACACCCAAAAGCAACACAACCCTAGATCTACTTGAAACCCTTGTAGATCTAGGAAACTAAGATAAGGATAGGGCTAACCCTAACCAAAACCTTAAAGAACCAAAAGAGAGACTTACCCGAGGAGAACTGCCATCGATCCACCAAGAAACCCCTTCGATTTACCTCCAAAACAATCTAAGGAGCTCACCCAACCTCTAAAAACCAGAACTCCCACATGATCCATGAGTGGGAGGAAGAATGAATGAAAAATGGGAAATCCCGAGTGCCTCGGGACTTAAAAACACAAACTTTATGTGGCTACATGGTTACTGCACAAGGTTTGGAAAACTATGCGCCAACCGTGTGGTTGCCACTGTCTCACCCAAGGACTTTGCACGGATTTACCACACGGTCTAATAAACTATGTACCGCCCATGCGGATCCCACTATCATGGATGTATGGTTTCCTGGGATGTCTGCATGGTTTGTTCAGATGGTGTGCCAACCCTGCACCCCTGCACAACCTCCACAACTTCAAAAGTTTTTCTCAGAATTGTCCAAACTTCAACCGACCACTTCAAAAAGCACAAACAAACTGAAACAGGGGTCAAATACCTCAAAATTGGGGTACTACAACTATGTTGTAACTATTACATTACATCTCAAAAATTAAAAAGTAGACACTTCTACTCTATCAAAAAAAATAACCATAATAAATCTCCTTAAATAAAATAATAGTTCTTTCCATGATATAAATCTTCTTGAAAACTTCCATTATCTAACCCTTCCTTATCCCTTGTGAAAAACATTTCAAAAACATGGAAGGAGCATAAAAATCTCATTAAGGTTTATAAAATTATGAAAGAAGACATTAGTCCATCAATATATACAAATAAATGAAATCATACTTCTTAATCATAAAACAAAATCTATTTATAATACCTCATGAAATCATAAGATTTATAAATAACACATAGAAATCATAAATCATAAAGGTAACTTGTAGAATCCATATCATACTTATATTGTATCTTTCACAGATATATAGGGAGTTATGATTGTAATAACCATCATAGTATACTCCCTAAATATCTTAGGATAAGAATTAACATTTACCTCCTCCACGTTACCCAATGCATTGGAGAGCTATCTCGAGCTCACCTGCCCTAGGTTTATCACAGAACCACCCATATTTGGATTATCACATAACCACCCATCAAATTTCCAAGTATCATTACATAACCATAACTCATAAAATATTGAAATTATCAATATTTCACTTATCAATAACAAGAAATCAATTCAAGATATTGAAATATTAAATCCATTTACAAAATCATTTAAAACATTTAATAAATAGATTTTCAAATCAAAGTGTCCCATACCACATTGAAATTTTTGAACTAATTAATATTTTATAACATTAATGTCCATATAAATAAATCCTTAAAACCATTTTTAAAAACATTTACATTAATGATACATATTTATAATATTAGATCTTTAAAAAATTTAAAATAATTTTTTAGTTAAAGAGACCCTTACCACTTGAGAAAATACTTAAATAAAAATAATTAACGAATAACATTAAAAAAAACCTATAATATCATTAAAATAAGGGGATTCATGATATAATATTTCAAAATGTAGTATATACACCTTATATGATAATAAAGGTGCACAATATCAAGATATTCCTCAATGAAAATACATTGAGACGTAGTCCCTTACAAAGATTGTATCATTACATTAAGGATAAATCAATAACATAATTATGTGTGACAAATACAAATACACCCAATATAATTGTATGGTGTGTTTAAAACAATCATAGGTCATTCACACATATTCTTTGAAAAAAAACCAATGACATGGATATTTAACTCAATGAAATGAGATTGAGTTAGGATTTCCCTTACAAAGTTTCTATAAATAACGTAAGAATTTATCAATGGGGTGATTATTTGTTTCAAAATTATATCCACATAAACATATTCCATGCATAATATTTTCATAATATAATCAACTAAGTATGAGTTAAACCCAATGAGTGTAAATTGAGTTTATAAATTCCTTTACGAAAATTCGGCAGCCTAACAATGTAACATAAAAATTCAGAAAATGAGTTGATGAGAGAAAAAAATGGTCTCTCATCACTTGGAAATAAAATTTAAATCAATAGAAGAACATATACCAACATAAAAAAAATTAAATTATAATACATAACAAAAAATAATTCTATGACTAAAAGAGGTAGGTGAAAGGTTCCCTTACCTTGAGTCTGACTCCTCATGTATGTTCCTTGTTCTTCCTGAATAAATAAAATAAAGTTAATTGATTCTTTCTTCAGAACCTTATTCAAGTTTATTATTCCTTTTTATGATACTTATTAACTTTCTATAACAATCATATAATTATTCAAGTTCATATCATTCGTTTTATCGATGTTCAGTACTTGAGTCAAAAATGAACTTGTTATAATTAAAAATTGACAATGTGGTCAAAAGTCCATTATATCCAAAATTATATTCATGATTTAGATATCATATATATAAATTATATATTTATATATATCTATTATATATGTATTTATAATATTCCATAACATTTGGATATAATAAATGAAATGCACCGTTTAGGGAGACGGTAATTTGTACGTACGTATAAACACTACTTTTATTTCTTTTTCATATTTAAAGGAATGAAAAATAAATGATAAATTAGTATATTATAATTAAATTATAATATATATTTTATATATATGCTATATAATTTCATTAATTTTATACTTTTTATGTTCAATGTATATCATTAACGAGTCATTCCACTTTCAGGGGGCGGTAGTCCGCACTTTTTTGAATGAAATTATCATATTTACACATCATGAAAATAATAAAGGTATGTTTTTAAATAAAAATTACAAAATCATAGAGACAATATAAATATAATATATATCATATATAAATACATTTCCATCATAATTTCCATCATGAGAGGTGGTGGGGTGAAATTGAACAATCATCATTTCATGACACAACAGTTACTGGGTGGAAAGAAGAATCATGAAGGATTCTAGAGCTCTCACTTCGTCATCCCATGGTTCCCTCGGTTATGGATGCTCTAGAACCTCTCCTACCAATCCTCCTCATCCCTCAGCTTTCATGTCGTTAACAGATCCCTCCTCTCTCCCCTTTTTCATCTCCATTCACATCGTTCCTAAATTCCACTCACTTACCAATGGCGTTCCAATGGATTCGATTTCTCCTCTGGAGTTCACTAATGCCTCTGTGTTGACAAATCATTCATTGGTCACTCATTTAGGTAATATATGGCCCAAAGTTGATGCTTTTGATAGGTTCATCTCCAACTAGTGGCAGATCTAGGACTGGGTGATTGTTGGGCTCCTGGATTCAAGGAACCTTCTGATTTGCTTCTCATCAGAAGAATATCTCATCTATGCTTGGGTTAACACTCCGCGAGGTTTCTCAGGTATGAGATTTTTTCTCATTTGATGGTATTTCAATTTCCACCTTAGGAGATACCCTCCTACCTTGGAGATTTGGATCTTTCTCTCTGGAATCACCCTCCTGTTTTAGAATCCAGCTATTCTATGCTTGATTGGAAACCTATTGGGATGATTCCTATGTGCGGACTAGCGGATGAATGTCTTAAGCCACCAGATTTCCCCTCGAATCTGCGTCGAAGTTGACGTATCTAAGGACCAGTTGGAAACCATTGGAATAAATATTGAAGTGGAGCTTCAGTGGTATCAAAAGGTCGTCTATGAATCTTGGGTCGTCTTCTGTTCATCTTACTACCATATCGATCACAATGTTTTTAGTTTCCAGAACCGGTCGATGGGGCTCCCTCGAGCAGCATTAGACAAGGGTACTCTTGTGCAGGCTATGGGGGATGGTGGGAAGTCCATCTCAATTTCTGAATTTCCAAGTCATTGTATTTAGGAGGAAAACCCATGAGGTAGGAGCATAATTTTTCCCATGGTTACTACAGAAGGATCATCAGGGAAGAGGTTCACAGTCTCTGACTCAATTCTGGTGAAGGGTGTTCTTCGGGTGGCCTTAGAGAGAAATCCCCTAGTTTGATATGTTGTCGATCATTTTAATAGAGACTTGGGTATGGACACTCCTATTGTGAAAATGGTATAAGTGGAATCTGGTTCAGATTATCTCACTGCTGTAGTTTTCTGAGACCCTGTAGTTGGCTCTAACTCAGCCGGTGAAGCTCGAATGGGCTATGAGGAAGGTCCAGAGGGCCCCAAGGCAGATTATTATATAGAATTTGTGCTTACAGTACTTGAGAAAAAGTGATTGGAGGGTCCTCTGGTTGAGCCACATTTTGTGAACAGATCTCACTCGAGTAAATTGGTGCCAACTATTAAGCTATGTAAACATTTTGAGAGTTTGGAGGACGTTGGGGATGTCCAGGAGGCTGATCAGACAGAACTCCGCAATGAGGAGAAGGGTATACCATAGAAGGAGTATCATGATGAATTTTCTAGATAGCTATCAGGAGTCAGTTCTCATGTGTTCTATGGTAGTTACACTTGTATTCTAAGTAAGAGGAAAGGCCAACGTGGCAGGAAGAATGGACATAAGGATTACTCTTACCTACCTTCACCAATAGAGACCTGATCGGTGAGGAAAGTGAATTCCCAAGTGAAGGAAGGGGTTCTCAACTTCAATAGAAATGTAGCACAAGTAGGGGATGTGAAATCTGCAGTTGAGGGGGTTGTTCCCATTAGGAATTTACTACAGATTTCATACATGGATGATGAGAAACTGTGGAGCTTATATTGAATTCTAGAGAAGAAACGAATGAGGAATTTTTTTTGAATAGTGCTTCAAAGGATGAGGGTGCTATAAAGATGGAAAGGACTATTAGAGTGGACACCAATAGAGAACATAGGGATTGTATTGACAAGAAAAATTATATCCTAGTAAGAGGTCTCAAGGTGGGTAAAATCAACAAAGAGGAATACTTGCATACATGGGACAGACTAGTGCGTCGATTTGAAGACCTCATAAAGGATAATCCAGAAATATCGATAACCTCTTTGTTCTGGGAACTTCTTAAGGATAGAAATGTCGATAGGATTAAATTTTCCTTTAACAACTATGTATTTTCTTGGGTTTTTTTACTTTTTCCTTAAAAGTGTCTCTGGTTATAATAAAAAAATGAACTTGGATGGGTGAGACGATAGTTTATCGTACACATAAATAGTATGTTTGTATCCATTAAGAGGTGTTGGGTATAATTTTAGTTCAAATAATTCTCATAAAAACGTCCTAGTATATTGAATGTATAGGTTTTGTTAAAAAATAATGGAAAAGAAGCCTGAGAGAAGACATTACCTTAAATCAGGTAACTCCTTTAGATTTAAGCTAAAAGTATTTTTTGAATTGACTTATGCACAATGTGATGATTCTAGGAGGAATATATGGATGTTGGGAGATTATTTGGGTAGACATTTTATAATACAAGGGGCTTAAGAGGTTTTATTAAGGGGTTAGAGGTGGTGGCCCTTTTAAAGGAGGGAGGAGGGGTACTTTAGGAATTTCTTGAAAGATTATTTTATTATAAAAGGAATTTAGATTTCAAAAATAAAATAACTCACTTAATTATAATATAAGATGATTATTTTTTTCGAATCCTCTAAACCAATAGGTTTTAGACAAGTTTTGGTTTCAAATTTAACCTTATTATTTATATTTAACCCTTAATTAACTAATTTAACTCTTACCATGTCTTCTTGTGTATTCATACTATACGGTTAAATAGTTACCTTAAAATGTCAATCTAAACTAAAGTGTTTCATTAATGACATGTTCAACATTATATAATCCCTTTGGATAAATCTTATATTTTTAGGACTATTATATCATTTAATAAAATAGTATTTGTTTTAAAAACTCATTTATGTCAATTTTTATACTATTCATATTATGAATTTTTAAAAATCCATGAAAACATGATTCATTCAAAAAACATCATTAATTAAAATATAACAAGTCATAATTATCCTTAAAATTTGTTTATGGCATAAAAAAAATATCAATATTTATTTATTTTTATATTTATAATTACATTTATTTAAATATTACATTAATAAGGTAATCACTATATCATCATTGTGTCGTAAATATATTTATTTATTTGATGTCTAAAAATTATAAATAAAATACCATGATGTAAGAAATATTTTTAGATTTCTAATTACTATTTATAGTCGAATAGATCAATTATATAACCCCATATAGAAATTGTTTTATTAAAAGATATATGTTTATGTTATATTTTCCTTAACTTTAAATTAAAATTTAATTAAATGTCACTTTCACATACAAGTGGATCCATGGGGTCCTAAAATCGACCCAAGGATGCACATGGTCTGAAATATATCATCCAATAAGATTAGGACATGTGTTAGGGTAATTTAATATAATTATAATATTATTTTTTACTCCTATGTACCAGATTTACCCTAACCTTGTTAAATAAAATAATTACTGAAATTAATATTCATAATGTCTAAAAATAAAAGGTAATTATTTTCACAATTTTTACTTACTGATTCCAAATATGTAATAATTTTTTCAAATTCAAAACACAAAACTTGCAGTAATTAATTTAAAATTAATTCTCATTGTCGAAACCAAAAAGCGGGTTTTTAAGAAGTAATAACTATCAAAAGACTGACATGTGTTTATGTAACATTTAAAAGTGAAAATACTTGTAATGACCATAATTGGATTGAATGAAAAAAATATAGTACAATTATATTTTAAAACCAATTAAAATTATGATCTAACTATATAAATATATTAGATTAAAAGTCATTTTTGAATTAAAATGTTGTATTTTACACTATTTATTAAAAATATGAATTTTATCAGAAAAATTCCAAAATTTCATCCAAAGTAAATTTTGATGTTCCGATTCTAAATAATAAATTTATTTTTCCAAATTGAACATATAAAAGTTTTAAAACTAGATCTAAAAAGGGATCTCTATCAAAAGGTGGTAAAATGACCTTTAAAAATATTAGAGTATTTCATTCTTAGAATTGGATTAATTCATATTTGAAGCATCTAATATTAATTAGATAGATTTAAAAACATTTAATAAATATGAAAAATCATAATATAGTTATTTATGTTAATTTATGTCATTACAATGGATATGTGTTAACTACCATTTAAAATAATATTATTATTATATTATTTTTCTGTATAACTCAATCTTGTGTGCAACGTAAGATTTCAAAGAAAAATATTGTTGCGTGTCGAGTACACTATTTTAAAAAGTGTCCTATTTAACGTAAAATTAATATCTTATTAATATAAATTAATAGAAATCAAAAATTATTATTCTATAAATACCCGGGTCGTTACAACCGTCACGCTTTTAGAAATTGCGTCCTCGCAATTTTAAAATTGGGCTCGGAAACTTCATTGGAAATACCACATTGAAAAAAAATTCAATAAAACTATCACTATAAAAGAAAGAAAGAGAAGTACAAAGGTCACCCAATATAACCCATACTAGGGTTACATGTAGGGAAACATGGATATCGAATAGAAAACAAACCATCAAGTTCCAATAGAGAGTGAAAGAAAACCTAATCAAGAGAAAGTTAACAACCAGAAAACCATAAACTTGTGATGGGTTAAATAGACTTTTATTACCCAGTAGGAAGAGTAAATGGAAAATGTTTTTGTTTTAAGTTCCTTTTCATAATTTTGAGGAATTTATTTATGAGATTGACTAATAACATGAGGAAAAAAACTTACTTGTCATGTATACTTTTATCATTTACTAAATTTCTTCAACAAACTAATATTTTCTCCAAAGATGAGTATTCAAGATGACTTGGTCACATCAAAAGGGTTAGAATCGAATTCTATAGAATCACATAGTCTAGAAAAGATGAACTATATATTTCCCCTCTCTTTAGATATTAACCAAAACCAAAATGGTTAGTACAAAATCATATAATCCCCAAAAAAGATAATCCTTTATAAAAAGAAATATTACTCTTAATCTCCAAAATTCAAAAAAAAGTACCCAAAGTTCAACAAAGACCATTCAATAAACAATTTTCCTTAAAATTATTCAATATAATCCAAACTAAGATTGAAAATAAAAACTCCAAAGAATTTTATCACTTAATCTTCTATGGAAAATCTTAACATTTATCTCTAAATTACATTGACTACTCTTAAAGTCCCATACTGAAAAGTAATTAATCTAATCACATAATCTCTTTGATAAGTTAATCATTTCCATAACTAACCGAAATATCTATAAGTACACAATAAAAATATATTTTCTTACAAAATAAAATTCAACCACTAATCCTCAAATGAAACTTTATAGAATTCTATTTTCTTTAGGCATATAATTTACCGAAAGAGAAAATGTATTCCAAAATTACCTTTATCACTTAATCACAAAATCATTTTCCTATAATAAGGATATCCATTTAATAAAACTTAAGTTTTAAAAATAAACTTATTATTGATACATAAAACCATTTAACTAAAAATAATAAGTCATGATAATTAGGGACTTCACGTTGGCCAGTGGTAGGCGATAAATCCCAATCACAGATTGGTTGTGGGTTTGATTCCCACATATTTGTCTGACGTTATGTGTTGTCACTCGGTCTACATGTTTTCCTTTTTCAAAAAATATATAATTTTATAACATTCAAAAAAATGAGATAAATTCTTCAAAAATAGTCATAACATATTTTAACAATAAATGGCATCTCATACCTCGCATTTTCATCCCAAAAAGTAATAACCTGTAATTTCCTCAAATTCAAGGATCATATAAATCCAAATGGTTATTTATAACTATATCCAAAATATAAAAGACAATTCTTCCTAAAATAGAATTTTCACATAACAAACTGCAGGTTTACACATACAATAGAGAAAAGTCTTCCAAAGTAACCCCAACAACAAATAGGATTAATAATTTTAAACATTTCATCACCTAGATATCTAACATAACTCTCGAATTTATAAATGTATACATATTAATCATCCATTATTCCCCATGTTCCCTTAACAATTTTCTTCAACTTATTCCATAATACTTATTTTTTACAATAAAAATCATGAATCCTATCCAATGATTCAATAATATCAAAACATCAACTAAGAAATAATCCATACCTTTCATAGGTCATTGCCCATTTTCTCATCCTCAATTGGAATTGAATTAGTCATTAGTAAACATATATTTTTAAGGTACTATTGATCCCATTCATAAACCTTCTTTGTTGTACATCTATTTGTGGAATGACCATGTACACCATATTGAAAAAATTCAATTGATCCCTCAGAGAGAACTTATTTCCTTTTCCTGGAGTCAACGGGATGTTTCATTTTTTCATGGAAGTTTATTGATTTATGACCTTATTTACCACATCTATAACATCTTTCCATCCCTTTGGATCATTTTCCAACATATCTCTTTCCACATCATTGACATAGAGGTTTTTTAATATACTTTCCTTTATGATTATTACCTAAACATTCATAGGGATTCATTTCTCGTATATATGACACCTTAGAAAAATCCCCAAGGTTCAAGTGTTGAATCATGACTCTATATTTTTATTTTAGAATAACCATAAGAGTTCTAATTTCAGCTTCCATTTCAATCGGTTTCTCATTCATAAAACCATCACAGTTTTCTTCACATCCATTTTTACTTTGGTTCCTGCTAGATCCATCCATTTACTAAAACCAAAAAGGTCAGTGTGAGTATATCAAAAAATCATCATATAATATCTTATAAGGAGGGTAAACACTAATATATACTTATTCATGTTATCTTAAACTCATTAAATATATCTAAAATAACAATGACCCTTTATAATATGCTAACTATAATGGTTATGTCATTTAAGCTAAAATAACACCCTAACCTCTAATGTTATCTAAACCAACATCTGATACCAACTATAAGGCCCCTGCCTTAAACATTACATAATCTTGAGTTATTTCAGGAATTCACATTGAGGATATTTTTAGGTTTATAGTTTTAGATAATTAGGTCATAACTATTAAATAACATCTCAAAAATTACAAATTATACACTTCTACTCAATCAAAAAATTTCACAATAATAAAACTCTTTAAACAAAACAAGAGTTATTTTCTTGATATAAATCTTCTTCAATCATTTTTTATCTTACCCTTCCTTATACAATGTGGAAAACATTTAAAAAACCTAGGATGAGCCTAAAAAGCTCAGTAAGGTTTATAAAATAAGGAAAGAAAACATTAGTCCATAAATACATACAAATCAATGAAATCATACTACATAATTATAAAACATAAGCTCTTTAACATACCTCATTAAATCCTAAGATTTATGAATAACACATAGAAATAATAAATCATAAAGGTAACTTGTGGAATCCATATCATACTTAAATTGTATCTTTAATAGCTACATAGGGAGTTATATTTGGAATACCCATCCTAGTATATTACCTAAATCTATTAGAAGAAACATTAATATTTACCTCTGTCAAATTACCCAATTCATTGGAGAGATATCTCGGGCTCACCCACCCTAGGTTTATCATGGAACCACCCGTATTTGGTCTATCATGTAACCACCCATGAAATTTCTAAGTACCATTACCTTATCATAACACATAAAATATTTAAATTATCAATATTTTACTTATCAATCACAAGAAATAAATTCAAGATATTGAAATATTCAATCCATTTGCAAAACCATTTTAAAAATTTAATAAAGAGATTTTTAAATCAAAGTATATCATACCACTTTGAAACATTTAAAGGAATTAACATATTAGAACATTAATTTCCATATTAATAAATATTTAAACCCATTTTGAAAGCATTTACATTAATGATAATTATTTATAATATTAAATCTTTAAAACATTTAAAATAATTTTTTAGTTAAAGATTCCTTTACCACTTGAGAAAATACTTGAATAAAAATAATTAAATAATAAAAATAAATAAAACCTATAATATCATTACAATAATGAGATTCATGATATAATATGTCATTTGGTAGTATATACACCATATATTATAATAAATATGCACAATATCATGATATGCCTCAACTAAAGGATATTGGTATGTAGTCCGTTACAAAGATTGTATTATTAGATTAAGGATAAATCAATGAAATAATTATGTGTGAAAAATATAAATACACCCAATATAAGTGGAAATTAAGTGTAAAATAATCATAGGTCATTCACACATATTCTTGAAAAAAATAAAACCAATGACCTGGATATTTAACACAATGAAATGAGATTGAGTTAGGATTTCCCTTACAAAGTTTCTACACATGATGTAAGAATTTATCAATTGGGTGATTATGTGTTTCAAAAGTATATCTAGAAAAAAGAAGTGTAAATTAAAACATAAATAATTAAATTGTGATTCCACGCATAATATTTTCATAATATAATCAATGAATTATGTGTAAAACTCAATGAGTGGAAATTGAGTTTAGAAATTCCCTTACACAAATTTGGCAGCCTAATGACGTCACTTAAAAATTCAGAAAATGCGTTGATGAGAGAAAAAAGGGTATATCATCATATGAACATAAAATTTATAGACATATAAGAACATTTCCCAACATAATTAAATTTAAACTATAATACATAACATAAAAAGAAATCTTTGACTAAAAGAGGCGGGTGAAAGGTTCCCTTATCTTGAGTCTGACTCATCATGTATGTTCCTTGTTCATCCTGAATAATAAATTTAAGTTAATTTCTACTTGATTCAGAACCATTTTCAAGTTTATTATTCCTTTTATATCACTTATTACCTTGATATAACAATCATATAATTATTCATGTTCATATCGGTTTTTTTTTCGATGTTCGGTACTTGAGTAAAAAATGAACTTGTTATAATTACAAATTGTCCATGTGGTCAAAATTCCATTATCTCCAGAATTGCATTAATGATTTAAATATAATATATATCCTGTATATATGTATTTATATCCAGTATATATGTATTTATAATAGTCCATAACATTTGGATATAATAAATTAAATACACCGTTAATGGAGATAGTAAGCCATATGTACGCATGAATGCTACTTTCATTTCTTTTTAATATTTAAAGGAATGATAACTAAATGGTACATAGGTATATTATAATTCAATTATAATATATATGTAATATATGTCACATAATTTCATTAATTCTATCCTTTATATGTTTCATGTATATCATGAACGAGTCATATCACTTTGAGGGGGTGGTAGTCCGCACTTCCTCAAATGAAATAATCATATTTACACATCATGAAAAGAATAAAGGTATGTTTGTAAATAAAAAGTAATTTATAATAGAGACAATATAAATATAATATATATCATTTATAAATACAGTTCCATAATAATTTCCACCATGAAAGGTGGTGGGGAAAAATTGAACAATCATCATTTCGTGAGGCAGCAGTTCACCGTACACAGAAACAGTATGTTTGTATCCATTAAATGGAGGTGTTTGTAAGTGTGGTTATAACAATTCTCATAAAAACATCTTATTATATTTAAGAGACTATTTTTGTTATAAAATAATGTAATAACGAGATTTTATGGGGTTGGAGAAGGAAAATAAATGAAAGAATCTTGAGAGAAAACATTACCTCAAATCGGGTAACTCCTTTTGATTTAAGCTAAAATTATTTCTTGAATTTTCTTATGCACAAGGTGGGTATTCTAGGAGAAATAGAGGAATTTTGGAAGATTATTTTTTTATATATTGAATGATACAAGGGGATTTAGAGGTTTTAGTAAGGGGTTAGAGGTGGTGTCCCTTTTATAAGAGGGAGGATGAGTACTTTAGGAATGTCTTGAAGGGTTATTTTATTATAAACTGAATTTCGATTTCAAAAGGTCCAAAACTCATTTAACTCAAATATAAGATTATTATTGTTATAAATACTCTTAATAAATAGGTTTTAGATATTTTTTGGTTTCAAATTTGACCTTATTATTTAGCTTTAACCCTTAGTTAACTAATTTAACTCTTACCATGTCTTCTTGTATATTCATACTATATGGTTAATATAGTTATCATAAAATTCCAATAGAACCTAAAGTGGTTCATTAATGAAATTTTAAACATTATATAATTACTTTGTATTAATCTTAGATTTTTAGGACTATTATATCATTTAATAAAATAGTATTTGTTTTAAAAACTTTTTTATGTCAACTGTTATACTATTCATATCATGACTTTTTAAAAGTCCACAAAAACATTATTATTTAAAAAAAAGTTCATTAATTCAAATATCACAAGTCATAATCATCCCTAAAATTATTTTAAGGCATAAAAAGTTTCAAAATAATTTTTTTTAATATTTATAATCTCATTTATTTAAATCTTTCATTAATAAGGTAGTCCCTACAACATCATTATGTCATAAATATATTTATTTATTTGATGTCTTAAAATTATAAATAAAATACCATGATGTAGAAAATATTTTTATCTGCATAATTAATATTTATATTTGAATAGATCACTTATATAACCCCATATAAAAATTGGTTTATAAAAATATATATGTTTATGTTATATTTTCCTTAACATTAAATTAAAAGTAATTAAATGTCATTTTCACACACAAGTGGATCCATGGGGTCCCAAAATAGACCAAAGGATTCCCAGGGTAGGAAATGTATCATAAAATAGTATTAGGACATGTGTTAGGGTAATTTAATATTATTATAATATTTTTTTTCACCCTTATTTACCATATTTACCCTTTAACTGTGGTAAATAAAATAATTACTGATGTTACTCTTAATAATATCTAAAAATAAAAGGTACTTATTTACACAATTTGGACCTCCTGATTCCAAATATGGAATATATTTTTTCAAATTCAAAACACAGAAGTTTCAGTAATCAAATTAAAATTAATTATCGTCGTCGAAACTAAAGAGCAGGTTTTTAAGAAGTAAAAACTATCAAAATATTGACATGTGTTTATGTCCAATTTAAAAGTGAAATTAATTCCAATGAACATAATTGTATTAAATGATAAAAATATAATCCAATTATAGTTTAAAAATATTTAAAATAATAATCTAACTATATAAATAAGTTGTATTTAAAGGCAGTTTTGAATTGAAATGCAGTATTTTTTACTATTCATACAAAATATGAATTTTATCAGAAAAAATCCAAAATTTCATCCAATGTAAATTTTGATGTCCCTATTCTAAATAATAAATATATTTTTTCAAATTGGACATATAAAAGTGACAAAAACTATATTTAAAAAGTTTTTTCCATCAAAAGGAAGTAAAACAACCTTTTAAAAATATTAGAGTATTTCATGCTTAAAATCGGATTCATTCTAATTTGAAGCCTATAATATTAATTGGATAAATGTAAAAATATTTAATAAATAAGTAAAATTGTAATATAGTTAGTTATATTCATTCGCGGCAATAAAACGGCTATGTGTTAACTACCATTTAAAATAATAATATTATTATATTATTTTTCGGTATAACTCAATGTTGTGTGCTACGTAATATTTCAAAGAAAACTATTGTTGTGTTCTAAGTACACTATTATAAAAAGTTTCCTCTTTTACATAAAATTAATATCTTATTCATAAATATTAATATAATTAAAAAATTATTATTCTATAAATACATGTGTCGTTGCACCAGGTTCATCATATGGTCTAAAAATAAGTTGATCTTTCCAAGAGTGGATAGGGTCGTTACTATAGGCTGGAGTGTAGTTATTTAAATATTATAACTATATTTCAACATCCTAGGACCATATCTCGAAAAATTTGAATTCTTATAGGGTTGGTAATAATATCAAAATTAGGGGAGAAAGATCTAGAGTGCTCAAACATCATATAGTCATTCCCTTTCTCGCTAAGTGAAATCTCTTGTGTAACATAGTAAATTGTAGTATCATTAGTACTGATTCTTGATAAATAATAGGGTTTTTTCTTTCCTATATATGGTTATTATCCAAGATTATTTTTAAAGATATTTTTTTTAAAGTGTGTTAAATATAAGTTTCAACTCCTCAACTATTTTGTTTGAAAAATAATGATAAAAATATTGATCAACATGAGGTTTACTGGTTATATTGAAACCCATTCCTTTTATGAATTTTGATACATGATTTTTATCATAAATATTCATTAAATAAAAAACAATGATCAAATGGTCTAGTGAATTTGGAAGACTAGGTACATAAAACGTCAACATGAAAATAGAAATTAATTATTTCAATCTCCATAATGAGATCCCAAGTTCATTTAATATTATAAAAATATATTGAATAATCTATAGAATACATAGACAAAATTGGGTGATATAAAAAACCCAGTAAGGGAATAAACATGATGAGAAATCAAAACATGTGAGCTAAAGGTATAACATTATATCATAAAATAGAAGGCTCCTGAGTAATCACATATGATCATAACATAAAGAACATGGTATCATAATATCATGGTAACATAGGAAATCTGGAAGAATTACAAGACTTGACATAAACATAAGTTAAGGATAATTTCCAAGTCAACATCACATGGTGGATAGTGTCCCATAGTGGATTAGGTTTACTCCCAAATCCCATATATAGTCTCTCAAGAGAAAACAAATATCCAATGCATTGGAGTGATATCTGGGTGCACTCATAATAACATGTTCCTGATTATGTGTACCAAAAAATTAAATCAATTATAAGGAATAATTATAAAAAATTTGCACGTAATGAAATGGGTTTCATAATCTTTCTTCATATCATAATCAAAGGAAATTTCATAAAGAAGTCATTTGAGAAATTATCATAATGCATATATTACCTCTTAAAAAAAGGTAGAATAATATAGGTATATATGTGAGATAAATATATACATAATTTATAATCATTCCATAACATTAAAGATATAGAGAAGGTGAGTTAAGGAGAAAAGGGCCATAACCTAAAGAAAAAGGGTGGTTCAGAGGGATA
Source organism: Viscum album (assembly GCA_963277665.1). NCBI lineage: Eukaryota > Viridiplantae > Streptophyta > Magnoliopsida > Santalales > Viscaceae > Viscum > Viscum album. Next base: position 529,622,318 of record OY728159.1, on the reverse strand, counting down.
CCTTTACTTGAGTCTAACTCAACCCATACATTATTTATCATTCTAAAGAAAAAAATTATGATAATTATTTAATTTGTTAATATACTTTTTTAAGTTTATTATCCTTTTTATTTTTTTCATTACCATGTTATATAGAAATACTTAAGTTCTCATCAGACATTTTTATGATGTTCAACTCATATATCCAAAATTACTTTGGTGGGTTGGATAAGGTAAATGAGATCATTAATCCTTCATCTCTAGAATAATAATAATGAAATAAATATCATTTCTATATATTAATAATAAATTAAAAAACAACCATAAATTATGGTTCTCAAAACCGATCAATGTTACGATGATGGAGATGGTAGGTCGTTTGTACGCATGAGTAACGTTTCCATTTTTCAAAAATCGTTATGGAAATAAGGTAAGTATTATTTTATATTTAAAATATAATAATTATATTATAAATATTATATTATTTCTTTAAATTAACTTATATATAGTAGTAATTTTATGTGGTTTTGAAAATGAATTACAACGTTTCATGGGGGAGGTAATCCACACGTACGCACGAATGATGTTATCATTTTTTAATTAATGAAAAGGTAAGAAATTGGATGAAATATTATCTTTAATAAATGATAAATATGTAAATAATATAATATATATATATATATAATTAATCATTATAACCATTCATGAGTAGTGGTGTTGGAAAATTAATTACATCGGATCGTGAGGTGCCAGTTCTTCGTACACACAAATGACGGTTTTGTTTCACATTTTATGGAAGAGGAGGTGGATATAGGTTACTAAAATAACATAATAACATCTAAGTATATTTAATATAAATATGTTATTATCTCATCATTTTTTATAATATTTTAAGTAGGTATAAGAAGAAATAAAATTAAAACATTCAGTTAAGATCTATACATCTCCTTTGGAAAACCTCATTGGACTGTCACCTTAAGCACTCTAAGGTTGCCATTATATCAAGAATAAGACATATATAATATGATTAGGGATTTTAATAGTGGATTTTTTCAGGTATTTTATAACCTTAAAGGATTTTTAATTGTGAATAAAATAGGATAGAAGGTTCCCTTTTATAAGTGAGGGGAGGGGAGCTCTTAGAATTAATTAGAATATTAAAACCATAGAAATTAATTTTCATTGTAAAAAGGATCCAAACTAATATATCATGAATATAGGATGATTATGAGAAAAATTAATGTCATTAAATAAAATTTTTACACGTTTAGATTTGGTTTTTTCCCTAATCTCTTTATTTTAACCCATGTTAACCCTTTTTAAAAATTACCATTATAACAAAGTTTTAAGAATTTAAGGGTCAATATAGTTACTATAAATGGATAATTGTCTCATAAATGGACCATATTTTATATATTTAAACATATAACAATAAATTTTAGAAATATATTATTTTCAGTAACTTTAAATCATTTAATTAAATATTATTTATTATAAAATAACATTAATGTCATTTTTGGAACAATTCATTTTTTAAATTTGAGAACAACATAAAAAATACTAAAATTAATATATAATACATTAAACACTCTCTAACTTGTGGTTTTTGTCTAAAATTTTTTTGGGATATAATAATTCATTCAAATTATATTAATTTAAACATTTTTAAAATTATTTATTTTATTTTTCTATTAATTGAATAAATATTATGTCAATGTTACCTAACTTTTTAAGTAATTATTTCAACCATAAAAAATATAAAATAAAATATAATGATAAAAAATAATTTATATTTAAAATATTATTTAAAATTTAAACATTGCTTTTCTTTATACCGGCCACAAAATATTATAGAAATTAAAATAATGAACGTGACATTTTTGACTTTATCTTTTACTTAAATATTATAAAGGTAAAAATATAGTCTAAATGGTAGAACAAGTTCATATGTTTTAAACTTTTATGAACATGGTTAATCGCTACTCATAAAATAGGACAAATAAAAAATTATGGTCATTTTCTAGTCCTTGTCATATTATTTTTAACCTTAATTGCCCAATTTACCCTTACCATGGTGATAATTATTTATGACGGTTACTTTTCATAGTGGCCAAAAATAAAAGGAAACTATTTAAAAAATTTGGACCACAGGATTCCAAATATTGAAAAAATCAAGATTTAATTTCTATAAGTGAAAGAAACTCATTTAAGAATAAAACACAAAAGGCAACAAAAACAGTTTTTCAGAAAATTCATTTTTAAGTATAAAAAATTATTTACACCAAATTCAAGTATAAAATTCATTAAAAAGACTATAATTATATTTTTTTAATAAAAAAGTAACCAATTTTATTTTAAATTTAATCCAAAATATAATTTTACATTTTAAATACTTTAAAATAAAATATATTTTAAAAAATGTTATTTGTCACTATCCCTTGAAAAATCAAAAATTTTAGAAAAATATAAAAATTTCACCATAATATAATTTTGATATTATGATATAAAAAATTATATCATTTTTATCAAATAAAATTTCTAAATTTTTCATAAGTAAATTATAATATTTACTTACAAAAATAAATAAATACTATTTTAGAATAAAACATATTTTTGAAGAATAAAATGACTCTTCTAAAAAAACTAAGTGATTATTTACTAATAATTTATAAATACATTTATATTTACTTTGAAATTGATATTTATTTCATAAATTAGTTAATCCTATTCATTCCCACCAATTTAACATCTTGTTTATTATGGTCATATTTAAGTAATAATATTTTATGATTTGGTTAGACTTGGTGTTGTGTGTCATATACGCTATTGAACATAATCATAATTTAAAAATATTGGCATTTTACATTCTTCCCTCATTTAATAAATAGTGTTCTTACAATTTTGTATTACATTCTAAGGTGACAATAGGTTAGGGTACTTTTTCTTCATGGATTCCTTTGATTACCATATTTTCTATTTGTTTTTATGTTTCTATCATAGTACTATGACTAGGTGAGTTGTCTTTTTGTGTAGAAATGTATCTCTAAAGTCCAATATATTCATTGGATTATTCTCATAAGAGACCATTTTCTAGTTGTACCACCTCTAAATTCGGTACATGTGAGGGATCTAGTATGTACTTACTTAACATGGATACATAGAATACATTGTGTACTTGAGAAATACTTGGTGGAATTGCTATCTAATAAGCCACAACTCAATTATAATGAAGGATATCAAAAGGTCTAATGATACTCGGACTTATCTAACCCTTATTTAAATATCTCATAACTCTCTTCCATAGATATATTTGGAGAAACACTTTATATTTGACATAAAACTCCAAGCCTCGTCATAGATTATCAACAAAGCTCTTCTTTTGACTCTCTGTATAAATAATGTGATGTTGAGTGTTCTAGACCTTTTCTACCTTTTCCTCAATCATTTCAGGTTACAATAGCTTTTGTTTTCCAACTTCATCCTAACATGAAATTAATCTATATATATTACCATAAAGGTCTTCATAAGGGTCCATTTGTATGCTTGATTAAAAGATACTATTATACAAGAATTAAACTAACGGAAGATGTTTTTCCCATCCTCCTTTGAAGTTCATCAATAATTCTCCACATGTCTTTCAGTGTCTAGATATTCCACTCAGATTGGTCATCAGTTTGGGGATGATAATTCATAAAAAAAAATTATCTTTATATTTAGATCATATGGGAAACTATTCTAGAACATGGAGGTAAATATAAAATATCATTAATAAATAATCGATAGTGGTGTTCCATTCATCTGTACTAATTATTTAATGTATATCCTAGTAAGCTGGTCAAGTGATAAGTCTTCTCAAATTGCAATGAAGTGAGTAGTCTTTATAAGGATATCTAGCACAACCCATATATAATTATTTCCTATTGATGTATTTGGAAGACCTAGGATAAAGTCTATAGTAATGATTTACCATTTCCATGTAGTTATAGTTAGTGGTTTCATCATCACCTTAGAATTTTGTCTTTCAACCTTCACTTTCTAACATACTAGACACATTGATATATATTATGATATATTTTTTTTTATATTGTCCCACCAATAGTGCTCTTGAAGATCTTAGTATATCTTCATGATCTATGGGTTGATGGAGGAGGTCAATCTATGTTAATAATTCAAAAAATACTTTATATATGGGTTTGATGGTACACATATTTGTGACCTAAATATTACAAAACCTTCTTCGTCAATTTAGAATGCCAAGGATTTCCCATTTCTTATAGTTTCCAACTTCTTATAAATTTCCACATAATTTCTTGGAGATTATTTTATCTTCTATAGAAGTGATGGTTGAGAAATAATTAAATAAAATAATAATGAATCTCTATCCTTTATGATTCCCATATTTATCCTTTAAAACTCTAGGAATATTGGATACGTTTATATTCTCATAAGTGATAAAGTGTATGGATCCTTTCTACATAAATAATCTACCACTTTGTTTACTTTCCAAAGATGGTAATAGACTGATTTGTTATATTACTTTATTAGGTCTAACTATCTTCACAGATTTATATTAATATTATTCTATGTGAATATATTTTTGTGGCTCTTTGATCTATATATATTTCACACATCTCTCCATTGAGATAATGTAACCATATTTTCAATGAAATGATCACTACATCAAACTCCAGATCATGTGTTGGATATTTATTCTCAATAATATTCAATTGTATTAATTAATATGATATCACATTATCATTTTTCATTACTACATAACCCAAAACTTTTATTGGAGCATAATATATACTATGAAATGTTCCCCACTTTAAAGAAGTGTGAGGACTGGTGAAATGATAAGCCTCATTTTCCATTCCTTAAATATATTTTTTCATTCACTAGGCCAGGAAAACATTACTCCCATATAAATTAACTTGGTTATATGATTTTAAAATCCTGAGATGATTCTCAAAAAAATGGTAATACCCAACTTTTCTAAGGAAAATATGGATCTCTGTTATAGATGCTAGTCTAGGATATTCATCAATTGCTTTTATTTTAGAAGGGTCTATAGATATCAAATTTTTAGTTATAATATACCTCATAAATGATAATTTCTTCTTCCATAACTCACATTTACTATAACTTCTATATAGATTCTCTATTTATAAACTCTTTAGCATAATATTCAAATTCTTCTCATGCTCCTCCTTTATTTTATAGTATATTATAATATCATCTATAAATACTACCAAAATTTTGATAAGGTAACATCTAAAGACACTATTAATTAATTTTATAATTATTTCTAGAGAATTAGTGAGTCTTAATGGAATTTTAATGATCCCATAGTGTCCATACCTTGTTTAAATTGTAGTTTTTGAAATATCTTCCTTTTTCACCCTTAATTTTTGATATCCCAACCGAAGTTCCACCATATAAAACATTGGTACCCATATAGTTTATTAAAAAAGTAATATTTCCATGGAATGGGACACTTTTTCTTTATCTTGGTTCTTTTTGAGTTCACGATAATCAATACAGAGGTGCATTAACCTATCTTTCTTCTTGACAAAGAGGACTGGTGCACCCCACAGGAAATCACTTAGATGTATAAAACCATGTTCTATATTATATTGTATATTTTTCATTTCTTACAACTCAATAGTGTCCATTCTTTATAGATCCTTGGATATGGGTAGATATCCAGGTATAGGTTTGAATGAGAACTCAACCTCTCAGTCAGGTAAAAGACTAGGAAACTCTTCAAGGAATACATCAGTATAATCCCTCAAAATGGGCATGTCTTCAACCATTATTCTCTACTTTGACTTAATAATTTGAGAAAGATATGATTACTCATAAGGTAATAATACCCACACTTGATATGAAAATTCTAAAATAGATTCATCCTCATCATTACACTAGTTTATAATCATAGAGTGACTTAGGTTGTGAAGAGTGATCTCCATCTCCCAAAAGATGATACTCGATTTATATAAGGATAACCAATCCATTCCCAATATAGCATCAACCTTCACTAAATAAATTAAAATGATTTTTTCTAGAAGATTTAGTCCATAATCATTTACTATAGAGGTGTTATATACTTGGCATAAAATAATTTCTCTATTTTATATTCTCACATATAACTCTAATTGCATGTTTCGATGTAGGGTTTGTATAGTTCTACTAAAAATTAAAGATATAAAAAATGAATAGAACCATAATCAAAGATAAAATTCACTATTCTTGAATGAATAGCTAGTGTACTTGTCACCACATTGTATTCGGAATCCACCTCTATAGAAGGAATAACATATGTCCTTCCATTATCTCTAGGACATAGAGGTTGTTTTTATTTTTTATCTCTAAAAACTCTTTTCTTATGGAATTTTCTTACATAATGTTCATTTTACTTTCAGTTGAAACTCGTTAATTTATGATGAGTGTTTATATTAACCTTATTTTCCTCCATCATTATTTCCCCTAAAGATGAGTTTATATCCCTAGTTAGGAACGGTTGATTGCAAGGGGTTGAATACTGTTCAATCACTAATGTCAGGTATAGGGTCTGTGAATGGTCTCAAACAGGTTTTGTTCATGGAGTCAAAAACACCCAATGGATCTCATATCCATGATTCATGGATCTAATTTCCAAAGGTAGGCTCTCACAGGGTAACTTGGCCAAAGATACTTGGTAACTCACATTGGTCAAGAGGATGGGAAGTTGGGATCATCACACACTCTTGGGGGGGGGATATTTCTTATTTTGGGAATCTCTTATAGATTTTAGATATATTCTTGAGTCCTTGGTTCATTCCCAAATATGTATATTGTGAATTACACTGAGGTAATGATCCATTATGATTAGGCATAGGTTTGGAATCATCTATATGTATCTAAGGCTCTCCATCAATTGTGGGATCTCTATGTATTTGAGGTTATCCATAAATTTTACTCTTTCATGGATAGATTAGGGATCCTTTGGTCATTTACTAGGATGAAACTAGTTTTAAGTCACATGATTGGGTGCTCTGGAGTTTATCATCATCCAGGGGGATGGGAGTTGTATTGATTTTGGGATCAATCCCATGAAATGGGCTTCCCATGTATCCTTGTAAGAGCAATGAGAATCTATATAGTTCGGTTCCACTTAAATAGACACATCACCTTTTAAGTTCTTGTGATAAGGACCCAACCATTCATTTTAACATCATGTAGAAAGTACATCCAAGCAAAGGGTTCTTGGTCAAGGATGGTGTGGGACTCATGTCAAGGTGACTCGAGGGTCCCCGGAAGTGATGTAGTCTCCTAGGTGAATATAACCATTCCGGGGATATGGAAATAATAATTTAGGGTGGATTTCGGTGTTGGGTTTGGACCTTAGTAAGGATTCCTATGTATCTTAGTTGGGAATCAAATCCCATATAGTTAATTTGGAATGGGACTTACACCATAAAGGGGGACCACGTAAATGGGGGCATGATTGGATCTTAAGCATAGAATAATCCCATATGGGGGGACAAGGTTTGAGACTACGCATGAAAGTTTCTAATGTGGATGGAAATTGGGACCCATATATATAGAGAAGTCCCATTTGGTGCTTCTTTATTGGGAATGTGACCCTTTAAAGGTTGATGTATGGATTTGGGAATAATACTAGGTATGAAGCCCATGTTATTTTTGGGATCATATGGATTTCATAATCTCCAATAAACTATAATCCCATATGAGTCATGCTCGGTGTGAGAAACAATTGGAAGTAGTAGATCTGAGGATCACACGATCTCACCTTATCCACTGATGGATAGTGCTAGAACCCAAAGGGGGGGAGGGGGGATTTGAGTGCACCCATTTCTTCTATTGTTTTCATATTTAGGATAGTCAAATCTGGTGATCTATCTGGATATATCTTGGGAAGAGGCAAAGAGGACAATGAAGTTCCGCCTCCTGTAATAACAGCTAGGGGATTACCTCATAAGTAGTTGCCTAAAATTGGTTTTGGGAAAGAGATGGATGTTCAGAACTAGTCCTCGTTAAATGGAAATTCCAATGGTTCCTCTCAATCCCTATAATAGGGAGATTCACATGAGTTCCCCATTGTTGGAACCCTTGTTACCATGGAAATGTACACCTCAAGTCATTCCTAGTGTTCTCTATGTTCTTGGGGATGCCCTTGAGACTCTACTTACCATGGGTATTTAAACATGAAAGGAAACACTGATATTCTTGATGATATTATCATATATGTTAGGTGTATTTGGAAGGGACCTTAGCCTTATGATGGTATACTGGTTTACGGAGGGGCTGATATGGGGACTAATAATACGACAGAAGAGACTAGTGGGAGCCAGAGAATAGAACAGCCTAGGATATCTCATTTGGTGTAGCATCCTCTTACATGGGATGGGTTTCCGTCCACATAGCATGTTTCTATGAGGTTGAGGGGACCGTCTTCATAGAATTGTGCTATGTGGACCTGGTTTTTCCTTGTGTAGCATTTTTCATCGTAAGACCAAGTTCTGCCCACGTAGTGTTTTGTTTCACAGTGCTAGGTTTCGCTCGCATAGTGTTTTGCTATGTTAGGTTGAGTTCCTCCCATATAGAATTTTTCTATGTAGGGAAGGGTTCCTCCAACATATCGTTTTTCTATATGGTATGCCAATTTCAAAATGGTCCATCAGTTTTCACCTTGTGGGATTATGTTCATATGGGTACTTTGGGTTCACAGACCACTAAATGACTTATTATTTCCTACTTAATGATATGTGGTGAGTTTTATATATGGGGAATCATTGAATCTATCTAGTTTTAATATTGAATTACTTCATCTATCATCAGTTCTTAAATCTAGGTGTGGTTCTCTTTTTAGGTCCCCCTCTAGTTCAATTTATATAAGAGTGGAGGAATTGGATTCCAACGTGGTCAGTCGTTCATAGTGGGTCACAAGCCTTGTTTTTCAGAATCCTGTGGAGGATACCCAGCTCACGAATGACTTAGATAGACGAGATATCATTAATGAATGGTTTCATCACTTATGGGGGTGGAGATCTCTTCCTCAATACTGCAAAAGACTTTTTTCATTTTTGAGGAGCAGATAGTACCATCTCATCCCACGAACTAGTTAGTTCACGACGAATATTCATTCGCAGAGGATTAAATCACCACATCATTATGTGAACTATTTTAAGTTGTGGTAGATCTTCATTTTGGGGGGAATAAATCACCTCCTCCCTCTCATAAATGAATTTGGTGGGCGGTAATGCCTCCATCTCCATCCCATGAAATATTTTTGTTGGTGGGTGCCTCAAAGAGTCACGGATCGCCATGTGGATCGACATTCCACAAAGTGATTTGTGCATCACAGTTGTGCCACTTTTAACATTTTATTCAATCTTCTTCCAGGTTTCTAACCAACCCTTTCCAAAATTTATTGAAATATATCAATCTTTTTTGTAGATATTTTAGGACCCAACAAATTCCCCCCATCAGAATGGGTTTCAATCAAGATGAAGAGGAGGGTATTCTAATTTAAAAATTGGTCATGTTTTAAACTATTTTGTGGTATGAAAGTGGACCCATAGGAGGGTAAAATTACTATATATAGGGGATATGTAAATTTCATTTACCTATTATCTCAGAAAACATGGTGCTCCGCAAACTCTCTTGATCATTTCTTATTCCACGAACCACCTCCTTTCCAAATGCCCTCTTCTATGAACTAAGTTTCATCACCTAAGAATAGAAAACCTTAGCTATAAATGGTATGTCTTAAGTGAGAACTAAAAAAACATAACTATGGACTATAACATTCAATCTTCTATATAGCGGGTAGATGCATTTTAGAAATATTGTCCTGTGAGTTTTCGTTTTGATGGCTAATGATTTTCGGGCTAGTGTATTCATGGACTGATGGTTTACAGGCTGATGGTCTTTGCAAACTAAGAGTTCATAGTACTAATAGTATTAAAAAACTAATAGTTTCCAGTACTGATTTCATTCACCTATTTTTTAGAAAACTAATTCCTTTTCTTTGTAATTTTGATGTAAAAAAAAGGATGGACCCTCCACAAGCTACTTCTACTGTCTTTGTTACCCTTTCGATAGCTGGAGAGAGGAGGAAGGATATGCTAGACACGGTTGACAAAAAAATATATGTCATACCACTTCATCAACTATTAGAAGGACTTCTTAGTGTTGTACAAATAGGATTTCTGGGCTCAGATAGGCTTCCCATTTATAGATTCACCATACCATCTGATGTGACAATTCCATCATCACATTTGGAAAACCATTTTTTAGCCTAGATACTTGAAAATAATGATATCCCTTAGTCCAAAATCTCATAAAAGGGTATATTTATGTGGAAAATCTACATCGATGGGTCCCTTTTGAATTACACCCCTCATTTACTTTAGGAAACTCTGAGGCCACCAAATGATAAAGTTTATTGTTTCCATAAAATTGTGTGAAAGGAAATAGAGAATGTAAAATAGGTATGGCTGTCAAAATGGGACCTTATCTATAGGGGATCATTCATCTTGGACTCGGGGAGGCCTTTTTGGGTTCGGGGAGCATGGAGGAATTCAAAGTTGAGCTGCAGGTCATGGGTATATACGAGGAAGTCTGGGTATCCCAAAATTATTATCATCAAAACCAATAACTCATCTAAAAACTTTTTAGTAAGTGGAACTTGGACACCAACACTTCCACTTGGAATATGGGGAATTCAACATTAGTATTTGGGATGTTCAGTTGATTTTGGGGGTCCCCATTGTCAGTGACATGTATGAAGAACTTCTTCTACTCTCCTCAACCTAAGATGACATGGAGAGGAATACACCTCTTGTAAAGAAACTTATTACCAAGGAGAAGGATCTTTTGAATGATGACCCTCTTCCAATGAAATATGTTAAATTTTAGATTGGATTCATTATTTACCTGAGATAATTGGTCAAGATACAAGCACATGAAGACCAATATCTTGACCGACCATTGAAACATGATAGAATATGGGTGCTTACTAGCCCATTTTGTAAGAGTCTATGTTCAACAATTGGGAATGGGAGATTATCCCAAATGATGATCAGTTATTCCAATTTTCAGCCTTCCTAACCATTTTTCTGAGTAGTTTCCTTTTACCAGTGTTTGATACTTGTACTAGAGTCAGATTTATAACTTTTATCAAAGAGGCTTAACAGTATGTTGATAGATGTAATAACCTTTCTATCCCAGTATTGGAGAAAATCTATCATATTTTGGGATGGATTATTGAGAGGAATAGACCACACTGGTTGTTTGTTCCTTTCAAAATTATCTCGGGTTGGGTAGTAGCTTATATGGGAGGTTACACATTCATCAACCCTTAGTTGATTCTAGTTGCTACCATCTGGTCATACCTTCAAAGCATAAGTGGGGTCATGCCATTGGATTGTAAAGAGCAGTAAATCAGTGGTCGACTCAACTATCATGACTGTTTCACTTATGATCCTTACTCTTCCCCATCTCATACTTGGGTAAATGATGAATCAGATGATTTTTTCTGGAAAGGCTATATTTTCTCCCTAATAGAAGGCATCTTGGACTAATGGATTGATAGAGAACATATCTGTGAGGGATATGCACTCTATATATTTTTATTCCAATTCAACTATATCCAGATGAGGTTTCCTTCCACCCTCAACAACATATTATATGAGAAACATTTAATAATATCATGGAAGTTTTAACTGATTTTTACTCAAGAAGACACCCAATGTTAGATTTGGATCCCATATCTCGTGGGTTTCAAGCCCACCCTCACAAGATCCTATACCAACATTTGGATCCAATAATACCCAGACGGTCAACTAGCAAACCCAGTTCCTCTTATTGGGTCCCATAAAACTCCTGAGGCCAAAGGGAAACAAAAGAAAGTATTTGGGAATTCTAGGACCAAAAAATAGCCACGTAAATCCCTTATTTTCGAACCCCCGTGAATTTTTTTGAAATCTTGGGGTTCGAACTCCAATCTCGGCATCACTACTATTGATGGTCAAGTGTTCGTCCCTTCTAACTCTGCCTTTCCAGTGGACTGGATGTAATGGGATTATTTGAGGGGTTCTCAGTCATCTCACACTTTATGCCAATTTATTCAAGATTATGAGGTTTCATTAACTGAGTATGGTTACATGTCAGTGCCTACTGACATTTCTTATGTTGATAATATTGAGAAGGTGAATTACTACCTCCAATATATTTATATATCAGTAAATTACCATCATTTTCCTCATAAATATTATTTTCAAGTGATTACCATGATGAGGTCGGAGGTTAATGAGGATGAGGATGATGATGGACATGCCCCCTGGGGTGATGATGAAGTCAACCCTCCTGCTATAACTATTTTGGGATAAATACCATCCTCCAATCTAGGGTGCCACAAGCATCCATCCCCATAGGGTCATAGGGTAGTGAAGGTTCCCTAAAAAAATTATGGTTAATTAAACCCACCTCACACTAAAAAAAAAGTGCTTCTTAGTGGTGGTTTATTATTGGAGGTTCTAGAAACCACCACAAATTAAATTTTTTAAAAATAAATATAATATAGAAGTGGTTTTATAAAACCACTGCTATATTTTTATTGTTTTAACAATTAGTTGTGGTTTTAATTAAAATGCTACAAAATGTTTTAAAAATTATAATTCCTCCCCATATCATGCTCCCTCTATGTGAACCTGACCCATTTCCACCCCCTTACTCCCCAACCACCTTCTCTCCATTCCCCGACGATGACCTCGACCCCTCTGACCTACATCCTACCTTCTCAACGGAGACCCTGACCCCTGCGACACCCCATTCTGAACCCAACCCCCCCCCCCCAACCTCCCTCTCCCCAACGGTAATGCAGACCCCCCCTCATCCTCAGGGACAACATAGACCCCCCCCCAAGGTTTCATCCTTATATATTAATTAATAATTTTTTTAAATAAATATATATCTTACATTTGATTATACAGTTTCTAATTCTAATTTGATAATCGATGATTTATGATTTATTTATTATAGTTTGATACTAATTTCATTATTTCCTAATCTCTCTATATATTTTTTTCATGAGTAATGAAGTACATATGGTTATATTCAAGGAATTTTTATTGAAGTTATATGTTTTTACTTCATGATTTATTTATTATGTAATCACTCTATATTTTAATTATTTATGAATAAATTTCAAATTAATATAATTTTTTGTAATCGCTCTATAGTTGATTTTTGGATTATGAGTTTTTTCCATGAGATAGTAAAAAATCAATATATTGAGTAGAAAAATGATTCATATGTAAAATAGATGAGGATATCCAACAATTTAATCATACTTCACATTATTTATATGATACTATAAGATGAAAATAATCCACTTAGGAAACTAATGACTTTCAATAAATTATCATCATGACTGTTTGATGAGAATTATGTTTAATAAGGAATAGATTCTTCAAAAAAATCATTAATCCTTTTTGAAATGTCTTATGATTTCCTTCTATATTTTATTATCCCCTCCCAAATGAAAAAAATTTACCATTTATATCCTTCAATATCCCCTTAGATAATATTTTTGGTCCCTTGAGGTGGTTTGTGTTGTGTGTTGTATAGTTATAACTATTTATACTTATCAATCCCAAATTTCATAGTTTAAAATAAACATGTAATTCCATAATTGATATTTAATTATACATGAAATATCATAATGTAACAAGATTAAGTGCTTACATAAACACTGTATACTTCCATTAGATATTGAAATGAGTTAAAATTTGAAAATTATAAGATGAAAATTAATCCCTAAGCATATTGCGGATTGATTATTTTACAATTTGAGATATTTTCTTATTTTATTAAACCATGTCTAGTAAAAAGGGAATATATTTATAATTTGATAATGTCATCACTTTACATTGAGGTAAAAATATTTTTAAGTAATATAAATATTCAAAATACCATAATTATAACATTGATTAATTATACAATACTTTCTTGTTACTTTCATTTGAACCATTAATAAATAAATATTTGAATTTCTGTAACTATATATCTTATAATTTAAATCATTTCTTCTTTACTTGTTTTATTTTTCATTGATATGAAAAATTCATTTTTGAGTAAAAATTGGTTTTATTTTATGTTAATTTTTTTGGGATGAGACATAGGATGTTTTCATTATAGAGATAGGGTTTAAAAAGACACATGTTATTGGATTTCTTATTCTATAATTCCATGTATAGGAAAAAGGAAAAAAACACATGTTTCAGGAGGCTTTTTGTGGGTTCTTATAATTAGTTCAATGGGGAGCTTGCAATTCATGTATAAGTTTTTCACATACAAATTAAATTATAGTTGAATTATTTATGTTTAATGCCAAGAAGATATTTTTATATTCTTTTGAAATCGATGACCATCATTAATTCTTGATATGTTTCTTTAAAGGAATTAATTTGAATACCCTTACATACATACTACTATACGGTTTCATGTTTTTCCTAACTTTGAAAATGCATAGATATACTCAGTATGGATTTTTCACTAACTCATCTCATAGTTTCATTCCATGTTTACTATTTATTATTTTAATCTCATGGTTTCATTCCATGTTTACTATTTATTATTTTAATTTTTTTAATTCATAATCAAAACATATATTAAAAAAATAAAAAAAAAATCTAATCTCGGGTGATTGAATGGGGGAAATACTAGTTATTAGAATAGAAAAATGGATTAAATTTTTTGGAAGACTTTTTATATTATAAATATATATATATAATAAATCAAAAAATATACTTTTTTATTTATAAAATGCTTATATATAATTTTTCAAACATGTGTAATATTTTAATCAAAATACTGATTTAGTTGATTAAATTAAAAAATTAGTTTTCTTCATCTATTAAAATTATATCTATAAAATTTACATTTTATTTTAGATAAATATTACCATATTATATAATAATTATAGTGTCTTTTTTGGGAATAAATGAAAGATTACTATGATTAATGTTGATAACCAAGATAATGATAAAAATATTATTTTTGAAGAATTATTTTATAAATGTTTAGTAACATTTAACTACTAAATTATATTGATCAATTTAAACTATTGAAACTATAATGATGTTTACAAACATTTATGATTATATTAACATACATATTTTTAGTAATCAATGCATTATAATATTAAGAAAAAATAATAGCAAAAATATCATTTTTTTCATAGAAAATAGTTTCCAATACACGATCTATAAGTAATTTGTGATGTGTAGGAATCAATCACACCTCAATCAAATACATAATGTGCCTATTATGAATCAAAGTGCTTGTTATCAGTTTAAAATCGACATTTTAGTTCAAAAAGTGTCACTCCTTGAAAATTGATCAAACATGATCATATTTTCTTTATAATTTATGACATCGATTAAAAAATCATTTTTTACGTGTATGAATCAATCTCAAATAAAATTGATACATGATGTGATTTGTATAAGTCAATGTGTATGCTTCTAGTTTAAAATGATAATTTAGTAAAAAAGAAAAGTGATGTACTCAAAAACAAGAAAAAAAATTGGTTGTTTTGATACTTTAGTAAAACTATCCAAAATTAATTTGAGATGTGTTGGAATCAGCCCCTTCTTAATCAGACACATGGTGTGACCAGTATGACTCCAAGTGTGACTTTTTATTTACAGTTGACATTGATTTTTGTAAAAAGGATAAATAACCTACTCAAAATCAAGAAAATATATATGTATTTTTTTGATACATTAAGAAAATGATCTATAAGAAATATTTGACATGTATGAATCAAATACACCTCAATATGATACATGATGTGATCGGTATGACTCCAAGTGCGTCTTTTTAGGTAAAATTGTCATAAATTTTAGTAAAAAGGAAAAATGGTCAACTCAAAACCATGAAAATTCATTTGTATTATTTTGATACATTATTAAAATGTTCCATAAGTCATTTATGATGTGTAGGAATCATCTGCACCTAAATCTGATACACGATGTGCCCGGTATGACTCAATGTGTCTATTATCAATTTAAAATCGATATTTTAGTTCAAAAAAATTCACTCACTGAAAACAAATAAAATGATGTTGGATTTTATTGATAATTTATTAAATATATTAATAAATCATTTTTTACATGTAGGAATCTGTATCATGTGAAACTGATATATGATATGATTGGTATGAGTCAAATTGTATCTTTCCGGATTAAAATGACAATTTAGTAAAAAAGACAAGTGACCTGTTCAAAACCAAGAAAACACATTCATATTGTTTTGATACTTTTTTAAAACTATCCATAAATAACTTGAGATATGTTTGAATTATCCACACCTCAATCTGATGCACAATGTAGTTATTATGACTCAATGTGTGTCTTTTTATGTAAAATTGACATCAATTTTAGTAAAAAGGACAAATGAACTATTTAAAACCAATAAAAACAGTTATATTGTTTTTATACTTTAGGAAAATGATCCATAAGTCATTTTTGACTTTTATTAATCAACATCACCTCAATCCAATACATGATGTGCCATGTATACTTCCAAGTGTGTCATTTTATTTATAATTGACTTCTATTTTAGTAAAAAGGACAATTGGCCTACTCAAAACTAAGAAAACACATTATGATTGTTTTGATACTTTATTAAAATGATTATAAAGTAATTTATGAAATCTATAAATCAACTACACATAAATATGATAAATTATATGCCTGGAATGAATCAATGGGTATGTTATCAGTTTAAAACTAATAGTCTAGTTCAAAAGGTTTCACTCATTGAAAACCAAGAAAAAATAATTGTATTTTCTTGATAATTTGTGAAATATATTCATAAGTCATTTTTGATATGTAGGAATTAGCCTTCTATTAAACTGATACATGATGTGATTGGTATGAGTCAAAGTGTGTGTTTCGTGTTTAAGATTACAGTTTAGTAAAATAGAAGAGTGACATACTCAAAAACAAAAAAAACACACATTCATGTTATTTTTATACTTTAGAAAAATGATCCATAAGTCATTTGAGATGTGTTGAAATCAGTCACACCTCAATATGATGCACAGTGTGACAGGTATGAATCCAAGTGCGTCTTTTTATTTAAAATTGACATCAATTTTAGTAAAAAATAAATTGTCCTACTCAAAACTACGAAAATGCATTCAGATTGTTACTATATTTTAGAAAAACGATCTATAAGTCATTTTTTAAATGTAGGGATAAATATCACCTCAATCTGATACACATTGTGCCTAATATGGCTCAAATTGCATATTTTTATTTAAAATTGACATGCATTTTAGTAAAAAAGAACAATTGGCCCACTCGAAACTAAGAAAAATAAATTGGATTGTTTTCATACTTTAAAAAATTATCCAAAATTCATTTATGATGTATAGTAGTAAATTGTATGTCATTATGAATTATGGTTTTCCCTAGACAGTTGTAAACTTGTTTTTAGTGTTTTAAAATACTAAAACGTGTTTAGAATGGTGAAAACCTTATAAAATGAGCTCATATTGATACAATATCGTGGGAAAACTAGTAATAAGTTTTTTTCACATGTAGTAATAGAAAACACTTTAATATGATGTGTGATGTGGTTGGAATTACTTGTTAAACACTTATTAAAGGTATAAAATCCTTTAAAAAAGTTTTGGGGGGTCAAAACCTAGAAAACAACATTAGATTTCTCTTAAATTAAGGGACTTGAACCATAGATTTAATTATAAAATGTACAAACTGGTGGCCTGCAATTTCTAATTACAGACTGCCCATAATGGCCATAAATGATTTTTTAGAGTTTTAAAACACTAAAATGTTCATGGATCTGTCGAAACCATAGAAAATGACCATAGATTGATAAAAAATCATTGGACAAAAACCGCTATGTTTAATTTGAAATATAGGACATGTTGTGATATCAAAGTCTTTAAAATTGGTTTATTAAGTCAAGTTCAAGCACACCACATGTCAGTTTAAAAATAAATTAGAATATTTAATTATCCCTTTTCAGTTTCAAGTGTATAATCTTATCTTAAATAGGTAATTTTATGTTTTTAAAGTGTTTTTTATAATATATTATTTGTTTTATGTAAAAATCTCAACTATTTGATTAAAAAATAACAAATTTTTTGTGCATCATTATGAATATATTCAGTGTCTTTTTTCTTTCACATTTATTTTATTAATATTTTAGTTTTCATTGTATGTGGAAGATGTTGTCAGTGGGAAGGATGTTGAATATTTTGATCCATGAAATTCTTCTAGTTTTGTACAATAATTCTGAATTATTATTTTTAGTTTTTTTTCTTTTTTTATAGTTGATGAGAAAACGTAGTCGGTTTTAGTTGATGATATGAGGTGAAGCCATACAGATGCAGTGTAATTCATGATGTGGATGTATATTGGGCATCAATTATTGTTGAACAGATTTTATATGTATATATTTATGGATGAGTTTTTAGTCGATTGATATATGAGTTGACATAGATTGAGGTTATGATGATTGTGGATGTTTTTATATATGACTATGGATTTATGATGTATATATGACGGTTTTATCATATATTCATGTTTTAGTTTATTTCAAGAAATTTTATTATTATAAAAATTAAAAATCCTAACTTAGTGTCAGTTTTTAGTAACCACCACTAAATAAATTAAATAAAATAAGTTTTAGTGGCGGTTAATTTAAATTGCCGCTGAAACAAACCATCACTCATATGTTCATTGGTGGTTTGTTTCATTTTATTTATATTCTAGTAGGTTTTTTAAAAAATAAAAGAATTATGACCAAATAAACATAAAGCCTCCAATAAATATTCTAAAAACAACACATAAGAAACACTCCATGAAATTAAAAAATGCCTCTAAATGACTAGCGATCATGAAATACAAGGCGGTTTTATTAACTATCACTATACAATTAGGCAGAATTTTAAATCACCACTATTTAAAAAACTATTGTTAATTACCTTTTTGTAGTTTCACTTCCTCCATCAGATACTCCAACATTAACTATCCCTATTACTGCTGCATTCCCAGAGGCCTGGAAGGCATGGGATAACTTAAGGGAAAACACACCTACTGAAGATATCTCAGCATCACTTTAGGAAGATAAATTTATTCTTGCATGCTTTGGATCATTCATTGATCCTATGTGGATTTTATATCATAAAAATCTACATTAGGTTCTCATATACCTTGAAGAGATGAATACTTTCCTTCACTCTTTCAAGGGTATACTTTATTGGTCTAATCGAGTGTAGGGAATGATGGTAATCACAACTGAGATATATGTTATTGATAATGATGTAGTATGTGTTGACTCATTTTCATTTTATTATTATGACATTAAAACCCCAATCCCAGTACATATAGGAGTCTGGGGAGATTCAGGAGATGATTTCTTCCCCAGAATATACCTTGAGAGGTACCTATGTTGGGGAGGATATTCCTTTGGGCATGGAAGTCACTGTAAAATGATCCCCTGGGGCCATTGAGTAGATCTAGGTAGTCCTTGAAAATCCTATTGGAGAACTTCCCCTATAAATCCACTTAATTCCCCTTTTAGAGTTTCATCACCATGGCATAACATGAAGCGTTTGTCGGTATCATAGCTATTGATACATCTAAAATCAATAATCACGGGTAGTTGATATATTTCTTTATCTGAATATCACATTGTACATCTTTATTTTTTGACCAATAATCAAGAACATAAATTTATCTTGGTATGATGGGTAACTAATTAGTAGTCATCTATAGTCATGTATCTCCTACTTCTTTTGAGGTATAAGTGGTATCGCCGACGTCTACAGCCGAGTAGGATAAGGAACCCAAACTAATCAAGGTCGTTGGGGGATCCTAAATCCTATGAGGGAATCTATTAAGGATCCAATGACCTCAATCCTATTAGTGAGAGAGTCTTCATATGTTGAAGATTTAACTGAGTGTATTGATCCTAATCTTATAGATAATAATTTAATAACTTTACCAACATTGGCTTATTTTAATGGGGAACCCTAGACAATTGAAGATATGAGGGAGATCCCAAGTCCCAGGGGGTCTACCACACCTAATCAAATTAATTATTCCCCAATATAGAAGTTGTATTCATGGTTTTGTGTCCCTATGGATCATATTGATCCCAACACTCTAGGGAGCATATCCACAGAAGAATGGGTGGCTCATGCCTGAGAATAATCAGAATCAGTTGTTGTCACTAATTTTGTGATGATTGTTCTATAAATCATGGTATTGATGAGTGACCTAGAGATTTGTGACCCAGTTTAGCATGAAGATACTCCTTAGGTATCTCTTGAGGAACCTGAAGTTTCTTTGAAAACAGAGGGCACAACCCCCACTTTGTCAGGAAATGATATAACAAAGACAACCATGAATTTCAATGTCCCATCAAGTGAAATTAAGTTTTTCATTCTTCCAAACATTCCATTTTCTTTAGAGATTTAGGAATCAACTATTTTCCCTTTTAAATTATGGATTTCATCCATTAATCACTAAGGTTACAACCAGTTTCCCAATATCCCTAATTGATGACATCATAAGGGAGTCGCCAATTGTGGAGTCAATCCATACAGAGGCTGCAAAGCTAAGACCCTCTCTGGTGGTGCTTATCCCTGAATATATTCCACTATCTAAGAGATAATCCAACTCAAATCATAAGTTCATGGCTGACCTCCACACTACCCATCAAAAAATATAGAAGGAAATGTGAAAATTGGTCTCTCAAACCCCCATAAAAGACTTTCCAAAGAGACTTCATAAGTTGTGTTTCCGATTTTAATTCCTTGGGAATGGGGGATTTGATTACCATTCCATTTATAACATAATAAAATAGTTGATTCCTTACCATGAGAAAGGTAGCATGCTCCACTCTCATATCTTGACTACAAAATCCATGGATCATCTTTTCGTTTCTAGGAATATACTTCTTCATGATGCTATTGAGCATGATGGAATAGTTTCATGGTGATAAGGGTAAATTGTAGAGCGTAGGACCTTAGTGAAGTGGCTTAGTCAAGAGGTGGATCGTATTAGTAAATAACTAGAAACTTAAAGAAGAACTGGATCCCACTAAAAAAGTAATTGATGGAGGAAAATGGCTAGTGGAGGAGGAGGGGAAGGCAAGGTTGTATAAGACTAAGGAGGAAGAGGTGATGTGGTCTAGTGAAGAGGCTGATATGGAAACCTTGTTGGATCTTCATTAAGCCATAGAAGACTTGGACCAAGTGCTACTACAAATATATGAATCTATTGAGTGACTCCTGTAATTATAATTCCCCACTCATATGGAGAGGCTCTAGGTTTTGGATTCTCTTCAATTCCCATTCAATGGAGTGACAACTTATTTGTTTCCAGTTCTTTTCATTTACCTTTTCATTTCATGCTAATAAATTATATTTGATCACATTCTAAAAGATAATTTTCACATAATATTGATTTAAATCACTATTGGGGATAACCAAATTAGAATGATCATATAACGCTCTAATTTTTTTCTAAACTGAAGGAATCAGCAAGCAAAGTTTTACTATTTCTATTGTTATATGAAAAACCCTACATACTTTGTGCCTTTTCTATTATAACCCCATTTTTTGTCTAAGTCCACATTGGTGCGGTCTTAGTGGGAATAACTTGACTTTTTCTTAGGCCACACTTTGTGGGTTTTAAACCTAATAAGCTTAAATATTTTTTCAATTTTTTTCATTGCTTGATATTTTTCATAAACCATGTGAAGTGTAAGTCTATAAAGTTGATACTTGACATTTTCCCAAGTATCCCTTTAGGATTTTTCACACTGGAATGTTTGGTGTCTCTTTTCATGGGCAATTAAGAGCCTTGAAAACCAGACTAATGTTACTGATGTTTCAGGTCAAACAACATTGATCATGAATTTTGGGGAGAGCAGACCAATAGGGTTTATTGGACATGGAATTCCTAGTATTATTCATACACGAATGAGGGGGTTTTATGGACCCTGGTTTTATGAATTTCGAATCTAGTAAATAATATTGGGAAAGTACGTGAGGAGTAACCATAAGTATGGTTTCCAACATGATGTTATCGGGGCATGAAGAGGTAGGAAAATCCTCTCTTGGGGATGAATTTTACTCTCATTGGTGATCCTTCTTGGTGGGAAAATTATAAATAGCCAACTGGGAATATTGTTCATAGTAAAACAAAGGTTTCTTCGGGACACTGACCTTCCATTTCGGATGGTTAGGTAATTTTATGTAAATTTATATTTCTCAAGACCATGAAGGGTGTCTTGTCAAGGGTGTGATGACTAAAAACGATGATGGAATTTTTATTAGCTTTAATCATGAATGGTAAATCACTCCCACATTAATTTGGCATGTGTGAAGGAGGTTATAATCATGGGGTAGTTTAACGTTGTACATCTAGGAAATGGGTGGTTTAGTTTAACATATTATAGTCTTGACGTTTAGGATTTGAAAGTTAATATTACTTCTCTATGGAAAAGGGGTAAAAAATTCACCGTTTTCATGGTAGTATAACATAGAATGTTGTATCATCTTTATCCATGAAAGAGGAAAAGTTGGTAACCTATAATCTAGGGGGTTTCTGAATCCAATGATTAATGTGGGATATAAACATACTTGGGGTATACAGAAGTACTAAAACAATCTCTTGAGGAAAAATGTTCCTTTGGTTGATAGGCATTTTTTAGTAGTAAACTTATGCATATCTAACTGAGGCATATTGCACATAGTCAAAAAAAGTTTCCTTAGAAAACTAACCCTCCATTTGTAATGGAAAAAGAGGTTTGTGGGGATTCGAACCTTTTCGGACATGGAGTTTGGTTCATGAAAGGATAGTTCCTAAACATGACAGAGGAATTATGAGTCCCAATTTCTTGAGAATAAGTATTTATGTTTCCCCTATGCAGTTATTAGGAGGTAACCTATGTAGTTCTGACCCATGAATTGGGAAGGGGCCTTCTTTATTATTGTGGTTGCACCCAAGATTGGAGATCTTGCTGTCACAACATATCCTATAATGGTAGGAATCAAACCATATATGATTCTAGAAAACCTGTTCATTTTAATGTTTTTTGGTAATGATATTAGTCATGCAGTTTAATATCATGTGGTAACGACATTAATATCCTAATGTGAAGGAAAAAAGGGAAGTTGTGACTAGGCTCGAAACTAGAGGTTTGAGTGTCACTATGTATCACTCAATGAAAATAATCAAGCCATACATAGTTCTTATAAGGTTCCCCTGTATTCTAATCAAAATAATATATGGAGAATGGGGAATTTACCTTTGGGTATGTGCTCATAAATAGGGTGAGACTTGTATTAAAGCTTCCCATGAAAATCATGTTCATGCATAGGAGTGGGGGAAACATTCTTTATTGTGTTTCGAAATTTCTCATATAGCTCCAACCCTTACACAAGAAAAGAGGGGACTTTTTTATCTCATGGTTGACCTGAGATATGATGCTTAGATGTCACTACATATCCTTTAATGGCAGGAATCAAGCAATATGTATTTCTTAATATCATTCTGTTTTAGTGTCATGCGATTAGAACATGGATTGTGTAATTAAATTTTCCCATGGTGGGGACGACATGGAGTCCTGTAGTTTAATATAAAATGTCTAGGACCACTTTTCATAGCATACATGAATAATTGGAGGCTAATTGGTTCAGGATGTTCTAACCTGACCTGGACTTGATGGGGGAGGAAAGTGTAAAACATGATTTTGGGGATTCTCAGATCAGGAGAAATTATATGGGGTATGGAATCCATTAGGGAATAAATATGTAGTAAAATAATCTACCGATGATGAATTTTACTTTGGTTTACTCACCTTTTTGTGGGAAACTTTTGAAGAGCCCATCGGGTCATATTGTTCATAGTCAAACAAAGGTGTCCCCAGGACACTGGCCCTCCATTTCAGATGGTCAGGGAGGTTTATGAAGATCATAAATTACCTAGGACACAGAGTTTGATGAATGGAAGGTATGTTTTGGGGGACATAAGAAAAATTTAAAACATGATTTTCTATGTATTTGGAAACTCCATACATATATATGACTCATACTTAGGGGGGATTTTTGTTTCTTTGATGGATCTTTGAATGAGGGAACCAAATTCGTGATCTCCTGCATAAATTTTCAAGTAGGATATGAGGGAATTTTTCATTTCTTTTATTTTTAACTATGGATGTGATTAGGAAATAATTATTAGGCCTCACTATGCATTTTTTCAAAATAAGAATCAATCCACAAATAGTTATTGAGGAAGGGGATCCCTGTGCAGATCTGACTCATACATAGGGAGGTGAGAATTTCCTTTTTTATCCTGGATTGACCTTGGATTGGAGATCCATGTGTCACTATGTATCCTGTGTGAATTGGTATCAAGCCATAAATTTTTCTTTCAACATGGAATGATGGATATATGATCTCAAGGTTGATGTCCCCTAATTTGTAGGAATCATGATAATGCTATGCATTTTAACATCATACTGTGAAGAAAATGGTTGTTCTCTAGTTTATCATTGTACAGTTAGGATGGTTGGTAGCACAGTTCAATGTTATGTTGTGAAGAAAGTGGGAGAATAAGGGTTATGATTGGAATTTCATGGTATAGTCACTATAAACTCATGCAAATGAGGACCTAAGAGTCCATATTCAACACCACACACTTCTAGAGAAGACTTGTTCCAAGAGGATATAAGGTTGGATGGATTGATGGTTGGGACCAAAGACAGAATGTATGGGATTTATTATGTGTCCCATGTGAATGCGAATCAATCCATTTGTAGTTCTTGAATGAAACCCCCCTATGTAGATCAAGCATATATATAGGGAGGGGGAATTTTTTTATCATTTTTTAGATTGTACCCAAGATATGACATCCAGGTGTCTCTATGTATTTCATGTGAATGGGAATAATTCCATATGTGGTTATTGAACATGGCATGGTAGATTATTGATGTTGAAGGTGATTCCCTCTTGGATGAGGAAACCATAGTTCCAAGTAGTATAATGTCATATAATTAGGACATGGGAAGGATAATTTTATAAACCTACAAGAAGTATAATACCGAAGTGAAAAGATCCCTTAAGGCCAAAATATGTAAATAAAATCATCCCATGATGGATGAAAATTTGTATTTGGGCCTAATATGTATATTGTAGTAATCACTATGTATCATGTGATGATAGAAATCAAGCCACATGTAGTTATAGATAATAATTCTCTATGCGGTTCTGACCCATATACAGAGGAGGGAATTTTTTCATTGTTCATAGATGGGCCTAGGACATAGGTTATGGGAGTCACTATGCATTCTTTAATGACAGGAATCAAGACACACATATTTATCAAGAAAAATAATTCCTATGTGGATCTGGCTCTCACATGGGAATAGGGTCATTTCATCATTCTCCTGCGTAGATATGGATTATGTGCATTGAATTGTTGATTGAAACAATGATCCATGTGCAGGTTAAGGTCATGTAGTGAGAATGTTAATTCTTAGTTTATGGTAATGGATTTTTGACCCTTGATTATATGCAATTTAATGTTGTTCATCTAGGATGATTCATCTTATAGTTTAACGTAGTAAATCAGGATGATAACTCCTAGTTTATGGTCATGGGATTTGGACCAGGGGTGATCCTTTCAGGAAGGGATGTGCATCATGTGGTGGCATAACAAAACCAATGTGAATGAGGTCCAAAGAAGTCAAGAAACAGGATACTCATTTCTGATAAGTCTTGCATATAGTTTTAAGTTTTTATACTTGGATTTGGGTTTCTAGCTTAAGGTCATAGAGTTTAGACCATGTTCATAGTTTATCATCATGTGAATTTGATGTTGATTGTTATGAAGTTTAACTTCATGAAAATAGGATGATATAACATCTAGTTTAACATCATGTGATTAGGTTGTTTGGTATCATAGTTTTACGTCATGTAGTCTGGATGATCTTCGTATATTTTGAGGTCATGTGGTCAGGACGATGTACCTTGTAGTTTGATTTCATGTATCCAGGATGAAGGTTCCATGAATTTTATCATCATGCATTAAGTATGAGTGGTGTGTAATTAAACAAGATATTTCCTCCTTAACCTTGCATTGGTGGGAGCCGTAGTGAGTTTCCCTTCTAATTTTGGTTCCAATTTTGGAGTTTTCTTTTCTAGTATCATTGGATTCTTGAGAACAATCATAATCACTACTTCGAGGAAATAAAGGAGGTGGACCTTTTTGTTAAAGACTCGTGCAATCCAGTTTTGGTGAACCTCCAAATAGTGTAAGGTATGTAATCTCTTTTCATTGAGTCACTCCAATTCATCCATCCGTTTTTAGGAATTCTTATTAGTGGATAATTGATCACATATGGAAATACATAGTGAGGTAAATTGAACTTTTATGGGAAAGACCACATCTATCCCATAAACTAACGAGTATGGGTTTTTTGAGGTTGCAGTGCAGGTTGTGGTCTGGTAATTCCACAAATCATGGTAGAGATTTTCCAACCAAGAATTATTATCCTTATCTACCATCTTTTCAATTATATTGTATAGGGTCTTGTTGAAGTCCTCTATCTATCTTTTATCCACTACATGGTAGCAGGATGAACAATTGGACTCAATATCATACTATTGATATAGTTTGTCCAATTTAGTAGAGTAGAAATTGGTGTTATTATCCTTTATTATTGTATAAGGGACGCCAAATCTAGTGATTATGTTGTCCTTTAAGAAACTAACAATGTTTCTTTCACTATTCTCATTAAGGGGTACAGATTCTTCCCACTTGAAAAAGAAGTCAGTTTTTGTTAGAATATACTTGAATTTATTGGTCATTTCAAGATGATATGGTCCCATGATATATATTACCCATACGAATAATGGACAAGAGTACTTGTCTATGTGAAGTAACTCTATGGGTTGGTGGATGAAATTGGCATGCACCTAGTAGGAATGGAACTTTTTAGTGAATGTAGTACAATCCTACATTAAAGTGGGCCAATAGTATACAAGCCTTTGAATTTGATGGGATACCTTGGATCCGGATTGGTGGGAATCACAAGATCTGGTGTCCACTTCCTTAATGATAACAGTGGTCTATTATCCATCAATTCACTTGATAAGGACTCCATCAAGGCTCTACTTTTAGAGAATATTCTGTTTATTTTTTCCATCATACGGAACAAAATTAATTTCTCATCTTTTGATTTTCTCCCTTTTGGCCCAATATGGTGGGATATATCGATTTTGAAGTTAGTCTACAATGGGTGTCATCCAGCCAGTGGTAGGATCATAAGGTTTGGGGACAGGACTAATATCATTGATTTATTTTTTGTTGGCCTGAATGAATGGAGGGATCTTCTGGAGGTGTTCTATGTTGATGATTGTTTCATCCTGGTATGGATCATCCAATGTTGTGGATCCATTTTCTAAGGCATCATCCCGGGAATTTTATGATTGGGGGATATGAGTTAATGTCATCTATGAATGTAATTACTCCATCAGTCCTCAAACGTGGTATAATAGGTGGATTATCTCTACCTTTTTCATATCATAATTGACATTGACCTACTTGATGAGCAGTTCTAAATCACATTTTATATTCAATTTATTTAATTTTACTCAAAGTTACATCTCTATATGTGCAATAATAGGACAATATTCTGCCTCATTGTTTTTCAACCCCTCCGACAGCAGTAAGGGGTAAGGTAATACTTCCTTTGCTAGAGATGTGAGTACAACTCCCAACCCTGCTTTGTTGATCTTGGGGTTTTCTATCCTTTTTCCCATAGGGCTTATAGATTCACTAACAAAATTAATCTCTCATATATGGGTGTATTATTTTATAGAGAAAACCTCTTGATTGGGTAATGTGGTATCAAATGAATTCATTTCTACTAAGGGATGGCCTTCTAGAAAATATGCTAATTCTTGGTAATTTATTTCTTTCTACAGAATAATGGCATGTAAAACTGATGTATAATTACCACCCACCATGATAGATGCCTGATCTACATCGGATAGTTGAGGATGTATTTGAGTGGCTTACTATAATATACCAAATGGACCTTATGATGTTGTAGGTAGTGCCTCAATTTTTGGACTGAAAAAATTTGCACAAGATAACTCTTCTCAATATTTGATTAATGAGTCTCAGCATTGATCATGGTTTGGATAAAATAATAAATATTGTTTTCACTATTGGAATAGTTATTTTTCATGAGGAAGTATCCTAGTGATTAATCCAAGGTCATCATATATAATATAAGAGGTTTTCTTTTGACAGTTGGCATTAACACTGGAGGGATTAGGAGATACCACCCCTAACAGTCATCAATACACTTATATGTCACCCCTTTTTTCATCAAATAGTAAAATGGAAAACATTTTCTTATAAGGTTGGATATGAATAATTTAATGTTGTCTATGTGTCCTTAAAATACCCTCAACTCGATGAGGTTTTGAGGGGGTTACATGTCAAGGATATCCTTTGTCTTCTTGAGGTCAACTTTGATGCCACTATGGTGTATGATGAAGGAAAGAAACTTCCCTGAGGTAATGTTGAAGTCACATTTTAAGGGGTTTATTTTTGAACATTTTTTCTATAATTTGTTCAAGATAGTTTCAAGATTTGATAGGTGGTCCAAGCATTGTTAAGATTTAACCACCAGTTAATCAACATAGCATTTGATGAATTTTCTTAGGAAGGGTTTGAAAATGTGGTTCATGAGTGTCCACCTCAGAATCGAGGCCTAGAATTTCTGTGTGGTTATAGGTGAAAACATATAGATGTTTCCTTATGATGAAGGTTTATATCTCTTTCACCTTGGAATTCAAGGATACACTAATCAAGGTGGGTCTTGGATCTTCTTTTGTGCCCACATTTCTTTCCCTGAGTTCATCATTGGTGATAGAGACACCCTCCTTAAATTCTAGAGGATCATCCCTAAGGTCCTCCTCCTATTATTCTTATTCGTTATCTTCTTCCTCTTATTATGATGGGGAAACAACCCTCAGTATGATTTCTATAACATTGAGAGAAGATTCAAGATCTTGGTTTTTAGAAGATGAACTGACTTCTTCTAACTCATCTTGTAGCGAGGGAATTTATGGAGAAGATGGAGTGAGGGATAGAGGAGTGTATTCTTTTAATTCTACATCAATGAGTGATTCAGGGGTTTCTTATGGCTCTGGGGATGTATTTAGGGAATTTCCATTCGAGAATTCAACATTATCTTGGGGGTAGAAATATATTTCAACATTGTTATACTTAGTGTCCATGACTGAAATCATGAGGACTGTTAAACATAAATCTGAATTTGGATGCACGTTCTCAATTTAGTTGATTGATAGTACATATTCTTCAATGATTTTCCTAAAGGGGTCATTCAAAATCCTTTTTAATCCATTATTAGTGGTGACCCATTCAACGCCATCAACCAAGGGTTGTTTACCGATCCCCTGATAGAATACTATGATGATATAATGTCACTCGTAGGATTTTAATGGGGCCTTATCGGCATATAACATCCCATTGTGTCTATTAATGAAATATTTGATGCATTGATGGTATGATGAATGGATTTCCACATGTTGATGCAACTAGGGACTTCCTAAAAATATGTTTAAGGTCGTGTTCGGTTGAACTACCAAAAATTTTGAGTCAACTATGTGGTATAAAAATTAGTCCTTGTTCTTGATTTGGCCAAATGGATTTTGCGGACTTTTTTTATAACCTTACATTGTTATGGAGGAAGGTGAAAGATTATTTTCATCACATCCCAACCTGAGAAGTGTCTGCACTGGAATGAGATTAACTCTAGAGCCATTATTAATGAAAACATTTTGTACATCAACACCATTTATATTTCTGGACACATAAAAGGGTCTGATGTGACCTTATATAATGGAATATTCATCTTTATTTATGAATGAGATAATCACATGAAATTATGAAAAATCAGTCTCTATCAGATAGACCTCGATGGTAAATATTTTATCTTAAAACTCCTAGGGGACTAGCAAAGATTAAATGATTACTTCCCTAAGGTCTTTTGAAAAAATCAAGGTGTCTATGATTGTTAGTTTTTTTGGTATCAAGGTCAATTGTTTGATAATATGATACATCTGGTCTAAAGGAAAGTGCTTACCAATGTGGGGATTCTATTTTACTAGTGCTTTAGGGGATTGAGTATTAGATGAAGATGGGACATCCCTCAGGACTGAATATGGAGGTATTCCCATCTTTGGTGAGTTTGGATGGATTTTATTCCTTCACGTTAAGGGTGATTCGACACATGTTCCTATTATGAAGGAAATTCCAGAATAATTGTGCCATAGTGGCTTCTGATAAGTGAAAAGGAATTTTCATATTCCTTTTGATTCTGCTGAAGGTCTCTTTTGTGGGTTTCTACAACATTGAGGTTTTGAATAGGGGTTCAGATATAAATTTGACTTCTGAAATGGATGTATCTTCCTTAGTATCCTTTGATCCTGTGAGCTCTTCCTATGGCTCCCCAATCAGGTGCAGGGTACTCTGAATCATATCCATAATCATCATCATAGATGGAATCCATTAATTGAATGACATTAATGGAGTAAGATCAACTCTTCATCTGATGATGACTCTTCTTAACCAATTATTTCTGGTGGTTTTGTTTAGTGGGATGGTGCCCATAATTTCAGAACTGATGGAATGAAATTCAAGAGGGTTAAATTTAACTTTTTCCTTGATGAAGATTCATCTTCTTTCACTTTTCCCATACCTTTCTAGTCAGACTTTTTCTATACAATCTAATCATGAAGGGTTGTGGGGCTAATGACTTCCACTGCATTGCAGTAGAAGTACACTACTACAAAACTGTGTTTATCCAGTACTAGTTATTTAAAAGAGCTAGCTAAAAATGAAATTAAATACCCCCTTTGTCAGTGCTAAAAAAAGAACTATTAAAGTTTTACTTTAACAGTGTTTTTTAGCGTTGTTAAAGGGGGTCTTTAACAGCACTAAAAAAGAAATGTTAAAGGAGGACCTTTATCTGTACTTTTTTACAAGCAATGATAAAAGTATACTTAAAATATATATATTTCATTAAAAATAATATATTAATATATAAAAATATTTATATTGATATAAATATAATATATATTTTTTATAATATGTTTCAGATAAGGTAAATATGCATTTACACTTAAAATATATAATATTTAGTGAAAATGTCTTATAAAATAACTAAAAAATATTTTAATTAATACTTTGATTACTATTTCTGATTAATAGTCATTTAATATCAATTTGAAGATAAAAATATCTAAAACATAATAAAAGATCTCAAAAAAGTTAAAAACATAACTTAAAATTCAAACGTCCATAACTTTTGATCCGGGTGTCCATTTGAGCTCTACCACATATCAAATCGAAGCATGTGATGATATCTACATCATACCAATTGTGGGAGACATCTTTCACAATTTTTTCAAGGCCAATAAAGCGTCCAAAATAGAGTTTTTAGTCAGCATACCCCTATTTTTTAACATTTGATAGATTTTCAGGATCATTTATGGGGGTCTTTTTGCCATTTTTTTGATGGGGACTGAATTTATTCTCATGTATTACATTTATATTTATATTATGGTGCTTAAATTTAATCATTTTCCATAATTTACTATTATTTATAGTCAAATGTATAACAATATATACATATTTTGTATACATTCACACATAAATATTTAATTTTAAAAATAAATAAATTAAACATATTTACATATAAAATATATTTATTAATATATAAACCTATATATAAACATATATATAAATATATGGATAAAAAATGTGACTAAATATATATAAATATATAGATATGTCATAAAATGTAAAAAAACATTATAGAGTAGTGGTAAAGGTGTAGTATGTATAAGCAGGAGGTCTTTGGTTCGAAACTCACTAGAGGAAAGGGTGCATGTGGGAGGTGGGTATTATCTAAAGAGCTGATAAAGTGGTGGGGGAAGCATTGGGATGGTGGTAATCATTGATAAAGGGGGGTGGTTGGGGCATGGAAAAAAATTTATATACCCTTTATCAGTGGATCCTTTAATAGCTCTAAACAAAAGTGTTGTTAAAGGACCCGTTTAACAATGTTTTGTTTTACCACTATTAAAGGGGGGATTTAATAGTGCTGATAAAAGTTTCGAGATTTTAACCACACTTTTATTATCGGTGCTTTTTTAGCACTGATAAAGTACTTTTCTAGCACTATTAATGGACAATTTTCTAGTAGTGGTAGCTTGGGGAATAGTTGTTTGTTTTAACTATGGTTGGAAAATACCATGAGTTTGGTTGATTGTTTTCTGAGTCATCCAAATATAAAAATTTTGTTCTTTCATGCTAACAACTTATTTCCACTCACCTCCTTTATCATGATCAATAGTGGAAATATACACCACTTTTTCTAGTTTTGGTCCTGGTTTTACTTGCCTGAATCTATCATTTTCTACAAGAGGTCTTTGAGGATGAAGCATTCTAGGATGGTGTGTCCCTGTATTTGGTGAAAGGGTCAATAATCTAGTTGTTCAACAAGGTTTACCTCATGGGACCTTTTAACTCCAGTAGCCAGAGTAAATTGCAATTCATATTACCTATAAAATATCCATATACTAGATCATATCATAATGAGTAAAATTTATTACCTTGTTCCTCAAATTAATTTCTCATGGGTCCTCGTTGATCATCTTGTCGAGGTAAGGGTTTTTGTTGATGCCCAGGGGGAACTGTATGATAAAGTGCAGGCCTTAGATCTAGGGAAGGTGTATGGGTTGGATTAATAATGACATAGGTGGCTTCATCTTTTCCCATTATTGTTCTCAGTACTGGTGGAGTTACTCAGGAATTTATCCTAGTCTACTCTATAGAGTCTTAAATTCTTTGTAATATGGCATAGAAATCCCAAAACCCACTTGTATACTTCATTAGGATGAGAATCATTCACAGCTCATCATAGAGGTTATCGATTCACATATCAATAACCTCCTCCTGGGGGTGCGGTTGGTTCAAATAATATGTCAACTCTTTCCACCTGAAAATTAAGTCTGAGAATATCTCATTCTCTCACTTTTTTCAATTTGATAAGCTACTAACTATTTTCTTTGTTATCGTTGAGCTGAATAGGAAGAGAAATTTTCGATGGAGATCCTCCCATCCTATTATCGATCGAGCTGGAAAACCAGTATATCATACGAAGTATGAACCTTGTAGGGTTTGTATGAAGAATTTGAGTTTTACTAGTTCTTTTTACTCTAGTATTTACATCATGGGATCACAATAAGATCAATACTGCATCAGATGTTGTTCCAGGTTGCCTGAGACATCAAATATTAGAAACATTGAGCTCTCGAAATTTGGTGGTTGCGGGGTGTCGGTCACCCAATCGAGGTAAGGTTTACATTCCAACTATAATGGTTCATGTAACTCCTCTATGGATTCTAATTAAGCTACCAATGACTCAATGGTATTAATAATATCTTAATGTGTTCTGTTTTTAACCTAAGATTTCATAGGTATAGTGAGGGGTGAGATTTGACATGATGATTCTATCGGTACTTGAGGCGAATATCTGGCTGGGGACATATTTTGAGGATTTGACTGAACTTATTCTGATTAACTCCTTAATTGAGGTAAATATTCATATCCATATATGATCGGGTCCAGGTAAACTAGTGGTCCAATTTTCGTGTTGGGAAGATGTCTTGTCCTGGCTTCATTTTCTGGGATAAACCCTTGTGTCTAAGGTACTCTATCTTGAATTGTATATTGAATCTATTCCCAGAGAGCATATCCAATAGTAATTCTATCTTCAAGTAATTCAATGTTGATTCATTTCAACTATTCCATTTCTTCTTTCTACCAAGAAAATATTTCGTTGGTCATAAGGGTCTCATTCTAATTGAGATGAGGAGGTGGATCATACATGACCTTACTTTTATTCCTCTCTCTATTAATGATTTTATGAGGAGGTGGAGTTGGATTTATTGGGGGAACACCCAAATTCAGGGTGATCCTATGGTTCTTGGTAAACACACCATCATTCTCAGTGTGGATCGGATTATGGGTAGAACCATCCTCTCCTTTCTCTTCTACATTTGCATCATTTTCAGTGTGGTCTGTAAGATTAACATCCACAACATTCACCTATGCATAAAACATTATGGGTGGGGTACTAGCTTATGAATGGTAGAAGGTTTTTATCCTTTGTTGGATATTCTCCTTCTATTTTGGGATCATCTTAGATCTTCTTGGTGAATTAAATCTCATATGGAACCTCTATAAGATCTTTCCGTATGCCTCTCTATTGGGGGGGAAATGAGCCATGAGATGGGATGGGATTGGTGACCTCTCTTCTTTTCATCTTCCCTAAATGGAAAAATGCTGATTTCCATTGGTTGTGTGGCTGAGGTAAAAATTAACCCTGCCCTATGGGATGGGGTTTCTCCCATTCACTTTTTATTATACCTTGGACCAAATGTTTTGGTCTTACAGGGGCATTTTATGTTTAAAATTCCCCCATGACTGTGGGATAGGGTTGATCCCGTACTCCAGAGGTTGTTGTTGTTATTGCTTTTTTCTTAATCTCGCACATTCCCATTCGAGTGTGATCCAAATATGATTTGGGGTATACAAATGAAATATTTGTTTCTGAGGACATTAAGAGTGGTTTATGATAATATTCCCCTAAGATAGAAGCCTATTGAATGTTCTTGGTTTTCTGGTTCATGAGTTTTTTATGGATTTCTCTCATCAGGCCCAATGCTTTTGAGACTGACTCGATGCCAGTTCTTATTAAGAATATCTCCTTTACATAGTTGGGGTTTCATTAAATTTATTCCATGGGATAATTACATTATATTATTCCTTTTCCAATGAGTTCTTATGAATGGGAAATGGGATAAAATTAAAGGATCCATGTTCCCCCATCTCCAAATATGAACACGAGGCGGGGAAGCACTAATCAGATGATTCAGTTTTTGTAGTGCATTGAGGTGGATT
Source organism: Viscum album (assembly GCA_963277665.1). NCBI lineage: Eukaryota > Viridiplantae > Streptophyta > Magnoliopsida > Santalales > Viscaceae > Viscum > Viscum album. The sequence continues at coordinate 529,587,210 of OY728159.1, read as the reverse complement.
AGTTTCAGATCTTTCTTCTGCCTCCCTAATATTGGATACTATGCAAATGAAAGGTATTCCAACTTTATTTGATGATGAAACTCTCTCGATATTTTGATATGGTCTGCATACCGATAATATAGAAAGAATTTTGTTTTCGGGTGGTGGATATTTGTCCTGATATTGATACGGATGTTATGTATAAACTCTACTAACAACACTATTATTATGTCGAACTGAGAATTGGTTATAGGCCAAAACATAATCGGTATGTCATCATTGTCTAAATTTCTTCTTGTGAATAACAAATCCTTTTGATCTTATTCTACATACTCTTCTAATTGTTCTTCCTAACTTGAGTGCTTCTTGCCGATTTTATCGCATGTAGTGAGGGATGGTAGCTGTATCTTTGAAATGTGAATGGTCTGGGGGTGGCTCAGAAGATGAGAATTTCCCCAGGACTTCTCCTGGTTGATAAAGGATGTCATTTTTTATTTATGGGCATCTAATATATTTGACCCCATCTTTCCAAGAGCCTCTGTATATGAGGGTTTTCTTGTATTTGATTTTATAAGGAGAGGACCATCCTACTGATATGAAATCTGAATGTAGGGAGTACATTCACATATGGTTCTATAATGGTAAGTACTACCCTCATATCTTGATTTCTGACTGTAGGGAGAATTTCCATAGTGAATACCGCAAGGAGGACCATCAGGGCGGATGACAGAAAGGGGAGGACCTTCTTACTAAAATAAGACTTCACTATAGGGAGGACCTTTGCAGTTAGTTCCACAATGTATTGGAATACCACCATATCTTGATGTTTGATTACAAGGATAATTTATGTAGTGTATAACTTAGTGAGGACCATCACGGGGGGGGGGGGCGACAGTAAGGGGAGGACCTTCTTGCTGAAATCATATGTAACTACAAGGAGGACCTTCATAATTGGTATGACAATGGTGAGAACTACCATCATAGCTTGATGTCTGACTTTAGGGATAATTTTTATAGTGTATACCCTGGGGAGGACCATCAGGGTGAATGACATCAATGGGAAGAACTTCTTTCCGAAATAAGATGTAGTTGTGGGGGAGACCTTTGTAGTTGGTGTCACAATGGTGATGGCTACCATAATAGCTTGGTGTCTAATTGCAGGAAGGATTTATACAATTTATACCATGGGGAGGACCAATAGGGTAGAAAATATCAAGGTAAGGACCTTGTTTCTTAAATAATACGTCACTATGGGGATGAAATTCATAGTTGGTTCCATAGTGGTGAGGACTACCATCATAGCTTGGTGTCCGATTGTAGGGAGAATTTCTTTAGTGTGTACCCTGGGAAGACCATCAGGGAGGACAATAGTAAGGGTAGTACCATCTTGTTTCTTGATATTCTATCCATGAGGAGGGATACTATGACACTCATTAGAAGATAGGGTCTCATGATCAATCATTTCTTTTCTATAAAGTAAGCCTTTATGGTCCGTGATCTAGGGAGGAACTTCAAAGATGCTGGTAACAATGTTGCAGGGAGGACCTTCCAAACTACTAATTCCACTTCCATAATTTGGTAATGGATTAGAATGATCATAATCCACCATTGATAGGTGTTTTATGGCATCAAGAACTCCATATTCAATCATTTTAGGGTCATGAATCTTTTCTTCATTTTCTTTTTTCCTTTGGAAGGATTTATTTCTACACATTCTCTTACGGGTGAATGGGGAAACTTATTGTAGATTACAGCCTTCATATATGGGGTCATATTTGAGTGGATCCCATGGTTTTCTTAGGATATGCCGATGAGAAACCTGAGTATTGTAAGGGATATATGTATGCCTTGTAGCAGCCACTAAAGTGGACCGATGTCCCTCAGATAGAATAATTATTTGTGCCCAATCCTATTGTCCATTTATTGTGGGATATTTCTAACAACCCTCCTAGATGGGGTCAAGGATGCATGTATACTCTAGATAAACCACCTCACTTTGTGTATGAGTCACCACACTTGGGGAGGTGGGATTATGGGATCAAATCCTTACTATTAACATGGACGTTATTACGCCTTCACAAGTCTATAGAATATGGTCAAGAATTTACATCTATTCCTTCATTATTAAGAGGATGTGTTGAGAGATTTATTTGGATAAAATAGGGATATATTCCCATTCTTATTCTGAAGAAGGAATTTGTTCCTACTCTGGTTCTCTATGTCCTGCCAGTGGGTACTGATGGTTCTCCTATGTGGGTGCAGAGATATGAGTATTTCCTCAACTTATCATTGGGATACACTAGCTATTTTCTCTGATTGAAATCATATTTGACTAGTGGGATTCATATTCACATATATATATTTGCATCTTCTGGTTTTCCACGCTTTTTAGATGATTATCTTGAAATGAATCCATAGGAATTTGACTCTACCTTTATTTTCTTTCCATAATATTTGACCAATGGGATTAATTTTCATTTTTATGAATATGCATCTACAAGAAATTCTATTCCCAATGTTCATGGAGATTTTGTATAGCAGTAGTAGGGATTTTAATTGGTTCATTTTATACTATATTTAGATAGTGGACTCCAGGTACCTTAGCATGAATATAAAGATACCTATAATTTTCTATCACATTTGATTGATAGACTTCATAAAAGTGACAAGGAATATATATATGCTCATGGATTTCTACCGTATTTACTTGGAGGGATTCTTCAGTAAGAACAAGGATGATATCCAACTCTTGTTTATATTATTTTCTCCCTCTTTGGGATTCCCTAGGGATCTGGGCCTTCTTGACTTTTGTTGAGGCCCCCATGGTAGTATCCTCTTCACAATGAGGATATTGGGCTGCACAGTGTTGGCAGTGATGATTTCTAGCAAGGAACCTTTGGAGAGGCCCCGGTGTTGTAGGTATTAAGTCATTATTGAATAATTCATTAGCTTCACTAAGACAATGGAGGCAAAAATTATAACATTTTGGGGGCAGGATCCCAAAATAGTTGGAGATGGATAGTGGAGAGTTCTAGTTCTAGACCTTCGAATGTTACTGAGAAGATGGATGGTGGGTCTTTATGACCTGGAGGTATTACTTAGCTTCCCCCAAGGTGGGGAGAGTACCCTTTTGTTGATATTCTTGAACTAGTGAATTTTTTACCTAGCATTGAAGATGTTGGGTCGGTGATGGAATCCTCTATTTCATAGAGGATCGGATCAATGTAGTGATTGTCTTGCATGTCTATGAAAACATTTGATATTACATTGTATTGAAGGAATCTCTAAAGAGTGATTGAAATATATGTGATAGATAAAGACGACAAAACCACATAAAATTATCCTATCATCACCACATGCATAATTGATAGTCTCATTTGACCCATAACTATTTTGTATGTGAAAGGGGCCTAGAATAGGGTAACACTTCCACCTTGGTTAAGGATTCACATTGAGTTTGCCATTTTGTTTCCCCCAATGATGGGTTTATACCCCTGGTTAGGAATAGTTTATTGTAAGGGGTTTAATGGTGTACAATCAATGAAATCAATCACAAGGTCTTTGAACGGTCTCTAGAAGGTTTTTTTTATAGAGCTAGAAACACCCAATGTATCCCATATCCATGATTCATGAACCTACTTTCCAATGGTAGATGCTCATTGGGTAACTTTCCCAATGACACATGAGAACTTACATTGGTCAAGATGATTGGAATTTGGGATCATTAAATCCTTTTTGGGGCAAACTATTGCTTGTTCTGGGACTCAATTAAAGATTTAAGATATATTCATGAATCCTTGGCTCATTCCCAAATGTGTATATTATGGATTACCCTAAGGAAATGATCCATTATGACTATGCATGGGTTTGGAATCATCTGTATGTAAATAAGTTTTTCCATCAATAGAGATATTTGTATATATTTGAGGTTTTCCATCAATGTTATCCTTTCTTGGATATATTAGGTATTCTTTGGTCATTTACTAGGATAGAGATGGTTTTAATCCATGTGATGGGACACTCTAGAGTGTATCTTCATCCAAAAAGATGGGAGTTGTTTTGAGGTGCGATCAATCCCATGAAATAGGATTCCCATGTATCCTAATAAGAGGAATCATAACCCACATAGTTTGATGTCTCTAAACTGGACACATCACGTTTTAAGGTCGTGTGATGAGGACCCAACCATACAGTTTAACATCATGTGGAAAGTACTTCCTGTAAGGGTTCCTAGTCAAGAATGGTGTGAGACTTTTGTCGAGGCATCCCAAGGGGCCCTATAAGAGATACAGTCTCCTTGGTGAATATTACCCTACTATGGATATGGCCCATAGAAAATTAGGGTGTATTTTCCTATTGTTTCTAGACCTCAGGAAGGATTCTTATGTATCCTAGCTAATTTGGAATCAAATCTCAAATATTTTGGTCAGACTGGGACTTACACCTTAAAGGGGTCCCATTTAAATGGGGGCATGACTGGGGCTTATGTATGGATGCAGCCCATGTGGATGGACATGGTTGGGGATTATGCATATAATATTCCCATGTGGATTGATGTTGGGGTTATATTTATGGGTAAGGCCCATTTAGTGCTTCTTTATTAGGAATATGACCCTCTGAAGGTTCAAATATGGTTCGGGACTTATACCTTATAGGAAGACCATTTTAGGTTTGGGATCATGGGTATTACATAATTTCCACTAACATCTAATCCCATGTGACTCTCTCAATATTAGAAACAAGAGGAAGTAGTAGATCTGATGATCACATGATCTCACCATATCCACTGATGGATGGTGCTGGAGACCCAAGGTAGAGGGGGGGGGGATTTGAGGGTGCCCATTTCCTCTGTTATTTTAAAATCTATGATAGTCACATTAAATGATCTATATGGACACCTCCTAAGTAGAGGTGAAGAGGACCATGAAGTTTCGCCTCCTATAAGAATGGCTAGGGGCTTACCTCTGGTGGAGTTCCCTAAAATTGGTTCTGGGAAAGATAGGTATGTTCAACATTGGTCCTCATTGAAGGTAAAATCCAATGGTTAATCTCAATCCCTATAAAGTATATATTCACATGAGTTCCATAAGTTTTAAACCCTTATTACCATGGTAATGTAAACCTAAGGTCATTATAAGGGCCCACCCTTTTGCTGGGGGTACCCACGATACTCCCCTTACCATGGGTATGTAAAGTTGAAAGGACATACTAATGTGCCCAATGATCTTATCATACATTTTAGGTGGATTTGGAATGAGCCTTAGCCTGATATCAGTAGACTGGTTTACAGACGGTCCAATATGGGGACTAATAATAAGATGTAATAGGCTTGTGGGAGCTAGAGAATAGAACTCCCAAGGATACCTCATTCTGTATAAAATCTTCTTACATGGTATGGGGTTCCCTAGGTATAGCATGTTTCTATTTGGGTAAGCTGGCCATCCATGTAGAATTATTCTACACAGACCTGGGTTCAACTTGAGTAGTGTTTTTATTCATGAGACATGGTTATTCCCACGTAGTGTTTTTCTTCACAAGGCTAGCTTCCACTCGCATAAAATTTTTCTATGTAGGGATGAGTTCCTCCCACATAGTGTTTTACTATGTGGGGTAGGTTTCCACCTACATAGAATTTTTATATGCGGGATGCCTATTTAAAAAGTGTATATTTGTTTATGCCTCATAGGATTGTGTCCGCAAAGGGACTTTGGGTTCATGGACCATTAGATGACTTGTTATTTCCTCATTAATGCAATAAAGAAAGTTTTATATGCAAGGAATCATTAAAGGGATCCAGTTTTCATGTTTCCTTTGTCTCTCTTAAATTCATATTTTTGGGTGTGGATATCCTTTTAGGTCCCCATCGGGGTATATTTATAGAGGATCAAATGAACTAGACATTATTGTGTCTAGTCATTCACGAGGGGTCGAGATAAATGTTTTGTAGAAGCCCATGGAGGATACTCAACCCATGAACAACTTAGTCAACGGCGATATCATTCGCAAAAGGTGTCTTTGTTTTCAAGGGAGAATATCACAGCATCGATCACACAAATGAATTTATTTTTTTACGGGGAACCAATGGTACCCCCACATCCCACAAAATAATTAGTTTGTGGGGAATATTCATTCATGGAGGAGTAAATCACCACCTCATCTCGTTAACAATTTTAGTTCACGGGGGATATTTTTTTGAAGGGGTGTAAATAACTGCCTCCCTCCCGCAAAAAAAAAATCTTTTGCAAGCATTAGTGCCACTGTCTCCATACCATGAACTATTATTATTCATTAGTGCTTCATGATTTCAGGGATCGCTACATGAAGTGGTGATCCGTGAAGGTAATTTTTTCTTCATAGTCACTCCCCTTTAAACATTTCCTTGAATATTATTTCATGTTTCCTTTATAACCTTTTCCAAATTTATCTAAATACCTCAATCTTGTTTGCAGAGATTTCAATAAACAAGATTCGTATTAGTTGGATTCTTCATATCCCTTTGGCATCGATTATCCTGATTCCATTATTTTTTCCCATTTGAACCATTTTTTGGTTCCCATGATATAGTTTTTGGTATGGTTATTCCCACATTTTTGAAACATGGGATATTGGGTTTTCAGTCCTCCATGTGATTTATCCACTGATCCTCCTAAAGAAAACTCTATTTTACAATTTTTACCTCTAGGACCATGAGACCAATGAGAGTCTCCAATATCAATCATGACCTATAAGGAATAAAAAACAATTTATTCATATATTCCAAAGTCTCTAGTCAAGAAATATTTTCATAAAAATGGATTTAATCAACCAAAAAAGTGTTCCACCTTACTTTTGATGTTGATGGTGAAGATAGAGGCATACCATGAAAGCCTTGTGAAGTTTCCCATATATTCCCTGATAGACTTATCTTCCTTTCACTTCAATATAGAGAATTACCTCTCAATTTTAATATGGAGAGTTCAATATCTTCTTTCGAATTTAGGTTCATGGTCAGTTTCCACAACTGATCGGCTTCCCCCTCTATGCAATAAATGACCAACACAACATTATCGTGTCCTGATAATTGGATGATAGAGAATATATTCTTAAAAGATTTTATCCCTTATTTGGTGATGAGAGGATGAAAAAATCTACTAAAGGTAGGAGGCCTTTGTTTTATAAAAATACTTGACAATAATATACTCTTTCTTAAGATAAAGAGGATGTTTCATATAATTCAAGTTAATATTCATTTAATGAGTTAGTAGATCTAGTAATACCATGAACTTCCCAGATACCTCTCCCATAAGGATAATTATATCTTTTGTGAACTCATCACATTTCCTATCACATTGGTTTTTGGCATGGTTTCTCCTATTTTACACTATAAACTAAAAATTGATAAAAAAAATGTGAGAATACTTCAACTAATAAACATATAAAAGGTAAAATTATGAACTTATAAGTAATAAATTATAAATTATAAGTATATACTAACTTATGAGTCTCTAGGATTAAATTTATCTTATCCATGGTAATTTTCCTATTAATTTTCCTAAAATAACAATATTTTTAAGACATTAATAATGGTTTGTAAATATTTAGTGAATTTACAAAGCATATACCCTAGGAGTGACGAAACAGGTGTGAAGTAAGACTACTTTTTCATACACCAGGTGATGATAAATTCAATACACAATGTTCCCTTTTGTGGTTATTTCCCCTAGGTACAGTTGTTCTAGAGCCACATCCACTTGTAGTGTCCAAACAGGGATGTAATTTCTTAGAAACCACTTTCTCTATCCTTCACCAAATTACATGGTATTTTCTTATACTTAGGCTTATCCCTAGGGTTCTAACTAAAGTGTTCTATTACTAATCTCAAAAAATAACTACACAATCCTCTAATAAAAACTACAGTATCTCAATCCTTTACACATATTGTTACATTACTTTTAAATTAAATACCTGTTAAATTCAAAAATTTATTGGATGGCCTAGTGTCTTTGGAAGACTGGGTACAAAAAAAACAAACATGAAAATAAAAAATCATTATTTTAATCACCATAAGGAGCTTCTAAATCCCTTTGAGCTCCAAACACAGCATGGGATAACCTGGTGAATACATAGATAAAAATGGGTGACCTAAAAATCCTGATAAGGGAATAATCATGACAAGGAAGCATGACACATGAGTGAAAAGTATAACATAATTTCATAAATGTGAAGGATATTGAGTAATCACAATAGAGAATAATGTAAAGAAATGGTATCATAAGATAATGGTTATATAGGAAATGTGTTAAAACCACAAATCATGAAATAATCATTAGTCAATTCTAACTACCAAGATAGTCTCACATGGTGGACAGAGTCCCATAGTTGATTAGGTTTATTCCCTAATCCCATATATAATGTATCATGAGACAAAAATTTTACCCAATGAATTTGATCACTATATAGGTTCACACATCATAACATGTTCATGATTATGTGTTCCATAAAATGAAATAAATCATAATTCATAATCATACTAATTACCCATGGAAATAAATGTTTTTCATAATCTTTCTTCATATCATAATCAAAGGAAATTTCATAATGGAGGCATTTGAGAAATGGACATAAGGCTTGTATTACATCATGAAATAATAGTATAATATATATATGTGTGTGTGAGATAGAAAGAGATTGATATAGATATATATATATATAATTTATAATCATTTCATAACATTAAATATAGATATAAGTTGTGTTAGTTAAAAAAAGTTCATATCACCAAGAAAAAGTGTGGTTCAGATAGATCCTTTTCCTTGAGTCTGAATCATCACATACGTTCTTTATATTCATGAATAATAAAATTATTTTAATTTATTTAATTTTTTAAGAACCTTTTTATATTTATTATTCATTTTATTTTATTTATTACCATGTTATATACAAATACATAATTTCTTATTGGATGTTCTGACGATATTCGACTCATATGTCCAAAATGAATTTGGTATGTTGAATATGGTTAAAGATATCCTTAATATATAATCTAAAAAATAATTATCATGAAATAATTTTCATATTTATATATAAATTATAATTTTATAACCAACCGTGAATGATGGTCATGGAAAATGAACTATGTTAAAATCATGGATATGGTAGGTCATACATTCACATGAGTAACGTTTCCATTTTTCAATGATTGTTATGGAAAGAAGGTAAGTATTATTTTTTCATTATATAATGATCATTAAATCAAAAATATCAGATTATTTATTTAAATTAACTTATATATATCATTTTTTATATGGATATGAAAAACGAATCACATCGCCTTAGGGAGGTGGTAATCCACATATACAAACGAATAAAGTTATCATTATTCAATGGATGGAAATGTAATAAATTAGATGATATATTATATTTACATAATTATAAATATTTCATGAATATAATATATTTATATATTAAATCCATTATTACAACTATCCATTAATAGTGGTTATAGAAAATGAATTACATCGGTCTGTAAGACGGTAGTCCTCTGTACACACGAATGATAGTTTTGGTTCCCATTTGTTGGAAGAGAAAACAAATATAGGTTATTAAATTAACATAATAACATCATATTATAAGTAATAAATCTATTTTATTATCTTATTATGGTTTTATAAGACTTTAAATATGTAGAAAAATAAATAAAATGAAAACATTTGGCGAAAAGTTATGCCTCTCCTTTAGAAAACATTCATTTCTTTTCACATTAAGCACTATAAGGTTTGAATTATACCCAATATAAAACCTCTATAATGTGATTACAGATTTTAGGAAGGTATTTGGAAGGTATTTTTTGAAAATAAAAGGTTTTTTAACTATAAATAAAAGAGGAGAGGAGGTTCCCTTTATAGGTGAGGGGAGGTGCACTCATGGAATTACTTAAAATATTAAATCAATATAAATTAATTTTCTCAGACAAAAGACACCAAAAAAAATTTAATATATGATTATTAAGGGACTGAATACTATCATAAAAAAAATTAACATGTTTGGATAAGTATTTTACACTTATCTATTTGTTTTAACCCGCATTAACCCTTTTTCACAATTAACATGATAATGATGTTTTTACTCTTTAAGGGTCAATATAGTTTCTATAAAAGGATAATTTTCCAACAAATGAAGAATAGTTGATATTTTTATTCATATACCCATAAATTTTCTGAATATATAATTTTTAGGAATTTTAAATCATTTAATAAAATTTTATTTTTTATAAAATAACATTAATATCATTTTTGTAACAGTTCATTTAAATTGTCTTTGAAAACAGCATGAAAACAATGAAATTAAAATTTAATACAATAAAAAATCTATAATATGACAATTTTATCTCAAAAATTCATGTAATGTACTAATTAATTCAAATTATATTACTTTTGAAATTTTTAAAATACTTTATTTTATTTCTCTATTAATTGAATAAATAATGTGTTTGTGTTGAGAGAGCATTTAAGGTAATTATTTCATCCCAAAAAGTTAAAATAAAATTTCCATAATAAAACCAAATAATTAAAATTTAAAATATTTAATTAAAATCAAACATAATTTTTCATTGTCCCTATCATAAAATATTATAGAAAATAAAAGCAAAAAATTGACATTTTTTGACTTTGTCTTTTACTAAAATATTATAAAGGAAAAATCATAGATAAATGGAATCAAAGGTCATATTTTTAAAAATATTACAAAAAACACTCATAAAATAGGATAAATTCTTGTTTTATGGTAATTTTATAGTCCCTATCATATTATTTTTAACCTTAATTACCAGATTTACCCTCTCCATAGTGATAATTATTTACTACAATTATTATTCATAATTACCAAAAAAAGGAATTATTTACCAAATTTGGAACTCAATGATTCCAAATATGGAATCCATTTTTCAAGATTCAATATATATAAGTCTTATAAATTAATTTAATACTAAAACATAAAACACGATAAAAAATGGTTTTTCAGAAAAATGAATTTTATGTATAAAAAAATTATACAAAATTAAAATATAAAATTAATTAAAAAGAATATAATTGAAATATTTTAATCAAAAATAAATAATTATATTTTAAAACTTATAGAAAATAAAATTTTAATTTTAAAATAATTTAAAATAAAATATAGTTTTCAATAAAAAAATTTATTTTTCACTTTCCATTGAAAAATATACTATTCAATAAAAAATTCAATATTTAACCATAAGATAATTTTGATATGCCGATTTTAGAAATGATATATTTTTTATCAAATAAAATTTCTAAAAGTTTCAAAAATTATTTTTAATATTTTCTCAAAAATAAAAATAAAACCCAATTTTGATGAAAATGTATTTTTGAAGAATAGAATAATTTTACTAAAAAATTATTAATTGTTTACTATGAATTTATAAATATGTTTATATTTTTTATGAACTTAAAATATATTCCATAAAGTTTTTAATATAATTTATTCTTTTAAATTTAATAGCTAGTTTATAATGGTCATATTTGAATAATAAATTTTTGTGGTTTGTTTAGGATTAGGGTTGTGTGTCGTATACACCATCAATCATAGTATTCTTAAAAAATTTGGGTTTTAAAATTTAGGAGTGATACCATTATATAATTTTTTCCTGAAAAAGTGTGAACCAAATTAATGATTACGTAACTAACTAAGGATACCCCTAAATATATCCCAAGTATCATAGAACATCTCATCTTCATCCCGGACAAAACAGATGATTTTATACCTCACTTCAGTTGTATCCTAGGATAAAATTTCCTGAGAAAATAGTTAAAGACCCTTTCCCAAGTGTCAAGGATATTTATTTGAATTTATGAACTAGACACTATAATTTAATTTCAAGAAAAATGGAAAAACCCTACATCTTGAGTTTTTCCTCACTTAGCCTATGTAATGGAAGATATTGAAAAGAAAACTATAAAACTCTCAAATGAAGTATTAAGATTCCTCACAAGGTATTCCATTATTGGATGGAATCAATGTGATATAATATTTTTTATCTCATAATTTCTAGGTCTAGTGGTAAAAATTATACAATATGGGATGATCGAAACATTTGTGGTTTCATAACTCACTCATTCTCAAAGTTTCCCATTTGAATTTAATTTTTCTTTTTTAAATCACTCAAGTTTTTTTAAAATTTCAATATTTTTATTTTTAATTAGTTTTCATGCAAAAAGTATTTTTTAGATTTCATTACTAATCTCACACCACAACAGCACACAAACTTATTTCTAAATTATTGAAAAAACTTTAATATATTTTTTGTTTTTGATATGAATTAGTTTTTATTTTAGGCACACATTTCCTTCCTCGAAAATGGAACTAAATTTATATGTATCATTAACTATGAAAATATTTATTTATAAAAATAAACTTTTTAGTAAAGTAAGGATCAAGGTTGAACCCTTGGAAAATTACTATTCTTTTAACCCAAAAGTAAAAAATAACAAACTCAAATATAAAAAATAATAAGAATGCAGTAAGAATAATTAGTGAGAAGTAGTGTGATTTTAAACTAATAATAATAGTAGTAAAAAAATGAAAGTAATATAATATGATTTCCAAGGTTATAAAAATATCATGAAACAGGGCACAAGTGATAAATTATTGTGATAAAGACATACAATATAAAATCTAACAGAATTTTGATTACTATAAATTATGTAAATATATTCTTTCACTCCTTAAAATGAATGGATAAGATAGATCAACTAACATGAAAAATATGAAATCACTAACTATATTGTGAAGTGGATCTATTAATGATTTAAATTAGAATTTTTAAATCCCAAGATAAATCAATAGATAAAATAATTATATGTGTTCTATCAAAATTGATCTGAAAACTAATCCATGAATATTTATCTTCATAAATTGAAGGTTTCCTTTTTTCAAAAGGGTTATATATGAAAGGTGAGTTTAGAGGTGTTTGATAAAATTTATCCTAATTTCACTGGTACTTTATTTTTGAAATGGTTTTTATGAAATGAAATAATAAAAGAGAAGCATCTAACCCTATAATTTAAATAAAAGTGTAGTAAAAAGAATAAAATTACAAAAAAATTGTGTCCCAAAATATTTTCTGCCAAAACCATATTCAATATAATAATAATATAATAGTATCCATAAGTATGGAAAGATTCAAAAGAAATTTGAGTTTAAAAAAATAGGAGTCTTATTTATCAATCTATACCCTCCTTTTATAGCTCCATATTCTTCTCTTATTACTTTAAGTGATTGTGCTCGAACCCCCAAGAACTCAAGTTATATCAAAATATTTCCACATATGTTTCTCTCTATCTATCTCTATGTCTCCCACCAGGGAAGACACTATTTAAATTGGAAGGGTCCACTAAATATTCTATCAAAACCATGGCTCATCATCTCTCATCCTAGATCTCTATGTGTCATCTTTTTCCATTGATTACCTTCCCCACTATGACTCAATATAACCCCTCTAATAGAATATTCTCCCCATATGTATCTAGATTTAGCTCTATACAATAAACACCAAGTTGTATTGTCATATTGATTCAATATTTAATAGATTTCTAAGTACTCAAAAAATCATCAAAAGCTTCTAATGATCTCAGCTTCATCGGGATTTACAACCTTTTTTTGTTTTTCTAAACTTATTAAATAGAGTTCTACATGTATTTTAATTTAAAAGCAGGAAGCTCTAGGAAAAACATAAATTTTGAAAAGTACATGATATTTTTTTATCAAAATTTACTCTTATATTCTAGACGCTAAGAGAAATGAATATTTTGATTATTCTTGTTTTACTTACGTGTATCTACCATCTCCCAATTTTAAAAACTGAAGGACTCTTATGTAGTTAGAAATAATGCTTATGAATCAAGTTTTTGTGATAAATAAATCTTATTCAATAAATAATTAGCCAAATATTATCATCTATCTAAGTGTAGTGACCCTTATTCTAGTTGAAATAACTCTTACATAAGTGAGGAATTTTCCAAATCACTCTCTATTGCGTAGAATGAATCTTACATTAGTGAAAGTGACAATTAATTTGATCATTCCATTTTCCAAATTATTCCTCAACTATTTTGAAATGAGCTTTACACATGTGAACATGAATCCTATGCATGAATCAACTCCTAATAAACAATGTTGAAGACTTATCATGATTCTTCAACAAAGTTTAAAATTTTAAAAAAACATATTAGAATATATTCCTAATAAATAATTTTTAATATAAAAAACATGAAGTATTGCGAATGTCGATTCCAAAATCCAAAAAAATTAAAAAATTCCAAACAATATATCAACTAAAATTCACTAAAAATAACTAAAAAATTCTTAATATATATGAAATTTAAATAACATGCATCCATAAATTGAAACCAAAAAATAAACTTTTTATTTTATTAATCAATGAAATGAAATGTTTTAAAAAAATATAAAAAAATTAATAATTGAAAAATAAATGATCATTTTATCAGAAAAATGACAAATTTTATAAAAAATGCTTTTTAAAATATGAAAACAAAAATACACATAAAAACACTTCAATAAAATCATCAGGTAACTCCACTATGACTCTTGAGAACATTGTTTCCTAGACTTCCACTAAACTCACAATCAACTGTACCATATGATAAGAATTAGTTTTCCCATACCTATGGTCTAACTGGTCATTTGGATCATTGATAACAGCTCATAATATTTTTTCATGTCAAAGAAACAAGCACTCCTTCTGAAGAAATAAATAATGTAAGGACTATAATGCAACAAATCAATACCAAAGATCATATGGACATATGAACAACAAAAAGAAATCACACAGGGAATAATGTTTCTCTATCATTATCTTGCATCCCTAACACACCTCAATCATACTAGAATGACCTCCAATTAGCTTATTCAAAACTAAGGACACCAAATTCTCTCCACCATAAGTCCTAGAGTACAGATTAAGTTAAGTGCAATGGAGTATTTCAAATATCCTAAATATAAAAAAGAGTAATCCAAGGTAGAAGAAAAATATTTAGTACCTTTGATGATATTTTTCTTTCCTGGTACTATAAACTCTATGGTATGAAACTGACCACTCCATAATCCTCGGCCTTTTTACCCCTAAAGGAGACCACCTCCTTGACCATACTCTTCCCTCTATTCCTTATGGAGAGGAATATAGAAATATTATCCACTATTTTATCCATTACTTGACTTCCATTAAAAATCATTAGGGTCCTAGTTATACTAATATTTCTATAGAGATTATTAATACTAAGACTATATAGGAAATCGGTTGACTGTCCCAATTTGAACAGATAAAATGGTTGATCACTAAAACTAACAATTAACACATGATTTATAAGAAAAATTAATCACTCTAGATATTCTCATAGAATTGTGAGAGATATCCTATAAAAATGTGATGAATAAGGATGATAATAACTACCTATTGACTAAGACTTCAACATCCAAGATAATCAAGATCCACCATCTTCGACTTGAATACTTAAAAATTTTTAATGACATCTACCTCATGATGATTTGGTTTTTTTAAATAATATTCTCTATCTTGTATGCCTTATATAGAACCTCAAGATACATTGGAAAATAAAAATAGGTTGATTTGTTATTGAATCATTATGTGAAATTCCTCATCAAGATGTCACACCCTAGCCTCATCATTGAGAAGACGATTGGGAGCCTGATGAAGAAGATACTACAATTGAATCATGAGCTAACACGCACTCATACTCATATATTTAATAGATATTATCTCTTCCACTTGAATCATATGCAAAGACCTTCCATCATTCATCTCTATTACAAAAAATATTAGATCTTAATCCTATAATATAGAATTTATTTAATAGAAATTTATCAATTCATTTTAGTTCCACAACATTTTTACAACTATAAAATAGTTGAAAACAATCATGATGTTTGTACCACACTAATATCTTTATCCCAAAATCATTATAATATCACCTAGTATGTTCACTAATCTTAAGGTTCATATGTCATATCATAGGAGGCCCTAAAATTCTTTATCTCGGATGATATCCCTTTCCTATATTAAAACTAGGATAAAATAATATTTTTTCCCTACCAAATGTATTCATTTCTTACTAGTGATCAACACTAAATTACATCCTAAATCTTTATCAACGGCTCTAATACCACTCTATCTTGATTCATCCATACTATAACCCTTTCCATGATGGTAATGGAGATGAGTGTGACTCACAAAGACCACCTTTAATAAGACCTAGGTTAGCAACTATCAATGAAGGTATAAAACACACACATGGGATGCACTACCCCCATAAATCCTAGGGACATAAGATTAATATACTTATAAAATGTATATAATATAATTGATCTAATCCCACAATTCATTTAAATTTCATAGATAAAAAAATTCCACATTAAAATACTAAGATAAAGTTCATATGGAAGTGGATCTAATACTAATCATGAACATCATGATATAGTAATGTTAAACTTGATCACAAACCCCCTCATACAAATCTTTAAAAATAGAAAATATATATAATGGAGTGGGGATATAATTATACTCACTAGGATCCTCCCTAATACCTCTCATTCACCTGTAAAAGAAGAATACTGATGTCTTAGTAAATAAACAACAAAACTACCACCTTTTCAACACAGGTCTACGATCATACATCTTTACCAAATCTCAGACACCCAATATCATAGTCAAGTATAGTGATATAATATAAAAACAATATAAATAATAAAATTACCTCATAACCACTTCCACACATAAGTATTCTTCCTCACACCCCAATAACTTACATCCTAGAACTCTCATCCTCTCCATAACCACATAGACACATCTCATATCACAACCTTAATTACATTATCATTAACACACACCACACAACTACATCATACCAAAATCAAGACTGAATATTGTATATTCTCATCACAGTTACATATTAAATCCTATTCATGGTAGAGTATATAATTATAAAGTACATAAACTTTGTTCCCTCCTACTTTCAGGTACACTTCCATTATACACCACCTCATAACCACATCTTCTAATAACATAACCTCAATCCATTATATTCCATACTATATCTAGAAGATAGAGTGGGAATGGGAGATTATGCATCCATCTGTGTCACCACCATCTAAGATGTTGGAGAAAACACTTGAATCCCACAACCTTATATGAGCATCAATAACATTGCCCAACTCGAGTGGTGATGCATAAGAAATAATAAAAAATACTATTAATATATATTTATATATATATCAAGAAACAATTCTAACCAAAGGATAAAAAATAAAACCTCAAATAGTCACTTTCGTATTTCTACCTCACACACTCATTCATTTCCACCATTAATTACCACTACCATCACTACAATAAAAAACAAAAAAAAACTTCATATTTTATCATATCATTACAAATATCTAGATTTATAATTTTACAAGAACATTAATCTTATTTAAATAATTTTATTATATATACTTACCCATTGTTATTACATCATTAAATTCATGCATTTATGAATCAAATATTTATCAGTTTCCCATTATTCTAATTGATTAATTTCAGCCTTTCATTCATTTAAACATAGCCAATTAGGACTTATAATTTAATCAATTCATTACCATACATATTTCTAGAAAAAAAATTTGAAAACTAAAACAACATATCCTAGCATCACATCAACCACCACACTTTCCCAAGAAAACATCTATTTCATGACTTATATCGCATTCATATATTTTTCCACTTCCTTCTACAACACCTAGAACAATCCACTTCTATAAAACAAATTTTCATTACCCTATATCCAACACAACAAGATAAATTTACAAAAAATATATAATTATATCAAGGATAAAAATAACAAGATCAAAAAAATAAACAACACTAATTACAGTTGTAAATATCATTCAAACTTCTCAATTATTTATATATTATTCCTCATGAAAACAATTCAGGCAAAATTAAATTAAAAAATGTAATCCATATTTTAAAGTTTTATTTTAATTATAATATTTATATTATTTTCTAATTATGAAAATTATATGAAAATCATAAATATCCATGGTATCATAGTAACAAACATAACAATTGATATAAGAAGAAAAACATAGGAAATAACATAAATCACATAAAGTGTCTTCAAATTATACCTTCCCTTATAACATATTTAGTCTAGTTCATTATATTATTTATGTTAATTATATAAATATACCCATAAAAATTATAGTCTTGTTAATTCCATATCCACACATAATAAAGAATAATATAGATCTTGAATCTCTTACCCTAAATGGAGATTCAATAAGCATAACATATGAATGATGAGGAAACATCAATCAAGAATGATCAAACATGAAAGGGTATGGGGAAATAATTATGATTGACCATCCTTCATTCTGAACATGGCCAAAAATGAACAAATACCACTTGAATGAAATATTTAAGTGCAAAGAGAAAAATAATAACATGGAAAGGGAATAAGAGCCCCACCTTGGATTAAATGATCTTTATTATCTGAAGATAATGAAAAAAGGAAACCAAAGGATGACAAAATTTCACCAATAATGGATCATAAAATTCCTTGGTAATGAATATTTTTGTAGAAATTGAATGTAATTTTATTAAAAAATCTAATTTATATTAAAAATCTAGAAAAATAAAAATAAGTGTAATGGGGGTCACCAGGGAAGAATGATTTCTTGATACAAGAATCATGGGATGATATCCCCGAGATTCCATAGTCAAAATCCTTTTAAAATTTATATGAAAAATAATATTATCATATAATGGGTACAACCATTATTCAATGTTTGAAGACCATAGAATCATGGCATGAACCTTGCACCTCCACCTCAAAACTAATAAACCTCAGTCAAAACCATGACATAATGACTATTGTTATAGTGCAATGAGTCTCACATAATATTAAACTAGAATCATCATAATATTCTTTATTTCATAACAAAACATATCATTCCATAATAAACTATCCATACTTAACCGAAGAGACACCAAAAAAAATCATAAGCCTCATGCTGGAACCCAAGACTTCAGGACACAATCTAGCACACTATGGTGTACTGAACAACATCCAAATAAATAAAGGCATGCCATAATTTCATAGACTAATATTCATGTCACAACAAAAATCAATAATTTATAATCCGACTAATCGCAATAAAACACCCTAAGTAGTAAAAATCCCTTACCTATAGCTAACCAGTCATCAAACAACCCCAACATTCCCCACATGATCAAATATTCAAGTAGAAAATTAATAAAAAAAACTATAATTTCCTTCTAAAAATTCATCTATAACATATCAAACACCTCAAATACTCAATGTATAGAACTGGGAAAATTTTAGGCCTCTATACAAATTTTTAGTGATATCTCAACTCTTATTAGTGGTGTTCATGTATTATATTCTAGTTTATTTAAATTCAATGGAGGTGCATGAGAATCAATTAATTATTATAACAATAAATCTTTGAGATCAACATTTTTATTCCATGTTATCCAATATCCATTTATGGATCAAACAAGTGATGTTTTTGGGTCATGTGGTCTTTGAAAAAATTGTCTATATTGACCCTAAAAATGTGAAAGGTATTATATTCTAAAAAAATCAAAATAATTTCTTTGAGATAGGAATATTCTTAAGTCTTTAAGGATATTATTTGTGGTTTCTAAAGTATTTTCAAAATATTATGTCACCATTTATATATCTTACCCATAAAGGGGTGAGGTTTTATGTAACCTTGAATTTCAAACATCTTTTAATGAGCTAAATCATAGATTGACATTAAATCCTGTTATTATACTCAATGAACATTGGGGAGGTTATATTTTCTACTATGATGTATTAAGTATGGTATTTGGTTATGTTTTTATATATAATTACCATGTGTTGGAATATGGTTCTTTCTAGTTATATCTGTATGAGAAAAAATACCCAACCATTGATCTTGAGTTGGTAGTAGTGGTGAATGCATTAAAGTATTGGATACATTACCTATCTGGTGAGAAATTCATCATTTATACTGACTATAAAATTATGATTTATATTTTTCACGAAAAATATTTTGACCTCATATAGAAAAATTGGGTTAAATATCTTTAAACTTTTGATTTAAATTTCAATTTTACCCTTTATAAGGAGAAATTTATCATTGACACCATTGATATGAAGTTATTATCTCATTTGATAAAGGATTACAGAGATGAGAGTAAAGTGATGAGTCTCTTTAAAAACTGGTATCTTGGGGATATTGAAGATAAGGTATTCATATTCTTATCGAATGTGTAAGTTACTCCTATTATTGATTTCATTCATCAAGATAAACCATCAATTTATGATTTTTGGTGTATTATAATAATTTTAAATAGAGGGGAGACCTCTAGTTATTAGTTTCATTTCTATGATGATATTTTTTAAGAAGAAATTTATATTTCAATGTTTATTGAAGAAGGTAGTGAAAATTTATTTTCAGCATTATAAATGTTAATTTTATTTAGGTGAGACCAAAATGTACTATGATATGAAGTGTCAGTATTGGTCTCATCTAATGAATAATTATATTTTTTATTATGTTTCTTTTTTCTTTATTTATCAGTATGTTATTTTAAAACATTAAAACATTAAATATATTCTTTACTTCTTACCCAGACCTATCTCAAAATGAGAACAGGTATCCATTTACTTCCTTATTAATGAGTTACCATGTACCCCTCAATGTAATGATGTGATTTGAGTGATTATTAATAGGTTTATAGAATCAACCCACTTATATTCGATTAAAGAGATTGAAGAACCCATAAAATTGTTGAGAATGTGATGTGTTTATTTTCAAAATATTATGAAGATCGTTGAAAGCTAATGAGAGTTGTGATGTTGTATTGAGAATACTTTTGAGTTTATTTTATATTATTAATAGTATTTAATGTTTATTTGATCACCCTGGAGATATATTTGGAAGTTGTATATTTTAGAGAAACTAGAAAAGGAAAAAACACTTGCATTAGGGTTCCTCTACTTTATACATAAGGGTTTTCATATAAAATATGTAAGGTTGTCTTAAAATTTGGATATTGGAAAAGGACTAGGAGATAAACTATTATACATAAAATATTATATATGGAACATTATATATTTTATTGAAATTTAATATCTCTCAATTCATATGGAAGATATTTTTCAAATCTTATACTAAAATATGGAAAAGGGGAAAGTGTCCATTGTTTTGTAAGAATGTTGATATATATATATATATATGAAATTTTTTTAAGTGAATCCTGAAATGTGGTAATTGCATGATCCTATAATGATACATAATATTTTTTAGATCATGCATAAGATACTAGATATAGTTTCTAATGAAATGTAGTAAAAGAATAAAAAGCTTATGCTCATATATAATAGTTCACTAGAGCACATATAATAGTTTTAAAATAGATTATACAGAATGTAACAAATGCATAAATATTACATTAATACAAAAGGGTTTCCTAAAACTTCTAATCTAGAAATTGGTTTTTTAAAGATTCATATTGAGTTATGTAATATTTTACTTTTGCTACATAAGGATTTATGACCTTTTATAAAATATTTAAGATATTTAAAAAGAAGAAAACTGGTAAACTATTAAAGTTGTTGTGATATATAATATATTTTATCTGAGACATAAGATACTTTAGTTCTTATATAATGGTTAATGTTTTTAAAAAATTTAAGATATCTAGATATTCAAATTGGTATGATGATGTGATGATTTTCATGTTATAAACAACATGAAATTTTGAATAGTTATGATTCTATATGAGAATAATGTATGTGATAATTGAAAAAGAAGGGTGTTTTATGATGAATCTTTCCACATTGTGAGGGTTTATACATATGCTCAATAAAACATATGCTAATGTGAAAGTGAATTTTATAAAATTAATAGGTAAATAATATTTTAGGATATCTTTGAAAAATAATTATGGGGTTTCAAAAATAAATACTTAAAACTAACTATGGTGGTCGAACTAGTGTTTGAGTTTTTTCCTATAACCAATTACTTTTTACTTTATATTAACTATATATTAAAAGTTTTTAATATTAATAAATATATTATAATAATTTTATTATTCGTATGTGTAACATTAATGTGATAATTTCCTAGAGTATTTATCACATTGAAAGTTCATAGTGGTTCCCTACTATAATGATAACATTGATTCTCTATGATGATATTATTAAACCTATTTACTATAATAAAGATAACATTCAATGAGAGGACATATAGTAAGTTTGATTTTCATGTTCTTGATACTCATAAGCAGATGAGACTTTATCTAATGAAGTTCACACTTAGAAATATCTTGGATGGAATTTTATAAGAACATACATGTAAGTAAAAGTTACATGTGTTTGTGTGCCATTATATATTCTTATATGTAAATGTGTGTAATGGACCTTCGATTTTCTATTATTATTATTTCATATCATGAGTTGTATACATTTATGTATTTCCTAAAACTATGATGATCTATACTCGTGAGTAAGTAGGATATGTTGGGTTCATCAAGAGTGATATTACATTAATGAATAAGTGAATATCGGATTTTTCCCTTATGGTTTAAGGAAGATGATATCCCAGGCCCTTTGGTTGGAATAAAATTTTTGAACTAAAATTTTGTGGCCATTATTATTCATGGGTTCATTTCAATAAGTCAAATTAAGATATATCGATCACATTGGTTGATGACATGAGTATGAAATCTACATGACTTGAGATATCATGATAGAGGGATTATATTACAGTGTGAGTGTTAGTATATAGTTTTTGTACTGTGACATTAACTTTTTACTCTATGGGTGACTTGATGTTTTGTTAGACACTAATATTGATCTTTGTAAAAGTCCATCCAATTACATTAAGAAAGAATCCTAGAGGGTCACACCCATAGTGTATTAAAATTCTATTTGAATTTTTCAATGGGAATAAATGTTTTTCTATAATTAAAGGAATAAAATTTATTCCGAATTTATTAATTAAAAATATTCAATCATGAGTTATATTCAAATTATAATATATATTTTATTTTAATATTAAATAGATATTTATTGTCAATATTATGGAATGTAATATTTATTTATCTATTATTTTTTCACAAGTTAATAAAGAATATTTATTATTAAATACAGATTATTTAGTTATGTGGATATTAAAATTAATATTTATACATAGGACCATGAGTATCATATTAATTTATTTATCTAATGAATAATATTTATTATTTAATTTTTGGTAAATATTGATGAAGGTGTAAAGGATGAGTTATGGTAATGGTAATAGAAATTATATAATCTTAAATGTAATTAAAATAAATAATGAATTATTTATTTAATAAAATGATATTTATTTGTACGAGATGAGGCCTAACATTATATATTATTATTATTATTATTATTATTCTTAAAATGGATAATCTATTTTCATTAATATTTAATTAAGGAAATTTTTTCAATTATCAATATAAAAACCTAGTTCAATATATTTATATCTTATATAATTTTAGAGTGTGGTTTTGTATAATAATTTTCCTCTCTAGAGACTTCTCTTAAGACCAAAGAAAAACAAATTTAGGTTTTTTATCAAGACAGAGATAATATTTTTCTTCCTTACAATCAATATAAAGGCAATAAAATATATAATACTTCAAAATAATAAGATAGTGTTTCAATTAATATGTTCAATGCATGATATTTGGATCATATACGCTAGCACCTAAAGATCCATCAGCATAATTAAGATATCATGGAACATATGTGGACCCCCACTAGAAAGATTTTAATTTGGATTCACTCAATGAAACAATGTTATAACTCAAAAAAGTATTGATTGGTTAACATAAACATCAAAGAAAGATTTTAAGACTAAGGACATTCTTATTATTAAAATAATTATAAAATTAATTTGAAAGATCTTATATTCTTGGTTCTAATATTATTTTTCTAGTTTCTTTAGGTAATTTTTTTGACATGATAATTCTTCATCGTATTCATTTATAATATTTATTAAATTTAAAAAAAAAATCCAAGTTGGATATGGGACCGACCATGGATTATATTATTTTCAGAACCTTTAAGTGGTATCAGAGTAGTTGTGTTCCAATTTATAATTATTTAAATTTTTTGATCAATATCACAATTATTTTTTATATTTTCTTTCAGATTTCATTTTAAATTCCTTAAGAAAATATAATGAGTTCATTTACCTGTATAAAACTAAGAAAAATCCATGAATTAGTGAATAATACATGTAGATTTTATCTGGAGGCACCAGATATTCTAACTGCACAACCAGATTACATGTTTGATAACAAATAACACACTATTTAGTCTTTCTCAACCACATGGTTTCACCAATTGAAGAAATTCATGTGGTTGATTTTTATATGGCATGTAATTACATGGTAATTACATTGTATATTGATTTATAGGGTGAAAAATGGTTTATATGGTTACATGGAATGTAACTTACATACACACCATGTAACGCCACATGACGTGGGGGTTATGTGGTTAATAAACATAGCCTGTAATTGATACATGTGTTGTGTTTTTACTTCCAACTGTGTGACATGGTCCAACTATGAGTACAAAGTGTGTGGTTGGATTAAATATCATGCAACGTGGTTTAATCCCATGTGGATTACACACTAATTCCTTGGGCATGTAATGGAATATTTTTAGAAAGGATTGAATGATTTTTAATTAGTATTCACATTGTGTGACCCATTTTAGCTCATGCAAGGTACATTTTTTGGCAGCCATGTCATTTTATTTAATCCATGTGGACATAAATTAATTTCAAGAAAAACCAAACTATATGACATGTATCTGGTTATACACATTGTGTGATAGGGGTTTTCCATACACCAAGTAATTTTTAGATACTCATGTGTAATAAATGATGGAATCAATATTTTCTATGCTTTCAAAAATTATACTCCATGTGTAGTTTTTGTACATTTCATGTACTCTGTATGGTCAAATATAGTAGTACATGCCACACATATTAAGGAATATCATGTGATCAAACACACTATATGCTATGTAATATCATGACATTCCATGTATACTAACATGACATGTAACTAAATAGTACACAACTACAACTATACTTCATGTAAATAAGATTGGTACATGACATGTTTCCCTGGTACATGCCATCCACTTAAGTAATTTTAAATAAAATTAATTTATTTAATTTATTTAAAAATTATAGTGGTTATGAATCTTATGTATCTACAGGGATGTTTATATTAACAATTAAGATAAATAATTAATTAATAAATAGGACCATTAATTATTAATTCAACAGAAATTTAACTTAATTAAAAATAAATTTTAAATTTATGTTGTTGTGTGTGTGAATGGTCATGAGCTTGACTAACCAATGTATGGGTTGGGTTTCTATTTAATTTAATATTATTACATTATTTTTTAAAATATTATAATATTTTATTAAATTAAATATAATGGCATGTGTGTCTTCCCTCTCACCATTTTTATGTAGGACTTGTGTGTCCATAGTTTATTTTATATATCACATTCTCCTAGTTTCCCTCTCGTTTTAATAAGTAAAATATATTGA
Source organism: Viscum album (assembly GCA_963277665.1). Lineage (NCBI taxonomy): Eukaryota > Viridiplantae > Streptophyta > Magnoliopsida > Santalales > Viscaceae > Viscum > Viscum album. The sequence goes on along the minus strand of OY728159.1, from coordinate 529,561,536 downwards.
GGATAGTTATTCAAGTATTAGTGTTGGTTAAAAACTTTATTCGAATTGAAACCAATCAAGAATATATAGAGGTCGATAGTGAATACTACAACTTGAGCCAAGTCCACCTTAAGGATTTTTTTCATTATATTCATAGGTTGATTTATCATATATTCAATTAATCAACCATTAGAAATATAATGATCAAGTTACTTTATTTGTTTCATTTTTTCAAGTGTATGGTTAATTATTAATTTTTTTTGATGCATTTTTATATGATTTTTAAATTAATTAACAAAAATTAAATAAGATAACAATCATTCAATATAAATTAAAATAAATGGATTATATATAAATTATTTTCTCATAATATTGTAAATTAGTTGTATAAAATCATTATAATATTAACAATTCATGTAATGGATAAAATATATAAATTTACTCATAAATGAATAAAAATACCTCAAGGAAATTTTAAGTTAAAATCCTTCTATTATCTAAGTTAATATGGAACCATAGTTATAGTTTTTCTTAGGCTATAGTCAGTGGCACTTTTAATTATCAAGGATTCAGAAACAAATATGACAGGTCAACTTAACTAAACTTATATTGAGTTTAATTTCCATAGTCTATTCAATAAGTATTTGAATTCAAGTGTTAATAAAATCTATGTTAGAATTTTAGAATGGGGGATTCCACTCAATAGATCAAGGCGCTGCAAACTAATAGTTGGAAAGACCATCTACCTAAAAATCTTCTTATGATTTTCATGTATATAATAAGGGTTATGAAATAAGAAATGTGGATCCTTTCTATTATATTATCCACATGAAATTATATTTTTAGTCTAATGGTGTAGTCTATTTGTAATTGATAAAAATATTTGGAGACTGGTAGGACAATTAAAAATTGTTATTTCTCACTAAATTTGGAAATAAAGATAAAGTACATAAATCTTCTTTTATTTCATTGTAGAAAAATGGAAAGTTTTTATACCTCAATATCTCTATGATATATACTAGATAAAAACAAAATCTTAACTAGAAGTAACATCTAAGAGTTCTATAGTAACTTTTTTATTAAACTACACCATGAATTGAAGCTTTGCGTACTAGAGTCCTCAATTTTTGATCCTCCTGTTAAAAATGATGGTGAGTAAGAGCTCTCTATCTACCTGAAACACTTGGATTATTCTCTTTTTACCTATTATATGATGTTATCATCCATTTTTAGTAAACTCAAAAAATTTATATAAAAACCTAGATTCATATTCCATGCTTATGCATCTTCATTACCTTTATCAGGGGAAAGAAATACAGGAGTGGTATGTGATTTTCAAAGCACTCTTTACATTAAAACATATATAGGTTTCACCATATATAACTCATTTAGTAAATATTATTGAATATATTGATCATATACACATTATAGTGTTTAATTTTCCCAATTAATTGTGCATTGATCTCATACATTGCTCACTCCCTCAAAGTTTTACTAGCTTCATTATGAATTTTAATATTAACAACATTAAGAAATATCTCCCAAATAACCTTAGTCTACTTTTCTAGGTATACAAGGTAATGAATCATGATAATACTTCTATAATTATGGTTAAATAGAGGATAGTCAATGTGAATAAATCCAAGACTAATCCCTAGTTTAAAGCTTCTTTGTACCACCCTTACACGAAGAGGAATATCAAGGGGTAACCAAGTGAGAAGGATTTTGTCTATTTTTCATATGGAAATAAGGGCCACTGGATGAATATTTTTACCATGTTTAATAATTAAGGGTAATATTATGGTGAATTTATTATCAAGTAAAATAATTCTATTTATATAAATAGGGTATTAGATACATCTTATGGTGCTCGTATTTGTATCCAATTACAAGAACCAAGTATACTTATAAGAGTTACCAAAGGTGAGGTGGATCTGCAAGATTGTTATGGAATTAGACTCTCTACAGTGGAAATATAAGACTATCATCTCATGTTTTTAATATGATTGGTCTTGGTTTTAAAAAAATTATTATGTAACAATAGTTACTATAAACATTATTCCTATATCCAATTTTGATATGGATTGTTTTATTTTCATATTTGGGAATAAAAACTAATAATTTAAAAGAATACCATATATTATGGTATGGAATATCTTAATAATGGTCATTATTTGTAGGAATATGAAATTTAAGTGTTTGAAATCGATAAAAAATATATTTTTCATGATTCATATCACACCCAATTATGAAATCACTGGATAGGTTGTGTAAATGATAAGTTCTTGATAAAATTAGGTCAATATGGGTATTTAGATTCTTTTAAACTGAAATTACATGGTATATGTTATAAATATTTACAAGGTAAAATGACTAAATCTCTATTCAATGGAAAGTATGAGAGGTCCACAAATCTTCTTGAATTAGTTTATCTAGATGCATGTTGAAAATTTCCTATTAAATCAAGGGGTTAATACACATACTTCATAATAAGGTGTAAGTTATATTCCTTTGATAAATTAAAGAATTATAGTAATGGAGTTGACAATTAGCTTGGTAAGAAGATTGAGAAACTTATTTCAAACCATGGTGGATGGTATCTTAACGAAAAGTGAATCTATTTTATTAAGTAATTTTAGATCTTATCTCAAATCACTCATCCTTATACACTATAATGGAGAGGCGTTAGTGAAAGGAGAAATCACCCGTTTTTGGACATGATGAGATTGATGATGATTCATTAAATCTTCCATCATACTTTTGTGGATATTCATTACAAACATCTTTACATATAGTAAATAGGGTTTAGATGAAAATATAAAATGATATTTCATTTGAGCTTAAATATAGAAGTAAACATGTCTTGTCACATATATGAGTGTTAGGTTGCAATGTGTTTGTTAAGAAAATATCTAGTAACAAAATTTCACCCTAAGGAACTTAGTGTATTTTTATATGATATCCTAATAAAAAACAAGGATATTACCTATATGATCCTTTAGGAAAAAAAATTGTTAACAAACATCCCATGTTTCTTGAGAGGGATCACTTCTCTAAAAGTGATGATGGGAGAAATATAATCTTCAATGAATTTGAGGCTCGAGATACACAGGATTTGTCATAGGAGTAGATTCCAAAAATTCCCCTGTAATTGGATGTTTTAAAGGCATCAGTACTATATTTGGGTATTGGATAGGTTAGATAACAATATAGATATGTTATTCTAGTCACCAAAGATGGTGACTCTTTATTGGTTAATAATAATAAACTTGTATGCTATAATGAGTAATTGGAAAAGAATATACTAGATGGGAAATAGGCATAAATTCTAATATGGATTTCATGTACCAAAACTAAGTTTATATTTTGGTAAATCTTATAGTGGATAAACATCTCATTGGTTACAAATGGGTATTAAAAAATCTAAACATGGTAGGTAGATTCAGTACCTCTAACAGAAAGGTTAGGGTAGAGCCCTATTTAGGTAGATTAAGTACCTATAAAGTTAGTATAGTTGTAAAAGGGTTTAAACAACTTCAATTCATTGACTATAAAGAAACCTTTTCACCAGTTATTATGTTGAAATCCATTAGAATTTTACATACTAAATAATCTTACCATGACTATGATATTTGAAAAATGGATTTCAAAATAGCTTTCCTTAATGGTAACCTTATCAAATATGTCTATATGGCACAACTATAAGGGTTTGTGACTCCAAAGGATACTAATAAGGTATTAAAATTGTATAGATCCATTTATGGGTTAAATCAAGCAATTAGACCATGGAACATTCACTTTTATTAATCCATAAAGGAATTTCATTTCATAAATAATTAATTTGAACCTTGTGTATACAAGCGGTTCAGTGGGGGTGTGATCATTTTCCTAATAATATATATTGATGTCATATTACTAATTAGAAATGAAATACCAGACTTAAGTTTTGATAATATGTGCTTTAAAAATTATTAATGAAGGACTTAAGTGAATTAGTATACATTCTTGGGATCATGATTCATCATGATATATCTAATTGTTTGTTTGGACTATTTCAAGGTGTGTAATATGAAAATATGTTGAAGTGATTCAGTATGGAATAATATAATAGAGGATTATTTATAATGTCAAATGGAATATATATATTTAATAAAATTTCCCAAATTAATCAATGATAGGGTTAGTAATGTATTACATGGTATGTACTAGGATTGATAATGCCTATGACTTAAGAATGGTAGGTAGATACCAAGTTTTCCTATGAGACCACTATTGGATGGTAGTCAACACCATTATAATGTATATAAGGTGTAATATGGATATATTCCTAGTTTATAGAGTATATGGGGATCAAATCATTAGGGGATATACATATTCTACTTTTCAAATAGATCGGGATGATCAAAAATCATAATCAAGATATGTATTCTACTGCAATAGATTTTTTTAATCTGGAAGAGATCAAAGAAATAAGTAGTCATCAATTATATGGTATATTTAAATTATATTATGGCTTTTGATGTAACAATGGAATCATTAAAGATAAGAAACTTTATCCTAGAACCTTATATAGTGCTTAGCAGTAAAGATCCTATCACACTATTCTATCATAATCTTATAGTGGTGGATCTTACCAAGGATCCAAGGTCATATCATTAGATGAAGAACATACTTCATACATTTCATCTCTTGATGGATTCTTCTCATAGAGGGGTTTTCATAGTAAATATAGTTCACATAGAGTAGAATGTGATAGATACATTGACTAAATCCTTATCTTAGAAAAAACATTAATATCATGTTAGAACTAGAGGACTAAAATTCATTAACATTTGTCTCTAGTATAAGTGGGAATATTTTGGATTTAGTTCACTAAACCCAACTCTTTGTACTTTATATTACCTATGTATTCAATGTCTTGAATTTTAAAAAATATTTTATCACATATTTATTTTTCTTCTGAATAACATTAATGTTATAATTTCCAAGAGTATTTATCACACTAAAAGGTCATATAAGTTCCCCTTAATAATGATAACCTTGAAGTGATATGAAAATATTATTAAAAATATATTATATGGTCACGATAACATTATATTATGGGACACATAGTATGTTTAAATATCGTGTGTTTGACACTCATAAGTAAATGAGACTTTATCTCATGATGTTTTCATTTGGTTATCTCTAGGATGGGAGATTATGAGGACATACCCCCAAGTAGGAATTCTATTTGTTTCTATGTCATTGTATATTACTATATAAAAACATGTGTAATGACTCTTATGTGTTAAATTATTAGTAATTCATATTTTGAATTGCGTAATTTGATTTATTTCTCAAAAACATACAGATATATTCTCATGGTGAAGTAGGGTATATTGGGTGTTTTCTGAGTGATATTGTAATAATAAATAATTCAATATAGGATTTCTCCCTTGTGGTCTAAGGAAGATGATATCTCAAGCCCTTTGATTGGAATGGAGTTGTTGAACTAAAATTTTGTATCCATCTTAATGGACAGGTTCATTTAAAGAATTCAATGAATGATATATAAATAATATATATTGATGATATGATTATGAAACTAGATTGATTTAAGATATCAGGACAAATAAATTATATTACACAACGAGCATTCTTATGTGGTTGTTGTCATTTAAATATTAACTTCTTCCTCTATGGTTGCCTTGATGTGTTGTTAGATTATAATCCTAAACTTTAGGCAAGCTCTCCCAATACCACTAAGAAAGAATCCAATAGGTTCACATACTTATAATATTTATTAATATCAATTAAATTAAATTATAATTTTATATTTGGAATAAATGATACTCTCGAGACTAAGGAATAATATTTATACATAATTTGTTGACCGTAAATATTTAGTCACTAGTTATATTAAAATTGGAATATGTGTGTGTATGTTGAATATTAAATACATATTTATTCAGAAGACCACATTGAATGGAATATTTATTTATCTATTCTTTTATTTTCAAGGTAATAAATAATATTTATTAATTAATAAGTATTATTTAGTTACATAGATTTTAAAATTAATATTTATTCACAAGCCCAAGAATATAATATTTATCTATATATTTAATGAATGATATTTATTATTTGATGTTAGATAAATGTTGAGGAAGGTGGATAGGCTGTGTTAAGTTCTTAATAATTGAAATGATATAATCTTAAATAACATTTAAATAAATAAGGAATTATTTATTTTATAAAAATGATATTTATTTGTGCAGGATGACACATACCATTATATGTTGTTGTTGTTATTATTGTTTTTGTTGATATGGGGAATATATTTGGTTTAATATTTAGTTATGGGACTTTATTCAATTATCAATATTAAACCCTTATCAATATATTCCCATATTTTATCATTTTAGAGTGTGGTTCTGCACAATAATTTTCCTCTATAGATATTCCTCTCAAGACCAAAGAAGAACATTTTTAGGTTTTCTCTCATGTCTAGAAGAAGATTTTTCCTCCTTAATCCCTCTCAAGATCAAGAGAACAGGAGTGAAAATCCTTCAAGATTGAAGCATTATATTGTGATCAAGGTTCATAATGCAAGAAATTTGGTTCATCTATGTTGGCACTTGGAGTTCCATCAACATTGTTCATAGATTATGGAATATGTGTGAATAAATAAAATAGGGATTATACTTTGGAACCTATCAATTCAATGGTGGTACAACTCAAATGGATATTGATTGATAAACATCTATATCAAAGAAATATCTCAAGATTGAGGTAATTATTGTTATAAAATTAGTTATAAAATGAACATGATAGATCTTATCTTCTTAGTTATAGGATTATTTATCTAGTTATTTTAGGTATATTGATTTAAGATGAAAATTATTCATAATGTTCTTATAGATTATTCATTTAATCTTAGAAAATAAAATTTGGGCATGGGACCAACTGGAACTTTATCTACACCCAAAACTTTCAATTGGAACCTTTGTTAGGAGATATTTTGACATGTTTTAAATGGTAAATGAGGATATTGAAACTGAAAGTGAATTTTTATACATTAAAATTATGTAAATAATACTCATTTGATTATAATAATAAAAAATGAGAAGAGTATATTTAGAGTTTTTTATTAAGTGTGAAGTATGAGTATAAAAACTGATGCCATATATTAATGAATATTTTTTTTATGAAATAGTTAAAATCTGATGATAATAAAAGATAGTATATATTGTATATATAATAAGAATAAGATAATAAAGAGTAATTGTAATTATGTTTTAACACTTATCCTATGATATCTCTATACTTTATAATCTAGAGAAGAAAAAATAAGTTTCTTGATTTTGTATAGAGAAGTGAAGATCAACATAAATGAAAATGTAGTAGATTTTATTTTAGTTATCTAAGACTTTGATTAAGGAAAAATATATTATTTTCATGTATTGATATCCTTGAGTAGCATAAATATCTTGTTCATGGGATTTTAGGAAAGAATTGTTTATAAACTGGAAGGAAGTAGTATTAATAACACAATCAGATGATTGTAAAAATAGTTAGGAGACTATATAGGAATTTTGGGAGATAGCCTAAATTTATTCACTTCAGTAATATAGTGTATTTGAGTGTCTCATAATTCAACAAAATGCAGTAAGGATTATCCAACAACATTGGAGGGAAACCGTACAAAAAATAATGTGTTTCTTATATTTCATTTATAATCACTTTTTTAAAAGTGAAAAAGATATTTAAAGAACATGGATTGAGAATTTAACTAGATAAAGAGTTTTATTTAAAATAATATATTATAAAAATATCATCTTTTATTTATCCCCCCCCCCCACACACACACTTCAAAGTGATACATCACCACTTACCGGGCCACTTCAAGTGGTTTCTAACCTAATTTAAGTTTCCTAAAAGTGATCTGTTAAGTTTGAAGCTTTAGATAAATAATATGAATCTCATCATCTACATATGGGTTCTTATATTCGATGGAAAAAAAATGCATGGATGGTAGAATAGGATGATACCTTATCCTCTTTATCAAGGCCTAGAAGTTTGTTTTTGTTACATTTGGATTTACACCCCTTGAGAGATATTCCCCTATGAAATTTACTTATAAAAGAAATTTTTAAGTTGATAGAAAATAAAATAATTTAATTTCTATATCCTTATCTATTAAATTTTATATAAATCTGATGGGACTCAAAAATGCTAAAAAGATGTGGGATAATGCTGATAATATTTTGGAATTGAATGTCAAAGTAAAAGAAACCAAACAATAGATATGGATATTTAAGTTGAATATATTAGAATATATGGTGAATATACTTTTTATGACTACATCATAAGGGTGAATGGGATTGTCAGTAATATAAAGGGTTTTAGAGAAACTCTAGAAAACTCATCCATTATTATGAATCTAATAAGGAACTTCTCTAATAGATTTTGTGTAAAGGTTTCTACTTTGGATGGACTAGATGAATTATTTTATGATTAGTTACATTATATTTTATTCAATTATATAATGATAATGGGTTGTTCGTTTATGAATAATATCATGGATTATATAAAATTAAAATATATGAAAAATCGTAAAATCAAGGGAAAATGATAAACCATTCTCAAATTTTTAAGATGATTAATAAATAGATAAAGAGAATAAAATAATCATGTATCCTATTTAAAAAAACATTATAAGATGAAGAGATAAATACAAATGTAATTTCACTCTAAAGTGTAATAATTTTAGTGAAATTAGGCATTTTATAGTTGATTATCCAAAGTAAAATATAGAGTAAATAATAATGATAAGAAAGGATAATATTTTACCAAAAATAAATAAGGGAAAACCAAAAAGGTTGGTAATGTAACAAAGAGGTTACCAAGAAGGATGAGAAGTAATATAATGAGAAAATAAGAAGATGATGAATATGAAACCCAAATTAGTGGTCTAGAAGATGAAGGCTCCACTGAATAAAAAAAATATAACATTTATGGCTCATGTTAAGGAACATGAATTCACTTTAAGTACTGATAAAAAGAATAAAGATAGATACACTAAACATGTTAAAAGATTATCTTATATTATGTCTTCAGTAAAAATTAAAGACCAATAAAATTGTTAAACTACTTGAGAAGGAGAGAGACAAGGTGAGTAAAAATTACTCAAGAAAAAGAATTACTACCTTGAATAAATTAATTACCATAACATGGTAACTATAGAACAAGATAAAATGTTAAATGGTGTTCATGAAAAAAATTATACAAAGGAATAAGAGTTTATTATGACACAATCTATGTTTCAAAAAGATAAAAATACCTTAAATATGATTAACCAATATTATAAAAAAGTTTTATAAGTTTAAGTTTAATCATCTTAAGATTTTGTGGAATCTAGCCTAGAGAATAATTTATAAATTGTTCTTACTCATTCTAATGTTTTTAAATCAATTCCACCTAATATTTTAGGTTCTAAAACCAAAATTAGACTTGTATAGTACGAGAAATATCATGAAATATTCACTCTAATATCAATGATATTTTAGGTAAATTAAAAGAGGGATTTCCCTAAGATAAATGCAATATGATGTTTGGAATTCACATTCAAAATAATCATATATTCATCAATAGGCTTATAATTATTATATAAGATCAGGTTTTAATGGAAAATATTGGTTCTATATAGTCTTTAGTCCTATATAATATTTTTTTAGAATGAAAGTTTATTTCCATGTATTCAAAGAAGAAAAAAATTAAGGGGAAATTATCCAATCAAAATGGGAAACAATTATAAGAAGAAGAAAGGTATGAATATATCTATTATGATTTTCTAATCATAATAGTTTTTATTTCATGAATGATATATATGGAATTTTTCACCAAAAATCACATTATAAAAATGAATGTATGTAAATTATTCAAGGAAAACCACTTTCATTAGTAGGAGATGAGAATGTTTATATAATAGATAAATCTACGATGTTAATTATTGTTGAGGTGCCTCTTAAAAAAACAAAGAAAATAAATACATGGATATCTGATAGTGGTTTTTCATATCATATTACAAGAGGAAAAATTATTTAATAACATTTAAGAACATTATGAAGATGCAGTCACTTTTTGTAATGAAATTTCTTTGATGATTATAGGTATTGGGACATCTTATATTGTGGCTCAAAAATTGAATTCCCACTATCTTCTATTTATTAATGTAATCAAACATAATTTTTTTTTGAGCTTTATATAACTTTATGATGATTATAATGAAGTAATTTCTATATGAATTATTTTATCATCAAGAGAAAAATGTAAAAAATAGTAATCACAAAGGGATAAATAATTGGTGCTAATTTATTTTAGATTATAGATTCCAAAGATTTGTGTTACTTGAGCTCAAAATATAATAAAAAGATATGGGATAAGATAATTATATATCCTAGTAAAAAGAATATTTAGAAATATCACAAGGGGGATCTGGTAAGATACTTTCCTTAATTGAAGAGCGAAGGATTTGATATTTTCAAAACATGTCAGAAACGAAAAATGATACAATAAAGTCACAAGAAAGTAGAAATTCAATCATTATCAACTTGGACTTATTCACTAAAATTTATGTAGGATAATGAGTCATTAATATTAAATAATATATTATTACTATATATAATTCATTTATGATTTTATAAGAATGAATGATGTGATGTTTATTAATCCCAAATCAAAATTTTTGGAAATGTTCAAAAAAATTAGAAGATATGTTAAAAAAGAGTTAGGAGTTTACATCAAGAAGCTGTAAAATGATAATAGAAAAGAGTTCATAAAAAATTAATTTTAATCTTTCTTTAAAATCATGGGATCAAGAATAAATATAGTGGTCTATATAAACCTTATAAAAATGGAGCTACATAGAGGAAAAATAAAAGTTTGCTTGAGAAAGGAATAAAATTTCTTTCAAAATACATGGTTTTAAAAAATTAATATGGATAATTTGTGGGTAAAGTTATATACATCCAAAATAAGTTTTTTTCAAGCCTAAATACAACATGATATCTTATGAAATTTCATACAAGAAGAATCATACTATAAATTAATTCAATGTTTTTAGAATCTCATGATTTATAAAGATAAAAAAAATTAAATCTAGGAAGTTTTGATAAAAAATTTGAGGAATAAATATTCATGGGTTATTTATCTAATAAAAAATGAAAATAAATGGTAGAAAAAAAGGATACATAAGTTTTCAGAATATTATGATGTTAAGATTATTGAAAATAAACCCAATATTAGTGTGTAAATAGACATTTATTTTAAATATAAAAAAGTTTACAACACATATATTACTGGAAATATGTGTGAGAAATAAGTTGGGAATGAACGAGGTAATGATGATGTTGATTCATAACATACCATTGATGTTGATCTTGCTGTTGGAGATGATAAATGGAAACATAAAACGTTAAAGAAGAATGAGGAACCAAAAAATATAATTAGAAATTATTATGAACCAATTCAAACTATAAGAAGTTTTATACTTGACAACCAACAACACTTATTTCTCAAGTTAATCCATAATTAGTTACTAAGGATATTGACAATGAAGAATAGATAGATGAAATGAATTAATATATTGATAGTATTTAAAGGAATTACCTTAGGATATTTTTCATAGACTATAAGGGATTAATTTATTTAGAACAAAGTGGGTGTTCATAAACAAACTCAATAAAAAAGGTGAAGTATCAATAAAACAATTAAGACTAGTGTGAAAAGGTTATTATTAGGTTGAATTTGTTGATTTTCAAGAGACATATTCTCATATTACAATACATGAATCCATTAGGATGTTCCTAGTTACTTTAGCTCAAATAAATTATAAAATCCTTCAAATTGATTAAAAGTCTACTTTCTTGAATGGATATCTTAAATAATAATTATATATTGAATAAAAAAGGTTTTATTCTTGAAAGTGATGTAACTATGGTTTTTAGGATGAACAAACCACTATATGGGAAAAAATAATTCCCTAGAACCTAATATTTAAAGCTATATAGCTACTTAAGAGATATAAAATTCACTAAATGGAAATTTTATAGTGATCTTTATGTGAAGGATATGAGAACATTTACTCATATTATCATTCTTTATAGTGATGACATCATTTTTATATGAGGAAAAGATTATGCTTGGGAAGAGATTTCAAGGATGTTGAAAAGGCATTTTGAAATGTCTATTCTTGTAGATATGAGTTTATTTATAGGATTACAAGTTGAGTAGAAAGAATATTTTATTTTTCTATCCTAAGAAAAATATTAGAATTAATTATTATGAAATTTTTGCATGAGAGATTCCAAAAATGTGTCCAAACCCATACAAGTTGATATAAAGTTGAGAAAGGATATTGGAGGAAAAGATATAAATAATATGGAATTTATAATCTAATTGGATATTTTTTTTCATCACACTACATCAAGACCAAAAAAATTCTATGTAGTTACAATGTGTTCATGGTATCAAAGAAACCCAAAATTATCACACTTGTTGGCTACTAATAGTGTTATTAAATACATTAAATGGAATATGATTTTTTTTATTATTTATAAAAGAGTTGGGAACCTAAAATTGTTTAGATACAATAACAATAATTTGGATAGATATTGTTATGAAATGAAATCTATATGAGGTGGTATATTATTTTTGGGATAAATCTGTGTGATGTGAAATTAAAAGAAGAAAAACCTGGTGGCATTAAGCACTAAAAAGGATGATAATATGGTTGATATATTTTTTTTTACACAAATTAACTGGATGGGATAGTGGTTGGAATATTTTATGGTGAGAATTATTAATCCATTAAGAAGTGTATGTGATAATAAAAGTGCATTTGATCTTTTAAAGAATCCATTACATCACACTAAATTTAAACACATTAACATCAATTATTTTTTTATAAAATAGAAGGCTCAAAATGGATATTTGAGGATGAAATTAATTAAAATAATGCATAAAAGTGATTATATCATCCCCAAATCCATTAAAAATCAAAAAAAAATTAGTATTGAGTATAAATATACATGTTCAACCTTCCCCTCTCACTTGAATCACTTTTTAAATCATTGTATTTTTCATATTCTATTGTCAAATGGGAGAAAGTTATATAGCTATTTTTTATTAATATTTTGAATCCAAAGCTGGTATTCTTTCACAAGGGAGTGAGTGAGTGCATGGATTGAGGAGGAGATAATCAAAATCACTTGGACATAAATTTATTACCACTAAGGGATGGAAATACATCATAAAAACTCTTTATACTGTAATGAAGTTTTAAGAAAATTATCTTTAAAAAGGTATATGATTTGATGAAATCTGGTGTAAGTTTCTAGGATTGATAAAAAATAAAAAAGGAGAGATTGAAGAACCATTGAAATTTTTTAGTATGTGTTATATTTTTTTACAACCATTTATGGGAATCATTTCAGTTTTTTAAGAATGTTCTCGAGGTGTTGAGAATTTTTTGAGTCAATTTGAGATATTTAAAGGTATTTGAATTTTATTTGATAACCCTAGAGATAATCTATAAAATTTATAAATTTTGTAGAAATAGGATAATTAAGAAACCATACATGAGGGTTTCTTTTCCTAATACGTAAGTATTTTCATTATAAATATATGAGGTTGTCTCATAAGTAGAATATTAGAAAAAGGACTGGCAGTTACACTATGATATGTAAAATATTTCATATAGTTTTTAATATATTTTAATTATGTGTAATGACTCCTAGTTCATATAAAATATATTTTCCAAAAATTATACTAAAATATAGAGAAGGTAAAATACATACATTGATGTATGCAAAGGTTGATGCTCAAGTATGAAATTTATTGAAGTGTATGTTTAAATGTAGAAAAGGAGTGATCTTACATTGATACATAATATGTGTTGGATCATGTGTATGATATTTTTAGTAATTTACACTAAATTGAGGCAAATTTAAAGACTTTAAAACTATGTGTAAGAGTTCATTGGAGTATACGTAGAGACTTATTTTAGGCCATATATAAATGTGAAAAATGTAAAAAATATATTATGTTGATATATAAGGGTTCCCCGAAACTTTAAAATTATAAATTGGTAAAGTACGTAGTTTCACTAAGATATTCAATATTTTACTGATGAAACATAAGTGTTTTTTAGCTTTCATGTAATACATAACATATGAAAAATGTGGAAAATCAATATTATATAAGTGGTTCTATAATACATGAAATATTATACTAGATACATATGATATCTCATTTCTAACATAAAGGTTAAAAGTTTGGAAAATTTTGAGATATTTGGAGATTCAAATTATGACAATTTTTTTGTTTTTAAGTCACAAACACAATTATTCTTTGAATATAAATGATATTATCTACGAATAACAGAATATATAATCAAATAAAAATATTTTGTCATGATAAGGCATTCTACACCATAAGGAATTATATATATGTGCATGTAGACATGTAGTAATGAGAAAGTAGATTTTTTGGAATTAATAAGGGAATGATATTTGAGGAGAAATTTTAATAATAATTATGAGGTTTCAAATATTAAAATTTGGAACTAATTATTGTAATCTCACTAGAACCTTTATCGGGAGATCTTTTGGAAATATTTAATGGGGTATATAGTTTCTAAAGTTTAAGGGGAGTTTTTTCATATTCAGGTTATGGAAATAATAGTCACATGATTTTGAGAATTAAATTAGTAAGGAGTGATTAATATTTTTTTAGTTTGAAGTGTGAGGAGAAAATTGATATTATATACCGATGAATATTTTGTGTATCGAAGAGTGAGAAGATCACAATGATCAAAGATAACAGTTCTTGTACATCAAATAATAAGAGTAAAAAAATATGTGAAATAAATATAGGATTATTATACATGTATTATGTAACCACACTCATATATATCATACTATATATGATTTAATTATAAAATTTTATTACTCTTTTATTAACAATTCCTTATTAAAATTATGTTTCAGGCAATAACTGCTTCGTTTTTCATGTATGTTTTGGTTTGGTATTTTCATTCCTTTTACTTTGATAATGGTTTTATCATCTCCATAATATTAACCATGATATAAATAAAATATATATTCATTATATAGGTATTTATTGTAACCCATAAATGTTATATATATAGAAAATTAATTATTTTGTTCATGGAGACAGTAGATCGTATGTACGCATGAATATTCTTTCAATTTTCTTGAAAAATGAAATGAAAGAAATGAAAATATTAATTAAAATTTATATAATCCTAGTTATATTATATATATAATATATATATTCATTAAATATATCCTTATTATTTCTTATTTCAAAATAAAACATAAAACGTGTTGTATCACTTCATGGAGGCGGTGGTCCACACGTATGCACGAGCGATGTTGTCATTTTTCAAAAGATTAGAAGGTAAGAAGGTAGATATGATATTATAATTAAATAATTATAATAATGTCATAAACATCATATATATACTTTAAATCCATCATGATATCTATTCATGAGATGTTTTGATGGAAAATGAATTACATCGGTTCGCGAGGTGGTAGTTTGTCGTATACACAATCGACGATTTTGTTTCCCATTTAATGGAAGAGGAGATGGATATAGGTTATGAAATTAAAATAATAGCATATAAATATTTTTTATATACTAATTTTATTATATCATAATAGTTTAATAATATTTTAAGGATATGTAATATGAAATAAAATAAAAATGATCAGTTAAGAATGATACCGCTTCTTCGGAAAACCTCCTTTGGTTAGCACCAAAATCCTTCTTAGGATGTTTTAATAATAAAAATAAGGAATTTAGGATCTGTAAAGAGAATTAAGGAATATATTTGGGTAGGTATTGTTCAAACCAAAATGCTTTGGAAGTGTGAATAGGATATAATAGGATGTGTCCTATTATAAGTGGGGAAAGGTACCCACATGGAAATTGCTTGGAAATTTCCCAAATAGAATCAAAAATGATAGTCATTACCAAGCAAATATATTCCAAATGACCATATATTTGAAATTTAGATATGATAAGGTTAAAATATGTCCATACAATTGGATTTAGACCATTTTTATTAGAAAAATTACCCTTGTCTTTTGGTTTAACCCCTGATAAACTTTTTTTGACCTTAACTGCGTTAATTAATTTTTTACTATTTTTATTATTAATTATAAACAAAAATTAAGTTGAAATTATTAAATAATATTAATTATTATTATTAAAAATATGTAATACATTTTTTTAAACTCAATTTATAGAATTGGAATAATTTAATTTAAAATAAAACCCACAAACACAATGAAGACGCAGTTTTCCAAAGAAAAAAATCATAAGTATAAGATGTTCTTATATAAAAAATAAAAATTAAATTTATTAAAATGATATAAATTAGATTAATAAAAACATAATTGAAATAAATTTACTTTTAAATCATTTTAAAACAAAATATAACTTTTTAAATGATTTAAATGAAATGGAAACTTTTAATAAAAATCGATATGTTTCAATATTCTCCGAAAAATTAACTTTTTAGAAAATTCTCAAAAAATAACATTAATATAATTTTAAAATTATTATTTAAATAATTAATAAAAAATTTCAAAAAAAATTTAAAATTGGATAAATTAATTTTATTATTTGTTCACAAAAGGTACTAAAAATACTTTTGATAAAAATTTATTTTTGAAACATATAAATACTTAACCAAAAAATAAATACCAGAAACGCTCAGTCAGAGGCAAGCCTCTGACCATTTATTAATAAAATAAAAAGCATAAAGTAGATTAAACAAGTCCAAAGCATCTACATAGCATATAAATCATACTCATCACCACCCCCTTTGGAAATTATGTCCTCCGCATTATCTGTCTCCCACTCTGAGCTTTCGTAGTGTTTAAGAACCTTGGCATATTTCCTTCTAAGATTCAGCTTCTCCAAGGCCAGAAATTCCTTTGAGGACTACATCGCCCAACTCTCCTTCCCAATTGAAGATCTAGTCGACATCGGCTTCGGAATAGAAGAGTAATCTTTCTTCGCTCTTCGTCGTGGAGGGGCAGTCCTCGCACCTTCATCCTCGTGCACCTTCATCCTTTCTCTCTGTACAACATTGTTGTAGGATGGCCGAAATTCCATCACTTTGATACAAACACTGAGGATACTTATGCCTCATCCTATTCTTAGGTTCCCATGTAGCTTCCTCAAGTTGGTGGTTTCACCATAAAACCTTGACCAGGTGAGTGGTCTTGTTTTGTAGAACTTTCTAGTTATGATATAGAATATCCATAGGTTTTTTCTCATAGTAAATATCATGATTCATTGGTATAGCCTATAATTTCATTACATATAAAGGATTAGATATGTACATCCTCATGAGAGATACATGGAACACATCGTGGACTTCAAATTGGTTCAAAGGAAGTGATAGATGACAAGAAATTTACCCTACTCAATCAAGAATCTCGAGAGGGACAATTTACCTAGGGCTTAGATTTCATTTCTATATAAATCTCATAACCATTTTCCAAGGGGAAATTTAAAGAAACAATTTATCAATAACTTTCAATTATAGATCATGTTGATGATTATCAGTATAAATGTTTTATCAACTTCATATTTCCTTTATGCATTGTTGAATGGACCTAACCATTTGTGCCATTTATTTGGATAGTTATGGTTCCAGTAGATTTATTTATCCAACTCCATCACAATATGTTGGAGTTCTATACTTGTTTCTATAGATTGGTTCATAAGGATTCATCTTAATGCTTCGGTAATAGTTACTTTTGTAAGAAAACTCAACTAGAGTAAGGACTTGATCCCAAATACCTTTGAAATCTATAAAACATGATCTTAGCGTATCCTATAGGGATTGAATTATTCTCTCTGAAAAAACATCTATCAGAGGATGATTAGTTTTGCTAAAACTTATCTTTATATCCAAATCCTATTGAAGACTTCACCAGAATTTCGAGGTAAACCTCTAATCCATATCAAATATAATGTAAGGTGGTACTCCATGTAACCTTAACACTTAATTAATGTATATCTTGGAAATATAATCCTAAGAGAAATATTCTATGATATAATTGAATTGTGTTGACTTTTTAAGGTGATCGATAACAAACCATATAGAATTGTTCACTTTAGATGTTTTGGGGAGTCTAATGAAAAAATATATGGTGATGTTTTCCCACTTCTATTCTAGTATAAGTAATGGTTTTAACATCCCCTTATACTTTAGTCTCTCAAACTTGACATTATAACACACCAAAAATAAAGATAAAAACTTTGTAATATCTCTATTTATTCCATCCAACCAGAAATACTCTTTCAGATCTCAATGTAACTTTTTACTTCCAATATGAATAGATAATGAAGAACAATCATCTTCCACTAACATCTCTTTACTCAAATCATGTATGGATGTTAATCATACATTAATCTAGAATCCTATCATCCCGTAATAATCAAGCTAAACTTAGGAACATTTTTGACCGAATTCTTTAGCTCTACATCATCCTTTTTCACCTCTCTAATCTTCACTTGGATAGATGGTTGAACACCCATTTGAGAAACATAATATTTCTCCCCTTCATTCAATAATTCCATATTTATAATTTTAAAATACATAAATATTATATATTTTGTGATCCAAATCACAGATAAGATATAATTATCCATTCAACTCAAATTATCGGCTGCCTTATTCTATTTCCTAGGATGGTAATGTATTCAGAAGCCATAATATTTAATCAATTCCAATAATCTTCTCTTGTGAATATTCATCTCTTTCCATGTGAATATATAATTTAAAATTTTATGATCAGTATATATTTACCACCTTTCTTCGTAGAGATAATTTTTCTATATCTTTAACAAAAAATTTACTATATCTAACTCTAAAAGATGTGTTGGGTAATTTTTATCATAAACCATAAATTTTCATGAACCATAAGTTATTCCCATGTCATTCTTCATGAGGATGAATCCTAGTCCCTTATTCAATACATAACTATATATTATAAACCCTTCTCCACTATAGGGTAATATAATCATAGGTTTTTTACTAGTATTTTCTTTAGTTTCTTGAAATTTTCCTCACATTCATCCATCTAGAGGAAATTAGAACCCTTCCAAGTTAACTTGGGGAGTGGATTAGATAGTCATGGGAAACTTTTCACAAACTATCTGTAATATCCATCAAACCATGATAATTTCAGATCTCAGTCATAGTGGTTTTTTTGGTCCAACTTTCAATAACTTTGATCTTTTATTGATCCATTTATATACCCTCTCTTGAGATTATATGGATCAAAAAGGAAACCTTTTGTAGCTAAAATTCACACTTTGTAAATTTTTCATAGAGTTTCTCCTACTTTGTCTTTAGTAAAATTCTAATGTGATATTCATTCTCTTCCATTCTATTTCATTAGATAATAATAATGGCTATAAAAACTACCATAAACTAATAAAGGTAATTTATAAATACTCTATTAATTAAATCCATGAAGATAATGGGGGAATTAGTAAGACCAAATAGAATAACTATATATTAAGAGTGTTCATACCATGTATGAAATGTTTTATTGGGTAAATACTCCTTCTGACCTTTAATTGATCATATCCATAATTAAAGACAATCTTTTAAAAGTATTGGGCTCCATGTAGTTGATCAAACAAGTCATCAATATGGGGTATAGGATACTTGTTCTTGGTTATGATCTTTTTAATATCTTGATAATCCAGGCAGAGTCATAAAGATCAATATTTATTCTTAACAAAATATAATAGGTCCGTCCCAAAGTGACACACTTAGTAAATGAATTCCTTATCAATATTATCTTAGAGTTTCTTCTTCAATTCTTGCAACTCAAACAGTTTCATTCAATAGAGTCTTTGAAATAGGTGTATCACCATATATGAGTTCTATTAAGAACTCAACTTCATGATTTAGTGGAATACTAGGGAACTCTTCCAAAAAGATGTTGTAAAACTCCCCTAAAATAGGAATATCATAGATTTTGAGTTTATACCAAACCATATGATATAAACACCCCTTTTGAATGGGAATCAAGACACATAAAATGGATGTGGTTTTCATTGGAAGTTAGTATTTATCATCACACTAATAGAAGATTATAAGTTGGCTTGGAATATCGAATGTGACTTCCCTTCTTCAGAAATTGATGTGGGAATTATGTAGATAAATCCAATACATTTATAAGATAACATAAAATTAAAGTATAGGTAAAAAAATAAGATTTTCAGGAACATATTCTCATAAACTTCAATGGGATAATATTCAATGACTTGAGATTCGGTCATCATACCATTTGGGGTACTTGCTATTAATTTAATTTCTAATCATTGGGGATAATAATTAACATTCATTTATACATTTTATGATATATATGAATTCATATAACTATACTCAAATTGGGTACATTAATATTTTGTCATACCTATAACAACCTCAACTTCATCCTTCTATCTTCATTCCCTTAATAAAACCAAAATGGTTAACATGAATGTCAGGCATCTTTGATCAGAGTGATCAATCATAAAAAATCATTCATAGGATATCTAAATCATGACACATTACCTTTAATTTATGATACCTTAGGTTTAACATTAGTTCCATCATGGTCTTAATTTATTCAAATCCTTCATAAAGGTTCATAAAGATTTTGGGGATTTCAAAAACATATCTCGTTGGAGTGTCAAACTAGGTGTGCAGTAAGGCATATTCTCATGTACAAGGTGATGATTGAGTCTATCTCAATGCACTATTTTTAGAGATACTACCCCTATGTACAACTTTTTTATAGTTATATCCACTTGTATCATCCATAAAAGGATGTAATTTCTTATAAACCTCTATCTCAACCCTTCACAAAAATTCTCAGACATTTTCCTATACTTGGACTTATCCTTATGGTTCCCACTAATGTTTTCTCATCATAGTTTCTAAGGGTTAACTAAACCTTTATATAATACCAACTATATGTACCCACACTTTTCATACATATATATCACATCTTAATAGATTAATATTCATTACATAACAAAATCATCCATGCTAGAATCATATAGGTCAAGTGCCCTTGGAAACTTGGAAATGTAAATAGTTGATACATAATAGTTCTTCATCATCACTCACTTATTGATTGATAAATATCACCCTTTTTATACATATCATATATAAATTCATTATTCATACCCATGGGAAAGGAATCATAAGAAAGTACGAGCTTAAATGATTAATAAGGGTAAACAAGGGAGATATCAATTATCACATAAAAATAACATGAGAATAAGGGAATAAGAACATGAGCATAACATTTTAAAAACAAGTGATAAATATTAAAGATCATAACCTTGAGACATGGCTTAAATAATGGATGTTTATAAGACATGAATCATATAGGAATCAAAGAAAGTGAGCCATTAGAGAATAACAAAGTTATAAGACATTGATTTGTTGCATACATATAAGTATATAAAATTATTTCATATATAGTCAAGGATTATTTAAAATACTATCATAGTGGAATTAGTTCACTCCCCAAACCATCATAGTAATCAAGGTTCACTCCCAAGACTATCATAGAGGATAAATTCCCTTACTAAATTGGATTCTCTCCCCATTCTAGTTTTATTTGTCCCATGACATATCAATATTTACCCAGTGAATTGTAGGGAGATATAGGTCCCACCCATCACATGATGAAAATCATAAATATTTATTCCATAAGATCATAAAATATTTTCCATATCATAAACCATGAAAAAAATTGGTTTTATAAACATTTCATAATGGCATAACCTTTTGAAAAGAAATAGGTTTCATAAACATTTCATCTATTCACCATAGCATAATTGGTGGAAAAAGAACGGGTTTCATAAACATCATTCATCATAAAAATAAACTAATTATATAATGATTAATGATAGTGTCATTGAATCATATCCCTTCTAAAACATAAGAAACACCAAAGATTGTTTATTGATGAATAGAAATTACATAAAAATATCTATAAAACCTTCTTGAGGAATTCTATTTTGAAATCACTTCTTTAAAATAAAAAATTACAAAATATTAAGAAAATAAATTATTTGGAAATAACATTGAAAATTTGTAAATTAATCATCAAATAATTTAGTGTTTATGAAATTGGAAAAAAAATTATGTCATGCACATTAAAAAAATATTTCTTTCACATTTTCAGTAAAAAGTCAAAAGTAACTCATTTCAAAATCCAACAAAAAGATACATTTAAAAAATTTTAAAATTAAAGAATAAGAAAATATTTATTGAAAAAATCACTGGATAATAGTAAAAATTTCCTTTTAAAAATATTTTTATAAAATACTGTCATGGAAGAAAACGGGTTTTTAACCGAAGATAGAAATAAAGTAAATTTTTATTTAAAATATTATTTTGGAATCATTAGTTTTTAAGAGAGAAAAATGAAATTTAATAATTTATTCTACATAAATAAAAAAATTAGAATAAAATTATTGAGTGTATTGAGATATAGGTTATAATATTTCATCATCAAATACTTAATCATAAACAATCCCGATAAATAATGAGATTGTAATATAAAACTTTTACCGCTTTGGTAACTTTTGAATCATAAGTCCCATGAAATAAATAACCATATATATCTATGAATATCCACATAATTTTTCATGATAATAATCATAAAATACACCCATTGGTAGTATATACACCACACAAATTAAACAAGTGGTGAATATGGCATGTGTCCCGCAAAATAAAAGTGAGACAAAAATCCATTACCTCAAGTCGTAATTTATTTATATAGGTTTGGACCTCCTATATAATAAATATAGGTTTATTATATATATATATATTATATAACCATACTCATATATATCATATCTTATATTATTTTCTTATGACCTTTTATTACCCATTTATTAAAAATTCATTTTTAAAATCATGTTTCGGGTAATAACTGATTTGTTTTTCATGTATGTTTTGGTTTGGTATTTCAGTATTTTTACTTTTATCATGTTTACATAATCTATAGAATTTTAAAAATGATATAAATATCAAATAAATTTAGTATATTTTTATTTATTATAATCCATAAAATTTAGATACAGAAAATGAGTTACATTGTTCATGGAAATGGTAGGCTGCACATACAAATGAATGTGGTTTCCATTTTCCCGATGGATAGAAAAAAAATAAAGTTAAATGTTAATTATCCTTTCCATAGTAATTTTTATATAATACATATCATATATGTTCATTAAATATACCCTTATTACCATCCATTTCAAAATAAAATGTAAAGCATGTCACGTCGCTTTGTGGAGGCGGTAGTCTACACGTACGCACGAGTGATGTTATTATTATTCAAAAAATTGTAAGGTGATAAGTTATATGTGATATTATAATTAAATAAATATAATTATTTTATAAATATCATATATATACGTTGAATCCGTAATTATATCAACCCATCATAGAAAAATGATGGAAAACATATTACATCGGTTCACGATGCGACAGTCCACCGTACACCCAATCGATGGTTTCATTTCCCATTTAATAGAATATGTTATAAATATAGGTTATTATGTTAACTTAATAATATATTAGTATATGGTATATATTTATGTTATTATATCATAATATTTTAATAACATTTTTATGAGTTGGAATAAAAAATAAAATAGAAATGCTCGATTAAGAATGATACCTCTTCTTCAAACAGCCTCCTTTGGTTAGCACCAAATGCCTTCATATGAGGGTTTCCTAGTAAAAACAAGGAATATAAGACATGTGTATATAATTAATGAAAATATATGGTCATTTTTTTATGAAAAAAATTATTTGTATTTTTTAATATAATAGAATAATAGATTTCCTTTTATAAGTGGGGAAAGGAACCCACTTGGAAACTACTTGGAAATTTCCAAAAAGAATCCAAAATGATAAAAACATTTCCAAGGAAAATGATTCTAAAAGACCATATATTAAAAATTGGGATATTATAAGGTATAAATATTGAAAAAATATATGATTTAGATAGTTTTTATTGGAAACTTTACCCTGGTCGTTTGATGTAACAGCTTGGTAAACTCATTTTAACCTTAACCACAGTAATTGATTTTTTAATATTTTTACTATTTATTAGGAACATAAATTAAGGTTTCCATATTATATAATATTAATTTTACTTATTAAAAATATTAAATCCATTTTTCTAAATTAAATTCAAATAATTGGTAGAATTTAATTTAAAATAAAACTCGCAGATATAATGAAGTAGCGGTTTTCCAAAGAGAAAATTTTTAGAAGTATAAAAAAAATTATATAAAAAAACCAAAATTGAATTATTTAAAATGTCTGAAATTAGATTTAAAATAATATAATTTTGATAATTTTAATTTTATACCATTTTAAAATAAAATATAAATTTTTAAATGATTTAAACAACAAGGTTGTTTTCAATAAAAATCAATATTTTTCATTATTCAATAAAAAATTAATCTTTTCATAATATTCTCAAAGGTTCACAATAAGATAATTTTGAAATTATTATTTCAAAAAATAATGTTAATTTTAACAAATACATTTCCTAAAATTTGAAAAATTAATTAATTTTATTTTTTTCACAACAAGTAATAAAAATTATTTTTGATAAAAATGTATTTTGAAACATATAAAGACTTCATGAAAAATTAAGTACTTATTCATAAATATATTTATTTTATCTATAACTATCATAATTAATTTTAAAAATATAGTTATCTTATTCATACCACCATATTTTATGGCTAGTTCAATAATTATTATGTTTAAATAATAATATTAATAGCCTCAAGCCTGAAGGACTTTATATTTTTATTAATTTCTAGATAATACTTCTTTTTAAACTAGGTTGAGAGGGAAACATACATAACTTGTAAGCCTAGAGTCACAAGGCCTAAACATGACCCAGGGGTCCAAGGAATAGAAATGTAGTATAACCCCACCACAAATATTTTTATCTGATACTCCTAAGCTTCCTTCTATACCGAGATAATCGGCAAAAATTTCCCCATGCTGAATTGAACAGTGCCTAGTACTGATGGAAAATATCAGATCCTCTCATCATATCAATCCGGAAAGATCTATAGGTGGATGAATCATAATTTTATCTCATTATCTTGGGTATGTACCATGGATCTGAAATCTTAATTTTTCCCGAGCGTGGACCATTCCCCACCAAAGCACCACTCAGCTACCATTTTATGCCATCACTGTGGCCCATGAATTATTGATACTATCACCATTGAGACATAAGATCTTGCTAAACTCACTACCTTATTCACTACCATTGTCACCTCGGATGTGTCTCTAAGAGTCCTACTCTCATTGAGGTGCCTTCCTCTTCACTCCTAATGCCACCTCATTCATCGTCATGGTCTTCATCCCATTTTCGTCTCCTAATGTCAAAGCACCCCACCCCCCATGAACCAACTATCACCACCAAATCCACCCCCATATATATATACACATTGAACCCCAAATATTTTTGGAACCTATAATTAAATCCAAATATTGATGCATGATTACTAGGATACCTTTCCACTAGGCCAAGTCCTAACTTCAATAATAATATTAATAGTATATTATGGTTCATTAAAACATGGTGTTTTGTGTAGCTCAAGTTATTGATGAAATTAAATCTGTTTAAAAAATCTAAAATTATTAAGGTGATAAAATTTTTCACTGGATTACCAAATACTCCTATAAATAATGACACACTATGAGTTATTATTGGTTGCCTAACCAAATCTGTGTATTTACTCACTATAAGAGAATATTTACCTCTTAAGATCCTTACAAAACTCGATATTAATAGAGTTGGAAGACTTCATGGTGTATATATTTCAATTGTTTCTAAAAATGATTCACAATTATCTTAATATCAAGCTTTATTTGAGAACTATAAACTATCCTCAAACTGATGGATAGTCCAAAAGGACTATTGAAACATTAAAATTCATGTTTAGATTATTCTCACTTTAATTATAATGTATATGCTATCAGTATTTAATTTTGGTATAGTTTTCTTATAATAATAAATTCTATTCAAGTGTTAAAATGGCCCCCAATAAAGCATTATATGGAAAGATATTTCATACTCTAACCTGTTGGGATGAAGTTGGTGAAAGGAAACTAGTAGGCCTAAAACTTATTAGGAAGACAAATACAAATGTAATGACTATCCAGACTCATATTAAAGCATCTTAAATCTATAAAATGAGTTGTGTCATAGACTAAAGTAAATATTTGGAATTTTAAGTAGGATATAATGTTTTCCTGAATTTATCTCTATGGTAGGGTGTTATAATATTCGATAAGAAGGGAAAAATTGAGCCTCAGGTACATCAGACCCTTTGAAATTTTTGAAAGATTCAGAGTTGTGTCTTACTGATGGGAAGTTATAAAAATTCTATCTATTTTATATAAGGTCTTCCATATATAATTGTTATGGATGTACATAGTATACCTAATTCATGTTCTCACCACAAAATAAATGTGATTAGAACATGATCTATCTTACTATAAAGAGCCTATCCAGATTCTTGACACTAGATAGAAAGTGTTGAGGAATCAGATGACTTGACTAGAAAAGTTACTTTGGAAAAATCATAAAATGGAAGAAGTAGTGTGGTAACTAAAAGATTTTATGAAGAAGAACCACCTTCATTTGTTTCGAAATCAATATCCATGAAAATTTCTAGGATTAAATTTTTATACAAGGGAACAGTGTAACACCCAAGATTAAATTATAGTAAATAAACATTATATTTTAATAAAATTATAATAAAATATACATTTTATTATTTAATGGTACAAAAATTCTAATTTGAAAAGATGAATAATGATTTTAAACTTAATAATTTAAAATAATCCTAGAATTATTTTTTGAAATTTTCCCTTAGAAATAATTTTTTATGAATAATTGAAAACGTGGTATTTAACTATTCTTAAGTTTTATGCATAATGTATTCTCATTTAAATTAATTAAAATAATCATTAATGATAAATTATTTAAATGAAATTTATAGATATAATATATAAATATATGAATTTAAATCTATATAATTATGATTATTAGTTATATAATTAATGTAAGATCATTTTGATCTTGAAAAAATGCAGTTTTTAAAAAAAATTGTTTTTCAACCCATTTTGCAGGTTTATTTTTTAAATTAAATTATAACACTTATTTGAATTAAATTTTATAAAATAGATTAAATATTTCGAATCAAAATATAAAAAAAAATTAATGATGAAACTTTCATTTTTGGTTATAATAAATAGTAAAAATAGTAAAAATTTGTCATAGTGGTTAAGATTAAAATGGGTTCGATGGAGGTTAACCTATGAATATAAGGATAAAAATGAACTAAAAGTTTTTAAAACCCCATTTATTGGTTTTATTTTGACCTTACACTTATAACCTTTGAATATGGTCCATTGTTTAGCCTTTTTCCAAGATAGTGACTAGAAATTATTTTTATGCTTTGAAAAATTACAAGTGTGACACTCACCATATCTATAAAAGGTCACATCCTCCCCTCACTTATTCACCCATATTAAGACATTAATATCCAAAAAACTAACCAAATATCTCCCAAACATCCTTATCCATGTAATAAATCTTCTATTCTTCCTAAAATACCAACCCTAGGTTTCTTAATAATATATCCAAGGGAGGTATTTCTAATCGATGGTAATCGTCTTCACCAAGCTCTTTATTTTTTAATTAATATTTTAACACATTTAATTATGTATCAATAATTCCAATATAATTACACAGTTATATACCATATACTGAAATTTTATTATTTTTATGGAATAATATTTATCCATCTCTTTCTCTGTCAAATGGGAAACAAAATCATCGCTCACGTGTACGACGGACTGCTGCCTCGTGAATCAATGTAACTTTTTTGACATCATTGACTCACATGGATTATCATAATCAGGGTACAAATTAATATATATAAAACTTATAATATCATATTGATTTTAGAAAATTAATATATCATCAAATTCATTTCCCTTTTACCTATTAAAATGATAACACCCTTCGTGCATACATATGGTCTACCATCTCCAAAAATAAATGTGATTAATTTCCCATGTCCAAATTTCAAGAATGATTTTTAAAATGTATCTAATGAAAAAAAATGATCTTTATAAAATAAATATCATTCAATAGATGATTTAACTATATCTTATTCATAATAACAGTAACTTCTATAACAAAAACATGCATGAGAAAATGAAGCATTTAACACCCTAAACAATGGTTATAATGAAATATTATTAATGAATGGGTGATAAGGTGTTATAATAGGATCATATATGAAACTATGAATATTAATACTATTTTTTTTATAAATTAATAACATGTTTAAAATCATTATATAGGATGTTAAATCATGTTCAACTAAATAGAATCATGAGGTCAGGGATTTCATCTCAGTTTCATTTCCATTAGAACACATTAAATATTATTAACCTATTTACTTTTATGTGGTTTATATACTTCACCTTTGATATATTTAATATGAATAAATATTTATTCAGGATTATTAAAGAATCAATTAAATTTTATTCTTACAATAACCCTAAATCTATAAACCCATAGCCGGTGGTAACTTTATTATATTGGCAAAGATAAAAGGGTTCTAATCCAGAAGGACTGATCAGTTTAGTAGTTTTAGAGAAATAGATACATATATGATACCAACTTTACATTGTGAATATAATCTAAAATATATAAAATAAATAAAGTTTTTGGTATCCATGAAACTCAATTAAAGAATTTGTCTTCATGTCATGGGAAAACGAATAAATAAATAATGGTGAGAAAAAATAATATGTACGGGTTATATATAGTGGAATTATTCATGAGTAAATAAGGAATAATCCATATGTAAAGGTATATAATTAGAAAAATATCATTTAATAAATAATTTGAGAAAAAAATGCATCCATTCATAATATTAATGCAACAATCATAGGTATAATAATAACTAAATTATTAATGAATGAAATTATTAATATTGGATTTCATGATCTCATGAGACATGATATTTATATCGTAAAGGCCTTATTCCAAGATAGTTTAAATCTATGGGTAGGTGTACACTAAAAAACTTTTTAATTTGGCCAATTAATTTGTCTCATGAGACCTGTCAATGCATCGAGGGGATATTTATAACTAGGCCTCACTCATCACTAAATGTTTTATGCATTCCTCATATATTGAATGATCAATTCAATTCATAATTGAAATGCCTTATCAATAAATGTATGTAATCAATTAGATAACTCTCAAAGTAAAACATTGTATATAAAAATAATATAATATTTAATAAATAAGAATATTTAGGATAAATAATATGGATATTTAATGGAAATATAATTTTCAATAATCAAAAGAAAGTGAGTATTTCAAGAAAAATATAATAACCACAAAATTAATAATAGATAAGAGTTAACCATCAATTAATTAGGAATATAGGTTTTGTAATAAACTCATTTCCTCCAGAATAATAAGGGAATAGAATTGAAATATTAAAATAATCATTTATTTAAGATGTTTCTTTGTAAAATCATTAAAAATTTGTAGAAAAATATAAATATCATAAAATGGTTATGGCATAGGTTAATTCCATTAATTCCATATATGTTAAAAAAAATATTCCTTTTGAATTTTTATAGAGAAAGTTGAGAGAGAACCTTTTGTAAAACATTATAAATATTTATTTCATACATTTAAAAAAATCAAGGATAACCTAAAATTTCCTTAATAAATCATTTGTGTAAATAAAATGACTTTTATAAAAAAAAATTAAAAATTATGGACATGAAATAAAAATATACTCGGTTAGAAGAGAAATAAAATCAGTTTTCCTTTTAGGCATTTCATTACTTGATAAAAGTTCTAAAGGGAGAAAAAATTGGAAGAAAATATTGAAACTTACTAAATATATATGGTATAATAAAATTATTGGAGCTTATTAGGGATAACTTATAATATTACTTCAATTAAAATATAAGTAATCCCAAATTAAAGTGAAATTATAAAATAAATTCTTACCACTTTGGTAACTTTTGAATTATAACCCCTAGAAAGAATAAAATTAAATTTAAACATTAATAATCACGATTAAACAACTATTCATGTTAAATATATCAAACAGGTATCATATAAAATACATAAAAGTTAATAGATTTATAATAAAAAATATGTCTTAATGGAATGGAAATTAAGACGAAATCACTTAGCTCATGATTCTCTTTAGTTAGATATGTTTTAACCTCATGTATAATGGTTTTAAAAATTTATTAATTTATAAAAGAACCATATTTGTACTTATAATATCATATATTATCCTCTTATAACATCTTATCATCTGTTTGTTGATAATATTTCATTATTATTATTGTTTCAGGTGTTAACTGCATTATATTCTCATACATGTTTTGTCATGGATGTTATGGTAATTATTTATAGGATATAGTTACAGTATCTATATAATTATATTAGTGTTATAAATATCTTGTTTTCTCATTAGATATATTTTTAGGATCATTCTTGAAACTCTAATGGATCATGTGTCTCCGGAGTTATGCATGGTGGGGTGATCGTTCATGATATCCATGGATCGGTCATCCTGGATTTTTTAATCTGGTTGGGCCAAGGTACAATGCTGATGGCAGAGGAAAAGACCATATTGATTGGTCTCACAGTGTGTAGGAAAAGGGGGTTAGAACTCATGGATTCTGAAACTTATTCAATGTTTGTTCACAACACACTCCTAGGTTTAGGATTTATTCCATGGTCTATTGATTATGTCATCCATAAGTGTTTTGGTATCATTGGAAACAGTATTAAAGTGTCTCACACATGGTGGGAGGGGAATAAGGTTGTATATTAGACCCTTGTAGTCTTTATTCCCCAACCTATTTTTTGGGCCTTCTATGTTCTTCTTTCTCTCTTTTGAATAAAAATGTATATGACGATGATGATCATTCTTGAAATTTGGATATGTAAAATGAATCTCATCGCTTCGTGGATACGGTAGGTCATACGTATGAACGAGTGATGATATAATTTAATTAAAGGGTGAAAGAGTAAGGATTTGGATGATATATTATGTTTCTATAATCAATATAATGTCACATTTATCATATATATTAATTATTTATATCATTATGAATATCTATGTGAGTTGGTGATTGAAAATAAATAACATTGGTTCGTGCGGTGGTAGTTCATCATACACATAAGTGATGGTTTTGTTTCCCATTTGACTGAGAAGGAGATGGATAAATATTAGGAAATAATAATAATAATATCCAAATATATGGGATATATTTTTTTATATATTTTAATTTTTAATACATAATTGATATTGCTAAAAATATATGTAAAAAAATAAATATCTTGGTGAAGACAATTACCTTCGCTAAGAAGTAACTCTTATGGATCTCTTATTAAAAACCATAGGGTAATTATTTTGGGAATACCAGCACCTCTTGAATGTGTATAAAGGTATTTCGGATATATTTTGGCAAGTTTTGGGTTATATAAATGGCTTTAGAGTCATGAATAATTGAGGGGAGGAGGTTCCCTTTTATAATTGAGGTGAGTGGCACACTTGAAAAGTTTCAATGTTTTTCAATAATGTCATGTAACTTTCTTAGAAATATGTCTCAAAAATGGATCATATTATAAGTGTAAAATTATAAGGTCTAATTAAAACTAACCAATTGTGTTTATGAAATTTTTTAGATCATTTTACCCTTATATTTATATATTAACCACCTAGTAACCCGTTTTAACCTTAATCGCAATAATATGTTTTTATTGTTTTTACTAATAATTATGACCAAAAATTAAGTTGAAATTATTACCTAATATTAATTATTATAGTTAAAAATATTTAATACATTTTATAAAGTTCAATTAATAGATTTTTTGGAATTTAATTTAAAAATAAACCCTAAAATGTTTCAAAAAATTACTTTTCAAGAAATATTTTTGTCAAGAAAAAGATGATCTTATTTTAACTATATGACTAATAATCATAATTATATGGATTTAAATTAATATATTTAGATATATAATATATAAATTTCATTTAAATAATTCACCATTAAATATTTAATTAATTAAAATGGATATACATTATGACTTGTTAAATGAAAACTGTTTTCTAAAAAAACTGTTTTCTAAAAAATATCCCTTTTTACCTCCAAATGATCTTATCATTATATATGTCAAGTTAATATTAAATAAATTTTTATTTATAAATATTATAATTCATTATTATAAATAAAATTAATAATCTTTAAATACTACATTTCCAATTATTCATAAAATCTTATTTTTAATAGAAAATTTCAAAAAAAACATTTTAGTCTTATTTTGACCAAGTAAGTTAGAAATAAATATTCATCATATAAATTTATAATTTTTGAGCCATGAAATATTAAAATGATCATTATATTATTTTTTTATTAAAATATAAATCTACTTACTATAATTGAGGCTTGTGTGTTACATTCTTCTCTCCTATAAGAAATTCAACCTCGAAATTTTTATGGATATTAACTTCAAAACAATGATGGTGGTTATTATTCATAACATCCTCTGGTTACCATGTTGATTCCTATATTTTATGATTTATACAAAGTACATTTACTAATAAATTCATCTCACTCCTCAATACTTTCTCTCAAGTGTCTAGAATATGGATGGGCTCTTCAAAGTGAGATATATTAGGTCCTAGTTCTACTTATTCAGGGGTGAGCGCATCAATTGGGTTTGGTATGTACTTCCTTGAAAAATATATATGAAACACATCATGTAATTTAGATAGGCTTAGTGGAATTTCCAATCGATGATACATAGATCCAATTCTTTCTATAATTTAAAAAGTTATGATGTACCTGGAGCTCATTTTCCTTTTCTTACTGAACCATATAATAACCATCCATAGAGATAATTTAAAGAAAACTTGATCTCCAACTTTATATTACATATATTTCTCCCATTTCTCAGTATAAATATTTTACCTACTTTGAACTGACATAATATGAGTCTAAATAGTCTTTAACTTTGTCGTTTTCTCCTTAATAAGTTCTCATCCTATAAGTTTTCTTTCACTAACTTCATCCCAATAAGTTATAGTATGAAATATCTTTCCATATAATTTGTTATACGATGCCATTTAAATACTTGAATGGAAACATTGTTATGGGAAAAATCTACCAAAGGTAAATATGTATCCTATGTATCTTAAAAACCATGTGATCATGGACTCAAAAGGTATTATAATGTTTTAATAGTCCTTTTAGATTTTCAATCAGTTTGTGGGTGGTAGGCGGTGTTCAAATTAAGCTTAGTATCAAGGGACTTCTAGATACCCTTCCATAATTTTGATGTAAATCGGGGATTACAATCCGAAACAATTGAAATAGGTCCACCTTGAAATCTTAAAAATTTATTAATATAGATTCGTGAAAGTCTATCAAGTGGTAAATCTTCTCTTATATCATGTAAATGTTAATATTTGGTTTGGCGATCAAAAATTACCCATATTGAATCATTATTTCTAAAAGTATTTAATAGTATGATGAAACATTCCATAGTAATGTCATTCCATTTTCATATAGGAATAGGTATAAGTTGCATGATTCCTCTAGGATGTTGTCCCTCAACCTTCATCCATTGACAAACAAAACATATTAACACATAATCAACAATTTTTTGGTTCATTATATCCCACCAAAAATGATCCTTCAAGTCTCTATACATCTCAGTTCTACCATCGTGTATATAGAAATTCAAGTATGATCATAATCAAACAATTCCCTTTTAAGATTAGGTATATATGGAACATATTTTCTCTTTCCATATTTTATAATTTCACCTTCATAAACAAATTATCCCAATTTTTTGTTATTCATAGTTTTAATTTTCATTTGAAAATTCTCATCATGAGGTTTATAACTTTTTATCATTTCTATTAAAGATAGTTTTGTAATCATTTCAAAAATAATTGATGTCTCCCCTTCATAAATAATTTCAATATCCATGTGTATTATATCTAAGAATATATGATCCCTATTAATCCTCATTTGGTCCATAACTCCATGACCTTTCATGATCAAATCATCTTCTACCTTATATGCCTTACCTAAGTGGTATTGTATTGATAATTTTTAATCCTTGAGTAGATCAATCCATATCCATTGTATTATATTGATATATTTTTTGTAAAAATATGTATTTTAGGATCATATGGTGTGTGTGTGTGTGTGTTTCTCCCATATTTCTCCATAGATATAATGTATCTATATATTTAAATCGAATATCATGGACACCAATTCAAGATCTTGGGTTGGATATTTCTATTCACAAGTCTTTAACTACTTGATGTATAGCCAATAAATTTATCATTTTACATAAGGACACAACCAATTCCTTTCTTTGATACATCAATATATATCAAAAATACATTATTTGATAATGGTAGATTCAAAATAGGATGATTGACCAATATTCTCTTCAATTCTTCAAAAAAATTATTCACATTACAATATCCATATGAAATTAACCACTTTACGTGTAATCTTGGTTAACAAGTTATCCAATTAGTTGAAATATTGAACAAATCACTAATAGTATCCTACCAAACAAATGAAACTATATACCTCATTTATGTTAGTTGGTGTGGTACAATATTTTACTATCTTTCTCATCATAGAATCAACCGATATTCCATCCTTGGAGACAATATATCCAAGAAAAGAAACTTCATGTATCAATATTTCAAACATTCTAAATTTCTCATATAACAATTTCCCTCTAAGAATTTCAATAATGATCAGAAAGTGATTCTCATTGTCCTCATAGCTTTTAGAATACACTAAGATATCATAAATTAATAAAATAATGAAATTATCAATATATTCCTTGAATACTTTATTTATTATATTTATAAAAATATATGGTTCATTAGTAAATCCAAATGGCGTTATTGTGAACTCATAATTTTTATACCTCATTCAAAATAATGACTTTGAAATATCTTACTTCTTTACTCATAATTTATAATACCCCAAATGAAGGTAAATCTTTGAAAAATATTGAGCTATATGAATTTGATCTAATAAGTCATCAATGTGAGGTATATGATACTTATTCTTTATCATAATAGCATTGATTTTCCTATAATTAATGCACATCATCATATATCCATATTTCTTCTTAACAAAGAGAATAGGGTCTCCCCATGGTAAAACACTAGGGTGTATAGATCCCTTATCACACCAATACTCTAGTGTTTTATTAAAATAAACTAATTACACAGTGTCCATACTAGAGGGAATCTTTGATATTAGTATTTTATTAGGGATTAAATCAATGTAAAACTCGAATTTACATGTTAGGGGATGTCCATGTAATTCTTTAGAAAATACATCAATTTATTTCTATACAATAGTTGTATACTCAATTTAAATATTAAATTTTCTATATGAAGATTGTTTTTTTCTTCTTCCCCTATAATATCATTCAAAATTTCTATTGAGGGTTGATCTAGAAATGAATCAGACAATGAAATATCCACTCCAAAGATAAGTAACTCAATATCTTCATAAAAAAATTTAATTTCCTTATCTTTAAAATAAATTTTTGTATCATATTTTTAAATACAATACATACAAGGATTATATAAAATTTAACCATAGGTATGATGATAAAGTTATAAAATAGATTAAATTTTTGTGTCATAATGGGAACTGCCTGAAACATCCTTGTCACGGTGAGATTGCCACTATAAGTTTTGACTAACATATCCCTTATTAATATGATAATAAAATGTCTAATTTTCTTTGAAAACATTGAAGATATAAATTATTTAAATGATCAATAATCAAATAAATAATTTCATAAATTTAAATATATGATTAAAGTACCTTATATTATATCTTTGAGAACTTCTACCTCAATTATAGTGATCACATAAGCATGGTATTCTCCCCTTAGCCTCTTCTATGGTAAGTTCCCATGAATCTTGGGAAATTGATTTGAATAATGCCCCTATTTCATTGTATTTTAAGCACTGTATATTTTTGGTCTCTTTCTTCCCATTACATTTATGGTCCATATGACCCCTATCACCACATTTGTAACAAATTCCTA
Organism: Viscum album; assembly: GCA_963277665.1. Classification (NCBI taxonomy): domain Eukaryota; kingdom Viridiplantae; phylum Streptophyta; class Magnoliopsida; order Santalales; family Viscaceae; genus Viscum; species Viscum album. Next base: position 529,525,228 of record OY728159.1, on the reverse strand, counting down.
TTCCCTTAAATAATTTAATAGGATGTTTCTTTCCAAAATTTTCACATGATGGAAATTACTTCATTTTATTATTCTTTTTTAATGCATTTATTCTTTTCATAGTGTTCAGGTAAACTCTTATTCTCTTGATTCTTATTCAATATATAGTATCTTTAAAGTTCCTTCTTTATTTTGATGGCATAAAAAAATATTTCATCATATGATGAAAAAGTTTGAGAAACTAGTTCCCTTAGGAGACTTAGCTTACACCATTACAATAATTGGTAAATATTTCATTCTGTATTGCGTATTTAATCTATAAAATACCTAAATATTATTTTAAATGTATCCTCATACTCTAAAACACTTTATTTTAAATTTTTCTTTAAGCTGGGGGACTTTCTCCTTATGTCAGTTTGTTGCTCATGAGGGAAGTATTTTTCAAAAATGTTTCTTTAAAATATATCCATTATATGTGTTATATTTTCCCTTCATCCTTAGTATTCTAGATTAATGGCCATTATTAATTAAAATTACCCTTGAGAAAATACTCCCCTAGTATAACCTTTTTCTTTTCATCACATCCCAAGGCTAGAAATATATTTTCAATGGACATAATACATTTCTCAACTACCACTGGATTATTAGTCCCACTAAATAATGGGGTCTTCTACCACATAAAGTGGTATAACTATGATAATAACACTATGGAACAATAGGTTTCTACATTTAGTAAAGTTTATTAGTCATAACATAGGTCATATTCTCAAATATGTCCATGATCTTCTCAATTATAACACCGGTCATATTGGATTACTAAGCAGGGAAATTTATACATTGGCCATGAGTGTTGATACTATTCTTTCTTCCATGCTCTATTTTTAAATAATGGAATACACTATATTAGCTCATAAAATTATAAATTATAAATCATTATATAAAAAAATTAATTTGATGAAACACATAACATAAATTTAAAATTTATTCATTAGTAATCTTGGAATCATAAATTTGGTTTCTTTATGAATATAAAAATATTTTCAAGTAATTTAAAAAAAATTGTAAATAAAATGTGAAATAACCAATGAATATCCCTTAGGAGTGTCAAAAAATGTGTGATTAATGCATTTTTTTAATGAACCAGGTGATGATCAATTCAAATATCAATGCACCCATTTTAGAGTTATTACTCCTAGGTACAATTGTACAAGAACTACATCCACTTGTAGTGTCTAGACTGTGGTGTTTTTATATGAAAAAACATATAATAACTACCTTACCAAAACTATATGTTGTTATTCCACAATTTTACATATACTTAAAGTCTATCATATAGTTATGTTCCCAAATCTATGTTTTCCTATATCTAGTTATCAAGGTTTCTTTTAAACTTCCTCTATTACCAACAGTAACAACCTTGAATCCAATAATACTGATCTGGGGTCACTTTATTATTTTGGAATAGATATAAGGGTTATAATATCCAATTAATGATCATTTTAGTAGTTTTTTATAACCATAGACATACATGATACCCATTTTACTTTGGGAATATAATATAAAACATAAAAAACACAAATTCTTAGGATCATTGAAACACATTCAAAGAATCCATCTTCATATCATGGGTAAAGAAAACAAAATAAGTGTGAGATAAAATGTTCAGTTTTGATTACATATAGAAAAATATATCATGAGTAAATAAGGAATAATCAATATAGTAAGGTAAATAACTAAAAATTCATTCTGTTTAATCTATAACTTGAGAACAAAATGCATCTGTGGATAATATCAATGCAATAATATCATGGATAATAATAACTGAATTATCAAGGAAATAAATGATTAATATTATATGTTTTGGTATCAAACATTATGATATGTATACCATCATGACCTTTCACTAAGATAGTTTAAATTTATGGGTAGGTATACACTAAAAACACATTTAATTTTTCTAACTGATTTATCTCATAAGACATACAAATGCATCAAGGGGCTATATATAATCAATCCCCACCCATTATTGTATTTCCAAATCATTCCTCATATATTTAATGATAAATTAAATTCATAATGATATTCCTTGTTAATAAATTTTCATATTGAATAAAGAGTACGTAATACCAATATTTTCCTAATCAATCAAATAACTTTCAAAGTGAAACACCATATATATAAATGATATAAAATTTAAGAAATAAAAAAATAAATGATAATTAATATTGATATTTAATGTAAATTTAATTTCTAATGGTCATAAAAAAATTCATGTTTCAAGAGAAATATAATGAAAATAAAATTAATAATAGATAAGAGTTGAACATTGGTTCACTAGGAATATGGGTTTTGTAATAAAATCATGTCCTTTGGAAGAATAAGGGAATATAAGTGAAATATTAAAATAATATTTCATTTAAGATATTTCTTCTTAAAACTATTGAAAACATGTAGAATAATATAAATATTATAAAATAGTTATGGTGGTGGGGAAGTCTCTTGATGCAGTATAAATTAAAAAACATTATTTTTTACATTTTGTAAATAAATTTGAAAGAAAACCTTTCAAATATAATTAGAAAGATTCATTTAATTTATTTTAAAAAATTCAAGGATAAACTAAAATTTCCTTAATAAATTACTTGAGTAAATAAAATGAATTTTTTAAAACAAATGTTAAAAATATGGACAGGGAAAAAATATACCCGATTAAAAAAGAAATAAAATATGTTTTTCATTTATCAATTTCTTTGCTTGATTAAAGTGACAAGGAGACAAAAATTTAGAATAAAATATGGTAAATCCTTAAATATATAGAGGATAATAATATTATTGTGTCTTATTAAGGATAAATTATAAGATTCCTTTAACCAAAATATAATCAAACCCAAAAGAAAGTGAGATTGTAAACTAAATCTTTACCTCTTTGGTAACTTTTGAATTGTAATTCTTTAAAATAATAAACTCTAATTTTAGAATTAATAATAATTAATAAGTTATTAATGTTAAATATGTAAAAGTTTCATCATATACATGACATAAAAGATAATATATTCATTATAACAAATATGTCTCAATGGAATGGAAATTGAGATGAAGTCCCTTAGCTTGTGCTTGCATTTAGTTAAACATGGTTTAAACTCATGTATAATGGTTTTAAACATGTTATTAATTTATTATATAACCATATTCATATTTATAATATCATATATGATCCTATAATAATATCTTATCACTCATTCGTTGATAATATTTCATTATTACCCTTGTCTCAGGTGTTAACTGCATCATTTTCTCAAGCAAGTTTTGTTATAAATGTTCCAGTTATTATGTATAAGATATGGTTACATAATCTGAAAAATTTTATTATTCATATAAATATCATATTTACTCATTATATACATTTTTAGAATCATTATTGAAATTTTTACATGTAAAATGAATTGCATCACTTCATAGATATGGTAGGTAATATATATACACGAGCGACGATATCATTTCCTTAATTAGTGAAAGGGTAAGGAATTTAATGATATATTAAGGTTTAAAAAATTAATATCATATAATAATTATCATATATATTCATTATTTATGTTATTATGACTCTCCATCTGAGTCGGTAATAGAAAACAAATTACATCGGTTCGCAAGGCGGTAGTCATCCATACACACAAGTAATGGTTTTGTTTTCCATTTTTTGAAGAAAGAGATGGATAAATATTATTCCATAAACATAATAACATATAATTATATGTTATAAAATTATGTTATTATATTCGAAATTTTAATACATAAATGAAGGTGGGAAAATAACAAGTAAAAAAGAAAGATCTTGGTGAAAACAATTATCTCATCTTAGAAGAACCTCCTTTGGATATCTTTTTAAGAACCCTGGGGTTAGTCTTTTTGGAAGACCAAAACCTCTAAAATGAATCTAAGTATTTTTTGGGAGATATTTGTTTCATTTTTTGGTCGATATAAATATCTTTAGAAGTGTGAATAAGTGAGGGGAGGAGGTGTTCTTTTATGATTGAGGTGAGTGGCACACTAGTAATTTTTCAATGTTGTTCAATAATTTCATGTCGCTTTATTATAAAAATGGCTCCAAAATAAATCATAATAAAATGGAACATGTATATGGTAAAAATAAAACAAACCAATGGGTTTTAATAAAACATTTAGGTCATTTTAACCCTTATATTTATAGATAAACTCCATGTAAAATTGTTTTAACATTAACCAAGGTGATTAATTTTTATTGTTTTTATTATTCATTATGAACAAAAATTATGTCAAAATATTTTACCTAATATTATTTATTTTGATTAAAAATATTGAATCCATTTTATAAAATTTAATTCATATAAGTGTAAAATTTTAAATGTAAAAAAATTCAATAAAATATGTCAAAAAACGGGTTTTTATGAAATGTGTTTTTAAAGAATAAGATGGTCTTATATTGACTATATGACTAATAATAATAATTAGATGGATTTAAATTAATTTAGTTAGATATAATATATATATATATATATTAAATAATCCATCATTAAATATTATTTTAATGAATTAAAATATATAGACATTATGCCTTTTAAAACAAAAAATAGTTTCCTGAAAAATATTTCTTTTTACCTCTAAATGATATTATCACTATTTATATAAAATTTATATTAAATAAATTTTTAATTATAGAAATTATAATTTATTAGTATAAATAAAATTATGAATTTTTAAATTCTAAAATTCCAATTATTCATAAAATCTTATTTCTAAGGGAAAATTTCAAAAAATCATTCTAGGATTATTTTGAAAAGTAAATTCAAAACTGATATTCATCCAATAAAATTATAATTTGTGTTACTTTAAATATTAAAATTTTTATTTTAGTATAGTTATATTGAAATATAATTTTCACTTACTATATTTGAGGCTTGGTTTCCAAAATTATTTCAAGGGGTAACAATTTAAAATTTACCAAAGAGGTAAGGATTTATTTTATAATCTCCTTTTTTTGGGATTTATTTAATTTTAATTAAAGTATTATTATAATACATCCTTAAAAAATAAATATAATTCATTATCGTGTAGATAATTAATTAGTATCCATGCTTTCTTCAATCTTTTCTTTTATATGTCACTTGAATCAAGAAAAAATGTTTAAAAGAAAAAATAATTTTATTTCTCTTTTAATCAGATATATTTTTCTTCTATGTCCATATTTTTCAAAATTGTTTTAAAAAAATTATTTTTAGTATACAATTGATTTATTAAGTTCATTTTAAGTTCTCCTCTACCTTTAAAACGTTTTAAATGAATATTTTTATTTTTTCCAAAATTGTCTCTTTCGACTTTCTTCATAAGAAATCAAGAGGAATGTTTTTAATATATTTGTCATTAATAAAATTCTGCGCCACCATAACAGTTTTATGATATTTAACTTATTCAACATGTTTTCAATGGTTTTAAAAAAAACTCTTTAATTTAATCTTATTTTAATATTTCACTTCAATTTTCTTTATTTTTCCAAAGTGTACATGATTTTATTACAAAAACAATATTTCTGATGTATTAATGGTCATCTCATGTCTCTAATTAATTTTATGTTTGTTAACTTTATCTTTAAAATTTTAATTTATTTTTATCATTGAAAATTACATTTCACTTAAATATATATTTTCTTTGTATCATGGATATGATTATTTCCTAAATCATATTCCATTTTGATATACAGTGTTTTACTATGAGAGTTATTTGATTAGCTGGGTGGAATCTTGATAAATCCATATTATTTACTCAATATAGATAGTTATTGATAAGGAATATTATCTATAAATTAACATGTTCATTAAATATATTTATTAATACATTTTACATTCAATGAAGGGTGGGTCTTGGTTATATATAGTACCTTGATGCATCAATAAGTCTCATCATACAAATCAATTGGCCAAATTAAATGGGTTTTATAGTGTATACATACCCATAGTTTTAAAATTACTTAGTGAAAGGTATTGATGGTATAGATATCATAATTTTTTAGAACATGATGTCTAATATTAATCATGTCCCTTATTTAGAATTCAGTTATTACTATCCATGAGATTATTTCATTGATATTATACATGGATTCATATTTTTATTAAGTTATTGATTAAATGGAATGTGTTTTTAGTTATTTACCTGTCCATAATTATTATATCTTATTAACTCATGATAGATTCCACTATGCATGACCCTTAATGAGCATTTTATCTCAACCTTATTTTTTCCTTTCCCTGGGATATGAAGAAGAATTCTTCAAATTATTTCAAGGATGATGATTGTTTTCTATAATTACATTTTATGTTTTATTTACAATGTAAAAAATGGGTAATCACATATTTATCTGGTTATTTAATAATACTAAACTGATTGGCCCTTTGGTATTTGATCCATTATATCTATGTAAATTTAACAAAGTATACATAGGCTCTAGGTTACTTGATTTGGGGTTGTTACACTAATTGAGTAATAATAACTTATTATGAAGTGGTATCATTGTAGATCATCTTAAAGAACTTTTACAAAATTTTGTAAGAAAGAACCTTTTGTAAACTAGTACGGTCTAGTATAAAGAACATAATTGGGAGACTATATAGGTTTTTTGGGAGATAAACTTCTTTTATTCACTTATATAATATGGTGGATGTTTTTTTCACAAACTCAACTTGAATATATCATGGATTAGTCACCCACATTGTGGGAGAACCTTGTAAAAAAAATAATTTGTTCTTTTAATTTATTTTATATTTAGTTATATACATGTAAAATTATGATTTAAAGATATTAGGATGAAACTTTAACTAGCCATAGAGGTTTATTTGGAAAAAGAAATTATAAAAAATATCACTAATTCATCCCCCTTCTTTCTTTGTGATATTTCACCAGTTACCAAGGCACTTTAGAGAGTATGAAGGCTGAGGATATTGAGAAGTAATATACACATGAGATTATTAATTTTCTAGGTGTCACTTTAGTAATTATTTCTAATAGATATCCCTACTTTACTAACCTATTTTAGAAAGGTTTTTCCTTGAGGTATAGGTTGGGAATTCAAAGGTTTTTAGACATTTTCAAGATATAAGGTTAATATTCATGGTCTACCTGACTATTCATAAGAGTCATATGTGATTGAAATTTTTATCCACATGATTAGACGTACAGTTTATCTAACCATGCATAAAAACCACGCATCAATTTAAAATATTAAATATTTTTATTTTATAACTTGATTTTAAGGGGTTCTAAATTTATTTTTCCTCATTCGTTACTAAGAGTATTCTAGGATATCCCTCCACTTTGACTCTCTCATCCACTTGACTTATATTAGTTATTTTCATTAAATTTTATTGATTCATAAAGTTATGTGTCTCTAATGAAACTTCTTTATTCTTCTCTTCTCTTATTTTTTTTATTATATTTTCGTATTATGTCTATAACAGCCTAAAGTTATATCTTTAAAAAATTGATTTGGATTTTAGTCATTTTTGGTCTCTTGATCTTATTCTAAGGATTTTTTCTTTGTTTTCTTAATAGAGTAACATTATTTAAAATCTATTCCATCAATTTTCAATAAATGGTTTGATACAAATCTATTTTTTGACATGGACATGTGTTCTTGGTGATTTATAATAGTTTTTTCTTTGAAGTAAATGTTATATTTAATGTTGATGATGGTTTTAGGATATATTTTCATGATATATCTCAAAATTTCCATTTAATATATAAAGTTATTTTCCATGAAAGGTCAAAAAAATTCTTTTATAAATTTTTTTCACACCTTGTGTTTTATAAAGTGTCATGTATATTTTTATTATTAAACAAAAACAATTTTTATAGAATGATTTATTATAAATTATAAAGTATGTATGTCATAATTTGATTCATTTTTTCACAGAATAAATACTCAATTTATATAGTATAAATTGTTTGACATGATATGGACTATTTTATGATATTAACCTTTCTTTTGGTTTACATAAATGTGGATTTATCTTCAAATTTTATAAATTATATTATCATGAAATTAGTTGTTTATTTAATGGGTGTTTTAAGTGATATATAGGTTTTATTAAATGTTGTATTGAATTAATTTATAACATTGGTTTTAGTAAAATTTCATGGTAATCCTTGGGTGGATAAAAGGGACTCTAGTAACAAGTAAATTGTAAGGCAATTATTATATTCTACCAATCTTCACCCAATCTAGCTTAGTATTTCACTTCAAATAGTGTTGGTGTAGTGACCCGAACCCAGATAGACTAGATCTATAAAATTATGGATAGAAACCCATTTAATTTGCAAAACTTATTTTTCTTATGATAACTTATTGATGTATCAAGGATCTATAAAAAATCTAGGCTCCACTCACCATTACTATTCAAAATAATTCCTCACATTTAATAATCAAAATAATATTCCTTTTCAAATATAAATATTGAATAAAGAATACATAATTATCAAAATTTCCCCCAAATAATCAAATAATTTTAAAAGTAGACACCATATGTAAAATGTTATATAGTTTAGACAATAGTAATATACATGATAAAATAAATGGATAGTTAGGTGAAATTCAATTTTTAATGATCATAGAGATTGAATATTTCAATTAGGATAAAAAATGATTCAAGGAAGTGAATTTGAATACTATCCTTAGAAAAATAAAAAATAAACCATCTATAGGAAGAATAAGAATGGTATCAATACATAAAATCTGAAGTGGAGTAAAAATAAAGGGATATTGTTGTTACTGAATAGAAATACAAAAAAATAATCCTTTAAAAACATTCTTGAGGAATATTTCATTTTATTATAAAAACCATTTTAAAACCCTTTTCTTTCTAAATTAATTATGAAAATATTTTCTTTAAAATTTAACCTTTTAAACATAAAAAGGAAGCTTCAAAAAAATTATGGTGCATATATATGTATAAGCCATATGTGGTAAAAAGAACATTTATTTTTCACATTTAAAAGTTAGAAAAATTACTTGTTTAGAAATAATTATGAATATTCCTTTGAAAACATTATTAAAATACAAAAAGGGTAAAAATATATTTACCAAATCATTTTTAAAACATTTTAGAAAACATTTTAATAAAACATGTTTTTTAAAATAAAATATATTCTCCAAATAAAGAGAGAAACAAAGTTAGGTTTTCAAAATAACATTTTCTAAAACATTTTGAGTTTTAATGAGTGGAAAAATTATAAAAATAATTTAAAATTTTCATAAATAAACTGAGGAGATAAAATTAAATCTTTTTGTGAAAAATGGTCATATAATTTCCTCAAATGGAAATACCATTGTAATATCATTAAAGTTATTATTTAGGAAAATAATCTTTAAACACTCCAAAGTGCCCCATACCACTTTGAAATATTTTAAATCATAATCCTCATGAAGGAATAACATTAAATGAAATTTAAAAATACCTTGAAGATAAAATAATTAATGATATAATATAAAAAAGGGGGAGTTTAAACAATACACAAAAGATTTAATTAGTGAACATGACATTTATCTCGCGGATGTAAAATGTGAGAAGCGAATCCCTTGACTTGTGTTTCCTTTCAAGGGAAAATCCTTTAAATTCCTATATAATAAACTTATGTTAACATTCTACTTGATTCATAATCTTTTTCATGTTTATCATTACTTTTATTTCACTTTTTACCATATTTTTTACAACTACTTAATCAATTAAGTTTATGTTGTGTGTTTTGACCAAATTTGGTTTTTGTGTCAAAAATAAATTTGGTAAGTCAACTAAGATCAAAGGGTTCATTACATAACTTATCCATAATAATAATGACATAATTATAATATTTATGAATTAATTATACTTTTAAAATAAATCATTAAATATGGTAATGAAAAATGAACCAATATTACAATCATAGAGATGGTAGGTCGTATGTACGCATGAGTAATGTTCCCATTTTTCAATGATCATTATAGAAAGAAGGTAACAAAGACTATATATCTATAGAGTGATAATTACATCATAAATATAATATTATTTAATTATATATACTTATATATATAATTATTGTGATGTAAAATTAATTGCATCATGTTGATGAGGTGTAGTCCACACGTCCACGAACGATGTCATCACTTTTTAAGTGTGTAAAAGGGTAGTAAATAAAATGATATATATATATATAGTATATTTTTAGAAATTTTATTATGTTATGAATATAATATATAGGTTTTTTCATGCCATATATGTTTTATTGATACCATCCTTTATACATTCCATGTATAGTGGGAACGAATCACATCACTTTGAGGGGGCGGTAGTCCACACTTCCTCAAATGATGTTATCGTATTAACGTAAAATGGAAAGAATTAACGGTATGTATAATAAAATTATTAAAAGTGTAAATAAATAATAAATATCATATATATCATATATAAAGAGATTTTTCATCATAATTTCCACCATGATAGGTGGTAAAGGAAAAATGAACAATCATCGTTTAGTGAGGTAGTAGTTCATCATATACAGAAATAGTATGTCTCTTACCCATTAGATAGAATTGTGTGTAAGTGTAGGTTGAGCCCTTAGAATAAAAACATACTAGTATATTGAGGATATTGTTTCTATTATACAATCATTGAATAATAAGGTTTTATGGGGTGGATAATGGAAGTAAAACTAGATAGCTTGAGAGAAGATGTTACCTCTTAATCAGGTAACATCTTTTGGTTTGTACCAGAAGGATTCTTTGGATGGATTTCTTCAAAATGGTAGGATTCTAGGATGAAGTTAGGTATTTTTAGGATCTATTTGGGTATATATTTTTTGATCCAATGTGTATTGAGAAGTGTGCAGAATGGGGAGAGGCGGTGGCCTTTTATAAGGGAGGAAAAGGAATCAATTGGTATTTTTGAAAAGAAGTTTGGTGTACACATGTTTTCACCTAAACAGATTCGTAAAAAACTGAACAAACTGAATAATTTAACTTTCATGGTCGAATAATTTCCATAAAATCAGTTTTTTACAAGTTTCTAGGTAATTTGGTCCCATAAGTTAAAGGTTTAGTCCTTTATTAAGCTTAATTTTTCCTTAATAATTGTAATTAATTTTAATTACATTCAATAATATTTTTGGTAAAAAACTAATTTTACCTAGGTATACATTATAAATTATTCTTATTTCAAATATGGAATCCATTTTTTGAAATTCCAATCACATAGGTGGCAGAAATTAATTTAAATTTAATCCCACGGGTGGGATGACAATGTGGGTTTTGAAAGTAAAAATGTTTGGGTGTTTGCTATGTTTTTATAATCAATTTCAAAGTAAAATTGACTAAAATGAAATAAATTGTATTAATTGATAAAAATATGATCTAATTATACTTTACAACCAATTTAAAATATGATTTAACCTCATAAATAAATTATATTAAATAGAAGTTTTGAACTAAAATGTAGTATTTTTAATTATTCATTAAAAAATGAAATGTTTTAAAAAATGCCAAAAATTCACCCTGACCTAATTATTATATTTATAATTAAAATATGAAGTTTATTTGAAATATTAAATCAATTAAAGTGTAAAAATTTATATTTCAAATGGGTTCACCATTAAAAGGTGGTAAAATTACCTTTAAAAAACATAGGTTTTTATATGTAAAATAGAGTTTGTTCTTATATTATATCTATAAAACATAATGAATGAATATAAAAAATATTTTATTGAATATATAACATATATATTTCATTAAAATAATTCACTATTAATAATTAATTGTGTTTATTATGATAAAACACTTTTGGAAGCATAAAAATTATAATATTGGTTTTTATATCCAATTTGTTCTTATTTTTATTTCTCATTAATTAGTAACCAATGTATTAATTTTATATTTATATAAACCATAAATTTTCATAATTTAGTTAATATTATTCATAACCTCTTACATAATATCTATTTTATATCATATTATATTAAAAAATATTATTTTAACAATATATTGTTGTTCGGTAAAACTCAGTCTTGCGTGTAACGCAAGCCATCGAGGAAGGTCGCTCTTGTGTGTAACGTATGATAACTCGGTGTTTCATGAATTTAAATATATAGAATCTATTTTAAATACTAAATATATTATAAATTATCTAGATATTATATTACCTTAGTCTTTTGGTGTCGTGTGTCATATATGTTATCAAATACAATGTTCTTACTTTAGATTTTCAGGGTATCACAGTGGATTAGTTTTCTATTTTTATCTAGATAGATTAATTATATTAACACTATAATTTTTGGATCACACTATATCCATTAGACTGTATAGAGTTACAGGTGAGGTATGGGGATCGTAGATACTTTCCTTAGGCTCATAGGTGGTATCCTATAATTCTTCATGCGATGAGTTATGTGATGAGTTTATTTTTCCTTTATGATTCCATATATATTTTGATTGTTTATATTAAACCATGGTAACATATATTTTTTTAAAGGAAATATATTAATTTCATTACATCATGTTATTTATTTTCAAAAATTTAAAGGAGTATTTTCCTAAGTATATTTCAAACTATCATGTCAGGGATTTTTTTCTAAAAGAAATCATATAGAACATTAGTGGTATCCTACTAATATTCTAAATCACACCATTCATAGAAACTTTGTTGTGTATGTAGACTTAATTTCATAAAATTATGGTAAATTAAAACCTCTACTTTGAGATAGTGGATTATTATAGAGGTTTCATGGGCATCGAAGATGTGACAAGTGTAGGGTTCCCACTTATCAGATGGATATGGATAGTTTTGGTTATTTTTTAATAGGGTGTTTTTTATAAAACTCTTTATTCATCCACTTCAGCTTCCCATACCCTTTTATTATCATTTTGGTTTTTATTTTTGGTTATTATATTTAAGTATTTCATAAATGTTAAAGCAGATGATTATAGTTACATTTGATGTTTATTTTTTATGATTCATTTTTCTTATTTATGGGATTAAAGTGTTGTTTAGATTATTCATATTATAAAATGTGTTTATTCTAAAGTAATAACATGTATAATCTCTAGAATGTACCATCACTATTTCTAGGTGTAAATCATATTTTGTTTTAATTTGAACTAGGTGAAATAATTCTAAAAAGAGTAAGTTTATTTTCTCATCACTTTTTACTATCATATGATGATTAAAATCATACTTTTGTCCTTCTAGAGGGTTATCTTAGGTATTGTAATAGGGTACTCGGGGTTAGATAATTAAAAAATCACTCAAGTTGGATTATAATAGAATGATTAAATTTATAATGTAAAAAATGTCCTTTAAATTTATCGATAAAGGAAAGAAATGTTTCATTGGAAAGGGAGAGAGTCTAAAAATATTTTTTAAAGGGGGGGTTTGATCATTTTTCAAAGATAAGTAATTTTAAAATTTTAGTTAAAATAATATTGAGAACTTTACTTAGTTTGAAAGTTTCCAAAAAATTAAAATTGGTAGATTATTGGAACCTATGTTTTTTGGAGTTTCATATATCATAAATAGTGGATATTTAAGATTATTAAATGTATTTTTTGAGTACTATGTAGTGTGGGAAATATAAGATAGTATTTTCAATGATATCATATTTTTAGGGTGTGTTGTGACAAGTTAGTATTTATTTTAAGAATTTTTTACATTAAACTACATAGATAATGATGATTTTATTTAGGAATTTCATTTAGTAAATAATTAACATTGATTCGACAAGAAAATTTTTATTCTAATCATGAAGTAAAAATATGTATGAAAAATGAATTATGTGGAGTATATTTTCAAAGAGTAAACATGGTTATCATTTACTTTAATGACTTACCTAATCTATAATTATTTAGATCTAAAAATAAGTTCTATTATTGATGTTATGTGAATTTATATCTTACTTATAGTGATATATTGAGTAAAACTATATCAATTTCATCCAATAGAAGTCGATCCATCAAGAGGAGTTTTGAATTACATCAAATAGAATTAATATTGATTAATTGGGATATGTTGAGAATAAATAAAGGAAGTAAAAAAAATTGAGTTGCATATGGAAGATTATGTATACAATTTGGTATCAGGTAGATCATCAAAAACTCACTTACACATTAGTTAAATAGTTATAAAGTGAAATTTAACAAATAAAAATCATATTGAACATGAAAATAATATAGATTGATCATAAGTAATTTTTTTAAAGGTTAAACAACCATATTATTCATGAAGATATACTATAAGTAATATTTCCTACTGATATGAAGAGTTATCAATGCTTGGCCATGCGTATCGATTTTGGATTAAGTTCATCTTCCAAAGAGAAATTTCAATATTTGGGTTTTAAAATAAATGAACTTTTACTAGGAATTTACTTTGTAGATAAATTTGGGGATATTTGATAGATCATAAATGTAATTTTAATATAAAAATAAGGTCTCAATTAAAGTGGTCAATGAATAACATGTTTGTTGAAGGATAGTTTCTTTTTTGTAATAATATTGTTTTCAAGAAGAAATAACTGAGATATTTGACCACAAGGTCATTGTAATCATGAAAATTTCATATTTATATAACCTAATTACTACTAGAACTGTGGTAATTAAGGTTTAACCATAGAGAATGACTAAGTTTTATGAACCAAACAAACTAAAAACAACCAAAAACAATAACAAAAACTAAATGAAAAACAGTAAAAATAGAATGTAGTGGTGAATGTGTGGTGTGAAATGTTGTAGGAAGGATGTAGTGAATGAAAAAAAATCAGACAAAGAGATAGAAAATAAATGGATGAGAATAGGTATTATATAATTTTATGAATTGAATAAAATATTTTTTATTCACACTCCAGTTAAGTACAATTGAATTGGTGGTGAGAAAAATGGTGTTGATCCACTAATCTCTCACTATATTATATCAACATAGATCATTTATATTTTCTTAGAAATGTTCTTTCAATCATAACTTAGGAATTAAAATGATTCTAAATATAAAATATAACATTAAACTTTTTCTTTTTGATTAGTTTTGTTAAAATTAAAAGGAAAAGTGTTTTCTATCATCACCTCTTGGTACGCAACATAGAGAAGAAAGTAATTATCTTCGTAAAATGAGATCTCTAAGCTTAAATTACACTGATGAAATTGTATAAAATAAAAGTATAACATAATAATAATTTAAAATAATTAAAATTCAATTCCCCCTATGAAATTTAACTACACATGTTAATAATCAAAACTAAAATGAAAAGAATATAAAGAAAGAGATAAAAGGGCATCTCTAGCGAGATTTCTCCCCACCTCAAGCTACTACTATGGTCCTCTATTCCAATATTTATTTCCTGCTCTACTCCCTATGTGCTCTAGTGAATGGTTGGTTGATGATGATTGATTGGGAAATGGATATATGGATCTATCTAGAATGGATAATCGGGATCAATGGAATGGTTCTCTCTGTTCCTACTCCCAAAGTGAAGAAGTGTCATCAGATCCCTCTATGAATTTAAAAATATATATCTTCTCACTTCTAGAATATTCTGGCTCTCCTCCATGTGGAATTCTCTAGGCCTCATATAACCACCTTCCTCTCGAACTCCTAGTGAGTGAAGCAATGCCTCCATGATAGAATGTGCCCCTCACATAAGGCCAGCTCCGACTCAAGGGATCTTCTACTCTCCCATACTTTTAGCAGCTCCAACTCCTTGGACACAAAAAATTAATTAAATGATTAAATTATTACAAGTAATTAATTATATATATATATATACACAAAAAAAATTAACTTCTTATTAAATAAAAATAATTATATATAATTAATATAAATAGTAATAGTAATTAAAATATGAAAATTTGTAAATAAATAAAACATACAATTATTATAATTATGATATTATTAATAATAATTATGAAAAATAAATATGTACTTCATGTAATTATATTTGAATAACTAATCAATGTATTTATATTATAAACATCATACATGTTAAAACTATTATTATTATTATTATGTTAAATTAATAATATTAATTAATATATATGTTATTATTTAAATATTTATTATATTATAATTAGATATAAGAATAAAATAATAAAAAATAGAATAAAAAAGAAGGGGGTGTTTTGGATAAATTAGGGGAAGTGGGTTGTTGTGTGGAGTATCGGAGAGAGGAGGGATGCAGGTTTTGATGGGAAATGGCATCTGGTAGCTTTGAAGAAATTAGGAGGGAATCATTTAGGTGGTTTTTTAAGATGTGAAGAGAGAGGGGAATCTCTCGGTAGAAGAAGGGAAGAGGGGGCTCAACTGGTGGTGGGTCACATGGTATTTTAGATTAGAATGGTGAACTAAGACTGCAATGTTGATTATTACATTGGTAGGTTCATATCTAGTTCATGGTAAATTTTGGTTCTACTGGTGTTGTATTTTCAGATCTCTAAAAACTACGGTTCTTCTAATTTTTTATTTTGATATTTCAATTATATTCTTCAATATTTCATATGTTTTGTGTGTTTTTTTGTGGTGGTGGATTCAGTTATGATCTAGTGAGGGGAGGAGTGTCTAATGGTCTCGATTGTGGTTCACCCTGGTGGTGTGTGAGGAGACAGTGGTGGAAGGTTTTGCAATGGTAGGTTGAAGATGGCAGTGAGTGGAGGCAACATAGGGTGGTGTTAATGGTTGGTTGAAGAGAACGGTGATTGGAGAACAAAGATCAGAGGGTGCTAGAAGAAGGTGGAAAGAATGGTGGTGGCTAGTAGTGACTTACAGGAGACACTACTACATGAGGAGTAAAAGCAATGGTGACTCATTTGAGTCACTATTGGGTGTCTGGCGGTGACTCAGGGAGTCAGAATTGGATAGCACTGGCAACGAGTCTTATGAATCATCGCTAAAAGGTTTTGGCATTAGGTTCGGTTAACACAACTCCAGAAAAAACAATTAACTAATTTTTGGAATAACAATTACAAAATAAAAACAAAGTATAAAAAATTACAAAGAACAAAGTAAGAATAATTTATTTTCAAATTATATAAATGAATTGAATTAATTAATTTAAAATAATAAAAAAGAAATTAAAAGATGAAATAATTAAAATAATGACTTAATTGAAATATTTAATTAAATTAAAATAATTTGAAACTTAAGAAATATAAAATTAGTTATAGAAGAAAAAAATTTTTGAAGTAAAAAAATATTAAAATAAGTTAAAATTTGTTAGTTTTAAATAAAAATTAATTAAAGAATTAATTAAAATAATTAATTAATTAAATTAATAAATTAAACAATAATGAAATGTAAATTAATTACATAAATAATTAATTAAATAAAATAATAAATTAAATAGTTATTTTGAAAGAAAAAAATAATAATTAATAAAATAATTTAAAAAAGAAGGAAATTTTATAATTTAAAAAACAAAAGAATAAAAAATTAAGGTTAAAAAAATAATTAATTTTAAATTATTCAAAGTGACTAAAATGAACCATAAAATACTTATTTTAACAAAAAATAACAATTTAAAAATTTAAAACTAAATTAACAATAGTTGAAAATTATTAAATAAAATACACTATTTTAATAATATAAAAGAGAATAAAAATAGAAAAAATATGTGGTAGAGTGCAACTAAAATAAACCACATCAAACTCCCTCGCACTTAAATTTTTGTTTTCCCTTAAATAAATGCATTTTTTGTAATTATAAAACAGAAAAATGATTTGTCATAGTAGTTTAAAAAGTGCATGTTTAGACTTTTTAAAAATAGAGTAGAACCTGGTCAGGATTTTCAAATGAATTGTACATAGAAGATCCTTCCTAGATTCAAAAATACATTAGAAATAAAAGTAATCATAGATTCATTCATTTTAAAAGATGTCATGCCTCTTATATGGAGATACTCACTACCCTACTTCAATTCTATTTCAAATTCCAAAACTAAGAATGATGACAGGTAAGGTCAAGTGGAATTAAAACCAAAACAAAATGCACCTTCAATTTTCACTTTATCCTAGGCTTCAAAAAAAAGTTCAAATTATTTTAATCACTACTTTGATACAAATTAAATGGTATTCATATATTTCATTTGTCCCCTGATTAATTTGGGTTCAAAATTCCCCTCAATTTAATGAAATCATTTTTGACTACTAAGAACATTATTCTCTCTTTTCTTAGTTTTACCTTTCCATGTATGTAAAGATCACTTTGAAAAAACACCTATTGATATGTGAATTGGTCTAACACACACACCTAGTTCCTAGAGTCTCAGATGTTAACTGTGGGATCCCATTTTCCCATTTTACTCCATTTTCCAAGGATTTATAAGATTACCATTTGAGTTGGATCTTTAAAGTTATTATTTTTTCTTATAAAAATGGTATTCCCCCATATTCTAGTTCAAATTTCTAGTTTCCTAAAGTTATGATCATAAATCCACAAACATCTATCCTATATCACTCACTTTCTTAGTTCTTAAATAGAAAAACCATAAATACAGTAATAAATACCACTCAACAATCATACATCCCTAATAATTTTAGAATCAATGAAACCCTTAACAACTAACAAGTTATTCTCCACTTGGAAGGGTAAAATGAAGGTGAAAATTGAATATAAAATACCCTGATTTTATGAAATAATTAGATATTTTTGAAAAAATTTGACCAATTTTTAAAAAAAATCAAGGGGGAATTTAAAGTGAGGGAAAGACCCCTCTCCCCCACACTTAAAGCTAAACATTATCCCAATGTTGACTCTCAAAGTGGGAGATATCTTAGTTCAAAACATATGATAAAGTTAGTAGTTATATAATTGTGAAGGGTTTATATAAATGTTCAATAAATTACCTTTCCACGTATAAAAATAAAAAAATAAAAACAAAAATAAAAACAAATTACCCCACAAGCCACCACCAACATATCAATAATTTTTTTGAAAAGATCATGTTGTTGAATTTTAAAAAATAGACCTAATATTTTTTGATTTAGTTCAAATAGAATCATGATATCCAATGTAGCAGTATAAGGTGAAATAAAAGTGAAACCATTAGGTGCATTCCAGTTTCATAATGTAGCTCAAAATAAATTTTCAACTCAATGTATTGTATAAATCTAAGCACTGATGCAAGAACACAAATTCAAATTTTTTACAAGAAATCTGGGGGACTCCCCCACACTTAATTCCTAGCATAATAACATATGAATATACATAAAAAACTGGAAAATTAAAAATAGTACTTCTCTAAGTGTGGAATATTCTTTTCAATATTTTATATAAAAAAATTGATTTTCCCATTTAAACCAATGAAATAGGCATCTAGTTGAAAAAATGAAGTTCCTAAAAAATGATCTGATTAAAATTTGAAATAATAAAAGAAAAGAAGAATTGAAATTAACTAGATTAAATTTAAGTGAATTGTTATCCAATATTCTTCAAACATTATATTTCTTCTAGCATGGATATTCCAAAGGAGGCTTCCACTCGTACTAAATTCTCAAAAACAATAAAGACGACCAAACCACCTTCACCACAATTCAATTGGTAACTAACAATGTTAAACAAGAATCCATCAATATAGAGCAAAAATATGTCAATGAAAATATCAGTAAAAAAGTTTCACTGAAGTATAGAGACACACAAGTGAGTAAGAAGCATTTATTCAAATAAAAATTCAAAACTAAAAACAAGAAAACCAAAAGTTTCCTCCCATGTAGTTCTTGGTTTAAATTACCCAACTAGACCTTATACCATAATATTTTCTAACCATGGTCCTTCAGTAGGTAATATTTATCAATACTTTATCCCTTAGTGTTTCCATTGGAAAATTTAGTAAGTTCACATAGAACTTCATGCAACTCAACAACCTAAAGAAGTATATTCAAAAATTACAGCACTAGAGGACTAATCCTTCTCCCACTAGTATCTTTAAAACTCAAAATTTCATTGAAATGATGAGGTAGAATTGTTAACATCTTAGTGCGTTATTCAAGGTGACTGGCCCCACTATGAATGGTCTCCCTCACATTCTCCCCAAGGTTATGTCATTAATAGGTTTAGAAAAAGAAACATAATTTGTTGTATTTTGGTCACTATCAACATTAGGATGACTTTAAGAGGTATCAACCTTAGGTGAAGTGGTGGTAGAACCATCAATTCCTTCTAAATATATCTCAAACTCATGGAGAAATTTTCCATCATTCAAGTGGTGCAAATAAGCAGGGGTAGACCTGCTATCCAAATGTGGTAAAAATCTATAAACTTCTCTAGTTCACTCTTAACTGATCCAAAAGACTCGCCTTTAACTTCAATATGTATAGGGTTGACTATAGAATCATCCTCAAGTCCAACAATTTCTCCCTCAGTAGATAAAGTATAATGACCAAAATGAATTCCCTTTGCCTGAATAGAATAGGAAACAGCATCTAGGTTGGGAACTTGGGTGGGCTGCAAACCTTAAATAGTTTGAGAAAAACTACTAGTGATATATCTTTGTGTGGGAAGGATCACTTCATTTTTTAGAAATTTATTTTGTAATTTGGTTCTCAACTTCTCCCAACCATTACATATTTGGTGTGGATTCAGAATCAACAATTTTTTTTGAAAATGTTCACTGACAAATTGAATGATTAAATCATCAAAGGGGTGATGATTTTCCCTTATAATTTCAGATCTAAAAATTACATCACTAACATAAATAAACATGAAACTCACCTCAATTGGATATTCTTTATATACTTGAAATACCACTTGATCCCCACCATCTTGAAGGGTTACCTTACCCTTTTAAACATCAATGACAGTACCAAAAGTGGCTAATAATATATAGCATTCCACCTTTTTGTCACATAAACTTTCATTACATTAAAAAAACTGAGGATCTTTAAGGTTTAGTGTCTTGGAAACCAGGAACTTAATACATGAAAAAAAACATTCTTCTTAAACACTTGAAATGCTTCTACTTATGTTCATATTAAGTTCATTACTGCATCTCATAACCTGGGGACATACATCAAAAGAAAGGGTGAGAAGAAGGCCCAATAAGGGAAACAAGAGAAACATTTTACATGTGAACTTGAGATACTTCAATAAGGTCATGAAAAGAACTTTAAGGCATGAGAAAGAAATCATGAGGCATATCATAATAAAAATAACATTTTTCATAACTTGAAGATGTGGCTACATCATTTAACATATAAAATCATGAACATATCACCAAGGTCCATCCCCAAGGTGTAATTTGAAAATTACCAAGGTTATTCACCAAGATATCGTGAAAATTGTAATCTATAGTGGTTACATCATTACCCAGTGCATTGGAGCGCTATCAGGGCGCACCCTTAAATTTGTATTTATCATCATGTGAGCCACATATATCATCATCAATAATTTCATAGACAACCCATATAGCATAAAAGAAATGGGTTTCATTTCATAATCATAACGTTTTAAAAACTGCTTTAAAGACATGATCTTAATGTCACTTTAAACCCACGGAAAGGGAAAGAGGGTTTCATGTATGTAAATCCCAGAATTTAAAATAGAAAATTTGGATATATATGTGAATACCCCTGTAGAAATAAGAGTTTTGATTATTAACTTTATAACATAAAATAATTTTGAGAAAAGAGAGAGGCATTTTGAGACGAAAATTCTGCAGCATAACGGCTATGTTTTGGGGTTTTAGAAAACATTGAAAAGAGAGGTGACATGGGTAAAACACTCATAAATGACCCATAAAACAGTAGAGGGGAAGAATATAAAGGTTTTTAGAACATGGTAATGAAATTTGAAAGATATACCATATTAAATGAATAACATGAAAGGAATACAAAAATAAGATTTCTCTTATGAAAATTCGGCAGCCCAACGGCGTCACTTAAATTCAACAAAAATGAATTGACGAGATCAAATAGGGTATCTCATCATATGAACATAAAATATCAGTATGATATATATATAGATCATACCCCAACATAATACAAAAGTAACTTTAAAAATTTTACATGAAATTAGATCTTTGAAAAATGAGAAAGGCGAACGAATCCCTTAAAAATTCGGCAGCCTAACAGCGTCACTTAAACTTCAACCAAAAATGAATTGACCAGATCAAAATAGGGTCACTCATAATATGAACATAAGGGTTCAGTATGATAGATATAGAGATCATACCCCAACATAATAAAATGGAACTTTAAAGACTTGACATGAAAATAGATCTTGAAAACGAGAAGGGTGAAAGAATCCCTTAAAAATTCGGCAGCCTAACGGCGCCACTTAAAACTTCAAAATACTGAATTGAAGAGATCAAATGGGGTATCTCATCATATGATCATAAAATATCAGTATGATATATATAGATATCATACCCCAACATAATAAAAAGGAACTTGGAAGACTTGACAAGAAAATAGAACTTGAAAATGAGAAGGGTGAAAGAATCTGTTACAAAAATTTCGGCAGCCTAACGGCGCCACTTAAACTTTCATAAAATGAAATGATGAGAGTAAGAGGGGGTCTCTCATAATAAGAACATAAAAAGGAAATTATAATGAATATAAAAGAACATCCTCCAACATAAGAACGTAGAGCATAAAAGGAATGACATAAAAGAGATTACTTGAAAAGAAAGAGAGAGGTCGGATCCCTTACCTTAAAATGTAACTCTTAAAACTCAAAGGTTTGGACCTTGAGGTCTTGGGGGCACCTTGAGAGGACTCCGTGGGAGATAATGAGACCATATCTTCGTTGGGGGAGAGTTGGGAGTGAAAACTAAAGGAGTAAAGGGTGGGTATTTATAGGGAAAGTGAGGGGACAAGGCATTAATGGCCAAGGGACACCTCACAAGTGCTTTTCTCAAAACCATGTGCTCTCCCATGGAATTTCCCATGGAATTAGGCCACATGGGGCCCCCAATAAAATAATTCATCACCTTGGGTCGGCCAACCCTTAAAATATCTCATGACATCATCATGACACAGTTATGATGTCATTAAACATACCGAAACCCTAAAACTGTATTTTTACTATTCACTGAAAATTCAACTTACTCAGAAAAATCCCAAAATTTCACCTTAACCAAATATCAATTCCTTGATTTCAAAAATGAACTCCATTTTATAAAAATAATTTTCTAAATATTTTTAATTTAATTTTTAAATAAATACACTATTCACTGAAAAAAATTTCAGAAAAATCCCCAAAAATTACCTTAACATAATATCGACGCTCCGAGTTCAAAAATGAAATCCATTTTATAAAAAAAATCTAAATATTTTTAATTAAATTTTTAATTAAAAAAACACTATTCACCCGAAAAAACTAATACTTGACTAATAATTTATGAAACCGTTATTTAACCATTTTATTGAATCACATCACTTAATCAAGGTGCCTAGATTATTTTAATTCTTTATTTAAGTGAGATTACTAATCCATTTGGTCACATTACTAATCCTAAGCATAAAATCACTATTCATAATTTATTATTCATCAAAAATCAAGTTGATCTTATTAGACTCTAAATTTCGTACTGGACATAATTGTAGAAGACCATTTTTTGAATATCATTACACGTTTTTAATTATTTAAGGTTTATATAAACTTTTTTAAAATATCTTTTTTCTAAAATTCATAAAAAATATTCATACTATATTTATCCGGTCATTTGAAAATTCATAAACTTCATCATAATAAGAAATCCCAATTTTTTTTTAAACAAAGGATTACACAAGGCAGTTACGGTCTCCTTACATAGCCCCTTATCACACCATCATAGGATCTAAGTGTAAGGTGTGCTAAGGTGAGAGAATCTAAGGGAGGCTTGGTCAACATCGCACGAGTAGTAATTTCTATCAGTTTGAACTTCTCGCGAAGGTGATTCCGTTCTAGCTTTACACGATGAAGTTCGGCTTGGTTTTGGTCCAGAGCAAAGCCCAGTTGTGCTACCTCCTTCCCAAGTTCTGTTAGATGGGCTTCGATCGGTCCAAGACTACTGGGTGAGGCCATCGAATCTTCTTTCTATATTAATTAAACAAGATTACTTGTATTTAGAGACAATAATCAAAACGTTTAGTTTCCAACGGTCATATTGACCAATGGTCATATAACAGTCAAAATCCAATGGTCTCATTTTAATTATACTCATGTTATCAAATGAAATAGTTTTGTTGAGTATAAAAAATAAAATAACACACAAAATTAGAAAACAAGATTTATTCAAAATTTCGGGTCGTTACAATCTTCCCCCCTTAAGAAATTGCATCCTCACAATTTTGAAAATTGGGTTTTGAAATTTCATTAAAATTCCCACATTGGAAAAAGAGTCAGAAACATTATTACTTTAAAAGAAAGAAAAGTAAGTACAAAGGCCACCCGAGTTAACCCACACTAGGATTCCATGTAGGAAAAAATAAACATGGAGGAGAAAACAAAGAGTCAAGTTCTGAGGAAGAGTGATAGAAAACATGATTAGGAGAATGTTAACCACGAGAAAATCCCAAACTTATGATGTGTGTAAACATTCTTTGATTATCCAGTAGGAAGCTTAAACCAACAACATTTTTGTTTTACGTTCCTTTTAATAATTTTGAGGAATTCATTTACTATATAGAATAAAAACATAAGGAAATATACCTACCTTCCAGTAGAGTTTCATCCTTTAATAAGTTTTTACCAAAACTAATATTTTCTCCAAAAGATGAGCATTCAAAACTACTTGGTCTCATCAAAACACAAGAATCATCTTCTTGAGAGTCACTTAATCCACAAAAGATTAACTATTAATTTCTTCTATCTTTAAACATTATCCCAAAAACATAAAGGGTAAGATAAAACAAATCTTCAAAAAGAAAGAATCCCATAAGAAGGGAAACTACTTTTAAATCTTCAAGGTTCCATGGTACTACCCAAAGTTCATCATTGACCATTCCATAAATAACGGTTCTTAAAATTCCTCAAAATAAACCAAACTAAGATTGAAACCCAAATACAAGAAGGATTTTATAACATAGTCTTCCAAAATAAACTTCATTATTCATCTCCAAAAAACATCAACCACTCCTAACATCTTATAAAAAAAGTAGCTAACCTAATCATATTTTACCCAAGATAGGTTAATCATTTACATAAGTAACCTAAATTAGTATAAGTCCACCTTAAATTCATCGATTCTTCAAAATATAAGTCAACCTTACTCCTCAAAGAAAATACCGTAGTAATCTATTTACCTCGATCAAATAGGGTTCCCAAAATAGTGAACATCTTCCAAAATAATAATCATCTTTTAATCCCCTAATCATCTCTGACATATTAATACGGAAATCGTCACATTTCCTATATCATTGGTTGCTGGGACATGTTCTTCCATTTCTCACCATTAACTAAGAAAATAAAGTACAATTGGGGGCTTAAATACTTATCCAATAATCCTGAAAAAGAGCCTAACGCATAGAAGGATAACTTGTAGAAGAAAAGTGTACCCTAACTTGTGATCCCCTAGGATCCAAACTAGGTTATCCATGATTATATATTCTTATGTGAATATTTATTTTATTTTATCTTTGTTCCTTTAATAATGGTTCATACTAAGCTTATGAATTTACCAAAGCATATCCCCCGGGAGTGTCGTAACCAAGAGTACAGTAAGGCCCGTTGGCGTGTACTAGTTCATGTTCGAGTCTAGCTCAAAGCGGTGTTTTCGGGTTTTACCCCTATGTACATCTGTTCCAGAGCCACCTCTACCTGCTCGTATCCAGATAGGGATGTATTTTCTCGGCAACCCCTTACTCAATACTCACCAAAATACCAAGAAGATTTCCTATATTTATACTTTTCTATAGGGTTATTCCTAGAGTTTTCATATCCTAATTTCCACAAATAACTAAACCATCCTTTGATACCAACTATAGCATCCCGCCTTTTTTTCACATAAACTTTCATTACATTAAAAAAAACTGAGGATCTTTAAGGTTTAGTGTCTTGGAAACCAGGAACTTAATACATGAAACAAAAAAACATTCTTCTTAAACACTTGAAAGGTTTATCCTTATGTTCATATTAGGTTCATTACTGCATCTCATAACCTGGGGACATACATCAAAAGAAAGGGTGAGCAGAAGGCCCAGTAAGGGAAACAAGAGAAATATTTTACATGTGAACTTGAGATACTTCAATAAGGTCATAAAAAGAACTTTAAGGCATGAGAAAGAAATCATGAGGCATATCATAATAAAAAGAAAATTTTTCATAACTTGAATATGTGGATACATCATTTAACAAAGACAATCATGAACATATCACCAAGGTCCATACCCAAGGTTTCATTTGAAAATTACCAAGGTTATTCACCAAGATATCGTGAAAATTGTAATCTCTAGTGGTTACATCATTACCCAATGCATTGGAGCGCTATCAGGGCGCACCATTAAATTTGTCTTTATAATCATGTGACCCACATATATCATCATCAATTATTTCATAGACAACCCATATAGCATAAAAGAAATGGGTTTCATTTCATAATCATAACGTTTTAAAAACTACTTTAAAGACATGATCTTAATGTCACTTTAAACCCACAAAAAGGGAAAGCGGGTTTCATATATGTAAATCCCAGAATTTAAAATAGAAAATTTGGATATATATGTGAATACCTCTGTAGAAATAAGAGTTTTGAGTATTCACTTTATAACATAAAATAATTTTGAGAAAAGAGAGAGGCATTTTGAGACGAAAATTCTGCAGCATAACGGCTATGTTTCGGGGTTTTAGAAAACATTGAAAAGAGAGGGGACATGGGTCAAACACTCATAAATGACCCATAAACAGTAGAGGGACAGAATATAAAGGATTTAAGAACATGGTAATGAAATTTGAAAGATATACCATATGAAATGAATAACATGAAAGGAAGACAAAAATAAGATTTCTCTTAAGAAAATTCGGCAGCCCAACGGCGTCACTTAAACTTCAACAAAAATGAATTGACGAGATCAAATAGGGTATCTCATCATATGAACATAAAAGATTTGTATGATAGATATAGATATCATACCCCAACATAATACAAAATGAACTTGAAATACTTGACATGAAAGTAGGTCTTTGAAAAATGAGAAAGGCGAACGAATCCCTTAAAAATTTGGCAGCCTAACGGCGTCACTTAAACTTCAACCAAAAATGAATTGACAAAATCAAAATAGGGTCTCTCATAATATGAACATAAGGGTTCAGTATGATAGATATAGAGATCATACCCCAACATAATAAAATGTAACTTTAAATACTTGACATGAAAATAGATCTTGAAAATGAGAAGGGTGAAAGAATCCCTTAAAAATTCGGCAGCCTAACGGCACCACTTAAAACTTCAAAATACTGAATTGAAGAGATCAAATGGGGTATCTAATAATATGATCATAAAATATCATTATGATATATATATAGATCATACCCCAACATAATAAAAAGGAACTTGGAAGACTTGACAAGAAAATAGAACTTGAAAATGAGAAGGGTGAAAGAATCCGTTACAAAAATTCTGGCAGCCTAACGGTGCCACTTAAACTTTCATAAAATGAAATGATGAGAGTAAGAGGGGGTCTCTCATCATATGAACATAAAAAGGACATTATAATGAATATAAAAGAACATCCTCCAACATAATAACATGGAGCATAAAAGGAATGACATAAAAGAGATTACTTGAAAAGAAAGAGAGAGGTCGGATCCCTTACCTTAAAACGTAACTCTTAAAACTCAAAGGTTTGGACCTTGAGGGATTGGGGGCACCTTTAGAGGACTCCTTGGGAGATAATGAGACCATATCTTTGTTGGGGGAGAGTTGGGAGTGAAAAATAAAGGAGGAAAGGGTGGGTATTTATAGGGAAAGTGAGGGGACAAGGCATTAATGGCCAAGGGACACCTCACAAGTGCTTTTCTCAAAACCATGTGCTCTCCCATGGAATTTCCCATGGAGTTAGGCCACATGAGGCCCCCAATACAATAATTCATCACATTTTGTCGGCAAACCCTTAAAATATCTCATGACATCATCATGACACAGTTATGATGTCATTAAACATACCGAAACCCTAAAACTATATTTTTACTATTCACTGAAAATTCAACTTACTCATAAAAATCCCAAAATTTCACCTTAACCAAATATCAATGCTCTGATTTCAAAAATGAACTCCATTTTATAAAAATAATTTTCTAAATATTTTTAATTTAATTTTTAAATAAATACACTATTCACCGAAAAAAAATTTCAGAAAAATCCCTAAAAATTACCTTAACATAATATCGATGCTCCGAGTTCAAAAATGAAATCCATTTTATAAAAATAATTTTCTAAATATTTTTAATTAAATTTTTAATTAAAAAAACATTATTCACCCGAAAAAACTAATACTTGACTAATAATTTATGAAACCGTTATTTAATCATTTTATTGAATCACATTACTTAATCAAGGTGCCTAGATTATTTTAATGCTTTATTTAAGCGAGATTACTAATCCATTTGGTCACATTACTAATCCTTAGCATAAAATCACTATTCATAATGTACTATTCATCAAAAATCAAGTTGATCTTATTAGACTCTAAATTTCGTACTGGACATAATTGTAGAAGACCATTTTTTGAATATCATTACACGTTTTTAATTATTTAAGTTTTACATAAACTTTTTTAAAATATCCTTTTTCTAAAATTCATAAAAAATATTCATACTATATTTATCCGGTCATTTGAAAATTCATAAACTTCATCATAAGAAGTAATCCCAATTTTTATTTAAAACAAAGGATTACATAAGGTAGTTACGGTCTCCTTACATAGTCCCTTATCACACCAGCATAGGACCTAAGTGTAAGGTGTGCTAAGGTGAGAGAATCTGAGGGAGGCTCGGCCAACATCGCACGAGTAGTAATTTCTATCATTTTGAACTTCTCACGAAGGTGATTCCATTCTAGCTTCACATGATGAAGTTCAGATTGGGTTTAAACCAGAGAAAATCCCAGTGGTGCTACCTCCTTCCCAAGTTCTGTTAGATGGGCTTCGATCGGTCCAAGACTGCTGGGTGAGGCCATCGAATCTTCTTTCTATATTAATTAAACAAGATTACTTGTATTTAGAGAAAATAATCAAAACGTTTAGTTTCCAGCGGTCATATTGACCAATGGTCATATAACAGTCAAAATCCAACAGTCTCATTTTAATTATACTCATGTTATCAAATGAAATAGTTTTGTTGAGTATAAAAAATAAAATAACACACAAAATTAGAAAACAAGATTTATTCAAAATTTCGGGTCGTTACATAATAGCCTTCCAAAATTTAATGGAACACTATTTCCACACTCCATGTGTAGAATTAAGGAGTTAGCGGGTAGGTAACACTAGTGTAGAAAACATTTTTTACGTCAGTTATTTTTCATTTTTTACATCAGTTTTTAGCCGATGTTAATACGGACGACGTTATAAATAATGTTTTTTACATCGGTTATTTAAAAACCGACGTAAAAAACATAACATCGCGATGTTTATCACATCAGTTAATTAATAACCAACCTGAAAAAATCGAGGGGGCGGGGTTTATAACATCGGTTATTATATAACCTCCATGATAAACCGGGGGGGTTTATCACGTCGGTTATAAAATAACCGACGTGGAAGCCAAATTTTTTTTAAAAAAAATTGAATGCATTCCTCTGCTCTCCCCCAGAATCAACCAGAAACCAAATCAAGAAATCGTACCACAAAAACAAAAGGATATCAAAACAATAACTAAAGAAAATTTAAGAATTTACATTGATAACATATAAAACTTACCCCACTTGACAGCCCCCCACCTTCATGTATACCCCCTGGACAGCCCTCCCAGACCCCATTGAAGCCCCCACCACACCCCCAGACTATCCCCCCGACCCCTTGGACAGCCCCAAACACCACTCGACAACCCCCCACCCTTCTTAATAGAACCCCCTCAACCCCACTTGATAGCCCCCACCCCATTGGATCCCCCACCACACCCCTGGACTGCCCCCAAACCCCCTAGACAGCCCCAAACACCCCTCGACACCCCCCCCCCACCACCCTCCTGAACAACACCCCCTCACCCCACTTGACAGCCCCCACCACACCCCTGGATTGCCCCCGGACCCTCTGGACAGCTCCAAACGCCCCGGTACAACCCCCCCACTGTCATGTATACCCCCCCCCCCCACCCTCATTTATACCCCCCACCACCTGGACAGAACTCCCACACCCCTGGATAGCCCTCCCACACCCCTGGACACTGGACATCCCTCCCTCACACCCCTGGACAGCCCCCCACCCCATTAGAGCACCCACCACACCCCCTGGACTGCCCCCCGACCCCCTGGCCAGCCCCAAACACCCCTCGACACCCCCCCCCCACCCTTCTGAACAGCACACCCTCACCCCACTTGATAGCCCCCACCCCATTGGAGCCCACACCACACCCCTGGACTGCCCCTCGACCCCCTGGACAGCCCCAAACACCCCTCGACAACCCCCCCCCAAACCCTCCTGAACAGCACCCCCCTCACCCCACTTGATAGCCCCCACCCCATTGGATCCCCCACCACACCCCTGGATTGCCCCCCCCCCCCCTGACCCCTTGGACAGCTCCAAACACCCCGGGACAACCCCCCCCCCCCCCCCCCACCCTCATGTATACCCCCCACACACACACACACCTTGTACATCCCTACCCCACCCCATTGGAGCCCCCACCACACCCCTGGACAACCCCAAACACCCCTGGACACCCCCCCCCCCCACCCTCATTTATACCCCCCACCCCTTGGACAGCACTCCCACGCCCCTGGACAGCCCTCCCACACCCCTGGACACTGGACAGCCCTCCCCCACACCCCTGGACAGCCCTCCCACCCCATTAAAGCCCCCACCACACCCATGGACTGCCCCTCGACCCCCTGGATAGCCCCAAACACCCCTCGATAACCCCCCCCCCCCACCCCCCACCCTCCTGAACAGCACCCCCTCACCCCACTTGACAGCCCCCACCACACCCCAAGACTACCCCCCGACCCCCTTCATAGCTCCAAACACCTCGAGACAACCCCCCCACCCTCATGTATTTTTTCCCACACCTTGGACAGCCCTTCCCCACCCCATTGGAGCCCCCACCACATCCCTGGACAGCCCCAAACACCCATGGACAACCCCCCCACCCTCATATATACCCCCTCACACCATGGACAGCCCTCCCCCACTCCATTGGAGCCCCCACCACACCCCTGGACAGCCCTAAACACCCCTGGACAACCCCCCACCCTTATGTATACCCCCCCCCACCCCCTGGACAGCACTCCCACACCCATGGACAGCCCTCCCACACCCCTGGATAGCCCTCCCACCCCCCGGGACTGCCCCCCCCCCCCCCACCCCACCGGATAGCCCTCCCAGACCCCTGGACACTCCCCAACCCCACTGAACACCCCCCACACCCATGGAACCCCTCCCCCCAGACCAGAATCCATACGAGTAAAACCATTATAAGTAGACCAAAACAAGAAGTATAGAAAAATTAAACATTCACATATATAACATTCAAAACTTACACTGTCAACTTCAAAAAAAAACTAAATCCAACCTAAATGACTACCAAATACATAATTACAACGACAATATTCAAAATTACATTTTACATTACAAACAACTAAAATTCAATCAAACCTGTAAAATAATTTGACCACTCCACTTGTAAGTGTTTGATTTCTTCACTAGTATAGGGTTGAGGTTCATCAAAAAGATACAAATGAAAAGGATAGTAGTTAATGTGTATAATGAATAAATCAAATTGAATTATTATGGAAAAGTTTAAGAGAAATTCTTACCAGGTCAAAATTCACAACTGTCCCAGTTGTTATTATTTCATACATAAATCTTAACATATAATATCCGCATTCGATGATGACTTGTTGTTCATGAAAATTCTATTTGAATGATTGTAAATTCACTATATTATTTTTATGTAATAAATCAAAAAAGTACAAATTATAAATTGATATTTACCTTCGTATTTACATATTTGATCTTTTCACTCCTTTTCTTTGTGTTTTTTTCGAAAGTAGTCCCATGCACTGTTAGAAAATAATACGAATGGGGTAAATTTAAAATTCATTATAATATATAAAACTATTGAGAAATTGAAACTTACTTTTCCAATATATTCTTATAACTTTCCCGCACATCATCATGGACAGAGCATATCCAATAAAGTGCTTTCTCCCTTGGAAAAAAACCCCTAACATCCAATGATCACTGATAAAAGGAAATTTAACTTTAGTGGTTTTTTATGTTAAAAGATAATTAACTCTTTAAGAGAGATGTGTTTCATACCACTCACAAAAAGGCATCATCCAACATTTTTTGACTATATTCTTTTCAAGTCTTTCAGCAATATAAACCATTCTTTATTCCTCATTCAATGCACATGCTTCAGGGGAAATCAATTGCGGGTCCATGAATCCATATACATCTGTCAGCTCATTCCTCTCACAAATTTTATAAAGATACCTAATACAAAACATACATAAGTATAAATTTTTAATAAATATAACGCAGGGAAAAGGTGTTAAGACTTACATGGAAAAAATTTGCACAACGTTGATGCCCAACTTATCTCCAGTAAAAAGCTCTATGATATCAGTTTTCATAATCCTCACACTTATTTCACGTCCACAAACATGAGATTCCATTGGAAACTCATAATGACCCGCCAACAAATTTGAATATATTTAAAATCTGTCAAGACTACTAGAATTTATATCTGATGTCATAGCCATTTGTCTTTGTTATTGTCTATACAGTATTTCTTTACCTTTGAAGTATTACTGTAAAAATAAATTGAAAAATATATTAGTTTTCAAATGATAAAACAACTTTAATAAAAAAATAAAATAAAAGATATAACATTCATACCTCTATGGTACTGAGTCGAAAAAGTATGGATGGCCAAATTAAAAAATGGTTGATACTATGTCCAACTGTTGCCACCTCATCTCTAGGTAATGGTACCTGAGCTAATCTATCTATAATATCATGTACAGTGACCCTCTGATTCTCTACCTCTAATTGTTGATGACGAACTATATCTCCTATACAATATACCAACCCATATGCTACTATATGATGTTGAGAATCATCAACATACAACTCGAAATAAGTAGGAAGCTTCGGCGGAGGAGTAGGATAAAAAATGGGGTCCGCAGGCTGAGGTGGGGGAGTGGGAGCTACTGGCGGAGGTGGAGGATAAATAATGGGGTCTGCAGTGGGAGGTGGAGGAGTGGGAGCTGCAGTCTGAAATTGTCTTTGCATGTCTGCAAACAAAGACTGCACTGATTCTCTAATCTTGTCCTCTATATTCTCATTAATATTATGAACTTCAGCCTCCAAGGATTCTTTTTTTATAAACCCCCTCAACGTTAGAAGTTGAAGAATGTGGCAACACTTTTCTTACCGATACACCTGCCGGATATCCTCTTACACAACCAGGATGTTCAGGCCTTCCCAATGCTACAGATAAAATATCTTCCCTCCCAGTAGCTGTAAATGTCCCCTGTGAACTCTGCTCCTCAAGAGAGTCCTGTATTAATTAATTGAACATTTCTGTAATGATTGAAATTACATGAAGAAAATAGTTAGCTTAAATAAATGAAATAGATATATTACAATCCTCTCAGCTACGATTCTTGATTCTTCATAAAGATATTTCCCTTTTTTCCCTTCCGAGCTCTCTTCCATTTTTCATGTCTAGATGGAGGGGATGGAGGGGCCACCTCTCCAGAGCTTGAAGACTCAGCTCTTAGTTGTTGAAATTTTTCCGCCATCATTTGTTCTTCCAAAAATGCATACCCACCCCGAGATAAACTATGAGGGTATACATTTTTAGATTGGATCTCTTGATGAGATTTCCTTGTTTTCTATAAATTAAGAATAATAAATCATTAACAAAAAATTAATAATATCATTTATATAAGAAAGATTATAAAAGTTTACATCGCCCTTACCAAAAATGACTTTTTTCTTCTACTTTCAAAAAATTGTCTCCATGTGTCTTCATCTATAAAAGGATATATACGACATGGATTTTCATGACTCCTATGACTATAAATGAAATTAGATGAGAGGGTTGATTTGAAATCCCTCCATCTCCTGGCAGCCAATGATAATCATTTCTTCCTGACTCCTCCAGTGTCAGGAATATCAAATGTCATCTGATAAAGAAGAGGTTAAACATATTATATATACTAGAAACATTAAAAGAATAGTCAAACAATAACAAAAGATCTTACCAAAATCGTCTCCCATAACTGAGAGATTATCGCTTTATCCACAATTCTCCAGTCATCATACAGAATGCTTACTTTTCTCTTAGCCTGAGTTTGTACAAAACTCTTAAAATATTTTGCATTCGGACCTCTAGGAATATCATCATCATCAAACTCAATGACTATCCTCTGATCCTACATACGAGCAACTGATAATTTTGGTAAACGTGTGCACCCACGTTTACCAACCATTGAACTCTTTGTCGTAATAGGAGCATGTGAATGTTCATCCCCATAGGTATGACCAATATGCTTATCTCCATAATCATGTGGTTGATCAACTGAATGATCTGTCATTATCCTTCCAATCAAAAAAACAAACGTTAGTTCACAAATATACAAATTCAAATATTTTAATACTACTATAATCATAAAATAGAAAAGTGTACTAATTTACGTAATAGTAAACATTGGTAATATGGTAAGCATGTTAAACAATGATAAAGATGGTCAATATAGTCAAGATGGTCAAGATGGTAAACATGGTAAACATGGTAAACATGGTAAACATGGTAAAGTAATTGTCACTGAACAAAAATAATAGATATATAATTCATGTAATGGTTATAAACATGATAAAGTAAACTAAACAAACTTAAAACAAACAAAAACTTATACTTATTTTGTTTTAAAACATATTTTAATAAATAAAAAACTTACAATATCTAACATTTATGAAAAAAATAAATGTAAACAATAAATAAACATGTGTTGCCTGTAATTTTAGAAATGTACAAATGGATTGTTTTCCCAAATTCCTTCGTCGTGATCGTTCCTTATGGCACAAACCATGTCTTAAACATGCTCATCATTATGTTATGTTAATCTTTCCATGTATGTAGGGATCTCACATAAATCAGAATCTTCATCAAGTTCATCCTCACCAACATATTTTTTTTCCTTGTAAAACAACAACCCACTGCATATCTGATTGATCTACTACATAGAAAATTTTTTTTGCATGTGTTTCCATTATAAAAAAAATCATCTGGGTCTTCCAATCTATTCAGATTAACAAGTTTCATTCCAAATTCATCATGTCTGACACTATTTCTACCGATAAACCATTTACAATTAAAAACAGGAACTTTAATTTTAAAGTAATAAACCTCCCATATGTCTTAAATCACTCCATAATATGCACTTGATGCAGAAATTGGGTTTTTGTCCTTAACACTAGAAAATTGCATTTCTTCTGCAAACACAAATACACCACTTTTCTGAACTGAACTTCTGTTTTCTTGAGCTTTTGTATGAAATGTATAGCCACTAATGTCATAACTAGACCATGTTATCATATTTCAACATGGACCACCCACTATCCATTTTAATGTATCTGATACATCTGATCTACCAAGAAAAGTATTTTTAATCCATGATAAAAAAGTTTTGTTGTGCTCATTCAAAATCCACATTTCTTTCTTCTTTGGATGACATTATTTCAACTCATTAATATGCAATGTGATATATGGTTGAGCATCAGCTATATTATTCAAGATGTATGATTCTAACTTCTTCATATGTTTAGCTGACAATGATTTGACTTTCAAGCCACGAATCCCCTTTCCCTCATTATTAACTCATTCATGGCGAGATGGAGGCAAACTTATGTGTTGCGCCGCAGCCAAGTAGCTCATACAAAACTCTGCTACCTCCTCAGAAATATACTTTTCAATAATGGAGGCTTCAGGTCGATATGGATTTTTAACATACCCCTTTAATATTTTCATATACCTTTCAAAAGGATACATCCAACGAAGATATAAAGGTCCACAAAGCTTTATTTCTCGAACCAGATGAATCATTAAAGGCACCATTATATCAAAAAAATTGGAGGAAAATACATTTCCAATTGACAAAGTACAAAAATTGCATCCTTTTCCAAAATGTTCAAAGTATTCACATCAATCGCCTTGTTACAAATTGAATTGAAAAAATAACACAAATTCATTATAGTATTTCTGACATGAATGGGCAATATTCCACGCAATGCAACTGGTATAATTTGTTGCATCATGACGTGACAATCTTGTGATTTCATACCTAGAAACTTCAAGTCCTTCAATGAGACAAAATTTTTTACATTTGAAGAATAACCTTGAGGCACTTTGATATCATGAATACACTGACAAAAGATAATTTTCTCCCTCTTCGATAATGTATGAAAAGCCGGGGGAAGAAATGTTCGTCTTCCTTTAGGAGTGGGAGCTAACTCCAAATGTATTCCCATTGATAGTAAGTCTAATCTTGCATTCAGCTCATCTTTTGTCTTTCCTTTAATATCTAACAATGTTCCAATCAAACAATCACAGATATTCTTCTCCACGTGCATGACATCAATATTATGTTTAACTTCATGATACCTCCAATATGGTAGCTCAAAAAATATTGACCTTTTCTTCCAAATATGTCTATCATTCCCAGATTTCTGTGTCTTTCCCAATGTCACATCAAGGTTTTTCAACCTCTCAAAATACAGATCAGAGGATAAAGGTTTTGGAGTAGTATCAAATTCTTGTGAGCCATTGAATTCCTTTTTTAGTCTTATATAAGGGTGATTCATAGGAAAAAACTTTCGATGACCCATGTACACTATTTTCCTCCCATGATGCAATTGACAATATGACGTCTGTTGTTCTCAAATTGGACATGCTTTATGCCCTTTCACACTGTATCCAAACAAATTTCCATATGCTAGAAAGTCATTTATAGTGAACAAAAGCATTGTATTCAGTTGAAAATATTCCATTTTATAAGAATCATACACCCTAATACCATCAGCCCATACTAGTTTCAAATCATCAATCAACGGTGACAAGTAAAAATCAATATCATTGTCGGGTTTCTTTGGACCAGAGATCATTATACTCAACATGACATATTTTCACTTCATACAAACTTCAGGATAGAGGTTGTAAATTACCAATAAAACAGGCTATGAACTGTGTGTGCTACTGAAGGTTAGGTATGGATTCATTCCATCTGTGCACAACCCTAGTCTGAGATTTCTAATTTCACTTCCAAATGTAGAATATTGCGCATCAATTTTCTTCCATTGTGGACAATCAGCTGGATGACGTATTTTTTCATCACATACCCACTCATCATCATGCCATCTTAACCTTTTTGCAGCATGTGAATTAGTAAATAAACATTTGAAATGATGAATTATAGAAAGATACCAAAAAAACTTTGAAGGGAGATTTGTAATCTCTACATCAGCCTGTCATTTTTCTTTCACCTTATACCGTGATGTCCCACATTTAGGACACTCTGACAGAAATTCATATTCCTTCTTATATATAATGCAGTCATTCGGACAGGCATGTATTTTCTTGTATCCCAATCCCATCGGGCATAATATTTTCTTGGCCATGTAATGTGAATTTGGAAGATCGTTATCTTTTGGAAGAATGTCTTTCAGCAATTATAGCAGCTCTGTAAAACTTCTGTCACTCCATCCATGTTTCGCCTTCAGGTTAATCAATCTTAACACTGCCGACAAAACTGTAAATCTATACAACTAGGATATAATGGTTTTTCAGCATCACCATATAGACGTGCAATTGTCAGTTCTATCTCAATTTGTTCTGCTACAATATCGCGAATCGTTTCTTCAATTCCATCGGAGTTACCATCTTGTGAATTATCATCATCAGTGACATTCCGTCCATTTTCACCATGCCAAATCCAAGGGCTGTAACTTGGATTAAAACCATGACAAATAACATGATATTTTATCTCTCTACTTTTCAAATTCTTCATATTCAAACATTTCAGGCATGGACAGAAAAAAAATGTCACTACTTGGAACATTTCGTTTAGCAAATTCCAAAAAGGAATCAATGCCTTCCTCATATTCATTGCTCATTAGATGTGTCGTAATCTAACTTTGACTCATTATTACCTATAAAAAATATCAAAAATATATTTTTTTTAAGATAAGACAAATATATGTTTATATGAAAAAAATCATAATTTTAATGTAAAACAACTTTGAAATATAAAACAAATCTATGGGTATTTAAAAAAAATGTGCTTGAATATTATTTTTAAAACAAAATATAGTTAGATATAACAGTTTTAAATTCCATTGAATCAAAGAAAACCATGGCACCTACATGGTTGATAGAAAATTGGAGAAAATGGAGTAAACCTGAGAATCACCCCTACCCCCCGGACAACCCCCAAAACCCTCTGGATAGGCCCCCACCCCCTTGGACATCCCCCCACACCCACCCCCCCCCCCCCCCTTGGACACCCCCCCCCCCCCCCGAACACCCCTAACCCTCTGGAAAACACCCCACCCTCTGGACAACCCCCCACCCCTCTAGACAACACCTCTCACCCCTCCTGGACACCCCCCCCCCCCCGGACAACCCCCAAGACCCTATGGATATGCCCACACCCACCCATCCCCTTGGACACCCCCCCCCCCCCCGGACACCCCCCAACCCTCTAGACAGCCCCCCCCCCCCACCCCCTGAACAGCCCCCACCCCTCTAGACAGCACCTCCCACCCCTCCAGGAAACCACCCCCCACCCCTACCCCCTTGGACACCCCCCTGGACACCCCCCAACCCTCTGGAAAGCCCCCACCCCCCGGACAACCCCCAAAACCCTCTAGATAGGCCTACATCCCCTTGGAAAGCCCCCCACACCTACCCACCCACTTGGACCCCCCCTGGACACCCCCCAACCCTCTGGAAATCCCCCCACCCCTTTAGACAGCACCTCCCACCCCTCCTGGACACCACCCCCCACCCCTGACCCCCTTGGACACCCCCCCCCCCCCCCGGACAACCCCCAAAACCCTCTGGACAGGCTCCACCCCTTTGGACAGCCCCCCACACCCACACCCACCCCCTTGGACACCCCCCAACCCTCTGTACAGCCCCCCACCCCCCGAAAAACCCCCCAAACAATGGTTTACATATAAAAACTAGGCATGGTGAACAACTAAAAACACATGCATTTAATATATACTTCATCATGAAAGAGATGGAATTAAATATTATTAAATATGGCTACTTAAATGATCGTATGATAATTAAAAATAACCAATGATATTCAACTAGTCAAATGATCACAATTTTTCTCAATAACTAATATCATAACGAGGCAATAGATAATTCTAGAAATCTTAAACATATTATCAAGGACTTGGGCAGGGCCTCAAAAAATACTAGGGTAAGCCCTCAGCAGAACCCATTTTTATTTGGAATCATGAGACATAGCGATGCATCGAAGGGTCATAGAGGTCAACAACCATTACATTATATGTCTAATAGATTCTCATATAAAAGAGGATAAACATAAGCAACAAAAACACATGAAATATCATTTCTGAATTCCTACATTTAATCAGTAATCATTCTATGTAGTAATATAGGTGAATGAGATCATTAGTTTTCAATGACAACAAAAATTACCATCAATGTCGGGAATT
This sequence comes from Viscum album, assembly GCA_963277665.1. Taxonomy (NCBI): domain Eukaryota; kingdom Viridiplantae; phylum Streptophyta; class Magnoliopsida; order Santalales; family Viscaceae; genus Viscum; species Viscum album. Next base: position 529,485,387 of record OY728159.1, on the reverse strand, counting down.
TGCGAAACAAAAACAAACTAAATAGAAGTAGTTGAGGCTTACGTTAATATTGTGAGTCGATCTAATAGATCTAGGGATGATAAATAAGATGATGATGGCAAAAAGAGGTAAAAGGGTTCGAAATGGACGAATCTTACCTAGTTTAAACACAAAAATCGAAAAACATAAATATAGACTATCCGAGAAAAAAATCGAATTAAATAAATTTGTGGAAGGCTTACTTGAGTGTTGCGAGTTGAGATGATAGATTCAAGGAGAGTAAAGATGATAAACAATGAAGGAAAAACGAGTTTAACGGAGCGAGATCGACGAGCTGATTAGGGTTTACCGTGCGAGAGAGATGAGCCACCGAACTGTCGATCGAAAAATCGTAAATGACAATCCCCGGGGCTTGTTAATTTTTTAAATGTTTTATAATGTCGGTTATTTAATAACTGATGTTATAAACTGTTTTTTTCATTTATAACGTCAGTTATTATAATAACCGACGTTATAAATGTATAAAATATGGCTTTTTTTACGTCAGTTATTTTATAACCGACGTAAAAAATACATTAGAAATCACAGTTTTTTACGTCGGTTATACAATAACTGACGTAAAAAAATTCTGCAGGTTGTTTTGTTACGTCGGTTATAAAATAACCGACGTCAAAAAGGCCTCAAAATCCGCGTTTATTACGTCAGTTATAAAATAACCGACGTAAAAATGTGTAGATATCTCGTTTATTACGTCGGTTATCAAATAACCGACGTATAAAAACCCCGTGCTTTGGTTTTTTACGTCGGTTATTAAAATAACTGACGTTAAAAATATACTCGCCGCATTTTTTACGTCGGTTATAAAATAACCGATGTAAAAAACCACGTTTCAAAGATTATCACGTCGATTATATATAACCAACGTAAATAATAGTGACATAAAAAACGCTTTCTGCAATAGTGTAAAGTTTACCAACATCAACCAGAAAATCATCTTCTCTCCCATTAGGGTAGGAAAATGACCTCTCAGCTAGCTATAATTTCACTAAGGTTGGTTTCAAATCCCTAAGGCCCAACTTTTTGAACAGAGGGTATGGCATAAAACTAATTATAACTCCTAAAGCACACAAGAACCGAATATCCTCACTTTGACCAATGTTTTATAAAATGAAAAAACTTTTAGGACTTTTTAGTTTGGGAGTGATATTTTTTTGACCTAGAGAACTACACACCTCATTCAAACTCATTGTGCATATCTCACCATAATATCCTCACTTTGACCAATTTTTCATGAAATGAAAATATAATTGAGTTTTTCTTGACAATTTTTAAGTTTTTTTTGAGTTTTTTATTTTATTTTATTTTAGTTTTTTTATATATTTTTTTCTTTTATTTTTTGAATTGGTCTCACATGCCTTCCCTGGAAGTGGAATCAAAATTTAATCATGATATCATCAGACTCACACAAATTTAACATTTTTATAAACTAATTACTACTATTAGTATGGTAAGAAGGGTCGAACCATAGAGAATGATTAAGGTTTGTAGAGAAAAAAACTAAAAACAATAAAAAACAACAAAAAATTAAAAATCAAAACAATAAAAATTGGAATACTGTGATGAAAGTATAGTGTGAAATGGTGTAAGGAGGATGCAGTGAATAAAAAACAATAGACAAAGATAGATACAATCAATGGATAAGAATAGGGATATTGGAATGTCATCAATTTAATAAAAGACTTTCTATTCACACTCTAATTAACTGTAATTGAATTGGTGTTGATAAAAATAGTGTTAATCTGCTGAGCTCTTCCTTAAGTGGATCAACACAGCTCTTTGTTCATTCATTTTAAATGATATTTTAATCACCACTTAGGAATTAAGATGATTATAAATAGAAAATAAGGCATTAAAATTTTCCTTTTCTAGTACTTCAGTTAAAATTCAAATGAACGATGTTCACTATCATCACTTGTCGGTATGTAGTATAGCGAAGAAAATGATTCTCACTAGGAAGGAAATGAGATATTTGAGCTTAAACTACACTAATTAAGTTTAATAAATTAAGATCAGAACATAAAAATAATTTCAAATAATGAAAATATGATTCCACCTATGAAATTTAACTATAAATTCTAAGAATGAAAGTATAAGTGAAAAGAGCATAAATAAAGATATGAAAGAGCATATCTAGTGATATTTCTCCCCTCCTCAATCTCCTGCTCTGGTCCTCTACTCCTACCTTGGTTTCCTGCTCTACTCCCTATGTGCTCCAGTGAATGGTTGTTCAATTATGGTTGATTGGGAGATGGATGGATGGATCAGACTATAATGGATGATTAAGATCAATAGAATGATTCTCTCTGCTCCTACTCCCGAAGTGAAGAAGTGTCCCAAGATACCTCTTTATCATTAACAAAAAAGATATGCATGCTTCTGGAATATTTCTCCTCCCATCCATGTGGAATTCCCTGAGTCTCCTGTAACCACATTTCTCTTGAACTCCTAGTGAGTGCAAAAATGCCTCCATAATAGAATGCACCCCTCGCATGAGCCCAACTCTAACTCAATAGATCTTCTTCTCTCTTATAATTTAAGTAGCTTCAACCCTTTTGACATGAAACATTAATTAAAAGATTAAATTATTACAAGTATTTAATAATATATATATATACATGAAAAAAAGAATATAACTTCTTATTAAATAAAAATAACTATATACAATTATTATAAATATAAATAATAATTAAAATATATAAATTTGTAAATAAAAAAAATATACAATTATTATAATTATGATATTATTATTAGTGATTAAGAAAAATAAATATATACTTACTACAATTATATGTGAATAAAAAATAAATGTATTTATATTCTTAATATTATAAATGTTAAAACTATTATTATTATTCTTATTTTAAATTAACAATATTAATTAATATATATGTTATTATTTAAATATATACTATATTATAATTAGATATAAAAGTAAAATAAAATAATAATAATAATGAAGAATAAAAAAGAGAGGAATATGTTTCAGGAGAACCATGGGAAGGGGAGTCATATAGAGAAATGGTGAGTGGAGGGTTGTGGGTTATGGGTCCTAGAGGGAAATGGCATATGAATGCTTCGACGGAAGGAGTAGGATGGAAATCATGTGGTTTTTGAAGAAGCAAGAGGGAAGGGGTGGCTCACATTGGAAGAAAAGGGGAGGGGGCTTAGCTAGCGGTGGGTTGCGCAACGACTCAGATTGGAACGGCGAATGGTGACTGCAATAGTGATCCTTCCTTCGGTAGGTTCGAATCTAGTTCATGGTATGGTTTGGGTTCTTCTGGTGTGGTGTTTTCATATCTGTAAAAATTGGGGTTTTCAGATGTTTGATATTGAGATATCGATTCTCTTCTTCAATATTCCTTGGGTTCTGTGTGTTTTTATACAGTGGGAGATTTGGTTATTATTTGGTGAGGGGATGTGTTGATGGTGGACTTGGTTGTGGTTCACCCAAATGGTGGGTGCAGATACAGTGGTGGCTGGTGGTGCAACGGCAGGTTGAAGATGGCAGTGAGTATAGGTAATAGAGGGTGTTGTCGATAGTGGGTCAAAGAGATTAATGAGTGGCGAACAATGGGTAGAGGGTGCTGGTGGAAGGTGGAAAGAATGGAAGTAGATGGCAGTGACTCATAGGAGTCACCGCTGGGTGAGGAGAACATGAAATGGTGACTCATTTGAGTAGTTATTGGTTTTTTGGCAGTTACTCAAAGAGTAACCATTGGACAGCGTTGGTGGTGATTCCGATGAGTCACCACCAGATGGTTCTGGCAGCATATTCAGGCAGTGCAACATTTGAAAAAAAAATAAATTAATTTTATGAATAAAAATTGAAATATAAAAACAAGACAAAAAATAAAAACAATAAAGTAAGAATAATTTAATTTTAAATTAAACAAATGAATTGAATTAATTAATTTAAAACATTTAAAAAATAAATTAAAAACAGAATTAATTAAAATAAGAAATTAACTGAAATATTGGATGAAATTAAAAAAAATGAAACTTAATAAAGATAAAATTAGTTATAGAAAAATAAATTATAAAAATTAAAACATTATTAAAAAAATTGAAATTTGTTAATTTTAAATAAAAATTGATTATATAATTAATTAAAATAATGAATTGATTAAACTAATAAATTAAAAATTAATGAAATGAAAATTAATTACATAAATTATTAATAAAATAAAATAATAAATGAAATAGTTATTTTGATAGAAAAAATAAATAAAGAAATAATTAAAATATAGAGAAGGAAAAATTATAATTTAAACAAAAAATAAAAGAATAAAAATTGAATGTTAAAACAAAATTGTTTATTTATTTTAAATTATTCAAAGTTACTAAAATGAACCATAAAATACATATTTCAACAAAAAATGGTGACTTTAATAATTTGGGTTAAAATTAACAATAGTTTAAAATTATTAAACAAAATACATTGTTTTAATAATTTAAAAAGTGAATAAAAAGTGAAAATTGATGTGGCAGAGTGCAAAAAAAATCATCCATATAAATATTTTTGAATGAAATTTAAATTCATTATGATAGATAAATTATAAGAACCAAATCCTTGATCATGATTGTTGAATAATATTAAATAATAAATTAAAATATTATATCTATGGTTATATAATGGAAAGTCTAATTGAGCTAAATTTGGGGGAATTTTTAAGGATCTATATAAAGTTGTAAAAAATTTCTTGAAGGGACTAATGACACTAAAAATATTTTATAAAAATAGGAAAGGTATGAGTGAATATATTTTTTTCTGTTTTAGTCACTAAACAAATGTGAACATCATGATTATATGAAATGATATTTCATACATTGCAATTCAAACTCATTTACAAAGGATATATCATTGTGTCAATTATTATATTTTATTTATTCCATTTTAAAAGTGATTAGAAATAATTAGTCTTCTTGTACTAGGAATTGAGTATTTTAAATGAATATAATTTATAGTGATTTTGGTTTCGGTATTGTGAACTCACTACACCTCGTAGACAAGCCACCACACTAGAGGTGAATCGGTTAAACAATGCGTCCTTTTGTATTTTTCTTTATTTATTTTTGGGTTTTTTATTAACTCATTGGTCTAAATACTTGATTCCTAATGATAAAAAGAATAATATCAATTCTAAAATGAGAATTTAAGAAAATGAATAGATGCTAAAGGACCCTGATTGAATTTTCATAAGCTTGGGACCTTGTTCTACTGGTGACACCAAGTTATATAAATTTAAAGAGTTTTATAGAATAATGGTGGTGAAAATATTCCTCAACTATGGGTTTATTACAACAAAATAACAAAAAAAGAAAAATTTTAATTAAATAAATATAAATTTTTAACCAGATATGATGAATTTAGTTAATCTAATGTTAAAAAAATTAAATATGGAAGTTTTGGATCAATAATAAAAAATATCTAGAAAATATATATAGTAGTAAATGGAAGAGATATTTTAGAAAATAATTGACTTCTTTTAATATTGAAAAATGATTAAATTTATTTGTGTGTTGGATAAATAAATCAAAGAGACTATACTAATATTCTTGAGATAATATGGATAAAAAAATAAGTGACTAAAATATTAATAAAAAGGATAAAAAATAAAATTAATATATAGCCACTCTATATTTGTTGAATTCTTTTACATATGTTTACATTTTTTCCTTCCTTTACATCCTAAAATAATCATATACAACTTTCAATCAGTATGTTTGATCTCAATTATTGATGGGTAGAATCTCCAAAAAACCTAAAAGTATAAGATGAGTACGATTTTTGTGTGAGAAATAAAACATTGAAATTATAAAAAAATGACATTAATGAATATTTCTCATTGAATTAGCCTTAATTTTATGAAAAGATTAGTTTTATAACTATCTTTCCATTAAATATACCATATTTCTAACATTAATACATTTTAAAATCCACACTTGAGGCTTTTTATTAAACTTTATCAATTTAACTTGATACATATGATTTATAATGAATTTTCCAAGTATGTGTTGAATGTGTATAACTTATGAGATTATACATATTTCAATTCTTTTTCAATTTATATCTTGGAATAATATAACGGACTATATTAAGGTATCATTATTCATGAATCGTGTATATGATTACATTGGCTCTATGTATAACTTCTTAATTTTCACTGTTGTGGATGATTTTCACACCTAAATATTAATAGATAAGAATATAGATCATTTTTAGTAATATATTATCAATTTTTACATCAACCTTGGCACATTTTTGAAAAAATGTTGACTCAAATATAATAAATAACTGAATGGTATAATTAAGGGTTAGATGGGTGAAACATTTTTTAGTTTTTATATGACTACATTATTAGAATTGTTATTAAAATTTTAAATTATTCTAAACTAATTCATGAACTCTAAAAAATTAATGCAAAAAATCTCTTTATATCTAGTTCTTTTAACATGAAATTTTAAAAGGAAAAAACTCTCATAAGCCAACTATGTCATCATTGATGGAAGAAAAATAAAAATATAGTAGTTATTATTAAAAAATTATGGGTTTTAAGGTGATAGAAGATGGATTCAAAAGGTTATTTTTGAATATCTTTTTTCTATTTCTGAATCTATTTCCATGAAAGAAAAAATTAAAAATAGGGTAGTTGGTTAGTGAACACATTTAAAACTTGATTAAAAATATGTTTATTTAAAGAAAAATATTAAAGGTTTTTTTCTAATATCTTTTAATGATACCCACAACCCTAAAAATTGGGAGTTCATTTCTAATAAAATAAAAAATTATATGCGTATTTTATATTTTTTTCAAAAATAACATGGTAAAGGATGGGTTTTTTAAAAAAAATTCGTTAAAGGTTTGTTCCATCATTAGGTTTTAGAATCCCTTTCATAGAAATTAAACCATTAGGTGTAACTAATAGGATTTTTTTTCTTTATTTCAAACTTTAAATGAAATAATTGGATAGAATTTCGAGTGTCAAAATTCTATTTAAAATTTATATTAGGTGTTTACTTTGTGAATTTTGAGTTAAATTTATATGATTTCAACTAAAATTTCAATACAAAATGTGACTTAGAAATTTTTACAATGAAAGAAATTCAAAATATAAATTCATAGTATAAATTTTCACTACAGGTTCCCTATTAATATTTCACAAAATATTTTTAGTATAAAATCACAGTGCAAATTTCCATCATGAATTTTATGTGTAAATTCAGACTGTAAATTTCCAATTCAAATATTAAGTGGAAATTGGCATTATAAATTTATAGTGTAAATTTTTATTGTTAATTTCCATTATTTCCATATATTATATTTACATTTTAAATTCACAGTGGATATTTAAATTTAAAATTCACACTATAAATTTATAGTGTAAATTTCCACTACAACAAAGTATATTTCTAGTATAAAGTTCACAATGGAAATTTCCACTATGAATTTTCGATGCAAATTTACATTATGAATTTATAATAAAAGTATAATTGACATTGAAATCATGGTTGTCTATATTTCTAAAATCTTATTTGATATAAATATACATTGGTTATGTTATAATTTCTTTTTCCTTTTTTCATCTATTAATACTCCACTTCCACACACTAAATCCATTCATACCTCTATAAGAAACATAAATTATAGAATATTTTATCTCAAAATTAAAACCCATATCTATAATGACCCATAATTTTTAAGTTATAATTATGTTCTCATTAATAACTCAAAACTATTTTATGATGGTTTTTTTATGGTATTATCGATAAGGGTTGGGCCTTATAGGAATTTTAAATAGGGGTAATCAGGGCCCTGCTAATGGAATATGCTATAGTAGAACACCAAGTTCTTGATGAAGGGGAACCAGGTATCCAGTGTGCTATCTAGGGGTTGTGTATCCCCTAAAACCCCATTGGTAAACTGATGGGGTTTGACTAGGTGGATGATGGGGTATTGGAAACCTGATACAAGTTGACTAGGTACCCATTGGTATGGCTTCATGTATTTTATGGGCTTATCCTTTTTTCACCAAAAACCTTATTTTATCTCCTCCTACTTCCTCCATTGATCCCATCTTAACTAGAACCCCCATTTTTCTTTCTACTTTGAATCTAAGATCCTTCAATCTATATTCCTTTTCCATTTGAATTTTTATTGTTTTTGTAGTCCTCTCTTGGTAATTATAACCCCATTTTATCTTGATATGTCACTCTCACTTATTGTTTCTTCTTCCCTGATGTTAAATACCTAATTTAAAGTTTTTTTGTAAAATTATATGTATTTTTGGGATTATGATAGAATTTTGGAGTATGGTTTGGTGAGTTATCTCTCAAAGGTTTGAGGTAGGGAATAATCACCATGTTATATAATTTGTAAAGGATGGCATGGGTTGTCGTGTATACGGGTGCATGTGACTATATTTATTCTACTTAAGGTATCAAATTGACTGAGTGGGTCCAAATATATGGAATTGAACTTATAAGAGATGGATGTGGGTGTGCTATTTTGAAAATGAAATAATCATAGCTTTTATGTCAAAGTCGTATAAGGTCATCTACCTTTTTCTTCTAGGCATAAAGTGAGTTTCCTTAGCTTGTTTTTGGTAATGGAAGGCTTGCGTCTTGGCTTATGGGTATGTATTACAATCTCATTTAATATAGAAGTTACTTGAGGATGGGAAGGGATGGTTTTGGGGGTTTTAGGATGAGTTGATTTAGAGGAGGGGATAATGGTCCTACTCCTTGTTGTTTTGTGTTTGGGGGAATTTTTCTCAAGTGATTCGACCATGGATATTGGGGTGTTGGTTTTAGTTACCCTATCTCCCAATGGATTATATATTTGGATAGATTATATCCATGGGACCTTAACACTAAGTAGGGTGTTAGTTTCTATCACACAGGAGGTATGATACATTATTCCCTCTTCAGAACATTCCAAGTGACGCTAGATATATACATTAATCGACCTTGGTACCTTAACTTAATAATGGTATTGATTCAACTTGTATGGGAGGTTGGTTTTGTTACACACTCCTTAGAATAATTCTATGTTTACTAGAGTATACAAAACATGGACATAAGACCTTTCCCAGTTTCATTGGAGGGTTCAACTTACATCCATGGTTGGCTACATTACAACCTCCTTGGATCACTTCCTATAATGACTAAGATATATCCTTTCTACAGGGATATTCTCCTTGTTCTACATTGATTTCATCAAGTATGGTTAGTATTTGTGGCATACCAATTATATAATGATGAACCAACATGGGTGTATGATTTTTTACTATTATTTATTTTTCTAAAACTGAATGCACTCACATATATATTTCCACACTTATTCTAAATATCTGTTGGTGTTAACCTACTAGATTTTTATACTTACACCTTTCATGGGAACCTTGGTATGAGTGAATAATTTTTTATCAAGTATCTAGATATTGTAAAGGCCCCTATTTATGGTGCTTGAGTGGGTGGAGCTGGGTATGGATAGAGGTGATACCAAGACATAATCTAGGATCATTTTTTCAGCATGACCTTAATACTATTTTGATCATTTTTATATTGCATATATTAATATACTACTTATGAGGATAATTCTTTTGACTGCTTATGTATGAAAAACATAGGTTCATTTTGTTATCACATATGAAATGACTTATATGGTTAACATACCATTGTGATTCAATGTTTTTGTCTTTATTGGTTGGAATTACTTCCACTAATGTTATTATTTTAAGATGAATCGATACTGAGGGAATAATATCTTAAAATGTATGATTTAGGTCCTCTCCAATATTCTATATCCTTTTTCATATAGAGAGGTGCACATGAGGCCTTTTATAACTCTAACTCATACATGGTGAACCAGGATAAAATTTTATAAATGTTATTATAGTTATTTTCCATTATCTTATTATTTAGGCTTGGTGGACAACAAATAAGTTCGTCGGGAATCAGGTGGGAAGTTATTCTTGTGTTTTTTCAGCACCAATATATTGTACACTTGAGTTTCCAAGCTAGTGGTATTTATTTTCTTAGTCTTTTGGTTTTATTTTCATGTTTTACCTAATTTTTTTATAGTATTTATGGATTATTGGTTTTCCATCTTTCTTTAGGTGGAGAGAGTGTGTGTGTACATGATTCATGATTTGGAACATGGGTTCACATGTCATTAATTTTATTTTACATGATTGTAAAAGGTTTTTGGTGAAAAATTAGGTTTTAATTAATTAAATTTTAGTAATAACCTATTTAGGGTTTCCCTAAATACTTTATTGGTGAAATATAATTAATTAAAAACTAGGTATTCTTTGTGTTTAAAACTTTAATATGACAGTGATATATGTATAGGTACCAGCTATGTGGACCTAAGTTTTATGTAAGTGTTTTATGGTTTTCATGTGTATATTTTGGTAAACCCTTGTGGAATGTAAATTAGGGTGGGTAATAGCATATGTAAATGTGGTTTTGGTTGTATGGAACTATATTTTCTTAAATTCTGTTTATATTTAAGTTGTTACGATGCATTTTGAATCTATGTTTTGAAATTTCAGAAAATGGCACCTTAACAACGTCCCATAGACCCACCTAGGTATATGGTTGAGGATGTTTCTAAAGTTTATAATTCCATAGTTGTACCTCTAGTAGATCTGAAGGTGAAGTTGAGCATGCACTAGAGGATACACTAGTGGTTCATTCTATTAAACCTATGTGGTCAGGGTTGTTTTGTAAAGTGTTGGTAAGAGGAAAAGTTTTATATTGAGGTAGAGCTTATATGGTGGACTTAGATTTAGAATTTTAGATATATAATCTTTAACACCACAAGTTTTTATGGAATATTTTTTTTAATAAATTTAATTTCTTTGATAGCTTGCATTTTAATAAACAAAAATTTTTAATAAACCAAGATATGATATTAATATTAGTATTTAAACTTGACCATTATAACCTAGTCTTTAAAAATAGTGGTATGAATATTAATAACTATGTTTTACAAATTAATTATATTTGTTTTATAAGAAAAATCATATAGATAAAAAATTTCTTAATTTTTAAAATTCTTAATATGTTTATGAAAATATTTTTTCTCAAAAAAACATTTTATTGATTTTTGTAAAAAAATAATAAAAGTAATTTTTCTACTTTTAGAAAATTTATATGTAAAAATAAACTTAATTTTTTAAAACTTCATGTCAAACTTATCTTTGAGTTAATTTTTTATTTTTTTTTGCAAAGATTAATTTTTTGATGAATATTAAAAAAAATCTTATTTTTATTAAATATTGCCTTTTATTTTAAAATATTTAAAAAGTTATATAATGTTTAAAAATATTTTAAAAGTAAAATTTGTTTAATAAATTTATTATTAAACCAATTTAGTTCATTAGACTCAAATTCATGTTGAATTTTTATATTAAAACTTTATATACCAATGAAACTTTTCTCTTTGGAAGACCACTTTTCATCGCATCTGTGGGTTTAATTTTAAATTAAAATTTTCTAATTTTTTGAATGAAAATTGAAAAAATGGATTCCATATTTTTAATAATGATAATTCATATAATATAATAAGGTATAATTAATTTTTTTCAAAATGAGTAGTAAAAATAGTAAAAAATAATGATTCTGGTTATGGTTAAAACGGGTCTAATGGGGATTAAACAAAAAGATAAGTATAATTATTACAATAAAAATTGTATAAATCCTATTTTTAGGACATATTATAACCTTATACTATCCAAATTACGAATATATGTTCATTTGGAATCATTTTTTTATGAATTAATTTATCATTTTGGATTGTTTTGGGAAATTTCCAAGTGGTTTTCTAGTGGGTTTCTTTCCTCACTTCTAAAAGGACCTCTCCTCTCCACTCCTACTATACACACTCTAAGATACTTTTTTTGGACCATTCCTTACCAAATAAATTAATAACTTCCATAAACACTTTCTATAGGCCTTATTTTTATTATAAAACTCTCTAAATAAATCTTTAGGTGTAAACCTAAAGGAGTTCTTCAAAGAAGAGGTATAGTACTTAAACATACATTTTAATTTTATTTATTATTATAGTTCCTTAAAATCCAATTAAAATATGATGAAATAATATCATAATTATATTTCATATACTAATATTCTATTTTTTTAATTTCATAACCTACATATATCTCCTCTTCCATCAAATGGGAAATGAAGTTGTCGATCATGTGTATGGAGGACTACCGCCTCACGAACCGATGTACTTTTTTTCCATCACCGCATCAAAATAAAGAATATATTGATGGATTAAAATTATATATAATATATTAATAGCATAATTATACTTCTAGAATTATAATATCACATATACCTTCTTACTTTCCATTTTATAGGAATATGATAACGTTGCTCATGTGTACGGCAGGCTACCATCTTACGAAGTGATGTGATTTTCTTTTCACTTATTCTTTACATGGAAGGTAATAAGCGTACATTTATTGAATATATGTGATATATATGATATAATTATGACTATTTAAATTTGATACATTATTTACCTTCCTTTTTTCATTCTTTGAGAAAATATGAACAATGTTTGGCATACGTACGACCTACCATCCCCATGAATGTGGTAATTCATTTTCTATATATAACTTTTATGGATTACTATAAATACATATATAATGTATATAAATTATATTTATATCATGGTTAAAATTCTTGATATTATGAAACCATGATCAATATAAAAGGACTGAAAATACCAAACCAAAACATACATGAAAACATGAAGCAGTTATTACCTGACAGACTGAAAATTAATTTTTTTTATTATCATAATCCCATTTTAAGGGGTAAGGGTGAAACCAATATGACATAAAAGGCTAGGATCTACAATCATGACTCCATGGAAAAAATTCAAATCCAAACAAACCATTCAATACTATAGATAAAGGCCCCTACCCAGTATCAAAATCATGAAGACCCGTTTCCACCAACCCATCACTACATGACTAGTTGTCCCATGCAAGAATGAACATGCCCAATACCATTGGAAAATTCATACCCACTCTAACATCCAAATCCATATAAAAATGAATAGGTGAAAAATATTGCTCTAAACCTCATCTAGAGCAGTCCCAAGTAGATGAACTGATTGTAAAGGGCCTTAAACCACAAATCGTGTGATCAAAAACAACACCAGAGAAAGACCATTTCAAGAAGACAAAAATTCATCACCATAAAGTATCAAACCTTCACATATCAATTCACCATGAAACCTTCATGAACATATGCACCTCCACTAAAGATAACAATAAAATCTGATATGTTCTCACTACCACCATTGTCGTTGAAGTAGTCAGAAGATGATCTAAGTAATGTGAAGCTGAGAAATCATCACCTAGGACTGAATGACCCAACACTACACCAAAGTATCATCACCAATGAATAAATCCAAGCTGATATGAACTAGAGATTCCACTCTGGGCATGGATATGCTCATATCTGAACTGCAAACCCACCCTCACTAGTATCCAAATCAGGCAGACTATATACAATAGGGATAGGCCAGTAGGTAGCAATACCAGTGATGTGACACCTCAAAACACACCCAAAATCCTTCCAATTTCATCACCAATATAGAACATCAAACAGAAAACCTACAAGATTTTTAGAGACACCAGAGACAAAGAGATCCCCCCTCATCCGAACCACTCAGAAGTCATCAGTGGGACACCCCTAAAGTTCACATCAGAGCCATCACAGATTCATACCATCGCCAAGTAGAGAAATCTAGAGACCACCTGATCCACACTGGAAGCGGGGAGAGGTCGTCGCGCCACGCCGAAACAATCGAGCCACAATGGATCCACACCATCGACACACGCTGGAGACAACCCAAGCCAAACCAAAATGCTGATGTCAATTATCCTTTCCAAATCCAACAAGACATCCGAAATCCACTATCTAGGTGCGCTGGAAACCTAATCCACACCGCCTCCAAAACATGATCTAGCAGAATCTGACTTTGAGCCGTCGAGCAACGCCTGAAACATGATTTTAACAAGAAATTATTAATAAATGGGTAAAAAATGTCATAATTAAATCATATATTTTATGATATATATAAGTATGGTTATATAATATATTTTTATTAAAACTATATTTATTATACAGGAGGATCAAATGTTTTTTAAGGAAGTCGATATTTAAGATAATGGATTTATGTCTCAAATTGTCTTCTTTGAGACATGTGTTTTATTATTCACTTATCCTATTTTATGAGTTTTATATACAAAAAAATTGACATGTTATATTTTTAATATCCTTTATTTTATGATATTTAAGGTTTCATTTGATGTTATTCTTTAATGGGACTTATGATTCAAAATTTACCTAACTAGTAATGGGTTTTCATCTAAATTTTTTTTCTATGAGACACATTCCATATTCACTACTTGTTTCATTTTTTTGATGTATATACTAAACAGGAATTTATTTTATGATAAATATTATTAATATTATGATTATTTATGTATTTATATAAGTTTATTTCTTTCATGGTACTTACAATTCAAATATCACCAAAGTGATAAAGGTTTTATGTCACAATATCATTGTTTATTAGGATTGTTTATGATTATGTTTCTGATAATGAAATACTATAGACTATATCTAAATATACTTATTTATTTTATTATTATATAGTTATTTCTATAGAATACATGTGTTATTTTCATTTTCCTCTCTTTATGAACTAAACATACCAAAATAATTTTTTTAAGAAAAATAGAATTTATTTATTTATTCGGTCGAAATGATTTTTTTCCATCTCTATGTTTTCCAAAAATGTTTTAAAGAAAGTTTTACTTTTATCTAATGGTTTTTTAAAGAAATTTTTAACCATGTTTTATTTTTTCTAAAAAAATTAAAAGGAATATTCTTATCATTTTCTAAATGATGTAGTTTCGATTTTTTACTGAAAATGTGAAAGGAATCTTTATTTTAACATGTGCGGCATGAACAGAATTTTCTGTTGTCATGACCACTAAATTATTTTAAGCTTCATTTAAAAGTTTTAAAGGTTAATTTCAAATAAAAAAATCCTTATTATTTTGGGAAATTTTATATTTTAAATAAGTGATTTCAAATTGAAACAATATTTTCCTCCAGAATGCTTTAATGAAATTTTCATGGAATTTATATTCATAAAAGACAACAACCTTTGGTTTTTCTTATGTTTTATTGAGTATATGATCCAATGTTATTATACTTATTCCTTATTTTGATTATTTAAATTAATTATTATGATGAAATTATTTTTATGAAACTATTTACTTTTCTGTGGGTTATGATTTAATGAATTAATGAAATGTTTATGAAACCTATTTTTTCACATGTTATACCATGATGAAATGTTTATGATAACTAATTTTTTCAGAGGTTATGATATGATGAATTTTTTATGATATTTTTTAACACAAATGTATGGATTATGTAACGGGGGGAACTATATCTCCCTCTAATGAATTGGGTAAACTTTTATATCTCATGAGATAATGATGCGAAAAAAGCCGGTGTGCTTGATCGGATTTTGGAAATAGGTTGTTGTTATTGTTAGATGACTCAATAAAAATGGAATGGTCTCCTCAATGTATGTTTTAGTCCCTCCACACTATTCAATAGCCTCTTGTATATGAGGAGGTGTGTATGAGGTATTATGGAACTCCAGTTCAGACCTAGTGAACCTGGATGGGGTGTTACAATATCGATGCCCGATTTATATGTAATATTATTTTCCTACAGCACTGTATTTCTCTTAGTCTTATATTATATGTTTTTTTAGGTTTTGGAGGTGTTTATAATTATTTTAGTGGTGTATGGTGGAATAGGAGGATATTTTAACTAAAATTTTATTTTTTATTCAAAATCATGTTGTGATGAGTACCATTACACCATGATTCATTATTTTTTGTATTTTGAGGAGAAATTTTTTCTAGGATCGGTTATTGTGTTTTTATTTTTGATTTTTCAGTATAAAGGTTAAATTTAACTTTGAATACTTTTCTATTATATTTTGTAATTTATTTATCTTTGATGGTTGCATTGTGGAGGTAGGTGTTGCATTGTGATGTTGTTGGGGTGGTTTTTGAATTTAAAAATAAGGTTGAGGTTTACACTATGAATTTCAGAGAGTCATCCATTATATAATTATGAAGATTGTTACACGATTAATTTCATTCAAATCATTATTTTTTGAATGACCATTGACCATGATATTTGAGTTTATTGAACTATGGTTTCTGAAGGATCTATTAAACTGACCTCAGTACGTCATGATTCTAGGTGACATGTTGTGATTTTTTACTCCTAAGTTTTTATTATAAATTCAAGTGAATTTATAGTTTTATTCTAGTTTATTTTATTCTCCTTTTACCTTTTGTGACCCTAGGGTTTTATTGGATTCCTTGTAACACCCTATTTTATGGTGTTTGATCCCTTATCTTGATTCTAGAATTCACCAAACAAGGTAGTTCCTTCTTATTATTATTCCTTTATTATTTTTTATTATTATCTTCAATTTATTATATTAATGGGGATGATTTTAGTTATTCTTAAAGTGTTTTTTTATAGTAATTTATGTGTTCTAGGATTAGTGGATGATCCTTGCATGTTCATTAGTATTTATTCATTTGGTTCCTTTTTCTGGTGTTATATCATTAATGTTTCATTTCAAGGTAGTTGATTTATACTTTATCCTTTATTTATTATGTAAATATGTAATTATTATGATTTATATTTCTTTGGGTAAGAATATGGAATTGGTATAATAAAGATAATAAACTAAATATGAATAAATTATTGTGAAAGTATAATGAGCATGTTTTATTTGTTTTCTATTATTATTTTCATTATTGATTGGTATTGGAGTGAATTTTATTATTGGGATTTATACTATTATTTATATGTTGTACCGTGATGTAATTAGATAAAAAACTTAAATATGGTAATGGGAAGGAAGGATAAAAATATATAATTGTATTGGTTGTTTTGGTTTCATGGTTTATGCTTGGTAAATATGAAATAAGGAAAATAGGATTATTATTTTTTGTTGTGTGGTTTATTCTTGGTAAATAGAATATAAGGAAAATAATATTTTTTTTCTTTGGAATATTTCATTATTAGTATTGTGTTTTTTTGTAATAATTTAAATTATTAGTGTGGCCATATTATGGATGAATTAATGAGCGAGATGAGGAGGATATGGATATGTGGATAACGTTCTTGTAATGGTGTGGAGAGTATGAGGTGTAAATGTGTGATTTCCTAGTAATATATAATAATAATAAAATAAATTGTCTAAATATGAAATTGTTTTGGTTTCGATAAAATGAGAAAAGTGGCACATTAATAAATAAAGTGGTAAATAAATGTTGATTGAAGGATATGATGTGAGAGAAGGTTTTTTTAAATGGTTAGTGGATTGAAATAATTGTGTTGTATTGAATAAAATGTGATAGTTAAATTATAAATATGGAATTATAATGAAATACAAAATGGGAATCTATGTGGATATTGTGTTTTTGTGTGGATTTTGTGTGGTTTCATGTGGTTATATTGTTATATGGTTAGTGGTGTAAATGGATTTTTTTTGTGTGAGTGATGGTTTGATGATGGCATGAGGTTATAGATCTATTGTATTATGGATATTTCAATTGGTATAAGATACTGTGTATTTATATACTCATTGTATCTTCCTATTATTTCTTATGCTCTATCACCCAATTTAGTTAATAATACCGATACACATATGAGGTTTTGGGATTCGGGTGTACCCCTAACATCTAGGATATTGGTGATATATATGGATGACTACTACCCATTCCCCGCTTTCTCTTCCAAACATAACATTGGTTATGATGGACAGAAGTTTTGGTATATGGTGATGTGTTGGTGAGTTGATGATGATGCAGTGATGTAGATATAAAGTTGAGATGTTCATGGGTAGGAGAGAATAAGGTTTATGTCCTTCATAATGAAAATTATTCAAATCATAGTATACATATTTGGTTAGTGGTATGTAGTGATGGTATATGGTTTTTGGTTGTGGTATATAGAATTTTTCATGATATTTGGTTGTCATCATGATGTGGATGTAAGTTTATATGATAATATGATTTTTTTATATGTATGTGGAAGGGATGGTAGTACAAGTATGTATGTCATTGGGGAGTGAGGGTGACTAGTTTAATGGAAAAGTGGGTGTGGGGTTCCTTTCTTAATATATTCTTTTAATTATTATATTACTATCACTAGTACAATCATGACCTTTAGAGGCCGCCAAAAGCCGTCGCTAAAGGTCTATAGAGGCCGCATAGAGTCCGCCAATCGGTGGCCCCTTTTGGCCCGTCGCTGTTGCTATTAGTGACCGCCATTTGGCAGACGCTATAGGCAATCCGGAATAGGCTTTAGCGGCACCACCATTTGGCGGCCGTTATAGGTTTTTAATTTTTTTTAAAAAATTTCAATCACAAAAAAAATATACCCAAATAAATATCATCAATAATCTTACAATATCCACATCCATCATCAAATATAATTTCATAACAAAATTTAATAACAAAATTAATACCTAATAAAACCTAGAAAACAAATAATTGAAACAAATTAACATATTTCAATTCAAACTTACTGTAATAGATCTAAAGTATTTTATTTTCAAAATATATTCATAATTTTGATTACCATTTTAAAATTTTAAAATCATTAATTCTATGGTTCTAATTATATTGTTTCCCTGTGATTTCAGGTCAATCTGATGTTGTCCACTATGAATTTGACCGTTAAACACCCGTTTTGGCCGTTTAAGACACCAGAACTGCGTTCTCGGTCACCACGAGCACACAGCACCTCTGATTGACATGTTGTATGTGAAAACACTTCACAATTCACTCACGCATTGTTTTCTTATGATTTTAGGCCATTCGGACTTCATTCGGCCCATTTGGACCCCCCCACGCGCGTTTATGAAGCGCGCCCAACACTTAAAAAATGCATATTGAGTCATACCGCACACACGGCACATACGATTGACATTCCCTCTACTCTACCACATAAAAATTGACTCACCCGTTGATGTCCTCTGATTTCAGGCCATTCTGACTTCATTCGGCCCGTTTAGACCCCCCCACGCACGTTTATGAAGCACGCCCAACACTTAAAAAACGCATATTGAGCCATACCACGCAAACCACATGTCTGATTGATATTCCGTCTACGAGTACACATCATGAATAATAATTATATTTTTTTTCCTATGATTTCAGGTCAATCTGATGTTGTCCTCTATGAATTTGACCGTTAAATGCATGTTTTGGCCGTTTATGACACCAGAACTGCGTTCTCGGTCACCGCGGGCACACGACACATCTGATTGATGTTCCGTCTTTTCGACCACTTTAAAATTCACCCACCCATTGTTGTTGTCTGATTTTAGGACATTCCAATTTCGTTCATCCCGTTTGGACCCCCCCACGCGCGTTTATGAAGTGCGCCCAACACTTAAAAACGCATATTGAGTCGTACCGTGCAAACCGCACATCCGATTGATGTGTCGTCTACGCGTACACATCACAAATAATAATTAGATTATTTACCTGTGATTTCAGGTCAATACGATGTCGTCCGCTATGAATTTGACCGTTAAATGACCGTTTTGGCCGTTTATGACACCAGAACTGCGTTCTCGGTCACCGCGGGCACACGGCACGTCTGATTGACATTCTGTCTGCTCAACCTCCTCAAAATTCACTCACCCATTGATGTGTTCTGATTTCAGGTCATTATAACTTCGTTCGGCCCATTTGGACCCCCCACGCGCATTTATGAAGCGCGTTCAACACTTAAAAAACGCATATTGAGCCGTACCGCGCAAACCGCACGTCCGATTGATGTATCGTCTGTTCATACACATCAAGAATAATAATTAGATTGTTGAACTATGATATTAGGTCAATACAATGTCTTACACTATGAATTTGACCATTAAACGCCCATTTTGGCCGTTCATGACACCAGAACTGCGTTCTCGGTCACCACGGGAACACGGCGCGTCTTATGGACGTGTCGTCTGCTTAACCACATTACAATTCACTCACTCGTTGTTTTCATCTGATTTCAGGACATTCTGACTTCGTTAGGCCTGTTTGGACCCCCCCCCCCCCCCCAAGCGCATTTACGAAGCGCACACAACACTTAAAAACACATATTAAGTCGTACCGCTCAAACTTCACGTCTGATTAGCATTCCGTCTGCGCGTACACATCACGAATAAAAATTAGATTGTTTCCATGTGATTTCAGGTCAATCTGATATCATCCGCTATGAATTTGACTGTTAAACGCACGTTTTGGCTGTTTATGACACCAGAACTGCATTCTCAGTCACCGCGGGCACACGGCACGTCCGATTGATGTATCGTCTACTCTAACAAATCACAATTCACTCCCCTATTGATGTCGTCTGATTTCATGCCATTACAACTTTGTTCGGCCCATTTAGACCCCCCACGCGCTTTTCTGAAGCGCGCCCAACACTTAAAAATCGCATATTAAGCTGTACCACACAAACCGCAAATCCTATTGATGTTTCGTCTATGTGTACACATCACTAATAATAATTAAATTGTTTCCCTATGATTTCAGGTCAATCTGATATTGTCCGCTATGAATTTGACCGTTAAACGCCCGTTTTGGCCATTTATGACACCAGAACAACGTTCTCGATCACCGCGGGCACACGGCACGTCTGATGGATGTTCCCTCTAGTTTAACACTTCATAATTCACTCACCCATTGCTTTCGTCTAATTTTAGTCCATTCCAACTTTGTTCGGCCTGTTTGGACCCTCCACGCGCGTTTATGAAGCGCGCCCAACACTTAAAAAATGCATATTGAGCCGTACTGCACAAACCGCATGTCTGATTGACATTCTGTCTGTGCGTACATGTCAAAAAAAATAATTATATTGTTTCCATGTGATTTAAGGTCAATCTAATGTCGTCCGCTATGAATTTGACCATTAAACACCTATTTTGGCCGTTTATGACACCAGAACTGCGTTCTCGGTCACCGCAGGCACACGGCGTGTCCGATTGACGTTCCTTCTACTCGAACAAATCACAATTCACTCGCCCATTTATGTATTCTGATTTAAGGCCATTCCGACTTTGTTCGGCCCGTTTGGACCCCCCCACGCGTGTTTACGAAGCGCGCCCAACACTTAAAAAACGCATATTGAGTCGTACCGCGAAAACCGCACATCTGATTGACGTTCTGTCTGCGCTCACATGTCACGAATAATAATTAGATTGTTTACTTGTGATTTAAGGTCAATACAATGTTGTACGCTATGAATTTGACCGTTAAAAGCCCGTTTTTGCCATTTATGACACAAGAACTGCGTTCTCGGTCACCGCGGGCACACGGTGCGTCCGATTGACGTTCTGTCTACTCGACAACTTCACAATTCACTCACCCATTTCTATCATCTAATTTCAGTCCATTATGACTTTATTAGGCCCATTTGGACCCCCCCCCCCCCCCCCCCCCACCCCCACGTGCATTTATGAAGCGCGCCCAACACTTAAAAAATGCATATTGAGTCATACCATGAAAACCGCACGTCTGATTGACGTGTTGTCTGCGCGTACACGTCACGAATAATAATTAGATTTTTGACCTATTATTTCAAATCAATCCTATGTCGTCCTCTATGAATTTGACTGTTAAACTCCCGTTTCGGCCGTTTATGACACCAAAACTGCGTTCTCGGTCACCGCGGGCACATAGCGCGTCCGATTGACGTGTCGTCTACTCTACCACTTCAAAATTCACTCACTCGTTGTTGTCATCTAATTTCAGGTCATTCTGACTTCGTTTGGACCATTTGAACCCCCCCCCCCCCCCCCATGTGCATTTATGAAGTGCGCTCAACACTTAAAAAACACATATTGAGACGTACCGCGCAAACCGCACGTCCGATTGATGTGTCATCTGCACGTACATGTCACAATTCACTCACCTTAGAAATCTAAAGATATAGAAAGAGTTATTGGGCTTCTCCCAAGAAACAAATTCCTGAAGTTTCTCTCCATCCACTGACACACCTTCCTCTGTGATTATTTGACCCAATAACTATACCTAATCAATACAAAAATGACATATATATAGCTTGGCATATATTTGATACTTTATAAGTGTAATTTGTATGATGTCAAGATATTGGGTATGATCATAATTAACTTGGAGTACACGAATATGTCATCCAAAAATACTAAACCAAACTAATCTAGGTAAAAAAAGAAGATTATATTCATCAAGGATATAAAAAATTCTAGAGAATTCATCAACACAAATGAAATTACATCATGCATTGGGTTCATTCTCATATGGATCACCAATATCACTGCGATGTCCACCAGCTATATTCAGAGCCTACAATATATATCAATATTATGTATCTTAAACATATTAATAAAAGGCAATCTGAGTATGGTTTTTTTATTGTTTACCTGTGGCACCACTTGTTGCGTCTTCATTTCATCGATACGTGATGACATCTGTGACAACCTATCCTCATACTCTACACGTTACTGCTGAAACTGTGCATCAAAATTGCACTGCATATCCTGCATGGAAGCATCTATCTTAGCCTGTGTGTGCATCCTTGACTCTCTGCATGCACCCATCACATCTGCTCTAACAATTTCACATCGTGGGACACCACCGTCATAAGTCAAAGAATAACCATGATTGTCATGCCCCACGACACGGTGAAATATTTCATCTCTACGCACAGTACTACGACGTTGATCCTCTAGGAACTCTGCTAACTAAGCCTGTAGCATATAATGAATCAATGAACAAATATGAATAATTTATATTAAATAAAAATACATTTATTAGTGAATAATTTTCTTACTATAACACTGGCAACATCGAGATCACCCACCCTACGAGTCCTCACCCATATGGACATCGGATCGATTGGATCACCGCGTTGGTGTAACTATAATAAAGGGGTTCACCATGTTATACTACAATATTTTTAAAATTTGAATGAAATAGTGAATTCTAAACTTACATCATGTCTGAGCTGTGACACATGTCGAGTGTCAAGTCTGTAAGGTGTGCCCTGCATCGCCCGATTATCTGAATGACGAGCAGAATCAGCCTATATTCAACGTATTTACTTAATAGACATTTGAAAAATTAGTCATTTATAGATTAAAAGTAATAAATCTTACCATCGCTGCCTCACTCGACCAAAATGAAACCAAATCCTGCCACTGTGTAGGAAGAATGCCTGGAGGGACTCGCTTTAAAATGTCTGGCACACCCACAAATAGTGTCTAGTGATATCTCTTCAACCTTGACTTTTAATCCTTCCATAATTTTCGGCATTTTGACATACATACATCCCTAAACTCATCTGGATATGATGTAAAATTATCCTGTTAAAAAAATTGTCAGTAGATGGGATAATAATAATAACAATATCATGAAAAATTAAACATTGAATTAAACTAAACCTCTCTCCGTAATTTTTCCATCGTATCCTGGGGGAAAGAACTCCATTCACGAGTCATCAGAGGGAATCTGTGTGAGTCTCGTATCATATTCCCAAACTGATGACTCAATACAGTAGCACCATCTACAACTGGATGAAATGTGTCATCAAATAACACATCCAATCGGGCTCTAGAGTTCCAGAATCGAACCCCTCTACCAGCACCCCTGCGTCTGCTGGAAGACGCACTAGATCATGATAAACATAAATTCATAATTCAATTACAATATAAATTAATGATTAGAAATAGTTAGGGAAATATACACAGAAAATTGCAATCAATTGATTTAGAAAAATGAAAACATACATACCGACAACATCAGGTGAACCATTGTGACCACCCTATGACATACCTACATTAAAAGAAATTATAGTTAAATCAAGAAATTTTTATACATATATAACTCATAAATATTTTTACAAATAATAATTTGGGATATAATTACAATTTTCACTGATCATGAAAGTCTATCGTATCTCCTTTAACTGTCTCTCTGGCCCATTGTATATCTTCATCTCATACAACTACTGTTGTTTGGTCAAGTGTTTTATCAGGAAATGCGACAACTTTAGGTTCCTCTTGGTCAATCAGAAAAACCCCTATTCTAGACATTTTCACCACAACTTTCCAATCAGAATCAATGCCGACAAAGTAAACTTGTTCTGCCTACAATGTCAGTATGAAGGGATCGTTGCTAACTCGGTCATCTTTATATAGCATATTGTTAAAGTTTACTAATGTAAATTTGAAGTTATCAACTTTCATTCCATGAACTGGATCGACCCAATCACACCTTAACAATATGTGTTTTAATCCACGACCATAAATAACCTCAATAATATCTCTCAACAATCCATAATAATAACCCAAACCAACAAAAGAAAAACCAACACCACTATTTTGTGTGGCTCGGTTCATGTCAACATTGCTAATATGAAATCAGAATCTATTAGCATCCAAAGACTTGTAGCGATGAGCTATAATAAATGGAACATCAGCTAGTTGGTTGAGTTCTTCGCTCACATTCTGGGTTAAATCACGTAACTTTTAAATCTAAAAATTTCACATATATAGTTTAATGGATAAAGGATTGTGAAAATACAACTAAGTTGCACTATAAAAATATTAAATCAATTATACGTACATGAATCTTGATACACTCATGAAATGTGTTGAAATGATGTTTTTGGATTTGATAGTCAGTTTCACGGGGCCTTTCATGTTTAAACTCAACGATATGCATCCTAAATCGCAACACAATATAAGGTAAGCAATAAAATAAATATAGAAATAAAATACACATCAACAATGATAATTACTATATCAATGTCATAACTGATAGAGTGTTGAACAACACATATCGATGAGCATGAACCCCCTCGTCGTTCCACATATCAAATGTTATTCCTTCTCCAATTGGAACCTCGTCATTCTGGGACTGTTTATCTATATTTGTTTCAACCTCATCAATATATGAAGCACAAAAATTAGTACACTCATCCATTAAATATCCCTTGGAAATTGCGGCTTTGTTGCGCACATATCGTTTCAATCTATTTAAGTATCACTCTATTGGATACATCCACCTAAATTCCATGGGATCGCTAGCAATGACTTCACCAGTTAAATTCACAATCAAGTGAACCATGAAATCAAAAAAAGATGGTAGAAAGAGTTTTTCTAGGTGACATAGTGCAAGTACAATCTTATCCTATAGCTTTTTTAAATCACCCATGCGATGATTCTTAGAACAGAGCTGTCTGAATAAATTAGAAACTCCAATCAACAGCTCAATAACCTGGGAAGGTTAGAAATCATGAATTGCTATAGGAATTAACTGTTGAAGTAGAATATGATAATCGTGACTTTTCAAACCCTATAATTTCATGCTCGTCATATTCACATGCTTCGAAATATTAGAGCAATAACCATCTGTCACCTTAACGGTCTTCAAAATTGATAGAAATGTTTGTTTCTATTTTTTACTCATTGTGTACTATGCAGCAGGCATGTGTGCCTGATTAACTTCACCCAGCTATAAATTTAAAGGTTTTCTCAATCACATTTCTTGCAAATCACATCGAGCATTAGCATTGTCCTTTGATTTCCCCTTGATTCCTAAAATGGTGCACAGAATATTATCACATACATTTTTTTCAATGTACATCACATCCAAATTATGTCTTAATATATTATATTTCCTATAAGGAAATTCAAAAAAAATACTCCATTTCTTCCAATTATGACTTCGCTTTCTATTTGCAGCAGGAATAGAAGGCAATGCAGGAACCAATAAAACTTGAAAATCATACATTGTACGGATGTTTTCTTGATCAAGTTGTGCACAAATTTCAACCTCAAACAGTATTTGTGGTGATGAGTCATACTCTCTATTCCCATAAAACGATACACAGTCTTTTCTGAACCAGTGAAATGGAGGACAAAAGCGTCTGTGACCAATATATGCCCACTTTCTACAGTGATTAATCCATATAGATTTCTTACTCTTATTACAACAAGGGAAAGAAAATTCTTATTTTGTACTCCAACCTGATAAGTTAGCATACGTTGGGAAATCATTAATTGTCCATAACAAATAGGCCCAAAGTCTAAACATTTCATTAGCTACCGAGTCAAAATTCAATACACCATCAGCCTAAAATTCTTGCAGCTCATCAATCAAAGGTTGCATATAAACATCGATTTTATCACCAGGTCCTATCGATCCATCAATTAGAATTGACAGTAACAAAAAAGTTTGCTTCATACATACCCATGGGGGAATGATTTATGGAACCAACACCATTGTCCATGTACTATGTGTCACACCAACCATGGTCCTAAATGGGTTAAAACCATCTGCTTCCAAACCCAGTCGAATATTACGATCATCTTAGGAAAAGTCTGGGTGTCTTTGATCAAACTCTTTCCATGCCAAAGAATCTGCCGGGTGAGTTAATTTATCAACCTCTTTCTTTCTCTCTGAATTACAAGTCATCAATTTAGCAATTTTAGTGGACAAGAAGAATCTATTGAGTCTCAGTTTCAGTGGGAAATAATGCATCTATTTAGCAGCAACTTGTCTCCCTTGATTCAAGACTCTCCCAGGAAGAATCTGGCTACCTTAATTAATCTCATTAGTCTTCCACCTGGATGTACAGCAAACAGTACAGATATTTAATTGTGCATTATCTTTTCTGAAAAACATACAATTATTGTGACATGCATCAATTGTATCATATGTAAAACCAATATCATCGGTCAAATTTCGATCTTGATAGAATGACTCTGGAATCTTCGCTCCAGCAGAGAGTACCTTCTTCAACAATACCAACAACATGTCAAATGAGGTGTCTGACCACTAGTTCAAGGCCATCAGGTGTAACAATTCAATGATGAATGAAAGTTTACTAAATTTAGTGCATCCAGGATATAATTCAGTATATGCATTGTCAATAATTTCAAATAATTTCAATGATTATCCATCTGCAGAAGAATGGGGATTACTCAATTCAACGTCGTCATTTACAACATTACTGTCTTCAAGTTGAAACTGAAACATCATATAATTGATCATTATGTTCATCAGATCAATTGTTCTCAAATCAACATTCATAAGAATACTTTCTGAGCGATGACATGAAACAGAATCTTCTTATGATATGTCCATGTATTATAGTTTTTCAAAAACCCATTCAAAAACAAATTTTCACTAACACTATCTCATTTGAAGAGATATCTATTTGCACATTTTATGAATGGAAAACTAATCATATCGCTTGGAAATCTGTTGGTGAAATCTATAAATCGCTTAATCCCCTCATAATATTCAGCTGAAAATCTATCTTGCATATCAATCCAACTCCTATCCATATTTGTATTTAATAGAAATAAAAAGTGAAATATCTTATTTAATTCTAAAAAAACACATATCATTAAAATTTAAAAACAAAATTTGAAGGATAAAAAACATTACCTGTAGAGGACTCGACCATGGGTAACAGGGTGTGACTCAATTATGGATCCATGACGGCATAGTGACTTGACGACAGGGGTTCGATATCTAGACTCGAAAGGAGAGGAACCGTTGGATGAAGCGTGGGAGGGTTCTACACGGTGGGGAAAAACGGACCAGGAGGGTCCAACGGAGGTAGAAGGACTTTCCGGAGGGATGCAACGGGGCCGGGAGGGGATAACGGTGGCGGGACTGTCCAAAGGTGCAGCGCGGAGGCAAGGGGTGGGGTTTTCTGGGTCGTGAGGGTGTTGGGGTCACGAGGGGCGCAGCATGGAGGTAAGGTGGTGGGGGTCACCGGGGTTGCGGGTGGCACAGCACGGAGGCAAGGGGTGGGGGTCGCCGGGGGTGGGGGTCGTTGGGGGTCAGGGGTCGGGGTCTCCAGGGGTCGGGGACGCTGAGGTCGCTGGAGGTTAGGGGTCGGGGTCACCGGGGGTCGGGGAGGGGTCGCTGGGGGTTAGGGAGGGGTCATCGGGGGTCGGGATCGCCGGGGATCGGGGTCACCGGGTCGAGGGGTCGGGGTCGCCGGGGTTCGCGGTCACGGGGTCGGGGAGGGGTGGGTCGTGGGGTCGGGGAGGGGATAATGGGGGGAGGGGAAATTAGGTTTTTTTTCAGTATTAAAGTACAGCGGCCGCCATTTGGAGGCCACTGTTGATATTATTAGCGGCCGTCAAATGGTGGCCCCTATAAGTCCCCCACCTCGAAAGCCAAAAATTCTAGTGGTGTATACTTGAAAATAGATTTGTTGAGAAATCCTTTGTGATTTTGGGCTCATGGTATGGGTAATGAGTTGGTTCCACTATTTATTCACTAAGTATTTAATATGATTTTTTTACAATTATATAAGATTTTCTAGGGAGGAACCTATGGATTATCCTCATATACTCACCCATATATTCTATATTCTATTTTTACTTATCTTTTGGTCATGGTTGGTGATCAATATGAGCATTATTTTCTTGTGACATGGAGTTGATTGGTATTAATTGGAGTAAGAGTTTCTATCATAGGAGTGGTCTTATTTTATTATTTCTCTTTTTGGGTATATATAAGATTATATGAATATTATTAGGATCTAATTTTTATTTTATATTATTCATTTTTACTTGATTGGTGGTTTCTTTCTCATTTTTCCTAAAACTATATGGGTAATCCCTTCTATTATGTTTGTTTTATGCCCTCAGTTTTAGTCACCTACTCATAGCCTATTGGAGGTGATCTTTAGGATTCATACTCATCTATATAATCATCCAATAATGTATTTTATTGGAGATAGGTCATGATATAATAGTATCAATTTTTTTATATGTTTAGGATAGATTTGGATCTAGGTACTAGTGAGTAATTTCATTGGCTTTATATTGAAATGGTATCATTCAATCTTAGTATGTGATTTATGAAAGTGATACCATCTAGGAAATAGATGTTTAGGGATCTTAATATTAAATTCAAGGAACTTGATCTGATAAAGCTTCCTACATTGTGATTATACTAATTTTAGGGTAAATACCTAAGCATGGTACATAAACCATCATTTATTTCACTTTTGGTTGAAATTCGAGTTTCAAATATTTGATAGTTAAGAAATGGTGTGGTATTGATTTACCCTATGATAGTATTTATTTTTTTACTATATTTATTTTTTTATAGTCTATTTATATTGGTGTACTTATAAATATAATACAATTATATAATTTAAAGGAACGTGAAAATGATGTTGAATTAAAACTATAAAGAGTAATAACTTTCATTCAAGGTAAATAGTTATGATAAATTAAAACGGTGGCATTGTTGAAACTCATTTAATAACTACATTAGATTTTCTTAAATGTGTGATTTTTTTATCACCTTGATTCATTCTTAATGGTTAATGATATGTTGATAACTGATAAAACCATTAAACTTGATAATATTAATTGTTTCAACCTCATGTTTTTTTAGAATCTAAGTCAATATTAAGCTAAATTTATTGATTTTAAAGTTTTATTCATGCCAAATATGATTAGATAAAGAGGATTATGAAATTATGAGTTATTTTTATCTACCTCATATTTAAGGTATTTTAAATTTATGATATATTGTTTTCCTTTTATGATATGTTGATTATTAGTAAATCATATTTGATATGATGATTAACATAGTGGGAAAGAATTAATTTTTTAAAGAAGACATAGACGGTGCTCTGACCGTCAATTACAATTAGAAAAATAGTCATTTTCTAACACTCCAACTCGCTACTCATAACTAGTACGAAACATAATACTGGGAAACACAAAAATAAACAAAGGGTACGCCATCCATTTCCTCTCCCAACGGCTACTCCTCGTCCTCCTCTTCGCTGCCATCTTCTTCATCTTCATCTTTATCATGGACCTCTGATTTTGACTTGTTTGAATCTTCATCATCACCCTTGCTTGCTCCATGTCCCTTGTTGTACGCATCCATAGTCTTCTCATATTCGTCTTTCCGCTTCTCAGCCTTCACCACGAAGGGACGTTTTTTGGCTTCGGTCATGGACTTCCATTTCTCTCCACCAGCTTTTCCCACCACTGATACAGATTTGTTGTTGGGGTGTTTTTCTTTGAACTGCTTTCTGAAATATTCCATAAAAATGAAGAACGCACTGGCGGGCCTCTTGGGCTTGTTAGGATCCTTCGCTTGCTTTCCCTTAGTCGCCGCCTTTGGCGCGGAACCTCTCTTCACAGCCATCTTGTTATCGGCAGCTTTGTTGCTTGATTTCTCACCTTTCATGGCTGATCCTCGACTGGTCAGTGGATGGAAGGGCGGCTAGGGTTTCAGGTGTGCGGGAGGGTCAATTAATTTTGTAAAAAACATGTTTAGGATTATAAAATGATTAAATATTTTTATGTGACTTTTAAATAATACGTAATAAAATATATAAAATATTAACTACATTTATATGATTTAAAGACTACTGATGAAATAAACCTACGCATGATAATTTAAATTAATTAATTTATTGGGTTATTTTTCATGATTAAATAGTAATAAAAGTTTTTAGGAATTATTTTATTTTGGAACATGATGGTTTTGAAAACTTATATCATATTATGTAATAGTGAGTGCACATAATTAGAGTGTTTTTTATGATTTTTTCTTTACTTTTTCAATAATGGTATTTTTTTAATGTGTTTCTTTATATAGTGAATGAGTTAAGTGATTTTTTTTAATGAAAGTTGTGTTGATT
Source organism: Viscum album (assembly GCA_963277665.1). Lineage (NCBI taxonomy): Eukaryota > Viridiplantae > Streptophyta > Magnoliopsida > Santalales > Viscaceae > Viscum > Viscum album. Next base: position 529,454,514 of record OY728159.1, on the reverse strand, counting down.
TTAAAATAAGTTTAATAAATGGTTTTGTGAGATATGTTTTTAGGGGTTTTTGTTAGTGACTAGTTTTAAAGAAAAATTCAATATTTTTATTTTAAATTAATTTTGAAATGAGATGGTTTGAAAAAAGTTGATTTGAATTAAAAAAATTAAGTGTGTGGTTTTCAAGAATATTTTAGTGTTTTCAATTATTATTTTTCATTTAATATTTTAATAAGGTAATATTAATAGTGAATAAATTAATTTTTAATGAATATATGATGACATGTTTAAATTTATGTGAAATGAGTTGTTGTTTTCCAAAAGATATTATTTTAATTATTGAAATTATTGTGCTTTTTGTATGGTAGAAAATATTGATGGGAATAGAAAAAGGTTTGTTTTGATTGTTTATTTGTGTAAAATGGTTTAATGGTTAGTGGTGTATGAGTAAAGTTGTAGTTGTGTTTATGGGGGTAAATTCAATATTGATTTGAAAAGTTGATGGGGTTCTATCATGAAGGTTGGGGTGGTTTTAAAGAGTGTTGATATATAAGTGAACATGATTTTTTTTATATGTTTTGTTCCTCTCATATTTTTTATGTTTAAATTGTTTCAATTAACCTTGTTAATTTTGGTTTTTGGGGTGAATACATGTCACTGGTGCATTGTTAGTCCATTGTTTATATAAATAAGAAGAACAAATTGTGTTATAAAGTTTTATTTTGTTTTTATTGTAATTAGTACTGAAGTTATTTGGTAGTTTCTAATTTAAAAGTTGAAGAATGGATATAGAAAGTAAAAGTTGAATTTGAGTTTATTAAGACTCTAGATTGATTTCACATTTCCTTAGTAATGGGTTTGTTTTGAGACATGACTTTAATTCAGTGGAAGATGAATCATGTTCACCCAAAATATTTTTCTTGGAAAGTGTTTTTTATGATGGTTAAGAAGGAGCTTATTTCCTTGGGGTAGAATGAATAATGTATAAGAGAGATTCAAAAGTTTCATCAAATAGTATTTTGTGTACAGGATCTTAAAGATCACTTTTAAAAATTTATTAGTCAATTTCTTGACCTCTTAGATGATGAAGATGTGTTGGTGTGTTATTTTGAGTATACTTTAAATCCAAATATTAAATTAAGGGTAGATAATTTACAATTTAATACATAGATGAATGTGGGAGATTGTGTGAAAGAAATATATTATTCCTTATCAATGATAGAAAGTTTTTATAGGATTCACCTTTATGGGTTTAGAATTAGTGAAGTGAATGATATGAATCATGGTCCTTATAGTAGGAAAAGGAGAAGGGTGGGTAAACCCTATGGTGAGAGGATACAGCTACAATATTTAGGTATGGGTCACTCAAGATGTACAGTGATATGGGTGTTAATTATTTTCTTTGACCAAATTATGAGACATAAATAGTATTAGTGCCCCATGATTTATAGTGTTCTTTAGTCTAGGTGAGTGTTTTTTCAATGGCATAGTGATAACTTGTTAGGTGTGTGGTTATGGTAGAGTAGGTTTAAAATGAGAATTAAAATTATGTGATGATTTAGTGGCATTGTTTATTTCATAAGTAATATTTTTAAAATTATTTTTTATTTTAAGTGATAATATAGGAAACTAATTATTTTTGTTTTCCTTAACTATTTGGGAAGGTTTTGAAAACTTATTTTTCAATTTTAATTCTAAAGGTTTTGTCGACTTTTTTTAGCTAATTTCAATAGATAAAGTCGATTTTTTCTCAAGTCTATAATTTTATAAGATAAATAAAATTTGATTTCATAATTATATAAATCATGAAAGTTGTTTTTTTAACACATGAAAAGTTATTTTAGATAAATTTCATGATTGGTTAGAGGATACTTGTCTCGTTATTATGAAATAATTAAAGGTTAATAAAGGGATAATTTATGGGTGGAAACAATTAATTTCAACCTTTCTCTTAACTATCATGTTTGAGTATTTTTTTTATAAATATATTCTCATTTTAGAGGTATCTCACATGGGGTTTATATTTATAATATCTATTTTTATAGAAGGGATGGTGTTTTAGAGTAGTTCTTGCATTAAATATGATTGTTATATATTTATTGGGTGATTCATTTTGAGAATGGTTTTTCATAAGGGTTAAGAATGTATCAATAGAATCCATTTTTTCTGCTATAAAGGGTTTGTGATGAGAGTACCAAGAGATTTTTTTGTTGATATTTTCTTAGAGGTGGATTTTTTGGGTATGTCTATGGTGTTCTATATGTTTAAGTGGTATCCCCCTTTACAATTAAGTTTTTTTATTTTCCTTCATCTATTTTTGTTTTGATTCTAAAGGATGAGAATCGCTTTAGAGGTATATAATATCAAGGGTTCAAATACTCTTGATCATTTACATTTTGGTATTTTTGGTGTTTGGAGTATTGGGAATAATTTTATATGTGGGTGGTGAAATAAAAGTGGATTTTAATATAAATTTCAATTTTTATCCAAAATCATGTCATCATGGGTACCATTGCACCATGATTTGCTGGTAAGTGGGGCTGGAGGGGGAGAGTTGGCTAGGCTTGGTTGTTGCACCATGATTTTTGAGGTTGCAGTGTGGAGGGTCGTGTTGTTCCCTAAAGCATTAAACATGATATTTTGGTGTTGTTATTTCTATGATGCTTTCTCCATGGTGATTTGTGTTGCAACATTATATTATCTAGGTGGATTTTAAATTTAATAAGAAGTCCTAGGTTTATTCCATAAAGATCAAAGTCATACCCATTGAGATTTAAAGAATATTTTTGCATCATGAAATTGACTGATGTTGTTAATTTTTTAATAGTCATTTACTATGATATTTATTGGATTGTATCATTATTTTTGGAGGTTCAATTGACTCATCCATGTTGTACCATGACATTAGGTGTCACTGGATAATTTTAGAAACTTGAGTTTTTATTATATCTTTGAGTTCTTTCTTTGATTCCTTTTAGTTTCATTCATTATCTTTTGACCTTTAGTGACCATAATATTTTATTAGAGATATTAGAATAACTCTTTTATGGTGTATGATCCCTTCTTTATCTTGAGGCCAGAATTTTTCAAACAGGGTAATTTCTTCTTTTTCTTCTTCCTTTGTTCTTATTTTTATTATTCTTCTCAATTCCATTTTTCATTGGGGATGTTTTTATCCATACTTAAGTTATTGGTTTTATAGGAACTAATGTTTTCAAATATTGGGGGAATATTCTTTCACGTTCATTATCATTTGATTATTGTTTCATTTATTTTTTATTTTGTGTCATTAAGGTTTCATTTTGAGGTAGGTGATTATATATTTCTCCATTATTTGGTATTATAATGATTTATCTTTCTTTGGGTAATAATATGAAATTTACCTAATAAAGATAATAAATTGGGCATGAATAAATTGGTGTAAAAGTGCAGCAAGCATGTTTTATTTTTTTATGTTGTTATTTCCATTTTTTGATTGATATTGGTGTGAAGTTTTCTACTATTATTTTTATTATTATTTATATTTTTTTCCAATATGTAATTGGATAAACAATTTGAAGATTTTAATGGGAAGGAAGAATGATAATTTAAATTTTTTATTGATTATTTTTGTTATGTTGTTTATGAATAATAAAGAGGATATGAGTAGAATAAGATTGTTATTTTGAAATATTTCATGATTTATATTGTATTTTTTTATGTTACTATAAATTGTTGTTAGGACTTATTTTTGATGATTTTATGAGGTAGAAGAGGAGGATATGGTTATGTGGATGTTGTTGTAGTGGTGGTGTAGATAGGATGAGGTGGAAATGTTTATTGATTTCTCAGTAACATGGAATAATAATAATAGTAAGTGTCTAAATATAAAATGGTTTTGGTTCATAATAAAATGAAGAAAATTATATATGAATAAATAAAGTATTAAATAAATGGTTATTGAAACATATCATATGAAATGAGGTTTGTGTAAATGGGAAGTGGTTGGAAATATTAATTCTATAATGAATATAATGTGATTGATAAATTATAAATATTTATTTTTAATGAAATAAGAAATGGGAATATTTATGGTTATTGTGTGGTTATATATATCTTTTACGTCTGTGTGTGGTTGGATTGGTTTCCAGTAAGAGGTGGTGGTGGAATTTGTTATTGCAACAGCGATGGTGTAATGATGGGTTGTGGTTTTAGAGGTGTGGTCTTAGGGAATTGATCCTTAGGATGAGAATGTGTGTATTTATACATTCATTATATTTTATATTTATTTATTACACAACTCCACCTGAGTAGGGTAATGCGACTGATATCCATATGATATATTGAGTTTTGAGTGTACCCCCATCATCCAAGAGTTGGCTGATATGGATGGATGATTTCTCTCCCTTCATCACACTCTATTATAGACGTAGTATGGGATGTGATAACCCAATTTTATGGTATGTGGGGATATGGTTGTGAGGTAATAATTATCTCATGATGAGGATATGTGTTTGAGAAGTTCATGGGGATGAGGGGAGGAGGTTAATGTCCTTTGTGATGCATCTTGGTCACAATTTGGTGTTCAAATGTGGTATGAAATGTGTGGTGGTGGTGGTATGTGGTATGTGGTTATGATATAGATATGTGGTCATGGAATGTGGTTTTGGTTTTCATCTGGTTAAACTCCCAATACCAAATTAATCATATGGAAACCAAGTCAGTGACACTAAAAGATCTCAAGAACACCTCTCTGTATTCCAGAGTTTTTTAGCTAGCGGTGAGAGTATTTAACCAACACTATAGATACTATACTCTTGGTATCACAACATACAATATCTATAAAATAATAGGAACATAGATTTAATCATAGAAAATATATTGATTTAAATCTAAGATTTAACCACAAAAACATATAACAGCAACATACTATAACATAATGATTTCATGCCTAACATACAAACATACATAAAAAGGATCACCCACTAGGCCAATAAAGTGTATAATAATAAAAAGGTTCAAATACAGGTGTAGTCATAACCGAAAAAATATGATTCTTGCATCATTTTCATCTCCTAAACACCATAAACCTACTCTATCATAATCTATTTTACAATATTCTATCTAAAAATTAGACATAGAGGTCTGTATATCCACTAAGTTTTTCATAATGGGTGTGAGAATAAAACTTAATAGGTGTAACATGCCAACCCAAATATTTCTCCATTATACCCGAACTTACGTGCCACAAATCCCAAAGTGCACTCTTGATCACCATGGGCCCGCAACTAGTGCCAAGGTTATCAAAAAAATGGTAGTGATTTACCCTTTATAATATAGAAAGAATAAATGTCACAAATCAAAATTCTTAAATAAAATAAACATCCATAATACCATCCATGACAGTATATAATCAATGAATTAATATGTTCAATTATGAATAAGTATTATACAAGATTAAATAAAATAAAAATGAAACATTTAAATAACCCCATGTGATATACATACCCTCTACATGTCACCACCTCTATAGTCCTAAAACTAAGCCATGCTCTATAGGATCGAAATAATAATGTAGATGATCAATATACAAGAGGGGGGTGAATTGTATACTTTAAAAATTCCTTTGGAACCTTTAAAGTTAGTTACGAATAACTATGTTTTTCTTAAGAAAAGGAAAGGGATAAGTTTAACAAAGTTAAACTAAGAAAATTCACAACACCTCTAACACCAAATGAAAACTTGGAATAAGGAATGAAGTTATAAACTTCAAGTCCTATGAACTTGCTTAAAACTGGAAATAGATTCCTAAAGTAGGTTCCGGAAATATGGATCCGGAATTTGAAACTTAACTAAAGATTACAATATGAGATTCTACCTTAAAGCGTATAGAATCTAAATAAAATAGATTGAAAGTAAGGAAGTGTAAGAAAGTTATACTTTTCTTACAATACAATATGCAGCGGAAACAAACAAGTAGTAAAACTACAAGTAACAAGATATAAGTATTTTAACCCAAAGAGTAGGGTATCCAACAACCTTGGATAAAGGTCCCTTGATTTATACTTTCAAGCAAGTCTGTCTTACCCACACCAGGGTAAGCCCTCGATACGAAGATCGAAATCTCTGTCTTGATATCCCCGCAAGCCCTCAACTTCAAGGTAGTTGGCAACCTCTGTCTTCCTCAGCAAGGAAGCCCTCGAACTTCAAGGTAGTCGGCACCTCTGTCTTCCTATCCCCGGAAGTCCTCGAATGTAATCACCAACATTCGGAGTCACAAGAAGCAAAAACTGAACGAGCGGTTCAGTACGCACAAAGCATGAAAATCTTTCTCTCTCTAGAAATCACCTTAGCAGCGTGTGGTCTCTAGATCGATCAACTTCATTCTTTTTTTGAGATCTTTCAAATGAGATCCTATTTATAGGCAAATTTCCAATGGTCGGATCCCTCCACCAACGGTCATATTTTCCATGAAACTCGGAGGGACCTGTACACGTGTAACTCAACCAACGGTTAATTAGAAACAGAAAAGACGACATCGTTTTAAAACAAACCATGTAAAACTGAATGCACGACATCGTTTTGAAACAAAGCACATGTAAGTAAAAGCTAATCAATAGTTCAGAGTGTAGGCAAAATAATAAGTTCAGAGTCTAACCAAAAATAAGTTTAGAGTCTATGTGAATAAATATTCAGATTCTGTTTTATAGGAATTCGGAGTCTGATTTCACTAGAGATCGGATTCTGAACTTGCAGAGTTCGGAGCTGAACCACTTAAGGAGTTCGGAGTCAAACTATTAATGAGTTCGTAGTCGAACTACATGTGAGTTCGGAGTCGAACTTCTTAAGAGTTCGGAGTCGAACTTCTTCAGAGTTCGGAGTCGAACTATTAAAGAGTTCGGAGTCGAACTTCTTAAGAGTTCGGAGTCTAACTTCTTAAGAGTTCGGAGTCGAACTTCTTCAGAGTTCAGAGTCGAACTGCTTAAGAGTTCGGAGTTAATAATTCGAATTAAAAATTCATTACAGATCACATCCAGAATTCGGATCCTAAAAACAGAATGCTCCAAACCTTTACATTATATGACTCCGAATATTTTAGTTATGAATCCGGTTTTTTGTTTTAATAATAATATTGCTATGTATAAGAAAATCTAGGTTAAGGTAAATTTCCTTAAAGAAGTAAACTTTCCTTATGGGGGTAAAAATAATATTTGCTTAAGTATAAGGTGTTTGTGATTTTCAAAACAAGAAGGAATGGAGAAGTCATAAGGAAAACCTTATTGACTCAACAATCTCCCCCTTTTTGGAAAGCACAAACATCCTTACGAAAAAGCACATAAGTATCTTGAAAAAATTTTATTATACTTTGAAAAATAAAACTTATCTCCCTTTGTTCATGGATAGAAATGAATACAACTAACTCCCCCTTAGGCATTAAAACTCTAAGGATTGTATTCTGAGTTTCCGGAGTGGAGTTTTCAATCATATAAGAATGAAAAATTTCGTAGTGGGAAACTCCCCCTTTCATTAAGGATATTTCTCTTAGAAATTTTTCCCTTTCTCCTCCTTAGGAGTAGTTCTTTTTCCTTATCCCCCTTTGTGATTTTCAAAAAGAATTGAAGGGAATGGAAAACAAAGTATGGTACCTGAAACATTAGTATATAACAATATACAAACCAACTAGATGACCATTTCATTAGAGTTGAGAGAACAAAATTTTACAAGGAAAGACAATTATAACAAAAGATCGGAGTGGGTTCATTTGTCTTCCTTTTCCTTCGGAATGAGATGCTTTAACAAGTCTTTGACTTTCTTAAAGACTCTTTGATCTTCCTCTCGTTGCCTCTCCAAGACTTTTACCTTTTCTTCTTGAACTTTTAAAGCCTCTGCCTGAGCCTCCAAAGATTCTTTCTGCAACTTCAACAACTCATCTTGCTTTTCCATCTTCTGCTGAAACTCAATCCGGAAATCTCTTTCAGTTTTCTAATTTTGAGATACTGAGTTAAGTTTCCCATTCAGATCCCTGACCTGTTGATTCCGGAGATTTTTTTCCTGGGAAAATTTTTCAGAAATCTCATTAACCTTTGTATCCTCCATTTCAAAGGCATTTTGAACTTCAGCCTGAAAATTTTCAAAGTGAACTAAATCTTCATCAACTCTCTTAGACCACTTGGTTACCTTGCTGAAAGATTTCCTATGCACATCATAATCAATAAGAAAAATCTTCTATTCCGCTTCTACCTTCACACACTTTTCCATTAACAAGGATAGTGTCTCTGATTTTTTATTTTGAGTTTGCTGAAGCATTTGACATCTGGAGTCAATGGTGGGAAAAATTGGAATGACGTCCACCAACTTCTTCAAAGACTGAACAACAAAATCATGCCCATGAGATGATGATTCCGAATCAGAAACTTCTTTTTGAGGTCCCTCTTCTTTATCTGACACCAGCTTACTTCTAGAGGTATCACCAACCTCTTTCCTTCTGATGACATCTTTAATGGGTGTCTCCATTAGAGTTTGCTTCCCTTTATCAGATTTCGAAATGGATTGCACATTAGGAGATACTTCCTCAGATTCAGAAACTTGAAAAATATGATCTTCATCTGGTTTCTGTCTTTCTTGTCCTTCCTCAAGAAAGTTCCTCTCATAGGTTTCTTCTTCATCAAACAGCTCATTCTCTTCTTCTTCTTCTTGATGTTGCTTGTTAGATTCCTTATCTCCCTTCCCTGGAGATACTATTTTTACGGATTCAGCCTTATCTTTAAAATTCTAAACTTTCTTAATCAAGGTATCCAGATCATCACTCTCCTCTTCTTCTTCTTCTTCTTCAACTTCTTCCTCAACTGCTTCAGCAGCCTCCTTCTCAGCCTCTACTACAAGTTCTTTACCCTTGTCCTTTTCCGGAGTGATATAGTTTTTTGCTAGAGTTTCTGGTAAAGAAGGTTCAACACCAAAAGTTTCCGGAACTGGAAGCCTTTTGGAAGCCAACTCTGTATCTTTTAGGAAAGATTGCACTAGTTCAGTTTCAGACATCTTCTTTCTCAACTTCTTTTCCTTCGCTTGTCTTTATAGCTTGTCAGTAGCTTTTTCTTTTAATGCCTTAACCTCATCAGGGTCCAGTCCGAATTGAGGATCCCCTTCCTTCCTCATTTCTTTATCTTTCCTCCACTTTTCTGCTATTTCATCTGTATAGGTTTTCTGCTTCTTCGGCTTGGGAGGTGCGGATTCAGTTTCCTTAGGCTGAGGAAATTCTTCATCAGTAACTACTTCCTTAGACTTTCTCTTCTTCCTTTGCCTTTTTGAAGGTTCCAGAGATTGTATTTCTTTTTCAGCTGCTTCAAATTTCTCCACAGATAGGGGGTAAAATTCTCCGGATTCACTAGAAAATCCCATCTTCATTGTCTTAAGCGTATCATCACTGAAAATCATGAGATTTCAATTCCAAATCTTTGATTTTCAGGCAACCTTGAAAGATTCTAAGCATAGAACTATCAGCTTATACAATAAGGCAAGAAACATAATAATCTGATCTCTTAGATTTCCTTCTTTGGTATTCTTGATCATAACCAAGACATGCCTTATCAGATTTATCTTTCTTAGATTTACCAAAAAAATCTAAGACATAGATATCACTCTTCTTCAGATTGTCTTTATCTCCTCTTCTCGGAACCAGAAAACCTTGCACCCATAGTTGAAGTATTCTATTATTCGAAGTGAGCCGAGCAATCTTAGTTGTTGAATCATCCTTAATCCCAAGACACTTCAGTGCCTTCTCCTTATTGAAACTCCCTTGCACATCGAGAAGTTTGTGAGAACAGAATTCAGCTTCTCCCTCATATGCTAAACCAACCAGGCTTGCTGCCTTAGTGTAAGAAAGTTTATAAGTCTTCCCATAAGACTTGAAAGAAAACCTTTCTCTGTCTTCTTCCACCAGGAAGTAAACAGACTCATAAAACTCTATCAACAAGTCAGTATAAACCGGATCCTGTTTATCTGGTTTTTCTATGCATACATCTTCCCATCCATTCAGTCTAATATTCTTCGAAATAAGAGAGTCAAGCTTATAAAAATCTGGATGAACTAACCTTTCCCTGTAAACTAACCACTTTGAAATTGTTTTGATAGTTGACATATCTTGAGAGGTTGCTTCAACAGACATTCGGAATGAAGTAAACTGTAAGATTCAGATTGGCTTCACAAAGTTCAGAACCGACCTTAAGAAGAGTAGCAGAGCTTCGAGATGCAAAAACTTGGAAAAACCGATGTGGGACGAGTCTCGGGATCCTCTTTTTATAGGCAAAGAATTTGACCGTTGGTCTTCCAAAAACCATCCAACGGTTGAAAATACTTTGATCTGATCTGACGGTTAAGAACAATCCCACAAAGAAAAAAAATGAATCTGATCATTTGGGGTTTCTTTTAAAAGAAAATAATAGGATTTGAGGTAAAACTAGATTCCGAATTTTTAAAAACAAGGAACATACCAGTAAGCAAAATTTGATTACAGAACTATAAGTAAGAAAATCATAACTTACGGATTAGCAAGAAATATTATTCGTAATTGGTAATATTCTTCCAAAAACTTGAGTCTGAAAATCTCATTACAAAAAACTTTATTATTACGAAAAATCCATTCCGAAAGTTTTCAGTACGAAGACTTCTATTCTGGAGGTTTTCAAAACGAAGATTTCCATTCCAGAAAATTTTAGTTCTGTAAATCCCCATTCCGGAATTTTAGATCCAAAAAGTTTAAAAACAAACTTTGAAAAAAAAACTTAGTTACTCTAACAATCAAATGTACTCCCCCTATGAAAAGGAGTTTATTACTATTAGGAGAATTGTTCAACAAGAAGTCAATGAAGAATGATTACCTTACGGTTATCACTCCTAACTTTTGTTTAATATATTCAAATCTATCGGAGGGTAAATATTTTGTGAAAATATTAGCAAGTTGATCTTGCGTTCCAATAAACTGAATAATAATATATCCTTTTGCATTATCTTTGAAAGTTACCTTTCCTCCTTTCATTTTGATAATCTTCTCAAAATATATTTTGTTACCAGTCATGTGCCGGGAACATCCACTATCCATGTACCATGTGTTGTTGCTGGTACTCTCTTTATTTTCCTAAAATCAAGAAAATAATTAGACATTCGGAATCCAAACTTTCTTGGATCTGAGATTTCTAGACAACAAAATTTTAGGAACCCACATCTTCTTAGAGAAGTAAGCTTTATGAAAACCTAAAGATTGGGTTTTGTTTAAGGAACAATTCTTTGCCTAGTGACCACCACATTGACACTTGGTACAGAATGGGGCACTTTGAGGAACAAAATAATTGTTACTGAAAATAGGTTTTGCATGGGTATAACCAAATCCGGATTTATTTCTTAAAGGTCGTATTTGAAAATACATTTTATCAAAATTTTCTTTACCATGGGTAAAGTTTGATAAACACTTCTTTAAAGAAAAAATTTCAGACTTGAGTTTTATAACCAAGTTTTTGTCCTCAAAATCATGAGTTTTAGAACTAGATCTAGGATCGAAAACACTTTTCTTAGAAATTACTTTTTCTAACTCTTTAGCAAGTTTTTTCTTCTCAGAACTTACTTCCTCAAGGTTTTTTGAAATGCTTTCAAAATCAGTATTTTTTTATCAAGATCTTTAGAAAGATCTGATATCTCTTTTGTAAGAATATTATTCCTATATTTTGCCTTATCAAGTTTCTTATTGAGTTTGGAATTCTCAATTTCAAGAAGTTCAGCAAAACTAGAAACTTCTTCATAAGTAGGTAAAGTATTTTCTTCATCAGAAGAGGATTCTTCATATGAGGAGTTATAGTACTTACTATCATTAGAATTTAAAGATACATTGGTCAATGATTCAGCATTTCGTACCTTATCCATGAAACAATGATTATCAATAGTTATTCTGGCTATAAGACCAAGATTCTTCTATCTTGAAGATTCATAATCAGAAGATTCATCTGAAGAGTCACCACCACTGGCACTCCAGGTGTCATTAGCTTTCAAAACTTTCTTAGCTTTGTATTTATAATACTTCTTTATGTTCTTGTCTGAATGCCTTTCTTTCCTTTCTTTATTTTTGAGCAAAGGTAAATCTGGTCTAATATGTCCAGCTCTCTTGCATTCATAACAAGTGACTTCTCCATCTTTCCTATCTTTCCTTTCCTTCTTCTTATACTTGGATTGGAAACTTCTTTGGTCAGCTATCTTGTTCATCCTTCGAGAAAGATTTGCTAACTCATTTTCAGAGACTTCACTCTCACTATATTTGGATTGGAAAATAACTTTCTTAGACTTGGATCTGGTTACTCTCTCAGGAGTCTTAGCTTTTATCTGATTTGATGTTGTTGTAAAAGCAACAGTACCATTCTCATTCTTCTTTTTGATGTTTTCAGCATCTCTCTTCATTCTTTTTTCTTGTTGGAGAAGAGTTCCAAATAACTCATCAAGAGAAGTTTGAGTGACCTTCCTGTTCTCATCTATAGCTGTTCTTTTGGATTCCCACTCATTGGGCATAATATCAATTATCTTGTCCACAAGTGCTTCATCATCTAGCCCTTTCTCTCCCATAGACTGTAAACTGTTGACAATAGTCATAAATCTCTGTTGAACTTTACAGATTGGTTCACCATAAGGAAAATTGAAGCCATGGTATTCAGCTCTAAGCATAGCTCTCCTAGTTTCGATCACTTTAGAAGTTCCAAAGTGTGTAACCTCTAACTTCTTCTAGATACAACTAGCTTCTTCACAAGAAGAAATTTGGCTATATATATTTCTAGTCATTAAACAAATTAGAGTATTGCATACCTTATAATTAAGTTGATACTTTTTCTTTTCATGGTTAGTGAAAGTTCTAACTTCCTTATCAGGAATTTTATAATCACCAGTAAGCATAACAAAGTTGTCCACTCCAGTATTGATAACAAAGGTCTTCATTCGATCTCCCCAGTACTCATAGTCATTACCATAAAATATTGGTGGTCTTGTAGGATTTAGATTATCAATGGAACCAACATTGACTCATTCCATACTAAAAACAACTTTCGGCACACAAATTTGTTAGTAGAAAAATTTTGTAATCACAAAGTTCGGAATGACAAAATTTGGAATGAGAAAATTCAAAGTTTGGAATGAGAAAGTTCAAAGTTCAGAATGAGAAAGTGAGCAAGAAAAACTTATACGTGAGAATAAGTATTTCAGAGACCTCCTCTGATACCAATTGTAGGATCGAAATAATAATATATATGCTCAATATACAAAAGGGTGGATGAATTGTATAATTTAAAAATTCCTTTTGGAACCTTTAAAGTTAGTTACGAATAACTATGTTTTTCTTAAGAAAAGGAAAGGGATAATTTTAACAAAGTTAAACTAAGAAAATTCACAACACCTCTAACACCAAATGAAAACATGGAATAAGGAATGAAGTTATAAACTTCAAGTCCTATGAACTTGCTTAAAACTGGAAATAGATTCCGAAATTAGGTTCCGAAAATATGGATCCGGAAATTGAAACTTAACTAAAGATTACAATATGAGATTCTACCTTAAAGAGTATAGAATCTAAATAAAATAGAGTACAAGTAAGGAAGTATAAGAAAGTTATACTTTCCTTACAATGCAATATGCAGCGGAAACAAAAAAGTAGTAAAACTACAAGTAACAAGATATAAGTCTTTTAACCCAAAGAGTAGGGTATCCAAAAACCTTGGATAAAGTTCCCTTGATTTATAATTTAAAGCAAGTCTGTCTTACCCACACCAGGTTAAGCCCTCGATACGAAGATCGGAATCTCTGTCTTGCTATCTCCACAAGCCCTCAACTTCAAGGTAGTTGGAAACCTCTGTCTTCCTCAGCAAGGAAGCCCTTGAACTTCAAGGTAGTCAGCACCTCTGTCTTCATATCCCCTGAAGTCCTTGAATGTAATCACCAACATTCGGAGTTGCACGAAGCAAAAACTGAACGAGCGGTTCAGTACGCACAAAGCATGAAAAGATTTCTCTATCTAGAAATCACCTTAGCAGCGTGTGGACTCTAGATCGATCAACTTCATTATTTTTTTGAGCTCTTTCAAATGAGCTCCTATTTATAGGAAAATTTACAATGGTAGGATCCCTCCACCAACGGTCATATTTTCCATGAAACTCGGAGGGAACTGTACACCTGTAACTCAACCAACGGTTAATTAGAAACAGAAAAGATGACATCGTTTTAAAACAAACCATGTAAAACTGAATGCACGACATCGTTTTAAAACAAAGCACATGTAAGTAAAAGCTAATCAATAGTTCGGAGTGTAAGAAAAATAATAAGTTCGGAGTCTAACCAAAAAGAAGTTTAGAGTCTATGTTAAGAAATATTCAGATTCTGTTTTATAGGAATTTGGAGTCTGATTTCACTAGAGATCGGATTATGAACTTGCAGAGTTCGGACCTGAACCACTTAAGGAGTTCGGAGTCAAACTATTAAAGAGTTCGGAGTCGAACTACAAGTGAGTTTGGAGTCAAACTTCTTAAGAGTTCGGAGTCGAACTATTAAAGAGTTCAGAGTCAAACTTCTTAAGAGTTCGGAGTCGAACTTCTTAAGAGTTCGGAGTCGAACTTCTTCAGAGTTCGGAGTCGAACTATTAAAGAGTTCAGAGTCAAACTTCTTAAGAGTTCGGAGTCTAACTTCTTAAGAGTTCGGAGTCGAACTTATTCAGAGTTCGGAGTGGAACTGCTTAAGAGTTCGGAGTTTAGAATTCGAATTAAAACTTCATTACATATCACATCCAGAATTCGGATCCTAAAAACAGAATGCTCCAAACCTTTACATTATATGACTCCGGATATTTTAGTTATGAATCCGGTTTTTGGTTTTAAGAATAATATTGCTATGTATAAGAAAATCTAGGTTAAGGTAAATTTCCTTAAAGAAGTAAACTTTACTTATGGGGGTAAAAATAATATTTTCTTAAGTATAAGGTGTTTGTGATTTTCAAAACAAGAAGGAATGGAGAAGTCATAAGGAAAACCTTATTGACTCAACATGCTCTACTCCTAGATAATATGTTGGCCCCATTAGGTTAAATAATATTATATGTGGATTGAATAAGGGTATGAAAAATTAAAACAATCCCCCTTAGGGAGATTTTTTCATTATTAAACAAAACACTCCACTCATTTTGTCTCATAAAAATATATGATAAAATGTAAATTGTGTAAGAGAAATGTGGATTTTATGTGGTTCACCCAAATTGGGATAATCTAAAGTTAATATAAATTTAATGTTTTGATGTACCAAAATCACTAAAATTAATTGTTATTAAAATGTTCAGATCAAACTCACTATCCCCCCTAGTTTATAACCAATCACTTATTTAAATTTTATTAATATCTTGATTGAAAAGATCTCATTATTCTTCTAAAAAATATTTATTTGATTTTTATCTACTCTAAAATGGTTCACACTGATATAGGTATGACATAAATCTTCCTCTTCATCAATGTTCTGAAATCCTATTTACCATATAAAATATTCTTCAAGTGTAAATCCTTCACAAATAACCTTCTTCAAAAATTATCCTTCATGAACTATCCCTACGAAAAGTTCCCTTCACACACCATTTCCACACAAATTATTTCTTGAACCTTATTCAAAATATTACTTCACATGAACTGCCTTAGGAGATTCCATCACAAGATAACCTATACATAGATTACCTCTATATAATACTTCTTTATCGATAGTGACATGAACCTCCTTTGAAGTCTTCCCCTCTGTGGACTGCTTCTTTATAAACTACCTCATGATTTTTTTTCTTTGTACATTGGCTCCATCATGCTTCACAAACATTGTGCCTCATGAACCACTCCTTATATATACTTCCTATTTGTAAACACCTCACAATAGTCACCCTCGCGTACTAATTCTCACTTTATACATCATGATACTACAACATGAACTTCTATATACTTCTTGAACTACAAAACTTTGTGGACTATTGTGATTCATAAACTACTTTTTGACTTTATATAATTCCCCAATGATATTATTTTGTGTTAATTTCTCTTTTTTAATGAAGTGATTTGGAACACTTATAAAGGAAAATAACTCCAAAAAATCTTTTATTCAAAAAATTATTGTTCACGCCTTCACATAAAACCCCTCTGTATATGATTACATGTTTGTTAAAACTTATTTCATCCAAACTGAATACCATCATCACCACTTAACCAAAAATGATGAGTCTGTCACATAAGTCCTTTGAGATTTCATGAATTAAGACCACTGTAGATCCAAAATCCACCTACACTTTGTGGAAAGTTATATATTGTTGTATACTTCCTATGAGAATTTACTATTAAAAAACATTTAAGGCCGTGTACCTATTATGAGAACATGTTGTCTCAAATTTCTAATGTGGTCATGTACTTTCTACATGAAAATATATCCTTTTACATTTTTTCATATAAACTCCAATCACCTCCAAGTTCTTACATAACTAATTTTTCAACCTACTTAATCAACAAACACTTTGTAGATTTTTCAACCGGCTTTTTCAAAAAACATAACAACCTAAAAACTATAAATCTATAGTTTTATGGATTTTTACCAATAATATCCCTCTTTTGGTTTATTTACAACACTTAAAATTCCTCAAACGTCCTCTTGAAAAATCTTGTGCAATTTATACTTTAAACATCATTATCCCTATATAACTCTATATATCCTTAAATGACTTAATCAACACATACTATAAGACCACATGAGTCATGATCTATTTGAGAAATATAAGTAACATGAAAAAATCATAATTATTCACTTCATTATTGATGAAACTTTTTAAACATCACTTTGTAAACTGATTACATCACAAAAAAAGGTCACCCTTTCATCATATGTATTCAATGATAGAAAAAATTAAACATCTTCATGTTTAGAAACTCCCCCTAGATCATTTCTCCCCTTGATTAAACATAGGATATTTATCCCACTTTATTAGATTTACTCGTCCACTTAGAGGTTTTGATCAATCTATCTCCCCTTTCATGATCAATATCCCCCCCCCCTCATTCAACGAACCCAAAGGTCTCTCTTTTGTGGGATACAGAAGGAAAATAAAAAATATCCACACTTAGGGAAATACAAACTATAACTTGGAGAGTGGGGTTCCTAATCTACTCTACTCATGTTTGGGGGTTTTAGTGGACTCTAATAGCTATCTAATGCCTCTCAAACACTTCCTTGGGTAAGGTTTATATCATGATATATGTGACTTAAGGTTCTATAGGAACATACTCCAATCGCACTAATTCATGATCATCTTTATCCTTTATTAAGTGATGATTGATTTCAATATTATTTTCCATTGATTGATGGATGATATTGTAGATAAGATTGAAAAAACTTGAATTAAAAAAACTAATTCTAAATGAAGACTTAAATTCAACTCCCATATCATCAGGATGTTGTTTTTTCCAAAGTATTTTTTGTATAAGATTGATGGGCTATAGTATATTTAGCCTTTTAAATGGTCAAAAAAATTAAGACTTGTTTATTTATAAGATAAGAAATACACAATCCTCCAAGATAAAATACATCACCTTATATTGACATTCTATAATTTACTGAACTGCCTAATCTGTGTTAATAAATCCCAATATGAGGGGACTAGTTAGGGATAAACTTAACACTGGTAGTGGGTTAAATTAGTGTTGGTGGATTTTAATACTTTAAATATATCAATACTTTCCTATTACCTTTTTTACTATTTAAAGTTAATTGTTTATCTTGTTCTCTCTTCTCATACTTTTTCTTGCATGTAACACATTTAAAACATGTGCACACACACACACATGGAAAAGGGAAGAGTGGTTTAAAATTTTAACCTCCCAATTTGAGAAGGATAGTCCTTGGTGTGATATGGATTCTTCCATGATCACACAATCTACTAGATGCAACATGTGATATTTACACTATAGTCTCTTAACAGTGTATGAGTGTGCATATCATATAACTCGGTTTGTTATATCCCACACATGGGGTCATCTCACACCTTTACAATGAGAGTATAATGGTAACCACCAAAAATTATATCTCTAATTAGAAAAACACAAGTTGTTAATGTGATAATTGGTTCTTCTTCCTATTCTCTTACTGACACACCAACATGAAAGCACTTATTCTTCACAGTAGTAGGAGATTGTTTCCCCTTATTATTATTTTGTATACACAATAGTGAACACAACTCCTTCACTACGTAATAGAAAATATGAATTCTACTTTTCTTGCTTATAATAAATACCTCTTTATGTATGTGAGAATTAGTAATGCATAGTCCAAACTCCATTCTCTTTTTCACCTCTTTCACCGGTTGCAGTACTACATATATTTTTATGTTAATGAGTATACACAACAACATATTCTTATTCTTCCCTTTCTTCTTTTTTTCTTCTAAAGTGGATACAATTGTAATTGGTTCTTACTTTTTAACTTTAAATCATAGGATGTATGAGGATAATAGTATATTCAGATCTCATCTTGATGTAATTATTTTATGATATCTATAAAATAATAGGGTCAAGGCTCTATACTTCACACATTATCATTAAATTATAAAATAATATAAATATATGTGCTATAGAATATATACAACATCAATTTTCCTTTTTATTATTTATTTATTACATATATATTCGCAATTCCACATGAATATATTAGTTTTAATTAGTAATATTTTTATTGATTCAAACTCCCTAAATTCTCATTTCATATCTTCAACCTAATCCATAAAACCTGGCCTCTTCCTCTCTTCATAATACTTCCATGAAAACCCACTTCTTTAACTATATAAAACTACATCTACTAATGTATATGACAATAAAAATCTTCCCCTTCATTCACATAAACCTTCACTTATATCTATAATAATCTGAATGCATTAAAAAACATGTATAAATATATATTCATGCATGACACACATATTTTTTAGTTGTTTATTTCTCCTCTGGAAAAAATCACCCTGCAAGTTCATATTCTTACTTATTCATTAAAAATTCCTAAATCATGATATAATTTATCATGATATTTTTTTCCACTAAATAATATCATACCTGGAATCATTTAGATTACTCTATAATTTGTATCTCCCTATTTACAACTTCTAATCAATTCATCCTTCCTATGAAAAACTCTTCAATGTTATGAGGATCTTCTAAAATAGTCACCATGGATACACCATGGAATAGTGATCCTCGTTTTTATTCCTAGACTTAAACTCAACTCTTATCCATTAAATATGAAAACCTCCATGACATGTATGAGATTTATCATTTTTCATAGATAAATTACTTCAACTAAAACACCCATTGAACATTCAGTATGGTGTGGTACTCCCCATCCCAATTCCAAGTTATTTTACTCTTTATCATTCCACCACAATTACATACATGAAATTTCCTTTATTTTCATTTTAAATAGGATAATATATTCAATTAAAATTACTTTTTTGATGATGCTTCCCTTGTTTTCATTTGACCTCAAACACCCCAGGTCACTATAACTTCATTCCACAGCATAAAAAGTTGTAAAAACATCATAGTAATCTTCCGTATAACGACCTGAGCTCATGCTTCTAGAGTCAGTGCTTAAAAACATGTTGTGTATATTTTTTTATAAAACATAACTGAAAATTCATAGTGATTTACAAAACAGAGGGCCTTTTATGGTTCTAGGTTCTATAATATTATACAACACCTTACATCTATCAATGTCGAAAAAAAATTAAAAATATGCCTATTATTCTTCTGCATGCTAAATCCAAAAGTGAAGCTGTCTAAAATAGAACTTCTAAGATACCTATGAAAAAAAATTTAAACAAAGGGTGAGCATTCAATTTCCCAATAAGGGGTTTTTAAATTGTTGAAATACTTTTTAGAAAATCATTCTTTGAACATAACTTTGAGAAATTCTTTCAAAAATTCTTTTGATAATACCATAAAAATACTTTTAGAAATACATTTGAAAATAATATTGAAATTATTTATGTATTGAAAATACTTAGGTTCAAAAATTTCTTTAATCATGTTATAGCATTTTTCTGAAAACCATACGCAAGATTCTGAAAACAAAACACCATTCTGAGACTACTTGAATCATTGAAGGTTGTCTTGGGCCTACCCAATTAGCGATGGATGGGTTCACTCCTCAATGACCTTCCATATTTACAATGATCAACCACCATATTTTCTGAAAAAAATTTATGCTTACTTTACTTACATATACTTTCACCAGAGTTTTAAATTTTGAAAACTTGTTATTGTATTATAATACACATTCACACTTATTTTTATTTATAAGTATGTACATACATAAATTCATGAAAATTCATTGCATATAACTTGTGATTTTTTTTACAACCAAAACTCATACCATAATCCTTTGCATAAACTATCCATGTATTCAATATATATTTCATGAAACAAATTTTCTATTCATATAAATAATTTTTCATAATAAATATTTATATTCTACCCATATAATTATAAATAAACATCTTAAATAAAACATTTCAATTCTTGAAGAAATCTATGTGCTTGCTAATCTTGGAAATAAACCTTAAAATTTAAATTGAAAACATGAGTTTATTATGAATGTAATGGATATCAATGTCATGAATAAACACATTGAAATAATTATATATAGATGTGACACTCTTAAGTTTAAAATAACATGATGACATGCTATGCGCATTCTTTTAGAATCATGAAAATAGAATTATGATTTTATGAAATAAATATTTACATTAATACAGATAATCATCAATAATTTATTTATAATTAGTTATGTACTTATATATGTCTGAACAAATTATTTACATATACATATATGTACAACATGAATGATGTAACATTAAATCTAAAATAATTTATTTTGTAATGAAACCTTGATAAATATATCTATATTTAACAAGAATTAAAACATAGTTTAAATATAATCATTTCCATAAGTACATAAATAATTTTATTACACCATCATGTACTAAAACATGATTTGATATAATTAATTCCTTAAAATAAATTTGATCAGATAAATGATAAAATAATAACTCTAAAACATTTTGATAAAAATGCATAAACTCTCCTAAAAATAAATAGTTAAACAAACTGACACTATTGTAATATGATTTTCAAAGTAAAAAATTTGATTCATAAAAGTATTCTTCCTTACACTAGATTTTCAAAACCTAATTTAGATAGTCATAAAATCAAATAAATAAAATGATCCCTTACAGTTTCTGAAACACCCCAAGATTTTATAGTGTGTTATTTCTTCAAAATAATTCAATAACTTTCACTACACGCAACACCAAGTTCAATCGCACCATGACTTACCAAACAAGCTGTTCAAAAGAGGTTATGAATAGTGTCAACTAAATTTTAAACTTTATATAATCCTTATAATTTTAGAATCCATATTATGAGTTTCTTAGACATAATGTAAGAACAAATTCATTTTCAGTATTTCACTTTTACCAAATTTTAATAGTGAACCCTTTTTAGATACTATATTTTAAACTTTTTTACTAAATGGGGACATCAAAAATTTAAAATGAAACATCCCAAGCTTCCACGGTACGCTAGCGTGTGTTGTACGCAACACCGAGTTCTAACACACCGTAACCAATCAAACTAGCCGCTATGAATAGTAATACCTACTTTTTGAAATTATATATATTTTATATTTGAAAATGGACTTCATTTTTGGATTCGGAATATCTAATTTAGCCTAAGGTGAAATTTTGGTACATTTCGGATAACTTTCATATTTTGATGAATAGTGAAAATTACTAAATTTTAATTAAAAACAACTTTTTTAATCAAAATAATTAATAGTGATAAATTATGAATTTGAGTGGTTTTAAAGTATATTTAGAATATATTTTTACCATTTAATATAATGTTGGTCATTGGACATAATTTTACAATTAAACCGAACATAAACATGTGTCAATCTTTTGATAGTTATTATCTCTTAAAAACACGCTTTTTGTTTTGACAGCGGGAATTAATTTTAAATTAATTTCTGCCACTTCTGTGTTTTGAATTTAGGAAAATGAATTCCATATTTGGAATCAGGATGTTCAAATTGTGTAAATAGGTAACTTTTATTTTTAGACATTTTGAATAATTACTGCGGTAAATATTTTATTTACCATGGTTAAGGGTAAATCCGGTAAATAAGGGTTAAAAAATAATATTATAATAATACTAAATTACCCTAAAACGTGTCTTAAACCTATTGTTTGATACATGGTCGACCATGATCATCTTTGGGTCTATTTTGGGACCCCATGGATCCACTTGTAAGTGATAATGACACTTTATTTTAATTAAGTCAAAATGAATACAAAAATGACACAAGGATATATCTTTTAGCAAAACAATTGTTACATAGGGTTATATAAGTTGGATTTTAGATTATAAATATTCATTAGGAAGATAAAAAGATTTAATACATAATTATATTTTATTTATAATTTTTAGACATTAAATAATTTATTTTATTTATGACACAATGATGATGCAGTAATTACTATAATAGTGAACAATTAAAATAATTGATATTATAAATACCCAAATAAATATAATATGAAACTTTTAATGAATTAAACTAATTTTCTAGGATAATATGATATATTAGGATTGATTTAATTGACTTTGTTTGAAGTAACCAATCTGTTATGAGTTTCACAAAAATCAACTATTGAATAGTGTCAAAATTGACATAAAAGAGTTCTTAAAACAAATATTATATTATTAATTGATATTAAATTCCTAAAAATCTAAGGTTCGGCCAAGAGACTTATATCATGATAGTTTCATCATTAATGGACCACTTTGGGGTCGCTTGGATGTATATAGTAAGTTTATTAACCATATTATATAAAAATACAAAGAGACATTGTAAAAGTGAAACTAATTAACTTAGAGTTAATACTTAAAGATAAGGTTAATATAAGTACCCAAACCTGTCTAAATTCTATTGGTTGAGTGGTTTTCGACCTATCCCCACTTTAACCTTTTAATAATCAACTTTGGAGCCATTATAAACCGAATATGAATTTATTATAAATTAATATTTCTAGCTTTTCCAAAGGTGCCCCTCACCCCTCTTATAAAAGGGCACTCCTCCTTCTCATTTCTTCACACATTCAAAGCCTTTTGGTTCGGCCAAACTCTGCCCAAATACTCTCCCAACATCCCTCACTACAACCTATAGGCCTTAGTTTGATCCGAAAGCCGGCCTAAGGATCCATTTTGATCAAATCAAAAGGAAGAACCCGAAGAAGAGGTAATGATTTCACCACCCTTTTCCAAGTTCCTTTCTTCTTCCACTTCCTCTTTCTTTGTTCTTACCATTCTAAAATAATAACTCCAGTATCTTACATATACTGTGATGTTATTATAAATATGGTACAACCATATTCAGTATTCTATCCACCCTTTGAATAACATGTCACCATACGTGCGTACGTACGGCTTACCGTCTCCACGTCGTGGTGTAATTGTTATTCAATATAATATTATTTGGATGGGTATAATAATGATGTGTAACTCATGTAAATAATAAATATAACATGTTAATGATTCTGTATATATGATATACCATCCATTTATATATTATTTTAATATCAAAAGAATGATATTGTCGCTCGTGCGTACGTACGGACTACCGTCTCCACGAACGCGATGAGATTCATTCTCCATCGTATCCATTCAAGTATAATTATCATTTGATGATTTAAAAATGATGTTTAAGGACTTGATATCATTCTGGATATGAATAATATACAACCTATCCTTTACAAACATGTCTTACATAACAAAACATATAAAAGAAAACAAGTAAGTTAACACCCGAAACGACGATAATTCTAAGATATTATTAACAAATCAATGTTAAAAGATCATATATGATATCATATTAATATATATGATTCTTGTATAATTTAATAAAAATTATTTCACCATTATACAGGAGGTTAACCTACCCCAACCAAGGAAAAGTACAAGGTAAGGGTTATTTCACAATCTCTTCATTATCCGAGGTTGTTTATTTGTAATAATCTACTGGGATATCTTTATCATCCACATCCATGTTTCTTCAAAATGTATTTCAAAACATTTTTATTATTTACAAGAATATGGGTTAAAGTCATTTATACCCTTGTTTGACTTTTTATAAGAGGTTTATAAAGGAATCTTTCCGTCGTTTTCAAAACAAGGTCATTTTTAACCTTTTCGACAGAATTAAGGTAAGAACGTTTTTTTAAACTTATACGGCGGGTGCGGCTAATTTCCACCGTTATAAAATCTTCAAAACTTCCCTTACAAGCTTATAAGAATATTTTCAAATAAAATGTTTTATTTTATATGGATCTTAAATTATTTCAAAATAAAAGGAGATATTTCTTTAAAAAGAATTTTGATTTCATCTATGTCAACATCCTTTGATGGATTTTAAGATTATTTGAAGTTGATTTATTATGATACAAAACTTCTATATTGTATTGAAGGTTTTGTGATATGTTTGACTGTGGATGTGCTATTTTTATACCATTCATAGTTTATGGTGAAAGTATTGACATTTAATATGCTAGTTTTAATATGAATGTTTATGTTATGTTTAAACCTTTTCATATGGGAATGCATTGGACTTAATATGTGACGGGTGGAGACCGCTATAGCTCCTCGATGCATCGGTAGGTCTCATGAGACAAACTAGTGTCTTGGCACAAGGCCTTGACAAAATCTTATTTGTAGTCTTGGCACGAGGCCTTGGCTATGTGGTTATGATAGTCTGACATTATGCATTCCAACATTATGAAAGTGGTTATTGATTTTTGCATGTGATTATTCGATTAGTAGAATATCCATGTGAATAATTAAATGACATTATTTCATTTTATTTATGCCATACCATGTTGAAAGTTCATGTTTAAAAGGCTTTTGTTTTAGTTATACATTGCCTTAAATGTTTATTCTTATTGATGAAAGTTTCCGCTATATTGTTATCCTTACTGGGCATTTGAGCTCACCCCTTTTCTATGTTTTATTTTTCCCAGGAAGTGAAGATGTAAGTTATGAATGACCTGCAGGGATATTATGAGGGGATTATAGTGTGTACTGTGGAAACATTATGTTGTTGTAGTAGTTTTTCATTTTATGATGTAATGTAAAACTTATGAATATATCTAGTGTTTCCAAGGCTACTAAACCAATCGGTCTTTCGAGATTTGATCTTTCTTGTGATCATGCCAATGTTACGAAGTAATGCACCGACTCTGGGTAGCTGGGGTCGGGGCGTTACAGTTGGTATCAGAGGGAGGTTTAGTACAAACCTTGGAAGCTAGATTTAGATAAACTCTGATTAGAGCACGTAGACCTAAGATGAGCTTTGAGGATTAGTGTAGAAGAACTTCCTAGAATTTTGGTATTGTAGAGATTTTGTGAGTTTTCCGAGCAATACATCCCTGTCTGGATACGAGCAGGTAGAGGCGGCTCTGGCACAGATGTACCTAGGGGTAAAACCCGAAAACACCGCTTTGAGCTAGACTCGAACGGGAACTGGTGCACGACAAAGGGCCTTGCTGCACTCTTGGTTACGACACTCCCGGGGGATATGCTTAGGATAACTCTCATTTTCTTTACAAATCATTTTGAAGGGATTATGAGTATATACTTCCTCAAAGAAAACATTCTTATGATTATGGATTATATCCATAAATAGTTCAATTTATGTTAAGTTTTTTATAAGTATGGGATTATGTATTTTGACTCATAAACTAATCTAGTTTATGACATTGTTTAGAAATGGCGCCCAGTAGAAGGAATGATAACTCCAGAAATGCACATGATTCAAAGAGAAGGAAGGATCATATCTCTCATGGTCTTAAGCTAGAATTTATAAGAGAAATAGTCTCCCATGTATTATCATCATATGAAGAAATAATATCATGTGTTGATAAGATAAGTAAAGAGTTTACTGAGTCCTATGTCTTTGAAGGGAAGAAAGAGAAGAAAAGGATGGAAGAGAGAAAGATGGATAAAGGGAAGAGGGAAAAGAAGAATTTTCCCATATGTGGTAACTGTGGAAAGAAACACCCTGGAACTTGCCTGAAAGGAATGGGAGTTTGTTATAAGTGTGGAGGAAAAGGGCACAAAGTACGTGACTTCAAGGGTGAGAAAATGGTTTCAAATGTACAATGCTTCATTTGCAAGGAGTTTGGACACTACGCGAACCTATGCCCCAGTCATCAGACTATGCCGCAAATGATGCTATTGGATAATAATCAAGTTATGATACTACCACAGATGAAGAGGAATGATTAGAGTTCTTATGTTGATTATGTCAATTGAGTGTTGTATCAACAATGTACTTGTTATAATAATTATGGAGTATATAAGGATTGTACTGCAGTACTATTTCATTAAGGACTTGAGATTGTGTGGAACAAAGAAAAGTGACTCAATAGGAGGATAAATTTTTGGAAAATATATGGTTGAGAGAAAGATAAACCATAATATGGTTCTGATACCGAGTTAGTGATTTTAGAATAATACATGATTGATTTGGATAAATTATGTTGGATATTCTTGACTACCTTGAAACTGATTAATGATTTGTATATTCCATCATTTTTTTGGGGTTTAAAACATTTTTGGATTGATGAAGTATATCCAGCATTCTATATGGAATAGGGGAGCATGAATGTAATCAATAAGGAATATGGTAATTCAAGATGTTTCAGTTTATTAAAAGAATACAAGATGAAGGTATTCATATTCTATTACGGGGTAAAAAGGATCTATATTATGTTTACCTTACTTATAAATGTTGGACTGTGAGTTTGGACAGAAGTATTTTGGATAGTTCTAGTTTGGATTATTTTGGATTACCATAAAAGGAAAACCCGGAGGTCGGGCGGCAACCCGTCGCGTCCGGCAAGGCTGCGAGACTTGAACCTGCAACCGAAGGGCGACAAGGGTGTATCACCTACCACTGGCCCACAAGATGTCCTGGATTAAATAATGTTGTTTTTTTAAAGATCTGGTAGATGAATTATAAATTCATTTATTTTGGAACCCTGTACGAATAGTATAAATAAATAAAAATTATTACATTCTATTATCTTTTAGAGTGATAGATGAGTTTGTGGTAGAAACTTATTAATGAATAAAACTCTAATTATAAAGTAAGTATATCTCCTTATGATCTTAGCCAATCTCATAAATAAATTCCTCAACATTAATAAAAGGAACTTAGAACAAAAATGTTTTCCTAGATGGTACCTTAAATCATCACTAATTTATGGCTTTGGGATTGTTGGCCTTTTCATAGACATGTTCTCTACCACTCTCCATCAGATAATTGATGGTTAGATTTCTCCTCCATATCCATATTTTCCTACATGGAACCCTAGTATGTGTTATTTTCGGTAATCTTCATACTTTCCACTCTTTATTTTAAATAAAGGCATCATTAATTCATTTTTCGATGTGGGATTTCAACTAAGATATTTTGAAACGTCAAAAATGTGTTATCCCAATACCCTATATTTTGTTGAACTGATGGTACTTCAAATCATCATAGATTGATGAGTTTAAGGACCTCAATTTTATACTTGTTTGTGATTGATGACCTCAATCACTACCTATAAATATTTACGTTTTTCCTCCAATTATATGTCTCTAATTGCCACCAATGTTCTCCTAATCGAGATCATAATTTGGTGGTGACTCTTTCATTTCTCTTTTCCTCATATTAAGACTAAATTTTAGTAACCCAATTTCCGATGTGGGTTTTGCCACAAAGATATTTTCTATTTTCAACCTTTTATTTTCGAAGAACAATTTCAAATTGCGAGGACGCAATTTATTGAAGGAGGGGAGAATGTAACACCCCAAGATTTTATAGTGTGTTATTTCTTCAAAATAATTCAATAACTTTCACTACACGCAACACCAAGTTCAATCGCACCATGACTTACCAAACAAGCTGTTCAAAAGAGGTTATGAATAGTGTCAACTAAATTTTAAACTTTATATAATCCTTATAATTTTAGAATCCATATTATGAGTTTCTTAGACATAATGTAAGAACAAATTCATTTTCAGTATTTCACTTTTACCAAATTTTAATAGTGAACCCTTTTTAGATACTATATTTTAAACTTTTTGACTAAATGGGGACATCAAAAATTTAAAATGAAACATCCCAAGCTTCCACGGTACGCTAGCGTGTGTTGTACGCAACACCGAGTTCTAACACACCGTAACCAATCAAACTAGCCGCTATGAATAGTAATGCCTACTTTTTGAAATTATATATATTTTATATTTGAAAATGGACTTCATTTTTGGATTCGGAATATCAAATTTAGCCTAAGGTGAAATTTTGGTACATTTCGGATAACTTTCATATTTTGATGAATAGTGAAAATTACTAAATTTTAATTAAAAACAACTTTTTTAATCAAAATAATTAATAGTGATAAATTATGAATTTGAGTGGTTTTAAAGTATATTTAGAATATATTTTTACCATTTAATATAATTTTGGTCATTGGTCATAATTTTACAATTAAACCGAACATAAACAAGTGTCAATCTTTTGATAGTTATTATCTCTTAAAAACACGCTTTTTGTTTTGACAGCGGGAATTAATTTTAAATTAATTTCTGACACTTCTGTGTTTTGAATTTAGGAAAATGAATTCCATATTTGGAATCAGGATGTTCAAATTGTGTAAATAGGTAAATTTTATTTTTAGACATTTTGAATAATTATTGCGGTAAATATTTTATTTACCATGGTTAAGGGTAAATCCGGTAAATAAGGGTTAAAAAATAATATTATAATAATACTAAATTACCCTAAAACGTGTCTTAAACCTATTGTTTGATACATGGTCGACCATGAGCATCTTTGGGTCTATTTTGGGACCCCATGGATCCACTTGTAAGTGATAATGACACTTTATTTTAATTAAGTCAAAATGAATACAAAAATGACACAAGGATATATCTTTTAGCAAAACAATTGTTACATAGGGTTATATAAGTTGGATTTTAGATTATAAATATTCATTAGGAAGATAAAAAGATTTACTACATAATGATATTTTATTTATAATTTTTAGACATTAAATAGTTTATTTTATTTATGACACAATGATGATGCAGTAATTACTATAATAGTGAACAATTAAAATAATTGATATTATAAATACCCAAATAAATATAATATGAAACTTTTAATGAATTAAACTAATTTTCTAGGATAATATGATATATTAGGATTGATTTAATTGACTTTTTTCGAAGTAATCAATCTGTTATGAGTTTCACAAAAATCAACTATTGAATAGTGTCAAAATTGACATAAAAGATTTCTTAAAACAAATATTATATTATTAATTGATATTAAATTCCTAAAAATCTAAGGTTCGGCCAAGAGACTTATATCATGATATTTTCATCATTAATGGACCACTTGGGGGTCGCTTGTATGTATATAGTAAGTTTATTAACCATATTATATAAAAATACAAAGAGACATTGTAAAAGTGAAACTAATTAACTTAGAGTTAATACTTAAAGATAAGGTTAATATAAGTACCCAAACCTGTCTAAATTCTATTGGTTGAGTGGTTTTCGACCTATCCCCACTTTAACCTTTTAATAATCAACTTTTGATCCATTATAAACCGAATATGAATTTATTATAAATTAATATTTCTAGCTTTTCCAAAGGTGCCCCTCACCCCTCTTATAAAAGGGCACTCCTCCTTCTCATTTCTTCACACCTTCAAAGCCTTTTGGTTCGGCCAAAATCTGCCCCAATACTCTCCCAACATCCCTCACTACAACCTAGAGGCCTTAGTTTGATCAGAAATCCAACCTAAGGATCCCTTTTGATCAAATCAAAAGGAAGAACCCGAAGAAGAGGTAATGATTTCACCACCCTTTTCCAAGTTCCTTTCTTCTTCCACTTCCTCTTTCTTTGTTCTTACCATTATAAAATAATAACTCCAGTATCTTACATATACTGTGATGTTATTATAAATATGGTACAACCATATTCAGTATTCTATCCACCCTTTGAATAACATGTCACCATACGTGCGTACGTACGGCTTACCGTCTCCACGTCATGGTGTAATTGTTATTCAATATAATATTATTTGGATGGGTATAATAATGATGTGTAACTCATGTAAATAATAAATATAACATGTTAATGATTCTTTATATATGATATACCATCCATTTATATATTATTTTAATATCAAAAGAATGATATTGTCGCTCGTGCGTACGTACGGACTATCGTCTCCACGAACGCGATGAGATTCATTCTCCATCGTATCCATTCAAGTATAATTATCATTTGATGATTTAAAAATGATGTTTAAGGACTTGATATCATTCTGGATATGAATAATATACAACCTATCCTTTACAAACATGTCTTACGTAACAAAACATATAAAAGAAAACAAGTAAGTTAACACCCGAAACGACGATAATTCTAAGATATTATTAACAAATCAATGTTAAAAGATCATATATGATATCATATTAATATATATGATTCTTGTATAATTTAATAACAATTATTTCACCATTATACAGGAGGTTAACCTACCCCAACCAAGGAAAAGTACAAGGTAAGTGTTATTTCACAATCTCTTCATTATCCGAGGTTGTTTATTTGTAATAATCTACTGGGATCTCTTTATCATCCACATCCATGTTTCTTCAAAATGTATTTCAAAACATTTTTATTATTTACAAGAATATGGGTTAAAGTCATTTATACCCTTGTTTGACTTTTTATAAGAGGTTTATAAAGGAATATTTCCGTCGTTTTCAAAACAAGGTCATTTTTAACCTTTTCGACAGAATTAAGGTAAGAACATTTTTTTTAAACTTATACGGCGGGTGCGGCTAATTTCCACCGTTATAAAATCTTCAAAACTTCCCTTACAAGCTTATAAGAATATTTTCAAAGAAAATGTTTTATTTTATATCGATCTTAAATTATTTCAAAATAAAAGGAGATATTTCTTTAAAAAGAATTTTGATTTCATCTATGTCAACATCCTTTGATGGATTTTAAGATTATTTGAAGTTGATTTATTATGATACAAAACTTCTATATTGTATTGAAGGTTTTGTGATATGTTTGACTGTGGATGTGCTATTTTTATACCATTCATAGTTTATGGTGAAAGTATTGACATTTCATATGCTAGTTTTAATATGAATGTTTATGTTATGTTTAAACCTTTTCATATGGGAATGCATTGGACTTAATATGTGATGGGTGGAGCCCGCTATAGCTCCTCGATGCATTGGTAGGTCTCATGAGACAAACTAGTGTCTTGGCACAAGGCCTTGACAAAATCTTATTTGTAGTCTTGGCAGGAGGCCTTGGCTATGTGGTTATGATAGTCTGACATTATGCATTCCAACATTATGAAAGTGGTTATTGATTTTTGCATGTGATTATTCGATTAGTAGAATATCCATGTGAATAATTAAATGGCATTATTTCATTTTATTTATGCCATACCATGTTGAAAGTTCATGTTTAAAAGGCTTTTGTTTTAGTTATACATTGCCTTAAATGTTTATTCTTATTGATGAAAGTTTCCGCTATATTGTTATCATTACTGGGCATTTGAGCTCACCCCTTTTCTATGTTTTATTTTTCCCAGGAAGTGAAGATGTAAGTTATGAATGACCTGCAGGGATATTATGAGGGGATTATAGTGTGTACTGTGGAAACATTATGTTGTTGTAGTAGTTTTTCATTTTATGATGTAATGTAAAACTTATGAATATATCTAGTGTTTCCAAGGCTACTAAACCAATCGGTCTTTCGAGATTTGATCTTTCTTGTGATCATGCCAATGTTACGAAGTAATGCACCGACTCTGGGTAGCTGGGGTCGGGGCGTTACAGTTTCATAGCCCACACTTAAAATATTTTCTTCATTAATCTGTAAATAGAATGATTAAGAAAATATAACCTTATATGTATTGCAGAAGAAAAATTATGCAGACTTTCCCTTTCTCCAATTTACGCACACACAGGCTAATTGAAAGATTGTTTTTTTCAATTGAAAAAGAATAATGAAGTATTTTATAGCCACAAATTGCTATTGTGTGCACAAACATACACATCTTGCAGAGAAAGTTGGTTTTATCTATGTAGGAAGTAATTGAAAGATTCATTATAAAACTAACATAAAATAAATTATATAATCGTATATGGAAGCAAGTTGACAGAAAAAACAAATTGATAGAAACAAAAATATATCACGGGACAGAGGAATTTGACATCTGTGGACAAAACTGTATTATTTGTTCATAGTCTACCAGAAAAATACAAATGGACTACAGACTAGAGATAAATCGAGAATTAAAATGCTTCAACAAACACATCTGAAATAGTATGGATCTAAAAATAAATAAAAACCCTACCTATTTAGGTAGGAGAAGATCAAAAATCAATATCCTAACTACAACTGGAAAAATCAAAACCCTAAACCTGATTGAAACCCATTGATGACACATGAATCTCAGCGATCGATCTTCCCACACTGGTGGTCAGTCCTTTCTTGGTCGAAACCGAAGTCGGATCTACTACTCGGACTCCACATCGACAGTGATGAACCCTGAACCTTGGCCTCAACGCCCCTAATGACCTCGACTCTATCCATGGTGCGACCTCCCAAGGACCACAGATCCTCCTGGAGGATGACTCTTGTCAAGACCTCAACACCCATGAACCTACAGTGCCTCCCCTTGGATTCATGAAAACCCTAGGTCAATGCCTTTTACGCGACTTCACGGACCACACCCACTTTCCACAATTTCTTCTTTTCTTATTATTAATATTATTATATCATTATTATTATTTATTTATTTAAATATTATAATATATGTACAATGTATTATAAGTTTAAATTTAATATTAAAATAGTTATACAATATAATTATAATTTTATTAAACAAAAATCATAATATTAATAATCTTATAAAAATTAATCTAATCAAAATTTATAATTTAAAACTAATATTTATAAATTCATATATATATATCATATTTTTTGAAAATCAAAATATATAAAACCCAAATAATTTTAATATAATTATTCATATTTCATATTAAATATTTATTTGAATAAATTAAAATTCAAATATTAATTATGAATATATTCATGAAAAAAGTTAGTATTTATCAAAATAATTATAATATTCAATTTATATCCATTTAAAATAGTTTAATAAATATCCTTTTATAACTATATTATCATTCAAATTTAAATATATATAACATTTTTAATCAAATTAATTAACATACTTAATTTTAGTTATTATTTCCAAATAAAATTATAATGAAAATATTATTAGTTTTTTTTTAACTATAAATTAATCCATTTAATATATTATTTATACAATAAAACTAAGTATGGAATTTCTGGTCTATTGTATTATTCCCCCCTCAAAAGAATTATGACTTTACAATTTGTTTTGTTGAACTAAAAACAGTTATGAATTTCCTTCTTCATAATTAATAAACACTAGGATCACTAAACTTATAGAATCGACAACATCTAATCTCAAAATTTTTCTAGATCATTCCTTTGATACCAATTACGACGACCTGAGCTCGTGCTTCTGGAATCAGTGCTTAAAAAAATTTGTGTATATTTTTTTATAAAACATAACTAAAAAATACACAGTGCTTTGCACAATAGAAGATATTTTACAAGCCTAGGTTCTGGATGATTAGAAAACACCTTACATCTATCAGAGTTGAAAAAAAATTAAACAGATTCCTACTATGCTTTAGGGTGCTAACTCTAAAAGTGAAGCTGTCTGAAATAGAACTTCTAATATACCTGTGGAAAATCATTTTAAAACAAAGGGTGAGCATTCAATTACCCAATAAGGGGTTTTTAAATCATTGAAATAATTTTTATAAAATATTTCTTTGAAAATTACTTTGATATATGCTTTCAAAAAAAATTGATAATACTATAAAAATACTTTCATAAATACCTTTTAAAATAATTTTTAAATTAATTACATATTGAAAATACTTCTATATTTTGAAAATACTTACATTAAAAAATTGCTTTAATCATATTCTAGTGTTTTTCTGAAAACCCTATGTAAGATTCTGAAAACAAAATACTATTCTGAGGCTACTTGAATCATTAAAGGTTGTCTTGGGCCTACCCACTTTGTGAAGGATGGGTTCACTCCCCAATGACCTTCCATATTTACAATGATCAAGCACCAGATTTTTTGAAAACATTTTAAGCATGCTTTTCTTACATATACTTTCACTGGAGTTTTTAATTTTAAAAACTTGTTACTATATTATAATATGAATTCACACTTATTTTTATTTATAAGTATCTACATACATAAATTCATGAACATTCATTGCATATCACCTGAAAGTTTGGTTAAAACCAAAACTCATACCATAAGCCTCTGCATAAACTGTACATGTATTCAATATTTCTTTCATCAAATAAATTTTCTATTCATATAAATAATTGATCATAATAAATAACTATATTTCACCCATATAATTATAAGTAAACATCTTTAGTAAAACATTTCAATTCTTGAAGAAATTCATGTGCTTGATAATCTTTGAAATAAACCTTAAAACTTAACTTGAAAACATGAGTTTATTACGAATTCAATGGATGTCGATGTCATGAATAAACACATGTCCATGATTATATATAGATGTGATGATATGAGTTTTAAAATAACATGATGACATGCTATGCGCATTCTTTTAAAAGAATGAAAATATAATTATGACAAGAATGATGACGTGATTTCATTTTATGAAATATATATTCACATTAATATAAATAATTATAAATAATTTATTTATGATTAGTTATATTCTTATATATGTCTAAAAAATTATTTACTTACACATATATGTACAACATGAATGATGTAACATTAAAGCTAAATGAATTCATTCTATAATTCAACCTTGATAAATACATCCTTATTTGACAATAATTAAAACAAAGTTTAAAGATAATAATTTCCATAAGTACATAAATAATTTTACTACACCATCATGTACCAAAGCAAGATTTGTTAAAATTAATACCTTAAAGTAAATTTCATCATATAAATGATAAAATAATAATTCTGAAACATTTTGATAAAAATGCATAAAATATATTAAAAATAAATAATTAAACAAACTAATCTATTGTAATATGATTTTCAAAGTAACCATTTTATTCATAAAAGTATTATTCCTTACACTAGATTGTAAAAACTTAATTTAGATAGTAATAAAATCAAACAAATAAAATAAACCCTTATAGTTTTATATCTCATACTTAAAATATTTATTACATCAATCTATAAATAGAAAGTTTAAGAAAATATTCCCTTACATGTATTGTATAAGAAAAATTCTATAGAATTCCCCTTTTTTCTATTTGTGCACACACAGGCTGACAAACATATTGGTTTTTTCCATTTCAAAGGCACAATGAAGTCTTTTATAGCCAAAAATTGCTACTATGTGCACATACATGCATAGATTATAGAGTAAGCTGGTTTCATTGATGTAGATAGTAATTTATAGATTCGTTATAAAACTAACATAAAATAAATTATATAATCTAATATGGAGGCAAGTTGATATAAATAAAAAATTGATAGAAACAAAAATATATCACAGGACAGAGGAATTGGAAATCTATGGACCAAATTGGATAATTTGTTCATAGTCTACCAGAAAAATACAAATAGACCATCGACTAAAGATAAATCGAAAATTAAAATGCTTCAACAAAGACATCTGAAATAGGCCTGATCTAGAAAGAAATAAAAACCCTAACTATTTAGGTTGGAGAAGATCAGAAATCAAGATCCTAATCGCAACTGGACAAATGGAAACTCTAACCTTGATTAAAACCTATCGACGACACATGGATCTCATCAATCGATCTTCCCAGACTGGCGGCCAATCCTTGATTGGTTGAAACTGAAGCCAGATCTACTTCTCTCAGAATCTACATCAACAATGACAAACCCTAAACTAAGGCCTTGATGCCCCTAATGACCATGACTCCATCCATGGTGTGACCTTATGAGGACCACATCTCCCCCTAGAGGATGTCTCTTATGAAGACCTCAACACCCATGAACCTACAGTGGCACATGAGCCTCATCCCAGTTGGTGAGTACTCCTTAAATGCATCCATGAGACCCGGGTTCGAAACCAGGTGGAGGTATATTTATGACTGTAGTAGGACTATAGCAGTATTGTATCATGCACTATAGAAATATTGTAGAAGTACTGTAGCAGGTACTGTAGCAGAATTTTGTAGTAGTATTGTAGCAGGAACTGTATCAGTACTATAGTAGGCATTATAGAAGTACTATAGTAGGCACTGTAGCAATAATGTGTGGTACTGTATTAGTTACTGTAGCGGCTATTGTTCAGTACTATAGCAGCCAGAACTATTCACCTTGGGCTATCGGTTTGGTCTTGGAGCCCTTAATGCCTTTGAGCCACCCAAGACTTCAAGTCAGTAAGGATTTTGGGCCACCTTTAATGCCTTTGGGCCACCTCAATGCCTTCGGGCCACATGATCAGTGCAGTTACCCAGATAGACTCTACAAAAAAGAAGCAGGCCTAGAGGAGGATTCAGAGCAGTGCACTCACCAGAGCAGAACCAAATGGATTCGGAAGAATGAGATGGTATGGATACGCCATCGGGACTATCCTATGCTTGCATATAAATTCTAGTCAGATGACCATGCAAATGTGGAGAGCTACCATCACGATGCAGATGTTGGGGAGGGGCAGTTCCTTGTTGTTATAGTCTGGTTGAATTTCCTAAGACCTTCGAGTCATGTAATCTCTTAAGCCTATGGTCCATGTAATCTCTAAGCCTACGGGCCTTGTAAGGGTTCCCCCTCATCCCTTGAAATGGGGGTTATCAAAAATCAATAAAAATGAAGGACTTTGGGCCATTTGGGTGGGTGAACCTACAGCGCCTCCCCATGGATTCCCGAAAACCCTAGGTCGATGCCTTTTTCTTGAATTCACAGACCACACCCCCTTTCCAGGACTTATTATTATTATTATTATTATTATTATATCATTATTATTATTATTATATCCCTATTATTATTTATTTATTTAAATATTATAATATACGTATAATATATTATAAGTTTAACTTTAATATTAAAATAATTATGCTATATAATTATAATTTTATTAAACAAAAAACATAATATTAATAATCTTATAAAAATTAATCTAATTAGAATTTATATTTTAAAACTAATATTTATAACTTCATATATATATATATATTAGTTTTCAAAAATCAAAATCTATAAAACCCAAATAATTTTAATATAATTATTCATATGTCATATTAAATATTTATTTACATAAATTAAAATGTGAATTTTAATAGTGAATATATTCATGACATAATTTAGTATTTATTGAAATAATTATAATAGTCAATTTATATCCATTTAAAATATTTTAATAAATATTTTTTTTATAAAAATATTGTCATTAAAATTCAAATAGATATAACAGTTTTAATAAAATTAATTAACATACTTAATTTCATTTATTATTTTCAAAGAAGATTATAATTAAAATATTATTAGTTTTTTTACTATAAATTAATCCATTTAATATAATATTTATACAATAAAACTAAGTATGAAATTTCTGGGCTATTATATTCCTAGAACCCCCACATGAATTTTAGTGACTTAACATAAGATATACATCTTCCCTAATATAAAAATGTGGCTTGGTAGTTACAGGTATGATGTGAAACCAGTTACACAAGGAAGAAGATGATAGAAAATATATTGTTCAACCCTGAAATTTCAGTCAATTTAAAGAGTGAATAGTAAATTTTTTGGGTGTCCTACATTGGAAATTGACTAAATATGTCACTTACTTATATATAAGTGTGCTCCCTTATCTAGTCAATAAATTCCATCTAGAGTTGGTGTTCTCTAGTGGCCCTTTATTTCAACCTATATAGAGGAGGCTTAGCATCCTTTGTCCATACTTAATATACTTACATTGACTCATACAAGAGCTTTACCACTTCTCTCTTAAACTATTCATTGTTTTCTCACCTTTGAGTTAGATCGAGTTTCCATATGGGATGCCCTGGCTTCTTGGGTAATTTGGCATATAACTGGTATATTTTTTGCAAACTCCTATTAAATTATTTTACAAAATTAATAGTAAGTCCAAATATTAACATACCAATGCTAAACCTTTATTATAATCTTCTTTTATTATTTTCTTTTTAATCTTCATATAAAAAAATAGATGGAACTCCATTTCCTTTTCACATATATAAGATAATACTCAATAAAACTTCTCCATGTAATTTCAAATCAACTCTCAAAACACTTTTTTCTTTAATATAAATAAATATTTTTAATCTCCAAGGAAAATCTATCCTTATTTTTTCATATATAAATAATGACAAGAAAATTCATTCAATAGTCATCCAAGATATATTATACAATTTCTATTCCTTTGGGAACTTTTCTTCAACATGCTTGGTATTCCACTTTCAAATTTCAAGATTTTATTCTTCACTTCATTTATTATTTAACATATTAACATAAAGCTTCATGAATACTTCAATATCATTGAAAAATATACAACACATGCAAATTGTGAAGAATAATATCCCCCTTTGTATTTATTTTTAATACCATTAAAATCATATGTCAATATGTGAACTCAAATCCATTCAAAATTATCTTCAATTTTCTACACCTTTTACTTCTCTCCCATTTTCTTATATTCCTATAGTTTTTCATTTCTCTCCCAATAATTTATAATAAATTCAAAATTCATAGATATATGATAGTATCATTTTAATCTTGAGCAATGTAAGAACAACCATTCCACTCTAAGTCTATATGAACCATGATCATTGTAAAAAATAAGAGGGTTTAATTTAGACCAAAAAGCTATCCATTATAAATAGAATATGATAAAATATGAAATGAAAAAATTATTACCTTTCTCATAAGTGATCTAACAATTTTAGGTTGAGAAAATTGATGATACCAAGTGTGATACAAATTTCTCATGAAATATATCGACCAAAATTTTCTTCACTAACTTCAAAAAATGTTTCAAAAAATTTCATGAAAACATTAGTAGGTTTTAATCTTAAAAAATATAGATTTGAATATTCTTTAACATTTTCATTTATTTCATTAATTAAAATAAAGTTATCTCCCTTAATGTTAGTATTTTATTTTAGTAACCAAGGATTATAGAATAAGAAACCATACCTTTTCCAATAAAACATCTTCAAGCACATTCCAAAATAATCACATTTTTATGTAATAACATTTGTGGAAGCATTTTAATTCTTTACTTGTATCCCCCTTATAGAGACACTCCATTTAATCTTTTTCAAGTTGGATCTCTTCTTTAAATAGATTATAATATTATCTAAGTATAGAATGCATCAAAAATGGATCTACTGCATGTAGTTTTCCTGATTTTAAAACATCCAAATCGTCATCAATAGTGATCTAATTAAGTGTATGCTCTTTAGAATACCAACCATGTCATGACCCAAACCTAAGGGGCCTGGGTTGAAACTCCCCAAGCCTGCATCCAATAGGTCAGGGGCTAGTGACTAGCATAGAGTATGAATTTCACACAAATGGGAGGCCTTTACCTAAATTACCTATACACACACACCCATAAACACCTTGTTGTAACAGTGCATAGATATAAACAAAAGTTAGAAACTAAAATTCATACATACTAGTATCCCAAAACAGAGTACAAAAGAAGTACTAAAAGTGTAAAAAAGGAAAAACACATGCCCATAAAAGGAAAACTGTAAAATCATCCAACCTTCTCAGATAAAGTGTATCACATTCAAATGAAACTACTGGAAATATCCTCATCCAAGCTCCAATAAACACATTGGTCAGTCTAGGTCACTAAGATCTACCCACCTTGGGTCCTCCTAGGAATCTGTTGAAAGGCATGTGGTCTAAACACGACACAACATGTTTGTGAAAATCTTGTGTAAGGGTGAGTATAAAATAATCAATAGGCTCCCCAAAACCCCCAAAAGAAGAGGGAAAAACTGAAATGAAACAATTCGCTTAACCTACCATATGGAACCCAATCAAGAGAGAAACTCCATATCAAACCATCATCAGGTATACATGATGATTCAGCTCATTTTATAAGGGGTGTCAACCTAGAAATGTGATGACACTATAAGGATTCCTAGAAATCACCCAGATATACTCATCTCAGCCTCCAAGTCTCATGAGGTTTTGACCTCACAGCCAGCAATAGGTTCCTACTCGAGGCTCTAAAGGTAACACAAAACCAAGAGAACACACTCCATGATCTCATCCATCCCGGATGGAACCTGTCTGATAGATATACTCCATTGGGAACAACTCTACCATTCCTAATGGTATATATGAGAGAACATGATTCATCAAGAACAATATACTAGTTCCATCTCTACTGCCCAGCACCATAGGTCCTGCCAATGCTAACTTGTTCCCTACGCAAGGCTAAAGAAATCCAAGTGGAGAGGATCTCCCCTCACCACTGCACATAGTTTAGGGAGCACTGCTCCTGACTATGTACCGTGTTCATCCTCTATAACAAGAGAGAACTGAGGTACCTGCACCTCTCCACTACCCTATAGTTGAGGGAGTAATAGCTTCTAACTAGACCATGGAACTTCTGTCACTCTGGAATGGAGTGTCTTTCACCTTAGTCCATTGAGGGAACACTAAATCCTAACTAGGTATTTCTCATATGTAGTGGAGGGGACCACTCTTTATAATTGTACTCAATAGCTAATGGATCTCCAAATCCAATGGAGGACCCACTCCCCATTACTACTCATAGATGAGGGATTACTAGTCCATAGGTGAGGACCCAAACCCTAGTATGATAGGGGATTACCAATCAAAATATAGAATACATGCACCCATGACATGGGGGGTAACACTCTGTTTCTAGA
The DNA here is from genome assembly GCA_963277665.1 of Viscum album. NCBI lineage: Eukaryota > Viridiplantae > Streptophyta > Magnoliopsida > Santalales > Viscaceae > Viscum > Viscum album. Next base: position 529,413,381 of record OY728159.1, on the reverse strand, counting down.
GAACATACACCTTGGTATGATAGGGGAGTACCAGTATACCAGCTCAATTACTATGGGGAACCCACACCCTTACTTGATAGGTTAGTACTAACCCCAGGCTAGAGGAATCCATCCCTAATATAATAGGGGAGTACCAACTCTACTGGAAGAATAAGTATAAAGGACCTTCACCCTGGAATGATATAGGATTTCGGTCTCTAAGTATAGAGGACCCTCACCCTAACAAGATAGGGGAGTACACATTCTATCTATAAATCACACATATAGAGGACTTGCACCCTAGTTTGATAGAGGAGTTTTGACTCCACGGATAGGGGACTTGCACCATGGACCAACAGGGGAGTACCTACTCTATATATCCAAAGTATAGAGGGTCTTCACCCTATCATGGAAGTGGATTTCTATATCCAACTATACAAATGATATGGGGAACTTACACCCTAATCCATCAAGGGAGTACCAACCCTGGAAAAACTACTCAAAGGTATAGAAACCATTCCCATGATATGGGGAGCCCCATATCTACCAAAGTAGATAGGTAATGGAAACTCACTCCCTTATTCCATAGGGGAGTACCAGTCCCAGCATCTCTCTTTACGAACCACACTGGTCTATAGCATTAGTCAAGCGCTGCTAAAAGGAGCATCATGCTTATCATACCTCGCACACAACACTATCATGGGTAGGGGACCCTCACCCTGATACAACAAAGGAGCACCCCTTTACTAGCCTAAAGAGTTCAGGGGTCCCACATCCTAAAGAGAAAAGGAAGGGTACCGACCCTGATGTCGACCCAATTATTCACCCCAATCACTACCCCGAGGTTAAGCATCGCTACCCAAAATTCTTGCTTAAAATATGCCACTTATTATCTTTTGGTCCAAAATGGAGTCCACCATCATGTTCTCTGCAAAAAATAAATTACTCAAGATAGGCTACTCATAAGCTTGAATCTGAGTCCCAGTGAAGAAGATATGTAATGTGGAAGATCTCAAGGAGTAAATAGAATGCATTGGGATCCACATGGTGTGTGAGCCTACCCGGTCACTTGGTCGTGTATCCTTTCTACACTATTTTCCAACCCATTAGGGGTACATGGCATGTATAGATTGTACATAGTGTTTTCCGCTTCACCCAACCCCTGGTCATGTATCCTCTTTCACATGGTAGGTCAATTATGTCCCTCACGGGCCATGTATCTCATAATACTTGGCGTTTTCAAGATAAATGACCACTTGGTCTTGTGGTTTATTATGCTCGTTTCTAGAACCCCATGTTTGTGTACTTTGGTTGTGCACTTTTACATGGCCATGTACTACTACACAGCTAACCCAAACCATGTCCCATGGCCACATGGTTTGGGTCATTACATGGTGTTTAACCACAATACATTGCATGTAGTCCTCAAAAGTTATCTTTCCTAAATAGGAAGGGCTATAGATCATGTCTCACTAGACTAAATTCCATGTAGATGGTAATTCCATAAGGTAATTACCTCCAAAAATTCATGATTCACCATGGTTTACCCCAAATCCTGTAGATCAACCTAGTTGAAATTTTTAGAAATTGTAGTTGTGCTCTAGAACCTTGAAACAATGCATAATAAATGGTATCAAAACCAAAACTCAAAACTGCCTACCTTTAGTGCAAAATGTCGAAGCTTCGGGTGTAGAACAATGATCAGATCATGTTTCTCCTTGATATGATGATGATAGTCTCCAAAAATTAAGATTGCAAGCACCTCGTTGTGTTGATTCATTTTAATTTTCATCATCACAAAAGGGGGATAGGATAGGAGGAATGATCATCTTGGTTTTTTTGTGAAAAATGATCCTCTTGGTTTTTTTGTGAAAAATGTGGGTGGAGAATTAGGTTAAAATAATTTTAATTAATTAAAATCATTTAACCCACTCTTTAACACCCTGTCACCAACTCTCCCCTGATCAAAAACCCAGAACTAATAAAGTTTATGTCACACCTAGGGTAAATTCGATGTTATGAACTCAACCTTGACCTCATTTTTCCAATATAAGACTTCACTTTGGATTTATTCATGTTTTCAAGAGAAACTGAATGTGCATGACAAAATATATTTAATATTTTTAAAATCACCACTCCAAGGCTCTCCAGACCCCCAGATTCCCACACCAACTCACTGCCCGGATTCATAAATATTCTTACAAATATTACAATGTATTATAGGTAAACAATGAGTCACTTCATTCTCCACATTTTTGATTATTTTCATCCCTGAAAAGAAAAAGCCTCAGCACAAGGGAAGAAATTGAGCTCTCCACCAGAACTCTCATGCCAGCGAGCTCACAAGGGGTTCTTGTACTACTTACAAGAATGCACTTAGTCGAACCAAAAAGGCCAAAACACACTCACGATCAGATATAACCAGGTCAAAATTTTGCAACAAGTGGCACAATTCTCCTCATCTACAATAGGTGTAAATCACCAAGCACCATGGTCAATATGTACTCATAGGGTCTAGCGGTACACCACCTCGCTAACCTGACACATATATCGATGAATGTTAGCAGTTCACATCCACCCCTGGATGAACTGCACCACAAAATCCTCAAGTTTCTTTAATTCAAGTTTGAAGAAGATCACATAAGGGTACCAATGAATAATTCAAGGATTTCCAAGTGTAAACACTAGGTCTTACTAGACCCTTCATCTGTGAACCTCAACCTGTAACACAACTCGCCAAAATAGAAGCACCACTACACCCCCTGGTGGAATTCTAGATGAGTATGGATGGTAGGAAACCAATACACACTATGAAAATATATTAGGTTCTAACTTATCTACTATGGAATGGTTCTAAGCATGGATATCCCTCCACTAGGGCTACCATGAAAAAAGAGGACGAGCAGAGTAACTCCACTGGTAAGGCCAGGACCTACTTTGAAACTCCACCACACAACAGTGTCATGAACACACAATTATAAGGAAATCATCCACCACACTTTTACATTGTCCTCCTTGGGCAGTGCTGACTCGCCCGCACAGTTTTGATCACGTCACAAAAATGCGTCTCTATGGGGAAAGCATCCCTATTTCTCATGAGTCCAAAGCTATGCCAAATCGCGCCACGTCCTCCTCAATATCCTTGCATAAAAATATGATTCCAAGTGAAATAGGGTAATAATGAACCAAAAAGGTCTTCCCAAATTCTCACATTAGGTCTTACGAATCCCTATCTCTACAAACCACCAACACAGGGTTCTACCGGCTCCTCGCATCACCATGGTTTAAACCTCAAACAAGAAGTGTAAATAAAATAGTACCTCACATATTTTATGCCAATTTCTAATATACAAATTATAAAGAACACAAAGTGTACCTATATTAATCCTTAGAACTTCTGGGTAAAAGGCCTCTATGAACTACATTTATCTTTGCCTACATCCTCCAGCTCCCTGACCCTTGTGTGGACCACTTGGGGGTGGTGGTGGCAACACCTCAAACTGCCTACCACTAACTATTTCTCTCACATCTCCTCCGCCACATCCACCATCTTATAGAAATTCCTACTCCAAATGCTTCCTCTACTAAGATGGACCATCGACCAGTTCCCTCTCAGCAACATGGTGGGTCGAACAATCTCTAGAAAGATGTCCCCAGCCGTCACAAGCATCACATTTCCTTTTCTACGGATAACCTAATCATTATAACTTATCCTTCACTACAAGACCATGTTCCTGATTTTTATAATGGGTATGCCTCCTTTTCTATGACATAGTCATCTTTCATCTGCTAACTTCTGCAGACACCTCAGCCTCATGGCCACCACTACATACCACATCCATCTGTCCCTCCACTAGGAAGCTCTCTACTATTGTAGATTGATCAAGTACCCCCCCTATAATATGGGAGACACAAGGAGAAAAAACCTACTCAGACATCTCTAAAGAGTCCCTTCTCAAAGGTCTGAGCTCTGAAGAATAGGTGTCACACCATATCTAGGGAGTAATGTGACAGGACTGTGAACCTCACTGAGTACTCTATCACAGTCATGCTACCCTACCGAAGTTGCAGAAGCTCTTGGATATACACTAACCTCAACATGGATAGGTAAAACTCTTACCTGAAGAGTCACTTAAACTCCACCCAAGTGAGCATCACCTTTTCATGGTACTTCATCACTAAACTCCACCATTTCGTAGTTGACCCCTACAGAAGGCTTTCTGATAGGACCTCTACCTAATTGAGAGGTGTCCTCACTAGGTGGAAAACTCATGTGACTACCTAAATCCAATCACTAGCTAATTGGGGGTATAGACCACCCTGGTATATCATAAGTCATTACCTATAGAACTCATGCAGCACACTCCTCCTTCACACGTCCTAGGCCTGAACTATCGGCACAACCAGCTACTCAATGGGTGGTGGCTCAACTGGTGTACCACCCAGAGGTACCACCTTAGAACCAATGCCCTTCAATGAAGCCTCTTCATGGGGTGGATCATCACCATAGTCCTACCATGTAACATTATATGGTTGTTGTTGTGGTGGTATCCTGAAATAGAATTCAAGATGATCCATGGTCAAAGAGTATATCTGGAGAGCTTATTCAAGAAGGACAAGGAAAAAACAAAACCCAACCCCATATGATGAATATACCATTATTTTCCTGTGACCAGTGTCCTAAAGTACTAAGTTGAAAAGTAGGTTTTCAAATCCTTATTGAATGGATACATCATCCACCATATCAATACTAGAACCTATGGCCTGAGATCTAAACTCGAATCACCCTAACATTGTCTCTATTCAACCCAAACCAATCTCATGACATTATGGTCCCAAAATGGAATCCTCTCTGATATCACTCTATCATGACCCAACCTGACGGGGCCCAGACCATAACTCCCCAATCCCACATCCAATAGGCTAAGGGATGGTAACTAGCATCAAGTAGGCATATCACACATATGGGAGGAATTTTCCTAGAGTAATTGTATGCACTCACCCACAAACACCTCAATTCAACAATGCAGTGATATAAAATAAAGTTGGAAACTAAAATTCATGCATACAACTATCCCAAACCAGAGTACAATAGAAGTACTGAAAGTGTAAAAAGGGAAAAACACATACCCAAAAAAGTAAAACTATAAAATCTTACAACCTTATTAGAAGTATTGGATCATTTTCAAATGAAACTATTGGAAATCTCCTCATATTTTCTCCAGTAAACACCTTGGTTGGTTTAGCTCACTAAGCTCCACCTACCTCGAGTCCTCTAGGGACTCTGTCTAAAGGCACATGGTATGCACAAGACACAACATCGGTGTTCAAAACCCATATTTGTGTGAGTATAAAAATACTCAGTAGCCACCCCAAAAACCCCACAAGAAAAGGGAGAAATTGAAAGGAAACAGTCCTCTCGGCCTAACTAGAGGGTACCCAATCGAGAGAGAAACTCTATCTTGAACCATACTTGGATATACATGAAAATTCATCTTAGTCCAAAAGGGATTTCAACCCAGACATGTGACAACACCTCAAGGACTCCTAGAACTCACCCAGATATACTCATCTCAGACTCTAAGTCTCAAGAGGTTTCAACCTCATAGCCAGCAATAGGTTTCTACTCGAGGGTCTAAAGGTAATAGAAAACTAGGATACTACACTCCATGATGTCAGTTATCCCAAATGGAACCCATCTGAGAGATACACTCTATAGAGAAAAACCCTACTATTCCTAATGGTATGTATGATAAAACTTGATCCAATGGGAACATCATACTAGGTATAAATCTAGTGCCCCACACCAGTGCTCCCGCCATCACTAACCCATGCCCTGCGCAAGGCTAAAGAAACCCAAGTGGAGAGGATCACCCTTCACCACTACACAAAGTCGAGGGAACATTTATTCATAATTTACACCGCATGTATCCTCTCTAATGAGAGATAATGGAGGGAACCACACCTTGAAACTACCCTATAGTCGAGGGAGTACTAGCTCCTAACTAACCTGTGAAACCTCTGTTGCTCCTGAATGGAGTGGCATGCACCTCAGTCTATCAAGGGAGAACTAACTACCAACAAGTTATCACTCGTATCTAGTGGAGGGGCCCACTACTCAAAACTATACTCAATATAAAAGGGAGATCTAACTCCAATGGAGGACCTGCTCCCCACTAATACTTAGAGATGGGGGAGTACTACTCCATAAGTGAGGACTTACACCCTGGTACAACAGGGGAGTACCACTCAAAATATAGAGTACTTATACCCATGATATGGGGAGTACCACTCTATGGATAGGGGACATGTACCCTAGTAAGATAGGGGAGTACCAATCTACCAGCTTGATTACTATGGGGGACATGTACCCTGACATGAAAGGGGATCACTGCCCCCAAGCTAGAGGAATTAATCCCTTATACAATAGGGGTAACAACTCTATCAAAATAACATGTACGGAGGACCCTAACCCTTGAATGACAAGGGAGTTCTAAATCCAAGGATAGAGGACCCTCACCCTAACATGATAGGGGAGTACCCACTCTATCAATACATCACATAAATGGAGGAATCATTCCCTAGTACGATAGGGGAGTACCGACTCCATAGATAGAGGACCCATAACCTTGTCCAATAGGGGAGTACCTACTCTATTTGGACAATGAGTATAGAGGACCTGAACCCTGGAACGGTAGGGGAGAATTATCTCTAACTATATGAATGATATGGGGAACCCATTCCCTAATCCTTTAGGCGAGTACCAACCCCAGAATAACTACTCAAAAGTATATAACCTATTCCCACTATGTATGGTGTCCTGTATCTACCAAATAATATAGGTAAGGGAAACCTACACCCTAATTCCATAGGGGAGTACCATTCCCAGTGTCTCTCTTTATAAACCATAACAATATATAGCATCATTTAAGATCCATTGAAAGAAACTTCACACTTATCATACCTCACATCACAACATTTCCACAGGTAAGAAACCCATTCCTTGATACAATAGTGGATCATTGCACTACTGACCTAAAGTATCTAGGGGACCCACATCCCAAAGAGGAAAGGAAGGTTACTGACCCTGACTTTGACCCAGTGATTCACCCCAATCACTGCCAAGGTTAAGAAATAATACACAATATTATTTCTTTCCACATGCCACATTGTATCTCATACACCAAAATGGATTCCACCATCATGTTCTGAGTGGAAAACTACTCAAGATAGGTTTCTCACAAGCCTGAATATGAGTCCCAGTAAAGGGGATATGCAAGACAGAAGATCTCAAAAAGATCTCAAGGAGTACACAACATGTATTGGGGTCTACACGGCATTTTATCCCGCTCTAGAACTTGTCTATGTATCATGTCTACATGGTTTTCTAACCCATGTTGGGGTACATGGAATGTACAGACTGTACATGTCATGTTCCACTTCATCCAGCCCCTGGTCGTGTATCCTCTTCCACATGGTTCACTGAGTGTGTCCCTCACACGCCATGTATCTCATACTACATGGCATGTACATGCTAAATTACCACTTGAATATGTGGTTTTATTGTTCCCATGTATGGCACCCCGTTCCCATGTACTTTTACATAGCCTTGTATTGTTACACGGCTAACCCAAACCATGTCCCATGGCTACGCGGTTTGGGTCACCACATGGTGTGTAACCTCAGTACACACCATGTAGTCCCCAAAATCCATCTTCCCCAAAACAAGGGCTACATAGTGTGTCTCAATAAACAAAATTATGTGTAGATGGTAATTATATATGGTAATTACCTCTTAAAAAACTCGATTGTCCTCAATTTACCCTGAAACCTATAGATCAACCTAGGTTGTATTTCTAGAAATTGTAATTGGACCTACAACCTTAAAACAATACATAATTAAGGGGGTCAAGACCAAAAATCAAAATCTCCTACATTGAGGGAGAATCGCCGAAGATTTCGGTGTATAAAAACACTTGGATCATGATGCTCTTTGATGTTATGATGATTGGTAACAAAAACTGAGATCAGCACCACCTCGTTGAATTGATTTGTCCCTATTTTCATCATTACCAAAGGGGGATAAGAGAGGAGAAAGGATCTTCTTAGTTCATTGTATGTAAAATGTTAGGTTACAGGAGGAATTAGTATAAAATTATTTAAATTAATTAAAATCATTCAAATATCTCTTTAACACCCTTTTACCAACTCTCCCCCAATTGAAAAACTAGTGCTCGCAAAGTTTATGTCACACCTAGGGTAAATAAAACATTATAAAATCAACCACAACCTCTAATTTCTGATCTGAGGCTCCTCTCGAGAGTTATTCATGTTTTCAAGAGAAATTTCATGCATGTGAAAAAAAATATATTTGATATTTTTAAAATCACTATTCTGAGGCTCTCTGGGCCCTGAATTCCCACACCGACTCAGCACCTGGTTTTGTAAATTTTCTTAGAATATTTTAAAGTCTTACAGGTAAAACTCAAGTCACTATAAACCATGAGATTATACCAATATGGGATCCTCCTTATATTGATTTTAAGTATTAATATAACTTTCTATAACTTCATTAAAGATGATTCTCTTAATCAGGTTTTATAATTCCAATTGAGAGATCAATCAAATATGCTAGATTATTTATTTTTACTTTCCAATATTAAAAAAATACACTCCTCAGTTTCTCCCCCTAAAAACATTCTTTTCCTTCAATTCACAACATTGTATGTACAAATATAACACATAGTGGCATTGGAATAATGTGGAGCTCCTTTCTTCTCACCATAAATATAATGGTTTAAATTCAAAAATGTTTTGGAAAACATGATACTCTTCTCAATTTCAACTCCATTGTGTGGGTTACTTATCTATTCATTAGACCTTTGACCAAAGGCATTGTTAAATAAAACCTTCATCCTTTTTAGAAATTATTCTTATATTGGAAACAAAGTTAAACAATATTCAACATTGTTTCTAAGTTTCTTGAACCTCCCATGAATCTTTTATTTAACACAAGGGTTGATATTTGTTAACAACCTCTTATGAAATTTGGGATATTCATGTAGAATCACTTCCTCTCCTTTAGTACGATCATTCGACTATGAATTCTATAATTTCTTTACTCTTTCCAAATCTACTAGCCTGATTATTAAATAATATTTGGAAATATTCATGGCTTCTTTAGAGTTTCCCCATTGATTATTGAGAGTTAATTTCTTATTATCATCTCTTTTAGATAAAGTAATACTCTTGAATTTCTTGGTTTTATTACCCAAGTATCTCTTACCTCTATTTTTTAACACCTTATTGGGTGTATTCTGATTTGAAGCTTCCTTCTATTTCTTTCATAAGGGTGATCTATATTTCTCATTCAAATTTTATTTACTTCTTTTCTTATTTAACTTTGATACATGCAGAGATAGGAAATCACCATTTTTATGACCACAACCATTGCAAACATCATAGATTCCTTCAAGTTCTTAAAATTTGTTTGTGGTGGATAAATTTTTCTTAATTTTTAAATTATGTTTCTTCTCTAGATTCATCCCATTGAAATGGGGTTCATTTTTGATATTGAGATGAATGAATTGTACTAAAAATACAATGCATAAAACTCATATTTTAAGTAATACCAATAGTTTCCTAAAAACCTTAATCTTCTTTTATCTATTGTGTGATATCTAGAATCACAATCACTATGAGCATGTTTTTTTAGATCTTCTCCATCATTGGATGGAATTTTTTTAAGGAACCAATTCCGCCACTTATTCTTCCATAAACCACTGATGTAATGACATAATTATCTTTATTTTTTATCATTCATATTTTTATATATTTTTCATTTAATCCTACATTATTTTGGTAAACATATTTTTTTAAAACTTTATATTTAAATTTGGATAATACCTTATTCTTTTAATATGCTTTATAATGATCATCAGATGATGTAATCATCTTATTTTTACATAAAATAATTATTTTAAAATAAAAATACTATTTAGAATATTTTTTGATAGAATATACTCTATTATTAAATTGTAAATACTTAATATGATCCATTTCAAGTTTTTCTAGTTTTAATTCCAATTCTAGACACTTCATATTAAGGTAATTATTCTAATTTTTGTTGAATTTCATTCTATCTTTATAGTATTCCCTCGTCCTACCAACCTTTTCATCCTGATTTTTTACCTTTTCTTGAATAAATATTTCAATATGCTTTATTCTACTGGATTTAACATCTAATTTTTCATTCTTATCATCAATGGTGTTTTTAAAAAATTTCTTCATATGCATGAAAATTTTCTTTACGAGTCTTCTTGATCGCATCCTTATCTTAAACTTATTTTATCCATTCACGTTCAAAATTATAGCATCTATATTTAAAATCCAAGTTTACTACTTCAATGTAATTATAAGATATCTATTTTTTCAATGAGGTATGAACCCTTTTATTTCTATTTTAAACCCTTATAAAGTTCTCTATTTGTCTTAAACCCTAAAGTTGGGTCATGGGTTGACTGGGTTTTTTTGGAAAGGAATAGATAGGAGGTATGTAGGTTTTCTAAAATCTAATTACATGATGATTATTTTTTTACATGATGTGTATTCAATACACAATGTGTAATGGACTGGGTAGGTCAATTCATGATGCATAAAGGGTTTTTTCTAGGGGTAAGACCCCAAGCTATACATGATGTGTAAATAATTTACTCATAGTGTAAATGCCAGGGGTCAGTTTTTTAAATAATAGGTGGGGCCTCTATTTTTGATAGAAGTCCTGACCTACCTCCTTTCATTCTCACAATTGAGAACTAAGGAAGCCTAACCTAGGATTTGTGGGATATTAGCGATCTGGGCTTTGTTTCTTCCATTATCAGTCTCATTGGATCCCCACTAGTGAGTTTCTTATTCATCTTTCACCTTCATAATTTGTCTTATCCTCAATGGAGTTATTTTTTATATCCTCTTATGCCATATTTTCATGTCATTTGTCTATTATTCCATTTTATCCTGATCTATACTAAATCATAGGTTGATATAAGATGAGTGTTCTACCACAGGCATACAATATGTGGTTTATACCTTTCCCTCAAGGTTTGGTGTTTTATATTCTTTGTTTTCATTATGCCACATGATTTTATTTTGAGTGTTTCCCCTAAAATTAAATTAATGTCTTGGTTAGTTCATTTGGGGCCTGTTTAGGCTTCCCACTAGTACCTTTATTGGTTAGAATTCATTCACCTTATCCTGAGCTACCCATGGGGTGTGTTCTTCCCTTTTTATATTGTTTTGGCCAACTGTGAGGTGTGTGGTTTTATATTCCCTACGTTATACCACCCCATTGGGTGAGTGTTATCTCACCACTTGTTTTAGGAGCCTTTTTGAATTGAGTAAGAATTTAATGAATGATTAGGAGATGGTTTATGCCTCCTTTGAAATGTAATTAGTTTATTTTTAAATGGTTTAATTGTTTAAATGGAAAATATAGAAATGGGTTAGATGGACTCATGAATTGTGAATGATTATAAAAATGGGTTATTAAGTGAGATGTAAATTGATGAATGACTTGAAAGTGGTAGTGGACTTCATGAACATTTATAATCCTTAGATCATGATTCCATTGGATTTCGTGGACATTTCTACTCCTTGGATCCTGATTATGGTAGTGGATGTCATGGAAATTTCTACTCCTCATATCTTGATTCCATAGGATGCCATGGACATTTCTACTCCATGGATCCATATTGATTATGGTATAGGATTTATCATACATTTCTACTCCTAGGATCCTAATTACATAGGATGCCAAGGTCCTTTGTACTCCTTAGATCCAAATTTCTTAGAAAATCTTAGAAGATATCCTTGGATTCCACCCAAGCCTTTACTGAGTTTCCATTGAGATTATTCATGGACTCAACAAGGATGCCTTGGTCATTTATACCTTGAATTTAGCCCTTTCAAGAATGAAACTTTATTACATGGTGTGGCCATTTTGGATATTTTTCTATGATTTATATATAGTCGTGGTAGTGTGTATTTGACAATAGTTATTAGACTAAACAATATCACAAATACTTTATCATTCTTTATAATGAGACATGTTTGGTTGGGCAGGGATCACATCTGCTTTTGACTATTTACTTTTATTACTATTATACATGTGATATATTACACACTGCTTCTGTTTATATTTCATAGACTGGACATGTTATAGACACCATTGGTGGTGGACTACTGAGTGTTATCTCACACCCTTTTCAGACCGTTATTGGGTACCTAGATAGAATTCATAGATGCAGGTAGGGACTAGGTAAAGATCCCACTTTATGATGATTGATTTGGTCATCTATTAAGAGTAGGGGAGAACAGGATCGAGCTATGCCCGTGATTCTAGCTAGAGATAGTTCTTTTTTGGTATTTTTGTATTTGATACATGTATTGTACTAAATTCTTATTTCCAATTATTTACTACCATTCTTTATAGTTATATGACATGATCATCATATTGTTTATGACAATTATTTTGGATTTATTATTATTATTGCAGAATTATAGATGTTTATATTCTATCTATGATTCATATTATGCTTCTTCTTATTTATACATATATTGCACCACTGAATTACTCTGGCATGAGGGTGGTCTCCCCACTATACCACCTTAGACCCTCACAGCTAGTTAGAATCCTCTAGCATATGGGGAGGTGTTCTTAAGGCCATGTGACCCACTGGATTGAGGAACCATTCAATGGATTATAATTCGGTATGTTAAAAAGTGGTATCATAGTGGATTTTATTTTCTATATTTTCTATTTTGAGAGAATATGTAGGAGATTAGTAAGTGTTGTAATTTGGTAATGAGTTGTGTCTAGGAGTAGCAAACCCACATACGAGAAAAGCCCAAATTTTCCGAGAACGGGACATGTTTTTCTAGATTTTTCCTATTACAGTTGATTTGATTTCAATGTTGGGTGATGCACTTGATTGTTGATATTACTTATGATTATAGATATTTTCATTTCCTGATGAGATGAGGGTATGCATTTACATGAATCACTTTAGGAACATTACATTATTCACATGTCATGTGTATGCCATTCTATATAAGATGAATTACTTGATTGCATGACATTATTATGTGTTCATTGAGTTATATACTTGTTTTTTGATATATTATTTGTATAGGGAAGTGAGAAACATAATTGGAACTCATAGTTCCTAATGTAAGATAAATTGTGTTTTCCTGCATAACCTACAGAAGACACCCTAAGCAATCAATTAAGGAGAATTGAGTCATGGACCATTAGTTGCATGGACTAGAACGTGTTATGGATGGGATTAAATGGATTACATATTTTTGGTTTATAAGGTGTAAGGTCTCTTATATATCGGAAGTGGAAAACCATTTGGTTCAACCATTTAAATATAATAATAATATGAATATGAATTTAAATGAAATTGAAATTAAAATATAGAATTTGAACCAGACCAAAATTTAGAGTAAGTAGTAGGCAGAGTCTCTAGTTATTTGTATGACTACTCTATTTTACTGATCCATAATTTTGAAGTAGGCATAGGGATGTGGATTGTTTTTAGTAAGGATTCAACCTATACTATACTTTTATTTATGACTTGTTCACTACTCGATTATTTCTGAGGCATGTGCTTGGAATTGTAGAGACATGACACCACGATGGCCTCTAGTCATACGTCAAGAGGGTAGTGATGACCATGCTTCATAGGTGGTGGGCCCTAGAAAACTAGTAGAACCTCCAAAAGTTCCACTTGTGGAACCACCCATTATTCTTGATATGGGTGATAATTACCAGTTCTGAGAGAGTTTCATGCACATTATAAAGACCATATAGGGAGCCCAATAGTCAACCTCATCTATGGAAGAGCTGACACGTGTGTTCTAGCAGTAGCATCCACCCATAGTTTTAGGGGATGGTGTTCTATAGTCTATTGAGTTGTGGATAGAGAATATCTTTTCTATCTTTGAGCATCTTGATAGACCTACTGAGAAGAGAGTGAAGCTTTCGATGTATATGCTTTGGGGAGCATCTAGGCACTGATGGGATGTTTTGAACTAGGCTAATGCAAATCAAGATATGGTTTAGAGGGATTTATAAACCAGGTTTTATGATTTATTATTTCCTAATACCCTTAGAGATGAAAAATCTGGTGATTTTATACATGTGGAGTAGGTCACAATGACTGTTATAGAGTATTCATCATTATTTACAAAGCTTCATCACTTTGCATTGATTTATCTTTCTAATGAGCTGTCAAGGGTGATATGCTTCAATAAAGGTCTCAAGAATGTTGTTCCATCATAGGTAAATGTGTTTAGGTTGACTAATATTACAAAGATAGTGAATTAGTCACTTATTACTGAATGGAACCTAAGGGAAGTTGGGGGTGTAGATCAGGGAAGTGCAGCCTCTCGACCCAGTTGTCCAGTGTCAGATGGTAGAAATCGCCATTTTGAGGCTTCTTGTGAGATGAATACCTACTAGAGTGTGGGTACTATTAGTTATATCTTCTATAATCGGTGTATTTGATGGGGACATATGAGGAGTCAGTGAAATATATACCCATTTAAGTGATGATCATGCATCAAGATGGGCCAAATATAGTGCTTTTATAGAAAATTTTCTCCAAAAATTAGTGGAGGGGGGTCAACTCTAACTCTAGTTCTAAGATAAGGATTCACAGCTCCATGTCAGGCTAGTATCTATAGTAGTTTTGGTCGTTCAGGACAAGGTGGTGGTCATGGTTGAGGCATTTAGGCACCAGTTGTACCATGACAGCTAAGTGGTCCTACTTCAGGTAGTGAGGTTATTTCACAGGGCCTCAGTTCAGGTCAGATATATTATATATAGCATGCACCTGAGGATCAAAGAATTGGGTCATCTATAGTGATAGGTAGGATCTTGGTATCATCTACCTTAGCATTTCCATTTTTTATATAGGTGAATTACATAGTTTCATATTTGTACCTGTTGTGGAGATCTTGGGACTTGTTGTTTAGTTTTCTGATGGAATTATGACATTAGATGCTCCATTAGGGATTATATGGGAGATTTTATGTCAGTACATAGAGTTCCCCCTTGAGGTAGGTGGGATTCACTTTATAGGGAATCTCTTTGACCTCGAGATGGCAGGGTTTGACATCATACTCAGAGTGGAATGGCTAGTTTCTTATCATTCCCATATCAATTTCTATCGCTGAAGCATGGCCTTTAGATCACCAAAGGGAAAAAATTATTCATAGAGTTGAATGGTATATCCAGGAAGGTGGATCTATACTTGAGTATCATGGTTTGGGTGGGATGATAGCCCATAATTCTAGCTTGTATCTAGATGATCAAGGATATTGTCAAGAAGACTCCCCTCTAGTGGTTGATAATTTTAGGGATATTTTCCTAGATGACTTTTTTGGTTTACCTCCAGAGAGAGAGGTGCAGTTATCTATCAAGATAGTTCCATAAGTGTCACCGATATCCATTCCTCCTTATAGGATGGATACTACAAAGTTATAGGATATCAATATGTAGCTAGATTAATTCTAAGAAAATGGGTTTATAAAACCTAGTACTTCTACATGGGGTTCACTGGTCCTTTTTAAGAAAAGGTGGAAGGATCCCTTAAGCTATGTGTGAATTACTAAAAATTGAACCAGTTGATGGTTAAGATCCAGTATCCTTTGCCTTGGATGGATGAACTCTTCAACCAACTCAGAGGAGCTCAGGTTTTCTTGAAGATTGAATTGTGGTTAAGTTATAACCAAGTACATGTTTAACTTGAAGACATTCCTTATATAGATTTTCATAGAATGTATGGTCTATATTAGTATCTAGTTATGTTATTCAGTATTACAAACACACCATAAGTTTTCATGGTGCTAATGAACCTATTTTTTCATCCATATCTGGATTTTTTTGTGGTGGTATTCATGGATGATATATTGGTGTATTCTCAAAATCAACATGACCATGCCAAACATCTTGAGATCATTTTGGATACACTAAGAGAGCATCAGTTATATGAAAATATCATAAAGGGACACTTCTAGATGGATAAGATTCACTTCCTGGGTCATATTATCTCAGAGATAGAAGTATCAGTTGAACAAAAGAAGGTGATACCTGTAGTTTACTGGGAGAATACCAAGATTTTCATTCACATGTAGAGTTTCTTGGGTCTATCTACATATTATAAGAATTTCATACAGGACTTATCATACTTAGTAGAACCTCTTATGATCTGGACTAAGAATGGTGTGAAGTTTTTATGGTCATATTCCTACGAGAGAGCATTTCAAGAGTTAAAAGGGAGAATAACTTTAGCACCAGTCGTGATTCTACCAGAGATGGGTGGGAGATATATGGTATACTTAAATGAATTAGGTATCAGGCTTGGATCAGTTATGATATAGGATGAATGAGTGGTGGCATATGGGTCTCATTAGTTGAGGCCACACTAGAGGAACTACCCAACACACAATCTTGAGTTAGCAACTATTGTTCATGCCTTGTGTTGTTGGAGATATTATTTATAGGGAGATAATTTTGTGGTTTACACAGACCAAAAAATCCTTAATCACATTTTTACACAGCATTAATTGAACCTTAGGCAATGAAACCAGGTTGAACACCTATTGTATTTTGACTTTGAGCTTGCCTATTCACCTGAAAAGGGAAATGCAGGTACTAATTCATTGAGAAAGAGGACTCAGATATAGATATTTCAAGAGTCTAATAGTGAGTGGTAGCTTATGGGCTTATTTTATGAGATTCACTTAGAGATGTAGGATAATAATAGGTAGAATTTTATCTCATTCTTAGTAGTGACATCCACTCTTCTGGATAGTGTAAGGATGAGATAGTTATCTGATGGTAAGGACCTAGTCCTATGAAAGAGTGTGGCATGTGAGGACTCACCTCCTGGTTGGACCATGGGAAAGGTTGAAATTATATGTATTCATGGTTATGTTTGGGTTCCATTATACAAATGTGAGGAGTTGATGTGAGAGTTTCATGCATCATCTTGGGAAGTACATCTTAGCATTACCAAGATTTATTAGGATTTACACCACCAGTATAGGTGGCCAAGGATGAAATATGAGGTAACTAGTTTTATCAAGAAGTTAACCACCTATTAACTGGTGAAGGTAGAACACTAATGACTAGCTGTGATTTTACAGTAGTTGACCATTGTCAATTTGAAATGGGATGATGTTGTGATGGATTTTGTGATCGGGTTTCTGAGTTCATCTTGAGGTAGTGATATTTTATGGGTTGTTGTATATAGGCTCAAGAAGGTCACCTATTTACTACTTATTAGGGAGACCTTCTCAATTGATGATATTAGAAGAATATATATCTATGAGATTGTGTGGCTTCACGGGGTTCCTCAAACCATGATATCATATAGGTGAAAGGTTCTGGGGCTAGCAGCGGAAGTCGGTGTGCTGGGGTTTTAAACTTTTTCATCGAAGGGATGATGGAACTTATTGTCACCAATGATCTGATCCCCAGTAAGGTCCAAGGATCTTGTGTAAATTGTAAAGAGAACAAAAAATAAACTAAAAACATATCATTCCAGATACGAAGGTGCGCTCGACTGAAACTCGTCGCTAGCAATCACTGCTTGAAGAATCTATAGCAGTATCCATCTAGATCATCCACACACGCTTCAAAAATATACTGGAATACCGATCGTCAAATTCTAGGTGCTAGTATGGTGATCTGACGATGCTTTCGATGTCTCGATGATCACAGTATCAAGATCCCTTCGATGCTTGAGGGTGATCTTGATCCACGCTCTTGGATCAACTACTTCTCTCTCTAGAAAGTGGGAGGAGAGAGAGTCTCTCATTTTTTATTCCATGAAAGTGAATGAATAGTGAATAGACCCCCAATAGAGATAGCCTCCTCCTTTATTTATAGTGGAGTTGATAAATACCCAGTAGGGTTCCATGGCCCCCCGTTTATTTCAGCATCCACTAAATAAATAATTTTAATGAACTAAACTGTATCAATATTATTTATTATTTTATCAAAGACTTTTAATATATATAAAATATATTATGTGATATAAACTGAGCCATTTAACTTGACTTTCAGTCCAACTTAATATTAAATGAACCTTGAATATTAAAATAATATTTGTTTGATTAATATTTTCTTGTATTTACTAAACTTGTAAATATATTAAATAAATTCAATCCAAAATATTCATAACTTGAATATTAATGAATTTATTTAATTATTTTGGTGATCGATAACTTGGAAAACACTCAGACCCCATGGTGGGGCCTACTGTGTCCATATACATATTCGACTGAATAGGGAGGATTCTTGAATATGCTATTGTGTGTGACCCTCTAGGCCATTATCTTGATAGTAGTGAATTAATCCACAGACCAAGAGAGGAGTCTAGAAACCCATCATGACCCCTAAAGGGATAAGGATTGTTATAGTAATGAAAACCAACCTATGAACACTAACTATGTACTATAATCTCTTTGACATTAAATATCTCATAAAGAAGTACACATACTTGTGTCATCGTCCTTTTCTTAATTTATTATGGGTTGATCTATCTGGATGGATTTACCTCTGTACTACTTTGTCTAAAGACTTATGAAGTCAGCACCATCCTGATCAACTAGGCCTAATATATACAACTTCCTAAAGTCAGAAGTGAAAAATCCATTCTTGATTATTCAACCAATGTCATACCACCAACTACGCACCAAACACAAGCTACCTGTCCATGATTTCAATACCATGGTTTTTTCCTTGCATCAAAGTACATAATCAAATGATACAAATTGGTAATGGTCTCAAGTCAGGAGACCAATACACATATCCATAGATAAAAACAACCAATGACCCCCAAAACATGTGGTGTTCCTATTGGCACACTACTGGAAAACAGGTCTATACCCATGGTTTTCCAAAACCGTGGGTATAGGGATAGTAGGTGAACCTATACCCACGGTTTTCCAAAACTGTGGGTATAGGCCACCTATACCCACGATTGTGACAAAAACTGTGGGTATAGTTTTCTTTTAAGACCTATACCCACATTTTTGGAGAGAAATGTGGATATAGGGTATTTTTTGAAGATCTATACTGATGGTTCTTGAAAACTGTAGGTATTGCGGGGTTTTTTTTTTGAAGACCTATACCCACGGTTATCCAGAACTGTGGGTATAGCTTACCCGCGTTATGGAGCAGAAAGAAATTTTGGCGGGACACGGAAAAAATTTGGCGGGTAGACTATTTTTCATGGTTTAGATTAATATATTTATACACATATAAATATAAAATTTCAAACGTTTCTTAGCTCGGTTGGTCTGTCTGTGCTGCACGACTGTGAGGTTCTGCGTGAGTTGCGGGTTCGATTCCTTGCCAGCGCGATTTTTGAATTTAAATACAGAATATTAATATATATATATATATATATATATATATATAATCAGATATATGCATGTTCCACGTATAGAAAATCCAGCTCAGTTGGTGGCACGGTTGCGATTATTAGTGTGTGTCCCCAGTTCGAAACCCAGCGGCTGCTATTTTGAATTTAAATACTGAATATAAATATATATAAGTAGATATACGTATATACAATAGATGTAATTCCCAGCTCGGTTGGTGGTGCATTTCAGAGTGTGCGCGAGACCCGGGTTCGAAACCTCCTGCGTACAATTTTTAAATTTAAATACTGAATATTAATATATAGAAGTAGTTAAATTTATGTATAACAGATAAAGAGTCTAGCTTGGTTGGTGGATAAAAAATACTGAATATTAATATATAGAAGTATTTAAATTTATGTATAACAGATAAAGAGTCCATCTCAGTTTTTTGATTTCTTGTGAGTGAGGGGGAGTCGCGAGTTTGAAACTTACTGGGCATATTTTTTGAATTTAAACTCCCCATAGTTTTCAAACCGTGGGGTCTGTTGTGTGCCATGCTGGAACAGCCTGTGCGCCACATGTGACGCCCCTGTACCCACGGTTATCAAAACCGTGGGTATAGGCTGAGACCCCTATACCGACACCACTCCATCCCACGGTTCCCAAAATTGTGGGTATAGCCTATACCCACGGTTTTGGGGGCTATACCCACGGTTTTGAACCGTGGGTATAGGCCGTTTTTTCAGTAGTGGCAGCTTTATCCTCATGATCTCGCTACTAGATATCACCAAGTGAGAACTTCATGAGAAGAAGTCTCAATGCTTATGAGCCCCCAGCACCTGATATTTAAACATCTACTGTGTCCAATCAGTTACATGTATCTAGACCATAGAATATATATTTAAGATTAATGTCATAGTATCTATAAGTTTTCATTATAGCCAGAGATCTTCTATAACCTCTCGATGCAACAATTAATCTTTGGAAATTACCATTATATAATGGATGCAGAAAAGTATACACTATAATGGCAAGATGAAATCATGTATAAATAATTGTATATATGATATGGTGATCAAAAGTACTGCATAGTTGGTTCTACGGCACCCACTATTTCAAAATTCCCACTTTTACTAGACCCAACTTGTTAACCACATTTGTTAGCTACTCACATGATAAATATCTTGCTTCTGCTGAGTAATGGATTTAATTTCTAGGCCTTCCACGTTTTTTCCACATGGCATATCTTCTGTATGCGGCCTCATCTTCTTGATAAAAACTTCTCAAGATAATGTATCCCCAAGTATATCACTTTTGTCCATTGTCATAATTTGACAACTTGGCTAGTAAGAATATCATAATTTACATTATGATAATAATTTTCTTACTAGGTGTGATTCCAAGAACTAGAACAAATAGTTGCGATTTATAAATGCTTCTTAGATTCCTTAGAAGCTATAATGTACTCAGTATTTGTAGGTATGGCTACCACTAGATTTTATGATCTTTACTCTCTCATCACCTTTTCATAACTGCAATACTAGATCAAATTGATATAAGGATTAATAGTTTGTGTCCCACAAAAACTCATATACCTTCTTCTCCATATAACAGGAACATATCATTTTTACTCGCCAAAGTACAAGATGATAGTTCTAACTGTATCACTTGCAGTGCTCCTGGATATAATTGATATCGACCTACTATAAATTATATTCTAGTAGTATTAATTCTTGTACATATTATGGTATACGGGATTGATCCATCACTGGAGAACATGGTACTCAACTCACAACTTTAATCTCTTCCCATGTTCCAAACATTTCAATCTAAATAGATTAATCCATGTGACATTGGCAACAATTATTAACTTGAATTTTTCCTAATTGTATTTTTCAATACAATGTCACTTTATGTGCGATTGAATAGGTCCAAGAAATCGTTAGATCTAATTCAGTAGATCATTTTCCCTAGAACTTTGGTTTCTACTTTAAGTCAATCTCTGGAGAATAAATTCCATCATTGTCTTAGATAACTGTAAGACCAATATATGTTTTCCATATGTTTCTGAACATATTTCTCTTGGAAAATATTGGTTCTCCCACTAACCTTTGGTAGATAGAAGGCAAAGATTCATTATAAATGAATGCTCTAAGATCTTGTTGCTTACTTTAATCTTGAACTATATTTTAGTAACTTGAAAACTTCATTTTAATTTGATGGTTTAATCATCCCTTTCTTTTTGTTTCGTACAGATATCTTCCATGAAAGATGATCATGACATCCAATGACCAATAGAATGATCTTAGAAGTTTAGATATGACAAGTAAAATTCTAATAGATTTAGGCATACCGGCTTAGTATAACCAATTGATCCTTGTTGGTACTAGGATTGTACCATCCATGTATCATCTCATTTGAATACCCACTATAGTATTCAATTTATAAGACCATTTTCAATTTGATACATGGAATCCATTATTGAATTTTAATTTGTCTTGTCAATATTAGCTTATTTCCATATTCTTCTTACTTGTAGGATTTATTATTCTCAATGAATAATGTATCATCAGTCATGGTAAACTTAAAACCATCACCATGGTTTCATCCTTCCTACGTAGTATGTGTCACTGGAACATGCCTATTCCACATGTACTTGTTGAACTTGTTCCTATTCCAACCATTTGCGCATCTTGAGCATTGACTAAACCCAATTCAATATTGCTCCCACTATCTCTAATAAATATGTGCACCCTTATATAGAAATTTAGTCTATCACTTGACTACCTTTTTTTATATTTGGGATTTACATAATATCCTAAGAAACTTTTAGGATATTTACTTAGATGCACCATGTGTTTATCTTGATGCATGTTTGTTTATATCTTAAAAAAATCTTTGCATATTTAACACATGTCCTGTGACATAATGTATTTTCATCATATTATAACTCGTATGATATCAATTTTTTATTTTAGTTGGAATATTGGTTATGGGTATACGTCATTATTTTCAAAATACATCTTGAAATATAATGGAAGCTTCTGTAGGTTGTAACATTAATACTACCTGCATCATAAATCTGATGTATAAAATGTTCATTTAGGAATTGCTCCATGCTACATTTTTTTTATCAATTTTAACATGTAAGACTCATCATCATCCTCATTATGAACATCAATGTCGTTATGTAGACAAGGTAATGTGCGTTTAGGAATTATTCCACGCTACATTATCATGATCGATGAATGCTTGGTCAATATATTCTTCGACATGTCAATATGAAGCAACTCGTATCTTCTGAACATGCATACACATCACTATTACATTCCATAATAACTTAAAGTAATCTTATAAAGTATCTTTACCTCTACCTTTCCTTTGGAATAGTACACACTCTCTTGTTGAACTAACCTGAGAAGCTTTGTGGCATTCCTTTATTTCTAAAGGTTTCTTTGTCTAAACTAAAGATGTCAATAATACCAAAGGTGTTGAGTTGTACCAAGAATAAATACCATACTGGTCATTTCCTTTACGTACACTTTTAGTTTTACTTGAAAAAGAATTATTTTTCCTCAAATGGGTAAGTCTTACATTTTATATTCATCATGTATTGCCTTTGATTTAAGTACCAGTGAACTATTTGTGGAATATATTACCACAAACAACATTCATTCCAAAAACTTGGAATAATGTATCATTTTTACCAAATGGGAACATGAGATAAATTTTTTGGTTGTACTCAACATCTTTTTCAATTTGAATCAATCACTTGGTAATTAGAAGTTATGTGTTTCTCACCGCTCACCCTTTCTCAGCTGCTTGGAGAAGACACCTTGCTCCTAGTAATGTTTCTCTACTTACTTGGTTACTATATTTAAATATATATATGTGAAAATCATATTGTATTTAACACCCAAGAAGTATGTGAGAAAACAATACTTTTATTTGATGAATATAAACTGAATGAGAAGCGGGTACTCACTTCTTGTATTTCAATTCATTGTATTTTTAAACTTTCATAAATTTATTTCTAAAATGTAATGGAAATAACCTCCTGTTAAATAACCAACCACTTTTCTTGGAAGGACATCACGAAGGTTACTTTGGCATAACTTTCCATAGGCCTTTTCGCCTTTTCTTTCAATATATTTTCTATAAGAACAATATATGGTACTTTCTTTAATATTCTTATTACTTGGAGAATGTTACCTTAAAGGTAATGAAGCGCTTACTCTATATGATTTGTTTGTATCATTAAATGAAACTAGAGTAATTGGGCATAAAAGGTAAAAGAATAATATGGAATAAAATATTGTGAAATGTATTTCAATTTATACAAACCGAGTGTAATCATCGCATTCAAATCTTTCTTAGCTTTCTCCTTAGAAACTTCTTAGAGATGAGACTACATGTAATCTCATCCATGTTATGATATAGCGACCCAAATAATATCAAATGTTGATGATAGAATTATGATAGAACCATAATATGTTTAATTCATGAGTCTCCTATATGAAATTTTACACTCTCGCTTCGAGAGGTGTCTTAACAGGTTGGGACACCATCACCTTGAATTTTTGATATAGTAATATTATGCGCGAACACATATACTACATTTTGGAAATTCATGCTAGTTTAGACATTAAATTTTTCCAAAGTTTTATTGTGTAATTAATTTCCATTCTCTACAAATAAACTTTAGCAGATTAGTAACTTTTATGTTGATTACTGAATATGACATTACTGATTAATTGAATCATTAAATTTCTCCCACTAATTTATCACATTCTAGAAACCCTCTGTACAAAAATCAAAATACTCTATCGTTTGAGTATTCTAGTGGAAAGGATCCCTAAACCTCCATCATATTCTATAAGTTATGGCTACACCACTACTCGGAGGGTCCAAGGTAGGATTTTGGCTGGCCAACTGCATTAACTAGCGGTTCCTTAATCTGTTGAGTGAAGTCCCAGCTTCTAAAATCATAATCTAATTTACTCAATGCTTGCCTCTAAAATTAAAACAAGATATATATGGATATTTCTTTGCTACAATTTTAGTTAATTCAACCCACCACTCTAATAATAACTCCCTGGTAGTAATAGACACCCTCAAATATGGCATTATCGGTACCCTGAACACCTGGTTTTGTTCAAACTTGAATAATGGAAGGTTGTGGTGACTTAATATTTCTTTGAGGTTTTTGTGTTTTTCTCTCGATGAATGTAATCCATTTCTACTAAAATTGTTCATCTATGTTGTCATGCTCACAACTGAACTTTAATAGAAAAACATATGCTTCTTCTTTATACATTTTATTATCTATTATTTTATGTATTTCTACCATTTTTCTAAAATTCATAAAATAATAAATAAATGCATAAAGGTAAACTACTAACTGACTGGTCTTGATCATCTAAACAACTTGGGGGATCATACCTTAGTCGAAGCTTGACTCTTGATGCATCTTTCCCCTTGTCTTGTATTATATTATTAAGTATCGGATCACCTTGGTGGGGTTCACGTCAAGTCTTGGAGTACCACCTCATCTTGGCAAGGTCCATGTGTTGTCTTGGACCATCTTGATCAACGTGCACCACCTCATCTTAACAGGGTCCGTTTCATTCACCATCTTTGTCTGAAGTACAAAAATACTCGCACGCAGGCATGGGGGGATAGGGGTATAAATGTACATCAGGTAAAAATTAGGCGCGGTGGCCCTTATACATTTTAACAGAAAAATCAGGATGATGCGCAGACCATCAAATAATTAATTACAATCATCGCACGTAGTTAAATAATTAGTTAAATAAATGCAAACATACATGGGTTGGTGCTCAAGACCAGCAGGTGGGTAAATAATGCATTATAAAATTAAAAAAGAATTAAATAAGTACGAGGGTTATAAATTAAATTAAATTAAATTAATAATTCAAATAATTTAATTATTTACCAACACTCCAATTAATTTAATTTTTATGTCGAAATTGAATTAATTAATTAATTTAATTTAATTACAAAAAATAAATTAATTTACATCTTCGAATATTAAAATAATTAACAAAAAATAATTTTAATTAATTTAATTTAGATATTAAAATTAAATTAATTAAATTAATTATTTTTTTATTAATTTAAATGATCGGTCCTTCGAAACATCATTGCATGGTCTGTGCAGGTCGGGTCAACCCTGCGTAGGGCCATGCTAGGCCATGCAGGGCCAAACTGGGCCGGGCTGATCCGCCCAAACCCTTTCCGGGTTGGGAAGATCCACCCAAACTATTTTTGGGCCAATTTTCCCCTGTTAAAAAAATTTACAGGCAAATGGGTACCTCTAGGAACTAGACCAGAGGTGCGGCAATGTGCAGAGCCCCTACGCCCAATATAGAGGTGGTGGATGGTCGGATTCTTTCAGCGCCGAGTACAACGACACTCAGCAGGTGAGGGAAATGGCTGGTAAGGGATGTGGCGGTCACTATTGTCTGATGGAAGGGAGGTTGGAGGCTGGTGATGCTCTTCTAGACAAGATCTGACAGTGGTCGAAGGTATGTTCGCCAGGGAGTCCAGGTGGCGGTGCGGGCAGCTGGCTGGGTGCACCACCGGACGATGGCTGGTCCAACTTGCGTAGGCGGCCATGGTGGGGTGACCAAGGTGACAGTTAGGGGTTCGCACCTAATACGTAAGAGGAGGAAGCCAGATGAATGGGAGATCTGCAGGGGATTCTGGCACCGTAGCGCCGAGGTAGTAGGGCGGCGGCTCTGGGAAGTGGGGCGACGGCCTGCTATGGGTGCGACGGGAGGTGGATAGCCGGGAAGGAGAACACCCGATGGTGGCCTGGTGTAGTACTCAGGTGGTAGGAAACCTCAGGCTTCTTGGGGAAGTTAGGCCGAAGTGTGCCACGACTGCAGAAGGAGGCTGAAGGCCTGGTATGAAGTGGCGGGTGGTTGCTGCGTCCGGTGGTCGCAACCAGGGGAAGCCGGTGGAGGGCGGCACCAAGGTCAGGTGGGGCACAGCGGTAAGTCTAGAGGATCGACCAAGGTGTTGTGGTGACCTTAAGAAGAGGAATATCCGACTCAAATGGGAGCCAGATGGCCTGCCTAGCCAGCGAGGATGATAAAAAAACTAGGGGTCCTCCTGGTTTCGGCGTCCCGAGGAAGACACCCAGGGGTCTGCACGGACCCCCTTTTCTAATTATTATTACTTTTTTTCATTTTTTTTCTTTTCCATGCACCGCCCCCACCCCCACTTGTTCCTTTCCTTTTATTTATTTTGTATGGCTTCTTTTGAAGTCTTCTTCAACCTTTTTTTAAGGTCAACTCCACCTCCAAAATTTTTTATTTAAAAGGAAAATCTTCCCCAAAAAAATCTAGAGGCTAAATAGACTTTTAATTTAATAATAATAAAATTATTATAATAAAATAGTAATTTAATATTATTATTATAATAATAATAATATAAATATTATTATAATAATAAAATTATTATGCAAATTATTAAATTATAAAATTTATAATTTTGCATATAATTTTAATCATATCT
The DNA here is from genome assembly GCA_963277665.1 of Viscum album. Taxonomy (NCBI): domain Eukaryota; kingdom Viridiplantae; phylum Streptophyta; class Magnoliopsida; order Santalales; family Viscaceae; genus Viscum; species Viscum album. The sequence continues at coordinate 529,386,423 of OY728159.1, read as the reverse complement.
GATGAACGATCTAAACTTGATCTCTCTTTGGAATGAATTAAATTTAATACCCACGGTCAAACCACACATTCGATCCAATCCGAAAATTTAAAATGGTCATAACTTGGTCATTCAAGATCGGATCGATGCGTGGTTTGAACCAATGAGACCATTTTTGAACCTTCTACTTAATTGTAATGAAAAATTAATTTTCTTGGCTCAAAAAATCTACATTATCACTCGAATACCACTAAAAGGTTCTGGGGCCCGTAGTGAAAGCCATTGGGTCGGGGTTTTAAAATTTTTCATCGAATGGATGATGAAACTTGTCGTCGCCAATGATTTGAGCCCTATTAAGGTCTAAGGATTGCGTGTAAATTGTAAAGAGAACAAAAATTAAACTGAAAATGTACCATTCCATATCCAAAGGCGTGCTTGACTACAAATCATCGCTAGTGATCGATTCTTGAAGAATCCATAGCACTTTCCCACTATATCTTCCACACACGCTTCAAAAATCCACGAGAACCTCGATTGTCAAATTTTGGGTGCTAGCACGGTGATCCGAAGATGCTTTCGACGTCCTGATGATCACCGCATCGAGATCCCTTCGATGCTTGAGGGAGATCTTGATCCACGCTCTTGGATCAACTGCTTCTCTCTCTAGAATGCAGGAGGAGAGAGAGGCTCTCAATTTTCATTCCACAAAAGTGAATGAATAGTTAATTTCCCCCCAAGAGAGAGAGCCTCCTCCTTTATTTATAGTAGAGTTGATAAATACCTGATAGGGTTCCCCAGCCCCCATTTATTTCAACGTCCAATAAATAAATAACTTTGATGAACTAAACTGTGTCAATATTATTTATTATTTTATCACATACTTGTAATATATATAAAATATATCACATGATAAAAACTGAGACATTTAACTCAACTCGATGTCCCGCTTAATATTAAACAAACATTTAATATTAAAATAATATTCGTTCAATTAATATTTTCTTGTATTTACTAAACATTTAAATACATTAAATAAATTCAATCCCAAATTTTCATAACTTTAATATTAATGAATTTATTTCATTCTTTTGGTGATCAAAAACTTGGACAACACTCAGACCCCATGGAGGGGACCACTGTGTCCATATACCTATTCGACTGAATATGGAGGATTCTTGAATATGCTATTGTGTGTGACCCTCTAGGCCCTTATCTCGATAGCAGTGATTAATACAAAGACCAAGAGTGAAGTCTAGAAACCCATCATGGCCCCTAAAGAGATAAGGATTGTCATAGAAATGACAACCAACCTATGAATACTAACTTTTTACTATAATCTCTTCATCATTCAATATCTCATAAAGCAGGATGCACACTTGTGTCATCATCCTTTTCTTGATTTTTTATTTTTTGATCTATCTGGATGGATTTACCTTTGTAATTCTTTGGCTAAATACTTATGAAGGCAGCACCATCCTAATCAACTAGGCCTGATATATACAAATTCCTAAACTCGGAAGAAACAAATCCTTTCTTAACTATTCAACCAATATCATACCACCAACTACACACCCAACACAAGCTACCTCACCATGATTTCAATACCATGGTTTTTGCCTTGCATCAAAGTACGCAATCAAATGATACACATTATTAATCATCTCAAGTCAGGAGACCAATACACATGTTCATAGATAGGAACGACCAATGACACCCAAAACATGTGGTGTTCCTATTGGTGGGTATATCCTTATGATCTCACTACTAGAGATCACCAAGTGTGAACTTCATGAGAATAAGTCTCAGTTCTTATGAGTCCTTAGCACCTGATAGTCAAACATCAACTGTGTCCAGTCAATAAGATGTATCTTAACCATAGAACATATATTTATGATTAATTTCATGGTATCTCAAAGTTCTCATTATATTCTGTGATCTGTTATAACCTCTCGACATGACAATTAATCATTGTACATTACCATTATAAAGTGGATGAAAAAAAATTATACACTATAATGGAAAGATGACAACATGTATAACTAACTGTATACATGATATGGTAATCAAAATTACTGCATATTTGGGTCTAGGGAACACACTATTTAAACAATAGGGACACCCAGTTTACATCTCGATTCAAGAAAATATTATAGAGGATGTTGGGAACACAGGTGCTTATAAGCATGGTATACCACCCATATAATGATGGCTAGTTGGAGCACACTATGCAAGTTTTGAAAGGAAATCTTAGAGAATGTGTCCTTGATTTTTGGGGCTCATGGGAGAGGCATATTCTAATGGTTGAGTTTTCCTACAATAATAGATATTGAGTGAAAATGTAGATGGAACATTATGATAAAATTTATGGTATTATATGTTGATAACCTCTGTGATGGTTAGAGGTGGTAGAGGAAGCACTGCTCAGACCATTTCTCATGTAGGAGATTTTAGAGTATGCCCAGTTGATTAGAATGTGGATACCTACTGCACAGTCTAGATAGAAATATTACATAAATCACCTTAGAAAGACTTTATATTTAAAGGTTTAGGATTAGGTATTTTTACAAATCCCACCATGGTTAGGACACAGATGGATTAGAAGATAGGGTAAGCTTTCACCATGACATGTCGATCTGTTCGAGATTATGGAGAGAGTCGAGATGGTAGCCTAGCGGTTATAGTTACATCATAGGTACCATTCCATGCATGATTCCTTCCATGTGTATTAGTTATGTTGTTATCACTCATACTTATCTCATACTCTTCATCTAGATGATGTTGAGTTATAGGTATATGTGTCCTTTGAGAAGAATCCTATATGTATGGTCAATTAGAGAACAAAGGCCCTCTGAGGTTGATCGGTTCTTATAATATGGGTGTTATGGTAGAGAAACCATGTACAAGATGAGACTTGGGAGTGGGAGGCTGATATTATGTGGTCAGTTTCCAGAATTATTCTCAGACAAAGATTGACCACCCATAGAATGACAATTAAGGGATGAATTTCTTTAAGGGGGAAAGATTGTAAAATCCTAGGTTTTTCAATGAGGTATGTGTCCTTTTATTTTTGGTTTAAAATATTATAAATTCCTCTATTTGGCTTAGACCTTAAAGTCAGTCCATGGGCCAGTTGGGTTGTTTTTGGAAAAGGAAGAGGAAGGATGGATTTAGGTTTGGGGAATGACAATTGCATGATGTATATTTGGTTTACATGATGTGTATTCAACACTTTATGTGTAATGGTCTGGATAGGACAATTTATGACATTTAAATGGTTTTTCCTAGTGGAAAGACCCTAATATTTACACGATGTGTAAAGAATTTATAAGTTGTGTAAATGTTGGAGTTAGTTTTTAAAATAAGAGCTAGGGGATTTATTTTTGACAGAAGGCCTCAACCTCCTCCTTTCTCTCTCACTTAGGAGCACCAAGCAATCCTAACCTAGTATTTATAGTTTCTCCATGATCTAGACTCCATTTCTTCTATCATCAAACTTATTATATCTACACTGGTGAGTTCCTTATTCCTCCTTCACCTTTCATCATTTCTCTTCTCCTTGATGGAGTTATATTGGTGTAGCCTCTTATGCCCTATTTTCATGGTGTTTTCCCATTATTCTATTTTCTCCTGATCTAGACTAAATTAGAGGTCAATACCGGATGAGTGTTCTACCATGGGTATATGGAAGGTGTTCAATACCTTTTCCTTGAGGTTTAGTGTTTTATATTCCATGTTGTCGTTGTGTTGCATGATGAGATTTTCGGTGTTTCCCCTAAAATTAAATGTATGTCCTAATTATTTTATTTGGGACCTATTTAGGTTGACCACTAGTAACTTCATATGGTTGTAGGTCATTCACCTTATCCTAATCCACCCATGGGGTGCGTTCCATCATTATTATATTGTTTTGACCACCCTTGAGGTGTGTTGTTGTATCTTCCCTATGTTATACCACCTTGTTTCATGAGTGTGAGATCACCACTTGTTTTTGGGATCCTTGTTTAATTTAATGAGAAATAAATGATTTATTAAGAGAGGGTTCATGCCTCCCTTTAAATTTGATTACTTTATGTTTAAATGGTTTAATCTTTTAAATGGAGAATGTGTAAATGGGTTGGATGAACTTGTGAATTGTGAATGATTATGAAAATGTATTATTAAGTGAGATGTAAATTGATGAATGAAATGAAAAGGGTAGTGAATGTTGTGGATATTTATACTCCTCAGATCCTGATTCCATTGGATTCTAGGGACATTTCTACTCCTTGGATCCTGATTGTGGTAGTGGATGTCATGGACATTTCTACTCCTCAAATCCTGATTCCATAGGATGCCACGGAAATTTCATGGATCCGTATTGATTATGGTAGTGGATAACTTGAACATTTCTACTTCCAAGATCCTGATTCCATAAAATATTAAGGACCTTGATACTCCTTTTATCTAGATTGCTTTCAATGCCTTGGACAAGCTCCTTATATTCCACCCATGTCTTTACCAAGTTGACATTGAGATTATCCATGGACTCGATGAGGATGCCTCGGTCATTTATACCTTGGATTTTTTCCTTTCAATTTGGACACTTGATTACATAGCATGGTCATTGTGGATATTTTTCTATGCTTTATAGATATACCTGGAGTGGATATTTGACTAAATTTGTTATATTGGATAGTATCACACATGTTTTATCATTATTTAGAGTGAGCCATGTTTGGTTGTATAGGAATCACATCTTCTTTTGAATATTTACTTTTATTATAGTTATACCTATGATATATTGCACACTAATTTTTCTTATACTTCATAGACTAGACATGTTATAGAAACCATTGGTGGTGGCCTATTGAATGTTATCTCACACCCTATTTGGTCCGTCGTTGAGTACCCAGACAAACTTCATGGATGTAGGTAGGTACCGTGACAAGTTCCCACTTTATGATGCTTAGTTTTGTCATTACTTAAGAGCATAGGATCATAGTACCGAGCTATGCTTGTAATTCTAGCTGAAGATAGTTCCATTTTATTATTTTTTATTTTATATAATATTATACTAGATGATTGTTTCCATGTATTTTATACCATTTTGTATAGAGACATAACATGATCATTATATTTTATATGACATAGATTTTTTATTTATTATTATTACAATCTTCTAGATTTTTATATTTTTTCTATAATTTATATTATGTTTCTAAATATTTATACATTTTTTGTACCACTACGTTACTCTGACATGAGGGTATAGTCTCCCCACTATACCAACTTGGACTCTCACTGCCAGTCAGTAGACTCTAGAATACGAGGGGGTGCACTTGAGACCATGTGACCCACTGGCTTAGGGCACCGTTCAGTGGATTTCAGGTTGGGATGTTATAGGCATCAACCTATTTGGATAGATTTCTATAATTGATACACTTATTTTTTAAAGATTTATAAATTTCATAAAACTCTTCTTAAAGTTGATTGATTTCATCCTGTATGATTTTGAAGATCCAAAAAATAATTAAAACTAATTTTTTGGGAAAACCATGAATTATATCCATTAATACATCAATGGAAATATTTTTCAACATGACATCACTTAAGGATAGTTTGAGAAATAAATTTCACAAACCTAATGATATAATGAATTACTTAATTAGTTTGTGGTAGAAGTTCTATCCATATCATTGGTTGTTAAATAAACCACCTATCTATCTCCTTCCAAACCAGATCTATTTTTTTATTTCCATGGCTTGGGGAAACATTAACCACTTATTATTTTGAAAAGAGGTATGACTTCTTAAATCTATCCTTCTCTTTATTTATCAAATTAATCATATTATTGTTATAGATGTAATTCTTATCTAAAATAGATAGATCTTCACCAAAACTTCACTTTATTATAAATTGAGAAAAGGCCTTCAAATCATTAAAAAATTATAACTTTAAAAATAGAGAATCCAATCATATGTGAATCGGGCTCTAATACCAATTGAGATGTTGTGGGGGGGGCTCAATTGATACCTATTAGATAACTTCATGCTATAATATTTACTCTAATCTAGCAGGAAACCATTAGGTTTGAATTATCCACTTCCTAATGGGACCTACTAGGGGGTCATTAATTTCCCACTAGGTTATCCTTAAAATGCATGAGTCCCTCAGGAAGAGAGTCATACTTAACCTTACATTCACACATGGTACTTCCCAAGGATCATACATCATATCATTTTCTCTAATACCAATTAATGGTACCATTTAGGGATGAACTTAAAACTAAGGGGGGTGAATCAATGTTAGTTCCTTTTTATCCCTTTAATATTTTAATCCCTTTCTTTTTTACCTCTATCATGGGTAAAGGTGAATTAGTTCTCTTGTTTTCTCTTATCTCCTTTGTTTTTGCATGAAACACATTTAAAATACACACACAAAAGGTTAATTAGTTCTCTTGTTCTCTCTTATATAATTTTTTCTTACATGAAACACATTCAAAATACACAAACATACAAAAATAGAATAGTGATTTACAAGGTTCGCCTCTCAATATGGGAAGGTTGGTACTTGGTGGGATATGGATTCCTCCACAATCATGGGACCCATTAGATTTAACATGTTCACTTTACACTATAGCTTCCTAAAAGTATATTAGTGTACATCTCACACAACTAAGTTCATTTCATCCCACACACAGGTGCATCCCACACCTTTACAATGATTGTATAGGGGTAACAACCAAACATCCCATCACTAATTAGAACTCCACAAGTTGTAAATGCGCTGGCTAGGTCTTCTTATTCTTATTTTACTTACACAAAATCATGAAATCACTTCTACTTTACAATATTAGGTGATGAAAACTCCTTATTCTTCTACTATATACGTAATAGCATACACAATCCCTTATCTTCACATAAACAAATATAAATTCTTCCTTTTTTACTTAAAAGTAATACTTCTACCTATCTGTGAAAATCAGTAACTTACCATCTCAAATCCTTTCTATTATTCACCTCTTACACTGGTTTCAAGGGTATATATCTTTCTGTGCAAACTAGAATACACAACAAGCTCTTCTTATAATTCCCTCTATTATTATATTATTCTTTAGTGCATATAATCAATAATGTTTCTTTATTCCTAAATTAGACTCATAGTATGTATGAGGATAAAAAAAGGGTTGTTTCTATTCTCAGTATAATGGTTTTCTTATTTCTATAAAATAACTTGGTTAATTATCTCTACATCATACATTCTCTTAAACCTATAGAATATAATATTTATGTAGTGGAATACATACAACATTATTTTTTCTTTATATTCCTTTTTTATCACATATGTGTATTTTCAATTCCACATGAATAGCATGGTTTAAAGTACTAATATTTTTGATAATTTAAACTACTAAATTCTCACTTCATATCTTCATCTAGATCCATAAAACATGGCCTCTTCTTTTCTTCATATAAATTCCATGAAAAACTGCATCCATAACTTTATAAAAATATATACAGTAATGTTTATAGTAATAGTGATATTCTCTCTTCATTCTCACCACCTTATTATTCTATCCATGATAACCTATAGGAATTAAAAATTCTTGTGTGTGTGTGTGTCTATATATATATATATATATATATTCATGCATGAAATTCACTATTCTAGTCATGGATTCCTCCTTTGTGGCACAAATATCCCTATAATTTCATATTCTTCTTTATTCATTAATACTACTTGAATCGTGATAAAATTTATTATGATATTTATTTCTATAAAATAACAACATAACTTGAATCATCTAAATTACTTTATGACTTATAGCTTCTTATTTATAACCTACAACTATTTCCTCCTTCATGGGAACAACTCTTTGATATTTTGAGGATTTCTTAAAATAGTCACCATGGATACACCATGGAATAGTGATCCTTGTTTTGATTCTTAGACTTCAACTCAAATCTTCTCTAGTAATCATGATAATATCTATGTAATGTTTGAGCTTCACTTTTTTTACAAAGAAAAGTCTTCAACTGAAAGGCCCAATGAACATCAACTATGGCATGATACTCCTTATTTTAATTCCCAATGATCTTACACTTTATCATGACACCATGATGAAATCCAAAACATGTCTTTACTTATCATTTTAAATAGAATAATCTATTTAATCAAGACACCTTTTTAAATTCTTGTTTTGATAATGATTTAAATGTTATCAAGATTTAAATGTTCTTAAAACCCTATTTTATTTATATTTTTATAAGTTCTTTTTTGTTGAAAATTAATAGTTTTTAATGTTTTTTTACCATTACATATGGACTAGGGGATATGTAGAGGTAAAGGGGCTTATACCTATATGAAGGATGAATTTTGGGTGTTACATAAAGGTAGTCATTATTTTTCAAGGGTTTTGTAAGGGTAAATAGACACTACGTAAGGATATGTTGGAATTTCAAAATGATGTGTAAAGGTAACCCATTGATTACTTAAGTAGCATAAGGTTGATCTATACACTGAGTAAGAGTAAGAAATAGTTTCTAAAGTCTATGTAAGGGTAAAATCCTACCCTTATGCAATGGATAGGACCTACGTAAGGGTAAAACCATGTTAACATTACATAGAATCCTTTTTATAAAAAATGATTTTAAAACCTCATTTTTTCTCTCATTCTTCCCAGTTTGACTCTGTAATATTTTTTCATGATTTTAAAGGCCAAAAATTTGGGAATTAATACCTTGACTCATTTAAAACTCATGGATCAAATTATGGTAGAATTTAAACAATCTTCAATTAATAAATGATTATAAAACAAATTAAATGAGGAATTTAATTTATGGGTTTTAATGTTTTTAATCTCTACACTGATTACTTTATTAAAAACATTCAAACTTGGTTTCCCTTCATTTTTTGGTGATACTTTTGATTCTAAACATCCCAAAAATTCCCTTTTTAATGTTTGGTGAAAACTTTTATAAACAATACAAATTCTTCATATTGTTTCTAGGTATGGAATAACCACACCATATATTGTATACTCTTGGGAGATATGTATTTAAAATATAAAACCTTGGTAATATTTCTATAAAATCATTCCATAGTCAGTTTTTGAAATTAGCTTTCTAATGAATTATGGAAAAATTATAAAGATTTCTCAAAATGATAATATACCAGAATTATGGAAAAGAATAATAAGAATTATTCTTATCTATATTGGATTATTCTAATTATAATTTTATCTAAGGAAGAAATGGTTAACACATTCTTTGTCTTAAATTATAATTTAGAAATTATCAATAAGAGAGAATCTATTATCACATGTGGTGTTTTATTTATTTTGGAAATAAAATAATATAATCAGTTCTAGGAATCCTTGGAGTGCGGTTTGAGATGATAAACATGTGTATATGGTTTGGGTGAGGATTAATTTATGAACCATGAAATTATTCATTAATTACTTTTATCTAAGAAGTTACTTACCTTATGGGGCTCTCGTATACACTTGTTTTCCTTGGTATAGTTCTTATAATGGCATACCTTGATGATCATTCTTGATTGTGATCGCATGTGGATGTGTGTATAGCCTATAAGAATTTTTTATGATTCTTGATTCTATGAGTATTGTTATATCTTGTTTGGCCATTTTTTATGATGATCACATGTATATGTGTTACTACTTTTTTTCTCATGATGAAATTCTTTCCTTGTATGCTCTAACTTGTTATATATGTTACCTTTCCTTTGAAGGTATCATTATTAGTGCTCGAAATAGGTGGATAGTCATGACATGATTGTCCCTTGTGAAAATGGTTATGATGTGCCTTATTTAAGGGTAGAGGTATGATAATTCCATGGAATTCCATGTTAAAGATGCACTCAATTCCTAGAAGCTAAGTACCGAGTTTCTTGACGACTAGTGATTTTTGAGTATCACACTTGATGCCAAGTGATTTTCAGGGTTTCTCGATGCATGGTGATTTGTGATTATTTCACTCAATGCCTAATGATTTAGGAGTAGCATGTCATACTTGAGGCATGGGAAATATCAAGTCACATGTATGCATGATTCCATGATTATGTTGAGAAATAGATTCACTAGACCTATGGATCATTTTGGTAACTTCTAATATCTCCTCATTATCCTTTTGATAATGGTCCAAAGAATGTGTGGTTGAGGGTTTTTGGAATATTGGTTAGCACATAAACACTCAGTATGTGATTTTATGTTTTATGACCCAATTTAAAAATTTATTATTATCATGTCAAACACTTTTTATACATGTTCTCATTTGTTAAGGATGCATTGGTGGTGTCCTGATATGTTTTATTACTCATACCTTGCACGGGCATCCCAATGCATGTGTAGACTTCATGTATAAGGATCTGAGTAAGATAAAGGGTCCATGGATGATGGATAATTAGTGGATCATGGAGCTATTGGTGTACCAGTATGGACTCTGAGAAAATCCAAAATTTATTTATTTATTTATCTATTGAACATATACTCTAGTTTGGATTACCACCTTAGGGGCCCATTTTTTTGTTTATTGTATGATATGCATTTCATCTTTTAGTATCTACATATTAATATGATTATTTATTATATTTTTTATTTACTATTTATGATACAACATGATAATAAGGGTATAGTCTCCCCACTAATAGACTTAAACCCTCACAACTAGTTTGAAACCTCTTGCATACGAGGAGGCATGTATAAGATCATGTGGCACTCCAGTTCAAACCTGGTTGTTTGGACTGAGGTGCTACAAAATAGTATCAAAGTAAAATCTTATAATTTTTATTTTGGAATAACCTGGTACATGGTAGAAAGTATATAGTTGTGCGGGACTCAATTAGGTGAGTTTCCATGTGCTTGGATAGACCATGTGTAATAGACCTCTGAGTTTCTATTGATAGGATTTATGTTATAGTTTTATAATATTTTCATGTGAATTCATGCATCATGAATAGTCACGCATGATCACATTCCATATATACATTTTGGTGTTCTTAATATTAGTTCTTTAATTTAATTCCTTAATATGTGTTATCTATTTGGGATAGATTCTCTATTATGTGATATATATGTTTCTCCTTACTACTATGATATATCTTTGTTGGCATTAATTAGTTAAAATGTTCATGTTGTTATGTCATTTTATATATATGATTATTTTGAATAATTTGTAAGGATGGAGACCTTGATTAGTGTTAGGAGTATAATACCTTGGGTTGTGTGCAAACTCCTAGGAGAGCCTTTGTGTGATCCCATAAACTAATTAGGATCTATCCTAATGGATTTGGATTTTTTTAATTGTTTCCTTGAAAAGTGGGGCTAGAATAATCCCATAAGAGAGTATATTCCAACCCTACCATTGGACGTGTAGTATTATATAGTTGATCATGCTCCTGAACTTGCTCTGTGGTTTAGGTGGCAGGGACACTTTATCTAGAAGTCTTTTTCTTAATTCTTATCTTAGGTGTAAGTGTTTAAAAATATGGTTTAATATTACATGAATTTCAAATATAACATTATTCATCATTATAGGGCACTAGATTCCCTCAGGATACTTAGGGAGCCTCAAAGATAGTGTTTCGGAGCAAGTATGGGTTATATGAGTATCTAGTGATGTCGTTTGGTTTTACCAATGTTTCAGTAGTGTTTTTGGTTATCACAAAGAATACCTTTCAAATATACCTAAACTCATTCATTATGGTGTTTTTTTAAAACATCCTCATCTAATCAGTGACACTAGAACATCATTCCATACATCTTGAGATAGTCTTGAGTATACTTTGAGCACATTAGACTTATGTTAATATTTCAAAGTTTAACTTCTAGATTTATGAGGTGAAATTATTAGATCATGTAGTTTCTGAGTCAGGTATATCCATGGATCCAGATAATTTAGAGGCAGTGATGTCCTAGAAACATCCTTAGAATGTGTTCATGATTAAGATATTTATGGGTTTAGTAAAATACTACTATCATTTTATTCAAAAATTATCTTTTTTATCAACGCCTACAACTATTATTATGAATAAGGGAGTAAATTTTGATTGGTCAGTCCAGTGTGAAGATTTCTTGAGATTAAGAGGAGGTTAACTACACTCCAATGTTGATACTCCTTATTCTAGGGATCATATATCTCATATACTATGATGCATTGGGTGATGGTTTGGGATTAGTATTGATATAGAGGGATAATGTAATAGCTTATGGATCACATCTTCTATAAACCCATGACTGAAAAAACCCTACTCATGACTTGAAGTTGGCATTTTTTCATGATCTAAAGTGATGATGACACTATCTCTTTGGTGCAAGTTTTGTTGTCTACACTAACTATAAGAGACTTCATTACATATCCACACAACACAACCTAAATCTATAGAAGATGAACTAGGTTGATTATCTATAGATTTTTGACCTTGAGATGGCCTATGAACATGGTAAAGGTAAAGTCATTGTAGATACTCTTAACTGTAACTTGCAGGTGGAGTAAGAGCTTGACGAGTGGCCTTTTGAGGAGAAGTGGCTCCTGATGAGCCTATTGGCCGACTGTAGGATGGCTGTTAAAATGATTAAGGATCAATGAATTGTTTCCCTTTGGTGATCACACCATCTCATATATAATAGTGAAGGATGGTTAGGATACTAACATAGACTACACTGTGATACAGAATCATCTAGCGAGAGGTGACCCTATACTTGGGTAGTCTATGGATGGTGATGATGTGATCATGGTACATGGGAGAGTAGTAATCCATTCTTAAAATAGGAAAGAGTTGATGATATACTTGCATGCCTCTAGGTGGTTGGTATATCCTAGTGTGAAAAGATATACCACGACTTCATATGATAGTTTTGGTGGCCATGGGTGTAGAGGTAAATCACTAGGTTTGTTTCCTGATGCCTTTACTTCCATAGGGTAAAGGTCAAGAACCAGTATCCTAGTGGTTTTCTCCAACCACTTTTAGTTCCCATGTGAAAGTGGGTGGAAATCATGAAGGAATTTGTGATAAGGTTACCCAGAACCCCAATGAGTTGTGATGTTGTCTAGGTGATTGTTGATTGGATGAAAAAAAGTGGTTCATTTCTTACCAATCTATGAGACACACTCAATAGACGAGATGGGAAAGATATATGTCCAATAGATTGTATTCTTACATGGAATTCCCTTGAGTATTATATCTAACTAAGACACGCGTTTCACATTTTGTTTTTGGAAGGGCTTATATAAAGCCCAAGGGACTTTATTGATATTGAGCATAGCATACCATCCTCAAACAGGCAAACAATCAAATTGAATGATTTTCATACTAGAGTATATGATCTGATATTATGTTCTAAACTTTGGTGGAACATGGGATTGTCGCCTATACTTTGTGGAGTTTTCTTACAACAATATTTTATGTTCATCTATACATATGTAACCATTTGAGGATCTATATGGATGGTCATGCCACCCACTGCTATGTTGGAATGAGGTAGGTGAGGAATAAGTTATTGGGACTAGCATAGTATAGGAGACCATAGAGAAAGTTTAATTAATCAGGAAGTGGTTATTGACCTCTCAAAATAGGCAGTGATAGTAAGAAAACTGGGGAAGATGACCATTGGAGTTTGTTGTTGGCAATTGGGTTTTATTATGAGTGTCACCTCAGTTGGGACATTTTCATTTGTGAAGGGAAATTATAATCGCGGTTTGATAGACCCTTCGAGGTCACTGAATGGGTTAGGATAGTATCATACTATATGGACCTTCCTCCACATTATTGATGCATGCATGATGTGTTCCACATTTTCCAGCTTCAGAGGTACACACCCAATCTTGCGCATGTTATAAAGTTTGATGAGGTTGAGTTGGATATAAATGAATCTTATAAGGAGTTTCTAGGGTAGATTATATACTGAATAGAGAAATTTATATGAGTAAATACAATGCCACTTTTCTGGATCCTATGGAAGCATGGTCAGATCCTAGAGGAAACCTTGGATCTAGAGTTAGATTTTCAAGATAAGTGGCCTGATTTGTTTGAGAAATACCACTAGATTCACTTCTCAAGGATGATAAGTCATTAAAAATGGATAATTTTAATGTTATAAATATTTAAATTATATAAAAACCTTCTTTTTTATATTTTATAAGTTATTCTGTGTAAAATTAATGATTTTTTTAACTTTTTTTACCCTTATGTATGACCTAGGGCCTATGTAAATGTAAAAAAGGATTCTAAATATACACAGGAGGTCTTTTAGATGTTATGTAAAGGTAACCATTATTTTTCAAGGTTTATGTAAGGGTAAATAGTAATTATGTGTGCCCCCATTTTCGGCTGGGGTGGTAAGGGTGGGGAGGGGTTTGGGGCGTGGTCGCAAGGTCAAGTCATTGGGGTTGTGATTTATCTGCATTTTCTATGTTGCGTCATCTGATTCTTTCATGGTTGTACCCAACTTTTTTTAAACATTCATTGTGTGTAAGTGTGTGTTGGAAATTCTAAATAATTCGTGAAGGAACCATATGATTCCTTAAGTTTTTTAAGAGTAGCTTATACGCTATGTAAGGGTAAGTTGGAGTTTCTAAAGACCACTAAAGGTAACCCAATGTTGAATAAAGGTAAACTCCTAACCTTAAATGAAAACTATGATATATGTAAGGGAAAAAACATTTTACCCTTATAGAACACTCTTTTTCATAAAAAAATATTTTAAAACATTTTTTCCTCTCCTCTTCCCAGTTTGGACTTGTAATGTGTTTTCATGATTTTAAAGTCCAAAAATTGTGGGAATTGATTCCTTGACTTGTTTAAAACCTATGACTCATATTATGAAATAATTTAAACACTTCATGATTAATAAATTATTAAAGTAAAAATTAAATGAAGAATACAATTTCTGGGTTTTAATGTTGTGAATCTATATGCATATTTCTTTCTTAAAAATATCTAAACTTTAATACCCTTAATTTTTGAGTGATACTTTTTCATCTAATTAGCCTTTAAATTGCCTTATTTAAGCTTGGTGAGACCTTTTACAACAATAAAATTTCTTCATCCAGTTTCTAGGAATGTAAGAACCTCACCCTCCGCTCCCTACTCTTGAGTGATGCATTTTCAAAAGATGATACTCAAGTAATATTTCCATAAAATAATTTCATAGTCAGTTTGTGAAATTAGATTTATAAATATTTCTATAAAAATGATAAATATTTATTAAAAATAACTAATAATTATAGACGAGAATAATAAGAATTATTCTTATCAATATCATATTATTTTTGGGAGATAAAATTATTATCATGTGGAAATATAATTTTCTCCAAGAAAGAAATAGTTAACACAAGTTTTGGATTAAATAAATAATTTAGAAATTATCTTGGAGATAGAATATATTATCGTATATATATTTTTATTTCTTTTGGAAATAAAATAATAGAATTGGTTCTAGTAATACTTGGTGAGCGGTTTGAGATAACGAACATGAGGACGTGGTTCAAGAGATGATTCCTTAACAAACCATAAGCTTCTTCATCAAAAACTTTGAGGTAGGGAGTTCCTTACATTATGGGGATCTCGTATATACTTGTTTTCCTTGGTATAGTTCTTGTGTTGGAATACCTTGGTGTTCATTATTCATTGTGATCATATGTGGTTTTGTGTGTAACCTATAAGACCTATTTATGATGATTGATTCCATGAGTATTGTTATATCTTTTTTGGACATGTTTAATGATGATCAGATGTATATGTGTTACTTATTTTTTCTTAAGATGATATGCTTGACTTGTATACTCTACCTTGTTATTTATGTTACCTTTCCTTTGGAGGTATCATTATTGTTTCTTGGAACAGGTGGACCGTCATGACATAATTGTCACTTATAATGATAGTGATGATGGACCTAATCACGGGGTGGAGATATAATGATTCCATGGAACACCATGTTGATGATTCCCTCAATTCAAAGATTCCAAGTACCATATTGCTCGATGCTAATTTATTTTCTAGTAGCGCACTCGATTCCTTGTGATTTTTGAGAAGCTTGTCATTCTTGAGGCCTTGCAAATATTGAGTCACATGTATGCATTATTCTATAAGGATTCTAATCAATAGATTCACTATAACTATGTATAGTTTTGGTTACTTATGATATCTCCTCATTATCCTTCCAACAATTGAGCCAAGTTAGGTGTGACTAAGGGTTTGTGGTGGCTTGGTTAGTGTAGGACCGCTTAGTACATGATTATATGTTTGATATGCTTATCTACACATTTATTATTATCATGAAATATAATTTTTATAAATGTGAAGATTTTTTAAGGAAACATTGGTGGTTTCCTACTAGGTTTTATTACTCACACCCCACATAGGAATCTCGATTTACATGAAAACTTAATGTATATGGATTCAAGTAAGGGAAAGGGGTTCATGGATTATAGTTGAGCAGTGGAGCATAAAGATGGTGGAAAGATGAGATAAACTCTAAGGGACTCTATAGTTTATTTATTTATTTATCTTTTTCACATAAACTATTGTTTAACTTACCAACTTGAAATCATGTTTGTTTATTTATTATATGACATGTATGTCATCTTTTAGTATCTACAGGTTACTATGATTCTTTATTTTATTGTTTATTTATAATTTTTTCTATGACATGACACCGAGGATATAGTATCCCCACTAACAGACTTAGACCCTCACTGCTATTTGATAACCTATTGTATATGAGGAGGTGTGCATGAGGTCATATGGAACTTTGGTTTAGAACCAGTGGTTCAGGTTGGGGTATTACAATGCTCTCCCCATTTTCATTCAGTTTCAAGCATTCCAGTCAACATAGATTCTTTCCATGACATAAACAATTTATACGAAGATCATAGTAATCTTCCAAGAACTCCCACATTAATTGTGGTGACTTAATTCAAGATATACATCTTCTCAAATGGCATAATGTGGCTTGAGAGTTATTGGTTTGGAATGAAACTATTTTTACGAGGAAGGGTATGATAAACAAGATATTAACTAATCCTGATATCATATGTCTATTAAAAATTGAATATTATGCATGTTTTGGGTACCCCATATTGGAAATTGGTTAGATATTTCACTTCCTTATATACAAGAACACTCCCATAGTTGGCTAATAAATTCTATCTAGAGTTGGTGCTCTCTAATGGCCCTCTGTGTTAACCCATATAGAGAAGGCTAATCATACTTCACCCACACTCCATATATTTGTGTTTACCCACATAGGAGCTCTCCCTATACACTATTCAACTTCTCATGGATATCTCTCCTTTGAGATAAGTTGGGTTTCCCTATGGGATTACTTGGATTATCAGGTAATTTGTCCTAGATTTTCCATATTTTTAACAAACTCCACTAAAATTCCATTGAAAATTTAGTAGTAATTCAAAATACTTACAAACCAACTCCTAACCTTTATTATTATCTTATTATCTTATTTTTTTTAAACTTCATCTGAAAACAAAGGGATGGAACTCTAATTCCTTCTTCATAGAGATAATAAAATATTAATTAAAACTTCTCTATGTAATTTCAAATAAAATCCTCAAAAACATTTGCCTTCAATATAAATTAATCTTTTTAATCTATATGAAAATTTTCTCCTTCTTTTTTCATATATAAATAATGACATAAAACATCAAACAACAATTATAAAATATAGATCTTCCAATTTCCATTCCTTTTATCAAAGTAAACACCAAAACCTTGGGAACTCTTCTTCAACATGCTTGGGATTATCCATTCAAATTCCAAGATTTTCTTCTTCACTTTATTTATTCTTCAACATATTTAAATAAAGATTCATAGATAATTTAAGATCATTGAAACAACACACACAAATTTATAAAAATAATCTCCCCCATTTTATTTATTGTCAATGCCACTAAAATGTTATGTCAATATGTGAACACAAATCCATTCTAAATTAGCATCACTTTTCCCTCCCTTTAAATTATATCCTCCATTATTATCAACCTATCATTTTTAATTACTCTCCACCTTATTGAAAATAAATATAGAGTGCATGGAGAGATTATGGTATCATTTAATTCTTGAGAAATGTGTCATCAATCATTCCACTCTATGTTTATGTGGCCCATGCTCAGTATAGAAAACAATAGGGTTTGATTAAGATAACAATGCTATCTTTTATCAATAGAATATGATACCAACTAAAATTAAAGACTTATTAACTTTCTTAGAATATTTAAAACAAATTTAGGTTGATATAATTGATGATACCAACTATGATAGGAATTTCTCATTGAAAATATCAACCTGAATTTTTTGAACTCACTTAAACATAATGGTCAAAAAAATAAGCATAAAGTAGTGGGTTTTAATATTTAGAAAATATATTATAATATTATTCAGTATTTTAATTTATTTCATTAATTAAAATCAATCTCCTTCCCCTTAATTTTAGGATATTATTTTAGTAACCAAGGATGATAGAATTGGAAATCATACTTTTTAATGAAAATTATTTAATCACATTCTAGAATATTCAAATTTTTATATAATAACATTCCTAGTAGCTTATTCATTATTCACTTTTCTCCCCCACATAGAGAAACTTTACTTAATATTCATCAAGTTTGATCTCTTCTATATACAAATGATATTATGATCCAAGTATATAATGCACCAAAAAAATGGATCTACTTCATGGGATTATCCATATTTGAAAACTTTTACATCTTCATCAAGATTGACCTACTTCAATGAATGCTCTTTATAATACCAACTATGAGATAAAACTATTATTGGATCTTTATCATCATGAAATTAATTTTTTATAACACTTTCTTAGACTTCATAAAATATAATTCTCTTCAATGGGTTTTACAATTATAATTGAGAGATCAATAAAATATGGTGGATTCTTCATATTTATTATCCAGGATTGAAAACATTCACTCCTTATTAGGTTATCCACCTAAGAACTTGATTCACCTTCAATCCCAATATTATAAGTAAAAATATAACACATGGATTCTTGAGATTGCACAACTTATTTAGAGTTTCCACATATATTCTTGAGAGTTTCTTTCTTATTATCATCCCTTTTAAATGAATCACTACTATTGAACTTCTTGGGTTTATTACCCAATGATCTATCACATGTATTCTTTGACACCTTCTTGGGATTATTCTTATTTTAAGATTCCTTTTGTTTCTTTCCCAAGGGTGATTCTTATTTCTTATTTAAATTTTTTGGAATTATTCCTTCATTTAACTTTTATATATGATGCAATATTCATGTAGCATTTTTATTGCCACAACCATTTCAAACATCATAGATTCCTTCATGTTCTTCAAATTTTTATGAAGTAGATAAATTCATCTTAATCTGTGTATGTTGTTTCCTATCTAGATTTCTCCACCTTGAAATTGGATTCCTTAATGATATTGAGATGAAAGTATTATAATAAAAATCTAATGCACAATGACCAAATCTATTGTAGAACTAATATTTACTGACAAACCATGATCTTCTTTTATTCAATTTGTGTTTTCTAGAATTTATAATGTTATAAAAATATTTTTTTGGGTCTTATCCATCACTAGTTGGGATTTTTTTAGGGGTTTAATTCCTAAAATTATTATTCCATCTACCACTAATTTAATGTTTAGATTATATCCATTTTTTACTTATCCATATTTTTAAAAAAAATAAATCTAAACCTACAACATTTTTTAAAATATATTTTGTACAAACTTTTGATTTAACTATGGATGATACATTTTTATTTGAGTATTATTTAGAATGATCATCAGATGATGTAATGATACTATTTTTATAAAAAAATATGTATTTTAATATAAGAAACCACCTTATAATAGTTTTTGGTAGTAACTCCTTTCTTATTCAATTGTGGAGACTCAAAATGTTTCATTTCATGGTTGGATAGTTTTACTTACAATTCTAAACACTTCATGTTGTTGGGATTATTGTGATATTAATTTAATTCCATTATATATTCATAGTATTTTCTCATCCTACTACCTCTTTCATCATACTTTTTGACCTTTTCTTGAATCAATGTGTCAATCTCCTTGATTCTCTTGGATTTAACATCTAGTCGTGCATTCTTAACATCAATGATGTTTTTCAAAAAAAAATTAGATGCATGAAAATTTTCTTTAGGAGTATTCTTGATCTTGTATTTCTCTTGAAATTATTTAATCCATTAAAATTAAAACTTATAGCATCTCTCTTTAAACTCCATGTTTACTAATTCAATGGATTCAACTTTTTTAGATATCTTTATGTAAGTGAGATAGTTATTTTTTAAAGCTTTCTCCATTTAATCATACTCTTCATTAAGATGAGTTATTTATTACTACATTATTTCAAAGATCCCATAGATAATAGAAACTAATTATTTAGGCCAGTGTTATGATCTTTATTGAATTCCATTTTATATCCATAGTCTTTCCTCATCCTACCAAATTTTTCATCATGATGTTTAACATTTTCTTGAATAAATGTTTCAATATCCTTGATTCTATTAGATTTAACATCCAACTATGCATTCTTAACTTTAATGATGTTTTTCAAATTTTCTTTAGATGCATGAAAATTTTCTTCAATATTATTATTTATCTTGTCCTTCTCTTGAACTTTTTTGATCCATTAACATTAAAACTTATAACATCTATATTTAAAATCCATGTTTACTAATTCAATGGATTCAACTTGTTTAGAGAGAGTTTTGAAAGTGAGACTTATTTTTCAAAGATTTATCCAATTCATCACTCTTATTTAAGATGACTGATTTATTCCAACATGATTTAAAATATACCATAGATAATAAAAACTAATTATATGTGAAAACCATGTATCATATCCTTTAATGCATCTACAAAAACATTTTTTACATGACATCACTTACACTGGTGCTTGGATATTTAAAATGACATTTTTATCAATAATTTTCACATACCTCAAGATATCTTGAATTGATTGATCCTTTTAAGGTTTAAGGGATATCCATATCATTGGTTTTTGAATAAAACACTTGCTCATATTATTCCAAAACAAATCTATTTTCTTTATTTTCATGGATTGGGGAAATGGTAACCACATATTCTTTTAAAAAGAGGGTCACTTATTCGATCTCTTTTTCTATTTATTTATAATGTTAATAATAGTATTTATAGAGATGGGATTATTTTTTGAAATAGATAGATCTTCATAAAAACTTCACTTCATTATAAATTATAAAAGTGATCATCAAATCTTCAAAAGAGAAAAACATTAAAAATAGAGTATCCAATTAGAGGTGAAATAGTCTCTAATACCAATCGAGATGTTATAAGAGGAATCAATTGATACCTATAAGTGAACTTCATGACATGATTTTTAATCCAAGATAGAAATTATCCACTTACTTTTGAAACCATTGGGTAGAAATTATCTACTTCCTAATGGGATCTATATCGGTGGTTCATCCACTTCCCACTTGGCAGTCCTTAAAATGCATGAATTTTTTGGGTGTGGAGTCATTATTCACCTCACATTCATATATGAGAGTTCCCAAGTATCATATATCACATCCTTTAATTTTATACTAGTTTATGGGACCATTTATGGAGGAACTTAACACTAATAGGGGTGAATTAGTATCGGAGCCTTTTAATCCTTTTAATATTCTAATCCCTTTTCTTTTTACCTTTTTCACTGGTTAAGATGAATTGGTTCTATTACTTTATATTATCACCTTGGTTATTATATAAAACACATTCAAAACACACATACAAAAGGTAATACTAATTTATAAGGTTGAACTATCAATGTGAGAAAGTTAGTCCTTGATGTGATATGCATTCCTCCACAATCACACGGCCTGCTAGAATCATTATGTGAGATTTACATTATAATCTCACAACAGTGTATGAGTGTTTATCCCATGTAACTTGGTTTGGTGCATCTCAAAAACAGGTGAATCTTGCACCTTTATAATGATAGTATGGGGTAAGAACAAAATATTATATCATCAATTTTAACTCCATAATCTATTGATGTGATTCCTGGGTCTTCTTCCTCTTATATTACTTACACAGTATCATACAAGAACTTATTTTTTATAGTAATAGGTGATGGTTGATCATTATTCTTATTATATATACATAGTAGTGTACACAACCCATTCTATTCACAATAAAAAATATTAATGTTTCCTTTATTTCTTACAAAAAAAGACTTATTCCTATGTATGAAAATTTGTAATGCATAGTCTAAACTCCTTTATCTTCTTCACCTCTTTCCCTCATTGAAATATTGTATACATTTTTGTGTTTATTGGAATATACAAAAACCTCTTATCCTTCTACCCCCTATTCATCTACTCTTAATCATTTCATATAATATACACTGGTTATTCCTTCTTAACATCAACTCATATTATGTATTAGGATAATAGAAATGTAGGGTATCTTCTTAAAACAATGGTTTTCCTCTATTTGTAAAATAACGAGGTTGAGAATTTCTACTTTACACATTATCTTTAACCTAAAAAATTATATATAAATATATATAGTATAATACATATAGATTAGGTTTTCCTTATAATTCTTTTTTTCTCACATCTTTATATTTAAATTTTTTCATGAATAGATTTTTTCGAATTACCAATATTTTTAGTAATTCAAACTCCCTAAATTCTTGTTCCATATCATCAAATTGATCCACAAAATATGAACTCTTCTTATCTTCATAAAAATTACATAAAAAAATAATTTTATAACTATATTAAATTTTATCAAATAATGTATATTATAGTCATAATCTCTTCACTTAATTCTCACCACCATCCTCTCATATCCATGATAATATGCATGCATTAAAAATACCAATATATATACATACAAGGAATGTGTTGTTGTAATCATGGATTCCTCCTTTGTAGTGAAAATACCCCCAACAAGTTAATATTCTTCCTTATTTATTAAAAGTAATTTAATCATGATAAAATTTGTCATTATATTTGTTTCCATTTAATAATAGAATACCTAGTATCATCTGGATTTCACTATGATGTGTAGCTCATGGTTTCTTACTTCCAGTCATTTCCTCCTTCCTGGTAACAACTCTTTGATGTTTTAAATATTTCTCAAAATAGTCACCATGAATACACCATGGTGTAGTGATCCTAATTTTTATTCCTATAATTTAGCTTAACTCTTCTCTAGTAAACATGAAAACCACTACATCTTGTTTGAGCTTCATCATTTTTTATAGAGAAAACACTTTAACTGAAATGTCCACTAAACATTCACTATATAGTCCTCCCTATTTCAATTCACAAATCTCTTTCTCTACATCATTCTACCATGGTGAAATCCACAACATGTAATTTCTTATGGTTTTAAATAGTAGAATCACTTCAATAAAAACTCCTTGTAAAATTTCTGTTTTTGATGAAGCTCTCTCCATTTTCATGCAATGCCAAGCCCTTAGGTCACCACAGCTTCCTTACACATTATATAAAGTTATACTAACTTCACAGTAATATTAAAAAAACTCCTACATGAATTTTTGTGACTTAACTTGAGATATAAATCTTCTACAATGGAATAATGTGACTTGAAAGTTATTGATATGAGATGAAACCAGATGCATTAGAAATAAGATGATAGAAAATACACTATTTAAGATTGATATCGTACACTTTTTAGTGAGTGAACAGTGTGTGTGTTTTGGGTTTCCCACATCAAAAATAATCAAGAGATTTTTCTTCCTAATATATAATTTTTCTCCCTTAGCTTGCTATTGATGTCTATACAGATATAGTGATTGCCAGTGGACCTTTGTATTGACTCACACAGAGGAGGATAAATATCCTTCTCCAATGATCTACATACCTATATCGACTCATGTAAGATCTCTACCTATTCTATCTTCAGTCACTCATGGTTGGATCTCTTTTGAGCTTGGTTAGGTTTTCATAAGGGATTTCTTGGCTGCTTTGGTAAGTTATCTTAGAGTTGGAATAATTTTTACAAAATTAATAGTAATTCCAAAAACTCACAAACCAACTCCCATTCTTTCTTCTTATTTTATTTTCTTATTTTGTTTTTAATATTCATTTTAAAATAATTAAATAGATATCCGATGAATTATTTGTAGAGATAAGAGAATATTCATTAAAACTCCCCCATGGAATTTCAAATAAAATCTCCAAATAATTTTAACTTAAATATAAATGAATATTTTTAATATAAAAGAGAAATCACTCCTTTTATATATATAAATAATGAAAAGAAACATTAACTAATAATTATCCAAGATATATCTTCTAATTTATATTCATTTTATTAAAGTAAACACCAACACCTTGGGAAATCTTCTTCAACATGATTGGGATTCTTCTTTCAACATATATAATTTTCTTCTTCACCTTATTTATTATTCAACAAATTGACATCAGGATTCATGAATACTTTAATCACATTGATTATAAATACAACACGCACAAAGTGTTTACAACATAGAAACTCTTGTTCTTATTTTTTATTACAAACAAAACCAAAATAAATCATGCCTTTGATATACCATAGTATTATTTTTACTACTAGGAAGTATCTTTATTTGTGATTACTTTGATACCTCACAGTTTGACAAGTGGAAAACACAATATCAGGTCATGTCATTGATAAGTATAATAGGATCCCAATGATCTACCTATATTTTATGATATTAACCTCATTTACATCTCCATCCCTCAAAAAATTCATCCGGGTAGAAACTAGTGATATATTTACTCTGGAATAATCCATTATAAATATTCTCAAAATCACCTTAACAGATTTGGATTGAGAGATGAAAGTTTCATGGATTTATTTTACCACCCATGTGATAAAGAAAAATGTTAGTTCTCTGATCACTAAAATTTCAAACTCACACCATATAGATTTTGTAACCTACTTGCACTATTCTTTTTTTATCCAAAAAAGAACATTTCATCAGAATATAATAGTTCCATAATCATTTAATAACTCTATTAATTGATATATATATATATATTGTTATTAACTCCATCGCATTAGAAACTGATAATTTTCAAGTACTGGTCATGGTAAGAATACTATGATCTTAATGCTTGATTTAATCCATACAGTGCCTTATTCAGCCAGAATATTTTTTTCTCATATTTATGAACAATAAATCCATTTGGCAGCTTCATTTATACATCTTATTCAAGTAATCCATTTAAAAATTCTCACTTGATATTTATATAGAAAACATTGAATATCCTTTTCACTACTATGGATAAAAATAATTGGATAGTTTCTAACCAATACAAGGGATAAAATTTCTCATTGACGTCGAAACATTTAATCTAGGAGTATCCCTTTCATACAAGATAGAACTTATTTTGAATCATCATGTCATATTTATTCATTTTTTTATTATCCACTGACCTTTAGATGATTTACCATATCATATTCTTTTCAATTTGGTCAACCACATCATTTATCACCTGAACCCAATTCTTATCTTTAGAAGATTCTTCATATCATTTTATCTCTTCCTGAGATAAGAGAGAATTTTTTTGTAGAGAAATAATTCTCCTCATTTTTAGTGGTGTTTTCTAGTCACTGATTATATTCTTCTCATCAATATCATCACTTATTTTTGTCTTCTATTCAAATGTAGTTTTATCTTAATTTTTATCTTCATTAGTGTCTTCTTATGAATTTTAATTATCCCCTTGTTCTCCCCCTGATCTTCCCACCACCTCATCATGTTCATTTATAATATGTTCACTATTTCACTAAATATTGTATTCATTATCTACTCTAGTGAAACCATTTCTCTTGAAAACCTTTCATATCCTACTATTGAATAATTTATATGCCTTGATCTTCCCTAAGTATCCAAGTAAAATCCCTTCATCCCAATGATACAAAAACTTCTTATGTTTCTCCTTATTGATAATGAAACACTTCTAAAGATTCAAAATTACATTAGTGTTGGATTATTTCCATGCCAAATCTCATATGGAGTCTTTTCTTCCCCTGTACACAAAAAATATATTTTGTAAATATAGACTAATTCCAAGTTTTTTTCTTTCAAAAACTTACCTAGAAGGTATTTCTCAATAAGAATCATTCTAGACATGTTGTTTATGATCTGATTTCTCCTCTCAACCGCACTATTTTGTTGAGAAGTTCTAATAACTGAGACTTGGTGCCTTATCCCATACTTCATGAGATAATCCTCCACCTGGATACTTGTAAATTACATGTAATTATTAGTATATAATTTCAAAATTTTCTATCAAATCATCTTTTCAACCTTCCTCTAATATTGATTAATGTAACTAAACACTTTTTACTTGTGTGTAATGACCACCATCCATTCTATCATGTTGAAATATTCAATAGTGAGTGTATAGTATCTATTATAATCATTTTTTCTTGGTGATATTAGTCCACACAAATCAACATTCACCAATTCAATAACCCTTATTTATTTTTTCTCTTTTTACCTTTATATATTTCAAATTATATTCCCTTTCTAACGAACATCACACATGTGATTATGATCACATGACAGTTTTGGGAGATATAAAGCTATATCATTTTTTTCTAGATCTTCCAAGGGTTTTTGGCTCAAATAGAAAAAAAATTATGAAACAATATATTTCCTTATTCTATATAAATAAAGAGAATTTATTCTTCTCCATTGAAAAGGTATAGATTCTCCTTAATGGAATTTCCTTTCATCATAATTATATCATATTTTCCATTGATAATACATGTCTTCTTAGAAAAGTTTAATATATTCCCCAAGTCACATAGTTGAATAACACTTAGAAAGTTATGAATTAAGTCTTCAATAACTAATACATAAGTAAATCACATGTATTTACCTCCAAAATTGGATATTTCTTACCTAATAATCTTTAAGACTATAGTATTTCCAAATCTAACAATTCCTTATTCCAAATCTAACAATTAATTATTTATCATAAGTAATGATTATGACAAGATACTTATTTTCTATCATATGGGAAGTATATATGATTTCAAGGATCCATGTACCAATATGATCAAAGGACCTTAAGAAATCTCTATAACTATGGACTTCTCAGCTCTTTTCTTCTTGACCTGTGTTTTTAACTTAACACTCGGTGATGCCTTTCATATTTTATCATCCTTTGAATATGATGGACCAACTTTATATTGAAAAGTGGAAAATTTATTTTATGTTTTTATCCTGATTGATGATTCCTTGAACTACTATATATGACTACTTTATATTTTTATAGGCACATTCCTCTACATTATCAATGATCAATGATTAGACATATGTCCAAATACTTTACACTAAAAATGGTGACCATCAAAATAATTCCTAGAATATTGAACTCTACATAGCTACCTCCATTTCACTTATTCCATCTGGTAAATTTTGGATAAAGTATAATAATGTTTATAATTTCCCATATTTATACTGTATTACCCCCGTTTTTTGGTAAGTAATCCTTATTTTATGCTTTTTAAGTACATGAAGCATATAAGAAATGCTTGGGAAAGTCTGGAGACTTTTAAAGTGTTAAAGGGAAAAAATTGGTGATGCACGGGCTTCGCACGAGTTGTCCAAACTGTGTGGAAGCCATGCAGGTGGTGGTCACTTTGGACAGAGGAGACCGCAAAGTGTGTGTACGGTTTGGGAAAACCATACAAGGAGGCCATGCGGACCGCCCCTTCCAAGTAGTAACTACCACATGGTTAGTGCACGATTTTCCTAGTCGTGCGGACTAACTGTGTGCGGGGTCAACTTAGATCATATTTTTAAGGATCTAATCCGTTTTATCATTAAACCCACTCGTTTTTTCTCCTAGATGGCCCTAACTCAGGATTTCACTATGGTGAAGGTGGGAGAACACTTACCAGGCATCTTGGAAGCGATCTGGAGATTTGCCTTGGCGTTTAGAGGCTAGTTGATCGAGGTAAGTCTCGTTTCCTTTAGTTTTCTTAGATCTCCTTCTTCTCTCTTGATGGATTCTTAGATCTACGCTCAAGGTGGGTAGATCTAAGGTAGTGGATGACCTTTAATTTGGGTTTTGGTTTTTTTGGTACTAGGGGAAGGAATCAAAGGAGGTTTCAGGGAGTAGTTGACTCGTTTTTGTTGGCGGTCTTCGTCCATTGGTTGGTTTCACCTAATTTGTTGAGGTAGGTGGATTCACTCCTGATTCCTCTTTCTTAGAACTTGAAGGCTTAGTTTCAAATTGTTTTCCTTTATCTGTTGTGAAAGAATGGTTGAAACCCCATTTAAGTAACAGGTGATGGAAATTGTGTGTTTTTAGAAAGTGTTTGTTGAAGTGAATTTAAAATTGTGATTTTAAACTGGTTATGGTTTTGCTGCTTGAAAGAAATGGTTTTCAATAAAAGGTTTGATGCTTTATTTAAAGGTTTTGAACACACTTGGTTTTGGAATAGATTTTCATGGGTTGTGGTGTGTGTTTATATGCATTGGGATGGATAAGTGTGAGAAGTACCCCCATCAAAAGGTTGGGATGGATAAGGGCGAGAAGTACCCCCATCAAAAGGTTTGGACGGATAAGGGTGTGAAGTTCCCCCATCAAGGTAGTCCACTAAGTGAAGGCTTAGTGGAAGGATAACTCACCACTCACGAGTATAGGGAGGTCCAGGTTGCATGTATGGTTGGTTGTGTGGATTTGTGAAATGGAATGAATGTGCCCAAAATGGAAATATGAATTTGATTGGAAACTTTTCTTGGTTTCTTTTCTTGAGAAAGATGGTTTTTGTTGGAAAATGGTTTTTACTTGGAACTTGTTATATTGTGAACTGTTTTGGAATTGTTTTATATAAATTGTTTTATATAAATGTGCTAACATGTTTTATCCTAGAGGCATGGGTTGGGAAGTCATCAGGGAAAATCTATTAAGTTTCATTACTCACTCCCTGCTTTGGCACATTGGTACTTTTTCAGATGTCATATACCGAGATGTTGGAAAAGGTATAGTGTCACATGTTTATAGCACTACTTCATGATACTTGGTCTAGTTCGTGATGTTGGATCTTAGATCTTGTAGAGCATGGAGTTGGGTTATCGTCTTGTAGTTTTTTAGTTTGTAATTCCATTGTTTACTCTAATTTAGTGTTGGTTTACACAGTGGTACTCTTGGTGGGTTTATGATAAATTAAATGGTTGATTTGTATTAGCTTTTATCATGCATCATTTAGTTGATTAGTTTGGTTATGGTTGTTGGTTCTGTGTTATGTTCTAAAAGGGTAAATCATCCCCCACTTGTTTTGAAACCCTTTAGCATTTATTGCGATCTTTTGGCACCTTGGGTATGTTGCTTAAGGCCAAGTAATTACTTGTTGTATTCTCAAGCCAATAAGGATAAGAGGTTCATTACAAATGGTATCAGTTTGTTCAGTCCTTGAGGTATAAATGCAATCAGCTTGTTCCTTTCTTTGTGGAACAAGTAGTCATCCGTTTTTGTTAGTCTTGGCATTGAATTCTTACGTGTCTATTCCTTGGATGGTCATCTTAGTAAGGAGTAGGATTGTTGGAACTTGTAATGTAGATCATAAAAAGTCATATCTAACCTTTTTATGTTGAACTTCAAGTTACCAGGGAGTTGGGTACATAAGTGTTTTGGAGACACTTATAGGATAACAAATCTCATTGTCATGGGTTTAGTCAATGAGATGATCATGACATGCATTAGAGGAATGAATTCCCACTAGGAGTGGATATATCATTTTGAGAAATGGATTATGGTTTGATGCAAAAGCGTGATTTCTAAAAAATTTAAACTTGTTTTCAAATGAAAGATTTTGAAAAGAGAATGGTTGATGTATTTTGAAAATAGATTGATTTTCAAAAGAAAGAAAATATTTTTTTTAGAAATGGGTAAATGTGGAAAATCTTGATGGTTAGAAATCAATGTTGTGATAGTGATGTGATAGAAATTTAAATGCTAAGCCTTTATTTGCTAGTAAGTGAGACTAAAGGCGTGCGTTGTTTGTATAGAAAATGGCACCCATTAGGAATCGTAGAAACCAGATAGAAGAGGTTGTGGAGAATGTGGTCGCACTTGAGCCATAGGTGAACCAGCAGCTAGTCTAAAGTATAGTTCAAGAATTTCAGGTTGTAGACATGGGGAATCAGAGGGATGAGTCAAGGCATGTAGACCATTCCGTCCAGTTCCAGAAACAGAATCCACCCATCTTTCGGGGTGATTCTGAACCAGAAAGGGTGGAGGTGTGGTTGAGTAGGATGAATCGTATATTTGATTTCATCGTCACACCAGCAGAACTAAAATTAAATTTGGTGACGTATATACTGGAGGATCTTGCACGAAAGTGGGGGGAGCTAGTGGTGCAGGCTAAGGTGGATCAAGGCCTAGGCTGGGAGGAATTTGAAGAATTTTTCAATAAAAAATTTTATCCTCACATGTTCGAGATCCAGAGGATGATGGACTTTTTCAGCCTGAAGCAAGAGAATCTCTCTATCATGGAGTATGCAGCTAAATTCATGAATTTAGTGCGCTTTTCACAAAAAGTTGCTGTAAGTGCGTCACTGACGGCATGCATCTTTTAATCAGGGTTGCGAAAGGAGATTCACTCGAAGATAGTTGTGGTCTGTATTAGGGATTATAAAGAGATAGTAAACAGAGCAACAGTAGCTGAAAGAGACATCTCAGGAGTTATGGGAGGAGGAAGTATGATGATACCCACGAGAACGGGTGGGAACTCTAATGATGGGAACAAGTGGAATAGGGACACCTACTTCCAAGGTGGGAGTGTTAATCAAAATCAGACGGCTAGATTAGTGAATCTTCCTCCATGACCCATGATGAAAGACAGGTGTTTTCAATGTGGATTGATTGATCACATGAAACAAGAATGTACACCACCACCGATAGCATGCCACAATTGCAACAAGATGGGTCATCTTCAGTGATATTGTCGCAGTGCTCCACGGTCAGGTATTTGTGAAAATTATCAGGTGTCGCAAGCATCTTATGCTTAGACAGGATGAGGACAGTAAAATTAGTCTCACCAGTATAACAGAGCTAGATATGGTGATTCTAGGAATACCATGACTCCTTAGCTAGGGAAATCTCAACAAGGAAATAAGGAGAAAAGTGCAGCAACAAAGCAATTGTATGGAGCAGAACTGGTGATTGTGGATGACCAGTTTGGACCATCTACGGTGAGAGGTATGATTCTTTTTAATTATACCCTCATGAAAGTGTTGTTCAATAATGGTTCATCTCATTCTTTTCTTGCTTCTCGTATTTCTGATTTTCTGAACTTAAAACTTGAAATGATGCCTTCTGTGATAAAACTTCAAACTCCTCTCAGTGAAAGAAGATGTAGAACCTTTGTGTGTAGAGGATTTTCTATAACTATTGATGGAGCTGAGATGAAATGGGATTTCTCTATACTGGAGATGGATGTCTATGATATAATCCTGGGTATGGATTGGTTAACAGAGTTCAGGGCTCACATCGACTGTTATAGCAGAAAATTCAGTTTCGCGACTGAGGATGGCGTCGAACATCTCTTTAGAGAAGAAATAGTGGTAAAGGAAGGTGCAAAGGGCTTGTTGGAACTAGTAGTGGCAATGATGTATTACCATTTAGTTGCATTAAACTTGGAATCAATGGAAAAGATTGCGAATAACCGTTTTCCAGTAGTCGCGGATCAATTTCCTGATGTTTTTCCTGAAAACTTCTCAGGGTTACCACCTGTAAGAGAAGTAGATTTTACAATTTATCTCCTTCCAGGGACCAGTCCTATCTCACTTCCATATTATAGGATGTCACCAATGGAGTTAAATGAATTGAAATTGAAGTTGGAAGAACTAGAAAACAAATTTTTTATTCGGCCAAGCGTGTCTCTGTGGGCAGCACCAGTTTTATTTGTAAAGAAAGCAAATGGAACTTTGAGGCTATGTGTAGATTATCATAAAATTAACCAAGTTATGATAAAGAATAGATATCCACTTCCATGCATTGATGAACTGTTTTATAAATTTAGGGGAGATAAATGGTTCTCTAAGATTGACTTGTGGTCAGGATATCACCAGTTGCGAGTTCAGAAGGAGGATATTCTGAAGACAGCCTTTAGAAGCAGATGTGTACACTAAAAATATGTATTCATGCCTTTTGGTCTTACGAATGCACCAGTAGTCTTTATGGAATTGATGAATCGGATATTTTAGTGATATCTGGATTCTTTTGTTGTGGTGTTTGTGGATGACATATTGGTGTATTCAAGAACAAGGACTGAGCATGAGCAACACTTGGCGATAGTGTTGGAAATCTTGAGAGACCATCAGTTGTATGCCAAATTATCAAAGTGTGATTTTTGGATACAATAGGTATGCTTTCTGGGCCATGTTGTTTCTAAGAAAGTTGTTTCAGTGGATCCAGAAAAGATAGAAGTTGTTCTTTCTTGGCAACCGCCGAAGAATGTCTTTGAAATACAAAGTTTTCTTGGTCAAGCTGGTTATTACCAATGCTTTGTGCGTGAATTCTCATGACTAGCTTCACTTATGACAGCATTGAAAAATAATAACAATGCATTTCAATGGACTGAGTAATTTCTGAGATCTTTTCAAGAGTTGAAAGTTCGTCTTACATCAACACCCATCTTGATTTTGCCGAAATCAGGACAGGGGTACGTGGTGTATTGTGACGCTTCAGGATCTAGGTTGGGATGTGTTCTCATTTAAGGAGACCATGTTATTTCTTATGGCTCAATACAGTTGAGATTGCATGAAAAGAACTACCCAACACATGATTTTGAGTTAGCTACAATTGTCCATGCCTTAAAGACTTGGCGTCATTATCTCTTTGGTAAGAAATTCACTATGTTTACAGATCATAAGAGTTTGAAGCATATTTTCTCACAATGATATTTGAATCTGAGGCAGAGGAGATGGATGGATTATCTTTAAATGTTCGACTTTGACTTGATGTATACACCGGGTAAGGGCAATTCGGTGGCTGATGCATTAATAAGAAATTCATATGCTCGGTTGGGGAAAAAAGCTTTAGATGAGTGGCAGTTAATGTCGGTCCTAGCCGATATGCGCGTGGAATGTGAAGACCGAGCTGATGTTGTGGTTTTCTTTCCAGTTGCGCTTGTTCCTAATTTGATGGAGATAGTAAAGGAGGCACAAACATCCTATGTAGACTGTATTTCAATGATTTCAAAACTCAATGGTGGGGAGACCATTGAGGGACGGAAGCTGGATGGGAGTTCAGTTTTTCGATTTCGAGATCGGATGGTTGTACCTTTAACTACTTAGGAAAAACTCCTTCATGCTTACCACCATTCCATATGGGCTATTCATTCAGGAATACAGAAGATGTATAAGGTGATAAAGGCACAATTTTGGTGGAGCGGCATGAAATGGAAGGTAGCTGAATTTGTTTCAAGGTGTTTAACTTGTCAGCAAGTTAAAGCAGAACATCAATGGTTAGTGGGTATGTTGCAGTCTCTAACAATTCCAGTGTGGAAATGGGATCAGATAGCTATGGATTTCATTACAGGTCTCCCAATAATGGTTCTGAAGCACGATTCCATATGGGTGATAGTGGATCGGCTTACCAAGTTGGCCCATTTCATCCCTATTCGTGGATTTAATATAGTGGGGGATCTGTCCAAAATCTATATCCGAGAAGTTGTAAAGAGACAGGGCATACCAGTTTCAATCGTGTCATATAGAGATCCGAGGTTTACATCTTGTTTCTAGCGATCCTTATAGAAATCCCTAGGAACTCAGTTGAATATGAGTACGGCGTATCATCCTCAGATGGATGGACAATCCAAAAGGACAATATAGACGTTGGAAGACATTTTGCGGGCTTGTGTAATGGATTTTGGTGGCTCGTGGGAAGATCACGTGCCTTTAGTAGAGTTATCATATAACAGCAGTTATCATGCCTCAATACACATGGATCCATTTGAAGCATTGTATGGGCGTCCTTGTCATTCTCCACTTTGTTGGGTGAAAACAGGTGAGACTTCACTAGTTGGGTCGAGCCTTGTCCAAGAAACAACGGAGAAGATTTAGTTGACAAAAAAGAGGATGGATATGGCACAGAGTCGTCAAAAATCTTATGCGGGTCATTGTCGAAGACCGTTGTCATTTGCAGTGAGTGATCATGTCTTTTTTAGAATCTCTCCAAGGCCTGGACATCGTGGTTTTGGGAAGCAGGGAAAATTATCTCCTCGATATATAGGCCTTTTTGAGATACAAGAACGGGTTGGAGAGGTGGTGTATCGGTTGGCATTACCACCACGGTTCAGTTCAGCGCATAATGTGTTCCTTGTATCTCAGTTGAAGAAGTATCAGCCCGATCCTGACCATGTGATCAGATGGAATCACATTGACCTAGAGTCAAATGCATCATTGGTACATATTCCGGTGTGGATTGTGGATAGGCAGGATAAATTCTGAAATAGAAAAAAGCATCGGTCTAGTGTAGGTTTTGTGGAAACATGGTCAGATTCAGGAGGAGACCTGGGAACGCAAGAAAGAAATGAAAGAGCAGTGGCCAGAACTCTTTCAAGCAAGTGATGTTTTTCTACTTTCCGGGGACGGAAAGGCCAATGGTAGGGAGAATGTAGTACCCCCGGTTTCTGGTAGGTAACCCTTGTTTTATGCTTTTTAAGTGCATGAAACATATGATAAATGGTTGGGAAAGTTTGGAGACTTTTAAAGTGTTAAAGGGAAAAAAGTAGTGACGCACGGGCTTCACACGGGTTGCCCAAACCGTGCGGAAGTCATTCAGGTGGTGGTCAATTTGGACAGAGGAGACCGCACAGTGTGCACACGGTTTGGAAAAACCGTGCGAGGAGGCCGTGCGGAGTGCCCCTTCCAAGCAGTGACTACCGCACGGTTAGCGCATGATTTTCCTAGTTGTGCGGACTAACCGTGTGTGGGGTCAACTTACATCCTATTTTTAAGGATCTAATCCATTTTATCATTAAACCCACTCGTTTTTTTCTCCTATATGGACCTAACTTGGGATTTCTCTCTGTTAAAGGTGGGAGAACACTTACCAGGCATTTTGGAAGTGATGTGGAGGTTTGTCTTGGTGTTTAGAGGCTGGTTGATCGAGGTAAGTCTCGTTTCCTTTAGTTTTCTTATATCTCCTTCTTCCCTCTTGATGGATCCTTAGATATACGCCCAAGGTGGGTAGATCTAAGGTAGTGTATGACCTTTAAGTCAGTTTTTGGTTTTGTTGGAACTAGGGTAAGGAATCTAAGGAGGTTTTGGGGAGTAGTTGACTTGGTTTTGTTGGCGTTCTTCATCCTTTGGTTGGTTTCGCCTAATTTGTTGAGGTAGGTGGCTTCACTCCTGATTCCTCTTTCTTAGAACTTGAAGGCTTAGTTTCAAATTGTTTTCCTTTATCTACTGTGAAAGAATGGTTGAAACCCCTTTTAAGTAATGGGTGATGGAAATTGTGTGTTTTTGGAAAGTGTTTGTTGAAGTGAATTAAAAATGGTGATTTTAAACTGGTTACGGTTTTGATGCTTGAAATAAATGGTTTTCAATAAAAGGTTTGATGCTTTATTGAAAGGTTTTGAACACATTTTGGTTTTGGCATGGATTTTCATGGGTTGTGGTGTGTGTTCATATGCATTGGGATGGATAAGGGTGAGAAGTACCCCCATCAAAAGGTTGGGATGAATAAGGGCGAGAAGTACCCCCATCAAAAGGTTGGGACGGATAAGGGTGTGAAGTACCCCCGTCAAGGTAGTCCACTAAGTGACGGCTTAGTGGAAGGATAACTCACCACTCACGAGTATAGGGAGGACCAAGTTTCATGCATGGTTGGTTGTGTGGATTTGTGAAATGGAATGAATGTGCCCAAAATGGAAATGTGAATTTGATTGGAAACTTTGCTTGGTTTCTTTTCTTGAGAAAGATGGTTTTTGTTGGAAAATGGTTTTGACATGGAACTTGTTATATTGTGAACTGTTTTAGAATTGTTTTATATAAATTTTCTTATATAAATGTGCTAACATGTTTTATCCTAGATTCATGGGTTGGGAAGTCATCAGGGAAAACCTACTGAGTTTCATTACTCACCCCCTTCTTTGGCACATTAGTGCTTTTACAGATGTCATATACCGAGATGTTGGAAAAGGTAAAGCGTCACATGTGTATAGCACTAATTTGTGATACTTGGGCTGGTTCGTGATGTTGGAGCTTGGATCTTGTGGAGCATGGAGTTGGGTTGTCGTCTTGTAGTCTTTTAGTTTGTCTTTTCTCTGTTTACTCTAATTTAGTGTTAGTTTTCGCTGTGGTGCTCTTGGTGGGTTTATGATAAAATAAATGGTTGAGTTGTCTTAGATTTTATCATGCATCATTTAGTTGATTAGTTTGGTTATGGTTGTTGGTTCTGTGGTATGTTCTAAAAGTTTAAATCTTCCCCCACTTGTTTTGAAACCCTTCATCATTTATTGTCAGCCTTTGGCACCTTGGGGATGTCGCTTAAGTCCAAGTAATGACTCGTTGTATTCTCAATCCAATAAGGATAAGTGTGTCATTAAATATACAATAAAACACCTGATAAGATGTAAATTCTTGTATGACTTTTCTACAAAACTAGTTGTATCTTAGATTATTTGAGTATTCTGATTTTGATTCATAACCAAATCAACCTTAAACTTTTCAGTTGATGTTTTTGGCCTAATGTTAATCAAAAGTATCTTCAAATTGTGATAAATTTTTATACTATATTTTTAATTGTGATGTATCCTTTAATTCTGGTAACACTCCTATGACTATTTTATTATAAATTCAAATTTTTTCTTTATATTTTTTACTTCCTATTCAACTTGATTCCCCAATTTCATACTAGAATTCAAGATTCTCTCCTATTCTTTTATTTTTCATTATAGACTAACAACTTCTTCCTCAATATCTTTGATACATTTGATTCATTCTTTTACTATATTAGTCAAACTATCAATAAATTGAGCCTTCTCTTCAACCATGAGCTTTTAATCAACAACCTTATCTAAACTTTATATATTTTTATATTTTTTATTTTCATTTTTCCCCATGAATCAGACTTCTCTTATTCATGTTGTTGAATGTATATTTTGGAATCATTAATGTAATGACCCTAACCCCATTAGCCTGGATCTGATGCCTTACTTTATTATATTGGAATAAGATACAAGAAATCGCATCCCAAGGGACCGAAAAGTATAGTAGTCTTATTAAAAAAGATACATGTTTAAAATTTAAATTAAATTTTATATAATTAATAAATAAATAATTTTCTTTAAGAACAACATTAATCCTCTTAGCATAACCCATCATATAAATCATAATAAACTTCTTGGAAATGTAGGGGAAAATAAAACATAATAAAGTAGTGAGCTAAAATGATCAGTAAAGGTATGTATACCATAGAATCTATCATAAATAACAAATAACAATTATGGAAAGGTAAATAACTGAAACACATTCTATTCAATCAATAACTTGAGCATAATATGGACAGAATGAAAAATGATTAAATAGTTATATATAAATAATCACATGAGTTAGAAAACATAACCATGGATATTATAATAATTGAATAATCACATGGAAATTAATAAATAATATCATAATGATGGAATTTATAATGTTGGACATTTGAAACTTTCTATCAAGGCTTCATGAAAATAATATAATACCATTACGGTTTCATACCAAGAATATAATAAATGGTTAAAGCCTCAGACAAAATCCAGTCTAGTTTGTCTTGTGAGACCAAACGATGAATCGAGGGGCTCTAGTGGATCCCACCTATCACTTAATAAGTCCAATTCATTCCTCACATGAATAAATAATACAACTAAATCAACATGCCTTAACAAAATCATTAACTATCCATATTGGAAGAACTAGTCATACGGAATATCAATATTTCCCAAGTCAAACTAATCATAAAACATCCAAAGGAATATAATGAATGTTATTATTAGATTACATCCTCAAAAAAAGATTCAAAAAATTATGTTGACATAGATGAAAATAACTTAAAGAGATTATTGAAATATTTCTTGAGTAAAATACCTTTTTTACTTTAAAAATAATTCTTAAAATATATAAACTATACATGTAATAAAGAATTAGTTTTATTTGAAAATAATATTTTAAATTTGTAAATTAAAATTAAATTTTTTAATGTGAAATGAAAGAAATAAATTTCATTCATGCCATATATGAAAAAAAAATGAAAAATTATCTTTAAAACATGATTTTTAAAAGAAATTCTCTTACAGATAACATATCATTGAAGTTATAGTTAATAAAATGAATTTATTATGTGTGTTATATGTAAATACACATAAAACAAGTGAAAATACAAAAAAATATATAATCAAAATTCATTTATCACATAATATTATCATTACATAATCAAGAAGTAGAAGTTTAACCCAATGAATAGGAATTGAGTTAAGAAATCACTTAAAACTTTGTAATCAGTCAAATCATATACCACGTAAAAGTAATAATTATCAAATTAAACATTGAATATAATTAATAAAATAATATTCATGATATTATATATAAAATTTTAGTATATATACACAAAACACAAGAAATAAGTGGTGAATGAGGCATATATCTCACAGAAGTAAAAGTGAGATGAGAAAACCCTTACCTCGCACTTCCCTTTTGTGTAACATTCTTTAACCTCCTTTATAATGGTTTAAATAATGTTATTAATTTATTATAGAACTATAATGATATTTATAGTATCTTATATGATACTTTTATAACATATTATCACCCATTAATTAATAATATTTCATTACTTCCATTGTTTTGGGTGTGTTCATTTCATGGTTTCATAGTAGATACATTTGGGTATAATTATTGATTTTCTTGTAAAATAGAAATAAAACTATAGAAGTTTAAATAAATGGTATTAATTCACTTCCATAATTTTAGTAGTCTAATTTATCATTTCTATTTCATATATGAGGATGATTCATTTGAAAAATGCTAATGATAAATCTTTGGTTTATTTTGGTGGTTTTTCTGAATATCACAAACAAGTTTCATTTTATTTACTATTCTGAGTATATATTAGTTCCAAAAAATAAAATAGATTATAATATATCTATTAAAATATTATTTGACTGAAATAATATTTTTATTACTAGACATGAAGGTAGTAATGGAAAATGAACAAAATCATTATTCACGGAGACAATTAATCGGTATAATTTGGATAATAGTTTCATTTATTTGAATAAGAGGAGGTAAGAAAAGGAACGAATATAAGATATTTCATTAGAAACATAAATTTATAGTATTTAAATGATTCTATAATTATTAATCATTGATTTATGAAAGATATGATGAAAAGTTATAATAATAAAAGAAAATAAGAGAGGTGTTTTGAGAAAATTTCCTCTTGAATATCACCTCCTTGGAGGACCCCTTGAGGAAATTGGTTTTGGTATTTTGGTGAGACCATAAGAAATTGTATATGGGTATGGTGAGGAGTTTATGTTTTTTAAGATATTTTAGGAGCTTCAAGGCTTTTTTGTCACAATGGGGTAGTGAGGGGTGGTATTTATACTTGAGGAGGGGTCGTTTTAAGTGATTAATAATGATTATTTTATAATTAAAACCAACCACATTGAGTTGTAATTAATTTTAATGAATTTGGATGATAATTAATGTTTTAAAGGATTTTCAGGGTCAATAAACACATCAAAAAACCATTAAATTTTGTTTTTTAGGTGTTTTAAGTCTTTACCTTTTAACTTTAACCCGTTTCATTATTTTTTCTATACCACGATAAATCCTTCTTTTTACCATGGTAACATTTTTATGAATAAAAATAAAAATGACCTTAAATAATAATTTTTATCTTATTATTATAAATATTTAATCTATTTTACTAAATTTAATTCACAAATTTGGTAAAAATTATATTTAAAATTAATCCTGCAGGCACAACAAAAAAATGGGTTTTTAAAGTGAAAAGTTTAAAATTTTGAAATGATTTTATATCCATTTTCAATGTGAAATTTATTAAAATGACCTAAATTGGATTTATTGATGAATAATTTAACTAATTATACTTTAAAAAAAATTAAAATATAATTTAACTATATAAATAAATTATAAGAAAAATTGGTTTTCAATTAAAATTCAGTAATTTCACTATTCATCCAAAAAATGAAACTTCTCAAAAAAATACCAAAATTTAATCCTTAGATAATTTTGATATTATTATTTAAAAAATGAATTTTATTTTTTCAAATAAAATTTATAAAATTGTCAAAATTTAGTTTTAAAATAGATTCACCATTAAAAGACGGCAAAATTGTCTTTTAGAAAAATATAACCTTTTATGCTTAAAATTGGATTTATTCTTATCTTAAGCCTATAAAACTTATTAGATGAATTTAAAAACATTTTTTGAATATATAACACATTTATTTCATTAATATATTTCATTAATATTTAATATTTAATTTATTATGATAAAATATCATTGTGGGCATAAAAATAGTTTTTTATAAAAACACATCCTTTATGTTAAATTGGTTTTTATTTTCATTCATAATGAATTCACTTGACAAAAATGTGTAAAATATATTTTTATAATTTAGTTTATATCATTCATTTTTTCCATTCCAATATCTAGGTGATAACTATCACAATTAAATAAAAATATTTAGTTGCTTTTTTAAGCTCGATGTGGTGTATCTTGTATGATATTGAACATAGTGTTTCCTTTTAAAAATATCAGGATGTTACAATGAACCACTCCATTATATTCCTTTATTTTTCATATCTAAACATATATTTCTTTCATATTAGATTCAAATTATTCTTAGAGATCAACTCTTCCTTATATTTATATATCATCATCATCATTATCTTACTTAGTTTGTGACTTGTCAACAACTACTACAAGAATATATTCATTGAGTTCTTTGAATTACTCAATCTCTTTTGTATCTATTTCTTCTGAGATATTATCTGCTTTTTAAAGAATGTTATATTTTTATGAATATGTAATTAAAATTACTCCCTCAACCTTTCACACTAGTTGAATATTTATTCATGGTAAATCCAT
This sequence comes from Viscum album, assembly GCA_963277665.1. Classification (NCBI taxonomy): domain Eukaryota; kingdom Viridiplantae; phylum Streptophyta; class Magnoliopsida; order Santalales; family Viscaceae; genus Viscum; species Viscum album. Next base: position 529,345,300 of record OY728159.1, on the reverse strand, counting down.
CATTCTCATCATCATCTTGAATATTCTTTAGTACCTTTACAGTAAGATGTCCAACCTTTCCACATCAAAAGCATGTTAGTGGAAGTTTCCATTTAAAATTTCTTTTTACCATTTTTTGATTTGAGTAAAGCAATGAAATGAATTCATAAACCTATCCTTCTCTCCATGGTGATATTCTCCATTTAATTGAACGCCACCTCCTTAGACTTCCCTTTTTCAACATCCATGTTATCATTATTTCTCATTTCATGTGAAACAAAATCACTATTTAAACTATTAAACTTAAATTACTTTGGATATTTATCCTCAAGTATATATATTTTTTAATTAAATTGAGGTATAAATATTCTATATATGTTCTTTACAATCTTTAAATAATCAATGTTTTCTCTAAGACCACACATGTCCTCCACAATCACATTGACCTAGTCAATGAATGCATCAAAAAATAAATTTGGGTGAATCCTAAAGTCCTTATACTTATTTCAAAGAACCCTCAAATTATCTTATAATAATTTTGATCCATCTTAATATATGTTAATTATCATTTCCCACATTATATATAAGGATTTATATGACATCACCTTTGTGTAGATTGTGTTAGATAAATCTTCCCCTAAATAATTCTTCTTGTGACAACATCTAGTTCTTTATGGTATCCTTATAACAAATATTCACTGTCAATACTGACTAAACTTCCATGTTCGTAATTTTTATATACATTCATTCCTACCCAAGGAATGAAAATTGTGATGTGTCTAATTATTCCGTGGTTGAAAGTTATTTCCCAAGATGATAATGATCCTTGTATTACTAACTATTATCATATATTATATAGATATATTTCCACTTATTTTAACCTTTGGATATGATACCACTTATTGGCCCCACTATATCAAATAACCTAGGGGTGAATCAGGGTATAATAGATTAAAATAATAACCCTTGGTGATCTTATTACATTATTAAAAAAACTCCACTCTCTTTATCTCACAACAATATATGGTATAATAAAAATCATGTAAGAGACATAATAATTTTATATAATTCACCCAAGCTGGGTTAGTCCAATGAGAATACAAAGGTAATGTGATAATATATTGGAATCACTAAATCACATTATTGTTACAATTTTTAAAGAGGACTCATCTTCCCCCTGGTTTATAACAAATCACATGCTAAAAGATCATTACTCTTGTTCTTGAAAAGAGTTCAATGATCCTCCAGAATAATCTTCATATAATTTGATTCATCCATGAAATGGTTCACAAAACCATAAGAATGTCATGAATATCCTTTTTTCATAAATAAATTTAAATCCTGTTTATTGGGTAAAATCTATTTCATGTGTAACTATTTTATGAACTACCTGTATGCAAACTATCTTTTGTGAATTATACCTACATGAACTACCCTCTTGTATTATTACCACATGAACTACTTTATGAACCTCCTTCACAATATCAACTCACGTGAATTGCATCACAATATTCCTTCATTAACTAACCCTTATACAAACTTCCTTCTTATACTACTCATTAACATACTACTATTAAAACCTCATTCACAGTCTTCCCCTTCATATATTACTTCTTAATGAACTACCTCAAGAGTTTCTACTTCACACACCACATCCTTCTCCCTTCACAGAAAATGTGCTTCATGAACTACTATTTACATTGACTACTTCATGTAAACACCTTGAATTCAGTTTCCCTCATATACTATTTCATACTTCATGCTTTATAATAATACTTCACAAAATTATATATGCTTCATGAACTACTATTCTTCATGGACTATTGTGCTCTGTAAAATTCTTTCTAAATTTAGATAATTCCATAATGATATTCTTCTATGTTAATTTCACTATATTTAATGAAATTATTAAGGACCCTTATATAGGAAAATAACTCTGAAAAAACCTATTAATCAAAAAATTATTATTCACCTCTTCGTATATGTTTCTATTTGTAGTCAAATTCATCATATATGGATTGTATACCATCACCACCACTTGACCTCAAATGGAGATCCCTTCACATGATTCATTTATGATTTTACAAACTACAACTACAGTAGATTTAAAAATGATCTCCTCTTCATGGAAAATTTTATGTGGCTATATACTTCCTATGTGAAATGGCTACTTCATAATACCTTTATAGTCATGTAAATTCTACATGAATAGGATATCATGAACTTCCTACACAATTGTGTACTTACTATATAAAAAATTATTCTTTTCATATTTTTTATGAAAACTCAAAACACCTCCAATTTTTTCAGAACTCCTTTGTCGACCTATTTAGTCATTAAACAAACTAAAACTTTATCAACTCAGTTTTTCAACAAACACAACAAACCAAAAACTTTGAATCAATATCTTGAGGTATTTTTGTAAATATAGGAAGAGTATTGATCATACATACAAGATGGGATAATAAAAATTAAGGCTACATACACACTATGGTGTATGTATGGGGTGTGAGATAAATCCTAGTAGGATTCCACCAAATATTCCACACATGTCATTTCTTTACAAAACTATACATTATAGTTTTAATTATAAATATAAAATTTCTATTATTTTTATCTTTTGTAAAATCAAGTAACACGAGGTTCCATTTTAAACATTATTTCAAATTAATACACCTAAACATGTAATCAAAAAAACATATAAAAGATTGTAAAATAAATTTAAATGGGATACAATCTAAAATAAAAGTTGTAAAAATACATTATAGGGATATTATATAAAGAAATAAGGTAGGGAGGCCTAAGATCCTATTTTATAACATATCCATCACCATAACTATAATCATATCCATATTCACAACCATCTATGTAATGTTCATTAATATTTTCATTATCCTAAATTAGTGGAATCCCATAATCGAATAATCAAAGTTGAATCATGACTATCCTATCTATTTAGAGTCTCATAAATACTATAAGGGGATAGGGTAGGGAGATTTTCCTCATAAACTAGTTTGGAACTTGTCCTGTGGACCATCCTAAGTAGACAAAGTTTTCCTACTATGAAGTTTTATAAATAATTAAATAATTTCAATTACTCAAAAATGATACATAAAAACACTCCTTTAATAATATCCATAACTTAATTAATAACATAGTGATTCAAGAACAAATCATGTAAAAAAGAATAAATCTATGTTAAGTGGTGAATAAAATAATAATCACTTTTAAATAATTCAAAGACCATTTATTCAAGAAAACGTTTTTTTAACCACTTGATAATTATTTATAAATAATATTTATTTATTCCCTAAAACTACTCCTTTAAAACATAAGTGTGTTTAGTATAAAAAGATGAAAGGGTATCATGGGAATCATTCATATATTAAAACATATTTGACAAAACCAAACACACATTTTTACTTGAAAACATCATCTAAAACATGATATTTAATCTTTATTATTCCTATAAAAATATTCTATTAAAATAAAATTAATAATTTCTTAAGAAAAATATGATAAGCATTCCATCAAACATGTTGTGTATATAAAAATATGTGTGCAGAATTTTACATGTGAACCCTATGAAAACTCCTTTGGAATAATGCTTAATTAATAAAAAACTATGGAAAACATCCATAGATTCATCTTAGAATATATATATATATATAATAAATTTATAGATATAAATTCAATTTATAACACACAAACACAAAAGGTTTTTTCCAAAGAAAGGGGAAAGAATATAATCACCTACCTAGAAGCCATATAACCTCAACTCCTTCAATGGTCAGGAGTGGATTAGGGATATAAATAAGGTAAGGATCCATTAAACACAAAAATTCCCATGGAATATGAGGTTTTTTTCTTTACATGGAAAAACCCCACTTTATGTAAATCTTAATTGAAATTAAAGTATAAGAGGGAGAACAAAAAGAGGAAAGGAGAGTGTAAAGAGAGGAAAAGAGGCTTAACCATGAGATTTTGTTGAAGAAATAAGAGAAATATCTATGGGAGGAGAAGAATGAATAAGGATAGAAGAGGGTAAACTCCATCCATAGCCTCATTTCACTACCACAAACAGGGCAAGGGAAGCGCTGCCCTTTATCAGCGCTAAGCAGAAAGCACTGATAAAGGGGCGGGCCTTTATTAGTTCTAGCTAAAAGTACTGATAAATGTACCCTTTATCAGTACTTTTTTTAGTGCTGATAAAGGGTACATTTATTAGTTCTATTATTAGCACTGATAAAAATTTTTATTATTAATTTATATAAAATTATTGTATTTATATTCAAAAATAATGTTTATTTGAATACATTAAATAAAAAAAATGTTTATAATTAATATATTTTTTTAATAATTCAAATATATATATATAATGTTTTAATTAAAAAAAGTATTTCCTAAGATTATAATTAAATATATATATATATATATAATTAAATAATTATAATATTATGATAAATTACATTAAATAATAAATATATTATTTAGATTTATTATATTTTTTAGAGATTTATTAAATTTATTAGATTAATTCATTGTATTTATTATATTTGTTATATTTAATATATTTATTTTATTTATAAATATATAATACTTTTTAATATATATATATATATATATTTATAATTAAAATTATTGAATATAAATGTGTTTTCCAATTAATTTGGTCAACAAATATATGTGTATATGTTATATATCATATACAGGAATGTTCATTTGTACATTACATGATGTAGTATATTAATTAATTCATAATGTTACCTATTTGAACTATATATATTCTAAAAAATGTACTTATAAAATCACATTAAATATATTCAAGTAATAAATATATTTTATTATATTTTTAATGATATATATATATACTTTTCAAATAAATTTGTAATTATAATTTTATTAATATAAATATATTAACAATTATATACCAATATTTATAAATATATACTATTTATATTTATAATTATTAATAAATATATATATATATTTATCCTATATATCGTTTTAAATAAATATATAAGAATATAAATAAATTATTAAAATCATACCTTTATCAGCTCTTTTTTAGCACTGATAAAGGCATATATTTATCATCCCTAAAAGACTAATAAAATAAGTATTTATCAGTGCTATAATTTTATCACTGATAAATAGGTGTTTTACCAGTGCTTTTTGAGCCATGATAAATAGGTCCTTTATCAGTGCTCAAAAAGCACTGATAAAGGTATGTTTTATCAACGCTTTTATTTTAGCGCTGATAAAACATACCTTTATCAGCACTTTTAACTAGTGTTGATAAAGGTTCCAGTGGTTTTTATAAAATAACCCTAACAGGCCCCTCCTCCCTCACACTCGTTCAAGCCTTCACGGAAGCTGAACTCTGCGTTGTTGACCTCTCCTCCACTGCGACCCCTCATCCTCCTCCTCCTCCTCCTCCGTCTTCGCTGCCTTTTCCTCCTCCTCCACCACGACCATCCTCCTCCTCCACCATTGCCACTACCTTCTCCTCCTCCTCCATTGTGATCCCTCCTCCGTCATGACCCTACTACTCCTCCTCCACCACCATCACTACCTCATCCTCCCCATCCTCCTCCTTCGGCCACCAACTCATCCTCCTCTGTTGCGGCCGCCTCCTCCTCCTACTCCTCTATCTCCTTCTCCTCCTCTTCACTGTGTGGTCCCCTTGTCCATGTGACCTTCTCCAGCAAACCCTCCTCATCCAATGACTGTCCCAGTATCCTCCTCTACAGCACACGAATTCCCCCCAGTGAGTCTCTTATGTAATGAATTTTTACTCTTATGCATTATAAAGACAGTTGGTGTGAAAAGTTAGGTCTAATGGACCCTATAGTGGTATTGGTTCATGTTTTTCATTACTAATAGCCTAGGTTGAAACTATATGAATAGGATTATGATCAATCATGTTGTAAGGGTCATTGGTGGAGTTTTCTATTAGGGAAGAATTGTGGTAATCACATGGAAAGGGTCTTTATATGGATTGTTAATTGGGGTAGAGTGATAATGATGTGAAATTTATTGGTAAAGACCATGCCTTTACTAGATATTTGTCTATCCTAAGTTGTGGGAATTTGTGATAGTACTACATAGTGTGATTGGGGGGATGCCTTGGTGGGTACTAGTGATGGAATAACCAGTGGTTAGTTTATTGTGTGAGATATATCAAGGATTATTTTAAATCTTATATCATGTTGAGTACATGGTTTTATTGATTAACCCACAAAAAATATTTATCATGGATAAATGAAATTGTGACATCTCCCTTAGAACCCTTATAGGTACAGTACATGGAAAGGGGTTGATTATGATGTTAGTGTAAATGATAATGTGGATTCCTTATGACCTTAAGGGTAGGGAAATCCACACATGGGGTGGTGTAGGTTGGTAACTAAATATGAATAAAGAGATTTATTATTGATATATTGTTACCTATAGGTCTTGGTATCATCATGATATGTTTTTTAACTATATTATATTCTAATGATGGATACTTTTACTGAGGATTCTTAAGATAGGTCATGTATGAGCTTCTTATGTAATAGCCTCTTGCTCTATGCTAGGTATCAATCATTGGCTAGCTAAGATCTTGGATGAGGCTTATCTTCCATGCTTGTTCATTATACATTAATTTTTATTATATATCTATGATGAGTATGGTCCCTAGAGACCTTGGTACTGCAATGTAGAGATACTCCATCATGGTGATCATTCTTTCAAATTTTTTAAAGTTTATGTTTGGCTATACATCATGGGGTATATGAAATTTTCCACAAGACATAAATTATTTTATTGGTTCAGATTGTGTTGAAGGTTAGATATGTTATACCCTCCCTAGGATCTGCTTTATGTATGTTTATTTAGCCAAGGGATCTGTCTTACATTGGTAGTCCTTCTCAGGCAGTAAGTTGGATCTTTTATGACCTTCTCACGATCCACTTCTAGTATATCTTATTAGCCATGTGGAATACCTTGTATTAGTGATTTAGATTGTGTTAGAGGTTAGATTGTTTATTACTCTTTAGGTCATCATTTATGTATGTGAGTTTATATATGGGACCCACCTTATGTTAATGGTTTGGATCATGTGGGAGGTTGTCTATGTTATGCCCTCCATACTATTTTTTGGTGGGTGGATGTTATTCTATAAGGCATATAGTCACATAATAATTCATGATCAAGATTTAATGGTTCTGCCTAGGGGATGAGTGTTGCAGTGTATACCTTATGGTAATTCAAAAATGTGACATCATAGGGTTCACTATGCAATAGACCCTTAGGCTACACCATAATGTACCCTATTCTTGAAATGAAAAGATATTTTTTAGTCTTTTTAATGAGGTTTCCCTATTCCTTATTAGCCACTCGACCCCATCACCCAAACCCCTATTCCCCATAATTTTCCCCTCTCATAATTCACTCTTTAAGATCCCTAATGGTCATTTCATATTGGACAGCCCACCCCCCCCCCATCCCTAGACAGCCCACACCCCGCCCCCTCCCCCACACCCCCTGCAGCCCCCCCCCCTCCACCTGGACAGCCCACCCCCCCTCCCTGGACATCCTACACCCCATCCCCCACACCCCTACAGCCCCCTACCCCCCCCCCCCCCCCGGATAGCCCACCCCCTTCCCCTGTGAACCTTTTATGTTTTACTGGATTTTTTTCCTTTTCTCATCCAGAACCCCTCCACGCGACGCCACCCTCCCCCTCCTCTCCTCTTGGGTGATTCTTCCTCACCCGGTGTATGTTTAATCTTTCATCACTTGTTTTGGAGAGCCTAGGATAATTTTTACCTCTCTTATTCCTTATATATATTAGTGTCTGAACCCCCTCCCCCCCCCCCCAATCCTATATTTAAATGGACATGGGTTAATTACAATTGGAAATGTAATGATACAGGCCAGGCTAGTATCATAACCAACAACTGACCTGACTTTCCACTAACCTAAGAGGCATTCATGATCCCTACGGGATAACAATGATCCCCTGGGAAAAAAATACAATTAATGTGGAATATTTTACCCCTAAATTAGAGTAAATTAAAAATGATCTTTCTCCTAAAAAGTGTACATGTCCCATTCATAAGTTGAACGTCCTGGAAAATAGTAGATACACAAAAAATAAATAAACAGGAAGTAGATATCATATATGGAAAATAAAATCCCATTATTGACTAATAAAATTTCTTAACATGTGATTTCTCATTTTATTTTTTCTTTTTAGTTGTAAATCTCCTCTATTGCGCGTCTCTCCTCTACTGCAAACACACCTCTGTCGCATGCTAAAAGACACCTTCAAGGTGATTTTTCTTCTATTACTCATTGTTTTTCTCTTGTTTACATGTTATTATTGTTTGATATTGATGGTTATGTTGTGAAATTTACAAGATAAACACCCCACTAAAAATCATGGCTATTGGTCGTCCTTATTTGTGCACTAAATGAATTGCATGTTGGTTGGTTCCTGTTGAACATTTGAATATAAAAATTGGTAATTTACATATACTTGACTAATGAATGAATTCCCTAGGATGAAAAATATTATGTGATAACCCCTGAATTAATAAATGGAATTGAATAAGGGATGCTTTGTAAAATCTGAAATTATGATTTTTTGGTTTGTATGGTGTTGCGATTGTGAGAATTCTTGTGTGTTTTTATAGTGTTTCGATTGTTGGCATGATTGGTATGCCATTTATTTTCCATGTTGTAGTTCTTCCACCATTGAATATCAATCTAAACTTTACCCATTTAAATAGTACCACCACTTTGTTACTTGTTCAATTCCACTGAATCTTAGAAAACCGCTTCACTAGAGGACTATATGAGACACTTTATGGACACCCTATTCAAATATCCATAACAACACATGTAATGAATCCTTCCACCCAAAAGAACTCTATTGAAAATCATACCATCTATTATTTTAGTACCATAGTTCTTGACTAGAGACACTATGTTTCTATAGAAACACTAAAAAACTAGTTTACAACAATTCATATATATTACATGTGGGATACTAAAACATTCTAGTGCAATGGATTCTCATAGCTAGTACCATTGATCGGGTGGTTGGGAAAAAGGGTGTGATCTACTTTTTTCCTAAGTAATGCATGGAGAGGTAAGGGTATTGTTTACCATAGCTATTTCCATTGATTATAGTTGGATAATGACCCTATTTGAACATATTTTGTGTAATTATTTTGTTAAATATTAATATTACTATATAAAATAGGATGAATATGAATAAATAATGGATAAATGCCAATCGGTTAACAAAAGAGTATGAAGATGGTGTGAAATAGTTTATCCAGTTTGAAAAAGATCATGCATATGACCCTTATCAAATCCTTTGTCTGTGTTTACGTTATTGTTATTCAAGAAAAATTAGTCCAGAGGAGTTGTAAGAACACTTGATCTGTCATGAAATAGATCAAAGTTATAGATGTAGGAATAAACATGGGGAAAAACGAATTCAGGTAGTGGTTGGGATAGAACTACATTTTATGGATCATCTGATATGATTACAAGCTTGAAAAATGAAGACGATTGTATGGAGGATGTGATTACAAATTTAAATGTTGGTGAAGATCATATTGAGTAAATAACAAGTACAGTTCAAGATGAACTTCGTGATTGACCAAAATTTCTTGAGAAGTCAAAGAGTTGTGAAAATACACCATTTTATATTGGTTGCACTAAATATACATCATTGTTAGTCGTACTAAAGTTGTATAATTTGAAATCAGGCAACGGGTGGAGTGATGCCAGTTTTACGGAACTACTTGCTCTCATGAATTACATGCTCCTAGAAGATAATGAAATCTTGAGCCAAACATACGATGCCAAATGAATGCTATGCTCGATGGGTATGATCTCTAAAAGAATACACACCTTCCTGAATGACTGCATATTGTTTCGTAAGGACCACAAATCACTTAAAGAATTCCCAAAGTGTGGTGTTTCTTGATACAAGAAAGATGAATCCATCCATACGAAAGTTTTATGGTACTTTCCAATCATTCCAAGGTTTAGGCACCTATATAGAAGTGATGAGATTGAAAGAAAATTGACATGGCATGTAGATATAAGAATTAAATATGGGAAACTACATCACCTGGTAGACTCTCCTCAGTGGAAGAGAATTGATCATGAGTATCTTGAATTTGGAAACAAGCCGAGAAACCTTTATCTTGTGTTATCTATAGATGAAGTGAATCCTTTTGGTTTTCAAAGTAGCAGTCATATTACATGGCCGGTTATGTTGGTAAATTATAACATACCATTATGGTTATGCATGAAATGAAAATAAATCATGTTATCTATGCTTATATCAGGACCAAAACAACCAGGTAATGACATTGATGTTTATTTGGATCCATTAATCGAGGATTTGAAATTATTATTGGATTTAGGTGTTATGTGGTATGATTCTTACAAAAATAAAGATTTCACTTTGAGATCCATGTTGTACATGATGATAAATGACTTTCCTACTTATGTAAATTTGTCAGGATATAGAATTAAAGGAACTCAAGGGTGTCTCGTTTGCGAACAAGGTATACAGACAATTAGGTTGAAACATTCATTGAAAAATGTGTTTCAAAGGCATCACAGAATTCTACCCCGATGGCATAAGTACCGATCTTGGATGACATCATTTGATAGAAGTTAATAAGAACATACAGCACTTTCTCCACTAAAAATTGATCAATTGTTTGAGAAATTAAAATATGTGGACACTAATTATGGTAAACCATTTTTGAAAAACCTTAAAAAACCGATTGGAAAAAGATATCAGTTTTATTTGAATTACCATACAGTAATTTTCTGTATGTTATAAATTTTTTTGATGTTATGCATGTTGAAAAAAATGTATGTGATAGTGTCATCGACACATTTCTAAATGCACCTGAAAAAAGAAATGATGGAATTAAGGCTAGATTGTACATGGTTGATATGGGAATACGAGAAGAGTTGGCACTAGTGAAGGGTGAAAAATGAACATTTCTTCCTTCAACTTCTTACACTCTTTCCAGGAAGGAGAGATATTAGTTTTGAAACTTCTTAAATTATGTAAAGGTTCTAGAGTGGTATTCATCAAATATCAAGAATATTATGTTGATGAGATATTTAAAGTTAAAGGGTATGAAATCACATTATTGACATGTTTTGATATAATATCCCATTCCTATATCTTTACATTGCATTTTTTTTCAAGAATGTATGCCATACATTAACAAAGATTTGTTTCTTCTTCAATGATATATGCAACAAAGTTATAGACCTGGCGAAATTGCCAACTATGGAAAGAGAAATTGATGTCATATTATGTGAATTAGAAATTTTCATCCTGATAACATTATTTGATATGATGGTTCATTTGATGGTTCATTTGGTGAGAGAGATTTGAATATGTGTTCATGTACATTATAGATGTATGTACCCCTTTGAACGGTATATGAATATTTTGAAAGGGTATGTCAAAAATTGAATTCGTCCAGAGGGTTGTATTACAGAGCAATATATTTTTGAGGAAGACATTGAATTCTGTACTGAATACTTTTCTAGTGTGGAAAACATTGGCCTTCTGAAATCTCGCCACACTGGGTGGCTTGAGGGTGAAGGAATTTTTGGAAGAGAGGTTATCGCAATAAATATTATAGATCAGGAGTAGGCCCACCTTTATGTTTTTCATAACAGTTTCGACGTTACCCATATGTTCAAACCCACAAATAAATTCTTAGGCATTTAAATCCATCTGGGGCTAAAAATGGATATCAGATACACATAATTGATAGTTTATAGAATGGTTTCAGGACCATATTTTTAAGAAGTTAGATGAAAATATGGACTCAATTTTAGAACAACTTCAATGGATAACTGGAGGAGCAAGTGTGTATGTATTATCTTACAATGCTTATGTAGTTAATGGTTATACATTCTATACCAATGAACATGATGAAGATAGTACCATGTAGAATAGTGGGGTTACACTTGTGGTTGAAGTGATGCATGTTTTCGGTGTTAAAGATAGAAATCCAATTTATGCGAATATGTCATAATTTGGAATCATCAAACAAATATGGGAGTTGAATTATAAGAAATTCCAAGTGCCTATTTTTCAATGCAAGTGGGTTGATAACAAGAGTGCTGTTAAAATAGATGATTTGGGATTCATGAAAGTTGATTTCAGTAAGGAAGGGGAGAAAGAAGAACCATTTATAATGGTATCATAGGAAGTAAAAGTATTTTATGTTCCATATCCCGCAAACCAAAACTATTCAATTGTTCTGTTATCGACCAAAACAACTGAAGGGTCAGATAAAAGTTCAATGGAGGATGACCATTTCATTGGGACTTCGCAATCATTTCGTAGTGATACCAATGTAGACGGAATTTTTTATTTCAAAGGAGACCACAATGAAGGGATTTACATAGTCGATAAAGGGTTAAAATATCTTTAGCCTTTAAAAAAAGAGAGTTTAATAATCAGGTTATTTGTTTATTGTAATATACATTATGTTACGTTATGTTATTATTAGTTTTCTACTTCTTTTATGTAATCTAAATTAAATGTTAAACCACTTATGTAGATAATGACTTATACACCTGATAATGAGCCCAATCTTGAGGCATAACAGGTCTCTCAGCCTGCTATTGTTGGTCCTAGTGCAGAGCAACAACAGGTTTCTCAACCTGTTGTTATTGGTCCTAGTGCTGAGATAAAACAGGTTTCTCAACTTGTTGTTGCTAGTCCCAGTGCCGATGTTAGTACTCTGAAGGAACATAATGATGATACTTCTGAGGAAATAGTAGGAAATGAAACCCTGACGGTGCAAAAAAAACAAGAGTTTCGTATTTTTACAATGTTATCCAAAATTCTTAAGGAAAAAAGAAAAAGGCATCAAATTTGAGGTGGGGTGGAATAAGTGAGGCTAACATGTTAAACCCAAAAAATCCATATTTAGTAGCTACATTGGAATCGTCACTCAGCAACGCGTTCCGATTGATGTATAGTCATAGCACCATGTTGTCACCAGGATTAAGACATTAATGTGGGAAGAGATTATGGTGACATTATGATATCATTTCTTTAATTTATTAAAATTAAATAAAATACTAAAACATTGACTTACTCTTCATCATCCATTACAGAGTGAATTTATAGTAGATTCCTCACACAAGGAATGTGTGTTAAGAGTTTTAGGAAGGATTCATAGATGCTTCCGCACAATTTTAATGATATATCATCTTAAAGATACTTAAGGTAAAATAAAGTCACACCCACATCCTCTTTATGCACACTTGATATCCCAAGGAGTATGGGATGCATTTAGTAACGATCAGGGGGAGAAGACCTTTCAGGTACATTGTGTTTGGTAATACATTGTTTGACATTGCTTGTATTCATAACTTTGACAGTTTTTTATTTATGAAACAACAACTGAGTGATGAAAATAAATAATGGGAAACAAAACCAGCATACCCCTACCGTAAATCAAGGATGGGGTATGCTTCACTTGAGAAAAAATTGGTACATATTTTAAATCTACCGTAATACTTTTATGTGACATAAAACAACACCATAACCATGTTCCTCTATTTATATGCAGATTGATGAATCGAAATCAAAATTCACTTCCATCCTACACCATGTTCTATGGAAGGAGGCTCGTGTAAATAAAGAGGGGATATTGATATATGAAAACACAAAAAAAAAGTGTGGGAAACATGTGTAAGTATGACATAATTTAAATTTGATTTTCTTTAAATCTCTATTACATAACAAAAACTACTTATTTTCCTATATTTTCTATATAAAATAGTCATAGGAATCAAAAAAAACCCACACTAGATGTAAACATACTTTCAATGGCCTTGAATCAATCAGAACAGTATGGTTGTGTCAGAGGTGCAGGTTTTGGGGTAACACCCCCAAACATATTTTCAGAAAGAAAAACAAGTGGAGGATAAAACTGAGGAAATGAAAAAGATGAGAGAAACAATAACTATGTTTCAAAAATAATTACAATAATAGAGAGAGATGATAGCAAGTTTGATGGGGGAAAAGAGAAGAAATAACTCAATAATAACATGTGCATGAAGATCTTTCCCCACCCTCCACCAGCTTTGAGGTGAGTCATTTCCCTCAAAAACCTGAATTAGCTGAGGTAATCAATGTTATAATAATTTTTTCTATGAAATGTGAATCACATAGACACCGATACCCTTCTTGCACTAATATTCTACAGGATGAAAATCATTGTGATTTATATCTATCAACTCTCACCTATCGCCTTGTAGCGAGGGCTACGGTGTTCAATATGCAGAATGACATTCTACACAACAGAAAACTTCCAAAAGATCATGTTAGAGTGTCAATTAATGTAGATAATGATCTAAGTTCTGAGATACCTGATCCAAATGATGATGATGACATTAATATGATCGAACAAGCTGTTAGAAAATTCATTTCATGGCCGTCGATTCTTGTAAAAAAACATGTCGACAAGGAGGTATCCATTTCTAATTTATTTTTCAAGATGAACCTTTAAAATTTAATGAAAAAAGGTCTTAACTAATGAAGGTTATTATAGAACAAAAAAAATAAGGGGTTGAAATGAAAGATCATCTCAAAACTATCTCAAGGATCAACCAACTGATTGAAATGATCTACTAAGAGCACCTTCACTCCACCCATTCTATATCCACATTTAATATCATTGCAGGATCATGTGGATACAAAGTTGATAAACAAAAATGCTCACGTAGTTTATTTTGAAAAAAATATGTACGAAGAGGAAAAAATGGATTTCATTAGTGCTGAAAATGTAAATGAAATCCTCAAGTATGAATGGCTAGGCGCCTCAATTGTAAATGTATACATGAGGTATGTTTTCATGATTTGATTTTACAAAAGCTGATATACTATGATAATTATGACTAAATACATTTCATATTTTTTGCAAGAATATATATTAAAAACAATTTAAGGGATTTCTCCATGAACAAAATTTTGGACTCATTAGTCCTCACATCACCTCTTCAAAAGAAAAAATAAATTCTGATAAAGAGGCTGAAATAATGCCATCCCTCCTCAAATCATTTGAAAACAAAATTATGAATGACAGAATATTTTTAATACCAATGATGTAGGGGTAAAACTCTACAATATAATCATATCAACTATATTTTCATTTCTTTCATTACTTATTCCTTTTTTTTAGGCATCATTGGATGCTGATTGCAGTCAATTTGGATACTCCAAAATTTTGTTTTCTAGATTCAATGCATTGATATGCAATAAACCGACCACGCATGATGGCATTTTTCAATTTTTAATACACTAGATCCAAAATTTTAGAACTAAACATCAAGTTATATAATTTATATTATCTTTTAATGAGGATTATATTATGATAGGGTGGTGCATCAATATCGTCTACTTCATAGAATGAATATAGGGCCCAAGGACAAGAATTCCTACAAGATATACAACTAGACAAGTATCCTGGTATATATAGTAATATTATAATATCCAAATACATATCAATAGAAATTACTTTTTTTTCTCTATGTTTCTATAGTTTCCAAAACAAACAAACAGAAAGTATTGTGGTTATTATGTTTGTAAATTTATGAAAGATATTATATTTCATCAATAAACTAGCATCCCTGGAGAGGTATTTTTGAAAATAATTAAAAGTTCATTTAAAATATTTATTAATCCTTTGTGTATTTATATTTTTTCAGTAATACCATGACTATCACAAAAACTCATATTCACAAGATGATATAGATGTGTTTAGAAACGAATGGGCAGCATACCTGATGGAAGATTGTACAAAAATAGGATGAAGTTGAATTCCTACTACTTATGTTATCCTTTTATGATCATTGATACCTCCCTTTTTTACACTTATTGAGCATATATGATCACACTTTATTATTTTTTATATCCTTAGGTTATGAAGAATGGTTTTAGAAATGATTTGTCTTTCTAGTAAATCATAACTTAATGAGAGACTCGTATGAACTAGTTCTTTATGTTTCCATGTTTCTAAAAGCACTAGACCTAAACTATTATGGCATGGATCATTTATATTCTATATTTTGATCATTTATGTAGTTGTGTATACTCAATCACAGAGGTATTATTGATGTTTTCACAGTAAAATTATTGTCCATAGATATTTCATCTCAACAATTTCTCAAATAAACCTGCATCATATATACATATGCATGCCCATCAAAATTTGGGTGCCTACGCACCTCATATAGAACCTACATCACATCAATTCCCAGATTTATACACACCTCACATACGAATTATAGAATAAGAAAAAAGGATTTTGTTATAAGGAAGTGAATACCTGACTAATTCCATTGGGATTTTATTTTTCTTTTAGTATTCTAAGATACTCTTGGTATTTCATGAAATTTCTTATAGATAGGAGAGTAATGGGAAATCTATTTCACTAATGACTCAATATTTCATATCTCTATGAGAAATCATAGATTTTTTCTCTATTTCACATAATCTTATTCATGTGATCATGTCACATAAGTTCCTTTGTATGAATGCTTCATGTGAACTGATCGTGTGATCTCATCACATGATCAAATCATATAAACAAATCACATAATCAATTAAGGTAATTCACTTGAACCATGATTTGTATATTCTTGTCTTATTTATATGATCGCATAAAGCTTCAAGGGTTGTGTAATCGTATAAATATCCCAGGTTCATTTGATCACATGATCCTATTATGGTCATGTGATTACATGACTTTGAACAAGTCATGCACTTAATATGATATTTTTAATTAGTCATGTGCCCCTTTCTTACTCAAGCTCATTTTTTATCCCAAAATAATCCATTTTAATAATTAATCTAAATTTTATATTTTTTATGATACAAATGAATTCAATAATTGAATCTGAGGAGGCTATAGTTAATTGGACTACAATGGTCTATAATGTGGAAGTCGACCAGTGCATAGTCATTCAGTCCACTCACGAGCATCTTAAAAGCTTGATGGGAACCAATATCTTGGATTTTCAATTTTTAATTAGTTTCCCTTATATGGGTTTGTTATTTAAAATGATAATATGATCTATCCACCTCATGAAGGGATCATGCCTCCCTCCTACATCCTTAAGAATAATAATATGTTTAGGGAGAACATCTCATATGTTGGTAATTTCATCTCCAAAGAAGACATCTCTAATGGTTAATTTTGAAGTCTGTGTGGATTGATTTTAAAGGGTTATAACATGATTTGGAGCTTAAAACCCATATTTACAGATCAAAAATGTATAATTCTATATCAAATTAGAATTTTGGGTGGTTATTTGGATGTGTTATTCGATTAGGTGGAAGCTTTGGGATGAACCGGCATTGTCCCTTCTTGGTTCAGTGTACTGCCATAGAGTTTGTGGTTGAGCTGAAAAAGATAGGATTTTATAAATCTATTTAGGCTTACCAACCCCTTACTTATTTCAACAAAATTCTGATGGTATACTTGTTCAGTTTATAGAGTCAATACATGAACACATTTCATTTTATGTATGGTGATTTTGACATCAGTATATGGGACATTAAGATGATCTATGGTGCGATGATTTTAGGAGACAAGTATGATGAGTAAATTCATCCCCCATATACTCGAGATGAAATGGAATAGAATCCTCCCATTATGAAGGATCTCATAAATCTGGTCAGAACATCCCTTGGGAAGGACCCATATCCAGGGGTTGACATCCCCTTTAAGAAGTGGGCTGACTTGTTCATCAAGAAGACTCGGCATTAGTGTCTGAATAAGAATCCAAAGGCTTGGAAATCATGAGAATCCTATGGGGAAGATGGTTATCACTTTAAAATATTTTAAGAGTGTCAATTCAATGACTAGGGATGGTTAGTCACCTCCCAATACCATCACCTTCTTCATCTAGTAATCTTCTTAACAATGTACCTAAGCGGGTTCTTATTCACAATGTAGAAAAAAGGTGGAGTTATGGTCTCCACCTTAATGATGGTAGAGGTGATTGCAGGTGGTACGATTATCATCTTGTTTTTTCCCATGTTGGATAAGTTATATTGCCAACTTCACCACATCTATAGGGGTATGATCCATTCAGAATATTCAGCCCCTTCTAGCTACGGTGGGGTTGGATGGGGGCCCACATTGGTGGATATGAGTTACTTAATACTCACAACATTCCAAGTTACCAGTTCATGAAATTTCTATAAAGTATCAGTGGGGTCTGGCTAATAACACTAAAGAACTAGGAGATCAAGATAAAAGTGAACCAATATGATTATTTTTTTTATACCATACGGAGCACCAACCTATGAAATTTCAAATAATATAAAGGGTGATCTTGTAGACTAAGCCTATCTTTTATCCATATGTGAGGTTGTTTTATCCACTTGTATTAACTGAAAGATATTCTACAAGTGTTATGCATCATACCACTTTGGGAGATAGTTCAGTGCATTCAGATGAAATTCCCCACTCCTCCCCACATCTGTTCAGAAATTCATCCCATGGTGGCTCACAAATTGTGGATAATGTTCACATGATAGGAAACTTAGGTTTGAGTGACCTTCCCTCTGAATAGTGTGGGTTTTAGCCTCTCCAAGTCTTATGTCGATACATTGTTCTGATCATACCTGAATGGTCAGTTGGCTCCATTGGTGATAAAGTGCATAGATCTTCTAATGGTGGATGAGGAGGAGGACATAGGGGCTCTGAAATCATCAAAAATTTAGATTCCAGACAAAAAAACATCTTCCAGAAGACCCACAGCTATCTAGATGTCTTAGAAGCAAATGAGGCACTTAGATCCAACACCATCAACAAGGAGGGTGACAATGGATTTGTTAACAATGTATGGGGTTCCCATGAATGAAGTTCCAGTCTGTGGGGGATCTGATCTAATTATAGTGAGTTATATTATCAAGAACCCCATACTAGTGTGAATGAGGTGGTCATCATGAGGGAGAAAAAGAGGTTCATTGAGCTGAGAGTATCGATGGTGGAGGTATAAAATCTGGACATTCAACATCACAAATGAGGACTTGAATGAAGCATCCATGTGTACAATAGAAGTAGAATCTCATAAAAATTTAGTCAATTATGGGAGGTATGAGATAGATAGCCTCTAACTTGAATTGTATCACCTATAATAAATACTCAATGTTGTAGAAAAAATAGTTATAGAGCAGCATAATCTTATCAATGTGGCAGAAAAGTCCAGATTTGATGTTTTTAGCAGGGAAGAGGCACTAAAACAGGGTGTAGATGTGGAAAATAAATCAGTTTATCATTTGTGATAATTCATAGCTACTATAGAGAATTGGATAGTAGATCTTGAGGGGGTATTCTGAGTGCATACTATTTTGAGTATTCTAACTTTATCCTACCCCTATATTTGGGGGGTTGTGGGAGAGACTCTAAACTATGGAGATTCCTCCCTATTTTATTGTCAATAAATGAAACCTTTTGGATTCCATGTTGTTGTTGACATTTCTTCCTCTTATTTTCTCATCCATGTAATCTTAACAAAAAAAATATTTATAAGTCAATGAATCATGTTGATCCTCTTCTAAAATATTAATTCAATCCAAGGAAATATGGACATGTAAAGGTTGTAACAGGAAACACGTCTCATGATGTTCAAACATCCATATCATTGTATATATACAAATATCACTAATATAAAAGGTTGTAACAAGTAACACATCTCACCACCCTTACACTCCCTTACCAAACCATGTCACACAACATCTGGTCTCAAGGCTGCTTACCTACCCATATCAAGGTCGGGTATCAAGAATCATCTATTCTTATGGCCCCTACCTAACCAAATGTGTATTTTTTATTAAAAATTGACATTTTATTAATGTATTCTTTCATATTAATGTTTAATTAATTTAATTATTGTATTACTAACATAATATTTGTTTTCTTATATAGGTGGGATTTTTTTCTTGAGTTCGGATGATTTTTTAGGAAACTAATACCATGGATGAAAATTTTTGAGAGGGGATCACGGATGCAAAAGGGATGAAACATTAATTTTTTTAACTATTTGCTGGATAATTGTATTTGTAACCATATAAAACATTGTTTGAAATGTATATATAAGTGTGTTTTTTTTGTATTCATGATTTCAAGTAAATGTATATAACATTGTTTGTGAAACTCTTGTGTGAATCGTTCTATTCTTCTATGCTTTGTTTGTGTGTAAGTGTTGTTTTGTGCAGCTTTTTTGTGTGCAGGTGTTGTTTTGTGCTATGTGTGCAGGTGTTGTTTTGTGCTATGTGTGCATTTGTTGTTTGTGTGTATGGGTGTAGGTGTACAGGTGTTGTGAAGGTGCTGGGTTTTCTCAGGAAACTTGGACTTTATCATCACTAATTAAGAACTGATAAATTGGGACTTTATCACCTCTTAAAATAGTGCTGATAAATTGGGCCTTTATCAGTGCTTAAAATAGCGCTAATAAAGGTGGACCTTTATCCATGCTAAAAAGCACTGATAAAGGGGAGCCTTTATCAGCGCTTTTTTAGCGCTATTAAAGGGGACCCCCTATCTTCTCCACAATTAACAGTGTTTTTCTAGCACTGTTAAAGGTGGTTTCTAATGCTTTTAAAAGCCTTATTTGTAGTAGTGTTTGGTCAAAATGATGGAAATGAGAGATATATTGAGAGAAGGATGATTCCCCTCTTGTATATAAATAAGGTTCATAATATTATTATTAGAAATATCCAAATGGGAGGATAATGACCAATATACCCTCTTCTATAAATATCTAAACACACATAAATTTCATTCACTAACTTATTATCATCTAATAATAATAATAATAATAATAAAATTATAATAATAATAACACTAATAATCTAAAATGCACATGTAATATCACTTATACATGTATTTTTTCACAAAAGAATAGACTAACTTATTTAAAAAACAATTTATAAATATTACACCCAAAAAAATATTCAATAAAATCACATTAATAATATATAAATTGATTTCAATATCTCTCAAAAATTAAATATATGAAAATGAAGTTTTGATTCAACATAGAGAGATGCATGATCACCAGGATCATGTAATGACCATACAGCATCCAAGATTTATCAAAAAAATTAAAAAAAATATAACTATTTTCCTTTCCAAATTATGATTATAATAAAATATATCCAAAAATTAAAAATTTGGGTTTTACAGTATGGTTCCATCAATAGAGTTCCTTATATATACCACAATATGCAGTGTATGTATGCATAGAAAGTAAATAAGTAGTCACAGAACTCTAGATAAATGAGTACCTTGGTAATGTAAATCTACACACTAATTCCCAAGACTATATAATATATAAGAATCACATATAAGTAAGGTATAATACTTAGGTAGACTAAAATTGATAAAACACATTGGGGAAAGGCTTAACACAGCTAGAATCACATAGTTGAGAAACTGGGTATCCTCTCACTCATCCATAATCAACCTAGAATTATAGAGAAATTGTCACATGAGTGGTGTAATATGGAACCATGATTCCCAATGATCCATGCCCCAATAGGTAAAAAATTCATGGAAAACAAATCATATATCCTATTTGTTGGTCCCATTGGATGATTTTTATTTTTTCCAATAATATAAGGACTTTGATGATGTCAATATGTATTAACAGAGCAATTCTAGAGCAGGCCACACCATAGCACAAGGACTTTTCATTGAGAATTATAAACATGGGAAATTTTTAATGGTCCACATCATGGTTTTACCTATAGTGGGAGTTCTAGATAATTTTTGCGATATAGTCAAGACAAACATAGGTGTAAACAAGTATTGAGTGGTTGTAGTTAATGTTATGTCCAAAATAGCTAACACCATGTCATTACACTGGTTTTGGTGATTTAAGAGTTTCCTTATTCAATATGGGGAAGGCCAAAATGATCATAGATATTTCTTGGTGAATATTTAGAGTGTATAGAATATTGAAAATATTATGAATTCCAAGAATAGATTACTACACCCACATTCCATGTTCAGCACAAAATGGAAAAAAATTTGTCACTACACCATGGACTTGGGAATTTTGAGTGGTGGTTCCACCTGTGAGACATGGTGATCCCAAAATGGGTATATTACTTTCCATGGTGAGGTAAGTGGTTTTTAGTATTCTTGTAGTGAAAGGAAAAATATCCAAAAGGGTGTTTCACCAGGAGATTATTTTGAGAACTCTATAGTGTTTGTGAGCAAGATGTAATGGTGGGTGTGTCAGTGGGAGACACACCAAATGTAGAGGATTTGATTCTGATGATTCATGAATGGTCTTCAATGATTCAATAATCATAACCTCGATTTTATTTCATGATTATAGCAATGAATAGAGGTGGTTTTCATTAGTTCATAAGGTGAGTAAATTTATAATTTATTCACGCTAAAAAATAGAAAGAAATTAACCAATAGGTAATTATATTGGACTATGGTTATAGAATCATGGAGATATTTTTGATGAGTAATGGATGGTTTTTAAGGCCTATAATGGTGTGAAAGGTGGAAATTTTATTTTTATCATGATCTCCTATTACATAAGAAGAATTGAAACCTACAGAAGGATGAGGGTGTACCTAAGAGAAAAATAAAATAGAGGTAGAATATTAAGATAACTCACATCCATTGTGTAAGATAACCAAGATATTTAAATACACCATATATCAAGGAGAGGAGAAGAACTAGAGTAGGGTATTATTCAAGTACCCAAGTATTTGTGAAAATAATAATAATCTAGATTATTTAGAATCTGGTGGATGTTTCAAGACCAGTAGGATGAGGATCATCATCGACTGTTGAATATCTTGAAGAGAACATGCATGTAGAGATATTTTGATCCATCTATTCATTGAAGGGGACTTTCTTCAAGAAGTGTAGAGATCTCTGGATGAAGTGGTTTTTCTTTTTTGGGTTATATTTGTAGAAGAATTGTATCTTAATATGGAATCTAGAAATGAAAATAACATAGTGGATTCTATGTTAAAATACATTTTTGAAATAATAGAGAATACATGTTGGGGGGACTAACCAACATGGATATGAGTAGGCATGGTTAGATGAACCTTATAAATATTGGGTGATTTGATATTTCTTTATTTTTCTATATGAGGTAAGTTTGATAAATTATTTTTAGCAGATAAATAACCTTCACAAGTTCAATTGGATAAGTTTAAATAGAATGGATCATAAAATAAGAGAGATCACGTATTCGTCCTCTCTCCCTATTAGTGATCTAATTAGGTCTCTAACTAACAATTGGTATCAAAGGGAGGATAACTCTAAAATATCCAATGATTATGGATAATCTAAACTTTGTGAGTATATAAGTAGTTCTTATATTTTATGGAACTAACAACCATGGTTTTTGGAATAAAATTCCTCCCTACCTTCTTTCACTTAGCCTAGAGATCAAAGATGCTGCTACAGTGGGCTTTCAACCCATTGTTTAAGTTTATTATATGAATCTATCTAATAAAAGGAATATAGAGATTGATATAAAGGCATAAAATTTAATTTTTATATCTTTATCAGAGAATGCTTACATCAAGGTAATGGGTCTTGTGACTATAAAAGAGATATGGTACAAATTGAGAATCAAAATTGAAGGAGAAAAAAAGTAAATAAAGTAAAGTTATAGGTTTGTAGGAGTATATTTGAGGAAATTAATATAGATTATAATCAATATATTAATATTTTTTCACCCAGGTAAATGATATAGTCAGTAATATTCATGGATTTGGTGAGAAACTTGAATACTCAACTATTGTAAATTTAGAATACTTTTTATTGGATAAAATCCACAATGTTTTTATTTCATATGAAATAATAAAGGCACCATCTTTCAAATAGAATGAAAAATTTGAGATAATATTTGAATACATGAGAAAAGGAAAAGGTAAAGTGAATGAATAATTCAGTCATTCAGATAATGATGATGGTGAAGATCTCAACCAGATTATTACTCTCTTATTAAAGTGATTTATGAAGAGAAAATAGAATATAAAAGGTAATAAATTTATTATATTTTTTAATTGCAATGATATCAGTTATATTTCAAAAAAAATCCAAATAAGTAGGCTAGGGACTATGAATTGGATGAGGAAGAAGAGGGTCCCCAAAGGAAAAAAGTAGATAATAAGAAGCATAAATATTCTAACACCAAAATAATAATCTTTTTGAGTAATAATGATGAATCATCAATAAATTTTGATAAATAAGTTACTCTCTTTTCTCATGTGGAGAAATTTTTTGACTCATAAAGTAATTATGATGATGGAGATAAATAACATAACTTTCAGTGGGAATTGAAAGGTAAGTTTGAATCGTGTATTGAATAAATTATAAAACTCAAGAAACAAAACAAGATGGTTCCCAAGGAGAAAAATAATGAAACTTAGGAAAAGGAGAAACTGATTAAGAATTAATTGGCCTATATTGATTAGATAATGATACATAAGTTAAATATTGTTGAATAATAAAAGACAATGTGTGATCTTGAAGATAAGTTGAATTAGAAAGAAGAAGAATTTTTTGAGACATAATAAATAAGTATCAACATTCAACATGAGTTGAATAGATTTAAATAAGACTTAACCAAATAAATTAAGGTGAAAATTAAGTATTCGTATGTTTATGAGATGGAGAACTCCAACATGCAAGGTAAAATTATTTCTAATATTCTCCAAAATAGATCTACCTTTTCTAACTATGTAGGTTCTAAAATTAAGCCTTAACCTATTTGGACCAAGGATAATGAGAGAAAATATTCTATAATAAAGGAAGAAAATATTTATAGGAAACCAAAACCCCCTATGAAAAATAAGGCTCAAGAATAAAAATAATAACACCATTCTATAAAAATATAGAATCAATATATAAGATCTCATTTTAAGGGTTATTATTAGTGTTTTGGAATGTATAGATATATAATGTTGCCATTTTGGTTCAATATGTCTTTATCGGGGAAGAGGTGTGAACAAGGGGTAGTTTTGATGATCAAATGAGGATAAACACTCAAATAAAGCACATTTTCCCAAAATAAGAAGTAAACTTTTATGAGAATTTATCCATAAGTGATGATTTGAAAATTCGGTTGGTATGTGAAAGTTGTGATAAATTTGGGAATGCCTTAAATAGTTTCATAACTATTTTTCATGCTCAATAATAAATAATAAATATGTCACTTTAAATATAAGTTAGTTAAGTTTTCTAATAAACTGATTCTCATAAGGAAGAATTTCAAGGGAAAAAAGAAGTCAAAAAACCTATTAAAGATAATTATAGGAGAAAAGGTGTGAAGTTTGGAAGGAAATAATGGAGTGGGTGAGAAGAAACATTATTCCCAAATGTTTCCTCTGAATAATAAAGAGGTCCCTCCTTATTCCCTATTATTATTTTTTATTTATGATAACTCACAAAGAATTGAATGAGATGTTTTAGGATGTCACTTTTTGATAAAAAAGAAGATGAGTTATACATGGATTACTTATTCGTGATGAATAGGATAAGAGTGTATCCCTTGAGGGGGGCTCACTTGTGGAAGAAAATTATCTAATCATGTATTCCATAAAATCTATAATTTTTTTATGGCTTGGTTATTTTGAATAATGAGGTACGAAGAACTCACTTACACTCCTTTATTATGAATGTGATCAATACATTTATCAAGGGGTGTTGGATGATCACTGGGTGACAAAAAAGGGCAGTTATCTTGTTTCACTTGAATTGTTTTGATGGTTTGTTGAAGTGTATGTAGGCTTACTCATATTTAAAAGAACCCCTAAAATGAAATCCTAAGAATTTCTTCACATGATGAGTTTTTATGGACCACTTAGACAACCTTGGTTATATCTCTCTTATTTTATACACTAGGTTAGCCCATGTAGACTTGTAATGGATTAATCAAAGGATATTTTCTAATATAAACATGTGATTCCATCCCTCACCTTATAGTGGACTATAGTGAGGGTATGATGTTTTTGTGAAGAAATATGAGGTGAGAAGAACCCCTTCATTACCTTTATATGTATTTTCGATAAGGAGGAGAATAAATAATAATTTACATATTGACATTATAATATATTTGGTATTGAAGTGTTCTTAATAAATACAAAGGTAGAGCTTATTGGTCCCATTGGGTGAGTTTTATTTTTTTCAATAAGATAAGGTATTTGATGATTTAAATATGTTTTGATGGAGTAAGTCTAGAGTAGTCCATGCCATAGCATAAGGTATTTTGCTGTGAGAATTCACAACATGGGAATCTAGAAGGGGCCACATCATGGTGTCCCTTGTGATGGGAGTTCCAGATAATTGGCGTAACATAGTTAAGTCCAACCTGTAAAGAGAGAAGTTTGGAGTGTTTTTGGATAAAGGGATAGCCAAAATGGTCAAGACTACGATGTTTCACTAGGCGTGGTGGTTGAGGGTTTCCCTAGGTAACATAGGGAATTCCAAAATAGTCATTGACAGGTCATGGAGAATTTATGGAGTGTATTGTATATTGAGAATTTTAAAACATCTAGAAATATATTACCACATCATAGATCATACTGTGGTGAGTGAAAAATGACAAAAAAATTTGTCAGTGTGTCATAGACCTAGGTGTGTTGAGTTGAGGTTATACCTGTAAGATATGGTGAGCCTTAAATGGGTGTATTAGTCCTTGTAGTAAGGGAAGCAGCTTTTAGATTCCTACAACAAAAGGAAAAACATCCAATATGGTGTTTCAATTGGATATTACTTTGACCATGTCATGGTATTTGTGATAAATTTGTGATAGTGGGAGTGTTGGTAGGAGATACACTAAATGCAGAGGATTTTATTCAACGATACATGAACAGTTTTTCAATGATTCAAAAATAATGTCCATTATTTTAGTCCATGACTATAGTGGATATTTATGGCAGTTTTTTATGGTTCATAATTTGAATTAATTTATAATT
This sequence comes from Viscum album, assembly GCA_963277665.1. Taxonomy (NCBI): domain Eukaryota; kingdom Viridiplantae; phylum Streptophyta; class Magnoliopsida; order Santalales; family Viscaceae; genus Viscum; species Viscum album. The sequence goes on along the minus strand of OY728159.1, from coordinate 529,318,275 downwards.
AATTCATGCTAAAAAGTATATAGAAATGGACCATGAGGAAGTTATTATGGATTGTGGTTATTGAATCATAGAGTGGTTTTTAAGGGGTTATGGGAGGTTTATGAAGGCCTATAATAGTGTGACATGTGGATAATTTATTTATATCATGATTTCCTATAACATAATTTGAATTATCACTTGCATAAGGAGGAGGGAGTGGCTATGAGAAGAATAAAATAGAGAAAGAATAATGAGATAACTTGCATCCATTGTGCAAGATAATATAGAGAGTTTTATGCACCCTATATTAAGGAGATGAGAAGAAGATATGAACTCGGGTATTATCCAAGTACCTAAGTATTCATGAAGCTAAGAAATATCAAGATTATTCAAAATATGGATGAATTTTTGAGACCAATAAGTTGAGGATCATCATCATCCATTGAAGATCTTAAAGAGAATGTACATGTTCAGGTTTGTTGATCTGTATGTTCATGGAGGATTACTTTTATCATGAAATATAGAGATCAATATATGAAAAGGAATTTCTTTATTTGATCATATTTATAAAATAATTGTATCTTATAGTGGCCTTTGAAAGTGTAAATAGCATAGTGGATTATGTGTTGTAATACATTATTGAAATGGTGGAAAATTCATGTTGGGGGGACTAACCAATATGGAAAGAAGTGGGAATGGTTACTTGAACCATGTAAATATAAAGTGTTATGGAATTTATTTGTTTCTATATATGAGGAAATATTTATAGATTATATTGATTTGATTAAGAACATTCATAGGTTTGAGAGGTTGAGTTTAAATTAAATGAATCATAAAAGAATATAGATCACTGATTCACCTTCCCCTCACTCAGTGATCTAATTAGATCCTAGAATAATAATAACATAGATCTTATAATCCATGCCTAGAACTCCCCCACACTTGATGCAGTACTTGGGGTGTAACACCATATCTTAGCCTCATAGGACACAAGCATGGTGTCACGTCGATCACTCCTATAGGGATGTAAATACCATGTCATGATCCTTAGGAAAAGCATTGTTTTTAATGTTTTAAAACTATATCTTAAAAGTTACAATGTCTATATGTATCCCTCTAATAGGTTATGTCTCATATATAACCCAATAACAACCCTTCACAGTCCATCTCACTATTCTCAATCATCTAAAACCAAACATGTAGCCAAAAATAGCCCATGGAGATCCCAAATAACTTATTCCATAATCAATCTACAGTCCTAACTCATTGGTCATACTTGACTATGTAGGTATTTTATAACCCTATAATGCAATACACTTTATCATAAGTCCTCAAGGAAACTCACATAATCCTTCACTTAGATAACTAATACCCAAAAAACACCCTAATGTTCTTTAAAAAAACTAGGAACCTTTCTAATATCTTCTCAAGAAAAAGCCTATGAGTAAACTAAGGGATTCTCCACTATAATGTACCCATTGGTATCACACACTTAAGAATATCCATGATAAGTCCACCTCTTACTCACTATCAATGCATATCAAAAAAGCCCAATATATCCTGCATTAAATCTACTCATAGGTCACATCATTACTGTGAAATCTTGACCTAGAATCCACTAAATGGGTTCCCCAATTTGGTGAAATGCATGGCCTTAAGCTTGCCTTCTCATATGCTAGAGGCTTCCGACTAGCAATAAGGGCCAAGGGTGTGTCCGTGAGGAGATATGACCCTATATTAGAGTGGATAACATCATATATGTAATAATAGTAAAGTATCGGAAGCATGATAATGAATAAAGCAACTATAAAAACTGGAAAAACAATAAAAACAATAATAAAAAACAAAATAATGATGAAAAACAATAAAAAACAATAAAAACTAGAAAATAATCACAAACAGAATCAAAAACTAGAAATGAAAAACTGATATATATCTGATGATACATGTAATGTCTCAAAAAACTAGAAAACAGGTATACATGTCAGTAGGAAATACATGCTATATAAAAGAATCCAAAAACTATTCAATCATCCCATGCCCTAGATCGGTCAATAGATACCAAGATCCATCCTAAATCAAGCAATAAAGATTAGGTTTACAAAGCAGGAATCTTCACCTTATCAACACCTGCATACATATAATATGCTCGGGTACCAACAGCATCCCGATTAGGGTGTGAGATAAATCTTAGTAGTCCACCACCAATTTCATCTATACCATCCAAACAATGAAATATAAACTGACGGTGTACAGTAATATATAAAAGTAAGGACAACACAATAATGTAAATAACCTAATACATGCTTTAATCTTAGCTGGTGTTTGAACATATATCATTTAATTAATTGTGTTCTAGTTTATAATAAGTGTAAACCATACTATTTATGATATAAATAGTGTGATAGGATCCAAGGTGTAACCAAGGCATCCTATAATAGTGATATAATGAAGGAGGATCCAAGGTAATAACCAATGCATCATGACCTCAAGGGTTGAACCAACTCGGTAATAACATGCAGTTTTGCTAAGGGGTCTGATTGTAATCCAATAAGAAATAACCAAGGAATTCCACTATAAATAGTTCTAATCAAGTCCAAGGATCTCATCCAAGGTAAAATGGTCTAATCATTAATGGTACCAATGGATTGAATCCATGGAACCACATGTCTAAAGACATCAAGTTAGATCCAAGGAGTGTATCAAAGGCATCCTAATATTCAGAAGATAATGAGAGGATACTATTGAATCATGTCAGGAATACATTAATAGACAAGGACCATGTTCCAAGGTGGGTATCTCCCTTTGCAACTAGCTCCTTGAATCAGAATGGCGTCCTCTGAGTGCTCATGTAATTCCATCAAGAATCCAAGGTTGGATAAACTCTAATCACTCTTATAAAGATAAAAAGTTCTATATGAAAATATGAACCTTATAAATAATTCATTCTTTAATTAAGGCCAGGTAATACTCATGTCTTTTTATAATTTACTATGTTTATTCCATTTCCTTTCATACTAAGTGAAAATTCTAAAAATGACATGAAATAATTTACCAATTCAGTTTATAAACATTTTATGGGTTCATTCCATAGAGTACATGCAATCAATTATTGCTTTAATTCCATATTAAATTATTGGGTTCATTCCTTTACCTTTTATAAACATGAAAAGGTGGGATAAGGACATGTAACCATAAGTAATTAATTTATAATTAACTAGGCTAAGTGATATATATAAATATACTTTCCATTTAACATTTAAAGATTCATTTAATTGATCTATAAACTTTCCTTATAAGTTTCAAGTGATAACCATACATGTGTGATATATTTGGAAATTAGTGATCCATTAATTATATAAGAACACTTAACTTAAAAGGTTCAAGTGATAACATACCCAAATGGTGTTATAGATAATCATAGAAAACCCACTAATGGCATGCTTAAGGAAGCACCCTACTTGGGGTGGAAAAATTTGAGCTCATAACCTTAAATGATGTGATGATCCAATATAGGAAGTGATCTAGAATATAAGAAAAATGATTATAAGAATTTCATATAAATTAAAAAATCAATGCCTTATGAAATCGGCATGCGCACAATAGATATTGTTTATAAAATGGTGAGACTTGAGGGATGAGTCATAGATCACCTACCTAGAGACTATAATACTATCCTTATCCGGTATTATCCCTTATTTTATCTTGGATAGAAAGAAAATGGAAGAATGGAAGAACTCCCTGAAAATAGGGAATATGAACCTGCATCAAAATAGAATGGTTGATAGAAAGAAGAATGGTGAAACAACCCTAAGGATTGGATAACGTACCAGTGGCTATCCAATGAAACTATTGGATCTAATATGAGCTCAGAAGATGAAATGGGATCAAAATCTATGAAGAGGGGAGTTTGAGAGCTCTAATTAAATAAATTAAGGCCTCCTATCCACTAGAGGAGAAAATGAGAGGAGGGTGAGGTTAAAATAGATTTAAGGGAAAACGGTCATTTTACCCAAAATATATGGGTCGCAAGGTTTGGTCACATGGTTGGACAAACCGTGTGGCAACAATGTACCCTCCCAATGCCTAATTAGGGACCCCATGTGGTTTCATGTGAATAGCATGACTAACCGTGCACAAACCATGATCCATGCCTCTACTAAAAGTGGAAAAGCTACCCGCACGAGCATGCAGCCATGGGCACAAGGTTGGGACAAGCCATGAACCCCTATTTTCCCCTCTCAAACACCCCCACACGATTAGGGGAAACTGTTTATACTGGGTCACAAGGTTTCTACTAACTATGTGGGTCAATTCTTTTCTCCATTGGTAGGGGTTATGAGCTCCAAATAGGCTCCACACACCCATGAAACTTTTGTGACCTCATTAGGCATACATATTTGGTAAAAAGTAAAGAATTATACTAGAAATTAAAGGATCTATATCTGATAGAAAATTTTGGTTCTTATAGTCTTCCCCCTTAAAGGAACTCATCCTTGAGTCCACCTTATAAGTGAGGTAAAACACTATATGAGAACAACTTCAGACACTAAGCATGTATGTCAACCTTCCACTCCCAAGTATCATCCTATACATAACCATGATACCATAGAACCCATACTAAAGGGATAGACTAGAATTAGATATAATTCATGCTCCATTCAGCGATTCATATAGGATACTCCTCAAAAGAAGCATCAGAAACTAACTCAACCTCCTCGTGATCAAAAGTGTGAGATGGTTTGGCATGATAACGATGAAGCTATGATACATGGAAGACACCATTCATGGAATGGTACCTCTAAGGTAATAAAAATTGATAGGTTACCAGCCTGAATCTATATATAATCTCAAAATACATGAAATAATAAGGTGATAGCTTCCCTTACCTCTGAATCCTTCTAATCTCGTGTTTGGGTGATGCCCATAGGAAAACACAATCCCCGACCTTGAACTTCATAGTTCATTGGTGGGATCGACATAAGATTTCTATCAAGATTGAGAAATATATATATATATATAGCCTGATCATCTAAACATACTCCAAAGTCTCTTGAACGAGATGAGGACCTAGTATCACTGCCTCTCCTACCTCTAACTAGTACATGGGTGAACAAAACGACCTACCATACAAGGCCTTATACAAATCCATATGAATCATCACCAGAAATTTATTATTATAAAAGAACTCTATAAGAGAGATATAACTCTCCTAAGAACCACAAAAATCAAGAACGCATGCTCATAGAATTTCCTCTAACACTTATATCATCTCTTCTGATTAGTCATTAGTCCAAGTATGAAAAGATATGATCAAAAGCACCTATATTCCCATTTCTTTCTGTAACCCCTTCCAGAACCTCAATGTGAAATTAGAATCCCTATCTGAAATGATAGTACAAGGGACCCCATGTATTCATATGATATCATGGACATGCAGTCTTTACATATCATCAACTTATAAATTCTTTCAAATAGGAAGGAAGTGGGATACTTAAGTTAGTTGATCCATGACTACCCAAATTGCATCACTACCGCTAGGAAACCTCAGTAAGACGACTACAAAATCCATAGCAACATATTACCATTTACATTATGGGACTAGTAAAAGATGTAATAATCCTATAGGTAGTTGGTGTCCTTCCTTCACCTACTGACAGGTGGAACACCTAGTGATAAAACCCATGATCTGACATTTCATCCCAGACCACCAATACTGGAATCGCATATCTCGATACATCTTGGAGATGCCTAGATGAATTTTCCACTTATAAGAATATGACTCTTTCATAAATTCCTCACTCATATCTGTAGGAACCAAAATATTCTCATATACACATAGGATTTCATCTTCATCAACAGACTAATCCAGAGGTGAGTCCTCACCAGAAATATTCTCATGAATATCCAAGACTTTAGGATCTAAAAATTGCCTACTCTTTACCCTATCAAAAAGTGAAAAGGTAACTATCAAGACTATAATTAAATATTGCTCGTGAATATCATGAAACTTCAAATGAATATTATAAAATAATTATATCAACTTCCATTCATCACTGGCTTCATGTATGGCATATACCTGAGTTTTTTTACTCAATACATCTGCTACTTCATTACCCTTTCCAGGTATGTAGGTAAGATCAAAATCAAAGGTCTAAAGATATTCAACCCATATTCACTATCTGATATTCAATTCATGCTATTTAAAGATATATTTGAGGCTCTTTTAATCCCTATACACCACAAAGAACTCAACCATTAGATAGTGTGTCTAGAAATGTAAGGAATGGATAAATGCTGCAAGCTCAAGGTTGTGCATTGGGTAATTTCCATCATGAGGCCTCAATTTTTGAGATCTATACACAATGAATCTATAAACCTATATCATCACTACACCCATTCTGATGCCTGATGCATCACATAATATTTTATATCTTCTTCTAATCTCTTGAATAATCTGAATCAGAAGTCCTCATTTTAGTTGTTGAAAGGATTTATTACACACATATGACCATATGAACTTCAAACCCTTATTTTTAAGACTATTAAGAGGTGAATAAAGGAATGATAAGTCATGTATGAAAGACTTGTAATATCCATCCATCCCCAAGAAACTCTATATATCAAACATGTCTTTGGGCTTCCCCTAGGTCACAATAGCACTCACCTTCTTTGGGTCAAATGATACTCCAAATTCTAAGATAATATAACCAAAGAAGTTAACTTTATAGAACCAAAATTAGAACTTATAAATCTTTTCATAAATATGATTCTCTCTCATATTATTCAAAATGATCTCAAGATATCGATTGTGGTCCCTATGAGTATGATAATACACCAAGATGTCATCCACAAAGACAATGAAAAAAGAATCCAAATAAGTGTGGAAAATCCTATTCATCATATATATGAAAATGGAAAGAATGTTTGTGAGAATGAACAACATAATGAGATACTCACAAAGACCATACATGCTATATAATGTTTTATAAGGAATGCTTGAATGCCTGACTCACATCTGATGATAGCCTAATATCAAGTCAATCTTTGAGAACAACCAAGCTCCTCAAATCTAGTCAAAGAGATAATATCTATGAGAAAGTGTATAACAATTCTTAACCATAAGATAGTTCAAACTTCCATAATCCATGCATATCCTAAGGGTCTCATCTACTTTCTTGATGAAAATAATGAGTGAACCCCAAGGAGAAGTACTAGTTTGGATAAACCCTTTTGACTCCTAATATTCCAACTATCTATTAAGGTCCTAGAGATCAGTAGGCTTCATACTGTATAGAGGAATGAAGACCGGAGCTGCTCCTATAATGCACTTGATTGTTAACTCTACCTCTCTCTTAAGAGGTAATCCAGAAAAATCATCAGGTAAGAAATCCCTGAAACTATCTACCATTGTAAGAATTTATGTTAGATGTAAATCCTACTGATACATGAAAATACTAGAAATTTGGGTGGTCAATCCACCCAAAACATGATTATCTAGTCTATCTCTATGAGCATGGAAATCACAATCATCCTTGTAGAGATAACTACTACCATCTGGTGATGTAAATGATAACCTACGGTGATAGAAATCCACAAAGACGTGATAGGGGACTAAAAATTCCATCCCAAAAATGACATTGAAACCCATAATCTTGAGGAAGAATAGGTCCCATAAGAAGGGATAACTACCTACCTCAATGGGGAAGTCTCTATATTGTCATATTCTCTCAGTCCATAAACCCAATGGTGTATCCAGGTTCATCACACCAAAGAAGTAATAAATTTCCAACCCAAGACTTTCCATGTTTAATAAGAAGATAAAGGAGTGAGAATAACCTCTATAAAATAAATAAAACAAAATATTATAGGCTACTAGAATAGTACCTCATACCATAGATATTCATGAACCTAATCCTTGAGTATAGGATATAAATAATTAATCTAACCCAATCCACAGCTTTGTGCTATTGTTGGACTATCCTGGGAAGGTCCACTCTACTAGCACTGATAATCAAAAGTTTGACTACCATGACCATGACCTCATCCTCAGCTTGTTCTTCTGGTGCTACTCTAACTCCCTGTCCAACATGGCATAACTAATCCTACCCTTGAAGGTGGAGATGGTACTGATACTCTTCCATGGGAATCAAATAGAAAGGACCAATATTATCTATAAAGATGTCTCATATAGCCGCAAGAACAACACTCAAGAGGGTGTTTATCATACTAAGGATTTAGATTCCCATGTCTTTTACACTGATGGCATATAACAAAACTTCCATTATAGATACTTGGGTCTCCACTACTCTAATAAGAAACCTCAAGGCTACGCTTTCTGCTACTGAAAGTATTATTTCCCTACCTTAGCACTGAACCTATGTGCCCAATACTATCAGCTTCTCTCAGGTTGTGCTCAGTGATAAGAGCCCAATTTATAGTCTCAAAAAAAGGTAGGTAGGTGAAAGATATTCACTAATGATTGGATAGCATACATGATCCCATCCTCAAAATGTTTCACTCACAATATCTCATCAACAGCTAGAAGTGGTATAAATCATTGCAACTTAATAAAATGTGTTAAATAGCCCATAATGGTCATAGAACCCTACTCTAGGTACATAAACTCCCTAGATCAGTTAGATTTTAGAGTCTATGGGGAAAATTAATCATATAAGGAAATATAGAAGTTTGCCCATACTATGCCCTGATTATGACCAAACTGAGTAATCACATCCCACCATGGAGGCATCTCTGGATTCCCAAAGATAGAAAGAGTGGCCTCTAGCCAAGACTCATCATCCTATAGATCACCATCCCCTGAAAATAGGAAGTATGCTGCTACTGAAACTCATGAGCCAGATAAACCAAGTAGGTGTAGGTTGTGGATCACCCTTCATGGACTACATCATATATAGAAAACCCTCTCAAAACTGAGATTCATATCCTAATTTGGGTATATCAAGTGGTACCTCATGTAGAACTACTTGATGTATCAATGGTGAATTAGGGGATACCACCTTTATAGTGTGGTCTTCGACACCCTCCTGACACACGAATGGAGGAAATCATGGTGGCATAGCTCTATAAATTCCAAGAACACGCATCAAATTAAGGGTTTATAGAAACACTAGTAGAATAAGATCATAAGAAAAAGGGCTCATTACCCAAGGTATACTACCCCAACTACCCACTTATAAGGCTAGGGTATCTTTAAGTGTTTAAGTTTAATTTATTGAGGTTCCGGTAGGTGAAATATAAATTACACCTTTCCTATTCATTTAATGGAAACCATTTTAATTTTTATAAGTCAATATTTTAATTTAAAGTTTGTAGTTTCTTATATATATATATATATAACAAGGTTAGATTAAATGGATCGTTATTCCTAGTTAATAAGGTCCCATACACCTTATAACTTAAAGCAACACCCATTTGATTTTAATCAGTCCCCATCTATATTCCATCTTGGAATGTAATAGGTAATATACAATGGCTTTGTTTGGTAAATTATCCATTCCAATTCATAAGGGACCATGAACTTCATGGATTGAAACTAGTATTCACTCAATCATAGCCAAAGATAAGGTCATGTAATCGTATGTACATATCTAACATGGGTAGAAACTAACTATTTAAGATGCCACCATCAACCTATATAGGAAAAAACTATTTAGATTGATTTTGGAACTTTAATAACCAATTCCCATACCCTTTATAAGATTTTAGAAGCACATGAATATATACAACAACCATGGATCACTCAACAATCATAGGCAACACAAGAAATTAAATTCACTCATATGGCATGGAATATACCTGGAATGTGAATTATAGGTGCCTATAATGATTCAAGTAACAATGTTACTTGCCTTAGTAGGATAAGGTAAATATCCATAAAGTATATAAAAATAAAACAATTCATGTTCATCACCCAATGGTGAAAGTATACCAACTGTAATAGGTGAAATACATAACAGTAATTTCTCATTCCTAGGAAAATTGGTATTTACCATGAACATGGGTTAGCTACTCCTGGGTACAGTTTATAACCAATTTCCTTCATATTATTAATCTTATGTATATATTCCCAAACAATAATATGAAAGAAAAGCAAAAAAAATCTCTGATACCACTTTATGACATCCTGACCCAGAAGCCACTAAATAGGTGCCCTGATCCGGTGGGCCATATGGTCTCAAGCACACCTCCCCATACACTAGAGGCTAATGACTAGCAACATGGTTCTAAGGTGTTCCTATAGGATACTATACACTCATGTTATAGTGGAATATAATGGATATTTAATAACAATAAAGTGTATGAAACATGATAATTAATAAAGAAACTTGAAGAGGAAATAGAGATAAACATCCAAGAACTAAATAATAATCAAAAACTAGAAACTGAATAATATACACAATGATGATGATACATTTCATATCTATACACAAATGGAAAATAGTTATACATGGAAGTAGGTAACACATTCTATACAAATAATAAAAAAGAATCCAAAAAACATCCAATCATTCTGATCCCTTGCACGATCATCTGCTACCAAGCTCCATCCTAAAGAAACCAAGAAGGATCAAGTGTCCAAATTGGGAGGCTTCCCCTCATCAACACCTACATACATATAATCTTCCTAGGTAAAAATTGTGGATTGGATAGGGTGTGAGATAAATCTAAATAAGCCACCACCAATAGCATTTATACCATCCAGTCTTTGAAATATAAATTGATAATGTGTAGGAATATATGAAATTAAGGATATCACAGTAATGTAAATACCCCAATATCTACTTTAGCCTCACCTAGTGTCTAAATGTATATCATTTAATTAATTATATTCCAATTTATAATAAGTGTAAATTGTATTTTTTATGATAGAAATAGTTTCATAGGATCCAAGTAGAAACCAATGCATCCTATAATAGTGATCTAATGAAGGAGGATCCAAGGTAATAACCAAGTCATCCATGACTTCAAGGCTTAATCCAACTTAGTAATAATATGCAGTCTGGATAAGGGATATGATTCTAATCCAAGGGTAAATTCCCAAGGAATTCCACTATAAATAGTTCTAAATGAGTCCAAGGATCTTGTCCAAGGTAAAACAAGCTAAGCATGACTGGGCCCAATGGGGTGAATCCTTGGCACCACATTTCTGAAGACATCAAGTTAGATCCAAGGAGTGTATCCAAGGTATCATAATATCCATAAGATAGTGGGAGGATCCTGTGGAATCATGTTGTAAATCGATTAGTTGATAAGGACCATGTTCCAAGGTGGGTATCTCCCTTGGCAACCAACTCGTTAAATCATAATGGAATCTTCTGAGTGCTCATGGAATTCCCTTAGGGATACTAGGTTGGATCAAGTTTGACCACTATTATAAAGATAAAAAGGTCCATATAAAAATAGTAACCTTCTACATAATTCATTATTTAATTAATGTCATGTAATACTTATGCCTTTTTTATAATTCAATAGGTTTATTCAATTTCTTTTCATACTAAGTGAAAAGGATAAATACGACATACATCCATTCACCAATTCAATTTTTAAACATTTTATGGGTTCATTCCATAGAGGAAATGCAACCAATTATTACTTTAATTCCATATTAAATTATTTGGTTTATTCTTTTACCTTTTATAAACATGATAAGGTGGGATAAGGATAAACAACAATAAGAAATTCAATTATAATTAACTAGTCCAAGTGATATCTATAAATATACTTTCCATTTAACATTTAATGGTTTATTTAATTGATTTAAATAATTACCTTAGAATATTAAAGTGATAACCATAAATTTTCAATCCATTTTGAAATTAATGATCCATTAATTATATAATAAAACTTACCTTGGAAGGGTCAAGTGATAGAACACCCGAAAAGTGGCACAGATAGTCATAACAAACACACTAAAGACATGATTAAGAAATCACCCTACTTGGGGTGGAAAACATTGAGGTCATAACCTACAATTAAGTGATGATACAATATAGAAAGGTATCTAGAATATGAGCATAATGATTATAAGAATGTCATATGAATTAAATAAGTAATGTCCAAAGAAATTGGTGTGCACTAAATGATGAAAGTTTATAAAACAATGATACTTGAGGGATAATTCATAGACTACCTACCATGAACCTATAGAAATATTCTTGTCTAGTATTAGCTCTTAATTTGGCATGGATTATAATAAAATAGAATAATGGGAAAATGGCCTAAAAATAGGGTATATGAGCCTGGATCAAAATAGCACAGCTGATCGAAAGAAGAATGGAGAAATGATCCTAAGGATTGGAGAACGTACTGGTGGGTATCCAATATAATGATTAGATCTCAAATCCATGCTTGAATGATGAAACAATATCAAAATCTATGAAGAGGAGAGTTTGAGATCTCCAATAGAATAAATTAATGCCTCCTATCCACTAGAGGAGAAAACAGAGGAGCAGTGAGGTTTAAATAGATTTAAGGGGAAAAGGTCATTTTACCCAAAATACCTGGGTTGTGTAGTTTGGACACACATTTTTCCAAACCGTGCACTAATTGTGCACATCCTGCTACCTAAGGATGGTCCATGCACAGTTTTATGAACACGGTTTGACTAACCATGTGAAAAATATGTGGAATGACTCTACTAAAAGTTACAGAGCTACCCACATAGGCATGTAGCCCTAGGTGCATGGTTAAGGAATTTTTTCACTCATGATTTCCCATCTAAAATTCCTCACATGGTTAAGGGAAAATGTGCGGACTGGATCACACAATTTCTACTAACCATGTGACCCAATCCTTTTCTCCACTAGCTGAGGTTTCGAGATTCAAACAAGCTCTAGAAACCCCTTGAAACTTTTGTGACTTCATTAGTCATCCATATTAGGTCCAAAGTAAATAATTAGAATGAAAATTAAAGGAATTGTACCTAATAAAAAACTAGTTTCATACAATCCTCCCCCCTTAAAGGAACTCGTCCCTGAGTTCACCTTCCAAGGGTGGAGAAACACTGTTTGAGCATATCTCTATCCACTGAGCATGTTTGTCAGCCTCCCACTCCCAAGTCTCATCGTGTACATGTATATGATGCCACAACACCCATAATAAAGGGATAGACCGACCTTGGAGATCTTCCATGCTATGATTAATGATTCATATAGGATACTCCTAAAAAGAAGCTTAAGAATCTAACTCAACCTCCTCAAGATCAAAATTGTGAGATGGGTCAGCATGATAATAGAGAAGTTGTGATATGTGGAAGATTTTGTGCATGAAATAGTACCTATGAGGTAATAAAAACTGATAGTATATCATCCTGACTCTATCTATAATCACAAACAGCTCAAAAAAATGAGGCAATAGATTCCCTTTCCTCTAAATCAGTCTATGCCTAAGTCTGGGTGATACTCATAGGAAAATATGATCCCAAAACTAAAACTCCAAAGGTCATCAGTGGAAATTAGTATAATATTTCTATCTATATTGAGCATTAGACATACACTTCCTAATCAGCTGAACCTACTATGAAGTCTCCTAAACAAGACAAGGACCTAGTATCACTATCTCTCCTACCTCTAACCTGCACAAGGGTGAATATAATAGAATACCATATAAGGAATCATACAGATCCATATGAATCATCACCTAAAATCTATTATTATATATGAACTCAATGATAGATGGAACACCTTTTGATAAAACCTATGATCTGATGTTTCATCCCAGGCCACCAATACTGGCGTCGCATATATCAATGCATCTTGAAGATGGATGGATAAACTGCCCACTTAGAATCATGGGAATCTCATATTAGTTCCCATATCATATCTGTAGGAACCCATATATTCCCATATACATGTAGGATATCATCTCTATCAACAGAACAATCTGAAGGTAGGTTCTGACCAGAAATACTCTCTCAGAGAACCAAGCCTTCTGGATCTGAAAACTGTCTTCTCTTTACCCTATCAAGGAGTGAAGAGGTAACTTCCAAGGATGTAAATAAATAATACTCATGTATCTCATGAAACTCTATATGAATATCAAAAAATAGTTTCATCAACTTCTATTCATCACTGGCTTCCTATACGGCATGTGCCTGGGTTTTCTGACTCAATGCATCTGATACCGCATTTCCCTTTCCAAGCATATAAGCAAGCTCAAAATCAAAGTTATGAAGGTATTTGACCCATATTATACGTATGAGATTCAAGTCGCACTATGTAAAAATATATTTTAGGCTCCTGTGGTTAGTATACACCACAACTCACTCACCCATCAGATAGTGTCTCCAACAATGTAAGGCATGGACAAGTGTTGCAAGCTCTAGGTCGTGTGTCAGGTAATTTCTCTCATGAGGCCTCAACTATCGAGATCTGTATGCAATGAATCTATATTATTTAATTATCATTGAACCCAATCTAATGACTTATGCATCATATAAAATTGTAAAGCCTCAGCTAGGCTCTATCAAAATCAGAATTGATGTTGAATCAAGCCTTCCTTTTAGCTCCTAAAAGGATTTCTTGCACGCTTCTGACTATAGGAAATTCACACCCTTATTTGTAAGACCAGTAAGAGTTGAAAAAATATGTGATAAGTTTTTAATGAAATTCCTATAATATCCATCCATCTCCAAGAAACTCTGTATATCAAAAACATTCTTGGGCTGCTCCCAAGGCACAATAACACTCACCTTCTCTAGATCAACTAATACTCCTATTTCTGAGATAATATGATCCAAGAAGTGAACCTTGTCAATCCAAAAGTAAAATTTAGTAATATTTTCATAAATATTATTCTCTCTTAGTGTATTACAAATGATCTCAAGATGTTGATCATGGTTTCTATGAGTATGAGAATACACCAAGATGTCATCCAAAAAGACCACAAAAAAATCCAGATGGGGGTGGAAAACCCTATTCATCAAATCCATGAAAACAACATGTGAATTCATGAGAGAGAAAAACATAATGAGATACTCATAAAGACTATACCTACTATAAAAAGTTGTGTGGGGTATGTTTTGAAGGCCTAACTCACATCTAATGATAGCTCGATCTCAGGTCGATCTTTGAGAAAACCTTAGCTCCTCAAATATGGTCAAAGAGGTCGTCTATATGAGGAAATGGATATTGGTTCTTAACTATAAGATGGTTCAATAATTGTAAATCCATGCATAACCTAAGGTTATCATCCACCTTTATGGTGAAAAGCACATGTGAACCCCAAGGAGAAGTATTGGGTTGGATAAATTATTTTTACTCCATATCTTAAAATTGTCTCTTGATCTTCTGTAGCTTAGTAGGTGTCATCCTATATAGAATAATTTAATTTTTAGTTTCTCCTAGAATGATATCAATTATAAAATCTACCACTCTATCAATAGGTAATCCAGAAAAATATTCAGGAAAGACATCCCTAAAATGATCTACCATGGGAAGAAATCCTGTCATATGTAATCCCTGCTCCTCCATGAAAAGACTAGAAATTTGGGTAATAACTCCACCTATCCCATGATTCTATAGTCCATCTTTACTATCCTAGACATCCCACTCACCATTGTGGAGAAAATTGTTTCCCTTTGGTGATGTAAATGGTACCCTATAGCGATAGAATCCCAGAAAGGTGTGATAGGGGACCAACCAATCTACCCAAATAATGACATTGAATCCCATCATCTCGAGGAAGAAGAGGTCTCATAAGAAGGGATAAATACCTACCTCAAGGGTAAATTCCCTAAATTGGTGTATTCCCTCAGACCATACACCCAATGGTGTATCCAGGTTCATCACACCACAGAAGTACTAAATTTCCAGCTTGATACTTTCAACGGTCGATAAAGAGATAAAGGAGTGAGAATCACCTTTATCGAATAAAGAAGAAATAATAGTAGAGGATACTAGAGTAGTGCCTTGTACTATAGATATTACTACACTCTGATCATTACGTATCGGCTATAAAACATGAATTTTACATGATCCATAGCCCTGTGTTACAATTATACTACCCTGAGAGGGTCTTCTATGTTGGCATAGATAATCAAAAGTCTGGAAGCCATGGCCACAACCTCCTTCTTGACCTATTCCACCAATGCTGCTCCAAATCCTTGCCCAATGTGGAATAATTGATCCTACCCTTGAAGGTGGAGCTGGTGTGTATCCTCTTCCACTAGAAACATACATAAAGGTCCAACATAATCTTTGAAGATGTTCCATATGGATGTAAGAAAGACACTCAAGAGGGTCTCTGTCACACTGAGGATTCAAATTCCCATTCCATCCACACTGATGGAATATAATAGACCTTTTGGTGTGGATACTATGGCTAACACTATTATGATGAAAAACCTCAATTTTACGCTTCCTGCTATCGGAAGTACTACTACCCTGCCTCATCACTAAACCTCTAAACCTGGTAATATCATCTTCTCTCAAGTTATGATTTGTGATAAGATCCTGATTTACAATATCAAAAAAAATTGGAAGGTGAAAGATATTAACCTAAGAGTGGATGTCATTCATGAGACTATCCTTGAAATGTCGTGCTCGATATAGTTCATCGCCTGCTAGAAGCAGTACAAAGCATTATAACTTAGAAAAATGTGTTGAATAGTACATAATGGACATAACACCCTAATCCATGTGCATGAACTCCCTAGCTTAGTAATCTCTCAATTTCTAAGGGAATATGTAATCATATAAGGAAATCTGGAAGTCTTCCCATACCATGCCCTGATTACGACCAGCCTAAGTAATCACATACCATCAGTGCTTGGGGGAATCATGGATCATATAGGTGGCAAGATTAACCCTCATCTATATAGACATCTCCAAATTCTATAATATAGAAAGAGTGTCCTCTATTCAAGACTCATCATCCTGTGGACTTCCATCCCCTGAAAAGATGGGAGGATGTTGCAAATGGAACTCATGAGTCAGATCATCCATAGTAAGTGTAGGTTGTGGAGAACCCTACATGGACTACATCATAAATAGAAAACCCTCTCAAAACTAAGTTGTTCCCATTTCAGGTATAGAAAGTGGTTCCATGGGTGGAACTAGTGGAGGTATCACTGGTGGCTCAGGGCCCACCACTTCTAAAGTGTGTTTGTTGCCACCCTCTTGACGCATGACTAGAGGGCATCGTGGTGGCATAGTTCTACAAACTCTAATAATGAACCTCAGATCAAGGGTTTATGAAACACTAACTGAATCAGATCATAAGAAATAGGGATCACTTCCCAAGGTATACTACCCCAAGTACCCACTTATATGGATAAGGTATTAATAAGTGTTTGAGTTTAATTTACATAGGTTTTAGTCGGTGAAAGTTCAATTATACGTTTCCTCTTCATTTATTGGAAATCGTTTTAATTTTTACAAGTCAATATTTTATTTTAAAGTTTTCATTTTATTATATACATATAACAAGGTTAGATTAAATGGATCTCCATTCTTAGTTATTAAGGTCCCATACACCTTATAACTGAAAGTGGCATCCTGTTGATTTTAATCAGTCTCTGTCTACATTCAGTCTCGGAATGTAATAGGAAATATATGATGAATCAAATTGATAAATTTTACATTCCAATTTGTGAGGGGCCATACACCTCATGGATTAAAACTAGAAGTCACTCAATCATAGATAAAGAGAAACTTATGTAACTAGAGGTACATATCTGACATGGGTAGAAACTAGATATTTAAGATTCTACCATCAACCTATATAGGAATACACTATTTAGATTGATGTTGACACTTTAAATTACCAGTTATCATACCTTTAGAATATAATAGCAGAACAATAATATATACAACAACCATGGCCCACTCAACAATCATAGGAAACATAAGCAATGAAAGTAATGAAATACACCTATATAGCAGGGTATATGCATGGAATTTAAATTATAGGTACCTATAATTATGCATGTAATAATTCTCCTTGCCTTATTAGGACAAGGTAAATATACATAAAGAATATCGAAATAACACAATTCATGTGCATCACCCAATGGTGAAATTATATCAACTATAATAGGAAAAATATAGAACAATAACTTCCCATTACTAAGAAACTTTTATTTACCCCAAACATGGGTTAGCTACTCCCAATAATAAATTATAACCTAGTTCCATAATATTATTAATATCCTATATAAATTACAAACAATAAGACAAAAGGAAATAAAAACAGCTCTGATACCACTCTGTGACATCCCGACCTGAAAGCTACTAAATGGGTGTCTTGAGCTGGTGGGTCACATTGCTTCAAGTGCACCTCCCCATATTCCAGAGGAAACTGACTAACAGTGAGTCCCTAGGGTGTTTGTGGTGAGACTATTCCCTCATGTCTAAGTATATCATAGTGGATATGTAATAACAGTAAAATAGTGAAATCATGATAATGAATAAAGAAACTGGCATTGAAAATAGAGATAAACATCTGATCACTAAATAATAATCAAAAACAGGAAACTGAGTCATATACACAATGAGTATAATACATGTCATGTCACTAAAAAATTAAAAAAATACATATACATGGAATCTAGAAATACATTCTATACAAAAGAAGAAAAATTAATCCAAAAACTATCCAAGCATCTCGAGCCCTAGCCCCGTCATATGCTACCAAGCTCCATCCTAAAGAAAGAAATCAAGATCATGTGTCCAAAGTGGGACACTTTCCATTATCAAAGCCTGCATACATATAATCTACTCAGGTACCAGTAATATACCGGATAGGGTGTGAGGTAAATCTTAGTAGTCCAGCATCAATGGCATATATACCATCTAGTCTGTGAAATATAAAATGATAATGTGTTTTCATATATGAAAGTATTGATAACATAGTAATTTAAATACCTTAATACCTGCTTTAGCCTTAGATGGTGTCTGAAAATGTATCATTTAATTAATTATGTTCTAGTTTATAAAAATTTTCAACCATGCAATTTATGATATAAATAGTGTAATAGGATCCAAGGTGTAACTAAGGCATCCTATAATAGTGATATAATGAAGGAGGATCAAAGGTAATAACCAAGGCATCCATGACCTTAAGGGTTGATCCAACTCAGTAATAACGTGTAGTCTGGATAAGGAGTTTGAGTGTAATCCAATGGGAAATTCCCCATGTCATTCCACTATAAATGTTCCTAATCAAGTTCAAGGATCTCATCCAAGGTAAAATGGGCTAAGCATGACTGGGTCCAAAGGGGTGAATCCATGTCACCACGTGTCCAAAGACATCAATATGGATCCACGGAGTGTATCCTAGGAATCCTAATATCTAGAAGATAGTGAAAGGATCCTACGACATCATGTCGAGCATCCACTAGTATACAAGGATCGTGTTCTAAGGTGGGTATCTCCCTTGAAAACTGGATCCTTGAATCAGAATGGTGTCCTCTAAGTGCTCAAGGGATTCCCTCTTGAATCCAAGGTTGGTTCAAGTATAAACACTCCTATAAAGATAAAAAGGTCTATATGTAAATAGGATCCTTATAAATAATTCATTATTTAATTAAGACCAGGTAATACTCATTCCTTTTTATAATTAAATAGGTTCATCCCATTTCCTTTCATACTAAGTGAAAAGGATAAATAGTATATGTAACCATTTACCAGTCAGTTCATAAACATTTTATGTGTTCATTCCATAGAGGACATGTAATCAATTATTATTTTAATTTCATATTAAATTATTGGGTTCATTCCTTTAAATTTCATAAACATGATAAGGCAGGCTAAGGACACGGAACCATAAGTAATTCATTTATAATTAACTAGGCCTAGTGATATCTATAAATATAATTTCCATTTAACATTTAAAGATTCATTTAATTGATTTAAACACTTCCCTTATAAGATTAAATTGATAACCATACATGTGCAATCCATTTGGAAATTAATGATCCATTAATTATATAATAACACTTAACTTATAAGGGTAAAGTGATATCACACTTTAATGGTGGAACAGATAGTCATAGTAAAGAAACTAAAGGCATGATTAAGGAATCTCCCTACTTGGGGTGAAACATTTTGAGTTCATAACCTCAAAATATATGATGATACAATATATTAAAGGCTCTATAATATGATCATAATGATTATAATCATGACATATGAATTAAATAATCAATAGTCAATGAAATCAGCATGCACACAATAGTGAAAGTTTATAAAATGGCGAGAATTGAGGAATGAGTCATAGAACACCTACCTTGGGTATATAGAACTCTCCCCATCCAATATCATCCCTTAGTTTGGCTTGTATTGGAAGAAAAAAGAAGAATGGATGAATGCCCTGAAAATAGGGCATATGAGTCTATATCAAAATATCATTGTCGATAGAAAGAAGAATGGAAAAACAAGCCTAAGGATAAGATAACCTATTGATGTCAATCCAATGCAATGATTGGATCTTGAATCCAATATTAGATGATGAAATTAGATAAAAATCTATAAAGAGGGTATTTTAATAACACCAATGGAATAAATAAAGGCCTCGTGTTTGCTAGAGGAGAAAAAGAGAGTAGGGTGAGGTTGAAATAGTTTTAAGGGAAAAGGGTTATTTTACCCAAAATATCTGGGTTTCATGGTTTGGTTTCATGGTTTTCTAAACTGTGTGCCAAATGTGTGCCTCTCATTTCTTGAGGATGGACCTCACACAGTTTCATGTGCACTTTTTGACTAACCGTGTGAAAATTGTGTTGCACGCCTATACTAAAAGTTGCATAACTATCTACATGGGCGTGTAGCCCTGGGTAAATTATTAATGAAATTTGTGAATTCCTAATTTCCCCTATTAAATTCCTCACATGATTAGGGGAAACCATATGAAATGGATCGCATGGTTTATAATAACTGTGTGGACCAGTTATTTTCTCCACTGGTTGGGGTTTCAATCTCCCAACAAGCCCTATACACCCCCCAAAACTTCCATGAACTCATTAGGCATCCATATTAGGTCTAAAGTAAATAATTAGACTAAAAATTAAAGGATCCATACATGATATAAAACTCAGGTTCTTATACTTACTATAATCTATCAATCCATATGTGACACATTACTATGGTTGAAATCAATAGAAGAACCATAATCTAACGGATACACTCATCAACATATAGTTAAACACCTTCGGTTCCAAACCAACCAAGAAATACATCCCACTATGTCCCCTGCCTTAGAATAACCACTTTTTATTGATTATATCTTTACCACTTTATTTATTTATGTTTTGATGTTAAAAATCCTTATTTTATTCCTTCTAACATGAGTATTGAAGAAATAAATATTTTATTCTTCTTATTAAATATTTTACTACTTGTTAAAGAAAATAATTTTATTGAATTTTTGGTTTCCTTGTTTATTCTTGATTATTTATATTATTCAGAGTTTATTTTGAGTTTCTATATAAATTTGATATCTTTTTAATTTTACTTTATACCCTATTGAGATGAAGTTTTTGGTAATGTCGTGTACCCTATGAACTATTCTTTGTACCTCACAAATTCATAGTTTTGTAACTTATGATGTTAAATTTTGGTAAAGTGTTATACCTTATGAAAATATTTTTTACCTTGAAAAGTATAGATTGTGAACTATGAAATTATAAGTTTTAAAAAATATTTAACCCTATGTCTTTACTTGTACCCTATAAATAATATGTACCATATAAAGAGTATATATCCTGTGATGAAATTGAACCCTACATTGTTTCTTGTACCCTATGAAGGTTGTATCCTATAAAGGAATTATATATTATATTGATAATGTGCCCTATAAAGATATTCCCTATTAAGGACTTATGCCCTATGAATTATTTTGACAATTTAAAATACGATCTGTTATTCTTATCATTTTATATTTTGATTCACTACTTGTTTATGTTGCAAGTTATCCTTGATTTATTTGTTATATAAATATTTATTAAGTGTTTCAATTCAATAAAAAATAATTTAGAAGTTTTTTATGTATAATTAAATGAATTATATAAGGTAGGAAGCATGTATTATATTTTTATTTCATATTTAGTGAAGTAAATTAAAATTTGAATATACTTAGTTTTTTTTTGCAAGATGTTGTGCATAATTTATGGGAATTTCCCATGATATTTGTGGCTAGTTAGTGGAGTCTTAATTGATTATATTTATTATTAGAATTATTTTTTTATTCATTTATTATTATAATGACTTTTTGTACATATGGTTTCATTTTACAGAGTACTAAATAAAATTAAGGCAACATCCACGAGATGATTTTTCATTGATCATATTTTAAAATTATATCATGGTTTGAAGTGGAGAAAATAGTTTTTTAGGATTTACTTATTTAAAGTCTAAAGAAAATTCTTGTAGTAATGTGAAAGGACTATGATGTGAATCTATTTTTACTATAAAATGTTTTATAGTTCAATCAAGTGTCCCGAAGCTTCATCATTTCATTGTTTTTTGAGGCATGGTAGGATCTCCAGATCTTCATTGTTCAGGTTCTATAAAGGGTTGAGAATAACTTTTATACACCAACACTTATATTTACATCTGTTCAATGGATCCTCTATTTTTATTTTTGTCTAGGAAGTTTTATACACTATATTATAGCACTATATAGATTATACCACCCATAAATGGTACCAAATGGTTCTACCCACCTGACTAAAAGGAAGTGACATGGGTTGTTCTTGATCCTATCAAAAATAACTAGGTTGGGGATACTCTTTGTATAAAATTATAGGTCATTTTTTATCACACAAAAGGGATATTTATTTTTAGGATTAATCTTCTAGTAAAAGTCATGGGTTAGTACTTATCTTATTGTAAATGTTCAAGTTTGGATTGAACCTATAAAAGGACTTTATATATATTAGTTATCTATACTTTTAGGTTGGAGTGTGAATAGTGGGAATGGGATTGTTTGGATCTAAACTACAAAAAAAATATGTTCATATTTATTTTATTCATCCTTCACTCTTCACATATCAACTACCTTTATTTTTAAAAGGATGAATTTTTAAATATCTTAATCCATCAATTTATGAAATTAGTTTTATGTAACTCTGATTTTTATGATTGAAGACCCCCCCCCCCCCCTCTTGTCATGTCATCACTTTGGGTGAAACCTAATAATTGGTATCATATTAGGCCCTTATAAGGATTGTTCAACTCTGTTTTTCTTATCTTGGTACTAGTATAGTTTTTATCAAAATTTATATCTTTTAGGATTTATGATCTATTAGTTATATTAATTTTTCTTGAACTAACTTGTATCTTATTCCTTAAAAGGACTAAGGGAAAGATTCATTTTTAGTCATTTCAAGTTAGGAGGCTAAAATCTTGAATCCCCTAAGACCACCTCATTTCAATGGTAGTGATTACATTTATTGTAAGGGAAAAATAAAGGTATTTTTAAATAATATAGGTATTGAATATTGAACCATCATGGTTAAACCAAACAAATTATTGGAGGTTGATATTTAAACTTTGGTTGGTAATGATACTATTAAATATGTTTTTAATTACAAATTCATGAATTTTATTTATTATTATTTTAGTATAAATGTTTATAAACATATTTCCTCTAGAAAAAATGTATCTGGAATTTGGAGGAATTTAAAATTCACTCATCAAGGAATTAATAAATTACAGAGAACTAAACATTAAGTTTATAGGGATAAATTTAAATAATTTAAGATGTTTGATATTGAAAGTGTTATTAATATATATAACAGGTTTACAAATATTATGACCAACATGTGTACTCTTTGTGAAACCATGAAGAATAAAATATTTATTGAAATAATACTTATAATCTACTAAATAAGTGCCATTCCAATAAGTTTTATATTGAGGAAAGAAAGGGATTTTCAAAATATACCATGGATAAGCTTATTAAGTCATTAATTCAATATAATCTTGAAATGAAGAATATTGATAGTGGAGTTAATGAAAAAACAAAGTTAATTGCTTTCAATTCTATTAAACATGTTTCTTGTAACACTTCTAGTGATTTTTCATGTTCTTCTAGTTATAAGAATAGTGATGATTTAAGTCAACTTGAAAAGTTCTTAAAATTAATCATAAAGAAAAGGAAAGGTAATCCATTTTATGATGTTAGGTGATTTTAATGTAAAAAAAGAAAGTAAATTCTAAATGTGAATGTCTAAAGTTGAAAAATGAGAAGGAAGAGAAAACAGACAAAAATAAGAAAAAGGATAAAACTTTAACTGTTGGTTGGAATTATACTAAATATTTAGACTCAAGTTCAGAATCTATAAATGAAAAGGAAACAAGTAATATTACTTTTATTGATAAATATAGTAATGTTTATTTATCTCCTTTTAAATTATACTCTTCAAATGATTTGGGTGAATCTACTAAGAAATCTAGAAATATTTTTTTAATGGTTAATTCAAATAATGAATGTAAATATAATTCAGATTCTAATTCCTCTTAAAATTTTGAAAATCACAAACTAATTATTGAAACGTTAAATGAAATGTATGATTAGTATCATCAAGAAAATGAAATAAAAAATACCAAGTATAAGAAATTGTGTTAGTATCACAATAAAGTTATGAGATAAAAGAAGAATTTGTCTCTTAAAGTTGAAAAATTAAAGAAGGTTTATTTTCAAATATCTGAGATTAAATAAGAAAATTATAAACTAACATATTTTTTTCTTAAAACAATGGGCAAGAAGAAAGAAAATTCAATGTTATATTGGATGATTTTTCTAAATGTATAGAAGAAAATAAAATGATGA
This sequence comes from Viscum album, assembly GCA_963277665.1. Lineage (NCBI taxonomy): Eukaryota > Viridiplantae > Streptophyta > Magnoliopsida > Santalales > Viscaceae > Viscum > Viscum album. The sequence continues at coordinate 529,293,504 of OY728159.1, read as the reverse complement.
AAAATTATTTTTCATATACAAAATATAAAATCTATGATGATTTGGAATTTGTTCAAAAAAATAGGAATCTTAAGAATAGAGTTAAAATTTTGAAATAAATTATATATAAATTCACTATTGGAAGTCAAACTTAATATGATTTTATGTGACTATAAAAATTATCAAGAATAAATAAAAATATAAATTGTCTTGGTTATGATGGTAGATTACCTTAAATGTAAAAGAATATATTTTTTAAAGGTAAAACTGATGTTATTTCTTATGTTACATTTTTTAGATGTGGTTTGTTTGGGAATTATACAAGTAACCTCTATTTAAGGTTGGTTTAATCAATTTCTCACAAAATGGAATTTATTTTTAAATATTCTTTTATAGTGAAAAAGACTAACCCTTATGCATCATGAGTTCATAAAGGTAATTTTTTGAATCCTATTAGACCTAAGTTAGTCTGGATACCCAAATAAGTATATTTTCATATGTCTAACATTAATTTTTTTTACTATTTTTGTATGTCATCATGCTTAAATCTACTCATTTTTCTTATGGATACTGAGCATGTTAAATCTATATTCAAATTTTATTTAATATAATTTTCCTAAAATGTGGTTACTTTTGATTACTTAAATATCATTTTATAATAACTTGAATATCATAATATGTTTTATGGCTCCTTGCTATTTTAAATTCTTTATATAACAGTATTCATCAATATTTTTTTCATAAAATTATTGAAATACACACACACTATTTTAGTGTTGTCATATTTATTCTGGAAAGGAAGGTGTCAACTAAGAGGGATATTTAGTGTATTATTTTTAATCTTTGCTATTTTTATTTGTTATATATTTTTAAAATGAATGGGTTTAGGGGGATCTGTTTAAATATTATTTAAGGGTGCTAAATTTTTTTTAACATTATAAAATCTCCTCATTTTTATTTCTGATTAATCATGCTAAAATATGTTTCAGAACTACTTAAAGAATGTTAGAATTTTCTTAAACATGATAGGTTATATATTTTAAATATTTGGTTTTGGTATTTTAATTTTTTATACAAAAGGGAGTATGTATTTTTTATTAAATCTATTTTTCAATATATTTTGGGGAGAAGTGATGAATTTGGAATAATGTTATTTGTGTAAAATGTTTTTATTTTACAAATGAGTTGTTTTATATTAAGGATAGAGAGAGAGAGAGTAATTTTATGTTTTTTAAAAGTATAATATTTATTTTATTAACTTTAAAGGGGGAGTTATTTTTTATTCAATATTTGATATTTTTTATCATTTTAAAAAGGGAGAAAAGTTTTTAAAATTATATCATGTTTTGTAATTATCAAAAGGGGGATATTGTTTTGTGTCTCTTTGATGTTTATTTATTTATGTTTTGATATTAAAAAATCATCATTTTATTCCTTCTTTATTTATTTATGTTTTGATATTACAAAATACTTATTTTATTCCTTATAACATGATTATTTAAGAAACAAAAACTTTCAAGAAATATATATTTTTATTACTTTTATTAAATCTTTCACATGTTGTAGAAGAAAATAATTTTATTGAATTTATGGGTTCCTTATTTATCTTTATTTTTCCATTATTTAGTATTTATTTTGAGTTTCTATAAAAAATCTTTATCTTTTGAAATTTACCATGTGCACTATGAAAATGAAGTTTTTGGTAAAGTCTTTCACCCTACAAACTATGATTTGTACCATATGAAGTATTGGTTTTTTACCTAACAATGTTAGATTTTAGTTAAGTTTAGTTCCATATAAAGACTTATTATACCATAGTAATAATATCTTGTACCCTATAAAGTTATAATTTTAATAGTTTTAAACCCTACATTTTTTCTTATAGCCTATAAAGTTATACCCTATGGAAAATATATACCCTACAAAGATTATGTGTCCTATGATGAAATTGATGCATGTGTTTTTGAATATACCCTAAAAAAAGGTTGTATCCTATGAAATACTCATACCCTATATTGAGAATGTACCTTATGAAGATATACCCAATGAAAGACTTGTATCCTACATACATTTTATACCCTATGAAACATTTTAACAGTTTGAAATATGATACGTGTTTCTTATACTTTTTTATTTTGATTCACTTATTGTTTATGTTTCTAGTTATCCTTGATTTATTTGTTCTGTAAATATTATTAATTTTTTTGATTCTATAAAAAATAATTTTGAAGTTTTTTATGAAGAATTAAATGAAAGGCATTAGGGAAGAAGCGTGTATTATATTTTCATTTCATATTTACTAAAGTAAATTCAAATTTGAATCTGTTTGGTATTTTATAGCAAGATTTTGTGCATGATTTATGATAATTAACCATGAGATTTATGGATGATTGATTTAATATTAATTAACTATATTTATTATTTTAAATAATTTTTTATTCATTTATTATTCTAACATATCATTATATAAATGGTTTTATTTTATAGAGTACCAAATAAAATTAAGGTAGAATCCACGTGGTGATTTATTGTTGATCATTTATTGAAATTAGATCTTGATTTGACATGAAAAAAATAGATATTAGATGTTTACTTATTTAAAGGTTGAAGAAAACGCTTACAGTAGTGTGTGAGAACCATGACGTGACTTTTTTTTACTACAATATTTTGTATGGTTTGACTAAGTGTCATTAAGCTTCATCATTTCTTTGTATGTTGAGGCATAGTTGGATCACATGATATTCATCATTTAGATTCCTTAAAGGTATGAGAAGAAATTTTCACTACTAGTACTTTTGTTCACATTTTTTCAACAGTTTCTTTGTTTTTATTTTTTCTAGGAAGTTTTCTTCACCGAAATGTAACATTATAAAGGTTATACCTCCATTAAAAGGCATTGATCAGTTCTTCCCACCTAACCAAAATGCAGATACACATGTTATTCTTAATTCTATCAAAAAGAAATTGGTTGGTGCTATACTTTGTTGAAAATCATTGACTATATATGCTCTTATAAAAATTCTAGTTATGTTTGGGGATTCTCCTCTAGTAAGTCTTAGGTTAGTTCTGATCTCATTGTAGAAGTTCAGGTTTAGATTAAACCTATTAAAGGATTTTTTTTTTTATAGTAGATATTTATACTCATGGTTTGGAGTTTTAAGAGTAGGTGTGGGATTTTTTGGATCTGAAATACTATAAAATCATTCTGTTCATCTTTATTTTATTTTTTCTTCACTCTTCACACATCCACTACTTTTATTTTTAAAATACTTAATTGTAAAATATCTTAATCCAAAAATTTACATAATTAATTTTAAGTAACTATTATTTTTTAATATTGATAATTCACCCCTATCTTGTCATCTCTTTGGGTGGGACCTAACACTTTCTTCCTCTAAAGTGAGATTTTAAACCTAAAGAAATTTCATTACTATCACTTTACCTTTATAAAACTATTTTTAAGGTCCATAGAGAATACCCAATAACTTCCCCATACAATTATCATGGCTCTTCACTCACTTGGACCTCTACCCAAGGTCTTATACACTTGAAATTTCTTAAAATAACTCCATGAGACTCGCCCTATGCCATTTATAATTTATTACATAAACCAGGAATGATTTGGGGTCTATCAAGTGTACTGAGAGGTCATTCCCATTGGTGGAAAGAATTCCAGACTTCTCCAAAATCCCAAAAACATGCTAAAAATGTTGACTATTCTCTTAAAAGGCTCTACCCTAGCCTAAAACATAATTTAGAACTCACCCAGACCCTTTAGAGAATTACCAAACACAAACCTTATATGTACATGCATGAATGACACATACATACATGTATATACTATTAAATATGAAATGGACCACCAACCTAGTTCTTATAGGAGTTATCTTAACCAATATCGTGGCTTAATCTAACCCCGTTCTCTTGAAATCAATAAATCAGAAAAATAAGCCCTAAGATGGGATTTACACTTAAACAGTGGAGAGATAACAAAATTAGAAAAAATAGTCATCGGGCTTACCTTAGTCTCACTAAGGAAAGACTATTTTTTTGGATAGCACATTGATTAACACATGAGATTACACACTGAGAGAATTAGATATGGATATGAAGGTATGATGAGAGAAGATACAGAGAGGGTTTTTTGGGTCAATCAGGAAAAATGGGGGATGGGTTTAAATAATTTTAACCAAATAATTAATTTAATTAAAAAAAATTAAAAAGTAACCCAGTTTTCCAATGGTTACTCAATTAGTAGGCACTAGGTCCTAAAAAACCAACTAGCCACCTAGTACAGTCCCATTTTTTGTTCGATGGGAATTCAGGGGTCGTTGGCCCTTGGATCAGCCACTGGGTACCCAGTGACTCTGCACTAGGTATTTGATGGCTTCTTACTAATTTTAGTAGAATATCCACCCTGACCCTACTCTAATCCTTTGAAAACACCTAAAACTCCTAAAACTATTTATAAATAACCTCAATTAAATACCCAATCCTCATAATCTAGTCTAAATTTCAATTCTCATAACACCCCATACTCTAAATTCTATAAATTTAAAATTGTATCTAACTCCACTAACTTATAATGGAATATGTCATTTCAAACTCCAGGTCATAGGGTTTATCGTCACTAATAAATAAATGTTAATATCTCCTCAATCTTCATTAATTCACTAAAATCTAGTGCCACCACTCAATTTTGGACTAGATGTAGCCTATAACTTATGTGCTTAATCTAGCTAAATTGGATTTTATGGAAAACCCTCACTTTGACCCTTCAAACACATTAACCACTCCCTTAATGATATATTCAACAATTATGTTATTACATGATACTCAATTACACATGGTTGGTGTTATTAAGTTCTTTGATGCACCAAATTTCCCTAAAATTGACTCTAGTGCGCTTTTCATGACACTAGATTCCATATTTGCACCACGATGTCATAACCTGACGACATCATGAGAAAATATACAACTTTACTAATATGAATCTTGAAATTTTATATTCTATCAGTTATAAAAGGCATTATATTCAATTAATATGGTATATGAATCTCCTAATATGATGTTTCCACTAAAATAGGTATGAATCGTCTTACCTCTGTCACAAAAAAGATACTAAACTTATCTGCTTACAGGATACACTCACCATATTTAATAATTTTTACATCAATCACCATCATATTGATATAATATTCAATCCTAAAGTGGTTTATATTATTATCTAAACCATATCATTATCCATATCATCACTTATCAATACCAATACTCAATACCTGATACCCTAAGAACATCCCTATTTATAATCCTAATCCCAGAAATCTCAATAGACTTATAGATATGGGAAACCATTATATCTATAAACCTAAACTATATCTAATACAATTAAAACATTTAAAATGGATTAAAATGATATCCAAAATACCATGTGTGTGTGATTGTTTAAAGCATTCCTAAAAATAACATTACCAAAGGTCTTACATCAAATATTGCTTAACTTTCCTACAATATCTATGAAAATAACCTAACTTGAAACAATATTGAAACTTGTGTAGTCTATCTAGACATTAATATTTCACATTTCTTTCCCTAAAAAACATGAAACATAACATAGTATGCCTCCACATTAGCTATTTAGGTTATAGACTATCCTCTAGGTTGGCTTTGTTACCCTCACCCTAAGGCTCACTAGCTATACTGTGTGAAGTGTCCTAGGTCCCCCCCCCCCATTAGTACATATATCATTTTTGAGTTTCTAAGTCATGGTTCCTTTAAAATGGTTAAAATGTTAAAATAAACCTAGCATTTTACCTTGAAAATTTTCTATAAGAACTCATGTTTTGGGCCGTTCAGAAAAATCTAAAGGAATTTGAGTTTTTTCATTTGGTAGATGAGAAAAATTCTAAACTCAAATTCAAAATGTAAATCAGATATTTGGAACACTTAAAAGTGTTTTTTTATATTATGTTTAAGTATTGAGAGATTTCTTGGGTTTTTGGATGAGTTTTGGGAGCATTGGTCCCCGAAAACTCAGTTTCGGGAGAAGCAGACAGTGGTGCACGGTTGGTGCATGGTTTTTTCTAACCATGCAGAAAAACCATGTGGCCTATTTTGTATAGAAATGTGATTTTTTAAACCATTTGGACCACTAGGGTAAACTATAAGGCCTGATCAAAATAATCTATGGTGTTACACTATTTGGTCTAACCATGCGGGATGAGGTGAACGACCATGCAAAATCTCTACAGTTTATTGCAGAGGTGAACTGCATGAATTGTGCATGGTTTGTTAAACCATGCACCTATCCCATGTGAGATGTGGAGTTGGAAAGTTCCAATAGAATGGTTAGCACATGGTTTCCATAACCATGTGCACAAACTATGTAGGGTATGGATCCTAGGCATATGAGGTTGCATGGTTGGAACACAGTTTAGAAAATCGTGTGGCCAAATCATGAGGATCATTAAAGAGGTTGGAAATTAGTATTTTCCCTTTACTAATTATTTATTTTCTCCCCTATTTATCCTATCATCCATATGCTTCATTCCTCCCATGGTTTCCCTCTTCCTCTCCTCTAGTAATGGATATATCTTCTTCATCTAGTGTCTAAATCAAGTGTCTTTAGGTGAATTGGAATCATATTGGGAATTTTTCTATTTCTTTGATTCTCGAACCAACTTAAATAAAGGATCTGTATTGGACAAGTGAATAATTCTTGGTATAAGGTAGGTGGTCTCATTATTTCTCCCTTAATTACTCATTTTTTATAAATTACATTGTTTTATCGCACACCAGATTCTCCATGCATTGCTCCTAAAATGTGTAATAACCTAAATTAATCACTTAATTAGAAACCTAGACCCCTTGTTAGACCCATTTTCATGATTGGAGGTTGGGGAACTCAACTTGGTCCACCCCTTGGGTGTTTCCTATTAATATACCTTATTGTACATTGACTATAATTGAACCTAGAGAGATAATTTATTGATTAATGACAAATCGATATGTGTACTCTCTTGTCCCTCCTAAATACTTATATTTAAATAGACGAATGGAATGGGTAATCCCATAACCTATGAAATGACTAATTGGAATGGAATGGAAAGTTAATGATAAATATCTGTACTTTTCTCATATCAATAATTGAACAAAATTCTTGACCCATCACACATGATAAATTGATAGTGGCATGGACCTTCCCATAATATTCTACATTTACTTATAAATTCAATGGCCCCAATTTTATAATAAAATTTTAGTATGTAATGCTTATGGACATGGACTTCCTTAGTTATTTTAATTAAATTTAATTGAATGAACATGATGAGATGTATCTTGGCATAGATATATATATATCATGGACCATTCTTTACTATTAAATGTGTGTGACTATTTTATATTATTATCCGTGATTTTTGGGCATGACGTTCGTTGTATGTATTGTGATACTTGGGCATATCATCCCATTAATGTAATACTCGGGTATGGAATCCCCTAAATAATTGTGATACTTAGACAAGCTATCCCATTTATTCATGGGAATGGAGTCCCTTATATATATTTTTTGATACTTGGGCATGAAATCCCATTAATGCGATACATGGGCATGGTGTCCCATTAATGTGATAATTGGACATGGTATCACATTAATGTGATTCATGGGCATATAGTACCTTATATATATATATATATATTGTGATACTTGGGCATGGAATCTCATTAATATGATACTTGGGCATGGCATCCCATTAATGTGATACTTGGGTATGACATCCCTTTAATGTGATTCATATTCATGGTGTTCCTATGGAATGGCATCCCTTATAGATTATGATATTTTATCATGGAATCCATGGTGATTTATGATATGTGGGAATAAATTCCCCTATTGATTATTATTTTTTGGGCATGGTGTCCCTTAATAGTCTATGAGACTCGTACTAATATCCATAGATGCTTGAGTTATGCCTTGGGTCCTGGCTAATAGTAGTATCTATATATATGGCTATAAATGTCACTACGTATATAGACCATATATATACACACATCTATATACTTATTTTCACTTACTCAAAAGTATTTTGTCTTAGTCTGAATTAGGTATTGTTGGTCGGGTGTCCATTTAGTAACCTAAGTCCATATTGTTTACATTTATTTAGTTACTACTTTAGTATTATATATACACCTTGATATATTTTAGACTCACAAACTAGATAACATTAGACCCCATTGGTGTTGACCTACTAAGTATATCTCACACCCTTTTTAGGATTTAATTACACTGGGGTACCTGAACAGCCCTCTTGGTTACATGACTAGGCTCTAGTTTTGGATTGTTCATTGTTCTCCTTTTTATGTTGTTACTCTATACATGTGAGATTGGGAGCATAGGACTGATTTGGTGCTCAGGATAATCATGAAAATGGTCCTTGAGGCTTTTGAATTTATTATTTAGATGTACATATATTATATCTTCTATTGTATGATTACTAATTTAGATATTGTATCATTACATGGACATGCGTGATTATATACTTGATGTTGCCATTTTATCATTTATTATTGTCTTATGTTGCCTTTAATTTATATTTCTTCTACTATTGATTGATTTATTTTGATTATACCATTGTTCCACTTTGATCATGATGGTATAGTCTCCCCATCATACCATCACTAGACACTTACTGCTAGTGAGAAACCTCTAGAATACGGGGAGACGCGCTTGAGGTCATGCGACCGACCGGCTTGGACATCGATTTGGTGGCTCCTAGGTTGGAATATTGCAAATTGGTATCATAGCTATTTTTTCCTTTGTCTTACTATTTTGGTTTGATAGATAAGAGGCTAGGAAAGTGTTGGCACTTGGTAAATACCCATTTCTAGGAGTGATCAACCCACGTACAAGGAAAATACTAAGTGGATAGGGATGGGATTATTATTCTTCTTGTTCATTATTATAGTTAATTATTATTTCACATTGAGTGATTGAAGTGCCTTCTACTTCTTACTAATTTATGAGATTTATGGTATTTTTCTCTTGGCCTGATATGGTAAGTAAGTATTGATATATTCATCATTATAAACACATATATATTCACATGCCATACATATGAAATTCCATGTAGGTTTTATATCTTGATTTCCTGATAACGTTTTAGATGTGCCTTGTGTGTTTTAGCAAAATGCTTATCATTATACCATGTTTAGTTGATTATTTAGCATCATTTCTTGTATACCATGTTGTGTGATAAATTTCCATGTTTACCTGTAATTATTATTATGAGATACCATGACTTTAGATAGTTATGGTATATGGTTGGTTAAATAAAATGTCTGAATCAACCTAAATGGTGCTTTTTCACATAGCTTGATGGTGGAATTCTATTTTACTATCCAATCATGACATGTTTGAGCAAGGAACCATTGGTTTCATGGGATAAAACATTAATGGTCACAATTAAATGGGGCCAATTTCCCAATTTATGAAGTGTATGGGCCTTTATAAATTAGAGAATAGAAACACGTATAATTAAACCATCATAAATTTGACTGGTTATATTTTGAAACCCAAGGAAAAAAACTGGTTATAGCTACATGAATTTCATATGTAACTTATAAAGGGAAGTATCTTTATATCTTGGGAATGGTAATTCATCTAACTAAACCATGGTGATTATGTGTGTGTGTGTGTGTGTGGTGAATTATAATCCTTATATAAAATGGTTTCCTATATAAAAGCTTGTACCTATATTAATTAGACATGATGACCTTTATGATTGAAATTCCTTAATGAACAACTGGACCCAAGTAGGTTAGTTGGGGAATGTTTCTTATGAGATAAACCCATTAAGGGTCTTCTTAAATTTTAATAATATGACTATTGTGGGTTTCACTTAACTGAACCCATATTAGATTGACAGGACCCTCATAGGTTTCCTTATCCTTTCGATATACCTTGGTACTTAACCCCATGGGGGTATTATTATGCTTAATTAAAATGTCAACGGTCACTTATACATGTTACATATAAATATATGTTGGAATATTTCTGATTTGACCCCCTTTAAAATGATAATATACCTTTTATCTACTTTTTATCTTTATTATTATAAGGATTTTGTTTATTAAAATTCCAATTACAACATAAAGGGTGTTTTCCTCAATAGATTATAATTGAAATTTTCTTTAAATAAGAAAAATTATGAGATCCTTATGGATAAATAAAATGGATCAATAGAATTTATAAGATAAATTACTTAATTGTGATAGGACTTCAATTAAATAAACAATGTTTAAAATGAATTTTGATATAACTTACCTATGTGGACTTATGTAATTCACTAAATAAAGTACCAAGCATAATTATCTTTCATAACTGGTAATTTATGTTCTTTAAACTAAGCTTGTGAAATTTTTAAATTCAAAAAATGTGAATTTTTATAATAAATTAAATGAAACCTTTTAGAGGAATTTATAAAATGATACCTCATGTAAGGGTTAATTCTAATGTTTCCTTTAGATATTCCTTAAATTAGAATGTGTAAATTACCCATGTATTTCTTAGACTTTTCTATTTTATTGATAAAACCTTGGGGTAGTATGCATTGATATACGTGGTACCCATCGAATTGGTAAAATGGTGCAGCAAACCATATGAGTTTGGTGGAAATTGTTAAAGACCTAAGTTGTTATAATAAGTATGTAGGTTATCTTCAAAATAGAGTTACTGAATCATTAAATGAAATATGATTCATCCCAATTCACTAGATGATGATGTTGTAAAAGTATCAGGTGTTGTAACATTGTTGATCAGTTTGGTTTGGACTATATGTCGAATGCTACTAATGTGCATGAGTGTATCTCAAAAGAGAATCACATGTATATCTATAGTAAATCTAATCTAGCGTGATTTTAAGTGGATACTTTCTTCTCTTTTCAATTAGATCTTGGTAAAAGCATGGTATCCATGTCTAGAACCCATGTTTGCTGGTATATGGAGCATACACCATTAAAATGTATCTATTATTAGTAAATAGAAACTTGAACACTACAAAGGTGGGTAGTGTCGCATTAAGCATGTTTTAGTGGGTCCTTCAAAGTAGATGGAACCCAATTGTAAATACCATTTGGGAGTTGTCACCTTTACTTTTAAAATCCATGAGGCAAGTAATTCTAAGCATCCTAGTCCCTGATATGATGCTCACTATAAAACTTGGTTATGGGTTTTGATGGATTCTGAATGGTAGATTCAAGATTGGGGTGCATGAGCGACCTATGAGATATAATTCTTTAGAGATATATTGGTTTTTGTAAGGAATAATGATGATAAAATGGTTGGTTCTTTATGTAACCTTTTTAGACACAATGATTCAAGTATGGACTAAAGTGGGAGTTTTTGAAATTATCACGCAATGTCATAGTGGTGAGGACATCATGGTTGGTTAAGGATGATGCGTCGACAGGTTCAGTCAATATATTTCAAAAGAAGTCACCCTATAATGGTTCTAATATTCTTATTAGCTATTTTTGGATGTTTTTGGGTGAAAACCATGTCGGTTACTTCATCTCCAATGTGATGGGAGTGTCTCGGGTCTTATTGGTAATCATTGATAACCTCTTGGTGTACCCCTAGTTCATAAATGATCATGTCCCCTATTTTTACATCATACAAGGTACATTAATTGAGTGTTGATTATACACTGAGCTAAATGAAGAAAGATGTTAAAAACCTTTATATATTGATAAATATACTCCTCACAGACTTGATATTGGGTGGAGTGGATAATATTAGAGGCATGGTTTATCCTAAGTGATAGTGGGATTCCTGTGTAGAAAGGCCTTGGATAGATTCATGGGAACCATCTGATTCTTTGAATCGATCTCTAGGTGAGATACCACTACTGGTATTGGTCAGTGTTCTTGATACTTGGACACCTCAGCTATGTAGAAATGTCTCACTTATAAAAGATAGAGTATAGAATAACTTGGGTGAGCAGCTTGGACTCCATTGGATGATTCTGAGGTTACCCTGAACTTGTATTCAGGCTTGGTTGTTTTAATTAAATGATGATAATCCAAGGGTACTAGATTTAATATACACCTTTGTTCGTGTGGTGTCACGGTGACTAAAATAAATTTCTTGGATAGAGACGTTACCAAAATCCAGTTATGGGATTTAGTGAGTGTAATTGAAATAAACTTGGTATTACTTCTAGTGGAGGCATCATAAATAGTTTTTTGATTCATCGTCTGCTAAAGCCGAGTGTTTTTAGGATAATCGGATGATAGTGGCACTAATTTCTTTCCTATTTATTCACTGAATGCGGTCAGTGAGGAACCACATTAAAAATGTCATCAGGATGAGATGAGTGCATTGAAAGGTCAGCTGTGGGTTTTCTTATAAAATATTGCACAACCAGGTTAATTTTGGTTGATTGTAAATTGAATGATTGACTAATTGAAATTCATTCTAGGATCATAGTTAGAATACAAAGGGCATTAATACATAGGAAATTATTATGGTTGAAGTATTGTGGCTCAGAATTGGATATTCAAAGTTAGAACATGTGTTGGGGAACACCATAGGTTTTTTAAGTAATGAGATGATGATGTGATCATGTCTTGGGTTAGACAGGATCAAGTAAGTGTTGTCTTGATTTTTTTAGTTCTGTTTATGATCATTGGCTCATGTTTTGGTAGTTTAAACATTGTATTCTTAAAGTGATTCTTGGAGGTGCATTGGGCATTTGAAAATTCAACATGACCATTTGAGTGAGGTTTCACAACCTAAGTAGGTAGGGTGTTTTTTTTCTCAAGGATTCTTGAGGACAATAAGTTCTACAGTGGGGAGATTATAAGATCTCATTGTTTGGGATTTTCAAAAATTTATAAAGGAATTTGAATTTTTCCATTTGGTGGGTGGTAAAAATTATAAACTAATATTAGGAATGTAAATTAGAGATTTAGAACACTTTAAAGTGTTTTTTTTTAAATAAGTTATAATAGGTTTCTCAAGTGTTTAGATGATTTTCGAGAGAATCAAACCCCAAAAACTCAGTTTTGGAAGAAACGGACAAGGGAACATAGTTGGTGAATGATTAGGGAAAACAGTGTGGAAAAACATGTGACCTATTTTGTATAGGGAAATAGTTTATTTAAACTATTTATCCCTCTAGGATAAACCATGTAACCTGGTCTAGAGGATTTTGGGTGTCACATGATTTCATCTAATTGTGCGAGAGGAGATGCATGACCGTGAAAAATCTATGTCATTTATTATAGATGTGAACTGCACGATTAGCACATGGTTTGGAAAAATGTGTATCTCATTAAAGGGGGTGTAAATTATCATTTTACCTTATTTATTTTCTCCCATATTTATCCTCTCATCCACGCACATCATCCCTCTCAAGGGTTTCCTCTTCCTCTACTCTAGGCACAAAGAGATCTTCTTGATATGGTATCTAAATCCAATGTAGTCAGGTGAATTGGAATCATATCAGGAGTTTGCCTATTTCTTTGATTTCTCTTAAACTAAATAAAATCAAGGCTCGGTATTGGATGAGTGAAGCATCTTTGTTATAAGGTAGGTGTTTTGTGATTTTTTTTCTTAATGGATCATTATTTATAAATTATGTTATTGTGTCACACGTTATATTCTATGTGTGTTGCTCTTAAAATATTTAATAACCTAAATTAATTTCCTAATTAGTAACCTAGACGCTTTTTAGACTTGTTTTCATGATTATAGGTTGGTGAAGTCAACTTGTTCCACCCTTTGTATGTGTCCTATTAATGACCCTTATTGTCCATTGATTGTAATTGACCCTAGAGGGAGAATTGATTAATTAATGAAAAATGGATATGTGTAATCGCTTGGCCCTTCTAAATACTTATATTTAAATTGATGAATGGAATGGGTAATCTCATAACCTATAAAATGAGTAATTGGAATGGAATGGACAGTTAATTCTAAAATCTACACTTGGAATGTATCAATAAATGAATAAAATTCTTAACCCATCACACATGATAAATTGGTAGTGTCATAGACCTTCCCATGAACCTCTAAATTTACTTATAAATTAAATAGACCCAATTGTGTAATCAAATTGTAGTATGGAATTCTTATGGGCATGGACTTATTATTTATTTTAATTAAATTGAATTAAATGAGCATGATGAGACGTATATTTCCATGGATATATATATATATATATATATATCATGGCCCATGCTTTATTTTTAAATGTGTGTGCCTATTTTATATTATTATCCATTATTTTCAAGCATGGTTTCTTTTATATGTATTGTGATACTTGGGAATGGAATACCATTAATGTGATACTCAATCATGGAGTATCCTAAACAATTTTGATACTTGGGAAATGTGTCTTTATTTATTCATGGGAATGGAATCCCTTATATATATTGTGATACTTGGGCATGAAATCCCATTAATGTGATAATTGGTTATGTAATCCCGTTAATGTGATACTTGGTAATGTAATCCCATTAATTTGATTCATGTGAATGGAATCCCTTATATATATTGTGATACTTGGGTATGGAATATCGTTAATATGATACTTGGGTATGGCATCCCATTAATGTGATTCATAGGCATGGAATCCCTTATAGGTTATGATATTCAAGCATGACATCCCTATTGATTTATGATATATGGGAACGACATCCCCTGTTTACAATGATTTTTTGGGCATGGAGTCCTTCGAAAGTCTATGAGACTCATACTAATACTATCCATGGATTCCTGAGTTATACCTTAGGTCCTGGCTATTAATAATATATATATGGATATGTATATAAAAATCACTACATATATAGACCATATATATAAACATCGATATACTTGTTGGAACTTACTCAGAAGTATTTTAGCTTAGTTCAAAGTAGGTATTGTCAGTCGGGTGTCTATTTAGGAACCTGATTTTGTCTTTTTTACATTTATTTATTTATTAATTTAGTATTATATGTGTACACTGTTGTATTTTATACTCATCGAATAGATAGCATTAGTCACCATTTGTGGTGGACTAATGAGTATATCTCACACCTAGTTCATGTTGTCATTGCACTGGGGTACCTGAACTGTCCTCTTGGTTGTAGGACCAGGCTCTGGTTTTGGCTTGCTCACTGCTCTCCTTTTTATTTTGTTACTCTTTACATGGGATCTTAGGAGCACAAGACTGATCTAGTGCTTAAGATGCTCATGGAGATGGTCCGTGAGCCTTTTGAATTTTATTCTTTATATGTACATGTATTGTATCACCTATTGTATAATTACTACTTTATATATTATAGAATCACATAGACATGCATGATTCTATACTCATTGTTTCCATTTTATAAATGAGGCTTCGGCCCCAACCTTTAAAAAAATAATTTTTCCACTATGATCATAAGGGTATAGTCTCCTCACTGTACCATCATTGAACCCTCTTATCTATTTGTAAGCCTTTAGCATACAGGGAGGTGTTATTGAGGCCATGTGACCAATTAGCTCGAGCACTGGTTCAGTGGATCCCAGGTCGGGATGTTACAAATTATTTGATGGTTATATGGATCCTAGATCATGGTTTTTTCCCTTGCATTTAATTTTTATATGATTATATCATTATATTATAAGTGATATTTGATATTTATTAAATAAATAAATATTTATCTCATGAGTGAAAATGTTAATATCTCCTAAGATGAGTCTTTGAGGGATATTCTAAAACCACAGTTGTGTCATAAATAGAGTGTTTTACCTCATCAAGGTGGAAGTTATGTGTTATGGTATCTGGTCCTAAACCGAGCCCTTTTATGGAATTCCATTATTTTACTAACATACTTAATTCCTCATTATAAATTATTATTTAACCTTTACTTATAAGGTTAGTCAGCACCAGGGGTGATGAAACACTAGAGATTATACGGGGTTGGTATAAACAAATTTTGATAGAGTTTTCATTGGATTGCAGAAGTAGGTTCAATAAGCATCGATGATGGTATAGCATAGCATCAATGAGTATATTTTGAAGTGATGACAATATGACATTAAGGTTGGGAAAATTATATACTTCTCATTTGCCTCATCCATTATTCTATTAAATATTTATTACCCCCATGATCAAATCACCAAAATGTTTGTGGCAATAAGATGATAAAAATTTTGGAATAATTATAATTTGAAAATTTATAAAATATTCAAGGATGAATTGATAAATGTTTATTTATGACATGTTAGTTAATTTAAAATAAACTAAATTTTTAGGGGTTTTTTTATTTTAAACTAAAGAGTTTTTATTTATCTTAATGGAATAATGATAATCATTGAATTTTTCATTACTCATTTTGTTTTCTTTGTTAGTGATTAATTTTTTCCATAGTACGAAAAATAATAATATTACTCTACTATAATTATTTCATAGATATGTGTTCAACATATGATGATTAGTGAATAATGTTTGGTCATTCATTATTTGGTTAGTCATACGTACTCATCTCTTCACCATCATTCTTCTTCTTTTTGATGAATTCTCATTTTTGTCCAACACCAAAGTCAATGGTTTAACATCAGTATCCAAAATGGTGAAATAAGAGATAAGAACCAAAAAATGGTCATATTTTGGATAAGGGATTTGTGTGGGGAATGAATTTGGGGTGGAATATAGGTTTTCATCATGATAGGTACCTTGGAGATGGTTTAATATATGATTTGATGGGATACAATGGTTTAGGCGTAGATGGTACAGCCTGGGATCAGTGATGATAGTGGAACAATTGAAAAGAGTCTTCAGTAAGGTTTAATGGAGACTCCATGGGAATTAGGATCAATTGAAAGAGGAATTGGTTATAGAGGACACTTCAGTGGTTCATCAGGCATAAAAAATTTTGTAAGGAGGTCAGGTGAGATAACCGGTGATGTGGAAGGGAAGAACTTGGTCTGGGTGAAATTTCCTGACAACATGATAAGCTGTCTCCAAGAAACACATCATGTATTTATCTTTATGTAGAGCTAGTTTTTACATGGTCTATAAATATCACATGACATATAATTCTGAAATACATCCCATGTATGTCATATACCATAGTGGCTATGGTTTCTATTGGTTATAAATATTATGCAGGGTGTGATTATGGGTCACATGCCATGTAATTTAGTGCATGTGACTCCACCATGTACTAGAGTACACGCTTAGACAATTATACAGCACCACACATCATGTGGGATAGGGTGAACACTATGTTTGACAAAGACATGACTTGGGTAGTTCTGGAAATACATGAGCGAGTTGTCTACATGTCCCATGCATCATATACACTACTGTACATATCGTGTAGGTCATTCCCAAATGAAATTTTTTATGGTAGAGCACATACCATGTAATAGTGCATGTCATGTAATGTGCCCTCACAACTATACATATGGCCTTTCACAGCAGGCAAAATGCCCTTTAACAACACTAAAAAGTGTTGTTAATCACAACGATGATAAAGGGGGTCCTTTATCAGTGTTTTTTTAGCGCTAATAAAGGTCGTCTTTATCAGTGATATTTTAACATAGATAAAGGACCCCTTTATCAGTTCTTTTTTAGCACAGATAAAGGCCTAGCTTCCTACAGTGTGCTATTTATATAATAGCACACCCAGAAGTAAACCTGTAATTTAAAAAGCACACCTAGAAGCAAACCTGCTATATACATTTAATTGTCATCATCAATACAACAATTTCCACCCATGTAATATACAAAAAAACACTTATATTTACATTTCAAACAAAAATGTTAATATAATTACATTTACAATTGTCTAACAAACATTCTAATACATTAATATTTCATTTTTAACACCAGTGATCCCTCTCAAAAATGTATTCCCATGGTATCAATTTCCAAACAAATCATCTCAACCCAAGAAAAATATTCCACCTATATAAGAAAACAAATATTATATTAGTAATACTATAAAGAAATAAATTAAACATTAATATGAAATAACACATTAATAAAATGCCAATATTTAATAAAAATGGCATATTTGGAGTTATATCGATCACATTGTTCATTCTATTGAGGTGGGGTTGATTCCTACATGTTACAAATGATTTATGAATCATTGTTATAAAATATCAAAACAATACGAATGTGTTTTATCGGTTTTGAGTATGTCACTTGTTCTTTTACTAAAATTAATATCAATTTTAAATAATGATAGATTTAGAGTTATATCAGCCACACCGTGCATTGTATTGAGGTGAGGCTGAATCCTACACGTCACAAATGACTCATGGATCATTTTCCTAAAGTATCAAAACAATATGAATGTATTTTCTCAGTTTTCAGTATGTCATTTGTGTTTTTTTACTAAAATGTCATTTCAAACTTGAAACACGCATTTTGAGTCATACCGGTCACATCATGCATTGGTTTGACATAATTCTGCATCATAAAAGTCACAAATGACTTATGAATCAATGTAATAAATTATCAAGACAATCAAATAACATTTTATTGGTTTTCATTAAGGGGCACATTTTGAACTAAAATGTCAATTTTAAACTGATAACAGAAACTTTTTGTCATACTAGTCACACCATGTGTCAGATTGAGGTGCAGTTGACTTATACACATCAAAAATGACTCATGGATCATTTTCCTAAAGTATCAAAACAATATGAATATGTTTTCTTAGCTTTCAGTATTTCACTTGTTGTTTTTACTTAAATTAATGTCAATTTTAAATAAAAAGAGACACTTTGGGTTATACCAGCCACATTGTGTGTCGTATTGAGGTTCAGAGGATCCCTACGCGTCAAAAATCACCAATAGATTGTTTTCATAAAATATCAAAACAATACAAATTAATTTTCTTGGTTTCAGTATGTCACTTATTGTTTTTACTTAAATTTATGTCAGTTTTAAATAAAAATAGAGACTTTGAGTTATACCGGTCACACTGTGCATCTTATTGAGGTGAGGTTGATCCATACATGTCAAAAATGACTCATGGATTATTTTTCTAAAGAATCAAAACAATATGAATGTATTTTCTCAGTTTTTAGTATGTCATTTGTGTTTTTTTACTAAAATGTCATTTTAAAATGGAAACACGCATTTTGAGTCATACCGGTCACATCGTGCATCGGTTTGGCATGAGGCTGCATCATAAAAGTCACAAATGACTTATGAATCAATGTAATAAATTATCAAGACAATAAAATCTCATTTTATTGGTTTTCATTGAGTGCCACATTTTGAACTAAAATGTCAATTTTAAACTGATAACAGAAACTTTTTGTCATACTGGTCACACCATGTGTCAGATTGAGGTGCAGTTGACTTATACACATCAAAAATGACTCATGGATCATTTTTATAAAGTATCAAAACAATATGAATATGTTTTCTTAGTTTTCAGTATGTCACTTGTTGTTTTTACTTAAATTAATGTCAATTTTAAATAAAAAGAGACACTTTGGGTTATACCGGCCACATTGTGTGTCGTATTGAGGTTCAGAGGATCCCTACACATCAAAAATCACTAATAGATTGTTTTCATAAAATATCAAAACAATACAAATTAATTTTATTGGTTTTAGTATGTCACTTATTATTTTTACTTAAATTTATGTCAATTTTAAATAAAAATAGAGACTTTGAGTTATACCGGTCACACTGTGCATCTTATTGAGGTGAGGTTGATCCATACATGTCAAAAATTACTCATGGATTATTTTTCTAAAGTATCAAAACAATATTAATGTATTTTCTTAGTTTTTAGTATGTCATTTGTGTTTTTTTACTAAAATGTCATTTCAAACTGGAAACACGCATTTTGAGTCATACCGGTCACATCGTGCATCAGTTTAACATGAGGCTGCATCATAAAAGTCACAAATGACTTATGAATCAATGTAATAAATTATAAAGACAATAAAATCTCATTTTATTGGTTTTCATTGAGTGGCACATTTTGAACTAAAATGTAAATTTTAAACTGATAACAGAAACTTTTTGTCATACTGGTCACACCATGTGTCATATTGAGGTGCAGTTGACTTATACACATCAAAAATGACTCATGGATCATTTTACTAAAGTATCAAAACAATATGAATATGTTTTCTTAGTTTTCAGTATTTCACTTGTTGTTTTTACTTAAATTAATGTCAAATTTAAATAAAAAGAGACACTTTGGGTTATACCGGCCACATTGTGTGTCGTATTGAGGTTCAGAGGATCCCTACGCATCACAAATCACTAATAGATTGTTTTCATAAAATATCAAAACAATACAAATTAATTTTCTTGGTTTCAGTATGTCACTTATTGTTTTTACTTAAATTTATGTCAATTTTAAATAAAAATAAAGACTTTGAGTTATACCGGTCATACTGTGCATCTTATTGAGGTGAGGTTGATCCATACATGTCAGAAATGACTCATGGATTATTTTTCTAAAGTATCAAAACAATATGAATGTATTTTCTCAGTTTTTAGTATGTCATTTGTGTTTTTTTACTAAAATGTCATTTCAAACTGGAAACACGCATTTTGAGTCATACCGGTCACATCGTGCATCAGTTTGACATGAAGCTGCATCATAAAAGTCACAAATGACTTATAAATAAATGTAATAAATTATCAAGACAATCAAATCTCATTTTATTGGTTTTCATTGAGTGGCACATTTTGAACTAAAATGTCAATTTTAAACTGATAACAGAAACTTTTTGTCATACTGGTCACACCATGTGTTAGATTGAGGTTCAGTTGACTTATACACATAAAAATGACTCATGGATCATTTTCCTAAAGTATCAAAACAATATGAATATGTTTTCTTAGTTTTCAGTATTTCACTTGTTTTTTTTACTTAAATTAATGTCAATTTTAAATAAAAATAGACACTTTGGGCTATACTGGCCACATTGTGTGTCGTATTGAGGTTCAGAGGATCCCTACACATCAAAAATCACTAATAGATTGTTTTCATAAAATATCAAAACAAGACAAATTAATTTTATTGGTTTCAGTATGTCACTTATTGTTTTTACTTAAATTTATGTCAATTTTAAATAAAAATAGAGACTTTGAGTTATACCGGTCACACTGTGCATCTTATTGAGGTGAGGTTGATACATACATGTCAAAAATGACTCATGGATTATTTTTCTAAAGTATCAAAACAATATGAATTTATTTTCTCAGTTTTTAGTATGTCATTTGTGTTTTTTTACTAAAATGTCATTTCAAACTGGAAACACGCATTTTGAGTCATACCGGTCACATCGTGCATCGGTTTGACATGAGGCTGCATCATAAAAGTCACAAATGACTTATGAATCAATGTAATAAATTATAAAGACAATCAAATCTCATTTTATAGGTATTCATTGAGTGGAAAATTTTGAACTAAAATGTCAATTTTAAACTGATAACAGAAACTTTTTGTCATACTGGTCACACTATGTGTTAGATTGAGGTGCAGTTGACTTATACACATCAAAAATGACTCATGGATCATTTTCCTAAAGTATCAAAACAATATGAATATGTTTTCTTAGTTTTTCAGTATGTCACTTGTTGTTTTTACTTAAATTAATGTCAATTTTAAATAAAAAGAGACACTTTGGGTTATACTGGCCACATTGTGTGTCGTATTGAGGTTCGGAGGATCCCTACACATCACAAATCACTAATAGATTGTTTTCATAAAATATAAAAATAATACAAATTAATTTTCTTGGTTTCAGTATGTCACTTATTGTTTTTACTTAAATTTATGTCAATTTTAAATAAAAATAGAGACTTTGAGTTATACCGGTCACACTGTGCATCTTATTGAGGTGAGGTTGATTCATACATGTCAAAAATGACTCATGGATTATTTTTCTAAGGTATCAAAATAATATGAATGTGTTTGTTTGGTTTTCACTATGTCACTTGTTGTTTTTACTTGAATTTATGCCAATTTTAAATAAAAATAGACACTTTGAGTTATACCGGCCACACTGTGCATCGTATGGAGGTACGGTTGAGTCCTACACATCAAAAATGACTCATGTATTATTTTCCTAAAGTATCAAAATAATACGAATGTGTTTTGTCGGTTTTCAATATATCACTTGTTCTTTTTACATAAATGCATGATAATTTTAAATAAAAATAAATAATTTAAGTTATATCAGCCACATCATGCATCATATTGAGGTTATTCTAAGTCCTACACATCAAATTTGACTCATGGATCATTTTCCTAAAGTATAAAAGCAATCTAAATGCGTTTTCTTGGTTTTCAATATGTCACTTGTTCTTTTTACATAAATTAATGTCAATTTTAAATAAAAATACACACTTAGAGTCATATTGGTCACATCATGCATCATATTGAGGTTTGGTTAACTCCTACACATCACAAATGACTCATGGATCCTTTTCCTAAAATATCAAAAACAATCTAAATGCAATTTCTCGATTCTCAGTATGTAATTTGTTGTTTTTACTTAAATTGATGTCAATTTTAAATAAAAAGAGACACTTTGAGTTATACTGGCCACACTGTGCATATTATTAAGGTTATGATTATTCATACACATTAAAAATAACTTATAGATCATTTTCCTATAGTATCAAAATAATTTGAATATTTTTTCTTTATTTTTAGTATGTCAGTTGTGTTTTTTTACTAAAATGTTATTTCAAACTAGAAACATGTATTTTGAGTCATATCGGCCACATCGTGCGTCAGTTTGACATGATACTACTTCATACACATCAAAAATGTCTTATGAATCACTTTCATAAATTATCAAGACAATCAGATCATGTTTGCTTGGTTTTTAGTAAGTGACATGTTTTGAACTAAAATATTAATTTTAAACTGATAGCGGACACTTTTATCCATATCGTTCACACCATACATCTAATTGAGATGTGGTTGATTACTACACATCAAAAATAACTCATGGATCATTTTCTTAAAGTATCAAAACAATCTGAATGTTTTTTCTTGGTTTTCAGTATGTCACTTGTGCTTTTTTCTCAATTTAATGTCAATTTAATATAAAAAATACACACTTAAAGTCATATAGGTCACACTATACATCATATTTAGGTATATTTGATTACTACATGTCACAAATTACTCATGAATAATTGTCCCAAAATATCAAAACAATATGAATGCATTTTCTTAGTTTTTAGTATGTTACTTGTTCTTTTCACTAAAAGTAATGTCAATTTTAAATAAAAAGACACACTTTGAGTGATACCAGTCACTTGTTATTTTTGCTCAATTTTGAGTAGGTCATTTCCTCTAATACTAACTATATTGACCTAGAAATTTTATACATAGATATCACATCTTAGTAAATTAATATTCCTTACGTAACATAATGATCCATGCCAAAATAGTTTAGGTCTAGTGCTTTTGGAAACATGAAAACATAAAGAACTAGTTCATAAGAGTCTCTCATTAAGTTATTATTTACTATAAACCTTCTTAGACATATAATTTCTAAAACCATTCTTAATAACCTAAGGATATGACAAATAATAAAGGGTGATCATAGATGTTAAATAAGTGTAAACAACAGAGATATCAATGATCATATAAGGATAACATGATCATAAAGATGTTAGAAGGTGATATTAACATTATAAATTCATACATTATATATAATAGATCATAATAATGAGTCATGTATCAAATCATGGTAGTTTATAAGACAAGAATATTAAAGGATAAAATAATATTATAAACTAAAAACATACACTTTGAGTCATACCGAGCACACTGTGTATCAGATTGAGGTACGGTTGATTGAGATGTGGATTATTAGTACATTGTTTAGGAAAATATTCATGAAATATCTTTTTGGAAGTCATACTTTTCATTAAACTATAAAGAATTCGTACTTTTCATTCCACATGTTCTCTATTTTATAGCTTATTATAGATAGTTGAAAAGAATATATGACTTCCCTAAAGATCTATAAAAAAATAAATAAGTATTAGATAAAAATGATAAGGAAATTAAATTACAAATTGTAGATAAAATGATGATAAAATTAATTAATTTAATAAGTAGTATGAATTTACCTTTATACATTCTTGACCCATTTCCTTGTTTTCATTATCTCAGTTTAATCCTCGAAGTCCAATATCTCACAAGCATGAGCATCTTTGAACAAACAGCCCTGACTCGAACAAAGGAATCCACCTGTATAAGAAAATAATTTTTAGGTGAGTAATATTAAAAAGAAGTAAATTAAACAAAAATATGAAACAATCCACTACTTCTATAGAAGTCACATCTTCATGATATTTGTGTACATTCTTCCATCAGGTATGTTTCACATTCATTTATGAGAACATATATATAATCTTGTGAATATGAGTCTTTTAGATAGTTGTATTAGTACTGAAAAAATATAAATACACAAAGGATTAATAAATATTTTAAATGAAATAATAATTATCTTTGAAAATACCTCTTTAGGGATTCTAGTTTGTTTATGGAATATGATCTCTTTCATAAATTTACAAACATAATAACCACAATCTTTTCCATTGGTTTGTTTCAGACACTGTAGAAACATTAGTGAGAATAAGTAATTTGTTTTGATATGTGTTTTGATAGTGAAGTCATATTATATATACCCTGATACTTGTCCAGTCGTAGTACTTGTCTTCTTTTTTGTCCTTATCCCCTGGCCTCATTCCTTATTTTTCACGATAGTGATGCACCTCCCTATCATAAAATAATCCTCATTAAAAGATAATATAAATTATATAACTTGGTTTTTAGTTATAAAATGTTGGATGTAGTGTATTACAAATTTAAAAATGCCATATTTTGTGGATGTTTTGTTAGATTTATATGAATTGAATCTAGTAAATAAATCTTTAGAGTATCTAAATTTACTATAATGAGCATCTAATGCTGCCTAAAAACAAAAAAAAAGAATAAGTAATGAAAGAAATGAAAATAAATTTGATATGATTAGATTGTATAGTCTTACCCCTGCATCGTTGGTATTAAATAGATTCTGTCATCTAAAAAAATCAAAGGATTTGATCAGACCTACCACTATTTCATCCTTTGTTTGGGTTATATTTTATCTTGTTCTGTAGTAGTGATGTGAGGACTAACGAATCCATAAAATCTCATGGGAAAATCCCTTTAATTTTTTTTCATATATACACCTTCTAAAAATATGAAATGTATTTATTCATAATTAACAAAGTATATCAACTTTTAGAAAATCAAATCATGAAAACATACCTCATGTATAAATTTACAAATGAACTTCCTAGCCATTCATAGTTGAGGATTTCAGTTTCACTCTCAACACCAAAGAATTCTTGATATTTCTCTCCATACATATTTTCTTCAAATACAACTATGTGGTTGTGACCATCTTTTAACTTTTTATTCACATGATCCTTGAATGATAGTAAATTTGGATATAGAATGGGTAGGGTACTTGTGATTTTGGTAGATATTTTTGATCGGTTGGTCGGTCCTTTAGATGGTTTTGAGGTAGTATTTCATTTCATTCTCTTCTCTTTGTACATCTATAATAACATTAATTGGTTAGACCTTTTTCATTAATTTTTAAAGGTTTATCTTGAAAATTAAAATGGAAATGAATACCTCCCTGTCAGCATATTTTTTTACAAGATGTGATTGTCATGTGATGAATGTTCTAACAGTTTTTTCAACCATATTAATATTATCCTCATGAATTAGAATAGGTAGCTTTGTGATCGGCTCATGGGATATGATGATCGACACTCACACATGACATATTGAAAGTGATCTATTGTGTATCATGTCCTTTTGAATATTGAACACCATATCCCTTTCCACAAGGTGATGGGTGGGTTTTGCTAGATATGAATCATGGTCATTATCACCCTATAAAATATTAGTACAGGAAAGGTATCAGTGTCTGTCTGATTTACATTTCATAAAAAAAATATTAGAACATTGATTATCTCTTCTAAGACATCTCTTTGAGGGGAATTTCTAGCCTCATAGATGGTGGGGGTGGGTAGGATCTCCATGCGGTGGTTGTTCTTGAGTTTCTTATTCTCTTTACCTCTCCCCCATTAAAGTTTCCATCATCTCTTTCTTCCATTGGAATTTTCCTTCCAGGGTAGATATTATTTATATCATCTATTTTATTAATTCACTTTGATCTCCCTCTTGTTTTTTATCTCAAAATATATTTGGGGTGTCACCATAAAATCCACACCTCTGACGCGGCCATACTGTTCAAGCCACTTTAAGGACACTGATAGTTTGGTGATCATTTTAGTTTAATATGAGTATTCAAAAAAAAATATTAAAAAAAACAAAAAATTTGCGCGTAGCGCAATGAAATGACCTAATGTGTGGCTTTCGGCACTTGGGGATTGTGACTCCATAGTTGTATGGCCCATAGTTAGTAATTTTATCTCTATTTTTGGTAATTTGAATTTTTTTTTGACTGAGTTAACTCGAGATGATGCCCGAGTATGTGGGATTCACTTGGTGCCCTAAGGTCTTTGAGCCTGGGAGTCATCGGCAAAGTCTCGCTACAGGGGTTGACTCTTTTGAGTGAAACTTCAATTACCATGGAAAAATTGCAAAAAAAACAAAAAAAATTAAAAAAAATGAATACTCATCTTAATATTGAAATTTGATTCCACCTAGAGCTTCCTTAATTTACCCCTTGAATAAAGATGAACCCCCATGTCTATTGTGATGCACAACACATCCTCATACTTAATTGATATTGGATGAAATATGGCAATGAATTTGAAAAAAGGAATGGGATTGGGATTGGGATCTGCTTATGAAACTATCTTGTATTAAAATATTTTTATGGGTTTCATTATTGTTTGGTATAAGGTTTTTTGGTGATCATTTTGTATTAAAATGTTTTTTTGGAGAAGGGAATTCGAATTTCATATTGTTGAGATATATATTTTGCTCGGGACTAGCAAAACTCAAGTTGGGGGGTGTGATTAGACACTAAATGAGGCTAATATTCATTGGTAATATATATAATATTCATATTCTTTATTATTCATAAACACCATTTTAGTGCATTTTACACTTTGAACATCATTTCACATTATGATTGTAATACCTTCTTAAAATGCACTATTATGTGGTATATTTTTGAACATCATTTAAAGTACCCAATGATTCATCTAATTTTAAGGAATATAATTATACATATTTTAATTTGATATTTTTGGAAATTGATCTACACTTAAATATGAACATTTTTGATTCAGGGATCAATGGAGAATTCATGGAGGATGATGGAGATATTTGGCAATGAAAGGAAGCAATTCTGGAGAAGGCAGATTGGACATCAGCCCACTGATGAGACTGTGGGACCTAAAATACAGGACCAATTAACCCCAAATTTTGTGAAATTCTAGAATACATGTATAGGAACAAATAACTATTCAGGATCCAATGCTAATTCGGCCTCCATGGTGTCCATTTAGGCGTCCCAAGTTAGAGATAAAATTCTGGGCCAGATTCTGCGGCCCAGAAAAACAGCCCACTAATATGATCATATATCAGAATAAACATCTTCAAATGGGCCCAAATTTTACAGGCGGTTATAAGAAATCTGGGGATCCATTTTATTCTTCTATGTCCCACTCTGATTCTTCCATCTAGAAGGACTTACAAGCACATCTGTTCGGTGGAAGCAAGCTGGCTGCCACCTCGGGTCAAGGGTGGAAAAGTCTCCTCTCCCTTACTTTCCACCACCCTAGGCCTACCATACTCAAGTGGAATCCTTTTTACTGTTGGAGGATCGACCCAAGGATCCCAAAATTCCTATTTAAGGCAGTGGTGGTGAAGGAGTTTTTAATTTTTTGGTGCTTGGTTCAATTGTAATGTTATGCTGCGATTTTGTTGTCTCAAAATTGTCTTTCACTTGTAAGTTGTTCAATTCACTTTAGTTTCTTAATAAAAGTTCTTCTTCTCCTCTTATTATGTTTTTCTACATCTCACTTTGATACTGTTGCCTCAAGGTGTGAATTTATTCACACTAAATCTTGTGAAATTATTCACACAACGGTAGAGTGATCATTTTATTTTTGTTGTTTTCTTTACTTCCCCATGTCCTCCCTCATGAGTCTACTTTCCGCTTCCATTGAAACCATAGAATAAATGGAGGGCTAAACCACTTATGGGTTTATCCAATGGAGTAGAAAGGGGCTGTATTGGATGTTATTTATCACCCCATTAATGTATAATCACTTCTTAAATTGAGATTTTTATTTGATGATTTTTAAACTCCATCGTCCTTGTTGAATTTAAGGTCACACACTTCATGTGCTAATACGAACCTTTACCTTGAAGTGCTCAAAACTTTGATCCTTAAAGTGTATAGGAGATCGGTATTAAAGGGTGTAGGAATTGAACCAGTAAGTGATTATGTTGTTTATCTTCTTAAATGAACACATCTCAAATATAAGAAATTGAAATCTTTGAAAAGGAAATACGTCCAATCCACCCCGAGCGATAACCTAGGATAAACTCATTCTTTTAAATTGAATTCACTTAAATCTGTTAGATATCATCTAAACTCATCTAAAATCAATCCAATTTGGCCACTTCATAGCCAAAAATAGTCCATATAATGTACGTGTCTATAGGTTTTTTCTTAGGTCTCTGAGGATTCGATAACCCAAGCTAAACTACAAGGATCGTTTTACCTTCATCTCTTGGGTAAATTTGAGCGAGAATCACTCGGCCGAGGGGTACTTCAAGGGATCGGACTGGTCGCGGATACTGCTAGGGCACGGACTGGCTGTGAGGGCGCGGACCGGCCGTGAGGGCGTGGTCTATCCGCGGGTTGGCGGACAGGTCGTGGGGAGGCGGTCCAGCCGCGGGATGGCAGTCCGGTGGCAGCGGCTCGGCGGTCGGTGGTAGTGGCTCGGTGGATGGTGGTGGAGGCTCAGTGGATGGCGGAGCCGCGAGTGGTGGAGCCATGGGGTGCAGAGGTCACGAGGTGGTGGTGGTCGCAGGGTGGTGTCGTTGCGTCATCACCTTCATCGCATTCAACACCACAAATCATCACAAGATTTGCAGAGGGGTCGGACCATATTTGTTTGGCCTGTACCCTCCACATTAGGGTGGTATAAAATGACTCAGCATAAACAAGAATGAAGAATGTCAAACCCTCCCGCAATGATTATTCTCAAAACCCACAAAGGAAAACATATGTGGATCAACTATTTAGAAAGTTGAGCCGTTTTCCTTGTTTTAGAAGGGAAGAACATGGGTAAAAATATAATCATTCACAAATTAAACCCCTACCTCCTTCGCTTGATGGAATTGGCGCAAGAAGGTAGTACGGTCGTTGATTCGTCATAGATGAGGACATCCCACATTGGAAGAAATTTCAAGGAAGAAGGTCGAAGGAGGTCGGCCTTCTTCATTGGCGGAGCATTCTTCATTGGAGATATTTCTCCCAAGTTCTCTCAATCCTCCTTTGTCAACACTTTTCCAACAAATGAATGGCCAAAAAAATAAAATATGTTTATCTATTTAATTTGTTGGCAATCAAAGTTGGCTTAATTAATTAGCAATAATAAATTGTTTACATCGGCATAAAATTCAAATTGGAGGATACCAAGGGTTGGCACAATTAATTAAGTAGGGTTGTCACAATTAATGTGGAGGAAGATCAAGAGGCTCCTCCACATTAATGAGGGATTTGAAGAGGTTTAGACCTCAGGTGGATCCCACCACCATAACCTCTCATGGGAGGTTAAGGTCTGGTGGTTCCCACTTCTCAACTTCCACATGGTGGGTGGTTACAAAAAAATAAAATAAAACGTGTGTTTATTTTATTTTATTATTTCCACAAAAAACCCAAAAAATTAACTTTCACCCTCGATCAACTGTCGTCGAGGTGAAAGTATTCTTAAGTGAATATCAGCGCTGTGAGTTCAACAGTGCCCTCAGATTTCAATTCTGAGCACTGGTTTAAAAGTTAGAAAAACATGTTCGCACGTTTACTGAACGCACCTGAAAAAAAGTTAAGAAATTTATTCCAGTCACTCCGGGCCTCAGAATCATGCACCGTCAATTTTTTCAGACTCGTAAAATTCTCATTTATTTAAAAAAAATACATGGAAATTCTGAGTCTTTACATTCTCCCCACCTCAGGGCTCTATGTCCTCGTAAGACACAACTCAAACTAGGTAAACAAGTGGGGGTACTGAGCACGCATCCGAGCCTCCTGCTCCTATGTGCTCTCATGGAGGTTCTCATGCTGCTAGAGAATGTGCACCAGAGGTATCGACCATCCACAAAGGACCTACTCCTGTCAATCCTCAATCTCTACTGGAACCTCCATAAAAGTCACCCCATCATCGATGTCCATCTCACCATGGTCGATGATTTGAGAAGGGTCGTGCACGTATCTCCTCAGTTGGGATACGTGGAAGACATCATGCACTCGGTGCAATTGAGGTGGAAGAGCTAAGCGGTATGCCACCTCACCAACTCTGCTGAGAACCTGAAAAGGTCTGATGAATCTCAGAGATAACTTGCCACCTCAGCCCAATCTCTACAAACCTCATCGAGACGAGACCCATAGAAAGACGTGATCGCCATCCTTGAACTCCAGAGGTCTCCATATCCTGTTGGAATATGACTTCTGCCTGCTCTGTGTAGTCTTCATCTTCTCCTGTATGATCTGCACCTTCTTTGTGGTAGCCCGAACCATCTCTGGTCCCACGAGTGCTGACTCCCCTGGGTCAGTCCAGCACAAAGGTGATCTGCAAGGTCGCCCATATAATGCCTAAAAAGGTGTCATCCTAATGGTGGATAGATAGTTTTTGTTTTATTCAAACTCCACCAAAGGGAAGTGAAGTCAAGGACACAAGCACGCAACATGTCCTTAAGGGTCTGAATGGTCCACTCAGTCTGGTCATCCGTCTGAGTATGGAAGGCAGTGCTCAAACAAAGCTACGTCCTGAAAGCCTCCTGCAACCCCTTCTATATCTGGGAAGTAAAACATGCATCATGATCGGAGATAATCTTCGAGGGTACTCCATGTAGCTGCACAATATCCTGCACATAGAGGCATCCCAAGCTCTCTACTGAACCCTTCTCTCAGATCGGTAAGAAATGGGCTGTCTTAGTGAGTTGGTCGACGGTCACCCATATATAGTCATGTCCCCTGGATGTATGTGGAAGTCCTATCATAAAGTCCATGGATATCTCATCCCACTTCCACTTTGGGACCTCCAAAGGCTGAACCAAGCCTACTGGTACCTGATGCTCCGTCTTCACTTGCTGACAAGTGAGGCACCGAGAAACAAACTATATTACTGCTTTCTTCATTCCCGGCCACCAATGTTGTCGTTGGAGATCATGGTACATCTTCGTCGCTCTTGGATGTACCACTAGAGGGGAAGTTTGGAACTCCCTCAATATTTCCTCCTGAAGTGACATTGGTACCATGGTACATCCTCTGAAGAGGATGACGTGCTTCCCACCTTCATAAAATTCATCAGGTGTCTGTCCTGTGGATATCTGAGCACGTCATGCCTCGTAGTCAATGTCCCCATGATGTGCCTCCCTGACTCGCTGAAGAAGTGGGAGAGTTACTGTAATAGAATGAAGAAAATCTGCTTCATCTCTATCCACAAAGGATATCTGCAAAGTGGCTAGCTGCTCCTTTGCTTCGCCTAGCAGCTGTATACCAGACCTCCTGTTGATTGCATCTGCAACAATGTTCCCCTTCCTAAGAGTATAGACTATCTCGAAGTCATAATCCTGTATAAACTCAATCCAACGTTGTTGTCTCAGGTTTGGGTCCTTCTGAGAGAAGATATACCTGAGACTCTTGTGATCATAGTACACTGTAAAACGTTCGCCCATCAGATAGTGTCGCCACATATTCAAGGTGAAGACCACTGCTGCTAAATCTAGGTCATGGGTAGTATAGTTCTACTCATGTTGTCTTAGCTATCGAGAACCATATGTGATCACTACTCACTCCTACATCAGGACACATCCGAGTCTGGTCCCTGATACGCCGCAGTAAACTACATACCCTACACCCTACTCTGGAAGCCTCAAGATGGGGGCACTAGTCAGCCTCTGCCTTAGCTCCTAAAAACTCCGCTGGTATTTCTCCGACAAAACGAAGGGTTTCCCCTTCTTCGTCAATGCTGATAGTGGTGTTGCGACTCTGGAGAAGTCTGGCACAAACCTCCGGTAATATCCAGCCAAACCCAGGAAACTTCATACCTCCATCACACTCCTGGGTGGCTCCCAAGCAAGTACCGCCTCAATCTTCGCTGGATCCACTGCAACTCCGGCATCTGAGATGACATGTCCCAGAAATTGAACCTCTTGGATCCAAAACTGTCACTTCGAGAGCTTACCATAAAGTCGGTGCTCTCAAAGTGTGTCCAGTATTACCTGTAAATGATAGGCATGCTCCTCCTTAGTAGTCGAGTATATTAGAATGTCATCTATGAATACTACTACAAAGTGATAAAGGTATGGCTGAAAGATCCTGTTCATGAGTCCCATGAACACTGTTGGAGCATTGGTTACACCGAATGGAATAACCAAGAACTTGTAATGGTCGTACTGACATCTGAAAGTCATCTTCTGCACATCCTTGTCCCGAAATCTGAGCTGGTGATAGCCTGATATGAGGTGTATCTTTGAGAACCACCGTGCTCTCTTCAACTGATCAAAGAGGTCGTCAATCCTTGGAAGTGGGTACTTTTTCTTCACGGTCACCTAGTTCAGGCGCCGATAGTCAACACAAAGTCTCAAGCTCCCATTTTCCTTCTTGGTGAACAGAATCGGGGCTGCCCAAGGTGAAACACTAGGTCGGATGAACCCCTTCCCTTGCAAGTCCTCTAGTTGTACCCGCATCTCACGAAGCTCCGTGGGATCCATCTGATATGCTGGTGTAGATATCGGTGCCATCTTGGGGTACAAGTCAATGTAAAAGTCCACCTCTCTGTGAGGAGGTAGACCCGGGACATCATCAGGGAAAACATTCGCAAACTGGTCCACCACTATAGGATAGCTCAGACTCTCCACATCAACATATCTAAGGGTAAGGCTAGCCAACTAATGAGTAATCGGCTGCACCCTCCTCTGGGTAAGTCTGTACTGTGTTGCAAAGGCTCCCCCCTCACTGGTGAAGGTAAACCTGGTCCCATTTGTGTGGACACACCACACCTTGCGCCTCATACAATCAATCTAAGCATGGACTATAGATAACCAGTCCATACCCAAGATGACGTCATAAGGCCTCGACGCCGCTACTAAGAGATCTCAGCTGAATCTCTTGCCTCTTAGAGTAAGCTCGCATTGTCGGAACTAGTGTGTAATCATCGAATCCTCTCCCATAGGAGTATCTATCCATAAGGATTGAGCCAACGACACCATCGGAATCTCCGAGCTCTGAACAAGGGCAGTGGCAATAAAAGAATGACTGGAACTTGTGTCTATAAGTACTGCAGCTATGGTGGAGTAGACACAGATCATACCTCGTATCATCTTCGGAGTGCCATGATCGTAAACCTCAGCTGCCTGGAGTTGAACTCACCCTTGTCCACCAACTCCCTGCGGTCGGGGTGGACCTCCTGGTGGTGGTGGTGGTAATATCTTGAATCATCACCCACCGCCAACTGCATGACCAGCTCCTCTGCCACGTCCGGTTGCTCCCTGCGGACCTCCTCGGTCTAACCTATGTCTTTTTCTGGGTGGTCCTTTGACCATCTGTTGATCATCTATATGGTGGGTCGGTTTTTTCAAAAAAAAAATACGGTGGGTAGGACAGTCACGATCCATGTGACCCTACCCGCCGCATGTGTAACACTACCTGCTCCTGGCATGACTAGCTCTGCCTCGAGTGCTCCGCACAACTGACCCTGAGTCATGCGGTTGTCCACCTATAGGTCTGGTCCTCTTGTACCTCTACGACATCTTTCTGTTGCCAGCTGCAGAAGACTCCGCTACGTGATGACTGGTAGTGGGTCTCGCTACTGGTGACTAATCAATAAGGAAACTCTTCACCAAGAGGTCTCTCTCTAACACCCCCGCCTACATTGGGATGCTGAGTGAGATCATCAAAGCCCTGATCTCTTGATTGAGTCCCTGCTCGAAGGTCTGGGCCCTGAATAATGGGTCCCACACCATATCTGTGGAGTAGTGTGAGAGGTCAGTGAACCTCGCTGAGTACTGAGGCACAATCATACTGATCTGCTGTAGATGAAGTAACTCCTGAATGTGCACTGCGCGAAGAGTCTCTAGAACAAACTCTGCCCGAAACAGGCTCTCGAAGTCTACCCAGAGAAGCATCACCTTGTCGTGAACCTGGAGCATCAAGATCCACCATCTTCCTGTTTCTTCCTGTAGAAGGATGGTGGCAAGAATCACCATGAAATCAGCCGGTGTCCCTACCAATCAGAAGACTCACACTGCAGCCTCCAGCCAATCCTCAGCCACCTGTGGGTCCGTCTCTCCCATGAACCTAGTTGGCCTCTGGCACTAGAACTGGTGCAACATGCTCAAGCAGCGTACACTCTCTCCTACGGGGGCTGGTGGCATCGGTGGCCCAATGGGGAGTGGTATCGTTGGTGCCTCCACTGGTGCCTCTACTAGAAAAGGGCCTTGCACCGAGGCCTCGTTGCTCGGTGGGCTATTAGTGCATACAACAATCGGAACTCTAAATGGTTGTCTTCATGGAGGAATCCTGAAAAGAAACAGGTGCTCCATGGTCAAAAGTTATACCTGGTGAGATGAAAGTCGTACCTGGTGAGTTGACTCAAAATATCGCAAAAAAAAATTTGAAAATACACATGCAATCAGTGTTTTCGTGCACTCAGTCAGAAATCAGAAGTCAGGGTCCTGGTGTATGGATACGTCAGCTGTCGCACCAACACTGGACTCCCTGAACTGAAAACTACAATCATTACCCTTAACACTATTCCTTCATAGAAAAGATCAGAGTCCTAGTTCTGTGGTAGAACCGACTCTTCTTTGATACCAATTTGCCATGACCTATCCCCCAGGGTCCATGTCGTGACTACCCCAAGCCCATATTCCATAGGCCCTGGCTGGCGACTAGCACCAAAGGCATATTCCCTAAAACTGGGAAGGCATTTCCTTTATAACTAGTAAGCACACGTAACCAAGAACACAGAAAGATAGGAATATAGGTAAACTGAACTATAAATCGAGTGAGTGCAGTAAGTAAAAGGGTCCAGAATACAAGCCCAACTAGAAAGTACAAGTACAACTACGATACAATACAACTAAAAAAAAGGGAAAGTCATTTGTTGGCTCATCCTCTGAGGTTCCTATCTGAAGGGTAGGTACAGATCACCTCCTCAGCACTCCATATCCACCCATCTCCTCTGCTTACCAACACGTTGTATGGTCCACCTCCTAGTATCGTCCAGTCCTGGTACTCTTAGCCTTAGTCAGTGTTGTTCGTCATCTGCAACCAACACAATAAGGTGCAGACATAGCCCGTGTAGGGGTGAGTATAACAATACTCAGTAGGGACCCCGAGACCCTCTAAGTATCACAAAATACATCAAGGATAAAACACAAGGTATGAAATCAATAGATAACCTTACTTAGGTATAACCCATACATATACCTAAGTTATTAAGTAATCCATCTCAATAATGTGGAAAACACAGAGGTTCTGACTCAGCTCACACCAGGATTTATTCTAGGGGTAGTGTTAAGTAACATTTCTAATCAAAACATCGAACACCTTGGCTACTAGAGAACTCCTCCTCTATCAAGTACAGTGGGCCTTCCGCATCACACAGAGCCACTTCCCACTAACCTTGGATTGTTTAGGTACTACTCCTGTCGAGTATCGTGGGTCTTCCGTGTCACACAGAGGCGCTCCCCACCATGGGTCTATCGCGTCACACAGAGGTGATCCCCCTCGTGGCCTACTGAGGTACTCCTCCTGTCGAGTACCATGGGTCTATCGCGTCACCAAGGCGCTACCCACCGTGGGTCTGCCGCATCACCAAGGTGCTCCCCACTAGGCCTGTCGAGTCACTCCGAGTCGAAACGGTCAGCATTCGTCAAGTCTCAGCCAGCCACTGGGTTCCCGCACTACGCTCGCTCATATCTGGGAGGATGCACTCCACAAGATACTGTTTGATACTCCAACTTCTATAAAGTCCCATGAAGAAGTATCTCAAAGGTCTTCCACGTCATAGGGGTCTCAACTTAACAGACGATGCGTCAATCGAACGTCCGGTCTGTGAGTTATTAGCCTTTTAGTCCCAGGGGCCTTGTTGGATTCGTGCTTGATCCAACCTAATTATTCCCTCATATTAATCCAAATATTAGTTAGGTATCACTCAAAGGGACCGTCTCACTCCAAGGTTTCCAGCACCGCTGACGGTTCGTCAAACAGACGTCCGGTGCCAAAGTTATGGCCAAAAGAATGTAATTGGGTCGTAGTGGGCCTTGGTGCAGTCCGACCCAACCCACAGTGTGACCTAGCCTGTTAGGTCTAGCCCAGCCCGCGAGGGTGCTGCGAGGGAGGCTCGACCAAGGGGTACCATGAGGGTGGCTCGGCCGAGGGGTACCGCGAGGGCGCGGACCGGCCGTGGGTACTGCAAGGGTGCGGACCGGCCGTGATGGTGCGGACCGGCCACGGTGGGGGTCGTGGACCGACCGCGGGGATCACGGACTGGCCGCGAGGGCATGGACTGGCTGTGGGATGGTGGACCGTCCATGGGTCGGTGGTCTGGTCGCAGGTCAGTGGGGTGGTGGTCCGGCCACAGGATGGCGGTCCGGCGGTCAGCGGCGGCGACTCAGTGGATGGTTGCGGCGGCTCAGCGGACAGCAGACGACGGCGGCTCGGCGGAAGGTGGCAGTGGCTCGGCGGACGGCGGTGGCGGCTCGATGGATGGCGGAGCCGCGAGTGGTGGATCCACGGGGTGTAGAGGTCGCGAGGCGGCGTTGGCCGTGGGGCGGTGTCATTGCGTCGTCACCTTCATCGCGTTCAACACCGCAAATCATCACAAGATTTGTGGAGGGGTTGGACCATGTTTGTTTGGCATGTACCCTCCGCATTAGGGTGGTAACAAACGAATCAACATAAACAAGAATGAAGAACGTCAAACCCTCCTATAATGATTATTCTCAAAACCCGCAAAAGAAACCATATACGGATCAACTATTTAGAAAGTTGATCCACGTTCCTTGTTTTAGAAGGGAAGAACATGGGTAAAAATATAATCATTCACAAATTAAACCCCTACCTCGTTCGCTTGATGACGTTGGTGCAAGAAGGCAGTACGGTCGTCAATTCTCCATAGATGAGGACATCCCACGTCGGAAGAAATTCCAAGGAAGAAGGTTGAATGAGGTTGGAGTTCTTCGTTGGCGGAGCGTTCTTCGTTGGAGAGATTTCTCCCAAGTTCTCCCAATCCTCCTTTGTCAACACTTTTCCAACAAATGAATAGCCAACCAAATAAAATATGTTTATATATTTAATTTTTTGTCAATCAAAGTTGGTTTAATTAATTGGAAACAATAAATGGGTTGCATTGGCATAAAAATTCAAATTGAAGGATATCAAGGGTTGACACAATTAATTAAGGAGGGTTAGCACAATTAATGTGGAGGAAGATCAAGAGGATCCTCCACGTTAATGAGGGAGTTAAAGAGGTTTATACCTCAGGTGGATCCCACCACCATAACCTCTCATGGGAGGTTAAGGTCTGGTGGTCCCCACTTCTCAACTTCCACATTGTGGGTGGTTACAATAAAATAAAATAAAATGTGTGTTTATTTTATTTTATTATTTCCACGAAAAACCCAAAAAAATAACTTTCACCCTCGACCAACTGTCATAGAGGTGAAAGTATTCTTAAGTGAATACCAGCGTTGCGAGTTCAACAGTGCCCTCAGATTTCAATTCCGAGCACCAGTTCAAAAGTTAGAAAAAATTGATCGCACGTTTACTGAACGTACCCGAACAAAAGTTCATAAATTCATTCCGGGCACTCCGGGCCTCCGAATCACACGCCGTCAATTTTCGAAGACTCGTAAAATTCCCATTTATTTAAAAAAAATATATGGAAATTATGGGTCTTTACATTAATGGTTCCATATACCTGGGAAACATGGAATCCAATAATTAATCACTCCCCTCATTTAGTCTTAATTATTATTCATCCATGATATTTTGCATAGACATATCTATGGATACATTTCATTTTTAGTTCATTGATTAAATGGAATGTGTTTTACTTTCATACCTTTCCATATTGACTTTTACTTATCTAGTTATTTTAATGGCATGTGTTTCCATTTATTACCTTGTCATATTGTTTATGCACTTCCTTCTTAGTTTTTTTGATTATATGGTATGTGTGTTAAGTTATTTACCATTCTATAATTATTATTCTCATTTATTCATTATTTCTTCTATTATACTTTACCATTACTGAGCATTTAAGATCACCCTTATTTTTTTTTCTTTCCCAGTAATCCAAGAAGTGTACTGGGAATGATATGCAAGGATACTCTAGACAGAATAAAGCTGTCCTCAAAAGAAAAAAATTATATTGTAATTAGTGTATTCATTTGAAATACAAGACTCATGTATGTATTTGGTTTACCAATACTACTAAACTCTTTGGTACTTCAAGATTTTATTCCTTGTAATTATGCCAATGTAATGGTATTTTGTACTATATTAGGGCTTTCTAGGGCCAGGTCACTAAAAATATTGAGATTTGTCATGTTCTAACAACATAGTTCGATTCGTCTCCAATAAGATTCTATTCTTTCATTTACCACACCATTTTATTTTTTTTGTATATGGTACACATAATTCCTGGTGAATAACATGATTCTTAAGATAAGAATCGAATATTCAACTTGTATACTCAACACCATTATTTGTTTTAATCTTCTTCAAGGAGAAACCACACTCATTTTCATAACTTATCCTATAATTATTGAACATTTTTAGATCCTCTAATTTATGTTTCATAAAAATAATATAATAAATTAGAGTAAATTCATTAATAAAGGAAATAAAAGACTTAATAATATTTCTCTTTTATCATGTCGAGGATATACAATTCCTTTCTCTATATAAAGCATAGGCATATCATGGAAATTATCTCCCTGGGTAATTTTTCTCAAGTTCTTTCAACCTAGATAACCAATTCTTCTATGTCATAGTTGATTTTCTTTTTTTTATGATCAAATAACATGGTTTTCTAGTATCACCCACTTGAAACAGATTTCCCCTTATTCATTGAACTCTTGTCAAAATGAACCCATATTCCAAGATCTTCACCAAAAATCAATCTTATTGAAAATAAATTCATTTACTTTATCACATAATAGAGACACACTGACCATATTGAATTTCAGTCCTTCAACAAATAAAATATTTTCATATTCTATTTGATCTTTCCCAATCACAACTGATCCAACACCTTTAATTTTTAGTGACCCATTATTTCTAAAGTTCATTGAGCCTTATTTTCAATTTTCATCATCTTTTAGAATATTTAAATCTCATTCCATATGAAAGGAATATCCACTATCTAGAATCCATGAGATATACCCCTTTAAATATTTTAGTTTTTTTAAAGGTTGGGACCGAAGCCTCATTTATTATTAAAGCAAAGCAAAGACCTTTTTTAACTGGGTAGAGGGAGACCCATTACAAATCCTAAAGGCCCAATGGACATTTAGCCCATTACATGGCCCTTAGGCACAAATTTTTGGCCCAAGCCCCATTCTGTGAATAATACTACTATAGTACCCCACCTGCTGCAGTACTCGTCGTTGCTACAGTGCCCTACCACCGCTACAGTGATCTACCGCTGCTATAGTGCCTGCCATTGCTACAGTGTCGTCGCTTCTACAGTTTGCTACAGTGCTGCTACAGTACCCTATGCCCAATGGTTTTTGAACCCCCATTTTTCATGTAGGATTACAGGGTGCTTACCACTAAT
This sequence comes from Viscum album, assembly GCA_963277665.1. Taxonomy (NCBI): domain Eukaryota; kingdom Viridiplantae; phylum Streptophyta; class Magnoliopsida; order Santalales; family Viscaceae; genus Viscum; species Viscum album. The sequence continues at coordinate 529,253,482 of OY728159.1, read as the reverse complement.
CCAAACCCCAACTACAATTTAAATATTTTAGTGCCACTTCAACAACCAAATCTTTCCTCTTACCTTTACTATTAATCTTATAAGGATTTTGATTATTTTTATTCATATTATTGGGATGGTATAAGGATGATACATTCATTTTCATGGTAATTGGGTTGATCACATACTCTGCATAATTTTTCAATAACTTCAAACCTGTTATGAAATTTCTGTCGAGAATTTATAATTTGTTTCTAAAATTTCCTCTTTTGAGAGGGATGACTTTCCCTCAAGATTTGCCTCCAAAAAATCCTAATCTCATAATATTTTTTATAATAGAATCAAAAAATTCTATCGAATTTCCCAAATCCTCCATAGTACCACCAATATGCATAGAAAGTATAATTTCTTCTATAAACATATTATTGTATAGATATTGACACATATCTTACTTCCTTATTTGAGTCATAAAAATTAGATTATTTTTATATACCAAAATTATTGTAGACTCCAATAATATTTTTATTTATATTATAAATTTTCTCATCCATTGTAGAGTCACCAATTATATTAGTTTTTTAGTTCAAGTTTGTGTTCCTAGAATTTATAGATTTTTTAAGGTCACCATATTTTTCTAAAAACTTTGTCTTATTAACTTGATTATATTTTTTAAACTTTTCATCAATATTTTTAGTATTTTTTTCACCCTTATAAGGTTATTTTTTAAAACATTAAAATCCTCATACTTCTTTGAACATTCCCCAATCCCTGAGATAGAATCATGTAAGCTGGATTTAGAATTATTTAGTTCTTCTTCTTCCTTTAGCCAGTTTCTATTGAATAAAGTTAAGATATTTCTCTTTATCCATTATATTTCCTTCTATATTTATGTTTATATTTTTCTCATAATTAATTAACTTCTTCATATCATCAATTTCTTTCAATATTTTTGACTTTTCTTCTACATGAATAGATTCATTACTGATAGAAGATTGAATGACTTTATTCTGAATTTTGATCTCCTTATCCAATTATGAAATATTTGAAAAATATTCCTTCAATTATATCCTTAACATAAACTCCATCTAAGTTTATTCTTATTCAATTCTAGAATTTATAATTTCATCACTAGTGAAATTTTCATCATTCATCTTAGCAATGAGAAATTTTTCATCAATGTCACTAGAAGTTTTAATTTCCTCTTCTTTGTCACATATTTCACTATATTCACACATGTATAAGAAGTTTTTATTTTTTTATTTATATAAATTTTTTCATATCTATTTAGAATAAAACTTTGACTTATCATTTTTTATTACTTTCTTCTTGAATGTTCTTATTGATCTTTATTCTTCATCTTCATTAGCTTCTTCTTCTTTCATTCTTAGAAAATTTGTAGAAAATTTTCAGATAGATCCATAATTAAAATATTTTAGTGGAATATTACACTTGTAATTTCCATTACCACTTCTCTCATTTTTAGATATAAGATACATAATTTTATCAAACTTTAGGTCCACATCTAAATGTGAATCTGAACAGCTGATTTCAACATCATGAATCATCTTATTATACTTATCTAGATTCAAGGATTTACAAGGGGTTTTCTTTTCATCCTTAAACTTATTATTTAAAAAAACTATCTTTTCTCATCTCATAGGTAATTATAATGTTGTAAAAGTCATCAATAGGGAGTTTTTTTATATTTATCTTCTAAATACATGACTTTTTCATTAAATTTGTCGGGTTAGATGCATAAGATCTTTTTTACCACTGTAGAGTCTTCTAACTTATCACCAAATCCCCTGATCATGATCATAATATCATTTACCCTTATGAAGAAACCATCAATAGTTTCATTATCATGTATCATTTGGTATTCATACTTCAACCTAAAAAATTCTATCATTTCCTTCTTCACCCTGGTATTTCTTTCATAGATGTTTTCAAGATTGTCCCATATGCCTTTTGATATTTTGATTCCTTTGATTTTAAGATGTTTACTCTCTGAAAGTGATGAAAATATATCATTTCGATCATGACTATCATCTTCAAAATTATTCTTATTTATTGTTATAATAGTATCATTCTTGGTATGAGGTGGAAACCCATCAATCATAGCTTCCAAGACATCATAACTGATAGATGATATAAAAGGGAATATAATTTCCTTCTATATATGATAACCTTACCCATAAAATATGATAATCCCATTAATTTTAATCGAATTATGGTTGTCCAATATATACGAAATAAATTTAGTGATAGGAATATGGATTTGATACCACTTGAAAAAAAACTCAAAAGATTAGTGAAATCACTGAGAGGGGAGTGAATCGGTGATTATAAATTTATTTTTATATTTATTCTTAATAATCCTTCACCACATGTTAAGATATTAAGTTTTTTTCATTTTCAATGCATCCAAGCATACACATAAAATAGTACAATAGATCTATAAGGTTCAACATTCAAAATGAAAGGTTAATCCTTGACATGATCCAAATTCCACTAAGACCATATAAACCACTGGTGTCAAAATGTGAATAAAATGAGTAAGGAATACACTTTTACTCATGTTACACATCTATTAAATCTATTTTAGTGCTTTTTATACTGTTATAGTGATAAATGATTTTGTTTTTCAATAAAAATAATGTCTCAAACAGAATTGGACTTCCTTTCAAGTTGTTATAGTGTTGTTTTTTTTCTTTTCTTCTTTAACCTATATAGTTGAATGTTTCTTCTTTTCTATATTCTATTTATATAGCTTCTTCTTCTTCTAATTTATATCAAAAAATATTCTCAATTAATTTTTTTATAGAGAAATATTTTTTTTCTTTTATTGTTTCATATCACATACACACAACATGCATTCACGATGCAACATCATACATGTACCAACAGTATAAAATATTATTTGAACTTGAATTTGAAATTCAAATTCAAATGAAATAACTTTATTCAAATTTTTTATCAATTTCTTATCCTTCTTCATGCTTATTCTTATTCTTTTCAAACTTGGTTCTATGTCACTATAGCATCTTGACCATGGGTGTAGCGCAACTAAGCAGTTATAGTAATAATTATTCCTTCTTCCTTCACGGTAACACTTTATTCATAGTGAAAAAAATTCCCCTATTTTCATGAATCAAAAATACCATTTTTTATGTTTAAAATTTTATTGAATATATTTTTCATCATTGTGGTAAATATTTCTTCAGAATAAATAAATTCTGGAAAACCCAATTTTTTACTATGCAATATTCTCAAAAATTCATCTAAGTGATGATCCTTATGCAAAGAAAATGATCCTTACACAAAATAAAAATGATACTTACATAGATAGTAATCCTTACACAGTATAGATTCATTCTTATGCAAAATTATTCATGCTTACACAAATGAAAATGATGTTTATGCAACACCCATTTATTTTTACGATGATCCTTATGAAGTCATCATTTGTATACTGACTAGTCATGATAATTACATAAATGAATAATGATCATTACACACTTTCATATTCATATTTAAACAGATCATGGATGATATTTATACAGTATATACTTAGATAATTTCTCATAAATTTGGATCACCCTTATATAGATCTAGATTTTTTCAAATTTAGTAACGAATGTAAAAAAATCAGATTGCTTCCAAATACCACCAAATTTATTTCAAACCTTCAAAAATACTTCACAACACATATTAACCCTTGTTTTATGTGATTTTAAATATGATTTATGTATTTAAAACAAAATCTAACACATTAAACATATCCACTTCCAACACTTCTCTAAAAATTCTTCTCTGGATATTTTTCATATCATAGAGGAAACTTCATATCTCAACAAACACCCTAAAACTCAACATATTCAAAACAAATATTAGTTTCAAAAAGTTTCATGTGTTGAAATTTATGTGTCATAATTTAGGAAATATTAGGATTTATTTTTCTTATAATATGATTTCTTACTCTGATTATTATTTATTTATACTCACACCAACCATTGTGGTTTTAGTAAGGGATTGAAGAAAGAATCATGATATTGGGGTGGTGGAAAGTGCTCTCAATATTGGAAATGCATTATTTGAGCCATGTTTTATAAATTCATTCATATATTAAAAATTCATTATTATTAGTTTATATCCCCAATGGCCATATATTGAATTATTGGTGAAAACTTCTAGTGGTGTGATGATTTCATTCTAAGTATATAACTCATATTCGATATAAGTTTGTGAGGCATCCTGTAAATATTATTATTTTCATTTTATAAAATCTGATGTGATTGAGCATGGATTTTCTCTCTCTACATAGATCATATATTAATTTTCAGTATAAGGAACTCACATTTCATATCCTAAATCAACATACGATCAACTATTAGGGCAAGGTTGGCTATGAACTCCTTATGGAAATTATTTCCATTATATGTTTCTTAATACAATAAATTAAAATCGGGTTATTTTCATAGTCTAAAACCATGGAAATATCCTTGTAGACTATGGTCGTAGCCTATGCCTATAGTTAGGGGGATTGTAACAGTTATCACTATTAGTGTGGCCTATAGCTGTGGTTGTTAACTAACTATGGACAAAGTTTATCTATGGCCAAAGACAAAAAATATGGTTATATACTATGGTTATTGTTTGTTAACTATGACCATGGTTAGTGACTATATCCCTAGGACTTAAAAAATAAACATATGGCGAGGTTTGATCCTATAAACTTATCCTTATTGTGCTGAGACTTTACCACTCAACTGAAACATGTTATATGTAATTATATATGCATGTGTGTGTGTTCCACATTCCCACAACATTAAAGTGTTTTTTTGGGTTATCGCCCACACATTCCACCAATTTCCACTTTAACTATGGAAGTATGGATCTTATGGCCACAATCTTTATTTGATCATAGTCATAGACTACACTGCAACCACAGTTTTTTTGATTGCAGTTGTAGGGGTATGGTTATAGCTAGTGATGAAAAACGGGCCTGTGGCCCATGGGATTTGTGGGTATGGGGTGAATACGGGGCGGGGCGAGCCTAAAAATTTTGACCGCTAAGAGTGTGGGCCAATGCGGGTTGAGCCCGCATGAGTGTGGGCCAAAGTGGGTTGAGCCCACGTGGGTGCAGGCTAACCTGCGGGCCTAATTTAAATTTTTTTTATATAATATATGCTTCTTTGGAATTTTTTTAAAACATGATTAAACCATGACATATGATTTCTCACCATAATGGTCATAAAAATTCACCATTCATTTACATGTGAATTTTAAATAAGTCAATATTTATTGTTTTAATATGATATTATAATATTTATATAGTAATTATTAACCATATTCACATGGTGTGTCGTCGCACCTCTTGAAAAATGGAACTCATCTCTCCTACACTTGGTTTCAATTCTAAAAGAGTTATTATAATTATAATATTTTTTGGAGTGATTTAATTTTGTTATTACTTAATTTTATTTTGTTATTAAGAAAACATGAAAGGACCTCATGAGACCCTAATAGCATCCTATGAAACTAGTCATTGCTTGAAGTGTCGTCGTTTATTCATAGGTCTATCCATTTGCATCGCCACACAATCAACATCATCATTTTTTGCCCCTCATTGATCACTCGCCTACTTTGTATTGCAACAATTCACCACCACATCGGTGGCACATGACACCATTAACCTATAGAAAAATGTTCCATCACATCTCTTAAAACTCTAGCTATTGTAAATTCATACTTCTCTCAACAACTAAAATTAAGAATGAGAAAAAAAGATACAATATTTAAATGATTGTAAATAGTGTTTTTTTTTTAATATGGGTATCCCATGGGAAACCCGTGGGCTTATGTGGGGCGGGGTGGGCTTGGAATTTTTTTCACATTATATGAGGGCTTTTGCGGACAAACCCGCACGGGCTCAAAACCGTACAAGCTTGGCCTGCCCCGCCCCAGCCCACCCATTTCACATTACTAGTTATAGCCTGATTTTCCACTAATTATACCCAATAATGAGGGTTTATTTTACTAAAATGATTAGGGAAGACATGATATTGAATATATGTCTATTATGTGGGAATATGTCGATGTATTTCCAGATGATTTTCCCATTCTTCCCCTAGATCATGAGGTTGATTTTTCAATATAATCCATACCTGGTGTTTTGCCTATGTCAAAGAATATTTATAGAATGGAGCCAATTGAATTAGATAAATTGAATAATTGACTCTAATAGAAACTAGATAAGGGTTTTATATGCCCAAGTGCTCCACCATAAGGTGCACTAGTATTCTGTGCTGGGAAGAAAGATGGGTCAATTCATCTATGCATTGATTATCATGAACTTAGAAAAATCATGATCAAGAACAAGTATCCTCTACCCAATATTGTGGATTGTTTGATCTTCTATGAGGGGATCGATACTTCTCAAGTATTAACCTTCAATGTTCTAAAGAAATTGATAAAGGATAAACTGTATTCCAAATTTAGCAAGTGTGAATTATGGATATAGAAAATATCATTATTGGGTCATGTAATCACAAATGTGGGTATAATTATGGATCCTTTAAAGATAGAGATGATTGAGGAGTGGACTAGACCAAACACTATAATAAAGATATTTAGTTTTCTTGGATTTTAAGGATACTATAAATGCTTTATGAGAAATATTTTACAACTATCAAATCTATTAACCAAGTTAAGTTGGAAGAGAGTCAAGTTCCTCTGGATAGATGAATGTGAATACAATTTCAAGGAGCTTAATAAACGGTCGGTCACTGTACCGATACTCACACTACCTTTCAATAAAGAAGGGTTTGTGATATATAGTGATACATCAAAGATTGTTTTAGGATGTGTCCTCATGAAAAATTACATGGTGGAAATTTGTGCCTCATGTGGATTAAAGGTTCGTGATAAAAATTACCTGACCCATGCTTTGAATCCAGTAGTGATAAAATTTGTATTAAAGATATGGAGGCATTATATCTATGGTGAAAAGTGTGAAATACATAACAGTCATGAGATATTAAAGTACATATTCACATTTAAGGAGTTAAACATGTGCCAAATGAGATGGTTTGAGTTGATCAAAGACTATGAATGATTAATAAATTTCCACCTTGGGAAGGAAAACAATGTGGATAGTGATTTAAGTTGTAAGGATCATGTTAGCTTATCTATTATGAGGATTTAAAGAGACCCAATACTCATGGATTTACAAAATATGGACCTTTAAATCATAAGGTAAATGGAGAAATTTTATTTTTCCTGGATGAATGATTGACCATCTATCTATTTGAATATAAAGGAGGTACAAAAGGAGGATATGGATCTATAAAATATGGTATGAAATATTCTATATTTAAACTTTAATAATTATGGAATTGTAAGATTCAAGATATGAATATGTATTTTTTACTATAATTGAACAAATAGTTATTGGATGATTCATATAGCTCATTATTCTTTATCCATCATGGAAGAACAAAGATGTATAGAGATCTCAAGAATCATTTCAAATAGGAAAACATAAATAGGGATATTACAAATTATATATCTTGATTCTTGGTATGCTATTAAGTTAAGGTTGAACATTTAAAGTCTAAGGGTATGATGAAACCATTACCCATACCTATATGAAAATGGGATAATATCACCATGGATTTTGTTATAGGTATTCCTAATACCTTTAAAGGACATAATTCTATTTGGGTTATAATTGATCACCTTACGAAGTATATAGAAGAGATACACTAATAATCATTGATGGGATTTGGAATTTAAAATTATATACAAGGTATTCCTTTGAATATCACCATAGAAGAGGGTTATGAGATTCATAAAGAAGGGAAAGTTGATCCCTGGATATATTGGCCCTTTTAAAATCCTTGATCATGTGGGGATGATAACTTATTGTCATTTACTTCCTCTGAACCTCTTCCAAGTTCATAATGTGTTTCATGTATCGCTTTTGAAGAAGTATATACCTAAATATTTACATGTATTGAACTCGAAAGTGGTATACCTAGAACATGATCTATTTTATAAGGAACGACCATTAAAAATATCATATTATAGTGATAAATTACTAAAAAATAAGACCACTCACCTTGTTAAAGTTCTATAAAGGAATAATAAGTTTGAGGAAGCTACATGAGAATCCAAATATGTAATGAGGCAGGAGTACCCTCACTTGTTTTTGTCTAAGTAATGAAATTTCAAGAGAAAAATATTTTAAGGGAAGTATAATGTAACTCACTACGATTTTACTATATATTTCCCCTTTGAATAAATATTGTGATGGATAGTTTGTTTCACACACAACACTAAACTAAAATGAACCATGATATATTTTATTAAGATAAAAATTATAATTTAAGATAAACATTAATACATTATGATAATGTAATATGAAACATCATTATGAAGACTACAAGAGTAATAAAACCATAAGTAAATAAAAATTCCATGAAAATAAAATATTTTTCCATGTGGTTTACATTGAAGATCATACCTCTGGATATAACTATATAAATAAGAAAAAACATTATAAATACAATAGGCATTTTAAGAATGAAGTAGATAAATATGATGAGTGATTATAGAGATATATGTAAGGCTATATGTAGTAATTCAATATGAACATTATATATATGTTAATTGGATATATAGTCATTGGACATGTGGTCATTGGATATATGGATATTTGATATATGGTCAATTTATATACCGATACATTGAAGTTCTATAATTTTAAGTAAAAAATTAAAGGTAATATAATTCACAAATAGTATTCTAGAATGAAATAAAAAAATATAATATTTAATTAAAATATTTTATTATTTTTTAAATTTTTTTGTTAGTGTTATTCAAAAAAATAATGATCTGATGTGTTTGTAAAATTAAAAGAAAGATTCTAATACCAATGGATTTATAAAATTAAATGTTTGAAATACAATTAATTAATTTTAAGGGGATGTGATTAAAAACATTTAATATGAAAAGGGTATATTTTACAATGAATTTTTTTAATTGTTGTGTATTTTTATCTTAATAAAATAAATTTATCACTTTAAAGGATTATTCTAATAAAATGTTTCAATGTATAAACAAATAGATTAACACTCATTTAATTAGTAATTGATATGTTCAAAACTTTATGTGTGGACCTTATTGATATATTCACAATTCTATGTGTGGACCTTATTGATATGTTCATAATTCTATGTGTGGGTATAATTGATGTATTCATAACTATTGTACCCCATTACACCCTGAGTGGTGGGGTGAATCGGGGTGATGGATAAATTAAACTTTTATCTTTAATCAATTTAACTTTCCTTAGGATCTTATTCTCATGTTGGTATGAATTGTGTTCAACCTATTTCCCGATTACACTTTCTTACAACCTCACCAAAAATGATTAAATAAATGGGAAAGTAAAGCATGCATAGAACACAATGATTTTACTTGGTTCACCACAAAGGGCTAGTTCAAGGAGTATACATTGACAATGTTTTGGTTTTTCTGGAGTTGATTTTGCTTCACTAGTTTGGTAGATTACAATGGTTTCGGCCACAACCACTTTGTGTCAGGATCACATACTTTACAATCTTCTAGGATCGTTTAATCCTCACCCAAGGCACCCTGCCTCTTATTCATTCTAATGCATTACTTTGGTGAAGTATCTTTTATAGTTTATAGACTTTTAGGTCCCTTTAATAGATAAGGAATGTGATGGTTTGTCTCTATCTAGAAGGAAACTCTGATTGCATCATAACTCTAGATTTTATGCTCCCATTTATTATGCTCTCTTTACTCTATGACATGTGAGAATAACCCCATAAAGTTCGAGTTGAATATTTTCCTTCCACGATAGCAGCAACACTTCTTATCCGGATGAGTATAAGTCTGCACTAGAATTATCTTATTGCTTTATTCCTTTTAAACTACTAGATATAAAACATGTATTCTAATTTGATTTTCTATTTATTCTTTATATACACCTAATTTTTCAAATATGCATTGATGAACTCCTCAATATTTATAATAACCACTAGGAATTTTTCCATAAAATATCCTGCTTGAAACTGCTTCACGGGAAGTGTTTCTTAGTTCACTGTTCATTATATACAATGCTTTGAAAACTACCTTATGTGCTACTTGAATAGGATTGTGATTCATGGTAAGCCACCCTACAAACTTTCCTCTACACTGTGTGAACTCCCTTATGATTTTTGTTATGGTGATTTGTGAACATATTTTCTTCACAAATGACTATGCTTTTTAAACTACACTTACTACACGGTCTGACCTAGATATGATGACTCCCAAACTTCTCTAATTTTTTTTATCAATACCCAGATCTTATTTTAATTTTTTATCAATTATTAATGATGGGATTAACAAGGTATTTATAGGAAAACACCTTGGAATAAAATTTCAATCAATGAAATTCCATTTAATCCCCTTCGTGAACTAGCTTAAATGTTACACGATTGATTCTACGTGAACCTTACAAAATCACTACCACTTACAACAAATGAATCTAATGTTATGTAGTCTTTCATAATTTTAATATGAACTAAATTACTTTTCCAAATTTCCTTCTTTACAAAATACAAAAAAACACTATCTTCTACCATAAATGACTTTTCCTTGTGGGCTTCATGAACAAACCATGTTATAAAGGATAATGGAATTTAAGACGCACCAAAAATCATCGCTTCTTTATCACAAATGAATCTATTTTATGGTATTTATATAGAAACCCAAATTTTTTATACATGACTATTATATCATTTTTAAGATGAATAACACAATAATAATATATTCTAGGATCTAAAGGTTTAGTGTCTCAGGAAAATTAAGTTCATACATCACTTATACATAATAAAACATAAACATTATTTAATTTCTTTTTCACATACCTCCTAAAGCTCTCATTTTCTCCTTGGAACATGTAATCACCTGAGGATATACATTTTAGAAATAGATGAGCTAAAATATTAGTAAGGGGAGGAATAAAAGGGAAGTAACATGAGACATAAAAAAATTTAAAACATGGGTGAGCATAATCATCATCATCGTATCTTAAGAAAAATATCATCATCAAAATCATGAGGTATTCATTTGAAAAAAAGGATTAGAATGTGGTATATTCATAATAATGAAACATCATAACATAGTATTCAAATACCATATATAGTTGAGAGAAAAACTAGCATCATGTTCATGCATAACATATGATAATAAACCATAATATCATAATTATGAACAATAATAGTATCATGTTCATGCATAATATACATAATCTCATGAAATATATCACTTTACCCAATTAATAAGAGGGCTATATAACTCTAGGTCCACCCATCACATTATAATCATGCATGTCAGGTGGAAAGAGAACATATAACAATCATAGTCATGAAATAAACCCATGGAAATGAATGAGTTTCATAAGGATTTCATATATCATGCTTTATGGGATAACCTTTAGGGTTACTAAATGAATAAGGTAGGCCATATTTTTTTATAAATGGTCTTTTTTTCTTTGAATATGAAACAACTCAATAGGATTCAAGGAGATGTTTTGGAAAAAATAATATCTTTTTGAAAAATCTTTGTAAATGGAATAAAAATCATTTTGACAAGGTAAAAACATGTATATACCCATAAATAAAAGGTAAATAATATTGAAAGGAAATTTTAAGGATGATAAATAAATATCTATATTAAAAATAATATGAAAGAGGAGATAACCTAAAAAGATAAAGTTGGGTTCAAGAATCCCCTTACAATAAATCCCATTAGGTTTTATCTTATTTACACTTGTTATAAAATAAACCTATGTTTGTTAACACATAAAACCATAAATTAATTATATTCATTTATTATACTATTGACCCATTATAATTATTGGATTCTATTTTATAATACTCTTTTTTAAATGTAAATTGTTTTGATGTCATGATTTCATTAAATTATCTCGTCTTGTTTTGATTTTGTTATTTTTGTTCAAGGTCATTTATACATTAGTAAAATTAATTATATAAGATTTATATACATGTAATTACATATTTATATATTTTATATGATTAATTATAACCATCCATGAAGGTGGTGATAAGCAGAGAGTTGAAAATTTCCACGTAGGAGGTTAACCGACCGTTGACGGGGCATTATCAAAAGAGGAGGAAAGAGAAGTATGGAATATAAATATTTAGTAAATATAATCATTATAGTAGGTTAAAATATTTAATATAAATTTAACATACTACTTAATTAATTTTATGAGTTTTTTTAAAGGAATATATAAAATAAGTAAGAGAAGTGGAAAATGAGAGAAAATGTTGCTGAAACCTTACCCACTTCTTAGTGTTGCTTCTTTTCTATGACACTAAACTCCTTGAGTTATTGGATTTTATTGACTCCAAAACATCCCTAGGATTATAAGGGCCTTAATAGATGGAATTTTTTGTAGGTATTTGGATTTGATATGTGATAGAGATGTGGTTTTTCAAGGGGGGGATATGGGGTATTTATACTTGAGAATAAGGGGTATTTTTTAGTTAAAATATTGAATAAAATATAATTTCCATAGTAAACATTTTAATAGTGATATTATTGAAATTTTAAGTCATATTTTGATAAAATAAAATTATTTTAGTATTTTTAAATCTTTAAAATTCTAAATTCATTAGTTTATTAAAAAGGAAAGTTTAAAAATGACAATTTGTTATTTTAATGGAATGTTTTATCATTTTAGTCTCTGGAAAATAATTTTTAGGTTTACAACTTAAGTTTACTATTTTTAAATGTCTCATTTATCTTGTTAAATGATTTTTTAATTGATCCATGTGTTATATAATTTATTATTTCATCATTACCTCTTGGTTGATGTAATTAAAATAAACCAATTCTATAAAAATTATATTTCTATTGTTCGGTTAAAAATTGAAGTGTTTCATAAAATTGCCAAAAAAATCACCCTTAAACAATTTTGATGTGTTGATTCTAAAAATGAAATTAATTTTATGAAAATAATTTTCTATCATAGGTAATTTTAATTATTAACATAAAAATTATGATTTTTATAAAATACAATAAAATACAGTTTATTTAAAAAAATCATGTAATTTTATTGAGTTTTTAATCTTAATATTTTTTATGGAATTATAATATTTAAATTTTCTTAAATTACTCATGATAAATATTATTTATATTATATTTTACTATTTTAAGGCCAAATTACTATTCTAATGGTCGGATTACGATTTCCAATGGCTAGGTTACAATTCCTAACGCTCATGTTGCTATTCCTAATGGTAATGTTACTATTCCAATGGTTACATTACCACCTATAAATACCCTATAATTCCTTAATTAATTATTCACTTAAAATTTTATCAAGGTTCTACATTTTTCATTTCTAAAATGTTGATTGATTTATTAATGTTCTATTTTTTATAGCATTGTTCACAAGTCTGATAATTCTAGGAGATCAACATTAAACATATTTTCCGATTCTAATTGTTTTATTTTTTTATTATCCCATTGTACTAGTTTCCATTTTCATGGCTATATTTATTTTTTAAAATTTAATATTCTCACTTAATAAAGTATTATGTGTTGTATGTGTTTAAACTATATTATATGACAAACATTATTTATTTAGAAAGAAAATTAAATATATATAAAAGTTTGGGATGTTACATTCTTATCATATTTAGAAATTTCATCCTTGAAATTTCAATTCAAAACCTAAAATAAAAATAGATGAGGGTACTTATATTTCACTGACTCCTCAGGTCCCCTATTGGTTCTTCATACTTGTGATTTCACTGTATAAATTTAACATGGTGAGTTGTCATGTTGTGTAGAACTTTATCTCTATAGTATAAAATATTCAACAACTGTTCCTCATAAAATAGTTCATAATTCAATTATACCACCTCTTGATTCAATACATGTGAGGTATTGGGTATGTATTTTTTCAGGAGAGATACATGGAACACACCATAAACTTGAGTCTTATTTATTGGAAGTATTAGATAATAGACCACCGATCCTATGCGATCAAGGATCTCAAATGGGACAATGTACCAAGGGTTTAACTTTCCTTTGTTTCCAAACTGAATGACTCTCTTCCATGGTGATATTCAAAGGAACAATTTTTCTCCAACTTCAAACTCTAGGCACCTTCAACGATTGTCTACATATCTCTTATGTTGACTCTAAAATAATTTTATATATTGTTGTATGACTTGAACCTTATTTGTAATTTATTGTACAATATCAGGTCCAAGTATCTTCTATTCACCAACTTCATCCCAACATTTAGGAGTTTTATATCGCTTCCCATATAGAGCTTCATATAGGGTCATTTGAATACTTGAGTGGAATCTGTTGTTGTATGAGAACTCAACCAATGGGATATATTGATCTCATCCTCCTTTAAATTCCATTGATCAATCTCTCAACATGTCCTTGAGTTTCTAAATGGTATTTTCAGATTGTCCATCAATTTGGGGATGATAGTTTATACTGAAGTTCAATTCAGTATTCGGATCATGTTGGAGGCTTCTTTAGAATTTAGAGGTGAACTTTGGATCACGATCGGAGATGATCGAAAGTGGTTCCCCATGCAGCCTCACCACCTTCTCTACATATATCTTGAAAAGTTGGTCAAGGGATAAATCTTCCTGAATAGCGATGAAGTAGTCAATCATTGTGAGTAAATACACCACAACCCATATTGCATTACTTTTCTTGGATGAATTCAAGAGACCAGTTTCAAAGTTCATGGGGATGTTCTCCCATTTCCATGTGGGTATGGGTAATTGTTCTATCATCCCATTGAACTTTTTTCACTCTTTTTTAACTTTATGACATACCAAGAACTTTAAAGTGTTCTTAATAATCTCCTTCTTCATTTTTTACCACCAAAAGTGCTCTCGAAGATCACGATACATATTGGTACTTCCAGGATAGATGAAGAAATATGATCCATGAGCATTATCCAATAGTTATTTCTTTATCTCAAGTGATGAAGGAGCACAAAGACGAGTTTCAAACCAAATTAAACCATATTAATTTATGTTAAATTCATGAATCTTCCCTTAATTTATTGCATTCACCTTCTTCTAAATCTCAAAATAATCCCTTTGGGCCTCCTTGGTCTTCTCTTGGATAGATGGTTGAATAATAATTTGGGAAATGTAGGATGTCTTCCCTGTCGTTATGATTTCTAGATCCATCATTCACATATCCATGAAGATAGGTTCTTTCTAAATTTGCATCATGGATAAAGTAATAGGTTCTTTTTTACTAAGATCATCAGCAACCTTGTACAACTTTCAAGGATGGCGGTGAATAGAGAGATTGCAGCCCTTGGTTAACTTTATGCATCTTCGTTGATAAATGTTTAACTATTTTTGTGTGAATATATAGTTTAGAATCTTTTGATCTATATATATGTCACACTTCTCACCATAGAGGCAGTGTCACCAAATCTTCAAAGAGAATACACTACTAGAAATAAGGGTATTAGCGACCGCTAAAAGCCATCGCTAAAGCCCTTTAGCATTCGCCTAGCGTCCACTAAATGGTGGAAGTTTTTGGCTTGTCGCTAAAGCCTTTAGCGTCCGCCATTTGGCGGACCCTAAAGATCCACCACAAAACCTACGATTTTCGGTCTTGGATACAGTGGGTAACGCGGGTGACATGATAAGACAAGGGAGGTTTGCTACAACCTTGCTTCACCGGCCATGGCAAATGCACGACGACCAGAGTGTGTCCGGGTAGGTTAATTAAGGGCGGTCAGGGTGTGGTGAGGGGATTTTGTGGGAGACCGGAGAGCTATGGGAAGGTAGCCATGGCATGTATGTGTTGACCATTAGTGACTAGGGCTGGGCTGGGGGCGGCAGCGAGCGGCGGTAGGCGGCGGAGGGCGACGGCAAGTGGTGGGTTGTGTTGCAGAGTACTACTACGAAGAAGACAAGTGGGAAGGCAGGACAAATCCTGCTATTTTTCATTTTAGTATTAGCGACTGACATTTGGTGGTCGATAATACACCCTTTAGTGACCGCCAAATGACGGTCACTAATACTGAAACAAAAAACCAGCAGGATTTTTCCCTACTTCCTGCTTCTTTACTAGCTACCACTAAATGGTGGTCGCTAATACTCATGCGCTTCAGCATGTGCAAATGCTCAGAATTTTAGTAGTGATATCACAACTTCTAACTCCAGATCATGTGTTGGGTAGTATTTCTCATGGATCTTCAATCATCATGAGGTGTAGGCCATCACGTTACAACATCAACATGCTATAATTCAATGGGAGTGAAAGCTAGGGAAGGAAAATTTTAGGGATATGATAGAAATACAACCATTAGTGGACAATGATCTAATGGGAGGGAAAGTAGAGGATTGACAAATGGTGTAATGAAAGTGGGAAAAAGAGAAAGGTGAAAATTAGGTTTTCAAGTGAAAATGTCACACCCATCATCTTTAAATAAGTTTTTCTTTAATTTTTCTCTGCATCGGGTAGTGCGGGGTTAAGACCGACTTAAAATTTGAGGTTTTTATTTAAAAATGCTTGTAATGGTCTTGAGTACGTCCAGCGTATCGCGGTCGAAGTCGTGCGACCTCACTCCGGTCGTCGCGCGACCTCGCCCGATTAACCGCACTGCCTGCTCGGTGAACAATTAATTAATTAATTATCAAATTAATTAATTTAATTGGTTAATAAAAGATTTAAATTAAAAGGTGTTAAAGATGATAATTTTATTATGTTTATTACTATTATCATCGTCTTTCTGTTAAAAATTTTATGGGTCGCGCGGAGTAACCGCGTAGTTGCCCGACTCTTTGAAAATAAAGATAATCAAACGAAGTTTAAATAATTATTTTAATGATGATGAAAATAGTAATTATTATTATTATTATCATTAATATGTTCATTGTGTTTATTAATATAAGGTTTATTATTATTAAGTTAATTTGATTGACTTTCTTTTTATTAAATTTTTTAAAGCTTATTATATTTACTCATATCATGTTAAGTTTATTCTAATTATTATTATTATTATAACTACTATCTGTATTATTATTTGTTGTTTTATTTTTTTTAGTTTTAGTTTTATTTTATTTGTTTATTTATTCTTTTTTTTTCATTGTTGTGGGTAGGGTTTCCTCCCCCCTTTTCCTGTTGTGCCACACCCCTCCCCTTTTATTTTTTTCCCCGTCGAAACTGCATCCCCTGGTTCACCTCTCCCTCCCCAGCTTCCCCCTTCCCGTCACGTGGCTCACCCCCTCCCCTCTAACCCTAGTCGTCGCGCTCCCTCTCCTCCACTCTCGTCGCCCTCATCCTTCTCCAGGCCTTCTCGCCCCGCCGCCGGCTCCCCGTCGCGCCACACCCCACCCATTCCCCCCCTTGTTGTCCGCTCGAGCAGCGCCCCCCCCCCCCCCGGCTCGGAACCGCCGCCTCCTCCTAGAATCCCTCCGGACCCCCATGATCCCCCTTCCCGTCGCACTAATCTCCCATCCCAGCATCCCGCTTGCGCCGCTGCCGTCCTCCCCAGCAGCCCTCAGCTCATCGCAGCCACCTCCCACTGGCTCCCATGTCCAGCGCCGCCCCCCGTCTCCCGGCTTTCGCCACCCCCACGAGCCCTCCTTGCTCGCACCGTCTAACAGACCAACTGCCAGACCCCCTGTTTCCAGCCCGGAACCCCGCCGGACCTCCCCTCCGGTGCCCCCTCCTGTGACCGCCGCTATCTGCCGACCTCCCCACCTCGCGCAGCACCTCGGTCCGTTGCTCCTTTGGTCGCGGCTCCCCTGGTAGCCAGCATCTCCTCTTCTTTGCAGGTGCAACGCTGCTCAGATGGATTTTTCAAGCGCGACGTGTCTTCGCACATCTACAATGTGCTCGGACAGCCCCCTATATGCATATTGCAAGTGCGTTTTACTCAGTTTGGTTGGTTCTTCCTTTGGGAGATTTCCAGGTTAGGGATTATGTGGTTTTTGGTTTGGATTTGATGTTATTTTTTGGTTCAATTCATGTTTTAGGGTCTGCTTTGAGTTTGTTTGTGGTGCGTATTAGGTGCAGATGAAGGTCCGCACAAGATTTGGGAAAATTCAACACCGAGGTAGGTGTTTCGATGCCTCAACATCACTTTATTAATTTAATATTTCTGTTTAGATTTACTATTGTACTCTTTGGTTTGATTATGTGGTGTGTTTGGTCTGAAAAGGGGGATTTTGAACATTTCTTCGGGTGATGATGGATTTCGCACTGTCTTTGCGGAAGCTTCTTGGTCAAAGGTAGGTGGTTCCGCGTTTAAACTTTGTCTGATAAGTTAATTTGCTTGCTTAGTTAATTTAAAATATTACTTGATTAATTCTTATGGGTGCGGATTGGTTTACCTTGAAGTTTTTTTATGCATTTCTTTCGTTTAGCAATATGTTTATGTGGTGCAGGTGTGTTCCTTGTCCGGAAACTTGTTTTTAGCCAATTGCTAGTGTTTATTAATGTTTGTAGTTGGTGCGTTCTTTGTTTGGAAACTCGTTTTTGGTCAACTTCTAGTGTTTATTAATGTTTGTAGTTAGTTTTTCATATGTGCAAAGTGCAATGCTTGTGTTCTAGTGTTTTTATAAAGTTTTTGTTTGTTTTGTGAAAATGTGCAAAGTGTGCAATTTGTGTTCTTGATGTGGTGTTGGGTGTGTTTGGTCACGAAAGAGGGTTGAGTGGTTTTTTGTGTTAAATTCATGTTATATCTCTTTTTAAAGAATTTGTTTACAAAGAATTTAACATGTTTTAATAAAATTATTAATGATGAAAATTTAATATGTTTTTAATAAATAATTATTAGCAATACAAAAATTGTTTTAATTGAGTTGGGTGAAATCTTTTGGAGTGCATCCTTTGTCAAATGGTTTTCGGTGTGTGCGGAAGTGTGGCGTTGGGTTTATGTTACACCCTATTTGTTTTATTTGTTTGAGTTTGACATGAAATGTGAAGTTGGAACATCTTGAGCACAAAAGGGGAAGCTTGGGTACTAGGTGGGCGGACTAGACTAGCGTGCTAGTGATACGGGAGTGGCCTCGGCCTAGTTTCACTTAGCGGGATTGACACTTACAACACTAACTAAACATTGGTTGATGACTGGAGACCATTATGGTAGGAGGTGTTTCCATACCAGTGGCTCATGCACGGGAATGTATGATATGGTTCACCGAGATGTGAGGTTCTAGGGACCCACACAGCTTTAGTACTTTAGGGCCTCTCCCACTTTTGGTGCTTCTGGACTACTATATACCCACCGTCGGCATACGGTGCAGCTTTTGGGTTTCTGTGAAGGTTTGAGTTTTTCTTTTATGCAAGGGTGTTTTCTTTTATTTAAGTTGTTTTCTTTAAAAGTGCTTTCCTTATAGAAACTATTTATTTAAAGTTGTTTAAGCTTTGGTGTCCTTTCATTTATTTAGCTTGCAAATGTATTTGTCATTTAATGTTTACACGTGGAACCTTTTTATTGGGTGGCGTCCTACTGGGCTTTTGGCTCACACCCTACATACACCTTTGGGTGTATGTAGACTTTGTTTCTTGTGAATTCCAGGTTGTGACATCGTGCTCAGTGATGGTGGTTCAGGTTGCAGTTGTTCTTTTCATGCAGAGTGGTGTCGATGTGGCCTCTCTTTTGCTGGGTGGTTTGAGTAAGAGTTTTAGTTTCTGCTGTCGTCTTTTCTTTTTAGTTCTTGGTTCGAGTTGTAGACTCTAAACATGTTCATAGTTTAAAGGCGTGTTTGGTTGTCTATTTCTAGTTTCAGTTTATTTATCTGGTTAGTTGTTTTCTGTCTTTTATTTCGGGTAAATCGTTCCCATGTAATGTTTGATACTCGGGCACTTATGCCAGCCTGTGGGGATCAGGAACGCCCTTCGGGCCATGTCACGGACCGGGTCGAGCGCTGGGTCGGATAGCGACCCGGCCTGGTTCATGAAAAAATTGTATCAGATGGTAGTTTTGCTCTCTTGAGTCGTTTTATTTTGAGATAGAGTCAGAGTAGACCAAAATTAAGGTTGTCGGAACTCAATGTTCTAGCTACGAGCAATGTGCCTGGCCAGCACACCTCGTGGCGAGACTCGAGTTACCAAAGTATGTTGAGGTTTGTCTGAGTTTTTGGTCCTTGCGGATAATCTTGTCTAAGGGAAATGAAAAGGGGTAAGGTCAGTGGTCCTAGTGAGCTCGCAGGGTCTGGCAAGCCATGTGGAGTCGGGGACGTTGTCCTAGAATACCCTCTGTGGCGGTGGCGTGACTAGCGTATGGCCACCAACCATACGTCCCAGCCACCCGCTGACACAAGTTTTCTATTACGTTGTTTCTCGTCTCTTTGTTTTGGATTCGTGGAGATTTGTTTTTTAAGTAAAAATGTTTTGGTTTTGAAAAAAAAATGGAAAGATTTGGTTTTGATCCTTGGTGCTCTCATGGGAAACCACATGCATGAGTGTATACGAAAAGGGAAATGGTTAATGGCACGAGCGGATGAGTGTCTAGATGGACATGAGGTGGGTGCTGGTGCGGCACGAGAACATGCATGTGCGAGGCTCATGGGACGCCATTGGTGTTTGTGCAACCCACTAGGTTTGCTTATTTTCAAAATGTTTTGTTAAAGGAAAAATTTGGTGTTTTAGTAAACGGTGTTTGTGTGGCATGTCCTTGTGTTTTGGAAATGTCGGATGTGAGGCGTTTTGTGTCGAGGATCCTTTTTGAATGATTTGTGTCCCATGTGTGAATTCTTATTTGTAGTTTGGTAAGCAAGCGTGTGGTTAATGGTCTCTTTTGAAAAGTGTTGCGGGAAGCCCTTGTAGTGGTTTCCACTGCACGTTTAGCGTTCGCTTGTGATATTTCTTGGTCATTGGGCCAGTTTGATTGGGTCTGTGGTTTCCTTTCTTGACAGGTGAATGCCCCCCCCATAAAGCGTTAACATGTAATTGAAGTGCGGCCACAGGCAGTTCGTCGTTGGCTGACCCTCCAGTTGATTAAAATAAGGACTCTCCCTTTTGAGTGATAATGATAAGTTGTCCCTTGTCCTTTCCAGTTAAGCGGATCCTCTCGCAGTGGGATGGAAGACGCGAGAGGAATTGAAGGGGACTTTGGTCTCTTTGATTTGTCTTAGTTGTCAGGTATGAAGTTTGACATCGTTACGTCTAAAGGTTCCCCTTTAGAAGCAGTGAAAGGAATTCCAATGGGGAAGGGTGAAGGCGGTTCCGAATTTTCAGTGTTGACCATAGTCTTGAAGGGATTTGTAGTATTTTCATCGGTTGCAAGGGTCTTTTTCAGTGACATCATGAAGTGTGAGTTCTCTTTGATTGTCAAGGGTGAAGTTTGACCTCATTAATTTGAATGTTCTGTTTGGAAATGGTGAAGGAGATTCCAGTGGGGAAATATTGAAGCATCATGGGGTGGTCGGTGCGGGCCACTATTCTAAATAACCTTTGGTCCTTCGTTGGTTTCATTTAAGAAAGGGTCTACGTTAGGCCACTAGTGTGGCAGACCCAGTCGCATGGGGATGCTACGGTCAATTGCAGGAATCACGTGTTGTTTAAGACTCAGTTTGAAGTCCCTCTCCGTATAATGTTCCTCTCAACAGAAATGGTCATGTTCAGGTGACTATTTGTGGTGTCGTGTTCTCATCCAGTGTGACAAAGGGTGATGCGCATGCACCATTTCAGCTCTTGTGTTGGTGAATGTTTTGTGTATGATCAGTTGGATGTCGTAATGTGTTGTGTTTGCTGGTGTTGTCTCAGTTGCGGTGTAGTTGCATGTGACACCAAAAGGAGAAGCTCTATTCGGGATTCTTCCATGCCTGACTGCGAGGCAGATGATGATTCAAACATCAGGGCTCCAGCCATAGGTCTCGGAGTGAAGCTGGCGTGTGGTCAGGAACCCCAGGAGTGTATGGGACCCCGACCTTATTTCTGTCATCGGTGTCGAGAGTGAAAGCAACATAATTTGTTTTCTATGGTTTTCTGTTTCGAACGAACTGTCTGGTTGCGTAAGGTTTCAGTAACTATGTGGAGGCATGTCTGCCTCGTTGCCTTGAAGTCTTGGGGGTTGCTTCCCATTGGATGCAATCATTTTAGTGGTCCTTATGGGAGTTTGTTGAGTAAATCTATCTCAAATATGAATAATGCTCATCCAGGAATGTGGAGATGTTCGTTTGTCTTGGGTCATGCTTTTGACGCCCCGGTAGTCGGGCCCCTCCCTCCCCGCCCCTTGTGGTGGGGTGTTTGTTCACCATCAAGAATTTCTCAAAGTTCTGCATCCTCTGTTCATTCTGATGGCGGCGAGAACCACGATGGGTCTCGCACAAAGGTATCTGGAATAAATCGGTGTTGGCCTTCCCTTAAGGGTGGGGAGTCCACCCGGACCTCCCCATGTTGGTTCTCTAGTCTCGTCTTGGGCCTTGGTAGGTTCCCAATGGTGGGGAGACCCACATTGGGTCTCGCACCAATGTCTCTAGAACGAATCAGTGTTTGACTTTTCTGTAATGGTGGGGAGTCCGCTCGAACCTCCCCATGTCGGTTTTTCAGTCTCGTCTCGAGCGTCAGTGGGTTCCTAATGGTGGGGAGCCCCTCGGGCCTCCCCATGCTGATCTTTTGCTTCTGTTTTTAAATATGGCTTGGTGATAAGTGATAAGAGTGTTTCTTGGACGTGGTTTGACCATTCTAACCAAATGATGTGGTTTTCGTTTAATAATATTTTAGTTGTTTCATCTTGTGAGTTTGATTTCCATGGGTGTAAGAGTCATTTTCCTTGATTAATCAATTAGAGGCGTTCTAGCTCTTTGGGGCAGGCGATGCATATCAGAAAGTCCTTTTACGCGTTTCTTGAGGTTGTCGTTTGAGCCACTTTCTCTGAGCACGATGTGTTTGCCTCATCTCGCTTGTTGTTTGTGGGGATCCTCTTTGAACCTTAGTGGGGTAACGGTCTCTTCTTTGGGGTTCAACCTTAATTGTGGCTTTCCAGGGACGGAAAGATTTATGGTGGGGAGAATTGTCACACCCGCCATCTTTAAATAAGTTTTTCTTTAATTTTTCTCTGCGTCGGGTAGTGCGGTGTTAAGCCCGACTTAAAATTTGAGGTTTTTATTTAAAAACTCTTGTAATGGTCTTGAGTGCGTCCAACACATCGTGGTCGAAGTCGTGCGACCTCACTCCAGTCGTCGCGCGACCTCGCCCGATTAACCGCACTGCCTGCTCGGTGCACAATTAATTAATTAATTATCAAATTAATTAAGTTAATTGGTTAATAAAAGATTTAAATTAAAATGTGTTAAAGATGATAATTTTATTATGTTTATTACTATTATCATCGTCTTTCTGTTAAAAATTTTATGGGTCGAGCGGAGTAACCGCGTAGTTGCCCGACTCTTTGAAAATAAAGATAATCAAACGAAGTTTAAATAATTATTTTAATGATGATGAAAATAGTAATTATTATTATTATTATTACAATTATTATTATTATTATTATCATTAATATGTTCGTTGTGTTTATTAATATAAGGTATATTATTATTAAGTTAATTTGATTAACTTTATTTTTATTAAAAAAAATTAAGCTTATTATGTTTATTCATATCATGTTAAGTTTATTCTAATTATTATTATTATTATTATAACTACTATCTTTATTATTATTGGTTGTTTTATTTTTTTAGTTTTAGTTTTATTTTATTTGTTTATTTATTCTTTTTTTTATTGTTTTGGGTAGGGTTTCCTCCCCCTTTTCCTATTGCACCGCACCCCTCCCCTGTTATTTTTTTTCCCGTCGAAACTGCACCCCCTGGTTCACCTCTCCCTCCCCAGCTTCCCCCTTCCCGTCGCCCGGCTCACCTCCTCCCCTCTAACCCTAGCCGTCGCGCTCCCTCTCCACCACTCCTGTCGCCCTCCTCCTTCTCCTGGCCTGCTCGCCCCGCCGCCGGCTCCCCGTCGCGCCGCACCCCACCCATTCCCCCCCCTTGCTGTCTGCTCGAGCAGTGCCCCCTGGCTCGGAACCGCTGCCTCCTCCTGGAAGCCCTCCGGACCCCCATGATCCCCCTTCCCGTCGTGCTAATCTCTCATCCCAGCATCCCGCTCGCGTCGCTGCCATCCTCCCCGGCAGCCCTCAGCTCGTCGCAGCCACCTCCCACTGGCTCCCATGTCCAGCGCCGCCCCCCAGCTCCTGGATTGCGCCGCCCCCACGAGCCCTCCTCGCCCGCACTGTTTGACGGACCAACCTCCATACCCCCTGTTTCCAGCCCGGAACCCCGCCGGACCTCCCCTCCGGTGCCCCCTCCTGTGACCGCCACTGTCCGTCGACCTCCCCACCTCGCGCAGCACCTCGGGCCGCTGCTCCTTTGGTCACAGCTCCCCTGGTAGCCAGCGTCTCCTCCTCTTTGTGGGTGCAACGCTGCTCGGATGGATTTTTCAAGCACGACGTGCCTCCGCACATCTACAACGTGCTCGGACAGCCCCCTATATGCATACTGCAGGTGCGTTTTACTCAGTTTGGTTGGTTCTTCCTTTGGGAGATTTCTAGGTTAGGTGTTATGTGGTTTTTGGTTTGGATTTGATGTTATTTTTAGGTTCAATTCATGTTTTAGGGTCTGCTTTGAGTTTTCTTGTGGTGCGTATTAGGTGTGGATGAAGGTCCGCACAAGATTTGAGAAAATTCAACACCGAGGTAGGTGTTTCGATGCCTCAACATCACTTTATTAATTTAATATGTATGTTTAGATGTACTATTGTACTCTTTGGTTTGATTATGTGGTGTGTTTGGTCTGAAAAGGGGGATTTTGAACATGTCTTCGGGTGATGATGGATTTCGCACCGTCTTTGCGGAAGCTTCTTGGTCAAAGGTAGGTGGTTCCGCGTTTAAACTTTGTCTGATAAGTTAATTTGCTTGCAAAGTTAATTTAAAATATTACTTGATTAGTTTTTATGGGTACGGATTGGTTTACCTTGAAGTTTTTTTATGCATTACTTTCGTTTAGCAATATGTTTATGTGGTGCAGGTGCGTTCCTTGTCTGGAAACTTGTTTTTAGCCAATTGCTAGTGTTTATTAATGTTGGCAGTTGGTGCGTTCTTTGTCTGGAAACTCGTTTTTGGTCAACTTCTAGTGTTTATTAATGTTTGCAGTTAGTTTTTCATATGTGCAAAGTGCAATGCTTGTGTTCTAGTGTTTTTATAAAGTTTGTCTTTGTTTTGTGAAAATGTGCAAAGTGTGCAATTTGTGTTCTTGATGTGGTGTTGGGTGTGTTTGGTCACGAAAGAGGGTTGAGCGGTTTTGTGTGTTAAAGACGTGTTATATCTCTTTTTAAAGAATTTGGTTACAAAGAATTTAATATGTTTTAATAAAATTATTAACGATGACAATTTAATAAGTTTTTAATAAACAATTATTAGCAATGTAGAAATCGTTTTAGTTGAGTTGGTGAAATATTTTGGAGTGCATCCTTTGTCAAATGGTTTTCGGTGTGTGCGGAAGTGTGGTGTTGGGTTTATGTTACACCCTATTTGTTTTATTTGTTTGAGTTTGACATGAAATGTGAAGTTAGAACATCTTGATCACAAAAGGGGAAGCCTGGGTACTAGGTGGGCGGACTAGACTAGCATGCTAGTGATACGGGAGTGGCCTCGGCCCAGTTTCACTTAGCAGGATTGACACTTACAACACTAACTAAACATTGGTTGATGACTGGAGACCACTATGGTAGGAGGTGTTTCCCTACCGATGGCTCATGCACGGGAATGTATGATATGGTTCACCGAGACGTGAGGTTCTAGGGACCCACACAGCTTTAGTACTTTAGGGTCTTTCCCACTTTTGGTGCTTTTGGACTACTATATACCCACCGTCGACATACGGTGCAACTTTTGGGTTTCTGTGAAGGTTTGAGTTTTCCTTTTATGCAAGGGTGTTTTCTTTTATTTAAGTTGTTTTCTTTAAAAGTGCTTTCCTTATAGAAACTGTTTATTTAAAGTTGTTTAAGCTTTGGTGTCCTTTCATTTATTTAGCCTGCAAATGTATTTGTCATTTAATGTTTACACATGGAACCTTTTTATTGGGTGGCGTCCTACTGGGCTTTTGGCCCACACCCTACATACACCTTTGGGTGTATGTAGACTTTGTTTCTTGTGTACTCCAAGTTGTGACATCGTGCTCAGTGATGGTGGTTCGGGTTGCAGTTGGTATTTTCATGCAAAGTGGTGTCGATGTGGCCTCTCTTTTGCTGGGTGGTTTGAGTAAGAGTTTTAGTTTCCACTGTTGTCTTTTCTTTTTAGTTCTTGGTTCGAGTTATAGACTCTAAACATGTTCATAGTTTAAAGTCGTGTTTGGTTGTCTATTTCTAGTTTCAGTTTATTTATCTGCTTAGTTGTTTTTCTATCTTTTATTTCGGGTAAATCGTTCCCATGTAATGTTTGATACCCGGGAACTTGTGCCAGCCCGTGGGGATCGGGAACGCCCTTCGGGCCATGTCGCGGACAGGGTCGGGCGCCGGGTCGGATGGCGATCCGGCCTGGTTCGTGACAGAAAATCCAAAAGAAGTGTGGCACAAAAAGAGGTGATATAGGAAGAGAGTGGATGGAGTCAGAGCGGGGAGACAGAAGTAATAATTTTGGTGGGGAGGAAAATATAGGGAGGCGATGATGACAGGGAGATAAAGAGGGGGGGTTCAGGAAAGTGAGGGGAGGTAGGGTGGAGGGTGTATGGTTGAATCTAAAAATAGGAAGACATGAGCAGGACTGGACTAGACAATCTTGTTTCCTGGGAATAATTATAAAAATGTTTCCCTTTAAAACAATATCATGTATTATAAGATTAAAAAAAACTAAAATTTAAATACATATTTTTTAAAGTGGGAGCATCAAAAATGAGAAGAATATCACAAACTGAAGTTTCATTCCCATGAAAAAAATAGAATTTGAAAATAACCATGAGAACTAAAATAAATTTAAAAAATAAAAACACACAACAAAACTAAAATTAAAAATAAACAAAGCATGACTTTCCAAAGTAAGGTGTAACACTTATGAAAATTAATAATCAGATGGATGGGGAAACAATGAGCCTAATTATCAGTAATTCAGATAATTTTTAAAAATTAAACAAAACTATTAAAAAAATAGAATTTAATAACAATAGTAATTTAAAAAAAATTGATTACCCAAAACTAAGAACTGGTATAAAATGAAAATTATATGGATGATCAGGAAGATTAAATAGTGTGTAAATCAAAATTGATTATTTATAAAATTGATAAACCAATCAACCAATATCTTTAAATTAATTAAACATAAAATAAATTAAATATAAATGTGAAATTAATTTCCTTGTACAAATTTCAAATATCAAATTAGGGCACTAGTGAATCCAATTATCCATAATTCAGGTAATTTCTAAACATTAAACAAAAATATTAATAAAAAAGAGAATGATAACAGTTATAATTTAAAAAAAATGTTTACACAAAAAAACTAAAAAAATGATCACACAAAAAAAACTCATTGGTGGGGGTGGGGGAAATTGTTGTAGGGGAGTGCGACATTCTAGCTGTTGTAGTAAGGAAGGGGTATGTCCTATAGGGGAAACACGGTGGGGGCACCGTTTCATCAGATGAGGACTCCAGAGGATGAGGCTTGGGTGAGTCATGGATGAGGAGGGGGAAACAGGACAAGGAGGGGACGCTCAGATGAGGTGAGGAGAGGTTGGTTAGTGGAGCAGGACATGAGACTATGAGGACCTCATAGAATTCAAATCTCTTGTAGGTACTCTATCTCCTGGACACATCACACATGGTGGAAAACAGAATGACTATGATTGAGAGGAAAAGTGGGATAGTGGAAAAATATTTGTTGCCCCTTATTTGAAAAAAAAATAGAGTGATGGAGAAGACATATTGAATCTTGATGCATGAATTTAATTCATTGTCCAAAAGGGTTTGATTCACCCCCACTTGTTGGTGTAGGGTTCTCGGTGGAAGTTTCTCTCGAGTATTTCACCAAAATTTTGGAGATGATGGTCACCAAAAACTAACATCCCTACAATAATGATGGTGGAAAATTTTATTTGGAGAATTTCAGATTGAATGAATTAATCTAAATAGGTGATCTCATCATCACTTATTTATAGATCAAAATCAGTGTGAATCTCACTGGTTTGATCTCATTGTTTCACTCAAAGAACACCTTGGTTCGACCGAAATGAGATAACTCTTGGGGAGCACCTATTCAGATTTCAAAAATTTAAAATCCAACAGTTATGACTAATCACATTATTAGTCATTTTTATAAAATATATATATTTTTGTTATATATATATATATGATAAAACATTTTACTAAATATATATTTTTAAAAACACTTTAAAATCATTTAGGAAAATATATATTTTTATTAAAAATACCAATTCCCAATAATCGTTTTATAAGGGATAAGCTATGGGAATTCTACCCACATTTCTAATATGGTATTCTCATTGTTGTCCACCTCATCAATCCAAGCAAATGGTGTTTTGACCAATCAAAATACTTTATTCATCTTTATTGTCATTATGATTAAAATTATAAAAATCCCCACTTTTATTTTTAAACATTAATTTTTCATACCACAAGTGAGTCATTATACATAATAAAGGTACCTTTCAATTTAAACATTTACTTAGTATCAATATCTCAAAGTATTATCATATTTACAAGTTTTCAAAACATTAAACTTGTTAATATTTAAGATACATTGTAGATATCATACATACAAATGAACTTTCAATAAAACGTCTCATTTTGTAGCACTTTTATGGCCATGTGCTTATATCTTTTTCATTAACTCTCTAAGGAGTAAACCCATTAACTCTTGTAAGATGTGATTCCACTTCTAAGTTCACATAGGCAAAATGTTACAATGTGATTCCGTTATTAGAACATGTAACTCATTAAGTCTTAATATTTTGTTAAGAGTTTATAACCCATACTCAGGTCATAACGGACAATATTGACACCAAGTAGTTAGGGTTATAATTTTCAATATCAATAAGCATCTTTGTAACTTGTTTTTACCCATTAGTATCTACCTAAATAAAGTGTTGGGTTTCCATTACAGAAATGACTTATTCTATGTGTTTTAACCCCATCTCATTATTATTTTCACAAATGATCTCCCTCGGCAAAGATTCTGTAAATGCATCCACAAGGTTTTTACATGATCTCACATAGACAATTGTTATAGTATCATCTTGTAACAATTGTATTACATAATCATGTCTCAAACTTATATGTCTAGACTTTCCACTCTACATGCAACTACATGCCCTTGATAAATTTGCTTCATAATCACAACTGAAATAGATAGGAGGCATTAGACTAAGCCACAATCTAATATCCAATAATAGATTCCTAATCTATTTAGTTTCCTTTCCACATGCCTCTATGGAAATAAATTCTGACTCCATGGTTGAATGTGAAATACATGTTTGTTTGTTTCTCTCCCAAGAAATAACACAACCTCCAAGAGTAAATAACCATCCATATGTGGATTGGTTATCACCAATACTGGAAATCCAACTCTCATCGATGTATCCTTCAAATACAACTAGATAATCATTATGGTATAAACTTAAATATTTGGTCTTTCTTAAGTATCCAAAGATTCTCATTATACATCTACAGTGATCTACATCAGGATTACTAGTATGTCTACTCATTTTACATATCACGAAAGCAATATCAAGTCAAGTGCAATGCATTGCATACATTAAAGAACTAATTGCACTTACATACTCAAGTTGTGTTATGGCTCTGCCTATATTCATAAATAGTTTAACACTATAATCAAATGAAGTATTTGCATCCTTAATACCAAGATAATCAAATTTATTTAGCATTTTTCCTATGTAATGAGACTGACTTAAAGAATAACCTCCACTATGTTTTCTAACTTTAATACATAGAATAATATTAATTATTTCAATATCCTTTGTTTTAAACATAGAGGATAAATAATTCTTTGAATCATTTAACCCAATCGTATTAGTTCTAAAAAATAACATATCATCCACATATAAACTCACAATAACTTCATATTCTTTTGTAAACATTGAATAAACACATCTATCCACATTGTTATCAGTAAATCCATTAAATAAAATAATAGAATCAAATTTCTCATGTCATTGTTTCAGAGCTTGTTTAAGTCCATAAAGAGATTTAACTTGTTTACATGATTTATTTTCATTACCTTGTAAAATAAACCCTTCTAGTTATTCCATGTAAATCTCTTCATTTAACTCTCCATTTAAAAATGCATTTTTAACATCTGTTTAATGGACATATGAATGATTAATTGATGGTAAAGCAAATAAAATCCTTATTGAAGTAATTCAAGCTACATGAGAATAAGTATCAAAATAATTAATCCCTTTTTTTCTGAAATCTTTGGTAACCATTATAGCTTTAAAATCTTGAATGTTTCCATTAGAATCATACTTCTTTCTGAAAACCCATTTACAACTAATAGTTTTTGAAACCTTTTGGTAAATATTTAATGACCCAAGTATTATTCCCCATAATGGAATCCATTTGTTCATTAATTTCTTCTTTCCAGAAAGCAACATCTCTAGAAGTCATAACTTCTTTATATGTCTTTGGGTCATATTCTATAGTCAATGCCATAAGATACTTATTCAAAAGATGATTATTTTGATCTCCCTCAATAATGAAAACTATGGAAGCAGGATAAATAAAAATATGGATGTGTATGTTTCTCCTTCCTAAGTCATGTACTCCGTTTAGATATAACTCAAGAATCATCACTATTTTATACCATTGTATTTGAACTAGATGGAGTATAAGAGATAGAAGTATGAGGAACAACCTCCCTTATATAATCTTTATAAAATTTATTTTAAAAAAATTCTACATCCCTTGATTTAATAATTACATTAGCTCCTAAATCCATAATTCTATATGATTTTCTATTTTTTTCATATAAAAAACACCTTTAATTGTTATAGGACCAATTCTAGTTCTTTTAGGATTAAGAACTCTATAGTAGGCTAAACACCCCCACACTTTAAAACACGAAATATTAGGTCTTCTGCCTTTCCAAAATTCATAAGGGGGTAACTTAGTTTTCCTAGAGGCAGTCCTATTATGAATATGTCATGCAGACAATAAAGCTTTGCCCCATACATTTAATGGTAACTTAGATACATTAATCATGTGGTTTACTATTTATACTAAAGTACAGTTTTTCATTCATCTAATCCATTTTTCTGATGTGTGTAAGGAGAAGTACTTTGATGAATTATACCATTTTCTCCATAAAACTCATTAAACTCGTTCATAAAGTATTCACCACCTTTATTTGAGTGTGATACTTTTATCTTTCTGTTTAATGGGTTTTCAATTTCTGCTTTACGCTCCTTAAACATATTAAAGGCTTTATCCTTTATTATAAGAAGATACATATATATATAAATATTTATTGCAATCATCGATAAAAGTAATAAAGTATCTTTTTCCTCCATGAGTTAATAAACCTTTTAATTCACAAATATCAGAATGTACTAATTCTAATATATCATAATTTTTTTGAACACTATGAAAAGGTTCCTTAACTATTTTAGATTCTACAGATGTTTCACATTTATTAAATTCATTTCCAAAGTTAATTAAGTTTAACTTCTCCATTACTTTTAATGAATTATAATTAACATGTGATAAACGATCATGCCATAAATTAGAGGACTCAATCAAATAAGCAGAAGATTCAGTAATATTATTAATTGATAGTTAATACATGTCATCATTTGAGTACCCCTTCCCCACAAACATGTCTCCCTTCGATAAGATAATCTTATCGGATTTGAATGAAGCCCGAAATCTCTTCTTACATAGAAGATTGACAAAAACTAAATTCTTTCAAATTTCTGGTACACACAACGCATTAAGAAGAGTCAACTTTTTCTGAGAAGTAAAGTCTATCTCCATGCTTTCTTGTCTGCTGACATTGATGCATGCATTATTTCCAAGGTGTGTTTCCTTCGCGACAGTGCAATTGTCAAATGTTTTGAACATTGAATGATCCTTACACACATGCATCGTTGCTCAAGAATCAAGCCACCATCCCATCTTCATCAAAGTCATATTGACTTCGGATATCATTATAACTAGATTCTCTTCACTCATTATATTTGCAGTGGGTTTATCAACTTTCTTTCGATAACGATATTCCCATGCAAAATGTCATAGTTTTCCACAGACAAAGCATTCCCCTTTCTTCTTGGAAGGATTGTATTTCTCCTTGAATTGTTGACTTTTTTTCTTGATGCGTAAGGAAGAGTTTGGTTGTGTCCTTCCCTCAACAATATTAATCTTGGTATCAAATTGCAAAGTCATACCCACATCTCTCAACATGGATTCTTCTTCAATGCGAAGAAGCTTTTGCAATTATTCCAAATAAATATCCTCACTCTTTTTAATGATTGATTTACCAAAATCTTTCCACACAGGTGGCAATTTAGCAATAATTGCTCCAACTTGAAAAGTTTCTGGTATATTGATCTTAAGGAGAAAAAGTTTATTTGTTATAACTTGTAGCCCATGAACTTGCTCCAATATCGGCTTATTATCAACCATCTTGAAGTTTAGATACTTTGCAATAAGAAATTTATTAGTACCTTCTTCCTCGGCTTTGTACTTGAACTTGAGTGCATCTCGTATCTTTCGAGAAGACTTCATTTGACGAAAATAGTCATAAAAACGATTTGATAATGTGTTGAAAATATAACATCGACACGTAACTTGATTGTCTCCATGTTTATTCCTCGTTGCCCAAATGTGCTTGACTTGAGTCATATCAATGAGTGTGCCGTCGGGATTTGGAGCAGGCTTTGTCGAGAATGGGAGGAAGATTCAGTTACAAAATGTAAAAAATCTTCAACATCGTAAGAAGAAGCTTCATCTTGTCATGTCACCAAGAGAAGTTGTTGTCATCGAAACGGTCAAGTTTGACCATATCTTAGTTCATCACTTTGAGGGATTCAGAATCCATCTTTTAGGTTCACTCTTGGATCAAACCCTTTTGATTGCTGGAAAAAAAATAATCGGGCAGATGAAGAAGACATATTGAATCTCGACGTGTGAATTTAATTCACTGTCCAAAGGGGTTTGATCCACCCCACCTGCTGGTGTAGGGTTTTTGGTGGAAGTTTATGTCGAAGATTTCACAAAGATTTTGGAAATGATGGTCACCAAAAAACCGACAACCCTGCAACACTAATGCTGGGAAAATTAATTTGGAGATTTTTGGATTGAAGGAATTAATCTAACTAAGCGATCTTGTCATCACTTATTTACATATCAAAATCAGTGTGAATCACATCGATTTGATCTCACCATTTCAGTCAAAATACACATTGGTTCGACCGAAACGAGATAACTCTTGGTGGGGGTCACCTGTTCGGATTTCGAAAATTCGAAATCCAACCGTTACAACTAATCACGTTATTAGTCATTTTTATAAAATATTTTATTTTATTTTATTTTGTTTTGTTTATATATATATATAAACATTTTACTAAATATACATTTTTAAAAACATTTTAAAATCATTTAGTCAAATATATATTTTAATTGAAAATACCAATTCCCAAAGGTCATTTTATAAGGAATGAGCTATGAGAATTATATGCACATTTCTAATGTACGATTTATGTTGTTCTCCACCTCATCAATCCAACCAAAGAATGTTTTGACCAATTAAAACATTTTATTCATTATTATTATTATTATGAAATAAATTATAACACCCCTTCCAACAATTTAAATGTATTTTATTTTTTTCGTTGCGACTTTTACCGTTGTACCCAATTTTTAAATTATAACACCCCTTGCCCATTTGGTTGACCGAGGGTTCGTTGGGCTTATCTTGGACCGGCCCGGACATGAGGGACAATTGAGAAAAGAAATGAGACGTGGGAATAGGAGTAACACGTGAAAAGAAAATCATGCATTTTAGTACAACTACTGAGCAGATCTATCACACTGTCTGCGTGGCATCGTTTTACGATTTACCACTCGGGAAGGTTTTCTCCTAAAAATACCGACCCACCCTTACTGGCGCGCGACCGACATCCGAGAAGCGCTGTTAACTGCAGCTTGGCGCACTCCACCGTCGGTCACTCGACTCGTGACCCAAACAAACTCCGCCTGTTCGCTTTCTTCTCGCAACGGAGCAGTACATCTCGGGAATCCTGTTGTACAAGGCTGGGTCCGTGTTCTGGCACCGGACTCCGAGTTACTGGCAAGCCAAAATCTGCTTGTCAGAACCCTGCCCTCCGAATCCAGTTCAGAGTTGCTCGCGCACGCCAGAATGATGCTTTCCGCCCCTCCGACTCCTGGACAGGTTTCTACTGTGTTTACTTTCATCGGTTTCGTTTTTGTCCCGCCTCCCATGACCTCAGATCTTGCAATAATTTGAGTGCGTGTGCTCCAGCTACGGCTTTCATGATAAATGACAATGCGTGTTCTTATTTCCGTTTTTTTGTTGAAATTGTTTCGAATTTTCTCACATTGGAACTTGTTATCCCTCCTCCCCCTTCCTCTATTCTAAAGTCCTGATGAGTCATGCTACTGATAATATTTGCTCTGAGCACATTCCAAGTTTAGAAGAAAATCGGATACTGATTGATTCAACGCTACAATATTCGGGCAAGTCAAAACCTATCACGGACTCTACTAAATTAAGGCTGAAATGCAATAGAATGCAAAACCATTCCATCAGAAATCCGAAGAGGTACGAGATACATGACATCTTGTCGCAACTTTTCACTGACAAAATGACAATCTAGTTCAATATGCTCTAATAAATGACAGGGTTGACTGCAACATAGGCTGCGGATTGATTGTCACAAAATAAGGAAGTGGGGTAGGACATGGAATGTGCAAATCACGTAGCAAGTACAACATCCATCGAATATCATCGGCAGCAGAATCCAGTACCTGATATTTTGCCTCAGATGAGGAAAGATAATCAATATTCAGCCTTTTAATTTCCAAGAGACAAATGCCTTGCCATGAAAAACACAAAAGGCAGTAATCGGTTGCCTGGAATTTGGGCATCTTGCCCAACCTCAGTCACTGAAGCCTTTTGAGCTTGAAATCTGGTGTGCAAGGAAAAAAATTTCAATGCCAGGATAGCCCTTGGTTTACCTGAGCACTTGGTAAGCCTCCTACAAATGAGTGGTACACAGGTGCTGCATGAATTGACCGTTTCTGGACAGTAAAAGACAGATCTGGCCCTGTGATGGTTAAAAACAATAGCCTGCCAACAAGTCTATGGCAGAAAAGTGATTTATCAAGTAAAGTTTCATCATCTTGGGAAAACTTACAAGATCTGTCCGTGGGAGTAGATGCTGACTTTGCAACAAGAAAACTGCTACCAGATAAAATTCCAGTGCAATTTTTTGCTGAGAAAATGAAATACCTAATTTGGAATGCAAAGTTTCAAGTCCAAGAAAATATTTTAGAGTGTCTAGTGTACTTTTGTGCATGATAATCCTTCTTGTTTTGATGATCCCAACTGTTGGGATCAAATCCCATTCCTCGTAAAGAGGTGGGACTCTATTTATAGATGAAATAAAGAGTACATTTAGCAACTTCCACCTACGTGGGACTCAAATAATTAAAGAGTGATATGGGCTTAGCCCACTAATCCTAACCCATAGGATTGACCTAGTTAACCCGCATGTAAATGTACAATACTCCACCCCCCCCAAGGTGGGACATGTGTGTGTATCATGTCCAACTTGGTATACAAAAATTGGACATGCGTTTCAGAAACCCCTTTCGTGAGAATATCTACAAGTTGATCAGAGGTGCAAACATGTCTAAAGGTGATCATCTTTTTCTCATAATTCTCTCGAATAAAATGACAATCAACTTCAACATGCTTTGTCTGCTCATGAAAGACCTAATTTGTGGCAATCTTGATCGCAGTTTGATTGTTACACTAGATATGTGTCGGTTTCTTGTTAATATACCCAATCTCCTTTAGTATTTGTTGCGCCTACACAATCTCTGTAGTCACACGTGTCATAGCACGATACTTTGACTATGCATTTGATTGAGAGATAACTGTCTGTTTCTTGCTTCGCTATGAGATCAAATTTACTCCAATAAATACCACAAAACCAGACGTAGATCTCCTCGAAGAGAGACATTTTGTATAATATGTATCACAAAATGCTTCAATTTCTGTATGCCCTTGATCAAAATATAGAAGACCCAAGCCCGATTCTCTTTTCACATATCTAATAATGCGAAGAACATCCTCCCACTGCATTTTTGTTGGGGATTTGATGCAACATCGATTTCCCCCTCCAACAATGCAGCTAGCATGGCGCTCATGTAGCTTTTAAGTCTTATTAATTTGTTTAACCCAATTTAGGATATTTTAGTGGTAGATTAGTCTTTTAATTTGTTTAGGGTTTCAGCTTATTATCAAAGTGTATGCGGTCCTTTGTAAGCACCTTTTGGCATATTAATTGAATTCTTTGGGAGTATTCTCTCTGTTTGGGTGTTCTACCCACGTTCCTCCGAGTTCCTGGAGCATCCTCTTAGATACCAACTGACGTAGCACAACGGTGATAAGCGTGCCCTTACATGAGAAACTCGGAGGAACACCGACAGAACACCAAACAAAGAGAAGACTCTCAAAGGATTTAATTAATATGTCAAAAGTTGTTTACAAAGGACCACATACACCCTATTTATAGGCTAAAACCTTAAACAAATTAAAAAACCAAACTACCCCTAAAATATCCTAAAGAGCAAAGTCAATAATTAAACAAATAAGTAAGACTTAAGCCACACGGGTGCTACACTAGCTGTATTGTTGGAGGGGAGAATCGTTGGTGCATCAGGTTTCCATAAACTGACTCACCTTGCTAACTGCACAAACAATGTCAGGTCAAGTCATCGTCAAGTAGTTAAGCTTCCCAACAAGTCGTCTATATCTATCAGGTGAAGGGAACGCTTCACTGTTAGTGTGAAGTGACTTATCTCCAGGTCCTAGGGGTATGTCAACCGAGTTAGCTCGAGTCATGCCAGTCTCCTGCAGTATATCAATAACATACTTTCTCTGAGATAGAAAAATTTCTTTGCTACATCCAGTGACGTCAATCCTCAAGAAATATTGCAGTGGACCCAAATCCTTTGTGTGAAAATTTTGATGAAGGAAAGATTTGAGTCGACCAATGCCGACATCATCACTGCCGGTAATATCAATGTCATCCACATAGACTACCAAAAGAATGCTGCCTGCTGTAGATTGATGATAGAAAATAGAAGGATCCTTTATGCTTTGACACATGCCAAAACCAATCACAACGGTGTAAAAGCGGTCGAACCAAGCATAAGGTGTTTGTGTGAGTCTATACAACGATCAACGAAGGAGACAAACCTTGGAGGACTCCTCTTGAGCAACAAACCCGGGTGGTTGCTCCATGTAAACTTTTTCATCAAGAAAACCATGAAGAAAAACATTCTTAACATCCAATCGATGGAGAGACCAATGATAGGTGGTGGCAAGAGGGACAAGTAAGCGAACCGATGCCATCTTTGCCATTGAGAAAAAAGTTTCAAAGTAATCAATGCCATATGTCTGCGCATAAACCTTGACAACAAGATGAACTCTGAGATGATTGAGAGAGCCATCAGTGTTGACACGCACTGTATAGATCTACTGCAGCCGACAACCTGTTTACCCGAAGGGAGAGGGACAAGAACCCGGGTATGGTTGGCTTCTAGGGCATGAAGTTCATCCTTCATAGCCTTTAACCAGCCGAGATGAGATTTGACCTTAGCGACAATGCTTGGCGTCGAGTGAGCAACCAACTTCCCAATAAATAGATATGTAGCCACAGATCCCTTCATAAGAATGAGAGGAAATGAGATGTTGGTGACTCGAGCGTGAACCTTTTTGAAGGACAATTGGTAACTCTGACGATGGAGGATCAGGAGTAGGTGAGTCATCTGGTGCTGTTAGGTATCCTTCCTAACGAGTAGGTCGCTCAGTAGAATATAGGTAAGTAAAAGAACAACAACACAACGTTTATCATTTCTGTAGGAGTAGGCAA
Source organism: Viscum album (assembly GCA_963277665.1). NCBI lineage: Eukaryota > Viridiplantae > Streptophyta > Magnoliopsida > Santalales > Viscaceae > Viscum > Viscum album. Next base: position 529,215,308 of record OY728159.1, on the reverse strand, counting down.
AATTACATAGGAGATAAGGAGGAGAAACAGTAAAGAAGAAGAAGATGAAGAGGAAGGAAGAAGATAAACTCTCTGGAGAAGCCCACTCTCCCGAGAGTCAAGGCTGAACCTCCCAAGGCCCGGTCCGCCCAGCGACCAGCTGAAGATCAAAATGAATGCGTGTCCCTCCCCATCACCAACTCACTCCTACTTATAACTACTTATAACCACTAACAAACACTAACAACCTACTGCCAACTGCCAACAACTCCCAACCACTAATCAACACTAAAATACAATAATGCCCTTGCCACAACACCCACCAACTACCTACCAGATACTCACACAGACAACCCGCTAACATTACCACCCCCTTAAAACCCACCTTGTCCCCAAGGTGGACCTCTTGGTACAGCCGTCGAAGCACTGGAATGACAACCACTTGGTGGTGGCTCTGGCGGTGGTTTAAGCAACAAAACAACATTGGCTTTCCTCGGTGGTGAAACATGATGAAAATCCTGCCGGTGTGGTGGATAGTGATTCTTTCTGTCCTCTCTCCGGTCTCCAACAACAAGCTCAGTAAACTCTAGTTGCTTTACAACACAATAAGCTTTCTTTTCACCATAAATTCCAGCCAACCCCTCAACCTTAACTTCCACTTTTTTAGGCTGCTTTGGATGCCCAACAACTATAACATTTCGCCATATGCACTCGAGGAACCCTGCTGGCTCCTCTCTCGCGATAGCCCTCCTTGTGAGTGCATATGCTCGATCAATTTTGCCTTTTTCTGCACCTCCAAATACATTGACAACGTAAATGGAGTAATCACATACTAAATAGATGGGCAAAGTGCCCCCTCAAGATGGTGCGCACGAGACTCCTCATCAGGAAAAAATTGGGGGAGAAACACAAAGGATCTTTAAACTTGATCCCAAGCTCCCGCACAGACATACTCCCCTGCTGAAGTGAAAACAACTCCTGCCTCTCTACTGCCTTTACGGTCAATGATAGGAAATCTGCTCGGAACTTCGTTTGGAAATCTGCCCAAGAAACATCCTTCTCCTGGCGATCATCAAGATACAACGTCCACCATTGACGCGCAACACCCCTCATCTGACTGATTTCTAACGGAACCCAAAACTCAGATCAAGCACAAATTAGACCGAAAGCGATCTTGTGCTCCACCAACCAACGCTATGTCTCCCGATCAGAGACGCTCCCCTCATACTTTGCCAAGCCTTGTCGTTGAAAAGCACACAATACTGCCATGCCTCATCCTCCTTTGTTGGGTCAACCCTCCGACAATTAACCGAATCAGCTTGCTGAACCTCTACCGCCTGAGCTGCACACGGACGACGACCAGGAGCCATTCTTGAAAATCCAGGCGAAACTGTAAGCATGGTAGCTTGGAATTTTTACTATGGTTTCAATAAATTAATTCATTCTAATTTCCCAAAGGTCATCGAATTCAAACATGAATACAATCAACCATGATGAATGCACCTCTCTTAGGTCTCTACTCTGCAAGTGGCATCAACTCACTTGGTCGTTTGGTAGACTCAGGGTCCTTGTGTCGGATCACAGAGGGCCCTAAAATCCCGCGGCCTAGTCGGCCTCTCTGGCCTATGTCGCTCACTAAGATCAACTGTTACGGTTGCCCTACCAACCCATGCAATCCTCACAGTGCCTAACTCTAAATTGCATCCTATCTCTCAACCTGAACCTCTGATACTACTCTGTCATGGCTCCCTCCCACTAAAGGTACCCCTCGTGGGCTGACAATGAAAGAAGAGAGAATGATCCCCAAGTCCCGCCTTCAGTAGGCTCCGAGTTGACGACTAGCACTGAAGGTATAAAAACTCACATATGGAATACATTACCCTCAAATATACAAGCAAGATCGGGAGGTAGAATGAAAACCACCAAACAACTCTGTCTCATAAAAGAAAAAAGGAAACCAAAATCCATCCCATGATTCATGTATAAAGTAAACAAATACAAACTTAGTCTTCAAATAAAATATCAAAAGAAATCCTAAGGCAATGACTCAGCAACAACTCCAATGTGTGGGCTAGTAATGTCTTGCTCGATCCTTGAAGTCCTACTGGAAACCTGAATAATAGTTTTTATATACGTAGGGTGAGCTTACATGTATACTCAGTAGGATCATACTCAAGGTCTCTAGTGCACATGTGAAAAGAGCATACTAATCCACCAGTGGACAAACAACAGAACCAACATGTACCTAAGCAGGTCAACTAACCAATCCCATCCCCACCATGACACACCAAATAACACATCCAAAATAGTAGCTTAATAAGAAGAATATCGTTAAAGGGTACCCCGCACCGCTTTTCCACTGATTTGCCGCTCTCACGCCCCAACGTCATACGCCCTAACGCTCTCATCCTCTCGCCTGGAAGAGAGAGCGGAGAAGAGGGGGTAGTTAGCCATCCGCCCTCACCACCCTGGATGTTTGGGAAAAACACTCAGAACCCAAAACTTGTGGGCACCACTGTAAACACACGACTCTGGTGGGGTGTGTATAGAAATTACATAAAAATAAATGATAGACAGATAAAAACTTAACCTAGGGGTTCATAACAAGAGCCACCAACTTACCTCACCACGTCACCATAAGGTCTCACAACCTCCGCCACTATCATTGCCACTTCTAAATGCATCACACCACAAAAGCAAGCTACACATAAGCCATATCCCACCTTCCTTTTTAAGTCAACCCAATTCTAGATTTTTCAATCACTATCCATCTTCTTTTAACAAGCCTATTCACTAAATCCATCCCATTCATTACCCATTCCATACATTACTTCATTTACCACACATTAATTTCCACCCACATTCATTCCCATGTCAATATTTCAAGTTTATTCCATAGCTATCGGGCAACTACACAACACATAACAACCCATCCATCTCATGCCAACGATCCCCGCTTCACAACCAGCCCACATCAAAACCACCACACATCAGAACCATCGCACATCTCATTTTAGTTTCAATGAGGGCTTTTATCACAAATACTTAATTATTTTCAAGGGTATTCTCTCACAAATCTGAGATTCCATAGACAACCAATTTATTAGCCGAATATACATTTTTAGCCTTTTTCATGTGTGGCGAGTTTAATCAAACAATCACAACGAGGTTCACAAATTGAACAACAAAAACAACACACCAACTCTCAACATAAAGTGGGTTTGGCAAAGCGGCAAGCTTGCACCACTATATAGGAAAAATCACAAGAACAAGTAAAACTCATGCGATTTCTTCCCTCCCCTTCAATTTTAATTAAGCTGGTTAATTATCTTTATTAAGTCGATGCGTATCTCCACCCAAAGGAAGACAAAAGCATGATATTCCCACATGTACATCTAAAGAGGGAGAGACGAAGGATCTCATACCTCAAAGAAGCTTTCTGAATCGCTACACATAGACAAAATAAGAGGACGACAACCGCCAAACACCACAACGTAAGGAAGCACCTAGAATAACCTAGAACAAAACAACCCCATCAATCTATAGCCACCACATCTCCCAAACCATCCATCTCCCCAAACAAAACCTCCTCCGGAGCAAAGAATAAGGGAAAAATTGAGAAGAGGGGAGAATCACCTTAGAATTGCCAACTTCAACCTTCAAATTGTTTGAGTTGATGCCCTAGAACCAATCTATAACCACCACATCTCCCAAACCATCCATCTCCCCAAGCAAAACCTCCTCCAGAGCAAAGAATAAGGGAAAAACTGAGAAGAGGGGATAATCACCTTAGAATTGCCAACGTTCAACCTTCGGATTGTTTGAGTTGATGCCCTAGAACCAACTTCTTTTGTACTTTATGATAACTTATATTCATGGTTTTGAATATTAATAAATTCCTCATCACATCATGATTGTTTTTCTGCGTGACATTGTATGTGATAATGTCATAAGAGTAATTGTCACACTAAAAGGTCACAGCGGATCCCTGTTATGATGAGAATCCGGAAGTGCTATGCCACTATTCTTGAATATATGTTATATAGCCGGATGATATCATTTGAGGGACACAAATGATACAGACTATCAGGGGTGGAGACTTATAGGACTTTGATGCACCTTCTCATGGTGTATGCCCTTGGTAATCTCCAGGAGGATATTATGAGAACAAGACCCGCCAGTAGAAAATCCACATTTCTATGTGTCATTGGATGTTCCTATTTGCGGACGTGTGTATTGGTCATTAGATTTTAAGATTATTATTAATGAGTATTACGAGTCGCGCACTTAAATGTATTGACGAAAACCGCGACGACATATGTTCGCGGCGAGGTAGGATATGTTGGGTGCGTCATAAGTAATACTGCATTAATGAATAATGCGAGAAAGGATTTTCCCTTCTGTTCTTTAACGGAAGTTGATGTCTCAGACCCTTTGATGAAAATGATATAGCCTAAATAAATCCATGGTCATGGTTTTCTATAGGCAAGTTCAATTTTTGGGAAGTCAAAGAAAGAGAAATCGAACACATGGGTTGATGACACTAGCATGTAATCTGCTTGATTAGAGATATCGAGACAAAGAGATTATATTACACGGTAAACGTTCGTATGAGGTGAAATGTCGTTGCTGTATTAACTTTTTTCTCTATAGGTGCCTTGGCGTGTTGTTAGATGCTAACCTTGAACTTTAGGCTGTTTCGCTTAATGCCACTGAGAAAAAGATCTAGAAGGTCACACACTAAGTGTATCCAATATCTCAGTTAAATAATATATATTATTTATTATTTGACAAGTTGAATAAATATTATTCCCGGTCGTGATTTAATAATTATTCATATATGCATGATCGCATTTATTCCGACACTAGTTATTCAAAAGAATATATTGTGGGTGAAATATTTAATAAATATTTATTTGCTATTTAGTGAATATAATATTTATATATTTATTGGCGAATAATGTAGTGATATTTATTTAATAAACAAATAAACATTGTTCAAGACCCAATAAATATCGTGGAGGATTGATGGATTGAGTTTAACGGTCCGATGAGAAATAATAATATTGAATATTATTTGATTAAATAATATTTAATTATAATTCGCAAGTTAAGCTCGTGTCAAGAAATAATAATAATAATACTATTATTATTTGACATGGGGTTTCACTAGGATTAATAAAATAAATAAGGGCACTTGTGCAGTTATGTTATTTTAACCCTAACGATATAAATACCCAATTATGTTTATTTTCTCATAACTCTAACCAAACAAAAGTTGTTGTGCCCATTGGATTGGAGAAAAACCTCTGCCTAGAGAGTTCTTCCTTATCCAAGAATGCTCTCAAGAATGAGAGCGATCCTCCTCCATCATAACAAAAAGAACACTTTGGAAGCGGTTCTCAAGACGATCGAAGACGGACGACGTAAGCGCATGGATCTTCCGTGCTAGCACCCGGAGACTCCGACGACGACGTCCAGAGATTCGTGGAACACGAGTAGATCACCGCTAGAGGAAATCTACTCTTGATTTCTACAATGTAACGACGGTGCACTGCAGATCTGTGGCCGGACAATTGATTATAAACAACATGTGTTGATCTCCTCTCTCTTGGTTTCGGGTTTCTATCCCTTGTTCTTTGATTCAATTCCGTGGATCATGGTGTTCATCGTCGCATAGATTTTGGATTGATAATTGATAATGGCCAAAAATAAAGTTGATCATCGTCCCTTCCGCGCTTCCGTTGCGTCCGGAACCTACACGGATGCCAAGAATCAAAGCCCACAAAGAGAGGGTGAAAGACCTCCCAAAATCGCTTAGGAGTCGCCCAAGAGTTGAGAGAAACGACTGGAAGAAGATAGAGTTTGAAGGGGTTTGAGAATTTATAGCCAAACTGGGAATCAGAAGACCACGACGCAACACCATTCACTACAGCGCAAGGTACTGACACAGGATGGAACTACGATGTAAAGGAAGGGACCACGCCGCAGTGAGATTGGTCAAAGCCGCGTCCGAGAAACATGACTATGTCTACGCTGCAGATCCTATAAACTAGGAGAAGGACCACGATGCAAGGGGAAACCATCATGCCGCGGAATTCATTGCCCAGAAGTAGGCCATGCAGCAGCCCAACACTACGGCGCCAATGCCCTAAAAAAGGCAGAACCAGAAGAATCCCTCCTCTAGGATTCCACGCCGCAACTTAGTAACCACGCCATAGCTATGTCAAAAATGGCAGAACCATCAAAACTCCACCTCCAAGGCTCTACGCTGCATCCGATCTCTCCACACAGCGGACACACCCTTTACGGTGCAACATAAGCCTTCATGCCGTAAATCATTCCCCAGCTGAAATTTCAGCTGCAACTCCACCATCCACTCCCCAATTCCCTCGGAACTTCCCCCAAACACCCCCATCACCTGGATTCCCACAAACGGGTCGGAAAGTCCAGACTGTTACAAACATCGCTTTGTTCAGCTGTTTCTAAGCCTTTTTGGATGGAGCTGGAGACTATTATTGACGAATTACAGCGGGATATGGAGCTTATGAGTGTTATTACTGCTGTTAAACAACAACCCGACTCCAAACCCGGGTATTGGTTCCGGGAAGGATTGCTGTATTATAAAGGGAGATTGGTTTTATCAAGGCATTTGGTCTTAATTCCAATTTTTTTGCATTATTACCATTCTTCTGCTATAGTGGGACATGCAGACTCTCAAAACATGCAAAAGACTGGTTGCTGGATTGTTTTGGAAGGAATGACACAGAGCCTATACGGGCCAACGACATAAGTACCAAGCAATGTCGTCAACTGGATTGCTCAAACTGTTGCCTATATGGGAGTTGGTTTGGGATGAAGTTTTCTGTGTTTTTATTTTTGGCTTACCCAAGTCCCAAGGGTTTGACGTGATCATGGTAGTTGTGGACAAACTGTCTTAAGTACGTGCATTTTGTGTTACTTAGACACCCTTATACGCCTTAAGTGGTGGGTGAGTTTTTTGTTAAAGAGACAGTTCAGTTATATGGCATCCTTAGTTCGATTCATCCTTAATTCGATTCTTTGTGATAGAGATCCATTGTTTGATAGAAATTTTCGAAACTTTTCCGGTTGGAGGAAACAGTGCTCAAAATGAGTTCTTCATACCATCCACCAACGGACAGACAAACCGAAATTGTCAACAAAAGTTTGAAGACATATTTGAGGTGCGTCACTTCTCAGAGGCCTCTCACGTGGGCTTGGTGGATATCTTGGGAAGAATGTTGTTATAATACAACAACCCATGTTTCTTCTAAACTGACACCTTTCAAATTTCTCTATGATAGGAAACCGCCTATAGTTTTACATCATGCAAAAGGGGAAACTCAGGTGGAGTCAGTGGTGAATGCACTTGTGGAACGAGATGAAGTGTTAGTCCAGCCCCCGTGAATTCTGCATAGAGCCCAATAGTTGATGACAAAGTTTTCCAACTGGCATAGGAGGAAAGCGAGTTTTAAAGTTTGATCAATTAGCGTTTGTCAAGCCAAAGCTGTTGTTGCGGAAATGCCGGGAGTTGCAACGACAAAATAAGTTTGCAGATAAAGAGACAAAAGAAAGAATCACACAGGACACAAATATTTACGTGGTTCGGGAAATGATCCCTACATCCACGGAGAGGTAGAAATTTCACTATGATCTGAGAGCACAATTACAAGGAGAGTATCTCAGAGTTTCAAGTACAAAAACCCTAGCTCGAAATGTGCTAATAAAGAAGATGGATTACTATTCCACCAACCGCATAGAAATTCCATTGTGCTACAGTGAAAGGTGGCTGGAAGTTCGCATCGCTATAGTGCCGCAGTCACTCAAGTCCAAACTGCTACAGTGCTGACAACTGGAAGTCCGCGAAGCTACAGTACTGCTGTCTCCAAAGTTTGGGTTGCTACAATAGTCGTGCCAAAGTCCACACTGCTATTGCTCTATCGGTGTCGGCCGGTTAGCTGTGCTACAATTGGTCAGAGTTGTTACTGTGCCCCAAATTTGGGCTTGGGGTCAAAGGCTCCCGGACCCTCAAAGCTGGGGCGCGTTGCCCCGTGCAACCCCCAACGACCTCACCGCGGAGCTCGACCTGCGGTGTTGCGGCCCGGTGCGCAGTATGGGCTGGAAGCATTCGGTCCAATCATCATCCAGAACGGATTGGGCTACACCAATCCAACAATGTGCAGTTTTCGAAATCCAGGAAGTTGTCTCCCATGCTGGCTGCCAGATGCTATGGGTCTTTTAAAGCACTTGCTGGGTTGGGTGCTACAGCGTATAAACTGTCTTTTCCTGAGACTACATGGTTGCATCCTGTTTTTTATAATTCCCAACTAAAGCGAGTTGTTGAAGACTTCCTAGTACAAGCAGATCTTCCGGAATTGTGGGACAGTGATACTCATGGAGTTGAATTGGACGAGCTAATGGCAACCAGAGAGAGGTGCCAGGTAGGCCTCTAGGCATGTGGCTCATTAGGTGGAAGGGGATGTTGGCTGGAGAGTCAACTTGGGAGGATGGAATTCCGGAACAATTTTCGGATTTTCACCTTTGGGACAGGGTGGCCGTTGAGGAGTGGTGAATTGTTAATAATTTGGGGCGGTTGACCACCTATTTTGCATACCTATCAAAGGCTACGAGTTAAGTCGGCCGAGGTAGAGTGCAATGACGTGGCAAGTAGGTTGGGGGAGTCGGTTCGAGAGTTACAGGCCATACAGTTGCTGTTGGGTATGGGCAGGGACACTTTGCATTTTACTCGGAAAGAAGCCCTGGTGGAAGCAGTCACTGAGGAGAGGTGGTCTCTCCTATTTTGCATACCTATCAAAGAAGGAAGGATAGGAGGTAAGTCGGTTAGGGTAGAGTGCAATGACGTGCCAAGTAGGTTGGGGGAGTTGGTTGGAGAGTTACCGGCTTTATCGTTGCTGGTTGGGTAAGGGCAGGAACACTTTGCACCTCCAGGGTGCAGCTCAATGGTAGCTGCCCCTGTGGGTCTCGACGAGGTCTCGAGTTCGAGTCTTGCCGAGTACATCCTTGCATTGTATGTTACCTGATTTTCTTTTTAATTTAGCCCCTTTCCTTGAATAAACTGAGGCTTCAGAGACACTTTGCATTTTACTCGGAAAGAAGCCTTGTTGGAAGCTGAGGAGAGGTGGTCTCTCTCCAGAACGATCTACTCGCAGCAAGGAAGGAGCATGGGGAGGTGGTATCTCCTTGGTTCTTCCTACTGTAATTCCATTTCTTCTCCTTCTACTGTAAATCACGATTACTGCTTTGCAGTATAGAAATAAGCAGATTGATCGTTCTTTCCTCTTCTTAAACATAACTGTGCGATCTACTGTTTGCTGGTTCCTAACAGCAGTGATGACTTTTACATACTAGCTCTTGATCCCCGCGACTACGGAAATGACTCTTATGTATCCTCAGACTTAGCCAAATTTCTTCTCACACAATTTCACTTTTACATATCACCATACTTTGCCGATTCTTGAATGAAGAGTCAAAAACGACTCTTATGTATGTAGGGCCTTGGCAGAATCACTTTTACACATGTAAGCCCTTTGCCAGATTTTCGAGTGCATAGTCAAAATGACTTTTTCCAGGGCAGCCTCGAAGTTACTTTTACGAATGTCAGCCCTTTGCCAGTTCTTTTCCCCACTTCCAAAATAGCCTTTGTACATGCTGGGAATGATCCTACGCATACTAACACTTAGCCAAATTTTCCATCACCTGAAAAATCAACTAAATACAAAATAAATGTACGACTCTTGCAAACAATTCCAAAAATAAATTATCACTTCAAACTCATTAATAATTCATTTTCACAATAAAGTCCAAATTATTCCTAAAAACTAAAAATATGATAATCACCCTTGAAATGATAAAATGGCGGGGATTAAATCAGTGAATCATCAAGTAAAAATACAGAAAATATGAGCTTCATCAGTTTGATGGAGTCCATGAGTTAACTTGTATTTATGTTCCAGCTTGTATCTTTATTTTCATCTATAAATATACCAACCTGACCTCATTTAGGAGGGGTGGATTCTGGGTATTCTCCTTCTACGATTGGAATAAAGTAGGGTGCAACAATTGAGGAAAGAAGTTAATTTTCAAGTAAATAATATTGAAATCAAATTTTGGAATATAGAGAACATCAACCAAAGAAAGTGACAGAAACACATGATTGACTTGGAGTGAACATTGTTATCAGATTGAATCAAGGCAATAAGCTTCTGATATTGCCCCTGTGTGAATTGCAGTGCAGCAGAAACACTTGGTGTTACAAAATTTGCTTCCCCTGTAGCCTGGGCTTGTCAAGTTTCTAGTTGGTTTACTTAATGAATGTTTTGATTACTCTCTAACCCTGGTGGATAACCATGTTTCTTGTTACAAGTTTGAACAGTGAGTTGACTCTTTTTTGCAAAAGGTACAAAATTTGTTTCTTCCACCACTTTGTTTGCTGTTACTCTTTGGCGAAGAAACAAATGGAGATTTCATATTTGTCTTAGTAAAGAAAGCGTGCAAGCATTGATGGCAAGATTAGTGTTCAATTCTCTTTCTTGCTGAATGAACCAGATCAAAAGCCCTGTTAATGTTTGTCAAAAAGTTCCATAAGCATAGTTTGTGCTTTCATGGCTAAGAATCTATCATTGAGACCTTTAACAAATTGAATTTTACAATCTTGTTGATGATAGTGGATGATGAAGGAAACAAAACTGCAACGACACTTCAGTTTGCAGGAACAACAAGAATTTGAAAGCAACTAATCCAGAATGATTTTCGATTTAGTAAAATATTTTGTTAACGTATGATCTCCTGGATTGAAGTGATAAAGCTCCTCTTTCAGATCAGAGATTTGGTGGATATCCCCTGACTGAATTGATCTTTTAGATCTGTCCAAATTTCACAGGCCTTTTCAATTCACCAAATAATTCTTTCTATCGTCTGAGTGAGGGAGTTATCCATGACACAGCTATAAAATTACACCTCTGCCATGGAAGGTACTTAGGATCCCACATCTTAGAAAGCTTTATCATACCATCGAAAAATTGATATTTGGTTTTCAACATGAGTGCTACCTCCATTGCTCTAGCCTTGAGTTCATTTGGTTCTGCTCTCTCTAGAGAAACAAGAATCAATGATGGGTTTACTGTGATAATGAATGAAGAGATAATGCTCAGACAACGTTGAAGATTGCAGAAAGCCCTAATTGACGTTGCTTTACCAAAGGCTTGGTAAGATTACAGTGCATAACAGAAACAAAAACCTAGCTGCTGCACTAAATGTGATATGAGATCACAGCGAAAAACTAGAAAAAATTATCAGAAAGTGTAAGTAGGAAGCGGAAGACTTTCGGGGCGAAAAGTTCATGAAAGGTAGAGACGAGTGGAGAGAGGGAGAGATGAGTGGAAGTGTAGGAAATGTTTCACTGAGAGCAAACTGCAAATTTGGAAGAAAATTGGATAATCTCTGTTGAACGATTCTATGGTGCAATATATAGACAAGTCAAAGCCTATAACCTATTGCGCAAAAGGCACAGCAGAAATACAACAGAAAGTATAACTAATAAAATCCATATCTAACTAATTAGCCATTTCCTTTATACCCAGTTAGAGTTATTGATTTGAGGCTGTCAGCCTACCTGTATTGATATTTAACGTGTTGTGAAATTTCTGCACATGTTATGCCTTGCCATGTTTAAACTAATTTTTATCACATTTGTTGCTTGCGGTTGACATGTCATGGTTTTTGCTCGCATCAGGTGTCATTTTCCATTGGATTCATCTCAGTACTTGCCACATGGATCTATTCTGAGTTCTTGCTGTACAGAAAAGATTCACTCTCATCTAAAGCGTGAGATGAACATTTTCCATTCATCAATTAAATAATACTGCTGTTTGCTTGTTCTGCATGTATTCCAATTTCACAATCTTCCCTTAATGGAGAATATTTTATAGAAACTGAGCTGAGCAGCAGAAAAAATGGTTAATCTCTTTCATAGAACAAATTTCACATTTTATTTGTTCGTTCTATCAGCAGGTATTCTGATGCACATGTGGTTGAGTTGACAGAGGAAGCAATTAAAGAGGATGAGAAGGATGTTTTGTTAGAGGGAGGGGGTCTTCAATCATCCTCTCCTAAAGTTCAAAGTTCGTCTGTTACATCTCAGATCTCCAGGTTTGAAAAAGTCAGCTGTTGATTCTGTATCAACATAGTTTGCATGCTTATGCATTGTCTGCACTAATTCAGATTACTAATGATGGATGAGTCATTCTTAATGGAAAACAGATCGACTCTGAGATCCATGTAAGTAAATAATTGCAGTAATTTTATAACGAAGTTAGATCTTAAAAGGAATACCGACTTCTCTCTTTTTCTTCTTCTTCCTCTCTCTCCCTCTTTCCCTCCTGCTGTTTCTGTGTGCATATTTCAGGTCTGAATTTGGCTTGCTTCTGGCCTACTTCTACCTGTGTGACCGTACAAATTTCTTTGGCGAGTCAAGGAAGGTGCTTTTGCTGACTAAACCTGCTTACATCATCTATTCTTGTTACTATCGAAAGGTTTCTTAGCATAGATTAACCTTTAGTCTAAGCAGCGGAAGCAACTAAGAAACCTAGAAACAAGATCTCTATGCTGTAGAAACGGAAACCATGCTTAACAGAAATAAAGAATATGTTTGCCTTTCGCCGTCGAATAGCTACCGCCGCTTCTGTGTTTGATGACAATCACCTACGGAACAACCAAATGGTTCTTCCCTCCGAGGTGTATCCATGGGTAACACCAAATCACCCAAACAGTTTGGGTGTGATTCTTCAAACCTTCAAGATATGCTAGTATCTCAAATGTAAAGAAGGATGAAGAGAGAGCTTCGGGAGGGAGAGTTTCGGGCAGAGGGTTTCAGGAGAATTGCACACCACTGCCCATGACTGAGGATCCATTATATAGGCTACGGGGATGCTCCCCGAGCCATGCACCTGTGCTACACCCTTACTCGTACGTTTCATAAACATACGAGTAATGGCTTCGGTTACATCCCATGTTTATTCTCCTGTATCTTTTTAATGATAGCTGATGTGTTGGGAGTTTCGAACGCTAACCCCTTACCGTTTGGATGGCTTGAGTAAATCATGACAGCGCTGAACCATTCGGTACTTGGTGTTACAATTCATGCTTATCGTACAATATGATAAGCCATGCTGCCATCATATGATATTTTTGCTGTGTTCATGTTTTGTTTGCTTACAATTATCTCACATGTGTTCTGAGTTCTTTAATTTATTTTATATGCTTTACATGCGTTGATAATATTCTTATATGTTTTTATTTTGTGCTGCAGTGTTCATGTGTTTTAAGTAGTTTAATTATCTTGTTAAGTATGTTTTAATTTTTTATTATATGTGTTAAGAATATAGGGTGCTGTCTGTGTGAGTATCCGATAGGTAGTTGGTGTGTGTTGTGGCAATGGCATTATTGTATTTTAGTGTTGGTTAGTGGTTGGGAGATGTTGGCAGCTGACAGTAGGTTGTTAGTGTTTGTTAGTGGTTATAAGTAGGAGTGAGTTGGTGATGGGGAGGGACACACATTCATTTTGATCTTCAGCTCGTTGTTGGGCGGACTGAGCCTTGGGAGGTTCAGCCTTGGCTCTCGGGAGAGTGGTCTTCTCCAGGGAGTTTATCTTCTTCCTCTCCATCTTCTTCTTCTTAACCGTTTCTCCTTCTTCCTATCTTTGTAATTCTGCCTACTCCTACAGAAATAATAGACATTGTGCTGCTGTTCTTTTACTTCTTCCCTATATTCTACCGAGCGACCTATTCGTTAGGTTGGATACCTAACAATTGGTGCTTTCATTGAGAGAGCTTCAACTAGTGAGGAACTCAAGAAGACAGTGTTGGGTACAAATCCAAGTCCCACATCAGATTCCATCAAGGATGGTGGCTCACATATAAGCTTGGATGGACAATTCCTCCTATCACCCATGGGTTTTAGGATGGAACCCCATAAAGGCTTATGTGTTGGGCCCGGGAGACCTAGGGCTGGAGGAAATCGATCATGACAAGTGGTATCAGAACTATGGTGCAGTCCAGGTGTGATGTAGGGTGGAGTATTCCCCAAAACCAGTTTGACAATGATAGCGGTTGCTCATTTGAAGCATGTGAATTCATGGTGCCTTGTGTCGAAAGTCTTCCTAATAAATGGTGGCCAGGCGGCGAGTCCCGGTGATGAGAAAACGATGGTGCAAGATGGTTGGATTTGATGCATTATCGTTGAAGGGGAGACCCAATTGTGTGGTCTTTGGTTTGAAGGGAGGATTGTTGGGTACAAACCCAAGTCCCACATCGGATTCCATTAAGGATGGTGACTCACATATAAGTTTGGATGAACAATTCTTCCTATCATCCATGGGTTTTAGGATGGAACCCCATAAGGTCTTATGTGTTGGGCCCGAGAGACCTAGGGCCGGAGGAAATCGATCCTGACAGGAAGATCGCGTCCGCTGGTCGATCATTTAGAAAACGCCATTGTTGATCATTCGAACTCACTGGAGGGAGGAACTCAAGAAAGCGGTTCTTGATCGTGGAAAAAAGAGTAAGTTCACGCAGCGGGTGGTTTTCGGTTGTAAAAGGTACAGTTGCAAGTTGAGAGCATGCAATCGCTTGAGAAGACCTTCAATGTTGGACGACCGCTGTGAGCAGTAGCGCCGGACGAGCGTAGAAAAAAATAAAATCAAGGACGCATGTGACATCCACGACTTCTGCTGGTGCGTTTCGCTGGGGGAAGCATGATTGCGACAGTGAGAAACGCGCACGCCAGGTAAACACAATCACTGTGGAGTCACGATCAGCAGAATCGCGCAAGCCGTATACATGATATGGTAATCGAAGAGTACTGTTCTTGTTGGGTCTAGGGCACCCACTTTTACAACACTCCCACTTGCATTAGAGCCAACTAGCTAATTAACATTGTTAGCTCTCACATGATAAGATCATGTTTCTGCCGAGTTTATGGCTTTAGTCGTTGGGCCTGCAACGTCTCCGCTGCATGACAATTCTACTATCTGCGACTTCGTCTCCTCGACTAAGAGTCATCAAGAGATGATATCCCCAAGTATAATTCTTTTGTCCACGGTTAAAAACTTGACATCTTGGCTAATACCAGTAGTAGAATTATCATAATGTATATATATATTAGGTGATCAGAGGTATAATTACATTCACACACATACCGTACACACACAGGCCCAGAATGACCGGTCATAGCCCCCCGAAGGGATAATCCATCAATCTGTCCCTATTTATTCATATATTAAAGGCTCGCAGTCCCAACATTGGATGGCCTGAAACCCCCTTCATTTTGATGGCCCAAAGACCCTGTTTGCATCTACATGTCCATGGGTCTGCACCCCTTGCTCGCATCATGTTTGCGTCACCGCCTGCCCGCGTCATGCCTACGTCATCGCCACTTATGTTAACGCTCGCATCATAAATCCCCCGAGGGGCTTGTCAGGATTCGAACCTTGGTCTTTTGGATGTAGGATTACAGGGTTTACCACTCAGGCACCACCCTAACTGCTTATCATAATTTATATTATGATAAAAACTTTACTTACTAGGTGCGATTCCAAGATCTGGAACGAGTCGTTACGTAGTTTACATTGCTTCTTTAGCTGCATCAAAAGCCGCAACGTACTCGGTATTTGTAGATATGGATTTCACTGGCTTGAATAAGCTTCTCTTGCTCATTACCTTAGCATGACTGCGATATTAAATCATATTGATCTAAAGACTAGTTTGTGCCCCCTTATAACTAGTGTCCCTCCCTCTCTGAATACCAGGAACATGTCTCTTGTACTCTCTCAATTACAATTGGATAGTTCTGATTGCTTCCCTTGTAGTTTTCCTGGATATAACTGATATTTGCTTAGGTAATTGTTCGTTTAATTTGTTATGCTTAAATAAATTCACGCGTGATCCTCAACTTTTACCGGGGCTCGGGTCGCCAGAGACGAAGTTGCGTCGATTGGGCAATTAATTTTTTTAAAATCTCGGCCCATCTGTTTTTGCTGCGCGTCCCAGTACCATCACTCATTAGATCTATGCTCCAATATGAATTTGAGTTGAAGAATATTTCAGAAGATGAGACTTCGAAGAAGAAATGCATCGCTTTAAAATCTCATATAAATATTTCCTCAAAACTCTTTAACTCTTTTGAATCTGAATCATAGGAAAGTGATAGAGAAATGGTGAATATAACCAAAGGGATTTATAAAATAATGAATAGACAGCGAATGTACAAGAAGTGACTCAGTAAAGATGAGAGGAATGATCAAAAAGGAAAGAAGGGTGCCGCATTTGTTTCAGAAGTAACCTGTTATGAGTGTAAGAAAAAAGGACATATAAAACCTGATTGTCCAAAATTAAAGCAAGAAGGGAGAGATAAGAAATACAAGAAGGAAATGAAATGTGATTATCATGCTTGGATGGAGTTGCACTGGAAAATTTGATTCTAGTAAATAATCTAAAAGTGAAAAGGAAATTGGTAACCTAACCTTGATTGAGAAATGTCCTAAGGTAACAAATTTTTTTGATGATATGATAAAGCCAGCTAATGTTTGTTTGATGTCCAAACATACAAATGAGGTTAGTGATGGTTCTGGTTCTAATTATTATTTTGATAGCGATTGTTATACTTTTGATGAATTATATGAAGAAAATGAGAAGCTTCAAAAGGACGTGTTAAGTGTTATTGAGTTATATAAAGAATTGAAAGATCCGAATAAGAGATTGATAAAGGAAAACAAGAAAGTTAGTATAAAGAATGATATTCTCAAGGAAGAAAAGAAAAATCTCTTTTTGGAAAATGAAAGTTTGAAAAACATTATCCTTGAGTTTGATAAAGAAAAGAAGAGAATGAAGATTATGGAGAATAATCCATCTAAGCTCAAAAAGGAGAATCACAGTTTGAGAAATTTTGCCTCATCTACAAAGGATGAAGTTTGTGATGATCTTGAGATTGTTCAGAAGGAGAATATTTATTTGAAAAAGTTTCCAGTTTAAAAGAGACGCTATCTACCTTTGTTCAAGGCAGAAATATGATTAGTAAATATTTATGATAAAACCAAACAGAGATAAGATTGATTTTGGTTATAATCATCGGATTCCTAAGATGTACAAGACTTCATTTGTTAAGAGTTCTACAAGGTTTCAACAGTTACATGCCTCAAATGCCAGTTGCAAGGACATTATGCCGATAAATGTTATCTCAGGTTCCCTCATCCTCTCGGTATCACTAGATTTTCCATCTCTAACAATTTATCTTTTCATGAACCTTACAATAAATATTTTCAATTTGCTTGGGTACTGAAAATTTCTGTTACCAACCCAATTGGATCCAAAATAGAATGAGTACCAAAAGGTGGTTGTGTTTGATTTTTACAGAACTCTGCTACATGTACTTCAACGTTTTATGAAGTGGTAGTTGCTCTACAAATAAAGTTTCATTTTTTGGAGCAAAAAATGTTCAATACAAGTATTTATGTCACGAGCCCCTCCCCACAAAGTGTACCCGTCCTGGGCCGGCAATGTGAGTATAACAGTATACTCAGTAGGATCCTCCCCGAAGTCTCTCGTGCAAAAGTAAAGAAAGCATGCTAAAGCCCAGTGAACAACAATTGAAACCAACTCATCACCTAAACAGGTATACTAAGTTCCCAACCTCACCATGGCTACTCTCACCAAGTAACGCATACAAGAATATATCATATAGTAAAGAATATCAAGGGTACCCCGCTACTACTTCCCCACTGGTTTGCCGCTTTGCCCCAACGACATACGTCCTGTGCATCTCTCTCCAAAGGCTTGCCCGCAGACACCTGGGCTAAGCTCCACAATCTGCACCACGTGCACCACAAAGGCTTGTCCGCAGACACCTGGGCGAAGCACCACACCATCCTCACAACCAAAAGTAACCAGGTAGTTTCCGGGAGCCACCACAACTTGCATAACGTGTATCATACGTCGGGTATTATACCTCAAGCCATTACAACCCATACACCGAGTAAGGATCCTCAAGCCATCACAGCTTATACAAGTTACACCTATAGTAGTCCATAGGATACTATATCCAGAATATATGTGTGTGAATAACCACAAGCCATTACAGCCCTCTACACACATATATGGGGAAAACTAACCGTTGTGCCTAATGGCACAAGTATCTACCAAGAGAAGAGAGTGGGGCCAAAGGGGGTAGTCGGCCATTCATCCTCCCACCGGAATGTTGGAGAAAACACTCTCCCAGGGCTCAGAATCTCCGGGGTGCCAGTTGCCCTTACCGACAGGGTGGAGTAGCGTATAGAAACACAAATAGTATAGAATATACTATAACTCACAACCACATTATGGTCATAACCTAGTCTTAGACACAACTGCAGCTAACGTCTCTCGGACTCCGGGCTGCCACTTCTAAGACTAGGTATCCTATAAGCACACAACCATTTAAGGGCTTTATTAGATTACTTCATTCCCTTTTTATCAATTTCACTGTACGTTAATCAATTCTTCAAGCATTAATTAACCATGAACAATTCCACATTAAATTCCATTAACACCACATCCAAAAATTCCACTGTCCATTCAAAAGTTCTCAACCTCATCATTAAGTTTCAACAAACTCCAACCCCATGGGTTAACACCATTTATTCAAACCTTCATTACAGAAACACTTTCCCATATTCCCAGGCATTCTAGAAAAGCATTCTATGCTACTAACACAAAGGGGCTCAACACGGTGAGTAGACCCGTCGAGTCTTTGCCGCTTAAAGCAAGAGCGTAGACCCATTCTCCTTTGAGAAGCTAAACACGGAAAGCACGTGGCATACCCCGCGTGTCTTCACCTCTTTCGGAAGAAGGGTAAGCAAGACCAGCTGCCTTGAGCAGTGGGGAAAAGTAAAGCAGATAAACAACCACAAGAAACAACAAGCATCCATCACATCCATCCCAATCCATCATCCCTGGTGTCCTCCCCGACACCCACATTCATAAACCGATGCATCTCGCCACTCTAGGCGTCATCCGCTGCCACAACCAAAAGGCCTCTATGCCTCCACATATCACAACACCCCTCCAGGGTCACATCATAGCACAAGCAGCAGGAAATCAAACATCACATCAATTGGGCTATGACCCTTTCAACAAACAAGAGGGTAACTCAGAACCCTTAGGAATGATCAAACAATCACATTCTTTAAACCATCTTGAATTAACAGATTTAATCCGTTGGTTCCAAAATCGGGAACCTAACCAGTAAGCTATCACAAAAGATTATACATGCTTACTATGCCAATTTGATTAACATCAAATTACAACAGGAACCAGATTCGATCACATGCCTCTTTATCTTTAGCCAAACAAATATCAATTAGTCCTGGTTTACGTTCTTTACCAATTTCCACCAAGAACAACCGCTAAGCAAGGCAAACATAGATATCACACTATCTAGCAAAACATGAGGCAATAACATACAATCGATACGATTTCTTTATCCGGTTCAAAGTATTTTATTAGGTCAATTCCATTGTCATCCAACGGGATTATACATGCTAACAGTACCATTGCACGTAAAAGAAAGAGAAGCAGCGAATCCCCTACCTCAAAGGTTTTCGACGAAAACCACAACGGTCGAAGAACGCCCAAGAAAACTGGGCCGATTCACTAAGGATCCTCCTTAGATCTCTTCTCCTAACACAATCAAGACCAAATCTCGTCATATTTGGCATCCACACACTTAGATCTACCCTTAACGGGCATAGATCTAAGAAACCGAGAGAAGAGGAGAAGTAGATCTAAGTAGATCTAAGAAACCAAACAAGAACGATCACATACCTCAAGAAACCGACTCCGATTCGCCAAGAGAAGCCTTCGGATCGCCTCCAAAACACTTGGGAGAGGTTCTCCTACCTTCGAGGAAGGGTAATCCCGAGTTATGGCCGCTTAGGGGCTTCAACGAACCATTTAGAGGCAAAATGAGTTAGATCCACAATTTTAGGATCTAATTTAAGTGCCCGCACGGTTTGCTCGCACGGTTAGACAAACAGTGCGCTAACCGTGCGGTCTCTACTGCCTCGTCAAACACTCCTCGCATGGTTAGGCCGCACGGTTAGACAAACCGTGCGCTAACCGTGCGTTAGCCACTGTCTCCAACACCAACCTCGCACGGTTTGGCTGCACGGTTTGGACAAACCGTGCGCCGCCCGTGCGAAAGCTATTGCCCTTTAGTCTCCCTTAAAAGTCGGCACAAACGCACCCCAAGTCACCTTGATTTCCCGGAACACCTCTAGCACCACATTTTCACAAAGTAATGGACTGGAGAGGTTTGGGCCATTACAATTTAAATTTTGTTTTATATGCTTTTACTCTTTTATATAGGTGGAGATCCTTTTTGAAGCAAATAATAAATTCAGGGGGAGCTCTTATTATGTCTAATATTTTATTCTTTTTTGGGGGAGCTTTACATTTTTTTTTAAATTCAATTTTAGCACGTGCTTATTAGTTTTATCTTGACATGTTTTTAGGGGGAGTTTTTTTGTCTCGTTCTTTACTGTTTTTATCTGCTTGAAATACTTAAGGGGGATAATTAGTTAGTGTGCTATAATTTGTTAGCTGTTATCTTTTTGTTTACTTACAAAAAGGGGGAGAATGTCTTGGTTTTAGATGTCCGGTTTTGTAATCAAATAAAAAAGGGGAGATTGTTGTGTTCATGTTTTGTTTGCTTACAATTACTTCACATGTGTTCTAAGTTCTTTAATTTATTTTATATGCTTTACATGTGTTGAGAATATACTTGTTTTTATTTTGTAATGCAATGTTCATGTGCTTTAAGTAGTTTAATTATCTTGCCAAGTATGTTTTAATTTTTTATTGTATGTGTTGAACCCTATTTTATTATAATGGGTATTTGCGAGTCCCACATCAGAATATCTCACCTTGTAATTTATATTACCCATCTATAAAAGAATGTCTCCGCCTCACATTGAGGTAAGGAGAATTCACCATCTGCATGGTATTAGAGGGTACTCTCTAACCTGAACCCTCCCTCTTTTTTTTCCTCTCCTGTCTAGGGTTGTCAGAAAATCCCCGACCTCCCGGTTCTGCCCGACCCTGCCCTCCTGCGGATTCCCGGTTCTGTCCGGCCCCTCCCGCACGCGACGACCCTCTTGTACGCGACGACCCTCCTGCTGTACTCTAAGCGGACGACCGACCTTACCCCCGCTGCTCCGTCTCCCGTTCCCCGACGAGGCTCCTCCTGTCGGCCCCCCCGACTCCACCGCCTGTCTCACCCGACGCGGGCTCCCGATCCCAGCACCCCTGCCCCTCCCGATGGCTGCCACTGTTCTGCACGGACCTCATTCCGGATCGCGCCACGTCCCGTGATTGGCCCCGACTTCCAGCGGGATCCCGCCTGCTAGTCTCCCTATGCGACAACTCCTCCTCCGTCACGGCTCCCGACCAACCCCTCCTTGGTCTCCCGGCCCTCCCGCCCTTCTCAGCACTTCCAACCACCGCCTCCAACGTGGTCACCCGCCCTCCAGCGGCTTCCCTGCTTTGTTCGGCCCCGCCCCTCTTTGGCGTTTCTCGGCCCCGTCCTCCACGCGGCTTCCCGACGTTGATCGCCGCCTCCCTCCCGCGCGACACTCCTGCCCAGCGGCTCTTTGGCACTCCCGCCCTCCAGCGTCTCCAGGTTCTGCTCTCCTCAGCAAGTCCCGGACTTGCCCATCCAATGGCAGCCTCTGTCCTGCCTCCGCTTATTACTGCCTCCACCCGCCTAGTTGATGAGCGGCTCGACTCCACCAATTTCTCGGTCTGGCGGAAGACCGTGTTAATGTCACTAACCAGCATGGACCTCGATTCCCACCTCGAGGCTCCTCCATCCCTGCCTATCGATCCCAAGTACTGCCCGTGGAAGCTTATGGACAACGAGATCTTTGCCTTGCTGGTCAATTGCATGGACCGCTCTGTCAAAGACGTCACCCGGACAACCAACACGGTTAAAGAACTCTGGGATTCCTTGAATCTCATGTACTCTGAGACCAATAATTTGGCTCGAGTCTCTGATCTTCTTCAGTGCCTGTCCCTCCGCCAACAAGCCTGTCCATTTTCGGCTTACTTCATGGAATGAAAGGCTCTACGAGATGAATTGCTTGAGGTTTGGCCCATTCCACAGACACCGGCGGAAGCGTCAGCCCAGCGGGACCAATTATGCCTATTCAGCCTCCTCTATGGCATCGACCCAGAATATGCGACGACGACGACGAAGATGCTCGTTAGCCCCTATTTTCTAGAGATTCCCCCACCCACCCCTAGCCTTGATCACACTGCCCTCCTGAGCCGTGGCAGTGGCCACTCCTTAGGCACTCGTGGACGTGGCCGCGGGGAGAGTCGTCCTCGTCTCCTCTGTCAGCACTGTGGCAAGCTTGGCCACTCGATCGACCGTTGTTGGGTCCTTCACGCCCGCCCATCTCAGCAACTGTGGCAGGGTCAGACTGTGGTCCGGGTTGCTTCTCCGTCCGCTGCCGCTCTTCCTTCATCTCTGGATCTCTCCATGGCTGAGCTCCAGATGATTCACGATCATCGGGCCACCTCCTTATCGGGCTCTTCTTCGGCATCTCTTGCCCACTTTGGTAGCTCCACTGCATTCGTCAGTCATCGCTCTCCTACCTGGATGCTTGACTCAGGTGTGTCTGATCATCTTACCGGTGATGCAGGTATGCTATCCAACTACCGTTGCTATAATGGTTCCTCCACAATCACTGTCGCTGATGGTTCCACTACCCCCATTGCGGGCTTTGGTGTATGCTCCCTGACCTCATCTATTCACCTATCATCTGTGACCCATGTACCACACAGTCCTTTTAACATTCTCTCCATTAGTAAGCTGACAAAAGATTTCAACTATAGTGCTATCTTTACATCGTTTGTTGTTGTATTTCCGGAGCAGACGACGAACTGAGAACTTGGTAAAGGCCAATTTTGGGACGGGGTGTACATGTTCGATGGACCGACATCAGTCGTTTGCATGTCTGTCTCTGTTCGTGCCTTGGACCTCCATTCTCGGTTGGGACATCCCCCGCCTCCGCTTTTCACCAGCTCTTTTCGAATATTAGTGAGCATGTTTCTTTTCATTGTGAGTCCTGTAAATTTGTGAAACATCATCGCACTTCATATCTTCCTCGAGTGGATATACGGACCGTTAAACCCTTTGATTTGGTTCATTCAGATGTATGGGGTCCCTGTGCCACCTCGAGTCACTTTGGATATAAATATTATCTATCCTTAATTGATGATTTTTCGCGTATGACTTGGTTGTACCTTCTTCGCGATCAGACTGAGGTATTTTCCACCTTTCAGACATTTTACCATGAGATTCATACCCGGTTTTCCCTCTGTTAAATGTCTCCGCTCTGACAATGGGCGAGAGTGCTTGTCCACTCCCTTTCAGCAGTTTCTCCAGGCGAACGACATCATTCATTAGACCTCCTGTCCTGATACCCCTCAGCAGAATGGAGTGGCCGAGCGGAAATATCGGCATATTTTGGAGACTGCTCGTGCCCTCCTATTCCACCGCAAGGTGCCTCTTCTCTTTTGGGGGGATGCCACCCTCACTGCTACCGACCTCCTCAATCGCCTTCTTCTATCCTTCAGGGGGAGACTCCTTTTCAGACTCTGTTCCCCTCTCTCACTCCTCACTCACTTCCACTCCGTGTGTTCGGATGTCTCTGCTATATCCGTGACACTTGTCCCAACCTCTCCAAGCTCTCTCTTAAATCCCTCCGTTGCATTTTCCTAGGATATTCACGCACTCAGCATGGATACCGCTGCTTCTCTCCGGACTTACAGCGGTATATCATCTCTGCTGACGTATCGTTTGTTGAGAGCGCTCTATTCTCTCGTCCCTCTCCCCATCCAGACAGTACCATCGATGAGTGTCTTCCTCTCATCATTCACCCTTCTTTGGTGTCTCCCCCTGCTGATCACTGCTTTGGGACGGTCTACTCCCGTCGCCCATCGACTGTGCCCCCTGTCCAGGCCGAGGACACCATCGTCCCAACTTTGTCCGATGCTCCTGCCCCAGCACCAGACGACTTGCCTATTGCACTCCGGAAAGGTACTCGCTCTTGCCAGGCTACTCCTCTCTTTACATCTTCATACAGAGATTTGTCCTGGAGATGATATCTATTCCCTGCACGGTTGGCGATGCCAAATCTAACACAGGGTGGCTACAGGCGATACTGGATGAACTGCAGGCTCTGGATGACAACCATACTTGGGATCTGGTCCCTCATTCAGTCGAAAAACAGGCGGTCGTCTGCAAATGGATTTATAGGGTCCGTCTCAATGCCGATGACACTCTCCATCGCCTCAAAGCCCGACTTGTGGCAAAAGGCTTTGCTCAGACATATGACATCGAGTATTTTGAGACCTTCTCTCTGGTTGCCAAGATAGCATTTGTCCGTTTATCCATCTCTTTGGCCGCTTATCATTAATGGTCGCTTCATCAACTGGATGTCAAGAATGTCTTTCTCCACGACTTTCTTGATGAAGAGCTCTATCTGCAGCAGCCCCCAGATTTCGTGCCTCTGGGACCGACTCCCATGTCTGCCGCTTCCGTCGATCTCTATATGGTCTCAAGCAGTCTCCTCGTGTTTGGTTTGGCCGCTTCAGCACTGTCGTCACCGTCTTTGGACTCTCTCGCAGTATGAAGGACCACACCGTCTTCTACCGTATGACATTCAATGGTTGCATCTTGCTGCTGGTATATATTGATGATATCATCATCACAGGGAGCGACTCCACTGGAATCGCCCAACTCAAGGCGCACCTTCACCACCACTTCCACACCAAAGATTTTGGTCCTCTCATATACTTCCTTGGCATCGAGGTCTCCCGTTCTGAGGACACCATCTTTCTCTGCCAACGTAAATATGCCATGGATATCTTGCAGGATACGGCGTTGAGTCAGGTGACTGCCGTGGACACTCCTCTTGAGCCCGGGGAACACTCTATGCCGACACGACACCCTTTCCTCACCCAGAGAGCTACCGTCGTCTGGTGGTCAAACTCAATTACCTCACCATGACACGACCGGACATTGCCTGCGTCGTTGGCAAAGTGAGCCAGTTCATGGAGAATCTGACCAGATCTCGGTGGGATGCCGTCCTCCGTATTGCCAAATACATCAAGAAAGACCTTGCCCGTGGTCTTCGGTACCCACATCACGCTCATCTGGATGTTGAGGCACGATAGCACAATAGTTTGCCCCTTCAACCGTGCTCTTCAGTGCCACCAACCCTCACATGGTATCATCTCTATCCTTGCTAATACGAAGCCACGCATCAGTTCACTTATGCTTGCTCAAGCACACGGACCTGCTCCTCCACGCTGTTTGAACTTGTATGCATGGAGTTTGGCTTTGCTCTCCACGGTAGCACCCTCTCCTTCGATCGTGCTTCAACATTTGTGTTCGGCGACCCTCGTCCTTCATGACGGTACAACTCATGGGCTCTCTCGCACAGATGTTTCAGCACGCCGCCTTCATGCTCGTCTGGATCACACTCCTTCACGACAACATGAATGTTTGACCGTGCATAGCATTTCACGGTACCAGGTTTTATCTCTTCAAGGTAGCACAACGTCGTCACATTGTAGTAGGTCCTCACACTGTAGTAGGCCCTCTCTCCGGCACCATAGCACGTTTGCTCCTTGATACGCATTGCGGGTCTTCATGCTCTTTCACTGCTCGGCGACAACTCCTCCGCACCATGAACGCAAAGCAATCCCATGACATGTCTTCTTCCACTGGCATGCAAGCTTAACGCAAAAGGCCGACCACGGTTGCATGAACTCACGCATAGCGTTTCATGGTAGCATAGTGCCTCCACACGGTAGCACCCCTTGCAAGGTAGCACTTCATGCTCACGGTAGCATGGAGTATGTCTACGGGCCTTCATTCAAAGATATATACATCTTTGTATATATGCTTTGCATGCATATATATATATATATATATATTTGTCTTCGTCTGTTAAAATCCAACCGCAACTGGTTCACGGTAACTCCATTGTTCACAGCAGCACAACTGATGTCACGGTAGCTTCTGCGACTGTTGATGAGTTCTGAAATCTGCAACCATGAGTCATGAGCCTCGACCGCACAGTACCACTTTATCCGGGTTCTTTCATCTCTCTTACCGCGTCCAAGTCTAAATTAATTTTCTTTCAAAATATTATTATGCTCTGTTTTTCATGTTTATAATGTTTTATTTGCTGTATGTTTTTGTATCTTAATTTTAATGTTTTATTGGTTTCTAAATTAATTATAAATTATGTTGAGCCTATGCGAATTTATTTTAAATTATAGAAAATTGTATTAGTGATATTTTGATTCCTATTCTTTATCCTTTTGTATAATTACATAGCGTGTTTCCTGTGCATTTGAATATAATTAATGTTGCATGCTTTGTTTTAATCGCTCTAGAATTAATATTAAATGCTTATGAACATGTTCAATGTATTTTTAATGTCTTAAAAGCGTATTTACATCGTTTCCATATTTAATGAATGAATTTAGAAAGTTTTTTTTACACAGTCTATGCTTGCAATTTCTTTGACCGAATTTTATGGAGATTGTTTGAACGTTTGAATTTAAATTTGTTTGACTTGTTTAAATTTGGTCAAATGATATATTTAAATGAGTTTGAATTCATTTGATATTTCTGGAATCTATTATATCCTTGTGAGATTTCAGGTTGACTCAATTTTTTTTTTTATTTTGAATTGTTTTAATAGTTTACTTGAGTATGTAGCATAAATAATTTTCTATATAAAGGACTCGAGGGATTCTTAGAAGATATACGATGATACACACCTTTGATATGAAGCGATACAAAGCGTTTACCCTCATACGACAATTGAGTTATCCCGTGCCAAACTGTTTCATTTGTTGATGAACTCTCAAGGTGGGACAAATCATCTTCGACTTCATTCATCTTGAAGAGATGAACTGTACCATTGTTGGAATGCTCATAGTACACTATTGACATTATTCAGAAGAGTCTGCAACAACTGTTCTGCACCACTGTTCTGCACCAACACATCTTTCTACAGCTATTTAGTGGTTTTCATTGTATTTTTTTTTCTTGTTGGGCTGGGTAGTTGTCGGCACTTATATCTTTTCTCACACGGGTTATACTATCTATAAAAGGTGTTCCTTCGGTTATTCTATCCCGATTAAAAGACAATTTCTTTGGTTCTACTACCTGACCAAAAAGCATTGGTTCTGCTATCTTATCAGAATGCAGTTTCCTGGTTATGCTTGCCTGACCAAAAAACAGTACACATAGGTTGAGGCTGCTCTTTGTAGAAAAGTCTGGGTTTGTGTGCACCCGCAAAAGGTTAGTTAGGTTTGGGGCTATTCCTCACAAAGTCTTGGGTTGAGATTTATCCCGTTGTAGAAGTCTGGGTTTAGATTGCTCCCGTTGTAAAAGTCTCTCTCTCTCTTTTTCATAGTGAATGCTATACTCCATCTGTTGGGGTGTGAAGAGTGAACTAGGTCCATTTTGGACCGAACCACTATAAATTTCCTTGTGGTCATCTATTTTTTATTTATGCATTCACTCTTCACACATTACACTTACTCATTCTTTCTTGTCTTGTTAATTATCTTAGTCCACCGAACTTCAGCTGCTTTATCGCTCTAAAATTTTATAAGAGTCTAGACCTCCTGTCATCCTTTCAGACCTAACAATTTCATTTCATGAATTATGATATGCCCACAGATTTGTATTAAAGCCCTTTCCTTATGGTTTATCGTACTCTATGATAAATCATATTGTACTCTATGATAAATCGTATTGTACTCTACGATAAATCGTATCGTACTCTACGATATAATAGGGCTTTAGGGCATATTCCTATCAACTATAACATCCCAGGGTTCATGGATTGTTACTATAATAAGTTTTTGTTCATTTGTTTTTGCAGAGTTACAATCGAGACCTTTTCTTGTTTCTTTACTTTCTGCTCATAATTGTTTCGGCGATGACTTCTTTCAAGGTGCATATCGATAAGTCACCATTCTCAGGGAAATCCATACTTTATCTGAACAGACACCAGACCGAGGAGTGGAGAGGTTGGATGCAGGTTAGTTGCTATTTGAGTAATTTGTTTGCTGGCATTTTTTCCCCTTGTACATTGATAATGGACAACTGTTGAAAAATGGAATTAACTAAAACATAAAATAATAAATCTAGGCCGCTGAAGGTGTGGTTTTTATGTTTGCATCATATTCTGTGGCCTTACCGTGTGTTCTTCATTCAGGTATTATTTTTGATGTACCACTATTTCGCCGCCACCGAGTTTTATAATGCGATCCGGGTTTTTATTGCCGCATATGTATGGATGACTGGATTTGGGAATTTCTCTTACTACTATGTTCGTAAGGATTTCAGCGTTGGAAGGTTTGCACAGGTATGTGTCCCCTAAGAGTGCGCTTGGTTTTGAAAAATGTTTTCTGTTTTTTATTTTTTAAAATGTATTAGATTATTCCCCCATTTCTATTTTTAAGGAAACTTGATTATTTTTGTTTTTCTAAAAAACAATTATTTTCATTTTCAAATTTTTAACAAATGTTATCCATTTACATAATCCAATTGCAATTTTGAAATATGAAAGCACAAAATGCTTTCCTAAACCAAACTCGGCCTAAAATTCTTGTGATTCTTCCTTCTCTGTACCAAAGCAATGTCTGCTTGTGCAGATGATGTGGCGGCTTAATTTTTTGGTGCTATTTTGCTGCGTCGTCCTTAATAACAGCTACGTTCTCTACTATATCTGCCCCATGCACACCCTTTTCACTCTTATGGTTTACGGTGCACTCGGGGTTCTGAACAAACATAATGAGAATGGTTTGGTGATGGCCATTAAAATATTTGCTTGCTTCCTGGTGGTTATTCTTATATGGGAAATACCAGGAGTGTTCGATTTGCTTTGGAGCCCATTTACTTTCCTTCTTGGTAAACTGCTTCCTCATAAATTACATTTCTCCTTTTACATTTACTGTAATCTAGTAAAACACATGTATTGGAAATGAAACTGTGCAGGTTACTCCAACCCGGATCCTTCAAAACAGAAGTATCCTCGATTGCATGAGTGGCACTTTCGCTCGGGTCTTGATCGCTACATTTGGATCGTTGGAATGATATATGCATATTTTCACCCCACGGTAGGTTTTGATTTCATTTCACCTTAATGTTTGGGAAATCCGAGAAGCGCTACTGGTTCAATATTTGTAGAGGTGACAATTTGGGATCACGGATCAGGTTCGTGTTGAGTTGGCCATCCCGTGAATCTATTTAAGCTCAAGCCTAACCCGGGTTGACCTGACTTGACCCAACCCATTTATGAAGTGGTTAACCCTAACCTGACCCATCAACAATTTCAACTGACTGACATAATCAAATTGAATTATCTCATTTAGACTAAAAATAACTTAATTAATATGAAACATATGTTATCCATGTTGCAACTTGACCCTCTTAAACCATTTAAAATAAATATTGTGTTATATACATGTTGAATTGTGCTAGGCCTTGCAAACTATCTGCCCTCAATTGAGGGTTGCAAATTTGTATTTTAGTATGGAGATGGAAATTACAGCAGAAAGCTACAGGATACAGAAGACCAAACGAAGAGGGAAGAGTCATCGGGAGGCCCCAGTGCTCTCCCACCTAAGCCCTAGGCTGCGTTAAGTCTAACAGACTTCCGCGCCTCCTCACTCCTCCGCCCGTCCCTTTAAGACAGAAACCTCACTCCCCTCCTCCATGTGGTTGCCTGCTGGATCAGTTGGCCTAACAGAATCCCCTCCCACTTTAGGAATGACACTCTTGCCCCTCCTGGATTAGACCTTCCAGGCCCCAGGTAAATCTCGGGCTCTATTACTTGCCGCCGCTTGAGGATCAGTCTTGTCCTCAAGACTAAAAAGAGGAAACTGATTGCGGAGAATGTACTCATCTTCCTAGGTGGCATCTTTCAAAGGGTGGCCCTACCATTTGATGAGGCACTGTGGCTGACAAATGCCTTCCTGAGGCTGAATGTGCTTGGATGACACAACCTCGGGCAGTAGGCCATCTGTTTCATCACCCTTCAGGTCGACCGGAAGGGTAGGCTGGACAGCGGCAGGTCCCACCATTTTTTTGAGCTGTGAAATGTGAAAAACTAGGTGTATGCGGGCTGAGGGAGGAAGATCAAGTTGATAAGCCACTGGACCGATTCTCCACTGAACTGTAAATGGCCCATAGAAACATGGGGCGAGTTTTTGAGAAATCTGGTGGGTTAATGAGTGCTGCTTGTGTGGCTGAAGGCGTTTGAAAGCAGGATCTCCCACACTAAAGGTAAGGTCACGGCGGTGCTTATTAGCTTGCTGCTTCATGATGTCTTGGGACTGACTCAGATGATTTTTGAGTTGTCGTAAGGCCTCGCCACGATCTAGCAGTGCATGGGCGACAGCGGGCACCCTGAT
This sequence comes from Viscum album, assembly GCA_963277665.1. Taxonomy (NCBI): domain Eukaryota; kingdom Viridiplantae; phylum Streptophyta; class Magnoliopsida; order Santalales; family Viscaceae; genus Viscum; species Viscum album. The sequence goes on along the minus strand of OY728159.1, from coordinate 529,184,748 downwards.
TTCCGAAGGCAGGAAGTTCAACACTGTAGGTGGCAGCTTGCCATAAATCGTCTCAAAAGGAGTTGTGTTTGTTGACGCATGTCAGGTGGTGTGATAGGAGAATTCGGCCCGCGAAAGCCTGAAAGACCACTCTTTAGGTTGTTTGCCGGCGAAACAGCGGAGGTAGGTCTCGAGGCAGCGATTTACCACCTCTGTTTGGCCATCAGTTTGCGGGTGGTAGGCCAAGCTGAGTTTTAAGTCACTGCCTTGAAGTTTGAACAATTTAGTCCAGAAATGGCTTACAAAAATGGGGTTGTGATCGCTGATGATGGAAGTTGGGATGCCATGCAAACGGACAACCTCCCGCAAGAAAACCTCGACCACACTCTTGGCTGTGTAAGGGTGTTTTAGGGGTAAAAAATGGCTATATTCAGAGAGGCGATCAATGATGACAAGAATCGCAGTGTAACCACAGGATTTAGGTAGTCCGGTGATAAAATCCATGGAGAGATCGGACCACACCAGTTAGGGAATTTCCAACGGTTGTAACAGGCTGGTCAGAGATAGTGTGGAATATTTATTCTATTGGCATGTGGCACATTGGCGAACAAACTCCTGGACCTGTTTTTTCATACTGACCCAATATAAATTTTCAGCCAATTTTCTGTAAGTCCGGTAAAAACCAGAATGGCCCCCCTGTGGAGATAAATGAAATTCAGCCAGTAATTTGGGCACCCACGGAGACGAACTGGACAGCACCAACCAGCCCTTATAACGGAGGATTCTTTGCTGAAAAGAGTAAGCAGGAAAGGTGGTAGCGCCTACTTGCAGATTGGTGATGACCTTGCTGAAGTATGGGTCGTCTGAAATGCCTGTGAGCAAGTCGCGGTGGACCTCCTACACTGGGTAGGACTGTAAGAGGAGCAGTTTGGTAGGGTCGTTGCGCCTGGATAGAGCGTCTGCAGCAGAATTTTCACAGCCTAACTTGTACTTGACCTCAAAAGTGTACCCGAGAAGCTTTGCAAGCCAACATTGTTGGTCGGCTGTAGCAACACGCTGGTGGAGAAGGAACTTAAGGTTTCAGTGGTCAGAATAAACTATAAAGGAGTGACCAAGGAGATAGAGATGCTAATGTTGAATGGTCATAATCAAAGCCATTACTTCCTTCTCGTAGGTGGACTTGGCCAAATTTGCTGCTGTTAAGGCCTTTCTAAAATAGGTGATGGGCTGCCGGTGTTATGAGGATTGCACCTACACCACGCTTGGAGGCGTCACATTCTACCTCAAATTGCTGAGAGAAATTGGGTAAAACCAGAATGGGAGCTTCCATGATGCACCGCTTGAGATGTTGGAAAGCCTGAAATGCCTCATGAGTCCAAAGAAAATTATCTTTCTTGGTGAGAGCTGTAAGTGGTTGGGCAATTTTTCCATAATCACGGATAAATTTTCTGCGGTAGCCCGTGAGGCCGAGAAAACCGCAGACCCCCTTTGCTAATCTAATACTGTCTGGACTTTAGTGTGGTCCATAGAAACCCCAGTGGTGGAGATAACATGGCCCAGGTAAGTTATCGCACTTTTTGCAAAAGAACATTTCCCATGATTAGTGAAAAAATAGGAATCAGCCAAAATCTGCAGAACTGCTGCAAGATGTTCTAGGTGGGAGCTGCAGTTGCAGCTGTAGACTATAATGTTGTAAAAAAAAAAGAGTGCAAACTTACGGAGCTTTGGTCGGAAGAGATCATTCATCGTAGCTTGGAATGTAGATGATGAGGCATTAGTAAGGCCGAAAGACATTTCATAATGCCCACTATGAGTACGAAAAACAGTCTTTTCGGTGTCCAAACCTGCAATTACAAATGGGTGACTGTTTGTACAATTGACGCCCATGTTTTGAATATCGGGGCGCCCAACTTGATTCCCATTGTTTGAGAGTGTTGTACCTGCAGATCAAGCAAATTGATTAAAGCTGGGGTAATAAAATTGTGGGCTGCCCCACTGTCTAGTGGAACCAGAATAGGAATGCCGCCCAATTGGCCTTCCACTTTCATCGATGTCATCTGCCGAGACCGTTGGTGGTGAACTGGAATGTCGGTGTCTAGATTGTGATATTCCACAATCTTGCAGTCAACTTTGTCTGGACTCTCAATTAAAGCTGGAGGTAAGTCGTCGTCTCTGGGTCGGTCAGTGTTTTCATCAAGTTCATCGCCTTCTTTTTTGGGGCAGCACATTTATGCAGGGGACTACATGGTAAGCCGTAACGAAAACAGAGGCCTCGTTTTCGCCGGTCTTCCCACTCCCGGGTCGTCAATTGTCGGATTCCCCAGTTGGTAGTCACTGATTGTCGAGAGGAGTCCCGGGAAATCCCTGTGGAAACAGGCCCTCCGCGTTTGGCGAGCAAAGGATAGGTGGTTGGGGGTGACGACCATTGGCGGGTGCCTAGCCGAGTGGTGTCGTCCGAGCGGTCACATGCAGACTGGTGAAAATCCCCCCCACGGGATAGTGGATCGATTCCTTGGCGGAAAGCGATTTCGACGTGACAAGCGACGCGCATCACGTGGAGTCGTGACTCTGGATTTTGGACACGCACCCAGTTGCAGATATCCTCCCGCAGAGCATGAAGAAAATAGCCCATGTATCGGGGTTCTGGTTGATGGGGGATCAGAGACATGGGATACTCAAATCGCTCGATGTAATCTTGCACCGTACCTTTCTGGCGAAGGGCGGCCAGCTCCTCGTACGGATTGAGGACGTCCAAGCCACTGAATCGCTCCAGCAGTTCCTCCTTAAGGATTGTCCAAGACAGAAGTGGATGAACTTCCATGACGATGGTGAACCAGTGTATGACTACCCCTTCCACGCTGACCTGCGCCAACGTCACCGTAGATTCCTCAGGCGTCATCCGTTATCAATGAGGGGCGTTGATCATCCAATTGCGGACGTTTGTCTGGACGACGCAGCGCGCTGGTGACAAACTTACAAAACTCTACTTGTTTTGCGGCGTCTTGATCCCAGTGCTGTTGGCGTTGGGAGGAGTCGACTGATGAAGTCATCGCCTCAATGGAACTCCGCAGTTCCTTGAGTGCCGATTCAAAGTGACTCATATGCTGGTCCATTTCATCTAGCGGAGCTTGATGGTGAGTTTCCATGGCAGCAGGTGGGGATAGTAATCCAGCAGGTCGGACCAAGTGTTAGGCCTCACAAACTATCAACCCTCAATTGAGGGCTGCAAATCTGTATTTCAGTATGGAAATGGAAATTACAGCAGAAAGTTACAGGAAACAGAAGACCAAACTAAGAGGGAAGAGTCCTTGGGAGGCCCCAGGCCGCGTTACGTCTAACAGACTTCCATGCCTCCTTGCTCCTCCGCCTGTCCCTTGAAAACAGAAACCCCACTCCCCTCCTCCATGTGGTTGCCTGCTGGATTAGTTGGCCTAACAAAACCCCCTCCCACAGGAATGACACTCCTGCCCCTCCTGCCCCTCCTGCCCCTCCTGGAGTAGACCTACCAGGCCCCAGGTAAACCTGAGCTCTATTAAATTATTTCAAATTAAGTTTGATTATAAGAAAAAAATGTATTATTAAATTTATTATTATTATATATTTAATATTTTATATTACTAGCCATGCCAGAAACGATCAACCCAAACCCGACTTGAATATTATTCGCGTTGGATCACTCAACCCGATTACAACCCGAACCCCTTTATGTCCGACCCAAACCCGTTTTAACTCGTGTTGTGTTGTGTTGGGTTCAAAATTGTTTGTATGTTAATTGCTTTTGACAGGTTGAAAGGTGGATGGAGAAGCTGGAGGAAATGGAAATGAAGCGTAGGGTATTGATCAAAGCAGCTGTTGTACTGGCATCCTCAATCGTATAGCGTCTCGTCTGGCACTGTTGGCTTTCAGTCATTTTAATAGCTCGTTAATTTATTTTTATTTTATTTTTATTTTATTTTATAGACAGGGTACTTGTGGTTCGTGCATATCTACAAGCTGGACAAGGTTATATACAACAAGTATCATCCTTATACATCATGGATCCCAATCACGTGCGCGCATCTTCTATACACGTAACCCTGTTTTGGTTAGGTTTGAGTTTCCATTATATTTGACAATGGGGTTTGTTTTGATGTGGCAGTGTCTACATATGTTTGCGGAATGTTTCCCAAAATCTTCGTAGCTACTCTTTGACCCTTTTTGCGTAAGTCGTCTTCTCTTTAGGCTGTGTTTGACAGCACTTACTGAAAAGTGCTTATAGCACTTATCACTTATTATTAACAGTTGCACTTAGATTCCTGAAGTGGCCGAAAAACACTTACACAGAAGCACTTATTGTAAGTGACAAGTGTTGCAAGCAGTTTTCAGTAAGCAGGGGTGACAATTTGGGTTCATGGGTTGGGTTCGTGTCGGGTTGGCTGTCCTGTCAACCCATTTGAACTCAACCTTAATCCGGCCCTTTTAATTTTACGGGTTGGCTCAACCCAACCCATTTATGAAGGGCTGAACTTTAGCCCAACCTGCTAACCTGTTTAATTTCAAATATATAACAGACTGCATTATGACATCCCCAACTAGTTAATATCGTATAAACTCAATGACCTAACTAAATTAAATTATCCCATTTAAACTAAAAATAATCTATTTAATATGAAATATATTTTATCCATGGCGCAACTCTTGTCTCATAAACCATTTAAAATAAACAATGTGTTTTAAACATGTTGAATTATTTTAAGTTAAGTTGATTATAAGAATTAGGGATGATAATGGGTCGGGTACCCAAACCCTAACCTATTTAATTTTTCTAAACCCGAGCCCTTTTATTACCCGTTTATTTTTTAAATGTATCACCCCAACCTTACCCTATTACATTTTGAAATATCCGTTTGAATTCCATAACCCATTTAAATACCCATTTATAATTTAAATTTTTTAAAACTCATTTATAAATTTAAAATGAATTGATATCAAACTAAATAAATATATTTTATAATTTTATAAATAGTTAATGAACTAATAATAATTAATTTAATTGGATTTTGGTTTGAGATTCATTTGCAAATTTGATATGAGGCAAAATCAAAATGGGTTAATATGTTTTTATCATATTACTATTATTTAAAAATATATAATTAACAAATTAATAATAATTAATTTAATCCTGTTCGAGTTTTGGAATACCTTAACGCCACTATCCTAAACCTATCCGTTTATTAATCTAGTTTTGAATTCAATATCCCAAACCTTAAAAAAACTCGATTAACCATCACCCTAACCCTATTAATTGGATTGGGTAATGTTAGGTACCTGCCATCATTAATAAGAATAAAATATATGATAAAGCTAATTATTATTATTATTTTAATATTTTATATTATCATCATAATTTTAATGTAGTTACACTAGTTAGATGGGCCAGGAACAGTCAACCTGATCCCTACCTGAATATTATTTGTGTCAAATTACTCTATCTGATTACAACTTAAACCCATTTATGTTTGACTCAAACCCATTTTACAGGTTCAAAATTGCCACCTCTATCATCAAGTGTTGTCAAAAGGAGGCTTAGCCCTCGTTTTGACTTTTTTGCATGTTGTGTTAAATTAATGTCACCTTTCAGAAGCTTTCCATTTGTTTTGTAGATGGCTGGGAAAGATAACATTAGAGACATACATTTCACAGATCCACATCTGGTTGAGGTGAGAAAAAGTTGATCACTGTGTAGTGTTTTTTTGTGTCAAACAGAGCCTTTACCGTTGTATTCAGGTCGGGTGTGGCGGATGGTCAGCCGAAGTTGTTGCTTTCGCTCATTCCTGGCTACCCGTTATTGAACTCGATGCTCACGACTTGCATATACATTGCGGTAAGTGTTGTTGAGATGGATGGAAGGCATTGGCACAGAATGGTGATCATCTGACTGGTATGGTGGCAGATTTCTTACAGGCTTTTTAACCTGACTAATTCATTGAAGACGGCATTCGTGCTTGGTAGTGACAATAAGCGGCGGTTGATCCATAACATGGTGGCGGCAGTTGCCGTCTCATCTGTTGTGTACGTCGTGTCTTTTGTCATCCTCAGACTCCCTTCCATGCTGGTATGTTGCCCGTTTATGCAATGAGAACTTTCTTATTTCAAAAAATGAAGTTCCAATTCATATTTCAACAAATGAAGTTTTTGGGTCTTCTAATAAATAGGTTTTAAAAAATGAATTTATCGATATGTTTTGTAACAATAATTAAGCAGGTGATTTTTCTATTCAAATGTTTTCATTTTTTAAGAAAAAAAGTTTTTTTTGTTTTTTTTTAATTATTATTTTTTATTATTTTACAGGTTTGAGAAATTTAAGAAAATGAGACATTGAGTGGATTCATCGTTCAGGGGTGTAATGATTCTCTCAGTTTCTGGTGGAATGGCGGTTGGACTGTCCATCCATAAGTTGGATTTTTTTTTTTTTTTTTTTTTGTAAATATAGTTATTTCTAATTATTTCTGTATTAATGTAAAATTGTATTATATATATATGAGTGTGTTTCCAGTTTGGATGCTTATCCATAAGTGGCTGATTCCCGTAGGCGAGCTTTAGCCTTTTGGGATTTTTACTAATATATTTTCAGTTTGTATTTTATATATATATATATATATATATATATATATATATATGTTATATATATGTTATATATATTGATGATTCACTTTTGTATGTTTGACGAACACCATCAAGCACCAACCAAATGTATGCACATCATTGGGCAGTCCGCTGAAACCACGAATCAATTCTATAGGATCTCTCAATCTCTCTCTCGGGTGGTAGAGTGGGGAGGGGAAGACAAAGCTTTAGCCTAGTGATAATTCAATTCCTCATTTGCATAACAACTGTTGAATGTTAACTCTTATAAGCTCTTAATCGTTTAACTCTTCAACCGTTAATGCAAGTATTGTTTCAACTCTTTTAGACACATTATTGTTGGGTCATTCTTTGAATACCTGCATTTGTTTTTTTTTTTTTCGGTTTTGATAATCACCACACACGTTTATACTTCTCTACCAAGTTTACTTTGAAGAATTTCAGATAGTCAAGATTGGATGGAACATATAGAAGGAATACCGATAGATGAAATCAATCTATTGATGTCAAACTGTTGATCAGACTTCCTACTGAAGATCAAAGCTTTATTGCACTTTCAAGAACATTGGAAGACTGGTAGATGAGATCTATCCACAAGACCAAAAGTGGTGTTGCGGAATCGTCGGGAGACACAACAACAGAAAATGAGAAAACGAAAGAAAGGAAAAACATCAAATGAACACGGTGATTTACGTGGTTCGGGAAAAATCCCTACGTCCACGGGAGATGCAGAATTTCACTAATCGGAAGCAACAAATTACAGAGGATTTCAATAATAATAACCCTAGCCGGAAAATGGGCTACATATGAAGAAGACGCTCCACTGTTCTGAATAGTAGTCCGCGTTGCAACAGTGATCGGCGGCTCACTTTGTCAAAAGTGCTACAGTGTCTGCCGGCTGGAAGTCAAAAGCGCTACAGTACTGTTGATCCCGAAGTCCGCACCGCTATAGTGCCTGTCGGTGTCGATCGGTCAGCTCCGCTATAGTTGCGGGCCACAAACATTCGGCCCAACCGGATCGGGTAACACCAATCCAACAAGTGGCACATACCAAAAGCGCCACATCAGAATAGTCTTCAATGAAGATAACGCTGAATATTTTATTTTCAAATAACTACGGAGTAAAGTCAGAATTAAATGAGATTTACCGACCAAAAACCAAAAGTGCGATGTCAGGATGATCTTCTCCGAAGATCATGATGAAAATTTACAGGGAAAGTCAAAACCAAAACCCAAAGCTGTGAAAGCTTTTATAACACCAATGAGGACTGACGTTGACAACTTCAATGGGCCAACAAACACTTTCTACAATGATTATATTTAGAAAGCTATGTAAATAACTGAGTAGATTATTCCAAAGTAAACTTCATTGATTACGAACTCACACACTGTATTATCCGTGATGAAGTTTTTCTCGTTCTTAGAACAATACTGCTTTTCGTTTGTGATTTTCTCATAATTTGATCTTCACACTTCATACCTTATTTCTATTGGTTGTTTATGACTTCAAAACGTCACAAAGTCCTCCACTTGTAATTTCACCACCACTCTCTTTCCGTTCTTTTGAATGAATAAGCCCTTACTGGAGATTGTTATGAAAGTACACACTGCTTGCACTCAGTGTAGACCTATCAGATTTGGATATAATATCCTCTTGCCACATTGCATTAAAAGCGAGGAAGTTCTGGGCATAGAAATTTGTTTCTCCTTTTACTAGTAAAGATAAGAGAGTAAAGATTACTGATCTCAAAATTCTTTATCACCTGTTGCGTTCTTTGCTTTCCACTTTTCGGTTTAAATATCTCACATTGGTTTTTATAGTTACTCATCTTTTAAGTTGCGCCTATACGTTTCATCAAATCTTCTTTTACCGAAGTTTTTCTTCCAATTTTAAACTATTTTTCTTATGCTTCTTTTTCATAAATCTGGCTATTTGGAATTTGTGTGCAATCTTCTATCTACTTTCAAAGGGTTTTTATTTGTTAATGTTTTTTCATTTCACTCTCCCTCTTGAAAGTTGCCTACCATGCAGTCTTCATATTACTGTTTTCTGGCACTAACCGACCATTGAGAAGTTTTTCCGATGGCTATGCAGATTATTGTCGGAAGCCTTGATTCTTAGAACGTCAACAAACCTCTCTTCTTCGATGGAACCAACTGTGAGTATCAGCGAGATTGGATGGATGCATCATCAATATCCGAATGAGCTATTGTCACATGCTCTTCATGACTACAAAATTCCTAAAAAGACTCATGAGACATTCGGTGCAATGAAAACAAGGGAGTTTTTTTTCTAATTCTAAACTCCGAAGTGAGAAATACTCTTCTATGTTAACCGAGTTTCCTCCTATAAGATAGCTCATTGATTCTAGAAAACGTTAGACTACACATTTCGACACCAAGAAAGTTTTTCAAACAAAGAGAACGATGCTTCGTTCTCAATATGAAGACTTCAAATTTCAATCGAGAGAATCTATAGAGAACCTGTATCAACGCCTCACTACCATTGCCTAAGAACTTTAGACACTTGGTGAAAAGGTCCGTGGAGATGAAAAGCTGCAAAAAAAGCCATTGACATCCTGCAAAAAGAGTGAATCAAAGAGAATAGATATTGAAGACATGGAGAATGTTATTGGTGTCAAAATTGATGAATTGATAGGAACTCTTATGTAGTACAAGCTTTGACACAAAAGAGATGTTGAGAAGGACGAGCATAATAAAAAGGAAATCACATTCAAATCGACAACCACAATGGTTCCTACTAATGAAAGTGAGCCACAACTCAACAAAGATGAGTTTACTTAACTCGTAAGAAAGATGCTCCAAATGTCCTGATGAAGAGATCCAAGAAACACTTGATCAGAAAGAAGAGACTGACATGACAAATCCATAGAAAAGGATAGATAGAAGGAATCTATCGAAGTAGTTTGTTACGAGTGCAATAATTCTACACAAATGAAGCCAGACTACCTTCAAAATAAATGGAAGGTATTAAGGAAGTTTAAAATGTGCAAAGTGAAGAAAACATTGAAAGAAGACACATGGAGTGTGAGTGAAAACTCATCATCCGATAGTGACTCAGACAATGATGATAGCCAAAAGATCTCTGGATTCCTTGCTTGTACCACAAATACGTTTTTATAGCTAGGGTTAGTGAGTCATTAACCATTGATTCCTTTAATTCTACAACTCTTGAGATTTATCTAGAATATCCCTCACATGTAGAAGAACTCAATGAGTATATAAACGAACCCGAAAGCATATACAAGCTTCTCGAGAGGAACTATCGACAGGCCAAAGTCGATATAGCTATGGAAGATGAGGAAGTTTCAACACTTAATGCTGGACTTTCTTCCAGACCTATCGTACCTCAAACTTGCACCGACCACAACAAAGTGGTACAACTTATGTCGAATAATGAAATTTTGACAAAGACTAGTGACTTTTACAAAAGGAAGACATAATTTAGAAAAGTTGCTTACTATTCAAAAACTATCTAGGTCCAAATCCGAACTTAAATATAAAACATCTTCTATAAAAAGATTCAATTATAATTACTTCGTATCAAATAATTGACCTTCATGTATGCCTTTTCCAAACTAGGGGGAATTGGGATTAAAAATCACTCCTAAAATTTTTGGCTACGCCAACGGTTCTCCAAATCGTTGGTTAAAAGCCTATTGGGAAAGGCCTATACCAACGTTTCTTACTGAATCGTTGGTATAGGGTCATCAGAATTTCTGTTTAGCCAACGTTTCATTGAGAACCGTTGCGATAGGTCTATCCCAAAGGTTCTGAACCATTGGGATAGACCTACCCCAGCAGTTCTCAATGAACCATAGGTTTAAGGCTATACTAATGGTTTTAGAACCATTGGTATAGACCCCCCCCAATTCCCAAGCCCGCAACACCCTACACTGCCCACACAGAACCTGCATTAAACAAAACAGAAACCTGCAGACACTGCCCACAGAACCTGCAGTCACTGCCCACAAAACCTGTAGTAAACAAAAAACTAATAGAACCTGCAAACAAACATCAAATTGAACCTGCTCAAATAGCCACGAGAAGCCACACCATTACCCAACCTTAGTCAATTACCTACAAACATACATCCCCAACCAATATACAAATAATGATAACTCAAGAAACCAATTAATGCATTCAACCAGTGATAACACACATACAAAACATCACATATATTCATTTAGAACAAACCATTAAACATCAAATGTCATAAATATCAGTAAAAAAATGTAAAGAATCAATCTGTCCCTCACCACCATCACTATCATCACCATTATCATCGCCCTCATCCTCGCCCTCATCCTCGCCCTCATCCTCTACCTCGTCACCATCCTCGCCCTTTGCCTCGTCGTCATCCTCACCAACGCCATCACAAGGAACATCATCGTCCCAACCACCACTAGGACTACTACCCGGTTCACTATATAACATGCACATCATTGACATATATGCATCACAAACCACGACGATCTCTGGTGGAAGTGATGAACATAAAACTTCCTTAAGTTTCATAAATTTAGTGTACCATTTTTTGGCCTTTTCTGCCTTGGCCTCAGCTTGTGCTTCCCGTGCATTAGCTTTTTCCAAATCAATGCTACTAAAACTGACACCCGAAGTGGGCCAATACCTCGTCGGGACAATACTCTTCCCTAGTCAACAACGTACTCTGCTATGGTGCTCATCTCCCAAAACCCGATGTAAGTGATCGTTTGACCCAAAATTGTCATCTTCCTAGGCACATTAAGGGCCTCCAAAGTACACTGTTACAAATATAAATGGACTATTAAGTTATAAAATAGATATTAAAATTTGAAATCAACAAAGTAAAACTTACAATCTGCTGCGGTGTTGGTTCATTTACTGCGCTTCCATCTTTTTTCTTTCTGCTCGAGCTAAACAATTTTGCTCGAGTCACACGTCCTTCAATATTCAAAACCTCCCTCTACAATGAAATTGAATGTAAAAAACCATAATTGAAAATAGGTTATAATAATGAATTTCATAACTAAAATCAAATAGATATTAATTTTAAATGAAGTTGAAAATAAAAACATATGGTAGATGAATTATAACTGAGTATCAATGAATGAGTTATCAATAGATATAACCTATATAAAAGTGAACATGTCATCACAGTAATCAATAATAAGGTGGCTGTGTGATCACCATAATTAATGATAAGATGAACATGTAATACTTTAACATAAAGGAATATGCATGAATGAGTTATCAACAATCTAATCATGACTATTACATAAAGGAATTATGTTTTGGTATGATTTAATAATACACATTGCATTTCCTAAACAATCATTTTGAGATTTTAAATGTATTACTTGAGTTGTTTTGATTTAATGATTCAAGTGAAATTTTGTTTCTTCATCACATGAGGTCCTAGTGTTCTTTAGAACCTCTCATTCTATTACTGTGATCCAAATCATGACTAAAAGAATTCTTTTTCATGGTCTGTTTCTAATTGTGTCATTCTAAAGATCTAAAGGAGAGTTAAGATCATGTTCCTCCTCAAAAAAAAATTATATCAAACCAAATAAGTACTTCAAAATAATGAACTCAATAAGATATGTATAATGTTTTCAATGGGTGGGCTATATAGAATCTTGATTTACTTTACAAAATCTTTCAATGATTATTAGTGCATGGGATGAGTGTTCCTCAACCATAGGTATTGTGTATCTAGTGTTATTATCATGGGAAGTGATTTATGTATAGGTTGGAATTATATCTATCAAATATATATATGTTCATTGGATATATATTAAATTAATGTTTTTTGTTGGGTTTTCATTTATCCAATAAGAATTTTAGTGGTGTTTAATTTTTTCTGATATATATAAAATATTATAATTTACAAATAATAAATACATCCAGAGTAAAGTAAAAGATAATATTTAATTTTTTTATTATATATTTTTTTGTTTGTTACATATTATTATAAATATTATTACGGAAAGATTTCATTTATTTGTAAAATATATAGAAATATTCAATATCAATGGATTGAAAAAATTATTTTTTTATAAGAAAAATAAATAAATATAAGTGGATGTGATTAAATTTATATAATGGTCAGAATAGGACACTGTTCACTAATTTTTGAGTTGTGAGATTTACTGGGAATTTGAATTTTTAGTCATATTGTATGAAGTGTTTATTAGATTGAAACCCAATGGGCATTTCAGTTACTTGATCGATTGAAGGAGTAGTGGCAGGGTGACCTGGGAGGTGATTTTTTTGTATGTGGCTCATCACTCTATGACAGGTGAGGGTAAATCCTTTATGGGGGGTGATAAAGGGTTATCCCTATATTAGGGGAAGTTTCACTGTGACTAGATGTGCAACATCTTATTGTGTCCCAATTGTGTACATTCCTTGACGTATCTACACCGACTACAATGTGAGTGTGCCATGTGAAGTATATGCCACTATTTATGGGTAATGGGTTATTCTATGACCAAAACGGGCCATGTTGTAAGTAGTATTTGGAACCCAGGTTCCATTACATTACAATTAAGATCATTATATGCCTAACTATTAGGATCATTTTTAAGTGTCATTTAATAATTTGGAATGAAGTTTTATATTGAACACCCCTATCCCCAGGATCCCTCAATCAATTCTTGTTAAAGGGAGTGGGGACCCTCTTGGGTTATTACGTTCCCCTTCTTTGATTTCCTATTTATCTAGTTCATTTAAAGTGTTTTCCTTTCACATATACGATGTATGATCTCTCCCCATCACCTACTTTTTCACTTCCAATAACTTAATCTGGTATTTCTTCACCCTATTGTGGGTTCAGGGAGACAATTTCATGATAGAATAGTGACATTTTCTAGCATTATAGGGATTTCATGTCATTATAGGGATGAATTATCCAGAGGAGGTATTCAATCTATCTAAAAGTATTGGATTTGAAGTCTGTTTCAAACTGTTTTATTAAGTGTTTTAACTATATATTGTTTAAAATTATCATATATTCAAGTGTGAAATTTGGTGCTTTATAATAACATATGACCAATTCTGTGTTCCAATTGGTATACACCACATAGATCATGGTTTCAATGTCATGGGATAACATGGTGTGATTGGAAATGATTAATATGGATAGATATTTTAGTTCTAAATCTTCACTTGATTAATTTTTTTATGTTTATTAATTATAATGTTTCTCATAAACCTAATGGTTGTTGCAAAAAGCATGTGATTGATTTACTATATCACTATTTAAGGCATTCTCACTTTTCATTACTAAGTCTCTTTATCTTCTGTAATTTAATTTTTTACATTAATATTTATATAATATGTCAGTATATTTTCATGAATTTTGTTTCATACCCTAAGGTATTAATGATTCTATCCCTAAAAATTTTAAAGGTAAGTGGCCCCAGTATTCCAGTACCCTTTCCTATTAAATGAATGAACATTTAATAAAATGATCAGTGGTTGTATAGGTTCATGACATGCTCACAAACATAATAATACTAATACGAAAATTTCAGTACACACTAAGTAATTTCAATAATAAACTAAAGAATACATGATCTATCCTAATTATAAATTGAATGAAATATGGAGGAAACAAAAGAAAGTGAAAGTCCTAAAGAAAAATTATAAACAAGTGTTGTACCCACTTCCTCTCATGGTCTGACATCATAGTCTACCCCAAAGTCTGGAGGTATTTCGTAGCATCCTTGTTTTTTTATTTCTTCCTGAAAATTCATAAAAAATAATTTTCAATAATATAAAATAAAGTATTAATGAAAATCATGGTAATTTTCATTTAAAACCATCAAATTTGATTAGCACCTTGAACTTGGTACTCATCTAATGAGAATTCATTTTTCGATAATATTCTACTGGATAGTCATTCATGAACAGTGTGGCCTCTAAATCCATACCAACTCTATCACTCTATCCACTATACAACTCATGATTATAGCCTCTCCACAACTCACCTAATTCCACGAGTCGTGTTAGCCTTGCGCAGCCTCACCATCGAGAAAATTAAAACAAAGATGAAATCAAAATATTAATTCATATAAATATAATAATAATATAACATTAAATACAATGAATTTGTTTATCCATATTTGTGCTCAAGCATCATCCTTTACTTCATTTGGCAGGTGTTGTCAGGTGAGCAGCCTGACATGAATGACGTCGGAGTATTTGGAAAGTGTTGTAAAAAAACTCCTACATTCCAGCCATATTTTTCCAATCATTTGGTTGTCTTTGTTGTACTCCACCATCAGTTGTGTGTGGTGGTTCCGAACCACACACATTCGTGTACGCCCATGCTACTTATCAGAATATCCAGTTGTTAAAGAAGAAAACAAATATTATATCAATACATATTATAATGAAAATAAATTATGGTAAATTTTTTTTACTAGGGTTCTATAAATATACCTGAGGCAGTCTGGTTACTGGGCGTCGCTGGATCCCCAGGCTCTGAAGGAACATTAACCTGTATAGATGGAGTGGGTCCTAGTGTATGCTCCGTAAGCTCAGAATGTGTCAGAGTAGGAGTCGAAGAAGCATGAATGTAGAATCTCAAAGATAAGGAAGTAGAAGGGAAATAAGATGACATAGATGGATGTGAAAATACATAATATGGATGAGGAGTAAGAATTATCATTAGATAAGGGAAAGATAGGTGGGGAGTATCATTTGAAAATAATGGTGAAAACATGGGTGGACTAAATATCCCAGGTGTCTCTAATGACACCGTGAGATCAAAAGGTGTGGTAGATGATATGGAAGGATGAGGAATGGGGTGTGATCGGGTATATTGACTAGAGAGCCTAGCTTTAGTACCACTCCCCTCACATCATCAGTATAAGAACTAGAACCACTGGGATGGTCGGAGAATAACCATTGCCTAAGTTGTGGATCCTGATTAAAAGTTAAAAACAAAATTAATCACATGAAATTATATGTTATTGATATATATTTGAAATAAAATAATCACAACAGACACTAAAGGAGGGATGCACATCTCACTCATTTGTCAATTATTTTCTATCATCCTTTTTCTTCATATCTTCTCAATGTTTTTCATTTCTTGTATTTGAAAAAAATATGGAATTAATTAGAAATCCATAACTAATGTGTAACCCAAATAAGAAATAACATGAGACATGAATTAATTAAGGAACACAACTTGTCAAACCAAATACAGGATATATAGTGATATAACAAAAACATTTTATATTTAGTGGGAAGAATATCAAAACATAAGACATGTTATAGAAAAAACAATACGTTCAAATTATCATGTTTAGCATAGGCATGATATAGTTTTCTTTTATTTTCAATTCGATCTAATTAATTTTTGGTTAGGTCATTTAGTTCATTCTGGACAATTGATTTGGTAATTTTTCTATTTTTATTTGTCTTAGATCATTTGGTTCATTTTTTTCAATTTATTAGGTCATTTGTGCATTTTTATTTGTCTTGGGTCATTTGGTTCATATTTTGGGTTAGGTCATTTTTCTATTTTTTGGTTAGGTCATTATTTTCATTGGTTTTTATTTTCATATCAATTAGTTTAATATGTCCAATTCAATTCATCTTGTTTTTTGTTCCAATTTAATTGTTTTGATTTTTTTGATTTGGCAGGTTTGAATACAATTCAACTCAATATAAGAAAATATAACTCAAAGAAAAATGAAACCAATAAATATTGAAAATGCACATGAAGGTCAAGTTAGATACAAATTATTTGTAATTTATAGTAAACCAATTTGAATTGTACCAACCTTAACAACCCAAGTCGAGCTAAACCAAAAAAACTGAGAACATAGATGGATGATTCTATATATTTCCCACCACAACTTCAGGTTCACAATCAACTATGAAAATTGAACTATTGGAGTCATCATAAGTAATAAATGAATTAGGGACAATGAGAGTAGGGATGGTTCTAATTCCATCATCACCATCATAAAAAATATGTCTTGGGATTACTTTAATAATGATACCAAATTTAGGTCAAAGATGATCTTTCACAAAAAAAACTTGTTTCGCCATTGATGCTAATACATATGGTTCATCGGTAGCAAGAATGCGATTCATTTCAATAACTAAAAATTCACAATCGTTAATAAATGTTCCATGCCTCATCATCGAATCAAACCAATTTCATTTCATTATAGTGACTCGATCACGAGAGTAATAATCAAATATTAGTATTTTCTCAATGACTCCATAATAAGATACATTTTCAAATCCAGGTCTACTATCCAACGCACTAGCATAACAATATGTTATGGTAGTTACCATAAGACCATCATGTTGTTTTCTCGTGTTCATTGCTCATTTATTGATAATAAATCTATACCCATTGATCACAATTGACTTTCATTCACAAACCATGAAATTAGGACCAAAAGCCAAAACTCTTATTTCCTCAGAGACATAGTCAATAGGAAAACTCAATACCTAAAATATAAATGAATATTAAACGTAATTAAATATTGATTTTATTAATTTATTACAATAATATTTCTACCTTAAATTCTAACCAAGAATAAAACTATTTTCTATGAAAAGTCTCTATCCTTCTCAAAGATAAAGAATAATGATTTCTATTTTTCATTTTTTTATGTTCCCTACTGAAAAATAGAATTAGTTTAACAGATATGTAAAATTACATGGTATGAGATAAGATATACATGTTTAATTTACTTTACTTGATGTAGTCATCGAACAAATCACTGTTAAACAAAACTATACAATGTGCTATCTCCCACTCTTCAAAGCTTAATGTGTTCAATGTATATGATTCGGGAATTCTCCCTGTTCGGGAAAGTGATGGAAAATAGGGTCCATTTTTCTCATATTATTCTTCTTCATTTCTCAATGGTCTGTTTCATCTCGTAGTCAGATCATACAAATACATTGAACAAAAATCCATACATTCTTGTGCCAAGTAAACTTTCACGATAGAACCTTCAGGATGATTCTTGTTCAGGACATAAGACTTCAATTTGTACATATTTATTTCAGTTGGATACATCCAAAGAAAATAAACTGGTCCTATAAGAATTATTTCAGTTGGAATATGGATAGTTAGATGTAGTATGAATGTGAAAAATGATGGAGGAAATATTTTATCTAACTCACACAAAATTAATGGTGCCTCTGTCAACATTTTTTACTAGAAAGACTTTGAAAACTTCTTATAAAAAGTTCTCTACACTACCACAAAAACAGTTTTTCGCAGCGCCCCCCTTTATCAGCGCTAACGAAAAAGCGCTGATAAAGGGGGGTCCCTTTATCAGCGCTCAAAAAAGCACTGATAAAGGGCCCCCCTTTATCAGCGCTTGCTTAGTAGCGCTGATAAAGGACCCCCCTTTATCAGTGCTTTTTTTAGCGCTGATAAAGGGTCGGCTTCAAAAAAAAAAATTAAAAATATATTATTATATAAATATAGTTATATTGTTATATAAATATAATATATAATTTTTAAATATATTTTAGATAAGTATAAATGTACATTTACACTTATTATACTTAATATATATATATATATATATATATATAAGATATTTAGTGAAAATGGCTTCTTAAAAAATTAAAAAAATATTTTTAATTAATAATTTGATAATCATTATGGAGTAATAGTCATTTAATAACAATTTGAGGACTAAAAAAAATTAAAAAATTAAAACAAGATCCAAAATATGTTGAAAACACAACTCAAACTTCAAACGGCCATAACTTTTGATCCGGGTGTCCGTTTGAGCTCTACCACATATCAAATCAAAGCCTGCGACAAGATCTACGCCGCTGTGACTCGGGGGACCCCAGTAAAGCGTTTTTCGAGGCCAAAAGAGGCCCAAAAGGCCTCCAAAACTGAGTGTTTTGTCGGGGTACCCAGATTTTTTAACATTTTGTGGATTTTCAAACTCGTTTAAGGGGGTATTATTGGCTTTTCTTCATGGGGACTAAATTTATTCCAAGGTATTACATTTATATTGATATTATGTATTTAAAATTTCATCCTTTTTTATAATGAACTGCTATTTATAATCAAATATATAACTATATATACATATTTTTTATATATTCGCACCTAAAAATTAAATTTTTTAAATAAATAATTAAACATATTTACATATAAAATATATTAGTTTTATCTAAATAATAACTAATATCCATTTTATTTAAAATACCAATATATGAATATTTATATACCTATATATTAATCTAACTATATATATATATTAATCTAACTATATATATATTAATCTAATAACTATATATATATTAATATAACTACATATATATATATTAGTATTACTATAAATATATATATTAATATCACCATAAATATATATATTAATATCACTATATATATATTAATATAACTATATAAATATATATTCATATAACTATATATATGTTAATATAACTATATATATGTTAATATAACTATATATATGTTAATATAACTATATATATGTTAATATAACTATATATATGTTAATATAACTATATATATGTTAATATAACTATATATATGTTAATATAACTATATATTAATATAAATATATATTACTATACGAATAAATATAACTAAATATATATATATATAGATATAGATATATATTAATACCACTATATATATATATTAATATTACTATATATATTATAATATAACTATATATATATATATTATAATATAACTATATATATATATATATATTAATATAAATATATATTACTATACGAATAAATATAACTAAATATATAAATATATATATATAGAGATATCATGAATAGGAAAGAAAATCAAAATAGAGTAGTGGTAAGGGCTTAGGCACGCAGGGGGGAGGTCTCGAGTTCAAATCCTGGTGGAGGCAGGGGTGCGCGCGCATGGAAAATATTGGAGCAAACACTGTTAAAGGGTGGAGGGGGTGCGTGGGGTGTGTGGGGTGTTGTATAGGGGCCGAAAAGCGCTGTAAAAGGGGGGGGGGTTCAAGCGCTATAAAAGCCCCCCCGATTGGCAGTATTTTTAATTTTTTTTTAAATTTTTTTAATTTTTTTTAATTTTTCTAAATTTTATCAGCGTTTTTTTAAAAGCGCTGATAAAAGGGTCCTTTATCAGCGCTAAAACAAGAGCGCTGATAAAGGAAGCGTTGATAAAGGGGACCCCCCCTTTATCTACGCTGGCTTTATCAGCGCTTTTCTAGCGCTGATAAAGGCCATTTTTAGCGCTGATAAAGGCCGTGTTTGTAGTAGTGCTAAAAAATAGTACAACCAAATAACCGACATCCTTACATTATTGAAAAAAAGATAAAGAATTTATACTGGAATCAATTCATGTATAAGGATGTGATAATCACGAGTCTTCAAAGATTTTCACTTCTAATCTCTGCTGTTGACTCATTTTGATATGTTGCTTGAATAGACATCAGGAACTTTAATAGTCTCTAGTACTTCTATAAATTGGTTTCTTTTCTATAAGTGTCATCACGTAAGAAACACAGAAAACTTTCCATTTATTTTCACTGATACACATAGGATGCAATTCTGGTATGATTCCCCAATTCACCAGGTCACGTCGAGATCATAAAACATCTTTTTTCTTTCCCTTTAAATTTAGAATAATTGAAAGAAACATTTCAAACATATTTTTTTCAATGTGCATTATGTCTAAGCAATGACGTAACAAATTGGTTGACCAATAAGGTAACCCAAAGAAGATACTTCTCTTATTCCAACTGTAACTGGTTTTAGTGGAAAAATTATTCATCTTCTAGATTTAATTTATCCCTTTCCCAAATGAAAAACTAAAATCTTTCAATTCATTAAGCACATCAGTTCTAGAAATATGCTGAGGTGGATTGTCAGTCTCCATGGTATTGTCAAATCTTTGACGATTATTCTTATATGGATGGTCCATTGGCAAGAATCTTCGATGTTCCATAAAACTAAAACTATGATGATATTTAATTCTTATTGATCATGTATTCTTTATATAAATAGGACATGCTAGTTTTCCCTTCATTATCTATCTAGACATCATTGCATAAGCAGGAAAATCAGTGATTTTCCACATAAGCGCAACACACATATGAAATATGTCTTTTGAACATGCATCGTATGTGCACACACCCCCATTCCAAAGATGTTTCAACTCTTTTATTAAAGGTTTCATGTGTACATCTATTTCATTTTTGAGATCATAAGGTCCAGATATGAGTATGCTCATGAATGTGAAAGGTTTTCTTATACACATCTTTGAAGGAAGGTTATAAATGTGTATGAAAACCAGGCATGTGCTGTGCAAAGTATGCATCTAACCAAATGGATTAAGACTGTCACATGAAAGACCCAACCTCACATTACGCACAACAGCTATGAAATCAGGATATCGAGCATCAAATTACTCCATGTAAATCCATCTGTAGGGTGAACTAACACATCATTATCTTTCTTTCTCTCAGTATCATGCCATTAAATTTTTATTAATATTTCATTAGAAATAAAAATATTCTAAAGTCCGAGGAATAATGGAAAGTGCCACATTACTTTCTATGGCATACGAGATGGTGTTCCATCACCTTATGGATTCCATAGAGATGTTCTACATTTTATACAATCATTTTGTTCAGTAGTTTCCTCCCAAAATAAGCTTAAATATTTTAGGAAAACATGATTTTTTTTGAAAATCCAAGTTCCTCAACTAACTTCCATTCCATATAATGGTTTGAAGGAATATCTACATCATCTAGAAGTAATTCCTTCAAAAAGGTAAGAATGTAATCGATAGAAGTATTAGAAATCCCATACATGGTTTTCCCAAGAAACAATCAGATTAAAAATTCTAGACTTTTTATTTTATCACATTGTCAATATACTGAAGTCATGGCAGCATCGGTCAATTTTTTCACCCTTTAAACATCATCATTTTCATTACATGCATCATGTGTGCTTGTATCGAAGTATTCTTGGGTTGACATCCCTTCCTTATCATAATGATGAATTAAAGGAAAATCATTATATAATAAATTCTCCAATATAGTCCTCTTATTTAGATCATGAACATTTTGAGATCTCATTTTCTCCCCATTGCGACACCACACATACTAGTTTGTTTGAAAACCATATTTGGTTATATGGTAGTTAACTTCTTCATGACTCAACCAAGGTATTCCAACACAATTATAACATGGATAGTGTATGTGACCACTATATGAAGAATTATTAAATGAAAAACCTAAAAATCTCTCCAACTTGTTATGAAAATTTCTTGAGATCCAATCAGTTTTATACATCCAACTTCTATTCATTCTTTAAAAAATGTTATATTTCATACTGTAAAATCAATTAAATAATATTGAAGTTAATCAAAAATATATTTAAGGAAATGTGAATTGTTCACTTTATATGAAACCATAACTGACACACCAGTCTATTTGAGAATCATAATATAAAAGAAAACAAAATACTATATATATAACAAAATATTATAAATATAAAACTACAATATTTAATTCAATTATATCAATAAGTAATAATGTTCCCAATCCATCAAGGGTCAAGGATTTAATTATGAAAATGTTTCTTATGGAATATAAATATATAGGGTTTTTATTTAAATGAGATATAATTGAGTGAATAAATTGATGAGGCATAAAGGACCTTCAGATAGGTGCCTTAGTGACTCTCCCCTTCGATTTGGTATGGTTCAGGTTTATTTGATTCATTTTATTTTTGTTTTGGTTAATTCCATTTAATTAGGTTAATTTAAAATTGGTTTTAGTTGGGTTAGTTTAGGTAAGTTTTTATTGATTTGGTCTAGTTTGATTCAGTTGGGGTTGTGTATCTTTACTTCAAGTGTATATGGTTTTGTTCAATTTTATTCATTTCAATTTTGGATAGTTTAATTCAAAGTGGGTTAGTTTGGTTTAAATCACTTCTAATGGTTATGTTAGATCATAATTTCTATTTTATTTATAAATTAATGTGGGGGTTTAGTAGGGAATGTAATTTATTATTCTATTATTTGAACTATTCTCAAAATTGGATCTAGATGAGAGATGGATTATATTATGGAACATCATCTTCAGCTAGAATAATTCATAGAATATTCTATGTGTTAGATATATAAATAACATCTAGATTAATTTTAAGGGGTGTTGTGGAATAATATGTATTCTATGGTGGATTCAATGCCTATAGAGTTATGAGTAGGTATTTAGAACAATTAATATCAAATATTAAACAAAATATGGTAGATATTTATACTAAGCATTCTTACTGAAAAATGAAATACAAGTCTTTTGTGACGTTATCTAAGTTTTATAGAAATATTGGTTTTATAGTAATTTTTTTGATGTTTTCATGCTGCAAGAGGATGTTTCATACCTAATAATTTTTCAGCTATATGAATTTAAAAAAGAAATATAGAGATTGCACTAAACTAATTGAAACCAAAATGAAGTAGAACAAACAATAATGAACCAATCCAAAATTGAAATAGAGGTATAGTAACTGATGATGAGAAATATTTAATCTTCATTAAGGTATGAGTCTATGTAATGATAGGTGGAGAATAATAATCATCAATATTCCATGAAATAATTATGTTTACATCATATTATGGTTAAAAAATAATTATTTGGTGGAGATGGTAGAGAAACATTTAATTAGATGGGTGACTATAAGGTGACATCACCTACAAATCTTCACTATTACACTACCATAGTAAACATTATTGCATTAAATGAAATATTTTTCAATGTTCTATATAAATATTCTCTCCCCTAACTCATTAACTATTCACTATTAGCATTAATAAATCTCTCTTGTTTTCTCCAGACTACTTCATTGTGTTCTCTTCACAGTTGTTATTTATTTTCATCACTCGCACTTATCCTTTGAACTATTTTTACTTGTTAGTTTAGTTTATGTTTTTTTAATTCTAAAACAAATCTACCCTTCATCCTATTATTCGATCCTATCATTGTTTCACTAGGCAAGTGTTGATATAAAAATATAATTTTTAGTTAAATGACCTACAAAAGGCACTCTACGTGTCTTCTTTTGAAATTTCTACTGTATATATGTTAGAAAATAAGATACTTGAATAATTTATTTTCTGTATACACACAACCATACTAGAGATATAAAATTCATACCATATCAACCCACAAGTAAAAAAATTCCACCCTTTATGAGAGCCTTTTCTCATATCATTTTTTGCAAAAAAAATCATTTTTCTTTAAAATCACTAAAAAACATAGTTTTTTTTAATTTTTAAATAATCATTGAATATGAAAACTCATAAATCCTAAAAAAAAATTTTATATCAAGATAATAATTTCATAGAAAACCATTAAAATCTTAAACAATCAATAAGAATAATTATATTAGTTAAACATATAAAATTTATTGAAGCTTCCCACTTAGACACATCGTGCTATAAGTTAATAAAATCCATTACATGAGATCACATGTCGGGTTGAATATATCAAATACTGATAAATATGAATGAAGAATCATAATCCATTCATAACTAGTAAAAAATTAGCATTTATATAGTATTTTTTTTATGATTTCATGCTATAAGGGGATGTTCCATACCTAATAATGTTGCGGCTTTATGAATTTAAAATAGAAATATAAATATTGGACTAAACTAACTGGAACCAAAATGAATGAGAACAAAAAATAATGAACCAATCCAAAATTTAACAGAACAAACCCAAACTAAACCAAACTGTTTTGAACTAACCTAAACAGACATGAACTGAATATAAGAAACCTTAAATCAAACCATAGGATCAAAAGAAATTAAATGCCCACAAAAATAAGAATCTATGGTGGTGTTTTAGACCAAAATAAAAAATAAAATGGATAGTTGATAGAATACCTCAATGATTTATAATCCATTGATTTAATATTGAAGAAGAATGAAATGAAATCAAGAAGAGTGATCGTCACTTGGCTGGTTGGGAAGACAATAGAACGCAACTTCTACTGGGGCTCAAGATTAGATCTGGATGGGAGGAGGGAAGGGGCACAAGATGTTGTGGTCTTGAGATTAGATCTGGATGGGAGGAGGGGAGGGGAATACATTACTATAGAATAAATATTAGATCTATATGGGAGTGTTTCTATGGCTGGAGAATCTAGATGGGAGGAGGGGAGGGCTTAGGATTAAATCTGGATGGGAGGAGTGGAGGGGTTCCTATTCCGTGATTTTGGGGGAGGCCTTTTTCAATGGTTTTAAAAAACCATTGGTATAGATATAGTTATCCCAATGGTTTTTATAAAACTATTGGGATATCCTTCCCTAAAATATCATATACTAATGGTTAGGTCAAACTATTGGGATAGGGTAGTGGGTATAGCCCACATTTCCATTAGTGAATCTCATTTAAAGAAATACCAATCTTTTGGCATGGAAAAATATTTTTTTCAATAAACCTAAAGAAATATTTTATTGGATAGTATTTTTGGACCTAAAAAAATTTAGGTGATAAAATATCTAGTGACTTGATATACTGAATAACATGCCATGTAAAAGTGGAATAAATGATATCTAGTACATAGATCGAAGGGAATATGCCCTAATCCCATGTTTTTATATATATATGATATATATATATATATATATTATATCATATTGTATGATATAAAAGAACCGTAGAATACGATCCACAAGATACAAAAGGGTTTTGAACATATGGTTTGGATTTTATTATATGATTGTAAGAAAATCATAAAAAAATATAAAGTGATCCCATGCATGAAATGAGATTTCATGCAATTTTTGTTTATGATATATTATCGTATGACCTCTATAATAAATTTAATTGAAAAATACGAATTGATGAGTCATATGACATAGAGTATGCCATTGATTATGGGTGGTAGAATACTCTACCATGTAGGATATCATTAAAAGAGTATTTTATTTTATAAAATCTAAGGGATCAAAGGCATATGGTGCATGCATTGACCAAGGTATTAACTCATGTGATAAATCACATGATTTAATACACATAATGATCAAGAAACATCCTTAGGATCTATATAAACCCTACTTCCATAAAATGAAAGCAGGAAGATATATGTGTGGTATGCCTAGTTGATACTCCCCGATCCATAGATCTCATCATATTCTTCCTTTGCATCAAGAAACGCTAACACGTTGTGGTGGAAGAGATAATTATATTTCAAGTGTCAAAATAATTTAGTTTGCCCATGGATACTTACAAAGGTGGCAGGCTTACATCTGCCACTCTAGTGACCATCAACAAACATATATGAATGAATTTGAAGGTAGTGGAGAAATCATTATGGTATAAGGTATGATATAGTTTATAGTATTCTTCATTTCCAAAATTTACACAGACTTCATTTATCTTTTCATAAGAGATATTGGTAAAGGTTTATAATCGATTTTATTTTTATGATTAAGTGTTAATAAACCCCTATGAATCCCATTGATGGTATTAGAGCCATCCATGTTTTTAGATTTAGGAAATTTTGCATGAAATGAAGACAAAAAATAGAGCATCATTTTGATCTGCATTTCTCATATATTGATGTTTGTGTTACCATTATGCATGAGTACTTGCATAAGGATAATCCATGTTACCTTTATATAGTGAACCTATGTAAAGGTAACTCCAATGTTATCATTACACAAAGGAGCCATCATAAAGGTAACATTTGTGTTATCTTTTGTGCAGGAGGCCTATGTAATGGTAACCTTGATATTACCTTTACTCAAGAAAGCCTGCATAAATGTAACCTATATGCTACCTTTACAGATGAGGCCTAAATAAAGGTAAATCCTATTTTACTTTTACATAGATGGCATGAATAATGGTAAAATATTTTACCTTTACACAGATAATCCTCTCCTACGTAAGGGTAAAGTGAAAAAACTTATTTTTTTTTATATTTTATTAAGTTTTCTTATGGTTTATAAAATGTTTATAAATCATAGTAAAAGTTATTTTTGGAATATATTTTTATTAATAAAGAGTTTAAAAATTAATTAATTATAAATAGTCTATAATTAATTATAATTTTTTATGAAACATTTGTTAATAAAATATTCCAAATATTAAATGTTAATATTTAAAATACTTTTTATCAAATTATATGGAATGTATTGTATGATAACCTTAATATTTATTACACTTTATTTCATGATTTATTACATAAGATTACACATAATACAACCTAAAAGATCAAGAAGTCTAGTGTCTTTGGGAATTCGGTACAATACACAATAAATTAAAACAGGGAATACATAGTCATTATTGAAACCTTCCTTAACATGATCATATTATTCCATCATACTTAAAACTACATGGGATAACTTGGGGACATACATAAGAAAGGGGAAACCTATAAAGCCTAGTAAGGGAGTAAACATGACATAACATGAATAAAGTATTGAATGTTAGACAATATGAATATCAATGAGACATAAAATTGGTGAGAATCATAAACATTAACAACATGTCATGATATATCATGCTAACATAAAGGCAACATGGAAATGTAGAAACAACTTTAAACATGAAATCATAAACACAGGTCAAGGATAACCACCAGGATATCATGATGGAAAAACCATTGATGGATTAGGATCACTCCCTAATCCCTTGAATGATTTCTCATGAGACTAAAAAATTACCCAATGCATTACAGTGCTATATAATTCTGGGCACACCCGTCACTTTCATTTCATTCACATGCCTAAGTGTGCCACATAGATTATACAATATGAAATCATTTACCTTCAAATTTCATTCCAAGATAAATTATTGTGGAATAAATACATGTAAGTCCCAAATCAAATAAGTATAAGTTCATAAAGGTGAACACCCTTGATAGGAAATGTGTATGGGTATTCACTACACAATTGTTTGGCATGGAAAATCAAGGTGAAATTTTGGTAGCATAACAGAGGCACATAAATGTTAATGGGAGAGATTAATGTGAGTTAAAGGGGTCTATAATAATTTATAAATCACACGGAAAGTAAGGGGTATATGGAATAACTTATCACAACATTAGGAAGTTGATATAAAAGGCATAAGATAATGAAGATGCTTGAATAAG
Organism: Viscum album; assembly: GCA_963277665.1. NCBI lineage: Eukaryota > Viridiplantae > Streptophyta > Magnoliopsida > Santalales > Viscaceae > Viscum > Viscum album. The sequence goes on along the minus strand of OY728159.1, from coordinate 529,156,998 downwards.
AGGAGAGGAAGAGAATCCCTTACTAAATTCAGCATGGTAAAGGATGTACATAAAGGTCCATGGGAGGGATTAATGAGAGTTAATAGGGTCTCTCATATCATGGAAATAAAAAGTAAGTAAGAGGGATTTTTAACAATATACCTCAAACATGAGAAAAGGGAATTTAAGAGGCATAACATAAAAAGAGGTGCTTAAATAAAAAGAAGAATGAGAGATCCCTTACCTTGAGAGTGTAATTCCAAAAGCTTGGGAGGAGATTCTTGAGATCTTGGGGGAACCTTTGGAGGAATCTAGAGATGTTACTATAGAGTAAGGATGTGCTCCAAGGTTTTTGAGTGAATAGAAATTGGATCTTGGGTGCGTTTATATAGGAAATGAGTGGAGAATTATTTATTATTTCTCAAAATTAAGTTTTGGACTCTATATAATAAAGTAATCAAAACCACAAATATTCCCATGGTTCTTGACCATGTTTTCTTCCAAAGGGGATTATTTTTCATTATTTTATTAGGAAAAGGGCCTAAATTATTAAAATATTACCCTTGGTGATGTGGAAGTGAGTCATGTCCTTAAAGAAATTATTTTTAAACCATAAAATATATTATAGGTTTTGGAGGATTCATGAAGGATTTATAAAATTAATAAAATAAACTAAAAAACAAATTATATTAAAGGGTAAACATGTATTTGGTCATGGATACCATTTATAGTATTTATTAGATCATTTTGGGTTATTACGATGTCATAATACACACTGTAGGTTTATACTGTATTTAATTTTTACCCAAAAATTTGATAGCCTCATAAAATTATGAAAAATTTACCATTGGATAATTATGACTTCCTGATTTCAAAGAAAATATTTATTTTATCTAAATAATTTTATAAATATTTTAATTTTCAATTTTAACAAATTAATTGACATTTATTGAGAAATGTTGAGTTTCTTGACAATAAGAGTTTTCAAATCCTTATAAAAATCACATTTGAATTCATAAAAATTATATGATTATTTATATTTAATAAAAATTATCTAGTAATAATATTTTATTAAAATATTATTTATTTAAAAAATCCATTAATTCATAAGTGTCTTAATTGAATTTGAATATTACCCAAAAATACAATTTGTGTTTTATTGTATCAAAATAAAAATCATTTATAAAGTAATAATAATAATATGAAAATATATTAATTATTCTATAAAATATACATATTCATATTATTGGGGTCTTGATACATATCCCTTTATTACAACAGAAAATTCCCTAAGGGTAAGGTGCATGATGGTGAGACTTTCATGTGGTGGTTCAACGTACATGGTTTGGGCCATGATTTAGATGAGCTTGAATTTACCCCGTAAATGATTTTCTCATGCTTTAGTTATTGAATCTCAGCCCAAGATTGGTAGAGGGTAAATACTAGTGATGCTATCTCCCTCAGAAGTTCTTATAAATGGCTTCATAAGGTACGATCCTACTGGTTGAGGCCTTCACTTCCTTTGTCTATGTCAATTGGATTTATCAATACCACATATTTATAATAATCATATGATCACTACTAAATGGATATATTATCAATGGTTAATATTATTAAAGATATCTTAAATTTGATAGGATATAGTAAAATCAAGGAAGTTCATGAGTTTTCTATAACCACAACACATAATAACACGTTTAATTCAACCAAACAGAGAATTTTATCTATAAAATTTTGGGTCTTTACAATATCCCCCTTCATAAATTCCACCCTTGAAATTTTCATTTCACACACTAAAAAAGATGAGGGTAATTCTGTTTCATTAATTCCTCCAGTTCCCACATTGACTCTTCAAACTGTGGTTTCTCCATAGAACTTTGACCAGGCGCATAGCCTTATTTCGTAGAACTTTGTTTCTATGATCTAAGATCTTCATCGGCTGCTCCTCATATGATAGATCATTCTACAATGATGCCGCCTATGGATTCAAAAACATATAAGGGGATTGATATATACTTTCTCAAGAGTGATAAATGGAACATATCATGTACTTGAGATAGGTTAGGTGGGAGTACCAGTCAATAGGCCACCACTTTGATGTGATCAAGGATCTCAAATGGATCGATGTATCTTGGACTAAGCTTTCCCTTCTTCCAAAATCTCACAACTTTCTTCCATAGAGATATGAAAAGGAATACCTTATCTCTAACCTCAAACTCTATGTCTCGTTGACGATTTTCAATATAGAACTTCTATCAACACCAAGCATCCTTGATGTGTTGCTGAATGGTATTGAAATTTTCCACCATTTCCTCGACCAATTCAGGACCTAGTAGTTTGCATTCCCCAACTTCATCCTAGCATGTAGGGGTTCTGCAACTCTTCCCATAAAGGCTTCATAGGGGGATATTTGGATTCTTGAGTTGAAACTATTATTTTATGAGAACTCGACTATAGGAAGATGTTGATCTCATATTTTGTTAAATTCAATTGATCATGTTCTCAAAATAACCTTAAGTGTCTGGATAGTCAGCTCATATTGGCCATAAGTTTGAGGGTGATAAGCCAAATTGAAGTTCAACTCAGTGTTTAGATAATATTAGAGACTCTTCTAGATCTTGGAGGTAAATATTGGATATCGATCAGATACCATTGATAGTGGTGTTACATCCAAACTCACAACTTCTCTAATGTATATCCTTGTAAGTTGATTAAGTGATAAGTCCTATCAAATTGCAATGAAGCGGGAAGTCTTTATAAGATGATAAACCATAACCCATATAGTATTATTTCCTCTTAATGTCTTCAGAAGACCAGTGAAAAAGTCTATGATTATGTTTTCCCATTTCCATGTTGGTATGGATAATGGTTGCATCATCCCCTTGTATTTTTTTCCTTTCCACTTTCACTTGATGATATACAAGACATCTTGATGTATATTCCATGATATCCTTATTCATATTATCCCACCAATAGTTCTCTCATAGATCTTGATACATCTTTGTGCTCCTTAGATGGATAGAGAAGGTAGAGCTATGTGCATCATCCAACAACTCCTTCTTTAACTCAGGATTTGATGGTACACATAGTCATGTCCCAGACCCCACAACTCTTTCTTCATTAACATTGAACTTTGAGGATTTCTCTTTTCTTATAGCTCCTGCTTGATTCTAAATTCCCACATCATATCTTTGAGAATCCCTTATCCTCTATAGAAGGTATGATTGAGCAATCATTTGTTAAAGGATTGATTATGTTCTTTACTTTATGATTCCCATGTCCATCTTTTTTAAGTCAAAGAAGATCAGATATTTCTTAGTTCTTATCAATGATAATTTTTTTGGATCCTTTCAACTTAGAGAGTTTTCCACTTTGTTTTCTTTCCTAGGATGGTATTGGATTGAGAATTTATAGTCCTTAATCAACTCCAACCATCATCACTGGCATATATTCATCTATTCCTGTGTGAATATATACTTGAGGCTCTTGTGATCTGTATATATTTCACACTTCTCCCCAAAGAGATAATGCCGTTAGATTTTCAATGTGAAGATTACTGCAGCCAACTCTATATCCTGAATTGGGTAGTTCTATTCATGAACATTCAATTTTCTTAAAGCATAGAATATCACTTTGTCATTCTGCATTAACACACAACCCAATCCCTTCTTCAAAGCTCCACTATACACCATGAAAAGTTCTCTAATTATGGGTAGTGTAAGTATACGTGCAGTGATAATCCTCTTTTTCAACTCCTTGAATATCTCTTCACATTCATCATTCCAAACAAACTTGACTCCCTTCTGAGTTATTTTGGTTAGAGGGTTTGACAATCATGAAAAATTTCTCACAAATAGATGATAGTACCCAGTCGATCTAGGGAAACTACGGATTTATGTCATAAATGTTGGCCTAATCCATCCTTTAATTTCTTCAATCTTCGAAGGGTCCATAAATATCCCATTGCTTATGATAATATAACCCAAGAATGATACTTCCTTCAACTAGAACTCACATTTGATGTAATTTTCATAAAGATTATCCCTTTCTAAGATATTTAAAAAAACACTCAGATACTCATTATGCACCTCCTTGCATTTAGAGTATATTAGAATATTATCTATAAATACCACCATAATTTTTTCAATGTAATTTCTAAAGACTAAATTCATCAATTCCATGAAGTTTTCTAGAGAAACAGTGAGTTAGAATAAAATTAATATGAACTCATAGCGCCTATACCTTGTAAAAAAAGCTGTATTGGGGATATCCTACTTATTAACCCTTACTTGATAATACCCCAACAAAAGATCCACCTTAGAGAAGTATCGAGATCCATGTTGTTGATCAAATAATACATCAATCTATGAAAAATGATACTTGTTCTTTATCGTGATATTTTTGAGCTCATGATAATCAATTTAAAGATAAATTAACCCATCCTTCTTCTTGATGAAGAGAATTGGTGCACCCCAAGGTGAAGCACTTGGTTATATGAACCCTTAATCCAGATTCTCCTGTAATTGTTTCTTTAGATCCTCAAGTTACACAATATCCATTCTATATGGATTCTTGGATAATGGTAATACCCCAATTATAAGGTCAATTGAAAATTTAACCACTCGACTAGGAGGAAAACTAGAAAATTATTCAAGAAATGCATCAATATATTCCCTCATAATGGGAATTTTTTCAAGTATGATATTTTCCTTATACTAAATCATTTGATCTAGATACTCTTTCTCATACATAAATAATATCCATGCTTGAGATGTTGATGCTAAAAAAGATTCATCCTCCTCCTTGCACTTGTACAGAATCGGAGGACAATTCACAATACGGAGAGTGATTTCTTTCTTATGGAAATTTATATTGGATATATATAATAAAAGATAATCCATGCATATAATTGCATAAAATTCCTCTAAAGGGAGTATCACAAGGTTTCCTAGGAAGTTCAGCATACACATTTTGACAGGGGAGGAGTTATATACTTGGGATGCAATAATTTACCCATTTTCCATTTTCACCAAAAGATTTATTTCCAAGATTTGTGGCAGTGTTTGTATAGTTCTAATAAACTTATGTGATATAAAGGAATTCATAGAACCATAATCAAAAAGTAAATTCACCATTATTTAATGAATAACTAGCATACCTATCACCACTTCACTACCGGGATCCACCTCAGTAGTTGTAATGGCATAAGATCATTCTTTATACCTTGTAGGTTGTTGGTTGTGTCTAAAAATTCTCTGCATAGTGCATTGGTTTGAAAATTTCCCTAATTACTTTTAGTTGAATCAATGAATAAATCACTGAGGGTTGACTGGAAAATTCATTTCCTCCATCACATTAGTGGGATTATACCATCATAAATTTCTAGCTAGGTATCCATCCTTCCCACACCTAAAGCATTTTCTCATCCCCATTAGGTAATTTCCAAGGTGCTTTTTTCCACACTTTTGACAAGTTGGATGTTGAAATTTCTTAGAACTATTAGATTTCTCCATCGCACTAGAAAAATTAAACTCTACTTTTTTTACTTCTTATCCTTATGATACCCTTTATATTCACTGTTATCCATTTCAAATTTGAGGGAACATCAAAAAATTTCCTCATATCTATCAAAGTCTAGGATATCCAAATACTTTTGTGGACTAGGTTTTATCCCACCAAAGAAGTGATCAACTTTGCATTTGGGGGTAACGACAAAGATAGAGGTGTATCATGCAAGTCTTGTAAAGTTTTCCTCGTATGCCCTGACAGATTCATCATCTTTCTTATTGAGATATAGGAAATACCATTCCATTTTAAGACATAGATTGTGAGGAATATTTGTCAAAAAACATTATCTTGAACTCCTTCAACCCCATCGCTTCAATCTATTCCTTAGGCTTTGTATTCTCGATCAATTTCCACCATTGATCAAATTACCCCTCTATATGATAAATAAATAATATAACCTTCTCTTTCTCAGAACATTTAAGGATATAGAATATCTTCTTAGTGGATTTAATCCATTTTTTTGAGATTAAGGGATCAAATAATCCATTGAAAGCCAGAGGCCTTTGTCTCATAAAGGTCTCAATTTCAGCTTGTTCTTTCTTAGGGAGATTTGTGTGTTCCTCCTTATCTAAGTTTCTATTCAGAACCTGAGTCATCTAAGAGATTATCTTCACAAAGTTCATGATTCCTACTCCCATCAGGTTGAGAATCTCATTTGGGCAGTCATCACATTGCCCTTTACATTAGTTGTTTACTCAATTCCTCCTATTTCTGATTATTGGATAGAATAAAGGGTAAATTAGGGATGATTATTTTTAAACTATTAAATGCATAAACAATAATATACTTACATTAAAGGGATAAATTATAAATTAAATTTATTCCTTAACTTATGATTTTATAGGCTTTAATCTATGTTATCCACGATCTATTTTCTAACATATAAACTTATGAGATTTTTTGTTCCCTTAATAATGATTTGTAATAAACTTGTGAATTTACCAATGCATATCCACCAAGAGTGTCAAATTATGTGTTCATCAAGGAATTTTGTCATGCACCAATTCCCGATCGAGTCTATCCCAATGTGATGTTTTTAGATTTTATCCCTAAGTACATCTGTTTCAGATCCACATCTACTTGTAGTATCTAGACATGGATGTATTTTCTTGGAAACCACTTACTCTACAATTTACCAAAATTTAGGGGATGTCTTCTTATGTTTAGTCTAATCCCTAAGGGTCTTTATAGAGTTTCTAATCCTAATCCCGAAAAAATAACTTAACTTTCCTATGATACTAACTATGACAACCTTTCTCTTTAGTACACTTTATTTCATGATTTATTACATAATATTACACATAATAAAACCTGGAAGATAGAAAATTCCAGTGACTTTGGGAATTAGGTAAATTACATAACAACATAAAATAGGGAATACATCACCATTATTGAAAAATTCATTAACATGCTTATATTATTCTATCATACTTAAAACTGCATGGGATAACCTGGGGACATACATAAGAAAGGGGCTAGCTATAAAGACCAGTAAGAGATTAAACATGGAATCACATGAAGAAAATATTACATTTTAGAAAATAGGAATATCAATGAGACATGAAAAGTGGTGAGAATCATAAAAATGAACAATGAGGCATGGTATATCATGATAACATAAAGGCAACATGGAAATGTGGCAATAACTTTAAACATGGAATCATAAACATAGGTCAAGGCTAACCACCAAGTCATCATGATGGAAAAAGTACCATTATGGATTAGGTTCATTTACTAATCCCTTGCATGATGTCTCATGAGACTAAAACATTACCCAATGCGTTGGAGCACTATATAATTCTGGGCACACCCATCACTTTTATTTTAGTCACATGCATAAGTGTGCCACATAAATCATACAACATGGAATCTTTTATCATCACATTTTATTCCATGATAAATAAGTGTGGAATAAATAAATTTAAGTCCCAAATAAAATAATTATAAGTTTATAAAGGTGAAAAACCTTGATAGGAAATGGGTATGGGTATTCACTACATAATTGTTTGTCATGAAAAATCACGGTCAAATTTCGGCAGGGCAACGGGGGAGCATAACTATTCATGGGAGGGTTTAATGAGATTGAAAGGGGTCTATAATAATTTATACATCATAAGGTAAGTAAGGGGGATGTGTAAAAACATATCCTAACATTAGTAATTGTATATAAAATTCATAAGGTAATAAAGATTATTGAATAAAGAGGAGAAGAAAAGGATCTCTTACTAAATTTCAGCATGGTAATGGGTGTACATAAAGGTTCATGGGAGGGATTAGTGAGAGTGAACACGGTATCTCATCTCATGGAAATAAAAATTTAGTAATAGGGATGTTGAAAAACATATTCCAAACATGAACAAAGGTAATTTAAGAGGCATATCATGAAAATAGGTTCTTGAATAAAAAAAAGAGTAGGATATCCCTTACCTTTAGAGTATGATTCCAAAATATTGGGAGGAGCTTCTTGAGAGCTTGGGGGAACCTTGGGAGGAATATAGAGAGGGTAGGAAATAGTAAGGATGTGATCCAAGGTTTTTGAGTGAAGAGAAATGTGAGATTGGGTGGGTTTATATAGGAAATGAGTGGAGAATTCTTTATTATTTCTCAAACTTGGGTTTTGGACTCTATATAATAAAGTAATCAAAACCACGAACCTTACCATGTTTTTTCCCATGGTTTATACCAAAGGAGATTAGTTTTTATTATTTTATTAGGCCAAGGTATTAACTTATTAAAATATTTCCTTTGGTTATTTGGAAGTGAGTCATGTCCTTACAGAAACGATTTTAAAACCATAAAATATATTATGGGTTTTGTAGGATTTATAAATTCCTTATAAAATTAATTATATAAAATTAAAATCACACTATTTTAAATGGGAAACATATATTTGGTCATGTATACCAATTAAAGTATTTATTACATCATTTTTGGGTTATTATGATATCATAATACACACTGTATATTTATACTATATTTAATTTTTACCCAAGAATTCGACTATCTCATAAAATTATGAAAAATTTACCATTGGATAATTTAAATGTTCTGATTAATTTTTATTTTATCTAAATAATTTTATAAATATGTGAATTTTTACTTTTAACATAATAATTGATATTTATTGAGAAATGTTGGGTTTCTTGACAATAAAAGTTTTGAAACCCTTATAAAAATTAAATTTGACTTCATAAAAATTATAAAATCCTTTATATTTAATAAAAAATATTTAATAATAATATTTTTTTAAAATATTATTTATTTAAAAAATCCATTAATTCATAAATGCCTTAATTGAATTTGAATATTACCCAAAAAAAATTGTGCTTTATTGTATCAAAATCAAATTCATTTATAAAGTAACAATAATAATATGAAAATATATTCATTAATATATAAAATATACATATTCATATTATTAGGGTACTGATACATAGCCCTTTATTACACTAGAAAATGATTTAAGGGTAAGATGTGCGATGGTGAGACTTTCATGTGGTGGTTCAGTGTACATGGTTTGGGCCATAATCTCGATGAGATTGAATTTATCCCATAAAAAAATTCGATCATGCTTTAGTTATTGGATATCATCTTGGTCTTGGTCAAGGGAAAATCCCAGTGATTCTATCTCACTTGGAATTTTTGATAAATGGAATTCATATGGTATGATCCTACTGGTTGAGGTCATCACTTCCTTTGTCTGTGTCAATTGAATTTCTCAATACCTTATATTTATACTAATCATATGATCACTGTTCAACAACTATATAATTAATGATTATTATTCTTAATGGTCTCTTAAACCCGATAAGATATAATAAATCCAAGTAAGTGCATGGGTTTTCTATAACCATAATACATAATAAGATGTTTAATTCAGTTACAAAGGGAATTTTATTTATAAAAGTTTGAGTCATTGTATATTGTGATCTAGAAATAAAATGTTTATTTAGTTATCATAAAGATAGTTTATAAAGAGTTTATAAATTAAAAAATTAGGCCAAAATATAAAATTTTAAATTGTTAAATGTTCTTAAATACTTAATTATTTTAACTATTCAAGTTTAAAGGGGCCTTATTTTTGATATTATTTAAATCACATAATTTTTTTTGATAATTTTTTTATCAAAGGTTTAAATAATGTTATAATATGCGGTATTAAACTTATTTAAAATGTTTATTTAATAGAAAAATAATTATAAAATTGTTCATAATTCATAAATTATTAGATATTTGAAATATTTGAAATGTAGTGCCATACAATGAATAATATGAAGAGTTCATATTATGATTTGAATGTAAAGTATTTATATTCATTATTATATAATTTATACAATGATTAAAGATTAATTATAAAATTTTTATAATTATATTTTATTTATGAATCACTCATAAATGGTTGCCTCATGTTTAAGTATTTGAAATATTCATTTATTTAAAAGTTTATTCCTTATTTTATTCTTAGTTATAAATTGTTTAAATTATGAATGATTGTATGCTTTAGTTTAAAATGTTAAACTGATTCTTATGAAATTTTCAAGCATTTAATAACAATATAGAAGCATCAACATATGATTTATTTTTCATCCACCTTTATCTTAGTTTATTATATGAGTTATTAGCTTGGATTTAGTTGTTGATCATATTTTGTTCATATTAGGTTTTGGAATTATTATGAATTGAATTCTATCTTGGGTAAAGTTTCCCTAAGTAAATGGACTTGGGGTCGGACTACCCATCAGCCTAGAGGCTTATGCATATTCTAGAAATATGAGTGGTTGACTATTTTCTACTGTAGTCTTACTCATTTGGAAATTATCAATCTCATGTAATTATAAAACTTTACATAAAATGTTCATGAACCTTATTTACATGATTTATTTGGATATGTATGAATATTTTTGACTCATATATTTGGTTAATTAATAAAAACATGTGGGTTTTGTAAAGATTTAAACATCAATATGGATTTAACATATTTATTTAGTGTAGGGAATATGATTAATAAACTAAATAGTTAGAAGAATATATAAAAAAGTGAATAAACATGAGATATGATGGTGAGATTAAATCCACTTCAAAATAATAAGTGTTTGATTCCTTATAAAGTGGCACTTGTCAAGACCTCAATCATCCAACTAGGTAGGTCATTCCAAAGTTGGGAACCCCTATATTATCTTGTGTAAGGCATGAAAGTGATAGGTAACTCTATATTATACTATTATGTAGGTCATTCCAAAGATGGGTTCCCCTTGATCATTCTTTGTTATCTTATTATTGGAATTTTATTTAGGTTACACTAGCTAGGATACCCTAATAGGATTAGGTTACTGAATGAATGGAGTTGAGTTTATTCATATAATGGCTTGGACAAAGAGTTTTCCACCTGAATATCCAAGAGTCATATATGATAAGATTGAGATGATTCCCTACCTAAATAGATAAACAATGGGAGAAATGATAAAGAGACTGGTATATTAATGAATTATGGATCTTATCCCACTAATGGGTGTGATATATTTAAAAGGGGTTATCATTTTAATGGGAGATAATTTAATAAAAGTATTTAATAATGGTTATAAAACATGGTACTCATATGATGAAATATTATGTTGTAGATAAATGGAATCATCAACAAGATTTACCTTAAGATAAATCTTGGATAAATAAAAATTTAATGGAATTAACTTTATTGATTGGTATCATAATTTGATAATAGTTCTCAAACAAGAAGGAAAATTACATGCGATTGAATAACACCTATAAAGGAACCAATAGGTGAATTCATCCCATATACGGTGTTATATGCCCATGAAAAGAATCTAAAGGATTAATTAGATGTCTCCACACTCATTATTATCACCATGGAGTCTAAGTTTCAGAAGAAAAATGAGTCTATATATTCCTATAAAATGATAGAAAACCTAAAAAGTCTTTATTAGGAGCAATCTAGACCTGAAAGGTATGAGGTGTCAACGGATTTGATTCAATGAAAAATAGAAGAAAGTACCCTATTCTCAAATAATTTACTCAATATGTTTGGGTATGTCAATTATTTGGAGAGGCTAGGTACACATCTTAAACTTGAATTTTCCAAACAATTCATTATGCAATCACCATTGAAAAGGTTTCAATAATTTGCTGTTAATTATAACATGAATGAATTCTATAAACCCTTATATGATATCCTTAATATGTTAAGGATAACTTAGCATGACATGGGTAAGCCAAGCTCAAATTCCATGTTGATGGAATATAAAGAGAATGGTAAAGGGTTTGGTAATAAAGGAAAGAAAAGAGTTCATGGAGAGTCTAAACCACCAATTAATTCGAAGGAGAATAAGAAGATACAATGCTATCATTGTAGACAAATTTTCTATTGGAGAAGGAATTTTCTAGATTAACTAAAGATTCATAAGATTCCATGTGGAGATTCCACCCTAGGTATAAATGTTATAGAATTATTTTCTTATATTTTTAAAGGTATATGACACCAACTACATGTTTTACAAATGTTGTAAATATACAAGAGTTCAAAAACAAAGGAAGAATTGAAGGTTGAAGCTTGAAGTAATAAAGTAAGAGGTTGATACATTCAATACTTGGATGCCAAGGAATACTTCAATATGGATGAGTTTATAGATGTGTATTTATTTATCTATTTTTTTTATCTTGAGAAGAGATTTAATTTTTTTTGAATAAATGAGATAATGTTTTTGATATACATATCATTAATCCAAATTCTATAAAATTCTTGAAAAAAGGGAGACATGGATAAAATAGTTTTATTTGGGGTAAAAGTATTTATAAAAATTTAAGTTAATATGTTCCAATGATGATATAACTATCATGAGACTCTCATTAAATAGAATTTAAAAGAACTAGAATATAGACTAATGGCTAACTGGGGTCGTCTCACAAGGAGATGGTCCTCTAGGTTCACTATCCTAGCACTTTATTTTTTTAGTTTTTTATGTTTTAAATGTAAGAAGAAGGATGGGGGTGATTTGATACCTACAAAAAATAAATAAATAAAAAATGAATATGAGAAAGGAGACACCCCTAGATTCAACCATTTTGACCCTTTATTGTCTCACTACTTTGATCTCCCAATTATACTCTATGTGTGTTCCAACTAGATACACATATACTCACTATTTAAATTCTTTTAATGAACATAACACCTAAAGAGAATTACCTAAGTGATATTCCAACCACTCTTTCAAATGGGTCACAATCGTGAGCCCATCCACTACTCAAACCATTGACCCCATTGTACATCAATAATTTGAATAGTGGGAGATTGAATTATTTAAGCAATGTGAAAGGAAATGGGATAAAGAGAATACTGAGGTAAAATAATCTCCTTTACCCCTCAATCACCAAAATACTTAGAATAAAAATAGAAATAAACAAGTAAGGTGTTTGGACTCTGGTTCACTAGTTTCCATCTAATGGGTGATACTCAGATTAGCCTCTCATAATTGATGAGAACTTGAGAATCCCCATTACTTAATAGTGGAAAAAACATGAAGAAGTGAGGAAGAAGGGAAAACACATGAATGAAACAAAATTGAATTAATATTAAAATACTAGAAAACATACCTAGCTACAGTCAGGATTATTCTAATATCATCTTGAACATTCTTATTTTTCAACATTCTTCCAACAATCTCCACCTCCTTCTTTTGGATGATTACCACATGGATTGTTTGTTTGAGATTTCCCTAATTTTTGAGAACTAGTTAAAGTGGGGTTTGATTTACATTTTCCATTTTGGTGAATTTTATATTTTATTCATTGTGGTTGTACCCTTATGTAGGTATATTGATCATCATAATGTAGCTTGTTTCCTTGATAAAACTGAGGACTATAATAGTACCTTTATGTAACTTGTGGAGTACCTTGATGAAATGCTTTGAAATAATGATCTACCTTTATTCAACATACTAGATACCCTTAAATATACTATAGAATCCAGAATATACCCTTACATAGAACTTTATTACCCTTTTTTAGCCTATGTAGTGTGCCCTCTACCTTTATGAAACAACACGAGTACCTATACATAGCTCCTTTAAATGCAAGTGTATCTTTACACATGAGATTTGGTGACCTTAAAATATCTATATTTTTTGAACTTTATTAAACCCTCATAAATGGATAGGGTTATACCTTTAAATAGCCCTAGGATGCTACTTCTACCCTTACATGAGTTGAATATAGCATCAAAAGTTACCCTTACACTGTAGAGATGAGGACCCATGATTTAAGTCATACGATCTTGCAACATCACTGAAGTATTACTACACAACTCCTCCAAAGTCATATGATGGTAGTAAGTTATATGATGTTGGTTAACCCCAAATTCATATGACCATGTCATACTCTCATCCAGTTAAAGTCATATGATCAGGCTGGATGAAGTCATAGACTCATTCCTTTTCCATTTTTAGACCTACAAACTACGAACATCACACTTTGTGTAGGCTTTATCCAAATTAATCCAAAATTGTTATAAACCATTAAAATCATAATTAAAAATCCTTTAAATAGTTAATTCTAGAATCCAATGACCAGTGTATGTCTTTATAATTAATTCCAAAAATTTAATAGATCATTTACAACCAAGATTTAATCCATTTATCATTTAAAATCCATATTTCAAAAAGGTAACAAACTAATTAATTAATCAGGTTTCATATCAATTAGGGGGTTAAATATAATTGAAAAATAGTTAAAAATTGGAAAATATTGGTTCTCATCATCTCACCACCCATCAATGGAAATTTTAAAGTCTCCTTTTCAAAAGGAAAATTCTTCAAACACATAAAAAACTATATATAATATAAAAATAATAGTTTAATTGTTAAATATTCCTACTAAAAGGAAACAAGTATTATTTCCTAAAACAAAAATGGCTTGTGTTGTTACTTAGCTTGATATTTGGGTAGAATATAGTGTCTAATGGGTAGAGGGAGTATGTTTGAACTTATAAAAGTTTAAGGTTAACAATTAAAAGTTTATATTATCCTAAAGTTGAAGTGATTTCACTGAATATTATAAAGTGTTTAGGGCATTGAAAATGTAATAAAAAATTCATTGCATTTAGTTACCATGATAAAGAAAGTATCACTATTTTCTAAAGGATTATGCTAGTTAAAGTGAATGTCACTTTATCCTAAAAGTGTTTAGGATGTACCGCTAAATAATAATATAAATAGTTACATTATTTCAATGAAAATTTTGATGGAATATGATTCCAAGGATGATGATGTTAAACATATAAAGAGTTTTAAGTTGACAATAGAAGTTTACTACATAACATATGATGTTGCGGAGTTAATGATTTTTAATATGTTTAAAGAATTGAACATTAGGAATATGATTCCTAAAACTTACTTTTATCTAAACTTTATCTCTTCATATATGTTACTAAAGAGTTTAGTGGGATTATTTTATCATATGGTCACATAAATATGGGATAGGAATTATATTTAGATGTAATGAGTTAACAAACCCCAAAAATTACATATTACATAAGGCTGATCTGGTAGTTTATCACATATGATACAATAAACTGGTGCTTATATTGTTTTTTTAAGTATCCTTAAAAGAGTTCAAGAATATAAAATGTATTTTATAGAAGGAAATCTACATTTTATTATTCATTCACATTGGATGTATATATATAGATTCATATTTTGTTAAGTGTAATGATAATAGACCTCTAAAATCACAACTTTGAGTTATCCCTAACTAATTTTTTTCATGGAGTATTATAGGTTATGATGAAATGTAAAGGTTATAATGAGTAGTATTCTTGTATAGAGATACAAAATATGCTCATGAGGCATAATATGAGGGAAAAAGTTTTTCTTGCGCACACTGGATGAACTATAAAGTATACTACATGGAGTGTCTACACCATGTCTCTAGTATACTAGGGGTTCATGGAACATATTTGGTCCCTCTTACTTGAGGTTGATGAGATACCTAGCATGTGAACCTTTATACATTGATAACTTTCTTACACAATTCAAAAGAAACTTAGCTAATAAGGGGATGATTGGGTATTTTGATGACCATTTCATCAGTTGTAGCTCAAATAAGATAAGATTTGGCCTCTCATATAATGAGTATGACATCCATTACTTCGATTGAGATAGACTAGGTAGTGTGAAACCACACCAAGATAGTACATGTGATATGATCATCTATGAAGATGAATGAAATGTGGTGTATTCATCAACCAGGTCATTCTATACTCGGAGAATAAAAAATGTATGAGTTGGATATATAGGATTGACATACTCCAAATCCCATATTCACTCGATGTTTTATACAAAGGGAACATATGATAATGTGTACTTTCATATGATGAAAATTATTGGATACAAGTATAAAGATACATGTGTTTGATGGAGACCACTCTAGATCCCTTTATATCTTGAGTAGCATTGATGCTTTTCTAGAGGCCACTCTTTTCTTACATTTATGGATCCAGAGATTCATAATTGTTTTCAACACTATGAAGGCCCATGGTATCACACTTTATGGTTGACTAAATAAGTATTGAGTTTGACTCATATCTACTATAAAAGTATTTTAGAGTTAATCAAATTTTTTTTGGATGTATATTCACAAGGAATTACATATGATGTGATATGAGGTAAGGTTAATAATAATTTTCCAAAATATGTTTTATAGGAGATCCAAAAAGAGTTTTGGATATGATTTCACAAGTTATAATGTATGATATGATATAAGGTGAAATAAATCAAATTCTTTTAGGCTTTAGTACAAGTGGGATATTGAAGGGAATATGATCCAAATCTTGTGTTTATATATATATATATAGTATATCATATTGTATGATATGAAAGAATAAAAAAATATGATCCTATAATGGAAAAGGGGTTCACATTTATAGTTTGGATCATATTATATGATCATAAATAAATCATTAAAAAATATAAATGCATTACATTCATGAAATTAGATTTAATTAAATCATTGTATATGATTGATTATCATATGGACTCCATAATAGAAGTAGTTTAAGGGTATGAATGGATGAGTTGCATGAAATAGAGTATGCCATTGATTATGGGTGGTCAAATAATCTCCCACACATGATATCATTAAAAGTGTGTTTTATATGATAAAACACATAAGTGATCAAATGCATATGATATGACCTTGGCTCATTATAGAGGGCCACCACTGCTGTATTATCATAATAAAATCTGATTGAGTCTTTACTACTAGGAACCATGTCAAGATTCTAGATAAAGTTTCATATCCACACTGCCTATTTAGTTATATCAAAATTCACAATATACTTATAATTTGTCATATAATCAACAACCACTAGCTTATTTGAGATCTTCCAGATCACATATCTTCCATTGAGGGTGAATACATATCCTGACTATGATTTTAGATAATCTTAATCAGATTGAAAACTATCATTTTTATATCCTCTAATGACTATCTCCTTATGTCCTCCATAAACTAGGAACACATCCTTAGTATGCCTCAGATAATTTAGGATATCCTTGTCTTGTATCCAATGGCGGTCTCCTAGTCCTGCTTGATATTTTCCCTCAAGGCATAGACATCATCAAGCTTGATACATAGCATGGCATAAATGACTGATCCTATCTATGACGCATAAGGAATTATGGTCATCCTATGTCTTTCCTCATGTGTTTTAGGACACATTTTATTGGAAAAATTCAAGCCATGTGACACTACCAACAATCCACTCCTAGATTGTTCCATATTGAATCATTTTGGTATCTTGTCAATATATATACCCCGAATTAGTCCAAGAAGTCTATTAGATCTATCATAAATGATATTGATCCCTAGAATATAGGAAGTTTTACCTAAGTCCTTCATAGAGAAGTATCCAACCACATCTTAACTAAAAATAAGACTGGTATCAAATTTCTAATAAGTAATATGTAATTAATATTTACTCTTAGTAAAATGATTGCACTCCCACTAAACTACTTGTAGACACAGGGATTACATTCGTTCTTTATGAAACCAAATTCCCTTAAGAATTTATCAAAGTAAATATTCCATGATTTGGATACTTTCTTCAAATAATAAATGGATCTATACAACTTTCACACCTTATTGGAATCTATTAGATTAAAAAACCCCTATGGTTGTGCTATATAGACATCTTCCATAAGGTTTCCATTAAGAAAATAGGTTTTTAAATCCATATACCAAATCTAATAATCATAGTATTCTTTTATGGAAAATATAATTATAATGTATTTTAGAATGGAAATTGGTGAAAAGGTTTAGTCATAGTCTATTATTTGACCTTTCTTAAACCATTTAACCACTAGTGATGCCTTATAGATACTAATTTTAACTTCCATGATCAGTTTCTTATTATTTTCCTATTTGAAACCAACAAAATTTACATCTACTAAAGGATATAACTAGACCCAAACTTGGTTCTAATATATCAAATCCATCTCATAATTCATGGATTCTTACTATCTAGAAACTTCTTAGTGTATTACTACTTTCTTATAGGAAGAAGGTTCAACAATATCAACTAATAACGAGTGACCATATTTGATGACTAGAAATTTACATCTCTATGGTTATATAATCTCTTTATTTATCTTATATAGTACTAGTGTCTTTAGAAAAACCACTTCCATGGGAATTGTTGATTTTTTAGTTCTAAATTCAATTTATATTAATCATCAACTTCATTGAAGTCAATCATGCTCCCACCATCTATTTTTGAGATGCGATCCCTCTTAAGAAATATGGCCTCCCTTTCCACTATTTTCTTCTTGTATGATGGTTTTTATAGACAATATTCACTTGTTTCCTTGGGATATCCTACAAAGATATACTTTAGGCCATAGGGTGATAGTTTGTTTCTAGAGGTATCCTTAAAAAATGCTCCACAACCCCATACATGAGTATGTGACAAAAATGGGTTCTTTACACTCCAAATATTTAATGTAATACCATTTTCCACTTTATTTAGAACATATATTATTGCATACACCACAATCTATAATGCATATCCTAAAAATGATAATGGAAGATTTGTATGACTCATCATCGAACTCACCATGTCCAAAAAAGTGTGGTTTTATCTTTCACTAACACCATTCCACTATGGTATATAAGTAGTAATGAGTTAAGATAGAATCTAAAATTCCTTTATATAGTTAATAAACTCTTTGTCAAGATGTTATCCACCTCAATCCAATCAATGCTTTTTTATCTTCTTACCAAGTTTATTTTCTACTTCATTCTTGAACTATTTAAATTTTTCAAAGGATTCAAACTTATACACCATTAAGTAGATATATCCATATCCACTCAAGTCATCAATAAATGTTATGAAGTATGAGTATCCAACTCTATCTTCAATTGGAAAAGTTCCACACACATCTATGTATATCAATTCAATAATCTCTATAGACATTTCAACCTTTCCACCAAAAGGTGGTTTGGTATTTTTACCTTGTAAATAGGCATGACATCTTTCGATTATTTTTAGTTCTAAATATTACCAATACCCATATTGATAGATCTTTTTCACATTCTTGTCATTTACATGACTAATTCAGTGATTCCATAATTGGGTGTGATATGAGTCATGTGAGCTATATTTATTATCGATTTTGAACAATTGGATTTTATATTTCAGTACATAAAGACTAATATTAAGGTGTTCCATACCATATAAAATTCTATATTTATAAAATTCATAGCTCTTATTTAGAAAATAAAATATAAATCCATCCATGTATAAACTAGATATGAATATGATATTTTTGGTAACACTAGGTATGTAATAAAATTTATTCAAGCCCTTAATCAACCCTGTCAACAAAGTAAGGTTGTAATATCTTATAGAAAAGGCAAATGATCTTTATTCATTAGCAGATCAAATATCCACCTCACCTTTTACATCCTTCTTGAATCTACTTGGTGTAATGTCTTAGATTTTCCATGTATTATTTTGGGATATTATATGGATTATTTTAGAGACTATGTGCTGAGACGATATGTGATTTGAGGCCCAGTGTTCCCAGAATAAATGTTTGAAATATATTAAATATATTAAATAGCATGAAAATTAAGTTTTCTAAAAAAAGTAGAATAAATAATAAACGGGTGCCTGAATCAGAAATCTAGGGGAACCATTGAGTTTAGAATGCAGGTTTTACCTTAGGTGTGACTTAACATAGGTCGACATGAGTCATTTGTGGGAAAGTTGTCATGAGCACAAAAATGAATAAAATAACTAGAATAAATTATTTTATTTCAAATGTTTGATTCAACAAATGGTTATCCTTTTAAAAGGATATTATTTTAGAATTCTAGGGTTATCCACATAACCCTAGAACCTATAGAGAGTCATTGAAGAGATATAGATTCAGAGAATCCTCTTAGGTGAATGACGAAGGATCATGGATCAATGATTGACACACATTTATTTAGACAAATATTTTCTACGAAGATGATGCTAAAATATTTATTCATCAGAGATCGATCCAAATCAAATTATGGTGTGTGTTTATTTGGATTTATTCCCCTTTCTTGAATTCTATGATGAACATGAATCAATTAACGAACAGATTGATCTGTGGTTCGATCATCTTAAGAGATGGGATAATATTTATAGGGTTTTTATGGGAGATTATATTTATGATTTTATTTATTGATTTATTATTCTAATGAAAATGGATTGATATTGACACAAACATCGATCATTTTTTGTTCCTCAAATCTGTTCATGTGCTTTTCTCCCCCCATTCATCATTCATCGTGGGAATTCTTTGTTTGGACCATGGCTTGAAAAAATACTGATCAATCGATTGTTACACATATTTTTATTATAAAAATGATTTGAAATCATATATTCAGGATCATCACGACATAATGGTGGTGTAAAAGTGGAAGCCATGATGAATTGGATAATGAATGATTCCCGATTTTGCGTTCTTTGGCATTCTTTAGTGTAGAATGAATAATAAACTATGAATCAATTTTTCAAACAGATTTGACACTAGAATATATTGTTCGAGAAATTAAGAGGCTCAAAAAAGAAGATTCTAGACTACTATTGTGATTGGATCCATATTCTGAAGTGATATCGGTGCGGGTGTGAGCAGGAAGAAGAAGGTTTTTTAGAAAAACCCGACACACATGGTATGTAGTCCTTGAATACACGATGTGTAGTCCCATTTGGATGACTCAACATGTGATTTGAAAGTACACAGACATGGGGTGGAGTATGTAGGTTTACTATATAGTGCGTACTCCCACACACAAAACGGCCTGGACCATGTACACAGGCTACCCCATTTACTGGTACATGGGAACAAATACACGGTTTGATGTCATGTACTAGCACATGGATGGAGTACATAGGTGGGTCCCAAGGTACCAGGACACAACATGTAACCCATATACATGCCATTCACTCTTCTATATTACACGTACATGGATTGAAGACATGAGTTGTTTACATGGGTAGGACCCAGGGTCAAGGGACATGGTGTGTGACCCCTAGTACATGCCGTGTACTCTTTTACACATGGCTTGGATATCTTGTCCTCTATATCTTGGAAAAGTTTTGTTAGGGTTTTCCCCTTATCCTTTCCATTAAGGTTGGTATGGAATTGTTTCATACTCCTAGAACTACGATCCCTTCAGCATGATTTCATGGATAGAGTCGTTGGAATTCCTCCGAGAGGCCCGAAGTGAGATCCTCTATTCATATTCATTCCCTAGGTGGAGTTCATGGTATCTTTATGACCAAAAATACATGGACATTGATCCTCTACTTAGTGTATTAATCCAGATTGAGTTTTTGGTATCACCCATGGTCCTGGTAGTGATCCCCATATGTGTATCGTATTCTATTTAGACTATCAATGTTTTCTTTCTCATGATGAGACCTGACGAGTAGTACCTCTTGGATGGACGTCATCAGTGCTATCAGTCTCATGATTATATTCTCTCAGATGAGTGCTTCATGGAATCTTCAATCTGGAATCCTAGACCGGTATACTACAGTTGTGACTTACCTCTAGACCACATGTCTTTGTTGAGTATATCTGGATATTCTTGCAATATGAGCTATAGACATATAATTGTGTAGAGATAACTGTATTTCCTTTGATGTATGATTTTTGGTTTTTGGGGTGTCCTACAAAGTATTGTTATACTCACCCCTACACAGGTTTTTCCCACACATGTCATTTCTTATGCGTACGAACAACCTTTTGATGGATTCCTAGGAGGATCAGTACCAGACGATGCTTAGTGAGATCAGACAGACTAAGGTGTATTCCCATAGCTTTTAGATAGCAGTCCCAGTACCTTTACTTTTAGGTTGGACTTGTGTTATAGGCTCTTTATGGTTGGATTTTATTTAGCCCTGTTTACTTTCCTTTACTTCCTGTCGTACTCTGGTTATGGTATTTATATGTATACATGCATAGTTGTTCATTATTTTTACATTTCAACATTTGTATGTGCTTAAAGATGTGTGTGTGTAAAAGTACTTATGATAAGGCCTTCCATGTCAGTGATATGACTACTCAGCACTAGGCACTAGGAACCAGGCCCTATCCTATTGGAGGTGGGCTTGGGAGTTGAAAAATGGCCCCCACCAAGACAGGTCATGACAGAGTAGTATCAGAGCAGTCAGTTCTACTTTAGGACCTAGAGTTTGTGAGATTGGTTTGGGGTAACAGTGTTAAGTGTTTCAAGTTTGGATTTTAGGCCAGGGACTCCAGTGTTGGTGTGGTAGCTGACGTATCCATACACTAGGACTATGATCACCTTCTTTTCAACTCAGTACATGAGAACACTAGTTGTAGGGAAAACAATGGTATGTGAATCATAGAGGAATGGATTGTGAATTCCATGTTTTTCTTGGGTCTGATCTCTAGATATACCCATTGAACATAGTACATCTTGTTTATTTCAGGATTCCTCTTTAATGTATGTCATCTAGGATTCAATAGATTTATCATGAGGATTATCCCCTCAGTGACAAGGCTTTGATATATGGTTCAGTTCTCAAGATGTTTCCTCTAAGTGCTTCACCATCCAACCACCACCTATAGAGCAACACGTGGTACCCGTAGTACTGATAGATGGGGGGTGCAAGCTAAGCGTGATTCATTTGTTTCAGCAACATATTACCCTCAAGTTTTGAGGTGAACCCGACCCACAGGTGGCTGGGGACTAGTTTGAGGTGGTAACCCAAGTTTTCCATCTAGTTATGATACTAGCTGATTAGTTAGTGGTCCTGACGGTGAGCCTTCTTCATGTCTTAGTAGTATGATGGTGGGGTTTAGTTACCCAGTATTATGATGAGGTGACTCTTTCATGGATATAGTTTTAGTAACTCTTTAGAGAGGTGTTCTCACCAGCTATGTTGAGGGATGTACGTATCCAGGAGCTTCTACAGCTCCAGTAGGGAAGCATGATAGTAGATGAGTATTCATTGAGGTTTACCAACTTCTCCAAGTACTTGATGGATATGGTTTTTGATCAATTATCCAGGGATAAAAATTTAAAGCAAGGTCTACATAGATACATCTGAGCTAGTTTTATCCCTCTATGAATTCCTACATATTCTGGGGTGCTAGAGATATATTTGGTGGTTGATATTTTCTTGGCTGAGCAGATACAACCGGTAGTTGTTAGCAGTGGGAAAGAAGGAGTAGAGACCTTGGAAGAAGGAAGCTGACATCAGTCTCAAAGACCTGGATGTAGAAGACGTTTCAGTAGGAGATTCCAAGACATAGGATCTATAGTTCAGAGCTCACAGGGTGGGTCCAATCAGCCCAGAGAGAGGTGGTGCTACTCGTGTGACGATAGGGGGCATCTCCCCTGAGATTGTTCGACCCACCATACAACTGATAGAGAGACCATGTATAGGCTATTGAGGATGATATAATGACAAGAGTAAGTAGGTTTTTAGGGTAGAAGATGTGGTAGAGGATATGGGAAAGTAGTAGGAGGTGGTTGATGTTTCAACTTGTTACCACCACCACCCCCAGGTGGTCCACACCAAGCTCAGGGAGCTGAAGGATAGGGGCAGGGACAGCTGTAGGAAGTCAAATCTTATAACCTAGAGGCTCTAGGAATGATTTGAGGTATGATATGTATCTTTTATACCTTATATATAGTACTGATAGACATAGGTTCTATTCATTCCTTTATTTCCACATACCTTGTACGAGACTTAGAGATTCTGGTTGAACCGTTGACTCAACCCTTACGCTTGGAGACTCCTAATAGAGATGACTTAGTGATCATGAAATTTTTATGATAGTGTGACCTAAATCTTGGAAGTGATATTCTCTATTGGAATCTATTGATAGCAGCATAGAGGACTTACAACATCATTATTGATATGGATTGGTTATCTACAGTTCATGCCCAGAGTGACTATTTTAGGTGAAGGGTGCAGTGTGTCCGCAGTGACGAAACCAGGTTTTCCTTTATTGGTGAAAAGGAAACCTAGGCAGTGTAGGATGGACTCATGTATAGGAGGTTGCAGTAGATTACTCATCAGCTGGATAACCTAACCCTTGGTGTAGTAAATGTTATGAGTTCCCAATTTCCTGTAGTGGTGGTAGAGTATGAGGACATATTTCCTGAAGATGTTCTAGGTTTACATCTCTAATGAGAGATAGACTTCTGTATTGATCTAAACCCCAAAAAAACACCGATATCTGTTCCAGTATATCATATGGCTCCCGCAGATCTTCTTGAGCTAAGGATGCAGTTGGAGGACTTGTAGAGTAAGGGTTTCATGAGACCCAGTGTTTCACCCTGGGAAGCCCTAGTTTTTTTCCAAGAAGGAAGACATGAGCTTGAGGTTGTGTGTGGACCATCGATGCTTGGACCAGGTGAATATGAAGAAAAATTATTCACTACTAAGGATCGATGACCTCTTTGATCAATTGAGAGGGTTGTGATGGTTCTTGAAGATTGACCTTAGGTTAGGCTATCACCAGTTGTGAGTACGGGATGAGGATATATCAAAGATGACATTATGATGTCATTATGGTCTCTATGAGTACTTAGTGATTCCCTTTGGCATGATGAAAACCCCAGTAGTGTTCATGGGATTCATGAACCTAATATTTTATCCTTACTTAGACCAGTTCATGGTGGTCTTAATCGATGATATTCTTGTGTACTCAGTATCTGAGGAGGATCACACGAGACACTTAATGATAGTTCTAGAGTACTCCAAGAGCACCAGATTTAGGGAAATCTATCAAAGTTCTAGTTATAGATCTAGGTAGTCCACTTTCAAGGACACTTTATCTCAATAGATGGAGTGATAGTGGACCCAACCATGGTCGAGGTAGTGTTATCTTGGGATCCACCCAAGGGAATGAAAGAGGGGTGAAGCTTCATTGGATTGGAAGGCTATTACCAAATATTCATATATGATTTATACATGATATCACCACCCATTAAAACTTTGACTCAAAAGGGGTAGCCTTTCATGTGGATAGATAAGTTCTAGTAGGATTTTTAGCAGTTGAGGCGGAGTTTGATGAGTGATTCAATATTGAGATTTCCATAGAAGGGTGTCGAGTATGTAGTGTTATGTGATACATTAGGAATCGGCCTTGGTTGTGTTCTGATATAGAAGTAGGAAGTGATTGCCTATAGTTTACACTAGTTGAGACCACATGAGAAAAACTACATAACCCATGATCTTGAGCTATTAGCAGTAGTCTTCGCTTTGAAGATGTGACAAAACTACCTAATAGGCAAGCGATTTATGTTCAACCCCAATCACAAGAGTCTCAAGTATATATTATCTCAGAAGGATCTCAAATTGAGATAGAGGAAATGAATAGAGTTCCTCTAGGATTATGACTTCAAAATTGTCTATACTCCTGGGAAGGGGAACATGGTAGAAGATGCTCTCAATAGGAGATCTTGTTCATAGTTGCTGAATGAGGCATCATATCAATTGGCCTCATTGAAGTTATCCTCTATGGATGGAGATGGGGAATCTTAACACTCATTGATGGTTGTCACCCCTCCAATATTATAGTGATTTAGAGAGGCATATCTTGGGGATAGTGACTATGAGGTCCTATGCACTTAGATACCCACATGGAATACTTCTGATGAATTTTCAAAAGGTGGGGAGCATGTTGTTCTTTTTAGGGGACGCATGGTAGTACCAGTGAAGTTGTGAGAGGAGGTTATGAGGGAGTTTCATACATCTCTTCTGGTGGTACATCCAAGTGTAGAAAATATGTACCAGGACCTCTGACATCATTTTTGGTGGCTAGGGATGAAGAAAGAAGTTGCAGAGTTCGTCTCTCGATGCCATACTTTTCAGCAAGTGAAGGCTGAGCACTAAGTTCCAGTGGGTTTGGGTCAACCTCTTGAGGTTCCAGAATGGAAGTGTGATGTTATATATATATAATTTGTAGCGGTATTACAACATATGTCTAGGGGACATGATTCTATTTGGGCGATCATAGACCGGATCACCAAGTCGACTCACTTCCTAGCTATATGAGAGCAGAGTTTAGTAGAGAGCTTGAGATGCCTCTACGTGCAGTAGATAGTCTAAATCCATGGATTTCCATTGATTATTTTTTCTGATCATGATTCCCACTTTACATCCTAGTTGTGTAAGGGATTATAGGATGAATTTGGAACCCAATTACACTTGATAACAACGTTTCACCCCCAAAACAACAACTAAATTGAGTAGAATATTCAGGTTCTGGAGGACTTGATGTGAGCTTTCATATAGACTTTGGCCATAATTGGGAGGATCACCTACCAATGGTGGAGTTTTCATACAACAATAGCTACTATTACACCATTGGTATGACTCCATTTGAGGCTTTTATGGGTGACCCTATAGGTCACCACTTTGTTAGACTAACCGAGGAGAGTCAACACTAATGAGCCCAAATTTTGTGCGATCTATAATAGAGAAGGTACAAATCATATAGGAGAAAATGAAGACTTCACAGAGCTATCATAAGTCTTATGATGATAGGAAAAGAAGGAATTTGGAGTTTGAGGAAGGATACCATGTGTTCCTACAGGTTTTACCTCGAAGTGGATTATGGAGATTTAGCTGAGGTAGTAAGCTATATCTGAGGTTCATCATCCCTTTCTAGATACTACGTTGAGTTGGATAAGTGTCATACCGCTCAACTCTACCTCCTCAGTTAGACTAGGTACACCACATCTTCCACGTGTTGCAGCTGAGGAGGTATGTTCATGACCCATCACACATTATCGATTGGGGAGAGATGAACATTGAGGATGAAGCAACCTTTACCGAGTACTTGATAGAGATTAAAGATCTATGGGAGAGTATACTTCATGGGTGATTGATTCCTTCAGTGTGTGTCTAGTGGTAGCATGAAAATCTCTAGGAGAGCACATGGGTCATGAGGCTCTGATTCATGCTCAGTACCCACATATTTTTTGAGTAGCCTTTTTTTTGGATTTTTGGGGACGTAAATCCCTAAGGTGTGGAGAATGTAATGTATCAGATATTCTGTGTATTATTTTTGGATACTATATGGATTATTTTCAAGACTAGGTGCTGAGAAGACATGTGATTCTGACACCTGATTTGTCCAGAATGAATCTTTGAAATATATTAAATATATTAAATAGCGCTCACACACACACACACAGTTTTTAATGAAAAAGTATAATAACTACTAAACAGGTGCTCGGATTAGAAATATGACAACACTGTTGAGTTCAGAATGTGGGTTTTACCCTAGGCATGACTTAACATTGGTTGGTGTGGGTTGTTTGTGGGAAAGTCTTCATGGGCGAAGAAATGAATAAAATAATTAGAATAAATTATTTTATTTCCAATGTTTGACGCAATGAATAGTTATCCTTTGAAAATTCTATTATGTCATAATTATAGGGCTAGCCTTATAACCTTAGAACCTCTAGAGAGTCTTTGGAAAGAGAGATCTTCATAGAATCCTCTTAGGAGAACAACGACAGATCATGGATCAACGATCGACACACATCAATTTTGATGAATATTGCCTATGGTAATGACACAATAATCATTATTTTTTAGTGATTGATCCAAATCAAAGTATGGTGTGTTTTTTATTTTAATTTCTTCATTGTTATTGAATTCTATGATGAACGCAAATCAATCAACAAATAGATTGATTTGTGGTTCAATAGTCTTGCGGGATGGGATTATATTTGTGGGGTTTTGATGGGAGATTATCTTTATGATTTGATTTATTGATTTTTCATTCTAATGTAAATTAATCAAGATTGAAATGAACATTGATCAAGGTTTATTCCTTAAATATGTTCTTTTGATTTTCTCCCCCCATTCATCGTTTGTTGCAAGTATTCTTCGTTTGGCCAACGGCTCGAAAAATATCAATAAATCGATCATTGTGCATCTGTTTCTTAGTACAGTGATCTAAAATTGTAGATCCAAGATCAACATGACATGATGGTGGTGTGACAGTGGAAGTGGTGATGAATCAGATGATGGATGATTCATGATTTCACATTCTTCAGCGTTCTTCAGCACGAAATGAAGAACAACCTATATATCAATTTTTGAATGAATTTTACTCCAAAATCTGTTGTTCGAGTAATGAAGAGGATCATAAGAGAGGATAATAGAATACCAGTGTGATTAGAGCCAGGTTCTGAAGTGATGGAAGTGTGGGTATGAGTAGGAAGAAGAAGGTTTTCTAGAAAAAACCTGATACACACGACATGTAGTCCTTGACTACATGGAATATAGTCCTTAACTACATGGTGTATAGTCCCCTTTGGATGAATCAACATTTTATTTATAAGTAAACAGAAATGGGGTGGTGTACATGGTTTTCCTACATGGAATCTACTCCCCCACGTGGAATGACCTAAACCATGTACACAGGATACCCCGTGTACTAGTACACATGCACTGATACACAGTTTGATGTTGTGTATTGGAACACAGCTAGAGTACATGGGCGGGACCCAAGGTACAGGGACACAACGTGTAAACCATCTAAACACCATGCAATCTTATATAATACACGTACATAGATTGAAGATACAATCCGTTTACATGGGTAGCACCCGGGGTCAAGGGACACAACCTGTGACCCCTAGTACAAACTATGTACTCTTTTACACATGGCTTGGATCTCTTGTTCTATATATCTTGGAAAAGTTTTTTTAGTGTTTTTTCTCCTTATAATTTACTTAAAGTTTAGTATGGAATCATTTCCTACTCATAGAAGTATGATCCCTTCAGAAAGACTTCCTGGATAGATTTATTGGAATCCCTCTGAGAGGCCCGAATTGAGATCCTCTATTCATCTTTGTGCTCTAGGTGGAGTTCTTGGTATCTTCATGAACAACACTACATGGACGTCGATCCTTTACTTAAAAAGTTAATCCATATTGAGTTTTTGGTATCACCCCATGGACTTGGTAGTGATCCTCATCTATGTATCATATTCTCTTCAGACTATCAGCATGTTCTTTCTCATGATGAGACCTGATGAGAATTACTTATAAGATAGACATCATCAGTGCTATCAGACTCAGAAGTGTGTTCTCCTAGATGAGTGATTCATGTAATCTTTGATTTAGAATCCTAGGTTGGTATACTACAGTTGTGACTTACCTCTAGACTGTGTGTCGTTGTTGAGTATATCTGGATATTCTTGCTATATGCGATGTAGACACATACCTATGTAGATATGACTATATTTAATTTTTTGTATTATTTGTGGTTTTCAGGCTGTCCTACGAAGTATTTTTATACTCACCCCTTCATGGGATTTGCCTGTATGTGTTGTGTATTTTGTAGACGAATGACCTTTTGACGGAGTCCTAGGCAGACCAGGACCAGACGGTGCTTAGTTAGATCAGACAGACCAAGGTGTGTTCCTATAGATTTCAATAAGTAGTCACAATACCTTTACTTTTATATTGGACTTTTGTTATAGACTCTTTGTGGTGGACTTGTATTTGGAACTGTTTACTTTCTGTCACTTCCTGTCATACTCTGGTTACAGGATTTAGATGTATGCATGAATAGTTATCAGTTGTTTTTACATTTCATCATTTGTATGGGATTAGAGATGTGTGCATGTGTACTGGTACTTAGGCTAAGGCCTCCCATGTCAATGATATGCCTACTCGGCACTATTCGCTAGCCCCTGGCCTATTGGAGGTGATCTTGGGGAGTCATGACATGGGACCCACCGGGATGGGTCATGACACTTGGTTCTTGTATTTAGACACAAAAATGATCACAAAAATTTGTGTCTAATACCCAACTGGTATATATGAAGATATTTCATTCAATAATAAATGAACCTAAATATTCTTCATACTTCTTCACTAAGGTGCAGTTCTTCTTTTGGTGGCCCTTCTTGCCACATGAAAAATATTCTTCAACCTGTTGCTTAGTATGCCTTTGGATCTTCCTCTTCTTGGTTGGGCTATGCGTAGAATCCTTCAACTTGGAATGAGTCTTAGGGCCCTTCACATTACCCTTCATCTTATTCACTATAAGGATTCCAATTTTTTCATGCCTCATGTCCGTATTTTCCCTATAAATCTAGGAAAGAAGATTCAAGAGTGACTTCTCAATATTTTTTAAATTATAATCCACAATAAAACTAGATAATCTATAAGGGAGTGAAGAAAGTTTGAGGTTGGTGTGAAACTCATTGAGTATCTTAAAACCTAATATGTCCAAATTCTCAATATATCCAATCATTTTGACTACATGAGGTCCAATTGGTGATTCATATCCATGATTTCATGTAAAGAGTGCCTTGAAGATCTCATACCTCTCTCGTATATCCTTCTATAATAAAGACCACAAAGGTGATATAACATCATATAATAATAAATGTTTTCATGTAGGTTCTAGAGCTCACTAGACATAGATGATAACATAAAGCACTATATATATAGTTCATCATCAAGTTATCTCTGGTAAATAGTGATATCCTCCCCACTCCCTCATTGTAGAGATTATTAGGAACATGGGAATCCAATATATATGAATTTTATTCTAGGCATAGTACGATGATCAAACATCTATAACACTTCTGGATGTTACTTCCAGTCCGTCGATTCTCTTTATCTAATATGGATCTCAATGATAATTTTTAGTTCCTGCTATATTCCATTTTCTATAATAAAATAAAAGTAGATTTTAGTACTTTATCTTGATTACCAAAATGTGATAAGATAGATTTTATTTATTAGTCTCCCACTATTTTATCAAATCCCAATAGTCTCACTATTGGATCTATAATATCCTATTTCATGGATATTCTAGTAAAAAGGATCCATATTTCCCTTCTCATAATCTAGAATTGGGATTGAAAAATTATTTGAAGGTATCTAGGTATGTGGTCTTGAAAACATTATTAATTCATAGTTCTTTGATCTATTGAGTGGACTTCCCAATCTTGAAACCATGAACTTATATTTCCTCAACACTTTCCTCTTAGTTACACCAAATCCTTATTGGGCAGTTAACCATTTATGTGAAATAAGTTAATTCAACCTAAAAATTTAGTTAAAACTCCCCAATAATTGATAGCACCCTAAATTGGTCCAGACAAGCACTTTGAACTGTGGTTATATTTCAAATCAAGTAATGTAAATATGTACTGACTTAATATTTTATTTAAGGTATTTTTATCTCAAGTGAAAATATTCCTTATTTTATCCTTTTACATGCTTGTTAATTTTACATGTATTTTATAAAATTGATTAACCATGCCGCAATAAAATAATTTATTCACAATCCAATTAACTTATTCCAAGTTGAATTCTTGTTAATTCATTTATTTTATGTGATCAGAAATAAACATGCATCTCATAAACATATAATTAACCATGCACTCTATTGAAATAAAATAAACATACATGGAATGATCATGAGATTTTATAATGGTCAATTCATAAAGTAGATGATAAAATCACCCTTGAACCTAGGGGAATAACTCCTTGAACCAAGATTGGTTTGAGTTGTAGCATTCCACATGTTCACCTATGTATCTCCTTCGTTTGTTTCACCTCAGCTTCACCTTGAACCACCTTCACTTTCCCATGAGCTCCTTCCTTTACATATGTTTTCTCACACACAGGTGAGAGGAACCATGGATATGGGGTTACATAAAAGAAATCATGGACACACAAGCCCATACATAATAAAGAGGGGGGATGATTCTCATATCATAATTTTAATTTAATAATAATTATTAAAAAAATCATGAAATAATAATTAAATTAAAATAAACTCAACAAAAACATAGGCCGTTCAAACTCATAATCATATATTGATGTAATGAATACACATTTAAAACAAGCTATCATTCATTTCAATTTGTTCTTTTAGATAAATCACTCAAATTAATAAATTAATTATCAAATTAATTAATTCATTAATTTATCTTAATTATCCATTCAAATAGTCTTGGAGATACTCATCTTCTATAATTTTAAATAAATTAAATTAATTTATAATTACTACATACATGACATGTACTGATAAGGGATATGTGTTCCCTTATATCCAGTTTTAAATTCCTTTTGTAATTTGGCATGGCATGTACATGAGGAAACACTATATGTACCCCTTTACATTGAGTGTACTATCACTCATATGGTGTATTACTACACTCAGTATGGTCCTAGTCATGTACTATATATATACATGATATTTAACATGCATAGAATGTCACAATATTGCACGACATGTAGTCCCATAAGTCAAGTCGAGTAGTCAACATGATATTTATGATTACATGACACACCATTAATATACATGACATGTATCAATTTTAATTATCATGAAGTACATGACATGTATGATGGCCATAAATTTCATGTAGTTTAAAAATAACATAAAAATTAATTAAGTATTCAATACTCTAAAAAACACAGTCACATAGTGTGTATACCAACTACATGCTGTATAGTTCAGTTTAATTATGAAATTAATTTCTATTATTCTTAATTAATTAACATGGTGTATAACCTAGCTTGGAATGCACTATGTGTGAATGAGTATGAATTACATTGAATGAAAAACCCACTACATGTCGTGTACTCCATTCTGCGGTCATGCACATCACACACCTAGGGATTCAGTATGTATTTCACATAAAAATTTATGAGTTACACGAAGTGTACACCATCTACATGCTATGTAATATCATTTAGTCTATGTTTATCACTTGGAATTATATATATGGCATGTAATTAATCATTTTTTATACTCTAACCACATTGATTCCATGATTCCCATAGGGATAAATTGTGTGAGTTACATGGAATGTACGCCAACCATATATTTTATAACTCATAATCCACCATTCCATCTAGCCCGATCGATACAAAAAATGTAATTATAATGCATTTTATTCTCCCAAAAAATGTTCCTTGATTCTCACAACTCATATGGGTGCAGTTAACATCGATACATGACATGAACTTTTCAGTTACAAGCCATGTATCCGTGTTATTTTTCCAAAATCTCTAACACCTCTAGAAGGGATCATCGAGTGTTATTCATATTTTATTAGTTTTTAATGGTCATATAATAGTAAATAAATATATCATATCAAATTTTGAGTTAATAATGAATGAAATAGAAATTAAAACCTAGAAAATGTGTAACTCGATCAATGATTAATAAATAATTATAAATTAATATGTGATAGATTTGATAACACTTGAAGGTTTTGGGGTGTAGAAGAAGTGCATGAGGCCTGTTCCCAATAATTTATTTTTTGTAAAACCTTGTGTCTTTATGGGTTTTTTAGTTTTATAAGGGAATTAAATATCAATTTTTGGATAAAGGTTCACTTTGAGAATCAGAATTCAGATTTGAATCCCAAGGGTTGGAACATCTCTAGGAGATTTTTTTGATGTGTTAGGAGGCCCAAGAAATGTTTTGAAATTATTTTTAGAGTTTGGGTTTGAACCTTGTAATTTTGTAGATTTTCCCCTAGCACATTTTTTGGGGAATATAGTTTTGGGTAAACTGTTCCCATCCTCTTAAAAACTATTTTTAGTTCTTTTTGAATGTGCATGGTTAGATAGAATTAGTAGCTCACGATTTAGGGTAAAGCATGTAGGGTGTTAGAGGAAACCTATAACGAATCATCTCGGGTTCACCTGGGTCAACCAGTTATAGGGTCTGAGGCACATTCTTGACCACCTTAGGCTAGAAAATAGTGTTAGGATGTCACAAGTAACTATATGGGAACAATTTCACCCTCAATAATCTAAATATAAACTATATATTCCAACTAAAAACCTGTAATGAAGAATCCAAACCTTGAAAAAACACATCAGAGTAAAAAAAAATGGTATAATAATAAGAAACCAACAAAACATGAAAAAATAGAAATAATAATAAACACAAAAAATTCATTACCAACAAAATGAAATTGATTTAAAAAAGATTTATAAATCTATAATCTAAAGAAAAAATAAATGTTGAAGGCTGGGGAAGATGATACACAACATGACACAAACTGATCTGACAAACCCATATGAGCAACAACATCATCACCATGTGACTCTTAAGTCACCACCATAAACCAACACCCATCCGATTCTTAAGGAGGGAGGTACCACCCAAACTCAAAATCCAAGACTAGAAAATATGCATAAGACATGAATACTACATACCCACCAATGTTAGTATTTAGGGTGAGAGCCAATGGATAATAGGATACCACCATGGGTCCATTTCATTCCTTGCATTTAAAAAACCAAGAACTCTAGTTTGAAAATAAATATAAGGATACAATTTTTCATTTATTTGCACAATTTGAAAACAAACAACACTTAACACACTCATTTAAACCTATTAAATTTGAAAACCAAATTTAAACCTTTCCTTTTCATTTAAAACATAAATTTTGAAAAATAAACCTTTAATATAGTTTTAAAAACAGTTTTAAAGTAATTTCAATAAAGTCTATCACTTTGAAAAATCCATTACCCTTTTTTCCATTGAAAACATTATTAGAAACTCCTTAAATACATTTAGTGAAAAAGTTTAAACCATATTAGAATGAAAATATATAAATGGTCATAGAAGAATGAAAATACTATAATGGAGAAAAATTAGTCAACATTAAGAACAAACCATAAAAGATATCAATACACTAAAGGAATTACAATCCAAGAAATAAGAAAATATCAAGCCAATAAAAAAATCTATAATGATGTGAAACATATTATTATTTTAATAAAGGAATTATTTCCTCTCAAAAATATTTTTATTATGTTTTATAATAGAAGCACATAAAAAGGCATTTACATTTTATAAAAACTTTACACATCATGTGTAAATATGGACTTGTAAAAATAGGAATTGTAAAAAGATATACACATTAAAGAATAATAAATTCACTAAAACAAAATCCATAGGCTTTAATTACCCCAATAATATCACTCTTTCCATAATAACTATGAAAATAAAGAGGATTGTTTGAAAAATGATTGACATTATCAATAAATGTGTAAAAACCTTCATAAGTGAAGTAATAAGTGATAAAGTGAGATGATGGTGTATTTATAGGAAAATATGGTCATTTTACATTATGATTATCATCCCATATGGTTGATGGTCAATATAACCATTATTTAATAAATCATTTGTTCATTATTATTTTTGGTTATGTAGATTCAATTAAGTGATCGTCATGATTATTTTATGATATAATCAAAATTTTATTATTTATGGAGACTCTAAATATATTATATTAAAAATATATTTTATGATAAATGTATAAGTTTTAAATAAAATTTATTTCATGAAATAATCTTATAAAACACTTTTAAATGATTTTATATTTTAACAAAGTCTTAAGTAATTTTTATAACAGTTAGAATGTTTACTATGCTATAAAAATTATTAATTTTCAATAAATACAGATTTATATTTAAAATTTAAATTATCACATTTAGAAAATTATTTTG
This sequence comes from Viscum album, assembly GCA_963277665.1. Classification (NCBI taxonomy): domain Eukaryota; kingdom Viridiplantae; phylum Streptophyta; class Magnoliopsida; order Santalales; family Viscaceae; genus Viscum; species Viscum album. The sequence continues at coordinate 529,121,400 of OY728159.1, read as the reverse complement.
ATAAAATAAATTTTATTTTTGGAATCATCACATCAAAATAATCCTAGGATAAATTTTTGGGAATTTTTTGATAAAGTTGATTTTATGGTGAAAAAGTGAAAATTACTATTTTACGAGCGCTGTGATTTTATAAAATAATTATTATGAGAACATGATGAATTTTTTTTGAAAAAATTTATTCAATAAAAATTTAATTTAATAAATATAAAAAAGTAATTTAAAAACATTAATTTTTAATTTAGAAATTTATACTTTACATTTTGGAACTAAAAAATGAATTTTTGAGATAAAATTTATTTCTGGTTTGTGTGCATTAAATGGATTTTTTGGAAGGTAAGTTTAGATTTTATAAGGATTTGAAAATCCGTCCAACCTATTTAACTCATTAATAATCCATCAAAGTTTTTTGAATTCATTGCACCCATAATTGGTTGGCTTATATAGTAAAATAACCAATATTTAATCCTTTAAAACTTCTCCTCCTTAAGTATAAATAACCTCCATTCCCTCCTCAATTTCCACACAAAAGACTTTGAGAAATAATTATCTCTCAATATCTCTCTCAATATTCTCTAAAAGGTGATTATAAGGTTCTAAGTATTCCCTCTCTATCTTTAAGAAGCATCCTCCCAAGGTAAGGGTTTCCTTAATCCACCTATTTCCTTTTCAAGTTCATTACTTTTGCTATATTGTATTTTTAAATTTATTTTATTATACTCACATGCTTATTATTTAATGTTATTATCTTCCATATGATATATTTTAAATGATATTTTATTCATTCACTCTCATTATATCCTTTTTGTAAGCCGTTACTATGCCGAAACAAGGGTTCCTCACCCCTCTTTTCCCATTACTTTTGCGATCCTTATTAATTCTTTCTTATTTCAATAGAAAATGTTATTTTGAATAATTTTTATAATTTAATTACTCTATTATAAATTTTATACCACTATTACCTCTCATTATACTAACTTTATAATCCATTATAATGCTCAAGGTTTCCCAGAGCCATAAAATGATCTTAAATTTGGTAATGAAAAGTGTGTGTGGTTTTAATAATAATGAAATATCTATCTAGATAGTACAAGTATATATGGATATAGAACAATTATACATAGGTATAATAACACTTAAAAGGGTTCATTATTATTTGTCTTTATCATTACCTGGTGTACGACAACGGGCCTTGTTGCACATCCGGTTTGACACTCTTAGGGGATTTGGTTTGGATAATTCGCATGCACTTTATGAATCATAATAAAAGATCAGAATACATGGACTGGGATTTAAATTCAACTAATATCCCTATAGAATGAATTTAACCTCCATAAATTCTTTTTATCATTCCTTAAATTGGGTACTACCTTCTACATTTTTAATGTTCTACAGTTTCTAAAGTTGATTATTGGGTATTCACCCAGATAACCACATTAATCCTTTGAAGGGGATTCTTTCTCACCTAATTTGTAAACAATGATAATATTCTATACCATTCTCTATCATTATCATGTAATTTACCTTTCTCCTCCATGTCAATGTCTCTATGAACATATTTTTTTTTGGTGGAAATGATATCTCTATAGAGAACTAACCATTACTATCTTTGTATTGCCTTATCATCATCTATGCATAAATTCTCTTCCAAAGTATTTAACTTGTGGAAACCCTTGTGTGATTATTCTGATTAAATGATGTTCACCTAAAAACTCATCCATAAATTTACTGGGGAAATTATTGACTAAACCATATATCATTTATTCTATATGGTGTAAATACCCCATAATTCATTGCCTTGGTTGGAGGGTATTTACATAGAGATATTTCTTACTTTCATTGGATACCCATTTATTTTCCACAAGTTCATGCTATTATTATTGATGGATTTATGTATGTTTTACTTATTTGGTATACACAAATTATGGAATATGAAGGATGCACCCTAATTTTACTCCAATTCATTGGGTGAAGAATTAATCTCTAGAGATGATATGTTCATGATACCTTGGCAGTATGCCTTGTAAATGTTTTATGACACCTTGGTGATGAACCTTGGCGATATTCTTATGAATGTATCATGTTTATGTTGTATAAACATTTCCATGTTATATCTCATGTACTTATGATAATTTTATTCAACATGTAATTATGATCATGTTGTGCCTCATGTAATTATAATCATATTATGCCTCCTATAATTATGATTATGTTATGCCTCTTATACTCATGTTCATGTTCTTATATCATGTATCATGTTTTACCCATAATTTTCATTTTCTATCCCTTACTAGGTTTTATAGATCACCCTTATCTTATATTTTCCCCTTTCCCTAGTAATTTCAATGAAAGGAATACATATAACAAAATTATATGTGTGGAGAATATTTGTGTAAGAAATGTGTATTATACCATGTGTTTACTTGTAAATATACCTAGTTCCCAAATACACTAAAATTTTGATCTTGGGAGTTCATTGTAATTCACGAGATGTATGAAAAGTATGTATGTTTATCACCAGATCTAGAAGTATGGGTCAAAAAACATAATAACATATGATACATATCATGAATAAACACCATAGGGACTAATAGAACAATGCTCAATGTGTGTAGGTGGGACCAACTACTGGTAGGTTAACGACCCTACAACTCATCACCCCAATTACTCTCAACCAACATCATCAGTGACACATCCCCTATCCAAGTCAAAAAATTCAACTAAGGGATACTATCTAGTGCATAACTCACAATTAACAATGAATAAATCCCCCTATTTCCCAAATAGTAGCATAGGGTTCTTAATAGAATTTCTTTAGGTGGGTCACTATCAAGACAATTTCAATCACTCAACAACCACATATCCCAAAGGAAATTTAACACAAAAATCATATACATACCACCTCAAACACACCCTCTTCAATAACGATGCCCCTTCCCAAATGAATAAACTTGAATAAAAATAATTTAACCACCGACACATGTATATAATTATCAACAATGGGAAACAATGGGGCTGAAAAAGGGTGTAACCATCAATCAATAAAATAAATTTCTAAAAAAAATTCTAAATGATTCTTTCCTTTAAAATCAATAATAAAACCTTTGGAAATCCATTTTTGAAACCACATTTGAAAAAAAGTGAGTTTTGGAAATCTCATAAACAAAATCAAGGCACCATAATGCATAAATAATCCAAGGAATAATTAAACAATCCAATCAAAGGACACACACCCCTCTAAAAAACATAGAAATCCTTTAAAACACAAACACTTCACTTAGTAAATTGATTTTACTCAAATATCATGAGTAAATATTTTTTTATTAATGAAAACCATAATTGTAATTTTATCAAACACTTAGAATGCATAAAACAAAATTTTAAACCTAAGTACCATTAAACTATAAAACATACCATAGGAAAAACAAAGGAAAACATGAAAAAATTTGAAAAAGAAATATAGAGATTAAATAACAAATTTATCTATCTTAAAAACCATGTTTAGAATAACATTAATTCAAGAAATTATTTGATTAAATAGAACGAGATAGAAACACCTACCTAAAGTGGTGTAACCATTTCACCCTTGATGAAAGTAATAAGAATAAGTCTCAAGAGAAGGATCAAAAACACTATAAATGAAAATACCTAAATTTTAGTCAACCAATCCATGTAATTAGGGTAAAATAGACACAAGGGTTAGAGAATATTGAATAAAATAAAAGAAACCAATAAGAGAGGAAATTATAAGATAAAAGAGACTCTTACCTCAAGTTTTGAGATAAAAATCACCTTTAGATCACCATGGAAGGTGGAGGAAGGAAAAAGGATGATATTATTCATATTTATAACACTTTTAAAATGAGGAAAGAGTATAGAGAGACCATAATTAAAAGTATATGAAATGACAAAAAATACCCAAAACCAACCAGGTCGCATGGTTTACTCACACAGTTTACCAAACAGTGTGGTAACCATGTGATTGTCACTATTAAAAACTATATAGGTCACATGGTTTCTACTATATAGTCTTCTAAACCATTCAAAAAACCACATAGCCCCAGAAAAGTTCCAAAAATCTATATATTTTACCCCAAGACACCCCGAAATCAATGGATAAATTAAACCTACAAAATATATATAAGAAAGTGACATTTTAGGGTGTTATAATTCTCCCCACCATACCACTTTATATACACAAAAATTCATTGAAAAATTAGGAAAATGGGAATTCCAATAATACATTTTCTCTAATAAAAAATCAAATAACAACCCAATTTCTCAAACCTAAAACCAAGAACACAGGATGTGAGAAGTTCACTTCCTATAAGAACAATTCTAAAAATATTCAAGATTTACTGACCTATGAAGCACTATGAATCCTAAACGAATATTCCTCACTAAATAAAATAAAGAATATGACCAAGGTGAGATGTTGGGATAGTCATTCCAAGCTATATTTTCCAGAACAAGGGGGAAAACTAAACATGATTACTTCCTTCGGAACACATAAGGTCGCAAGAAGCAACATCCACAACAAATCCCAACCAAAATAATCCCAAAAGATAACTCCACAAGAATGAGGAAAACACACTGAGACCTACCTTAGGTCTCCCTACCATTTATAATTTTTCAAAAATGGTGAAATAAAAAATAGACACACCCAAAATAATGAACATCACCAAATAGATATGTTTCCACTAATCATTATAGGAAAGGATAAGATTCCACCAACCAAAGAATACCAGATCAAAATACTCTAAAAGAGAAAATCCTCAAGAATTATTTAAATGGCCACCAGACCATATAACCAAGAAAAAAAATCCACTAAAAACTAGAGAAACATCCCAAACATGAACATGCATCAACATGGAATGACATTGTTTTGACCTCAAGTCACAAAATTTCATAAAGGGCAACTTGAGGCCAAACTCACAAAACACATACTCATGGGGATTTCAAAAGAAAATATCAATATTATAACTCTCATGATATAATTAGAAACTAATAACTTATCCCCATTACCCCAACCATCACCTAAGGCATCCCCATGTTATCCACCAAACAAATCTTAACCTATGGTCCATACTATGCACAAAAGACAACAAGAATCATAAATCAATGAGGAATAAACTTCTCAAAATAAATGAATACAAGGAAAAAAGCTCTTTAATATATTAAAAAAAGAATATGGGTTATACACAAGATATGGAACAAGTTTCAAAAAAAGAAATACTACAAAAGATAACACCCCAAAACCACAGAACAACAGAAGCAAAAACTCAAACTATTTCCCAAGTAAAAATGGACTTGATAATTATTTTACCAATGTCTGTTCAACTTATAAAACCTCTGAATATGACCAAGATTACCACATAGATGATAGGTTCTCAAATCTTTTATATAATAGGGCTTAGGGTGTTCAAACTTCCCATACTGAAAACATACTAAGGTAATTTTTTTTACTAAAGAAGGAACAAAAATTTGAGAAGATAACTTCCCATCACCATCACCTTACCAACCCCCCTTCTTTCTAGATGAATCACCATTAATAACACTAGTTGGGATCAAACCATCTCATTCCATAGGATTTACTACTTAAATTTCCTCAATGATGATGAAATTATACACCATTTATACATAGATAGTCTGTCCATACTAAAAAAACACTAAACTAAGATCTAGATGAATGCTTCCTAAAAATAACCAATCCTTATTTGAATCATTGGCGACCAGCTCTGGGGATAAATGAACCAATCTATTAAAACACTCATTATATTCCTTCACTAACTAATAACCTTGATAAACACCCAATAACACCAATTCCTTCTCAACTCTCACTTCCTCGATATAAAACTATTGGATGAAGGTGGCCTTAAAATATACCCCAAAAAAACCTCAAATGGTTGGGGGGTGGATAGTGAGATTCCAACAATCCAAACCCAACCCTTCAAATAAAGGAGTGGTGTACCCCACCCTAGATGTTTAGGATTTAATAGTGACTAAAAGATATCTTCGATATTATCCATCCACTCTGTTGCCTTCTAGGATCCTTGATCACTACCAAACATTGATGTATGTTTATTAAAAAACTCTCATGCATGATCCATGAGATGAGATGAACTTGGCTCTGCCACTTTATTAGGAGTCTAGGAAGAGTTAGTGATCATAAGGAAAACTCATATATCACTAGAAAAACCACCCATAGTATTTACTTTTTGACTTGTTGATTCCTTTATGGGGGTCATATTTTAAAATATTACAAAGATAAACATTTAATCAAATAATTTCAATCCCCAATTCAAGTAACCAAAACTAATCACTTCAATGTTACAAAACCCCCTATTAAATTTCCTTTTCAAAAGTATTAAAATATTTTAATCCCAATAATAAAAGTTTAGGATTGTAAGAATTATATTAGATGGATAAACTTACATGTGGGGGGTGAATTATAGTTTAAAAAATTAGTTTAAAAGAATTAAACTAAATAACACACAATCATCTTAAGGTAAGTTTATTAGAATCAGACTCATTCTAATGAAAAAAGTTACAGAATCAGAACTAGGAATAGTTCTCTTAAATCAGAGTAAAATATTGGTATCATAATAGTTCTAATTAATCAGGGTATATTTATCATAATCAGATTAATATAGATAAAACAAAAAATATATAAATTTGAATATGATGAATCATTTTCTATTATATAAATCAGAATGGATACTTGTGAAAACAAGAAATACAATAGCTATGTAAAAGTAATAATTAATTATAAGATATTATTAAAAAGACAACTCTTTTAATATTAAGAAAAATGTAGTCAATAACCTTGACTAAAGGTATCCACTGTTTTATACTTACAGTAAAGTCTGTCTTTCCTTACAAAAAAATCCCTTGATATGATGGTTGGATTTTCTCTATCTTCCTATCCCCAGAATCCCTCGATATGATGATCGGATTTTATCTATCTTCCCAACCCCATAATCCCTTGATCAGATAGATCAAATTCACCATCTTCCTATCCCCATAATCCCTAGATCATAACAATGATCTGATGCGGATTATAATTACAAAAGTTCTTAAGAATACAACTTTACAAGGTTTCCTTATAGATAGAAAACTCGTAATAATTACAATGACTAAGAATGGGTGGTTTATATAGAGAAATATTCAAGAGTGATTAATCAACTAGCTCCAAACTCTTCCAATGACTTGGCATTTATAAGAAATCTATAAATGGTCATATTTCCAAGTTTGTTGCAATGGACTTGGACACCTGTCACTTGACATATAATTATAACTAAATGTCTGATGTCATATCAATTAACACCATAATAGTTTTAAAAGTTATCCCTTATGATAGAATAATGGCTTCGTATTCTGATTATAAACTTAAGTCATCCCGATGGGATTTATTAACAATGTAAATATGATAAACCTTATGAGGGTCGGTCTGATTGTATTAGTACTAGTATTAGTCTGATGGTTAAGACTTTTTTTAGTATGAAAAACATAACTAAAGTCTAACTTCTGGTCTAATAAAGGTGAGTTTGATTAATTGTACACATACTAATTATGATTACTGTATTAAAGAATGTAATATTTATAGTCCTAATAAATTAAAACTTATTCTAAGTATGATAAAAGGTAATGTTTTGTATGAAAATATATTAAAACACTTGGGACATAAAAATTTAACAAACTTTTTTTAAGAAAGTGTTTGTGATTTATAAAACTAAAGTAATGGAAAAGTAATAAGTGGAACTTCTGACTAAAAAATCTCCCCCTTTTTGGAAAGCACAAACCCCAAAACCTAAATGAAAAATAACTTGAAAAACTTATAGTCCTTTATTATTTTAGGTACATCATATTCAAATTTAATCTTTAAACCTTAAACCCACTTGAGTTTTTAAATATTCTGAACAAGATGTTGAATACATTGAAGATTATTAGAAAAGTTATTCCATAAACAAACCTTCTCCCCCTTAGAAAATTTTCTCCCTCTAAGGATCATATTCTCCCCATTAAAGAAATATATCCCCATTTATATTACAAATTCATTTTAAAAAATACTTCTACCCCTTTAATAATAGTTTCTACCTTTAAAAAATCTACTCCCATTTATAAAATATTCTCCCCTTTGTGATTTACAAAAAGGAATGGGGAATGAATCAGTAATTTTTTGAAATATTAGAAAAAAATAAAATAAAACAATACATTGAACTAACTAATCATCTATGAAAAATATGAAAGAACATACAACCAATAATAATTGTAAAACATTCAAGCATATCAGATTTTGGTAAAAAGATAATTAATTTATTACAAAAGATTCAAATGTTTTACAAAAAAATACATTAAGAGTCCCAAAGAAAATCATTCTTTCTTCATAAATGTTTTTGAAAATTTCTTCATATTCTTGAACTCATTTTGATATTTTTATAGCTTCACAATTCTTTCTTATTGAGTCCAAACTTCCTCAAAAAAATCTTTGTTCTGGTTTCTTAGTACAATTACTTCATCCTCACAAGACTTAATCCCACTCAACTCCCACTCCATAACTTGGATATTTTTTTTAAAGCATTCACATCCTCAATACATTCATTGGAAGAATCCATAAAATATTCTACAAAATTAACTCTATGAGCCATATATTTTGATAACTGATTGAAATAACTTTCTGACTTTACTATACTTTTCTTTATCTCATTAGAATACTCATCATGCATCCAAATGTCTGAATCAACCCAGTTGGATCATTTTACAATTTGATTTCACAATCTCTTGTGAGTGTGGGAACTTTTTTGTAAAGTATTCAACTCATCTTTGATCCGGATTGCTGATTTCATTAAGACTTTAATAGAATTAGATTTCTAATTGAGACTCTCATGAATAAGATGACTCCAAGATTTAATATTAGGAAGTTAAGGAATAGTTCCTTTTAGTCTTCTCAAGACAATACATATATAGTCAAAACCTATCAAAGCTATGGTTCCAGTAGATTCTGATTGTTCAGGGTCAAGATGGGGAGGTTTTGTTCTGACCATTCTGACTTCTATTTCTTTCCCTTTTTTCTTATATATCTTTGAAATCTCCTTATCATCTTCCTTATAACTTTTATTATCATCAGAAATTTCCATGATATCTACATCTTCACCGGTCTTGGATTTATCATCAAATTTATTTTTCAAAAGTTTATCTTCTTATTTCTTTGATAAGGATTCAAATTCTTCTTCTGAAGAAGATTATTCCTATTAGGAACTTAATTAATTTTCTTCTTTATCAATCTTAGAAGGTATATCTGATGATGATGGATCTAATGGATATTTTTATGAATGATTTTATTTGTCCTCATCTTCATCATTTTCATCCTCTTCCTCTTGTCCTTCTTCTCATTCTTTAGTCACTTCTTCTATTTCTATTTCTACTTCTTCTTATTATACTTCTTCTTATTCTTTCTAGTCTCTTTATTTTTCTTATTTTCCTTCTCCATAAACTTCCTAATAAATTTATTTTTTTATATCTTATTAAAGTTTCCTTGAAGTTTTGAGAGATCATTTTCCTGGTGATACCGATACCGATTTGTTTTCTAGAATTACTAGAGCCTATTCTTCCTCAAAAATTTTTTTCCCTTTTTCAGAAATAAAATGAATTTCATCTTAAAAAACTATAGTTTCTTTAAAGAATAAACCACATTTAAGGTTTTCTTGATTGGTATAAGAATTTAGTAGAAAAACATTCTTATAATCCCTTTCAACACATTTACTCAGTCTTTCACAAAGTTGATATTATTGTAACTTTTTCTTTTTATTATTTTTCTTATATTCTTCCTCTAATGTTTCAGCATCCTAGATTCTCAAAAAATTTTCCTATACAGGTTCAAGTCCATACTCTGGATCCCTTATCTTTTTCTTGGATTTCTTTTTCATTATTTCATTAAAAACATCATCAATAATTTTCTTCTATTTATTTCTTTTCTTCGAAGGTGAGGTCTCTAAATTTTAATTATTTTTATTCTTATCACCTTGATAATCTTTTATTGATGGTTGTGATTCTAAAACAACACCTTAAATCTTCTCAAAAAAATTATTGGATTTAGAAAAATCAAGTTTCATATTGAACATCAAATCATCAATAATAAATTAAATATTTTATCTCATCGGATATGATTTGTTTCCAAATTTGAAAATCTACATGAATTTTAAAACCATATTATACATAAAGGACAACAACATGATTATCTTGGATTTTATAGAACCCATTTTAATGTTCTCCATAACGATAAGGATAAACTTAACAAGATCTATCTTTCTCATATTCACAATATAATCAAGCATGAAAACATATGATACCTTTAAGGTATCTCTATATCCCTTTCTTAGAATGATATATCCTTATATCCATAGAGAAACTACATTATTATTCGATGTGAGGTCAGAAAATTTTCTAACCTTCTTATAAATAGTAAAAAAATTCTTTTATCATATCCTTGTTATATGTTTTGGGGTTGTTAGGAAGTTTGTGAGAAGGAAAATAGCCCTCACCTTCTAATGGTATTCCAACATGATCAGTAATCTTATTACATGACACCTTATACATTTTACCATATACTAAAAAAGAAACATTTTCTTTCCTATATTTTTTCAATAATTTAACAAACACATAAAATTCATTAACTACATCAAGATAATACAAATCAAAATATTTGTTTGGTTTTTTAATATAAAATGATTCCGAAACTTGAAATGAGATGATCTTCTTAAGAGAAGAATTATATTTATCATACTAAGATTTCTATATCAACCTTTCTCTGAATAAGAACCATTTTGAAAAATCTTCATTTTTCGACATCATATCTGATACTGAAACCAGAGATTGGTCATAAATAAATGAAATCGAACTGGTGAACTTGAAGGGTGCAACAACTTAGGTGAAAAAACCTCTAGAGAACCAATGTAAGACTCAGGGTCACCCTTTTTTATATAGGAACTAGGTGTGATGGTTGAACTTACATAAGATGATCAATGGTTGAGATTGAAACAATTCTAATCTGATGGTTTACATTGATCCAAAGAAAGTTTTAATTTTTTTTGAACTCTCAAAGTTTTTAACAATTCTATCGGATTGAGAATGAATCAGATTAGAAATACTTCTATTTTTTTTGATTTTTTTATAAAACTAAAATTATGACAACAAAAATTAAATGAATAACATAATGAGATAGTGAAAAAACATAAATTAATTGAAGAGTACCTTTCAGAGTGGAAAGTTTCATTAGTATGATAAACCTATTCTTATTGGTTTTTATAAACTAATATATTATGATAATTTTGAAATAAATACTGAATATGATATTTTTGGTACAAAAAATAATATGAAATTTTCTATTTAAAAATAAATATGATTGCTTTTAATAAAACCGAATATGATAGTTTTTAACAAAAAATTGATTATAATAGTTTTAAGGACTAATTAAAAAAAATTTAAAACAAAATCCGAGTCTAATTTTTTTTTAAAAATTAATGAGTCTGAAAATCACTTTGAGAATTATGAATCCAAAAATAAAATTTATAAGTCTAGAAACTCATTATGATAAAAATGTTTTAGAAAAAATTAATTTTTTTTAATAAAAATAAAAACTTTTTTTAAAAACATAAAAACATATGTACCCTCCCTATGAAAAATAGTAACTTAATGTAAGGATATGGGTAAATAAGAAATTGATATGAACGATTAATTTATGTTGATCAATACTAGATTCTATTTAATGTATTCAAATCTATCATAATTTAGAGGTTTTATAAAAAATTTAGAAAGTTATTCTTGCATTTAGATGAATTGTAAAATGATATCTTCTTTAAGTGTGTGATCCTAAAGAAAATGGTGTCTTGTATCTATATGCTTATAACATGAGTGATGTTATGGGTTTTTACTTAATGAAATGGTGCTTGTATTATCAAAAATTATTTGAGTTTTAGTAAAACTCATGTCATAGTTAGTGCGTGTGTGTTGCATCTACAACACTTGATCATAACAACTTCCAACTACCATATTTTCAGCTTTATTAGTGGAAAGTGATAATGAGTGTTGTTTCTTTTGTGACCAAAAAACTAAATAATCTCCTAAGAAATGAAAAGTTACAGTAGATCCTCAATAATTAATTTATTATTCAATTCAGATAAGTTTATAAGGTTAAAATTTCCTAACCTTCTATGGCATAACTGATATTGATCTTCCATTTCACTAAGACAAGGTAAGTCTTGGCTCTTAAATTATTCTAAGTTATGTTTATAAACATTGTCATGTCGATTAGTAGAAAGAATAAGTTAACCCTTGGAACTACATAATAACAATTTTTCATTCCTAAAGTTCATAAGGTAACCATTATAACATAATTGACTTATACTTATAATGTTGTTCTTAATACCTATTTTTTTTTGAAATAAGTGATTTTCCAAGAAGAAAAATGTTACCTATTCTGATAGTCTCTCCTTGAGCATTATCTTCGAAAGTTACTTTGTCACCTTTTATTTTAATTATCATCTTGAAGAAATATTTATTTATAGTCATGTTCATAAAACACCCACTATTCATGTACCATATGTTCTTGTTGTTGGTACTACCTTAGTTTTCCTGAAAACAAAAAGATTAGACTTAAGAAACCTAAACCTTCATGGGTCGAGTAACGTCATAAAATAAAACTTTATGAATCTATATATATTTATAAAAATAGGCTTTATGAAAACCTAGGGATTGAATTTTGTTTAGGGAACAATTATTTTTCAATGGCCTCTACTTTGTAATTTAGTGAAAAGGGTGCACTTTTAGGAATAAAGAAATTGTTACTAAAAAATGGGTTTTTATATGAAAAACTCATTATATAACTACTCCCATGAGGAATAATTTGTATATACATTTTATCAAAGTTTTATTTACTAGTGGTAAATTTTGATAAAGATTTATTCAAAGAAGAAATTTCAGATTTTAGTTTTACAACTAAATTCTTATCCTAATTAGTATTATTTTTATATCTAAGTTTTGTTTCTAAAACATTTTTCTCAGAAACAATATTTTCAAAATTTTTTGTAATATTTTCTTTTTTAGAATTAGTTTTATCATGATATTTATAAAGATATGATATCTCATTTATCAAAATAGTTATTCTTGAATCAGCTTTAGCAAGTTTAGATTTTATCATTATCATGTTTTTTTTTCAAATATTACAATTTTAATTTTCTAAAAGTTTTGAAAAATGATAAACTTCATCATAATAAGGCAAAGAATTATCTTTTTCTGAGGAATATTCTTCATCAGATGATGTAAAATTTTTCTCATCGGGATAATTAGCATTTAAAGACATGTTGGTGAGGGATTCAGTTGTATGTACCTTATCCATAAAGCATTGATTTACAATGGGTACATTATAAAAAATAACTATGTTCCTCTATTCGAAACTTTCATTCTCAGAAAAATTGTTAGAAGAATCACCACCACTGGCACTTCACGTGTTAAAATATTTTATAATTTTCTTGCCTTTGGGTTTGTAATAATTTTTAGAATTTCTTTCTAAATTATTTTTCTTTCTATCTTTCTTCTTCAGATTTGGATAATCTGGTCAGATATGTTTAGCTTTATTACACTCATAACACGTGACCTCAAAATATTTTTTGTCACTTTTATCCTTATGACTCTTTTTATATTGGTATTGAAAATATTTCTTCCCAAATATCTTTTTCATACTCCTTTCTAGATTAGATAATTAATTCTCATAATGCTCTAATGTTCTTGAATCATATTGAATAATAAATTTCTTCTTCCTCAAATATTTAACCATTTTTTCATATAATTGAACTTTTGTAGGAATAGTAGAAGTAGTAGCAAAAGAAACATCTCCATTTTTCTTTTCCACTTTCTTAGTATCTCTTTTGAGTTTAACCTAATATTGTATAAGGGTTCTAATAGGATAATCCAATTTTAGATTATTTAAATTTCTTGTCTCATCAATAACTATTCTCTTGGATTCCCACTCATTGGGCATGATATCAATAATCTTTTCAACTAGGATTTCATCATCAAGACCTTTTTCACCAATAAATTGTAAACTGTTTATAATGGTCATAAACATCTAGTGCATTTTTGCAAATGATTCTCTTGAAAAAAAATCAATGTCCTAATAGTCTGATCTAAGCATATCTCTCCCAGTATTTACAACCTTATAAGTACAAAAATGTGTGATTTCAAGCATTTTACAAATACTATTTGTAGCCTCACATTAAGATATCTAACTATAAAGTCTTATTGTCATGGAACATAATAAATTATTCCTTACTCTATAGTTTAAATGATATCTTTATTTTTCTTGATGTGTAAAATTAGTGACTTCCTTATTAGGAATATTTTAGTCTTCAGTAAGCATAAAATAATTATCAGTTCTAGTATTTTTTTTTTCATCCTATCTATTTGGTGATCATAATTAGAACCATCAAAGATAGGTGATCTGTTTGGATTTATATTGTCTATTGAACCAATATTAAGATCCTCCATCTTTAAAACAAAAAAAATTATTTTTCTAGAAGTACACATTAGAGTATAACAATTTATAAACAATAAGTTTATAATAAAACTTTAACAAACTTACAATAGTAAAGAAATTTAAAACCTCATAAAGTGTATGAGTAGTAGAAACCTACTCTAATACTAATTCTTGGATCGTAAGAATTATCTTAGATGGATAAACATCCAATAGGATGGGGTGCATTTTTGTTAAAAACTTATTTTAAAATAATTAAACTAAACAACACACAACCCTCTTAATGTAAGGTGATCAGACTGAGACTCAGTCTGATTAAAAAATTCACCGAATCAGAACTAGGAACAATCCAATTAAATTAGAGTGAAATATCAGTATCATGATGGATCCTATTAATCAAAGTATGTTTATTATAATTAGAGTAATATAGATAACATAAAAAAATATAGAAATTTGAATATGATGACTCACTTTCTATTATATACAGCATAATAGATACTTATGAAAATAAGAAATACAATAGTTATGTTAAATTAAGACTAAATTAAAAGCTATTATTAAAAATATAACTCTTTTAACCTTAAGAGAAAGGTAGTCAATAATCTTGACTAAAGGTATTAACTATTTTATACTTACAGTAAAGTTTATCTTTCCTTACCATGAAATCCCTTGATACGATGATCATATTTGCTCTGTCTTCCTATCCCTAGAATCCGTTGATAAGATGATCATATTTTCTCTATATTCCTAGACCTAGAATCCCTCAATCAAATGGATCAGATTCAACATCTCCCTATCCTTGAAATCTCTCAATTGTAATAATGATCAGATGCATATTAAAATTAAAAAATTTATTAAGGATACAACCTAAAAAGGTTTCCTTAGAATGAAAACACTTTTAAGAATTACACTGAATAATAATGAGTGGTTCATGTAGAGAAATCTTTGAGAGTGAGTAATAAATCAGCTCCAAAATCTTCAAATGACTTGGTATTTATAGGAAATATCCCAATGATAATATTACTAAGTTTTTTGAAATGGCCTTGAACACCTAGCACTTGAAATTGAAAGTGCCCAGTCAGACTGATTGTATCACTGAGAGGCGGAGGGGGGAATCAATGATACTATTTTTCTTTTATGTTTTTTTTTTCAATTTAAATAACCTTAACCTCCTTTTAGAGATTTCAATTCACTACTGAAAACAAATCCAACACACATCCACAATAATACAAAGATTTACAAGGTTCACTATTCAATAATAATATCTACATCCTTGGTATGGTTTGGAAATGATCAAATACCATACAATCCACTAGAAACCAATAATTTTATTACAACGTGTAGGATATACCCTTTCACTTGTGAGGTACTTTGAAATCAATCCACAAGTGTGTGTGCACCCTCCTAGAATAAATAGGGTAATACAATCTTTATATAACAACTCATGTTATATGTGCTTCTTTTAAATTCAACAAATGTATTCAATTGAAATAAAATTCTTCACTTTCTTACCAAGAAGAAGTTAAGAACTCCCTGGACTTTGTTATGGAAAATTGATTTCAATTTTCCCGGGTCTAATTTTCTCAGTACAATTCCTCCAAATCCGATTCTCCCCAATCCGATTCTTCTAGTTCGATTTTCTTTCAAAATACAAAAGAAATGAATTGGAAACACTTCAACTCATGAGTATGATATAACCCGGTGAAATTATTCCTCAGTCTGAGAAACCCAATATGGAAATCCTAAAGTTGATTAATCCAGCCTGATACGATGATCATCTGAATACAATTTTCACTTCTCCTTCAAAACTTCTTCAATAAATGATCATAATAGAAAACTTATTATTCTCTCTAAAACACAAAGATTATCTCTCTAATGTGATGAACATTAATTTTTCATCCCAAAAAGTAAAATTTACTTTTTACCTTTTATAGGTGACCTTCAAGAGTTTTGGCGAGATTCCCAAAAATATTTCCCGCTCACACAAATTCACCAAAATTTAAATTTCACCTAAAATCTCGTGTGAATTTTTGACTTCATCCACACTTCTATAATCTTATCAATTATTATTCAAACTTTATATCATTATTCAGACTTTCATTTGAATTGTTATTATGATTTCAATACATGAGTATGATTTTTCTCAATCTAATTTCTTCAATTCAAATATTTGTATCAATTGAAAATAAATGTATGAAGAAATGGATACCATTTTGATTTTCTAAATATGATTCTCAGAACCGATTTGAATCAAAATATTTCATTTGAATGTATAGAATCCCCTTAAAAATTCATTCAATAATCTCCTTCTCTTTTTCTATTGACCCACTTGAGATTAAAAACTTAATCTTCACCTCTTCTTTTGACCCTTTTGAGAACCTACAAAGTAATTCAACCCTTTTGAAATGGTTGACTACGTTGTTGATATCATTCTATCCTATTCTCTTAATCCACATAAAAAAAACTTCATTGCTTGTATCATGAATTCCTTTATGACTTTAAAATTCATTTGAGAATAGATTTATCGTCATCAGAATTGGATTGAAAAGTGTCTTAATTTTCCATTCATTCAAGCTACTTTCTTTTTTTCTCAACCCGAGTATGATCGTTTTTTAATATGATTGGTCTAGATATGATCATCCTAGGTATGATCATTATGGATACGATCATACTAGGTACAATTATTCTAGGTACATTATTTTATTCCTCCACCTGTATATGATCATTTTGAAAGAAAATCAACACCATCTTTTCAATTGGCACCACCTCTTCAATCGACACCACCTTTTCAATCGGAACCACCTATTCCAATCAGCACCACATTTTTCAATTAGAACCACCTTTTAAATTGGCACCACCTTTTTCAATTGGCACCACCTTTTTCAGTCAGAACCACATTTTAAATCAGCACCACCTCTTTCATCAAGATTGCATCACATGTTCTCAATTCAAATTTGTGATTTATGAGAATTCCAAAACAACAAAGCATCATCAAAATTATTTAATCGTAGCCATAGAGACTCTAATTACAAACATATACTTCATTAAAATTGGTTACATAGTGAATCTGATGACATTTACTTCCAGCAAGATACATTCTCCATTCAACTGATTCTCTCATTCCAGATAATGATCAATTCCTCATTAGGATAGACAAAGTGAGTCTGATTCTTTTAAAAACATGGGTCAATATGATTATTTCCAGAAACAAAGTGAGGTTATTTTAAAAACTCTCATTGAAAATAAAGACAACACTTGAATACAAAAAACCTTTATCATCAGCTTGGTCTTAATAAAAAGCTCATCATAACTGAATGTCTGATTTCATATTGATTAACACTATCATAGTGTTAAAAGGTATTCCTTATGATATAATAAAGTCTTTGTATTTCGATTATAAACTTAAGTTAGTCTGATGGACTTCCTTAAGAATATCAATAGGATAAACCTTATGAGGGCCAGTCTGATTGTATCAGCACCAGTATCAATTCGATGGTTAAGACTTTTTTAGTATGAAATATATAACTAATGTACAACTTTTGGTCAGATAAAGGTGATTCTGATTAATCAGACACATACACATTTTGATTACTGTAATGAAGAATGTAATGTTTATAGTTGTAATAAATTACACCTTATTATAAGTATGGTAAAAGGTAATTTTTTTTACAAAAATAAACTAAAACACTTGGGACATAAAAATTTAGTAAACATGTTTTAAGATTTTTTTGTGATTTCCAAAACTAAAAGAATGAAAAATTAAGAAGTAGAACTTCTGAATCAACAAGAAGAAAACCTACTTATTAAAAAAAATTTAATCTTCTAACTACACACACCAAAATCATTTACCTTTACACAATCAATTCATTCTTTGGAAATTAACACAACCCAAAATCATTTCCTTTACTCAAATAATTTTTGAAAAAGTTCAAAACCTTTCACAAAAGAAACCTAAAACACCCAAAATATGGTTTAAAAAAAATCTTAAATACTAATCCATATATAATTTCTTTAAAAATTTATAAAAAAACATTCAAAATCCATAAAATTCCACTCAATTACTCATAAAAAACATAATTCATCAAAAGAGAAGTTTAAAACACCAAAGGAGTGAAAATAATAAATTTTTGAAACATTCTTCACTGCACATGGTTTGGATGAACATGCGCCAACCATGTGAGTTCCACTGGAAGTCACCCATAACGGTATCACATGACTTATGCATAGTTTGAAAGACTATTTTCATTAATCATGTACCTATTAAATTCCCTAAAATTTCACCCATAAACTAGGAATTTCTAGAGACATCACTCAAGATCTCCCTAAAACTAATAATTGTAACAAACCATATCAAAAACATCTCAAAGAATAAATAACCATAAAACCTAAATTCAAAATAATACTCAATACCAACCACAGAAACTCAAGGATTAGCATGATGAAGATCTAGAAATGCACTCCTCCACACCCACCACCCAAGCTTCAATGTTCATATATTTGACCAACCATTAAATCCTAAATAAAAAGAGGGGTATGATAGCATTTTATAATGAACCGTTCCTATTTCACTCGGTTCAACCCATTATAAGTCCCAATATGAATTCCTGATCACCCCATGATGGAAATTAGTACCAGGGTATCACAAGTGGCTATATGAGAATAATTTCACTCTTAAGAATCCAAATATAAACCATGGGTTCTAATCAAGAACCTGAAATGAATTATCTAGACACTGGAAGACATGAAAGAGTAAAACAACATGCATAATAAGCATAAACCAACCAAACATGGCATAATAATGAGAAAAAATAATAAACACTGCAAAGACATTACCAAAAAACGAAAATAGATTTATAAAAGATTTATAAATATATAAATCGAAGAAAAAACAAAAGTAGAAGGTTGGGGAGGATGATACAAAACATGACCCAAACCAGTATGATGAACTTCAAAGAGCAACAAAACCATCACCATGTGACTCTCAAGTCACCACTATGAACCAACATATGTCTGCTTCCTAATGAGAGTAGTCCCACTCCAACCTACACTATTACAAAATCGGGTTTATCCATTGCTAGGGATTTAACAGAATTGTTAAATACCCCCTTTTTCGATCTTAAAAAAAGCTCTGTTAAAGGAGGTCTTTAACAATTCTTTTTTAGTGCTGTTAAAGGGGGACATTTATCAGCATTTTTTACAAGCACTAACAGGGAGGGTTATCAACATTTTTTTAGAAGTGTTGATAAAGACCTCCCTTTATAAGTGATTTTTTAATAGCGATGCTAATGGTATATTTCAAAAAAAATATTTCATTAAAAATACTATAATAATATATAAATATATTTATATTAATATAAATATAATATATATTTTTTAAAATATTTTTTAGATAATGTAAATAGGAATTTACACTTAATATATATAAGGTATTTAGTGAAAATGAATTATAAAATAATTTAAAAAATATTTTTAATTAATAATTTGCTTATTATTACTGAGTAATAGTCATTTAATATCAATTTGGGGATAAAAAAATCAAAAAATTAATAAGAGATCTAAAATAATTTGAAAATGTAACTCGAACTTCAAACGACCATAAATTTTGATCCTGGTGTTAGTTTGAGATCCACATATCAAATCGAAGTTTGCAATGAGCTATATTCCCATAGTGACAAAGGTAGACATTTGACACATTTTTCAAGCCCCCAAAAGGCACAAAATTCCTCTAAAACCAAGTTTTTAGTCAGTTTACCCCAATTTTTTAACATTTGATGGACATTCAACCTCGTTTAAGGGGGATTTATTATCTTTTTTGGGTAGAGATTTAATTTATTCCATGGGATTACATTTATATTGATATTTTGGTTTTGAAATTTTATAATTTTTCACAACTTAATTTTATTTATAATTAAATATATGCATTTTTCTTATATTTTCTTATAATAAATCACTCATATAAATACACATATCAAAATATTTACATAAAAATGTATATTATAATATATGTAAATCAATAAATATTCTAAAAATGTTTCTAAAATAATATCTAACCATTTTTTACATTATAAAAATATATTTATAATGTTTATATATACATATAGGTGTGTATTAATAAATGGATATATATTTATATTATTTTCTAATATATGTAAATGAATATAATATATAATATATTAAAATAAACATAAGTATATATATGTCACACACACACATATATTGGAATAAATGTATTCAAAAATAATTATATAAATATATGAATAAAAAAATGTAAAGGTGTTCCATATTCGAAAAGAAATATGGTGTAGTGGTAAATGCATTCCATATTTGAAGGAGAGGTGTAGGGTTTGAATCTAGGTGGGAACGCATGAGGCTGGAAATTTGTAAAGTGCTGATAAAATGGGTGGTGGGGTGAAAAGTGCTGATAATGGCGCCGGGAGTGCTGACAAATGGGGGTCAGGCTCATGGATGACTGAATTTTTTTATCCCCTTTAATAGCGTTGAATTTATTAAATTTTTTTAGCATTGATAAAATATTTGGGCCATTAACCATGCTTAAATTATCAGCACTTTTTTTAGTACTGATAATGGCCTATACTAGCAATATTAAAGGCCTATTTTGTAGTTGTTCTAAAATCTAATACATAAAAATATGTATAATACATAAAGACTACATAACCACTAATGTGAGTATGTAGGGAGTGATCCAAATAATAGTAGGATACTACCATGAGTCTATTTTATTCCTTTTATTTAAAAAATTAAGAACTTTAGTTTGAAAATAAATAGAAGAAAATAGTTTTCATTTACTTACATAGTTTGAAAACAAACAACACTTAACACACCCATTTAAACCTATTTCATTTGAAAACTAAATTTAAGACTTTCCTTATCATTTAAAACATAACTTTAAAAAAATAAACCATTCACATTGTTTTAAAAACATCTTTAAAGGAATTTTAATAAATTCTAGCACTTTGAAAAAACCAAAACCCCTTTTTCTCCTTTGAAAAATTTATCATGCACTCCTCAAATACAAGTAAGGAACAAGGGTAAACCATATTATAATATAATTCCATTAAATTTCATAAAACAATAAAAATAAATAATGGATAAAAATGAGTAAACATTAAGAATAAACCATAAAAGAGATCAATACACCAAAGTAAGCTCAATCCAAGAAATAAACAACTCACATGACAATAAACAATAAAGAATAATAACATATGATATATATCATGAGGAAACACTATAGAGACTAATGGTATAATACTCGATGTGCATAAGTGGAACCAACTACCAAAAGGTTAACAGTATTACAAATCATCACCTGAATCGCTCTCAACTAGCCTCATTAGTGACACGTCCAATAATGAGGTCATAAAATTTAACTACGGACTATTAGCCAGTGTATAACTATCAATTAGTAATGAAAACATCCCTAAATTTCTCACTTAGTATCCTATGGTTTCTCATGGAATAACTATAGGATGTAGGATATTATCAAGGAATTACCGATCACATGACAACCACATAGACAAAAGGAAATTTAACATAATAATCATATACATCCCACATCCAACACATCACCTTCAATAATAACCCCTCTTAACAAAAATATAAACATGAATCAAAAATAATTTAACCATCAACTCTTGCATACAAGAATCAGTAATAGGCAACAATGGGGCTCAACAAGGGTGTAACCATCAATCAATATAATACCTTTCTCATAAAATTACAATTATGACTTTCCTTTAAAATTAAGAATCACACTTTTGGAAATCTATTTTTGAAACTACCATTGAAAAAAATTGATTTCTAGAAAACTTATAAACAATATAAAGGAGAAATAATGCCCAAATAACCCAATACATCTTCAAAAAATCCAATCAAAGGACATACACCCCTCTTACAAAACATGTAAAGCCTTTAAATCATGATAAAATCACTTAGTAAACCAATTTTTTGCACCAAAAATCATGGGAAAATAATTTTTCTTAAAGAAAAACATCATTAGTATTTTTTTTCAAACACATAGAACACAAAAAACACCATTTTGAACCAAAGTACCACTGAACTACAAAACTTCTCCCATTATTAAAAAGTAAAACTAGAGGAAACATTGAAAACCTTTAATAAAGAAATATAAATAGCACATACCTCATTTATCTAGTTAAAAAACTATGTTTATAACACCAAGAATTCAAGGAACCCTTTAATAAAATGGAATGATATGGAAACACCTAACACAAGAGGTGTATCCATGTCTCCCTTGATAAAAACAATTAGAATATATCTCAGGAAAAGAATCACAATCCCTAGAAACCAAAAGCCCTAAATTTTAGAAAACCCCAGTATTGGAATTCATCCAACATGGCTACTAGGGTGATAGAATATGAAATAAATGGAAAGAAACCAATAAGAGAGAAAATGAGAAGAGAAAAGAGACTCTTACCTCAATATTTGATGAAGGAATCACCTTTGGATCACCATGGAAGGTGAAAGGAGGAAGGAAGAAGGATAGAAGGATCCCCACACATAACAAGTTCAAAATGGGGAAAGAGAGGAGTTAGACCCCAATGAAAAGGATGAAAAAAATAAAAATACAACAAAAAAACAAGCATGCCACATAGTTTACTAGCATGGTTTACTAAAACATACGGTAACCATGCAGTAATGATGCAAACACCATTGTCAAAAACTATAGAGGTTACGTGATTTTTACTTTATGGTTTTATAAACCATGAAATTAACTGTGTGACCCTATAAAAGTTCCAAAAATATCAAAATTTCACCCCGAGACATGATAAAATCAAGGAAGAAATTAACCTTATAAATATATAAAATAAAGTAACATTTTGAGGTGTAATAAAACCATAAAAAATATAAAATGTTTCAGATATGGTTTCACAGTTGGCGAATAACTTGGTAAACCATGCGAAAAGACTATGTGGGGTAAAAATTCATTAAGTAGTGGGAATTGCATGGTTAGAACACTATTTAGAAAACCATGTGACCAAACCATGTGTTCTTCGCAGTTACTTAAAAATATTAAATTACTAAACCACCCCTCTAAAGGTTTAAACCCCTATACCCTCATTTTCCCTCATCCATTCGACCCGGAGTCCCTAACCACATATCCCTTCTTCTCTTGAGGGTTTTGAGTAATTTATCTTATGATTATTAGTAGAATCAGGTTCTATTCATCCTAAGGGATTTTTTTGGGAAGACTAATAGTACATAAATGGCTATTTTTAGATTTATAATTTTCTTTATTTTTTTTATAAATTCCTAAATCTATAGGTTTTTAATATTTTTCTGAATATTGTAATTGGAGTTGAATCATCCAAAGTTTCTTGGAAAGTGGAGCTGTTCTAACTCCAGGTAGGTTCTGTATAGATTATTCCTAATTTATAAGTGTTTTATATGATGGGTGGTAAAAATTCATGAGTGGGGTGGTCTGGGTGAGACCAGGTATGAATTAATTAGAATTTTGGTGACCTTGGAGCGTACAAGTGTGGTATTATATGTGAAAAAAGGTATGGTTGGGCCTAGTATGGCATGAAAGGTCTGTTATATGGTTCCACATATGGTTGGGAGTGATCAATTGTGGATGATGATCTTAGGATTAAATGAATGATATAGTTCTATGGGATTGATTTGGGTGTGGCCCGAGTGACTGTGGGTGATGTTGATCACTGAAATTGATGTGACATGGTTTTCTAGGATGATGCATATCCATGGTTGGACTAAATAGTTCACTGATGGTAATAGAGGTTCACCAGAGGTTTTTCCCAATACATTTGTGATTCTTCTCACTGTGGGTGGATAATGGGTTCATTGGGGGTCATGTGCACATAGGTTAGGACCCATGAGGTGGTGTTCACCACTTATTATGGGTGGATGACTCTATAGATTAATTAGCATAGGGGATGGTGTTGACCATCAATATGGAGGAAGGTATTCACTATAGAAGGGAACAATTGGTGGTACTTGAGAGTACCAGATGGGGGATTAAGGATCACCATTTATATTGAGGTCAATGGGATGGGATTTTGGAATATCAAGTATCACTGTGCCTTAGGATTTGTCAGTACATCGATCAAGAAGTGGTAAAAGCATGCAGAAGTCCTTAGGACTTGTGATATGGCTTATGGATGTTCCTTTGGGGTGTGAAGATAAATTTGTATGGTTATATGGTTACAATTGGAATGTGAATCCATATGATAAATGACTATTTGTAAGGCTTATGGATCTTTTAATATGATAGACAGTGGATGTACCATTCCACTGTAGCACTAGTTGAGGAAGAAAAAGGCTTACTTATAACTATTGATCATAAGGGGAGAAGGTTGTGTGATATATGGTTGATTATTTTTTATTTATATTTTACATATATTGGTATATATATGGATGTAAGCTAGGTATACTATTTGTGGTGGTATACTGATTTCATATTCGCACCTTGCATGAGCCCTCTGAGATGCATACATACTTTTTGGTTTTGAGTACATGTAAAGGAAAAGGCTTGACACTAGGAGTTAAGTATATATGGGTGTGTAGATAATGCATGGGCTAGAGGAATGATTTTACAAATGGGATCGGTGGTTCCTCGATATCATGCTGGTGGATATCTTTTGAGTTTTTTGTTCATGTATATATGTTATCAGACCATAGGTGATCTTGGGTATTTTTTATGATTCTCATGGTATGTTAGATGTTTATTAAAGTGACTATATATTTATTTTGTCTTATGTTTGATTTATTACTTATACTATGTTATGGTTATTAATTTTATTATTATTATCATCAGAGGGTATATTCTCCCCACAATAACCCAATAGACCCTCACTGCTAGTCAGTAGTATTTGATATATAAGGAGGCACACCTAAGTTCATGTAGTGCATTGCTGGTCCAAACACGAGTCAAGTAGTCCAAGGTGGCAGGGAATTACAAATTTTTATTAGAACTTGGGTATTATAAGGTATTACTTGATCAAATTTTTTCTAATGTAGAATCACCTAGTTTTATTAAATATATGTTATTATAAGTATTTTTATATTTGGTTTGTGGTAGACTAGAGTCTAGGAATGTGTTGAAACTTGTGATAGATGTAATGTTGTGTGTATGAATAACACCTACATGAGTTGAAGCCCATATTTCCAAGGAAAATGGGATTAATTTTGTGATTTATGTCATTAAATTTGATATTTTTATTTTGATTTGTTGGTATTTTATGTTATTGATTTATTATTTTGAACTCTTAGCCCAAGAGGCAAGAGAGGGAGTACTCCTGCATCATGTTAGGAACATAGGGATCACATGAAATAAGTGTGTTGCTTGAAATTTCTATTTGGAACTTGGAATAAAAAGGAAGGGTTTAGTGTAATATCATAAGAGTAATCAATTTACTATAGGAGGGGGTGGGGGAGGGGTGTATTTTATTTTATAAAATAAAACACACAATTTTCACTAACCTCCTTAAGTAGGTTTATCTAATTAAGAGTCTATTTGATTAAAACTTTCAGAAAAGTTTATAATCAAATATATAAACTTTCCTTATCATGTATATTGAAAAAACTTATAAAAAAAAGTAAAAATAAATATTATAAAAACAATGAAAGAAAAATTACAGGAACATTTTTAAGAAGATATACAATTTAACTTTAAGTATTAATGAAGTCAATAACCTTGAATTTAAGTATCCATGGTTTTCACCTAACCATAAAGGTCTGTCTTTCTTATAGTAATAAATCCGTCGATTAAAAGATTAATATAAGTCTCTATTTCCCTATCCTTGGGAACCCTTGGTCACAATTTATTGGATAACCCTCTATCTCTCAAAATCTTGATAGACCTCAATCAAGATTTATCGAAAAAATAATACAAACATAGAAATTCTTAAGGCATTTTTAGAAATTCCTTACATGAATGCCTTAAGACAAAAACCCACTAAATAATTACAATGAAGCACTATAAATAAAAACAATATGTTACAAAAAATATTCATAGAAACTTTTATATAGTTAGTGGTGAAAAATGTTCCCTTATGCTAAAATTATTATTCTATTTATAGGAATTTATCCAATGGTCATATCTGTATATCTTAGTGGTGGTTGCAACAGATTCAGACAAACTTCTTCTTCACTTGAAAGGATTTAGTTAAACATATTCATGCGATGCTCATAATAATCTACACAATCAAAGTGTATATAGATTCACTTTTATAGAATTAATATTATTCATATGGTGAAATGAAATTTATTTATTTGATGTATTTAATAAACATTCTTTCAAAAATAATTTCTTCCCCCGTCTGTTGAAGTTCGTTCGACGGTCATGATATAAATTTGTCTAATGGAATTTGTTATAGTCTGACTTATGAACTTTTATAAATATATATCTGATGAACTAAGTGATTATTATTATAATGTACA
Source organism: Viscum album (assembly GCA_963277665.1). Lineage (NCBI taxonomy): Eukaryota > Viridiplantae > Streptophyta > Magnoliopsida > Santalales > Viscaceae > Viscum > Viscum album. The sequence goes on along the minus strand of OY728159.1, from coordinate 529,094,438 downwards.
CTATACATTCTCATCCAATTACTAAAAATATTTCCGTCCAATGAACAATATTTCTATGTCTGGTAAAAATAGATTTTCTATAAAAACATACTTAGAACGTGGAAATTATAAAAAGTTAGTAAAATATAAATGTTTAAAGAAATGTATTATGATTTTCAAAATAAGGTTATAAAGTGTTGAAAATTATCCTTTTGAAACAACAATCTACCCCCTTTTTTAAAATCACAAAACACAACTTTTAAAGAGAAAAACTAAAGTTTTTAAAAAAATTACTCCCCTTGTCTCATATATTCTTTTATTTTACCTATCTATTTTCTGTTTATCTCTACCCATTTTTTTAGAGTTTATAAACTTCCTTACAAACATTTCTTTAAAAATATTTTAATTTATCTCTAAAAGTTTTAAACCTTTCTCCCCCTTTGTGATTTTTGAAAAGAATGATTTATAGGAGGTAGAAACTATACCTGAAATATTGGGGAAAGAAATTATATATGAAAAAATATATATAAAATCATCCAAAAAAAACATTAATTTGAAGAATATAAGGAATTATATCCTTCAAAATATATGCAAGGAAGGATATCCATTAAAAAATAATTGGGTTTGGTTATTACAAAACATTTTCAAGAGTTCATAAAGACTATAAATCATTATTTGAGTGATTCTTGATAATCATATTCATCCTTTTGAAATATTCTTGATATTTTTCTAATTCAACAACAAAAAACTTTGACTCTTAAACTTATTATTCAATGAATTGAAACATCTTGTTTTCATTATTTAGATTTGGAACTTCTTCCTATAGATCTGGAACTTCACTACTTTCTCCTTGATTCTCTTCTTAAATAATCACTATTTTCTTCTCCTTTTAAACTTCATCTTATAACTATTCAATCTTCTTTCCTTATTTTGAAAATTTATCATTTGATTCATAACAAGGAACTTAATATTATCTACAACCTTTGTGGTGCTAGATACATCATTACTCATACTCCTTGGAAACATTACCACCAATTTTGTTGCTATTTTAATTCTCTCCATTTGTTAATCATAAAATTTCAAATCACCTTTAGTATTATTGATCCAGTGAGTAAATTATTTCAAATTTCTTGAATCAGTTTGTAACCTTACTTTATAATCTTTGAATTTTTCTTTATTATGAATAACCAATTCCAAAAAACTATTTCAAAGAACTTCAATTTTCTAATAGATCAATCTTCCCTTGTGTGTACTTACACCTTTCTTGAATGTTAGGGAAAAATTTCATAATTACATCCAACTAATGAATTACTTCATTGAGGTAATTTATTTTCATTTCCATTTGGTTTAAACTATTTCTTGGAAGAGAATTTTTGGATTCTGAATAAATGATTGGAACTAAAGGCCATGGTGGTCAAGATGGAATTCCTTAATCTTTTTTTATAGATTGATTATCAGAATCTTCCAATACATTATCATCACTATCATCGGATGGAGGTTTTTCCAATGTCTAAGCTTTTGACTATTATTCATTTTCTTATGAAGAATCTTCCTTATCTGGATTACTCAATGAAACACTCTTCATAGATTTAACAGTTAATGAATTTTAGTATGATTTTGATATTTATTAAATATCTAAATTCTCTTTGAGAACTTCAAATAATTTACACTTATTATTTAACTATTTATTTCTTGAAAAAAGAGTAAATTATTTCCTAGAATAACCCGTCCCTTCCTTTTATTTTTTTAATTGGTTCTTGAACTCTAGATCTCACATATTTAGAAAGATATTTTATAATTAAAACTTCCTTGCCTTTTATTTTATCAATTTCTTAGGGTTCAATAGAGATTAAAAATGATTTTTCTTCCGTTTTATTGGATGAATATTTTTTTATTGATCATATAAAGGAGGAACATCTTTGGTTACAATTTCAACCCTAAAATGAATTTAATTAAATATTTTAAGGAAATATTTAGCAAATTTTTCTTTCCTTTTATTTTCATCCCATATCTTATGATTTTCTTCTTCTTGAATTGTTTGATAAGTTTGTTCTTTAAGATCCAAGGACTTATCCTTATCGAATCCAAAGGATGGATCACCATTTTTCTTCCCTTCCTTCATTTTCATAAAAGCATCGAATTATTCATCAAATTTTTTTAGCGTTTTTACTTGGCATCATAGAATATTTTCCGACTAATTTTCTCTTATCAACCTTTTCTTTGAGTTTTTTAATTTCAACCTCGGATGAAACTTTTTCTGATTTTTCAATGAATTTATTCTGAGAAGGATCATAAATCAACTTCCTCTTTTTTATCATATCCTCACCAATATAAAAAACTTTTTCCCCTACTATAGTTTATTTATTTTCAATGCTTTTCACTTTCATGGAATTCACCAAAAAATTGATAAGGCTTAGATAATAAGTATTTTTAACTTTACCTTCTCATATTTTACTTCTTCAATGAAATTGAATATATACTTGACCAAATTTAATTTTCTTGTATTGAATAGAAATTCCATAACATATATATATTGAACTTTAAGGGAATTTATATCTCCTTTCTTGGAATAGAAAAATTATAAACCTAAATCAATACTATTATAGAATCCATAGAAAGATGATAGATTTTTATGATTTTTTATATGATGAAAATAAATACATTTCATCCTTTGATTTCTCAAAAGTCCCTAACTTATATAGAAATTCTTTTGTAACAAGATCTTCTTCTCCTTCCAAAGGAATCTGAACTAAGTGAACAACTTGTTAAATATAAAACTTATAATACTTTTAAAATAGTGTAAAGAATATAATCTTTAAACCATCTGTGTCACTAAACTATATTGAAGAATAATTTTTGTTACAATTTCAGGATAACGTGAATCAAACTATTATTTTTCAATATATAATGAATACCAACCCCAAAAGACTACCACTGACTTTAGAAAAGAATAATATTTATCACACCATCATATTTATATCAACCTTTACTTGACTTCATCTCTACTTGATAAATCACTAGAAGAATCCATATGTTTCTAATCAGAATAAATGAATAAATTTAACAAATCAGAAAATATCAGACAGAGGAAAACTAGTGAGTCGAGAGCACTTCATAGAGGTAAATAGTGAAAAAGGAGCGATGTCCCACTTCTCCTATATATAGGTTTAGGAGAGAGATGATTCATCTTACTCAAATATAATAGCTTGTATTGAAACCCTTATTGTGATCAAAGGCTGAAAAAACTTCTTGATTTTTTTTTAACTCTTGACGTTTTATTAATTTTGATATAAGTTTTATTGAATGAAGATTTATCCATATGAAACATAAGATTTTGTAATAGGTTTGTAAAACATATAAACAACATGGAACAAATTATATCAAAAGATATAGATAAAAAAATATTTAGAATTTACCTATTGGAGAAAAATTTATAAACCTTATTTTGAAATTTTATTCATTAATATGATATTATTAGATTTTGGATACAATTTTATACATTTAATAAGTTTTTCAAAAAAAATTCCAAAAAAATAATTTTTAAATATTTTATAATATTTTTTTCCTAAAATTTTATAAAGAAAAAGTTTTTTCTGGAAATTTTGTTACAAAAAAATTGTCCAAAACTTTTCTAATAAAAATTTTGTATATAATTTTTTTAACAAATATTTTGTCTGAGACTTTTCTAACATTTTTTTTGAAAATTTTCTAAAAAAAAGTTTTTCTGAAAATTTCATAACAATAAGTTTGTCCAATTTTTTTTCTAAATTTTAAGAAAACTTTGTTATGGAAAATTTTTTATTTTCAAATCACAAGAAAAATGTATTCATTTTTTAAGGATTTTATTTATGTAAGGATATTGGTAAACAAAAATCATTTTGAATGATCATTTTATATTGAACATTCCATGATTTGGTTTAATATATTCAAATCTATTATAATTTAGGGGTTTTTTAAAAATATCAATAAGTTGTTCCTCCATTACGATAAATTGTAAAACTATATCTTTTTTTGTGTGTGTGATATTGAAGGAAATAGTGTCTTATATCTATGTTATTTTCTTATAATTGATGTTTTAGGTTTTTACTTAATGATATAAAACTTGTGTTATCACACAAAATTGGAGTTTTAATAAGACTCATACCAAAGTCAGTTAGTGTGTTTTTCATCCACAACACCTGACCATAAAAACTTCCAGCCACCACATATTCATCTTAAACAATGGAAAGTGATATTGAATATTTTTTTTACAATACAAAGACACTAAATCCTCTCCTAAGAAATGAAAAGTTCTAGATGTACTTTTTTATCCATTTTATATAAAAAAAACACCATCTGAAAAAAAATTTAGATCAAAATCATTTTTAGAAGTATAAAATATACCAAGATATATAGTTAATTTAAGGTAATGAAAAATTTGTTTTACAATTTTATGGTGGTATTATTTTCTATTTTCTTGATATCTAACACATAATAATATAAAAAACATTAAATCTAGTCAACTAGATGCGAGATAAAGTAAACTACCAATAATTCATTTAATTTTTTTTGATCAACTGGCTTTCCAGATTCACTGAGATAGATATTTTTTGAGGTCCAAATAGAAGTACTAATACTTTTAATATTTTCATATCCAAACTTTTTAAAAAGATAGTTTATATAATTTTTTTGAGATATAAAATTTCCTTTTGGTTTTTGAGAAATTTTAAAACCAAGGAAAAAATTTAGTTTAACCATCATTCTCATTTGAAACTAAAATTTTATAAGATCAAAAAAGGAATCAGTAAGAGATATTTTTATTTAAGAAAAATATAATTTCATCAACATAAATTTGAACAATTATGGTATCTTTAAAAAATTTATTATAAAGAGTTGGACCTAATTCGCCCTTAAAAATAGTTTTGTAACAAAAATTTGGTTAATTAATCATACTAGTATCTTGGGTCTTGTTTAAGTATAAAATTTCCTTAGTAAGTCTTAAAACATGGATCAATTTTTTTTCTCAAAATGAAGTGGTTGTTCTATATGAACTTCCTCTAGAAAATATCTGTTAAGAGAAGCACACTTAATATCCATTTGAAAAAGTGTGAAATTTAGAAATGTTGTATATGCTAGAAGAATATATATAGCTTTAAGTTTAGGTACTGAATAAAAAGTTTCTTGATATTCTATTCCTTATTGTTGATTATAACCCATTACAACATGTATTGATTTATTTCTAACTATTAATCCATTTTCATCACATTTATTATGAAACACCATTTTACTCTAATTATAGGTGAATTTTAGGTCATTCAACTGAATTCCAAACTTTATTCCTTTTAAATTCATTGAGCTCATCCTACATTTCTTTTATCTTGTCTTCATCACTTAAAGCATCTACATGAGTATTAGGTTTAAATTGTGATAAAAATACACAATGTTCAATTTAATTTCTTAAGGAACTTCTAGTATTAACTGGTTATCCTACATCACCAATGATATTATCATTAGGATGATTCCTAAGGATTCTCTGATTCCTTAGGTTTATAAAACACTAATCTTCAACAATAGGTTGAATTTCTTCAGGGGTTACAACTTCATAAAAAATTTCTTTAGTTGTTTTCTCATGAGAATAATTTTATAACATGGGTTGAAATATATTTTTTTGAAAAATCATCTAGAGATGCAGTTTTAGGTTGTTTGAACACAAAGGATTAGTTTCATAAAATTTTGGAGAAAATTTATATAAATTATATTTAGTATTAAAAATGAACATTTTTCAATCAAAAACTTTGAAGTGAGAAAATTTTGGTTTTCTTCCAGTCCATAACTCATAAGGATTTTTATTAAGAAAAGGTCTAAGAAAAACTAAATTTATAGTATAGAAGGTAGTACTAACTGATTCAGACCAAAAATGTTTAGAAATTGAGTATTCACTCAACATGGTTCTTGTAACCTCATAAAAACTCCATTTTTTCTTTCAACTAAACCATTTTTCTGTGGTGTTTTAAGAGATAAAACGTTATGTATTATACATTTTTACTACAAAAATTTTCAAATTAAGAATTTAAAAATTCTTCCCCATGGAAACTATGAAATGTTACCAAAGGTAGTTTTTTATCATTTCTTACACGGGCTACATAATTTTTTAAATAAAAAAGGCTTCCAATTTTTTATATAGAAATTGACCAATGCATATCTAGTATAGTAATAAACTAAAACATATACATAGTATTTAATATAAATACTTCCAATTTGTGTTGGATAAAATAAATCCAAGTGTACTAATTATAAATAATTAAAATTTAAAAATCACTAAAATATTTAAAAATTGACTTATTTTTATTTATAAATTGAAAAGTATCATAGACTTTTGAAAAGTTAAACCTAAGATCTAGTAGATCCTTAACTAGTTATTTTCTAGAAAGTTTAGATAAAGTTTTAAAATTATAGTGTCTTAATATTCTATTCCACAACCAATATTGATCTTCCATTTCACTAAGGTAAGGTAGATCTTGGCTTTTCAAGTCTTCTAAATTTAGTGTGTATACATTATCTTGCCTATAAGTAGAAAGAATTAATTTACCTCATGAACTTTGAATCACATTTATATTTCCTAAATTTCACATGGTATCCTTCATCACATAATTGAATTATGATTATAAGTTCCTGATTAAGCACTACAATAAATAAAAAATTTGAAATTAAGGGTTTTCTAAGTAGAGCAATACTAGCTATACCATAGATTTCCCCTTGAGCATTATCACCAAAAGTGAATTTATCACCTTTCATCTTTATAATATTCTGAAAAATTTCTTGTTTCCAGTCATGTGATGGGAACACCCACTATCCATGTACTAAATATTTTTACTATTGGTAGTTTTATTATTTTCTTAAAAATAGAAAAAGTTAGATTTTTGGAACCCAGAATTTCTTGGGTCTAGCATTGTTAGAAAATAAAACTTTAGGAATCCACATATTTCCAAATTTCCTATATTGTATAACTACCAATTATTTAGAAAAATACAATTTTTGAAAACCAAAATATTTCACTTTATTTAAAGAACATTTTTTCTTCTAATTTCCACTACTCTAACATTTTCTGTATAAGGGAAAATTTTTCAGAACAATTTTTTCTTTGGAAAATGAGGTTTTGAATTTTTAAAAATAATACCATATATATTTATTATAGGTTTCAAATATCAGTACATATTATCAAAATTTTCCTTCCTAGAATTAGAATTTGATAGTCAATTTTTCAGACTAAAATTTTTAGAATTTAGTTTCACAAGTAAATATTTATTTTCAATAGTTGAAGTAGAACTAGGTTTCTTATATAATTATTTTGTAAGATCTTAACTCTCTTTATAAGGTTTTAAAATCCTAGAATTTTCCTTAGCAAGTTTTTACATAACATTTTCATAGTTTTTGGAAACTTTAATATTTTTTTAACAAATTTTAAATATAGAAACTTATTCATAGCTTGGTTAAGAATCATCATCATATAAATTATATTCTTCTTCTTATAAAGATTTGGAACTAAACTCATCATTATAATTAGGATAGTTTTCATTTAAAGTTTAGTTTGTTAAGGATGAAGAAAATTCCTTATCCATGTAACATTGATCTGTCTTTGGAATACCAATATAAAATCCCATAACTTTATGATTGTCATAATTATTTTTAGAATAAATTTTAGAGGAACTACCTCCACCACTTTCACTCCAAGTGTCAAAATATTTTATATTTTTCCTACCCTTGTGTTTGTAGAAAATTTTAGAACTTATATCTTTCATATCCTTATTTTTTAGCTTAATAAAATCTATCTTAATGTGACTAGGCTTCTTACATTAATAGAAAATCATTTCATAAGAATCGTTCTTATCATTATTGTATTTATAATTTTTCTTGTATTTGTAACAAAAATATTTCTTTCCAACTATCTTAGTCATTTTATTTTCAATATTAGCAAGTTCATTCTCACTATGTTTTGAAGAACTATTTTCTATCTCATATTTTACTTTATTCTTCCTTAAATATTTAGTAACTTTTTCAATCAAACTATTTTTCATCAATAATATAGATGTAGAATAAAATGTTACTCTATTTTTATTCTTATCTTTTTCAGTATCCCATTTTAATCTATCCTCATACTCCATAATAGTTCTAATCAAATCATCCATACTAAGATTTGTAAGATTCTTAGTATCATCAATAACTATTATTTTTGATTCCAAATATATAGGTATAATATCAATAATTTTTTTAACCAAATACTCATTTATTAAATATTTATCTCCAAAATATTGTAAAATATTCACAATATTCATGAATCTCTGATGTATCTTAGATATATATTCTATAGGTAAAAAAATCAAGGGCTTGATAATCAACTCTTAACATAACTCTTTTTATTTAAATAACTTTGGTTGTACCAAAGTGAGTGACCTCAATATTTGTAAAAATACTAATATTTTCTTCACAAGATTAAATTTGACTATTGATATTCCTCATCATATAACATAGAAAATTATTTCTTACATGATAATTCATTTGATACTCAGTTTTCTCATCTTTAAAAAAATTAGTAATTTTCTTATCATTAATCTTATAATATCCTATTAGAACAACAAAGTTTTCTACTCTTGTATTTATAAATTAGGTATTCATATGATTCCCCCAATACTCATAATCAGCACCATCAAAGATTGGTGGCCTGCTTAGATTCTAAATTTTTTAATGTTCCAACATTTAAAACAACCATCCTTAAAAAACAAATATGCCCTTTTGTACAATACATTTAGTGTAACAGTTTATATCAAAGTATAAAAGTATAAAACTACCCTAATACCAAATGTAATATTGTAAGAGTCAGTAGTTTACTACAAGAAGGGGGGGGGGAATTGTAGTTTATAAAGTAAAACATAATTTTTTTTACTAACCTATTTAAGTAGGCTTATTGGACAAAGAGTTTGTCCAATTTGAAGTTTTAAAAAGTTTATAATCAAATATATGAACTTTCCTTATCATGCACAGTGGAAAAACAACGTGTAAAAATAAGTAAAAAAAATATTATAAAAAGTATGTAAGAAATATTATAAGAAATTTTATAATAAGATCTACAATTTCACCTTAAGTGTAAAGGAAATAAATAACCCTGAATTTAGCTATCTATGATTCTAACCTAACTATAAAGTTCTATCTTTATTACAGTAAGAAATACCTCAATACAAAGATCAGTATAAGTATTTATTTCCCTATCCCTGGGAACCCTCGATCACACCAAATCAGAAAAACCTCTATCTATCAAAACCCGGATAGCCCTCGATCAATATTGATCTAAAAAACAATTACAAACCTAGAAATTCTTAAGTAATTTATAGAAATTACTCAAACATATTTCTTAAGAAAAAGAATTACTAAAGAATTATAATAAATCACTATCAATAGTAAAATTAAATTAAAAAAATATTCATATAAATTTTAGATTGTTATTGATGAAAAAGATTTATTCTCCTTAAATACTGCTTCTATTTATAGGAATTTCTCTAATGGTCATATCTATATATCTTAGAGGTGGTTGTGACAGCTTTAAACATACTTCTTCACTTGAAATAATTCGGTTCAACATGTATATCTGATGCTCATAACAATCAACACCATCATAGTGTATAAATATTCCATATGATAAAATAAATATGATTCACTTAGTGAAATGAATTTTCTTATTCCGATAGATTTAATAAATGTTCATCTTAAATGCATGTTTACCCATGACTAATGAAGTTTGTCTGATGGTTTTGATATAACTCCATCTAATGGAATTCATTATACATTAACTTCTAGAATTTTATAAATATACATATGATGAAGTAAGTAATCATTTATTAGATATACAATATACATGTTCTTTCAATTATTGAAAATAATTCCATTCAATGAACAATATTTATATTTCTGGTAAAAAAAATCAATAAAAACATACTTATAACTTAGGAAGTATAAAAAGTTACTAAAATATAAATGTTTAAAGAAATGTATTGTGATTTTTAAAATAATTTTATAAGGTTTTGAAATTTATCCTTTTGACTTAATATTTCGTAATTTAAAGTGTCAATAAAAAGATAAATAACATTTTCTTTTATAGTATCCTAGAGGAATTCTACTTAGTTACACTAATAAAGGGTAGTTATTTCAAAAATAAAAGTGGGGTTATTTTGTTTAAAGTATTAACAACAACCTATACAATGTTTTCCTATCTATATTCTTGGTTGAATTCTACTCATCCAGCCAAGGTATATGATTTATAGTGTAATGGGTATGTGATAATACATTTATATGGTGTGTGTAGTACTTGACTTTGATACGGGTTTGTGGGGGTTGTAAGGCCAGATGATCTGTGACTTGGTTGAGATAGGGAAGTGTAAGGGCTAGTGATATGTGCTTCTTTTTGTAAATTTCCCTATTTAGGGTATGTAAACTATATCTTTGTTGATTATGATATTTGTTTCTCAATGAGATTCCACCTAGATGGCCTCCATTTGATCATCATGAGAGTGGATACATGGTTCCACTAGGGAATTAAAGGGATGATTCCCTTGAGGGAGGGGGTGTGCATGAGCCACAAGTGGAGGCACTAAGGCTGGAAGGACAACCACATTGAAAAAACCCCCAAGGAAATGGTTAAATGAGTAGCTCAAGGATAGATTGGTATAGGTTATTCATAGTATTGACCTGGTATATTAGGGATCTGATCTATTTATGACCTACTTTACACATGAGTTATTGTCACAATGCCCTACCTTGTTTTAGGGAGAGGGTGGACCACAAGTGTCAGAGTATTAGATAAAGTTGGTTAAGATAGTATTTGAATATATTGAGACACCCCACAAGGTAGAGGGTATGGTTTTCCACATATATGATTATAGGATTAGTGAAACACTCTTGGGATGTATAGGTAAAAGAAAGAAGGCATGAGGGGTTGAAACAGAAGGACCTTCAGGCTATGTTTTCCGAGCACATTTTCCTCGAGAATATAGGGAGGATTGGGATGGTGACTTCATGAACTTTTAGGAGGGAGAGACGTAAATTAAGAATTATTCTTGGACTTCCATATATCTTATGTGTTTTTATATGACTATGGAAATAGATTAGATTTCCATTATTTTAAAATTTGAAAATGGTTTGCAGAATGCTATCAGGATACAGGTAAACATATTCAGGATGACCTCATTTTCAAAGGTAGTGAATCAAGTGTTGATAAATAAGTGGAACTTGATGCATGATACTATACTGAGTTAGACAATTAGTTTAGTAAAGATAGGTAGTAGAGATCTAAGTAGATGGAACTGGATTTATGAGAAGGATGAGATAAGAAATCTGAGTAAAGGTGTAATAATTTCATCATAAAGAGGATCTTCGATGATATGTTTTCAGTGTGGGTGGGAGGGAAATGTATGGATCTAGTGTGATAAACCACCAAAAAAGTTTAAGGATTGTATATATATGGGGAATTTAGAGATATTTTTTTGAGGACCTCATAGATAGCTATGATTTTCATGGGTTATGGTAGACCTAGGAGTCCAAGGTAGAACCTAAAGAGGTATCAGGATCCAATAGTCTAGAGATGAATGAACACATAGGCTGTGGTAGTGAGTGAGATACCCAATTATGTGGAGTTTCTAGTGGAGAGTGAAAGTCTATAGGGAAGATAAGAATTGGGCTATTGGGATTTAGAATAAAATCATGTGATTGAGACAATATACTCAAAGTAGTTTGGAAATCCGAAGATGGTCAGAGGTATTCCATGAGCATGTGTATATGGTTTTTTATTATGTGTGATAGATACTAGGGAATTATGTGTATATATAATAAGTGAATTAACTTGGTACTAGTTTATATGTGATAATCAGATACGATGTATGGTAATGGTGGAATGAATTGGAATTATGTACAACAGTGGGCATCAGGAAAATGTGTGATGAAATTGGGCATTAGGTATGATGTGAGATCAGTGTGGGAATAAATTTGATGTAGTATAATGATGGGAATTGATCTATGGCTATGTGTGGATAACTGGTGTGTATGAAATGGATGCGTATGGTACCGACATTGAGTCAGGTAGTTGGGTTGAGTTGAGATTGGATAGGTGATTCCTATGGTGGGGAGTTCCCATAGAAGGAATTAGCCTATTAAGTTGGTAGTTGAGGTAGTATAAGATATTTGGGATAAGACAGGACATGTTTGATGTCATCTCAGTGTTTGGAAATTTCAAGTGCATGATTCTTTAGTTTTAGAGTGGGTTAGTGTTTGGGATAAGAAAGGATGCTTGAGTTTTAGAGTGGGTTAGTATATGGTTAGGATAACCTAGGGTCATGATATTATATGGCAGGGAGGCTGTAAAATCTTATGTATTTATAGGTTTTTTATTTTTAAAAGGGAATTGAATTTAAATTTATGGAGTAAGGGCTACTTTTTGAATTGGGATTTATATTGGAATCTTGAGGTTCAGAACATATTTATGGGATGATTTTGGATGTTTTAGGAGCGATGAGAGGTGTTTCAAAATGATTTTGGGAGTTTAGGTCTGAGCCTTTGAATTTTGGATATGTTTTCCCCAGTGTATGGTCTGGAGAACATAGTTTAAGGGAAACTACATGTATTCTCTTACATATTTATTTTTTAGTTTTTTTTGAATGTGCACGGTTAGAGCGCTCAAGTAGCACACAATTTAGGGAAACCCATGTGAGTTTTCAGAGGAAACCATGAAAAAATTGTAATGTTTTAGTCACGGATGCACAGTTGGAAAATGGATTGGTAAACTATGGAGCCATGCCATGTGGGGTGTGGATTCATTAAGTAGTGTAAACCACATATCTAACACACTGTTTGGAAAAACAAGTGATCAAATTGTGCAAGTTTTCCTAATTACATAAAAAGAAGAAAATTTCCAGATTAACCCTCTTGATTTTTAAAACCCTAAACCTTTATTTTCCCTAATCCATTAAACCAAGAGGCCCAAAATGCATCTCCATCATTCCCTTAAAGTTTTTGAGTGATTTATATTCTAATTCTTGGTGGAATCAGGTGTTATTCATCACGAGGTATTGTTTGAGGGAAGGTTAACCATCTATAAGCGGTTATTCTATATTTTTATTTATTTTTATTTTCCTTTCATTATAAATCCCTAAATTAAGTGCTTTTTCATATTTTGATAAATATTTTTGTTGGATTAAAATTAGATAGAGTTTCATGTCCAGTGGATTCCTTATAATTCTAGGTAAGTGGTGCCAATATTATTCCTAATTTATACATGTGTTATGTGATGTGTGGTAAATAGGAATGAGTGAGGTGGTTTGGGTGAGATTGGTTATTAACTTCTTTGAATTTTGGGGACCCTAGGAGTTTTTTAGTGAGACATTATATGTGTGAAAAGGTGCGACTAGTCTCAATATGGGTGTGTTATATGGTTCTACGGTTATCTGGGCATGATGATTCCAATTGTGGATTATGAGATTGTGATGCGATGACTGAGGTGATTCTATGGGAATGTGTTTGGAATGTCCCAAGTGACCATGGGTGAGGCTGATCACTACAAGTGAGGAGACATGGTTCAACAAGATGAATAAGATGATGTTGACCATTCATGTGGTTGGGATATGTGATTCACAGATAGTGATTATGGTTTTCCAGAGGTGTGGCCTAGGATATTGGTGATTTCACTCACCATGGGTGGATAATGAGGTTGTTGGGGTTGTGTGCACATAGGTTAAGACCCATGAGGTGGTGTTGACAACTCATTATGGGAGGAGGCCTCTATAGACTAAGAAGTATAGGAGATGATGTTAACCATCATTATGGAAGGGGGGGGGGTTCTCACCATATAATACCATAGTTTGTGGTAGTTGAGACCAATATATGGGGGATTGAGGCCCTCCATTTATATTGGAGATGATGGATCAATATTTTTGAAGGATGAGTATCATCGTGCCTTGGTATTTGTTGGGATATCGATTTAATGACGGTAAAAGAAAGTGGAAGTCCTTGAGACTTTTCATAATGGCTTGTAGACATCCCTTTGGGGCGTTGAGAAGAATTTGGATGGTTATATGGTTATGGATGGAATGTGTAATTGTGTGATACATGATTGGTTATAAGGATAAAGGATATTTTGGCATGATAGACTATGGATGTGTTATTCCATTATGGAACTAGCTAAGGTAGACATAGGCTCACTTGTGGCTGTTAAGAACAAGGGGAGAAGGTTGTGTGATAAATGGTTGATTACTTTTTTTCATTCATTGGTATATATATGTATATAAGCTAGGGAAAACATTGGTGATGGCCTACTGAGTTCATAATCACACCCTACACAAGCCCTCTAAGACCCTTCCAAAATTTATGGTTTTGAGTATGGGTAAATGAAAATTCTTGATATCAGGAGATTAGTGAATTGGGGAATATAGATAGTGCATGCTCGAGATGACATGATTTTATAAAAGACCTTGATAATTCCTCAGTGTTGGGTTGGTTGATATCTTTTGGGTTATTTTTTTTGTTCATGTATATATGTGATTATACCACATGTGATATTTGGTATTTTATATGACTCTCATGAAATGGTAGATGTTTATTAAAGTGTCTATATATTTAGTGTGATGACCTGACCCAAGATGGGGCTTGAACCATGACTACACCAAGCCTACCTCCATAGGCTAGGGGGTGGCGAAAAGTGCCAAAGACACAACTAAACTTGGGGAGGCCTTTTCCTATGTACCTGTATTCATACACATGACCAACTCAATGAAAAAGTGTAGGGGAAAAGAAATAAAAGATGAAATAAATAGAGTGATAACAATGCATGTATATAACCACTAAGGAATACAAGAGTACAATAGTGTACACTAAAAGGAAAAAGGGGCACAATACATGCCCAAAAAGAAAGATGCCCGAACAATAAAAAAACTAGAAAAGTAAAATGCTGAGAGAGACCATCTCCTAATATCCAAGCTCCAACCACCACACGTGGTCTGATGAACCAAGTGTCCCTAAGCTTCTCTGTAATCACGGTCAACCTGTCTGTCATCTGTATAAAACCCAACATGTGAAAGCATAGACCATGCAAGGGAGATCATATAAATATTGATTAGAACACCCAAAAATGTGGTGAAGGGGGAGTAGTAAGAGATAAAATATAATAATAAGTCAATCAAATAGAACAAGGTACAATGAAAGAGTACAATTCAACCCAAAAAGAGAGTGAAAGTAAGATCTTACAAACATAAGGATCCAGAAATGATGAGAAGATGAAATCCTCATCGAGTCTTTACTACCAATAGCAGGAGAGTATACTTGTCCAACCATGAGAATCTAGACACAGAAATCACGTGACATACTCCACACATCTTCACCTCTCCTGTAAAGAGAGTAACCAAGTCCAAGGAGTGGATCCAGAAGAAGAAATGTATATATATTCTCACTCAAATAATCTAAAACGAGAGAGTAAGTAGATCTCCATATCACAGCTCATCCCAAGAATATGATTAGCCAATGGTTCTAAGGTAAGTCCATCTATGATGCCTAACACCTCATGCATCTACCCAGGACACACAAGTCAAAGAGACTCAATCATCACACCATGATACTATCCACTTTGGGTGGTGCTAACTCACTTGCACAGTTTTAGGTCGCGTCACAAGAATGCGTCTTGGTGGGGGAAAGCGTCCCTCTTTCTCGCGAGTCCAAAGGTATGTCAAACCATCCCTCATCACTATGCCGTATAGTATATGGGCCATATCTCAAGGTTGAGGACCCATTCCCATCCTGGATGGAGGGTGCTACTCTAATGTCATCAAGGACCCATTCCCAACTCAGATGGAGGGTTCCACGTGGAATAGGTTGAGGACCCATGCCCAACCCAATAAAAGGGTTCCACTCTAAAGATTGTCGATGACTAATGACCAGCCCCGCTAGAGGGTTCCACTCGAAATAGGTTGAGGACCCATGCCCTTCCCAATAGGAGGGCTCAACTCTAAAGATCGTCTAGGATCCATGCCCTACCGAGCTAGAGGGTTCCACTCGGAATAGGATAAGGTCCCATGCCTAGCTCGGTTGGAGGGTTCCACTCTAGTATCATTGAGGATCCGTGCCTATCCTAGATATAGGGTGACACTCGAAAAGCATTGAGGAACTACACTGCTCATCCCTACTAGATGGTAATCCTGGGATACTATGATATGCCAGTGTTTGATCACTATCATCATCCGACATTACCTAAATAAGAATCATGCCCGGAACATCTCACATCATATCTCAAAAACCACTATAGATGGCACCATCACATTATATGTGAAAAACACTCAGGATAGGCTACTTGAGGGCCCAAATATGAGTCCAAAAGAAGAATATACAAGATGTAGAGGATTCATAATGAGGTACATGACATGTATGGGGTACACACGACGTGTGACCCCGCCTCTTTACCTGGTCGTGTACCTAACCATACTTAGATAATAAACTGTGTACATGTATCCCTAGGAATGGTAGTGTAATCCTAGAGTACATGGAATATCTGGCCAAAAGGTTGACAAGCGAACAATGCTCATCATTGGTCTAAAGGGAGAAAACATAATTTCACCAATATGCCATTCAAATGGCCCTGGATGGCCAAACATATCACATCATTGTAATCTTTATGGAAAAGCGAACATGATTGACTATTCATTTTCCCAAATCGAACACTTTGTGAAGAAGGTGCATTTCATAACATTGTGCACGAATAGTGACACATGGGGCTCGTGTCTCAATCCAAAAATAAAATATATGGATCACACCATTATAATCCACATGAAAAAACGCATAGGATTAACTTTTCATTTGCCTCAATTAGAAACCTGATGAAAATGTCATATTTCACCACATTATGCTCGAATGGCATCTTGTGGTCCCAAGCTATGAGTCTAAATTAAATACTCAAAATTAGTCTTGAAACACCCACCTTAATTTTAGGGTCACAGCATCACAAAAGGTTCATCATTATGACACCGTATGAGGGAGATATTTCGGATACAAGATCCCTTAATAACAATAATTTTATTATTATTGGGTGTTTCGTTGACCCGAGACAGAAGTCTGAAAAAGGTATCCAACATCGATCTTAAAATGACTGTCTCAATTCCAGGGTCACACTTTCACTGATGTTTTTTCAACAAAACACCTTCGATCACAAACACACACATGTAGTGTCGATCCGATCCATTCACCAAACACCATCTCGCTCATTTATCAATCCAACCCCAAATCTTCAATTCGTGTTTTTTCCATACCACTGTAATGAATTTAGGGGTTTGGTTGCACTCGAACATGCCCCAAAAATGTCAAATCATGATCCCATGGTCTAATGATTAAGAACACGAAGAATGGTGGGGGAAAAGTACCAAGAACAAAGGTTATGCATCAAGGCCAAGCATTCTTGGCCAGTTGATCAAGAACAGGGATCCCATGGTTAGAAAACAGTTGAAAATAAATTAATTTCATTATGTCAGCACATGAAAAGGCTATAGGGATGGGCGCATATCGAAGAAAAAATATCAATATACTAAAACTATTTAATAAAGGGTGTAAATCACCAATTGATGAGTCCTACCTCAAATTTGGATTGATCACTGATGAAGAATGTGTTTTCCAACGATTGAAAGAAGTCACTATGTTCACTGTGTCCTGATATGCATCGATCTGCAATCTCATCATGATCTGCCAACAAAAGGAGGAGAATAGCTCTTGACAAAGATCCCAGGGTTATGCGGTTAACTCTGTTGATTTTCCATAGCTGCCTATTTATAACCTAATAATTAGGTTAAAAAGGAATTAATTAATTAATTAATTAATCCACTTTACCATACCACCAATGATTTCCTCATCTGAACATCCTGCGCCGACCAAATTTTGGTTGCACCTAGGGAAAACACCGCATTATGAACCCAATGGTGGTATCCGATTTCAAATCTGAGTCCTCGTTTGTGAGTTATTTGGATTAGTGTTAAAAATAAAATAATTATATTTAATAATTTTATTTACGGTTAGTTACTCAGTGAATTTTTCTACATATGACCTATGCAAACAAAAGTTATGTCATGCATAGGGAAAAAGTCACATTCTAGACTCAATCATGCCCTTATATTTCTAATCCGAGATTCCATTTAGGTGATATTCAATTATTTCGGAAAATCGTGCATGCATTAAAAATATATATAATATTTTTATAAAATAAATTTTGGGCATACCAGGTCTTAGAATCATGCGTTGTCTCAGAACATGACTTTTAAAATATTCCTAGGAAGATTCCAAAGTCTTACCCAATAATACCAAATTCTTTACATTATTCCCTTATCTAAATATTTTCATCCCCAAAAAGCACAAACTAAAAAAATAGGTGGGGACACTAAGACACACCTGGATCTTCCCCACATTGGGATGTATAGCCAAAGGAGAAGTGTAAACTCCCTCATCACCTCCTCTCCCATTGTGATCAGAATCACCATTTTTCCCTAAAAAATGATGATGTGATTCCCTTCTTCAGAAAATCCATCAGTTGAAACTCCTAAGGATATATGGTCACGAAAAATCTCACAGTTGATGCATCCCAGCTGAGACTCTCTCACATAATCGAGAAGCGAAGGATTCAACACCATCACCTAAAGAAAAATGTACCCTCCTGCTTCACCAGGGTCAGCTATAGGGAAGATAACTGCTCCGAAGCTTCATACACTAAGCGAGATTGGGACTTCCTGCTAAGGGAATATTCTAGAATGTAGCTCTTATATGGAGTATAAACTATCTCAATGTCACAGTACTATAGGAATTCCAACCAGCATTACTGTCTTAGGTTCGGGTCTCTTTGAGTGAAGACATGCCTGAGACTCTGGTGGTCTAGGTAAACCAAAAAGTGCTCTCATGGAAGGTAGTGTCTCCACATTATCAGGGCGAAGACTACCACTACAAGCTATAGGTTGGGAGTCGTGTAGTTATGTTCATGGGGTCTCAACTACCTCGATAAATATTTGATAAATGTCTGTCACTGTATTATGGTTGATGTCGAGCATGCATGGGTACCAATGAACAAGTTAGGTGAGTAAACTCATACAACCATGATAATATAGAAATGGAAAGAATGTGGCATACCCCGCACATCTTCGACTCTATTGTAAGGAGAGTAACCCCAAAGCAAAAAGTTCTCCACACCCATGAGTGTCATCCCAAGAAAAAAAGGTTAAGAATAAAAACTCCATTGATAATTCCATGACCTACTCCGACACTACATTGTACAGCCTATACTTGAATTCACAATTCAGAGGGTCTCATATGCTATACCTAGATACTATCAAATTTGGGCGTCACTGACTCTCCCTCATAGTTTCACTCATGTATGTCTCAGTGGGGGAATAACCCCTCTTCCTCGTGCATTCGAAGCTATGTCATGCAATACTGACACAAGGTTATACTAACCTCCGACGTCACCCAAGCTTAAACCTCGAGTAAGGAGTGTAAATAAAAGATCACCTCACACAGTGTCTAACAATTTCTACTTCATAAGGTTGAAGAGACATAGAGTGTACCTTTTATCATCTTTTTCACTATAGGATCATAGAAATCCAAAGCCTGTAGTTGTCCGTGGCCTCAGCCGCCAGCTCCTGGATCCTGACGTGGGCTGCCTGGTGTTAGTGGAAGGATTTCATAGTGATGTCCACTACCCATAACTTTTCCTACTCGTCTTCCAACTCTGTCTCCTTGGGGACCACCCTATCTATTCTTGGGAGATCCTTGATCACGATGTTGTCTCTTCCATGACAGTACATCAACTATTTACCTATGCTGCTCAACACATCTGGTCAAACAGTATCACGTTATGTGACTTCTCCCTTAACAAGAATAACATCAAATCTCCCTGGGCTGCCTTGGTGCTCTGCACTACCTCAACCCTATAAAAATATGTGCCTGAGCCTGATCATGAAAGGGTCTCCTCATTAAACCTAGGTGAGCTATATCTCTGAAACTCACAACATGCACTCAATCCAGGTGTGTCATCTGTCGGTACCTCCAGAGCAATTGAATTCTCCATGGGGATGACTGGTTACCAACATAACCATCCAATATTTTAGGGTTTGTATAAGCTGGAAAACCTATAAACTGCCTCACATCAAACCCCTGCTGCATGAGGGACTGTCTCATTGAAAAACCTCAGTGGTCTCTATTACTGGAACTCGTGGAGTGTTATAAGCCTACGCACATCCTTAAACTTATCTATTAGGATGATTTGATACTCAACAGGTGGATGTTTTACTACCTTCCCACCTAGAGGAAGAGGATCACATGATGTACCCTGAATTGAAGTCTCATAGCTCATCAGATCGTCTTCATGAACCAAAGATAGTATCCTAGTTGGCTGTCATCACAGAGGTATCTTGAAAGTGTTTGAGATGTACCACGGTCATTTGAGAATATATATATATATATATATATATATATATATATATATATTATAATAACAATGGGGAGTTAACTCAACAAGGATAGTTGAAGAATCAAACCTATATGATTTGTGTACCATTAATCTTTGCAAAAAATGTATTGGCATGCCGAGTTGACAAAAAGGTAGTCAAGGTCCTAGTGAATGGATATGTTAGCTACCACACCATTACTAGAATTCCTATCATGATATCCACACTCAAGAAACATTGACATTGTTTCCCTAAAACCCAACCAAAAACTTTTTAGGGATCATCTGAATAACATCCCAAGGTTTGAACCACCTATGATACCAATATTTCATGACCCGACCTAAGATGGGGCTTGAGTCACGATTACCCCAAGCTTTCCTCTATAGGCCAAGGGGTGGAGACAAGCACCAAAGGAACAACTAAACTTGGGGAGGACTTTTCCTAAGTACCTATATGCACACACATAGCCAAATCAATGGAAAAATATAGGGGAAAAGAAATAAAATATGAAATAACTAGAGTGATAAAAATGTATGTATATAACCACTAATTAATACAAGAGTAAAATAGTTTACACTAAAAGAAAAAGAAAAAAAATACACACATAATAAGAAACATGTCCCAACAAGAAAAAAATTGGAAAAGTAAAATACTGAGGGAGCCTAGCTTCTAATCTCCAAGATTCAACCACCGTATGCGGTCTGATGCGACAAGTGTCCCTAAGCTCCTCTGTAATCATAGTCAACCTATCCTTCATTTGCATAATAAATGACATGTGTGGGCATATACCATATAGGGGTGAGTATATACATACCCAGTAGAATTCCCCAAAAGGGGGTGAAGGCGGAACAATAGGAGATACAATAGAAGAAGAAGGAAGTGGATAGAACAAGGTATAGTGAAAGAGTACAACTCAACCCAAAAAGAGAGTGAAAGTAAGATCATACAAACACAAGGAGCCTGAAATGATGAGGATATGAACTCCCCATTGAGTGTTCGCTACCTATAGAAGGAGTGTAGACTCGTCCAACCATGAGAAGCTAGACAGAGAAAGCACATGGAATACCTCTCGCGTCTTTGCCTCTCCTGGAAGGAGAGTAACCAATTAAAAGGATTGGATATAGAAGAAAGAATGTATATGTATGCTCACTCAAAGAATACCAAATGAGAGAGTAAGGGGATCTCCATCTCACAGCTTAGATCAAGAAGATAAGTAGCCAACAATTCTGAGGTAATTCCATCTACGATGCCCAACACCTTATGCGTCAGCCCAGAACACACAAGTCAAAGGGATTCAATCACCACACCTTGATACTATCTGCTTTGGGTGACACTGACTCGCCCACATAGTTTTAGGTTTCATCACAAGAATGTATCTCAGTGGGGAAAGAATACCTCTTTCTCATGAGTCTAAAGGTACATCAAACCACACCTTGTCACTCTGTCGTATAGTCAAGGGGCCATATCTCAAGGTTGAGGACTCATTCCATCCCGGTTACAGGGTGAACCTCTGTTTCATTGAGGACCCATGCCTAGCCTATCTGGAGGGTTCCACTCTAGTGTCATCGAGGACCCATTCCCAGCTCGGTTAGAGGGTGCCACTAAAAATAAGTTGAGGACCCATGTTGTGACCAAAAAAAGGGAGCCACTATAAATATCGTTAAGGACCCATGACCATACCAACTGGAGGGTGCCACTTGGAATAGGTTGATGAACCATTCCCTACCCATCATGAATATCGTCGAGGACCCATGCCCAACATACCTGGAGGGTGCCACTCAGAATAGGATGAGAAACCATTCCCAAATCGACTGCAGGGTTCCACTCTAGTGTCGTCGAGGACCCATTCCCAAACCAACTAGAGGGTGCCACCCAGAAAGCATCGAGGAACTACACTGAAAAAAAATCAGGAAATTCTATTTACGGGCCAAAATATGAGTCCAAAAGAAGGATATATGAGAGGTAGAAGATTCATAATGAGGTACGCGATGCGTATGGGGCCCACACGATGTGTGACCCCACCCCGTTGTTTGGCTGTGTATCTAGACATACTAAGATACTAAACTATGTACATGTACCCGTAGGCATGCCAGTGTACTCTTAGAGTACATGGCACATTTGGCCAAAAGGCTGACGAGCGCACAATGCTCATCATTGGTCTGAAGGGAAAAAAATGTAATTTCACTAATATTCCACTTTAAATGGCTCCATATGTCCAAAAAAATCATACCATTGCGGTTCATGTGGAAAATCACACAGGATCAACTATTCATTCACCTGAATCGAACACCTGGTGAAGAAGCTGCATTTCACAGCATTGTGCATGAATAGTGCCTTGTGAGGCTCACGTATCAATCCCAAAATAAATTATATGGATCACACCATTGTGATCCTCATGAAAAAATGCATGGGATTGACTATTCATTTGCCTCAATCGAACACCTGATGAAAAAGTCATATTTTGTCGTATTATGCTCAAATGACGTCTCGTGGCCCTGATACATGAGTCTAAATTAAATACTCAAAATTCCTCTTGAAATATCTACCTTAATTTTAGGATCACAATGTCACAAATGGTTTGTCATTCTGATACTGTATGAGGGAGATATGTTAGATAGAAGTACCTATAATAATAATAATTTTATTATTATTGGGTGTTTTGTTGACCTGAGGCAGATGTATGAAAAAGCTATCCAACATCAGTCTTAAAATAACCATCTCAATTCTAGGATCATGTTGTTGCTGATGGTTCTTCAATCAGATATTGTACGAAGAAGTTATAGACGAATTAACGTTTTAACAACAAAAAATAATAATATTATTATTATTATATTATCATTACTTTTTCCTTAAAAACCCCTTTTATTCTTTAAAGTATATGCTCAAAGAGGGCCTCCAGTGCCGCTTTCCCAAGTGATTCATGTGCCCACCCATTCAAGCATTTCAAAGTGTTAAAACCCATTTAATCATTTTATCCCCATACTTCACGGAGGTGCGCCACCATTGACATTTATTTTATCATATAATTATTATTATTAACAATAATAATAAAAATAAATGATCATAAATTCCTTTTAAATTAAAATCTATCCATTTTTTTAAATTTCAAAATTTAAATCTCATTTAAATTTTATTATCCAAACCCACTTTTTATGCCAACATTATTATTATTAATATATAATAATAATAACAAAACATGATTTAATTTTATCAACTCATCACCATTATTATTATTAATAAAAATAATTATTAACACATGTCGCATTGACCACATCCCACCACCTCATCAGGGATATGAGTCTGACCATCATTACATCCACACAAAACAACCTCCTCCATGAGACTCTGCATACGACCTCCACTCTAAATTGACCATATCACCCCACATGTCGTCGTCGCGTGACAATTGGGAAAACAAGGGTTATCAACCCAATCCCAAACCACCTCTGATAAAAAAAACATACCTGCAGTGCCGATCTGATCCGTTTACCCAACACCATCCCACTCATTTATCAATCCATCTCAAAATATTCGATTCATGTATCATTCGTTCCACCATAACAAATTTAGGGGTTCAATCGTGCTCAAACCTGCCCCGGTAATGTCTAATCATGACCTCATGGTCTAACGATGAAGAATGCGAAAAATAGTGGGAGTAAAGAACCAAGAACAAAGGTTTACAGATTAAGGCCAATCGTTCTTGACTATTTGATCAATAATAGGGATCCCATGGTTAGAAAATAATTGAAAATAAATTAATTTCAGTATGTTGGCACATGAAAAGGCTGCAGGGAGTGTCACAGATCGAAGAAAAAATATCAATCTAATCAAACTATTTAATCAAGGGCGTAAAAACATCAATTGATGGGTCCTACCTAAAATTTGGATCAATCACTGATAAATTCATCTTCTAATTATTAGAGGAAGTCATTGAGTTCTCTACGTCCTAATCTATCATGATCTACAATCTCATCATGATCCGCCAACAAAAGGAGGAGAAGTGCTCTTTACAATGATCCTAGGGTTATATGGCTAACCCTGGTGATTTTCCATAGCTACCTATTTATAACCTGAGAATTAGGTTAAATAGGAATTAATTAATTAATCAATCCACTTAATTGTACTGCCAATGACTGTCTCATCTGAATGTCCCATGCTGACCAACTTTAGGTTGCTCCTAGGGAAAAAACTGCATTACAAATTCAATAGTGGTCTTATATTTCCAATATGAGTCCCCATTTATGAGTTATTTGGATTAGTGTTAAAAATAAAATAATTTTATTTAATTATTTTATTTACAATTACATCCTCGGTGAATTTTTCTATAGATGACCCACACCGACAAAAGTTATGTCGCACCTAGGGTAAACGTCATGTTTTGGACTCAACTATGCCATCAGATTTCTAATTCAAGATTTAGTTTAGGAGATATTCCATTTTTTATAAAAAAAGTACATGCACACATTAAAAATATATATTTAGTATTTTTATAAAATTAATTTCGGGCACACCGGGCCTTATAATTGAGCGTCGTCTCAGCTCCTGGCTCCAAAAAATATTCCTAGGAACATTCTAAAGTCTTACATGGTAAAAAAAATTCTTTGCATTTATTTTGTCTTATTTTTGAGTTATTGATCCCATTGTGTTATGGTTATTATTTTAATTATCATCATTAGAGGGTATAGTCTCCCCACTATCACCCAATATTCCTGAAAATTCCTGTCAGATGGTGGTACAAAAGCTGTTATTCCTATGTTAAATGAATTTCTATTGGTAACACTAAGGTTGTATCCAGAGAGGATTACACTAAATCAATTTTCAATTTTTTTGGGTTTAGAGAGAGTGGGTGTTTTGAAATTGTTTGGTTGTGAAAACTAAGTGTAAAAAGAGATTGAAAATAATATTAAGAGAAGGGTGATCAAATTAGGTTTGGTTTTATAATTGTTATACTATTCCAGTCCTTTAAATTATTTAACTCTTCCTTTAGTTAACCGATAAATGATAGGATTCATGATTACTTCCCTCATCACCCCTGGCTAAATAGTTTGAGTGGGAATATTCCTAACTAAAATTTAATCATGATCTACCCTCCACCCCATGTTTGTAAGAGTTGTAGTGAATCACCCCTAATTGATTTAGGGGATACTAAATCAAGTCTCATTCTTCATAAATAGTAAAGAGTGTCCACTACCCCTTCCACATGTGTTGATAATTTCCATGCACTTCAGCACTCAACCCTACCCTATTCTATCATATATAGTCCAAAAATAAGTGGAGATAGATTATGATTATTGACTTAAACAATAAATAAATTATATAATTAAAACCAAATACGATCACATATGATGTTAAGAACTACTACTAAATATCAAAACTAGTTATAAAAAGATAGATAATTTATTCAATGAAGTTTGAGGAATCACGAATTACAAAAGGAGAACCTCCTATTACCCAATTAGTCAAGAATTAACCCTCCATTCTAAGGGTAATATACTTGAATGGGGAAGAATAAAGCATTATGGAACTAATAATAAAATAAAACTAAAGCAGTAATAGTAGCAAAAACATTCTCCATCACGAACTTCCTTCTTCTTACCTCATCCCCTTCTTGTGGATCCTTAGCTTCACACTTCTTTAACCATGGTCAAACTTATGATATTATTTCCCATTTTAATCTTGAATACCACCTTTCATCACAACCTTGTCTAAGAAATCTAAGGCTTCAATTTTAGAGTTTCCTTATTTTAGATAAAAATATCAATCATGGAATTTGATTAATTTTATTTAATGTGTTCCATGAGGAAGAAATTGGGTTATTGCAGAAACAATAATTTGGAACACCAGAGCGTTGGTTTGAAATCTAGATGAGCCCCCTAAATTTTTCTTGAGATCATAATTTGGTCAATTTTTCAAAAAGTAAATGATCCTACATGAAGATACAATTTTGTATGGGTGACCAAATGTGTAATGACCCTATTTTTTTCTTGTAAAACTTTGGAATGTCTCTAGGAATATTTTCAAATATAGGTGCCGAGTTGGCACATGATTCTGGGGCCTGGAGAGCATTGGTGCTGTGATATTAAAAATATTAAATATTTTATATCACGTGCAAATGTAGTTTTTTGGAAATGTGTAATAACTCCCAAGAATAGTTTTATATCAAAAATATGATACCGTGGTTGATTTCAAAATGAGAATTATATCCTAGGCATGACATAAAATGTGCTGGCTTCGGGTACCCGATTAAGGGTGAGCATTGGCAGGTGTGTTGATGATATATTAATTTTTTCAAAAATAAATAAAATAATATATCCTCTCCCATTAATTTTTATGTGAAAGAGGAAGGGGATGGTTTCTCCTTTGCATGACAAATTAATCGAGGTGAAATTGAGGGAGTAGAGGCACTGAAAGACACCGTTTTTGATGCAAATCGTCACTAAATTGAGTTGTAGAAGCTTCCGGGCATCATGTTAGACCTGGATCTTTGGTGTTTTCCCATGAGGTAGGCGGATTTATGATATTTACATCCCAATTAGCATTTATGCATTTTTTTATGGTTTTAGAGACCTATTAATACTTCTAGAGATACCCTGGGGAAAATTTGTGGGTTTTAGGTGGAAATTGATGGTTTTGGGGGGATCTTAGGTATTACCCTTTCAGAAATCCCAATCACACAACATGAAATGACGGAGAACACACCTTATGTTCTTCCCATTTTAGTAAGAAGATCTTTTGGGGATTGCAAGCTGTGTACTGGGGGTACATGCCATGTAGCGAGCCTTGGCCGTACAGTCAAGGAAAAGTCTAGACTTTCCATGTCAAGGGATATGGCCATGTGGTAGTATATATCCATATGACACAGACACAGGTTGTGATACATGAGCATGGGTTGGGCCAAGAGGAAAACACCATATACCAAGGGTACATGCCATATATGGCGACATGGCTAGCTAGGCCGTGTGTGGGTGAGGACATGCCCAGAGGTTTGGATGAGGTTACAAACCATGTGACATGGGGTACACACCATGTATTCTCCTTATTCACACCGAGTACTGATAGGGGATATGGCTCAGGGCCATTTTCAATAGACATTCCATGTACTTATGGTAAATTCCATGTACTCCCCTAAAATATTTCTCCCTCACGCATATTTATCTTTAGTAATTGTATGGAGGCCCACAAGTATCCCATATCAAGTAGATTTCCACATAAAACGTGATGGTGGCCATGGTTTTGGAATTAGAGATTCAACATGAGGTGACGTTAGCAGGATGCTTCTCTCAACATCATGTGGACTAGTATCGGTTAAGTGGGTTCCCTTGGTCTATTCCTATGAGGGTTCAGTTTGGAATTACCTACTTAGTATAAGTATGTGATCCCATATAAAGGATAAGTTTAGATAGAGTTTGTGTACCTATCAGGGATGTCGGGGTGGGATCCTCTATCATATTGTCTTCCCTAGTTGGG
Source organism: Viscum album (assembly GCA_963277665.1). Classification (NCBI taxonomy): domain Eukaryota; kingdom Viridiplantae; phylum Streptophyta; class Magnoliopsida; order Santalales; family Viscaceae; genus Viscum; species Viscum album. The sequence goes on along the minus strand of OY728159.1, from coordinate 529,066,515 downwards.
GTTTGTGGTATCATCGTGACCATCATACATAGAGAGGATATCCCATATCTATAAGGTTAACCCAATAGGGTTTTTAGTATCATCATGCATACGATCCCCTACTTAGTAGGAAATTTTATTAGGGTTTGTAGTATCTTCAAACATATGATCTGTTACTCAGTGGTTGGTTCTAGATGGGGTTCATGGTGTCCCCCATCGGTCTTGGGTGTGATCCCCTATTTTTGTATCATGGTTCTTAGTCTCAATAGGGTTTGTAGAATCCCCAATGAGGCATAGGCGTGATCCCCTATCTAAGAAAAATGATCTCCAGAGTTTCATATTGGGTTCATGGTGTCCCCCAACGGTCATTAGTGTGATCTCTTATTTGTGAGTTGCGATCTTCTGGGTTCTAGTAGGGTTTGTGAAGTCCCCTATGAGACATGGGTCGTAAACCTTGATATTTTGTGAAATATATATATATTTCATATAATTTAATCATTTATATATTTTTTGTTACAAATAAAATCGAGTTAAGATTTCATTACACAAAAAACCAAGTTAAGCTTGTGTTACACAAAACACTTAGTTTAGCTTACGTTACACGCGACGCTAAGTTTTAACAAACCACAATATATTATTATTGAAACGTGACTGTTATAACCTAGATGTTAAACTTAGAAATACGAATAGTAATAAATACTTTTTAAATATTATTTATATTGGTTTTATATAATGAAAACATATTGATAAAAAATCACTCAATTTTTGGTAAAGTCATTATATGTTTTGAAAATACTATTTTCTAAAAAAATGTTTTTTATTTATTTTAGTGAAAAATAATAATATTTATTTTTGAAAATTTTAGAAATTAAATTTGATAAAATAAACATCATTTTTTAAATCATCATGTTAAAATTACCTCAGGGTGAATTTTTGGTATTTTTCTGAAAAGATTAATTTTTCGATGAATAATAAAAATACTGGTTTTAATTGAAAACTACCTTTTCATTTAAAGAATTAATAATGTTATTTTTTATTTTAAAATGGTTTAAAAGTAAATTTTAAATTTATTAATCCAATTTTGGTCATTCGAATCATTTTAATATTGAATTTTGATATAAAAACTTTTAATTTTTTTGAATATTTTCTCTTTGAAACTTTATTGTCGCGTCTGTGAGATTAATTTTAACTTAAAATTTTTCGCTTATATGAATGGAATTTTGAAAAATGTATTCCATATTTTTAATCATAATAATTTATCTTATATAATAAGTTCAACTTAATTTTTTACCATAATTACAAAAATAGTAAAAATTATTTACCGCTATTAAGGTAAAAATGGGTTTACGCGTTAAACTAAAAAGACATGGGTTAAAAATAACCCCAAAATTGTAAAAAAACTATTTTATATCCATATTTAGTACTTATATATTATATTATAAATAATGTTATATTCTTAATCCTTTTTTTATATTAAAAACATGGGTACACCTTTTTTATTTTAAAAAATTACAAGTGCGTCACTCACCACACTTATAAAAGGTTACCCCCTATCCTCTCCTATTAACACTTGAAAAACCATTTGATTAGGCCAATAAATACTCAAATAAATTCCTTAATTATATCCTATTATCCATTAAGACTTATTTTGGTCATAAAGACAATCTAATAAGCCTTTTGGTGCAAACCAAAAGAAGTTGTCCGAAGAAGAGGCAATGTCCCTAATCAAGCGTTTTATTTTATTTATTCCTAAAAATAATTTAATTATTATCAAAACATTATGATATAATAATATTTATATATTAAATATATTTATATGTTTTTATATTAAGTTCATGACCTACAACCATACCCTCTTCTATCAAATGTGATATGAAATCATTATTTGTGTGTATGAAGAACTATCGCTTAGCGAATTGATGTTATTAGTTTTCCATCACCACATATCACGGTTGGATATAATGATGAATTAAATATATATATATATATATATGATATTTATGTTATTATTATACTTATATAGTTATTATATCAAATATATCTTGATACTATATATTCTGTGGGAATATGATATCATCGCTCATGTGTAAGACGGATTATCGCCTTGCGAAGCGATGTGATTCATTCACGCTTTACATGGAAGGTAATAAGTACGAGTTTAATGAAAATATATAATAAATATGACATAAAAATTATTCTTTAATGGTAATATATTACTTACCTCTATTTCTTTCAATCCATATAGAAAATGGAAACAACATTCACACGTACATACGACCGACCATCTCCATGAACAGTGTATTTCATTTTCTATCTATAAATCTTATGGATTACTATAAAAACATATATAATGAATAAATATAATATTTATATCATATTTAACATTTTATATATTATTTAACCATGATAAAATTTATTAGACCAAAAAATAGCACATAAAAATATACATGAAAAACAAAACAATTATTTCCCGAAATGTGATTTTAACATGGAATTGTTAATAAATGGGTAATAAAAGGTCCTAATTAAATCATATATGGTATTAAATAAATAAATAAATATATATTTATGGATCTATAATATATTTATAATAAATTTATATTTATTATATAGGATTTTTTAATGTGTACGATAGAATTCGATACTTAAGGTAAGAGATTTCTGGTCTCTCACTTATTTTTGGGAGACATATGTGAATTCACCACTCATTTTTTTATATGGTGTATATACTAACCCTTTGAATTTTTATATCATTAATAAAATTATTTTAATTATATTTAATGTTTTATTTGATGTTATACTTTATTGGGGCTTATGATCCAAATAATTACTAAAGTGGTAAGGGATTTCCATCTCACTTTTATTTTTTATGAGAAAAATGCCATATTTACCACATGTTTACTTTATGTGGTGTATATAATACCCATGAATTTAATTTATGATTCTTATATAGTTTTTTTGGGATTTAAATATCCATTTTAGTATCCATATTTCATGGGGTTTATGATTCAAAATTTTTCAAAGTGGAAAGGGATTTTTATCTCAATTTGTCTTCCTTGAGACATATGTTATGTTATGAACCTATATTCTTATATGATGTGTATATACAAACCCTTTGAAATTTAATTTAATGAATTTATTTATTATCATGTTATTTTAAGTTTCATTTAATGTTATTCCTTCATGGAGCTTACAATTCAAAGTTATCAAAGTGGTAAAGATTTTATGTCAAAATCTCATCGTGTATCAAGATTGTTTATGATTATGTTTACAATGATAAAATATTATGATCCATATCTCAAAATACTAATGAATTTCTCCATACTATGATTATTTCATGATAATACATTTTCCCCTCATTTTCCTTTTTTTTACTCAAGAGTTTAAAATAATTCTTTTAATAAAAAATGTCTTTATTTTTCTCTTTGGTCAAAAACCCATTTTTCTTCCAAAAGCATGTTTTCTAAATTTATATTAAAAAATATTTTTAACATTATAAAAATGATTTATTAAATAAAATTTTACCCATTTTTTACGTTTTTACAAAATATTTTGAAAGAAATATTCATATCATTTTCCAAATAATGCCCATTTATCTTTTACCAAAAATGTGAAAGGAATCTTTGTTTTAACATATAAAATATAAAAATAATTCTAATATATTGTAAAAAATAATTACTTTTAAGATTACTTTATAATATTCCAAGGTTATTTTAAAATAAAAGTATTTTTAAAATATTTTATGTGTTAATTTTCTTTCAAAGTGGAAAAGTTATTTTCTTCATGAAATGTTTTAAATGATTTTAAAGATTAATTTATAAATTTTCAAGGTTGTTTTAAAAGAAAATTATTTTCAACATGTTTTATGTTTTAAAAAGTGTTTTTCAATGAATAAAGAATATTTTCCTGAAGAAAAATTTTAAATTATTTTTAAATATTCATTTATAAGTTTCAATGTTTATTGTCAAATACAATTATTTACAAACTGTTTTATTATTTTTTAGTTTTAAAAAGTGATTTTTAGAGAAAAGTTTTTTTCTTTAAGAAGTGTTCCAAGGGTCATTTAAAAATATTTTTCCATATAAAATAACATCTATTGATGTTACCTATCCATTACTGGGGATATGATCCAAGGATACCATTCTTATTCTTTCTCTAAGTGGTTTATTTTTATGATGAAAAGATGTTTATGAAACCCATTACTCTTCCACATGTTATACCATGATAAAATGATAATTAAACCTGATTATTTTCATGAGTTTTTATATGATGAAGTGATTATGAAACCTATATATTTTCCATAGGTTGTGATATGATTAAAATTTTATGAAACCCATTTCATTTCATGGGTTATGATATGATTAATGTTTTATGATCTTGTGGAACAAATAAGTATTATTTTCATTATGTGATGGGTTATACCTATATCTCCCTTCAATGAAATGGGTATAGATTTATATCATATAAGATAGAAAGGACTAGAATAGGGAGTAAACTCAGTTCAGTAAGGGACTCTATCTGCTATGATGATTTTGGGAGTGAACCTTGACTACTATGATGGTTTAGGGAGTGAAATAATTCCACTATGATATCCTTGGAAGTGATAATTTACTACTATGGAAATGATTTTCTATGATGATGTGTATTCCACACTTCTATGTCCAATGCCAATGTTACACTCTAATGAATTATTTTCTTTAATTCCCTTATGATTCATATATTATGAACTACCAATATTTATTCCACGACTCAAGATTATTATCTTTGATATGAAAGGTATGGTTTTCAAATGTTATACTCATATTCTCATACCCTTATATTCATGTTGTGCTTATGTATTTACCTTGTTTACCCTTATCAAGCATCTGAGATCACCCTTTATTATGTTTTCTTTCCCAAGGTTATTAATAAAGATTTTAAGTAGGGTATTTCTATAAAGAGTAATAAATGGGAAGATATTTATGGGAAGAATTGAAGATATTTTACTAAATAAGAATATTATGTACCTAGTATCAAAAGACACTAGACCATTATGATCCTTAGGAATGTTTTTGTGTAATGTAATGAATATTCATCTAAAAAGATGTAATATATATGTATGAAAGGTATGAGTTTATATAGTTGGAATTATAGGAAATATTTAGTTAACATTTTAAAATAAGGATATGAAAACTTTAGTGAGAAATCTAAGGATATGTTTAAGGATGAGTCTATGGATGATTTAAAGTATAGAAAAATGTATTAGAATTTAGGTAAAGGATAGAGCGAGTGGTTTCCAATTAATTACATCATTGTCTGGATACTAAATGTGGATGTAGATCTAGTACAGAGTTACCTAGGGGTAATAAATTCAAAAATTTCACATTGAGTTAGACTTGATCGTCACTTAATGCATGAAAATGGGCCTTTCTGCACACTTAGTTTGAAACTCCTAGGGGATATGATTTGGAAATTCACAAAATATTTATGAACCATCATGAAGGATTTAAATATATGATGACAATGAATAACCTAGTATAAATCTAGGGTTTCATAGATTAAAAAGAAGGTGTTATTAGTTAAAGAACCTACACATTATTTTTCATGATTATGTGGTTTCCACTATGAATATTATTACTCACACTATGATTTTTGGTTTTAGTGAATGAAGAGAACTAGAAGGAACTAGATTAATGTTGAACATGATAGAAAATGTGTTGATGAGAAACCAAATGAGACGATGACCGGAGTAAAGGATATTATGATAATGCCTAATCAGTTATCATGATATATGATTAAAAAAGTTAACCTTAATAAACTCTTGGACTCAAAAATAATATAAGGATATATTTTGTTGAGATTTAGGGTGGTGGATACCATAAAGGAAATAAGATTCAGTTTCCTATGTGTTAAGAATGTGAGAAAAATAAATCTAGAGAATTTATCAAAATAAAAATAATATATTTTAGTGTGGAAAAGAAGGAGTAAAATTAAGTAATTTCATAGGAAAAATGAAAAGTTCATTCAATGAAATGGATGGGAATAATTATCTCCCTAAGATATCATCGATGGTTAAATGATTTAAGTGTGGAAATTATGGTAATTATGAAAATCGATGTACTAAGGGGAAATATCATGAAGATAATTGGAAAGGTAGTATGTGTAATGGTTATATTACTAATTATGAGGAGACTAAAAAATGAAATATGAAAGGTATGGTATATTCTAACTGTATTTTTATATTAAACATGATAAGAATGATAAAATTGAGGTTGATTAATGTCAAAAAATGATTCATATTTCATATTTCATGAAATATGTTTTAAGGAATAAGATGATGAAGCCTAGTTAATGGTTTAATAATGAAATGGGATGATTGAAGTGATTATATACTGGAATTCATGAATTATGTTATATGAATCATGAAATATATAAGGATTGTTCTATATAAGTTTTTAATTAAGGATTTGAAATAAAATATTGATTGGAACTAATGACCTAAAAAATTGATTAAATGGAAAGGTAATATTTTTATTAAGGGAAGATAACCCTCTATATGTTTATGATGCTAAGAAAATGGTGTTTAGTTTGGATAAAGAGATTATTGATATGAATAAAGTAAATTTGATAGTAATGATGACTTTGAAACTGATTAACGATTTTTAGACAAATAGGTTTATGTTACCATTGATGGAGTTTTTAGCATCATTGGATTTATGGACTATATTAAATAATCTATGGTTTTATTCAAGGAATGAGGAAGCATGTATGTTTTCATTAAGGTTTTATGGTAATTATGGATATTAACATGAATCAAGAAAATATATGACTAAGGTATTCAAATATTTGGTATGTTACAATCAAGAGATACTTTATGATATTTTTGGTATTAATGTTAAGTTTATTTTGATAAATTTAGTGACCTTATTTAAAAATTTTGAATTTTTAAAGGGTTATAAGGTTAACCATTTATGGAATGGTTTAATTTTAACTTTGGATGAAGTTTTAGATATTAATGTATTATTTCACCACATGAAGATTTATGCATAACTTTTGCTAACAATTTTTCTTTGATTATAATTGGAGATAGAAGGAATGAATATTCACTCTTTTACATATCTTATTTAGTGTTTCAGACATAAAAAAATCATCTCTTAGAGTAAGATATTATGTAGAAATTGATCAAGTCACAACCAAAGTATGATATTATGCTTAAAAAATAGAATGAAATAAAGTAAGTATATATTTTCAAGAAAATTCCCCTACATTAGGAAAAGGATATTAAAAATAATTTTTTTTCCTATTATCACCATTTTTTATGATATCAATGACTTTTTTCACAACTCTTTGGTTTATGTATTTTTGGTTGTTAACTTTCTCCTAACCATTTTCTCTATCACTCTTCATCAGTATTTGGGTGTTAGTTTTCTCTTCTATGTCCATATTTTTACTTCCCACTTGCGTTTTACTATTTGGAAACCTAGTATGTGTAATACAAGATAAAATCAATAATTTATTTTAACTCTTATAAAGATGAATTTTTATTTTCTATTTCTATTATGTGGGTTTTCCATGAACTAATTTTCAATTATAAAACCCATAGTGCACTAGTTCAAATTGTTAGGACGTAATTTTTAAGGGGGTAGAATGTAACACCTCGAGATTTGGTAAAATATATATTTTTCAAATAAATTTAATCTTTTATATAGTTTGAGTTACACAAAACACCGATTTAATATTGAATTATATGCAATACCGAGTTAATGTTGTGTGATACACAACACTGAGTTTAGCTTGCATTACACATGACACTGAGTTTTAACAAACCTCGATATATTATTATTATTTAAATGCGACCGTTATAACCTAGACATTAAAATTATCAATATGAATAATGATAAATAATTTTTAAATATTATTTATAGTGGTTTTATATAAATAAAATATATTTATAAAAAATTAATAAATTTTTGGAAAAGTCTTTATATGTTTCAAAAATACAATTTTCTCAAAAAAATATTTATTTATTTTAGTGAACAATAATAAAATTAATTTTTTTACACTTTAAAAAAATTAATTTTATAAAATAAACATCATTTTTTGAAATCACCATGTCAAAATTAGCTTAGGGTTAATTTTTGAGATTTTTCTGGAAAAATTAGTTTTTCGATGAATAATGAAAAACACTATTTTTTATTTAAAACTGCCTTTTTAATTTAAAGAATCTATAAGGTTATTTTTTATTTTAAAATTGTTTTAAAAGTAAAATTAGTAAAATTATATATCTATTAATTCAATTTATATCATTTATATCATTTTTATATTGAATTTTGATATAAAAAATTTATAAACTTTTTAATATTTTCTCTTTGAAAACACACTTTCTCATCACATCTGTGATATTAAATTTAAATTATATTTTTTTAATTATGTGAATGGAATTTTTAAAAAATTATTCAATATTTGGAATCATAATAATTTATATTATCTAATAAGGTTAACTTAATTTTTAACCATAATGAATATTAAAAATAGTAAAAATTATTTACCACAGTTAAGATAAAAACTGTTTTACTGAGGGGTTAAAATAAAAAGATAAGGTGTAAAAATGACCCAAAACTTTTCCAAAATAAATTTATGGATATATTTAGACCTTATATATTTTAGTATCGATAATGTTCTATTTTGGAGCCTTGTGGCATGTGAAAAATGTGGGTACACCTTTTTCTTTTCAAAATTTACAAGTGTGCCACTCACCCCACTTATAAAAGGCTACCCCATATCCTCTCTTCTTAACACTTCCAAAACTATTTGGTTTATCCAATATCTACCCAAATAACTTTATTAATTCCATACTACCATCCTATAATCCTTATTTTGGTCATAAATCCAACCTATGAATCCTTTTGGTGAAAAGAAAAATAAGTTTTCCGAAGAAGAGGCAATATCCCTGGTCAAGTGTTTTATTTTATTTATTCCTCCACCTACATAAATTATTATTAAACCATTAAGATATAATAATATTCATATATTACATACACTTATATTTTTTATGTTAATGGGATGACCTATAACCATCTCCTCTTCCATCAAATGGGATACAAAATCATCATTCATGTGTATGGCTGACTACCGCCTCGCGAACAGATGTTATTCATTTTCCATCACCACCTCTAACAGATTGATATAATGATAAATTAAATGTTTATATAAGATATTTATGATATTATTACACTTCATTAATTATTATATCACATATATATTTATACTTTCTATTATGTGAGAATACGACAATGTCACTCATGTGTACGACGGACTACCGCCTCACGAAGCGATGCCATTCGTTCACGCTTTACAAAGAAGGTAATAAGTATGATTTTAATAAAAATATGTGATATATATGGAATAAAAATTATTCTAGGATGTTAATATATTACTTACTTTTATTTCTCTCAATCCATCAACAAAATAAAAACAACGTTCTTGCGTACGTATGACCATGAACAATGTATTTAATTTTCTATCTATAACTCTTATGGATTAATATAAAAACATATATAATGAATATATATGATATTTATGTCATTTTTAACATTTTAGTGATGATTTAACCATGATAAAATTAATATAACCAAAAAATAAAAAATAAAAACATACATGAAAAAAGCAATTATTGCTCGAAACATGACTTTAACATGGAAATGTAAATAAGAGGGTAATAAAAGGTCATAAGTAAATCATACATGGTATGATATATATATGTATGGTTATTAAATATATGTATAATAAAATTATATTTATTATACAGGAGTTTTGAATGTAATATCCCAAACATCTAATGAGGTACGTTCCTGTTTAAGTTTTTGTTAAGCTTTCTTTGTTTTGATTAATGAAATGGTTCCTGAGGGTATAATGAGTCTTAGGGGTTTCTTGAGTGTTTACGGCACAAAAATGGGAAAAAAATTCCCATCTAGTGCATGTTTCATGGTTGGTTCATGGTTAGTAGTAATCGTACTCCATAACCATGCAAGCCCTAGGAGGCAGGTACACGATTGAAGAATCATGCAAGGGGGAAGCCTAAAACCATATGGTCTTAGACAAAGACATTCTGAATGGACATCACATGTTTTGTAAAACCATGTAGGATCCCTCAAATACCATGTGACCTGGCCCCCTCTTTAATAGTTGATGGTGCACAATTGGTGCACGGTTTGTCCAACCATGTGGCCAAACCATGAGCCTCATTAAAAGGGAGAAATTCTAATTTACCCCCTTGATATTTTTAGGTTTCTAACCCAATTTTCTTCCCCTTTCATCCTACATCAACCTAAGTGATGAAATTACTCCTCCTAATATTCTAAGGGTTGATTCTTCTTCTATTCTTGGCTTTTTGGAGCGTGTTTGGGTGAGAATCAAAGATATGGGAGTGTCTAACACTCCTATTTCTCATATTTTCTGAAAAGGAATAGTGTAGTTGTTATTATACATCAGAAACCCTAAAAACTATTTTCCCAGTAGCTTCTAGTTTGGGTATTTTAAGGTTGTTTAGTTTGGATCAAGGGCTAAGGTTAAGTGAGCATTCATCTACAAACTTGAGGTAGGTGGTCTACAAGTTATATTCCATAGTATTGATGCCCCATTTGAATCTGTATGTGGTTGTATGGTGGTATATTCTTTCTATCCATTTGGTTTACTTGGTATTAAATGGTAATTGGGTTAACTGAATGATGAATTGAAACCCTCATGATCCCCATGGGATCCGATGTGGATGAGATAACTAGGACTATGGACACCCATGGGGTGGACAACTCCCTTGAACATGGAAGATTTGTATTTTGAATGATAAATTGTAGGGTTTATAATATTAAACCAATGGTTAATGTGATTAACTTGGTAACATAGCAAGATGAGATGTTTGGATTAACTTGAAAAGTTAAGTAATTGATTTTGGGTAAATGGATGTATGTGATAATTGGTTAATGGGGATTGTACTCATGGTTAAATGGCTTGGAAGGGATGATAAATAGTTATAATGTGCTAAAATGGTAAAATGGGTTGATGTTAGAAATTGATAACATGATGATGGTAAAGAACCATGGAAATGTGATTAAATAGAAATAACTCACCCTTTTTTATTTCTATAATGAAATGATTAATGATGATGAGCCTATGTGATTGTGATATATGGAAGTGGGATGTTTGACTGATGATTCACTCCTATGGGAAGGATAAACTGATGCTCCAGTCACCCTTGTGTATAATAGTTATTTGGGGAATGGACTAATGCTCCTAAACCCAAGGGTATGAACATGGAATTCCATATTATGGTTGGGATGGTTAGACATGGTGTTCCAAATCTCAGTTGGATTTATGGACTGAGTATCCATGTTTTCAAACCTATGAAATTTTGACACATGGATCATATGAATGGTACAAGCTGAAGCAGATTTGAGGAAAAGTGGGTAAAAAATAGAATTGGGAATGAAAGTAATTGATCTAATAATTGTTAAATGTTGCAACCTATTTTATTTTGCTTTCATTACTAACTAAAATTCTTCCTACATTGTATTGAACTGGATACTTTGTAGAAACCATTAGTGGTGGCCTAATGAGTTGTAGGCACACCCTGCTTGGGCCTCCATTGGATACCTGAGTAGACTTCATGGTTATAATTCAGGATAAGGGAAAATGACCTATGCTAGAGGTTTGATTTGGGGATTAGGGATGTGCATGGATGAAAGAACTAGACTTGGTGTTAGGAACCATTTTGGGGATTCTTTAGAATGTATTTATTTTTGGGTTTCCATTACACTTGGCACTATATGACATGTCATGACATATTTACTATTTGGTTGTCGGCATGTAGATAGTTTTGGGAAATTGTTTTAGGAATGCATGATATCTTTTATATTGATCTATTGTTTCTTATTTTATCTGATATATATTACTCTAATAAATAGGGTATAGTCTGACATGTGTTCTATTAGACCCTCACTGCTAGTCAGTATCCTCTGGTATATGGGGAGTCATGCTTGAGGTTATGTAACAAACTAGGTCGGGGCACCAGTTATAGTGGATCTTAGGAATGGGTGTTACAAAGTGGTATTAGGTTAGTTATTTTTTGTTATTTATTTTATTTGGGGAAGGTATATAGGATACTAGTATGTGTAGAGCCTTGGGAATGGGCTCATGTATGTGAGTAGCTAACCCATTAATGAGGGGAATGCCAAGTACCCAGGGTGGGATTGTTCTTATTGATGTTCGTTTTTAAGGTTGAATGTTATTTCACCTTGGGTGATGCATTTAATGTGTGATGTTATTATTTTATGAGATTTTACTCGTGGTCCTAAATGGTATGATGTTTTTATATGAATGCATCATTTTATTCATTTAGGGATATATGTGACATGCATTTAAGCACACACGGGAAACATGTTATGGTTGGTTATGTGAATTGGGGATTCATTTTAAATACTATTGAGTTTTAAAGGAAATGTACCTAATAGAGATGAAATAATTGTATAAAGAATTGATATAAGTTTTTAAATGGTTAAACTAGTTCCTAAGTAGGATAAATTTGTGTTGGTGAAAGTAAAATGGTTAAAATGAAATTTAATGTAAAGTGAAAATTTGGGAGTTGGTTTAACCCTTGTTAGAAATGGCCAGGTTAGTAGTAGTTGAGGGTCATGTTGGGTTAATTGTTAAGTCTGTTGGGATAGTTTATGTAGGGTGATTTTTTATGGGGTGTAATCTCTCTTTTTCTCAATGGGAAAAATATTATGTTTTTTATTTTGAGACGTGTGTTTAGCATTGTAAAGAGATTCCACCATGAAGACATCTTCCAGTTGGGAAAAAAGAGCATATCATTGAGAATTATCCTCTAGTAAGAGAGCAAGAAACCCTATTGGTTCTGGGTAATAGAGGGGAGGATAAGTTTTGTGAGAACCTTTCTCATTTTTTTTGTAGATTATGGAATGAGACCCGGGGATAGATGCACCAAGTATGTTCTATTTGACAAGATAGTTCAAGTTGCAACACCCTCCAATGTTTAATAGAGAGAGAGGAATTGAGGTAGTAGAGTTTTGGATTGAGTCCATACTGAAGATTCTAGATCACTTGGAGACCCCAACCAAAAAGAGAGTTAAGATTGAAAATTATATGTTGTAGGTACCATAGAAGCATTAGTGGGATATATGGGCTCAGGATGAGAAGTCGAAGGGCATGTCTTGGAAGGACTTCTAGGAGAAGTTCTTGGAACACTTTTACCCAAAGACCTTGAGGTAGAGGAAGGCTGATGAGTTTATGCACTTGAATAAGGTAAACATGATAGTGATGGATTATGATGGATGCTTCAAAGATCTACAATGTTTTTTTTGACATTACTATTGGCACCAAAATATATACAGAGGAAAAGGATGCAAATAGAAAACCAAATAAAAAAAAGGCTCCTCACAAATCCCATTCACGGAGCCCCTTAGCACCGCGCCATTCATGGAGCACCATAGCCCCACGACCAACACGAAGCTAAAGCCCCCTCTACGGTCTCCATAGAATAAATAGGTGGGAGGCTTTGCGGTTACGACGCAATTGACTAGAATCCTCGCACCATGGAGGGAGCCGAATCAACCTCCAAAAACCTACTGAACTTTACAGAAGCCTCTACGAGCACCGCACAAAGCACCCAAGAGAGTTTCGTGCTGAAGAGGGGATGACGGCCAACTCTATGGTTTTGAAGAACTTGATGCAATCCGCAACCGATCATAGAGAACCACGTGGATTCGCACAGAGCTATTCCTACTTCACACCACCCCTCGCCTATAAATATCAGGATCCCCTCAATCCCAAAGGAAGAATACTTCGACCTTTCTTCTTCTTTGCTCTCAAATCACGAAGCAACTTCTACTCTAAAAAACCTGGAGAAAAATGAGATCTTCCAGGTACTTGATCAATGTAAGATACTATTCCCTTAGCTCAAATACAACCCCTCTTCAAGAAGAGATGCCCTTCACGGAGCCCATGGGCCACCGCGAAGGAAGGAGACCCTCAAGGGGACTCGGGTCTTCACAAATAACTCATGCTTCACGAAGTACCCTTCATGCACATGTGAACCATATGCTAAGGTAGGGTCATTGTGCTTCACGAAGCACATTGCTTCGTAGTGCTATGCTTTGCAAGGTACCCCTGCTTCGTGAATTCCTACTCCACAAAAGCCTTTCTAATTCGTGAAGAACCCTCCACATTCACCTATGTTCCATTCCTAGGCTAGCATACCCCACTTTGCAAAGCCCCTCCACTACATGGAGCACTAGAGCTTCAAAAGTTCCTTTCTTGTGAGCCCATTTTCTTTGCAAACCCTTCTCCCATATGACCCTCTAGGTTTGTATGAAGTGATTTCAAGGTCCCTTGGGTGGTTCTTTAAATTGGTTCGCTTAGCCTTATGGTTCTTCACATAGGCACACTAATGGCTATTTATTCTTCACATAGCCATGCTAACATGATCCCCTCAATGGATCACTCCACAACACCCCAACACCATGGAATTGACGGTGCCTTCCCTTCACCAAGGGTTAAATCATGCCGGTTATGTAAGTCCTAGGGGTGTGGAGTAAACCTTCCTTGTCTGAGCCATAAGACGTTAAACTGCCAACCGTCGTCGTCCTCATCACAGGGCATTAAACTGTATCCTTGCCCCATGAAACACATGTGGGGCACCTTGTCTCAGACATTCTCTATGCCCACTCGTCTCCATGGTAGTGAGATCTTCCTCACATGGAATGAGATCCACTTTTATGGAGCAGCGTCTATCCATGGGGAAGGGCAACCATCTTGGTGTAAGACCCTAGCCTTTCTTATGGGAGGTAGCATCGTTGCTCCTCCTCTCTTGTTCGGTGCCAAAGACCAAAGGAGAGATGAGCACAGGGAATTTGTTATCTCATCCATCTCCCTATGGGATTTATTGCCATCGTGCCTCTATCCTGGAGTAAGTTCCAATCTCCATCTCCCTAGGCCACTAACCATGCATAAGCCCCTGCTTCTTCTTTGGGCTGCTAACCACGTATAAGCCCCACTCCACTTCCCACAGACACACCTTTCATGACGTGATCGTCACGTATTTACTACCTCTTGTTTCTCAAACTGAGCATGAATCATGTGGGATTAGAGTAAGCATTGACCATGGCATCCTTTTTAGGACACCTTAGTGTGTATGACCCAACCCCTCCTAAACTACATGGACTTTGATCCTTGTCTCATAGGCAAGGTATGTAGGAAGCCTCCCTGAGGTTCAAGCTCGATACATACTTGTCCAGACCCCTTCATGTTGGTTCGCCTTCATCCTGCATGATGTTAAACTATATCCACCCTACCGAACTACATGGACTTTAATCCTTTCACTTTCCAAGAAAGGTACGTAGGAAGCCTACCTGAGGTTCAAGCCCAACACCCATCGGTCCCGACCACTCCATGTCGGTCGACCATCATCCCACATGATGTTAAATTGTATACCCCTTTTCGTCCTGCATGACGCTAAACGATACCCATCTAAACTACGTGGGCTTTGATCCTTGTCTCTTAGGCAGGGTACGTAGGAAGCCTTCATGAGGTTCAAACTCATCCACTGTTAATTCATTTTAACCCATCCAACAGTAACCCATTGTACCCCATTCAGCGGTAAGTTGTTTTCCTCCGTCCAGTGGTAAGCCATTGTACCCTGATGTACATGGATGTTACTGACATTTTTTCCTATTTTCATTTAGTTTTAATTAATTTTCTAACCGCTTCTTGTGTTTTTAGGTTCTTTTTGTAGTATTTTAAATATTTTAGTTGTTTTTATAGTTTTTAGTTATTATTATATTAATATTAGTTATTTATTTTCATTTTTTTAGAATTTTATTTTATTAACATTTCATATTTTATTTTAATATTACTTTTAGTTAATTAATTAATTATAAATATAAATATTTATATAATTCTATTATTAATATTATTTAACCCTTTTAGATAATTAGTTTTATTTTAAATTTAATTTGAATTTGAATTTCCCCAGCTTCCCTCCCCCCTTATCCATTTTTTTGACCCATTCCACACCCTTTTTTTTTCTTTTTGAACTCTCTCTCTCCAATCCCCCTATTTTCCTCTACCTGCTTCCCCCTCCATCTCTCTCTATTTTTTTTCTTTTTTTCCTGCTCCTCTCCCTTGCGGCCTCTCCTATCTCATCTCCCCTACCCCTAGAACCCACCGCTAGCTCCCTACCCCGCTCCCTTCATTCACCCCGGCCACCCCCGGCCTTCCCTCTCCACTCGCCAGGCCACTCTTCCCTACCCCACTCACCCAGGATGACCCCGCTCCCATCACCCAGCGGCCCCCTCTCTCCATCGTCGGCACACCCTCGTCCATTCACCCCGCTCACCCCCTGCTCCCCCTGTCCACCCCGCCTCTCCCCTGCACTCCCTTACCCACGCAGCCCTGCACCCCGCTCCACTCTCCCTCGCCCATCACCCCGCCTCCACTCTCCATCACCCGGCCGCCCCACCCTCTCCTGCACCCCGCCAGCTCCCTACCCCACTCCCCTCACCCCGCTCTCCCCCTTCTCCCTCTCCACTCACCCCCAGAACCCGCCACCTCCTTCCCCCCAAAAACCCGCATGCCCCTGCTGCCCCTCTACCCCATCAACCGGCCGCCACTCCATCCACTCCCTGGAACCCAGCCCCGGCCACCCCATATACTTAGCGCACCACCTTGCTCCACAGACCTGCTCCCCTTTTCCCATTTCTAGCACCTAACCGCTACCACATCTCCACTCGCCCAGCGTGCCTCAGCCCTCATTCCTCCCCCCTCTCCAGCCTAACCCCGTTGCCCCCCCCTGCTTCCATTTTCTTTGCAGTGCACCGGTCACCGCCATCTGAGGAGTCGACCAGCAGCCGCACACCGCTCACCACTACCCGAGGAGCCGACCAGCTGCACACTACTCACCACTCATATCCTTCATTCCAGTGGTTTCATAGTTGGTGTACGACGTCATCACTTGCCGAGGGTTGCTGCGCGCGGCGGAAATAGAGACGGACACGATCATTTCTTCGGTAACGCAGTGTTAATCCACATGACATATCATTTTACTGCGTTTATTCTTTCAGTTGTGATGTCAGGGTAATTTTATTAGTGTCGGGATGTTGGTTGATTAATAAAAATTATTGCGCATGCCATGCAACGTATTGTTTGATGATTCATTGTAAATTAAATTTATTTTAATTGAATGTTTATCTATTTAAATTATTTTTGCACTAAATTAATTGCTGAAATTGAAACTGGCCCTTTTAATTTTAAGTCGACGCGGTGGTCCGAGAAGGTAAACCGTGTTGACCGATGATAGGTGCAAATTGGTGACACAACTTTGTGAGAAATAGGTTGTGTCATTTCGCCATATATTTCGGGACTTGAACAAATTTCCTAATTTATTTATAACGCCAGAGAATGAGACTTTAAATAAATTAGTAATTTTAAATTGAGCATCTAAAAAATGCTTATATTTTCGGAACTGGTGATAACTAAACAGAATAAATATTTAATCACATAAAATAATATTTTTCATGTCTGCGTGATAATTTAATTTTGACACCAGCATCCCATCAAACCTTGTCCATCTAAACATTGTCCAACAAAATATTTTTAGTGAGCTAGATTCCGTGCTCTCTGTGGTTCGACCCTGCTCGCCACTTTTACAGTAGCCAGTCGGTTATAAAAATTTGCAAATTCGACGCGCTGCAACGTGCGTACCAAATTTCTGGCGCTGTTGCCGGGGAGCACACGCACGTCTAGCATTAAGAAAATTTCTAGTAGACCTTTCTTTAGGCACTGTTCGCCTAAATGGTGAACACTCTTAATTCTGATCCGTCAAAGAAAGACCCGCCCCTTGATCCACAACTTGAACATCAAAGAAAGGGAAAAGAACAAATCGGTACCTCAGTCGCAAATGCAATGCATCCACCTGAGGAAAGTGTTGAAACTCACATTTCGACACTTCATAGTGGACAAGTCCATCCACTTTTCCAAAACCGTCTCGATAATCAAATGCCTCGGACTACTATGAGACAAGAGTTGCGACCCAACACATTCGGAGTTAGCTCAGGCATAACAAGACCCAGAATCCAAGAAATACACTTTGAATTGAAGCCGTCCACGATCAACCTGCTCTAACAACATGCACAATTTCATGGATTGAGCAACGAAGACCCTTATATGCATGTGAATAGATTTCTTGAAGTCTGTGACACATTTAAATATAACGGAGTGACGGATGATGCATTGATCCTGTGACTGTTTCCGTTCTCATTGCAAGGGAAAGCAAAGGACTGGTTGGAAAGTCTTGGATCAGAAACAGTTTTCACTTGGGAAGTGCTGAGAAGGAAATTTCTTGATCGATATTACAAAACAGCTCAATCTTTGAAAAACAAAAGAGACCTCGAATCCTTTTGTCAAAGTGAATATGAATCATTAGGAGAAGCATGGGAAAGATTCAAGTCCATGTTAAGACATTCTCCTCATCATGGGATGAAGTTGGCAAACCAGTTGCAAGCTTTCTACTATGGACTTCAACCCGAGAGTAATTCTGCAATCAACACAGCTACTGGAAATGTGTTCATGGAAATGGATCCTGAAGATCTGTACATATTAATTCAAAACATGTCCAAACACAGTTTCCAGTGGCTAGAAGATTTTTCAAGAAGAAAGGCAGGAGTGCATCGCGTTGATTCCCAGACATTCATGGCTGCATAATTTGAAGCTATCAACAAGAGTATTGACAACTTGTCAATAAACCCGCCTAAGATAGTCCATGTTGTTCAAGCTAAACACTGTCCACACTATGGTGGACCTCATGATTATCCTATGTGTCCATATAACACATCTGAGACCAAGATGTCTGAAGCTAACTTTGTCAGATACAACAAAGGGAATTATGGAAAAAACTACAACACAAACTGGAAAGGAAATAACCAAAATCAAGGTTGGAAGGAGCCATCAACTACTCAACCAATGAACCAGAACGCGGGTCCACCTGGATTTCCTGCTCAATCTTCCTTCAGACCCACCATGCAATCGCAAGAGCAAGGATATCAACAGAAATACCGACCCCCATTTCGAAAACAACAACAATATAAGGAGAAAAAGCAAACAACAGACTTGTCCCCTCCTGAAATGAAAGGACAACAAGATTGTGGAGAATCTATTGCTAAACTAATGATGTCCAATCAATCAAGGTTTGAGTTACAAGAGATGCAAACTCAAAATTTGAAGACAACAACCCAAAATTTTCAAGAAACAACTCAAAATTTGCAGACGAACACCCAAAACCTGTAGGCTTCCATGCGTAACATTAAAAATAAAGTCGGTCAGATAGCTGCACAAATGTAGAACTGACAACAAGGAAATCTACTGGGAAGCACAAGAGTCAACCCAAGAGAAGAAGCAAAAGCCATCACATTGAGAAGTGGTACACAGTTACCAGAGCACCAAAGGCCTGATGTTCAACCAATAGATGAGACGCCTATACCTTCCACTGAGGATGGAAACTCAACAAACAAAGCAATCCAACTTGAAACCAAAGAGGAGGAAGATCAAAACAAACTTGAAAAAAATGAAAAGGAAAGAAATGAGAAGGAAAATGAGGCACTCAATGAAAGAGAAAAAGCCCACATACCACCTCCTCCATTTCCAAAAAGACTGAAGCAAAGGAAGTTCGATGTTCAATTTTCAAAATTCATGGAGATTTTCAAAAAGCTTCAAATAAATATTCATTTTGCGGAAGCCATCACACAAATGCCCCACTATGCCAAATTTCTCAAGGAACTTCTGTCAAAAAGAAGAAAATTAGATGATGTGGTAACAGTCATAATGAACGAGGAATGTTCAGCGGTCATACCCAGATCCATACCTCTAAAACTAAGAGACCCTGGGAGTTTCAATATTCCTTGAAATATTGGAGGATATCAATTCGGAAGAGATTTGTGCGACCTCAGAGCTAGTGTCAGTCTCATGCCATTTGGAATCCTTGAAGAACTGGGCATCACCGAATTAAAGCCAACGAGAGTCACCTTGAAAATGGATGACTGATCAGTGAAGCATCCTCAAGGGATTCTAGAGGTCGTACTTGTCAAAGTTGATAAATATTACTTCCCTGCTAATTTCATTGTCCTAGATATGGAAGAAGACAAGGACGTACCACTCATTATCGGGAGACCCTTCTTAGAAACATGCAGAGCGCTGGTTATGTCCAAGAGGGAAAGTTAATTTTTAGAATTGGGTATGAGAACATTACATTTTATGTCCTAAAGGCTATGGAAAAACCATCTGTAGTAGACTGTCATTTCCTGGATACGATTGAAGAATGGGATGAGTTAGCAAGCGATGCACTGGATCTTGCAGATTTGCACAAATAAAATGAAGAGTTTGCTGAATCAATTGAGGTAGTGGAATTCATCAGGAATATAGTCGAGCCTTTATATAGACATGAATTCACTTCACTCACTCCATCACTTGAAAAGCCTCCAACACTTGAGCTTAAACCCCTTCAATCAAACCTGAGATATAGTTACTTGGGAGATTTAAACACCTTACCAGTCATCATCAATGCCAATATTTCGAGTGAGCAAGAGATCAAATTGCTCAATGTCCTGTCACAAAGGAAGCCAGCAATAGGTTGGACGATTGTTGATCTAAAAGGTATAAGTCCTGACATCTGTACTCACAGAATACATATGGAAGATAATTCAAAACCCTGCAGGCAACCACAACTACGCTTGACACCTCCCATGAAAGAAGTAGTCAAGAAAGAAGTCATTAAACTTCTTGATACTAGTTTAATATTTCCAATCTATGATAGTCAGTGGGTTAGACCATTGCAAGTGGTACCTAAAAAGGGTGGAACCACAGTGGTTGAGAATGATAAAGGAGAATTGATAACCACAAGAACAATGACTGGATGGAGAGTGTGCGTCGACTATCAGAAATTGAATGATGCCACCAGAAAGGATCACTTCCCATTTCCCTTTATTGATCAAATCCTTGAACGATTGGCAGGATGAGATTAATACTATTTTTTGGATGGATACTCAGTCTATAATAAAATAGCAGTGACACCAGAGGATCAAGAGAAAAGAACATTCACTTTTCCATATGGTACATTTGCTTATAGGTGAATGCCTTTTGGAATGTGCAATGCTCCAGCCACATTTCCACGATGCATGATGGAAATGTTCCATGACATGATTGAAGAGTTCTTGGAAATATTCATGGATAACTTCTCTATGTATGGAGATTCTTTTGATGACTGTCTAGAACATCTCGATAAGGTTTTGGAAAGATGTGAAGAAAAGAATCTGGTTCTTAATTGGGAAAAGTCACACTTCATGGTACAAAGTGGAATAGTTTTAGGTCATCAAATTTCAAATAAAGGAATTGAAGTCGATGCTGCAAAGATTAGTACCATCTCTGAGCTACCCATGCCTTCTTCAGTACATTCCATTCAAGGTTTTCTTGGGCAGGTTGGATTCTATAGACGCTTCATTAAGGATTTCTCTGTTATTGACCGACCCCTTACGAACCTATTGGAAAAAGATGTCACATTCCACTTCAGCCCTGAATGTCAGGAAGTATTTAAATTATTAAGGCAGCATTTGGTTGAAGCCCCGAAAATGATTTCAACTGATTGGGAGAAACCATTCGAGTTAATGTGTGATGCTAGTGACTGGGCAGTTGGAGCTGCCTTGGGACAAAGAAAAGAAAAGATCTTTAGGCCAATATACTATGCTAGCCGCACTTTGAATGAGGCTAAACATAATTACACAACAAATGAAAAATAGATGCTAGCAGTTGTCTTTTCCTTTGATAAATTTCAATCCCATCTGCTGTTCTCAAAAGTCATCGTCTATACGGATCACTCTGTACTTCGTTATCTGATGACCAAGAAAGATGAAAAACCTAGACTCATTCGATGGATACTATTACTTCAGGAATTTTACATTGAAGTCAAGGACAATAAGGGAATAGAAAATGTCATTGCGGTTCATTTATCATTCCTCGACCATGACACAAGTGAAATCAATGTTGAACTAATCAATAAAACATTTCCTGATGAACAACTCTATTCCATTGAGACAATCACACCCTGGTATGCTGATTTTGTGAAATACTTAGCTTCAAGTGTGATACATATAGATTTATCAAAGGAACAGAAGAAAAGATTTTTGAATGAAGCACTACATTACTACTGGGATGATCCTTTACTTTTCAAATACTGTGTGGATGGAATGATAAGAAGATGCATCCCTGAAGAAGAAGTTGATAGTGTTTTGAACTTGTGCCATACTGGAGAAGCTGGGGGACACCATGGGATTAATTGAACAATCAGAAAAGTGTTACAATGTGGTTTGTACTGGCCGACCATGAATCATGATATTCGTGAATTCGTCATGAATTGTGACAAATGCCAAAGAACTGGGGGTATAAGCTGGAAGCACGAAATGCCACAACACTCAATCATGGGCATTGAAAATTTTGACATATGGGGAATTGAATTCATGGGTCCTTTTCCTAAATCTTTTGGGAAATCCTATATCCTTGTATATGTGTACTATGTGTCAAAATGGGTGGAAGTTTAAGCATTCTCAGAAAATACTGCTCGGGTCGTCATCAAATTTTTGAAGCAACAAATTTTTACTCGGTTCGGAATTCCAAGGCTCATTATCAGTGACCGTGGTACCCACTTCAATAATGCGCTGTTTCAGAAGATAATGACATGCCATGGATGTCACCACTACATGAGCACCCCATACCATCCACAGACCAATGGCCAAGCTGAGGTTTCAAATCGAGAAATTAAGGGTATTTTGGAGAAAACTGTAAATACATCTAGGAAAGATTGGGTCACCAAACTTGATGACGCACTTTGGGCCTACAGAACTACCTACAAGACACCCATTGGAATGTCCCCATATAGGTTGGTCTTTGGAAAAACCTTCCACTTACCTGTAGAATTGGAACATAAAGCTTATTGGGCTATGAAGAAACTGAATTTTGATTTCAAAACTGCCCAAGAGAAGCGTTTTCTACAGATGAATGAACTAGACGTGATGAGGAGAGAATCATATGACAATGCTTTGATTTAAAAAGAGAAAAATCGAGCCTGTCATGACAAACGGATCCAACAAAGAAATTTTTCAGCAAGCGACAAATTTATCCTCTTCAACTCATGACTTCGAATCTTGGAAGGAAAAATCAAGTCGAAATGGTCGGGCCCCTACACTGTCACAATTGTTTATCCACATGGTGCTGTCAAAATTTATGATGTGAAGATGCCTCCATTTAAAGTTAATGGTCAACGCCTTAAACTATACCACACTTCAGATATGATAGGCATCATTGAAGAACTACAATTGTAATGAGAAGTTATCCGTGTGGCTGAAGACGTTAAACATAGCACTGATCGGGAGGCAACCCAACTGCTTCTTCATTCTTTGATCTTTGTTTTCTTACTCTATCTCTATCTCTCTATCTGTTTTGTGGATGCATCTAAAAAAATGTCTATCTCTTCTGATTATTCCATGGTCATTGATGTACTTGTTTTGTCTCCCTCTGACTTAGTACGACGGATGACTCAGGAGCTGAATGATATCGAGCGCCGGCTTGAGGAACTTTCACTAGAGATTCATGCTCAGCAGCCATCACCACCACAAAGAGCACATATTACATTCCTTCCTCACTATATTCATGCTCACTACGCTCCAGAAGTGGTTAATCCCACTAAGAATCCTTGTGAGATCGATGACACTACCACTAGTTCTCGTAAGAGGCATAGGAGTTCTGAGCTGATGGACCAAGATTATTGACCATTGTCCATCCATCTGGCTGAAGAGGTAAAACTTAGCGCTTCCTGGGAGGCAACCCATGTTCCAGTTTCATTTTTTTTCCTTTCTTCTTTTACCTGTTCTAGTTTGTTTGAGAAAATAAAACATGGTATGTGTGAATTTTTTTTAGCTACTCCTGATATTTGTATGCACTTTTCACTCTTCTGCATCTCTTCTTTAATTTATATTATTCTTGGTGTTATCTTTATGATATGATGCGGGTATGTGTTGTCCATATGTAGATTTTACAGGTACATTATTTCTGGAACTTCATCGGATACAAGCAGCCTCTCCGTGTTTATCTGCACTTACACAGGGAAGTGTTTTAATTTTTGCCATATTTTATGCTTCCAAAAACACCATGTAAACTAACAAAAAAAAACAAAAAAAAAATGAAAATTTTGAAAAAAAAACTAACACTCCTGTCATTCATGAACCCACATAAAAGCTGCTGTATTTTTATCGCAACCCA
Organism: Viscum album; assembly: GCA_963277665.1. Classification (NCBI taxonomy): domain Eukaryota; kingdom Viridiplantae; phylum Streptophyta; class Magnoliopsida; order Santalales; family Viscaceae; genus Viscum; species Viscum album. Next base: position 529,042,188 of record OY728159.1, on the reverse strand, counting down.
GTCGGGAACATACCACTTGTGTCCCTAGGCAGTTTGAGCACCTGATTCTTGTTATGGATTTCTTTGATCCTTGATCTCATGACTTAGATGATTGCTGATATTATTTCATGCTTTGAAAAAATTTTTCAAAAACTTGTATAATTTTGATACACTTATTTGCGCTCATTCTCATCTGTGCTGTCCAACATTATATTTCCCTACCTGTGAGGACTCTGGACCATTTTACATCATCTCATGTTTCTCTTTTTCTTGAGGGAATATCAACCATGTTATGTCTTCTAGAACTTGCCATGTTTTTTCCATCAAAGCGATAGAAATTTTTGAAAGTTGCACTAAAATGATCGAGGCATCTGTTTGATTTTTTTAGCCCTATTGACTCAATGAGCCACCCAAACATTTTCTCCATCGTATAGCCCTTAGAAGCCATATAGGATCCTTTTAGGATGATCCCAAGCCGATACCCTTCCCTACCAATTTCTTGAATTTTTTTGCATGATAATTTCAATCTAAGTGTGGGGGGGAGAGACTTACTCATGGAGAGGGTTCTTCGAGGGGTAATGAGTCATTTGATATACATAGATTGACATTATCCCATCCTAATCATATGAGTTCTTTTTCACAGTAGCCACATTCATTTCATATTATTTTGATACAGGAATATAGAATCCTTTTGATTTCCAACAATGAGTACATTGGTGGTCATTACGCGGTAACCCTAGACATTGGGGATACCTATTAAAGTGATGCTCCATTACTCCAGGAACTAGAGAGTTTTCTATATAACCTACCTTCATTGAGATGTTACAGCGTATACGCTGCTTGTGTACCATTCTTTGGGATTATTGTCTGACACCTATTCCATGGGGTTTTTGAGTTGATACTCACCAGTTTTTCCTGACCATATTATTTGAGTGAGTTGTGTCTTAAAATAAAAGAGTGAAAAAAAGAGATCGAAACATTGGATTATCATATGCTTGGGGACAAGCAATGTTTTAAGTGTGGGGGAGCGATAGTTTGAGTGAGATATTTTAGGGAGACATTTGGATTGACATATATCATGCATTTATTTCAAGATTCAACCCTCCTTTTTACCAAAAAGATGTCAATTTTTTTTACCCACCATCCCACAGCCTCAGAAACATTTAAACCTCATGTAAAGTCCTTGAGATTGGTACATTCTTTTGATTTCCACTAGTGGAGATGTGAAATTCATGGAAATCCTATGGTAAGCATACATGTGTATGAGAATTGAGAAAAACTTTGATCAAATTTTTTTTCGAGCAATGAGTGTAATGGCAAGGTAGGTCACATGATGAATGAGTGCACGTACTTGTTTTGAAAAAAATGAAAGTGAAAGAAAAATTGTTTTTGAAAATTGAAGTTTTAAATGAAGCATGATATATTATGAGTAAAGTGATTGAAAATTTTTGAACTTGTAATTTTGATGTTTCGATTTGTCTACAAGTCCACTTGTGTTTTATTTTAGATTGTTTTGCCTAGGAGTGAAAAAGTTTAAGTGTGGGGGATTTGATGTACATGGATGTTACTGACATTTTTTCCCATTTTCATTTAGTTTTAATTAATTTGCTAACCACTTCTTGTGTTTTTAGGTTCTTTTTGTAGTATTTTAAATATTTTAGTTGTTTTTATAGTTTTTAGTTAGTATTATATTAATATTAGTTATTTATTTTCATTTTTTAAGAATTTTATTTTATTAAAATTTCATATTTTATTTTAATATTACTTTTAGTTTATTAATTAATTATAAATATAAATATTTATATAATTCTATTATTAATATTATTTAACCCTTTTAGATAATTAGTTTTATTTTAAATTTAATTTGAATTTGAATTTCCCCAACTTCCCTCCCCCCTTTTCCTTTTTTTGACCCATTCCACACCCATTTTTCTTTTTCTTTTTGAACTCTCTCTCTCCAATCCCCCTATTTTTCTCTACTCTCCACCCCCTCCATCTCTCTCTATTTTTTTTCTTTTTTTTCCTTCTCCTCTCCCTTGCGACCTCTCCTATCTCATCTCCCTTACCCTCAGAACCCACCGCTAGCTCCCTACCCCGCTCCATTCATTCACCCCGGCCACCCCTGGCCTTCCCTCTCCACTCGCCAGGCCACTCTTCCCTACCCTGCTCACCCAGGCTGACCTCGCTCTCATCACCTAGCGGCCCCCTCTCCCTCTCGTCGGCACTCCCCTGACCCTTCACCCCGCTCACCCCCTGCTCCCCCTATCCACCCCACCTCTCCCCCGCACTCCCTTACACACGCAACCCTGTACCCCACTCCACTCTCCCTCGCCCATCACCCCGCCTCCACTCTCCATCACCCCGGCCGCCCCACTATCTCCTACACCCCGCCAGCTCCCTACCCCGCTCCACTCACCCCGCTCGCCCCCTGCTCCCTCTCCACTCACGCCCAGAACCCGCCGCCTCCTTCCCCCCAAAAACCCGCACGCCCCTACTGCCCCTCTAACCCATCAACCGGCCACCACTCCATCCACTCTCTGGAACCCAGCCCCGGCCTCCCCATATACCCAGCGCACCACCTTGCTCCACGGAACCGCTCCCCTTTTCCCATTTCCAGCGCCTACCCGCTACCACATCTCCACTCGCCCAGCGCGCCTCGACCCTCATTCCTCCCCCCTCTCCAGTCTAACCCCGTTGCTCCCCCCCTGCTTCTGTTTTCTTTGCAGTGCACCAGTCACCGCCATCCGAGGAGTCGACCAATAACCGCGCACCACTCACCGCTACCCGAGGAGCCGACCAACAACCATGCACTACTCACCACTCATATCCTTTGTTCTAGTGGTCGCATAGTTGGTGCACGACGTCATCACGTGCCGAGGGTTGCTGGGCGCGGAGGAAATAGAGACGGACACAATCATTTCTTCGGTAACGCAGTGTTAATCCACATGACATATCATTTTACTGTGTTTATTCTTTCAGTTGTGATGTCAGGGTAATTTTATTAGTGTCGGGATGTTGGTTGATTAATAAAAATTATTGTGCATGCCATGCAATGTATTGTTTAATGATTAATTGTCAATTACATTTATTTTAATTGAATGTTTATCTGTTTAAATTATTTTTGAACTGAATTAATTGCTGAAATTGAAACTGGCCCTTTTAATTATAAGTCGACGCGGCGGTCCGAGAAGGTAAACCATGTTGACCGATGATAGGTGCAAATTGGTGACACAACTTTGTGAGAAACGGGTTGTGTCATTTCACCGTGTAGTTCGGGACTTGAACGAATTTCCTAATTTATTTATGACACCAGAGAACATGACTTTAAATAAATTAGGAATTTTAAATTGAGCATCTAAAAAATGCTTATATTTTCAGAACTGGCGATAACTAAACAGAATAAATATTTAATCACATAAAAGAATATTTTGCATGTCTGCGTTATAATTTAATTGTGACACCAGCATCCCCGACACATTTTGTTGACTTAGAGTCCATCATCATTCTCATTTTCAATTTTATTTTTATCTTTTGTCTTCTCACCATTTAGTTTAATTAAAAAGAAAAAAAAGAAAACTCAAAAATAGTAATCCCCTCAAACCTTGTCCGTCTAAACATTGTCCAACGAAATATTTTTAGTGAACTAGATTCTGTGCTCTCTGTGGTTCGACCCTGGTCACCACTTTTATAGTATCCAGTCAGTTATACCCCATTCAACGGTAAGTCGTTATACCCCATCCATCAGTAAGTTGTTGTAACCCATCCAGCGGTAAGACATTGTATCATGACCAATGGTAAGCCATTGGAAACCCGACCAGCGATAAGACATTATCAACCCCACACAACGGTAATCCATTGTAAGATGAACTATGTGGGTTTGATCTCTATCTCTTAGACATGGTATGTAGGAAGCCTCCCTAAGGTTCAACCCCAAACACTGGTAAACTTTGGTGTCCCCCCTATTGGGACCCACATCTCTGGTCTACCCCTCAAGCATCAGACCAACTCTCAGGCTGCTAACCATTCATAATCCCTAGTATGCCTTCGGGTCATTGTCCTATGTGTACTCCCTGATTCTATACCCCCATCCTGAACTATGTGAACTTTGATTCCCTGCCTCGAGGATACGTAGGAAGTCTCCCTGAGGTTCAATCCCATCACCCATGTCTCATATCGGTATTTCCCTAAAGCCTATGTGTTTCGGGAAGTTCATTCCCCAACCCAGAGGTTCCACTTCCTTCGGGTCCCATTCATACATCCATTCTCATGGGTATCCTCCTTAGGTGCCCCATCGCCCCACCAAACTACATGGACTTTGATTCCCTACCACGGGGATACGTAGGAAGTCTCTTAAAGACTCAATCCCAACATCACCATCACCCTTGCATTGGTTCCATATCATTCTCCATCCACTCTCAACAATCCATATCCATATTGATTTTTACCCGGGCCGCCACATCCCGGTGAAATCATGTCACCAACTTTCTCACTGCTCCCAAAAACAATCAGGTAACTAACCACGTGTTATTTCTAGCATCAGTGTTCTCTCCTAGGGTTTCACCCATATGATCCACTCTTATTAGTGTTCTAATAATTTTGATCCATCTCTGCTAGATGTTAAACTCACAGTGTACCATGTGTTAAACATAGGAATATGAGGAAAACTCAGAGACATTCCCATGGCATAAAATTCCCCATATTCTACATGGGATGCCTCAAGCTTCCGTGCCCTAGAGAAGACCTATCATAAGGGGAAGAAACCCAGACGCATCAGTGTTCTAGCGTCCAGACACTCCAGTGATGCCCAACATGACTACTCCCCCGACCAAAGGTTACTGCCCTGACTGGACCCCTTGGAATGTACTGATAGAAGTAGCGTAATTAACCAGCATCCATGAAGACATGGAACTAGGAAGAGTTTCATGAACAATGTATTAAGTCTGTGAGGGAGACTCGTACTAGGCAACAAGTTCTGAGGAGAAATCCATGGAAGTAGGAACCAACATCCCATTATCCCATTTCAATCAAGGAGAAAACATCCATGAATAAGCGATAGATGCCACCCGCCTTTGGAAAGTGGGGATGTGGGGAAACAGTTTCACGTCCTCCACAAACAGATGTGCGCCCTGGTGAAAGTGTCAGAAACAGAAATGGTGAACCCAAAATGAAATTACTCTCCTCAATGTGGAGATTAGTAGCATTAAAGACATCAGTGGATTAGCATGTCACTGGATCCATATATCCGGCATCGGGTCCTGCCAAGAAAATAGTGGGTCTGGCGTGAAACTCACCAGAAATTGGGAAAGTTGAACATTGGACATCCCAGTGTGTGACGTTGTTAGTGTGGATACTTCTTACCAAACATGGAATATGGAATAGCACTAGTGCATTGGACGCCACTTTCCTTATTTTCAGCATTAATGGTTAAATCTCCCTGCTTTCCAGGACCCAAGCTGTCATGACAAGAAACCAATCACTACCCACCCACCGATGAAGGGGTAGGGGCAATGTCAATGCGAAAATCCTGCGTGGCCTCATCTCCCCCATGGAAGCCTCCACACCCATGGCTACTGGGCACCCAAACACCATATCCCTATCTGAATTAATTCAGATAAGGGTAATTAATGATCTCGTTCAACGATACGAGGAGGAGGGGATTATCCCAACCTATGATATAGCCCGAAAAGACCTGGAGGCTTCTACACCTCATCATCACCGCTTCCCCTAAGGGCCACGCATGGATCCACTTCTCCCCACTCTGACGTATAATCATTTTGGGAGCCTCTCCCCGGAATGCTTCAACGACTCTCTCCCTTATGCCAATGAGGTGAGGGATTTTTGGGATAGCCTAACTAGAATCCCATCCCAGGGGACACTAAGAAGGGATCCCACCAGGAAGCGTCAGCACCGCCACTCGACATCGTGGGTTGAGAAACAAGTGAGTTATGCACCTGCACCATCGGCCATAGTCTGGTTAACCCGATGCCAGCATCAGGCACAGGCTGAGGAGGATGCCCGCCGAGGGGTGTCAACATCAATGACTACCGTGGTATGTGCCACCGCTAGAGAATACCATTGGTCTTCTATTTATTCCGAGCTGGGGTACACAGACGCTCAGTCCAGATCGAGGCCCCAACCACCCCAAAGGTAGGATGGGTCGACTTTCCTGGTCATCGACATAGGTAGCGCCTGCCACGGGCTGACCTGTAGTAATGAAACCCAGTACAAAGGTCCTCATCGTACCATCACCAATGAGAGAAAAGGTCAATCTCACTCCCAATATCAGCATGGAGGTCCCCCCCATGCCACCATCAATCTGAGCAATGGTCCTCCCCACTACATTGACACCTAGTACGGAAGCCTCTTTTACACCAATGACCTTAGGTATGGATTCATCCCTCCTATCATAGGTCACTGATGTGAAGATGCTACCCATCTAGTCAACTATCAATGTGGGCGTCTTCCCTATGTCCTAACAGAAAATGAAGAAGGTCCTATTCATCCTAGAAATCAGAGAAGCGAAGGTTTTCCTCACTTCATGGGCACCCAACATGGAGGTCCTACCCATGTTCATCTCGACCAGTATGAGGACCCTCCTCATACTGACGCTGCCAAAGGAAACAAGTATGGAGGCCCAGACCATGATTCTACCAGTTCCAGTGGAGGTCCTACCTGCTCCAGCACTTCCTACGGAGACTCCCTCCATACGTCTTCTAGTGTACATGAAGGTCCTCCCCATGTTCCCTTTGACATTTGTCTAGGTGTTCCTCGCACCCCAGTTCACCCAGTTGAAAGTCCTATTCACCCCCTCATCAGTTCGGCTGAAGGCCCTCCTTGAGGCAAAAACCTAACATGTCCTAAAGAACCACACCGGGGAAGGAGGGTGGGTCACCAACGCCATAAGAAGAATACAGGAATATTCATACTATAATTAAACCCGTATGCTTCTCAAATTTTGAGGCGGAATGCAATTCAACAATGGAACCCTCACCTTGATCCTCTGTGTTGAGGGCCGGGGTAGGAAAGAGGTGCATAAGACTCATCCTTATGAAAAGCAAGGTCCTCCGGATTCCTACCTCCCTCTACAGATACATGAAGTAGGAGAAAGATTTGGCCCCTTCCTAGGTCCTGACCAAGAAATCCTCTCTATCGTCAATAGGGTCATTATCTGCCCCGACCAGAGATCATGAAGAGTTATTATGGGGACCAGTAGAGGACAAACAACAACCTGGCCCACCACCAGTAACTGCATCCCCTACACCATAAGTTGTGGTCGCAAGTCTGTCTTACCGAGATGTAGTGGCTCAATCGTCGCATTCGTTGCAGGACAATATGAGATGCGGTGGCTTGCCATCTCATTTTTCGTATTCCCCACCAGCCGATATACCGTCTTAGGGGTCTGCTTCAGTGTCACTACCAGTTCCCCAGCCTCCCCCAGTTGATGAGTGGGGAAATCAAGGTCCAGATCCTGAGTCTGAGCCAAAGATATTTTTGGATATCCTTGTAGAGAATCATTTCCCAGAGATGTTCTAGACAATTGCGACCACAAATTTCAGTGTGCCAGAATCGCTTACTCAGGAGGAAGTCACATGTTTTCTCCAAACCCTCTGGGAAACACACTTCCATCTCTATTATCAGTGAGTTGATTATCCCAAGAGTTAGGCACACTTTAGGACATTGGCCAGAAATGTTGTATGGTTGAATTGGTCACGCTCCCTGTGGACCAGTGCCCTGAGTCGCCCGGTTTCCACTGGACCCTCTAGAAACAATGTATTCAGATATTTAAAGCATTCTGTAGAATTATCAAGGAGGCTTCCCCCCATGTTCAGTTCTATGGTTAGGGATAGTATGTTGTCCTCCATTTCAGTTCTATCTGACACCATCCCTATTTTCTAGGCAATATTGAGGATATTCCTCCAGGTAGAGTCATAGTTAACATGGAAAATCTATTAGAGGGAGAGAATGAGCTAGATCTCCTTGATGTGAACTTACCCCATGGGGGAGTTCCACATCTATTGGATCTTTTGGGAAGAGTTACTCTACCGCATAGAAATATAATGGGTCTTCCCATGCCCACCAAGACATTAGTCCTTAGCCAGAATCCTAATAAGGGTAAGGAGCACCTTGGGGATGTCAAACCCTCTAACCCATCTCGATCAGTTCAGAATATGGAAGATGATCCCAAAAAATATGTGTTGTGCCAATAGCTCACAGAGCACAAAAAGATGGTTGATTACCTCCTTGATGAACGTGTCATGGAGTGGCGGCCGGACTACGGTGATCCTTGGCCAGGGCAGCAGGGGCAGGTACAACAGTTCCCCAGTGAGTTTCCCCTGGGTGACCCTGACCATCCTGCCCATGTAGACAAGACAAAGGCTGAAACTTATGGAAAGAGGGTGCGGTATGTGTCACCAAAACCACCTGAGTGGCGTGATAATCCCTGGGACCCAGCTTAGGTTCCCCCAGTCGCTCTGCGGGTCATCCCACCAGACACTCCATGAGCCGTTGGGCCTTCTTATCATGTTGAAGAACTTTCCCACACATTGGCGGTCTAGGACCCTTGTCAAGACATGAATCCTCGCCCAAATGACCCGATGGCGGTACTCAATGCTCGACTTGAGGTGTTGGAAACTCGACAGGTGAAAATTCCGCCTGATGGCAATCCATATTCAGCATGGTTTGATGATATTCTAGCACCCTTGGGTTTCAGAAACCCCCCCTTCTCCCCCATTAACTGGACAAGAGACCCACTGTAGCATTTGACCCACTTCATTTCAAGGTGCAGACCCATGTTGGGAACTCCAGCATAGCAAGAGGCCGCCAAACTCCGGTGTTTTGTATAGACATTAGAAGGGCCTGCGTTTATCTAGTACATCCAGCTACCCATTGGGTCAATCTTCAGTTGGGAAGATATACATATACAATTACTTTACCAGTTCATCTCTACCACCCAGAAGGTGACTATTTCAAATCTCTTCAAGTTTAAGCAGAGGCCTGATGAGCACAGTGTGTATTTTGTCACCCAGTGGAAAGGCCTCACCTATTCCTTGGATATTACTCTAACTCAGGAACACAATGTGTGTGGGGAATGTCAAAAATGAATTGGTCCTCTCTCTCATTACTTATAATTACCCCAGGGGATTTCGAGACTTGTCTAATAAGGCCTAGAATCTAGAGGAAGCCTTGCAACAGGCCAAGAAAGCACGTCTGTTGCCTCCTGTGATTCCCAAAAAAATATCCACTAAGACTGAGCCTGCCACGGTGGCCTAAATAGAGGCCCCCAGGAAACTGGAGTTATTACTAGTGGAGCCACCTCCACAACCTCGTAGAGTTTCTCCACCTCAGGCACAGTCTCTGGCCCAACAGTGACCACTTCAGAATTATCAGGCTCCCCCGTGTAACGCGCTGCCACCACCTAGGCGAGATAACCAGGTTCCACCTCCTCGATAAGATCCTCCAGCCCTGTGTCGGGGCAGGATCCCAGAGCCCCCTTCTCGGAAAGGAGAAATCATAACTACTCATTCAATGATTCTCAGGTCCCCTGTTATTTTCGAAGTGACTTGGAATAGACAAGTATATAGTTTCCTGAATATAGGAGGCCTAAAGAGGCAGATCTCACTGATCACCCCAATTACTTCCCCAATCTCCAAATCCTAGGGAACACCCTTAAATATTGCTATGTGTTTAAAGAATTGATTCAAGACTAGGTTTATAACAACATAGTTAGGTTAGGCCTATCTTCGACATTAGTGGCATGTGTATTCGTGAAGCCAAACAGTGGTGGTGACAGTGAATGTGAGTGGCACTAGGTTCCTAACCGTAGGTCCCAGATGTATGACGACTAGATGGATCATAAGGAAATTTCCCATGCCCATGGTATTATCCATGCATGACTAAATCGACCTGAGCCTTTATAAGACACTGCGTCACTCACAACCAGTACTTCTGTATCAACGACTCAGCCTTCTTCTTCCAAGAAGAGCAGGCATCAGCGACGCAAGGAAAAAAAAATCCCCCCATCGATGTCATCGTCATCCCATACTCTTGGAGACTTAATGCCCCCATAGATGGTGATTATCCCCAGAATCTATCCAGTGGTGGAGGATTATTCAAGTCACAGTCAAGGGTATGCTTCGGTTAACAACTTGGATTTGGTAAACCGCTACACAATTTATATTTCCGAGGAGTGCCAGATAGATCCCCCCAACATCCTTAGCCATCGCTAGCATCAACGAGAATGTGGATATATGGGTCGTTGGAGTGCCTCAGTTAGTAATTTCATCCAAGGATATGAATTCCATTGAAAATAGATAACCGGACCATCGTAGAACTCAACACGCACATCCTTCTCATCTGGTATCATCAGGTCAGTCTTCACCGCCGTTTGTGTTACTTGATTAGGCAGAGCTGCCTCAAATACGCTACGATCATCCATGCTCTGTTACAGACTGACCTCAGTCATATGAACCACATTCTTTAGTCTCTCTACGAGCTTCGAATAGCGAGCATCGGGACATTCCCAACACCAGTCATCCACTGGTTCAGCCGGAAGGGGCCTTCATAACCCCCGCCACAGAATGACCTCCTATAAGAAGAAGTTTATGCTTGGAATGAAAGTACGATATCCTTAAGCATCTTTCCAGCATTCTTGTAAGGCTCTCTATCCTTTAGGCCCTTCTTATATCAATGGATATGCATGAATCCCTTTCCAAAGCTTTAAGAATCCCCCTCTGGTTTGAGAAAGAGGTAGAAGCTATAAAAGCCTTCCATACTGCGGTAGTTGAGCATGCTGAATATTAGGCCATTATCTCTTTCTCTAGAGAAGATGAAGGCTCTCCCATATAGGGGAAAATATTCCCACTGTACATCACCGACCACTTCAATGGAATGGAGGTTCGTTGTTGTCTTGTCGACATAGGCTATGGGATAAACCCAATCCTGACCTGGAAACTTCAAAAAATGGGGCTTTTTGAGGATGATCTGAGTCCCTTCGACCTAAAAATTCAAGGTTATAACAGGACAGAATAGATTACAGTCAGCTAGATCCTCTTGAATACCTAGTTCAATGGCCTATTTTCTAGCACTGAGTTCATGGTTGTCTCTCAGGATACCGCCTATAACACATTGATGGGTAGGACAAGGCTTCACTTACATGCGGCAGTCCCTTCATCATATCACCGGTGCCTTAAGTACTCCCTTAATGGTCAAGTGAGCGTACTCCAAGGTGATGCATCTCCCTTTGACTCTTGTGAATCCTGCTACCTAGATGTTATCTATTACAAGAGCAAGGACAAACAGATTCATGCTAATGAGGCTGAACATGCTAGGACTACGACCGACTCATGGATAGACCTGAATGATGCCTACATTTTTTTGATCCACCTATTGGAGGCTACGACTTTGAATATGGGGAAATTCTTCATTGTTTCATGAAATAGGGGGAAGCACATTCCCAAGTCTAAGAAAAATCCGAAGATCACCTCATATTCTTACATGAATCAGGATCAGGTGATCCTAGAGCCCCCTACTCCCATAAGGTATCGGGATGTCCGCCCCATGGAAATGGAAATACACCATACTTTCTTGTTCTTATGGGCTGGGATAAACTGGATGAGGCTGACACACCACTATTTCTTTGATATCATAAAGTGTGGCCCCATGGGACGAAGACCAGATGGGATCATATCGACAACTTTCATCGCTATAGTTTCAGTAGCACAAGAGTCCCCCGATACGGTATCTACTGCCACTCAGGCTGGCACCAGCTTCCCATTGGGATCTGTTGACTCATAGAAATCTTCTCACACTGAGGATACCTCCTCCATAAGTGAAGAATAATATTTGGAAGATGCACCTCCTGCTTTTGAAGAGGGCCTCTCCTCTATGATTGATGAACTTGTATAGGTGAACCTCAGTAGCGAGATGGATTTGAAACCCACATTGATCAGTACTGCTATGCCTATTTAAGAGAAACAATAGTACATGGAATTTTGAAGAAACATTGTAATGTATTTTCCTAGAGTTATGATGAAATTCTAGGACTAGATCCTCATGTCACCATCCACCACCTCGGCCTTCTAGCAAATCACTGCGGGTTCAAATAACCTCCCAGAAAGATGCACTCTTCTCACGATGACACGGTCAAGGAAAAAGTTGATAAGCTCATAAGAGCCAATTTAATCAAGGAGGTCCAGTTCCCCAAATGGTTATCCAACATTGTGCCTATCAGGAAGAAGAACAGACAGATTAGAGTCTGCATCAACTTCCAAGATCTCAACCATCACTGTCCGAAAGATGATTTTCCCCTTCCAGTGACAGAACTGTTGATCAATTCCATCACTGGGTTTGAGGCTCTCTCCTTCATGGATGGGTATTGTAGATATAACCAAATTAGAATGGAAACCAAGGATGAGGAGTCTACAACCTTTAGGGAACCAAAATGTACTTTTTGTTACCAGGTCATGCCCTTCAGTCTAAAGAATGCAGGTGCCACCTATCAGCGGGCCATGCATAGCATATTTAAGCCAATCCTCAGGATGTTGGTGGAATGCTACATGGATGATCTGGTGGTTCAATCTCACTAGCATCATTACCATCTCAAATACCTTGATAAAGTGTTCGGATTCCTCCATTCTCACCATCTAAAGATAAACCCACCAAAGTGTGCCTTCGGGTTCACCTCTAGAACGTTTCTTGGATTCGTTGTCAGATATAGAGGCATCGAGATTTATTTAGAGAATATTAAGGTCATCAGTTAGATGTTTCCTCCAAGAAACATTCAAGAGTTGCGAGGCTTTCAAGGCCACTTAGCCTACATATGTCGATTCATTGCGAATTTTTCCGGCAAGTGTAATACCTTTTCTCGGCTCATGAAGAAGGGCACTGTCTATCAATGGAATGAGGAATATCAGACCACTTATGAGGAAATGAAGCATTATCTATTATAGCCTCTAGTCCTGATTCCACTAGTTTTTGGAATTCCACTGGTCCTTTACGTGACCGCCCTAGATTGATATCTTGGCACCCTTCTCGCCTAGAAGAACAATGAGGGAACAAAGAACAGTCTTTACTACCTCAGCCAAATGCTCCATGATATGAAGACCAGATAATACTCCATCGAGAAGAGATGCCTTGCACTGGTATTCGTAGTGATAAAATTAAGACATTACTTGCAGCACCATGGGATACAACTAGTGTCCCGAGTGGATCCGCTGAAGTACATCTTGAACCGCCCCATGTTGACAGGCTGTATAACATGGTGGGCGGTAATCCTCCAGCAGTTCGACATCAATTTTTCCCCCAGAAGGATATTAAGGGACATGCATTGGAAGACTTCCTTTCCCCCCATCCAGCCCCAAAGGACCAGTCTATGAATCTTTATTTTCCCAATGAGGCAATCCTCTCTGTAGACCAAGCCATTCAATGTTGTCAAATGCACTTTGATAGTGCTTCCTAAAGTCCTACCAGCATAAGACTCAACGACCCTAGACTCAACAGAGTGGGCCTGGGCATCATCTTCATTATGCTAGCATAAGCCGTTATTCCATTTTTATTCCTGTTGTCAGAAGGTTGTACCAACAATGAGGCAAAGTATCAAGCTCTCATTACTGGCCTCAATTTGGCCCTCGAGATTGATGTACCCCACTTTCATGTGAAAGGGGACTCTGAACTAGTCATCAATCAAATCAATGGTGACTATGTCGTCAGAAATCCAGATCTTGTACCAATATTAGAACGTACCCTCCAACTGATGGTCCAGTTCCAGTCTCTTCTAGAAGTTACCCATGTCCCTCAATCCCAGAACGGTCAAGATAAAACCTTTTCTAGCTTAGCTTCATCTTTTTCGGAGCCTAATCAGGATGATTTGATTATTCACATGGAACACCAGAGATTCATCTCACTTGTCACTTTGTAAAATGATGATAGCTCGTAGGTAAGCCACCCTACCATCAGTGCCTCCACGTCAGGACCCTCAGGTCCCCCTGATGTAGTGTTGGAAGTGACTCTCAAATAGAGGACCCCCTTTATCGAGTACCTCCAACATGGTAATCTTCTGACAGATCGAGCCGAGTGAAAATGAATCCAGCGTCACGCATTATATTTTACCCTCCAGAATGGCCTAAGTCTTGAGAAGATCCTCTACAAGTGTGGGTTTGATGGGGTTCTCCTCTATTGCATTCAAGGATGTGAGATCTCTCAGGTCATGTAGGATGTTCATGACAGTTCCTGTGGAGCTCATCATACCGGGATGAAGCTATCTCACTAGATCTGAAGGTTGGGGTATTTTTATCCTTCCATGATCCATGACTATATTGAGTTTTCCAAGAAGTGTCATGCATGTCAAATTCATTCTAAATTTGTCCATCAGCCACCAGAGCCTCTCCACACTACCAATTACTCTTGTCCCTTTGCAGTTTTGGGACTTGATGTTGGGGGACCATATCCACCGGCGACAGCTCGCCAGTGCAGGTTCATCCTGACTGCTATGGATTTCTTTTCCAAGTGGGTAGAGGAAATTCCACTCAAGGAGTTCAAGGCCCAATATATCATTGAATTTGTGATCTCAAACATTATCTACTGATTTGGAATCCCTCATTCCATCCTCACTGATAACAACACCAACTTCCAGGCATCCGAGTTGAAGAAATTGTATGCCAAGTACAACATCTGTTCTAACCATACCTCCTGCAATCATGTGAAAGAAAATGGGAAGACCGAGGCATTAAAAAAACTCTCTCTAACATCCTATAGAAAATGGTTGGTCAGAACAAGAAAATTTGGCCAAAAAAACTCCCCAATACCCTTTGGGCCTATTGGAAAACGACTCGCAATTCCACTCAAGTGACCCCATACTCCCTAGTGTATAGGACAGAGGCCATCCTGCCCATCGAGATTTAGTTTCCTTCATTATGAAAAATTGTCTATGACTAGCAAGCGTCAGATAAGGTAGCTAAAGTCCATCTGGCTGAATTGGAATCACTCGATGAGAATAGGCTTCGTGCCCTGCAAAATCTAGAAAGGCATCAGAATAAGATATCCAAAGCTTTCAACAAGACAGTTCGCCTCAACTCTTTCTTGAAAGGTGACCCAGTGTTAGCCCTGAGAACACCAATGACACCTGGTTGAAAACCACCCAAGCTGGAGACCAAATGGGAAGGACCTTACATCATTAACAAGGTTTACTCCAATGGAACATACTCCCTGGTTACCATAGATGGAAATTTTATAACTCCCCCCACCAATGCCAAGTTCCTCAAGAAATACTTTTCCTGAGTAAATTGGTCCTACATGACCTTAAACTATTATTTCTTTCATGACATTAAACTACTTTGTTGTCCCGCATGATAATAAACTGCAAGATGGTCCAAGCTCTATGACCTTAAACTAAGATCTCCTTGTATCCATCATCCCGAAAGACGTTAAACTTCACCTTCAAGAACTATGTATGGCTTGATTCTCATCCTCATGGGATACGTAGGAATGATCAAACTCCTCATCTTAGAGTTTATCCCCAAAAATATTGTCTTTAACTACCCCTGGGTGTAGTTCTCTTAGAGAATCTCACATGGTGTAGTGTAGGATTCTTTTTCCCCCACTCATGTTGGGGTTATGACGATCGCACCATGTTCCCCTCCTCGCTCTTCTATCCTCCCACGTCCACACCACATAGAGTTAAACTACATGGCCCTTTTAGAACTACGTATGGTTTGATTCCCATCCACATGGGATATGTAGGAATGCCTGAACATTTTGTCCATAGGCCCAACCCCAAACTCTAGGATCTCCCCTTGGGTCGAAATACATGGTGTGGTGCATGATTTTTCCCTCATTCACATCAAGTTCATCATGAATTCACCATGTATCCCTCTCCCTGGAGATCTACACCTCTTTCCTTATCCCGCATGACATTAAACTGCACAAGCACATTCATGCTTCACATATTCCCTTTATTTGGGTCTTCATCATATTTCACATCCAAAAGGAACCCTGAACGACAAGGATGCTAGGCTCTTGGGCTCTCCTACCATTTCGGGAAAATTTCCCCAAGGATCTCGAATGACAAATTTATACAAGTCCTACTTTGTGAATATGGTCAGTGGTCGATGCTCATTTATTGTTCCAGGTCTCACGATATGGAAGCTGTGTTTCGAATGTAGTCAACAACCATCCTTCATCATTGTCACCACCACTATATGTCCCAAATATTGGGTGAAATGATTAATTTTGTCCTGCTATCCCTTCAAACATCAGTCTACCTTGGGAAGGAGTGTTAGTCTGGTTGTCGTACCCTTATATGTTGGGGAGATCTTGATCCCCCCCAAATGGCCCGAAGGCCTTAATTTTTATTTATTTTTTGATAAACCCCTTTCAAGGGATAAGGGGGAAACCTTACAAGGCTCATAAGATCAGAGATTACATGGCCCATAGGCTTAAGAGATTACATGACCCACAGGTCTTAAAGAATTCAACTAGACTATAACTATAGGGAACTTCCCCTCCCCAGCATCTGCATCGTGATGGTAGCTCTCCACCTTTGCATGGCCGTCTGGCTAGGATTACTATGCAATCACAGGTTGGTCCCAATGGCATAGCCATACCCTCTCATTCTTCCAATTCCATATGGTTTTGCTCTGGTGAGTGTACTTGCTCTAAATCCTCCTTTGGGGCTGCTCCTTTTTTGTAGAGACTGTCTGGGTAAACTACACTGATCATGTGGCCCGAAGGCCTTGAGGTGGCCCAAAGGCCTTAAAGGTGGCCCAAAATCCTTACTGATCCGAAGGCCTGGGTGGCTCAAAGGCCTTAAAGACTCCAAGCCCAAACCGGTGGCCTAAGGTGAATAGTTCCGACTGCTACAGTAACGAATAGTAACCGCTACAGTGCCTGCTATAGTGTCTGCACAGTACTGCTACAGTATCTGCTACAGTTTCCACACAATACTTGCTACATTCCCTGGTAAAATACCCCCATAAATATGCCACCACCTAGTTTTGAACTTGGGACTCGTGGATGCACTTAAGGAGTCCTTGCCAACTGGGCTGAGGCTCATGTGCGGGAGAGCCTAATAACATTCCTTGTTTCCCACAATGAGCATTGCTCATGTGGGATTAAGAGCTTTGATAATGTAATGCCCCAACCCCGGTTACCCAGAGTCGGTGCATTATTACATAACATTGGCATGATACAAAGAATCATGTCCCGGAAGACCGATCAGTTTAGTAGCCTTGGAAGTACTTGATACATTCATAAGTTTTACATTACATCATGAAATAAAAACATCAAAAACATTTTGTCCCATTTTTAAACACACTTATATCCTTAGCCTATCCCTGTAGGTTAGTCATAATATACTTCTTCGCATCTTGGAAAAAATAAAACATAGAAAGGGGTGAGCTGATTGTTCAGTAAAGATAACAATATAGCAGAAATTTTCATAAATAAGCATAAACATTTAAGGAAATGTAAGACTAAAAAAGACTTTTAAACTTGAACTTCATAATAATATGGAAAAGATAAAATAAAATAATTCCATTTACTTATTCACATAGATATTATAGTAGTCTAATAATCACATGAAATATCAATAGCCACTTTCATAATGATGGAATGCATAATGCCAGACTTCATAACCACATAGTCAAGGCCTTTTGCCAAGACTACAAATAAGATTTTGTCAAGGCCTTGTGCCAAGACACTAGTTTGTCTCATGAGACCTACTGATGCATCGAGGAGCTATAGAGGGCTCCACCCATCACTTACTAAGTCTAATTCATTCCTCATATGAAAAGGTTTAAACGTAACATAAAAATTCTTATTAAAACTAGCATATGAAATGTCAATACTTTATCCATAAACCGTGAATGGTATAAAAATAACACATCCATAGTCAAAAATATCAAAAAACCTTCAATACAATATGAAAGTTTTGTATCATAATAAATCAACTTCAAATAAGATCACAATCCATCAAAGGATGTTGACATAGATGAAATCAAAACTTTTTTTAGATAAATATCTCTTTCTATTTTGAAATCATTTTAAAGTCCTATAATTATAAAAGAAAACATTCATTTTGAAAATATTCTTATAAGATTTTAAGGGAAACTTTGACGATGTTATAACATCAGAAAATATCCACACACACTATATAAGTTAAAAAACATTCTTAACTTAATTTTGTCGAAAAGGTCATAAAGTACCTTGTTTGGAAAATGACGGAAAGATTCCTTTCAAAAAATATAAGGTCAAATAAGGGTATAAATGAATTTATCCCATTTTCTAGTAAATATTAATTTTTTTGAAATACATTTTTAAGAAAACATGGATGTGGATGATAAAGAGGTCCCAGTAGATACTTACGTAAAAACAACCTCGGATAATAAAGAGATTGTGAAATTAACCATTACCTTGTACTTTTCCGTGGTTGAGGGTAGGTTAAACTCCTGTATAATGCTGAAATAATTGTTATTAAATTATACAAGAACCATATACATTAATATGATATCATATATGATCTTATAATATTGCTTTGTTAATGATATTTCAGTAGTATCATCGTTTCAGGTGTTAACCGATTTGTTTTCTTTTATATGCTTGGTTACGTAAGCCATGTTTGTTATGTATGGGATGTATTTGATTCATATAAAGAATTATATTATGTTCATAAACATTTTTTTTAATCATAAAATGAAAATTATTTTTGAATGATTACGATGGGGAATGAATCTCATCATGTTCGTGGAGACGGTAATCCAGACGTATGCACAAGCGACAATATCATTCTTTTGATATTAAAATCATATATAATTAGATGGTATATCATATATACAGAATAATTATCATGTTATATTTATTATTTACATCATTTATACTCATTATTATACCCATCCAAATGATAAAGTGTTTGAATAACAAACTACACCACGACGTGGAGATGGTAATCCGTACGTACGCACATATGGTGACTTTGTCATTTATAGGATGGATTGAATACTGAATATGGTTGTACCATTTTTATAATAACATCAAAGTATATATAAGATACTGGAGTTATTATTTTATAATGGAAACAACAAAGAAAGAGGAAGTGGAAGAAGAAAAGAACTTGAAAGAGGTGATGAAATATTTACCTATTCTTTGGGTTATTCCTTTTGATTTGATCAAAAGGGATCCTTAGTTTGGCTTTATAACTAAATAAAGGCCTCTAGGATAAAGGGAGGACAGTTGAGAGGATATTTGGGCAGGGTTTGGTCGAGCCAAATTGCTTTGAATGTGTGAATTTGAGAGAAGGGGAGGTGCCCTTTTATAAGAGAGGTGATAGTCACTTTAGGAAAAGCTTGAAATATTATTTTACAATAAAATCATTTTCGGTTTATAATGGATCCAAAAATGAATTATTTAAAGTATAAGGTGGGGATGGGTCAAAAACCTCTCAACCAGTAGGTTTTAGATAGGTTTAGGTCATCATATTAACCTTATCTTTTATATTTAACTCTTAGTTAAATAGTTTGACATTTACCATGTCTCTCTGTATTTTTATATTATATGGTTAATAAACATACTATAAACTTCCAAGAGAACCTCAAGTGGTTCATTAATGACATATATAAAATTATTTAATCCTTTTTTCTGAACCTTATATTTTTAGGAATAGAATACCAATTAATAATATAATATTTGTTTTAAAAACTCTTTTACGTCAATTTTGACAGTATTTGGTATTTTGTTTTTATTAAATTCATAACAACATTATTTGTAACGCCCTGAACCCAGTTATCCAGAGTCAGTGAATTATTTTAATACATTTTCTTAATTAAAAGGAATCAAGTCACGAAGGACTGATCAATTTAGCAGTCTTGGAAAATAGATTACATACATGAATATTACATTACACTTTATAACATAGAAAACAACATAAATAATCCTTTATGAACGCCAGTTTTACCTTGGATTAACCCTAAATATCAATCACAATACACTTCTTGGAATCCTAGGAAAAATAAAACATAGAAAGGGGTGAGCTCAAACGCTCAGTAAGGGTAAGAAATATAGCAGAAGATAATGTAAATATTAAGCATGGTGAATAATTGAAACCACATGCCTTTACCAATAATAAACATTAATACTTTTATGGCAGGAATATGAGCTAAGTAAATAATGCCATAATAAAACATAATCATGGGTATTCTACTAGTAGAATGACCATATGAACTATCAATATTATTTTCATAATGAGGGAATTTATAATACCAAACTTTAATTTCTGTGTCAAGGCCTCGTTCTAGGACCTATGGGCTAACTTTAACTGGACCCAAACCTAGAGAGCCTCTGTAACCGGACTCCATCCCGAAGAGCCTCTGTAAACAAAATCCATCCCGGAGAGCCTATATAATTGGACTCCATCTCAGAGAGCCTCTGTAACTGGACTCCATCCCGGAGGGTCTGCTGTAACTGGACCCCAACCCAGAGGGCTTACTTTTACTGGTCCCCAACCCGGAGCATACTAGTCCAACACATTCATCTTAAGAAGAGGTTGAAATATAACATAAACATTCGTATTAAAACTAGCATACGAAATGTCAATACTTTAACCATAAATCATGAATGGCACAAAAATAACTCATCCATACTCAAACATATCACAAAACCTTAAATACAATATGGAAGATTAGTATCATAATAAATAAACTTCAAACGAGTGTAAAATTTATCAAAGGATGTTAACATAGATGAAATCAAAACCTTTTTTAAGAGAAATATATCTTTCTATTTTGAAATAATTTAAGAGTCACATAATTATAATGAAAAAATTTATTTTGAAAATATTCTTATAAACTTATAAGGGAAGCTTTGATGATGTTATAATGGTGGAAAATAGCCGCACCCACCGTATAAGTTAAAAAAACATTATTTCCTTAACTTTTTCGAAAAGGTCGTAAAGTACATTGTTTGAAAAATGACAGAAAGATTCGTTTCAAACCATTTCATAAAAAGTAAAACAAGGGTATAAATGAATTTAAACCATAGTAAAAATGTTTTGAAATACATTTTTAAGAATCATGGATGTGGATGATAAAGAGGTCCCAATAGATAATTACGTATAAACAACCTCGAATAATAAAGAGATTGTAGAATTAACTCTTACCAATTTGGTAACTTACGAAACATATACTCCATGAAAAAATTATCATACAATTAATATGTAAATACACATAAAATAAAGTTTATTACACAAAGAATACAATTATGGGTAGTAAATACACCACACAAAAGGTAATAGTGGCAATATGGAATGAATCTCATGGGAATAAGGAGTGAGATGAAAACCCCTTACCTCGTTGTAATCAATCGAGTCGTATGAAAAATTTTCAATAACCACCAAATGAATCACAAAATATCATGAATATAAATATAATCATGATAATATATATCAAATGGTAGTACAAAATACACCACATGCAATAAATAAGTGGTGAACAATGGAAATCTCACAGAATTATAAGTGAGATAAGAAACCCCTTAACTCATGTCCGACTTGACCCGTTCATTGTTTAATATCCTGAATAATAAACTAAAGTTAATTTATACTTGCTTAAGAACATTTTTCATGTTTATTATTCCTTTTATATCAATTATTACCATGTTATAAACATTATGTAATCATTTAAGTTAATAACGTTCGTTTTGTCGATATTTGGCACTTGAGTCAAAAATGAACACCTTATAGTTACAAGTTGTTCACATGGTCAAAATTTCATTATATCCAGAATGATATTCATGATTTAGATATCATATATATCATATATATCCAGTATATACATGTATTTATAATAGTACATATCATTTTGGGGTAAGAAATGAAATGCACCATTCATGGAGACGGTAAGCCGTACGTACACATGAACGCTACTTTCATTTATATTTATTATTTTAATGGAATTAAAACATAATGATACATAGGTATATTATAATTACAGTATAATATAATATATAATATCATTAACTCTATCCTTTATACATCCCACATATGTTATTAACGAGTCATATCACTTTGAGGGGGCGGTAGTCCGCATTTCCTCAAATGAAATTATCGCGTTTACACATAATGGAAACTATTAAGGTATGCTATAAAAGAGAAAAATACAGAAGAATGAAGAAAAAATAAACATAATATATATCATATATAAATACAGTGCCATCATAATGGCCACCATGAGAGGCGGTAGGAGGTAATTGAACAATCATCGTTTTGTGAGGCGTTAGTTTTCCATCCACAGAAACATTATGTTCTTCACCCATTAGATTGAGGTGTGTGTAAGTATAGTTCAAATACTTTTCATAAAAAAATACTAGTATATTTAGGATACTGGTTTTGTTATAAAATAAAGTAATAAAAAGAGTTTAGGGGTTGGAGAAGTAAAATAAAAGAAAAAAAGTTAAGAGAAACTGTTACCTTTAATTTGGGTAACTTCCTTTGGTTTGAACCAAAAGGACTTCTTGAAGTGCCTTCTGCCTAAGTTAAGGCTTCTAGGAGGAGGATAGGAATGTAGGGAGATTAATTTAGCAGAGTTTGGACGATCCTAATGGCTTGAGAGGTGTGATTAATTAGTTAGAAGTGGTCTCTTTTTATAAGGGGGAGGATGGTCTCTTTAGGAAAGTGTGAAAATATTATTTTATTATATAATGATATTCAGTTTCTAATGGTCCAAAAATCATTAGGGTATAAGATAAGATGACTCATGGTCGAAATAAAATAATCCAATAATAATTGGACATGTTTTGGATATTATTTTAATATATATAATCTAATTTATTTAAATCATTTATTAATGAGGTAAATACTGCATCATTATTGTGTCATAAATAATTTAATTTATTTAATGTCTAAAAATTAAAAAAAAATACCATGATGTTGGAAATCGTTTTAGCTTTCCAATTAATATTTATAGTCAAAAATATTACTTATATAACACCATATAAAAATTAATTACTGAAAGATTTTTGTTTATGTCAATTTTGCCTTTACTTTAAATTAATTAATCTAAAGTGTCATTATCATTCATAAGTGGCTCCATGGGGTCCCAAAATAGACCCAAGGATGACCATGGTCGGCCATTACTCATCCAATAAGGTTAGGACATGTGTTAAGATAATTTTGAATTATTACAATATTCTTTTTACCTTGAATTATCCTATTTACGTTTAACCGTGGTAAATAAAAGTCAAAAGTTACTATTCACCAAAAAATATTTTCATCTTATTGAACCAAATTTTACTTACTGAGATTAACCGTGTCTTTATTATTTTTGAAATTCCACTCATAGAAGATGTAAAATTAAGTTTTATGTGAATTTGCAAATTTTCCTAGGAGGTGGGTAAAAGACGGTGAAAAGTTCAATAATTTTATATATATATAATATTATTACAAAATGACTCCAATGAATTACATTGAACATATATAGGTATTATTTATCTATTTTGACCTAAAATAAATTTAAATAAAATATATAATTATTTAAATAAAAAGTCGTTTTTAAACAATAACTCAGTGCTTTTCACTATTCATCAAAAAATTGAAAGTTTTCAGAAAAATACCAAAAATTCACCCTAAGATAATTTTGATATTCCGAATACAAAAATTAAGTCTATTTTACCAAATTCAAAAAATATAAGTGGAATTAATTAATTTAAAATTAATTCCCGTTGTTTAAAACAAATTGCGTGTTTTTAAGAAACAATAAATATCAAAAGATTGATACTTGTTTATGTCCAGTTTCAAAGTGAAATTAATTCCAATAAACAAAATTGGATTAAATGGTAAAAATATAATCTATTTATACTTCCAAACCATTAAAATGTATAATTTAACACTATAAATTATTTTGATTAAAAAATTTGTTTTTATTTAAAATATAGTATTTTTCACTATTCACCCAAATATGAAAGTTATCAGAAAAACACCAAAAATTTATTGAAAATGAATTATTATGTCCTGATTCTAAATAAGAAGTTTATTTTGTAAAATTTAATATATAAAAGTTTCAAATATTGGATTTAAAAAGGGTTCACCATTAAAAGGCGGTAAAAGTGCATTTTTTTGAAAAATACTTCTTTTATCTGAAAAAATGAATTTGTTCTTACATTATGTCTAAGAAACTCATAATATGGATTCTAAATTTATAAGGATTATATAAAGTTAAAGATTCAGTTAATACTATTCATAACTGCTTTCGAACGGCTAGTTTGGTAAGTCGTGGTGCGCTTGAATCGGTGTTGCGTGTAGTGCAAGTTATTGAATTACTTTGAAGAAATAATGTACTACGAAATCTTGGGATGTTACATTCTTCCCTCCTTCAATAAATTGCATCCTCTCAATTTGAAATTGTTTTTCTAAAATAAAAGGTTGAAAATATAAAATACCATTGGGAAAACCCACATCGGAAATTAGGTTAATAAAATTTAGTCTTAATAAGAGGAAAAGGGAAATGAAAGGGTCACCACCAAATTATGATCTCGATTAGGAGAAATGGAAATTATAGACATATAATTAGAGGAAAAATGTAAATATTTATATGTAGTGATTGAGGTCATCAATCACAAACAAGTGTAAAATTGAAAGCCTTAAATTAATCAATCTATGATGATTTGAAATACCATTCGTTCAACAAAACATAAGGTAATAGGATAACACATTTTTAGTTTTAAGATCCCTTCCCTAAAGTTTAAGAATTAATTTACCCATAGAATAAGTGGGGAATATATATATATATATATACTTGACAAGTTGAGTTTCATCCTTCAACTAACTCCTACCACAAAATCATCTTTCACTCCAAAAGATTTCACAAAATATATATTCTATTTATCCTAATCGTATAGGGTTCCAAAAATAGTGAATTTATAATTCACCTATCAGAGCCTTTAAAAAAAAAATATTATACAATCCAAGGACTTCATGTAATCCAGTGGTAGGCGATAAATCTCAATCGCACTATGGTTGTGGGTTCGATTCTCGCGGCTTGTCTGATGCGACAGATTATCACACAGTCTGCGTGTTGTCCTTTTTATAACAATCCAAAAATAACCGTAACAATAATATCCAATTTCAAACTTAATCCATTCTAACCTTTAGACTTATCCAAAATACTTCTATCAAAACTCACAGTCCAAAATTTATAAGGAAGTTAAACACAATGAAGATCCTTTTTGCCATGTAATAACATGTGAACACCTTCATCATGTATTCTTTTAAAACATGGTAACACCCTGAATTATCATAAAACCATATTGATTATATTCATGCTCCCTTATCCTTTATATAATACCAGATATATTCCTTATATCCAAAAATATTGAATATTCCAACAATGATGAAATAAAAAAAACTATTAATCAGTTCAATGGAAGTCAAGAATATCAAATATAATTTATCCAAATCAACCATCTCTTATTCCAAAATCACTACCTCATTATCAGAACCATATTAAGGATTACATTTCCTTCAACCATGTATTTTTCCAAAAAGTGTAGCTTACTATTAAGTCATTTTTCTTAGAACCATATAATCTCAAATTCTCAATAAAATAGTACTGCAGTACAATCCTTATTTATCTCCATAATTCATATAACCAGTATATTGTTGATAAAACACTCAAATGAAATAATCCTATAATAACAACATAAGAACACTAGTCATTCTTCATCATCTTAGGTAGTATCATAACTTGATTATTATCCAATAGCATCATTTAAGGTATGCACTGATAACTAGGACACTGATTCGTGTAGTGTCCCAACGCCTTGTAGATGAAGCATTATACAATTGAAACTATTTTCTTACCCTTTCAATCACGTACTCGATGTCCTTTTTCTCCACACTTATAACAAACTCTCATTCCCTTCGAGCATTTACCAAGGTGATTCATTCCACAGTTATCACATATGGAAAAAATTTTCTTTTCCCTCTTCTTTTTATCCATCTTTCTCTCTTCAATCCTTTTCTTCTCTTACTTCCCTTCAATGCCATAGGACTCAAGGAATTCTTTACTTATATTTTTAACACATGATACTATTTCTTCATATGTTTAGAATACATGGGAGACTATTTCCCTTCTAAATGTTGGATTAATACTGTGAAATATATGATCATTCTTACTCTTTGGATCATACGTATTGCTGGAGTTCACATTCCTTCTACTGGGTGCCATTTCTATACAATGGCATACACTAGGTTAGTTTATGAATTGCAATGAATAATTCCAAACTTGTAAAATACCTAAAGTAAATTAAATAGTTTATGGATATAATCCATAATCATAAAAAATGTTTTCTTTGAGGAAGTATATACTCATAAACCCTTCATAATGGTTTGTAAAGAAAATGAGAATTATCCTAAGCATATCCCCCAGGAGTGTCGTAACCAAGAGTGCAGCAAGGCCCATTGTCGTGCACTAGTTCCTGTTTGAGTCTAGCTCAAAGCGGTGTTTTCTGGTTTTACACCTAGGTACATCTGTGCCAAAGCCGCCTCTACCTGCTCGTATCCAGAAATGGATGTATTGCTTAGAAAACTCACAAAATATCTACAATACCAAAATTCTAGGAAGTTCTTCTATACTAATCCTCAAAGTCTATCTTAGGGTAATATGCTCTAATCAGAGTTTATCTAAATCTAGTTTCCAAGGTTTGTACTAAAATTCCTCTAATAAAAAATGTAACGCCCCTACCCCAGTTACCCAGAGTCAGTGCATTATTTTAATACATTGGCATGATTAAAAGGAATCAAGCCCCGAAGGACCGATCAGTTTAACAGTCTTGGAAAATATATTACATGCATGAATATTACATTACACTTTATAACATACAAAACAACATAAATAATTCTTTATGAAAACCATTATTCCTTTGGCTTAACCCTGTATATCAATCACAATACACTTCTTGGAATCCTGGGAAAAATAAAACATAGAAAGGGGTGAGCTCAAATGCTCAGTAAGGGTAAGCAATACAGCAGAAGATAACATAAATATTAAGCATGGTGAATAATTTAAACCACATGCCTTTACCAATAATAAACATTAATACTTTTATGGAAGGAATATGAGTTGAGTAAATAATTCCATAATAAAACATAATCATGGGTATTCTACTAGTCTAATGACCACATGAACCATCAATATTATTTTCATAATGAGGGAATGTATAATACCAAACTTTAATTTCTGTGTCAAGGCCTTGTGCCAAGACCTATGGGATAACTGTAACCGGACCCAAAATCAGAGAGCCTTTGTAACTGGACTCCATCCAAGAGAGCCTCTATAACCGGACTCCATCCTGGAGAGCCTCTAGAACCAGACTCCATCCTGGAGAGCCTCTGTAACCGGACTCCATCCCGGATAGCCTCTGTAATCGGACTCCATCCCGGAGGGTCTGCTGTAACTAGACCCCAACTCAGAGGGCTTAATTTTACCAGTCCCCAACCTGGATGGATTACTTTTACCAGTCCCCAACCTGGAGCATACTAGTCCAACACATTCATCTTAAGAAGAGGTTGAAATATAACATAAACATTCGTATTAAAACTAGTATACGAAATGTCAATACTTTAACCATAAACCATGAATGACATAAAAATAACTCATCCATAGTAAAAAATATCACAAAATTTTAAATACACTATGGAAGATTTGTATCATAATAAATAAACTTCAAACGAGTGTAAAATTAATCAAAGGATGTTAACATAGCTGAAATCAAAACCTTTTTTAGAGAAATATCTCTTTCTATTTTGAAATAATTTAAGAGTCACATAATTATAAAGAAAAAATTTATTTTGAAAATATTCTTATAAGCTTGTAAGGGAAGCTTTGATGATGTTATGACGATGAAAAATAGCCGCACCCACCGTATAAGTTAAGAAAAACATTCTTTCCTTAACTTTGTCAAAAAGGTCATAAAGTACCTTGTTTGGAAAATGACGGAGAGATTCCTTTCAAACCATTTCATAAAAAATAAAACAAGGGTATAAATGAATTTAACCCATAATAAAAATGTTTTGGAATACATTTTTAAGAAACATGGATGTGGATGATAAAGAGGTCCCAGTAGATAATTACGTATAAACAACCTCGAATAATGAAGAGATTGTAGATTAACCCTTATCAATTTGGTAACTTACGAAACATACACTCCATGAAAAAAGTATCATACAATGAATATGTAAATACGTATAAATTAAAGTTCATTACACAAAGAATACAATTATGGGTAGTACATACACCACAAAAAAGGTAATAGTGGCAATATGGCATGAATCTAAGGGTGTAATTTTGGCTCGGCGGCCTGAAAGCCCGACAGGCCCGGCCTGAAAGCCCGAGCGGCTCGGCCTGGAAAAGCCCGCATCGGGCCAGGCCGGGCTCGGGCCGCAGGTTCTGCGGGTCGGGCCTGGGCCTTTCCAGGCAGGCCCGCGGGCCAGGCCGGGCCAGCCCGCCTGCTGTAAAAAATATAACGGGGAACTGCAGGTAGGGGGATTTGATCCCCCTACCTCAATCTCCCAAGGCTGCGCCTGTAAATTAATCACAAGTCTATGTATATATATATATATATATATATTTATATATATATATATATCTATATATAGATATCTGGATATATCTATCTCTATATACATATATCTATATATACATATATATATATATATATATCTATATTTATATATAGATATATGTATATATATAGATCTATTTATATATATATATCTCAATATCTATATGTATATATCTATCTATATATACATATATCTATGTATATATATCTCTATATCTATATATCTCTATATATATATATATATTAATATATATATCTCTAGCTCTATATACATATATCTCTTTATATATCTGTATATATACATACATATATACATACATCTATATATATATCTACCTATATATCTATCTATATATACATGTATCTTTATACATTTATATTTATCTATATATGTATCTATATATATGTGTGTGTGTGTGTGTGTATTTCTATCTATATGTGCATATATCATTATATATTAACAAAAAATGATATTATATATATACATATTATTATTATTATATATAATTATAATGTGTGTATAAATATATATATACAACGATATATAATTATATATATAATAGTTTATATATATAAACCAAGCCATTAATAATATGTATCAATTAAGTGTGGTTTTTAAAAATTCATTAATAATATATATATGTGTGTGTGTGTATATATATGTATATGTATATGATTTAATAATATATATATATATATATATATATATATATATAAACAAAGCCATTAATAATATATATCAATTAAGTGTGGTTTTTAAAAATCCATTAATAATATATACATATATGTATATGATTTAATATAATATATATATATATATAAACAAAGCTATTAATATATATCTATATATATCAATGATTTAATATTATATATATATAATAACTTGTTGTATATTAATAAAAAAATAAGTATGGTTTTTAAAAATCCATTGATAATATATATATATATGTGTGTGTGTGTGTATATGTATATGATATAATATAATATATATGTATATAAACAAAGCTATTAATATATATATATATATATATATATATATATCGATGATTTAATATAATAGTGTATATATATAAACAAATCCATTAATAATATACATCAATTAAGTGTGGTTTTTAAAAATCCATTAATAATATATATATGTATGTATGTATATGTATATGTATATGATTTAATATTATATATATATAATAACTTGTTGTATATTAATAAAAAAATAACACACTTGCCTAATGATGTTCGTGCAAGTCCCTCAACTTCATTAATTTTTTTAAGTACGTTGCAACATGCATAAATTATATATACTATACATATATAAATCTATTTAGAAAAAAAATTAACTCACCCAATGATGTTTGCGCACACCCCCAATATATATATATAAACAAAGCCATTAACTCACCCAATGATGTTCGCGCACACCCTCTAATTATTTTTTTACAATTTTCTCATATTATATATATATAATAACTTATTATATATTAACAAAAAATAACTACTCACTAAATGATATTCGCACACCCCCAACCTCATTATTTTTTTTAAAATATGATAAAACTTTCATATATTATATATACTATATATACATATATAAATTTATTTAGAAAAAAATTAACTCATCCACTGCTGCGCACCCGCTAAGAGTGTAATTTCAGTCCAGACAGGGCCGGGTCGGGCCTGACCTGCAAAAAAATTAAAAAACGTTTAAAAAAATGTTTTAAATTAAACAAACGCTAAAAAATACTTAAGTTAAAAAAATAAATGTAAAAAAAAACGTTTTAAATAAACGATAAAAAACATTTAAATAACAACACTTTAAACTAACCACTCACTGCTGCGCACCCCCCAATAACTCATTATTATTTTTTTAATTTGTACATAATATATATAAATTCACAGACATGTATAAATCTATATAAAAAAAATAACATATTCACCCACTGTAAAATGTTTTTACAAAAAACATGTAATTTTTTTTTAAAAAAATACATGTAAAAAATATGCGTTCAAAAAAACTTTTTAAATTAAACGTCTAAAAATAAATGTAAAAAAACGTTTTAAATAAGTGTTAAAAATTGGTTTAAATAAAAATGTTTAAAAAGTTTTTAAAACAAACATTTAAATTAATTTTTTTAAAATAAACACTTAAAAAATACTTTTTACATTAAAATGTGAAAAAAAGTTAAATGTTTTAAAAAAAATACTTGTAAAAAGCATGCGTTTAAAAAAAAATTAAAAATGTTTTAAATTAATCATTTAAAAATAAATGCAAAAAAACGCTTTAAAAAGATGTTAAAAAAACAGTTTAAATAAAAATTTTTAAATAAAAAATACTAACAAACGCTTAAAAATTATAAATAAGTTAAAAAAAATAAATGTAAAAAATGTTTTAAATAAATGTTAGAAAAACGTTTAAATAATAAGGCTTTAAACTCACCCACAACAGCTGCGCACTCCACATTATTTTTTTTACAATTTTCAAATAATATATATATATATATATATATAGACAAAAAACATATCCACCCACTGTAAAATGTTAATAAAAAATAAAATAAACGTTTTTACAAAAAACATGAATTTAAAAATAAATGTAAAGAAACGTTTTAAATAAATGTTATAAAAATGTTTAAATAAAAAAAATTAAGAGACAATTATTTTGAAAATAATAAAAGCCCACCACGACCCGATTTGAAAAAGCCCGACCCGGCCCGAAAAATCTCGGCCCGACTCGATGGTTTGGGCCGGCCCGAGGCCGGGCTCGGGCCGCCACATGAGGTTGTTCGGGCCGGCCTGGCCCGGCCCAAATAGTGGTCAGCGGCCCGACACTTTGCATGGCAGGCCCGGACCGAAATTACACCCCTACATGAATCTCACGGGAATGAGGAGTGAGATGAAAACTCATTACCTCGTTGTAATCAATCGAGTCGTATGAACAATTGTCAATAACCACCAAATGAATCACAAAATATCATGAATATAAATAGAATCATTATAATATATATCAAATGGTAGTACACAATACACCACATGCAATAAATAAGTGGTGAAGAATGGAAATCTCACGGAATTAAAAGTGAGATAAGAAACCCCTTACCTCGTGTCTGACTTGACCCGTTCATTATTTAATATCCTGAATAATAAACTAAAGTTAATTTATACTTTCTTAAGAACCTTTTTCAAGTTTATTATTCTTTTTAGATCACTTATTACCATGTTATAAACATTATGTAATCATTTAAGTTAATAACATTCGTTTTGTTGATATTTGGCACTTGAGTAAAAAATGAACACCTTATAGTTACAAGTTGTTCACATGGTAAAAAGTTAATTATATCCAGAATGATATTAATGATTTAGATATCACATATATCATATATAACCAGTATATACATGTATTTATAACAGTATATATCATTTTGGGGTAAGAAATTAAATGCACCATTCATGAAGACAGTAAGTCGTACGTACGCATGAACACTACTTTCATTTCTATCTATTATTTTAATGTAATTAAAACATAATTATACATAGGTATATTATAATTCTTGTATAATATCATATATAATATCATTAACTCCATCCTTTATACGTCCCACATATGGTATTAACGAGTCATATCACTTTGAGGGGGCTGTAGTCCGTATTTCCTCAAATGAAATTATCGCGTTTACCCATAATAGAAACCATTAAGGTATGCTATAAATGAAAAAAATACATAATCATGAAGAAAAAATATACATAATATATATCATATATAAATACAGTTCCATCATAATGGCCACCATGAGAGGCGGTAGGAGGTAATTGAACAATTATTGTTTCGTGAGGTGTTAGTTTTCCATCCACAGAAACATTATGTTCTTCACCCATTAGATGGAGGTGTGTGTAAGTGTAGTTATAATCCTTCTCATAAAAAAATCATAGTATATTTAGGATACTGGTGTTGTTATAAAATAAATGAATAAAAAGAGTTTAGGGGTTGGAGAAGTAAAATTAAAGAAAAGAAGTTAAGAGAAATTGTTACCTTTAATTTGGGTAACTTCCTTTAGTTTGAACCAAAAGGACTTCTTGAAGTGCATTCTGCCTAAGGTAAGTCATCTAGAAGGAGGAGAGGGATGTAGAGAGATTAATTTTTCAGAGTTTGGACGAGCCTAAAGGCTTGAGAGGTGTGAGGAATTGGTTAGAAGTGGTCTCCTTTTATAAGGGGGAGGATGGGCTCTTTAGAAAAGTGTGAAAATATTATTTTATTATATAATGATATTCGGTTTCTAATGGTCAAAAAATCATTAGGGTCAAATATAAGACGACTCATGGTCGAAATAAAATCATCCAATATGAATTGGATATGTTATAGATATTATTTTAATATATATAATCTAATTTATTTAAATCATTTATTAATGAGGTAAATACTGCATCATTATTGTGTCATAAATAATTTAATTTATTCAATGTCTAAAAATTATAAAAAAATACCATGATATAGGAAATCGTTTTATACTTCCAATGAATATTTATAGTAAAAAATATTACATATATAACACCATATAAAAATTAATTACTAAAAGATTTTTGTTTATGTCAATTTTGCCTTTACTTTAAATTAATTAATCTAAAGTGTCATTATCATTCATAAGTGGCTCCATGTGGTCCCAAAATCGACCCAATGATGCCCATGGTCGTCCATTACTCATCCAATAAGGTTAGGACATGTGTTAAGATAATTTTGAATTATTACAATATTCTTTTTACCTTGAATTTCCCTATTTACCTTTAATCGTGGTAAATAAAATTCAAAAGTTACTATTCACCAAAAATTATTTTCATCTTATTGAACCACATTTTACTTACTAAGGTTAACCTTGTCTCTTTTATTTTTGAAATTCCACTCACAGAAGCGGTAAAATTAAGTTTTATGTGAATTTGAAAATTCTCTTAGGAGGTGGGTAAAAGACGGTGAAAAGTTCAATAAAATTTTTTATATCTAATATTATGTCTAAGAAACTCATAATATGGATTCTAAATTTATAAGGATAATATAAAGTTTAAAATTAAGTTAATACTATTCATAACCACTTTTGAATGACTAGTTTGGTAAGTCGTGGTGCACTTGAACTCGGTATTGCGTGTAGTGCAAGTTATTGAATTACTTTGAAGAAATAACATACTATGAAATCTTGGGGTGTTACATTATTACTTAAAAAAAATCATTTAATCAACCCTAAAATTTCATATTAACCTAGAAAATTAATGGAATTCATTAAAAGTCTCAAATTAGATTTATTTGGATATTTATAATATCAATTATTTTAATATTTCATTAATAAGGTAACTACTGCATCATCATTGTGTCATTAATAAATTTAATTATTTAATGTCTAAAATTTATAAATAAAATACCATTATGTAAGAAATATTTTTAGCTTTCTAATTAATATTTATAATCGAATTTATCATATGTATAACCCTATATTAAAAATGGTTTAGTTATTAAACTTGATTTTAACTCTTTTAAAATAATAATAAAATTCCTAATCTAATCCAAGTGGACCAAAGTGGATCATATTTTATTCCTAAGGTTGTTTTTGGTTGAATTACACTTATCCAATAG
This sequence comes from Viscum album, assembly GCA_963277665.1. NCBI lineage: Eukaryota > Viridiplantae > Streptophyta > Magnoliopsida > Santalales > Viscaceae > Viscum > Viscum album. The sequence goes on along the minus strand of OY728159.1, from coordinate 529,007,999 downwards.
AATTAGGACATGTGTTAGGGTAATTATAATATCATTTTTACCCTTAATTACCCTATTTACTTTTTACAGTGGTAAATAAAAGTAAAAAGTGACTATTCATCAAAAAATATTTTCATCTTATTGAACTATATTTTACTTACTGATATTAACCGTGTATCTCAAATTTTTGAAATTCAACTCACAGAAGTGGTAAAATTAAGTTTTATACAAATTTGCAAATGCTCATAGGAGGTGGGTAAAAGACGGTAAATAGTTTGATAAAATTTTACATATCTAAACTTATTATAAAATGAATTCAATGAATTACGTTGAACGTATATATGTATTATGTATCTATTTTGACCTAAATTAAATTAAAATAAAATAACTAATTATTTAAATTAAAAGTCAGTTTTAACCAACAACGTAGTGTTTTTTCACTATTCATCAAAAATTGAATGTTTTTAGAAAAATACCAAAAATTCACCCTAATCTAATTTCGATATCCTGAATCCAAAAATGAAGTCCATTTTGAAAGATAAAATTTATAAAATTTTAAAAAGTGGGTATTACTATTCATAACGGCTGGTTTGATTGGTCGCGATGTGTTAAAATCTCGAAGTTGCGTACAATGCAGGCTATTGCATTATTCAAAGGGAAACGTATCGTGGAAGCTTGGGGTGTTGCATTCTTCCCTCCTTCAAATAATTTTTTCCTCGAAATTTCTATAATACTACCGCAAAAAAATATTCGGGTGGTTCTTCATCATAAGTTCCTCTGGTTCCCACGTTGCCTCTTCCATCTTATGGTTTCTCTATAGAACTTTTACCAGACGAGTCATCTGGTTTCTCAGCACTTGTTCTCTTGTATCACTCTTCACAATAAGACAGATTAGGTTCCAGTTCAATTTACTAATAGGTGAGTACATGCGTTGGGTCAAGCATGTTTTTTCTCAACAATGATACGTGGAACACATCATGAACTTTGGAGAGACTTGGAGACATTGCCAAACGATAAGCTACAACTCCAATTCATTCTATAATTTCAAAAGGTTTGATGTACCTGAGACTCAATTTACCATTCTTACTAAAATGTATAACACCCTTCCATGGAGATACATTATAGAAAACATAGTCTCCTACTTGAAATTCCAAATCCTTCCTTCGGTTATCGGTATAGCTCTTTTGCCTACTTTGGGATACTTTGATGTGGGTTTGGATAACCTTCACCTTTTCCATTGTTTCCTCAACAAGTTCTGGGCCTATGAGTTTTCTTTCACCAACATCATCCCAACAAGTTGGTTTACAACATCTCTTTCCATATAACGCTTCATATGGTGCCATCTAAATACTTTAATGGAAACTATTGTTATAGGAAAATTCTACCCGAGGTAAATATTGATCCCACATACCTTGAAAGTTAAGTGAGAAAGATCTCAACATGTATTATAAGGTTTGAATAGTCTATTCTGATTGTCCATCAGTTTGAGGGTGGTAGGCAGTGCTCAAATGAAGTTTAGTATCCAGAGCTTTCTGAAGACCTTTTCAGAATCTTGATATAAAATGAGGATCACGATTAGAAACAATCGATAAGGGTACTCCATGAAGTCTTACAACTTTATTAATATATATTCTTGCTAGACGTTCAAGTGGTAAATCTTCTCTTATAGCAAGAAAATGTGCTGACTTAGTAAGACGATCAACAATGACCCATATTGCATCATTCCTTCTAGGATTATTTGGTATCCCCATGAAAAAGTCCATCGTAATATTATCCCATTACCACTCAGGTATTGGAAGAGGTTTCATGACTCCTCCAGGCTGTTGCCTTCCAGCTTTCACTTGTTGACAAACCATACATCTTGACATAAAATCAACAATATCCCTCTTCATGTTATCCCACCAAAAATGTTCCTTCAAATCTCTATACATCTTGGAGCTACCATGTTGTATAGAGAAATTGGAGCTATGAGCATCAATTAACAATTCCCTTTTTAGATTCGGTATATCGGGAACACAAAGTATCTTACAAAATTTTAAAATACCATCTTCATATATGAAGTCAATCAATCTCCCATCATTCATAGCTTTAATCTTCTTTTGAAACTCCTCCTCATCAACCCGAGAACTTTTTATCCTTTCTAGTAAAGATGGTTTGGAAACCATTTGAAAAAGTATTGATGTTTCACCTTCTATGATTATTCCCATATCCATTTTCACTAGATCCATGAAAATATGATCCCTTTCAAATCACATCTTGTTCAAAACACCATGATCCTTTCTGATCAAAGCATCTTCCACCTTATTTTCCTTCTCTGGGTGGTAGTGTATTGTGCAATCATAATCCTTGTGTAGTTCAAGTCATCACATTTTCTTTATGTTGAGTTATTTTTGTGAGAAAATATACTTCAAACTCTTGTGATCAGTATAAATCTCACATTTTTCACCATAGGGATAGTGTCTCCATATTTTCAGAGCAAAGATTACAGCTTCTAACTCAAGATCATGAGTATAATAGTTTTTCTCATGAATTTTTAGCTATCATGATGCGTAGGCAATAACTCTATCATTCTGCATAAGGACACAACCACGCCCTTTCTTTGAATCATCACTATAAATAACAAATCCATCATTCCCTGATGGTAGAGTCAAGATAGAATCATTGACTAATATTCTATTCATTTCTTCAAAAAATTCATCACACTCTTTTGTCTAAACAAATTTAACCCCTTTACATGTGATCTTGGTTAACGGGTTAGCCAATTGGGAAATATTCTAGACAAAACGCCGATAATAACCTACTAAACCAATAAAACTGCATACTTCAGTTATACTCGTCGGTGCTATCCATTCTTGGATTGACTTGGTCTTTAAAGGATCAACATATATTCCATCCTTAGAGACAATATGGCCAAGAAAAGAAATATCTTTAAGCCAGAATTCACACTTGCTAAACTTCCCGTATAATTCATTTCTTCTTAGGGTTTTCAGAATGGTGCGCAAGTGATTTTCATGATATTCATAGATTTTGGAGTATAATAGGATATCATCAATACATACCACTATAAAGTCATCAAGATATTACTTGAAAACTCTATTCATTAGATCCATGAAAACAGAGAGTGCATTAGTCATCCCAAAAGGCATTACTGTAAACTCGTAATGCCCATACCTGGTTCGAAATGCTGTTTTCGGAATGTCTTCCTTCTTCACACACAACTGATGATATCCAGATCGAAATTAAATCTTTGAAAAATATTGATCTCCATGAATTTGGTCAAATAAATCATCAATTCGAGGTAGGGGATACTTATTCTTTATTGTTATAGCATTGATCTCCCTATAATCAATGCACAACCTCATATATTTTTCTTTCTTCTTAATAAAAAGGACAAGGGCTCCCCATGGAGAAACACTAGGGTGAATAAATACCTTATCACTCAATTACTCAAGTTGTTTATTTAGTTCCACTAATTCTATAGTGGCCATTCTATAAGGGGTCTTTGATATGGACCTTTAACCATGAATTAAATCAATGGAAAACTCAATTTCTTGTTCTGGAGGATGCCCTGGTAAATCCTCTGGAAACACATCAATATATTATTGCACGATAGGTATGTCCTCTATTTGAACATTCTTTTCTTATCCCATAATTATTTCATTCTCATCCTCCCCAATAATTGAATTTAGTAGAGCTACTAGGGGTGGATCTAGATAATAATCAGGTGGTGATGTTTTTTCTCTAAAGATAAGGTACTCCTTATCATCATAAAAAATTGTAACCTCCTTCTTATTATAATAAATTTTCACATCATGGTCCAAAAGCCAATACATACTGAGGATTATATCAAATTCATTCATGGGTATGACGATGAGATCAATAGATAAATAACATTTATATTCCCTAATGGGAACTGATTCACAAAACTTTTTTGCAATGATACTTCCCTTAGGTGTTTTGAGTGACAACTCCCTTGTTAAGTTAAATTGAAAATATCTAATTTTCTTAGCAAACTGGGAAGATATGAAACAATGCGATGATCCAGAATCAAATAAAGCATTGGCTAAACTTGAGGAAACCATTAAATTACCTGCCACCATGTCTTTCGGAGCTTCAACCTCAGTAGTAGTGATCACATAAGCTTGGACTTGATCCCTTGGACTTTTCTAAGGTATGTTCCCTTGGAACTTAGTACATTCATTTACATAATTCCCCTTTTATCTACAATTGTAGCATTCAAAATTGATAGCCACTTTCTTCCCCTTGCAATCACGAGCTTGGTGGCCTTTTTCACCACAATTGTAACAGACTCCCATTCCCTTTAGGAAAGTACTTGGGTGTTTATTCCCACATTTAATACAATATGTATATTCAACTTTTCTCTTCTTCCCCTTATTTCCATTTATAGAGTGTTCAGTTGATCTCTTCTTCTCCTTATTTTCTTTAAAGTCGTAAGACTTTGAGAATTTTTTTTCGATCTTGATAGCACATGAGACAATATCTTTGTATAATGAGATGGATTGTGAGACTAATGCTCAATGAAGAAATGGTTTTAAACCATCAAAGAATCGATCAATATTACTCCTTGGGTTACGTATATAATCTAATGCATGCCTTTTTAACCTTGTAAAGTTAGCCTCATATTTTGTGACATTATCATCCTCTTTTTGCCTCAGACTCATAAATTGTCTTTCTATATCCGCTCGATGGTCACGAGGAAACTATTTTTCTAAGAAAAGCTTTTTAAACTCCCTCCATTCCATATTTGATACTTCATCATCTTCCTTTTTGTTTTGAATCAATGACCACTATTGATCTGTATCTCCTGTGAGGTGATAAACTGCCATGAAAACTTTTTCCCTTTTTTCTACTCCCCAAAGCATGAAATATTTTCTCTAAGGAATTTATCCATTGATCAACTAATAATGGATTTCTACTCCCATTGAACGTTGGTGGTTGTTTCCTCATGAAGTAGTCTAACATTGATCCTCCGTGTTGTGGATCAGGGTGCTCCATACAGGTATGGTTATTATTCATAACCTGAGTGAGTTGTCCCAGTATGGTGATAAGATGATTAGCACCACTTGCTTCACTAGCTCCACTATAATTATCTTGAGTAGGATGTAAATACCTACATGGATTATGTTAATTGATACAGTTTCCATTCCTTCCACTAGGCGCTATTTCTAAACAATGGAATACACTAGATTAGTTTATAAATCACAATACATAACTCCAAAATTGTAAAACACTTAACATAAATTGAACAATTTATGGATATAATACGTAATCATAAAAATGGTTTCTTTGAGAAAGCATATACTCATAAACCCTTCATAATGGTTTTTAATGAAAATGAGAATTATCCTAAGCATATCCCTCAGGAGTGTCATAACCAAGAGTGCAGTAAGACCTGTTGTCGTGCACTAGTTCCCATTTGAGTCTAGCTCAAAGCGGTGTTTTCGGGTTTTACCCCTAGGTAAATTTGTGCCAGAGCTGCCTCTACCTGATCGTATCCAGACAGGGATTTATTGCTTGTAAAACTCACAAAATCTCTACAATACCAAAATTCTAGGAAGTTATTCTATATTAATCCTCAAAGTCTATCTTAGGGTAATGTTCTCTAATCTGAGTTTTTCTAAATCTAGCTTCCAAAGTTTGTACTAAACTTCCTATGATACCAACTGTAATGCCCTAACCCCAGTTACCCAGAGTCGATGCATTATTGCATAACATTGACATGATACAAAGAATCATGTCTTGAAATCCTGATTACTTTAGTATCCTTGGAAGTACTAGATACATTCATAAGTTTTAGATTACATCTTGAAATAAAGACATCAAAATTTTCCCCCCTTTTTAAACACACTTATATCCTTAGCCTATCCCTACAGGTCATTCATAATATACTTCTTCACATCCTGGAAAAAATAAAACATAGAAAGGGGTGAGCTCAGATGCTCAGCAAGGATAACAATATAGCAGAAACTTTCGTAAATAAGAATAAACATTTAAGGCAATGTAAGACTAAAAAAAGCCTTTTAAACTTGAACTTAAGCATAATATGGAAAAGATAAAATCAAATAATTATATTTACTTATTCACATGGATATTATACTAGTCAAATAATCACATGCAATATCAATAGCCACTTTCATAATGATGGAATGCATAATGCCAGACTTCATAACCACATAGTCAAGGCCTTATGCCAAGACTACAAATAATATTTTTTCAAAGCCTTATTCCAAGACACTAGTTTGTCTCATGAGACCTACCGATGCATTGAGAAGCTATAGCAGGCTCCACCCATCACTTACTAAGTCCAATGCATTCCTCATATGAAAAGGTTTAAAAATAACATAAACATTCATTTTAAAACTAGCATATGAAATGTCAATACTTTATCCATAAAACATGAATGGTATAAAAATAATACATCCATAGTCAAATATATCAAAAAAACTTCAATAAAATATGGAAGTTTTTTGTTATAATAAATCAACTTCAAATAATCTCACAATCCATCCAAGGATGTTGACATAGATGAAATCAAAACTTTTTTTAAAGAAATATCTCTTTCTATTTTGAAATCATTTAAAATTCATATAATTATAAAAGAAAACATTTATTTTGAAAATATTATTATAATATTTTAAGGGAAACTGCGATGATGTTATAATGATATAAAATAGCCACACCTGCCGTATAAGTTAAAAAAAACATTTTTACCTGAATTTTGTCGAAAAGGTCATAAAGTACCTTGTTTGGAAAATGATTGAAAGATTCCTTTCAAAACATATAAGGTCAAATAAGGGTATAAATTACTTTAACCCATTGTCTAGTAAATAGTAAAAATGTTTTGAAATACATTTTTAAGAAAACACAGATGTGGATGATAAAGAGGTCGCAGAAGATACTTACATAAAAACAACCTCGGATAATAAAGAGATTGTGAAATTAACCCTTAAATTGTACTTTTACTTGGTCAAGGGTAGGTTAAAATCATATATAATGGTTAAATAATTGTTATTAAATTATAAAAGAACCATATAAATCAATATGATATCATATATGATCTTCTAATATTGTTTTGTTAATGATATTTTAGTAGTATCATCATTTCAGGTGTTAATTGATTTGTTTTCCTTTATATGATTGGTTACGTAAGCCATGTTTGTTATGTATGGGATGTATTTGATTCATATACATAATGATATTATGTTCATAAACATTTTTTTAATCACAAAATGAAAATTATTCTTGAATTATTACGATGGGGAATGAATCTCATCGTGTTTGTGGAGATGGTAATCTGGACGTATGCACAAGAGACAATATCATTCTTTTGATATTAAAATCGTATATAATTGGATGGTATATCATATATATATAATAATTATCATGTTATATTTATTATTTAAATAATTTATACTCATTATTATACCCATCCAAATGATGAAGTGTTTGAATAACAAACAACACCACGATGTGGAGACAGTAATCTGTACGTATGCACGTATGGTGACTTTGTCATTTATAGGATGGATAGAATACTGAATATGGTTGTACCATTTTTATAATAACATAAAAATATATATAAGATACTGGAGTTATTATTTTATAATGGAAACAACAAAGAAAGAGGAAGTGGAAGAAGAAAAGAACTTGAAAGAGGTGATGAAATATTTACCTCTTCTTTGGGTTCTTCATTTTGATTTGATCAAAAGGGCTCCTTAGGTTGGATTTCTGACTAAAGGAAGGACTTTAGTATGAAGGGAGGAAAGTTGAGAGGATATTTGGTCATGGGTTGGCCGAGCCAAATGGATTTGAAGGTGTGAATTTGAGAGAAGTAGAGGTTCCCTTTTATAAGAGAGGTGAGGTTCACTAAGAAAAGCTTGAAATATTATTTTATAATAAAATCATTTTCAGTTTCTAATTTCTCCAAAATGAATTATTTAAAGTATAAGGTGGGGATGGGTCTAAAAACTCTCAACTAATAGGTTTTATACAGGTTTATGTCATCATATCAACCTTATATTTTAGATTTAACTCTTATTTAAATAGTTTAACATTTACCATGTCTCTATATCTTTATATTATATGGTTTAATAATCTTACTATAAACTTCCAAGAGAAACTCAAGTGGTTCATTAATGAAATATATAATATTATTTAATCCCTTTGGACAAACCTTAGTTTTTTAGGATTATAATACCAATTAATAATATAATATTTGTTTTAAAAACTCTTTTATGTCAATTTTGACACTATTTGGTATTTTGTTTTTGTTAAATTTATAACCACATTATTACTTTGAAAAAAATTCATTTAATCAATCCTAACATGTCATATTTACCTATAAAATTAATATAATTCATTAAAAGTCTCAAATTAGATTTATTTGGATAATTATAATATCAATTATTTTAATCTTTCATTAATAAGGTAATTACTGCATCATCATTGTGTGATAAATAAATTTAAATATTTAATGTTAAAAATTTATAAATAAAATACCATTATGTATGAAATCTTTTTATCTTTATAATGAATATTTATAGTTGAATTTATCTTATGTATAACCCTATATTAAATTTTTTTTATTTATTAAACTTTATTTTAACTCTTTTAACTCTTCTTTAAATAAAATAATAATAAATGTCCTAATCTAATCCAAGTAGACCAAATGGGGTCATATTTTATTCCTAAGGTTGCTTTCGGTTGAATTACACTTATCAAATAGAATTAGGACATGTTTTAGGGTAATTATAATATAATTTTTACCCTTAATTACCATATTTACTTTTTACTGTGGAAAATAAAAGTAAAAAGTTACTATTCACCAAAAAATATTTTCATCTTATTGAACCACATTTTACTTACTGATATTAACCATGTCTCTCAAATTTTTGAAATTCAACTCATAGAAGCGGTAAAATTAAGTTTTATACAAATTTTCAAATTCTCATAGGAGGTGGGTAAAAGACGGTAAATAGTTTGATAAAAAGTCGGTTTCAACCAATAACAGTGTTTTTTCACTATTCATCAAAACTTGAAAGTTTTCAGAAAAATACCAAAAATTCACCCTAAGCTAATTTTGATGTTCCAAATCAAAAAATGATGTTCATTTTGAAATATAAAATTTATAAAATTTCAAAAAGTGGGTATTACTATTCATAACGGCTAGTTTTATTGGTCGCAGTGTGTTAGAATCTCGAAGTTGTGTACAATGCAAGCTATTGCATTATTCAAAGGGAAATGTACCGTGGATGCTTGTGGTGTTACAGGTAAGGCAATACCCATATAAAGGGTCATGTATCTATGGTTCGAGTTCTAAGACCTTAAGACTAATACCTCTTCGTGTCCTTACCGCAAGATGTAAAACTGCACGACACTCCAAGAACTATGTACAACTTGATTCCCATCCTCATGGGATACGTAAGAACACTCGGGCATCTTGTCTTCAGGTCCAGCTCTATTTACACTAATTACCTCTTCTGTTTGGCCTTTTTTCCCTGACTTTCACATGATTGCGTGTTTTGGCGTGTATGGGATTATGTCCTCATTCACATCGGGTTTGCAATAGCTACACCACATACTCGCTTTCCAAGAGCTAGTCTCTCCACCCTTTTGTCCCACATGATATTAAACTAAACCTTCAGAACTACGTGGGGATTTATTACCATCCTCATGGGATACATAGGAACACCTAGAAGTTTCATCCACACATTTATCCCCATATTCTCTAACCTTCTCTGGCCCCTTGGCCTGAGGTTTATTTCCGAAAATTGCATGTGGTGTGGTGTGTAACTTGTCCTCATTCACGTCGGGTATGCTTTATAATTCCATGTGAATCCCCCCTAAAAATTTATTTCTTTTGTATGTGTCCAAGCCATATGACATTAAACTATGCTGCCTAGTCCCACATGACTTTAAACTATTTCATCTTTGTTGCATGACATTAAAATGAATTGGTTGGTCCTATCATATGACCCTAAACTATGACATTATCATCCTGGCCGCACGAAAAAAAAAACGATACCAAATTGTGGCGTCCTCACTTGAGGGGACATCATGTTTGGTAGCGGTTATCCACCATACCATTTGTCAATTCTTGCACATGGCTTGATTCCTGTAGCGATGCCTGGATTCTTCATCCTAGGTTTATCGCTTCACAAAAAAAAACACACATCCATCCTAAAGAATGAACAAGACCTATCAAATGATGCTTATTTTCGTGCATCGGCCAGAACCGCACTACAATATTGTCCCTGGAATTGGTACCCTACCATGACACTTCTAGAACTACGCGTGGCTTGATTGCCATCCTCATGGGATACGTAGAAACACCCAGACATTCCGTCTGTAGGTCCAGCCCTAGGAATTTTAAATCCTACCCCCATTTTCTTGGACCCTTGGTTAAAACTCCTTTGGAAGCTTGTGGTGTGGTGAGCCCCTCTTAGGTTCTCATTCATGTCAGGTTTTTCGACAACCAAACCATGTTTCTTCCTTATCTCTTCCCAGCCTGGTCTGAGTCCTAATACCCTAAACTAAGATATCCATATGGGAACTACACATCAGGTTTGACTACTTCGCCACCCTGTGATTATTTCATTAAACCAAGTCCCCTCTTAATGGTCCACTCTACGACCTTAAGTTAAGAGCGTGCGACCCCAAGACCCTTTTCCTTAGAAAGGGATTTGACTCCCTCTATCTGATATATCTTATTGATGTACTTGAATACATTGTGGAAAAGATCCCAAAGTGTGTTTTCACATGGACATTCCCTCGTTTCATTTCCATGCTTCATGAGACCTTTATTTGGATCATCACCCTCTTCCATATATGAAGGGACCTCCTCTATGGTCTGGTATCATGACACATTGTCTTACCTACCATCTTGGGCCAACACCCCAGAAGACCCTGGATGATATTTTGCGATAGGTCCCATGTTTCGAACATGGTCAGCAGTCGACCCTCATTTGTCTGTCTCCGTGCCAGGCAAATGAAAAATGGATGCTATGTTTCGAACATGGTCAACAATTATCCTTTACCACCATGTCACCATCATTGTGATCCAGATCTCAGGCACCGTGACTCACATCTTTCTACTCCCTTATATTCAATTAGAATTCTAACACACTCGGTTTTACACCCCAACACATTAAGGAAAGTCCCATCACTACTCCTTGTTTCCCACATCGAGAACGACTCATGTGGGATTAGTAGTTTTGGTGGGGTGTGTACTGGTGCAGCTATGTTAGGCAAGATTTTCGTCTCACATGACATTAAACTATGATCCCAGAACTACATTCAGTTTGATTCCCATTATCATGGGATACGTAGGAACTCCCGACCACTTTGTCTCAGGCCCAACCTAACTTTCATTTTTGGTCCCTTGACCTAAAAAACTTCCTCCTAGGATACATGGTGTGGTGAAGACTCCTTATGTCCTCATTCACATCGGGTTTATGGCTACCACATCACATACTCCCTTTTTAGGATCTCCCCTTTTACTCTCTATCCTACTGTATGACATTAAACTGCATGAGTCCACATGTCCTTGACGCATGAACTGTGATTCTACCCTAAACAAGTTCAGGATGCCCCATGTTAATTATGGGATGCGTTATCTTCCTCTCTTATAGGATTATCCCTACCAGCATTGGACTCTGACCATACTCTGCTCAAGGACTACGTTTGGCTTGATTCCCATCCTTATGGGATACGTAGCGATGCCTAGGAAATTTTCTTTGGGCCCATCCCTAGGTCCTTTAAACTATGTGCACTGTCCTCACTGTACGACATTTAAATTACGTGTCTATAATCCTTATTGATATGAAATAAAAATACAAAGCATTCTGGGTCCTTACTAGAGAGGTCATGTTCGGAAGTAAGTTTGATCCCTGATCAGACCGATGTGCCCACCTAATATGTTTCCACCACGGTGGAATAAGTTTAATAGTGCTGAGATCTATTCGAACAACCCAAAATTCCACCCTTCATGCTTTGTGTTCCCTTTATTTGGACCCTAGTCCTCTTTCATGCCTGAAGGAACCCCCTAACAGTATGGATGCTCGGCCTATGAATTGCCTACTATCCTGGGCTAACATTCTGAAATATTAAAGGATGAAATTTTGATTCAGGACTCATGTTTTGAACATGGTCAGCTATCATACCTCATTTGTTATCCCCATTTCAGGCTAATTTAATAGGGATACTTTGTTTCGAACACGGTCAACAATTATCCTTCATTGTCACACCATCCCTACAGTGTTCTGAATTTTGGGTATCGTGATTCACACCTTCCACTCCCCTCTGTTCTAATTGATTCTAACACCCCTGGCATTACCCTGCTTTTGCACCAGAGAACATTGGGAAAATGTAAATTCGACTGTTCTGAGAACCTTATCCTCCAGTCAGGCCTCCCTCTTTCTTCCCAGAAATCCAGATTGGTTGTTCAAACCTAGGATGCATGAATCTTGGTCAACACTCTCATATTAAGATGGAATAACGAAGCAATCATCCCTTGTTTCTCACATCATGCAAGATCCATGTGAGCTTAGGGATTGATCACTGTATATTTCAAAAATGTGATGGAAATGTAATAAACCAAAAGCAAATAACGGAACTCATGTATGCAGCCATTATAAATGATCAAAGCATGAAGGTATTTTTAAAAGTTTACAAACATTACAGTACCCAAGTATTGTCCCCTCCCATGGATAATTTTACCTCTTCAACAGAGCGGTCCAGCTCCGCCACTCTTTGTATTATGGCGTCTAGGATCTATTCTTGCCTGTTTAGATCCCTATACTCCTTGGTAGCGATGGGGTGTAGTTCATCAGCTGCGATCTGGGCCTGCTCCTCATCGTTTTGGATGATTTCCATATCCTTAGAGGCTTGCTTCATCCATTCTTCATCCTCTACTAGATGGGCCTTTAGGCGTGACATGAGCTCCGATTATGCATTGAGGAAAGTAGAGTGCTCGTTCACTTATGCTCGCAACCGCTAAACCTAACTTTCATCCTCCTGGAGCCTCTTTATGTTCATCGATTTTCTCTACTTCCAGCCCACACCAAGACCACAATCATTCTCCCGAATATTCTTTGCCATGAAGTCTCGAATGAGCATATGAGGATGCTAGGAATCCACTCCTCCAGCACATAGTTTGCGCAGCTAGGAACAAATCCTCCCCATCTGGTCTATCCATTATGCTTGAGGGGTCTCCCTGATGAAGCACTTGATCAACTTCCATGAACGACGATAGACAATTTTTCTATCCTCTTCATCAGAAGCCGTCTCATCCCGGTTTGTGGGGTGAGCGGGTTCATAGGTGGGGAACGCCTCCAGTAACTCGTTAGTAGGGTCCGAATATGGTGTCTGATCAGGTAGTTCAGGACCCATGTCATTCGACTGATCCTCATCATCGGATCCCACCTCAATGACTTCGGGATTGGTCCTGCTGACGATATCACCTGTGATCAGGAGCGTTGTATTTTGGTCAGCTCGGGCATCTGCTTCCACAACCACCAGTGTTCCCCTAGAAAAGGCAACGACAAGAGCTCCAACCATCCTCGCCAAGGCGACCCATGCCATTTGAAGAACTGTGCATGAAAAAATCATGAGTACATCAGTTAACCTGATAAATTGATGACAATTATGAATTCTATGAAGGAGACTTTCAGAGATCAAACAGTTGGTCCCTCCCCTGAGATGTTTCCATTGGGACCCTGAGGCGTGGCCCCCCGTATATGGTCTGGAAGTTCAAAGGCTCTAGGAGGACCACCCTAGGTGTTGTAGCCCTGCTGGGCATGATAATTGACGTAGTCACGGGTGCAGATCCCGAAGTTCCTGCAGCTGTATCTACTATTGGGTGGGAGCGGGTTTTGTGTATGAGGCCCTCCTATGTGGGTCATATGTTAGTTTAGAAGTCCAAAAAGATCCGGATGAAGACTATAGGGAAGTGGTTTAGGGTTTACCTAGAGGGCTTCTGCAAACTCTTCCAACTACGAGTCTGAGTTGCTGACCTCACCCTCCTCCAGAGGCCTCCCTCCACCAGCCTTCTCCCCCCAGAAGGAATCATCTGATTCTTTCGTTAGAGTTAAGAGCTATCTAAATTCAGTGGACGACAACTTTGGAGGGTCTGTTCGATTGAGAAACACCTTTACTCGATCCATCATTGGGTGCAGAGCACCCTGAGAGTGCACAAAGTCCTCCATCTCGGTAAGGTACTGTTCCCCCTCTTCCTAGGATACCGCAATGCTTCCTTGATAGGATTAATCCCTAGAAAATCCATCCTGAGATGATTCAGATGTTTCCACATCTCAAACAGGTTGAGGAATTTTCTGTTGACATCCCAAATATCCCAAGACTATAAGAAGACAGCGTTCTCCGGCATGTCTATGTGGCGTAGCCACTTCCCCAGAGCCTGGGTGGGTGTCCTATGGAACCCCCTGGGTGGCCTCCCCTACTGATAACTTTGCTCCTATGAGACCGTTGGTTCTTTCGCTGCAATTTTCCTTTCAATTGGTGCGGGTCTCTCCACCACTATAGCCCTGCCACTGCGACCACACCACCATGGGATATTCTCGCCGCCTTTTGGCCCTAACCTTGAGGTTGGGGGGGGGGGGACCCCATCACTGGAATAGATGGTCTGCTGGTTCAATATTTCCCCTGAGTAGGCTTCCTCCCAGCTCTTGGCGTATTCTTTCACCATCCCATAGACAGTTGTGGGTGGAGGCAGCTCATTTCTCATCTTCCCATCCTCCTTTGTTAACATGAGCCGCATTTTCCTCATCCCAAATAGATTATCCTCATGGCGAACTCTCAAGTAAACCCATGAGGTCATCCTCTGCATGCACTAGAACTGCCTCGCGAAGCGGTACAAGGCGTACGACTTGTAGAGAGGCTTGTAGTCGACCCGAACCACCAGGACTCCACCCAGAAAGGCCATGAGGTAGGACTAATGCTCCTATGTTCTCTATCTATCATCAGTAAATATGTCTGTCAGAAGTGGGAATGGGTGGAAGTTGAACTTGTCAGCCTTCCAGATCTGGTTCAGCACCAACTACAGGCTCATCATGGTTGGGAAACTCCCCACCACGTTCAGAATGGTTGGTCAGAAGTTCAATCCTGGAGGAGAAATGGGGTTCATATATTCATAGATTCCCCTAACATGTGCCGCTATCCACCCATATAGAATATGGAACAAACTGCATATCCTCTATGAATTCATTCCTTTGCTGATGTGCCACAACAACTTATACATCTTAGAAATCATTGGGATTCCCAGGTTGAACTGCTCCCCTGTCACCAACATGGATTCCATGATGAATGTGCTTGGTCGCACACCCATGCTTGTGTCCCTTACTGGTAGGATCTAGCCACATATAAGCACCAAAATGAATGCATCCAAACTAACTATTGGTTGTTTCTCTGTACTGACACTAAATCCCCATGTATTCCACTAGCTACCATCCAGGAGTCACCAATATGAGTGCTCCTTGCCATGTTGAACCCACTTTAGGCAGGTCCAAGACCTCATAGAAAACTATATATCTTTAGGGAAATTCTGAAATTTCTTGAACCACCACTTAAATTGGATATCCATCACAGACTGCCTATCCTCCCCCGGCACTAGGTCCATCAATGCATCTGCGAGTGGAAAAATATTATCCATGTCCTCCCATGTGTTCACGGCAGGGAGGAACTCATCGTACATTGACCCTAGTATCGAAACCCCTGAGATTTGGTGGAATTCCTAGAGGCTGATACTAAGATCCCCATGGTGAAGATGAAAGGTATTGGTCCTCGATGACCACCTACTCAGAAACTCCAGCATTAGTTGCTTCGGCTGGTAGATGTGAAATTGGGAATCCCAAGCCACCTCATACAGGCCCACTCACCTCCGATCTTCCCCAAACTCCTTGCACGAGGCACCCACCCAGTAGGCCCATGCCCAGTCATCCGTAAAGTTTCCTCCCTAGCACAAATCCCACCCATTAGTCCACCCCTTCTTTGGGTTCCCTAGGGCCGCCTTCAGAATGGTGTGGTATAGTTGAGGGGATGTCTCCAGCTGAAATTTCTTCTTGTCAACATTAGTCACATGGTTTTATAGACAATTAGCATTGACGGGTGTGAAATCCTCCCAATTATGGCCATCATTCACCCTAAACAACTAGTGTTGGCATGACATACTCCTAAACCAATAGGATGGCTAATCTATACTCACTTCAAGAGTGAAAATGTCATCCCTCAAACCAAATCCATACAGAGGCATCCTTTTGCATAGTGGATAGTTTTTCTGACCCTCTAACACCAACTCCACTAGTGACTCGTGGTACGAATGACTCTGTACATTTTATGAGATACCCAAGTTATTCCCCATTTATTCCCTTCGAGCAGAATCCACAAGGACCCCCTGGAATCTCCTTGATGAGCCATTCAGTCTTCAAGTTTTTTTGAAATTTTTTCTCAGATCACGGAGCTCAACTGAGAAGCTCAATAGCAAAGTTTGATAACAGAGACAGGTCACAGAACCCTGCCACAGACCTCACAGACGCAAGCTGCAGAGCCTATACTCGTGGAGTTGATGGACTTATTGTACGCCGCGAAGCAGAAAGGCCAGATTCGCAAAGAGAGATCATGGAGTAGGTGGAGATTTTCAAATTGAGAGCTCAGGCATGAAAATTCAAAGATGAGAAAGGACAGAAGAGAGATCAACCTCCCCTATTTATAGGCAATGACCCCTTCGGATTAACGGTGCGCCTAGCCATGGAGAGCTTCACGACACTCCCAACCCGCGCATCGCTGCTCCGCCTTGCGACCCTACTTCTAGATCATGCTTTGCGATTCACCTAAATATTTTGGATATTTACCCTTAGAATTCGATCCTCATTTTATTCTTGGTAGTAAGTTTGATGGGGGGGGGGATTTTGGAACCAAAATATGTGCAAAGGAAAAGTACAGAAAGAGAAAACCAAATCCAAAAAAGGTTGCCTTACGAAGCCCGTTTGTGGAGCCCCTTAACACCACGCCATTTGCAGAGCACCGCAGCCGCACGAACGACGTGAAGCCAAATCCCCCTCTGCAGTCACCGCATAGTAAAGAGGTGGGAGGCTCCATAGTTATGGAATAATTAACCGGAAGCCTCGTGCCACAGAGGGATCCGAATCAACCTCCACGAACCCGTAAAACTTGATGGAAGCCTCTGCGAGCGCTGTGTAGAGCACCCAAGTGAGCTCTATGCCAAGGAGGGGATGACTGCTAGCTCCGTATTTATGATGAACTTGATGCAATCTGCAGCTGATCACGGAGCACCACGTGGATTCATACCGAGATGTCCCTGCTTAGCCCCTCCCCTCTCCTATAAATATCGGGTTCCCCTCGAGCCCAAAGGACAGATACTCCAAACTTTCACTTTATTTTCTCTCAAATTGTGAAGCAACTTCTACTCTATGAAACTTGGAGAAAAATGAGCTCTTCCAGGTATTTGAGCATTGAGAAGTACCCTTCCCTTAGCTCAAATAAAACCCCTCTTCAAGAAGGGATTCCCTTCATAGAGCCCACGGACCATCGCGAAGGAAGGAGATCCTCAAGAGGAATCGAGTCTTCACAAAGCACCCATTCTTCGCGAAGTACCCTCCATGCACATGTGAACCATATGCTAAGACAGGGTCACTATGCTTTGTGAAGCACATTTCTTCTAAGTGATATTCTTTGCAAGGTACTCTTACTTCGTGAAGTCCTACTTCTCAAAAGCCTTTCCACTTTGTGAAGCACCCTCCACATGCACCTATGCACCATGTATAGGATAGGATACCCCACTTCGTGAAGCATACCCCTTCACAAATCCCCTCCACTACATGGAGCACCAGATCTTCACAATTTCCCTTTTTATGAACCCATTTTCTTTGAAAAACCTTCTCCCATACGACCCTATAGGTTTGTACGAAGTGATTTCAAGGTTCCTTAGGTATGTTCTTTACATTGTGTTGCATAGACTTATGATTCTTCGCATAGTCATGCTAATTTATATTGCCTTTTCTCATATCCACGCTAACGTGATCCCCTCAATGGATCACTCCACAACACCACAAAACCATAGAATTTCCAATGTCTTCCCTTCACCAAGGTTTAAAGCATTCTAGCTCTATAAATCCTAGGGGTGTAGAGTGAACTCGCCTCGTCCGAGATGCCAAATTTTAAACTGCCAAGCGCCTTCATCCTCATCACACGATGTTAAATTGTAGCCTAGCCCTATGCAACACATGCAGAGCACCCTGTCTCAGAAATTCTCCACATCTGCTCGTCTCCATGGAAATGAGATCTTCCTCACATGGAATGAGATCCTCTTTTCTGGAGAAGCATCTATCCGCAGGGAAGGGTAACCATCTTGGTGTAATCCCCAAGCCTTTATTATGGGAGGTAGCATCCCTGCTCCTCCTCTCTTCTTCAGTGCCAAATACTAGAGGAGATATGGGCATAAGGACCATCGTTATCCCATCCCTCTCCCTTTAGGATTTGTTTCCATCAGGACTACATCCTACAGTAAGTCCCAATATCCATCTCCCTGGGCTACTGACCATGCATAAGCCCCTATTTACTATTTGGGCTGCTAACCACGTGCAATCCCCACTCCACTTCCCGCAGACTCACCTTTCATGACGTGATCGTCAGATCTTTGCTACCTCTTGTTTCTCACACTGAGCATGACTCATATGGGTTTAGAGTAATCATTGACCATGAAATTATTCCTAGGTGGACTTAGTGTGTAATCCCCAAACCCTCCCGAACTGCATGGACTTTGATCCTTGTCTCCTAGGCAAGGTACATAGGAAGCCTCCCTGAGGTTCAAGCCGGATACCTACTTGTCCCGACCCCTTCACGTCGGTTCACTTTCGTCCTGCATGATGTTAAACTGTATCCACCCTACTGAACTAAATGTACTTTGATCATTTCCCTTTCTAACTAAGGTACATAAGAAGCCTCCCTGAGGTTCAATCCTAATTCTCATTGGTCTCGACCACTCCACGTTGGTCCACCCTCATCCCACATGTCGTTAAACTGTGTGCCCCTTTTTTTCCCGCATGATGCTAAATTGTACCCTTCTGAACTATGTGGGCTTTGATACCTATCTCCTAGGTAGGGTATGTAAGAAGCTTTCTTGAGGTTAAACCCTATTCAGTGGTAAGCCGTTATACCCCATCCATTGGTAAGCCATTGTACCCCATCCAGCGATAAGCCGTTGTACCACGTCCAGCGGTAAGCCGTTGTACCCCGTCCAGCGGTAAGCCATTGTACCCCGTCTAGTGGTAAGCTGTTATACCCCATCCATCGGTAAGTCATTGTACCCCATCCAGTAGTAAGCCATTGTATCCCGACCAGTGGTGAACCATTAGAAACCCAAACAATTGTAAGCCGTTGTCAGTCCCACATGACGGTAAGCCATTGTAAGATGAACTACGTGGGTTTGATCCCTATCTTCTAGACATTGTACGTAGTAATCCTCCCTAAGATTCAAACACAAAAAATAGTAAAATTTGGTGTCCCCCCTGTTGGGACCCGTATCTTTGGTATGCACCTTAAGCATCAGACCAACTCTTGGGATTCTAACCACACGTAAGCCCCAATATGTCATTAGGTTGTTGTCCCGTGTGTACACTCCGATTCTATACCCCCATCCTGAACTACGTGAACTTTGGTTCCCTACCTCGAAGATACGTAGGATCCTCCCTGAGGTTCAAGCCCATAACCCATGTCTTATCCTAGTATTTCCCTCGAGCCTATGTGTTTCAGGATGGTCATGTCCCAACCTGGAGGTGCCACTTCCTCTGGGTCCCATTCATACATCCATTCTCATGGGTCGCCTCCTCAGGTGCCCCATCTCCCCATCGAACTACATGGACTTTGATTCCCTACCATAGGGATACGTAGGAAGTCTCTTTGAGGCTCAAGCCCAAAATCATTGTCACCCTCGTGTTGGTTTCATATCATTCTCCATCCACTCTCAACAATCTATATCCATCTTGATTTTTACCCGGGCCGCCACATCCCGATGAGATCATGTCACCCACTTTCTAACTACTCCTAGTAGAAATAGGGTAACTAAACACACATTAGCCTCAGCATTAGTATTCCCTCTTGGGGTTTCACCCATCTGATCCACTCTTATGAGTGATCTGATCAATCTGATCTATCTTCGCTAGACGTTAAACTCGCAGCGTACCCTGTGTTAAACATGAGAAGCTGAGGAAAACCTCAGAGACATGCCTATGAAATTAAAATTCCAGCATTCAATGTGGGATGCCTCAGGATTCTACACCTTCGAGAAGCTCTATAATAAGGGGAAGAAAACTAGATTCATCAGTGTTCCAATGTACAGACACACCAAAAATGTCCAATATGACTACTCCCCCGATTGGAGGTTGCTGCCCTGACTGGACCCCTTGGGATGTCTTGATAGAAGTAGCGTAATTAACCAGTATCCATGAAGACATGGAACTGGGAAGAGTTTCATAAACAATTTCTTAAGTCTATGAGGGAGACTCAGACTAGGTAATGAGTTATGAGGAGAAATCCATGGAAGGAGGAACCGACATCCCATCATTCCATTTCAATCAAGGAGAAAATGTCCCTGAATAAGTGACAAATGTCACCCACCTTTGGAAAGAGGGAATCTGGGGAAACAATTGTGCGTCCTCCATAGACGAATTCACTCCCCAACGAAAGTGTTGGAAATAATTACCAGGATATGAGACAATTATGGATATTCACTTTTAGTATGGGATTATTTGTGATATTAAGTTTTACGTGAATATATTTCTCTTGAAAAGGTTTACTGAGGTGGTGGATCAGGATCTCATTTCTGAAGGGAACCTGAATGAAAATTATGGTGGTGGAAAAATCATTGTAGTTGGGTGATCTAGTGGTACATCTTCTAATATTTAGAAGTTCCATTATGAGAGTTTCCACCATAGTAGTGTCGAGCATAGTAGTTAGGTAAGAGGGACTGTCTCCTAGGGGAGTAGCCCAGTCGTCTTCTATCAGTGTGGTAGGCTAGCCTAAATGTAAGGTTAGTTTACATGACCACTAGTGGAATGATGAGAATGCGGAAGGATGGTTCATATATAGAGGTTCTATAGGAACCCACAATAGGAAAGTAGTGGTGGTGGATCTTTTCCAGTACAGGGCACTGACATAGGG
Organism: Viscum album; assembly: GCA_963277665.1. Lineage (NCBI taxonomy): Eukaryota > Viridiplantae > Streptophyta > Magnoliopsida > Santalales > Viscaceae > Viscum > Viscum album. Next base: position 528,986,810 of record OY728159.1, on the reverse strand, counting down.
TCAGATAATCCGTATCAGCTAGGAAGTTGGAGTTCCATCAGATGTTCCAGTCAAGATGGGGGACGTGTTACTCCTGAAAAAGATAATTCCTATCACTAGGGTAGTGCAACACCATGAACTCTGATTGGATCCCAAGGTAGAGGGGTAGTTTAGCTTTATGTAGTACAAATTTCACTTGGTTTTGGTATGGTCGGACCATCGACTGTTCGAGATATGATCCTTATACCTTCCACATTTTCTAGTGATTTATTTGATACATGGGCCTCAAATTATTTTATATCTACTCAGTTTATAAATGTTTTGGGTTTAGTGGTGGAACATATGTGTGAGGGTATGTCGATTGAAACACCATTGGGAGTATGAGCAGAGAATATTTGGTAGTGTAAAGAGCATTCTCTCAAGGTTGGTGGGTACCATTTCCTTTGGGACTTGTTTATGACCGAGATGTCTTGTTTTGATCTGATCTTGGGGATGGATTAGTTGTTTTTGTATCAATACCATATTGATTGTTACCTATGAAGGTAAATTTTCACATCATTTGAGGGTGAAAATTATGTTCATAATGGGGAATGGGATATCTAGGAAGGCCATACAGGGCCAATTTTTCAACAGTTAAGTGAGATCACAAACCAAGTTTTATGTATTATGCTTGATGATGGTGAAGGAGAGCATAATATTTTTCCTCCTATGGTGGATTGATTTCAGGATTTGTTCCCTAAGGGTTTATTAGGGTTTATATCTAAGATAGATGAAGAGTTCATGATTGAGTTAGTACCTAGAGAAAAACTGGTTTCTATTCCACCTTATAGAATAGAACTAGCGGAGCTTCAGGAGCTGAAGAATCAGTTTGAGGAATTGAAGAATAAAGGGTTTGTTCATCCAAGTATGTCACCTTAGGGATATCTAGTTTTTTTTACTAATAAGGATGATGGAATGTTTTATTTGTGTTCTCATTACCATAAGTTTAATCGGATGACAGTTAAGAACCGATATCCTATTCTATGTATCAATGACCTTTTTGACTTGTTGAGAGGTACTTCTTTGTTCTCTAAAATTGATTTGAGGTCAGGGTATCACCAACTAAGAGAGAGACATTTTGATATACCACATATTGCTTTTAGAAGTAGGTATGGGTTGTATGAGCTTGTTGTGATGCCCTTCATGTAGATAAATGCTCCTGCTATGTTTATGGGCTTAATGAACCAAATATTTCACCAGTACCTAGACCAGTTTGTAATTGTTTTTTTGGATGAAATCTTTGTGTACTTCTAAACTCATGATGATCATACCAATCATCTTGACATCTTCTAGAGTAAACTGAGATAGAATAAACTATATTCTAAGCTATCCAAGTGTAGTTTTTGTATCAACAAAGTGCATTTCTTAGGTCATATCATCTCCAAAGAAGTTTTTTAGTGGACCTAGAAGAAGTGAAAGCATTTGTAACTTGGGATCAAACCAAGAATGTTTTTGAACTCAGAAGTTTTTTGGGTCAGACAGGTTATTACCGAAGGTTCATCAAGGACTTATCTCACTTGAAAAAACCACTTTCAGGTTTGACTAAGAAGGGTCTCAAGTTAGAATGGTCAAGAGCATGTTAGAATTCCTTCTAGGAGCTGAAGAAGCATTTGACTACTATGCTGATTTTGATCCTACATGATCTGGGTAAAAAGTATACCTTGTTTTGTTATTTTTATAGGGATAGACTTGGAGCAGTGTTAATGTAGGGTTATTGAGTCATGGAATATGGGTCTCGATAGTTGAGGCCACATGAATGAAATTAAACTATACACAAACTCGAGTTTGCTGCAGTGGTTTATACTTTAAAGTGTTGGCAGTATTGCTTTCTGGGAGAATGTTTTATTATGTATATTGTTCCTTCTGGAAATGAGGATGAACTTGTTTGTTTTAAGGTTCAAACTTTACATTCAGTTTCTAACAGGTTTATTCGTAGAACCGGAAACATCCAATGATTCTATATCCATTTGGACCTACTTTCCAAAGGTAGGTTCGCATTAGTTGTGGAATGATGAGGCTTAAGAATTTGCATTGGTCGAGAGGTTGGGAGTTCAAACTCATCACACCTTTTTTGGGGAAATTATTGTCTACTACAGGACTCTATTATAGATTTAAGTTATGTTCATGAATCCTTATTAATTTACCAAGCATGAAAATGAGTTTTTCCATTAGATCTTGCAATCAATGATTGATATGTAGGGAATTTAGAGAGTATTTTATATGTATTTGAGGTTCTACATCAATAGAGAATCATCCATATGAATTAGAGATTATTATTCAATGGTATCCTTCCATACATTATATAGAAATCTCTTGGTCATTATGATGACCATACTGGTTTTAAAGCCACTCAGTGGGGCACTTGAAGTTTATTGTCATTCAGAAAGACAGGACTATTTCAGAGTTGGTATAGTTCCCACAGATGGGCTACATACATATCCTTATTAAAAATAAAGGAATCAGAACCCACATAGTTCGATAACAAGGATATAGTTTAATGTCATATGGGATGGAAAATAATTAATGAAAGATGGGCATATACCTTAGAAAGGATTCCTACGTACTCTATTTTTAAGGTAGAGATCAAAGTCCACGTAGTTTGGGTGAAGAAGTATGATATTTATGCATGACTAATGGACCAAAGAGAGATGTATTAATTACTTTTATACTCTAAGATCACGTGAGTCATGCTCGGTGTGAGAAACAAGAGGTATCAGTAAAACTGACGTTTGTGCCACGAAAGATGAAATCATAAGAAATGATGTGGGGCTTAAGTATGTATGACTTCCCAAGAGAAGGGTCCATAAAGGTATTTGTAGTTTATTGAGATTTGGGATTTTAACCTGGGACTTACTCCTGAAAAGGAAGCCCAAATAAAAATAAATTAAGGCTGGGGATTACTCCTAAGGAGGCCCAATTAAGGGAAATTATGATTGGGACTTACTCCTGAGAAGGAGGCCCATATTAAGAGGACTTGTAATTTGGGGCTTACTCCTGAGAAGGAGGCCCAATGAATTCCTCTCAAATAAGAAATCCAACAAAGGAACCATGCCAAAAATGAATTTGAAGAGGGTTTTGAAGGCTATCTTTGAATAGGAGAGGTGGATTTGAAGAAAGGAGGTGACCAGGAAGGAGGCACGCAAGTATTATTCTGGCATGCAAGTCCTGGCCGCGCAAGTATACTTGTGCGACATGAGTCACCTTGGGTGACGAAGAATGCATAGGGTAATACTTGGGAAACTTTGAACTCAAGACCTTAGTATCATACCTAGAGGCTTCCAGAAGGGTGGCACACAAGTTCCCTTGAGAGGGAAAGGTGGCACGCAAGTTTCTTCACTTCCCTTAAGGGCCGAACACTTAGGCGCGCAAGTACTGATGAGTTATAATACTTAGGCCTTATTCTTCCTCTTTAGAGCTTCCATTCCAGGTAAAGAATTACCTTAGAAGTGTTCAGAAGACATCAGAAAAAGACTTGGGCTACCAAATCTTGAATATGAGTCTTGGAAAATTCATCCTTGAAATGGGGGCCCCACAGGGGATATTTATAAGCCACTGGGAACCTTGGGAGAAAAAAGGAATAGGGCGCGTAATTGACTTGTGTGACCAGAAGGAAACTTTCACGACCTCTTCTTAAAGGGTTCCTTGTTCATGCCTTTGTCAATTTTTGATGTTCTTCAAAGGATGACTCTTCTTATGCTTAAGGTATTCCCCTTTTACATTCGTTAGACTCTGTGACAAAAAGGAGAATCAACAAAATACCCCCCTCAGAGTTGGATCTAAAAAAGGAAAGAGGATTTGACTCTGAGGAAAACAAGAAATAAGAGTTCAGCGGCGCGCAGGTGGTAGGCGTGCAGGTTCTGGCGCGCAGGTTCCGACGCGCCGGGTTGTGGGATCTCCTATATATATGGGTGGTACTTCGTGATTATATTCCTGCCTTCCGAGTTTTTTGAGCTCTCGTCGTGCAAGTGTCTGCATATTCTTTGGTCGCTCGCTTTTTTCCTGTGTTGCGCTTCTCTAGTAATATTTTGACTTGCGTGACAGTACTTGCACGACCACACTTGCAATACTACACTTGCACGACTTAATGACTTAGCCATTTTTTTTTGTTTTATTCACAAGTATTTCATAAAACACTGACTTATTTAAATATTAACTGTTAGATGTTTGTGCAGATTCAATGTATCCCAAAAGAATTGGATCAGCTGATGAGTTGGCTAGTAAGAGAATTGATGATATGATGAACATCGTTGGCCATGACTATTATGATATCTGCGACAGTACTCTCCTAGATTTGGCCAAGTACTTAAAGAAATATCATGTCAATTTCCCACAGAGTATTTACTTGAAATTATATGGCCATGGTCATCTGCAAGGAGTCAACGTTCCGGATGAAAAGAATTATATTCCTCATTCCTAGTTTCAGACTTACACCAATTTCACTTCAGCAAATGTCTCAGTTGCAGGATCATTTTTAATGCTGGAATAGTGGAGAAGACATACATAATGCATCATATCCCATGTACTCCAGATCTGAAACCTCACAAGCCTGAGCTACAACCGCATTTCTATCCCTCTATTTTCCTAAATTCTCAAATGGATCAATCCAAGGGATAAAAAAAAGTTGGGATTTCCGTCTCAAAGGAGGTGTGAAGCTGACTTGGATGTGGGAATATTGGGTGCGACAAACCTGTGTAGAGTTTTTCGAGGATCTGAAAGGAGCTGCAATATATGTAGCCATCTGGGCTGGGCAAACATATGTCTACATGAATGATAATTTTGTGCCGGATCTAATCAGCCGCTAGAGCCCAGAAACAAATTCTTTCCATCTGACTCATGGAGAAGTAGACATCAATTTGTGGGATGTCTACAAGATATCAGGGGCTCCAATTTTGGGTGATATATATGATGAATTCATTCCCCCCAAGGTGACCTGGAATGATTCGGAGAAGGTTCCGGCTTTGGCTCGAGAGTTATTGAAAAATTTCCACAAATTCAAGAATTCAAAGTCCACAAAAACTCTTTATAGAAAGGATATTCATCCAGAGGAATGGATGGATATGTTTCTTATCAAGAAGAAGGAGAAGGGCCCCACCTATATTTGTCCTACCAGCTTCCCCAGAATAGAGAATATGGGTTCTCTTGGCATATTTTGGAAAACTTTGGAAGAGGGAGAGTTTGAAAAGTGGGGGTATGGAGTGGATCAAAGAATCCCAGAGAAGACCCATATGGCGGGTTTTTTAGCTTTGTGGATTAGTGTTTATCTTCTGCCAGTTAGGGATTCGAAGGGAGGCATTAGGCTAGGGACCTTCGTTGTTGCAGCCAAGTTGGCTGAGAGGAAAATGGTTGGGTTGGCCACCCCGATTTTGGCGAAGATTCACAGGAGCTTACTCCATGTCTATATGGGTAAGTCTCCTTTGAGAATAGTGGGACCATTCCAAGTTTTGTGGGGATGGATCGCCACTCACTTTAGGACTTATGCTATACATAGTGGAGTATAGGTTCCTGGAAGTTCTTTTAGGCCATCGGTGCATGACTTTTCTGGAATTTCTCTATTGTCCCTCAATCCTTATGATCTGAAGGTGAGGCTGAGCATGTTCAAGGAATTTCATTTCTTTCCTTATAGAAAACTGCCAACCAGTCTATTTGTTGATGATGGAACAGTTATCCTGGAATTGAGGTCGTATATGCTGGCTTGCAGAGATGGTGTATTGGCCACCATTATTGATGGAGAGATTATATGCGAGGACTATGCTCCATATAGATTTGCATGCCAATTAAAGTGTCTACAGTAGATTTTTGTATCCCCTCCTGTGCATGTCAGGTCAGAGTAGCATCCATTGGTTTCCCGGAAAATATGGTTGCTGATAGCTATGGAGAATACCGGGGTAGTGTTTGATCTACCAGTTGCTGGAGTGACGAGTCAATTGACTACATGGTATGCCGAGAACTGGGTAGCATCATACCCTGAAGGGGTACTGAATCATATGGTTCCTCGGGTGGGGACAAAAAAGATAACTATCAAGAAAAAAACCCTTCATCTGTAAGGTGACTCTTCCTCACCTAGAGCTGATTCACTAGGTTTCTCACCTGGGGCTGATTCACCGAATTCCCAGGATGGGGATGATGAGGCACGACATGATTCAAAGTGGGCTCGTTCCAGATATAATCCTCCTGCCAGAGTCAAGATACCTACTCCATCGACTCCTGGTGAGTTATATCATTGAGGCAATTTAGTCATCATTATTTTATAGAGCAACAAGTTTCATTTTATTATCCTTTATCTGTGATTATAGGAGATGAGAAGAAGTTGAAGTCCCAAATTGTAGGACCCTCCTCACGACCTTCTAGTTAAAATTATGAATATTTATGACTTGAGGCAGTCCAGACATGGCATAGTCTATATTGTGATGTTGAAACTGCCTGGATGGACTTATGTGAAGGGCTACATATCCATGGAGTGAGGAATCTTCGGGCTTCTACTGATATACGCTTCGAGGATAACCCTGATGAAGTGCGGGCTTTCATTAGAGATCTAGAAATTCTCATATATGCCACTGATGATTCCATTCCTATTACCAAGAAGGTGAAGGAAATGGTGAATCATGGAACCACTGAGGGGATTGGTGCTTCAGTAGATGAGGAGTGGCATGATTACGTGGCTCCTGAAGATGTAAGTTTCTTTACTTATTTTCTTTGCAACTTGATTTCAGTCAAAGATTTGTTACTCAAGGAAATTATTTTCTTCATCCTGTAGCTTGTTAAGAAAGGAACTACTAAGATCACTTCACCACAGTATATCCCTAGTGGTACCGCTATTGGAGCCACTGAATCTCCTCACGAGTCGGGTGGGGTATCTCCAGGCCGGCAAGCCATGGATGAGGAATTAAAAAGGGATTTTTACTCTCCAATACTTGTATTTGGAGGTGACGATGTCAATACATTCAAAAAGTCAAAGAATCAAAGGAATCGAAGGAAGAAGTCCATAGCTAAATGCTTCATCAGTAGTGGTAAGTCCTTCAGATAGTCATGAATCCTAAATCATGAAAATATTTCTCACACTTCTTGGGATTTTAGGGGCTTCTTCAATTTCTACTCTAAGGGAGAGGACTGACCCTCCTCTGAGGACGACGGTGGGTGCTGGTGAACAGTTTCAAATTCATGCTGACCTGGATGCTCCTGAAGAAACAGTGAGAGAAGAAGAGCCAGCGTCTGTTCCCAGTACTGATCCTGTTGCTGCTGCAAGGGTAGAAGAGCCTGCTTCTAGTAAATTAACAATATTTTATAGAACGTTTAATGAAAACATCAACTGAATTATATTCTATGATGCTTTAGGTTCAACACCTGCACCAGAACATTTGGCGACCACTGTAATTGACTCCGTAATTTTCTCTGAAGAAGTTGTTCGGGGTCAGAGGTCGTAGGAGGAAGGTCACCAAGAAGACATATCAAATGATCCCACTGGTGAGACTAACCAGGAATATGAAATATTAATGGATGAAATGATGAAACTTCTCAGGTCATTTGAATAAATTTTAGATCATGTTAAATTACCATGTAATTTAGAAGATTTTGGACGTGAGTTTTATCCTTCGTCATGTTAAAAATTTCTTATTACATCTCTGACCATGATTGGTTGAAATGTGCAGTTTCGTCTGAGCAAGCTACTGATCTGTCGATACTTGAAGGGGGTAGAGACAACCCTATCATTGCAGAGATGCTAGATCAAGTGGAGCTTAACCCGGTCGAGCTTCCTAAAATCTATCCTGAAAATCCTGTTGAATCTAGGAAAGACAGGGAGGAGCCTTCTTATGCTGCTGATCTACCATTGGGTAAGATATAATAATATTTTTGGCTGTACTTAATTTTCAAGACAACTAAACAACTTTTGTTATCCTTTGGAACTAACCAAAGCTTTCAATTGACTATGTAGGGCCGTTAATTTCAGTGGCTAAATCCGGAGGTGAAGCCTCAACCTCCGCCCCAACAAGAGTATAAAGTGAAGTACCAAGGGTCAGGGGGGAAGGAGAAGAACATGACACTTCTTTAAGTGCATTAATCCTGAACTATATTCCCCCCCTGTGATAGTGATGCTGAGTCAGACCCAGAGGTGCGGAAGGCGCTCCAATTCTCACATTTCAAGGCATGGCAGAATATATGGAAGATCATATCTGAAGTGCCTCTTAAAGAGATATCTTCAAAGATCCCGCGACTGTTATCCTTGTTCATCATGTTAGGACTTGGTGGTTTTGGATATCAAGAGATCCATGCCGCGGTGAAACAAGTCATCTTAAGGAGGGAGCATGAGTAAAAGTACCATCAAGATCTGACCAGAGCGAGGTTGTTGACCAATATTGGTGAATTCGAGGCTGCAGTGTCCCAAGTTGAGGCTGATCATGCTGCAAAGCTGAAGGAGATGAAGTATAAGATCAAGGAGAAAGTTGTCCAGTAGATGCACCTTCAACAATAGTTAGATTCCGTTACTGGGGAACTTGACCAGCTTAACAATTCATTGAAAGGATTCCAAACGAATGGTATGAAAGCCATCGCAGATGCCAATAAAGCACTCCATCAAGCTGAAAAGAGTGAAGCTGGTCGAGTGAATGGACTTCATGTGGCTGATGATGAATCTTGGGATGCCATAAATCAAATGAAGAGTTATGTTGAAAGCCTCCTATAATTCTTGAAAAAGAGAAGATAATCAAATCTATGGATGTTCCTCTAATTTAGTGCATCAATGAAAAAGACATTTCATCTTCAATCCTTTGTAACTGCATTCTCTTGCTAATTACTTATATATATATTTTACCTAAGCCAATGGGCCTAGTAAAAGCATAGTTTGATTTGTGCTAGGATTATACAAACAACCCCACAAACTTTGCATCTTTTATTGATCAATATTACCTAAATCATACAATATGTACATTTAGTGAGCTGGGAATCGACTTTTTTTTAGAGTTCCTTTTACAAGTTCCCAATTTAATGAGTTCCCTATCTCTTATTGGTAGTTTAAAGTCATGCATGTTGGACATAAATAGGCTAATTTTTAAGGTCGAATAGCTTTGACCAAATGGATTAAAATTGACTTAATTCCTTGATAATATATTTGAAAACATATTACCACATTCAAGTATGGGAGAAAACATGTAAATTAAGACTTAAGAAATTTTGAATCTGAGGGATGATATGAAAAAAGGGCTAAAAGGCATTAGAGGAAGTATTTCCTAAGAGTGAAGTTACCACTATTTGAAAAACCCATTAGGGGGTTGAAGTATGCAGAGCCACTTAAGGGAATTGGATGCATAGTCAAATAATAGCATCCTTTGGCTAACAAGTCCATTATGTAGACTACTTATTCAAGGCCACCTAGGGGCATGAGCTGCATAGTCAGAAAAAATAACTCTCAGAAATTTTACTTTTCTATTGCTAAAAGCCAGTGGAAGTTTATGGAGATTCAAATTTTCCAAATCATAGAGTATGATATATGAAGAGAGGTACTTGAATATGGATAGGATATTCCCAATAAATATTGCTAAAGAATTGGATGAATGTCACTCCTGTGAAGGTGTGACCCAAATGTAGGGAAGAGAAATATAAACCATATACTTGAATACTTTCATATCATGAAAAAGAGTATGGGAAAAATATGTTAAGGATGACTATTTTTGCAGATCCCTGCATATTTTCGTTAAGACCAATAAGGACAAAAGAGGTTTTCCCCCCAATAATGAAGTTACCACTATTTGAAAAACCCATTAGGGGGTTTGAATTATGCAAGGCCACTTAAGGGCATTGGCTGCATAGTCAAATAATAACATCTTTTGGATGACAAGTCCGTTATGTAGACTACTTATGCAAGGCCACCTAAGGGAACACGCTGCATAGTTAGGCAAAATAATTCTTGGGTATCAGAAATTTTGTAACTAGAATTCAAGAAAAGGGTTATGGAGATCTGGAAGTATTTAAGGTTAGGAGTATGACACATGAAAATGGGTATTTTCCAATGCATGAAGGAGATACATAGACCAATGCTGACCATAATCATGTTGTGGCTGGGTCCTGAATTGAGATGCTGGACTTCACTACATATCTCATTAGGATGAGAATCAAGCCATACGTAGTTCTTGAAATATATTTTAACGTCATGTGGGATGAGAGCATATGAGATCTTAGTTTAGGGTTGTAGAGTTCGGACCATAATGAGGGAGACACATTGTGTGTTTGTTATAAACCTGATGTGAATAAAGACCAGGGTTTTCATACCACATTCATGTGCTCACAGGGGGACTTTTCAGCCAAGGGACTGAATGTGGAATTTGGGGTTAGGCTCAAAGACTTAGGGCTGGGTTCGAGGGATGCTCAAATGTTCCTACGCATCCCATAAGGATGGTAATCAAGCCATACATAGTTCTTGAAATACCCTATGTATAGATTTGGTTCGTACATGTGAAGGGTGAAAGGGGACTTTAGTGTAATGATGGTTGGATCCAAGATTAAAGGTTCAGGCATTTCCATGTATGCACGTAGTCTTTGGAATATAACATGATTAGAGATCAATGTTAATAATGATCCCCTATCAGGTGAGGGTGTCAAAGAATTTTGTAGTTTATTGTCTTACAGGAAAAAAGTGTGAATAGTTTAAGGTAATATGCATGGACTAGTGCTTCACAGTTTAGCGTCATTTATCTAGGATGTATGGCTATGCAGTTTAATGTCTTGCACTCAGGACAATGGGGGACTGTATAGTTTAATGTCATATAGTAAGGACGATGATGAACCAATGTGAAGATATTAGTTTTGGGATTGAACCTCAGGAGGTTTCCTATGTAACCAACCTAGAAGGCAAGGATCAAAGTCTGCGTAGTTTGATTGAAGAATGAATTGGTGATCGAGTTGTACTTGAGGACAATAACCTAAAGATGGTGTTGGGACTTACACGTGGTTAGCAGCCCAGAGAGGGTGTTATGATTGAATCTTACTCTAAGCTCACGTGAGTCATGCTCGGTGTGAGAAACAAGAGGTAGCAACAACCCTAACGATGCACAATTTAACGTCATGTAGGAAATATAAGGGATTGGACACAGTTTAATGTCATGTTGGAAAATGGAGGGAGCTATGGAGTTTAATGTCCCGCAGTAAGGACAAAAGGGACCATGCAGTTTAAAGTCTTGCAGTAAGGACTATGGGACCATGCGGTTTAAAGTCTTGAAGTAAGGACTATGGGACCATGCAGTTTAAAGTCTTGTAGTAGGGATTATGAGGTGTATTTGTGTTACATAAAATACTTCTTCAGAAATCTATCATTGGTTGGAGTCATGATGATTTCTCTATCTATTGAAATTAAAGAATAAGCTCCATTAGAGTAGACCTTATGTATTGAGTAAGGTCCTTCCCACTTTGACTAAAGTTTTGGAGGTTTCTTTCCTGGTATCATTGGAGTTCTGAGGACTAATACCAATTCTCCTTGAATGAATGAACGAAGATGAACTTTTTTGTTGAAAGCCCGTGCTATTTGATTTTGATATACTTCCAAGTGGTGCAGGGTGCACAATATTTTTTCATCTAATCATTCCAATTAATCCAATCGCTTTTGAGATTGTTCATCTATAGACGACTGATCAAAAATGGATACTTTGAGTGAAGGTAATTGAACCTCAATGGGAAAGATAGCTTCTGTTCCATATACCAATGAATATGGAGTTGACCGCGTAGCACTGCAGGTGGTGGTCCTATAAGCCCATAAAGCATGAAAAAGTTTATCAGGCCATGATTTCTTATCTTTATCCAACATCTTTTGCAGTATGTTTGAAAGAGTCTTATTGAAGGCTTCTATTTTTCCATTGACCGCTGCATGATACCGAGATGAATGGTTGGATTTAATGTTGTATTCTTGATATAACTTTCTTATCTCAGATGAACAAAATTTGGTGCCATTGTCCGTCAATATGGTACGAGGGACACCAAATCTAGTAATGATGTTAGACTTGACGAAGCTAACAATGACTTTAGAACAAACTTATTTGAGAGGTATTACCTCTGCCCATTTGGAAAAGAAGTCAGTAGCAGTAAGAATATACTTAAACTGCTTGGATGCAGTCAGAGGATAAGGTCCTACTACATCTATTCCCAATGTGGAAAATGGCCATGAGTATTTAGATGTATGAAGAACCTCTGGGGGTTGATGAATGAAATTGGAATATACTTGGCAAGAATGAAACTTCTTAGTGAAATCAACACAATTTTGTATCATTAAAGGCCAGAAGTATCCAAGCATTCGAATTTGATCAGATAGTCTATGTCCAGACTGGTGGGCACCACAAAATCCTGCATGTACTTCATTCATGACAGCCATTGTATCTTCACCATCAATACATCTGAAGACAATTCCATCAAAACCTAACTTGTAGAGAATGTTTTGGTGATCTGGGCTATCATAAAGAGTAAAATTGACCACACGTCACCGGACTTGTTCTTTCTCGGCTCTATCAGGTGGGAGTGTTCCATTTTGAAGGTATTCTCTGATAGGTGTCATACATCCTGTAGTATGACCATATGGTTCAGAAATGGTACTGATTTCATTGATTTCCTCCGTTATGATTTTAACATAAGGTGAAACTGTACGACGGTGGGAAATACTGATGATTATTTCATCCCGGTTTGGATCTTCCAGGGCTATGGCTACATTAGCCAGTGCATCAGCTTGGGCATTTTGTGATCACAAGATATAAGAAAATGTTGGTTCCAAAGGAAATTCCGCCATTAACTCTCTGACGTAATCATACAAAGGGATTAACTCTTCTTTTCTGATGGCATAGTACACATTGATTTGTTTGATTACCAAATCTGAATCACCTTTTACCTTTAAGTGATTCACCTGTGCCTGAAGTGCCAACTCCAATCCTGCGATGAGAGCTTGATATTATGCTTTATTGTTTTTACCACCTTTCAAAAATAAGAACGAATAGGGTAGCACTGCATTTTATGGGGAAATAAGCACAATTCCTAACCCAACTTTGTTGAATTTAGGATCTTCCATTTTCTTCTCTGTTGGACTTCTAGAAGCACCATAAAAGTACATTTACCACATTTGAGGATTATCTTGAATAGAGAATACTTCCTCATCAGGAAGTTCAATATCTAAAGATGTATCTTCTACTGAAGGATGTTTAGCAAGGAAATCAACCAGATCTTGGCCCTTTATTTCCTTTTGAGACACATACTGGATATCAAATTGCTGCAAAATAACTACCCACCTTACCAGACATCCTGTTAGCATTGGATGACTAAGGATAAATTTGAGCGGGTTATTGCGAGATACCAATTCACTACAAAAATGAGGCTTTTACCAACAGAAAATTACCATCAAATAATATATCTATTGGTAAAAGTGATTAATTCCAATAGATATTAATTTCTATTAATATTAACTACAAACACCAATAGTTTTCCTTACCAACAGATATGTCTGTTTATATTAGTAGTTCAATACTAACAAATTATTTACCAACATTTAAATATGTTGCATTATCATAATAATACCAATAATTGATTTACCAACAAATAAATCCGTTGTTATTTATTATTATTACCAAAAAATCATTTTTCAATATAAAAATATGTTGTAATAAATTATTTGATAATATTAAATATTTTACCAGAAAATGGAATATATAGATAGATATATTACCTATTACAAACATATCATTTTGATAAAAAAATATATGATTAATTAAAATATCCATAGTTTAAATAAAATATCCATAAAAATATATGATAATATATATATATATATATCTATACACACACATTGTTTGTATATAATGTAATTTTTTATATCAAATATATAAATATCAGGAACACCCCAACCCAGGGACTTTCCGTCCGGCATCCCTACGACCGCCCTTCCCCAACCCTACCTACCCTTGCCTCGTCGGCGTTCCTCGATAGTGTTCCTTGAAAACATCCTCACGGGAACCCCACACTATTACTAATCTACGTTCCTCATTCAGATCTTCAAAATAAACCCTCTCTATTCTCAGTTGATGTCCCCCACCAACATTATCGTGAAAACCCCTCTCTCTATTCTTGGAAGACATCCTCAGGCAAAACCCCTCACTAGACCTTTCATCCAAGGTGTTCCAACCCATCGTCTCTACTCCACTATTGTTGTCCACATCATTTTAGCACGATATCCCCGCGTGACCACTCTATCCCGGGCACCCTACCTCAACCATATCTGATACAGATAAGCAGTAATTTTTCTATTCATTTGATCTTTTTTCGTTTTTCTATTATAATTCTATGTTAAAAATATAGCCCCATTTCTCACATTTTCCATGAAAAACAACATGTATTCGTAAATACAAATTAGTAGAAGTGTCACAAGAGGAATGTGATGAAATACTTTGGGGGATGGGTTCTTTCTCTCCAGGTAGCGCTCTCTCCCATGGGTCTTAGGGTTTTGCCCCTACGATTCCCTCCTCCATCGAAATCTCCAGCGATGTTGAAGCTTGTTCCTTCTTCTCATGGCCTCCGACTCTCTCATGTTTCCCTCTCCCAGGATTTTATTCTCTTGTAGCGATGATTCCCCTTCACGTTACTTGGCCTCCATCTCTTTCCTCGTCTAGCTTGTGGTTTTCTCACTGTTATCCATCAACCACTGCTCTTTCTATTAGTACCACCGCGTTGGACCCCAATCTTGGTTAGCGTGTTGGTTAACATGGCGATTTGGGACTGTGTCATTGGCTATGTTTGGTGTGGGTTTTCCTCTCGCATTCAGTTTCTAGGGTGTTGGTTATCCGCTGTCCATTTTCTCAGATCTGGTTTTAGGTGGCGTATGGTCTTCATCCTCATCAACATTGATGATTTTTCGGTGAGTTCTAATTGTTGGGTGTCGCTGCTTCATCGGATATTCTTCTTCCCGACTGGTGTATTTCTTTTTTCCTCGATGCTAGTTGTTTCTTGGTGGTCAAGGTGATGTTTTTGGTTTGAGGTTCTCCGAAATGTGGAAGCGGTTCCGGTGGTGATAGTCCAGCGGGCTAATCTCATTAGTGTTGTGGATGTCGATGAATATTCTGTTGGGTGTAGGTGGGGGTCTCTGATGTGGACTCGACCGGCTTTGGACTTCAGGAAATGGTGTGATTTGTTCGAAATCTGCTTTGGTTTCCCATTCCAACACTCCTCCCCAAGTTGGTCTGGTGCGGTGGATCTTTGGAGGCTTTGGGATGTGCAATTCGTGCTGTCACCTGTGGTCCAGGAGGTGCAACCTGAGGAGGCTTCTCACCTTACTCTGTATTTCGATTATGGTGCTTATAATGATTGTTGTCTTCTACTGTTTGATGACTTCATGAGGCTGATCATGGTTCCAGTTCAGGCAACGAATGTGTCCTATTTTTTTGTGGTGATGCAGTCAGATTTTCAGTGGTTCTTTCATTTGATTTTGAAGTGCGAATTTGAAAATGTGGATTGTGGCGGCTCGATGCGAGGTATGGTTTCCCAAGGTGATTTTGAATTTTGAATTTTTAATGGTGATTGTGGGTAGTTTTTGAATTCTAACTGGATGGTTTGTGGTTTATTAGTGGGTCTGTGATTTTTTTCTTCTTTTATGATTTGTAAGTGGTTCCCACTCACCTCAAACTGGTTTCTTTAGAAAATAAAAAAAGGGATTTGGAGGAATGTGATGGAACTACTCAATGTTTAATAATAAGAAAAAATAGAACTCAAGTAGTTGATGGAATCCGAAAATAGAGTGGGTCTATTCATTAAATAACTGTTTTTAGAGCTTTTGGGTACTGGCCCTAATTCTAGGGTTGTTGCTTTAATGAAAAAATGAAAAACTTTTCACCTTTATATTGTTACATATATATCTTAATTCTTATTGAATATCTATTCTTATAAATTTCATAACTCTATATACATGTATCGCTCTCAAATTTGTCATTTTCCTTCCTCCATATCCCTCCATATCGAATTTATTTTTTAGATTTACTCCATTGATCAATTAGTTGTTGTGTTTCGTTTTAAGTTTAGTGAAGCCATGTGATATGGGGATTCCTATCTTTCAAAAGCAGAATATTTATGTAGAAATTCCTATTGACATTATAAAATGAAACCTATTACATTTTTCAACCCATTCCACATGTAGATTTCTGATCAAGCTATTAATTCTCTAATGAATGAGCATTTCAAAACTATAAAAATGGGTACACATTTTTAAGAAGGAAACACAGTTTATAGCAGGATCATCTACATTTTTTATTTGACTAATCCTACACTCTTCATCTTATTATCGATTGTTGAGTTCTTATGAATGGAACAACTTATTTAAAGATAGAATTATTAAATCCCATTGATAATATTCTTCCTCAAGGGTAGAAAGTAGAACAACAAAGGAAATTTCTTTACATGGATCTATACCTTTTTATTTAAGATGAGACAACCAATATGCTCTTCATGCCAGAATTCTTATTTTATTAAGAATGTCAGTCATGTTCAATGCATCAATATACATCTTTTGAGATGCTGTTAACTAATGATTTCTATCATTTTTGTAGTGGTGGTTTTATAGTTCATAGTTAATAGCTATCTTAAATTCTTAGAAATTATTTACATGGAATCTGGGGGCCATGGTTTAGTCACCATAGTACCTGTATATGAAAATATTGATTTAGTAATGCCTTTTTTGTTTGACTTACACATTAAATAACAATATATTGATATATCAATATCTCTTATTATAAAACTACCAGCCCATGAATACTCATACTTTGAAGAACAACATATTGTTCCTATGAGATAATAGGGTGATAAAGATAAATTGTCTTATCATTATATAGTTTAATAATGATCTTATATGAGATATTAAATATATTATTTTAATGATAAAATCTAAAAAGAAATAGTTGGGTAGTATTGGGAATAAAGGCAAGAGGCGTTACTTTTGTAACTATGGGTATATGCCCACCAATAAAGAAATTGAGCATTGATTTAATCAGATGCTTTTTTATTGTCTCACATTCATCTACATTAAAAGATCATATAAAACCATCTGAGACCTGTGCACATTAGAGTCGTAGAATCTTTACATACTCATATATTTCCACTTCATCATAAATATTTACTACACATGCATTATGATGTTCATTAGAATTAATCCCACTCTTTAAAGGTGCATGAACGATAAACATTTTTACCCGATAATGCTAGAAGTTTGGGCTATCGCCTTCACCCCTCTAGAGTTGATGAGCTTAAATGCCATTATTGAAGGCTTTCAAGAGATGAGAATTTTCTGTACTTGTTTCATTCAATCATGGGAAAAAGGTGTGTTTTTGTGTTTTTATTTTAGTTGTTATGAGCTTCCACTTGTTTTGTTTCTTATTTCACTGAACAACATTCACTGGATTTACAAAAATACAATGACGGTGAATTCACTACATAATTTTACCATCAAACCATAGAATGCATGATTTCTAAAATGGTGGAAGAACTTAAACAAAATCCTATGTTTAAATATAGAGACATTCTCTGGAAATGAATCTGCTTATCTTATTTTTTGAAGGATGCATGTGGACTTTCTGATGGATTTGAAGCAGGGCTGAATCTGTTTTAATGGTGAAACATGTCTTAGATCTCAGTACCATTGAGATTCTAACTTTGTAGCTGTTTGATGTTTTTTATCTTCATTTGATCACTTTTTTTAGATGAACCTCACTTGTATATATAGTTTTATTGTTTTTTCGATATTTATGTTGAATTTTAGATCATGTAACTTCAACTGATGTTGTTGAGTGACTCATTAAATTTAAAAGTGAAGTTGTTTCTTGATGTTTTCTGGGCTTTTTGGCATTTGTGAGCAGTGGAGGGCTCCAAATATTGTTTTTTATTCTTATTTTTGGTGGTTCGATTAAGCTTCCAAACCCCATTTTTTTGTCATTCTGGGGGAATTATTTTTGATATCTTCATGTTTGATTTGTCTAATTCATATACTAGTTATATCAATTGGGATGGAATTGCAATGCCTTCAAAGTCATGTTTCCTGATTTTGGGTATGAAGAAGCTATTTGAAGATGGTTTGATATTAAGTATTTTTGGGACTACTGAGATATGAGATTCCTGTTTCTTCTTGATTCAGTTTGGTGACAAGCTGAAAACAGGTATGATATCTTTCTCTACATGGGACAACTGAGTCATGATGTCCATAGATCATGAGCTTTCACGATCTGATGGACAGTCATTTGGAAGTGGCATCATATTTCTACCGACCTTTATATTTTTTGATCTCTATATGTAGAAGGATTATTTCTTGGAGGATGAACTGATCCATTTATCATTCACTTCTTGGTGTATTCTTCTGCCTTCATCAACATTTTAAGAGTTTAGGACTCTGCTGCATATGTATCTTCTAATCTTGAAGAATGAAACAAGTTCAAAGGAAGCAACCAGTTCTAAAATGGAGTATCATCATTCCATGGACAGCTGCATAAGTAAGAATGCAAGAGGGAAATCCAATTCAAGTGTACACCTTCATGTGATGGAAACCTCTTATCTGAGCAGTCTGTTGATATGTCAGATCTGGTTTTACATTGACAGGTTGGATTATGGATGGACTATCGAAGCATGGTAGGATTTATTTCTTTGGAGATGAGCAGGTCCATTTTCTTTCACCGCTTTGTGTTTTTTTAACAATTTTCAATTTCAAGTTGGTGTAATCTCGTTACACCTTGTGTATTCATTGAAACTTTTGTTTTATTTAATAATGATTCAAAGGTATGAGTTGGTCACCCAACTCATGTCTCATTTATCTTAATTATTTTGGGTTTCAATTCATATAGATAATTTTCACTGATTTGTGGATATGTTTTTTGGTTGTTTGTGATGTAGATGTTGGAGTTTAAGGGTGTGGCGTAGTAGCGACTTGAGGTTTCTCACTGGTATTGGAGCTGGCTTGATTTGTTTCTCGTTGGTGTTGGAGCTGTCTTGCTAGCCCCGAGACATGGATGGGTCACTGCTTCTAGTGCACTGAAGGCTTTGGTATTGTTGGAGATGGCTGGATGGTCCCACGACATGGATGAGCTGCTGGTTTTGGAGCTGGTTCAGTTGGGCATGGATGGGTTTCCGGTACTTGGGGGGTGTGATGTATCCTGCTGGGTGATCTTATTGGGGGGGGGGGGGGGGGTCCTGTATTTTTTAATCAACATTTTTTATTAAATTTCATTATTAATATAATTACTTTTTTCTTTAAAGTTTTAACATTCATGGAAATCGTTTTCAGTTTAATAATTAAAAGAGGTTAATTATATATTATACATTAATAAATATAAAAATTTATAATTTTTATTCATATGTAATTTATAAATAGATATTATATGTTTTATTACCAACAGAAAAATTGGTCATAATAATCTGTTGCTAAACACTTTAACCAACATATATATTATTTGTTGGTATTATTAAAATTGTAACAGAATCATTTTATCTGTTGTAAAAAAATTTAGCGATAGAGTTTTTACCGACAGTTTAGTGGTAGGGACATATGTGTTGGTAAAACATTTTTCCAACAGAAAATGCACTTTTACCAATAGATATCTCATTTTTGGAAAAACACTTTTTTTGTAGCGATTAAACGTCATGATGTTGCAGGTAGTGTCTTAATTTCTGAACTGCAAAGATTAATTCTAGGCAACACTTTTCAATACATGAATATCGAGTTTCTGTCTCAAGCATAGTCCAAATAAGATAGTAAAGGTTGTTTTCATTCCTAGCATCATTCTTTTGGGAAAGGAAGGCAACCAATGATCGCTCTAAAGCTATTACATAGAGAATAAGTGGTCTTCCTTCAACTAGTGACATTAATACAGGTGGACTCAAGAGATATTTCTTGAGAATATTGAATGCTTCTTGACATTCTTCAGTCCACTGGTAAGTGACTCCCTTCTTCATTAATTTGGTGAAGGGTAAACATTTGCCTGCCAGATTGACGATGAAATGCAGAATATAGGCAAAGTGTCCTTGAAGTCCTCTTAATTCTTTCAAATTTCGAGGAGGTGACATACCAAGGATTGATTTTTTCTTCTCAGGATCAACTTCGATACCACGATGACGTACAACAAAGCTGAGAAATTTTCCTAAGGTTACCCCGAAAGCACATTTCAAGGGGTTCATCTTCAAATTGTATTGTCGAAGTTTGTGTAATATGATTTCCAGATCGGCCAAGTGATCAGAACATTGTCTGGATTTAACCAACAAATCATCCACATAACATTCAACACATTTCCCTAAAAAGGGTTTGAAGATATGGTGCATGGAACGTTGATACATTGCACCTACATTTTTTAGGCCGAAGGGAATTACCTGATAGCAAAACACACCTTGAGGGGTAAAAAGCTGTAGACTCCTAATCCTCTAGGGCCATTCATATTTGATTGTACCCAGAATAACCATCCATGAATGAAAGAGATTCGTAACCAACTGTTACATCAATTAAGAGTTTTGTGATTGGAACTGGAAAATCATCCTTGGGACAATGCCGATTAAGATCTTTGAAGTCAATTAAAACTCTAATTTTTCCATTCTTCTTTTTCACAAGGACAATATTAGCTAGCCATTTGGGATATTGAACTTCTCTGAAGAAGTTAGCCTTGATAATATTATCCACTTAAGCTTCAATTTTGGAGGCATAAGTTGGTTGTGTTCTTCTTGCGTCTTGCTTGAATCCTTGATGTTCTTCTGGAAAACCCAAATGATGAGTAGGAACATCAGGATCAAGCCTTGGAATTTCTGTATAATTCTAAGAAAATACATCTTGATTTTTATTTAGAAATGAAATATACATTTATTTCTCTTCAAGATTCATGGCCGCACTAATTAAAGTGGGGTGTGGATCTTCTTTTGTACCCATATTTATTTCTATGAGTTCATCCACAGTGGTAGAGATACCATCTTCAAATGATGGAGGATCATCCCGGAGATCTTCCTCTTCTTCTTTAATATGTGTTACTTCTTTTGTTTCAACTTGCATAGTAGATAATTAAGCAGAATTTTCATGACCAAGGGAGAAGTTAAAATTTGAACATCTTGAAGAAGAGACTACCATTTATGACCCTATTGATGATGAATGGTCTTCCTTGGGTAATAAATAGGATATGATGGATTGATAATTGACATCATTGTTCACCTCTGACATTGCTATAACTTATTCTGGCCTGGTTGATGAAGTATATAATTTCTAGATTTCAGCGGATGAAATGAAGACATCTCCATTAAAACTTTCATCATTGCTTGGTGAATCAACAATTTCTCCTATGCTGTCTGGCTCAATTTCCATAACTGAAATTATGGAAGTTTCCGTAAGAGTGTTAGGATTTGGGTCTATCCCATCAATTTGATTGATAGGCAACATATAATTTGTACTCACATGTATGAATGGGTTTACTGGAATATTTTTTATAAACCATTTGGAGTATTAATTTTGGTAACCTCCTTTTTCATGGATTTCTCCTTTCCCTCCATGTGATAGAATTCTACCTCAATGTATTGAGATTCACATGTTTTGAATGGGGTTTTATCACCATATAATGTCCCAATTTGACCATTGAAACAATATTTGAGACATTGATGGTATGGTGAAGGTATAGCCGCATGTTGATGTATCCAAGGTCTTCCGAGAAAAATGTCGAAGGATGTGTCATGACAAACAACCATGAAATCTAAATTAGACACAAGGTATCTAAACTGAGTTTTGAGTGTAATCTCTCCCAGAGGTTCTTGTTCATTTTTATCATATCCTTGCAACATCAAAGTAGAAGGAGATAAATCAGATTTGGTGAGGCCCAATTGATGAAGTGTATGAATAGGGATGAGGTTGAATCTTGAACCATTATCAATAAAATATTGTCAGATGTCTACATCATTGAGCTTGCCAGATAAATACAAAGGTCTAATATGTCCATGTATAACATAATCTTCATCTTCATCTATAAAAGATATCACTACATGGAATTCTGCAGGATCATTCTTTATATGGTAGACCTCAGCCACAACAATTTCAGTTTCGAATTCCTGAGGACTTGAAAAAGCCTCAATAAGTGCCTCCTGAAGATCTTTTGATAGATTCAAGGCATCAGAAATTGATAACTTGGCCGGTACTTGGGACAAATTTTTCAAGACATCATAATTTTGATCCAAAGGTTCGCGTTTATCAATAGGAAACTGTGGTTTTGCAGGTGCCTTAGAAGTTGATGATTTGGAAGTTGATACATCTCGTATCGGGGTAGGAGTTAGAAATACTCCTGGATTCGGTAGATTAGACCGACTAGGTATATTTATTTACTGAGAGGAAGAATGTGTAACCTCTAACCGATCCTCCAAAATAACTGTTCTAGGACTGAATCTACCATGTGTGGAAGAACTTTATTGTTCCTGTTGAGCCCACTGAAGGGATTTTCCACGAGTTTCTACTGCATATATAGTTCTAGCAGGGGTAGGATTGAAATAGTGACTTCTAGAATATCCACGTCTTCCCCTATATCCTAGACCTCTGTATCTTCCTCTAATTACTTTATTTCATACAGGGAACTCAGGCTCATCAAGATCTAAACTCTGGCTGGCATACAGATCCGTTAAGTGAATCATGTTAACAGAACCAAAGATCAACTCTTCATCTGATGAAGATTCTGCCTGATCAGCCAGTTTAGGTTGTGCCGTTTGATGTGGCAGTGCTCGTGCTTTTGAAGCAGATGGCATAAAATCTACCAGATTCAAAGACAACTTAGGCTTTGACACAAGCTCATCTTCTTCTAACTACTCTTCTTTCTTTGAATTATGCCGCCTCTTTGAGGATTTTTTTCTGAAGAAGGGGGTTTTGATATGACATTCATAGCATAAGACACAATTGGTTGATTCAATTGTGTTCGTAAAATATCATGAGTTCAGTTGATAGTTTTCTTGACCATCCAATCATCATATTTCTGTGCATTTTTACTTTTTACTTCTTACCGCTTGCCTTTTTCCTCTGGATCTGTAATAGTAACACATGCTACCTGGGCTGAAGAACCTTTCAGTTTTACCTGTCCAGAGTCCACCATATTTTTCAAGAGGTCTTTGAAGACAAAACACTCTTGAATGGGATGCCCCAACATCTGATAAAATGGGAAATAGTTGGATAGGTCTTCATCTCCTTCCTTGTTCGGCCTTTTGGGCCTTGGAAACTGAACCAGATTGTTTTCTAGAGCTAAGATGAAGTAGCTAGGAACTTGTTCATTCTAGAAAGAATAAACTTTGTTCTTGAAATATTCAAACTATTTCCGCCTTTGATCTCTTTGATCATCTTGACGAGGTGGACTTTGTTTATTGACGCTCAGGAGGTGGATCCCTTCGATATGATGAAGGTTTTGAAGTGGAAGTAAGTACAAGTGCTTGTTTAAGTGTAACTGTAGCAGTCTCTACTTTCCCCATTCTCCTTCCTAGAACTGATGGAATTACATGAGTTTTAGCCTTAGTATTTGTAATAGAGTCTTCGATCTGCTGAGCGATTGAAGTAAGGTCTCGAAACCCTCCTGTTTATTTCACAGGGATCAATAGTGTGTGTAATTCATCACACAGATTTTCCACACAGATTGGAAACAATTATTTTTAAGGGAGTTCTAAACTTAAGGAATATGTTAATCCATTCCATCGAGCAATGAAATATGAAAATCTTTCATTTTCCCTTTGCTTACAATTGGTAAGATAAAAATCTGTCATCTTTGGCAACGTTGAGTAAAATTAAAGAAGAAATATTTAACAGAGATCTTCCCACCTAGTAATTGATCGAGATTGAAAACTTATATACCAGACAAAAAGCAGGCCCTTATAATGACTGCACAAAACACCTAAGCTTAACTTCTTATTGTTGTTGAGGAGTTCCCATCATAGGATCACAATGAGAAACATAATGTGTTAATTGTTGTTCTGGATCTCCCGAACCATTATAAATTGGGAAGGTGGTATTCACAAAATTTGATGGGGGAGGAATTGCATCAACCCATTCAGGGTAAGATTTCTTTTCTGGTTGAACTTGTGCACGTTTTCCCTCTATAGCTTCCAACCGAGCTGTTAATGACTCAGTGGTGGTTATTAGATTTTGAGAAACATCTGGTTGACCTTGGACCTGAGCATTTCCAATGACTGGAGTTTGGGCGGGTGTGGTGAGTGGTACTACAACTAATGTTAGTACTACCAGTTGATGTTGTGCATGACCCATAGGATTGGACCAGTGAGGGTTTACTTGTAAAGAAGGATATTCTTGATCCATCCCAGTAGCTGCAATGGATTCCCTTGATCGACTAAATCCAGCATGCTTAGGAGGAAGACTAAATTGAAGTAGTTCTGCATTTAACCTCCTTAACTCCTTTATTTCTTCTTCCTGATGTGAGAACCTTTCCTCTAATGAGAGTGATTGGCCTTATCCAGAGGTAGGGTGGGATGTAACATGAATTTTACCCTTTTCCTTGGTATGTGCCTTTCTGGAGTATGGAAGGGCATTACCTGAAGGAATATCTTGCCTCTGGGAAGCCCTCTGGCTTCTGTTACACACACCTTCTTCATTTATTTCTGTGTGTACAGCCTCTTGAATAATAACTTCTTCATCTGATTCCTTTGAGTTAACCTCATGTTCTGGAGGATCAGTGAAAACGACATTGATGAAATTTATCGATGCATAACACATTACATCCCTTCTGTTGACATTTCTGAAATACTGTCTTCTTCTATGTCCTTGATGAGACATTGCCTTTTGTTTGGTTGATCCCTCAACAACTTCTTGATGAACCATAATTTGGAGGGAATCTACTGATAATTCAGCTCTACGTTCCTCTTCTGGATTCTTCCCTAATCGAGAGAAGACTAACTTTCACTGAGGAAGATATTGAGAATTTGAAAAAGTCCCCAGTCCGGTGGACTGGGCCTGTTCATGTTGTTCCTGCTCAACTCCTCAAATCCTATATGTTGATCCTGAGGGTTGGATTAAAAGAGTCCCCAGTCTGGAAAGCTGAGGTGGCTCTTGAGCTACTACATCTGAAAATTTCTTAAAAGATATCCTGATTTTGCAGACTTTAGTCTAGAAATTAGCCGGATGCATCATCCGACATCCACTCAAATCACCTAGCTCAGATGACTGTTAGATTATTTCTGACACTTCTGTCACTTGATGATGCGCATGCTCTAAACGAGAAGCATGTTCGATATTCTCATTTTCTTGATGAAAGAGTAATTCGACAACTTTTTCTTTATATGCTTGACTTTGGGAAGAACTAGTTGAGTCCTGTTCTTGGGAAATCCTTTGATTATGCACAAAACCAGCTAGATGTGGCTAGCCATGGGAAATAACATTGCATGAGACAACCTTTGGAGGGCTTTGTTGACTAGAGAGTACAGTGAAATGCAGTGCTCCATGAACACCCCATCCCCTGATATGAATACCATATGGGGCATTGGTAATTAATTGGAACAACCTTTTTAGTGTACCAAATCATGCACGCTGAAGGGCTCTCTGATGCTTTTCAACCTTTGGATATCGGGAAACTGAGAGAGATCCCAAGTCAATTTGGCATTGTAACCCTTCTATTATCTTGACATGATTTTCATATTCATCATAAGATAATATTTTCTCTTTTAAGTGACAAAGAGTTTTCCACATGTTGAGACGAATATCATGAATACAATCTTCTATCAACATTTATGAAATATCATACTAAGAGTCAGCCAAAGTCCAAAACATGACTGATACTTCACCTTTGACCAGTTGTTTTCTCATACTCAGCACTTCCTCTTTGTCATTTGATGAAGATTCTTATACCTGATTGGACCAAAGCTGGTGCTTCTTTGTTGCTTCATCAGATTCAACAAGATTGGTAGAAAATTCATTTTTCAAATTAGAAGTTGAATGACCCAGGGGTGGTTTACAGAATGACTTACACCCTGGGCTATTTTATGTTTTAGAAAGTATTTCACCTGCTAGCGGTAAGGCATCATACATGACTGGATTCACATTTGAAAGTGCCTCAAGATAAGAGGTATTTCTCATTACTGCATTTTCCATTGAATAATTTTCCAGGAAATGTGAATTACTACTGTGGAGAGTACTTTCACAGCTAAATTCATCATCATGGGGAGGACCACCATGGTGGGTTACAACAAAAGATGAAACCTCTTGCTCCTTGGTCTTCTGGCCACACAGAGGGTTATTGTGGCTCTCATCTGAGGATGATACTTCTAGATCGACCGAATGGTCATGAAGCAAGACTTCATGAGGAAATGTCTGATGAAGACCTTTAGAATTATTGTTGTTACTTTCAGAATCTAGAAATGAGAGAGTAGAATCTTGAGTTGCAACAGACAATTGTCTGAGCGCATCAAGAACTCCAGCATCGAGCAAGACCACATTGCAGATTGGATCTTGATTTCTCGACTGTGTTGGACGAGTCTTTTTCTTAGATACCTTATTACTGAATTTGTAAACCACTTACTGACAAAAGTGGTTATTATGGGAAGGTGTATGTGCCTGCTCAGGAGAAATGGCCAGGTTAGGCTGATTATCTCCATTTAAATCGGGTGTATGTGCCTGACTTGATTGTCTGTATGACATGGGGGAGTATGCCCCACAACCCTCCTGGACTAGGACAGAGGTGTGTATCTGCTCCAGAGTGATATGTTGATGAGTCAATCCACTGATAGGGATAACTTTATGATTCTTTCCCTATGATTCTGCGGAAGTTTTTATAATATTCTAACATGTATCCAGAATATGGGCAGAGATTTGTTTATACTTTTTCACTATAGTCAGAATGTGCTTGGTGAATTCAGCTTCTAGAATAGGAATATACATCCATTCCATGTCTTAAGTAGGTGTATGTGCATGCTCCTATCCTCCTTTTCCTATCAATGAATTTTGATAGTACTCATATGTGGGGGCAGAAAATTGTGTCTGCCTCCTGCTTGTCATTGGAGGTTTCCAATTGACATATCCGGGTGCTACCAAATGAGACTGTTGGTTAGCCTGATGAATT
The DNA here is from genome assembly GCA_963277665.1 of Viscum album. Taxonomy (NCBI): domain Eukaryota; kingdom Viridiplantae; phylum Streptophyta; class Magnoliopsida; order Santalales; family Viscaceae; genus Viscum; species Viscum album. Next base: position 528,959,754 of record OY728159.1, on the reverse strand, counting down.
GCAGGTGTATGTGCCTACTTATTGTTCTCCACCATATTTTATTGGCGATTTTCTTTGGTTGCAGTCAGATGAGCCTACTAACTAGCTGATGAATTATAAAGAGGTGTATATGCCTGCCTATAATAATCTTCCAGAATTGCCTGGCAGGATTGGCATGTTACTGCCAGACGAGTCTGCTGGGTAGTAAAATTAGGATGGATGGGTGTATATGCCCGCTCATTTTTTTCCATCAAGTTAGCTTGATGGAATTATCCAGAGGGGGAAGAAGTAAGAACCTGCTCCCTATTGTCCGAATTTCGCCTCTGGCGGTTTGTCTTGCATGCTCGGGTTTGAGGAACTTGAGCTGAACCCCTAAAGGCGATAACCTCATCATGTTGAGGGTGCACTACCGCATGAGTCTGGTGGCAATTATTTATGGGAACCCTCGAGAAGGACTCCTTTCTTACTGAATTGAGTCCTTGGGTGACCTCTTCATTCACCTCCCTATAATATGGGAGCGACTGGTGATTGTGTTCTAGGGATAACGACCTGAAACTGTTGGAGACTGTGGTTGGCACCACCCGCTTCTTGGCCATTGGTCGTCGTTGTCCGGATAACCAAGGTGAGTTATTAACTTGGAGGGATTGTCGAGTGGCCTCCAGAGTCGGGATGGTATTGTGTTGATGGTATTCCCTCACCAATACATTTGAGAACCAGTGTTGAAGACGCAGAGTAGGTGATGTTGTCCTAAGATTGGATGAGGATCCAGATGGAGTAACAGCCGAGGCATTCACAAGTGTGAACTTTAAAGAAGCCATTTTTTGTCTTACAGAGAGATCTTGGAAAAGATTGCCTGTTTGATATAATAGACATAATCAAGATAAGCTTGTCTAGACTACATCTTTTGGATGAACACATATGTGATTGATTACTTTGTTGGCCCTCACATTGAGTTAAATAGGGGCCGAACAAATAAGTAAAACATCATTTAACTTGGTTAAGGATTCACGTCGGGTTCACCATTTTTTGTTCCTTCTAGAAAAGAGGATGACCTTGTTTGTTTTAAGGTTCAAACTTTCCAATCGGTTTCTAACGGGTTTATTCATAGAACCAGAAACATCCAATGATTCTATATCCATTTGGGCCTAATTTCCAAAGGTAGGTTCCCATTAGTTGAGAAATGATGAGGATTAAGAATTTGCATTGGTCGAGAGGATGGGATTTTAGACTCATCACACCTTTTTGGGGGGAATTATTGTCTGCTCCGGGACTCTCTTATAGATTTAAGTTTTGTTCATGAATCCTTATTAATTTACCAAGTATGAAAATGAGTTTTTCCTTTAGATCTTGCAATCAATGATTGATATATAGGGAATTTAGAGAGTCTTTTATATGTATTTGAGGTTCTTCATCAATAGAGAATCATCCATATGAATTATAGATTCTTAGTCAATGGTATCCTTCCATAAATTATATAGAAATCTCTTGGTCATTATGATGACCATACTGGTTTTAAAGAGACTCAGTGGGGCACTTTAAGTTTATTATCATTCAGAAAGACAGGATTATTTCAGAATTGGGATCATACCTGCAGATGGGATACCTATGTATCCTTATTAAAAATAAAGAAATCAGAACCCACATAGTTCGATAATAAGGATATAGTTTAATGTCATATGGAATGGAAAATAATTAATTAAAGATGGTCTTGAACCTTAGATTGGATTCCTATGTACTCTACTTTTAAGGAAGAGATCAATGTCCACGTAGTTTGGGTGAAGAAGTATGATATTTATTCATGATTAATGTCCCAAAGATATATGTCGTAATTACTTTTACACTCTAAGATCACGTGAGTCATGATCTGTGTGAGAAACAAGAGGTATCAGTAAAACTGACGTTTGTTCCACAAAAGATGCAATCATAAGAAATGATGTGGGGATTACGTATGTATGACTTCCCAAGAGAAGGGTCCATAAATGTATTTGTACTTTATGGAGATTTGGGATTTTAACCTGGGCCTTACTCCTGAAAAGGAATCCCAAATCAAAAAAAATTAAGGTCGGGGCTTACTTATAAGAAGGAGGCCCAATTAAGGGAAATTATGATTGGGAATTACTCCTAAGAAGGAGGCCCATATTAAGAGGACTTGTAATTTGGGGCTTACTCTTGAGAAGGAGTCCTAATGAATTCCTATCAGATAAGGAATCCAACAAATGAACCATGCCACAAATGGCTTTGAAGAGGGTTTTGAAGGCTATATTTGAAGAGGAGAGGTGGATTTGAAGAAAGGAGGTGACTAGGAAGGAGGCGCACAAGTATTATTCTAGCGCACAAGTCCTGGTCACACAAGTATACTTGCGCGACATGAGTCACCTTGGGCAACGAAGAATCCATAGGGTAATACTTGGGCGACTTTGAACTCAAGCCCTTAGTATCATCCCTAGAGGCTTCCAGAAGGGTGGAACACTAGTTCCCTTGAGAGGGAAAGGCGGCGTGAAAGTGTCTTCACTTCCCTTAAGGGATGGACACTTAGGCACACAATTATTAATGAGTTCTAATACTTAGTCCTTATTCTTCCTCTTTAGAGCTTCCATTCTAGGTAAAGAATTACCTTAGAAGTGTTTGGAAGATGTCAGAAAAAGACTTGGGTGACCAGAGCTTGAATCTGAGTTTTGGAAAATTTGTCCCTGAAATGGGGGGCCCATAAGGAATATTTATAGGCCACTGGGCACCTTGGGTGAAAAAAGGAATAAGGCGCACAAGTGACTTGCGCGACCCATATGTGGCGCGCAAGTGACTTGCGCGACCAAAAGGAAACTTGCGCGACATCTTCTTAAAGGGTTCCTTGTTCATGCCTTTGTTAATTTTTGATGTTCTTAAAAGGATGAATCTTCTTGTGCTTAAGGTATTCCCATTTTCCATTCATTAGACTCTGTGATGGAAATGAGCGTCAACATATACTGACTATAAAATCCCAAATTAAATCTTTTATCAATAGGATTTAAACCTATGACAGTGAAGATGTGTCGAGTATATAAAATATTTTGATTTTTGAGTTGACCTATATGATATGTAAAGGAAACAGTGTTATAAATGATTTAAGATGAATGAAACAGACTTAGACAGTTCAAGAGTCTAGTTCTGAGTGAAAGATGATGGACTTCTTCATTGATATGTATATAGTGATTCAGGACAACCAAGGATTTATGACCCTTGTATATTTTTAGTTGATTCCATAATTCTGATCTAGATCAATGAGAGGTAATATGCAGATCTAGAGTGTTTGTCTTTGAGGGAAATCCTTAAAGGTGGAGATTAACCTTCCAACCATACTATATACAATGAGGAGATCATTTATGGTTGGGGCTGTGTTGTTGTTCCCATGTGTATATGGGAGGAGATTATGTGTGAGTTTCATTCCTCAAAATGGGTGGTGGATAATGGTTTAACAAAAATTTATCATTATATTCATAGATAGTATTCATGGCCAGGGATGAATAAAGAGGTTATGGGTTTCATGGAGCAATTCTACACATATTAGTAGGTTAAGGTAGAGCATCAGTGGTCGGGTGGTGCGTTACATCCATTTCCCATTCCAGAATGGAAGTGATATGATGTCTCCATGGACTTTATGGTTGGTTTTCTAAGGACACCATGAATGAGTGAAGTGATATGGGTTATTTTTTATCAATTGAAAAATGTGGAACACTTTTTACTGATTCCAGAGACTTTTTTCATGGACCATTTGGGTGACTTATTTATTCATAAGATATTATTATTGCATGGGGTGCCTTAGAGTATTATTTCAGATTGTGATCCACATTTTAATTCATGATTTTGTAAAGGCTTGCAGAAGGTGCTTGTACCTAGGTTATTCTGAGTATAAATTTCCACTCAAAAATAGATGATAAATTATATCATACTATACAGGTGATAGAGGACATGCTGAGAGCATGAATTCTTGATTTTGGTGGAACTTTGGAAAAGCACCTTGTGCTTATTGAGTTCACCTACAATAATAGTTACTAGAAAACTATTCAGATGGAACCATATGAGGTAATCTATGGTAGGTCATATTTATCCTCATTATATTGGATGGAGTCCTAGGAATCATAGTTTCTAGGGATAAGTCTCATGCATGAGATATTAGAGTAGGTTTAGTTAATTTGGAAACATATGGCTATGGCTCATAGTAGGAAAAAGTCATATGATAATCAGTGTTATTGAACCCTTTAGTTTATAGTGGGTGATTGTGTGTTCCTTTGGGCATCACCAAGGTTGGGTCACCTTTAGATTTGGAAACTAGGAAAGTTGGAACCTAGGTATTTGGGGCCATTTGATATTGTGGAGAGGATCAAACCGGTGGCATACTGAGTGGCTCTTCCACAATGGTATAGTGGAATGCACAATTTTTTTCACATGTCACATCTTCAGAAGTATCACCCAAACCTTCTCATATGATTGGTGTTGATGATGTTGAGCTTAATGTTGATACATCCTTTGAGGGTCATTTGGTTTGTATTATAGACCACAGTGAGAAAATATTGTGGGGAAATACCATTCTATTGGTTCGAGTGTTGTGGTATCATGGTAATATCCAAGATGAAACTTGGGAGAGGGATACAGATATACAAGCCTAATGAATAAATCATTTTATATTGGATACTTAGGGATACATGGAGGTGAGTCTCAAGGATGAGCCATTATAAGTTGGGGAGGTTTTAAGATACTGAACTTATAATAAGGTACATTCCTATTTATGTTTTTCTTAAACTTCCTTGGTTTTGTTTAATGAAATAGTTCATAAGGGTACGAGAAGTCTTGGGGGTGTCCAGGAATTTTAGGGCACAAAAATGAGGAAAAAGGTCCATCTAGTGAATGTTTCATGGTTGGTGCAAGGCTAGTAGTAACCATGCACCATAACCATGTGAGCCCTGGGAAGTAGGTGCATGTTTGAGGAACCATGTAACACCCCGAAATCCTAAAGTAAGAACATTGTATTTGATAGCATGTATCACACACATCACAAAGCACGCTGGGGAATACAATACTCTGAGACTTTTCTATATATTTACTATTTTAAGTAAATTAAATGTATGATATATCTTTCAATTAACTTGTTTCTGAGTTAGAATATTTCACATGCAACAACAAGTTCCTTCAAATGGCTTGTGTTACATGCAAGACTGAGTTTTTACCGAATAACGATATATTATTAAAAAATTATTTAATATAACCTAGAATTTAAAATAGTAGTTATAAAAAGATTCAACTAACTTATGAAAATCTATGGTTTACACATATATAAAATTAATCCATTGGTTACAAGTTAATTAGAAATGAATATGGAAATTGATTGAATATAAAGGAAAATATTACTATTTTTATGCTCACAAAGTTATTATACCCTAATAAATTAAATTAATTAAAATTAGGGAGTGATATTAATGTGATATAAATATTATATATTCAATAAAATATTTTTGATATTCATCCAATATATTTTATAGGATTAATATAAAAACAAACCCAATTTTATGCATAAAATATAATATTTTTATTAAGGCATTTTACCTCCATTTAATAGAAAACCTATTTTAAATCCATTTTTTGGAAATTTTATGGATGATATATGTCAAAATAAACTTAATATTTGAAATAAAAATAAAAAAATTAGTTTTGGGTGAATTTTTGGAATTTTTATGTTGAGTTTCATTTTTTAATTAATAGTGAAAAATATTGATTTTTAGTTCAAAACTGATTTTTCATATAATTTATTTATAAATTAAATTATTATTTATATTGGTTTTAAATTTTAATTAGATCATATTTTTATCAATTTAACAAATTTATTTCATTGTAATCAATTTCACTTCGAAATCGACCATAAAAGTATAGCAATATTTTGGATGTTTTTACCTTAAAAGCCCGCATTATTGTCCCATATGCGGGATTAAATTTAAATTAATTTCTCCCACTTATGTGATTGGAATTTTGTAAAATGAATTAAATATTTGTAATCATAATAATTTATAATGTCTAATAATGTCAACTTAGATTTTTACCAGAAATATTAGGGAAAGTAACTAAAATTAATTAAAATTATTAAGGTAAAATTAAGCTTAATGAGGGACTTAACCTCAATCTTAAGGGCCCAAATGATTTAGAAACTTCCCCAAAAACCATTTTATGACAATATTTATACCATATAATCCATTTTATATAATGTTTTCCATTATTGGAGACAATTTAAATGTGAAAAATGTGTATGGAATTCCTTTTTCAAAATATTACAAGAGTGGCACTCCTCCCCCACTATAGAAATGCCTCCTCTCCTCCCACTTCTTCACACCTCTCAATCCACTTTTGATCGACAAATATCTGCCCAAATAGTTACCCAAAATAACTAAACTCATAATATAATCCTCCCCTTGGTCAGAAAGCAATCCAAGGAAGCCCTTTGGTGAAAACCAAAAGGAGTTACCCAATTAAGTGGTAACAAACTTCCTTAAAATTTTTAGTTTTATTTCCATTATCTAATCCCTAAAATCTTATTATTTCAATATTTTATTAAAAAATTATCCTAAATATACTAGTATTTTTTATTCTAAGGTTTAACCTAAACTTACACAAACTTCCATCTAATGGGTAACGAACATACAGTTTCTGTGTACAGTGAACTAATGTCTCACAAAACATTGATTGTTCATTTTTCCTTTACCACCTCTCATGGTGGAAACTATGATGGAAAATATATTTATATATTATATATATGATATTTATTATATATTTATACTTATTTAATCATTTTATAACACATACCTTCAATACTTCCCATTTTGTGTTAATACGATAACATCGTTTGAGGAAGTGTGGATTACCGCCCCCTCGAAGCGATGTGATTCATTCACTCTATACATGGAATTTATTAAGAATGGTTTTAATAAAACTATGTAACATATATAACATATATATGATAATGTAATTATAATATATATATATATATATATATAATTTATTTTTCATGAGAAAGAAAAGAAAGCATCGTTCATAGAATACGTACGACCTACCATCTCCATGAACAACGCATTTCATTTCTTATCTTCAAAATTTATGAAATATTATAAATAAATATTTACTAAATATATAAGATAATTAATTCATGGTTTAAATTATTTATATGAATAAATCATGATATAATTAATAATAATAATAAACAATAAGACAAAACATACTTGAGAAAACTAGGCAATTAGCACCTGAAATAGTCAAAATAATGAAAGATTGTTAACATCATTATAAGAAGTTAATATATGATATTATTAATATGAGTATGGTTTTGGTATAAATTAGTAAAATATTTTAAACCACTATAAAGTAGGATAAATACCACACAACAAAATGAAAGGCTAAGGTAAGGGAATTTCGTCTCAATTTACATTCCATTGAGACTTATTTGTTATTATGCACCAATTCACTTTTATTTGGTGTATATATTAAATTTTTTATGTTATATCAAGAATCCTATTATTATAATGATATTATAAGTTTCAATTATTTTCATAACTTTCTAAAGATTATGATTCAAATGCTTCAAAGTTCTATGGGAAACTTTGGAATGTTTAAAGATTATTCTCCTTAAGAATGTTCTTAATGATTATATTTGCAATCTCACTTACCTTTATGATTGTTAACTTTATATTGAAACAATATTTCTACTGTAATAAATTATAATTTTAAATTTCCTTGAATATACATATTTTCATATTATGGATATTATTATTTCCTAAACCATATATCATTTTACATACAATATTTACTTTGACAGTTATTTGATTAATTGGGGAATTATTAATAAATCCATATCTTTTATTCAATATGGATATTTGATAAGTCATATTGTCTATTGATTAAATTTATTATTTGATATGAGGAATTATTTGGACATGAAATGATGGATGGGACCCGGAATTTATATAGCTCCTCGATGCATCGACATGTTCTCACGAGACAATTAAGTTAGCAAAATTAAACAGGTTTCTACCTCTAGTTATAACTATTAGAAGGATAGATCTTGATAGTATAGGTCCTTATGTGACTAATACATGACAATGATTAATTAAGAATTTACTTTATAGATATTTCAGTTATTATTCATCCATGAGATTTTGTGTCAACATATCTATAGATACATTTAATTTTCAGTTCATTGATTAAATAACACATGTTTCAATTTATTACCTTTACATATTGAATTTACCTTATCTAGTTATTTTAATGGCATGTTTTATTAGTTATTTAACTTTCCATGTTGTTTTATTTCTATTGATTCATTATTTTTTACACATTATTTACCCTTACTGATCATTTTAGCTCACCCTTATTATGTTTCTTTCCCTAGGTTATGAAGAAGAAATATTTAAATGATCATTCAAGGACATAATTTATTTCATTTTATTATGTATCATATTTTTATTATCTATTTCCATAATGTATTATGGGTATCATTTTTGTAATCTATATTTCCAAGACGGCTAAAGTGATTGGTCATTCGGGATTTTTTTCCATGTAAACATGATAATGTAATAAAATAATTTACCAGTTTCAAGATTTTGGGGTTAGGGAATTACAAACCATACAAGGAGGAAACCAAAAATTGTATGGGCTTAGAAATACACATTCTATACAGCCACCAAATGGTTTTTCAAACCATGTGGGCTCCTTAGGAGACTATGTGAACTGGACCCCTCTTGGATAGAGGGTGGTGCATGGTTGGCGCTTGATTAGGCCAACCATGTAGCCAAACCATGAAACTCATTAAAATAGAGAAATTAAAATTCCATCCCTTAGTATTTAAGGGTTATAATCCTATTTTCTTCCCCTTTAACCCTACAAAAACCTAGGTGATGAACTTCCTCCTCCCAAGCTTCCGATAGATGATTCTCATTTGATTCATGGCCGTTTGGAGTGATTTTGGGTGAGAATAAATTATCCTGCCGAGTATTACACTCCTATTTATCCTATTTTTATAAAAAGTGATTGTGTATTTGTTATTATACTTCGGAAGACCTAAAAACTTGTTTTTATAGTGGATTTTAGGTTGGGTATTTAAAGGTTGTTTGAGTTCGGATCAAGGGATAAGGTTAAGAGAGCGTTTGTCTACAAACTTGAGGTAGGTGGTCTACATGTCATATAATATAGTCCTTATACCCTATTTGAATGTGTATGTGGTTTTTTGGTGGTACATTATAACTTCCCATTTGGTTTCCTTGGTAGGAATTGGTAATTGGTTTAATTTAACGATGAATTGAAACCCTCATGATCCCCATGGGATCCGATGGGGACGAGTAGACTGAGCATATAGACACCCGTGTGGTGGAACACTCCCTTGAACATGAAATATTGGGATGATGAATGATAAATTGTAGGGTTTATGATATTAAACCAATGGTAAATGTGATTAACCTAGTAACTTGTAAAGATGAGATGTTTGGATTAACTTAAAAAGTTAAGTAATTGATGATGGGTAAATGGATGCATGTGATAATTGGTTAATAGGGATTAACCTTATGGTTAAATGGCTTGGAAGGGATGATAAATGGTTGTAATGTTTTAAAATGGTAAAATTGGCTGATGTTGGAAATTAAAAACATGATGATAGTAAAAAACCATGGAAATGTGATTAAAGGTAAATGGTTCACTCTTATTATTTTCTGTAATGAAATGGTTAATAATGATGAGCCAATGTGATTGTTATATATGGTAGTGGGTTATTAGACTAATGATCCAATCCTATGGGCTGGATAAACTAATGATCTAGGAACCCTTGTTCATAGTAGTTATTTGGGTAATGAATTGATGCTCCTGAACCCAAGGGTATGGACATGGAATTATGAATCCCACTCAGATTCATGGACTCAAGCTCTATATTTTCCGACCTGTAACCTTTTGACACATGGATTAGATGACTGGAATAGGCCAAAGTAAGTTTGATAAAAAATGGGTAAAACATGGAATTGAGAATGAAAGTAATTGATCTAATAAGTGTTAAATGTTTTAACCTATTTTATTTTGATTTCATTACTATATAAAATTATTCATACACTGTATTAGAGTAGATATTTTATAGACACAATTGGTTGTGGATTACTGAGTTGTACTCACACACTGCTCAGTCTTCCATTGGGTACCCGAGAAAACTTCATGGTTGAAGATCATGATAAGGGAAAAGGTCCTTCGCTAGAGAGTTTATTTGGGGCTCAGGTACATGCATAAATGAGAGAACCGAACTTGGTATTAGGAATTATTTTAGGGATTCTTCAGCATGTATTTATTTTGGGTTTTCCATTAAACTTGTAATTGTTTGACATGGCATGGAATATTTACTGCTTGGTTGTGGGCATGTACCTTGTTTTGGGAAATGTTTTTGGGAATGCATGATTATATTTTATGTTTATCTATTATTTCATATTTTTTCTATGGTGGATTACTCTGATAAAGAGGGTATAGTCTCCCCATGTGTTCCATTACCATCACCGCTAGTTGGTAGTCTTATTCAAATGGGGTGTTGCACTTGAGGTCACATAATTAATTATATTAGGGTACTATTTATATTTTCTCCTAGATCGGGGTGTTACATTTAACATGTATAAAGGAAGTCAATTATTAAGGTAAGAGTTTTCTAGTCCATTTTTTATTTCTGGGATACATATAAAAATTCACCACTCATTTATTTTGTATGGTTTATATAATACCCATTTGATATGTTATATCATTAATGTCCTTATTTTAATAATATTTAATGTTTCATTTGATGTTATGATTTATCAGGGCTTATGATCCAAAAGATTACTAAAGTGGTAAGGGATTTCCATCTCATTTTTTAATTTTCTATGAGAAAAATGCTATATTTACCACATGTTTCTTTTATGTGGTGAATATATTTCCCATGAATTTATTTTATGATTAATATCCTAAAAATTATTAGGATTTACATATCCATTTGAGTATATCTCTTTCATGGGGTTTATGATTTTGAAAATTTCAAAAGTGGTAAGGGATTTTTGTCTTATTTTTACATCCCTAGAAATCTACTATCTTCTTATATTAGGTTTATATATATCCCCTTTGACAATTAATATCATTAATTTATTCATTATTATGATATTTTAAGCTTCATTTAATTTTATTCCCTCATGGGGCTTACAATTCAAAGTTATCAAAGAGGTAAATATTCTATGTTATAATCTTATCATTTATCAAGATTGTTTATGATTATGTTTTCAATGATAAAATATTATGATCCATATCTTAAGAAACTCATGACTTTTCTTCTCCTCTGGTTATGTCATGAGAATTCATGTTTTCCCTTAATTTATCTCTATGTAATCAAGATTTTGAAATAATTTATTTAAGATTAATCTTCTTTGTTTCTCTATTCAGTCAATAACCTGTTTTTATTTCAAAACCATGTTTTCTAAAAGTTTTAAAAAACTATTTTTAAAATTCTCTAAATAATTTATTAAATACTTTTTTTAACCATGTTTTAATTATTTTTGAAATGAATATTCATGTTATTTTCCAAACAATTCCCGTTTGTCTTTAATTGAAAATGTGAAAGTAATAATCATTTTAACATAAAAAACATGAACTAAATTCTCCTCAGTCATGACCAATCACTGTTTTGAAGATTCCTTTATAATCTTCCAAGGTTATTTAAAAAAAACTAATTTTTTATGTTTAAAAGAATCAAAGAAGATAATTTATTTACCATAAGATATGTTTCAAATGATTTTTAAATATTCATTTATAAGTTTTCAAGTTTATCTTCAAAGAAAATGATTTTTAAAATGTTTTATATTTTAAAAAGTGTTTTTCAAATAATAAAGGATATTTTCATCAAGAAACGTTTAAAGAAAATGATTTCCAAAATAATTTATAAATTTTTATTTTGAAAAAGTAAATTTCAAAGAAAAAAATATTTTCCTTAAGAAAATTTCAAAGAATCTTTTCAAAATAATTTTCCATCTAAGATAGAATCCATTGATATTAACTATTCTTTACTAGGGATATGATATAAGGATTCCATTATTTTTTTAGGATACCATTATCATTATTTCTTTTAATGGGTTATGTTTATAATGAAAAAGTTTTTATGAAACCTATTTCTATTCCATGGGTTATACCATGATAAAATGATTATGAAACCCTATTATTTTTATAGGGTTTTCTATGATGAAATGAAGAAATGATTCTGAAACCTATCACTTTTCCATAGGTTATGATATGATGAAATGTTTATGAAACCCATTTCATTTCATGGGTTATACTATGATGAATATTTTATGATATTATGGCACAATTACATATGATTTTCATCATGTGACGATTGAGACCTATATCTCCCTCCAATGCATTGGATAATTATTTATATCTAATTAGATAAAAGATATTGGAATGGAGAGTGAGACCAGTTCAATAAGTGAATTTTTCTACTATGATGGTCTTGGGAGTGAACCTTGACTACTATAATGGTTTTGGGAGTGAAACCATACCACTAAGATAGCCTTGGTAGAAATTTTTTACTACTAGGAAATTGATTTTATATGATCATATGTATGCTAAAATTCTATGTCTTATTCCAATGTTATGATCTCATGTCTTGTGTTCTTTGATTCCCTTATGATTCATGTCTTATGAACTACCAATATTTATTCCATAAATCAAGATTATGATCTTTGATATACAAGGTTTTGTTTTCAAATGTTATTCTCATATTCACATACCCTTATGTTCATGTTATGCTTACATATTTTCCTTTTTTACCCATACTGATCTTCTAAGATCACTATTTCTTATAATTCCTTTCCCTAGATTATGAAGAAATATTTTAATTAGGGTACGTCTACAAAGATTAAGAATTTGGAAGATATTTGTTGGAATTATTGAATATCTTTCACTAAATAATAATATTGTGTACCTAGTCTCCAAATATACTAAACTATTAGATCCTCATACATGTGTTTGTGTCATGTAATGAATATTTATCTGAAAAATATAATATCTATGTATGAAAATCCTGGGTCTCTATAATGGTGAGATCCCCCAGATGTATATCATGATCTGCTAGGTTCCAAAGAGGCTTTATTCATAGAGATATCTGATGAGTATATTCTCTTAGATGTACGCCATCAGGTATGTTCCATCGAATTAGTGTTACTTGATGAGTGTGATCTCTTGGATGGGTGCCATAGGGGATAACAGAGCTATACCCAATGAGTTTGATCTCTTTCGTGAGTGCCATCAGTGATGACAGAGATATACCCGATGAGCAAGATCACTCGAATGAGTGAAATTATGGATGTAAGTGTTTATGTAGTGAGTTCTCCAAGACAAGTGACACCTTTGAGCCTCAGGTATAATCTTATAGTAGGATATATGGTTGATACTATGAGACTTAGTGTCTAAGATGAGTATATATGGGTTATTATGGGGTCCCTTGTGGTGATGTATAATTGAAATACCATGTAGAGATGTGTTTAATAGATGTGTACTTTTGAGAAATGTTCAAGATGGAGTTTCTTATACTCTCTATCTCTTAGGTTCTCCTATGGATTGGTGTTGACTAGATTGTTTCCTTTCAGTTTCTCCCTTTTATTTTTTATTTTTAGGATGCCTACTAGGTATTGTTATACTCACCCCTACATGGGATATGCCTGCACATATCATGTCTTATGCAGAAGATATTCCTTTTTATGGAGTACTTAGAGGACCCAAAGCAGGGGAAGCATAAAGATCTAGATAGATCAAGGTATGTACTAGTGATTACATTTGATAATAGTCCCCTCCTTTTGACTAAGTTGGATGCTTTTGTAGTTTTTAGAGGGCATGCATTTTGACCTTTTATTCTCTTAGTAATTTTTATATACTCTGATTGTGGATAAATGTATGCATAATTTTTTTGTATCGGTCTTATTATTATATATACACAATTTTATGGAGATGGATGTGTTTTAGTGTATATAGGTACCATAAGATATGGCCTCCCATGTGCGTGATATTCCTACTCAGCTCTAAATGATAACCCTTGGCCTATTTCAATTGGGATTGGGGTTGTGATGACTCATACTTCCATAGGCCAGGAGGAACCCAATGGGATAGGTTGTTATAGAGTGGTATCAGAGCTTGTTCTTACTTAGGACCATATTTAAGAGTTTTCTAGATGTGAGCTTGGTTTGGGTTTTATGGAGATATTTTAAAATGTCTTGAGTGTGATTTTAGGTCAGGGACTCCTGTGTTGGTGCAGTGATCAATGTATCCATTCATTAGGAATTTTAAAACAAGCTTGTTGATTGGAAATATGTAGGTACCGGTTGTAGGGAAACATTGGTACATGCATCATATAGGAATGAATTTTGGTTTACATGTCCTTCTTGAGTTAGCACCCCAGATATACTCATTAATCATGGTCTATCTTGATTCTATTTTAGGATTCCACCATGACAACATCCATCTAGATTTCTATAGCAGGATCGTGATGAGGATATGACCAATGATGAGGATTTAGTGCAGGGGTCTGCACAAGAGGTGGTATCTCCATGTGGTTTTCCAATCGAGCCATCACTTATTGAGTAATAGGTTTTTCTGAAGGTACTATTCGAGGATGTGCATAGGTTGAGTGTGATGCATGAGTTTCAGAGGTAGAGACCTCCCATGTATTAGGGTAAGCCAGACCCCTATATATTTGATGAACGTCTTGAGGCAGTCATGCATGTTTTCTACATTGTGAAGACACCTACCGATCAGATGGTGGTCTTAGCGGTAAGTCTTATTCAGGGATCAGTCAGTTAATAGTGGGATTTAGTGATTCAGACACATGAAAAGAAGGCAATTAATTGGATATATTTTTATTGGATCTTTATGGAAGAGTTTTATCCATCCATGTTACGATCAGTGTGTATCTAAGAGATACTATAGCTTTAGTAGGGTAACATGACTATTTTAGAATATTTGATGAGGTTCACATACCTTTGAGAATACAATATGGATATGGTTTGGGATCTGTTTTTCCAAGAATGGACCTTTGAGAAGAGATTTCACCAGTATATCAGGACCTCAGTGATATCTCTTTTCATTCCTAGTTATTCCAGAGTGCTTGAGCGAGCATTGGTAGTGGAGAGATCTATGGTTGATCAGAATTCGATCATTAGTGTTGGGAATATAGTAGATGAGACCTCATAAGTTGGTAGCTAATGATAGGCTCAAGGATCTAAGTGTGTGAGATTCTTTAGGGGAAGATTCTAGGGTGGTGGGTCTTCATATCAGGGCACCCATACTGGATCTAGTCAGTCATGATAGAGGTGTTATTTTTCTTATAACAAATGAGGTCATCTTGTGTGATATTTTCTTACCCGATGTGCTTCTGATAGGGAGATGGTTGATGAACCACCTTGGAAAATAAAATGATAGGAGAATGGAGTTCCACATGATGGTGTATATAGATGAGGATAGAGGATAGTAGTAGGAGGAGACATACGCTTCAATATATTACCACCACCACCCCTGGGTGGTTTGAACTAGGCTCAGGGAGCTGGAGGATGGGGGTGGGGATAGCTGTAGGCCACAAAGTCCTATGAACCAGATGATCTGAGGATGATTATAGGTATAATATATATCCTTTCTAATTTTTTAGTAGTATTGTTAGATACAAGTATGATATACCGTTTTCTTTCTAGTTATTACTCGAGGATTATCTAGGGTGGCATAGAGGATCAATAAATCCATGTGATGGTGATATTTGACATGGATTCAGAATCATAAGAAAGTGAGAAACTTCCCCCACCAAGATGAATTCTTAATACATGATAGAAAACTATGTGGGTGATTTAATGATACCCAAAACAGATAGTTTCAAGGTGTAGTGGATGAGTTCCTTTGACTTTTGTGTTCAGGGAGGGTTGGTGTGTTGAGGTATTAGAGTTATCCCTATTTAGGGTGAATATATTGAAAGGTAAATGATGATGATAAAGCATAAGGGGATTCTATCCTAGAGGATCAAGTGTGGTTCGAGGTATGACATGTGTCCTTACTATTCCAGTAGTATTTTCAGAGATTTATGAGCCACTATTCCCTAAGTGTAGTCCCTGTTTGAGGCTAGTGATATCACTTGAGCCTTTTTTCTCAAAACATATTCTTGGGGGAACTAGTAGAGAGGATTGAAGGTCATGAAATCCTATATGTAGTGTTACTAAAATTTGGTGGAGGGATAACCTCACATAGAACCTTCCCACAGTGTCATAGAGAGGCCCTATGATGCTTTCCTCAGCGTGGATTGGTTCCCTACCATCCATACTCAGATGATTTGTTTCTATTAGGAATAGAAGTGTTTCTGGACTATGGGACAAAGTGTTACTCCTTTATAGAGAAGTGATCCCAGGATGAACAAGATGAGATCATATGTTTGTAGATACAACTGAATTTTATCAGATGGCTAGTATGAACCTTGGAGCAGTATTGCTATGAGATTCGGTTCCCTGTAGTAGTGGTGGAGTTGTGGATGTATTCATGAGTACATGTTGGTTTAATATCCTAACCAAGTGTTAGTTTTATGTATTTACTAGAACCCATGGACTACCCCTTTATTTTCATTATCATATCAGTTGACTCCCAAGGAGCTTCATGAGTTATGCTTGAGTTAAAGTTTTACAGACAGAGGGACTAGTAAGTCCCAGTGTGTACACTTGGGAAACCCTATGTTCTCTTAAGATATGAATGAGAGACTTATGGATTGGGTCCTTCCCCCTTTATGGATTGGTTCAAGTAAATCTTTATCATTGGTACCCTCATGTTCTCGATGTCATAGTTACAAGTGAGACACTTTAGGATGAATTATAAACATGTTCCAAGAGTATAAGATTCTTGGGGAGATCTTATAAAGTGAGTTTTGAATTATATTGGTACACTTATTATGTATATATGCTTTGATATGGGAGTGATAGTGAACCTGGAAGGGGCTGGGGCCATGCTATCTTGAGATCTAACCAAGGGTGTGGCCATAGTAATAGATGATCACAATGAGGGTTTTTTCCATTATTTTTTAATAAGGTAATAGATCAATTAACCTATTTTCAGATATCCCTTGTGGGTGAGGGTGTCGTTTCATGTCTCTAGTTTTTGGTGGTAACCCCTCTTTTTTTTAGTGAGGCAGGGAGGAAAAACTAGGAGATTTTGTTTATGAGGTTTTTCATGATTAGATATCCACTGTACATGTTCTTGTTAGATTTTAAAAAGGTGGGGAGTACCTTGACCTTAAAAGGATTGATGATGACACATGCCATGTTGTGATATTGGGTGTTGAGGATGTTTCATTCCCTTATAAATACACAATGTAGAGGGTTGGTTGTTCCAAGTAGAGTGAAACATTCAGTTTATGGATAACATGCTTTAAATTTTCATGTTAGTGAGGTGTAGTGGTTGCTTAACCATTGGAATATCACCATTAAAGGCCACATTTTGGAGGCCCTATAGGTTACCAATGTATTGTTCAAATATAGTGAAAGATAACATTTGTGGCCCTAGAGTTGGTGCTAGTTATGGTTTTTGAGGGTTAAGTTCATCCAATGGAAGATGAGGTTTGATAGGTTACATTAGTTTCTACATTTTATTGGTGAGGTCGCGTTCCACTATACCCTTTGATCATAGTTATTATGGGTTCTTGGATTTAGTCTACCTATCATAGTTGAGGATACATGTGCATGATTTGTTTCACAAGGTCGACCTTGTTTTAGTTGGACAGTAGGTGTGAAGAGGCCTTTTCAGGTACCAGGTTGTGTTTGGGATCTAACCATAGAGGACCCTTATTGGGCTTGTGGTTCCCCTAATCATGTGTTTGTAGATATTATGAGTACCCTTTATAGAGATCACTAGCATGGGAGACCTAGTTGAGATCTCATCCCCCCCTGTGCCTAATATTTCAGATTTTGGGATGAAATGCCTGAAGTTTGATGTAAGACTTTGGAATATTTATAAGAATATTTTCAAATCTAGGATATGAGTTAAAATAAGATTATGGGGCCTGAAGATCCTCGGTATGTTGATATTAAAAATATTAAATATTTTATATTGTGTTCATGTGTGTGTGTAGTTTTTATGAAAATGTTAAATAACTACTGAGTAATATTTCACATCAGAAATATGAGACTATAATTGAGTTTAGAATGTGGATTTTATCCCAGGCACTACATAATGTTTGTTGGCATCGAGTTTGTAGTTGAGGGAGAGCATTGGTGGGCATGTTGATGATATATTAGTTTTTTTTTAAAATAAATAAACTAATATATACCCCCTCTTAGGTTTCATATATAGGAGGAAGGGGGAGGTTTCTCCCTTGTGTGATGGATGAACCAAAGTGAAACCGAAGGAGAGGAGGTGTTATATGACCCTTTTTTTGACATTGATCATCACCAAATCGAGGTGAAGCAGCTTCCAGGCATCATATTGGATCTGAAGCTTCGACATTTCACCATGAGGTAGGAAAATTTATGATATTTACACCATGATCACCATTTATTAACTATTTTACATTTTTAGATCCCTATTACAATCACTAGAGATCCCTTGGGGCAGATTTGTGGGTTTTAGGGAGAAATTGGGGGTTTCAGGTGGCTCATAGGAATTTCTCATTTAGAATTCTCAATCACACGATGTTTAGTGTAGGATAACATTCCATTTATTCTTTTAGTTTTGTAAATAATGTCTTTTGGGATTACACACTATGTATTGGGGGTACATGACATGTAGTGATCCCATGTCGTGGGGTCGAGGACAATATCGGACTTTCTCTGTCAAGGGACATGGATGTGTGGAAGTACATGGATAAATGACATAAGTATGAGTTGTGATACATGAGCATGGGCTGAGAAAAGATGATAATGTTATGTACCAAGGGTACACATCATGTATGGAGACATGTCCATCCAAGTTGTGTGTGGGTGAGGACATGCCCAAAGGTTCGAATGAGGTCAAACACTATGTGACATGCGGTACACACTATGTATTCTACTTATACACACTGAGTACATGTCCATGGGACATTTTTGAGAGACATACTATGTACTTAGGGTACATTCCATGTACTCTCCTTAGATATTTCTCCCTCACACATATCTAACTTAATAACTTTGATGGAGGCCTGTAAGTAGCCCATCCTTAGTAGATTACAAAGTAAAACATGATGGTGGCCATGGTTTTGGAGTTAGATACAATAAAAGATGTGATTCTAGCAAGAATATTCTCTAAACATCATGTGGATTGATATACATTGATTGGTTTCCCTTGGTCCATTCCTATAAGGTTTTAGTGTGGCATCACATACCTAGTACAAAATTATGATCCCCTATACAGGATGTGTTTATATAGAGTTTGTGTATCCCTTTAGGAGGTCTAGGTGAGACCCTTTATCATATAATATTCCATAGGCGGGGTTTGTGGTATTTTTATGACCATCATAAAAATGGAGGTGATCTCCTATCTAGTAGGTTAGCCCAGTAGGGTTTGTAGTATCATCGTGCATACAATCCCTTACTTAGGGTCCAATTTCAATAGGGTTTGAGGTATCTTCATAAATACAATCCCTTACTCATTGGTTGGTTTCATATAGGGTTTGTAGTGTCCCATAGAAGTCCTGGGTGTGATTCCATACCTATTTATAATGTTTCTGAGTCCCAGTAGGGTTTGTGGTGGCCCCATGATACATGGGTGTGATCCCCTATCTAAGTGATATGATCTCTGAAATTATATATTGGGTTCATGGTGCCCCTAGGGGTCCTGGGTGTGATCCCCTATATGTGAGTTGAGATATTTTGGGTTTCATTAGGGTTTTTGGAGTCTCTCATGATACATGGGTGAGATTCCATAGCTATAAATCATGTACCAATGGGTGTTAGTGATAATTTATTCATGGTCAGACCCGACGTGTATGTTCACTCAGAAGTATGCCATCAGAGATGTCAGGGATGTTCCATTGGTTTATTGTTACCCAATGAGTGTAATCTCTTATACAGGATCCATCATGGATGGAATATATGTAATCTATGAGTTTTATCTCTTAGAAGAGTGACATCATGGATGATAGAGCTATACCCGATGAGCAAGATCTATCATATGAGTTCTATCAGGGATATAAGGGTTTGTGGAGTGAGTTCTCTTAGATGAGATATACCTTTGAGACTTGGGTAGAATCTTGTGGTAGGTTTTATAATCAAGACCATGAAAGTTTGATTCTAAGAT
Organism: Viscum album; assembly: GCA_963277665.1. Lineage (NCBI taxonomy): Eukaryota > Viridiplantae > Streptophyta > Magnoliopsida > Santalales > Viscaceae > Viscum > Viscum album. The sequence goes on along the minus strand of OY728159.1, from coordinate 528,939,486 downwards.
GAGTATGTTTGGTTTATTCTGAGGTCCCTTGTAGTGATGTCTCTTTGACATAGCATGTTGAGATGAGATGATAAGACATGTACAATTGAGTAATAACTGAGATGGAGTTTCTTTTACACTCTCTCTTTGGTTCTCCTCTATCTTGGGATCAAGTGGACTACTTAATTTCAGTTTCTCCCTTTTATTTTTGTTTTTTTGGAATCTTACTGGGTATTGTTATATTCACCCCTAAATAGGTTATTCCCACACATTTCATGTCTTATATACGAGACATTACTTTTGATAGAGTCCTTGAAGGACCCAGAGTAGGCAAAGAATAGAGAGATAGATAGACTGAGGTGTGTACCGGTTATTGAATTTTAAAAAAAATACCTTCCTTTGAGTAGGTTGGACTTTAGTTTTTGGTAGGATTATATTTTTACCTTTCATTATTTCAGTCCTTTTTCTATACTCTGATTGTGGATAGATGTATGAATGCATTTTTTGTATTAGTTATATTATTATCTTTGCACTATTTCATGGAAATGGATGTGTGTGTGTGTGTGTGTGTGTGTGTGTGTGTGTATACAAGTACCATATTATAAGGCCTCCCATGTGTGTGATATGCTTACTCGGCACTAGATGCTATCCCTTTTCCTATTGGAGGTGGGATTGGGGTTTTGATGGATTGGCCTTCCTAGGCCAGGCATGCCTTGATAGGTTGGGTCATTACAAAATTAAATCCTCATAGATGAAATATACTATGACCTGAAAAATATCCTACATGGATCATTCCTTTTCCATTTCAGAAAATTATAATGTTTTATAGGATCTGATTATCCTACTTGAAACATAATTGACTTACACAACATTATAATATCATATGGGAAAATAAAATTTTCTACACATATGATATTTCCATTTTCTATTTTTCCAACTCCGAAAATCTCATACACACTGGCCCAATTATCAAATTCCCCATTGAAATGTCTCAGGTCGTATGACCTTTTCCTTTTTCATATTTAGTACACTCAAAATATAATATGGTAGATTAAAATTTCTTATAACCTCCAAAAATGTCCAACACATAGGATAATTATCCTATTCATAGATTAAATATCATACTATCTCACAAAATCTCCAATATTGGTGTCATAGGATAATTTCCTTAGCCAAATTTTTGACTCTAGCACAATGTTTCTAGAATTTCTTCAAATATGTTCCATTTTTTTTGAAATAAACTTAAGACTCTCGAAATCACCTTTAAATATCCTATGATAACATTAAAACACCTAATTATAAGTGTAGGATTTATTATAATAATTCCAAATATGAAATAATCAATTAAAAATAAAATTTAAATACATTTAAAAATTGAACTAAAGATTATTCACAAAACTAATAAATATGATATTTACACAAGAATTGGTAAAAATGGTGGGATAAAAATCATAAATAATAATGTGAACTATATAAAAATATTTTCCTTTTCAATTCCACCATAATTAATCCTAGGAATCATAGAAAAATAAACTTTAAAACATCACCCAAGAAAAATTCAACACTTAGTTAAGGTGAGTTCCCTTTTTAACACAATTGTACTAAAGTAATCACACCTACTTAATGCTATTAATTTCATTTTATTCATTAAATGTATTCAATTAATTTACACTTCTTTATCCTTTTATGTACACTTATACCTACCTTTCCAAAAATATTTCACTCAACTCTCAATTATGAACTTTAGAAAAGTTCTTATCATTCCAAGTTCATGAAATTTTCCTCATAGACTTGATGGATTTTTTTCATCTCCACCCAATGAGTCAAGTAATTATTCACATCATGAGGGATTTTTAGGGTTTTTGGGGCTTAGGGGTTGGTGGTTTATAATTTGAATATTATTTAGTAGATTATGATTTTTATCACTATGTTGAAACATAAGGAATGATTTTTAGTTTTCTTCAATAATGGATCCCACCCTTCTCTTCTTCTTCTATTGACACGACTCCATTCCTTTTGATATTAAATAGGAAATATCTCACCCTTTTATATTTCAGTAGTAAAAACATTTATCTTTCTATTCATTCAGTAGGATTATTTTTTTTACCTTTTTCTACTATTGAAGGTAAATAGGGGATTTAAAATCTTCTCTTAATGGGTTTGAGTTCTTATTAGCCCTGAATTAGGAAGTAATTCCCTTCCTTATAATGTGTTTTGGGGTCTTCCTTCAATAGATGAAAAACCACCATCAAATAATTATAAAAACATATTTAAGCTCTATTTATCCTATAAACTCCTTTCCAACTTCTTGGTCAGACCAATTTAGAGAACCTTAACATCAATGATATATTTATTCCTTCTTTTCTCTCTTTATGGATTTTTTTTAGCTTGAATTAAGATATGGAATCTTGTGTAGAATTGAATTTCTAAAGGAAAAGAGAGGCTCTTTTTTTACTTAAATACTGTAGTAAGATTACATTACAACCCTTAGATAATGTAACACCCTGAGATTTTATGAAATATATTTTTTCAAATAAATTTAATTTCTTCGATATCTTGTGTTACACACAACACCAGGTTTTAAAAAACCATGAAAAAATATTAATATTATTCTTTAAACATGACCATTATTACCTAGTATGAAGTGCCCAGATCAGTGTGAATCACTGAGAGGGGGAGGGGGTGAATCAGTGATCCCTTAAAACTTTTTACTAATTGATTCCTTATCAATTAAACCTCTATGGCTGGTTAAAGCCTCGATCCACTCTTCTTGTATCTCTCAGCCTTTCCTCGAGTGATGCAGTAAATGTAAAGGCACAGGACACAAGGATTTACAAGGTTCGGCACCAAAGGCCTACGTCCTTGCCATGTTGGTTATACACCCCAACATGGTTACTCCATTATAATCGGTTAGTATTACAATGGTAGATACAGAGTCCCACTGTATCTCTCCTGAGTCCCACAGGAGGGTCTTTATACTGCGTCCCACAGTGTTACCAGAGTCCCACTGGCCTGCTCCAGAATCCCACTAAAGACTTCTTCCACCCTGAGTCACACAGGGGGATTCTCCTGGCTCCTCGAGTCACACGAGTAGCTCTTCTTCTCTTTAATCTCTTCAAGTATCTTCAGCAGTCTCAGATAAAGACTGCTGGCCTTGCTCTGTACCTCTGATCACTTGAGTTGATCAGGTCTTCTCGTCTTGCTCAGGATTTATCTCCTTCTTCTCAGGATGACCTGGCTTCTCTCCAACTACTGAATACTCAGACAACTGATATCTTTAACTTCAGTCTGGTCCAGTCTCAGTTCACATCAACTTCATGCACTGAGTGCATGGTATCTCTTCATCCTCACGCACTGACTGCATGGCTTCTTAATTCTCTTCAAGAACTTCCGGTCTTGGTCAACTCAGATGCACACAACCAGATTTGGCTTTGTTCACGTGTGCATGTGCATGCATGCATGCATGCACTCCCCTTTCTTTCTTCTTGGTGCAATAAACCCTCAAAGGGTATATTCTCTTTGAGCACACACCTTCTCACTCCTTCACACGTTTTAGTTCCTTTTGATTACACACATAAATGTGTGTTATACTTTGTGTGAGTGTCCTTCCTTTTCTTCTTCTAAATGTATACACACTTCTTAGTGCACACACATAGGTTCGGCCTTCTTCATATACTTAGACACACACACACAACTTAGGTGTGGTCTTCTTGTTTTGAACATACACTACCCGTAGGTGTGTCTTTGTCCTTCACTCCACTTCTTGCACACACACGACCTCTTCTTCAATTTCACACACAAATGCCCGTAGGTTGTTCTTACTCTTTCTCCTTATGGGTGGTATACTGCCTCACCCGAACTCCCTACTACCTTCAACAGCCGCGCAAGACCTCAAGGAGGCAAGGGCGCGCAGGGTGCAAGGTGCAACCAGCCTTGGGCGAGCAAGGTTGCTACTGCCTCGGGTGTGCAAGGTGCAACACTTCGGGCGCGCAGGGTGTCAAGCACCTCGGCCACGCAAGCTCCTCCTGCCGCGCAAGTTTGCGGGCAGTGAGGGCTCCTTCTGTCACGTGAGTATGCGGGCAGGGACCTCCTTCAGAGCCTCAGGTGGCTCTGGAACTTCAGCCGCGCAAGTGGTATTTGCGCGGTGGCTTCAAAACTTCGCGAGGCACATACGACACTCACGGGACTTCGAGTTTCAGCACATCAGCAAAAGATTCAAGTGCCTCGGGTGATCCTTTTATAGGCAGAGGAATTCTTCTAAACATCCGCGTGATAATAACTCAAGTTCCCGAAAGTTTCAGATCTTTAAAAATCTTTCAAATCTTTATTTTTATCCTCGGTTCACGCGGGCTCTCCTTCTATATTTTTTCTCCTCCACGTGCATGCGACTTAGAACGCATGCACGACCTTTATCTCTTCTATCCCATGCAAAACACGAACACACCGAGGCCTCGGCACTTCGTTTTCCTTCGGCCTTCATCGAATTTCCTCATTTGTTGCATGCAAGTATATTTTTATGCATGATCATGTTCAGTAGGTCTAGACGAGCTCAATGGAGCCTTCGTCTTCGGAAATGGTGGCCGGGAACTCAAAAACTGTTGTCGGGAGGCGCCTGGTTTGAAGGTGGCTGCAGTAATTCTTCAGCCGAGCTCGGGGTAGAAGAAAAGCTCAGCACCGTTGGATCCGATCTTTGGACGGCCTGGATCTGAACGGGAGCGGCTCAGATTAGATCGCGAGCGGCGCGATGCATCGGGCGGCCGAGATCTGCCGCGTGATCACTCGAACGGCCAGGATGCGCTCCTAGAATTTTTTCCGCGTCCCACATCGAAACCGCGCGCGGGTTTCTCGCGCTTTATCAACTTAGCTCTCCCCCAACCTCTTCAATTGAACTTCCAACCTCCACGGTGCTTCCCCGCACCGTGTTCTCCCTGCGGGCGCGCTCTTGCGCCCACTCTGCACTGCCTGACACTCGCGGGTGCTCTCATGCTCCCCTACCGCGCTCCTCCGGGCGTGCCCCAGATGCCCATGCGGTGTCTTGGGTGCGTCCTACCGCCCTGGCTCGCCCCACGGGTTCCCCCATGGGCGTGGTGCCCTAGCGCCCATGCCTTGGGGTTGAACCCTCAAGGTGCCTTGTCTGGCCAGTTTTTTGGCAAAGGCATGAATGAGGACATTGTTAAAAACAACGTGCCTATGTATAATATGCCACATGCCACTTCTCTAAGACATCCTTATTCTACATTTCTTCTTCACTTGAATTCTTCAATCCTCCTCAACATGTATTCATTACTTAGGAAGGTCCCTTCTTCAACCGAGCTCCTGAATCAATTAAATCTTCAATATTCTTCAATGATCCAATTAGAGGTCAAGTTGGATCACATTCACATTGTCATGCACTAAGAATTAGTACATGGTCTTCTTCAGCTCACTTCATCCACTTAGAAGTTGTGGATGGCTCTCTTCATCTCCTCATGCATTGTCAGTACAATGCATGGTCTTCAAACATTGTTGTGACATTGTATCCAGTTGATAAAAGTTCTTGGAACTTTAAGAACAGCTCAACAATCGTCTGATTTACATAGAGAATGTTTCAACCACAACATCCTATGTCACTTAGTGAATCTCCTAAGTGACATGTCTCTAAGTACCATGGCCATTCTCCATTCATCACTAACACCATCACATCCTTTGTCATTCACATATTGAACCTTCTTGACATCCATCCATTCATTCCTTGACAACAACATACCTCATTGACAACAAATGCAACACAGTGCACTTCAATCTCCCCCTTTGTATTTGTTGGCAATACACTAGAGCACATATGAATGGGTCAATATGTGTGACAATATTTCTCCCCCTTATTGGCAATCAAATGCAAAGGTGTGGTGTGGTTCTCTTTCAAAAATCTCTTCCTCCCTTTGAAAAGTATTTTCTTTAAAAACACTAAGAGAGGGATGATGTCACATGTTCTCTTGAGCAAGGAACCTTTAGTAGATCAACTCTAAGTCTACTTGGGCTAACCCGGTGTAGAAAACAAGAGTGATGTAACCAAGGTACTCAATGCTATCCAACATTCACTATACATGTGTGATCATGCTTCAGGGGTTTGAAATTTTCAGATATTCAATGAATTGCTAAATCCTGCACATGCTTCACAAAACTCATTAGAAAGTTCAGTGAAAAGATAAAGCTCCCCCATTCATCCATTTTCTTAAGATGATATTAATCTCATAACATCATCTTCTTCAGATTTGCTCCCCCTCAAGGGGTGCATTCCATTCTGTCCAAACCATCCTCCAGCTGAGAATGATCATCATCTTCAATTCCCTGCAATGTTAGCACATGTAAATACAAGTGTATAAGGGAATAAGATGGGACCTCCTTGGTTCATCAATGTGAACAACAAGGTTGAGAATATTCTCTCAACCGAGATGTCCCATTTTCACCATTCTTCACACTTGCACATTTGATCTTCAATGATGTTTGTGCTGGTGTGGATCTCAACACATCTTCATGTTAAATCTTCTTCTTCCCTTTTGCCTTAGCAATTGCCAGAACTTCATCTTTAGCTCTCTGCAGATCTTTGGAAAGTTGCAACTGATTAGGCCATATGACTAACAAGTCATTTGGAAGTGAGGCCTCAGTTTTGGAAATTCCACATGGTTCTTTTGATACTGTTAAGCCACCTTTCTTAGGCAACTTATTTTCAACCAATCCCTTCTGCTTCTTCTGGATTGATTGTCTGTTAGAGTCCAGTCTGCCTCTATAGAATTTCATGGATTGTTTACAAAGATCCATGATATTTCCTTTCTTTCCACAGTAGAAGCATGTTTTCTTGATGGTCCTTCTGGATGCATCACCCTTCTTGGATTTAGACTCCAAGGACTTCTCTTCCTTTTTCAACATCTTCTTGGGAGCATTGTCACCTCTCTTCTGTTTGCTTCCCAAGGATTCTTTCTGAGCCAGGTTCTGTGATCTTTTCTTATTTTGAGCTCTGGATACAGTTGGAGATTGACATGTATCAATTTGACCACTTTTGCACACATCCCAGATGTTATCAAGCAATCCAAATCTGTTAGTAGTAAACAGATGTCTCTGGACCTGTGGATGTTGCTTCTTTTCCTCTGGCTTGCTCCCCCTAGGCATGGGCTTCCTCTGTGCTTTGGCATTCAGTGGATTGTACCAACAATCCTTTGCACAATGCCCATACTTGTTACAACACCAACATTGACCCACAAATCTTGACCTTTTGATTCCTTCTGATTGTAGGGTACTTGTCTTGAATTGCTGTGTTGTTTCAGGAGAGCATTATTTCTTCACTGTCTTCATCCATACTTGTTTGGATTCATTCTTCCATCCTGCACTTTTAGTAGAAACACATTTAGAAACATGAGTACAAGATGGGATGGATGGTACCTTCTTTTTAGAAGTTGTTTCCCTTTTATTAGAGGATGTCTTTCTCTTAGAATCATCCTTCTCAAAGCTTACTTGAGTAGCAACATTTCTTCTTCCAGCTGTCTAGGAGGCTTTGTCTTTGGGTGATTGCTGACTTTTCAATATCACCTCCAGTTCTAAGCATTTCATATTGAGGGAGTTCTTCTCATCCTCAATAGTTCTTAGCCTACCTTCCCAATTCTGTTTCAGCTGTTCCATCTGGTCATCATGCACCTTCTTTATTTCATGTAATGAGTTGTCAAGCTCCTTCACCATTTTGACTTTGTCTTCAAGTTGAGCATCTCTGACATTCATTGAAACTTTGTACCTCTTTTCCAGTGCATGGAAAACATCTCTGACCATTATTTTAAATAAATCTTTCTCAGAAAGGCTTCTTTGCAATTCTTCAGCAGTGTCTTCATATCTTTCATTGCAAAGAGAAACGGTTTCATCTTTAGCCTTCACCAGCTTTCTGAGAGTGTTGGTTATGCCAACCCTTTTAGCCAATTGATCTTCCATTGTATTGGATTCTTCTTCTAGCTGTAATTTTTCTTCTTGAAGATCAAGGATGCCTGTAGCTATACACATTGCCACTTCCTTGGGGACTGTCTTCTGAAGATATTCGATTGCACTTTGAAGATCTTTCATTGTTCCAACTTCATCACAGCTAGGACAGGCTTTCTTCATCTTCTTGGCCTGTTTCTTCTTTTTATTTTTCTGAGTCTTGGCAGATATCTCCATTTGAGGCTTTTTGCTCATTTCCTCAAATCTGCACTCCATAAAGACTCCCTTAGATCTTTTAGAGGCAACCTTCGCTCTGATACCAATTGAAGTGCCCAGATCAGTGTGAATCACTGAGAGGGGGAGGGGGTGAATCAGTGATCCCTTAAAACTTTTTACTAATTGATTCCTTATCAATTAAACCTCTATGGCTGGTTAAAGCCTCGATCCACTCTTCTTGTATCTCTCAGCCTTTCCTCGAGTGATGCAGTAAATGTAAAGGCACAGGACACAAGGATTTACAAGGTTCGGCACCAAAGGCCTACGTCCTTGCCATGTTGGTTATACACCCCAACATGGTTACTCCATTATAATCGGTTAGTATTACAATGGTAGATACAGAGTCCCACTGTATCTCTCCTAAGTCCCACAGGAGGGTCTTTATACTGCGTCCCACAGTGTTACCAGAGTCCCACTGGCCTGCTCCAGAATCCCACTAAAGACTTCTTCCACCCTGAGTCACACAGGGGGATTCTCCTGGCTCCTCGAGTCACACGAGTAGCTCTCCTTCTCTTTAATCTCTTCAAGTATCTTCAGCAGTCTGGGATAAAGACTGCTGGCCTTGCTCTGTACCTCTGATCACTTGAGTTGATCAGGTCTTCTCGTCTTGCTCAGGATTTATCTCCTTCTTCTCAGGATGACCTGGCTTCTCTCCAACTACTGAATACTCAGACAACTGATATCTTTAACTTCTGTCTGGTCCAGTCTCAGTTCACATCAACTTCATGCACTGAGTGCATGGTATCTCTTCATCCTCATGCACTGACTGCATGGCTTCTTAATTCTCTTCAAGAACTTCCGGTCTTGGTCAACTCAGATGCACACAACCAGATTTGGCTTTGTTCACGTGTGCATGTGCATGCATGCATGCATGCACTCCCCTTTCTTTCTTCTTGGTGCAATAAACCCTCAAAGGGTATATTCTCTTTGATCACACACCTTCTCACTCCTTCACACGTTTTAGTTCCTTTTGATTACACACATAAATGTGTGTTATACTTTGTGTGAGTGTCCTTCCTTTTCTTCTTCTAAATGTATACACACTTCTTAGTGCACACACATAGGTTCGGCCTTCTTCATATACTTAGACACACACACACAACTTAGGTGTGGTCTTCTTGTTTTGAACATACACTACCCGTAGGTGTGTCTTTGTCCTTCACTCCACTTCTTGCACACACACGACCTCTTCTTCAATTTCACACACAAATGCCCGTAGGGTGTTCTTACTCTTTCTCCTTATGGGTGGTATACTGCCTCACCCGAACTCCCTACTGCCTTCAACAGCCACGCAAGACCTCAAGGAGGCAAGGGCGCGCAGGGTGCAAGGTGCAACCAGCCTTGGGCGAGCAAGGTTGCTACTGCCTCGGGTGTGCAAGGTGCAACACTTCGGGCGCGCAGGGTGTCAAGCACCTCGGCCACGCAAGCCCCTCCTGCCGCGCAAGTTTGCGGGCAGTGAGGGCTCCTTCTGTCACGCGAGTATGCGGGCAGGGACCTCCTTCAGAGCCTCAGGTGGCTCTGGAACTTCAGCCGCGCAAGTGGTATTTGCGCGGTGGCTTCAAAACTTCGCGAGGCACATACGGCACTCACGGGACTTCGAGTTTCAGCACATCAGCAAAAGATTCAAGTGCCTCGGGTGCTCCTTTTATAGGCAGAGGAATGCTTCTAAACATCCGCGTGATAATAACTCAAGTTCCCGAAAGTTTCAGATCTTTAAAAATCTTTAAAATCTTTATTTTTATCCTCGGTTCACGCGGGCTCTCCTTCTATATTTTTTCTCCTCCACGTGCATGCGACTTAGAACGCATGCACGGCCTTTATCTCTTCTATCCCATGCAAAACACGAACACACCGAGGCCTCGGCACTTCGTTTTCCTTCGGCCTTCATCGAATTTCCTCATTTGTTGCATGCAAGTATATTTTTATGCATGATCATGTTCAGTAGGTCTAGACGAGCTCAATGGAGCCTTCGGCTTCGGAAATGGTGGCCGGGAACTCAAAAACCGTTGTCGGGAGGCGCCTGGTTTGAAGGTGGCTGCAGTAATGCTTCAGCCGAGCTCGGGGTAGAAGAAAAGCTCAGCACCGTTGGATCCGATCTTTGGACGGCCTGGATCTGAACGGGAGCGGCTCAGATTAGATCGCGAGCGGCGCGATGCATCAGGCGGCCGAGATCTGCCGCGTGATCACTCGAACGGCCAGGATGCGCTCCTAGAATTTTTTCCGCGTCCCACATCGAAACCGCGCGCGGGTTTCTCGCGCTTTATCAACTTAGCTCTCCCCCAACCTCTTCAATTGAACTTCCAACCTCCACGGTGCCGCCCCGCACCGTGTTCTCCCTGCGGGCGCGCTCTTGCGCCCACTCTGCACTGCCTGACACTCGCGGGTGCTCTCATGCTCCCCTACCGCGCTCCTCCGGGCGTGCCCCAGATGCCCATGCGGTGTCTTGGGTGCGTCCTGCCGCCCTGGCTCGCCCCACGGGTTCCCCCATGGGCGTGGTGCCCTAGCGCCCATGCCTTGGGGTTGAACCCTCAAGGTGCCTTGTCTGGCCAGTTTTTTGGCAAAGGCATGAATGAGGACATTGTTAAAAACAACGTGCCTATGTATAATATGCCACATGCCACTTCTCTAAGACATCCTTATTCTACATTTCTTCTTCACTTGAATTCTTCAATCCTCCTCAACATGTATTCATTACTTAGGAAGGTCCCTTCTTCAACCGAGCTCCTGAATCAATTAAATCTTCAATATTCTTCAATGATCCAATTAGAGGTCAAGTTGGATCACATTCACATTGTCATGCACTAAGAATTAGTACATGGTCTTCTTCAGCTCACTTCATCCACTTAGAAGTTGTGGATGGCTCTATTCATCTCCTCATGCATTGTCAGTACAATGCATGGTCTTCAAACATTGTTGTGACATTGTATCCAGTTGATAAAAGTTCTTGGAACTTTAAGAACAGCTCAACAATCATCTGATTTACATAGAGAATGTTTCAACCACAACATCCTATGTCACTTAGTGAATCTCCTAAGTGACATGTCTCTAAGTACCATGGCCATTCTCCATTCATCACCAACACCATCACATCCTTTTTTCATTCACATATTGAACCTTCTTGACATCCATCCATTCATTCCTTGACAACAACATACCTCATTGACAACAAATGCAACACAGTGCACTTCAATCTCCCCCTTTGTATTTGTTGGCAATACACTAGAGCACATATGAATGGGTCAATATGTGTGCCAATATTTCTCCCCCTTATTGGCAATCAAATGCAAAGGTGTGGTGTGGTTCTCTTTCAAAAATCTCTTCCTCCCTTTGAAAAGTATTTTCTTGAAAAACACTAAGAGAGGGATGATGTCACATGTTCTCTTGAGCAAGGAACCTTTAGTAGATCAACTCTAAGTCTACTTGGGCTAACCCGGTGTAGAAAACAAGAGTGATGTAACCAAGGTACTCAATGCTATCCAACATTCACTATACATGTGAGATCATGCTTCAGGGGTTTGAAATTTTCAGATATTCAATGAATTGCTAAATCCTGCACATGCTTCACAAAACTCATTAGAAAGTTCAGTGAAAAGATAAAGCTCCCCCATTCATCCATTTTCTTAAGATGATATTAATCTCATAACATCATATTCTTCAGATTTGCTCCCCCTCAAGGGGTGCATTCCATTCTGTCCAAACCATCCTCCAGCTGAGAATGATCATCATCTTCAATTCCCTGCAATGTTAGCACATGTAAATACAAGTGTATAAGGGAATAAGATGGGACCTCCTTGGTTCATCAATGTGAACAACAAGGTTGAGAAGATTCTCTCAACTGAGATGTCCCATTTTCACCATTCTTCACACTTGCACATTTGATCTTCAATGATGTTTGTGCTGGTGTGGATCTCAACACATCTTCATGTGAAATCTTCTTCTTCCCTTTTGCCTTAGCAATTGCCAGAACTTCATCTTTAGCTCTCTGCAGATCTTTGGAAAGTTGCAACTGATTAGGCCATATGACTAACAAGTCATTTGGAAGTGAGGCCTCAGTTTTGGAAATTCCACATGGTTCTTTTGATACTGTTAAGCCACCTTTCTTAGGCAACTTATTTTCAACCAATCCCTTCTGCTTCTTCTGGATTGATTGTCTGTTAGAGTCCAGTCTGCCTCTATAGAATTTCATGGCTTTTTTACAAAGATCCATGATATTTCCTTTCTTTCCACAGTAGAAGCATGTTTTCTTGATGGTCCTTCTGGATGCATCACCCTTCTTGGATTTAGACTCCAAGGACTTCTCTTCCTTTTTCAACATCTTCTTGGGAGCATTGTCACCTCTCTTCTGTTTGCTTCCCAAGGATTCTTTCTGAGCCAGGTTCTGTGATCTTTTCTTATTTTGAGCTCTGGATACAGTTGGAGATTGACATGTATCTATTTGACCACTTTTGCACACATCCCAGATGTTATCAAGCAATCCAAATCTGTTAGCAGTAAACAGATGTCTCTGGACCTGTGGATGTTGCTTATTTTCCTCTGGCTTGCTCCCCCTAGGCATGGGCTTCCTCTGTGCTTTGGCATTCAGTGGATTGTACCAACAATCCTTTGCACAATGCCCATACTTGTTACAACACCAACATTGACCCACAAATCTTGACCTTTTGATTCCTTCTGATTGTAGGGTACTTGTCTTGAATTGCTGTGTTGTTTCAGGAGAGCATTATTTCTTCACTGTCTTCATCCATACTTGTTTGGATTCATTCTTCCATCCTGCACTTTTAGTAGAAACACATTTAGAAACATGAGTACAAGATGGGATGGATGGTACCTTCTTTTTAGAAGTTGTTTCCCTTTTATTAGAGGATGTCTTTCTCTTAGAATCATCCTTCTCAAAGCTTACTTGAGTAGCAACATTTCTTCTTCCAGCTGTCTGGGAGGCTTTGTCTTTGGGTGATTGCTGACTTTTCAATATCACCTCCAGTTCTAAGCATTTCATATTGAGGGAGTTCTTCTCATCCTCAATAGTTCTTAGCCTACCTTCCCAATTCTGTTTCAGCTGTTCCATCTGGTCATCATGCACCTTCTTTATTTCATGTAATGAGTTGTCAAGCTCCTTCACCATTTTGACTTTGTCTTCAAGTTGAGAATCTCTGACATTCATTGAAACTTTGTACCTCTTTTCCAGTGCATGGAAAACATCTCTGACCATTATTTTAAAGAAATCTTTCTCAGAAAGGCTTCTTTGCAATTCTTCAGCAGTGTCTTCATATCTTTCATTGCAAAGAGAAACAGTTTCATCTTTAGCCTTCACCAGCTTTCTGAGAGTGTTGGTTATGCCAACCCTTTTAGCCAATTGATCTTCCATTGTATTGGCTTCTTCTTCTAGCTGTAATTTTTCTTCTTGAAGATCAAGGATGCCTGTAGCTATACACATTGCCACTTCCTTGGGGACTGTCTTCTGAAGATATTCGATTGCACTTTGAAGATCTTTCATTGTTCCAACTTCATCACAGCTAGGACAGGCTTTCTTCATCTTCTTGGCCTGTTTCTTCTTTTTATTTTTCTGAGTCTTGGCAGATATCTCCATTTGAGGCTTTTTGCTCATTTCCTCAAATCTGCACTCCATAAAGACTCCCTTAGATCTTTTAGAGGCAACCTTCGCTCTGATACCAATTGAAGTGCCCAGATCAGTGTGAATCACTGAGAGGGGGAGGGGGTGAATCAGTGATCCATTAAAACTTTTTACTAATTGATTCCTTATCAATTAAACCTCTATGGCTGGTTAAAGCCTCGATCCACTCTTCTTGTATCTCTCAGCCTTTCCTCGAGTGATGCAGTAAATGTAAAGGCACAGGACACAAGGATTTACAAGGTTCGGCACCAAAGGCCTACGTCCTTGCCATGTTGGTTATACACCCCAACATGGTTACTCCATTATAATCGGTTAGTATTACAATGGTCGATACAGAGTCCCACTGTATCTCTCCTGAGTCCCACAAGAGGGTCTTTATACTGCGTCCCACAGTGTTACCAGAGTCCCACTGGCCTGCTCCAGAATCCCACTGAAGACTTCTTCCACCCTGAGTCTCACAGGGGGCTTCTCCTGGCTCCTCGAGTCACACGAGTAGCTCTTCTTCTCTTTAATCTCTTCAAGTATCTTCAGCAGTCTGGGATAAAGACTGCTGGCCTTGCTCTGTACCTCTGATCACTTGAGTTGATCAGGTTTCTCTTCTTGCTCAGGATTTATCTCCTTCTTCTCAGGATGACCTGGCTTCTCTCCAACTACTGAATACTCAGACAACTGATATCTTTAACTTCAGTCTGGTCCAGTCTCAGTTCACATCAACTTCATGCACTGAGTGCATGGCATCTCTTCATCCTCATGCACTGACTGCATGGCTTCTTAATTATCTTCAAGAACTTCCGGTCTTGGTCAACTCAGATGCACAGATTGATGTTATTCGTTTTCCATCACCACCTTAAATTGTTGGATATAATGATGTATTTAATATATATATATATAATATTTATGAAATTATTATACTTATATAATTATTATATCATATATACCCTCTTTCTTTCCATTACATGTGAGATATGTTAATGCCGTTCGTGTGTATGGTGAACTTACAGCTTGCGAAGTGATGGGATTCATTTTTCAATAAAGCTTTTCATAGAAGGAAATTAAGGAAAAATTAATGAATATATGTGATATATATGAAATAAAAAATATTCTTTAAAATAAATATATTATTTACCTTCCTTCTTTTCATCCATTGAGAAAATGAAAATAATGTTTATGTGTACGTATGGCCCACCGTCTTTATGAATGGTGTATTTCATTTTCTATCTATAAATTTTTGGATTACTCTAAATACATATATAATGAATATATATTATATTTATATAATGTTTAAAATTCTATATATTGTGTAACCACGATCAAATTAATAGGTTTGAAAATAACAAATAAAAACATATATTAAAAAAAGCAGTTATTACCCAAAACATGATTTTAACATGGAATTATTAATAAACATGTAATAAAGGGTCATAAGTAATTCATATATGGTATGATATATATAATTATGTTTCTATAATATATGTATAATAAACTTATATTTATTATATAGGAGGTACAACTGTGTAAGAAGGAATTCAAGACTTATGGTAAGGGATTTTTGTCTCAAATTTCATTCTTTGGGACATAAGTTATGTTATGAACCTATATTCTTCTATGATGTGTATATAGTACCCCTTTTACATGTTATATCATGAATATAATTATTTTTATGATATTAAAAGTTTCATTTTATGTTATTATTTAATGAGGCCTACGATTCAAAAGATACCAAACTGGTAAAGGTTTTATGTTACATTCTCTTTGTTTATCAGGATTGTTTAAGATTATGCTTTAAAATATGAAATATTATGATATATTTCTCAAGAGACTCAAGAATTTTATTAGCCTATATTTATGTCATGAGAATACATTTTTTCCATTCATTTTCCTCTCTTTATGTACTCAATAGTTCAAAAGAATGCTTTTAAGAAAATCGTCTATATTTATCTCTTTGGCCAAAACCCCTTTTTCTTTCATATCCATGTTTTCTAAAAAAATTCATTTTTTGTAACATTACCTAAAGGATTTATTAAATAATTTTTACCCATGTTTGAATTTTTACAAGTTTTTTAAAAATTAATCTTCATGTAATTTTCCAAACAGGGCCTGTTTGGCTTGTATCGAAAATGTGAAAGGAATATTTTTTTAACAGTTATGGAAGGAATAGAATTTTCCACCAACATGACCATTATTTTATTTTAATATTACTTTATTAGTTTTCAAGTTTATTTTAAAATAAAATAATTTCCATAATGTTTTATTAATTTTTAAATTTAAAAAGGTGATTTTCAAAGAAAGGATATTTTCCTCAAGAAACGTTATAAGTGATTTTTCCTTCAAAATCATTTTCCTTATAAGATGAAATAATTTTATATTACTTAATATTTAATGGGGATATAATCCAATTAAACTATATTTATTATTTCTTTGGATGATTTATTTTTATGATTAAAATATTTTTATGATTAAAATATTTTTATGAAAACTATTTATTTTCTAGGGGTTAATTTATGATGAAATATTCCATGAAACCCATTTCTTTTCATGGGTTTTGATATGATGAATGATTTATTAAATCCATTTCTTTTAATGGGTTCTGATATGATTATTTTTTTGTGATATTTTGGTATATGTATGTATGATTTTCATTATTTGATGGGTGAGACCTATATCTCCCTCCAATTCATTGGGTAAAGGTTGATATCTCCTGAGATAAACATGACTAGAACGGGGAGTTAACCCAGTTTAATAAGGGACTTTGTCCACTATGATTGTCTTGGGAGTGAACATTAAATACTATGATGGTTTATGGAGTTATCTCATTCCACTATGATATACTTGGTGATAATCCTTTACTACTAAGGAAATGTTTTTTATGCTTATGCGTATGCCACAATTCTATGTATTATGCCAATGTTACACTCTTATGGATCATGTTATTTGATTCCATTATGATCAATGTCTTATTAACTATAAATATTTATTCCATGAATCAATATTATGATATTTAATATTAATATTATGGTTTTAAATGTTATTATTATTTTATCATACCTTTATAGTTATGTTATGTTTATATATCTCCCTTTTTTACTTTTACTAAGGATATGAGCTCACCCGTTCTTATGTTTATTTTCCACAAGATGCGATGATAGGTATTACGTGTAATATTTCTAAGATGGGTTCTAGTTATAAGGAACTAAGTGGGAGATGATTTATATATCTTATAAACCAGTTTTTTATGTTTTCAAGTTTCAAAAGTCAATATACCTTTATGATACTTAGGTGTGTGTTTGTGTAACATAATGAATATATATCCAAAAAGATGTAATATATACATATGAGAAGTTTGATATTTTATAAATAAGGTCTAGGCCATCTTCCCATCCTCCTCATCATGATTTTTACATAAATTAATGACACAAAGGTTTCAATATTTCTCTTTTCAGTTCAAATAGAATCTTCAAATCAGCTTGTTCCAAATCACTTTCTCCCTTCCCTCACACTTGAATTATACCTAGATAATGCATAAATTTTTAGATATAGGTATATAAGGATTTTTTGACTGTAATGAGGCTACCTAACAAATTCATTCATGGATTATAATGGATAAAAGGTTCAAATGTAAAGGTAGGTATTAAAATAACATTCACTAAAAAAGGGATTAAAAAAAGAATGCCTCAATCATTTATAGAACACAGATCTAAAATGATCCATGTTTTTGGCTAGATTACTCAACAAGTTCTATTTATTTAAGTATGTCTTATCTCTCTCAAGAAAAAGGTAATTTTAAATAGGATGTAAAAATTTGTTCATAGGCCTCTCCAGTAAGTGATTAAAATATATGACAATATTTCATGGCATGTGATTCAAACTTCAGTGGTGTTTGAATGAAAGTACCTTACCTATAATTTCAAAACAAATTTATTTTAGCATTCATATAAGGTGATTAAATGGTAAAAATTGATTCATCAACCTTGTAATAGATTCAAATTTTTCTAGAGAATTAAAATTAATCTTAAAAGATTTCATAATCACACTAAAAATGAAAAAGAAACACACAAAAATTTTAAAAAGAAACAAGTTTTGAAAAAAAATTGAAAGTCCTAAAAAATAAAGGTTCCCTACCCCACACTTAAATTATATAGTGTCCTCAATTAATACACATATATTTAACATGTAAGAAGATATGAAATGAAATAAAATAAATAAATCAAGTTTTAAGGAGAGTTACAATATGAGGGTTCTTTCTTGATAAGTAGGTTGGAGGTGTGTGATCTCCTCCACTAGTTATTGGGTGAAGTTTCCATGGAATTTCTTTATCTTATGTAAATTAATAGTAAATAAGTTTTCTTCTCCTTATTTAAAAATCTTAATAGCACCAAAAGGCTATATGAAATTGAATATACATGGACCTTCCCATATGGAATAAATTTTACCTAACATGAACTTGAGTCTTGTGTTTTATAGTAGCAAAAATTCTATTTGATGGAAGTATTTTTATTGAATGATTTTTCCATGACCCACTCTAGTCCTTTGTTTTTAAATTCTTAAATTATAAAAATATTCGCTTCTAATTTAATCCAGTTCTTATAAATGTAATCATGAAAACTATTTCCATAAATCAGACTATATAGAATCATTATAATGCAGGGGGACTTGTAGGCTGTCCTATAAGCCTATAAAGTGTCTTCCAACTTTTATCTCTAATATTTTATATTTCGTTTAATAGTTTTTTGAAAATTCCTTTGATATCTCTATTTAAAAATTCATCTTGGCCATTGGTTTTTAGGTGGTGAATTATTGATGTCTTATGATGCACTCCATACATCCTTATCAAATAATCTATGATCCTATTAAAAAACTGGGTCCCTTGATCATTGATGATGACTTCTAGGATTCAAAATCTATAAGAAATATTAATTTTGAAAAACTCACACACAACTTGGGAATCATCAATTTTGGTGGCCTTGTCTTAAAATAAATTTGAAACATAATCTATATCAAGCAAGATATAAGAGTTCCCAAAAGACATGGGAAATGGTCCCATTAAATATATTCCCCTGACTTCAAAAATTCCTTAAAAACCAATTTATTTTTTTGGGAATTTCTTGTTTCCTTAATATGTTTTCATATAATTGGAATTTATCTAATTTTTTATAGAATTCAAATGAGTCTTTAAACAACTTGGGATAATAAATTCTTGATTCTAAAACTTTTCTTTAATTTATTTTTGGTCTTAAGTTTCCTCCATAAGCTAGGGTATGAGAAAAATCCAAAAAATGGAATGTATTTAATTTATAAGTAAGGATCCTATTATTATTTGGACATTAATCATTTTTATAATATAAGGATATGATTCAAATTTTAGTCTTTGAATTTTTTGGTGATTTAAATGAAATGATATCTTGGAAGTTACCAAACAATTAACCATATCAACATACCATGACACTTATCCTTTAATCAGTTATAACTAATCTCCTAGAATGTTCTCATTTATAGGTTCATAGTTTGGAATCTCTACTTCTATTAAGTTAGGAAGATTATTTAGGTGATAAAATAATTAGTTCTCAACTATTTTATTATCCTCAATCTCTAAATTGAAATGTTTAAGTAAAATAATCCATCAAATTAGCCTATGTTTTATTTATCCTTCTTTAGCAAGTACCTAAGAGATTCATGATAAGAGAAAACTATAACTTTAGTTCTAATAAAGTAATATTTGATTTTTTATAAGAAACCAGATTTTTTTGAGGTATGGATTATTTGTTTTCAATCAATTATTTTTTAATTGCTTAAATATGGAATAATATTAATTCCCTTTGAAGTCATAGAGGTTTTAGGGGTGTCTGGTGCTTATTTGAAGACTGAATCTATTTTTTGGGGTGATTTTTTACTAGAACACGGTTAGTAAAAACCATGCTGGGTAGGCTACATAGTTTATATAAATCGTGTGAGGATGGATATTGGGGGTCTACAGGATGCACAGTTTGAGTAAACCATGCGAGATGAGGCGCATGACTATGTGTCCAGGTCTGCAGTTTTAGCAAAACTTTACAGTGTCTTATCATATGATTTGTCCATGTTTAGTACATTATGCGAGTAAACTGTGCGCTATTACCCAAGCCTAAAGGAACCTGTGTACGGTTCACATATGGTTTTCTAAACCATGTGACCCTACTATTTTTGGGGATTTTATAAATTTTAATTAAATTAAAAATCCTTTATTAAACCTAATTTAGGTTTTCATTCCTATGGACAACAAAGGAACATTTGGAGAGCTCCCATGGGAAACTATCCTTGTATTTGAGATAGATCTCCCATCTAGAATTTTATTCAAACACCACCTATCATGTTGGATCCGCATCAGTGAGTTATTAATTCCTTTTTAATCTTATGTCATTCTTTTGGCTATCGAAAATGCTATTTGGATTTAGGCTCATATGCCCTAATTTATTATTATTCATTTGTTATTCATATTTCTTATAATTTGGCCTGAATAAAGACCTAATACTAGATGAAATATCTAGCATGGACCTAAGGTAGGCGGCCTTGTGCCTTTCTCTTATAGTTGGGACATTTATATATGTCATCGTGTCGCGCACCCATTTTCTGGGAATTTCTTTAAAATGAAATAAAAAACTAGAATTTCTAGGCCTATTATAGGTGATTAAAGAGTGTTTTTTAAGTTTAAAATAGGTTTAATACCTTGATTTTGAAGCACCCCTTGGGTGTTGTTTACTCAATAGACCTATGATATCTTTAGCCTTGGATACCCTTAGGTGTGACTTTTTCTTGATGACAAGGGATGTTGAATAATTAATTGTCTATGAATTGAATTGAAATGTTAATAAATTGTAATTGAATAAATTTAATGTAAGGTATGTGTGAGAAAGACCCTTGGCCCTTGGTTTTAATAGCTTGTTGAAGCTTGTGTTTCATGTTAATTCTTTCATTTCCTTATATTTCCTTGCCCATGTGAGTCAAAGGATGCATATACCATATGTTGGTTGTTTAAGATTAAATAACTTTTATAATGATTTTCCCATGTGATATAAGTGATGTTTAACCCATGTAATAGCTTGATAAACATGAGAAGCTTCATATATTGAATATTCCCATGTGATTAATTGAAAGGCCAAGACTTATGAGGCTGGCCAATGCTTGAGGAACCTTTGAGTGAGTTATATTTGGATGTGATTGGTTTTGACCTTGGCATGTTAAATGTTATTAAATAAATGATATTTAATTGATTAAATGGTTATGAGAATTGGGTGATATGTGGATTCACATTAGAATTCCATAGACGGAATCAATTTCCATATACCTTACTTAAGCCATGGGTAATACATAGATCCAAATGAGGGATGCCATAGATAGACTCACTAAGGCTGGACTTATATGTCGAGTGATACATGGATTCTTATGAGGATTCCATGAATAGAATAAAGGTAAATTTGAATCTTTATTCCATGGGTGATACTCATGTTATCTTAGTGGACCATCAAGGAGGACTCGATTGGCAATGATGTTATACCACACCTAGAGCGATATTGAGTTCCTAAGTGATTCACTAGGGATGGGCTTGTAGGGTGTTGGTTGATATTGCACCTAGAGTGATACTTTAATTAAAACTTAGGAATTTCAAGGATGATCTTAGGTCATGAATTTAATTTCAAATGGAATGACTATTATGATGCATCTACCAAGACAATGCATAATCTTGGATTCAGTCATAACTTTTACCTTTTTAAATAGCCGATTGAGACATTTGTTGTGCTAATTACTATACAGGGGATGTCAGGCTTGTGACGAATATCATGACATATAAATTCAATGAGATTGAATTGTTAATGGTTTTTATTAAATTAAATATACTTTAAATGAAAAATTGTTTCTATAGGTTGTTTACTTCCGTGTACATCCTTCATTAATTGTTATACTGCCTGCACACTCGATATATATATATTCAATGACTGATTGACACAAACCTTGGGTGGTATCCTACTAGGATTATATCTCACACCCTATTTGGGTAACCTTTTTTTGACCTAAACAGACTATATGATTGAAGGTAATGATAAGGGAAAGAGACCTCCTTCAGGTACTTGATTTTCTACTTGGAGCAGGATATAATGAGACCAAGGTGAGGCTTGAAATGCTACTAAGATACTTTTAGTCTCTTATGTACTTTTGTTATTAGTATTTTACATCTACCTTGTATTCCTTTTTTGGCTGTTTTATAGAAACATATGACATGTAACATCATTTTGGATATGCAATGTCTTCTATCATTGTTTATTTATATCATTATTCTTTTGGTTATTTTATATGTATGGATTATCAATTCCACTACTCATATTGTTATTCCACTATTCTATACTCTAGTGATGAGGTAATAGTTTCCCCACTAACACAAATAGGCCCTCACTACTAGTCAGCAACCACTGGTATTTGGGGAGTGTGCTTGAGGCCATGTGGCTAACTAGGATCGGGGTACCATTCAGTGGAATTTGGATCTGGGACATTACAAAGTGGTATCTAAGCTATCTTTTTTTGGTTTGATTTACTACTTGGAGATAATTGAAATAGATAGAAAAGAATAGGAATTAGGTAATGAGTTGTTCCTAGGCGTAGCTAACCCACATATAGGAAAAATCCAAATTGCCTCAAATTGAACTACTGTTTTCTTGATTTTGACTATTAAAGTTGATTTGATTCCATAATTGGGTGATGCACTTGACTTATTCTATTATTGTTGATATGATTATGAGTTATATTTTGTTTCAACCCAATGATACGAGGGAGTTCCATCTCATGCATCATATTAGGCACTTGTTATAACTCACATGCCATGCATTTTTTCCATGCCATTTAGAGAGATTTACTTATTTCATGTTGTTGTGATAGATGTTGTGATAGATATTAATTCTATTGTGATAGTTATACTGGGATACGTTATGGTATAGATTAGATATACACCAAGATTTGGTCCCTGGGGAGTATGGGCCCTCATGGATCAAAATTTGGCAAACCATGGTTCAACCATCTAAATTTAATTGTGATATAAATATGAATAATCATGAATTAAAATGGAAAATGATAATGAATATGTGAACTGAATTGAAAATGAATTCAAGTAAAATAAAATGAAAACTAGAGTTACTTATAGCAGAGAACTTGACGAAACCTGACCTTAGTAGTGGGTTGTTAGTAGTGTCTCTCACTTATATCTGACATGTACATCGCCCAAACCTAACCCATGGGACAAGAAGAGGGATGTGATATTATAGGAAGGCTTGTACCTACCCTATTTTTTTCTACACTTTTTAGTTGAGAACCTTGATAATGATCATGATCTGAGACTTGTGTTTGGAATTGTAGATCCATGCCACCATGAAGACCTCCCGTTGTATGCCAGGTGGCCAGTGATGATCATACTCTAAAGGTGGTAGGCCCTGGTCTACCAGTGGATCCTCTAGTCACACCAGCTGTTATACCAGATTTAGGTGTTGAGGCATAGTTTTTTAATGATTTATGTGATTCATGCAGACTATTCAAAGGGAATCGCGACCTGCCCCAATTATGGCATATTTGCTGCATGAGTTCTAGTAGCAACATCCGACCACATTTTTGGGGGATAAAAAACCTTATGCTACAGAGTCATGGATGGAGGCCTTGTAATCCATCTTAGATCACTTAGATATTCCTCCTAAGAGTAAGGTAAATATTTCTATGTATATGTTTCATTATTTCTCTAAGAGGTAGTGGGATGTTATCATGCAAATAGATCATCATCGGAAGATGGCCTATAGGGAGTTCCATAAAACCTTCAATGATTATTTATATCCTGAGATGCTAACGCTTGATAGAGCCTAGGAGTTCTTGTATCTAGAGTAGGGTGTGTTATCAGTGATGGAATACTAAGTTTGTTTTACTGAGTTGTATCACTTAATACCTATTCTTATGGGTGATGAGATTTTGAAAGATAGGGGATTTGAGGATAGTATTAGGTATTACATCTGATCACAAGTAAATGTCTTCAAAATGAATATATTATTTGGGATAGTAGATCAGGAGCTGATCAAAGAGCATAACCTAAGGGAATATGGAGGCATGAGCCAGGTAGTTCGATACCTAGGCCAGGTCATGCATTAATAGATAGTATGAAGCATCAACTAGAGCTTCTATGTAGTGATATTATTAATCATAACATCTCTTTAGGTAGTCAGGTGAGGTTTTACTAGTGTAGTAGGCTGGGATATATGAGGACACAGTGTATGAGGGACCTAGTCGAGTGCCGATATTGTGGAAAGATGGGCCATCTACAGTGATTCTGTAGAATGTTTCCACTAACAGCCAATGAGATAGGGTCTACAACAACTCCACATTTAGGAATAGGGTCATCCACTTCTCAATAAGTAGGGATCTAGGGTATTGCAAGTTATTCAGGTTGAGGTGGTGGTCATGGCTATGGTAGTCAAACCCCAATTCTACAAGGAAAATAGGGTGGATCAACTCAGGGTATCTAGTTAGTGTCACAAGGTCATGGTACAGTCTATGCATACATAGTGCAATAGAACCACGAGGAGTAGGATTCCAGGCCTTCTATTATTATATTTACTATTTTTGTAGCCTCAATTTTATCTTCTTCACTTTTTGATATTAGAGCTTCACATAGATTTATATCTATGCCCATTAAGGAGATCCTTGAACTCTGTATTGATACTTATGATGGTCTTTTGATGCTAGAAACTCCATTGGGAATCATAACAGAAGGTGTGAATCAGTGCATGGAGTTCCCCCTTGAGATTGGTGGGTTTCACTTTATATGGAACCATTACGTCCTTGAGATGACATGCTTTGATATCATTGTCAGGATGGACTGGTTGGTTTCTATTCATGACTTTATTTATTTCTATCACTGTAGGGTGAGTTTTACATCACTAAAGGGAAGATATTTCATTCAAAAGGGTGAATGGGATGTCCAGTAAATCTGAGCTAGACCTAATCATCATGGGCTGGGTGGGTTGAAAACCTAGATTTCTAGTTTATATCTAGATGATCAAGAAACTTGTCAGATTGTTTTCCCTCTAGTGGTTGATTGTTTTAGGGATGTTTCCCCCGATAACTTTTCAGGATTACCTTCAGTGAGAGAGGTAGATTTATCTATAGAGATAGTACCAGGAGTTTCACCAGTATCAATTCCTCCTTACAAGATGGATACAATGGAGTTACAAGAACTCTAGTGGCAGCTAAAGGATTTAAAAGCAAAGGGTTTCATCCGACCCATTACTTCTATATGGGGTTCGCTAGTCCTTTTTGTGAAAAATGGTGTATGATACCCTTAGGCTATGTGTGTATTATCAGAAATTGAACCAACTGGTGGTAAATAATTGTTATCATCTATTTTAGATAGATGATGTCTTCAACTAACTTCAAGGAGCTTGGGTCTTCTCAAAGATTGATTTGATATCCAGTTATCATTAGGTGCATGTTATTCCATTAAACATACCTCACACAACCTTTCAGAGTAGGTATGGTCTGCATGAATATTTTGTTATGTCGTTTGGTCTCATGAATGCACAAGTAGTCTTCATGGAACTGATGAATTGAGTGTTCCATCCTTATATTTATTCATTTGAGGTTGTTTTTGTGGATGATATCTCGGTGTATTCTACCAATCTACATGACCATGCTAAGAATATTGAGATAATTTTTAATACACTGAGATAGAATAAATTATATGCTAACTCACAAAGTTCCACTTCTGGATGAATCAAATTTAGTTCATAGGTCATGTCATTTTAGAGATAGGAGTATTAGTAGACCTAGAGAAGGTGAGAGATCTATTTTCTTAGTAGAATCCCATGAATGTATTTTAGGTATAAATTTTCTTAGGGATGGCTAGCTACTAAAGGTGTTTCATACAAGAGTTATCATGCTTAGTAGTGCTGCTGACGAGCTTGACTGAGAAGGGTGTAAAGTATTTATGGATAGATTCCTATGAGATGACATTTTAGGAGCTGAAAGGGGGATTTAATTCAGCACTGATATTTATTTTTCTAGATCTAAGTAGGAGTTACATTATTTACTACAACACATTATGTATCAGGCTAGGAGTAGTGATTATGCAGGGAGATGGAGTCATGACATATGGATCTTGGCAGTTGAGGCCACACAAGAGGAACTACCTGACACATGATCTTGAGTTTTCTACAGTTGTTCATGATTTGAACTATTGGATACATTACTTACTAGGAGAGAATTTTGTGGTTTATACATAACTAAAAAGCCTCAAGTACATATTTATATAGTGTGATTTGAATTAGAGGTAGTGAAGGTGGGTATAATACCTTTAATCTTTTTATTTCGAGCTAACCTACAAGCCTGGTAAAGGGAATATAGTGGCTGATGCATTGAGTAGGAGGACTCAGATACAAGTAGTGAAACATGCTAGTAGTGATTGACAGATCATGGATTTGTTCTTTGAGATTCACTTGGAGGTTCATG
The DNA here is from genome assembly GCA_963277665.1 of Viscum album. Lineage (NCBI taxonomy): Eukaryota > Viridiplantae > Streptophyta > Magnoliopsida > Santalales > Viscaceae > Viscum > Viscum album. Next base: position 528,913,160 of record OY728159.1, on the reverse strand, counting down.
ACAATCAGAGGTAGACATACCTTTCATCTTTAGCTATTACCTCTACCCTACTGGATAGAGTGAGGATGATGCAGCTATCAGAATCAGAAGGCCTAGTTCTATGGGAGATTGTGGCAAGTGAGGACCCTCCTCTTGGATGGAACATAGTCAAGGATGAGATCCTACAAGTACATGGTCACGTATGGGTTTCAACTGACATGCATGAGGATATGTTGCATGATTTTCATGCTCCGGCTTGGTCAATGCACCCATGAGTCACTAATATATATCGGGATTTAAATCATTTGTATTGGTGACTAGGTACGAAAAGAGTTGTAGCGGAACACTAGATACCATCTCTACTTTTATAGAAGCTAACCATTCCCAAGTGGAAATAGAATGACGTTGTGATGGATTTTGTGATGGTTTTATCGAGTTCACCTTGAGGGAATGATGTTGTATGAGTTGTTGTTAACAGGCTCACAATGGTTGCTCTATTCCTACCGATCAAGGAAACCTTCAGTGTTGATAAGATTAGGAGATTGTATATCCATGAGATAGTAAGACTTCATGGGGTTCCACATACTATTATTTCAGATAGGGATTCCCATTTTACTTATCAATTCTTGAAAGGTATATAGAGGGCATTGGGTATTAGGTGTTTCTGAGCACAACTTACCTCCCCTAGATAGATGACCAGTCAGAGTGCATGATTCATGTGCTTGAGGACATGCTGCGAGCATACATCCTAGATTTAGGGGGATCTTGGTAGAGGAATATACCCCTGGTTAATTCTCCTACAATAATAGATTTTATGATTCTATTCAGATGGTTCCATATGAGGTTTTGTATAGAAGGTTATGCCGATCACCCCTATGTTGGTTAGAGGTAGCTATATTAGGACCTAATCTTGTTCAAAAGGCCACATAACATGTGTAGTTGATTCAGAAGTGGATGGATACTATGTAGTCTCATCAGAAATTTTACGCTGACCACCATAGATGACCTTTGGAGTTTAAGGTTGTGGATCAAGTTTTTCTACATATTTCATCGAGTTTGGGACATAATAGGATTAGAAGATAGGATAAGCTTTTGCTGAGGTACATTGGGCCATTCGAGATTCTAGAGAGAGTCACGTCGGTAGCCTATCGATTGTAGTTACCTCAGAGGTACTGGGATATGAACAATTTATTTCATGTTTCTCAGCTACAACGTTACTATTCATACCCATTTTATTATTTTTAGCCGTAGGATTTTGAGTTATAGGAAGATGTGTCCTTTGAGGAGCACCCAATTTTTCTTGTGGATCATAGAATGAAGGTTATCCGAGGTTGGTCCATTTTTTAGTATGGGTTCTATGGAAGCACAAACAAGTACAAGATGTGACCTATGACCTAGAGGCCAATGTATAATCACATTGGACAGAGTTATTCATAGATCATTCTTTACTACCCTTGGGAAGGCAATTTGGGGACGAATTGCTTTAAGGGGGGGGAAGTTTGTAAGAACCCAGTTCTTTTTTTGAGGTACATATTCTTTTTTCCCATCAATTATTAGTTAAATTATTTAAATATGGCCTAATATGGATTCCAATTGAGGTCATAGAGGTTTTAAGGGTGTCTAGGGCTTATTTGAAGCCCAAAACCAGTTTGTGGGGTGATTTTGGCCTAGCGCACAGTTATTACAAACCGTGAAGGGAAGGCTATATGGTTTTTATAGATCATGCAAGGCGGGATATTTGGGGTCTATAGGCTGCCCAATTTGAGTAAACTGTGAGAGGGGAGGTGAATGACCATTCGTCTAGGTCTTTAGTTTTAGTAGAACCTGGCGGTGGATTATTGAATGGTTTTCACATGGATAGTAGACCGTGTGGGTAAACCGTGTGCTATTCCCTAAGCTTACAGGAACATGCACATGGTTTGTGCATGGTTTACTAAACAATGTGCTTAAACCATGTGACCCTGCTGTTTTTAGGGATTTTATAATTTTTAATTAAATTAAAATTTATTTATTAAACCTAATTTAGGTTCCCATTCCTATGCACATAAAAGGAACATTTAGAGAGCTCCCTTGGGAAACTATCCTTGTATTTAAGATAGATCATACATCTGAACTCTAATTCAAATGTCTCTTGTCACATTGGATTCAAATTGGTGAGTTCTTAATTCCTTTTTAATATTATTCCATTATTATAGCTATCATCTATACTATTTGGATTTAGGCTCATATTCCCTAATTTCTCATTCTTCATCCATTATTCATATTTCTACGAATATGGGAGAAATCAAGACCTGATACTAGATGAGCTATCTAGAATGGACCTAAGGTAGGTGGTCTTGGGATTTTCTCTTAAAGTCGGTCCATTCATATATATCATCATTCCACATGCCCATTTTATGGGTGTTTCTTTAAAATGAAATCAAACCCTAGAATTTCTAGGCCTATTATAGGTGATTAAAGAGCATTGTTGATGTTTTATATAGGTTGAATACCTTGATTTTAAAGAACTTATTGGGTGTTGTTTACTAAATAGGCCTTTTATGGATTAAAACTTGGACACCATTTGGGGTGACTTTTTCCCCATGAAAAGGGATGTTGAATAATGAATTTTATATTAATTTAATTTCAATATTAATAAATTTTAATTGAATAAATTAAAGGGAAGGGATGAGTGAGCAAGATCCTTGGCCCTTGGCTTGACTAGCTTGTTGAAGCTTATGTTGCATGTTAATGATCAAATTGTCGTGTATTTCCTTACCCATGTGATTCAAAGGATTCATATGCCATATGTTGGTTGTTTAAGATTAATTACCTTTTATAATGATTTTCCCATGTGAGATAAATTATTTTTAAGACATGTAATTGCTCGATAATCATGAGAAGCTAGATATATTGAATATGACTATGTGAGTAATTGAAAGGCCAAGCCTTATGAGGTTTACCAATTCTTGAGACACCTTTGAGGTGAGTTATATTTGGATGTCATTGTTTTTGAACTTTTAATGTTAAATGAAATTTAATTAATTAAATGGTTATGATCATTGGGTGATATGTGGATTCGCATTAGAATACCATTGACAGACTCAATTTCCATATGCCTTGCTTAAGACATGGGTGATATATGGATCCAAATGAGGGGTTCCATTTATGAACTCATTGAGGCTAGAATTATATATAGAGTGATACATGGACTCTTATCAATATACCATGGATGGACTTAAGGTTTATTTGAATATTTATTCCATGGGTGATACTTGGGATCCCTTAGTGGACTGCTGAGGACGAACTCAATTGGCAATGACGTTATACCGAACCTAGAGCAATAATGGGTTCCTAAGAGGTTTTCCAAGGACGGGAATGCAAGGTGTTGGTTGATATTACAACTAGAGTGATACTTTAATTCCAACTTAGTAATGTTATGGATGGTATCAGGTTATGAATTTAATTTTAAATAGAATGACTGTTATGATGTGTCTGCCAAGACAAAGTACAAGCTTGGATTTAGTCCTAAATTTTACCTTTTTAGATGTCATGTTGAGTCATCTATTATGATAATGACTATACATGGGATGTTGGGTTTAGGTCGGATCTCGAGACTTAGAAATTCAATGATATTGAATTGTTAATGGTTTTTATTAAATGAAATGCACTTTAAATGAGAACCTGTTTCTATAGGTTGTTTACTTCTGAGTATATTCTTCATTAATTGTTATACTACCTACATAATTTATATATATATATATATATTCAATTACTAATTGGAAGGTACCTTGGGTGGTTTCCTACTGGGATTATATCTCACACCATGTTTGGTTCACCTTTTTGGACCCAAATAGACTATATCATTACAGGTAATGAAAAGGGAAATAACCCTCCTTCAATTACATGATTTGATGCTGGGAGAAGGAGAGCATGGGACCAATCTAAATCTTGTGATGCTACTAGGATACTTTTTTATTTTTGTTATCAGTATTGTACATCTGCCTTGTATTCTTTTTTTTTGTTTTATAGAAACATATGACATGTAACATCATTTTGGATATGAGATATATTCTATAATTGTTTATTTATATCATTATTCCACTATTTATTCCAATGTATGGATTTTTATTCCATTAATTATAATTTTATTCTGTTATCCAGGTTTGGGACGTTACATTTTTCTAGAGAAAATACAAATTCTACAAACTCATTTTCAGTGGACGTGCAATTAATCTGGGCAGAATCTAAGGTCCAAAATAATTGGAAATGAATTGATATTAAAATTTAGTATTCAAGGGTAGAACTTCTCCCAAAAAATGGTTAGAAGTATCAAAAAGTATCTCAAATGGGTTCTCCCAATTTAGTGGTTGCATCATTGGTGGAGAGATTAATCTATTTTTTAACTCTTCAAAAGATTCATTGTACTCAACATTAAAATAAAATTCATCATCCCTAAAAAGAAACCTATAAAGAGGCGTATTATTCTTATTTAAATACTTGATAAAACTTATATATAAACATATATGTCTTAATAATGATTCAATATGTTTCACAAAAGTTGGTTAATGCTGAGACACTCTAGAACCACACTCCCATGTCCAGTGCTAAAAACACATAGATTATATACTAGATTTGATAAAAATTGAAATGAACCGAGCAAAACATATCTTTATTATACATAATTTTCATAAGTTTAACATTACATCTCACAATAATCTCATAATCCAGATAATACTAGGTTTTGTGTCTTTGAGGATCTATTACATTAGAATTTTATTTTATAATACTTCTGAATATTTCTCTATAATCAAACCAAAATATACTTTCCTTTAGATTTATCATAAGGTATACTCTTCTTTATAACTTGGGGAATGGAAACATAAGAAGGGTGGAACTAAAATTCTCATTAAGTGTAAACATAATATATAATAATTAATGATCACAAGTGAGCATGGGTATGAGAGCACAGTCAATGTTCATGATCGTAACATTAGAAAATCAAACCCAAATAAACATGTATCAAGAATAATAAATAATGGAAAATGATATAAGAATAATATAATACATGATTTACCATAACACATAAAAATTTAAAAACATATGAATATGGCACAAACAAAAGCATATAAATCATAACATAGTGGGTTAGAAATTCACATGCATATCTCCCATAACATAGATGGGTCCCAAATTCATGTCACTGTCTCCCATAAAATAGTGGGTTTGAAATTAATTTTTTTTATCTCCAATAATATAGTGATTTAGGAATTCATTTCCCTACCTCCCATAACAAAGTGGGTTAGGAATTCAAATCCCTATCTCCCATAATACAACAGGTCAGGAATTCAAATCCCTATCACCCATAACATAGTGGGTTCAGAATTCATATCCCTATATTCCATAACATACTAGGTAAATAATTCACATCATTATCTCCCATCATTATCTCAAGTGATATAAAACTCTAAGCAATTCATTAGAGGGATTTAACAGACCCAACCTGTCTAAGGGATTTAACCAACCCAACTCATCTTATATATTTTATGGACACAGCTCATCATAGGGTTTTAATAGACCCAAATATTCTCATAATGATAAAATATACACACGTGTTTCACAAAAAATCAATCATGTATCATATGATGAAGAATACATGGAAATAGAATTGATTTCATAACATTTCCAAATGGTATCACATAAAATGATCTGAAGAGTTATATCGGTTGATACCCAAAATTAAATCACCCAAAAATAGTATTTCACAAGGGAATTTAGAGGATTATTCATGAAACATTAGTCTAAAGGTGATGAATATTTTTGGTATAAATTGGACTAGGAAAAGAAAAATATATGACCAGGAAACGAAAAACCTTTTCAATATTTAAAAAAAAATACCTTTATTGATTCCCACATCATAAAAAATGTTAATAAAACCTTATCTTAAAAATAGTTAAAGAGAAATATGAAGATCATAAGAAATAATACATATTTAGATTTCAAAATAAGGAAGTATAGCATTTTTGGGAATAAATAATATGGATAAGGATGAATATTAGTCATTAAAAAGGATGATAATTATTATTAACAATGTTATACTTTTATGAGAAAGAAATTCTTCAAAGAAGATTCTTGGAATTAAATATTTATATTTCCATAGATATAAATATAAATTATTAAATAATAAAATCTTATGGTGTAAGAAATAAAACATAGAATAAATATGTTCAAGGTGAAGCATTATAACTCAAAGAATATTGGTTTGAGTTAATAAAACCCCTTACGACATTAATATATCTTGAATCGAAAGATTATGAAAGATAGAAATTGAGATAGATTTTTAAAATACATTTAATTGAATTAAAGTATGATAAAAACATCCATATTGAAATATATACACTATACAATATGAAACAATTGGTGAATATGACAAATGACTCAAAGAAAGAAAGGTGAGACAAGAAACCCATATCTTAACTCTCTTCTTTCATGAAAGAATTTCAATATCATATATAATGAACATAACCATTTTAATATATTATTTAAGAACTATATTCATATATATTATCTTATATACTCTTTAATTATAATTATTTATTATAAATTTACTAGTTAGTTATAATTTATTTTTATCATCATATGTCAGCGATTTTGATTGTTTAGCACGTGTTTCAAAATATTGATGTTGATCTTGATTTATTTATTCCATGTTAAAAATTCATATATTATTCAAGATACTAGAGTATCTTATTAATATTTATTTATCAAATTTTAATTTCATTACACGATAATTCTAGACACTCTTTTTGAAGATGAAATTGGTGATGAGTTTGTCTCAGTAATTTTAAGGAATAAGAGTTGGTATATTAATAGAAATTTTAAATATTAATATTACCTTTAAATAATGGAAAAAATGTTCACTCATTAATATATAATATTAACATTAATTAAGTTTTTATAGTAGTCCATGATGAAAATTTATAGCATTGTTCATGTAGGTTGTTAAACTGACCCAAACAAGAACACGTTATAATTAATGGATAAGTGTGACTATAAAGTGATTTGGTTATAATATAATTATTCTATAAGTATAATTAAATTATTTTTGTTTTATTAATTTGATAAATAAAAATTTTATGTAGTAGAATAAGAAGATAATGGATATGAATCTTTTACTAAGAATGATGAAATCATTTTTCCTCTTGGTATGCTTCTTTTAGGTAGTTAAATTTACAATAACCACTTATTATTAATATTATTAATAGACTTACTAAGTTATCTCTAAAAAAAACTAATAATTTCACAAATATAATATTTATTTGTTAAACTAATTTTTAGAATCATCCAAGTAGGTTGGTGATGAAAAATGAAATATGTTGTTCCATTGAGGCGGTAGTCCACACATACACACGAACAACACTTTCATTTTCCATAGAATAAAAAGAAGGTACAAATTTATTTATATTTATAGAATATTAATAATATTATAAATATAATATTAATTCATTAAATACATTCTTATAACCTACCAAGTAAGGTGGTAATAAAAAATGAAGTGTATCATCCATGTAGGTGGTAGTCTGCACGTATACACAGACGATGTATTCATTATTCTAAGGAGAATGAAGGATGGTATATAATGATTATTCCATAAAAAAATAACACTTGAGTATACTAATAATACTTATGTTATTGGTTATAATGTTATAATGGAATTTTAGGTAGAATAAGAATATTTAAATATATATAAATGAAAATGAGTGATTTGGGAATTTTTACTTTTATCATTGGAATAATATTTTTTAAATTAGATTAAGAATTTTAGGGGTGGTATTTTTAGTATAAAAGAACCTATATAACATGTATAGGTTTCTTTGGGGATGGATTTGGATAAATTTTGGTTGAAATATGGGTTTTTTGGTGTGAGGATAAGTGGGGTGGTGAAGGGCCCTTATATAACTGAGAGGGGTCACGATTTTATAATAAGAGGTGCACTATTCAAGGAAAGATGATCTAAAAGTTGAAAATAATGGAGAGGGTATGAGTCTAGGTTGATAAATCCATCAAAAACACATTTAGAGTAATATTTATAATATATTTTATGTATTTTAACATTATTTTTACCATTTTACCATAATTTTCTTTTACCATGACAACTCATTTTTTAATGTCAGAAACTTATTTTTATGGATAAAAATAAAATCACCCTTATTAGATAATTTAGATATGATGATTAAAAATTTGATAAAAATAAAATCACCCATATTATATAATTTAGATATGATGATTAAAAATTTGAAAACCATTTAATAATATTAAATTTCTAAAAGTGATAAAAATTAATTTTTAAAATAACAAATGAATAACACATAAAAATACAATTTTAGAAAAATGTAAATTAGGTTCTAAAATGTCAAATACAGGTTTGTAAATGAAACTTAAAATTTTTAAATGTATAATTTTACATATTAAATACATATTTGATTAGAAAAAAGGTTTCATAAATTGTTATGTCATAAAAGTCACGAAATTTGTAAAAATGGAATTTTCCACTATTTATCCGAAAGTAAATATTTTCATAAAAATCCCAAAAATTCATCCTGAGCAAATATTTATAAATTTAATCAAAAATTAATTTCATTTTTGGAAAATTATAATTCTAAAAGTTGGGAATTTAATTTTTAAATAGAAACATAAAATATGTGGAATTTTTTTTTAGGAAAATGAATTTTTCTAAATATTACATTTTCTTATTCTTATGTACTATTAATTATTAATTGAATTAACATTAATCTATTATATGTATCAACAATATACTTTACCATAATTTAAATATAATATATTTCATTTCTTAAAATAAAAATACATAGTGCATAAAAAAGTAATTTTTAGTAAAATACATTTTTAAGTATAAAATGATCTTATTAGTTAATTAGCTATAATAATTGAATTTTATCAATGAATTAATATTAAAAATGACCTTTATTATATATATATATTTATTTAATATATTTTTACCTCTATTTATACATTCCAACTTAATTGCTATATTATAACAGTTATATATTTTTCTTATAATTTTATCAAAATAAAAGGTATAAAAGTCTGTTTTAGTTCTATGTTCTGTATGATGTAAAATATTAAACATAATATTTATTTTGAAGTAAATTACTAATAAAATATTACGGTGTTGCATTACACCCCTTAAATAAATTTCATCCACATTATTTTAATCATCGTTCACTAATTTAATAGTTATGGGTCTCAATAAGATTGGAAAGGTTCAAGATATAATTTCTAATAAGATATCAACCTCACTATCCTAAGTAAGACTAAGAAATTCACATTTTACCTCTTAATAAACATATTTCCCAATTTTTATTTTTCACAATCATTTGTGCCCAATATGATTTCTTAGTTGTCTTGTAAGACAAAGGGGTTTCTAGAGACTTTCCTTTCATAGCTTCTTTTTCATGATCCTGATTCCAACCAAATACTAAAAGCAAAAAGTTATGATAATATTTGATAATATTAGAGTAAATCAATTATATGAAAAATCAACCCAAATATATCACATCCTTTGAACTATAATTTCAACCTATTGTACTTTAGAGTTATTTTCCAATGAGGTTTTCTAACCTAAATATATTCAAATTTCTCATAATGGTTTATAAAGAACATGTGAATCACCAAAGAATATCCCTTGAGAATGTCAAAACAAGTGTGCAATTAGGCCTCTTTATTGTGAAAAAGGTTAAGATTGAGTTAATAATAAACCAACATTTTAGGGTTATTACCCCTAGGTGCATCCATATCCCACAGCCGCTTGTTTGTATCCAGGCATGATTTGATTTCTTGGAAACCACACACTCTATACATTACCAAAATTTTAGGATGTTTTACTACATTTGGGATTATCCATAGAATTTTCACTAATGCTCTCTAGTCCTAATCACCAAAATAACTAAACTAATATCCAAAAATAATAAAAACTATAATTGATACCAACCATGGTGTTGCATACCCATACTCCTGAGTTTGGTGTAAAAAACACATAGATTATACACTATCTTTGAAACCAATTGAGATAATCCAAGCTAAACATATATTTATTTTACATATCACTATTACAAAACAGGGTAAGGGTGGTGCATGGTTTTATCAGCGCTAAACATAAAATACTGATAAAAGGGGGGCCTTTATCAGTGCTAGCTAAGAGCACTGATAAATCTACCCTTTATTAGCACTAATATAACACTAATAAAGGTGTTCCCTTCATCAGCTCTTTTCTTAGCGCTGATAAAGGATAGATTTATCAGTGCTATTTTAAGTGCTGATAAATTTTTTTAATAAAAAATATTATTAATTTATATAAAATTATTATATATATATTCAAAAATAATGTTTATTTGTATACATTAAATAAAAAATTCATGTTTATAATTAATATATTTTTTTAATAATTAAAATATACATATAATGTTAAAAAAGTATTTCTAAGATTATAATCATAAATATATATATATATATATAATTATAATATTATAATAAATTTCAGTAAATAATAAATATATTTATTATATTTATTAGATTTAATATATTGTCTAGATTTATTAGATTTATTAGATTTATTAGATTTTTTATATTTATTATATATTTATTACATTTATTTTATTTATAATTAATATATATAAATAATTTTTAATATATATATATATCTATAATTATAATTATTAAATAAATATACATGTTTCCAAATAATTTGGTCAAAAATATATTGACCATACATGAGTAGATGTGAATATATGTTATGTATGCCGCTCCCGATGACCTAGATTCTCCCCTACGCCGATGACCTAGCTCGAATGCCGCCGGACTCCGCTCCCCCTCCCGATCAGAAGGGGGAGCTTTGCGCAGTCTCCCACAGAGGAAGAGCCTCATAGAAGGTATTTTTCCATCCTTCCCAAGAATTCACATCTCGCCGAAGGTCCCTAATCTTTTTCGGGAGGCTCTTCATCTTTCATTGCTACCGGAGGAGATTAATGGTGCCTCTGATCTTTTCAAATTCAAAATGGTGGCCTGTTTTCACCTCCAGCGACCCTTGGTTGAATCCTTCGATCTCTTTGTCTCCGAGTAGTGGAAGCTAAAGGATCGGGCGGTCATTAGATTACTTGATCACCGACACTTCATGATTCGTTTTGGCTTAGAAGAAGACCTGATCTACGCCTGGTCCAAGGCCCCTCAGAGATGCAACGATACGACTTTCTTTTTGTTTCACTGGAACTTTTATTTCTATATGAGGAGTGATCCTTCTACATTTGCGACCTGGGTAAGTCTACCGGGTCTTCCACTTTCTTTACATAACCCCTCTATTTTAGGTGCAATTGGTAATTTTATGGGAAGGTTTTTGTGCTCTGATTGGCGTACTGAGGTGATTTGTAACCCAATTTGTATGAGAATTTGTGTTGAAGTTGATGCTGCAAGGTAGCCGGTCCAAAGCATATGGATCACCGATGATAAAGAGTTTCTATGGAAGTTGAAAGTGGTTTTTAAATCATGGATTCACTACTGTGTGTCTTGTAGCTGATTTGGTCAGTTGGCGTTGAATTACCGCAGCGGGAGGATGAAGGGATGCTTATAAGAGAAGGTAATGGGTCACAGTGGAGGGGGTGTTTCCTCTAATATGGAGAGGACCTTGCAAATGAGGAACTCTGAATATGGGTTATAAGCGAGAAGGGATGAGGTGGGTTCAATGTTGGGCCGTGCGGAGGATGTTGGGTGTGATGGAGGTGGAGACGTTGCTGAGCAGGGTACTTGGGCTGGTGATCCTAGAAGCGTAGGTGTAGCTGTGGAAGAACCTGTGGTTTCTATGTTTGTGCAGGATAAGGGACACGATTTAGCTAGCAATGCAGGGGGGGAGATCAGGACCTTCATCCTCTCCGCATGGGATATCCCGGGATTATGATGATGAAGTCCCTGGCCGCTTCTCTAGTTTGAAAGAGATGTTGGACACTCAATGTAACGACCTGAGATTTTTAATAAATTTTGTTTCCTAAATTTGTGTGTTATTTTATTTTATACTGAACAAAACTATTTCATTTAATAAAATGAGTATAATTAAAATGAGACCTCTGGGTTTCGACTTTTATATGACCATTGGTCAATAAGACTGTTGGAAACTAAATTTTACAATTATTGTCTATAAATACAAGTGATCTTGATTAATTAATATAGAAAGAAGATTTGATGGCCCCATCCAATCATCTCGGGCCGATCGAAGCCCATCTAACAGAACTTGGGAAGGAGGTAGAACCTTTGGGCTTTGCTCTGGACCAAACCCAAGCCTAACTTCATCATGTGAAGCTGGAACGGAATCACCTAAGCTGATAGAAATCACTACTCCGGAAATGTTGGCCGAGCCTCCCCAAGATTCTATCACCCTAGTACACCTTACTCTTAAGTCCTATACTGGTGTTATAAGGGGTTATGTAACAAGACTGTAACTGCCTTGTGTAATCCTTTCATTAAAATAAAATTTCTGATTTCTTTTTATGGTGAAGTTTGTGAATTTTCAAATGTACGGATAAATATAGTATACATATTATTGATGAATTTTAGAAGGATATTTTTTTAAAATATTTATTTAAACCTTAAATAATTAATAATGTGTAATGATTTTCAAAAAATGGTCTTCTATAGTTATGTTTAGTGAGAAATTTAGAGTCTAATAAGATCAACTTAATTTTTGATGAATAGTAATTTATGAATAGTGATTTTACGCTTAGTATTAGTAATGTGACCAAATGGTTTAGTAATCTCACTTAAAGAAAGTATTAATATAATTTAGGCACCTTGATTAAGTAATGTGATTCAATAAAATAGGTAAGTAACTGCTTCAGAAATTATTAGTCAAGTATTATTTTTTTTGGGTGAATAGTGTTTTTTAATTAAAAATTAAATTAAAAATATTTAGAAAATTATTTTTATAAAATGGAGTTCATTTTTGAATTCAGAGCATCGATATTAGGTTATGGTGATTTTTCAGTAAAAAATAAATTTTCAGTGAATAGTGTTTTTATATAAAAATTAAATATTTAGAAAATTATTTTCATAAAATAGAGTTCATTTTTGAAATCAGAGCATCGATATTTTGTTAAGGTGAAATTTTGGGATTTTTCTGAAAAAGTAGAATTTTCGGTGAATAGTGAATTTTCAGTTTAGAGTTTCAGGTGTTTAATGACATCATTAAGGATATAATAATTATGTAATAATTCTGGTCGACTTATTAATAGTAAGATAAGGTATTAGGTGTCCCAAGTGACCAATACCATGGGCAAGCCCATGGTTTTTCCAATACCACCAATGAGGTGTCCCTTGGCCCTTAATGCCTTGTCCCCTCACTTCCCCTATAAATACCAAGCCATTCTCTCATACTTTCGATTCCAAAATCCTCCTCAACGAAGTTCTGGTCTCCTTAACTCCCAAGGAGTCCTCCCAAGGTTCCCTCAATCCTCCCAAGGTCCCAAACTTCAAGATTTCAAAGTTACTCTTCAATGTAAGGGATCCTACCTCTCTCTTTCTTTTCATGTATCCTCCTTTTTGTCATTTATTTTAAGCTCTATGTTCTTATGTTGGGGATGTTATTTTATATTCATCCTATTTTCCTTTTCATGTTGATATGATTAGATACCCCCTCTTTCTCACATCAATTCATTTTAAGAATGTTTAAGTGGCGCCGTTAGACTGCTGAATTTTTGTAAGGGATTCTTTCACCCTTCTCATTTTCAAGTTCTAATTTCATGTAAAGTATTTAAAGTTCCTTTTAATTATGTTGGGGGTATGATCTCTATATCCATCATATTTTTATTTTATGTTCATATGATTAGAGACCCTATTTGATCTCATCAATTCATTTTTTGAAGTTTTAAGTGACGCCGTTAGGCTGCCGAATTTTCATAAGAGAAATATTATTATTTTTATTCCTTTCAAGTTTTTCATTTCATATGGTATGTCCTTAAAATTTCATTACCATGTTATTATATCATTTATATTATGTCCCTATACTATTTTATGTATCATTTATGAGTGGGGGACCCATGTACCCTTTCTTTTCAATGTTTTCTAAAACCCTGCAACATAGTCGTTATGCTGTCAAATTTTCGTCTCAAAATGTCTCTCTCTTTTTCTAAAATTCTTTTATTTTATTAAGTGAATAATCAAAACTCATTATTCTAAAGGTATATTCACATATATATCAAAATTTTCTATTTTAAATTCTGGGATTTACATACATGAGACCTGCTTTCCTTTTCCGTGGGTTTAAAGTGACATAAAGATCACGTCTTTAAAGAAGTTTTTAAAATGTTATGACTATGAAATGAAACCCAATTATTTTATGCTATATGGGTTATTTATGAAATTATTGGTGATTATATATGTGGCTCACATGATAATAATGACAAATTAAGGGTGTGCCCTGATAGCGCTCCAATGCATTGGGTAATGATGTGATCTCTAGGGATTACAATTTTAACGATACCTTGGTGAATAACCTTGGTAATTTTTTTAAATGACACCTTGGGGATGGACCTTGGTGATATGTTCATTATTGTCGAAGTTAAATGTTGTATCCACATCTTCATGTTATGAAACACGTTATTTTTATTATGATATTCCTCACGATATCTTTCTCATGCCTTAAAGTTATTTATGATGACTTTATTGATGTATCTCAAGTTCACATGTAAAATGTTTCTCTTGTTTCCCTTACTGGGCCTTCTGCTCACCCTTTCCTTTGATGTATGCTCCCAGGTTATGAGATGCTGTAATGAACTTAGGATGAACAAATAATAAGCCTTTCAAGTGTTTAAGCAGAATGTTTTATGTCATCATGTATTATGTTCCTGGTTTCCAAGAAACTAAACCTTAAAGATCCTCAGTTTTGTAAAATGTAATGAAAAGTTGTGTTATAAAAAGGTGGGATGCTATAGTTGGTATCAAAGTATGGTTTAGATTTTTATGGAAATTAGGATATGAAAACTTTAGGAATAACCCTATAGAAAAGTTTAAATATAGGAAATATTCCTGGTATTTTGGTGAGTATTGAGTTAGTAGTTTATCAAGAAAATACTTCCCTGTCTGGATACGAGCAGGTAGAGGTGGCTCTGGAACATATGTACATAGGGGTAAAACCCAAAAACACCGCTTTGAGCTAGAATCGAATGGGAACTAGTACACAACAATGGGTCTTGATGCACTCTTGGTTACGACACTCCCGGGGGATATGTTTGGTTAATATCAAGCTTTTTATGAATCATTATGAAGGAATTATAGAAAAATGTAATTGTATTATCATGAAGTTTTAAGACTTAAAATCCTTTTAGTTAAAAGATTCGTAAATGAAATAAGTTTCTCACAAAGGATTTATTCTTTTAGAAAATGCCCCCATCATCTAGGAATACATTAATGTATTTCTTGAGGAGTTACCCAGACCTCCCCCAGAAAGAGAGGTAGAGTTATCCATTGAACTCGTACCTGGATCTCATCCGATGTCAAAGACCCCCGATAGGATGGAAAATGTGGAGCTAGAGGAATTAAAGAAACAACTCCAAGATCTTTTGGAGAATGAGTTTATTCAACCAATTGTGTCTCCTTAGGGAGCACCAGTTCTCTTCGTGAAGAAGAAGGATGGATCGATGCAGCTATGAATTGATTATAGAGAACTGAATGGGATCACAATGAAGAACAAATAATCTCTTCCAAGAATTGATGACTTATTTTACCAACTTCGTGGGACTCAATTCTTATCTAAGATTGATCTTCATTCTGGCTATCATCAATTGAGGGTAAAGAATGATGATATTCCAAAAAACTGCCTTCCAATCAAGATATGGTCATTATGGGTTTGTTGTTATGCCCTTCGGATTGACTAATACAACTACAATTTTTATCGATCATGAATAAGTTTATTTTGGAAACTTTTGTTTTATCAAATAGATATATTTTGTATAGGAAAATGGTTTGGTGATTAAATGATAAAGGTTATTTTCGATGATGTTTTCTCTTTTGGAGTACTATATGCCTAAGGAAAATAAAAATACTACAGGATTTTATTTGTGGAGGAATGGTTAAAATTTTTTATTTTGTAATAATCTATGTATTTATTGTGTACATATGGTGATTTGGGTTATTTCTGGAAAATGATTAACCTATTATAGAGAATATGTGATTAGGTTAATTACACTTTAGTATGAGACTTTAAGAGTAGTCAATGTTATTTGGAGATAAATGTTAAGATTTATTGTGAAAGACTATGTGATTAAATCCTTCTGAGTTTTGGGTTTCAATCTTAGTTTGGTTTATTTTGATGAATTTTAAGGAAGATTGTGTATTTAATGGTCTTTCTTGAACTTTGGGTACTATTTGTTGAATTTTGGAGATTAATAGTAGTTTTTTATAAAGGATTATCCTTTTTCAGGATTATATGATCTCGTACTAACCATTTTGGTTTTAGTTGATGTCTAAATACAAGGGAAATATATAGTTCTCCTTTTTTGGATTATGTGATTCTCTAGAAGATGATTCTTTTGATTTTTAGGTGACCAAGTCTTTTTGAATTCTCTTCGTTTGGAGAAAAGATTAGTTTTGGTAGAAACTTATTAAAGGATGAAACTCTACTTGAAGGTAAGTATATTTCCTTATGTTTTTATTCTATGTAGTAAATGAATTCCTCAAAATTATGAAAAGGAACGTAAAACAAAAACATTTTTGGTTTACGTTTCCTACTGGGTAATCAAATACTGTTTACACACATCATAATTTTGTGATTTTATTATGGTTAACTTTCTCATAATCATGTTTTCTATCACTCTCCATCAGAACATGACCCTTTGGTTTCTCGTCCATATCCATGTTTCCTTACATGGAATCCTAGTATGGGTTAACTCGGGTGACCTTTGTACTTCCCTTTATTTCTTTTAAAGTAATAGTTTTACTGACTCTTTTTCTGATGTGGGAATTTCAATGAAATTTCCAAGGCCATTTTTTTTAAATTGCGTGGACACAATTTCTTAAGGGGGGAAGAATGTAACGACCTGAGATTTTGAATAAATTTTGTTTCCTAACTTTGTGTGTTATTTTATTTTATACTCAACAAAACTATTTCATTTAATAAAATGAGTATAATTAAAATGAGACCATTGGGTTTCAACTTTTATATGACCATTGGTCAATAAGACTGTTGGAAACTAAATGTTACAATTATTGTCTATAAATACAAGTGATCTTGATTAATTAATATAGAAAAGAATATTCAATGGCCCCATCCAGTAGTCTCGGGCCGATCGAAGCCCATCTGACAGAACTCGGGAAGGAGGTAACACCTTTGGGCTTTGCTCTGGACCAAACCCAACCCGAACTTCATCATGTGAAGCTGGAACGAAATCGCCTTCATGAGAAGTTCAAGCTGATAGAAATCACTACTCGAGAAATGTTGGCCGACCCGCCCCAAGATTCTGTCACCCTAGCACACCTTACTCTTAGGTCCTATGCGGGTGTTATAAGGGGTTATGTAATGAGATCGTAACTTCCTTGTGTAATACTTTCATTTAAATAAAAATTTTGATTTCTTCGTATGACGACATTTGTGAATTTTCAAATGTCCGGATAAATATAGTATGCATATTATTGATGAATTTTAGAAGGATATTTTTTAAAAATATTTATGTAAACCTTAAATAATTAATAACGTGTAATGATTTTTAAAAAATGGTATTCTACAGTTATGTTCAGTAATAAATTTAGAGTCTAATATGATCAACTTAATTTTTGATGAATAGTAATTTATGAATAGTGATTTTACCCTTAGGATTAGTAATGTGACCAAATGGATTAGTTATCTCACTTAAAGAAAGTATTAATATAATTTAGGGACCTTGATTAAGTAATGTGATTCAATAAAATAGGTAAATAACTGTTTTAGAAATTATTAGTCAACTATTAGTTTTTTTCGGGTGAATAGTACTTTTTAATTAAAAATTAAATTAAAAATATTTAGAAAAATATTTTTATAAAATGGAGTTCATTTTTGAATTTAGAGCATCGATATTAGGTTATGGTGATTTTTTGGGGATTTTTCTGAAAAAAATGAATTTTTAGTGAATAGTGTTTTTATATAAAAATTAAATTAAAAATATTTAGAAAATTATTTTCTTAAAATTGATTTAATTTTTGAAATCAGAGCATCGATATTTGGTTAATGTGAAATTTTGGGATTTTTCTGAAAAAGTTGAATTTTCGGTGAATAGTGAATTTTCAGTTTAGAGTTTCGGGTGTTTAATGACATCATTAAGGTTGTAATAATTATGTAATAATTCTTGTTGACTTATGATTAGTAAGATAAGGTATTAGGTGTCCCAAGTGGCCAATACCATGGGCAAGCCCATGGTTTTGCCAATACCACCAATGAGGTGTCCCTTGGCCATTAATGCGTTGTCCCCTCACTTCCCCGATAAATACCAAGCCATTCTCTCATACTTTCGATTCCAAAATCCTCCTCAATGAAGTTCTGGTCTTTTTACCTCCCAAGGAGTCCTCCCAAGGTGCCCTCAAGCCTCCCAAGGTCCCAAAATTCAAGATTTCGAAGTTACTCTTCAAGGTAAGGGATCCTACCTCTCTCTTTCTTTTCATGTATCCTCCTTTATGTAATTTATTTTAAGCTCTATGTTCTTATGTTGGGGATGTTATTTTATATTCATCCTATTTTTCTTTTCATGTTCATATTATTAGAGACCCCCTCTTGCTCTCATCAATTCATTTTAAGAATGTTTAAGTGGCGCCGTTAGGCTGCCGAATTTTTGTAAGGGATTCTTTCACCCTTCTCATTTTCAAGTTCTAATTTCATATAAAGTCTTTAAAGTTCCTTTCTATTATGTTGGGGTATAATATCTATATCCATCGTACTGTTATTTTATGTTCACATGATGAGAGACCCTATTTTATCCCATCAATTCATTTTTTGAAGTTTTAAGTGATGTCGTTAGGCTGCCGAATTTTCATAAGAGAAATCTTATTTTTGTCTTCATTTCAAGTTTTTAATTTCATATGGTATGTCCTTAAAATTTCATTACCATGTTCTTATATCATTTATATTATGTTTCTATACTATTTTATGGATCATTTATGAGTGGGGGACCCATGTCCCCTCTCTTTTCAATGTTTTCTAAAACCCTGCAACATAGCCGTTATGCTGCCGAATTTTCATCTCAAAATGTCTCTCCCTTTTTCTAAAATTATTTTATTTTATTAAGTGAATAATCAAAAATCATTATTCTATAGGGGTATTCACATATATATCAAAATTTTCTATTTTAAATTCTGGGATTTACATACCTGATACCCGCTTTCCTTTTCCGTGGGTTTAAAGTGACATAAAGATCACGTCTTTAAAGCAGTTTTTAAAATGTTATGACTATGAAATGAAACCCATTTATTTTATGCTATATGGGTTATTTATGAAATTATTGGTGATGATATATGTGTATCACATGATAATAAAGACAAATTAAGGGTTCACCCTGATAGCGCTCCAATGCATTGGGTAATGATGTGATCTCTAGGGATTACGATTTTAACGATACCTTGGTGAATAACCTTGGTAATTTTTTTAAATGACACCTTGGGGATGGACCTTGGTGATATGTTCATGATTGTATAAGTTAAATGTTGTAGCCACATCTTCAAGTTATGAAACACGTTATTTTTATTATGATATGCCTCATGATCACTTTCTCATGCCTTAAAGTTATTTATCATGATTTTATTGATGTATCTCAAGTTCACATTTAAAATGTTTCTCTTGTTTCCCTTACTGGGCCTTCTACTCACCTTTTCCTTTGATATATGCTTCCAGGTTATGAGATGATATAATGAACTTAAGATGAACAAAGAATAATCCTTTCAAGTGTTTAAGAAGAATGTTTTCTGTCATCATGTATTAAGTTCCTGGTTTCCAAGACACTAACCTTAAAGATCCTCGATTTTGTAAAATGTAATGAAAAGTTATGTTATAAAAAAGTGGGATGATTTACTCAAGTTATGGTTGAGGAGTCAGGGAAATCTGCTTCTGGGTTCTCAGTGTAAAGGAATCCTTTGAAGAAAGTGGAAACGGAGCCATGAGATCTGACAGTTGAGTAAGTCTTTAACCGCTTAAAGTGTGATCTTGGAATTGGGAATGAAAATGGTTCCTTGGAATTCAGTCCCTTGCTGTCAGAACATGTGGATGGTGGTGTCCAGGAGCAGGATGAAAATGTTGGAGGCATGCTGACCTCGGTTTCAACAGGAAATAGGTTTATGGAACTGGAAAATGAAGAAGTTGTGCTTAAAGAGGCAAATGATGCGAGGCAGGATGGTGGTCTCTTACAGGTTGTTGTTTCTTCGGTGGTTGCTGCAACTGATGAGGAAGTGAAAAACTTGGTGGATTGGCCTTAATCCCCAACATAGTTGACTCTTGTAATCAGCTTCAGCAAGATTGTGGTTCGGAAGGGGGTTATCGAGAGGTGAGAATCTTGGGAAAGTGGGGTGACCTCTCGGATAGTGAGAGGGAAAAAGATGGTGGTATGGCTCAAACTTCCTTTAGTGAGGTTGTTCAAGGTGATAGGATAAAGGTGCATGGGGTTGAGGACAATAAGACTGGTCCACCACGTCGGCGACCGAAGAAGGATTATTCTTATCTTCCAAGGCCGGTGTGTACCAGGGCTTCTATTGGGAAGGAAAGCTGGGCTATGCAATCTTTAAAGGAGTTTTCAGCCTTGGAGAAGTTGAATCTGAGAAGAAAATATGCTAAGGTTCATAAGTATTATGAAAGCTTCGAATGGAAAACAGATAATGCAGAGGAAATAGTCCATAATGGGGATGGTGACGGGTTTGGTTTCTATGATATGTAGTTGTTTCTCTAGCCTGTTGTACCTACTTTATGCGTTTTCTTTTATTAATAAATGGTCAGAGGCTTGCCTCTGACTAAGCGTTTCTGGTATATGTTATGTATCATCATGAATGTTCATTTATACATTACACCCTTCTTATTATTCATGTTGTCCATATGTGATGACTTGTTTTTTAATGTGTATACTTTACTAGGTATATGATTAATTCATGTTACCCATATGAACTATTACATGTGTTCTAAAAAATACTTATAAAATTACATTAAATATATTTAAATAATATATATATTAATTATATTTATAATTATTAAATTTTAATTATATATAAATACTTTTAAAAAATATTTATTTGTAATTATAATTATAACTATATATATATATATTTAAATAATTATAAATTTAAAATAAATACATATATTATAATTTTATAAATATATATAAATAAATAAAACTATTTATAATTATATAAAAATATTTATAAAAATATTTATTTAGTGTTTTAATTATAACTTCAAATAAATATATGTATGTAAATAATTATAAAATTATAATAAAAAAAATTTATTACTTATAAAGTTATAAATATATATAATTAAATAAATATATTTAAAAATATATACAAATATTTTAAAATAAATACAAATAGTTATAATTATAATTACTAAAAAATATAGAGATATTTAAATAATTAAAAAATTATAAAAAATATACATTAATTATATATATTTATATACAAATAATTATAAATAAATATAAATAGTTATAATCATAATTCTAAATAAATATAGATATATTTAATTAATTAAAAAATTATAATAAATATATTAATTATATATATTTATAAAATTATAAATATATTTGTTATAATTTTATAATTATATATATATATATATTTATAATTATAACTATAAATAAATATTTATTTATTATAATTTTTAATTAAAAATAAATATGTATTTATTTATAGTTATAAATATAAATAAATATTTATTTATTTAAATAATTATTAATTTATAAAAAATATATTTATTATTTTCATATACAATGTTATATATAATTAAATAAATATATTTATAAATATATACAAATATAGATTAATAAATACAAATATTTATATTTATGTATATAATTATGAATAAATATAGATATATTTAAATAATTATAAAATTATAATTAATATTTTAATAAAATTATAAATATTTGAATTTTTTTTAATTTGATAATTATTTAAATAAATAAATAAATAAATATTTATTTATATTTATATTTATAATAATAAATAAATATATATTCATTTAAATAATTATAAATTTTGAAGAAATGTAGTTATATATATCTATAATCTTATAAATATATATAATTAATATATTTATTATTTATATTTATAATATTATAAATATAATAAGTATATTTCTTATAATTTTATAAATTTAAATAAATAAATATTTATTTACACTTATAATTATAAATAAATATATATATATTTATCATATATATAATTTTATAAATATATATAGTAATATAAATAAATTATTAACATTATATCTTTATCAAGGCTAAAAAAGCGCTGATAAAAGGTGTCTTTATTAGCACTATAATTTTAGCGCTGACAAAGACACCATTTATCAGTAATTTTTTAGCGCTGATAAAAGCCTATCTTTATCAGCACTAAAAAAGCATTGATAAAGACTTGTTTTATCAGTGCTCTCTATTTTAGCACTGATAAAACATACCTTTACCAATGCCTTTTTATCTAACACTGATAAAAGGTTCAACCTATTTTATAAAGATACTTGAACAATCTCCTTCATTCTTACACCCCTCAAGCTCTCGCAGAAGTCGACCCTTGCACCATTGACCCCTGCGCCACCGACCCCACCTCCATCATGAACGCCCCTTCATCGCAAACCCTCCTCCACTGCGAACCCACCTCTACTACGACCTACCTCCACCGTGAACCCCACTCCATGCTTTCTTAAATCCCTTATACCTCAATCTTTAGGTGGTTTTGACTCCAATTATTCAAGGAAACATCAAGTAAGTCTCGTTTCGCTTGATTTCTCACTCTTTTTAGGGTTTCTCTTCCTCACTTATTAATTTCTTATTTTCTAGTGGGTTGTTTGAGATACTATTGGTATGATCTTGTGTTGTTAGGGAAAATATTAATCTTTGAGTTTGGATATTTCCTTATAGGGTCTTGCTGAGGTGCGATTGTGGTTTCACACTGATTTTTAAAGGTTTCCAAGGGTGAGGTAGGTGATTACATGATTTTACATTATTAGATGATTTTTATGTTCTTTCTAGTTTTCTTATATATGTTCCATGGATTATTCATGTGGTGCGAAACATGTTTTGGAAATGGTTTGACATGCATATGTGATTAAAGTTGGTTTTTGAAAAGAAATTGGTTATATTTCTTATGCGCTTTATGGTGGTGTTCCTTGAGAATGTTTTATGCCTCATGTAAAAGGTGTGAATTGTTTTTTCAAAATATAGTTAAAGATGAAAATGTTTTGAAAATGGATTTATCCAAGGGAAATTGATTTTTAGCGTGTGTTAGATTTCTTATTGTGTGCCTTAAATGCGTCTTTGAATTGCGAAAGTAATGTGAAGCATGTTATGAAATAGTTTTTATGTGAGCATGATTTTAAAAAGGGTATTTTCCCATATGATTGAATCACTGTTTTAGATTCCAATATGAAGGTGATAATTTGATCGCATCAGTGATGCATACTCTGAATTTTCCCTTTTTTGGTCTTTATTTTGAGGTAGTTGTAATGAATACAAAGTGACCCACCACTGAGTGATAGCAGGTTCTAGATCGAAGGAAGGTTTTTATTCTATTCACAACCATATTCGATATAGACCATATTTTGGAGGTGGTTCCTCCTTTGACTATGTAGGAATCATACTCCTTGATCCCTCCCTCTACTACACATCCACCTTTAATGATCAACATCGTTGAGGAATGTCCTTATTCTCTCTTAGATCCAGATTCTCTTGGACACGCCTTTTAAAAAATCCCCTAATGCTTTCATCTCATGGTTTACCATTCTACTGAATACCCCACTTCTGAATAATTCAAAATCAATGTAACTTTTGAACTCTCCAAGAGTAGCAAGTCCATTTTCCCCCAAATTCTAAATCCTCCACCATTGAATATCAATCCAAACCTTACCCATTTTAATGGAATCACCCCTTTTTTACTATTGCAATTCCACTAAATCTTAGAAAAACACTTTACTAAAGGAAACCCAATAGTCTTCAAACCAAGAATTTCTATCAAGTCTTGATAAAATAATCACCATATATTATGAAACCAAGCTTTAATACCAATTTTTTGGAAATTGATAGTAAAATAATAAAAATATATGATACCACTAGTTGGATTTGGTACACATAAATAATCGTAATGTTAAAGCCACAAAACATAAATTAAACCCCCAAAACTTGAACATAGTGGAAGAAATTATAGAACATACATGAATTAAAACAAATCCTCAAACCTGATATACCATAAAATAGAAGTAAATCTACAACTAGGTCGCTACATAAAATCTCTACCTTCTAGTTCTAGTAACCTCATGGTTTTGAAAATACCTCCCCCATAGGAAAATGAGAAATAAAGAATAAACACATGGCATAAATGGAAAAGCACACCACATGATAATTATGGTGTTTAGATGAAAATCCTACTTCATAGGGGAATACATTGGTATTTTTATTAAGGGATAAATTGAGTTATAAGGGAAATATATCTTTTGTTATCCATACCCATCCAAAGCTACATGAGACACTTTCTGGACACCCTAGTCAAATAACCATAACAACACATGTAATAAATCCTTCCACCAACAAGCACTCTATGGTGAATCCCCTAAAAGGGAAAAATGAAATAATTCAAGTGATTATCAAATCATATTTTCTTCTTAGAATAATTTTATATCTAAATATATAAATTATTATTTTATTACAACTTTAACAAATTATATGAATGAATTATTAACTATTGATATTCAATGTTATGAAGTGGTCATGGCATTTAGGTTGATGCATCCATCGAAGGTACCTAACCAAGATTTTATTTATGAAATTTTCTTTAAAAGGTTCTATACTATTTTGGGACTTGATGTTTTTAACCTTGTGAATGGGTTTTGGAGAGGTAATAATTCTCTTGATACTTATAATGATACTCTCATCACTTTGATTCTAGAGGTTACTGATATGAGTTCAGTTATGGATTTTAGAATGACTAGTCTTTGTAATTTCATTTAAAAAGTCTTCTTTAAGATTTTAGGAAATAGACTATGGAAAATCATAAAATATATTAGTTTATTTCCATAGTTCTTTTCTTATTTTTACCTAATACATGATGTACTTAAAAGGATTAGGAAATCAATATAGTTTCTTCTAGTGATGAGTGGCATAGGGAATTTTTTTTGTGTAAAAGGAATGACACTTGAGAAATTTTTGATAATGTAATGGGTTCATGATTATATATTTTATTAGGTGTATTTATAAAGGAAGGAACCAATTGATTTTGTGTGAGCCAAGGATCATTGGTATAATGCAGTGTTTGTAGTAAACTAGAACATGAGTGTTTCATGGTTGCGAGTGTGGTCACCGACTATGGAACATATCCATTAGGACTCTAGTGTTGTAGTAAAGGATAATTGATATAACTAGATAACAAAAGCATGGATATGGGATATCCAATTGTGAGGATCACAATATCAAATTCTTATGAAAATTATTATTATTACAATAACCTTTAGAACAATGTGATGGAATTATACAACACTGATTGATTTGGGATGAATCAAGGTGTTTTATATATATCTTTTATATAATTCCTCTCTTGAGATTTATTTCTTTGTGAAAATTCCTAAGTGGATCTTTTAAAATGATTCAAGAGTTTTGAAATATTTCTTAAAAAATTATATTAGTTCAAAATACCTTTTTTTTGGTTGTAAATAGCTTTAAAATGATTTAAACACTTGGTATGGACTTAAGTTGCATGCCAAGTGCATTTCAATTCACCTGATCGGCTTTCATAAAGGGATTTGAATATTTTAAAATCATATTTAATGATGGTTTCATTTTAAAAAGGCATGTGTGAAGTTTTAAATGAAAATTTGTAAAATATAGAGGGTTGTCTATCATTTTAAAATAATTAAGATTGTTGGGCCATAAAGTTGCTTTGAATGATTTAAAAAAAGGAATTGTGGTTTTGTAAAAGAGTTTTTGGAATTTATTGGTTTATTTTAAAAAGGTTGCGTTATTTTAAAGAGGAATTTGTGTAAATGGTAGGTTTTTAATGGTATTTTAAGCGTGATTTTATAAATAGTTTTCAAAGGAAATCTAAAATATAGTTTTTACATAATCTTTTAAGTTTATATATTTATATAATTAGAAAAACCATTTCATTATATCAATGTTTTATATATTTAATTTGTTAAATATTACTATTACTAAATCAAATAGGATGGATATGAATAAAGAATGGATGGATGTCAATCATTTGAAAAAATAATATAAAGATAGCGTGAAAGAGTTCATCAAGTTTTTAAAAGATCATGCATATGAACCTACTCAAATTATTTTTCCATGTTTACACTATTGTTATTCAAGACTAATTAGTTCAGAGGAGTTGGAAGAACACTTGATCAAACTTGGAATAGATCAAAGATATAAATGTTGGAATACACATGAGGAAAGATAGAATATAGGTAGTGACTAGGATAACACTATATTTTATGGATAATCTAATATGATTAAAAGTGTGAACAATGAAGAATACCACATCGAGGATGTGATTACAGATGTGAATGATGATGAAAATCATATTGATGAAATGACAAGGATAGTTTAAGATGAACTTCATGATTTCCCAAAAATGTTTGGGAATTTAAAGTGTTGTGAAAAGACACAATTTTATACTGGTTGAACTAAATATAAATCATTGTCAGTTGTACTAAATCTGTATAATTTGAAATAAGAAATGGATAGAGTGATACTAGTTTTACAGAACTACTTACTCTCCTGAATGAAATGCTCCTAGAAGATAATGAGCTCCAAATATGAACATATAATGCCAAATGAATGCTACGCTCGATGGGTATGATCTTTGAATGAATACATACCTGCCCGAATGACTATATACTGTTTTGTGAGGACCAAAAATCACTTACAGAATTCCCAAAGTGTGGTGCTTCTCAATAAAAGAAAGATGAATCTGGTCCTAAAAAAGTTATATGGTACTTTCCAATCATTCTAAGGTGTATGGGCCTATATGATAGTGAAGAGACTGCAGGGAAATTGATGTGGAACACAGATAAAAGAATTAAATATGGAAAACTATGTCACCTATGAGACTCTCCTCAATTGAAGAGAATTGATCATGAGTATCCTGAATTTGGAAACAAGTTGAGAAAACTTTTTCTTGCATTATCTACAGATGGAGTGAATCCTTTTGGATATCAAATCAGAACGCATAGTACATGGCAGGTTATGTTGGTAAATTATAACTTACCACCATGTTTATGCATGAAATTAAAATACATCATGTTATCTATGCTTATATAAGGACCAAAACAACTGGGTAATGATATTGATTTTTATTTGGATCCATTGATCAAGGATTTGAAATTATTATGGGATTCAGGTGTTACGTTGTAGGATGCTTACAGAAATTAATATTTCACTTTGAGAGCCATGTTGTACGAGATGATAAATGACTTTCTTACTTATGGAAACTTGTCAAGATATAGAATTAAAGGAACTTAGTGGTGTCCCATTTGTGAAAAATGTACACAGTTAATTAGATTGAAACATTCATTGAAAACCTTATTTCTAGGACATCACAGATTTCTACCCCAATGGAATAAGTAGCGATCCTAGAAGACATCATTTGATGGAATTTTAGAAGAATTCACAACACCATCTCTAATAATAGGTGATCAACTATTTGAGAAGGTAAAATACGTGGACATTGATTTTGGTAAACTGTTTTTGAAAAAACTTATGAAAACCAGTTGAAAAAAGAGATCAGTTTTTTTTAAATTACCATACTAGAATTTTCTATATGTTAGATATTTTCTTGATGTTATGCATGTTGAAAAAAATGTTTGTGATAGTGTAAACATCATGTTTCTAAATGTACTCGACAAAAAAAATTATCGAATTAAGGCTAGGTTGTACATGGTTGACATGAGAATACGAGAATATTTGGCACCAAGGAAGGGTAAAAAATGAACATTTCTTCCTCCTGCTACTTACACACTTTCTATGAAGGAGATATATCAGTTTTGAAACTTCTTGAATTACATAAAGGTTCTAGAGGGGTATTCATTGAATATAAAGAACATCGTGTCAATGAACTATTTAAAGTTAAAGGGTCTGAAATCACATGAATGCCATGTTTTGATGCAAGATATAATTACTATAGTTTTACATTTCATTTTTTCCAAGAATTTTCATCATACATTAACCAAGATATATTTATTCTTCAAAGCTATATGAAACAAAGTTATAGACCTGATAAAATTTCCGACTGTGGAAAGAGAAATTGTCTTCATATTATATGAATTGGAAATGTTCTTCCCACCAACATTCTTTGATATGATGGTTCATTTGATGGTTCACTTAGTGATAGAGATTAAAGTATGTGGTCTTTTACACTATAGATGGATATAACTCATTGAACGGTATATGAGGATTTTGAAAGGGTATGTAAAAAATAGAAGTCGGCCAGAGAGTTTTATTGCAGAGCAATATATTGTTGACAAAGCCATTGAATTCTATATCGAATATTTATCTGGTGTGGAAATCATTATTCTACTGAAATATCATCACATTGGGAGGCTTGTGGGTGAAGGAATTTCTATAAGAGATGTTGTCACAATCAATATTATAGATTAGGATTAGGCCCACCTTTAAGTTTTGCATAACAGTTTGGACATTGATCCATATGTTGAAATCCTCAATGAAATTATTAGGCATTTGAATAATTCAAGGGATGAAAAATGGATATCAAATATACATGATCAATATTTTATAGGATGGTTTTTGGACTATATTTATAAGGAGCCAGATGAAAATCCAGACTCAATTTTAGAATGACTTCAATGGATAACCGGAGGACCAAGTGTATATGTATTATCTTACAATTATTATGTAATTAATGGTTATACATTCTATACTAATAAAAATTATGAAGACAGTACCATGCAGAATAGTGGAGTTACACTTGTGGATGAAGCAATGCATGTTTCTGGTGCTAAGTATAAAAATCCAATTTATATGAATATTTCATACTTTGGCATCATCAAAACAAATATGGGAATGAGATTATTTGACATTTCAAGTTCCAATATTTCAATAAAAGTTGGTTGATAACATTAGTGCTATTAAAATAGATGATTTGGTATTTATGAAAGTTAATTTCAGTAAGGAAGGGTACAAAGATGAACCGTTTATACTGGAATCATAGGCAGTACAAGTATTTTATGTTTCAGATCCCGCAAAGCAAAACTGCTCAATTGTACTGTTATAAACCAAAACCACTAAAGTGTAATATTAAAATTAAATGAAGGATAACCCTTTCATTGGGACGTCACAATAATTTTATAGTGGTACCAATGTGGATGAAATTTTTTATGTCATAGGATACCACAATGAATGGATTTGTATAGTTGATAGAGGGATCAAATCTCTTCAGCCTTTAGAAAAAAGAGAGTTCAATAATCAAGTTAGCGCTTTAGAGGAACAACATGTTTCTCAACCTGCTGCTTCTCATAGTGCAGAGGAACAACATGTTTCTCAACCTGCTGCTGCTTCCAGTGCAGAGGTACAACAGGTTTCTCAACCTATTGTTGCTCCTAGTGTAGAGGTACAACCACAATCTATACATGCCAATTCTAGAGCTCTAGAGGAACATATTAATGATGTTTAATTTGAGAAAATGATAGGTGGAAAAGCAGCGACGACATAGAAAAAAAGAGGAGCATCGTAGTTTTGCGGTGTTAGAAAAAATTATTAAGGATAAAGAAAAAGGCATCAAATACAAGTTCAGATGGAATACATGTGGATATCATGTTAACCCCAACAAGTCTATGTTTAGTAGTTACATTAGAATTTTCACTCAAAAATGTGTTCTGATTGATTTACATTCATGGCACCATGTGGTCAGTGGGCTTAATATATTGATGTGGGAAGAGATTATGGTAACATTATGATATCATTTCTTTAATTTACTAAAAAATAAAATAATCAAACATTGAATTACTCTTCATCATCCCTTGAAGAGTAAATTTATAGTAGATAACTCGCACAAGGACTGTGTATTAAGGGTCGCTGGATGGATTCACAGAGGATTTCACACAATTTTAACATGATATCATCTTAAAGATGCTAAAGAGAAAATAAACTTACACCCACCACCTATTTGTGCACACTGGATAACCCAAGAAGCATGGGATTCATTTAATGGCCGTCTTGTGGAGCAGACTTTTCATGTACATTATGTCTAGTAATACGTTGTTTGGCGATACATGTATTCATCACTTTGATTGGTAGTTTTTATTTATGAAATAGAAATTAAGTTTTGGAAATATGTAATGGGAAACAAAACAAATGTACCCCTACCATAAAGCAAGGATAGGGTACGCTTCACTTGAAAAAAAATTGGTATTTATTTTAGATCTACTGTAAAAAATTTATGAGATATAAAACAACACCATAAATATGTTCCTCTATTTATATGTTGATTGATGAATCCAAATCCAAAGCCACTTCCATCTCACTCTATATGTTATGGAAGGAGGTGTCTGTAAATAAATATGGGATAATAATAGATGAAAACACACAAAAATTATGGGAAACATGTGTATGTATGACATAATAAAAATTTCTTTTTCTTTAAATTACTATTACATAAAAATGATTACTTATTTTTCTATATTTTCTATCTGACATAGTCATAAAAATTAGAAACACCCACATCATATGCAGACATACTTTCGGTGGCCTTAAAGTGGCCAGAAAAATATGGAAATGTCAGAGGTGTGGATTTTGGGGTGACACCCTGAATATATTTCGAGAACAAAAACAAGAGGAGGATCAAAGTAAAGAAATGAAAAATATGAGATAAATAGTATCTATCCTTGAATAAAAACTCCAATAGAAGAGAGAGATGATAGAAACTTTGATGTGTGGAGTAAAATTGAAGAAAAAATCAAGAACAACTAGAGAATGAAGATCCCTCCCCACCCCACAAGCTTTGAGATGTGCCATTCCCATCAAAAACTTGTCTTAGCTGAGGTAATAAATGTTCTAATAATTGTTTCTATGAAATGTGAATCATAAAGACACTAATACCTTTCTTGTACTTATATTATACAGGGTGAAAATGACTATGATTTATATCTATCAACACCCACCCATCACCTTGTAATGAGGGCTACATTTTTCAATATCTAGAATGAAATGATACACAATTGAACACTTTCAATAGGTCATGTCAAAGTGTCGATTAACATAGTCAATGAGTCAATCACCAAGCTACTTATTACAATTGATAATGAAAATATTCATAAGGCCGAACAAGCTCTTGGAACATTCATCACATGGCCATCACATCTTGTAAAAAACATGTCAACAAGGAGGTATTCATTTTTAATTTATTTTTCAAGATAAACCTTTAAAAATTAATGAAAAAAGGTCTAAACTAATGAATTTTATTACAAACAAATAAAGGGAAGGGGGTGAAATGAAACAATGGCTCAAAACCGTCTCAAGGATCAACTAAATAATTGAAATAATCTATTAAAAATACCTTAACCACACCCATTTTGTATCTGCATTTATTATCATTATAGGCTGATGTGGATATAAAGTTGAAAGATGGTCATACTCACACAATTGGTTTTTAAGAAAATATGTATAGAGGGTAAGATCCAATATTCATTGGTGTTGAGAATATAAGTGAAATCCTCAATTATGATTGGCTAGGCGGCTCAGTTGTAAATGTATACATGAGGTATATTTTCATGATTTTATTTTCCAAAAGTTGATATACTGTGTTAATTATGACTAAATAAATTTCATATTCTTCATAGGCATACACAATTGAAGGGATTTCCCCATGGAAAACAATTTGGACTAATTAGTCCTCACATCACCTCTACAGAATAAAAAAATAGATTTTGAGAAAGAGGTTAAAATAGTGGCAGGCCTACTCAAATCGTTTAAAAGTAAAAATACGGATGACATACTCTTCTTAATTCCAATGATATAGGGGTAAAACTCTACAATTTAACCATATAAAATATATCTTTATTTATTTTATTACTTATTACTTTTTGTATTTTAGGAAGCATGGGATGCTCATTGCGGTCAATTTGGATACTCCAAATATTTATTTCCTAGATTCAATGAATGGATATACAACAAACCGACAACACATGATGGGTTAGGAATGTATAAAGCTGAATTAACACTACTTATTTTATCCTTATATGATCATTGATATGTCCCTTGTTTAAACTTATTGATTATCTATGATCACCCTTTCTTATGTTTCATATATTTTGGTTATGAATAATGGTTTTATAAATGACGTGTCTTTCTAGTAAAGAATAACTTAATGAGAGACTCTTATGATGGTGAAAGCAGTCCTGCACGGGACGTTTGCTGAGCAGTGTTGTGATTGTGAAAGCTGGTCTTAATGTGATTGATGCTGGGGATGAGTTATCTTTGTATTGAATTTGGTTGTTTTTTCTTTGAAATATTGGACCGTGAGGGTTTGTTTGAATGTATTAGTCACTGAAGTCATGTTGGGTTCCCCCTTGCCCTCAAAAGGGGGTTTATACTAATAATAAAAAAAATTAATTTTAAGTCAGAGACTCTTATGAACTAGTTATTTATGTTTCCATGTTTCCAAAAGTACTAAACCTAAAATATTCTAGCATGGATTATTATGTTATTTAAATAATATTAATCTACTAAGATGTGATATCTATATATGAAATGTTTGGGTCAATATAGTTGGTATCAGAGTAACTGACCTACTCAAAATAGAGAAAACACATTAATCTATTTTGATACTTTAGGAAAATGATCTATAAGTCATTTGAAACATGTAGGAATCAACCCCACCTCAATAAGACACACAATGTAACTGGTATGACTCAAAGTGTATCTTTTTATTTAATATTGAAATTATTTTTAGTAAAAAGAACAAGCGACATACTGAAAACTAATCAAACAAATTGAGATTTTTTTGATGCTGTAGGAAAATGACCCATAAGTAATTTTTGATGTGTAGGATTCAACAACACCTCAATTCGATGCACAATGTGAACGTTATGAATTTAAGTGTGTGTTTTTTTATATTAAATTAACAAAATATTTAGCAAAAAGAACAAGTTACATACTAAAACCCAATAAAATGAATTCAAATTATTTTGATACTTTAGGAAAAAGATCCCACAATCATTTTTGATGTGTAGGAATCAACCAAAACTCAATCCAATGAACATTGTGACCTATATGACTAAAAGTTTCCATTATTAGTTTAAAGTTGACATTTTAGATCAAAACATGTCACCAACTAAAAACCAAAAAATCACGCTCTGATTATCTTCATAATTTAGGAAAATAATTAATAAGTTATTTTTGACATGTATAAAGTAATATCATGTAAAATTGATGCATGAGGTGATTGATATGACTCAAAATGCATGTTTCCTGTTTGATATGTCATTTTAGTAAAAAAAACACAACTGACATACTAAAAACTGAGAAAACGCATTCAGATTGGTTTTATACTTTTGTAAAACAATCTATAAATCATTTTTGACGTGTAAGAATAAACTCCATCTCAATATGACACACAATGTGACCAGTATGACTCAAAGTGCCTCTTTTTATTTGAAATTAACATTAATTTATTATAAAAACAATTAGCATACCAAAAATTGGGAAAAAACATTTAGATTATTTTAATAATTTAGGAAAATGACCCATGAGTCATTTGTGACATGTAGGAATCAACCTCGCCTTAAGAAAATGCATGATTTTACGAGTATAACTCTAAATGTGTCTTTTTATTTAAAATTGACATTACTTTAAGTAAAAAAGAACAAGTGACATACTGAAAACCAACCAAATGCATTTGTATTTTTTTGATACTTAAGTAAAATGATCAATGAGTCATTTTTAATGTGTATGAATCAACGCCACCTCAATATAATGCATAGTCTGACTGGTATGACTAGAAGTGTCTGTTATCAGTTTAAAATTAATATTTTAGGTAAAAAATGTGTCACTCACTAAAAACCAAGTAAACATGCTATTATTTCATTCATAATTTTGGACATTGATTCATAAGTCCTTTTTTATGTGTAGAAAGAAGTCTCAAATCAAATCGACACATGATGCAACCAATATGACTCAAAATGTGTGTTTCCACTTTTAAATGATATTTTAGTAAAAAAACACAACTAGAATACTGAAAACCAAGGAAACACATTTTTATTGTTTTTATACTTAAGTAAAATGATCCATGAGTAATTTTTGATGTGTAGGAATCAACCCCACCTTAATACAATGCACGGTGCGACCATTATAACTCTAAATGTGTCTTTTTATTTAAAATTGACATTAATTTATGTAAGAAGAACAAGTGACATACTGAAAACTGAGAAAACACATTCGGATTATTTTGATACTTTATGAAAACAATTCATGAGCCATTTGTGATGTTTATAAATCAACCGACCCTCAATCAAACAAACATTGCGACTATTATGAATAAAAGTGTCCATTATTAGTTTAAAATTGACATTTTAGCCTAAAATGTGTCACTCACTGAAAACCAAGCAAACACCCTTCAATTGTCTTCATAATTTAGGAAAATTATTTTTAGGTACTTTTTATTGTGTATAAAGTCGTCACACATCAAAGCAATGCATGATACAACTAGTATGAATCAAAATGCATGTTTCCGGTTTGAAATGATATTTTAGTAAAAAAACACAACTGACATACTAAAAACCATGAAAACACATTTGGATTGTTTTGATACATTAGAACAATGCTCTATGAGTTATTTGTGATGTGTAGAAATCAACCACACCTCAATCCAATGAATGATGTGACAGATATAAATCCAAATGTGTCATTTAAATTTGATATTAATTTTAGTAATAGAATAAGTGACATACTCAAAACTAATCAAACCCATTCAGATTGTTTTTATATTTTAGGACAATGATCCATAACTCATTTGTGATGTGTAGGAATCAACCCCACCATAATACGACACACGGTGTGACTGGTATAACTTCAATTGTGCCTTTTTTATTAAAAATTGACATTTTATTAGTGTATTCTTTCATATTAATGTTTAATTTATTTATTTATAGTATTACCAACACAATATTTGTTTTCTTATATAGGTGGAATCTTTTACTTGAGTTGGGATAATTTTTTCAACAACTAATAACATAGGTGGACATTTTTTAGAGGTGATGACAGATGTCAAAAGATGAAACATTAATGTTTTTTAACTATTTATTGGATAATTGTAAATGTAATTATATAAAAAATTGTTTTAAATGTATATAGCAGTGTTTTTTTGTATATACCATGGGTAGATGTTTTTTGTATTCATGATGTAAATTAAATGTATATAGCATTGTTTTCCAAACCCTTGTGTGTGCTGTTTGTTTTTTCATCATTTACATTGTGTATGTGTTTCTTTTGTCCTACTTTGTTCTTATCTCAAATTTATTATAATCATCTTTATTTGTTATGGTGAAACCCTGTCAGAATTGCACAAGATTAGATTACTATATTTTCCACTATTTTGTGTAGGTTTTTTCTCGGTGTGCTATTATATAAGCAGCACATCTTAGAAAGCTAGGCCTTTATCAGCACTATTTCAAGCACTTATAAAGGCCCCCCTCTATCAATGTTTTTTAGTACTCATAAAGGGGACCCCCCATATTATCTTCTCTGAGATTAAAATCACTTTTTAGCACTGTTAAAATCTATTTCTAGTGCTTTTAAAAGTACTATTTTTAGTAGTGTGCTTTTTATAACTAAAACATTATATCTCAAAATAATCTCACAATCTCCAGAATAGTATGTTTAATATCTTCTTGGATTAGTTACATAAGAAATTTATTTAATGATACTTGTGAACATTTCTCCATAATTAAACCACACTATACTTTATTATAGTTTTCTCATAAGTTATATTCATCTTCATAACATGGGGAATGGAAACATGATAAAGGTGTGAACTCAAATGCACAGTAAGGGTAAACATAAGATATAACAATTGATGATCATAAGTGAGCATAATATAGGAATGTGGGTATGAGAGAATAGTCAATATTTCATGAATATAACATTAGGAAATTATACCCAAATAAACATGGAGAAAAAAATAATAAATCAAGGAATAAATATATAAACATAACATAAGACACGATTCATCATAACATGAGAATGTTGAAAAACATATGAATATGGATAAAAAATATGCATAAAACTCAAAACATAGTGGGTTAGGAATTCATGTCCCAGTCTCCCATAACATAGTGGGTTAAGAATTCATGTCCTTATCTTCCATAATATAGTGTGTCATGAATTCATGTCACTATCTCCCATAATATAGTAGGTTGGGAATTCAACTACCCAAAAGGAGTATTTCACAAGAGAATTTAGAGGATGATCCATGATACATTACACTAAAGGAGATGGCTATTTGGGAGATAATTAATAAAATGGAAGTGAAATCATGAAATGAGATTTTATAAAACATTTTTAACATTAATGCAAAAAGATGAAGTTACTGGTTAATTTTAAAAATTTCTTTAAATAATATTACATGAATTTTTTTTAAAACACTATTTGGAAATTACTATCGGTAATTTATTCTTGAAAAATAAATACAGTTTTTCTAGAGAAAATGTGGATTTAAAGATAAAATTTATGGTTGGAAAAGGAAACACCTTTTCAATATTTTATAAAAATCCTTTTATTGAATCCCACATCATAAAATGGGTTAATAAAACTTCATCTTAAAAGGAGTTAAAGAGAAATATAAATATCAAAATAAATAATAGATATTTATATTTTAAAATAATTAAGGATAACTTGGATGGAAAGAAATAACATGGATATTTAGTAAAAATAGCCATTAGAAAGGATGTGAATCATTCTTAACAAAGTTATAATTTTATAAGAAATAAATTCATCAAATAAGATGATTAGAATTAAATATGTTAGTTTCCATAGTTTTTAAGATAAAGTATCATATAATAAAATATTATGGTGGATGAAACCAAAAATATAATAAAGAATTTCAAGGTGAAGCGTTAAAACTCAAAGAAAACAGGGTTGAGTTAACATAATCCCTTACAACATTGATATCTATTGAATCAAAATCCCATGAAAGATAGAAATCAATATATATTTTTAAAATACCTTTAATTGAATGAATTTATGATAAGAAACATACATAGGGTATTATATAAACCACAATATATAAAACAAGTGGTGAATATGGAATATGTCTCAAAGAAATAAAGGTGAGATGAGAAACCCTTACCTTAACTATAAACTTTCATGAGTGCAATTAAAACTCCTATATAATTAATGTATCCATATTTATAAGTTATTTTAGGACCATATTAATATATATTACCTTATATACTCTTAAATTTTAATTATAAATTATAAATTTACAAGTTAATTATAGTTTGTTTTCATCATCAGATGTTAACAATTTTGATTATTTCACCATATTCTAAAATGTTGATGTTGAAACTTATTATTTAACTCAAAGTTCATCATTACTAGATTATCCAAGGTATTTTAATATATTCATTATAATTACTTATAAAATTCTAATTTCACTCCATGAAATTGTTTTGTCATGATTTGTGAATATGAAATTAGTGATGAGCTTGTTTAGGTAATTTTAATGAATGAAAGGTGGCCTATTAATAATAATTTTAAATATTAATATCACCATTAAAAAAACTAATTAATATCTAATATTACAATTAATTTATTTTTCATATTCATTCATGATGGAAATTTATAGCATCATTCATGTAGGTGGTTAAACCGGCCTAAATAAGGACATGCTATAATTAATTTATAAGTATGATTATGAAGTGATTTATTTATAATATAATTATTAAAAAAATATAATGGAATTGTTTATGTTTTATTAATTTTATAATTTATAATTAGGAATGGTTAGAATAATAATATAATTGATATGAATCTATTAATTAGAATAACAAAATTATTTTCCCTCTTGGTGTGCTCATTTTTGGTGGTTAAATTTACAATGATATCTTGTTATTAATATTATTAATAGAATTTATAATTTATATTTCTAGAATATTAAACATGTCATAAATAAAATATTTATTCATTAGAAACATTTTTATAATCATCTAAGATGGATGGTGATGAAAAATGAAATATATCACTCCATGGAGGCGGTAACCCGCAGACACACAAATGAAATTTTCATTTTCCTTAAAATAGAGAGAAGGAAGAAATTTGTTTGTTTATTTTATAAAACTAATAATTTTATAAATATAATACTTATTCATTAAATATATTATTAGGATTACCTATGTAAAGTGGTTAATTAAAAATGAAACACATCGACCATGGAGGTGGTAGTCTGCACATATGAATGGATGACATATTTATTTTTATGAGAAGAAGGGAGTAATGTAGATAATATTTAATACATAAATATAATAATAATTTAGTATAATAATTCTAATTATGGTATTATTTAGTATGTTATAAAAAAAATTGGTATACAGATACTTAAAGAAAAAGAAATAAAAAGGAGTAATTTGGGAATTTTACCTTAATCATTAGAATAACTCATTTTAAAATTGTATTAAGACATTGAGGTATGGTCTTTGAGGATACAAAAACCTCTATAACATGTCTAGAAGTTTTTTGGATGGATTTGGGTGGAATTTCGTCTACCTAAGGAGCTTTTGGTTTAAGGAGAAGTGGGGTGGTGAAGTTCCTCTTTTATAAATGATAGGAGTGAAATTTTTGTAATAAAAGGTGCACTATTCAAGAAAAGTGGCTCCAAAAGTATAAAATAATGGATAGGGGATGAGTTTGGGTCAATAAATCCATCAAAAACTCATTTAATGGCATGTTTTTAACATTATTTATGAATTTTACTGCTTATTTTAACCTTTTACCATAATTTAATTTTACCTTGGTAACTCATTTTTAACCTCAATAGATTATTTTTATAGATAATGTAATAACCCATTATTTTAGTGAATATTCCTCTTTAAAATAAAAATTGTGTTAAATAACTTGTTTTACATGTGATATTGATCAAAAAATGAATCGTGATAAATTTTATTAATATAAATATAACTATCATAATGTATCCATTGAATTTGAGGGTATAAATATTGGAAACCACTTTATGAAATCAATATATATTTAAAAATAAAGGTAATTTTTAATATTAATGCACTGATAAAATTCAAATAGCATAGCTAAATAACTAATAATATAACCTTATGCTTAGAAATGTAGTTCCTCTAAAATTGGATCATTATGAACTATATTTTAAGAAACTAAATATATTAATAATATATTAACACTAATTTAATTTTTATGAATTAAGAATAAAAGCAGTTAATATTAAAAAATTCATTTTCTATAGAAAACTATTTTTCATTATATCTTATATTTCCATTTAAAAGTTAAATTATTAAATTTTAAAATTTTAATTTTAAAAAATGAACTTCTGTTTTGGATTTAGAATGTAAATATTAATTTAAGATTACTTTTTTTAGATTTTTCTAAAAAGATTTATTTTTAGGTGAATAGTATAAAATATCAATTTTTAAAAATACCATAGATTTTATGACCATAGACTAAGTATTAAATTAAAACTTATAAAACATTTATCTTGTCCAAAAATTTATTTAAGGATTAAAATGATTAATTTTAAAAAAATTATATGTTAAATTTAGAAAACCCATGTTTAACATTTTGAAACATAGGTAATATTTATTTTAATAAAAACTATTTTAGCCAATTTTTTCTATTTATGTTTTCTAAAAGATAAATTTAGTTTTAGATTTAATTGAATGTAACAAAACTATTTTTTTTGTAATAATAAATAAATTAATCTCATGAAAATAAACGAATTTGATAATTTCTATTGAACATTATTTTTATGCTTAAAAATACACTTTTTCTAAAAATGGGTTTTATGCATAATGTGCACTACTACTAAAATTAATTTTCCCAAACTTAAAATTTTTATTTTATAATATAGTTTCCATATTTTAAATCATAAATTTCAAATTATATAAAACGTCCCTTTTTATTTTTTGTCTTAAAAACTAGTCACCATGGTTAAAAATGTAGTTACCATAGTAATGGTAAATTAAGGTAAAAAGAGTTTAACCAAGTGTAAAAAAGGTAATTTTTTTAAAAAAAATGTCACCAAATGAGTGTTTGTGGAGTTTATCTACCAAAACATATATCATTTCCATTATTTTCTACTTTTTAATCCAGTTTCCTTTTGAAACATGTGTTCCTTTTATATTAAAAGCTTATACTTACAAAAATACAATTCCCTCCATTTATAAAAGGATACTTCCAAAACCCCTTCAATGAAACTCTAAAATTTGATTTCCTCTTGAACCAAGTTCCCTTTTTTACTTATCTTAGATCATTTTCCCAAGTTTTACATCCCATTTATCCAAGTAAAATCCCCAAATCCTTTATTTCCAAGAGGTACTCTAAGAGAAGGTTCAAACTTTCAATGTGAGTACTAAGCACTTCTTAACCTTTTTATTCTTTATCTTTACCTTATAATATATATTTTTTCATTATAATATATTGAAATGATTATTATTAATATAATTATTTTTTAATATGTTAATTTTATAACCACTATCTACCCTTTCCCCTTAGAAAAACGAGAATGTCGTTTATGCGTACGTGTGAAATACTACTTCCAAGAAGCGACACATTTTGTTTTTCATAATTTCCTTACATAGAAGTTTATAAAAAGGTATTTAATGAAGAAATATTTTATTTTTAATGTGTTTAGTATTATGAAATGTTAAACCATTTCCTACACTTATCTCATTATAATAATAATGAAAAAGGTCATACGTGTGTGCGTGTGGACTATCACCTATGTGGAGGATTGTAGTTCATTTTTCATCACCACCCTGCATAAATGATTCTAAGAATATAATTAATGAATAAATATGATATTATTATTTAAATATTTTTTTTGTTATGGTAAGGTAAGTTTAATATTTAATTTATTAATTAAGATAACACCTTTCATTCATTAAAAAAATTACCAAAACTGGCTCATTTCCAATTTCATACTAAAAAAAAAAAATTAAAACTCTCATGGGATGAATAAATAATTTTTTAAATCATTATGAAACATATACTATAGTACCTTAAATAATCTAGGAATAATGAACTTATTATGAATAACAGGGATTGACATCGACACTTTAAATCATGCACAAATAAATCAAAATTATAACATTGGATGATGAAAATAAATCATAACTAACTAATAAATGTATAATAAATTATTATAAATGAATATTATATATATTAATAGATATTAATAAGGGTTTTAATTAGATTATTAATATGGTTATGTTTATTATAAATGAGGATAAATATATTTTATAGATTTTAATAGTAAAAGGTAAGGGTTTTTCTTGAATCAACTTATTTTCATGAGTCATAATTATACCAATTTTACTACAGTTTTATAAAATGGATTTATATTATACGATGAAATTATAATAATTTTCATTATTATACTCCAGGGAATTAAATTTATGGATTTATTTTATCATTAAAGTTAATGATGTTAAGAATAATTACCATCCTCTCTTAATAATATCTTTTTCATCCATGTCCATACTCAC
This sequence comes from Viscum album, assembly GCA_963277665.1. Taxonomy (NCBI): domain Eukaryota; kingdom Viridiplantae; phylum Streptophyta; class Magnoliopsida; order Santalales; family Viscaceae; genus Viscum; species Viscum album. Next base: position 528,871,261 of record OY728159.1, on the reverse strand, counting down.
TCTTCCCAAAAAAGTTCTCCTTTATTATTTTGAAATAAAAATATGTTTTATTTCTGGTGATCCTGAAATTTATTTTTACCTCTTTTAAATGAATGATTTATTACTTTTTTTACAATTTGGTTTTCAATAAAGATATTTTTAAAATTATTGAAAGAGATTTCCTTTCATGATCATACATTATATCTTCCACTCCACATTTTATTAAAAAAAACTTTATGTATTTTTCAAGGATGTTTTAGTAAGATTTATTTAAAAATAATTTCCAAAAAGTCTTCATGAAAACTTATTAATAATGAATTTTTTTAAAGGGGCTCCTAACCACTTATTTTTTCCAAAAATTTTAGAATTTTTTTCTAAATACTATTTTATCATTTAACGTCCATTTTAATCTTCATATAAAACAATAATTATCTACTTGGAAAGTTATTTCTTATGATTCACTCTCTAAATGTATTCACGAAATACATATTTTGGGTGATTTAATTTTTTGTATCAAAATATCTAATTCCTGAATTCATTTTATGTGTTTCAATTTGGAAATGTTACTAAACCCGTTTTATTTCCAAGGATTCTTTATGATATGATGAAGGATAGATTTCAAGTTCCACAAATATTTTTGGAAGGTTGATGGGTAGGGTTTCATATATCCATAAAATAAATTATATAATGATTTATATATCATGATATAAGTTTTCAAGAACATGATTACTTTTGTTCATAAGTGTGGGTATAAACGAGTAACTCATGAAAGTGATATTTCTCCATGCTTATGTTTGTAAAATAGTTCCTTATTATACTTTGTTTCCATGACTTGAAACATGTTAATTTCATATTCTTGTGATTATTCTCCATGAATCATGTATATTATCTCACACTCTTATGTCATGGTATATGTTTATTTATTTGATATTACACATACTTCTATAATGAATTATGGAAAAGCCTTATTGTTTCTTGTTCTTTTTAATAATATATTTATAAAATGAAAATGTTTTCTCATATTATTATGATATTAACCTTGATTATATGTTGATGATTTTTTTATTTACTAAGAATTTTATCTCACCCCTTTCTTATGTTCCCATTCCCTAGGTTATGAAGATGAGTATAACTTATGAAAAGTCTAGAAGGGAGTATAGTGTGGCTCAATTATGTAGAAATTTACACAAGTGTTGTTAAATAAGTTACTTATGTATATTTTACTCAAAGAAACTAAAACTTTGGGTTTTTGGTTTTTTATATTATACGTGACAATTAATTTTTAACTTCTGAAAATGATGTAAAATAAAGATACATTTATCTTGGGTTACCTCACTTGGTACCAGAGGAAGGTTTAATTATTTTTGAAGATTAGTTTAGTTATTTTTAGGGATTAGGATGATAAGACTTTAGTAAAAACCCTAAGTATAATTATATGTATATGATAACAACCTTAAATTTTGGTAAAATAGATATTGTGTGGCTTCCATAGGAATGGAATCCCTATCTGGATACTACAAGTGGATATAGGCTCTAACACAGATGCACTTAGTAGAATTAACCCTAAAATGGGAATATTGGGTATGAACTCAATTTCCACTTGGTGAATGAAAAGGAATCCAAAATATACACCATGTTTGACATTATTGAGGGACATGATTTAGTAATTCACCTGCTCTTTATGAACCAGTATGAAGGATTTGAGCACTTTTTATGGGTATGATTATATAGAATATTAGAAAACAGACAATGAATATACTACATTAAAACCTAAGAATTTATAAGTTAGGGAACATATTTCATTTATAATTTATCTATTATATGTTAATATATTTCCATTTTATAATACTATAATATTATTACCTTTAACTTTTCCTTTATTAAAATAAATGTTTAAATAAAGGAGAAACCTAGTTTACAATGGGTGTGATAGGAAATGCAGTGTTAGTCTCAAAGTGTAACCAAACATGATAAGAGAATGGGTAAAAAAATATTTTAGTGATTCTCATTCAACTCTCCCATGATAAAAATAATAACAAAAACCATGTTCATCTCCCAAATACACTGAAGGAATAGAAAATTTCTATCAAGTATTTCATATCAAAATATCCACCCTCCTTCAGTGGATATTTAAATCTACTTATTACTAAGAAATTGATCAATGTGATGGAGAAGATAAAATTTTTATTATCCATTTATTGGAACTTGAGAAGGCTATCCTGGGTTTTTATCATTTAGAAGGTGAGGTTGACCAATGGTGGACTCTCATTAAGAATACAACGAAAAAAGATGAAATAGACTCTATATAATGAGAGGATATAAACAAAGTGTTCTTCACCAAGTATTTTCCTCAAACTATTCACATTAATATTAAGAGATAATTCTTGTAGTTGAAATAGGAGGATGAACCCATTTACACCTACAAAGTAAACTTCATGAGGCTCGTGAGGTATGCCTTGGGATTTATCTTTAACCATGATAGTAAATTCAATTAATTCTTTAGTTTATTAAATTCAAGTCTTCAAAATTCATTAACCATAAGATACTTTGAAGGATACAAAGAAATATTTTTATATGCACTAAAGGTAGAGATGAAATTGGGGAATCACATTATTTTTTATATAAATAAAAGTAAAGTAGAGTATCATGGAGGAGTCTATGATAAATAACCTGGAAAGAAAGTTCAACTACTTATATGTAAAAAATATTGGAGGAAGTTCCTGGATAATTTCATTAAGGGATCTTGGAAGTGTTTTATGTGTGGTAAGGGAGTCCACCTAGCTCAAAACTGTTGGAGTAATTCTATTATGATTATTAACATAGTGGTGCATAAAAAGGCCTCAACTAATGTTCCACATACACTTCAATACTTCAAAGGAAATGATTTTGGGAATTATTAACATCAATGTTTTAACCCCAAAGCTAAAAAAGAGAATATGACCCAATAACCTCCTAAACAAAGGGAACAAGGAAGAGTGTATTCTATCACCACCCCTGAGGTGGATCATGATATTAATGTGATGAAAGGTACACTCACTATCTACTATATAATTGTGAATGAATTATTTTATTATGGTTCATAACTTTCTTTTATATCATAATTTTTTTCTAAGAATGTTGGTTTACCACCTCAATATTTGGATATTGAATTATTTGTGAAAACACCTTGTTGAATGGTGAAAACATATAAGTTATATAACTCTTCTATAATTCAAATTTTTGGAAAGATACTCCTTGAAAATAAAGGACTTATTTCTTTAGTTGAATTTGATATAATTTTGGGCATGTATTGAATTTACCTATATAGATCACATATCAATTTTCAAGACACAAAAATATCATTTCATATCCCAAATTACCCTATTATCAAATATAAATGCAAGGATGATCGTGAACTATACTTGGAATAAAATTATATTATATGGGTGATGATACCTAGAAATAACGGGCTTCTAGCTAAAATTATTGGGGTAGAATTCAAAACTAATGACATGCATATTGTATTGGAATATACTTATGCATTTCCATATGAAATATCAGGTCTTCCCCCAGAGTGTGTAGTTGAGTTTCCAATTGAACTCATGACAATATCTATTTCTATCTCAAATATTATGAATAGAATGGTTTCTATTTAATTAGAAGAATTAAATAAATAGATATAAGATAATTTGGATAAGGGTTTTATATTCCCTATTTCATTACCATGGGGTACACCATTACTCTATGAAAAATAAGGATGGATCAATGCATGTTTTCATTTATTATCATAAGGTTGAAAAAATTATGATAATAAAAAATTATCCCCAACCCCTTATCAATGACATATTCAGTCAACTTAGAGAAGAAAAATACTTCTCAAAGATTGACATTCAATATAGATATCATCAATTAAGTGTTAAAAGAGAGGACATTTCCAAGACAGATTTCTATAAAAGGTATGGAAATTATGAATTTATAATGATTCCATTTGGGATTACAAATACTCCCACTACATTGATGGATATAATGATTAGAATATTTATATACTACCTTGATCAATTTGTGGTTGTATTCATATATGATATTATAATATATTAAAAAAAAGGAATAAAATAATGTTCATTTTTGGATTGTGTTAAAGGCCTTAATAAAAGAGATTTCTTTTAAAATTTAGCTAGTGTGAATTCTCGATGTGAAAATATTATTCTTAGGTCATGTAATCATAAGTGATAGAATATCTGTAGATCCTTCAAAGATGAAATTTATTGAAAAATGGTCCATAATGACCACAGTAACCAAGATCTAAAGTTTTCCTAGATTAGATGAATACTACCAATGATTTTTGAGAAATATGTCATGATTTTCTAATCCAGTAACCAAGTTAACATGGAAGGGAGTAAAGTTCTTCTGGATAAAATAATGTGATGAAAGCTTCAAGTATATTAATAAGATATTAGTCACCGCACCTATTATTATATTACCCTATAGGGGATAAGGGTTTTTAATATATAATGATGCTTTATTAAAGGTTTTTTGATGCATACCTGTGTAAAATGATAATGTAATTGATTACACATCATATCAATTAAAAAATCATGATAAAAATCACCAGACACATGATTTGGAGCTTACGGTAGTGATCTTTACATTACATATTTGGAGAAATTATATTTTTGGTGATAAGTGTGATATCTATACTGACCATAAGATCTTGAAATATATATTTACATAAAAATAGTTAAAAATACACCAAAGTAGATGGTTAGAATAGATCAAAGACTATTAATTGTCAATACATTACCACTTGGGGAAGAAAAACAAGGTGTATGGTTCTCTTCTTACGAAATATCATGCTTTCTTATCCTTGATGAGGCTTGAAAAATACTCAATACTCATGTATTTTCAAAGGATGAACCTTGAAGTAATAAGGTAATGGGAGAAATCCTATCTTTAACAAATGTATTCTCAACCATCCATCCATTTAAAGTTCAAACAATCTTATAAATATGATGTAGATCTATAAAGAAAGGTAGAAACTATTCTAGAGTTTAACTTTTATAAATATGAATTTATAAGATTTTGAAATCAGATATGTGTCCTATCAAGACCAGAACTAAAGAGGTAAATTTTGGATAATCCACATAGATCATCCTTATATATTTATCTAGGAATCATGAATATGTATAGAGTTATGAAACAAAAATTACGGTGGGATAACATGAAGAGAGAGATTACAGAATACATATCTCAATGATTTTTATAAAATAAAGTCAAGGTATAATGATAGAAGTTTAAGGGGATGATGCAACCATTACTCATACCAAAATAGAAATAAGAAAACATCACCATTGATTTAATCACAGGACTCCATAGGATATCTGAAGGATATAATTCCATTTGGGTTATAGCTGATCACTATACAAGTCAACATATTTTATTTCCATAAAATAATATTTTTCACTTGACCAACTCACCAATATATATATATATATATATGTATATATATATAAGGGAAATGGTAAGGTTTCATGGATTAGTACTCTCTATTGTATCTGATCGAGATCCAAGATTTACCTTGAGGTTTTGGAAGATTCTTTAGAAAGCATTGGGCAAAGAGATAAAATTAACACTACTTATCACCCTCAGATAGTTTTTTATTATGGGAGAACCATTAAAACTCTTGAGGATATGATAAGATTTTATTCAACAGATTTTCAAATATGTTGGGATCAACACCTCCCCCCAATAGAGTTCTCATATAATTATATTTTTTATTCTATCATTCATATGGAACCATATGAGGCTCTATATGGGAAGAGATATAAGAATAAAACATGTTGGGATAATATTGGAGAGAGAAAACTGATATAACCTGACCTTGCCCAAGAAATTATGTACAAGCTTCAAACCATTTAGTGGCACATGAAAGTGGAACAAATTCAACACAAGAGTTATATAGATGATCATTGATAAGATCAAGAGTTTTAATTTAGTGATAAGATATTCCTTTAGATATCCTCTAGGGATATTAATGATCCATGATTTTAGTAAATATTCCTCCTTAAAATAAACATTATGTTAAATATATTTTTTTCACACACAATACCAAACCAAAAATGAATTTCAAAATATTTTATTAATATAAATATAGCTACCATAAAGTATCCATTGAATTGGTGGGAATAAATATAGGTAACTGATTTATGAAATATATGTAGAAATAAAAATAAAGGTCATTTTTAATACTAATTCATTAATAAAATTCAATTAGTGTTTCTAAATAACTAATAAGATAACCTTATTCTAAAAAAATTATTTTTTATAAAATTGGATCTTTATGAAATTTATTTTAAGATACTGAATATAGGAATAATATATTAATACTAATTCAAGAATAAAAACTGTTAATATTTAAAAAATAAATATTTCTATAAAAAATTAATTTATCATTTTATCCTTTATTTCCATTTTAAAACTTAAATTATTTAATTTTATAATTTTAATTCAAAAAAATGAAATAATTTTTAAATTTATCTTGTAAATATTATATTAATATTATTTTTTGATTTTTTCTGAAAAGATTAATTTTTAGGTGAATAATATAAAATTCTATATATTTATAAATACCATAGCTTTTAATACCATAAACTAAGTATGAATTTAATAATTATAAAAATAATTTCACGACCAAAATTGTATTTAAGGAGAAAAATGATTCATTTAAAAAAAAATATGTGTAATTTAGAAACCCTTGTTTAACATTTTGAAACTTAAGTAATATTTATTTTAATAAAAACTATTTTGGTTCATTTATTTTAATTAAGATTTATAAAGGTGAAATTTAGTTTTGGATTGAATTTAAAGTCACCTAACTCTTATTTATGTAATAAAAAAAATCAATATCATATAAATTGAAAACATTGATAATTTTATCCTATACATTATTTTTATATTTAAAAATATTCTTTTTCTAAAAATGGTTTTTACGCATAATGTGCACTAATATTAAAATAAATTTTATCACCCTTAAAAATTATATTTGATAAAATGGTTTCCATATTTGAAATTATAGTTTCCAAATTAGTTAATAAGATCCTTTTCATTTTTAGTCATAAAATTAGTTACCAAGGTTAAAAATTTAGTTACCATGATAAAGGAAAATTAAGGTAAAAAGAGTTTAACCAAGTGAAAAAGAGATAAAAAAAGTTAAAAAAATATATTCTATTGAGTTTTTGAGGTGTGTATTTATGAAAACTTATATTAAGATGTTATATTTTATAGAAATACCATTCTCTTAACTTATAAAAGTTTCTTTCCCTAACCCCTTCAAGGCCACCTTTCATTAGTTAAAAAAATCTCTAGACTAAATCCTCACTAATTCCATCCTCACAAATCATAACTAAAACTTTCATAGGATTAAAATAGGACTTTATAAATAATTATGTAATATATATTCTAGTACATTAAATAATCTAGGAATTATGAATTTGGTATCATGAAAATAAATCGACATCTACACTTTAAATAATGCACGAAACAATGAAAATTGAAAACATATGATGATGAAAATAAACCATGATTGAATAATAAATGTATAAAAAATGATTATACATAAAGAGTGTATAGGGTAATAGATATGAATAAGGTTATTAATATGGTTGGGTTTATTATATATAAAGTTAAATGTCTTTTGTGTAATTTATTAGTAAAAGGTAAGGATTTTTTCTTGACTCAATATCATTTCTCGAGTTATAATTATCCCTCTTTGACTATGGTTTTACAAGTTGATTTTTAATTCTATGATGATATTATATTTATTTTAATTCTTATTTTCTAGATAATTTCATTTATGGATTTATTTCTTTATAAAATTTTGCGATGTTAAGAATAATTCTCATCCTATAAAAATAATCTCCTTTTATTTCATATCCATACTCAATCTTCAAAAAATACTCTCCTTTCTTATTTTGAAATAAAAATATGTTTTATTTCTAGTGATATTGAAATTTCCCGTTACTTATTTTTAAATTAAATATTTAATACTATTTCTACAATGTGGATTTCAATAAATGTATTTTAAAAATGATCAAAATTATTTTACTTTCCGAGTCACATAATTTATCTTTCACTACACATTTTCTTAAGAAAACCTTTATTTATTTTCCAAGGATGGTTTATTTATATTTAGTGAAAAATAATGTTTGAAATTATTCATGAAAACTTATCAAACAAATTATATTTTTGAATATGGTTCCTAACCTATTATTTTTACAACAAAGTTTATAAATGTTTTCTAAAGACTCTTTTATGACTTCGCTTCCATTTTCCTCTTTATCTCATGGGGTCTTATCTCCTTGGAAAGTTAATTTTCAGGAATAAACCTATAATTTTATTTATGAAATAATTTTTTGGGGGATTTAATTTTTGTTATCAATTTATCTAATTCTAAGAGTAATTTTATGTGATACTATTTGAAAATGTTATGGATTCCATTTTATTTACATGGTTCTTTATGATTTGATGGATTATTGATTCCAAATGACATATATATATATATATATATATATATATGGATAATCAATGTGTTGGATCCTATATTTCCATAGTTTGGGATTTTACAAGTGGTAAAAGATGCCCCATAATCCTGCATCAAGCCCAGAATCAAATCTTGGTGACCCCAATATTTGGGATTTAGACATCGAAAGGATGGGGGGTTAGGCATGGGGGCGAAAGCTAGTTCCGTAGGGAATTCAGAATCAAAGACCACAATAAAGAGAGGGGTAACATGAATTCATCTAAGTTAACATCAGTGGTGAAGAGGAGGTTCCTCAGTAGTGTATGTATGTAGCTTTGTGGCACAACCTTGGCAGTGGTAGAGAGCTTTCGGTGAAAATGGAGTCTAAGGTGGTGTATGAAGTGATGAGGTGGTGGTTATGCGGAGATGAAAGTTATCTTCTTAGTGATATGTCCTTGATGGAGGTGGGTGAGAGTGGATGGAGGTGATGGTGGTCTGCTAGCAGTATTGGGTGGCTCAGTGGTGACATATTGGAGTGACGATATAGGGGAAACTATGCTGATAGAACGCAACAACGATATTGGATTAACAATGGATGAAGACCTCATTCGAGTGGGTAGTAGGTTAGAAAAATCCACATGTACATGCCTCAGATGAGGAATATCAGATCATGAGGAATCCAACCATAAAGATAAATAGATTGGAGAAATGAGAGGGTATGAAATTTTCCATCGATTCCAGGCACCATACAATTATTAAATGAGAAATGATAGCCAATCATATATGTATGGTAGATATATTAGGATCATCAGATGGGAAAGAATATGCTATGGGAGGGGGTTATTCTATGTATTTGGTCCTTGGGTCCTTGGGTCATGTTCTCAGCCCTGTGACTCTAGGCCTACAAGTCATATAGAGTTGCCTCTTGACGTAATTAAAAATAGGTATTATCCAATCAATCAAAAAAAATATAAGGACTTTAGGTTTTGAAGGATCCTATATTTCTCCCCAATGCATTGTTTGAGAATTTATATCTAATATGTTAAGTTTTCAATGACATGATTATGTTTGATCACAAGCGTGGGTGTGAGTGAGTGACTCAAAAAAGTGTTGTTTCTCAATGCTTATATTTGTGTCATAATTCCTTATGATGTAATATTTCCATGTCAGGACTCATGTTAATTTCCAATTCTTATGATTATGCTCCTTAGATCATGTATATTATCTCACACTCTTATACCATGGTATATGTTTATTTATTTTGAGCTTACATGACTTATATCATGAATTATGGATAACCCTTATTATACAATGTTTTTTAATATGATATTTCTCTCAGTCTCATGTTCTTTCACATTCTTATGATCTAACCCATGATGACATGTTGATGAGTTTTTCCCTTACAAAGCATTTGAGTTCACCCCTTTCTTATGTTTCCATTCCTGTGATAATAAAGATTAGTATAACTTATGATATGTCTAGAAGGGATTATAATGTGGCTATATTGTGGATAAACTTTTACAAGTATTATAAAATAAGTTTCTTATGTAGATAGTTCACAAAGGAACTAAACTTTTGGGTTTTGGGTTTGTGATATTATTTGTGACATGTAATGTTTAACTTATGGAAATGATGTAAAATAAAGACATGTTTATCTTGGGTTGTCTTAGATAAAAATAAAATTACCCTTTATTAGATAATTTTTTATATAAATATTCCAAATATAAAAACCATTTCATAATAGTAAATTATTAAAATTGATAAAAGTTAATTTTAAAATAATGAATGCACAACTTATAAAAATACAATTTTAGAAAAATGTAACATAGTACTTAAAATTTAAAATATAGGTTTGAAAATTTAAAAAAACTTTTTTGTGTATAATTTTACTTATTAAATACATATTTGATCAGGAAAAAGGTTTCATAGATTTTTAATACATTTATATATTCAAATGATGTTATAAAAGACACAACATTTGTAAAAATGGTTTTTTTCACTATTCACCAAAAAATAAATATTTTCATAAAAATCCAAAAAAATCATCATAATATATTATTGTTATGATGAATCTAAAAAATATTTTTATTTTGTAAAATTTTAAATTTTAAATTTAGAAATTTAACTTTTAAATATAATTATAAAATATATTGATAATTGTTTTTATAGGAAAGTTACTTTTTTAAATATTAACTAATCTTATTTTTATTTTATATCAATTACTAATAAAATTAGTGTTAAAATATAATTAATATAAATAATAAAAATTACCATAATTTAAACATAATATATTTAGTTTATTAAAATAAAAATACCTTATGCATAAAAAGGAAATTTGTTGTAAAATAAATTTTTAAATAGAAAACAATCTTATTATGTATATAACTATACTAATTTAATATTATTATCCCACTAATATCTCTAACATTTGATAAATAAAATTTATAGGGAAGTGATCTTTCTTAGTGATCTAATTTAACTTCCTACAATCTATACAAACTCCAACTATTTTGAATTTTCATAGAGATCAACTAATTTTACTTATTCCTCACTATGGACAATCCTGTTTTCTTAGGAACTTCATGAATTGACCTAACCCATTGGGCATTAAATATTTGTTATATGATTTCTATTTATAGAATATTATATATATTTTTCTTAACAATCTTCATCATTGTTAGATTTAGTCTTTTATGGGGCTGCCTAACAGGTCTGGAATTCTACTCAAGTAAAATTCTATGCATATAGATTTTGGATTGTATGCCTGGGATATATTCTAATCTCTAGTGTATTGCTTAAAAAAATTCTTTCAAAATATCAATAATTTTTTTCTTTGGTTTTGTATAAGTTACACGTAATTATCAGTGATAACTTTTTTTCCATTAGGTACACATATTCTAAATCAATGGGAAGGGGTTTAATTACATATTTGGTGTTTATTCTAAAGCTAATATTAAATTTGAGTTTTTTACTTTTAGATATGAAATTTCCTATAATAAACATGATGTATAAGTTTATTCTTAAAGTAATAAACAATCTAATCCATAAAAAAACTTATAAGTTTCCCCATTACCTAATAAAAAAGATTTTCTAGATTCATGGATAACTTCATTATACATAGAATTTTCAAGAATTAGAGGTTTCACTAGTGTTAAAAAATCATGCAACATTCCTGGATATTCATTGGGTTTGGTATCTTCAATGTGGGAAATTGTAAGAGGCGACACTACAATAAAATCACATATTGGTGGTGATTTCATATAACTTCTTCTAATCAAATAAAATAAAATATCCTTCAATTTATTAGTGATGTGGTAAATTTAATGAACTATATTTCATGGTGGGGTTTTAAATAACCAACACTAATTATTTCTAAATAAATAGAACACAACCCCCTTTTTTCCTCCTCTCTTGGTTGAATCCCTAACCCAACAGTTGACATATCTCTCTCACAGCAAGCCTTCGACCTCATCCACTCCATGACATCCTCACAGTGAGCCTCTATGATTCACCTCCTACCTTTGATATGAAACTTTAAAAACCCCCCCTCTCATCAACACCATTATTTAGTTATACATCTCATAGATAGTTTGTTGGTTCTTATAAGGACAAGTTTCAATGTTTATTTTTGTGTTCATGGTTTTTTTTATTTTTTATTATAGTGTTTATGAAGTTTCTATTCTATTTTAGAGGATGAGGGGTTGTTCTACGTTGGGCTATGTAGTTTTTAATTTTTTTCATCATCAATCACTCTTTTTTACCATGATACACCTTGAAGGTGCTTTTATTCAAACATGAATTCCAATAACTGAGGTGGATTCTATACATGTTTATAATAAGTGTTAAACTTTGGCATTGTTTAACATTTTTCAGTATTTTATCCATGCATAAATCTACTCATAGTGAAAGTTTATCCATGGTGGAGTTTTTTGTCATTTTATTTATAAAATTATTTCTTCTTTTTATTAAATTTATACTACACAATTTTTCTCCATATGTGTAAACCTTTATTTAGATTGAGGTTGGTAGTTTTTTTTTAAAATTATTATTTATTTTATAGTAAATATGGAAATTATTGCACATTTATCGAATTTTTTTAGAAGATAATTTTGATGTAGAAACATTTATATTGGTTTAATTTATTGATATAAGAAACCTATATTTATCTCTTATCTATTTTCTAATTGTATCTGATACCGATTTTCAATTAGTCAGTGTAGTTTTATTAATCTCTTTTATACTAGTCAATAATATTCATTTTTAAATTCCCCTTTAAAAGGTTATTTATTAGTAAATATATTACATGTTTAAAGTCTTTCTAAGTTAGGCTTCTCTTTCACTTTCCCAAAATTAAAACCCTTTTGTTTGTGTTTTTATATTTTATGTATATGTTTCTTAAAATTTTTTTGTACCAATTTTTCTATTTTTATTTTTTCAAATACACAATTGAATGTATGAAATTATAAAAATGTATTCATTTAATATAATTATATATATATATATATATAATTCATATATTCATTATCAATTAATTATTATAGTTATAGAAATGTATTCAAATTGGAAAATTTACTCATTTGAATATAATTCTCAAAATTGATATATGAAGTTGAATTTTAAATTATTTATGTATATATTGTTTTATCAGTAATAGATGTATATTTTTGTCTATGTGTGGGATCCCAAGTGAACTCAAAGGTTAAATACTAGTTATATTGTATTTAGGGATTTATTCTTAGTCAAATTTTACAAATGCTAATATTTTTTCCATAATTTTTTTTATTTTTAACATGATTCTATTTAATTAATGAGAATCACATTTTTTATACAGATATTTATCAATATAATACAAATGGATAAAATTAAATTAATTTACTGAAGTTATAAAGGATTGAATAATAATTTAGAGGGGGGGGGGGTTGAATCGATTTCTCATTTTTATAAGTTTCAATACTTCTAAAAACTCTTAAAACCTATTAAAGTCTATATCCTTTTCACGTTTTAGTAAATACCCATGCATGTAAAAGTAGGAAATAAAAATAAAGAACACAATATTTACATAGTTTGACCTCAGTTTAAGAACCTACATCATTTCCACTGCCACTCCCATGGGTCTATAGAAATTAACTATTATGGAGAAGTGAATACAACTTGTTCCATATCCCATTAGACACCTTCTATCTCCAGATAAGAATGATTATACTGACTCCCATCTGTATATAAAGCTTTCTTAAATACAATTTGAGCCATAAAAGAAAAGATCACAAAAACTTTTTCTCCACGAAACTCTATAAAAAACCTCAGTCCAATCATTCTGTTTCTGATTGACTCAATCTAATTGTCTCATTATGATGGAATCATTACAATAAACCCTTTTCTCAAAATATGCTTATAAAACTTTTCCCATCAACTCAGTCTGATCTTCCTCAGTCTAGTAAGAAAAATTTCAACTATCTTATCTTATAATGATATCTTTTCAAAAAAATAACTTTAACAAGAATTCTGTAGCACTCCACCTTTTTCGCTCTGGTGAAAAAGTTTCAAAGTATGAATGTATTGTGCTTCTATTTATAGGTGACTCAGAATAGAAAAGGTGGGAAACTGGAATTTTTTTCCGACTTACTCAAATTTAAAATCTCTAAAAAATACTCACAATTAAACTTCAACTTTGACTACTTCAAAACTTCTCATGATTTGAATAATCTTTATTCCTCTTTATAATTAGCCTTCTCAATCTTCCCAACTTTTCTTTAGTATAAAGTAACTTCCTCATCTCTTTATGATGTTACTTTATTCCTCTTCTCATTAAGATTTTCTTTCTTTCTTTACTCATTACAACCCAACTTTCATCTTCTACTCATTATGCTATTATTTCCTTCCTCTTCTCATTACAATCTGAATTTCTTCTTCTACTCATTACGATCTAAATTTATTTCTTTGATCATTATGACATGAATATCTAATAAAAACTAATTCTGATTCAACTTTCCTTCTCAGATTTAGTCTGATTCACTTTCCTCTTTAGACTCAGTCCAATGTAAATTTATTATGATAGAATTAGTCATTACGATGGATTTACCATTATGATGTAAAGTGCTCAATGGTGACTCCACTTAACAACTTAAAAATTCATCAAACCTTATTAACTATAACTCATTCAGAATTCTAATGTGTTCTATATCTGGTACTTTTGGATTTGATGCAAACTTTTTCTCGATTCTTGGAATCGATTGAATATTTACGATTCCTATAATTCTTAAAAAGTTTTTATAATGAAAGTTTTCATGATTTATGAGAACTTTAATATTGGAAAAGCATCATATTACTTAAGGTTAGAAAGTCTAAGAAATTTCCAACTCATAAAATCACTATATTCCTTCAATATCTTAATCATCATTATGACCTCCTCTCTATGTAACTTTTTAATTTATAACCAACCCTGATTCTGATGAATCTTGAACTTAATGCCGATGGATTTGAGTATGATGGTTCATTAAATCAAAAACTTTACAGAACTTCCAGATTCTATATTCCTTACAGATTCTACATCTGGTACTACTTAGTCTGAAAACCTTCGTCCAAAAAACAATATTCTCAAAGACAAAAACTTTTCCCCCTTTTTGTATTTGGATTTGAGAATTCATTGAATTTCAGATTTCTTACAAAAACATATTTTTATGGAATGGTTATTATCCTTAAGAATAAATACATTCTTTTATGAAAATATTAGTTGTCAATAAATAAAAAAAATTAAAACAAAACATCACAAAGGTTCTTCAATCTCCCCCATTAAATTTGTTTACAATGATCTTTAAAAAAAATTCAACTCTCAAATAATTTTCACAACTCAACTTTTTTAAACAATTGGAGTTGTTAAAATTTTATCAAAATATAGCCTTTCTCAAAAGAGAGTATCCTAACACCACACTACTAGATGAAGTAATGTTTTTGAAGGAATTTCATCCCTTGGTGATACTAAAATTTTGTGGCCATATAAAGATAATCCCCCCTCACTTTTATCTTTTCTCACTTTTCTTTTTATCTCCCCCTTGATTATTATCTCCCCTATTATCTGATAACCCCAAATTCAGATTCATAAAAGAAAGATAAGTTAAAAAATTTTACAACGTAAAAAAGTTGATACTTTCTCTCCCCTTTTTTCAACATAATAAAAATAACATTGGGGGGATTCCTTATAAGATTTAGGAAGTCATTGGAAGAGGTTGAACATTATGTTTTAGCCACAACTCAACAAACTTTTATTTTGAAATTACCTTTGTAAAGATATAAGTAATTTGATACTTTTTTGAGATATATTCCATCAAAACATCTCTAGCAGTAACATTCTATTTTATGAATTGAAAATTTATACCAATGTATTTTGATCTTGAATTTTGGACAAGATTTTTAGAAATATCAATTGTATTGTGATTATAAAAAATTATCTTCAATGGTTTAGAAACTTTTAATTTCAAACCTTAAAGCTGAACTTTCATCCACAACATCTGAGTATGAGCTTGGGTAGCCACAACATATTCTGATTCTACTATGATAAAAGTTTCTAAACATTTTTTCTTACTATGAAAATTTACACAGCATTCACCTAAGAAAAATGTTCTTCTTAAGGTCTATTTTTTATCATTACAATATCCATCCCAATAGAAATTTTGTAGCCATGAAACTTTATCTCAAAATTTCATTTTTATAAGAAACCATATGAATTTGTTCCTTTGAAATATCTCAAAATTTTCTTTTCTACCAACATATTTGATTATTTCAAGTTACTTTTATACCTTACATACAAAGTCACATCATAAACAATATTAGGCCTTGAGGTTGTAAGGTAAATTTGACTTTCTATCAGCTTCCAAAAGTATTTCTGATTCAAACTTTTATCAGACTAATCTCCAATCAACTTCATCCCCAATGTTATAGGAGTAGAAACTTCCTTGTATTTTGTCATTCCAAACTTTTGTAACAATTCCTCGACATACTTTTCTTGAGATTGAAAAATGTATTTTTTTTGTTAAACTTTTAAACCACGAAAAAATATTAATTCTTCAAACATTGACATATCAAAGTTCCTTTTCATTTCTTTAGAAAATGTTTTAAAAAAATATTCTTTATCCCCAAAAAAAAATTATATCATCCACATAAACAATTATAATTAGAGTTCTGAGGTCAAAATCTTTCACATATAAGTTTCTATCAAGTTTTCATTTAAAAAAATTTGACATTATAAAATAGTTTTCAAGCTTATAATACCATTCAAATGGATCTTTTTTCATCCCATACAAAGATTTGATCAATCTATAAACTTTTTTTTTTCATTCTCATCGAGTAAATACCCACAAGGTTGTTCAATGTAAACTTCTTCTTTAATTTATCCATTGGGAAATGATAAATTTAAATACATATGATATACTTTGTAATTATAGTGAGAATACACTACTATAAACATTCTAATAGTTTCTAACCTTGCAACAGGGGAAAAGGTTTCATTAAAATCCACACCTTCTACCAATGCATAACCTTTTTAATCAATCCTTTCTTTGTTTCTTGAAACTTCTCAGTGTTATTTGAACTTATTTATGTAAACCCACTTTGTTTTAATAAATTTTTTACCTTTTATACATGGTACAAGTTCCTGTGTTTTATTTTTCTCAATTTTATCTAACTCTTCATTCATAGAATCCACCCATTATTTATGTTGAACAACTTCTGAAACTGATTCCAGTTCAACTTTTGAAATAAGTAATTTTTGATTTTATAATCTCATTATTATTTTAGTCTGAACTAGAGCCTTCTGATTCCCAATAATATTTTCAGTCTCATTATGTTTTTATAAGGTAGGAAATGTCAAATTTCCTCTCTTATATTAACTTTCCTCATCACACGATCCATATGAATCTTCATTCACACTACTTTTATCAATTTAATTTTAATTGGAAACTTTTAGTTTTTTCCTCAGTATTCCCAAAAACTTTGGTTAATGAATTTGGATTCTCAATAACTTTCACATCATATGAGTCCACCAAAATTTTTAAACATTTGTTCCAACATGTTTAACTTATTATATTGGGTGAGTAACCCATAAATGTTCCTTCCTCATATTTCTCATAAAACTTTCCTAGATTCAGATTTTTTATTCTAAGTAAACATGGACTTCAAAAAACTTTTACGTACTTCAATGAAGGTTTTTTATTATACCATATTTTATAAGAAGTCATCTTGGATTCTGGTATCAAAAAAAAATCTATTATGAATATGCATAACAGTACTGAAGACTTCTCCCTAGTAGAACTTTGAAAGTTTGTATTAAGCTAACATACTTCTCTCCATTTCCACAAAAATTATATTATTTCATTATACTACTCCATTTTTTTTGTGGAGTGTAGGGAGCACTATACTGATGTTTGATACCATGATTTCTTATATAAGTTTCAAAATTATTTCTTGTGAATTTGGTACCGTTATCTATTCTCAATTTCTTTATATAAACTCACATTTCTTTCTCAACTTCTTTTCTGGAAAACTTGAAAATTTCCACAGCTTATGACATGTGTTTCATAATCATGATGTTTGTTATCTTAGTGAAATAAAAAATAAAATTGACAAATTATAAATATGATTTTTTTTATTGATGTCTCATTATCCCACATAAATCAGAATGAATAAGTTCAAGTGGACTGGTAGACTAAATCTCAATTTTATTATGAATTTTATTAGTCATCTTACCCTTTTTACAAGTAACACAAACATCTTCCACTCTTATTTGTAATTCTAGAAAATTTTGTACAACAAAAAATTTAGAAAAAAAAGTTCATGTTTTTTTCACCCAAGGTGGAAAAGTCTTCAGTGCCACAACTTATTCTCATCTTCAACACATAAGTAACATGAGTTATTAAATTTTCCTATTTGGAAAAGATTCCCACTAGTTCTTTCTCATTTTATAATAAGTTTTAAATATTTCACACTTTTTATAACAAAATAATATTTTATAAAGATCACTTATTTTACATTATCATAAATTTGATTTACACTAAGTAATTTATGTTTTAAATCATCAAAAAATAAAACTTCCTTAGATTTAAACTTTTTTACTTCAATATTAGCAGTTCTGATTCCTTTTATTTTTAAGGAACTATCATTCATAAAGGTAATAACACCTCCATAGTGATTTTCATCATGTTTCAAGATTTTTAAATTTCCTATCATGTGTGAAGAACAACCACTATCAATTATCCATGGTTTATTCTTTTTTACTTACTTTTAAGGTAGTCTCAACAACAAATGTTCTTTATTAAAATTTCATCTTTCCTGCTCATTTTTCTTTTCTTGCATAAAAAACTTGTCCTGGAAGAGTTGTTATATATTCCTCATAAATATGGTCTAGTTGATCACATTTTCTAAAAACTTATCCCAAGCATTAAAATTTATTATTCATTGGAATGTTTCTAACATATTGCTAATTCAATTTTTCAACTTTCTATATGTTAGAAAAGGTACTCATTCTAATTTCACTATTTCTTACACTATTCTAAAACCTTCTTCTAGGTAGAGATAATTTGTGCCAATAATTATGATATCTATTCCCATAGATTCTATAACACCAACAAAAACCATAAAATCTTTATTTTCTATTGAAGTAAGATCTTTCTCTATAGAAAATTTGTTAAGGTTGATAAGTTTTTACTACACTAACAATCTATGGATGTGGACCATCCTTCCTCTTGAGTTAGTTTTCATATTTTATAGATGAAATAGTTTTCTCACATCATTTTCTCACCCAACATCTCTTAACACTTTTTCCAAAACAAGAAATGTTAGAAAAATAAGATGAAACATTATTCTTGATGGGTGAGGACTTCACCTGATTCTTGACTTAAAATCTCTAAACAACTTTATAATTATCATATTTTATTTATGAAGCTTTGTTAAAGTTTTCATTCATCTTTATTATGGTATTTTTATACTTAAGAATTTTAGATTGAAACTTGTTAACTTATTATACCTTAGCTTACAATTTCTTACTGATATCTTCAACCATATTTACTTATTTATAAATTCTTAATTTGTAACTTAAGATCTCTTGAATGTATTCTTCCTCCTGCTTGATGACATCTTTTTTTCTTCAGATAATTCTTCACAATATTTCTTCAATACTATGATTTATTTCTTGTGAGTTATATTTTTCTCAAGACATGAAAGAATTTATATTTTGAGTTGATACTCTCTATATGATTCTCCACCACCTTCTTCACTATCTGAGGAATATTTTGTTTTGTCAACCTTTTCAATGAAGGTTCTCAGTTTTTCTAATATATCAACTTTAAAATAATTGTTTTTAGTTGATTTTAATTCAAATTTCTTACTCAATATACTTCTTTTGTCTCCAGTGAAATTCATATTATATTTTTTGGATGACTTTTCTTCTTTATAGATTTTGTTCCACTTCTTCCATCAAGGTTTTTCAAAATAATCATCTCAATATTATACAACTTTCTTTTTGGAAAAATTCATAGAAAAGTGTCTGATTCCCCCACACTCAAAACATTTGTGATAAAGTTTACCTCCATAATTTCTTCTTTATAATTGATAGTTATTAGTTATAAGAGACATGATTTTTTCATTCAACTCACCATCATCTTTATCTTCAAAATAACAAGGATTGGAAACTTCAACATCTAGAATTTTTATCTTTCTCGTAGTTGCAAAATAAATTTCATTTTTAATATTATTTTTGAACATTGGATATTTTCTCATCTCATAAGAAATATGAATGTTATGAAATTCATCAAGAGATAAATCATCCTTATATTCTAAAGAGGAAATATTATAATCAAACCTGTCCAGAAATTTTCTCATGAGTTTCTTCACAATTGTAGAATCTTCTAGGAAATCTCCAAAACCTCTGATGTTGCAAAAAAATTTATTTACTCTGGTGAAGTATTCATCAATGGATTATTCATCACTCATTATTATGTCTTCATGCTTACTATTTTAGAAATGTTACTTTTCTTCCTTCACTTTAATATTCCCTTCGAATATAATTTCCTTCTTATCCCACATATTCTTTGAAGTTTTGAGACCCATCACCTTCATAGAAACATCTTATGATAAATAAATAATGATATAATTTATATCATTTACATCAACTTCTATATTTATCTTTTCAGAAAAATTCATAGGATAATCTTTCTTAATAGGTGTAAAACCAATTGTAGCAGCATCAACAACTTCCAGGACAAGAGATAAGAGATTATGAATCATACTATTTTTCCATACATAATAATTTTTCCATCAAATATAGGAATTTATATACTATTTAAAGAATTTAGATTATCCATGATATGGATTCAATAAGGGAACCTTGGATATGATACTAATTTAAGTTCCAAAGGATCGAATAACAACTAATAGGGGGTGGGGGTTGAATCAGTTTTTTACTTTTATAGGTTTCAATACTTTTAAAAACTTAACACCTATAACCTATTAAATTTTATATCTCTATAAACTTTTATTAAATAATCATGTATTAAAAAATAGGTAAGAAAGTAAAGCACATGAGATTTACAAGGTTCTACCTCAATATGAGAACCTATATCTTTTCCATATCCACTCTCATGGGTCTAGAGAAATTCACTATTATGAAAAAGTGAATAAAACTTGTGCCAACTCCCATTATACACTTTCAATATCCCAATAAGAATGATTATACTGACTTCTATCAGTTTATAAAGTTTTATTAAAAAATATTTGATACACAAAATAATATATCACAAAAACTTTTACTCAACAAAACTTTGTCCAAAACGTCAGTCCAAAGACCCTAAATCCAATTGAGTCAGTTTAATTGTCTCATTATGATGAACTCATTATGATGAACCCTTTTATCAAACAATGCTTCTAAAATTTTTCTCAATTCCTTAGTTAGATCTTCCTCAGTCTGATCTTCCTTTGTCAGGTAATAAAAATTTCAGCTATCTAATCTTTTAACGACATCTCTTTCTGAAAAGATAACTTTAAAATGAATTCTGAAGCACTCTTTCTATTCTTATTTGGTGAAAATGTTTCAAAGTATGAATGTACTATGCTTCTATTTATAGGTAGATTAGAATACCAAAGGTGGGAAACTTAAAAACATTTCCCACTTACTCTAATTTCAAATATATGAAAAACACTCATATTTAAACTTAAACTTTGACTGATTTAAACATTCTCATGATTTGAATTGTATTGAGTCTTCTTAGTAATCAGCCTTCTCAAAATTCCCAAATTTTATTTATTATTATGGAACATCTTTAGCTCATTACAATGTGAATTTATTCCTCTACTCATTACAATCTGAAGTTATTTCTCTTCTTATTACAATCTGACTTTCTTCCTCTGCTCATTATGATCCAATATTCTTCATATAATCATTATGGTGTGACTTTATTCCTCTGATAGTTATGATTTTACTTTCTTCCTATACTCATTATGATCTGAATTTATAATAAGAACTCATCCTGATTTGACTTTTATCTTCAAATCCAGTCCGATTGACTTTCCTCCTCATACTCAGTCCGATGAAACTTCATTATGATGGAATTTTTCATTACAATGGATTTTCCATTATGATGGAAAGTATTCAATGGTGACACCAATTACCAACTTTTAAATTATTTAAACCTTATTATCTATAAATCATTCAAACATTTGACTATTTATATGTTTGGTACTTCTGGATCTGATGAAAACGTTGTCTTGATTCTTGGAACTGATACAATATTTATGATTCCTACAATTCTTAAAAATATTTTATCATGATATTTTTCATGATTTAAGTGAACTTTAGGATAGTAAAAGCATCATCTGATGTAAGTTTAGAAAGTTTTAGAACATTTTAACTCCTGAAATCTCTGTCTTCCATCAATCTCATCAGCATTATTATGAATTCCTCACTCTAAAGCTTTTGAATTGCTAACAAAAACCGTGTCTAATGAATCTTAAAATTCATATTGATAGATATGAGTTAAATGGTGCATCTGATCAATAACTTTATAGAAAATTTAACTTCCATCTTCCTTAAACCTTATGCATCCAGTATTACTCAGTCCAAAAACCTATTTTTGAAAAACCACTTTCTCAAAGAAAATTTTTTCTCTCCCTTTGTGTTTGGATTAAAACATTTAGAAAATTTCACATTTCTTAGAAAAACACATTCTGATGGACTGAGTATGATCCTGAATAACAAATATATTCTTTTACAAAAAGTTTAGTTGTCAACAAATACAAAACTTTGTTAAAACAAAACATCACAAAGGTTCTTAATTTACCCCAAAATAAACATTCATATGTTATAAGGTTGGAGCCATTTTTAGATTTTGGAATTGAAAATAAATCCATTGATGGAAGAATAAAATATCCATGTCTTGATGGTAATTTAAAACTATGGTGAAAAGACATGATGTTTATGAGTAATCAATATGGAAAAAATTTCCTCCTGGATATGTGAGATAGATTTGGCATGGGAAATTGGGAATTGTATAAAGTTAAAGATGTGACCATCATCAAAATAAACAACCTACTACCCCGATAGTGGAGAATAAAGTTTATAACTTGATTAATAATGTTTTCCACACTACACAGAATGATGAAGATTATGACATCTCAACAGAGTTTCTTGCTGATTTTCCAAATATTAATACAAGATAGAAGGTAATTAAGAAATAAAATAAGTTTTATGAATTAATAGAAGATGGGAATCACAAGTTTAATTAAAAGTATATAAAATATACAAAATTATAATTTTTTCTAGAATTATACCATATCAAATTCTATATGGAATTATAGATAAATCAATGTCAATGATATTAGTTTTTTTGTTTAAAGTATTTTTTCAAGATAAGTTTCCTCAATATTTTTATGCGATGAAGAACGTTGTTAACAAATATAGCCTCAATTATACATAGATACATGCATATCCTAACGATTTCATGTAGTATCGAGGAGAAGATTTAGATAGAGAATAGCGTAAAAGATGTTATACTTCTAGATGGAAACTAGGGAATAAGGATGAAAGAATCAATGAATTTACTGTAGAGAAGAAGAGAAATAAAACTGTTATAAAGGTTTTATGTTACTTTCTATTAAAATAAAGAATTAAAATATTGTTCATGTCTTCTAAAATAGCTGAGAAAATGAAGTGGAATACTATGGAAAACAATAATGACAGGTTTATAAGACATCCCATAGATTTAAAAGCATGAAAATACATTGATTATTTATATCCAAATTTATCTTTAATTCCTATAAATATGCATTTGGTATTAGTTACTAATAGATATAATCCATTCATAACTCTAAATAAAACTTTTAGCTTATAACCAATTATTTTGACCCATTACAATCTACCTCCAAGGATGTGTATGCAATAAAATTATTTCATTATTTTGAGGACTATTCTAGGAAAGAAAGTGTTAGGAAATGAAATTTATGTATATATTTAATATATTATTGAATAATTTCTAGAGTTATGGGATAATGGTGGATATAGATAGGATGTATCAACAACCAAAATGTCAAAAATGGATGCTTCTCTAATGTGGATGATTAGTGATTTTCCCAGTTTAGGAAAACAAATTTGGTTCTAAAACTCACCTTGGTTAGGCATGTATAGTTTTTAACATTGATTTAAATCCAATAATACATCCATATAGAAGAAAGTTTAATTTAATGCGTCATCATAAATTCTTGGATTCATCTAAAAGATATTGGTTCAACATGTCATGACTCGATGGAAAAAATGAGTTGAGGACATGACTAAATTTTTTATCAGGATTAGAAATATTTTCAAAATTATTGACCATTGAAGCACTATTTGGGAAGTAATATCAATTAAAGGTTTCTAGGAATACAATTTAAAACTCATCAGATATAGTTGGTACCCAAAATGGGAGAAACATAGTATTTTTTTTAAACATACTTATTGGGAATTTCAATTGTTACATCATAATCTTGATGTTATGTACATTGAAAAAAATGTATCTGAAAATTTGGTTTATACAATATTGAATGATTAGGGAAAATAAAATGATCATATTAATTCTTATAAGGACTTGGAATAAATGAATATAAAACATGATATATGGGAAAATGATAATGGAAAGTATCATATGATAGTTTTTTCATTGAAAAATCAAGAAAAATATGATTTCCTTTGAAGAGTGAAAAATGTGAATGTACTTGATGGATATTGAAGTAACGTTTAAATATTTTTTGACTTGAAACATAATAAGTTTCATGGACTTAAAATCCAAAAATAACATATTTTAATGGTACAATTTCTACCATTTGAATTGTATAAATTGTTACCTAATAAAATAAAAGAATTCGTAATTGAGTTTTTCACACTATTTAGATATATTTGTGAGAAAAATTTAAACCCCATTAAGCTTGAAAAACTCTAGGAAATAATAGAAATTACACTTTTTCATTTGAATATGATCTTTCCCCCATTGTTTTTGACTGTGATGATTTATCTAACCATTCATTTAATTGAAGAAGATAAAGTTAGATGTCTCGCACATTATCAATAGTTGTATCCCATCAAGAGAAATTTCTATCTAAATTTTTTATGATTACTAGATTAAATTTTTTAAACTCCTTAAAAATTTGGTTTATTCTTCTTTGTAACTTTTTTTCAATAGCTATTTATGTAATTTGAAGTCTTTTGTGAAAAAAATATCAACCATAAGGCTCTATTTTTTAAGGTTATATATAATAATAGTGTCTTTCATTTTATTTAAGGTATTTAAATAATATTAATACATGATTCAATTGAGTTGGATATTTTAATGATAATGTAACTAAATTGTAGTCCTACAATAAATCATCAAACTTTGCAATGTTATGTCATCATGTTGGGAAAATATCATCAGTTTTATTGATGAAAAAAGTGTTCATACAGTCACATAGATATGTTCTAATCAATAGTGAAATTGAAGATCCTTTCATTTATGAATTAAAGATAAAAATAAAGATATGGATTTAGATGTCACAACCCATCCCTGGGGGCCTATGTTGGGACTACCCCAAGCTTGCCTCTGATGGGCCAGGGGCTAGCGACTAGTACTGAGTAAAAATATCCCAAAAATGGGAGGAATTTTCCTAAGAACCTATACACATGCACACAACTCCAATCCAAATATGTTGGAAAATAAAAACACAAAGTAATGAAAATGCATTCATACCACTACAACCCACCAACAAAGTACGACATAAATCAAAGTAGTAAAGCACAAATGGGCCAGAATACAATCCCACCAAAAAGAAAGAGTATGTAACAAAAGTAATCAAGCTCATATACAGAAAACCCCACCTGATAAAATTGGAAGGTATGACACTGTACTGATGTCTGTAATCCATCAGAACACAACTTAGTCTTTTTGATCACACTAGGCCCCACCTAGTCCTAGTCTTCCAAAAACACCATCAAAGAGTTGATCGTCTGGATAAGACACGACATGTGAGGGAAAATCCCATGTAGGGGTGAGTAAATGTAGAGACCCAATCTTGACATACATGGAAATTACATTACGTTTTCTGAATACTTAATACATAAAAAAAAGACACCTAAGGACCGTAATAGTTTAGTGTATTTGGAAACTCGGAACAAAATCTTCTAATCATGGTGAAATATATTCAACATCTCCAATAAATATCTTCCCCTTTTTTTTCTTACCTAAAACCTTTATTTATATCCTGGGGAAAATAAAACATAAAAAGTATGAGCTCAAATTCTCAGTAAGGGTAAGCATGGAGAAAACAAAACAAACCATATACATTTGAACTTAGAAACATGAACAAAAGGTTTAAACATCAAAATATTGAGTCGTGAAATAAATCATGGAAGTACGTAAGGCATAGATCATAAAGAAACATTAATCATGATAAAATAGCATGGGAATAAAACATTTAATTGTGGAAAAAAATTAAGCACATGATATGATTTCCATAGTAGCCAATGAATTTATGCCAAGACCATCATAGTGGACAATGTCTATTACTGAACCGGGTTTACTTTCCATTCTAGCCCTGTATTACTGAACCAGATTTACTTATCATTCCAGCCATGTATATCTCATGAGATATAAATATTTACCCAATTCATTGTAGGGAGATATAGGTCCCACCCATCCCATAATGAAATAATTCTTTCATGTGCCACAAAATAAACATAAATCATTCATCATAACCCAATGAATAAAATGGGTTTCATAAACATCATCCCATCATAACATAATCCATATAGAATAAATGGATATCATTTAATCATAAGAAAAATGAAACCATGTAAATAATAGAGACATTATACTTGAAACATAAACATATTAAATAATGTCATCTTAGATGGAAAATGGTTTTGATAAAACTCTTGAAACGAATTCTTGAGGAAAATATCCTTTCTTCTTTAAAATCATTTTCTTTTCCCAAAATGCCATGAAATTTTAAAAGAAAATGATTTTGTTGAAAATAATCATGAAATCGTGTAGATTAAGCTTCATGGAAATAAGTCGTTAAGAAACCGTAAAAATCCGTTCATGTCGTATAAGTTAAAAAAACATTCTTCTTGTACTTTTGCCAGAAAAGTCAAAAAGTATCTCGTATGGTAAACAAAAGAAATATTCCTTCAATACCATGTTGTACAAAAAGGGAAAAAATGACTTTAAACATACATAGAATAATAGTAAACATTTTATGAAAATGTTTTGAGAAAACATGGACCTAGATGATAAAAATAACCCCAGTAAATACTTACGAATAAATAATCTCGGATAAGGATGAGATTGGAATAATTATCCCTTAACTTATGTCAAATTTCTTCGGTATGTGTCTGAGACTCCTCTATAGTGGGTTTAAATATATTATTAACTTGTAAAAGAACAATAATAATATTTATGATATCATATATGATTCACTTACGACTTTATATTACCCGTTCATTTGTCAATTCCATGTTAAAGCGGCGTTTTGGGTAAAATCATTTAATTTATTGTATGTGTTTTGACGTGTAATTATTCATATTATTACTCAGATCATGATTACTTACTTCTAGAATGTAAAACATGATTTATATATATTTATAATATAATAGATCGATAAATGGAATGAAATACACCGTTCATGGAGATGATATGTCGTACGTACGCATGAATACTGTTTTACTTTCCTTATTGACTTGAATGGTAGTAAGTAGATGATATATATATATATATACATAAATAAATTAGCATTATTATGTCATATATATCATTATTATTCATTATATATACTTTATAATCATTCTTGAATGGTGAACATGGAGAATGAATCTTATCGCGTCGTGGAGATGGTAATCCGTACGTACGCCCGAGCGATGATATCGTTCCCATAATTATTGAATGGTATTGGAGTGGATGATAGAATATCTCAGAATTAGTATCATGTTATAATAATCATATATAGTTATTCTTTACACCATTATACACATCCAAGTAAGGTGGTGGTGGAAAACAGATTACACCACAGCGTGGAGACGATATTCTGTACGTACGCATGCGCGGTGATTTCATTTTCCGTAGGATGGATAGAAAGTGAAATTTGGTTGTTTAATATTTATAATAATATATCAGTATATTAGTGATACTGATGTTATTACTTTATAATGAAACAAATAAAGAAGAGTAAGTAGAAGAAGAAATACATTTGATTGAGTCAGTAAAGGATATTTCCTCTTCTTCAACGCGCCTCTTCTAAACCTCCTATTAGGTCACTAAAGTTAGTCTTTCAAGAAGACCAGGACCTCTAGTATGTTTCTAGGTAAGTGTAGAAGATAAATGGATCGGTTTTGGCCAATTTTTAAGGCTCAAAATTTTGTTAAGAGGAGAGGGAGGAGGTGCCCTTTTATAAGAGAAGAGAGGGGCACTTTTGGAAACCTCAAAAATATTAATTAATAATAAAATCAAACCCCAATTAAAAACTTCAAAAGTGACTAAAATTATAATATGAGGTAATATAGGGTTTTAATCTCATCAACCAATCAAATTTAGACATTTTTTGATTTTATTTTAAACCTTATCATTTTGATTTGTCTTTATTTAATCTATTTAATTTTATTTGTGGTAATAATATTCTAAATTTTAAATGGTTATAAATAATTACTTATGTGTTTTTAATTGTCCATAATTAGATAAATTATTAAATTTTGGACTATATAATTCTAAATTTGTAATTTTTAAATATTTTTGTGAATTTTAAACAATTTAATAATATGTTATTTTTTTAAAATATCAATAGTGTCAATTTTGACACTATTTAATTATTTGAATTTAAATTAAATCCATACAGAATATATATTCGAAAAAAAATATTTAATAGATTTATAACTTATCATATTCATCAAAAAAATTCATGGAGAACATTAATTTGTTCATATAACATTTATTTTAATATTTTTAAAACCATTTATTTGATATTTCCCTTAATAAAATAATTTCTACAATATTTTTGAATAATTATTTAATATAATTATTTGTTGCATAAAAAATAAAAATAAAATACTATGATGCAAATAAATATAATATCTTCCATAATAATACTTTTACTCGAATTTATCATCTTAAAATAACAATATTTAAATTGTTATATTTATTAAATTATGAAGGTGACAACTTTGACATCATTTAAAATAAAATAATATGTGTCATAATCGCATTTATAAGGATCCTAATGGACAAATATTCGACCATTGGATTCTTATGGATTACATGTATACGACCAATAAGTTTTGGTCAGGTTTTTATGCCTTTTATGGTCACTATTAGTTTAATAAAAAATTTATTATTGATTTTTTACTAAATAAACAATTTCTTCATCACTATTGTGTCACCATTAATGATAATTATTTAATCTCTAAAAATTATAAATAAATTCACATGATGTATATAATTTTTTTATATTTTTGTTGACTATTTATTTTTTAATTTTTATGATGTTTATCACTAAATTAAAATTATTACACTTATAAGATATAAGAGAGTGACATGTTGTCACTTTCTTTGGTTTTAATAATAATTACATACTTTTCATGGTTAAAAGTCCATAAAATTAATATATTCCAACCCTTAGGTGATATGGGTCTACTTTTATTAATCCAACTGAATTTTGGCAGGTATTGGGGTAATTTTATAATCTTATTTTTACCCTTAATTACCCGATTAACCTTTAACTATAGTAAATAAAATTTACCGTAGCTACTATTCACAATGTCTAAAAATAAAAAGTATCCTATTAGCATAATTTTTACCTACTGATTCCAAATATGGAATCCATTTTTCCAAATTCAAAACATAGAAGTTTCAGTATTTAATTTAAAATTAATCCCGCTGTTGAGAAAATGGGTTTTAAAAGTTAAAACATTGCAAAAGATTAAAATGTTTTTACCTATGAATTCAATGTAAAATTAATGATAATGACTTGAATTATATTAAATGGTAAAAATATATTTTATTTATAATTTAAAACCATTTAATAATATATTTTATCCATATAAATTATTTTGATGAAAAAAGTTGTTTTCAATTAAAATTAAGTGTTTTTTACTATTCATCAAAATAAGAAACTTATCAGAAAAATATCAAAAATTTATCCAAAATAAATTTTTATATCTAGATTCCAAGGAAGAAGTTTAATTTTGTCAAATTTAACTTATAAACATGACAAAAAATTTATTTAAAGTGGGTTCTCCATCAAAAGGTGGCAAAACTGCATTTTTTTAAAAATACTAATTTTACTCGAATTTTTTTTTGTTCTCATACCATGTTCTAGAATATGTATAAGATGAATTATTATGTAATAAAATTCAAAATTTATTTAATACTATTCATAACTTCTAGTTCATAATAATATATCGTTGTTTAGTGAAACTTGATATTGCGTACAACACACGCTATCGAGGAAGGTCGCTCTTGCGTGCAACACAAACCAAGAATAGTGTTTGCGTATACTACAAGCTAATACGGTGTTGCGTATAGAAAAAGATAATCTATAGCGTACAACACAAGACACCAAAGAAATTAAAAAGAATATTTCTTATAAAACCTCGAGGTGTTATATTCTACTCCCCTTAAAAGGAATTTCGCCCTCGAAATTCGTCGGGGTTATAAATCATTTATGACTTGAAAGTTTCTTTCATAGAAACTCAAATCGTAAAAAGTAATACTAAAAATTAATTTTAAAAATGAAATTTAGAAACATAACGGTCACCCAAAGTAACTCAACACTGGGTTTCCACATAAGAGAATATAGGTGAAAATATGGATATGGAAGAGAAATCTAACCATCATGTTCTGATGAAGAGTGGTAGAGAACATTGCTATGAAAAATCCAACAATCACAAAGCCATAAATTTGTGATGATCTAAGGTACCATCTGATTCATCAGATATGAGGGTAATTGGACAACATTTTTGGTTTTCAAGAACATTTCCCTAAAGTTGATGAATTTTTGCATAAGGAGAAATACTTACTTGATTTTAGTGTAATATCATCATTGGTCATTCTATGAATAATTTCCACTTCATATCTTATTTAAAGAAATGAATTTGAATTTGTCCTTCTTCAAATGTTAGTAGATCATGCGATAGAATGATAGGTCATTCCATCTGTCTCAAACAAAATGTTAGCAAAAGTTATTAAATATACCTAAGTCCATCTATGGTGAGATTAACCGTATCTGATTCCAAAAATGAACTTATACATCAACTATCATACCACTTAATAAAGTAAAACTAATTTCTACTAACCAGGGACTTCCTGTAGGCTAGTGGTAAGCGATAAAGTCCTGTCGTACTTTGGTTGTGGGTTCAATTCCTATAGTCTTGTTCGACGCGACGGGTTTTCACCTGTCCTACAGGTTTTCTTTTTTCTAAAACTATACTATTATAACATTTCAGAAATAATATCAAAAAGTTATATCCTTAAACAATACTATCTAATGTCTAACTTAATTCATTTCAATATTTAGGCATATCCAAAATACTTATGTCCAATCTCATTATATAAATAAAAATATTACTAGAGATTTCATCTACCAAGCATGTAAATACCATCATTTATCTCCCCGTATATCATAAGATATATCTTGTTGGTCATATTCCAAACATGTGAATACTTTAATCATGTATTCTCTTGAAACATGAGTTACCATAGAACCTTAGTGAAAACATGAATGCTGTCAAAAGTTAACTCTTTCCACATACCAAAATCCCAAAAATTCTATATAGTCAAACCATGTTATCACTTTTTCCTTATATCAATAGTGATCTCATTAATACTATCAAAAATATTATTTTCTCCTTATCTATTTATTATGCACATATAATCTACTTTCCAAAAATATTTCAATCACTTTTCATGGTTACTGGTACCATACAATTATTGAAAACCACAATAAACCAATACATAAATATTCCAATATTCCATGATACTATAAATTAGATTCCAAAACACTATTTTGGAATCTTGTTACATAAACACTTAATCATTTCACCACTTTATTGTCATATTCAACATCATCAATAGTGATCGCATGTGAATTCCCTTTGTCCTTTACCTTAATAGGTTGTTGATGTCGATCATCATTTACCCTTGGATTAGGGCATTGGTTAGCATAATTCCCCATTTCCCTGCACTTGTAGCATTGAAGTGTTGGTGGTGCGTTCTCTGCAGCCTTTTCTCTATTCACCTCATTAGCTACCTTTTTCCCATTACTTTGGCACTCAACTGCTCGATGACCTTATTTTCCACACTTAAAACTTTTTCTAGTCCCTTTAAGACAATCTCCACCATGATTCTTTCCAAACTTTGATCATAACGAAACATTTTTCTTCTTTTCACCATAGTATTGAGATTTTTCCTTGAACTCCATCTTTTGTTTCTTTTCAAAACCATGAGATGGATATGTAACACCAAATTACGGTTCTACCTTGATAGCACAACACACAATATCTTCATAGCTACTGAAGTCTCTTATAGCTAATGCCTTTCTAAGACTTGGTTTTAAGCCACTGAAGAATCAATCAACTTTACTTTCATTTTGGATGATAAATCCAGATGCATACCACTACTAGAAACTAAGGCATTACCAACGGTTTTAAACTATTGGTAAAGGCTGAAAAACCATTGGTATACTATATACCAACAGTTTGGAAAACCATAGGCAAGTAAGGTGTTGGGATAGCCCATTACCAACGGTTTTAGTAAAACCATTGGGAAAGGCAGTATAATCCTAGAGTTTCCCAACGATTATTTGAACCGTTGGTATATAAAAGTACTCCCAACGGTTTGAAAACCATTGGCAATACAGTGTGAAATATGAGTATTCCCAATGGTTTGAAAACCGTTGGCAATAATGGGCTACTAAATAGGAGTATTCCCAACGGTTTTCAAACCGTTGGAAATACTGGCTGCTGGCGGTGTGAAATATGAGTATTCCCAACGGTTTTCAAACCATTGGCAATACTCATTTTCATGTTTTAGTACTATACCAACAGTTTTATTAAACCATTGGTATAGTGTTATACCAGAATTTGCAGACCAGCCACCCAGAATCTCCTCCACTCATGCACAGTCAACAAAACCATGGAATACAAAACCATGGAATACAGAAAAAACACCACTCTTACACACTCAAACAAACCATGGAATACAGAACAAACACCACTTCTGCATACTAAAGAAAACCATGGAATACAGAACAAACACCTGCATACACCAACAAAACCACCTGCTACACTAAACACCAACAAAACCACCTACACACTCAACTACATACACCAAAAAAACCACTGCACACTCAAAAATATACACCTGAATACACTCTTAACAACAACAAACACCTGCTATAGCACACAAAAGCACATAAAAAGAGGATACTCTTATAACCATGGAATGTACCACAATTATAATCATGTATATGAACCCAATTACCCTATGCAATACAGAATTCACAATTGAATTCTCATCATCATCATGTAATTTTTTATTGAAAGAGGGGAAAAGTACAAAGGAAAAAAAATAGAAGGGAAAGGGAAAAACAAGAAACACAGAAGAGGCCCTGGGGTAAGACCCCTCCCTCCCTTAGCCAAGACGGCCTATGGTGTTCTGAAGTGATGAAGTCCCAGTAAATCCCCTTTGATATAGTCAATCCCCTTGGGTTGGATACTACCTGCAGTGTGAAGAAACACCTCCTCCCTGCTGTTGACGTCCACCGCGGCCAAGTGATCCGAGACCTTGTTCCCTTGTCTCCAGGTGTAAAGGATACTCACTCCAGTATTAATCATACTTCTACATTTTCTGATGACACATTTAATCTACCAAGGAGACTCGGTGCACCCTTTCAAAGAGTTGTGCACAATAATGGAGTCTGTTTTGATTTCAGAGATTGCAAGACCCTTTTCCATGCAAAGGTTGAGCCCAGTGAGAATTGCCTTCACCTCCACTTGCAGAGAAGACCCCTGGCCCTGTCTGGCTAAGAAAGTGAGGTAAACCGAACCATTGTGGTCACGTACTCCTCCTCCACACAGGTTTCCTTGGACGCAAGATCCATCTGTATTAAGTTTCGAACCCTCTGAAGGAGGCTTCCATTAAACCCAATTTCCTTCCCTTCTTCTAGGTGCCATGCCCATATTGGAGCCCATTTGGAGCCGATGAAACATAGGGGCTGCCTTCCATGTCTTCACAGCTATGTTCAGATCCAGTAGCAGATTTTTCACCCAAACAGTAATGGCACGAACCGAAACCCCCACCCCCTCATGCTTCGATTTGTTCCGAGCCTTCCAAATGGTCCAGCACCCCACATGCAGCACTACTACATGGGCCACCCTCTATGGACCTCTTCACTCAGAACCTTGGAACCACATATCAAGAAAGGCAGGGACAGAACTATCCGAGGGAAGGAATGCAAAGTCCCCCAGGATTTTCCAGACCTCGCGTGCCCAATCACTGTCGAAGAGTAGATGACCAGTGCTCTCTTCACTATGAACACTATAGCATACGAACCTGGACGTAAGGGGGATACCACACCTACGGATATTGTCATCCATCGGGAGGCCTTTGTTAAGAATTTTCCAGGTGAGGAAGCTGATCTTGGTGGGGATGTTTTTCACCCATAGAAGCTCATCCCAACCCTCATTCTGCTCTTGTCCATTACCAATGCGGCGAAAATCCTTCGACGATAACAGGCCCGAGGAGGAGGTCGTGAACACACACTTTTCCTCCTCTTCATTAATCTCAATGAGTTGAAAATACTGCTGTTGTTCCTTATCCAAAACCAAGTCGGTGAAGTTAGGAAAGAGGCTGGCCTCCTTGAGAGAAATATTTGTAGCCGGGCATCTAGGGAAACCCAGCACTGTGCCACCCCAATCTTGATTCCAGAAGGATATCTCTCCCTTCCCCACCACCCATCTAAAAAAGGGACGAAGGATCTCAACAATAGGGCCTATCACCGACCAAAGGGAAGAAAGATGCCCCTCCCCCGGAGCGCTAAGGCGCATCACGCACACATGCATGGTAGTCCCCCATATGGTATGTTGTTCCAAGACACTCCATGCAAGCCTCACATGCATGTAATAAAGGGTATCTGCCAGGTTGCGCACCTCGATGCCTCCTTCATTCACAGGCTGCACCATTTTCCCCCAGGCTACCCAGTGTTTCTTTCTCTCTGATAACGGATCCCATATGAAATTTGCAAGTATCCTATCAATAGATTTAATAATGCCCTTGGGAACTTTGATGGAGGATAGACCATGAATCAGAGAGGCCACCAGAACATTGTTCACTAGGGAAATGCATCCGCCAAAGGATAATAATTTATTTTCCCAGTTAAACACCCTATCTGAAACATTGGTGCAGAGTGCATCGAAGTCCTGAATCCAAAGTCTCTCAAGTGAGACAGGCGCGCCTAAATAGACCATAGGAAACTCGCCCCTTCGGATGCCAATCATACTACTAACAGTTTTCACTCTCTCGATGGAGCACTTGTTGGAGATAAAGAAATCACTTTTCCCCTTGTTGATGGACTGGCCACTCCAACGACAGTATTTCTCCAGCACTCCGTTTATACTTTGTATTGATATACTCTTTCCATTTAGGAATAAGATGGTATCATCGGAAAACATAAGGTGGGAAATTGCTGGGGCCCTTGATCGACGACGATACGGCAGAATGCCTCCATTATTGATACTCCTCTGGATGATCCATCTCAAAACATCTTGAATGATGATGAACAACGATGGTGAGATAGGGTCCCCTTGTCTGATGCCTCGGGTAGACTTGAAGAAACCGTAAGACTTTCCCATTAAGTTCATCGAGAGCCAAGAGGAACTAAAGTAGCGAAAGATAATATTGTCAAAGGCGCGCGGCGCAATAAGGTGCAATGACTGTTTGGGGATGCGGCGAGAGGCACGGCGCGAGGCGCGGCTAAGGCGCATGCGCACATAATTAATTATATACAGTTTTGAACAATATTTTAAATTTTAAAAAACTTAAATTCCCTAAAAAATTCAAATTAAAATACATACAGATATTTTTTAAGAGGTTCTGCTGTGAGTGATGTCACAACAATGTTTTTATAGTCTATTATGTTTTTCCTTGAAAAAAAAAATTAGTCTGCTGTGTTTTTTTATTAATATATTAAATAGTCTATTTAATTGAAATTAGGACATCCCCAATTTCCATCACGGTGCACAGTGATTTCTGCCTCCTACCCCGATCTCCGCCTTTCCCGCCTTTCCTCCTCCTACCTCGATCTATGCTACAACGATTCAACTGTCGCGCACTCAAAACCCCAGCCATCGCCGACATCATCCTCTTCTCTACCTGCCATCACTGCGCCTCCCAACAATGAATATAAGAGTGAGGCACGCCTTTACAGTGCACGGCGCTCGATCGCCTCAAGGAATGGCAGGTGAGGCACGCGCCATTGGCGCGCCTCAGCGAAGTCACCTTGCCTTGTTGGTTGCGAGGCGCTCCGGCCTCGCCTCGCCGCGCCCCTTGCCAAGGCGCGTGCCTCAACGCGCCTTTGAAAACAATGATCAATAACACATACAAAATGAATTATGTTGCATACAGAATTCTGAATACGTTTTCTCGGTTTTCCATACACCGGTTGTTTTTACTTAAAGTGATGTCCATTTTAAACAAAAGACATACACTTGGAGTGATACCAGCCACACCATGCCCCAGATTCAGGCGGGGTTGAATCGTACATGTCACAGATGACTCATGAATTGTTTTTATAAAGTATCAATAGAATCTGAATGCGTTTGGTCGGTTTTCCATAAGCCAGTTGTTATTTTCACTTAAAATGTTTTCCATTTCAAAGAAAGGTGAGGCACTTTTAGTGGTGTTGGCCACACCATGCCTCAGATTGAGGTGGGGTTGACTCGTAAATGTCACATATGACCCATGGATCATTGTGTTAAAGTATCAATAGAATCCGAATACATTTGGTCAGTTTTACATATGCTAGTTGTTTTTACTTAAAATGATGTCCATTATAAACAAAAGAGAGGCAGAGTGATATCGGCCACACTGTGCCTCATATTGAGGCGGGGTTGACTGGTACATGTCACATATAACCCATGGATTATTTTCCTAAAGTTTCAACAGAATCCGAATGCATTTGGTCGGTTTTCCATATGTCAGTTGTTGTTTTCACTTAAAATGTTGTTCATTTTAAACAAAAGAGAGACACTTTGAGTGTTGTCGGCCACACCACGCCTCATATTAAGGCGGGGTTGACTCTTACACGTCACATATGACCCATGGTTCGTTTTCCCAAATTTTCAACAGAATCCGAATGAATTTGTTCAGTTTTCTTTATGTCATTTGTTGTTTTCACATAAAATGATGTTCATTTTAAACAAAAGAGAAACACTTTGAGTGGTTCCGGCCACACTGTGCTTTGGATTGAGGCTAGGTTGACTCATACACGTCACATATGACCCATGGATCATTTTCCTAAAGTTTCAACAGAATCTGAATGCGTTTAATTGTATTTCTGTATATCAGTTGTTATTTTCACTTAAAGTGATGTCCATTTTAAACAAAAGACATACACTTGGAGTGATACCGGCCACACTGTGCCCCATATTCAGGCGGGGTTGACTTTTACACATTTCAGATGACTCATGAATTGTTTTAATAAAGTATCAATAGAATCTGAATGCGTTTGGTTAGTTTTCCGTATGCCAGTTGTTATTTTCACTTAAAATGCCTTCCATTACAAAGAATGGCGTGACACTTTGAGTGGTGTCGGCCACACCGCGCCTTAGATTGAGGTGGGGTTGACTCATACACGTTACATACGACCCATAGATCATTGTGTTAAATTATCAATAGAATCCGAATACGTTTGGTCAGTTTTCCATATGCCAGTTGTTTTTACTTAAAATGATGTCCATTATAAACAAAAGTGAGACATTTAGAGTGATATCGGCCACACCGTGCCTCAGATTGAGTCAGGGTTGACTCTTACACGTCACATATGACCCATGGATCGTTTTCCTAAAGTTTCAACAGAATTTGAATGCATTTGGTCAGTTTTCCGTATGTCAGTTGTTGTTTTCACTTAAAATGTTGTCCATTTTAAACAAAAGAGAGACACTTTGAGTGGTGTCGACCACACCACGCCTCATATTGAGGTTGGGTTGACGCGTACACATCACATATGACCCATGGATCTTTTTCCTAAATTTTCAATAGAATCCAAATGAATTTGTTCGGTTTTCCGTATGTCATTTGTTGTTTTCACATAAAATGATGTTCATTTTAAACAAAAAAGAGACACTTTGAGTGGTTTTGGCCACACCGCGCTTTGGATTGAGGTGGGGTTGACTCATACACGTTACATATGACCGATGAATCGTTTTCCTAAAGTTTCAACAGAATCTTAATGCATTTAATTGGTTTTCCGTATGTCAGTTGTTGTTTTCACTTAAAGTGATGTCCATTTTAAACAAAAGACATACACTTGGAGTGATACCGGCCACACTGTGCCCCAGATTTAGGCAGGGTTGACTCATACATGTCACATATGACTCACGAATTGTTTTCAAAAAGTATCAATAGAATATGAATGCGTTTGGTCAGTTTTCCATATGCCAGTTGTTATTTTCACTTAAAATGATTTCCATTTCAAAGAAAGATGAGACACTTTGAGTGGTGTCGGCCACACCGCACCTCAGATTGAGGTGGGTTTGACTCGTACATGTCATATATGACACATGGATTGTTTTGTTAAAGTATCAACAGAATCCGAATATGTTTGGTTAGTTTTCTGTATGCCAGTTGTTTTTACTTAAAATGATGTCCATTATAAACAAAAGAGAGACAGTTAGAGTGATACCGGCCACAACACACCTCGTATTGAGGCGGGATTGAATCGTACATGTCACATATGACCCATATATCATTTTCCTAAAGTTTCAAC
Source organism: Viscum album (assembly GCA_963277665.1). Classification (NCBI taxonomy): domain Eukaryota; kingdom Viridiplantae; phylum Streptophyta; class Magnoliopsida; order Santalales; family Viscaceae; genus Viscum; species Viscum album. Next base: position 528,832,272 of record OY728159.1, on the reverse strand, counting down.
AGAATCAGAATGCATTTGGTCGGTTTTCCGTATGCTAGTTGTTGTTTTCACTTAAAATGTTGTCCATTTTAAAAAAAAGAGAGACACTTCGAGTGGTGTCGGCCACACCACGCCTTGGATTGAGGTAGGGTTGACTTTTACATGTCACATATGACCCATGGATCATTTTTTTAAATTTTCAACAGAATCTGAATGCATTTGTTCAGTTTTCCATATGTCATTTGTTGTTTTCACATAAAATGATGTTCATTTTAAACAAAAGAGAGACACTTTGAGTGGTTTCGGCCACACCAAACTTTGGATTGAGGTAGGGTTGACTCATAAACGTCACATATGACCCATGGATCATTTTACTAAAGTTTCAACAGAATCTGAATGTGTTTAATTGGTTTTCCGTATGTCAGTTGTTGTTTTCACTTAAAGTGATGTCCATTTTAAACAAAAGACATACACTTGCAGTGATACCGGCCACACCGTGCCCTAGATTGAGATAGGGTTGACTCATACATGTCACAAATGACTCATGAATCGTTTTCATAAAGTATCAAAAGAATATGAATGTGTTTGATCAGTTTTCCGTGTGCCAGTTGTTGTTTTCACATAAAATGTTTTCCATTTCAAATAAAGGCGAGACACTTTGAGTGGTGTCGGCCACACCGCACCTCAGATTGAGGTGGGGTTGAATCGTAGACATCACATATGACCCATGGATCTTTTTTCTAAAGTATCAACACAATCCGAATACGTTTGGTTGATTTTCCATATGCCAATTGTTTTTACTTAAAATGATGTCCATTTTAAACAGAAGAGAGACAATTAGAGTGTTACCAGACACACCGTGCCTTAGATTGAGGCGAGGTTGACTCATGAACGTCACATATCACCCATTGATCGTTTTACTAAAGTTTCAACAGAATATGAATGCGTTTGTTTGGTTTTCCGTATGTCAGTTGTTGTTTTCACTTAAAATGTTGTACATTTTAAACAAAAGAGAGACACTTTGAGTGGTGTCAGCCACACCGCGCCTCGGATTGAAGAAAGGCTAACTCGTACATGTCACATATGACCCATGGATCATTGTACTAAATTTCCAATAGAATCTAAATGCATTTGGTTGGTTTTCTGTATGTAATTTTTTGTTTTCACTTAAAATGATGTTCATTTTAAACAAAAGAGAGACACTTTGAGTGGTTCCAGCCACACCGCGCTTTGGATTGAGGTGGGCTTGACTCTTACACATCACATATGACCCATGGATCATTTTACTAAAGTTTCAACATAATCCGAATGCGTTTGGTCAGTTTTCTGTATGTCAGTTGTTGTTTTCACTTAAAGTGATTCCCATTTTAAACAAAAGACATAGACTTGGAGGTATACCGGCCACACCGTGCCCCGGATTAAGGCGGCGTAGACTCTTACACGTCATAGATGACTCAGGAATCGTTTTTATAAAGTATCAAGAGAATCTGAATGCATTTGGTTGGTTTTCCGTATGTGAGTTGTTGTTTTCACTTAAAATGTTTCCATTTCAACTAAAGGTGAGACACTTTGAGTGTTTTCGGCCACAACGTGCCTCATATTGAGGTGGGGTTGACTTATAGACATCACATACGACACAAGGATCGTTTTTCTAATGTATCAACACAATCCGAATATGTTTGGTCGGTTTTCCGTATGCCAATTGTTTTTACTTAAAATGATTTCCATTTTAAACAAAAGAGAGACAGTTAGAGTGATACCTGCCACACCATGCGTGACCGCGGCGTGACCGCGGTGTGACCGCGGCGTGTTGGCCCGGTCCAGCGACATCCGCAGGGCAGCATCTTCCGGCCAGGAGCGAAGGGAGCGGGAGGAAGTAGGGGAACATTCTGGTCGTCGCCTCCCTCCCCATTAAATATGGATGGGTAATGTATCTAAAACTCTATCTAGGTATCATACATCGAATTATGACAGAAATTAGAACCGTCGAGGGGTGTCGTCCTGGAGTAGGGCCAAATCACGGCATTACCACGGCGTGACCGCGGCGTGACCGCGAAGAGACCGTGGCGTGTTGGCCCAGTCCAGCGACATCTGTGGGGAAACATCTTCCGGCAAGGAGCGAATGGAGCGGGAGAAAGTGGGGCAACATTCCAATCTTCGCCTCCCTCCCCATTAACTATAGATGGGTAAAGTATCTCAAACTCTATCTAGATATCATAAATCAAATTCCGACAGGACTGTGAACCGCCACGGGGTGTCATCCTGGAGCAGGGCCAAATCACGGCGTGACCACGGCGTGACCGCGGCGTGACCGCGGTGAGACCGCGACGAGACCGCGGTGAGACCATGACGAGACCACGACGAGACCACAGTGAGACCACAACATGACTGTGGCGAGACCACAATGTGACCACGACATGAATGCGGCATGACCGCGGCGTGATCGTGGCGAGACCGCGGTGAGACCGCAACGTGTTGGCCCGGTCCAGCGACATCCGTGGGGCAGCATCTTCCGGCCAGGAGCGAAGGGAGTGGGAGGAAGCGGGGAAACATTCTGGTCGTCACCTCCCTCCCCATTAACTATAAATGGGTAATGTATCTAAAACTCTATCTAGGTATCATACATTGAATTCTGATAGGACTGCGAACCACCGCAGGGTGTCGTCCTGGAGCAGGGCCAAATCACGGCATTACTGCGGCGTGACTGCGGCGTGACCGTGACATGACCGTGGCGTCACCTCGGCATCACCGCGACGTGACTGCAGTGAGACCACGATGTGTTGGCCCAGTCCAGCAACATCCGCGGGGTATCATCTTCCGGACAGGATTCCAAATAAATCCTATGTAGTTGTCCTTCACATTATAGAAACCGATCTTATGTTATAAAAACAGACTCTTGAAACACATGAAGGACGAGTCGCCCTTGACTTGGCGACTCGAAACCAATGAGCAGGGATCAACACATTACACAAAAGGATATTAATAACCTTAAAACACATGAAGGATGCTACATAACCAGTGAGAAACCAACCAATGGAATTAAATCCTTACCTATATTGGCAGCGGAGAACCAAATCCACCCGAACCAACACAAAATGATCCAACGCCCTACCTAAAACATAATATGGAGTCAAAAACACTAAATCCCCAAATACATGAGGTGTGAGGCAATTAGTAACCATATAATCTTACCTCGGATCAAAGACGGTGGACTGAATCAATCTGAACTCATTCTGGTACCCTTCGTAGAATATAACTACCCTCTGTCCATAGAAAGTAGTCAAAGATCTAAGTGACCAATGCGATAAAGAAAATAAAATAAAAACTAAACTAAAACATACCTGTCTCTTGTGACTACACCTGTCACCACCCAACATATAAGTACCACAGCTCCCCATGGGTCAAATCATGTTCCTGCAAGCAAAGGGGAAACAGATCAATGTTTCAAAATGATACTATCAAATAGTACATTCCTATTAAATAACAATTAATCTTCCTATTAATGGTATATAATCAATTTGTCCTGAGTTTCAATGTAGTTTGGTTTTGTTCGATACAAGGGATGATGTTTTATTATTCTTGGTTTTTATGTTTACACTTGAGATATTTATTTAAAAATGATGCTTGTATTTGGCATTATTATTTATGGTTTTAGTTCTTAGTTTGTTGTTATGGGGCCTGTCCACATGAATAATTATTTTAATGTAGGGTTCAGTTGACATTTATGAACTTTAATGTGATTGATGTCACTAACGATGAGGATTTAGATCAAGTAAAATATTCCTAAGAGGATTGGGCCTTGTAGTGATAGGTGTGGAAATTGTACATCTAGTGTTTGATGAGGCAATACTTATGAGGATGGATTGGAATATTGGTAGGTTCTTAGAGTGGGATGGTCCCTCTGAGTATATAAAATGTATTATGAAAGGTTTTACCTTATTTAATGATTCAAGAGTTCAACTAAAGATATGAAGGATGAGATGCTAGTGTGAGTATTGGGTATTGTCGGACATATTGGAATTATAATGCCAAGAGGCTTGGTGTGATTTAGTTTAGGATAGAACCTGGTTAGTGGGGATGGGTTATAATACATGATTTTTATGAGGTTCTTGATCGGATTATTGAGAATATAATGTAGATATGTTCGACATGGTGTGATTTTGTGACTAGGAAAATCATAAGGTGAATAATCCTCTTTGTCTAGTTGGATGATGAGATGTGCATCGAGGCATGGGATAATCCTCGAGAGATGAGTCTAGACTATGTGTCTGAGAGGATAGAAAAGGATAGGTTAGATAGGATTGGGTCAGTGGCCAACCCATTTGAGGATGATATGATGCATGGAGACACTTGGAGACACTTGGGGTTATTTATGCTATCTCATGGAGACACTTGGGGTTATTTCATGACTCCAACATACTCCAGAAATGTTCTCACATTATGTTTTAGAAAAACAATTCCCTATCATGGAAGACCCCAAGGCTCCTCTATCTTCCAATGTTTCCTCACGCTCACACCTCATGGTATTACAGTATACAAGTGATCTACGTCAACTAGTCAGGATAGCATCACTACCCTTCATCTGTAGAAAGAAGTAAAATACCTAAGTGGCCAATGCGATAAAGAAAATAAAATAAAAACTAAACAAAAACATACATGTATCCTGTGACTATACATGTCACTACCCAATATATAAGAACCACACCACCACATGGGTCAAATCATGTTCCTTCAAGCAAGGGGGAAACAGTTCCATTTAATAATATCTTCATTTTTCATTATGTTCTTTATATAGCACGTTGTTGGAAACACCATACTAGTACACTTAGCCATTTAATATGCACCTATGCTACATTAGTTGAGTTGAAGATTGTTCACATAACCCTACTAGAACCCCTCCGCATTGCACCATGATCCGAGATTGACTACTATGGTGAATAATAACTAATGCATCATAAAATGAAATTCAACATAGATTGTCCTTGTGTCTTAAATAGCTCTCCTGCTAGCATCCACCATTCCCCGGTCAATTGTGAACTCGATCTATAATGAATTTAAACAAAATTAATACATATATTAATCCAACACTCTCAACACCCCATCTTACTAGCCTGTTGAGTGGTTATAATGTAAAATAATTTCAGAGAAAGTGGTTGTTGTGTTGGGGATTGGAAAAACTATAACATTGCAATGTTTATTTAAGTAAAAGTTCTATTTAAAGTAACATGAATGTAATAACACAATGTTTAGAGTCAAAAAATACTCTTGAATGTAAAAAAAATAACATAACAACTTAGTTGTTAAACTCAATAGGGGTGTAAAACTGGCCTGATGCCTGGCGTGGACCTGGACAGTCTGTGAGACATATTTTTTACAATGGCCCCAACCCAAGTAGTGTTTAGGGTAGGACTCGAACTAGTGAAGGCCCAACAAATCCAGACCAAACCCAAGCCCAGACCAAGCCTGGCCCAGAACAATTGATAATTTTGTTCAATATTATTTTATTTTGATGAATTGTAAGTTTACTATATTTAGTATTATTAATTTATGTTATTTTTTACATTTTAAATTTTTTAAAAGACTTGGACCGGGACCCGACCCAAACTATTGATATGTACCATGCCTCATTACATACCTATTTTGAAATTTTTATAACACCAGACGTCACAACCAACCCCTTTCCATTTATGTATGCAATTGGGTTGAAGTCATTGGCATTTCATCCCCCCCATCTCCCACCACACCAAACTGTTTAATTTTATACTTATGCCCTTTAATGAGTGATAATGATTAATTTTCCGTGCCTTTGGATTTATGATCTATAAAATATAACCAAACTACTAAAATTTTCATTTTTTATAACCAATAGACTCCTAAAAATAGGCCATAAGAACTCATTATGTTGATTTTCAAACCAAATTTTTGCACATTTCCAAATTCCTACTGAACTTAAAAAGACATTTTTCGGCATTTAAGGTCCAATAGATTCCCCTACTCTTATACCTCTCATCACATGCAGTATCCATGATCCACCTATTTCAATTACAAGCATCATGGGAACAAATAAACCATTAAATGCCCATTTGAACGAACAAAAAAAAACATGGTTGATCTAGACCTGTAAAGAATTAACAGATGAAAATTTTTGGCCATCCGAACTTTACCAACAAATGAAAAAATGGAAAATTGGGATTACACCTAAACCATAAGAAAATCATCAACTAAATATCCACAAACACAGAAACCATGATATTAGACTTCATGAGAGGTCAGGTCCACCTCAGATGGGCAGTCCAACACATTGATTTGGAAAAGATTTACCTCTAGCTCTTGGGGGGGAAGGGGTCGGCCCTGACAATATTATTGCCCAGGTGGGAGGAGAGGGAGCCAAGATAGGGGGACGTCACACGGGGTGTTCGGCCATGGGGGGTCTCACGCGTGACTGGATAGGGGGTCGGGGGACGTCGGAGGAGGAGATTGAGCCAAGAGGGGAGTGGGATGTCACCAAGAGAGGGAGACGAGAGGGGAAGGTTAACATCACCGGAGGAGTGGGAGGGGGGCCGAGAGGCGGAGGTGGAGGTGGAGGACGGGAGGCGGAGGCGGAGGCCAGGAGGAGGTCGAGGTCAGGGAGGGGAGGAGTGCGCGGGGATGAAATGTCGCGAGGGAGGGAGCCCTAATTTGGGTATAATGTTTCCCAATGGTTAATTAAAACCGTAGGTAATAGTTCTCTTTCCCAATGGTTTTCTTAAACAGTTGGTAAAACACAAAATAAAATAGCCTACAACAACGATTTATTAGAATCGTTGGTATAGGTTCTTTTTCCCAACGGGTTTTCTAAACCATTGGGAACAAAGTGTTGGTATAGGCTCGATTTCCAGTAGTGGGGGGATAACCCTTAAGGTCATATATCATAGAGTGTAGGGGTGTAATTTTTAAGGTCTTGTATTAAGGGACAGGGGGATAGACGACAAATAAATAAATAGGGGGAAAATGAACTTAGCATGTTTTCATAGCCTAGGGATTATTAAGAACACCTCAGGTATGAGTGCATATCTTTTAAGGTCATGGTATTTGGAATTGCATATTTCTATAAAGATCGTGATCATGTACATAAGAATGGGAAATGCTGCGATGGGAAATAATTATTTATGTGAATTTAGTATGTCCTTATCACCCAAGAAAAACCAAGTGAACCTCTCACACAAATATAGCTAATACTCGGGGGAAGGGTCATCATCTGAGAATTAGGCTGGGCAGGGGCTCGACTTGAGTGTGTCACAATCCCTAAGATCTAGGATGGAATGAAAATTTTGTTGGTCCAGGACATGATGTCTAGACATCACTATATATCATGTATAGTGGGAATTAAGCCATACATTTTCCTAGAGGGCAGTGTGTTGGGAGTCCAATGTCATGTAGGGATTATCCTTTGAGGTGGGGACTAAGGTATCACACAGTTTTAGTAAATTCAATAAGGATAACATTATATAGTTTAACATATAATGGAAAAGAGGTCGAAAACATATTTTAAAATACCCATAAAATCATCCATAAATGGAAATATCCAAGATGAGGATTATGAAGTTAAGACATGAAAGGGTTAGGCCCATTTTGATGGTTTGATTCAAAATAAATGAGATATGTTACCAGAAGGAGACATTTAAAATAAAGTTGAATCCATGTAAAGTCAAGTCGAGGATAATCTTATAGGACCAAAATATTGTGAATGATACAAAAACTAGTCACATGAAAAAAAACAGAAAGTACCCCCCCCATATGGGGAAGGGAGCACACTCCTAATGGTGGAATGAAATATGATGTGTGAAACAAGTAGAATTATTTCTCAAGGACTAGAAATGGTGTGACATAGAAATTTTTCCTTCAACAAGTGGTCTTGAGAGCTCTTCTGACACTGATAGAACATGGTACCTGAGTTAGTGTGGTGGTGAGGACTTGTAAGCATAGGCAGACTGGAAATGTCACATAACCCACACTTCATATATATATATATTTTTGTAAAGGAAAATAATTTTTCAAAATGAATCCTTCATATAGTGTTGTTATTCTGCTATGTCACTTCCAATACATCCATGAATCTCGGCTGCACAAAGCCCCAATTAAAAATGCCTATTCAATAACTAATAAAATTGATTTTGGGAAAAACCCCTTGTAAGAATATGAAACATTGAATACCTCAATAGATCGATGTTCAAAAACAGGAAAGGATGAATAACCCTTCCTAATTATAGAAAAATCGATGAATAACCCTTCCTAATCATAATTATAGCAAACATTGAATATGAAACATTGAATAACCCTAAAATAGAATATGAAACATTGATTTTGGGTTCCCCTGTTCCTAATTATAACAAAATATCTATCACAAATGATTTATTTCACCATAATTCAGTGAAATCAATGAATAACCCTAAAACATACACTTCTGAAATCAGAAATTCTACCTTTGTGCACTTCTTGTGGATGACACGCAGAGCGCAGAGTTTGTGGGGGAGGGGCGAGCGGTGACTGCTAGGGCTCGGGATGGGAGGAGGGAAGAGGCGAGCGACGAGCAACGAGTGTCGAGCATCGAGTGGCGAGCAGCGATCGTTGAGCGACGAGTGGGAGTTAGAATCAGAGGAGGGGAGCGTGAGGGGGATGAGAGCGGCGACGAGGGGGATCAGGATGGGAGTGGTGGAGAGGGGGATCAGGATGAGTGCGGAGGAGAGGGGGGGGGGGGGGGGGGGGTTGGGAGGAGCAGTGTTGTAGGGCTGGAGAAGTGGGGTGTGAGGGTCAGTGCGGATGGGAGAAGAATACCGATGGCAACCTGGTTTAGGTGTTTCTATTCCAACGGTTCATATGAACCGTTGGTATTTGAGGTGGTTTTTTCAGATGGTTTCCTAAAACTGTTGGAAAACCAAGCATATATCGAGCATATATTACTCTATACCAACACTTTTCAAATAACCGTTGGTATTGATTATTTATCCCAATGGTTTAAAAAACCGTTGGGAAAAAAGTGTTGGTATAGATGGGATTTCCAGTAGTGTACCTTGAAAGACTTGTAAAATTCGCTTCATATATACCAATAGATTCATCATCCTTTTGTTTAATCTCAAGGAACCCATTTTCCATATTCTTTTGAAGAATACGAGGAAAGTACTTATTGAAAAATAAATTCTTAAACTCATCCCATTCCATGGATTCAATTTCATCTTGGGGCCTCGTATTCTTAATTAGAGTCCACCACTGGTCTGCTTCACCTTTTAAATGGTAAATATCCAGAATTAATTTTTCATGTTCTGAATAGCGAAGTATAGAAAATATATTTTCAATGGTACTTATCTATTGTTCAGCAATAAGTTTATCAGAATACTTATTGAAAGAAGGTGGACGTTGCCTCATGAAGGACTCAATAGAATATTGTTCCCTTCTCTGCTCATTTGGAAGTCCAGAGTGATTCATATATTGTGTAAGTATAGAAATAAGATTTTTCACTCTATTTCCCATAACATTGGTTTGTTTAGGAGGACAATCATTGCATTTTCCATTACGTTGATCAACACGGTTCCTTCGGGTTATAGCCATCGTCTAAAACCAAAAAAGAATAGTGTGAGAGGCAAAAATCATGCTAGGAAAACAACATAATAAAGGGGGATTACCTTCAATATATAACATCTTAGGTAAATTTCTAAGATCATTACCATAATTCTAGGACTATAACCTATACTTATACTTAATATTAGGGACATCCCTAGACATACCGTAGAAATATCTCTAGGGATCTCACTAAAATTTTCGCATCCTAGTTTCCAAAGGTTATCTAAACCTTTCATCTGATACCAATTGTAGAGACCCAAGCTTGACATATATGGAAATTACATTACTTTTTCGGAATACTTAATACATAACAAAAACATACACCCAAGGACCGTAATAGTTTAGTGTCTTTGAAAACTCAGAACATAATCTTCTAATCATGGTGAAATATCTTCAACATCTCCCATAAATATCTTCCCCATTTGTTTTCTTACATAAAACATTTCTTTATATAATAGGGAAAATAAAACATAAAAAAGGGTGAGTTCAAATGCTCAGTAAGGGTAAGAATGGAGAAAATAAAACAAACCATATACATTTTAACTTAGAAACATGAACAAAAAGTTTAAACATCAAAATCTTGAGTCGTGAAATAAATCTTGGCAGTACGTAAGACATAGAGCATAAAGAAACATTAATCGTGATAAAATATCATGGGAATAAAAAATGTAATTGTGGAAAACCATTAAGCACAAGATATGATATCCATAGTAGCCAAGGCATTTTTTCCAAAACCATCATAGTGGACAATGTCCATTACTGAACTGGGTTTACTTGCTGTTCCAGCCCTATATTACTGAACCGGATTTACTTGTCATTCCAGACATGTCTCTCTCATGTGATATAAATCTTTACCCAATGCATTGTAGGGAGATATAGGTCCCAATAATCTCATAATGAAATCATTCTTCCATGTTCCACAAAATAAACATAAATTATTCATCATAACCCAACGAATAAAATGAGTTTCATAAACATCATCCCATCATAACATAATCCATATAGAATAAATGGATATCATTTCATCATAAGAAAAATGAAACCATGTAAATATTATATAAATTATACTTGAAACATAAACATATTAAATAATGTCATCTTAGATGGAAAATGGTTTTGATAAAACTCTTGAAATGAATTCTTGAGGAAAATATCCTTTCTTCTTTAAAATCATTTTCTTTTCTCAAAATTACATAAAATTTTAAAAGAAAATGATTTTGTTGAAAATAATCATGAAATTGTGTATAGGAAGCTTCATGGAAATAAGTCGTTATGAAACCATAAAAATATGTTCATTCCATATAAGTTAAAAAAACATTCTTCTTGTACTTTTTCCATAAAAGTCAAAAAGTACCTCATATGGTAAAAAAAAGAAAGATTCATTCCATACCATGTGGTAAAAAAAGGGTAAAAATTACTTTAAACATAAATGGAATAATAGTAAAAAATTTATGAAAACGTTTTGAGAAAACATGGACCTGGATGATAAACATAACCCCAATAAATACTTATGAATAAACAATCTCGGATAAGGATGAGATTGGAATAATTATCCCTTAACTTATGTCCAATTTCTTCCGTATGTGTCCGAGACTCCTGTATAGTGGGTTTAAAAATATTATTAACTTGTAACAGAACCATAATAATATTTATGATATCATATATGATTCACTTACGACTTTATATTAACCGTCCATTTGTCAATTCCATGTTAAAGCAATGTTTTGGGTAAAATCGTTTCATTTATTGTATGTGTTTGGAATTGTAATTATTAATATGATTACTTAGATCATGATTACTTACTTACAAAATGTAAAACATGATTTATATATATTCATAATATAATATATTGATAAATGTAATGAAATACACCGTTCATGGAGACGGTAGACCGTACGTACGCATGAACACTGTTTTCCTTTCCTTATTGACTTGAATGGTAGTAAGTATATGAAACATATATATATATATACATAAATACAGTATCATTATTATGTCATATATATCATTATTATTCATTATATATACTTTATAATCATTCTTGAATGGTGAACATGGAGAATGAATCTCATCGCGTCGTGGAGACGGTAATCTGTACGTACGCACGAGCGATGATATCATTCCCATAATTATTGAATTATATTAGAGTGGATGATAGAATATCTAAGAATTAGTATAATGTTATAATAATCATATATAGTTATTATTTACACCATTATACCCATCCAATTAAGGTGTTTGTGGAAAACAGATTACACCATAACATGGAGACGATATTCCGTACGCACGCACGCGCAGTGATTTCATTTTCTGTAGGATGGATAGAAGGTGAAATGAGGTTGTTTCATATTTATAATAACATATAATTATATGAGTGATACTGATGTTATTAATTTATAATGAAACAAATAAAGAATAGGAAGTAGAAGAAGAAATAAATTTGAAAGAATCGGTAAAGGATACTACCTCTTCTTCGACGCACCTCTTCTAAACCTCTTCTTAGGGAACTAAAGTTGGTCTTTGAAGAAGAAAAATACATTTAGTATGTTTTTAGAGAAGTGGATAAGAGAAATGGACAGGTTTTGGCCGAGATTTAAGGCTCAAAATGTTGTGAAGAGGAGAGGTAGGAGGTTCTCTTTTATAAGAGAAGAGAGGGGCACTTTTGGAAACCCCAAAAATATTAATTAATAATAAACTCAAATCCCAATTAAAAACTTCCAAAGTGACTCAAATTCATATATTAGGTAATATAGGGTTGTAATATCATCCACCAATAAAATTTAGATATGTTTTGATTTTATTTTAAACCTTATCATTTTGATTTATCCTTATTTAATCTATTTAATTTTATTTGTGGTAATAATATTCTAAATTTTAAATGATTATAAATAATTACTTATGTGTTGTGAATTATCCATAATTAGATACATTATTACATTTTCGACCATATAATTTTTAATTTGTAATTTTTAAATATTTTTGTGATTTTTAAACAATTTAATAATATGTTATGTTCATAAAATATCAATAGTGTCAATTTTGAAACTATTCAATTATTTGAATTTAAATTAAATCCATACAGAATATATATTCGAAAAAAAATATTTAATAGATTTATAACTTGTCATATTCATATAAAAAATTCATGTATCACATTAATTTGTTCATATAACATTTATTTTAATATTTTTACAACCATTTATTTGATATTTTCCTTAATAAAATAATTACTACAACATTTTTGTATAATTATTTAATATACTTATTTGTTGCATAAAAATTAAAAATAAAATACTATGATGTAGATAAATCTAATATATTCAATAATAATACTTTTAATCTAATTTATCATCTTAAAATAATAATATTTAAATTGTTATATTTAATAAATTATGAAGGTGATAACTTTGACATCATTAAAAATAAAATACTATTAGTGTCATAATCGCATTTATAATGATCCAAATGGTCAAATATTATACCATTGGATGATTATGGATTACATTTACACTAGAAATAAGTTTTTATCAGGTGTTTGTGCCTTTTATCGTCACTATTAGTTTAATAAAAACGTTATTATTGATTTTTCACTAAATAAACAATTTCTGCATCACTATTATGTCACCATTAATGATAATTATTTAATCCTTAAAAATTATAAATAAATTCACATGATGTAGATAATGTTATTATCTTTCTGGTGAATTTTTATGTTCAAAGTTTTATGAAGTATATCACTAAATTAAAATTATTACACTTATAAGATATAAGAGAGTGACATGTTGTCACTTTCTTTGGTTTTAATAATAATTACATCATTTTCTTGATTAAAATTCCATTAAATGAATCTATTCTGACAATTAGGTGATATGGGTTTAATTTTATTCATACAATAGAATTTTGGCAGGTATTAGGGTAATTTTATAATCTTATTTTTTCCCTTAATTACCCGATTTACCTTTAATTGTAGTAAATAAAATTTACCATAGTTATTATTCATAATGTCTAAAAATAAATAGTAGCCTACTAGAATAATTTGGACCTACTGATTCAAAATATGGAATCCATTTTTCCAAATTCATAAAAAAAAATTTGCAGTATTTAATTTAAAAGTAATCCCGCTGTTGAGAAAACGAGTTTTAAAAGTTAAAACATTGCAAAGGATTGAAATGTTTTTACCTATGAATTCAATGTAAATTTAATGATAATGACTTGAATTATATTAAGTGGTAAAAATATATTTTATTTATAATTTAAAACCATTCAATAATATATTTTATCCATATAAATTATTTTGATGAAAAAAGTTGTTTTCAATTAAAATTTAGCGTATTTTTACTATTCATCAAAATAAAAAACTTACCAGAAAAATATCAAAAACTTATCGAAAATAAATTTTTATATCTTTATTCCAAGGAAAAAGTTTAATTTGTAAAATTTAACTTATAAACATGTCAAAAACTATATTTAATGTGGGTGCGCCATCAAAAGGCGGCAAAACTGCATTTTTTAAAAAAATACTTATTTTACCAAAATAATTTATTTTTTTCTGATACCATGTTCTAGAATATGTCTAAGATGAATTATTAAGTAATAAAATTCAAATTTTAGTTAATACTATTCATAATGGCTACTTCATAATAATATATCATTGTTTAGTGAAACTCGGTACTGCGTACAACACACGCTATCGAGGAAGGTCACCCTTGCGTGCAACAAAAACCAAGAATAATGTTTGCGTATACTTCAAGCTAATACAGTGTTGCGTATAGTGCAAGCTAATATATAGCGTACAATACAAGACATCAAAGAAATTAAAAATAATATTTCTCATAAAACCTTGGTGTGTTACAGTAAAAAAATACTCGATAGGGAACCCTGAAACACAAAGTAAAAGACCACAAAGGAAACACCACTAAGAAGAATTTGTCTGCTCAACACAGGTATATGTCAAAAATGCATATAATATGAACATTCAGGTATACTTGTAATGGATTCCAAGACTCAAGGTCTCATCCACTACCATCCATATGGTTCCACTCATAGAATGATTGATTTCAAGATATCTCACTCCTCAGGCTATCTAATAGTAAGCATGTAGAATAAGTCTACCAAAAGTATCTGAGAGAACATATGGTATCGATACATTACAAAGTTCCCTGAGACATATGGTATCACTAAGACAAGAAGTCTCGATATCACAACTAATCTTTGGTCACATGATTCCACTCGAGGCACACTCATTATGAGAGAACTCAATCCTCGAGCCTTAATGCCATCGGGGACTTTTACAAGAGGTCCAGCTAATTTGGGCCCTTCCAAAAGAGAAAACACTAGTCAAATATTATGATTTACTGATAGGGGATTCTCCATAGATAATATCATGGACCTAATATGTATTAACCTGCAACGTAGGGGATTATTATTAGAGAATACCATGAACCCTACTATTGCGGCTCATAATGTAGTGGATTATCCTCAGAGAATACCATGAACCCTATTGATACGACCCACTAGATGGAGGATTAACAGCCTGTTCTCGGAGGTCACGTAAATACCCAAGGAACTCCATTAGGGGTGATAGAGTATCACTCCAGTCCTAATGAGGATTCCAAAACTCTATCCGAGACTCTATCCTCTCAAGGGGATTGTTGCCTAGTGATGTGGATGCAATGTTGTACTGAACCCTCGAGGAAAGAACTAAGGGGAAGCTTCTCACCTATACTGGTCCTCACTAAAAACCCAAAAATCTATCTCAAAAGCATCATCTCATCACAAGTGTCCCAATGCTACAAATGGATTTTCAAATGGAATTAAAGTTTGAAAGTTATGGGTCTTTTAGTAAAAAAGGGGGTTGTTGAGTCCGAGTCCGGTCCGACCAGATCAAATTGACCCAACCCGACTTGGGGTGCGCCGATCCAACTCGTAGGGTCTGGCCTCACCTGCTAGGCCCATCCTGCCCCGGTTGGGCCTAGCCCACCACCTCCAGTCCATCCTTCTCAAACATGGGCTGAATTGGTCCACCTGGATGTGGTGGCCGCCACGTCCTTGCTAGCTCAACATAGACGGTTATCGAGCCGGCCGCTCCTCCTGCACGTGGTCCATGGGACCGCATGTCAGCTGGTCCTACACGATGCCATGTCATGTCATTGGTCCACACCACCATGGACTTCCCTAGATGCGGATTCCCATCACCGCCTGCGACCATGATGCTGCATGCCCCTCCACTACTAGTTGTCTAGCCAGTGGTCACTTGTTGTCGGGTGGCTACATCACCATGTGCCCCCACTGGTGGCTCACTTTCTGTAGGCTGCCATCGTTTCCGTGTTGGTCCATTTTTCGAACTGGGAATAACTTCACAATCCTTGGGTCATCATCTTCACCATCATGGGATCTAAACCTTATTTCCGTTACTCTGAGGCTCCGGCCATGTTCAGAACCACCTAGAAAAACATGCGGCAACCATGAGGGTCCACCAATGAAGAACGTAATAATGGGGAGATAAGAGAGAACATGAACACCCTTAGAATGGACCTTAGCCTTTCTCATTTTGTCCTTGGTCCGTTCATGTCAGTCGGATTATAAAGAACAAAAAAAATAATATTTAACTAGATTCACCCCCTTTAATCCCGTATTTTAACCATCCCACAAGAACGATCAAACCACAGATCAACTTGTTCATGGGTTGGTCCACATTTTTCATTGGAAACAAGAATGGGGAAAGTAATCACGAAGAAATAAACCCCTACTTGGATTTGGTTTGATAATTGATGAAGATTTAATGCATCATCGTCATTCATCGATCCTTTATCCTCAATCCTTGATTCATCGTCTTGTCATTATCATCCGTTCTCTAACACGAGGATTTCACCAAGTCTCTTCTCTAGTTTTCCCAAGGAAATTTTCTAGGAGCATTCACCCAATCTTGTGTCTCTGCTAACAGTTAGAGAAGGAAAATGAATTTTAGCGTTTAAATGAATTTCAGCATTGTCACGTCACTGAGTTTCAAGGTCTTTGAGTCACTGCATCATAGTGCTGCTATATTACTTTGAAACGTTAAAAATAAAATAATTCTTTCAAATTATTTTATTCTTAAAATGTCCACAAATAAACTTTTGTAGTCTACCTACGTCGATCGATGTTAGGATCCACCTAAGGAAAACACCCCATTAAGAACTCAATGACAGTCTCATATTTACAAACTAAGTTACCATTTATGATTTATTAGGATTTTAAAATAAAACAATTTTATTTAATTATTTTATTTATAGTTATATCCTTTTTGGGATTTTCCACAAAATACCCACACCGACTAAAGTTAAGTCATGCCTAGGGTAAAGCCACTACTTTGAGATCAATAGTGCCCTCAGATTTCTGATCTGGGTACCCATTTGTAAATTATTCCACTTTTTTAGGAAACCTACTCATGGATGCTATTTAAAAACTTAACATTTTTTGATGGATCATTCCGAGCATACCGGGCCTCAGAATCACATGTCGTCTCAGTTCCCAGTCTTGTAATTTTTCCCAGAATTTTCTAAAAATTGATTTAGGAAAATCCAATTCATTACGTTATCCCCATCTTAAGGATTTACATCCTTGAAAATCCAAATAAGGTCCACTCCCAAAAAATGTGAGAGTACAGAGCACGAATCTGAGCCTCCCACTCCCATGTGATCTTATTAAAATTCCCCATACTGCCTTCGGACATGCACCAAGGGAAAATATTTTCCATTAAGGATCCTCAATATTTATTGGGTACTCAACCCAACTCACTCCAATGTCGATGCCCAACTCTCCCTAGATTATGATGTGCAAAGGGTAATGCATGAATCTCCTCAGCTATGACACATGGAAGACGTTGTGTACCTGGTCCTGTTATGGGGTAGATCTAAGTTGTGCACTACCTTGACGACTATATGAAGTACCCAAAATAGGGGCTATTAACCTTTGAGATAAATTTCCACCCTGAAAAAATCTTTGTAACCCTCATCGAGGTGAGATATAAAGGAAGACATGGTCTCCTTCCACGAACTCCAAAGGTCTCTACCATTTGTCAGCATAAAAACCAGACGGCTCTGTGCATTCTTTATCCACTCCTATATGATCCACACATTCTCTACAATCACCTCCTACAATCCCTGTCACAACTGGGATGTAAAGAAAGCATCATGATCTAAAACAATTGTTGATGGAACTTCATTGATTCAAACTATATCCTACATACAGAGGCATCCCATGATCTTTACTAAACTCTACTATTGGGTAGTTATGAATTGAGCTGACTCAGTGAGTGGTGAAGGACCCCGGGACACCCTGAGAGGGGAGGGGTGAATCAGGGTGACAAATTTTTCTTTTAATGTGATGGATCTTGTTCCCACGTTGGTAGGAACTTGTTGAACCTGTACGATGAAAATGATCAGAAAGCAAACATGCACATGCACAGAGAAGACACATCCCTTTTTACTTGGTTCACCACTAAGGGCTACGTCCAAGGAGGATACGCCAACAAGTTGTCGGTCGTACCAAAAAACACTATGCTTCACTAGCTGGAGATTACAATTGTTTGGGCACAGTCACTTTGTCCCAGGCTCACTGCCTTTACAAAGATTTAGGGATTGCTCACTCCGTCCCTCGGGTCACTCCCGTTGACTCCCCCTGGATCACTGCCCTTGGTGAAGTCCCACTCAGTTTATAGACGTGAAGGTCTCTTCAATAGATGTGCATTGAAGTCTTTGCCTCTGCTCAGCACGAGACACTGCTTGCATCGAAGTCCGGAATAGATGCACTAGAACGCAGAAAACCACTGAACCAGATAACCAGAATGTTCCGACAAACTTCACTGACAATTACGCGCAACCCCAAACCTTTGCACACAAAACCTTCCTATTTCGTGAAAACTTTACTTTTTGTGCGGAAAAATATTGCGCGCAAAAACCCCCCTTTTTCG
Source organism: Viscum album (assembly GCA_963277665.1). Classification (NCBI taxonomy): domain Eukaryota; kingdom Viridiplantae; phylum Streptophyta; class Magnoliopsida; order Santalales; family Viscaceae; genus Viscum; species Viscum album. The sequence goes on along the minus strand of OY728159.1, from coordinate 528,813,746 downwards.
CACATCCCAAAATTTTCCGCGCAACTCCAAATATTTCGCGCAAGACCCTTTACGTGATCCTTTTTCGTGCATTAGACCTCATATCTTCTCTAAGTCTTCAACCTTGTGTAATGAAGGGGGTCACCTCATATTTATAGTCAACTGAGACCCCCGCGTGCAAAATCCCCATCGGCACGGAAAACCTCTCATCTGGCGCGTAATATTTCGTGTAGGTATCGTTTTCCGCGTACCTCTCCAGATATTTCGCGCAACCCATGCCTTTTCCATTTTTCGACGGTGTGATTCCGAAACACTATTTGCCCAAAAAACTTCGCTCCGCTATTTCACGAACCACGTTGTTTTTTGCGCCCCACTCAAGTATTTCGCGCACAGCCCTTATTTTCCACGTAGCCCATGCCTTTTCCATTTTTCACCAATCTGATTCCGAAACAGTATTTGCATGAAAAGCCTCGATCCCCTATTTCACGCATCCCGCTGTTTTCCGCACCCAACTTAAGTATTTCGCGCAAGCCTCTTATATTTCGCGCACCACTTCCTTTTTGTGCGAACCCCCTTTTACAGAAAATCCATGTCTTCATTTTCCGATTTTGAGGCCCAAAAATTTGGCAAACACTGGGAAACAATGCCACCTTCAATACTGTTGTCTGCTTGAACTATATGGTCACTTTGATGTAACACATTCGGAACTTCCACTGAGGATTGACAACAAACACAAACCAAACTCCAATTCTTGCATAGAACAACCATGGTTCCAACAATCTCCCCCTTTGGGTTTGTTGGAAATCACCAAATAAATTCAATATATCACCATCCACATGCATACCAAAAGTGCAAGGATCAACTGAGCCAACAATCTAAGTATACGTGAGCAATGCTTGGTGTAGAAAACAAGAGAGGAATCTTGAATTGGGTTCCCATGTTTTGGAATGCTCAAAGACGCTCAAGAAATTTTCTTACACTGAATTCTCAACGTGTCACAGAAGCATTACATGTCCACAGACAATCCTGAATTCCTGAATTTATTCCTTTCCTTTCTCCCCCATTGACAATAAACCCAAAGGCTGGTAAATTAATCAATGTTAAACTCAATCCATACTCCCCCTGGATAGTATCTCCCCCATAAACCTACATCACAGCCATAAACAGATTAAAACAGTTAAAACAAACGGGGAGAGGGGAATTCTGTAACCTCCTTATGCACTGGGAGCTGGCCGAACACCGAGGTTCAACTGATGCTTCTCAAACACAGCCACTAACAGCGGATTTGTCAGGATATCAGCCACTTGATCATCTCTTCCCACATGATCCATTCTAATCACTCTTTTCTCAACTTTCTCTTTGATAAAGTGATACCTGATTTCAATGTGTTTTGTATGAGAATGCTAAACAGGATTTTTCGTAAGATCAATTGTGCTCTTATTGTCACAGTAAATCACCATTGGTTGCTTCACCTCATCGCCAATATCAGTTAATTGCTGCTTCATCCATAGCAGTTGAGTGCATGCCTTTGTGGCGGAGATATACTCAGCTTCAGCAGTACTAAGAGAAGTACTTTCTTGTTTCTTGCTCAACCAGCCAACACATTTCTGCCCAATATAGAAAGCTCCACCACTGGTGGAATTTCTATCTACTACATCACCATCCCAGTCAGCATCAGAAAACGCTGATAACTCACTGTCCCTACCTGCAGGAAAATGTAACCCAAAGTTGTGTGTACCTTGAATGTACCACATGATTCTTTTGACTGCCGCCATATGTTCCTCCTTTGGACTACTCTGAAAGAGGGCCGCAAGGAATGTTGCAAAGACAATATCTGGCCTTGTCACTGTCAGGTACAGTAGGCTTCCAATGATCCTTCTATACATGGTGGGATCAACAGAGTTCTCATCCTCATGCTTTCCAATTTTAGTTCCAACTGCAATCGGAGTTGACATTGGTTTGGAGTCTTGCATATTGAACTTCTTCAGCAACTCTCTTGCATATTTTTCCTGAGAAATGAAAGTGTATTCCTTCTTTTGAATCACTTGAAGCCCCATGAAATATGTGAGCTCCCCAATCATAGACATTTCAAATTCTGATTTCATGTGGTTGGCAAATTCATCCACTGATTTCTGCCTGCTGCCACCAAATATGATATCATCAACGTAGACAAGAACCATGAATTGATCTTTTGGAGAATCATTCACATAGAGATTGTGATCAAATCCTCCTATTTTGAATTCCAACTTCTTGAGATATGAATCCAGCCGTGAGTACCATGCCCATGGTGCCTGCTTCAAACCATATAGATCTTTCTTCAGTTTGCAGACCTTTGTTTCATCAGTACCCAAAACAAAGCCCACTGGTTGTTCAATGTAGACTTCTTCTTCGAGTACACCATTCAAGAATGCTGTCTTGACATCCATTTGATATACTTTATATCCTCTTTGGAGTTTCATGGCAAGTAAAAGACTGATTCACTCCAGTCTAGCCACTGGAGCAAAGGTTTCTTCAACATCAATTCCTTCAATCTGGGAGTATCCTTTACATACCAGTCGTTCCTTGTTTCTGATGACACTTCCATGCTCATCAAACTTATTTTTGAAGATCTATTTGGTACCAATAACATTGTGACCTTCAGGTCTCTGGACAAGATCCCATGTCTGATTCTTGTCAATCTGATCTAATTCATTATTCATGGCTTTCAACCAAGATTCATCTTTTGCAGCTTCTTCGAATGAGGATGGGTCTACAACTGATAGAAATGCAGATTGCGTGGTATTCCTTATCCTTCTTGTTTGAGTGGGTGCACTTCTGTCCCTAATTATGTTGAATGGATCAATCTCAGCTCTTCGACTTCTCTTGTGAGGTTCAGTAGTATTCTCTTCAGCCATAGTTTCTTCTTCAGATTCTTCTTCTGAGTCAACATCATGATGTGACTACTGAGTGTTTTGAATAGCTTCCTCTATTTCTGCATTTGTATTCTCTTCACGTTCACATTCTTCCTGACTTTCTATCACATCAGCATATGACGTCCTTGAAGCATTTTTGGTTTTCTCTTCAATTATCTTAATATCACTGCTTTCCACAATCCTTCCCAAATTCTTGTTGAAACATTTGTTGGCTTTGCTGTTCATTGAGTAATCGAGGAAAATTCCTTCATCTGAATTGTCGCCATATTTCCCTTGATTTCCTTCTTTGTTCCCGATGAAGCATTTACTTCCAAAGACACGAAAGTATTTTAGAGAAGGCTTCTGTCCATGCCACAATTTATATGGTATCTTCATCTCACCCATATAAAGTCCTATTCGATTCTGAATATACACTGCATCTTGAACAACCTCTTTCCAGTAATGTCATGGAATACGACTCTCAATCAGCATAGTTCGTGCCATGTTGTTTACCTGTCGATTCCTACGCTCAACAACTCCATTTTGTTGTGGAGTTCTCACAACAGCTACCTCATGCTGTATCCCATGATTCTCCAGATAATTCTCAAATTAAATGGACGTGTATTCTCCTCCATTGTCAGATCGCAACACTTTGATTGTTCATCCAGTATCATTCTCAGCGATTCGCCGATATGTTTTCATGCAGTCAAGGACTTTTCGTTTTCTATGAATGACCATCACACATTCCAATCTACTGTAATAATCTAGGAAAAGGACAAAGTACCTTTCTCCATGAGTTCCAACAACATTTATTGGCCCACAAACATCTGTATGAATCAGATCAAGAAGGTGAGACACCCTTTTCTTCTTTGGCCGATATGAACTGCATATCAGCTTCCAATGAATACAAGCATCACAAGATTTTTCACGCTCACGCTTTAGGTTGGGAATGTCCATGACAATTCTCAATTTTGATATTTTCTACATTTCTTGTTGATTGATGTGTCCCAGTCTCCGATGCCACAAATTGTTTTCTTCTTCAACAGTCATGTAACATACATTTTCTTCACTATCAACCTGATACAAGTTGCCTTCTGTTCTGCATCCCTTCATAAGTGAATTTCCAATCTTTTCCTTGATAGTGCAGCCTTTCTGATTAAACGTAACTATAAGTCCTGAGTCACAGAGTTGACTCACACTGAGGAGATTATGACGTAGGCCATCTACATAAAGGACTTCAGTCTTCTTTAGTTCTCCATTAGCTAATTTGGTACTTCCGCTCCCTTTGATTTTCAGAACCCCATCATTACCAAATATTACTGTACCATCGACATTCCTTATGATATTCGTTAGTAGGCCGACATTACCTGTCATATGACATGAACAACCTCTTTCCAGAATCCAGGTACTGTTGTTCTTTGTAGCTTTGAGGGCCACCTCTGCAAGGTTGGATTTCTCAATCTTCTTCTTTTACTTCCATGAGACATTAGATCGAGTATATAGAACTGATGGCCTTTCAATTATCTCTTCCGCATACCCAAGTTCTTCATAGTCAAAGTCTTCTTTGAGGGGTGAAAACCTATTTGAAAGAGGAACACTGTCTTGCTGACGAGACTTGACTTGTCTTGAACTTCGGTATGAGGTGTCCATGTCCCTTCTCTGCCTAAAATTAGCGGCCTTATGACCAAAGTTAGAACAACAAAAACAATATCCATAGAAATTATTTCTTCTATAAGAATTAGGATATGAAATTGTTCTCCTTTGTTGAGCTTGTATATCTTCTCCATTCAGATAGCTTCTTGCCTCTTCACAATAAGACATGGTATGGCCCAGATAGCAACAGAACTGACACTTCATGAGAGTAAATGTCTTCTCACTTGAATTTATCCTCATAACTTCTTCCTTGGGAGAATAGTAAGCCTGTCTATCATTTCTGAATGTTTGAGGATAATTTTCAGGTCTCCTTTTAGTTTGGATTGAGGGTTCCTTTTTCGGCACTCTAGGTAACGTTTCAACATGTTCAAATTTCATCTTATCTTTATTTTGGATCTTTTCACTTCCATCAGTTGATGTCTCAGCCTCACAGCCAATTCCACTCTTTCCCATGCAAGCGGGTCTTTGATCACTCAAGATTTTTCCAACCCCATCTGAACCACACTTGGCTCTTTCTAGTAATTCTGCATCTGAGAATCTTCCAAACTATATTTTATTACTCGATTCTTTTGGAATTGATTCAGTCTCCAGTTTACTCCTTAGAGTAACTACTTCCTCCTCAAGACCATCAGCAGTCTTGGATTTTTCATCCAGTCTGGAGGTGAGGTCATTGATGACCTTTGACTGCTCTTCAATTCTCAGCTTCAGATCTACAAAATCATCATTGCTTTCAATTATTTTAGACTGTACCTTCACAAATTCTTCTAGTTGTTCAATTTTAGCTTCAAGTTGATCAACGTATTTAGTTTATTCTTCTACAATTGATTTCCACTTATTGCAGCTCTTACATTTAATCTTAAGCTTACTAACCGCATCCTTAAGTTGAATCTCAGGATCTACACAAGTTCTCAGTTGTTTTTCTCCATCAGTATCTTCTGACTTTTCAATAGTGGCCATCATAGAAACATGGTTCCCAATTTTGAATTCTGGTTCTTCTTCATCACAGAATTCATTATCATCTTCTTCCTCTTCACAGACAAAACTCTTCCTTTGCATTTTCTTACCAGATTTGAAGTCTCCCTTTTTGAAGAACCTTCTCTGAGGCTTCTTGAAGTTTCCATCCTCACTATCTTCATCATTGATCATTTTTAAGCACTGAGAGGCAATGTGCCCAACTTTTCCACAACGGAAACACGCGAGAGGTAACTTCCCTTTGAATTTCCATTTCCCCTTATGGAACTTATTTTCAATGAGAGAAAGAATTTCTTTTTCTTCATCATCTTCACCGATACTGTCCTTTGAGATTTTCAGTTTATCCATGGCCTTGAATTCCATTTCCTTTCTCACCCGAGTCGTAGAATCTTCTGGTTTGACTCTCATTTCATATGCTACCAAGCTGCTCAGTAGATCGTCTAGAGAAAGTTTTGAAAGATATATTTCCTCAAGGGCTGACACCTTCGCATTATACAGAGGTGGAAGTCTTCTCAATATTTTATTTACAATATCAATGTCTTTGATTTATTCTCCTAGACCCTGAATTTCTCCAACCACTTCATTAATTCGATTGAAGAAAGAGTCTGCATTCTTGTCTGGATGTATCTTCAGATCATCAAACCGATTGTGAAGCACTTTTAGTTTCTCCTCCTTTACTTTGTTATCTCCTTCATAAATATTCTCAAGTTTATCCCACATGGATTTTGTTGAGGTGCAATTCATCACCTTTAGGTAGATCTGATCAGAAAGGGCTGCAGTGAGTGCATTCTGTGCTTTAGCATCTGCATCAAGAAGTTTCCTGTCTGTTTCAGTCATAGCTAGGCCTGTTGGATCAGTGACTTGTATTCCTTACACAGTAGAAAAGAGAACTTCCATTCCAAGAGATCTTAGATGAGATATCATTCTATTATTCCAGATCTGGAAATTACTTCCATCGAAGTGAGGGAATCCCCTGACATTGACCGCGTTTTCCATGACGAAAAAGGTCAGATTCAACACCAGCAACCTGGCTCTGATACCACTTGAAGGACCCCGGGACACCCTGAGAGGGGAGGGGTGAATCAGGGTGACAAATTTTTCTTTTAATGTGATGGATCTTGTTCCCACGTTGGTAGGAACTTGTTGAACCTGTATGATGAAAATGATCAGAAAGCAAACATGCACATGCATAGAGATAACACAACCCTTTTTACTTGGTTCACCACTAAGGGCTACGTCCAAGGAGCATACGCCGGAAAGTTTTCGGTCGTACCAAAAACCACTATGCTTCAATAGCTGGAGATTACAATTGTTCGGGCACAGTCACTCTGTTCCAGGCTCACTGCCTTTACAAAGATTTCGGGATTGCTCACTCCGTCCCTCGGGTCACTCCCATTGACTCCCCCTGGATCACTACCCTTGGTGAAGTCCCACTCAGTTTATAGACGTGAATGTCTCTTCAATAGATGTGCATTGAAGTCTTTGCCTCTGATCAGCACGAGACAATGCTTGTATCGAAGTCTGGAATAGATGCACTAGAACTCAGAAAACCACTGAACCAAATAACCAGAATGTGCCGACAAACTTCACTGATAATTACGCGCAACCCCAAACCTTTGCGTGCAAATCCTTCCTATTGCGCGCAAACTTTACTTTTTGCACGGAAAAATATTGCACGCAAAACCCCCCTTTTTTCGCACATCCCAAAATTTTCCGCGCAACTCCGAATATTTCACGCATGACCCTTTACGCGATCCTTGTTCACGCATCAGACCTCAAATCATATCTAATTCTTCAACCTTGTGGAATGAAGGGGGTCACCTCATATTTATAGGCAACTGAGACCCCTGTGCGCAAAATCCCCATCGGCGTGGAAAACCTCTCATCTGGCGCGTAATATTTCGCGCAGGTATCGTTTTCTGTGCACCTCTCCAGATATTTCGTGAAACCCATGCCTTTTCCATTTTTCGACGGTGTGATTTCAAAACACTATTTGCGCGAAAAACTTCGTTCCGCTATTTCGCGCACCACGCTGTTTTTTGCACCCAGCTCAAGTATTTCGTGCATAACCCTTATTTTCCGCGCAGCCCATGCCTTTTCCATTTTTCACTAATCTGATTCCGAAACACTATTTGCGTGAAAAACCTTGATCCCCTATTTCGCGCATCCCGCTGTTTTCCACGCCCAACTTAAGTATTTCGCGCAAGCCTCTTATATTTCGTGCACCACTTCCTTTTTGTGCGAACCTCCTTCTGCAGACAATCCATGTCTTCATTTTCCGATTTTGAGGCCCAAAAATTTGGCAAACACTGGGAAACAACGCCACCTTCAATACTATTGTCTGCTTGAACTGTATGATCACTTTGCTGGAACACATTCGGAACTTCCACCGAGGATTGACAACAAACACAAACCAAACTCCAATTCCTGTATATAACATCCATGGTTTCAACAAGTGGGTCAACGATCACCCAGATGGCATCGTGTCTTCTGGATGTACGTGGTAAACCCGTCATGAAGTCCACTAATATTCGTTCCCACTTCTTTCCTAGTACCCCAAGAAAGAGAAGGAGAAACCATTATCAAGCATAGGGGTCTTGAAATGGTGTGTTGACAAACCATGAAACTAATTCAAACAAGTGTTCAGGTTTTATCTCAATAGGCAATCCCAGCTTCAACCCGTTCTATCATCCTCAATGCTTACCTTGACACCCACATGCATATCCCTATGCATCTCTCCAATCTAGGTTTCCACTTCTACAATCGTGCATCCTCTAAAAATAACAAGATGATCCCCACCTTTTGAGTATCCATCAAGGGTATTAATTTTAGAGAACTGAGTACTTAAAGAATCATAGTCGGTATCATCGAGTTATGCCTCCCTGACTCACTTTAAGAGTAGAGGGGTAACAACCACCGATTAGAGGTAAGTTTCATTATATCTATCCACGAAGGATAACTATAAAGAGGCCAAATTATTTGTTTCCTCATTCAGTAACTATAAACTGGATCACCTACTGAGAGTATCTACTACCACATTTCCTTTACTAGGAGTATAGAATATCCAATTCATAGTCCTGGAGGAACTCTAGCCAATACCTATGTCTCAAGTTTAGAACCTTTTAAGCGAAGATATACTTGAGACTCTTGTTTTCTGAGTAGAGATAAACCACCCACCCATCAGGTAATGTCACCCCATATTCAATGTGATGACTATCATTTCCAACTCAAGATCATGGGTCGTGTAGTTCTACTCATGTGGTCTCAACTGATGTGAACCATGGGCAATCGCCTCTTTCCATTACATCAGTACACAACCAATTTTAGTCTCAGATGCATCACAGAACACTACATACTCGACTCCCTCCTTTTGAAAACACAAGATTAGGGTGCTCATCAAACTCTATCTTAACTGCTAAAAATCTAGCGGGCACCTTTATATCTATGAGAAAGGTTTCCCCTTTTAACTGATCAAAGTGTTCATCAACTGTTTTGTAGTGGATACTCATTCTTCATGGTAACTTGGTTAAAGTATCATTAATCTAGACATAACCTTGAACAATGGGTCTTATTAATCCCTTCCCTCTCCAAGTCCTCCACCTGTACCCTCAGCTCACAATGCTCTATGAAATCCATCTGATATACTGATGCTAATATTAGTTCGATCTTGGGGTGTAGAACAATGTAGAAGTATATCTCTCTATGGGGAAGTAAACCTAGAAATATCTCCTAGAAAGACGTCCTCATACACTGCCACTACTATTGTGAACTGAAAACTCATAACATCCACTACCCTGAGGGTAAGGATAGCCAACTTAAGAGTGATCAGTCGCACCCTCCTATGCATGAGTCTATCCTGTGCTTCCCGGGTTTCCTTTTTTGCGGACCAAGGAAAACCCCATTCCATCGTTTTGGACATATTGAACCTTTTTTTCCTAAAAATTCAATCTGATCATGGATTATTGATAACCAACCCATACCAAGAATGATGTCGTAAGGACTCAATGCTACCACCAACAGGTTTTAATCTAAACACTTGCCTCAAGGGTCGGATCACACTATCAACACTAGTGTGATTATCGAGTCTCATTCCATAGGTATCTCCAGATGTAAGGTTCAATTCAATGGTTTAACTGAAAACTCTAGGTATCGAACAAGATTCATGACAAGGAAGAATGATTATCACCTATTTCTATTAATATGGTAGCTAAGATTAGACAAAAACTATACCCCAAATAATTCTTGGAGCCCTTGGGTCATATGCCTTGACTACATGTAGTTATCCCTTCCCCTATCCTCTAACTCCCTAAGCCTAGTGTGGACCACATGGGGGTGGTGGTGGTAACATGCTGAAATGTATACCACCTCTTGTTTCTCTCCCAGTTCCTTAACCACATCTTCTACCTTGCAGATCCATCTGTTCTTGTCACTGTCTCTGCCTCAGTGGACCATCCACCATTTCACTATCAGAATCACAGTGGCCTGGACAATCTCAAGCGATATATCCCCTTCCATCACATGAAAATCATTGCCTCTCTCTAGGTTGACTAGACCCACCCTATAAGCCATGAGCTGCAGATCCCCTATCCTGGGACCTCTTCTCAGATTTTCGCACATGTCCAAGTCTCTAGGACTGACATCAAATTTCTACTCCTGAGGTCTCTACTCTTTCTTACCCACTACTGACATCCATTGGTTGTATCCGCTCACCCAATGGACTTTCAACCACAAAGGTTCACTCTAGCACCCTAGAATAAGTATGAATGCAAAGAGGAATAATGATGGATCATATGTCCCTAACCACACCTTTCTCAAAGTTCCCAAACCTAAAGCATTGGTTGTATCATATTCATTGTGTACTTGGAAAGTTCGGTATGCCTCGATGAATACTCAAATACTTACATGTTGTCCTACCGAAGCTGTATAAGCTCTTGGGCACACATATCCCTTAGATTTTATAGTGAGATCACCTTATCTAAGAAAGGTTCTCAAACTCTGTCCACAAGAGAGTCACCTCATCATAAGATCGAGTAATCTAAACCCCGCCATCACCATGTTGATCCATGTAGAAGGCTCGTAGCCAGGACCGCTATCTAATCTAATGGTGTCCTGACTGGATGGAAAACTTGGTCACCACCTCAAGCCAGTCCTTAGCCACCAGTGATTTGGTATTACCTCAGAACATGAGGGTTATTTGTCTCTGAAACTCATGAAGTGAACTCACCCAACGCATCTCATCTATTGGTACTATGAGTACTATGTGCTACTCTACAGGTGGTGGTATAGTTGGTACACCACTCGGAGGTTTTGTATCTGGTACAAATCCATATACCCATATCTTTTCACCCTTTGGATCATCTTCATGATCACGTGGTGGAATCCTAACTAACTATCTATGTGGAAGCATGTTGAAGTAAAATAAGATGTACCACGATCAATAGAGTATACATGGTGTGATGGCTCAACAAGGACATCGAAAACACAACCCATTCCTATATGATGCATGTACCATTGTTTTTCCCTACAACTAGTGTTTTCATGTACCATGTTGAAAAATAGAATTTAGGGTCCTGGTGTATGGATACATCATCCACTATACCAACACCAGATTCCCTGGACTGAAAGACAAACTCAAAACACTCAACACTATTTCCCCAAACCAAACTCATAAACTTTAGTTTCTTAATGTAGAACTGACCTCCTTTGATACCACTCTGTCATGACCCATCCCTCGAGGCCAGTGCTGTGACTAGCCCAAGCCTACCTCTGATAGGCCAGGGGTTGGTGACTAGTTCCCAATCGGCATATCCCATAAATGGGAGGCATTTTCCTAAGAACCTCTACACACGCACACAACTCCAAGCCAAATATACTAGAAATTAAAAACACTAAGTAAAGAAAATGCATACATACCACTACAACCAACAACAGAGTATGATAGGAAGCAAAGTAGTAAATTACAATCAGGCCAGAATACAAGACCACAAAAAATAAAGAGTCTGTAACACAAGTACTAAAGCTCACCCAGGGAAAACCCCACCTGATCCAACTACAAGGTATGAAACTAGATTGTTGTCTATAATCCACCAGAACACACCTTGGTCTATCTAATCACACTAGGCCCCACCCAGTCTTGGTCTTCCTAGGCCACTATCAAAGAGTTGGATGTCTACATAAGACACGACACATGCGGTCAAAGCCCGTGCAGGGGTGAGTAAAACAATACAAATTAGGGAACCCTGAGACATAAAGTAAAACACCACAAAGGAAACACCACTAAGAAGAATCGGTCATCTCAACACAGGTATATGTCAACAACACATATAACAAAAACATCCAGGTATACTTGTAAAGGATTCCAAGACTCAAGGTCTCATCCATTAACAACCATATGGTTCTTCTCATAGCATGCTTGATTCTGGGAGATCTCACTCCTCAAACTATCTGATAGTAATCAAGTAGAACAAGCCTACCAAAATTATCTGAGAGAACATCGGTTCTCGATATGTCACGAAGTTCCTTGAGACATCTAGTATCACTAAGATAAGGAGTCTCAATATCACAACCAATCCTTGGTCACATGATTTCTCTTGAGGCACACACAATCTGGGAGAACTCACTCCTCTAGCCTTGATGTCATCAGGGACTCTTACAAGAGGTCCCACTAATTTGGGCTCCACCCAAAGAGAAAATCTGGTCAAAGATCATGAGTTACAGATAGGGGATTTTCATCATAGAATACCGTGAACCCAATCTATATGAACCCACAATTTTGGGGATTCTTCTCATATAATACCACGAACCCTACCGATGTAGCTCGTAATGTAGGGGATTCTCCTCATAGAATACTACGAACCCTACTGATAAGGCCCACTAAATGGAGGATTAAAACCTTATGCTCGGAGGTCATGTCAATACCCAATAAACTCTATCATGGGTCACAAAGCATCAATCGAGTCCCAAGGAGGATGCAATAACTCTACTCAGGACTTTATCCTCTCGAGGGGATTGCTGCCCAATGATGTGGACACAATGTTGTACTAAACACTTAAGGAAAGAACCAATGGGAAGCTTCACAGCTATGTTGGTCCTCACTAAAAACCCAAAAATCCATTTCAAAAGTACCTCCTTATCATTAGGGTCACAATGCCAAAAAAATATCATCAAACGGACTTATGGTTTGAAAGTTATGGGTCTTTTAGTGAAAAAGGGGTCGATTGGGTCTGGGTCCACGGGACAATGTGCCAGCCGGTCTGATGCGGTGACATGTTGAGTTGCCGGTCCACACTTCTATTGCCCACCCTGGATGCAACTTCCCTTATCCACCCATTACCATGCCGATGAGGGGCCCTCCATTGTCGATCGTCAAGGCGGTGGCCGCCTGTTGTCGGGCGGTCGTGCCGTCACACACCACTGTTGATGGCTCCCCTTCTACAGGTCACCACCGTTGCCGTGGTGGCCCATTTTTCAAAACGATAATACCTATGTGATTCTTAGGTCACCATCTTCACGGAAATGGGATCCAAACCTTCTTCTCATCACTTTGGGGGTCCATCCACATTCGGAACCACCTGGAAAAACATGCCACGACCATGAGGGTCCGTCGACATAGAACGTAAGAACTGGGAGATAAGAGAGCACAAGAACAACCTTAGAAGGGAACTTGTCCTTGTTCATCTTGGCCTTGGTCCATTCATTTTAGTAGGATTATGAAGAATAAACAAAATAATATTTAATGAGATTCACCCCCTTTAGTCCCACATTTTAACCATCCTGCAAGAACGGTTAAACCATGGATTAACATATCTATGGGTTGGTCTGCGTTTGTCATTAGAAACAATATCAAGGAAAGAAATCATGAATAAATAAACCCCTACTTGTATTTGTTTTGATTTTTTATAAAGATAGATTGTGTCATCATCATTTGTCGATCCTCGATCATCGATTCGTCATCTCATCATTGTCCTCCATTTTCCAATGAGAGGATTTTTCCAAGGCTCTTCTCCAGAGCTCCTAGGGAAATTCTCTAAGATCATTCAACCAATCTTTTGTCCTTACCAATGATTATAGAAGTAAAACACATTTTAGTATTTTCACGTCACTGAGTTGTAGTTTCACTGAGTCACTGCATCGCAGCGCTGTTGTATTATGTTGAAATGTTAAAAATAAAATAATTTTTTCAAATTATTTTATTTTTAAAATGTCAAAAAATTAACTTTCACATTCGACCCACATCGGTCAATGTTAGGCTCTGCCTAAGGAAACCACCCCCATTATTAAATCAATGATGTTATAGGATTTCCAATATGATTTACCATTTCTGAGTTATTAGGATTTTAAAATAAAACAATTTTATTTAATTATTTTATTTACAGTTACATCCTTCTCAGGTTTTTCCATAGAAGACCCATGTTGACTAAAGTTAAGTCACACCTAGGGTAAAACCACTTCTCTGAAATCAACGGTGCACTCAGATTTCTGATATGGCCAACTGTTTATAATTTATTCCACTTTTTCAAAAAAACCACTCAAGTTCACTATTTAAAAACATAATATTTTTTGACAGATCACTCTAGGAACATTAGGTCCCGAAATCACACGTCGTCTTAGCACCTGGTCTCATAATTTTTCAAAAAAATTTCTAAAAATAGAATTGGAAAAATCCAATTCGTTACATTAGATTCAATCATGAAATGAGAAATAGATAACAAAAGTTGTTAACAATCATGTAAGAACCTGGTTCTTATTCTTGAGGTATGAGTTTCTGTTTTCCTTTTTTCCTTATATGTTTTTGAAAAAAATGAAAATGGGGAAAAATCCCAAAATTTGTGGGTACATGCCGTGTACTTCTCTACACTCCGTGTACTTTGGCCGTTTGGAATTAGTACACAGGGCGTGTAGGCCTGTCCGTGATGAAGGGTGTAAAAACTGACTACACGCCGTGTAATTAGTATATATACAATGTGTAATCAGTCAGTAGGTGAACAGTAATGCGGTGGGAGTAGCCGTTAGTGGAGCGACATCACATGCCGTGTACTTAGAAATACACACCGTGTAACCAAGTCGGCTGATGAATAGTGAGGTGGTGGAAAGTAGTTGCCAGAGGAACAATTAAAAAATGGAAAGTACACACCGTGTACTTGAGAGTACACACCGTGTAGTTATGTTTTTTCACTTAAAATAGGTAGTGGCCTCCTCTTTTAGCAGAGGAGGCATGGGGGTTCATTTGGAGCGTGAGAGATATGGTCGGACTTTGGAAGAGCTCCCGACCACACACTGGGACTCCGATTCCTTCGCCGGCGATCTCGTTTGAACTGCGTGGGTGAGTTGTTCACTCTACTTGAATCTCTACTTCAAATTCCTTCATGAGGGGAAGTTATTTGAGTTTGAATGGGTGAATTTTTATCCCAGATCTACGATGTTCTCGGTTGTTTTGGGTGGCGCCGTTCACATATATTGATCAGAGGAGATCAAGGTAGGTGGTCTGGTATTTATTTCCAAATGTCAAGTTGTTTTTGTGTACCGTTGTGATACATTCCCATGTTTGGGGTGTCATATGTCTGAGTCCTTGACTGATTAAATACCTATAATTGCATAGGTAATCTTTTGATTATGTATAAACTGTTGTTTGGGATCGTTGCTTTGATCTAGGGCCACCCCTTGGGTGAGTTTACCTTGTTTAGCCGTTTGGCCAAGATACCCGAGGGTATGCCGTGATTATATCATGATTTGTGTTTTCTTGAGAGAAAATGTATATATAATTGCTTTTTTATGTGTTGGGATCAGCCCAGTTACTTTCTTAGCCCAAGGGTAGTGTTTTCTTAGCATGAGGGAAACTTTTCTTATGCCTGTGGGCAGTAGCTTCTGTGCCTAAGGGCAATAACTCGTATGCCTGAGGGAAATATTCGTTATGCCTGAGGGAAATCATCTGAGGGTTTTGATTTTGATTGCCTGAGGGTAAGGTTTCTCATGTATGAGACTCTGTTTACTTTATATATTCACTTTGGTGATTTCTTATGTTGTACCTGCCAGGCTAAAGCACAAGCTTGGTATTTCTATTACCCTCCACTTGTTAGATAGCCTGTTTTGGTTTTTTTTGGCACTATATAAGAGATTGTCAGCTAAGGATGAGTCTCGAGAACTTATAATTCAATTATACTGAATTGTTAAATAATAATTAAAATATAAATATAACTGGTAGGAATTTTTACTTTTGAGTGCCTCCTAGTTTACTGCATTTCATTACTGCACACTACTATTGCACATTGTCACTGATAGTTGGGCACGAACCTTTGGTGGTTTTCTACTGGGATTTATTTCTCACACCCTATTTGGGTCATGTCATGGGCCCAAAAAGATTATATTTCTGCATGTGTTGATAAGGGAAAGATTCCCTATACAGGTACTTGATTGTTGTAGAGGAGTAGGAGAGCATGTGACCGAGCTTAGGATTGCGATGCTACTGAGTTCCTGCTGCACTCTTTTGTTTTGCTTTGCTATATTTTTACCTTGTACTGTATTATTTCAGATTGCAGTGTATCCTGTTTTGGATGCTTTATTAGACTTAGGGACATATTTCATCCTCATATATATATATATGACTGTTGTCATCTTTTACTTCTGTACTGTTGTCTATTTTAGCTTATTATTGTTTACTGCTTCCATTTTTGGTATGTTTATATATTTTATTCCACTACACTACATTTTGAAAAATGAGGGCATAGTTTCCCCACTATTAGTCCTTGGCCCTCGCTGCTAGTCATCATCCTCTGAAGTTTGGGGAAATGCGCTTTAGGTCATGTGACCAACCGGGTTTGGGGAACCCGTTGTGTGGCACCCAGATCCGGGACATTACAAATGACATTATTGATTGGTTTCCACTTCATGTAAAATCATAATAAATTTCTTATTTATAAAATATTGATATAATTATCTTAGGTAACTAATAATATTTTACATTTATACATGTAGATCATGAATATTGATAATTGAGTTGGAGTGATTGATTATTTAAAATATATGGATCAAGGACCTTTGAATCAGTGTAATAGATTCAATGCTCATAATACTAATGGCTTTAATTTTTATACATTTTCCCATAAAAAGGTTTGGAAACACAAAATAGTGTAATCTTAAAAAAATTAATATATTGGGATACTAAGGAAAGTTTATTAACATTTTTAAATTAAATTATCATTGAATATTTTTAGTTGTGTTATTCAATTTCAATTCAGTTGATATTTATAGAGGCATAAGAAAAAATTCATTATAATTTACTTATGTTAACTTATATCAGTTGATTGATATTTGTGAGTGTGAAGAAAATAATCTATATATTTTTTCATCATAAGATAAAATGGTATATTATACGGATGACAAAGTTGATGATGGTTGGAGTATTGTAGTCCATGTCCAACGAAGATACTTATATGATATATATATAATGAAGTTGAAGAATTGTTTTATGAAATTGAATCCCATCAATAATAAGAGATTGATCTATCTATCCAAGATTATATTGGAAAATTTAGTCTTTAAAGGGAGGGTTAATATGATTAAATCATGTTAAAGGTGGATGATGTTAATAATATGGTCAATGATGAATTAATTTATTGTATGTCCAGCCGTCCTTTAACTTATCATTTGTTAATTTATTTAGAATGCATGAATTTAATTAATATTTATACAATATTTTCAAATAACTTTCTTGTTTTATATCATATATAATGTTATAAATTGATTAATATTCTTGTTAGATATAGTAATTCTAAGAAAAAAATGATTTAAATATATAAACTGATCTTCCACATCTCTTACGATATCAGATGAACCATCTAATAGGCTCCCACCTACATTAAGTATGCTCCCTACTTTTGGTATTCTCCCTTTTACATCATTTGATACCATATGATATACTCCCATATTCATTATTCATTCTCCCTACTTTTATTATATTGCCTTCTACTCTAGGGATATTAGAGGTATCATATAGAATAACTGATAATTGTTCATCTATTGATCATATGGTTCCACAATTACCATCTAGAGGGTACTAGATGGTGACCCTTAATGGTATATAATTGTTAATGTTAAAGATACTTCATTACATATGTATATTAATTATTGAATATATTTATTCAATAGATTTATATAATAATAAGAATGCAATAAACATGAATACATCATATGTTTGGAGGATAAGAAATTTTAAAGTAATTGTTCCATTTGACAGGTTTGGGATGCCTACAGATGATGCTATAAGCTTATATGGGCTGGTCTTAGACCAATTAGTATAAATGTTAATGTCCCTTCCCATCAATTATTATGACTAGAGGAATATTTCTGCTAGTTATAAGAATAATACTTTTCATAAACAATGTAAAGTAAGTCAAAATTAACATTTACAGTTTTTATTATGATATTTATATCAAATGTAAGTATATTTATTTTTACATATCTAATACGTATATTATTTTCAGTTTTTATGTGAATGAAATGGTTGCGCATTAATGGAATTTGAAAAGATCATGGAAAAAGTGGAAGGAATTTAACTACAGGTTGTGGTGTGAATTCAAAGAAATCTTCTTAAGTCTCTGTCAAATGTATGAAAAGGTACCTGGGGGATACCTTTGGATCAGTGGACATCCTTTGTGGATATTCACCATTCTAATTTGAATTAGGTATTTATTATTGTCTCACTATAATGATGTTACTTTAATAAAATTAATAAAATTTTTATTAATATTAACTTTTTTTTTCAGTAATATTCTAAAAAACCCCATAAAACTAGGAGAAACAAATTATCCCATACACAAATAGTTATAAAATTTTCTCAAGGAGAAGATTATACAAGTTAATGTCTAGGTATTTATTAAATATAATTTCCTTTCATTTTAAGTACTTAAAATTTTATAGTCTTATTTTATTTTTCTTTAATGATATAAGAAAAAGACGTTGTTCATGAGGTCAGTCAAACCAAGTTGTGGTTCTATGTTCATAAGAAAGTTGATGAAATTTACATAAATAGTCCTACTATAAACTTTGGGGTAAAAAATATACATTACAATTCATTTTTTTAAAGAAATATATTTCGTTAATGTTTTTTCTATTTATAGGAAAAAATTAAAGAGTCATGTGATTAAAATACCATATAGTCATCCTAAGTCTCCCAAAATGTTTTTATTGATGATATTTAGGCAAAGGATCATATTAACCACATATAAGTTTTGGGTTATAAACCATCCTCCTCCTGAGACTTTGGGAGGAGTTCATCTTCATTCACTGTGATGCCTACTCTTGTAGGTTTGAGTAATGTTATTGTTCTCGATAACTTGAAGTCAGAAAATAAAATTTTGATACTCAAGAACATAACACATGAGCAAGATACATGATCGAAAGCTCTATATGAGCATTATGTATTGATGAGGAGTTTTTTGGGCACTTTATTTAAATGCATGACTAGAGACATTCCTATGAACATTGTATCTTTGATATGATATAATGTAATAGAACTGAATATATTACATTTATTTTAACATTTTTATATTATTATGATAATCTTTATAAATATATTTTCTTTTAATTATCTAATTAATAGTAATTTTTATTATAAATTTCATTTAATGTTGAAACAAGATGCACTGGAGGCTGGTATCCAATAAGAAAATAAGGAGTTTAAATCATCTAAGGGTAATGAGAATGACATCGGTGAGTCAAATTGATGTTTGATGACCCTTTCCATGTGTTATATTTTTTAAAAAACTTATATATACTTCTTGTGCAACATTTTACTTAAAAAAAGTGTTGTATATGAAAATGATTTGTGTTAAGGTATGTAACTTTTGTATTTCTTGTGTTTTTTTATCTGAGTATTGAAATTATTGAATTTTGTAAGTTTTGGATAAATTTTTGTTTTATACTAGAGGTGTTATCATATTCCAGTATTCTAAATTCTGTTTTTGTTTTTCAATTAGGGGCAGTTTAAACCATCACTAATTGAAAAAACGACCATAAAATATTGTGTGGTGGTTTTAACCATGACTACTCACAAATAAATTGCCTCTATATGTATCTAAACCATCATAAAATGATTAGTGGAGGTAATAAAACCACTATTTTAAGGAAATAAATAAATAATAAAAACACCACCATTATGTTATTGGTGGTGGTTTTAGCAGCATATATGTTGTACAAAAACATTAAAAAAATCTATTTCATTTTTTAGTAGTGGTTATAAAAGCACCATAAACCACAGATCAACAACGATTTTATTATTCTTCCTCTAATTTTAAAAAAAACATTTCTAATTAATTAAATATTCATAAAAATGTAGCAATTTTAAAAACTACCACATATTAATATATAGTGGTTAAAACCACACTATATTAATTGAATGTGGTTAAAACTAGCACGTATTTAAGAAAAAAACCATCTATGATGATCATTTTTTTAATAGTGTGAATGAACCTTTAGAGGGCGCCTTATGAAGTATAAAATATTAAAGTGGAAAATGCATTCTCCAAACTTTATGGTTAGGATTAATTTATGCACATTGATTATTTTGATGGCTATCTTCAATAATAGTCTCCCCAAAATAATGTGTGAATTACCTAGTTCTCTCTCTTCCTTCATGTTGAGCACATATAATCCAGTAGAGAAAATAAAATTCTATACTCTTACTAGAAAATCCTACAAGACTCCTACTGAAGAAGTAATTGATTTGTTTTCAAGTTGAGGAACCAATATTTGTGGGCTTCAATTCTCCCATTTTCAAGGAAGTAAAAAATGAGTGAGTAATAACATTTATAGAATCACCTAAATCACTTAAAGCATCATAAAAAGTTAAATAATAAATTGTGTAAGGGATAGAAAATATCCATAGATAATGAAATTTTATGGGTATATTTGGTGTAATAAAATATGAGATAATTCTTCCCAAATTTATCATTTAATTCCCTTGAATCCCCCCATTCTTAGTGTAGAGAAAATTGGTATACTTGGGGAATTTCTTGGGGGCCTCTAAAAGTGTATATTAATCCCAACTTTCTAGAATGTTTTTAGAATTTCTTTTAGAAGTGATTCCACTTAAATATTATTGAATAGAATTATTCTTGATGGAAAAGGTATTAAAAGATATTTCTTATCCCTTTTTTTACCTCTAAAGGGTGTATCTAGTCTTTTCTTATTCCTTTCATTCATTTTATCATTCATTTTATTCTATTCTTATTTGATATTTTATTATTGGGTATGATATTCATGAATCTATCTAGACCATCCAAATTCATTCTTCTTATGTTATGAATGATTTGGTTCTGGTCCAGGTGTGGTTGGTGGTTTAAGTTCATTTCCAAATCTTTTGTTCATCATACTTACATCTCCCTTGGTATTGGGTATATATTGGGTTGGAAATCTTCTTAGTTTATTGGGAAGAATGTTCGTGAGACTATCCACTATGTTTGCTAACTCTAATAATTCATTTCTAAGATCCCCAATCTATGATCCTTGATACTTTATTGGGGATATGTTACTAGTTTAGGACTAATCAATTGAATTATTTTGTTGTAAAAGGGGTGGATGGTTGGATGGTTGGTTATAAGATTTCCTATAAGGTTATTGAAATTGTAGGGCTTTGTGGAATTGGTTTTGTTTCTAGTAAGGGTTTTTTAACTTGTTTTGGTATGGTGGTATTGAATGGTTCTACTAATTTAAAAATATATATTGTACTTGATAGTTTTCCCTCTATTCTTTATTTGGTTCCTAAAACTATCTTGCCTAGAAGGTTGCCTCACAACTTTCGATGACTTTCACTTTAGCACACTGGTTAGTAATGCAATACCCATAGATTTTGTGATTTTTTTAATATTTTCTATATTTTTTCAAAACTAAGTTTATATATAATTTTACAAAATAATGAGTTTATCTTGTGTTACACGAAACACTGAGTTTAACTTGTATTACACGCAATACTGAGTTTAAATGAAATGTACCATATTATTAAAATATTATTATTTAATATAATAGTTATTACCAAGCCATTGAAATGGAAGGTATGGATAGGATTAAGTAAATTATGAAAATATATGGTTTTAAAAAATGTATATATAATGAATTAATTGGTGACCAATTAATTATAAATGGAAATAAATACCATTTGAGAATAAAGGAAATTTTCATCTGGAAAACTTTTTTTATGTGCAAAAACATATTTTTCCTTAAAAAATTAAATAAATAGATATTATTAAATTATTTTAATGAAATTTATATATTATATATTCAATAAAATTTTTAAAATTCATCTTTTTTTTTTTCAGAAAAGAGATAAGAAAAAGTTTACTTTTATGCTTAAAATTGTATTTTTCTAAAATGCAGTTTTGTCACCATTGGAGCACTTACTTTAAAATTAATTTTTACCAATTTTATAAAGTTAATTTAATAAAATAAAAATAATTTTTAAAATTTGAATGAAAAATATCAGGGTGATTTTTTGGGATTTTTCTGAAAAGTTTCATTTTTGATGTATATTGAAATATACTGAATTTTAATTGAAAACTTCCTTTTAGTTTAAATGATTTATAATGTTTAATTATATTTTAAAATTGTATTAAAGTAAAATTATATCAATTATATTTCTTTTAATAAAATTTATGTCATTTTAATCAATTTGATCTTGAATTTTGATATAAAAACTTTGTAAACTTTTGAACATTTTCTCTTTAAAAATCTGCTTTCTCATCACGTCTACAGGATTATTTTTAAATTAAAAATTTTCACTGATGTGAATATAATTTAGAAAAATAGATTCCATATTTGGAATAATAATAATTCATATTATATAATAAGGTTAACTTAATTTTGGACCAAAATTAATAGTGAATACAGTAAAAATTAGTTACCATAGTTAAGGTAAAAATGGGTTTACCAGGGGTTAAAGTAAAAAGAGAAGGGTAAAAAATGACCTAAACACTTGTTTAAAAACTATTTTATGGAAATATTTATACCATTACACCTCTAAGGTTCTATAATGACCCATGTTTTACCATTTTTACATATTAAAAACGTGGGAGCACTCTATTTTTGAAAATACCAAGTGGGTCCTTTCCCCCACTTATAAAAGGTTACCCCCTCTCCTCTGCTCTTCACACCTTCAAAACCTTTTGTTTCAAACAATAACTACCTGAATCACTTAAAAAATTTTCTAATATCATCCTAAAATCCTTAGTTTGGATATAAATCTAACCAAGGAAGGATTTTAATGCAAACCTATGGAGAATACCAGAAGAAGAGGTAACATTCATCAATGAGTGCTTTTATTTTATTTCTTCCTCCAATTCCACAAATAATAATTATATCATGATTATATAATATCCTTAGTATATTCCATATAATTATATTTTGTTATGTTAAGACAATTACCTAAAACCATATCCACTTCCCTCAAATGAGTTACACAATCATCGTTCATGTGTATGGAGGACTACCGCCTCGCGAACCTATGTCATTTGTTTTTTCCATTACCACCTCTAAAGGTTGGAAATAATGATGTATTTATTATTTATATATGATATTTATGATATTTTTATGCTTTTGGAATTATTATATCACACATACCATCATGAATTCCATTTTGTGTGAATAGGATAATGTCGTTCATGTGTACAGTGAACTACCGCCTCGCGAACCGATGTGATTTGTTCATGGTTTACATGGTATATATTAAGGATGGGTTTAATGAAAATATGTGATATATATGAAATAAAAATTATTATTTAATTATAATAAATCATTTAAATTTCTATCTTTAAATCTGATAAGAAAATGGAAACAACATTCATGTGTATGTACAATCTACTGTCTTCATGAATGGTGTACCTCATTTTCAATCACTAAATTTTATGGATTAATCTAAAGAAATATATAATAAATATATATGGTATTTATATCATGGATAAAATTATGTAGATTATGTAACCATTATCAAATTAATATTACTAAAAATAACAAATCATAATATATACAAAAAACAAAGCAGTTATTACCCAAAACACGACTTTAACATGAGACTGTTAATAAACAAGTAATAAAAGGACATAAGTAAATAATATATAGTATGATATATGTAAGTATGGTTCTATAATAAATTTATATAAAACTTATATTTATTATAAAAGAGTTTCAAATGAGTACAAAGGAAGTCAAGACTTACGATAATGTATTTCCATCTCACTTTTTTACTTCCGCGAGGTACATGCCTTATTCATCACCTATTTATTTTATGTGGTGTGTATAATTCCCATGAATTTATTATATTATTATTATAATAATAATTATTTTGATTTACATATCCATTTTAGTATCTCCATTTCATGGGATTCGTGGTTAAAAAGTTACTAAAACGGTAAGGTATTTTGTCTCAATTTTCCTTATTTGAGACATATGTCATGTTATGCACCGATCTTCTTTTACGAGGTGTATATACAGCCACTTTAACATGTAATATTGTGAATTTATTTATCTTCATGATATTTTAAGTTCCATTTTATGTTATTTATTCATGGGTATTATTATTCAAAGTTACCAAAGTAGTAAAGATTTTATGTTACAATCTCATCATTTATTGATATTGTTTATGATTATGTTTTCGATGATAAAATATTATGATAAATCTCTCAATAAACTCATTATTTTTATTATCCACTGGTTATTCATGAAATTTTGAAGTAATAGTACCATTTTTTCACTCTTTTGTACTTAAGATAATTGAGAAAATGTTTTAAGAGAATCCGAATTTAATTATCTCATCAACCGAAAATCAATTTTCTTTAAAAATCATGTTTTCTAAAAATGTTTTCAAATGTTTTCATTATTTTCCTATGATTTTTAAAATATATTTTTACCCATGTTTTAGTTTTTTAAAAAATGTTTTGAAAGGAATCCTCATGTCGTTTTCTAAATAATTCCCATTTGGATTTTACAAAAAATGTGAAAGGAATCTTTCTCTTAACGTGTATGAAATGAATGAAACTTCCCATAATTTTCTTTGAAACTAAATTTATAATCTTTCAAGTTTATTTTTAAAATGTTTTATGTTTTTAAAAGTTTTCTTCAATGAGGGGGGATATTTTCCTCAATAAATGTTTTTAATGATCGATCAAAATTATTTTCTATATAATATGACACCAATTGATGATACCTATGACTTACTAGGGATATGGTATAAGGATACCATTATTATTATTTCTATGAATAGTTTTTTGTTTATGATTGAATGATGTTTATGAAACCTATTTCTCTTCCATGGGTTATACCTGTTGGGTTAGAATGGCTATGATGAAGACACAAGAGGGGGCGAATTGTATCCTTTTAAAAATATTAACAAAAGAAAAACATCCCTCTTGAAATAAAGTGATCCTTTTCTTATCTCTTAAGGTAAAGCGAGCAGCATAAATAAATAAAGGAAAATAAAATAACAATGTATAGTGGTTCGAGGAATAGAATTCCCCTAGTCCACTCCACCAATTCTCTACTCTACGAGCTTGGTGATTTCACCAATAGGCCCTCTTATCCAGAGAACTCTACAATTGATCATAGATAGTTGATACCTTACAAGGATTTTATAGGAAATTCTAGTTATTTTATAGGGAACTGAAATATCCATAGCTTAGTCAGAGAATCTGACACTCTACCATGAATAAGTTCAAGAAAACAATAATCCAAATAAAATAGACGAGATGAAGTGTGTTGTGAAATGGTTTTAGCTCACAATTTTAGCAGCAAAAGACAGATATAGATGATCTTCAATAATGAACAATTACAGTAGAAAAATAATCTTTAATGTTGAACATGATTCTTCTTCTTCTTTAAACAACAACAAATTGATTATACAATGTTTCATAGAATTCCTTCTTCTTTACACTGTGAGAGAATAAGGATGTACGAAGAATATTTCTCTATTCTTTAAAATTATGAGAAACAGAATATTTCAGTAATTTATTTTTGTCAGTGTTTTCACATCTTTGCTTTTATTCATATATTTTATTTTTTCTTACAAAGAGAGATATACATAGAGAATAAAAATACAATATTAATAAACCTAATTTTTCATAGGATACTCAAAATAAATAGTGTCAATAGCCTTTCTAAATATCCCAAGAATAGAATATCATCATTGCCTCTTTATTCCTAAATAATAATTCCCTAATAAATTCATTCAATATAAGTTGAATAAATCTTCAAGTAAAATCTCCAGAATAATATTAGTGTTTAATGATTTAAAAATCCCATTTAAATAAATTAAAAACTATTTAAATATAGTCAAAATAGTTCCTAAAAACAAGAAGCACAATCTGAATGTAAATTCAAATATTTGAATTTTAATAACTTTTTGTCCTATAACTTTTTTGAAAAAATAACATTAGAATAAACTGGATATTTTTGTCTCTAAATAATACACCATAAACTTTGTAATCTATTAATCCATAATACTTTGGGTTTATTATAATTTATCCAACTAATAAACTTATGAAATCATTCCATGTAAGAATGTAGCAGATTGGAATAGCAAGAAACATATAAAACAGAGTACCAAAGGATACTTAAAATCCATTCTTTGCTTTCTATATATTTCACCTTTTAAATATTTATTCCATCCAAACATGCAACAGATATATGAGTTTATCCATATATAAACCCTCTTGAGTTCCTCTGTTCTCATGTTCGAGTGCATCTCTGTAATCCTTTGTGTGGGATTATTTTTATTCTTGTTCATGTTCTCAATCAACGAGCAGGTGTTTGACAAAACATATTTTATTATCATCATCCCTTGGTTTTGTGTGATGTTTATACAGTATTGTTGTAGAATAGTTCTCCTTCACAAATACTTATTTTTAGAATGATTTATCATGACAAATATATGCTACAAGCCCCTGCATGATGTAGAAAATCAACTTTCATCATGTAGTGTTTTGTCGTGTAATCATGGCACAAACACAACTCCAGTTTCCATATTGAAATAGTGGATCTAAATCATCATTTTTGCAGCACATATCAGATTGAAATTTCAGCAGGTATTGTATACACATGAAGAGTACTATTTTATTTTATATCAGGTTGAGTATTAGAAAAATTTCTAATAAACACTCTAAAATCTCCGTGTACAACAGTTCAGGTTTATGTATTTTAGTTTCAAAAGTATCCGGTGAATTTAATATATTTGGATGCAACATTTCAGATTGTAAAGATATGAACAGAATGATGAGTTTTACTGTCACATACATGACATATTTTAAAGGTATTTTTCATTTAATTTACATCATTTGCTTTGTTTTGGGGGGTTTCCATGCATTTTTGAAGGAAATGGCGGGTTTCCAAAATTTGGGCCAACCCAAGAGCCCATTTCCAGTTTTGAAAGTAAATTTTGTTTCTTTAATAACTCCTTCGTTTTTCAACATTTTTTACCCATTAAAATTCCAAAATGACCTTAATTTTACTATTCAAACCACTAAAGAAATATGGGCCCCTTAAAAATTCATTAGCATCTTGGATTTGGGTGATCCAATTAGGTATTGGGCCAACCCGAATGCCCATTTCCAGTTTTAAAATTATTTATTAATTCTTTCATAAAATTTTCATTTTTTATCCTTTTTTGGCGATTCCACCTCTTACCTACTCCCACTGTACCTAGACGAACCCCAATATTCGTTTCCCCCTCTTTTGAGATCATATTAGTCAGAAATTAGGGTTGAAATTCTCAGGATTCTAAAATCATCCAGATTTCTCAAGTAAGTGACTATCCTTCTAAGATCCTTCATTTTCCTTAAGCTTTCTCCATTTTTTTGTTGAATAACCAAATGTACAGAATATAGGGATTTTTACCTAGGGTTTCATTTCGAGTTTTTTGGTCCAATCCTCTGGTTTTAGGTTTGATCTCACTCCCTTGTGGTGTGGTGGTGGTGCGGTTGAATTTCTGCTATAGGATTTGCGGTGCTCGACTCTTTTGGTAGGTGATTCCATTGTGCATGCAATTTTTGTGAATTATCTTACTGTGTTCATGGTATTTTCATATTAATTTAATTTGAATTTTTTTAAAAAATTGGTTTTAGTTTCATTTATAAAGCAAATGAATTTTAAGTTCCAAATTTTGGTGAAATTGGGTGGTTTTCATAAAAATCATTTATTAGTTCATTTGGGGATGACCAATAATTACTTAGTTGATTTTATTGAACTGTATTAGGAATTTAAATCATGTTTTTAATGTTTATTCTTTTTGTTTGTTTCTACGAAAGTTTTTTTAAATGGTGTTTGGGAAGCAAATGGTCTTTATGTGCCATGTTTGTGTGAAAATGGAGGTTTTTAAAAGATATAACTTCTTGGTTCACATGGGGCTACCCAAAAACTGAATTGCTGTTTTAATTAAAGGTTATTGAATTTTAATTTTTGTTTTGGTGACTTAAAATTGTGCACATAGTGTGCAAAGTGGATATTTTGAAGAGCTTTGGGTGCAAAACAATGTGATATTTTGAGAGGTTGTTTTATTGAAAATCAAAATGTTTTGTTGTGTGTTTTAAAGGGTATAAAGTATGTATAGCTAATGTATTTTTTGTTTGTGACCATTAGTGGTGTTTTATATGCAAAAGTATGTGTATTTTTTTCTGAAATTGTTTGATTACAAAAAGGGGAATCCCAGGTACTTAGGTGGGAGGATATGTACTAGTAAGGCTAGTGAACCGGATGGGTTGTGTCTCTATTTCACTGAGAAAATGGGTAACGACAACTCTAACTAAACTATGTGGATGATATTTGGGGACCACTAGGTTATGGGTATGTTCCCTACTAGTGGGTCGTGCACGAGAAAAGATTGTGACTTGGATACTTTACACCAAGGTACGAGGTACATAGGGCCCGAGACTATCTAGTTGCCTAGGGGTGTTCCCAGTTTTGGTACTCATTGGATTTTTGGTATTTACCCTTTTATTGGGGTGTTTTTGGCAGTACTTTATAGTATCTCACATTTCTATTTAAATGTGTGAACATTCTGAAAATTTTATCTTGAAAACTATTATCAATTGAAAGTTGCATTTCCTGGATTTTATCAATGCTTTTCTTTGAGTATTAAAACTGCTTGCTTTTTCACATTGTATTGAATTCTATTTGAAATCATTGGATGGTATCCTATTGGGATTAGGATCACACCCTACTTACACCCCTTGGGTGTAAGTATACTTGGTTATATTTGAATCAGTTAAAGGAAAGGCTAAGGGTGATGGCGGTTCAGGGTGTTAGTCCCCATCCTTGGGACGGAGTTGTGGAGACGACTTGGGGGTGATGACCCCTTTTCATGTGGAGTCCATGGGGATATTTTTTTCTATTTAATTGTGTCTTTGGACCTTTTTTACTTCATTTGAACTTATGTATTTAGTTCTGAATTTTTGTATAAACCTTGCTAGTGTGAATTTTTTTCAGATTCATTTTATCAAATATTTTTGATGTTTTATGTATACATATTCGGGTAAATCATTCCCAAACCAAGATAAATGATACCCTGACACTTGTTCTAGACCATGGGGATAGGGAATTCCCTTCAGGCCTTTCCATGCGCTGGGTTTGGTGCCATTATTGGTGGTGACCTGATTCGGTTTGTGATAAAATGGTATCAGAGGAGGTTAATGTTTTTGGGTTATATTGTTATTTTGGGATGAGTCGGGATAGACAGGAGCTAGGAATGTTGGGGATCAGGGTTTTGTTTGTGAGTAGGGTGATTGTCCCATACCTCTCATGATAGACCATGAGTCAACAGGGGATGTTGTAATTTACGGATTGACTTTACTTCCAGGTGAGACGTGTGGGATGCAGACCACACGTGGACATCAGGCAGATTCGGAGTAGTTGTTTCTTTTATTACTGAAATGTGTTTAGTTTATTTATATTTGATGTATTTGATTATAATTGTCATAATTGTGGTATTGAATATTATTTTGTGACTGTTGCATTTTGTAGCAACATGACTCCTTGGAAAGCTCCCGCCCGCCCATAGGAGGAAGCTGGAGAGAGTTCTCCCACACCGATTAATCAGAGGCTCGTGGAGGCTGTGGTTCGGGATATCTAAGATTTGGGACAGAGACTATCTCCTGCTCCTATTCCTATCAGGGAAGAAGAGATAGGTCCTAGAAAACATAAAGCACAAGAGTTTCTGAAAAATAATCCTCCTACCTTCTGAGGTAGCTCGGAACCCCAGGAAGCAGAAGAATGACTCTAGAAGATCGAACGTATGTTTGAGTTCTTGGAAACACCCGAGGAGGTCAGGGTGAAGTGTGCGTCCTTTCTGTTGGAGGGTCCCAGCCGTAAGTGGTGGGAGTTAGTGCTTCACTCCAGGAAGAATGAACAGATGCGCTGGGGAGATTTCAAGGCTGTCTTCAATGAACAGTACTTCCCTAAGGTGTTGGCTTAATCTAGGTCTAGAGAGTTCATGGAACTTGTTCAGGGGAATCTATCTGTGATGGAGCATGCCAACTGTTTCACTGAGTTGGTTCGGTATGCTCTGGAAATTGTCTCTAATGAGAAAGCGAAGGCCCAGAGGTTTGAGAAAGGATTGTGACTGGAGATATACTCCTAGGTGTTCTTGTTTAAGATGAGGACCTATGCTGAGGTCATTGATCAGGTGTGCATGGTGTAGATTGATAAGAAACGCAGGGCTGGTTTTTATGGTTCAGTATCTGCAGTGGGAAGTGGAAGCTCCTCAGAGAAGAAAAGGAAGTGGGATGATCTTGTGAAGAAAGGAGGTTGCAGTTCAGGCCACTCTTCCAGGAAGTTTTCTTCTGCGACTTCTGATGCGAGATCGGTCATGTGCCACCAGTGTGGGAAGACCGGGCCCATCCGAACAGCATTTCCACTTCCTCCTAATCCTTCTTACCAGTGTGGAGTTATGGGGCATTTGCAGCGTTTCTGTGGTGTGGCACGTCCACTTCCGAGTAGTGCTAGGTCAGTGGCTTCAAGAGGAGTGCCAACACAGTCTGAGCCGTCGAGGACTGGGGGATCTCGATTTGGAAACCATGGTGGTAGGGCTAGGTCATCTTCTGGGAAAATCCAGTTCAGGGCACATCCAAAGACTAGCAGTCATCTTCAGGCAGAGACTGGACATCTCCATGTGGTGGATCAGGCACCAACATGATCAGAGGCGGGACCGTCGACAGTTCAAGGTACCGTTTTGATCGCATCTTCTATAGCTGCTACTCTTTTTGATACTGGTGACTATGTTTCATTCATTTCTACCTGTTTTGTGGACATGATGAATTTTCCAACTGATTTGATGTCTTTCACGATGGAGTTGGTGACACCGCTGGGAAAGAAGAAGGAGCAGGGTCTCAGGTGCCCGTCGTGTGTGCTTTCTGTGTCAGGGTTCGAGATGGAGTGGGACCTCTTGGTCTTAGATATGGACATTTTTGATGTTATACTCAGGATGGATTGGCTAGTAATATTCCAGGCACACATTTATTGCTATAGACGACGTGTGAGTTTCACGACACCTGATGGGAGTTGTCAGGTTTTTCATGGAGAATGGGATCCTCGGTCAGGTCACGCAGGGCCTCCACTCCCAGAGTTGGGAAGTGTTATCTTTTGGTTTTATTTGATCATGCTAGAGGATGGTCTTTACCCTAAAGGTGAACTACCTCATGTAGTGAATGAGTTTCCGGAGGTATTCCTGGATGATTTTTTAGGTTTTCCCCCAGAGCAGGATGTGTAGTTTTCGATTGATCTGGAGTCGGGAACACAACCGATATCTCTTACCTCTTATCGCATGGCCCCAACCAAGTTGAGGGAATTGAATATACAGTTGGATGACTTATAATCCAAAGTATTCATTCGCCCGAGCATCTCTCCTTGGGCCACTCCTGTGTTGTTCGCGAAAAAGGCCGATGGATCCCTCCGGTTGTGCATTGACTACCGAAATCCGAATAAGGTAACAATTAAGAATAAATACCATTTTCCCTGAATAGATGATTTTTTCGATCAGTTGAAGGGGGAAAAGTTGTTCTCAAATATAGACATGTGTTCGGGGTATCATCAACTTTGGGTGAAAGAGTCAGATATCCTAAAGACAGCCTTTCGAATCAGGTACGACCACTTTGAGTATTTGGTCATGCCCTTCGGATTGACCAATGATCCAGTAGTCTTTATGGCACTCATGAATAGCGTGTTTCATCAGTATCTAGATTCTTTTATTGTGGTGTTCATGGATGACATTCTGGTATACTCTATCTCTGAGGAGGAACATGAACATCACTTGAGGATCGTTTTAGGTACATTACGGGATCATCGCCTCTATGAAAAGTTGTCAAGGTGAACTTTCTGGATCAGGGAAGTGATATTTCTAAGGAATGTGATCTCAGAGCACAGAGTTTTAGTGTACCCCGAGAAAATTAATGTGTTCATGTCGTGGGAGAAACCGAAGTATGTATTCGAGATCAGGAGTTTTCTTGGCTTGGATGGTTATTACAGGCGATTCGTTCGGGATTTCTCTCAGCTTGCTTCATCGATGACTGCCCTCACCCGGAAAGGGGTGAAGTTTGTATGGGGTCCAGAATGCCAGGCGTTATTCGAGTAACTGAAGATGCAGTTGACTACCGCCCCTATGCTGATTTTGCTAGAGGTTGGAAAGGGATATGTGGTCTATTTGATGATTCAGGTATGGGTCTTGGGTGAGTGCTTATGCAGGATGACCACGTGGTTGCATATGGCTCTCGCCAACTTCGACCACATGAAAAGAACTACTGGACCCATGAATTGGAGTTGGTAGCGGTGATGCATGCTTTGAAGGCATGACATCACCACCTCTTTGGGGAGAAGTTTGTGGTCTACTCTGATCACAAAATCTTAGCTTATATCTTCTCACAGAAGGACCTCAACTTGATGCAGCATCGCTAGATCGAGTACTTGTAGGGGTTTGAATTTGACATTGTCTATACCCCAGGAAAGGGTAATGTAGTGGCCAACACCTTGAGTAGAAGGGTTCCAGTGCAGGCTTTGAGGAAGTCCAGTGATGAGTGGACATTGATGGGGATATTTTCTCAGATGCATGTGGAGACCAGGGAATACAGTAGAGGGGAATTCTTGGTGAGCGTCCAATTGTCTCCTTCTCTGTTGGAGTTGATTCAGCGGGAACAACCCAGTGATGATCTTTTTCAGCGGTCGAAGCAGTTTCTTCATGGTGGGGAGACATCCTCTGATTAGTCTTCATCTCCTGAGGGCATCTTGTGATTCAAGGGTCGTTCAGTAGTGACTTTATCTCTACGCAAGGTGGTGATGCAGGATAGCCACCAGTCTTAGTGGGCTGTCCATCCGGGTTCCACTAAGATGAATTATGATGTCCATCGGTAGTTTTGGTGGCCTGGTATGAGACAGGACATAGAAAACTTTGTTTCTAGATGCTATACATGACAGCAGGTGAAGGAAGAGCACCAAAGGCCTTCCGGTTTGCTCCAACCACTACCCATTCCTACCTGGAAGTGGGACAAGGTCTCCATGGACTTCATTTTTGGCTTACCTCGTACAACTCGGGGTAAGAATTCTATTTGGGTGGTGATTGATTGTCTGACCAAATCATCCCACTTCATTCCGATAAAATATACAACTAAAGTGGATGAGTTGGGTCATTTGTATCTTCAGGAAGTGGTGAGACTCCATGGTGTACCATCAGTAGTTGTCTCAGATAGAGACCCCCACTTCACTTCTCGATTTTTGGAAGGCCTTCAGAAGGCCTTGGGGTCTTAGATTAAGATAAGCATGACATACTACCCTAAGACTGATGGTCAGACAGAGCGGATGAATCAGATTTTGGAGGACATGCTTCGGGAATGTGTCCGGGACTTTGGAGGTTCTTGGGATAGCCATTTGGGATTGGTTGAGTTTTCTTATAATAATAGTTACCAATCCTCGATTCCAATGGCCCCTTTTGAGGTTCTCTATGGCCGTCCATTTCGGTCCCCCCTATGTTGAGATGAGGTAGGAGAGACTTCACTGTTGGGGCCGAGCCTTGTGCAGGAGACTTTTGATAAGGTCAAGTTGATCAGGTAGTGATTATTGATAGCTCAAAGTCGTCATAAATCTTATGCTGACCGGAGGTGTCGAGACCTAGAGTTTTCTATGGGTGAGAGGTTATTCTTGAATGTGGCCTTTCGTCTAGGCCATCATCGATTGGGGAAGCAAGGTAAGATGATGTCGCGGTATGTCGGTCCCTTTGATATCAATGAGCATATTGGAAAGGTGGCATACAGGTTGGCCTTACCTTCTCAATTGACATCCATCCATGATGTCTTCCACATCTCTCAGTTGAATAAATACAACCCGGATCCGTCCAATGTGTTGAGTTGGGAAGAACTAGTGATAGAGCCTGACTTGTCTATTGTTTTGAGGATGGTGAAAATAGTGGACTCCCAAGAGAAGATACTTTGAGGGAAGTCTATTCCATTAGTCTGGGTTCTATGGCAGCATGGTAATGATACACATGATACATGGCAGCAAAAGTCATGGGTTGAAGAAGAGTACCCATTCTTGTTTTCCAATCAAGATTTATATTGACTTTGAGGGGCGAAAAGTACTTCATGGTGGGGAGAATTGTCATATAAATGGCATATTTTAAAATTAATTTTTTATTTAATTTACATCCTTTCTTTGTTTTGGGGATTTTCCATGCATTTTTTAAAGAAATGGTGGGTTTCCAAAATTTGGGCCAACCTGAGAGCCCATTTCAAGTTTTGAAAGTAAATTTTTTTTCTTTAATAACTCCTTAGTTTTTCAACATTTTCACCCATTAAACTTCAAAAATGACCTTAATTTAACTATTCAAACCAAAAAAGAAATATGGGCCCCTTAAAAATTCATTAGCATCTTGGATTTGGGTGATCCAATTAGGTATTGGGCCAACCCGAATGCCCATTTCTAGTTTTAAAATTGTTTATTAATTCTTTCATAAAATATTAATTTTTCATCCCTTTTCGTTGATTCCACCTATCACCTTCTCCCACTATACCTTGACACACCCAAAGATTCTTTTCCCCCTCTTTGAAGATCGTATCAGTCAGGAATTAGGGCCGAACCTCTCAGGATGATAAAATCATCCAGATTTCTCAAGTGACTATCCTTCTAAGATCCTTGCTTTTAATTAAGATTTCTTCATTTTTTATTGAATACCAAAATTTCTATAATCTAGGGATTCGTAAATAGGGTTTCATTTTGAGTTTTTTGGTCCAATACTTTGGTTTTAGGTTTGATCTCACTCCCTTGTGGTGCGGTGGTGGTGCGGTTGAAGTTCTGCACTAGGATTTGCGGTTCTTGACTCTTTTGGTAGGTGATTCCATTGTGCATGCAATTTTTGTGAATTAGATTTCTGTGTTCATGGTATTTATATATTTATTTCCTTTGAATGTTTTTTCAAAAATTGGTTTTTGTTTCATTTATAAAGCAAATGAATTTTAAGTTCCTATTTTTGGTGAAATTGGGCGGTTTTCATAAAAATATTTTATTGGTTCATTTGGGGATGACCAATAATTACTTAGTTGATTTTATTGAATTTTATTAGGACTGTAAATCATGTTTTGAATATTTATTCTTTTTGTTTGTTGCTGCTAAAGTTTGTTTAAATGGTGTTTTGGAAGCAAATGGGATTTTTGTGTGATGTTTGTGTGAAAATGGGGGGTTTTAAAAGATATAACTTCTTGGTTCACATGGGGCTACCCAAAAACTGAATTTTTGGTTTAATTAAAGGTTATTGAACTTCCATTTGGGTTTTGGGGACTTAAAATTTTGCACATAGTGTGCAAAGTGGATATTTTGAAGAGATTTGGGTGCAAAACAATGTGATATTTTGAGAGGTTGTTTTATTGAAAATCAAAATGTTTTGTTGTGTGTTTTAAATGGTATAAATTATGTATATATACTGTATTGTTTGTTTGTGACTATTAGTGGTGTTTTATATAAAAAAGGATGTGTTTTGTTTTCTGAAATTGTTTGAGCAAAAAAAGGGGAATCCCAGGTACTTAGGTGGGCGGATATGTACTAGTACGACTAGTGAACCGGATGAGTTGTGTCCTTGTTTCACTGAGAAAATGGATAATGACAACTCTAACTAAACTATATAGATGATATTTGGGGACCACTAGGTTATGGGTATGTTCCCTACTAGTGGATTGTGCACGAGAAAGGATTGTGACTTGGATACTTTACACCGAGGTACGAGGTACATAGGGCTTGAGACTATCTAGTTGCCTAGGGGTGTTCCCAGTTTTGGTGCTCATTGGATTTGTGGTATTTACCCTTGTATTGGGGTGTTTTTGGAAGTACTTTACAGTATCTCACATGTCTATTTAAATGTGTGAACATTATGAAAATTTTATCTTGAAAACTATTATCAATTGAAAGTTGCATTTCTTGGATTTTATCACTGCTTTTTTTTGCATATTAAATCTGCTTGATTTTTCACATTGTATTGCATTCTATTTGGAATAATTGGGTGGTATCCTATTGGGCTTATACTCACACCCTAATTACACCCCTTGGGTGTAATTAGACTTTGTTATATTTTAATCAGGTAAAGGAAAGGCTAATGGTGATGGCGGTTCAAGGTGTTAGTCCCCATCCTTGGGACGAAGTTATGGAGACGGCTTGGGGGTGATGACCCCTTGTTATGTGGAGTCCATGGGGCTGTTTTGTTGTTGTTTAATTTTTTATGTGGACCTTTTTTTACTTCATTTGAACTTATGTATTCAGTTATGGATTTTTGTATAAACCTTGCTGGTAGGAATTTTTTTCAGATTCATTTTATCAAATTTTTTTGATGTTTTATGTATACATATTTGGGTAAATCGTTCCCAAACCAAGATAAATGATACCCTGACACTTGTTCCAGACCATGGAGAAAGGGAATTACCTTATAACCTTTCCATGGGATAGGTTTTGTGCCATTAATGGTGGTGAACAGATTCGGTTCATGACATTGATTATTTAGTAAAATAACACAAAAAAATAGCAATAAAGTAGGGTAAATTCTTCTGAGAACATAGGGTTCAAGAACATAGGGTTCATGAAAGTAGGGTTCATGAATGTAGGGTTCATTACCAATGTAGTGCAGGGTTCACAAAAAGTAGGGTTCATGAGTGTAGGTTTGATTACCAACATATGGTTTATAAACCATAATTTTTTATCAGAATCAAGATTGAAAACATATGTTTGTTTTCAAACATAGGTTTTATAATCCATAATTTTGCCTCAAAATTAGGGTTGCACGGGTTGCACTATTTTAGAATTAGGGATCAAATAATCCTTTAGAAAAATGGACATATTACATTTAGAGACTTCAATGATTTTTAGATCCCTTTAATAATAGATACAACCTATTTCCTCGTATACTTATATTTACAGAATATTAATATATTTCTAATGATTAAATAATCTAATAAATATAGATTCTAAATCTCTCAAGAAAAAACTACATTTTTGAAAAATCATTTTAGAATTTGAGACAATTTATTCACCATCTAGATAGCCTTTTTAGACTTCAATGTAAACTAATGAAATCAATATAAATTTATTGGATTTCCGTACCACAAAGTTTTGAGTGATTCTGATATCTTTAGAACTTACAGTAAATTGAATACAACATCTTTTTAAATTTGTTCACTCCAAAGTTATGAAACTTCTACAACAAATTTGGTGATTTTTAGAGTACCAAAACAACATTATAAGACTTCATAATAATCTAATAAAGTTTAGATAAATATCTTATCTATACAATGGTATAATGTGCATGTGAATCTGTTCAGTGTATCTTGAGATATCTTTAAAATTCATATTTGACTTTAATATAAAAAATGTAATTTTACTTGAATAGATTGTAATAGTTTTGGTGAATTTTTGTACCACCAAAAAAACTGGATTGGATTTATAAATTAACATATTAAATGAAGATAATTTTATTATATTTCCAACAGAACAAACTACATAATAATCTGGTATATATTTCTTTAGATATAAAATAAATACTGTGAAATACTAAATCTGAAACAATTAAAGAATTTATTAGAAAACAAATAATATTGGGTTGAATTAATTATTAAAACCAAACCAATATGAGAATGAAAAGGAAAAATAATATTCATTTGAATTAATTATCAAATCCAAACCAATATGAGAATGACAAGGAGGCACTCAATATTCTCTAACTTTTTATAATTAAAAAACCCTAACTATTTTCCTTCTTTTCTCCCCCCTTTTGTAAGGATAAAAAAGATGAGTTATTGGGTATATTAAATAATAAAATAATATACCTTTTTTATAAAGAAAAGGAATTTCAAATTTAATCTGTAGAAAAAATATTAAAATTTGAAAAACAAATTTTTCTTCCCCCTTTTTAAAAATATCAAAAATATGACTTATTGGGAATGATATGTAAAATATATTCTGAATACATCCAGTAATAAAAACTCCCCCTAAATTCATGCTTCCTTTAAAAAGATAAAAAGTTATAATCAAAGATCCATGAAAACCTATATAATTTTATTCAATGAATAACAAGGGTTTACAATGAATATATTTTACCATTTAATTCATGCCATAATAATAAAACATTTAAACATATTCTAAATATTTAAAATAACACCCCTTTAAGACATAACATAATTGTAAAATTCATTCAAGGAATTAAATAAAATATTTTAAAGTAATTTTAAGTAAATGGAATGATTTTCAAAGAATTTAAAATAAGTGATTTAAAAATGACTTTTTTCACATGTTATAAATGAATAAGACATTTTAATCTAATAATCTACCACATATAGTAATAATTTAATTTCACACATGCAATTTATTTATATAGAAATACATTAAATGCATTATTATATAAAAGATATCTATTTATATAAAATCATAAAATATGATATTTGATGGTTATTGTTTAATAAAATAATTCAATGAATTAATTCATAAAATAATAGTGTTAAAATGATTTAAGAGTTTAAGCATAAGAATAATTAAATGTAGAGAAAGAAAAAATAAATCATTAAAAAAATCTCCCCCTGTATAAAATAGTTAGTAAATTTAAATCAAATATTTAAAATGGAAAACTAAAATAATTCCTAGATTAAACGTTCCAGCTCTATTGAAATTTCCATTTAAAAGAATAATAAATAAAATACAATAAGTTTACATTATTTTCAAGTCACCACTTAATGATGTAATAATGAAGTCACATGGCATATACCTAAAAAATATAAAATATAGGTGTCTTTTGGTACCCATATGCTTTTGGGTCCGGTGGTGTTAGAAACTAATGATGTAGGTAACTAAATATATTTACTTTGATCAAATATTTTATAATAAAAGGTAGATAATAATTTCAAAAAATGAAAATTCTTGACACAAAAATTTTTATGTTTTCTAAAATAAAATTCATTTGTATAATTTCTATTAATACCACTATAAAAAAATTTAACTGTATTCATGTTTTTGCTGTTTGAACCAGGAAAAAAATCATGTATAGTTTTTATTTTTCTCCATTAAAACCAATACCATGTTTTCCTTTATGAATTTTATTTTTACCAAGAATTTGATTCAAATAATTCTCTCCCTTAATAAGCATAATTGAAGTTTAATTTAAATTATCAACTTCATCCAACAATTCTTTAATTTTATTCTCATGTAGATCGTAAGAAATTTTGGAAGAATTCGATCTTAAATCTACTATCTGTTTTGAAAAACTTTAATTATCAATTAAAATAGCATCATAAGATTTTCTAAGTTTTCTATGCTCTTTATTTCAGGATTTGAATTTTTCTTGAAGTTTAAAACAATATTTATCATGTTCATTGTGATTTTTTTTCTAAATCATAACTTTTAGAGTAAGATGATGGTACTTCATCAGCAAGATCCATAAGATATATATTTACCTTTTTTATTTCAATCTTATCTACAAAGTTTGTAGTAGATTCATTTATTGAAACCAAATGACTATAATCGGAATATTCATACATTAAAACTTTGAGTGAATCATTTTCTTCTTTGATAGAAATATGATTTTTAGTTTCCTCTTTTATCTCCCCTTCACACATCTCAATCGACTCCTTTAATGTATAATGTGATTTTGAAATTGGATTTTCTAAGGCAACAAAATCATTTAAAACTTCTACCAATTTATCTATTCCTTCATAATCAACTATGATTGTCTACCACATCTCATAGGAACTATCACATTGAGAAACGTGATTAAATACATCAGGACCAAGTCCAAATATAATTGCATTCATCGCTCTTGAATTAACATCATATTCAAATTCCTTAGGATCATTCCACGTTTTTGGTTCTCCAGGGATTTCATAAGGGTTGAAAATATTTATATAAAATTTGAAACCAATATTATTTAAATAGATAGTCATACGAGATTCCCACCATCCATAATTATTTCCATTAAAATAAGGAGCACCGATCCCTGAGATATCTTCTCTAAGGTCATCCATTTAAATTTGTCTTCATTTGAATATTTAACTAAGGCTTGTTAGTTACAAAAGAAATATTTAATATTAAAAAAGATTCAAACCTCAAAAATTACTTTTTAGGTATTAGATAAAATATTTTTCAAGGATTTCCAAAAATATAAATATAGAAATAGAGCACTTCCTCATATACTAGTTTTTGGTATTGAGTAGAAACAGATTTCTAGAAAGAGAAATATCACTAATAGAGTTCAACCTTTGATACCACTTTTTGGGTAAAAATGGCTACAATGAAGACACAAGAGGGGGGGAGGGTGAATTGTGTCCTTTAAAAATATTAACAAAATTAAAACATCCCTCTTCAAATAAAGCGATCCTTTTCTTCTCTCTTAAAGTTGAGTGAGTAGTGTAAATAAATAAAGGAAATTAGCACAATGATGTATAAGGGTTCAAGGTACAAAAATATCTTAGTCCACTCCAAAAATTCTATACTCTATAAGTTTGGTGATTTTCTCTAGTAGGTCCCCTTATCCAGATACCTCTATAATCGATCACATGTAGTTAATACCTTACAAGGATTTTATAGAGACTTTTGGTTCTTTTATAGGGAACCAAAATATCCATATCTTAGTCTAAGAAGATAACACTCTACCATGATTGAGTTCGAGCAGCCAATACTCCAAATAAAATAGATTAGATAAAGTTTGTTTTAAAATAGATTTATCTCACAGTTGTAGCAGCAACTAATAGATGTAGATGATCTTCGATAATACATAAAAATAGTCTTCAATTTTTCAAATGCATATTATTCTTCTTTAAATAGTAGCTAATAGATTAGACAATGTTCCACATGCTTCCTTATTCTTTACACCATGTTAGAATAAGGATGTAAAAAGAATGTTTCTCTATTCTTTAAAATAATAAGAAACAAAACATTTCAGTACTTTATTTTCATCTGAGTTTTCACATATCTACTCTTATTCATATATTTTGTTTTTTCAACTAAATATATATATAGGGAATAAATATCTAGAAGTAATATCTCTCCTATTCCTTAGTATACTCAAAATAAATAGATTCAAAAACCTTCACAAATATCCAAAGAATAACATAACATTGTTTCCTCTTTATTAATGTGGAATAAATCTTTAATAAATACATTCAATAAAAGTTGGATAAATATTCTGATAAAATCTCTAGAATAATAGTAGAAATGAATGATTTAAAACTTCTATTTAAATCCATTAAAACCTATTTAAATATAGTCAAAACAGTTTGTGAAAACTAGCAGCACAATCTGAATGTAAATTCAAATATTTTAATTAGAATAAATTTGTGTCCTCTGACTTTGCTGAAATAATGATGTTAAAATAAACTGGTCATTTTTCTCTCTAAATACTACACCATAAACTTTTCAATCTATTTTTCCATAATCCATTGGATTTATTAGAATTTATCCAACTAATCAACTTTTAAAATAATTCCATATAAGAATGCATCAGATTGAAATACTATGAAACATATAAAATACAATACTGTTGGATTCTTAAACTCCATGCTATAATTTCTATATATTTCACCTTTTAAATATTTATTCCATCCAAACATGCAGCATATGTATGAATTTATCCATATAGAAAGCATCTTTAGTTCCTTATTTCTCATGTTCCTACACATCTCCACAATCCTTCGTCTGGTGATTTTCTTAGGATCTATCCTCCAAATGGGGAATCCATTAAGTTTATGTCATTATCTAGTAGAACTTAGTGAAAGAAGACTAGAAAATTATTCTCTTTAATAGCTTGATGTGGGAAGCTGTCACATAGTTTCTTGAACCATTCCCAGTACTGATAATGTTTTTTACTAAATATTTCCTGAAGGAATATATTTCCCTCTTATATAATTTCTTCTAAATATGAGAAAAAATTAATTATAATAAGAGACTTTTTAGATATTATTAGTTATGAAATTCAATGGTTTATAGGTTATATAACCATTCCTTGGATGTTACTTCAATTTAATTGGATAATTCCCTCCACTTGAATTTCTCCTTAACCACTCCTATAAGATTCAAATTCGACCACACTTGAGTAAAATCTTTGATGTGTTTATTTGGGAATTCACCTATAAGACCATGAAACATTAGAATTTTTTTAATTATAATGGTTTTAAATTTTAAGTCATTTTAAAAAGTAGGTATAACAATTTTATTATTATGATTTTAAAAGTGTGGTGCACATAGATCTCTTAGCGTTTTATTTGGGCTTCCTTGCATATTGATATGGTCACAGTGAGTAATCAGTACCTCACTAGTATCTGACAAGGAAACCTCCTTAAATTTAATTTTCAAGTGTAAATTCCTAAATTTAGTTAAAAAGGTTTTTTATATATATTTTTTAAAAGGGAAAAGTTGTTCAGTTGAAGATATGGTTATTCAAATTAAAGTTAGTGATTTGGAATTGCATCTCCTACAACGACACTGATATTTTACAACACCTTTTGAAGGGTGATATAAAAGTTGTTATTCCTTGTTTAAATATAGTTCTAGTGGTAACACTAGGGTTATCTTCAAAGAGGAGTGTACAAAATAAATTTTCACTTTTTTTAGGTCTAGGGAAAGGGTGGATGTTTTGATTTTTTTTGGTTTTGAAAACTAATTGAAAATAATAAATTGAAAATGATATTAAGAGAAGGGTGATCATGTTAGGTTTTGTTTTACAATTTCAATTATCTCCTGGTCCTCTAAATCATTGAACTCTTCCTTTAGTTAACTAATAAGTGAGAGGATTCATGATGAATTCCCCTCTCATCCCTAGATAAATCGTTTGAGTTAGAATATTCATAACTGAAATATCATCTTGGTATACTCTCCTTCCCATGTGAATAAGAGTTTTAATGAATCACTACTAATAGATTTAGGGGATAACCATTATGGTTTTTTTCTTCCCAACAATTATGAGTGTCTATCACCCCTTCCACACATGCTGACAGTCATCGAACACTTCACCTCTTAGCCTTGGGTTATTCCATCATATACAAGATAGAACTAAGTGGAGGGATATTATAATAATTGAATAGATCAATAAAAAATAATATAATTAAAACCAAATATGATTGCATATAATGTTAATAACTGCTACAAAATATCTAAACCAATTATCATAAGATAGAGGATTTATTCAATTATGTGTGGGGACTCAAGCATTACAAAAGAAGAACCTTCCCCTCTCCAATCACTCAAAAATTACACATAAATCCCAAGGGTGTCATATTTGAATGGGGAATAATAAATCATTATAGAACTAATAATAAAATAAAACTAGACCAAAAACAACAATGAAAAAATTCTACATCAAAAAATTCCTTCTTCATTCAACCTCATACCCTTCTTGTAGTTCCTTGGATTCCCTTTTATTCATCCAAGGTCAAAATTCCATGGTTTTTCCCCTTTGAATCTTGAATATCCTCCCATTTTATCATGAAATTCTCTCTAGGTCTAAAGATAATT
This sequence comes from Viscum album, assembly GCA_963277665.1. Taxonomy (NCBI): domain Eukaryota; kingdom Viridiplantae; phylum Streptophyta; class Magnoliopsida; order Santalales; family Viscaceae; genus Viscum; species Viscum album. The sequence continues at coordinate 528,770,271 of OY728159.1, read as the reverse complement.
CTTTAGAGAGAAATATTGTGCACTATAAATCAATCATCTCTAGAAATGATATAAATGGGTTTATATACTTAAGTCAGATAATAGATTGTTACACTAAGGCTCTTAACCAATATAAAAATTCTAAATGAACCATGTATTGATTATTATTATTATTATTATTATTATTATTATTATTATTTTCTTAAGATACATTAAACTTGTGGATATACAACTATCTTTTTGACTAGACCCCTAACTCGACCCGGCAATCCTCGACATTCATCAAACCTTTAATAATAACTATTTATTTAAATAAATAAATATTAATGTATTATTTTTTCAATAAATATCTATGAAATTAACATAACTTAAATAATGATTATTCCTCAAAACATAAGAATAATATTTATTCTAATATTAAATTCATATAGAATTAAATTTAGGTTCTGTATAAACTTAGTATGGGACCATCTATGATTATTTCTTAATGTAATTAGAATAAATCACACAAATTATAAGACCAACATCTATCAATATGTCAATGCACCCATAGAGAAAGTCATTAATGTCATAATGATGGATATATCTTATGAATGCTCATTGTTTAATATAATCCCACTATCTCAATATCTCATAAATAATATTATATTACTAGTGTTATCAACTAATAAGCTTGATATATAATTCTTTGAATTTCCTAAAATTAACTTTTCTATGAAACTGCCATGGACATGGACTTAATCAGATAGTTTCATTCTAATCAAAGGGCTTGAGATATTTTTTCCATTAACCTAGGAATCCATTACTAAACTTGATACTAATGAATTTCATATAAATTGTGGTAAGTGGTGTTGAGATGGATGGATGAAATTGACATGAAAATGGTGATCATCTAATTGGTATAGTTTCATATTTCTTACTGGATTTTCAACATGACCAATATGTTGAAGACGATGCTCATGCCTGGTAATGATAAAAAGCAGTGGTCAATCCATAACACGGTAGTAGTAGTTTCCATATCATATGATCCAATATTGGTATGTTTCCTATTTATGTAATTAGAAATTTATTATTTCAAAAAATAAAGTTCCAAATAATCTTCCAAAAAATGAATCTATTGGATTTCCTAATAAAAAAGTTAAAAAAAATTAATTTATCAATATTTTTTATGTAATAATAATTAATTAGGTTGTTTTTTTATTTGAATGGTAGATTTTTTATTTTTTTAATTATTTTTTGATTATTTTACAGGTTTAATAAATTTAAGAAAATAAGACATTAAGAGTGGATTAATCCTTTAGGGGTGTAATGTTTTTAATTTTCTAGTGGAATAGTGGGAAGAATCTTCATCCATTAGTTGGAAGATATTTTTTTGTAAATATAATTATTTATAATTATTTATATATTAATGTGAAACTATATTATTTTTATATATATATATTCAGTTTGGATCATTATCCATAAAGTAGTTGATTCCCATCAATGACCTTTATCCTTTTGTGTTTTTTAATAATGGAGATATGATGAATTTTTATGTTCCTCTTGTACAAAACATCCCCCTTGACCACTATTGAATCCTTGATCAGGGTAAATAGTTGACCCTTGATGATCCTTCAATGGTCACCCATGAAACATGGTTATAAATTTTGTTTCTATTTCGATTGGTCCAATTTCTTTAACTGTGGTGGATTCTTTCAACAATCTACCTTTTTTTATTTCCTATATGGATTAGTCCTAGATTAATGAGTTTAAGTTTACCCCACCAATGATACAAGAAAGAAATGTAGAGTCATCCCCCTCCAATGTTGTCTCTAGCTTGGTTTCAGTTTCTTCCTTAATATTTTAATCAGTAATACTTAGAGATTAGTTTTTTATAGAGGTTTGGGGTATCAATAATAACCCATATCCCTCTCCTTCAACATTCAATATGAGTTTGGTGAGTTTTACTCTATAAATTCTATGGTAATAGAGTAATTACCTATTTTAAATATACATTCAATTATGGGTTTTATTAGGCATATCATATACAATAAATGTGTCACAATAACACTAAAAACCATGTCAAGGTCCTGAGGGTGATTTTGGATAAATTATATGAAAAACATGAAGAACACTAATATGAATGTATGTGATGATTCACCTTTTTGGGTTTGATGGATGGTTATCATTGGGTAGTAAACCAATGGATCCCCCAATATCTCCCACATAGTAAATGGGGGTGGGAAAGATAAATATTTAGAGAATGAGTTATAATTAAATAAAATTATTTATCTTTCATTGATATTAAAACCTCTTTATATATCCCAACCCCTTTAAATGGAAAGAGTTACCAAAAAGGTCCAAATATTTCTAAAATATTTGAAAAATAACTGTTGAATGTTATAACACTTGCTTGAATGTTATAAGTCTTATATAATCTATTTTCATATTAATTCAATATCTTAATCATTTAACTATTCATTAATTATTTCAAGTATAGCTTTAACTTTCTTAGACACATAATTGTTGGTTCATTCTTTGAAAACCCTCAATTTTATTTTCGGTTTCAATAATCACAACACATATTTATACTTCTATAATAGTTTTAATTTGGAGAATTATAAATTCTTTAGAGTATAAATCTCTAGTACATACCCAAGTCTTACCTATACATAATATCAATTAGAATAAGGTAATCCAAATTTCAATATTTCATTAACATACCATTTCAATATTAAATGGAACAAATAGAATAAATACCAGTAGATGCAATAAACCTATAAAAAAATTAACATGTCAAACTCTTGATTCATATTCTTACTGAAAATCAAGTATTAATTTCCCTTTTAGGTCATATAAAGGTAGGTAGATAAGATCTACCCACAAACACATTTTAATAATCATCATTTAAGATCACATTGGATATTTTATTTCTAAAAAACTATGTGTGATGAAAAATTAAAGTTGAAGGAGTGGTAAATGAGATCTATCTACCAAAGACCATTGGTTATATGTTAGAAAACTACCCTCTAGGGAACATAATGAATATTTTCCAACAACTATTTCTGATAAAAAATCAAATGGAAAGTCAAAACCAAATCAAAAAGTTGTTTTGAATGCTTTTATGAAATCAATGGAGACTTCATGACATTGATAACTTCAATGCGCTAATAAATAATTTCTATAATGATTATATTTATAAATTTATATAAACAACTTTGTAGATTATTCAAAAGTAAACTTTAATGATTTTTGAATCACACACTTGATATTCTATGTGATGAAAATTTTCTCTGAGTTTTTTCCCATTCTTAAAACAATATTTCTTTTTCCAAGATCTTGAAACCCTTGATGATAAGAATCATTTCATTTGTGATTTTATCATAATTTTATCTTTACACTTCATGCCTTATTTTTATTGGTTGTTTCTGATTTCATTACAAAACAAAGTCCTCCACTTGTAATTCCTCCACCACTCTCTTTCTATTTTTTAAATAAATAAGTTCTTATCACAGACTCATTGTAAAAGTTTACATAGTCAAAGATACATTAGCCCCTTTCATATCTTTGATCACATCAGTGATGTGGCCTATTGACTTACACCCCCACCTAACCTATCTCAGGTACATGATGTGTTACATGTATTCCTCTTAATGATGTACATACTTGAACCCTCACATGTACTGAATCCAGAGGTGGTACCCATGAATAACGATCTTTTATATGTGGAGTAGTCGATGAAGATCTTAGATCGTAGAGACAATGTTCAATGAAATAAAACAACTAACCTAGTCAAAGTGCTTTGGCAGAACCAAATTTTGAGAAAACCACATGGTAATAAGAATAGGTGATGAAATATAAGTAACATCAACTATTTTGGTGCATAAAATGAAATATCAAGGGAAAAAATTATGAAGGGGGGAAGAATGTAATGACCTTAACTTTTTTGAATGAAATTTCATTTTTTAATGAATAAATATCTTATTATGTAATATAGTAATAGAAAACACATGCACTACATTGGTTATTTTGGACCATTATAAAAAAAATTAGTCATATTTAAAAGATCATTTTTCATCTTAACCATTTATAATATTTCCATTGGACAATGACCTTTAATATTAGTATATTGAGGGTTGTGATAAAGTCCAATTGACATATATGAGATAATAAATGACCTCTACCAGTAGAATCATTGATTATAAAGCTTATTTATTAGAGATTCCAAGGTATATTCCATCACTGGGATTTTCCTTTAACCAAGCCCAAGATGAAATTCAATAACTGAAACATGAAAAAAACCACTTATAGGAGAGTTCAAGATTATATAGATCACAACCAAAACTATGTTCATCAAACCACCCTAAGAAAGTGCCACCATCGCACACCTTGACCTTAGAGAGTACATTGCTGTAATAAAGGATTGTGTATATAGACCCTAGTAGTAGGAATTTTTATGTTTCCTTTATAACAAAATAATTATTATCTTTATTCCTTTTCATTAATACTTTATATATAAATTTATATATGATTTGATGAAAATTATATTTTTATATGAAGAAAACAGAATTGTATTTTTGGAAAATATATGGTTTTAATTAGAAATTTATTTTTTGATAATCTCTAGAATTTAAAAAATATATTTTAATAATATATTCTTACTAAATAATATTTATTTACATAAAAATATAATTTAATGAAGTCTAATGTAATCTTTATAATCATTGTCATAAAAACCAGTATTTTTCCGTAAATAATGATTTTAATTTAAAAGTGTTAATAAAGAAATTTAGAAAATAATTTTGATAAAATAAATACTATTTTTGAAATCATCACATCAAAATTATCAAATGGTGATTTTTTTATAATTTTTTTGGATGGTCAAATATTTGCATAAAAATTAAACATGATATAAATATATGATATGTATTATCACATCATAATAGCCCAAAAGTAATGTAATAAATATTATTAATGGAATACATGACCAAAAATATGTTTCCCATTTAAAATTATATGTTTTTTAAGTTATTTGATTAATTTTATAAACCCTTAATGAATCCACCAAACCTATATTATATTTTATGGTTTTAAAATCATTTCTTTATATACCCGATTCACTTACACATCACCATGGGTATTATTTTAAGGATTTAGGATCTTTTGATTATAAAATATTTAAAACCACTCCTATTTGGAAGAAAGCATGGGAAAAATAATGTTATGGTTTCTGGTTTTGATTATTTTTTCATAGAGTCAAACACCTAAGTTATAAATTAATAAAGAATCCTTCCTGTTTTTCTATAAATACACACCCATCCTCTCAATAATTTTTCACTATAAACCCATTGATCCTGAATTTACTCTCCCCCTTCCACTGTAAATACCTCCCAATGAGTTCCCAATCTCTTAAGAATCACCTCCCAAACTTTTAGAATCACCCCTCAAGGTAAGGGACTCTCTCTTCTTTTTTATTTCAAGCGATTTCTTTGTACTAAGACATTTTAATTTACAATTTTCCATGTTGTAATGTGTTTTTACACAACCCTTCTTTATAATTATTATTACCATGTAATTATATACCACCTTTAACTCTCATTCACCTCCTCTATAATCTTTTATTTTCACTCATCATGCTGCTGAAATTATCCTGTGATTTTATATGCCAAATATTTTTATAGTGAATACCTATCCTCACTTCCACTCAAGGGTATTCAGAAAATTTTAACTATCCCTAATTAATTTGGTACTTCCATTTATGAAACCTTCACTCCTTAATCTTGGGGTTAAAATTGAAGAAAAGTATTTTTAAATTGTATGATCTATGTGGCACACAAATTCATGTACATGGTATGAATGTGACAGTTGGACCGAAATTATATATCCATCCAATGAATTTGGTAATGTGTTTATCTAATTAGATACCATATATGGTCCATAGGAGGTTATTATAAGAAAACTATTTGATCATATCTCATCGATTATCCTTGTCTTATTCTTATGATATCATGTATTATGTTGTTGCCACATTCCTTATGTTGCCTTGATGTTATAATCTTATAACATACTTTGGTGTTCATGATTAAGATTCTCACCTTTATTTTTCATTATGTTATGCCTCTTGACTGACATGTACTATTTTAACTTATTTTATGCTTTGATTATTCCCTTATTGGGCTTATAGGTGACCCTATCCTTATGTACATCCCCAGGTTTTCCCATGCAGTATTAAAAGATTGATGGATTTTAAGAGCATGTTAAGGAGTTTTAAATAATATTGTTGTATCCATGTTTTGTGTTATTATTTTATGTATCTAATTACCCAAATGAACAAGAAATTTAAATCTTTTGGGTTTTTATTATGTGTATATTTAAATAATAATTCATGAATTAAGGTTTATAAAATATATGGGTTGTCATAAGTTAACTTTTTCATCTCCTAAGAGTTACTTATGTTCAGTCAACTTCATCATTATCACCTAATTCATTATAGGGATATAATGGGACAACCCACAAAATAGTGGATAAAGAACCTTATGGATTTTGGTTAACTCCACAATCCTACTTTCATCAACAATGTCTAAGTTCTATATCATTAAAACACAATTAAAATATTGCACTTTTCAACATAATAATAACCATTTTTCTTTCATAGCCTGATTTACCCATGGAAAAGAAATGGTTTCTATGAAAATATATTTAAAACAATCATAACCCATCCAGAGAATGAATTTGGATTGTATCATTGGAAATTATTCCCATTGGGGCATAACTAACATCAAGGGTTGTTGTCGTTGGTGAATAGAAATATGATTAAAAGATCAATATAACAATTTTGGGGAAAATATCCTTCCCACTATGAAAATCACTTCTAAAAACTAAAATTTTCCTTAATATTAGGAAAAAAATTCTTTTAAATTTACCTTTTAAACTTGTAAATTATTATTCAAATCATTGAGTAGTCATCAAAGTTGTAAATTCCGTTCATGTCATAATCGTCAAAATAATGATTTTGTTCACCCTTCAATAAAAATTACTATTTTCAGAGAACAAAAAGAAGATTATTTTTAATCCTCTTTGTAAAATGTCAAAAATTGGTAAAAATTACATTAAAAATCATTGAATAATTTTCAAAAACATTCTAGAAAACATTTTATAAACACAGATATAGAAGAAAACGTTTTCTTGATCGAAAGAGGAGAAATAATGTCATCTTTTCTTAAAAATATTTCTTGAACTATTTTTAGTACCAAATAGATAAAAATTTTACTTAAACATAAATATTAAAGATATATCTAGAGGGTAAAAAAATGAAATTATTTTATCAAATAATTATCTTATAATTTCTCAATGTAAATTTAATCATAAACAATCCCAATTAAAAATGTTATTGAAACATAAACCCCTTACCACTTTGGTTACTTTTTAATCATAAGCCCCATTAAATATTAACATAAAATTAATCATTAAATATCTTGAACATAAAGAGATTCATGATATAAGATTTCAAAGGGGAAGTATATATACCTCACAAAATATATAGGTGAATAACATAAATGTATGTTCCAAAGAAATAGAATTTGAGAGTGAATTACCCTTATATAGACCATAACATTAAATTGAAAATTAATAAATGAAGTTATTATTTGTAAAAAATGTAAATCCAAAAAAAAACATGTGTAAATACAAAATTAATCAAAAAATAAAATCTTACACATAATATTTACATTATATAACCAGTGGAGAAGTGATATACCCTAATGAAAGTAAATTGAGTTATGAAAACACTTATTTTATTAGTAACTTATGAATAAAAACCCTTGGATGAAATAAAGTGAATTACATCATCAAATGTGATGAAGTATAAATTATTAATTATATAAAATGTAAAAGGGAATTATATACACCATATCAAATAAATTTGGTGTATAACATTAAAATGCACCTCAATGAAGGGATATTAAGATTAAATCTCTTACCTCAAGTCTAGAATTTCCATGTATATCATTTAAATATTATATAATAAACTTATATAATTTTTTTAATTTTTTAATAACCTTTAATAGGTTTATAAATTTATCATTAAACCATTTATTTTATTTATTTTAATGATTTATTTAATTACTTAATCTGTTAAATCCACGTCAGGAGTTTTGAGGATGTATAATACATAATTACAAAATGGATTCAGTGTGTTGACCATGGTCAAAGGGGTCCTTATTCCATCATATCCATAATAATAATCATGACATAATTATAATTTCCATACATTAATTATACTTTTAAAAACAAACATGAAATATGGTTATGAAAAATGAATCATGTTATAATCATGGAGATGATAGGTTGTACATATGCATAAGTAACATTTCCATTTTTCAATAAACACAAAACAAATAATATAAGTATTAGTTTATCTTTAAAGAATTATTATTATATCATAAAAATAATATTATATCTTTAAATACTTTATATATACTATCCATGTGATGTGATGATGGAAAATGAATTACATCTCTTCATGGAGGTGGTAATCCACATGTATGTGTGAATGATGTTATCATTTTTCAATGGATTAAAAAGTAAGAAAATAGATGATATATTATCTTTATAAAATGATAATAATGTCATTAATATCATAGATTTACATTAAATCCACCATTATAACAATCAATAAAATGTTGTTATAGAAAATGAATTACACCAGTTCGTGAGGTGGTAGTTTACCGTACACACGAATGATAGTTTCATTTCTCATTTCATGGAATAAGTATATTGATATAGGTTATTAAATTAACATAATAACATATAAGTATTGTTTCGCACGGAATTCGGGGATGACCTCCTGTATGGGAGATTCAAACATTCCGATCGGTTTCTAGCGGGTTTGTTCGTAGAACCGGAAACATCCAATGATTCCACATCCGTTTGGACCTACTTTCCAAAGGTAGGCGCTCATTAGCTTGTGGACTGATGAGGCTTAGGAATTTGCATTGGTCGAGAGGATGGGAGGTCGGACTCATCACACCTTTTTGAGGGGAATTATTTTCTACTCCGGGACTCTCTTTATAGATTTAAGTTATGTTTGTGAATCCTTATTACATTACCAAGTATAGAATGAGATTTCCTTAAGTTTAACAATCAATGATTAAATATGTAAGAAATTTAGAGAATCTTTTATATGTATTCGAGGTTCTTCATCAATAGAGAATCATCTGTATCTATTTAGAGATTCTTGGTCAATGGTATCCTTCAAAACATTTATATAAAAATCTCTTGGTCATTATGATGACCAGGCTGGTTTTAAAGCCACTCAGTGGGGCACTTGAAGTTTATCGTCATTCAGAAGGACAATGAATTACTTCAGATTTGGGATCAAACCCATAGATGGGATACCTACGTATCCTTAGTTTTGAAAAAGGAATCAGAACCCACGTAGTTCGAATAAGGGTATGATGTTTATGATTGATGGCTCAAAGCAGGATGTCACAATTACTTTTACACTCTAAGCTCACATGAGTCATGCTCGGTGTGAGAAACAATAGGTATTAGTAAAATTTAGACAATTGTGCCATGAAAGACGCAATCATAAGAAATGGTTTGGGGCTTATGTATGTATGACTGCCCAGAGGATTTACTTTAGGGAGAAAATCCAGGAACAAGGTCCATAAAGGTATATGTGCTTCATGGAGATTTGAATACCCTAACTTGGGACTTATTCCTGAAGAGGAAACCCAAATTAGGAGAGGATTGATAACTGGGTTTTACTCCTGAGAAGGAATCCCAGATCAAACGTAAATTAGTACTGGTTAAAGGGAAATTAGGGGACTTGGGGCTTACTCCTGAAAAGGAAACCCAAGATTATGACTAGGTATTATTCCGGAAAAGGAGACCCAGGTTAGGGATTAAGGTTTGGGGCTTAATCCTGAGGAGGATGCCCATATTTGAGATTTGGGGCTTACTCCTAAGTAGGATGCCCAAGTTAAGGGACTCGGGGCTTACTCCTAAGAAGGATGCCCATATTTGAGATTGGGGCTTACTCCTGAGGAGGATGCCCATGATTTGGGAACTTTAAGAATTTGGGACTTACTCCTGAGGAAGATTCCCAGATTAAAGGACTTATAACTGGGGATTATTCCTGAAAAGGAGACCCAAGTTAAGGATTCTCTCATCTTAAAGGATGAGGTTGAATGAATGAACTCTCTATATTTAGTGACATAAGGATATTTAAATCACTAGGTTTTGAGAGATATTCCACAGAATTCCTTTCAGATAAGGAAGTTAAATCAAGAAATCATTCCATAAATGGATTTGAAGAGTTTCTTGAAGACTGAATCTTGAAAAGGAAAGGTGTAATGGCTTAAGAGGGGTAAAATGGGCAAGATGGGAACCCAAAAAGGTAGGGGCGCGCAAGTCTTGAAAGGCGCGCAAGTATTGCGGTGGCGCGCAAGTATTGGTCGCGCAGGTATACTTGCGCGACATGTGGGGTACTTGCCCGATTTTCAACCATCATTAAAATACTTGAGCGACTCTTTCTTAAAGCCTTTAGAATCCTCTTGAGGTTCTTCCAGAAAAGGGACGCACAAGTTCTATTGAAGGAATAAGGCGGCGCGCAAGTGTTGATGAGTTTCAACACTTAGACCTTCCTTCTTCTCTTTAGATCTTCCGTTCTAGGTAAGAAATTACCTTAGAAGTGTTCCGGAAGCTTTGAGAAGAGACTTGGGCATCGGGAGCTTCAATCCGAGTTTCTGGAAAAAGATCCTCTCGAATGGGGGGCCCACAGGGTCTATTTATATGTAGGAGAAGACCCTAGGCGGTTACCGGGTGGTTATCACTTAGGTCGCGCAAGTCACTTGCGCGACCAAGGGCGTCTCGCAAGTGGACTTGCACGACAGTGATATAACTTGCGCGGTGCAGTTGCTGTTGATCCTTTGTTCATGCCTTTGTCTATTTTTGATGTTTTCTTCAAAGGTTGAATCACTTTGAGCTCAGATATTCCCCTTTTCCGATCTTTAGATTCTGTGACGAAAGGAGCGTCAACAAAAGTCCCCCCTCAAAGTTGGATCCGGAAAGAAATGAGGATTTGACTCTGAGGAAATTGAATCCATCCAAAGGAAAAGGGGGCGCGCAAATCTTCAGGGCATAGAGGGCGGCGCGCATGTTTGCAGCGCGCAGGGCTTAAGCGCACTGGGTACGGCGCGCAGGGTCCCGACTACGTCTATAAATAGAGGGCCTCACTTCCGTACAAGCATCCGGATTTCCAGACTTCATACCTTCGAGCTCTCGCCGTGCAGGTCACCTTAGCCGCGTAGGTTGTTCTGTTTTCCAGTGTTTTTCCTTGATGTCGCGCTACTGTAAAGGTATTTGTACTTGCGCGTCAAAAACTAGCGCGACACACGAAAACTTGCGCGCCATTTTTTAGGCTTGCACGTCTTAATGCCTTAGCCATTTCTTCGAAATCTTTCACAAATTTTATGAAAAATAAATCTATTTAAGAGTTAGTTTACTCATCTTTTGTGCAGATTCAGTGGTTCCCAAGGGAATTGGAACGGCTGATGAACTGTCTAGCAAGCGGATTGGTGACATGATGAACATTATTGGCCATGATTACTATGATATCTGCAACAAAACTCTCCCAGATTTGGTTAAGTACTTGAAGAAATATCATCCTAATTTTCCACAGAGCATCTATCTACCTCTGTGTGGTCATGGTCATCTACAAGGAGTCAATGTTCCAAATGAAAACAATTATACACCTGAGATGAAGCTGCACTGCTACTCCTCTATTTCAGTTATGTTGTGCATTAATAGCAACAACAATGGTGTGAACTTTCAAATTCTTCCTCCATGTCATTTCCTTGCAGATATGAAAATGGAAAACCCATGGGCTGAAATGTTTTGCACTGCCGGTTGGTGGAGAGAAGACAAACATGGTATTAGAGCAATATCTGAAAAGAGTACTCTCTCCAAATGGCTCTTTACTTCGAATGCTCTATTCTCAAATCCATGTATCCATCTTCCAAGCCTCTTGGACAGAAACAGAGTCACTGTTTGATCAGCAGAAAATTTTCTCAAACCGCACTCAAGAACATCCTTTTACAATTGTTCCAAGAAGATCTGGTATCACTGCATCTCTTATTGTATCCAGTTGAATGAATGAATTCTAGGTGGTTGCTGATGAATCTCGGGATGTCGTAAATCAAATGAAGTGTTATGTTGAAAGCATCTTGTAATTCTTGAAAAAGAGAAGAGACTCTAGTCTGTGGATGTCCTTCTAACTCTTGTGCATCAATGAAAAACACTTTCACTTTCACTTATTTGTACCAACATTCTCTCACTACCTGCTTCAAATTTACTTAAGACAATGGGCTTAGTAAGCATAGTTTGATTTTTACTAGGATTATTACAAATAAACCTACAAACTTTGAATCTTTTAATTGCTCAATATTACCTAAATCATACAGAATGTATGTTTAGTGAGCCGGAACTTGACTTTATTCAGAGTTCCTTTGTCTTTTGTGGGCAGTTTAAAGTCATGTATGCCGGACATAAAGGGGATAATGTTTAAGGTCGAAATAGCTTTGACCGAAACGGATTAAAATTGATTCAATTCCTTGACAATTTATCTGAAAACATATTACCATACTCAAGTATGAGGGAAAATATGTAAGCTATGACTTAAGAATTTTTGAATCTGAGGAATGATATGAAAAAGAGATAAAAGGCATTAGAAGAAGTAGTTTCCAAGAATGAAGTTACTATTATTTGACAAAAACCCGTTAGGGGGTTGAAATATGCAGGGCCACCTAAGGGCATTGGCTGCATGGTCAAATAAATAGTATCTTTCGGCTGACAAGTCTGTTATGTGGACTGTTTATGCAAGGCCACCTATGGGCACGTGCTGCATAGTCAGGCGAAAGAACTCTCAAAAATTTACATTACTAGTGATAAAAGCCAGTGAAAGTTTATGGAGATTCAAATTTTCTAAAGTATAGAGTTTTCTGTATGGAAAGAGGTACTTGAATATGGAGAAAATATTTCCAGACAAGATTATCGAAGAACTGAATGAATATCACTCCTACGAAGGTCTGACCCAAACGTAGGGAAGAAGAATAAACCATAGACTTGAATACATTCAGATCATGAAAAAGGATATGGGACAAATATGTTAAGGATGACTATTTTTTTGCGGATCCATACATACTGTCGTTTAAGAAAAATAAGGACAAAAGAGGCATTCTTCCCAAGAATGAAGTTACTATCATTTAACAAACCCGTTAGGGGGTTGAAATATACAGGGCCACCTAAGGGCATTGGCTGCATGGTCAAATAAATAGTATCTTTCAGCTGACAAGTCTGTTATGTGGACTGTTTATGCAAGGCCACCTATGGGCACGTGCTGCATAGTCAGGCAAAAGAATTCTCAGAAGTTTGACATTTTTGTGACTAGAAGTCATGAAAAGGGTTATGAAGATCTGAAAATATTTAAGGTTAGGATTATAACACATAAAGATGGGTATTGTCAAATGTATATAGAGATACATAGGTCAATTATAACCATAATCATGTTGTGGCTGGGTCCTGAATTGAAATTTTGGACTTCACTACATATCTCATAAGAATGAGAATCAAGCCATACGTAGTTCTTGAAATGCAGTTTAACGTCATGCAGGATGAAAGTATGAGAGATCTTAGTTTATGGTCATAGAATTCGGACCATAATAATGAATACGCAGTGTGTGTTTTCATGAGGACTTTTCAGCCAAGGGACTGAAAGTGAAATTTGGGGTTAGGCCCAAAAGACTTGGGACTGGATTCGAGGGATACTCGAATGTTACTACGTATCCCATAAAGATGGGAATCAAGTCCATGTAGTTCTAGAACTACCCTTTGTACAAATTTGGTTCGTACATGTGAAGGGTGAAAGGGGACTTTAGTGAAATGATGGTTTAACCTGAGATAAAAAGTTTAGGCATTACCATGTATGGACGTAGTCTTTTGAAATGAAACATGATTGAAAAAATCAATGTCAATAATGGTTCCTTCTCAAATGTGGAAATCAAAGAATATTGTAGTTTATTGTCGTACCAGAAAAATGTGTTGTATAGTTTAACGTCATATAACAAGGACGAAAGTGAATCAATGTAAAGATATTGATTCCAGGGGCGGTTTCATGAATCAACATCATATGAGATGGTGGTGAACCAATGTGAAGAGATTGTTTTTGGGCTTGAACCCTGGGAGGTTTCCTACATACCCAGCCTGGAGGGCAAGGATCAAAGTCCGTGTAGTTCAATTAAAGAATGAATTAATGATCAAGTTGTTCTTGGGGACAACGATCTAAATAAAATGTTGTTGGTACTTATACATGGTTAGCGGCCCAAAGAGAGTGTTACGGTTGAGGTTTTCCCTAAGCTCACATGAGTCATTCTCGGTGTGAGAAACAAGAGGTAACAACAACCTTAACAATGCATAGTTTAATGTCATGTAGGACATAAAAAAGGGACTATGCAGTTTAAAGTCTTGCAGTTTGGACTATTGGTGCTGCACAGTTTAGTGTCATGTAGCAGGGACAAAATAACAGTTTAATGTCATGTAGGACATATCAAGGACTTTCTGTACAGTTTAGCGTCATGTAGTTAGGACGATGGGGACAATACAGTTTAACGTCATGTTGGATGAAAGGGGGACTGTGCAGTTTAATGTCATGTAGTAAGGACAAAATAACACACCATTTATGTCATGTTGGATGAAAGTGCGAATAGTTTAAGGTCATATGCATGGACCGTGAATGGGGCAGTTTAATGTCATGCTGGACCTTTGATATTATATAGTTTAACATCTTTCCAGACGTAAGGGACTTTTATACAGTTTAGCGTCATGTAGTTAGGACGTCACAGTTTAACGTCTTGCTGGACATAAGGGACTTGCAAATAGTTTAAGGTCATATGCAAGGACCAGGGATGATGCAGTTTAAAGTCATACTGGACTTTTAAGTGCTTATGTAGTTTAACGTCTTTCCGGACGTAAGGGACTTTCCTACAGTTTAACATCATGTTGGACGAAGTTGCAGTTTAAGGTCATACTGGACCAATGCTGTATAGTTTAACGTCATATAGCAAGGACGAACTGGTGCCGCACAGTTTAGTGTCATGTTGCGGGGACAAGTTCTTTTCTACAGTTTAATGTCATGTTGGACGAAAGTGAAAATAGTTTAAGGTCATATGCATAGACCGTGAATGGTGCAGTTTAATGTCATGCTGGACCTTTGAGATTATATAGTTTAACGTCTTTACAGACGTAAGGTACTTTTATACAGTTTAGCGTCATGTAGTTAGGAAGTCACAGTTTAACGTCTTGCTGGACATAAGGGATTTGCATATTGTTTAAGGTCATATGCATGGACCAGGGATGATGCAGTTTAAAGTCATACTGGACTTTTAAGTGCTTATGTAGTTTAACGTCTTTCCGGACGTAAGGGACTTTCCTACAGTTTAACATCATGTTGGACAAAGTTGAAGTTTAAGGTCATACTGGACCATTGTTGTATAGTTTAACGTCATATAGCAAGGACGAACTGGTGCCACACAGTTTAGTGTCATGTTGTGGGGACATATGAAGGTGACACAGTTTAACGTCATGTTGGACGTATGTGTAAATATTTTATGGTCATATGCTTAGACCGTTGCTGTATAGTTTAACGTCATATAGCAAGGACGAACTGGTGCTGCACAGTTTAGTGTCATGTTGCGGGGACATATGATTTCTATAGTTTAACGTCATGTTGGACGTAAGTGCAAATAGTTTAAGGTCATATGCATAGACCGTGGATGATGATGCAGTTTAAAGTCATACTGGACTAAAGGTTGTATGAACCACTTGTAAGAATCTTGGTTCTGGGGACCATATTTTGTGTTTATACAAAATATTTCTTCAGAAATATGGCATTGGTTGGAGTCGTGATGAGTTATCCATCCATTGAGATTAATGAATAAGCTCCATTGGAGTAGACCTTATGTATTGAATAAGGTCCTTCCCATTTTGGTTCAAGCTTGGGAGGTTTCTTTCCTGGTATCATTGGAGTTCTGAGAACTAATACCAATTCTCCCTGAATGAATGAACGAAGACGAATTTTTTTGTTAAAAGCTCGTGCTATTCGATTCTGATAGATTTCCAAGTGGTGAAAAGTGCACAATCTTTTCTCATCTAACTGTTCCAATTCATTCAATCGCTTTTGGGATTGCTCATCTGTAGATAACTGATCACAAATGGCTACTCTGAGTGAGGGCAATTGAACTTCAATTGGAAAGACTGCTTCTATTCCATATACCAACAAATATGGAGTTGACCGTGTTGCATTGCGGGTGGTAGTCTAATAAGCCCATAAAGCATGAGAGAGTTTATCAGGCCATGACCTATTATATTTATCCACCATCTTTTGTAGTATATTTGAAAGAGTCTTGTTAAAGGCATATATTTGGCCATTGACCGCCACATGATACCGAGATGAATGGTTGGATTTAATGCTGTATTCTTGATACAATTTCTTCACCTCAGAAGAATAGAAGTTGGTGCCATTGTCCGTCAATATGGTATGAGGGACACCAAATCTAGAAATGATGTTAGACTTGATGAAGCTAACAATGCATTTAGAACTGACTTCTTTGAGAGGTACTGCCTCTGCCCATTTGGAAAAGAAATCAGTAGTAGAAAGAATGTACTTAAACTGCTTGGCCGTAGCTGAAGGGTAAGGTCCCACCACATCCATTCCCCATGTGGAAAATGGCCACGAGTATTTAGCTGTATGAAGCAACTCTAGAGGTTGATGAATGAAGTTGGCATATACTTGGCATGAATGATACTTCTTTGTGAAATTAACACAATCTTGTATCATTGAAGGCCAAAAGTATCCAAGCCTTCAAATTTGATCAGACAGTCTATGTCCAGACTGGTGGGCACCACAGACTCCTGCATGCACTTCTTTCATGACAACCATTGTCTCTTAACCATCAATGCATCTGAAAAGAACTCCATCAAAACCACGTTTGTAGAGAATTTTCTCTAGGTGGTTTGGGCTATCATAAAGAGTAAAATTGACCACACATCACCAGATTTGTTCTTTCTCATCTCTATCAGGTGGAATTGTTCCACTTTGAAGGTATTCCCTGATAGGTGACATCCATCCTGTAGTATGACCATACGGTTCAGGAATGGGACTAATTTCATTAATTTCCTCTGTTCTGGCTTGAACATAAGGTGAAATTGCACGACGGTGGGCAATACTGATGGTTGTCTCGTCCCGATTTGGATCTGCTAGAGCTGTGGCTATATTATCCAGTGCATCAGCTTGAGCATTTTGTGATCTTGGGACATAAGAAAATGTCGGTTCTGAAGGGAATTCCACCATTAACTCTCTGACGTAATCATACAAAGGGATTAATTCTTCTTTTCTGATGGAATAATCCCCATTGACTTGTTTGATTACCAGGTTTGAATCACCTTTCACCTTTAAGTGATTCACTTGTGCTTGGAGCGCTAAATCCAAGCCTGTGATAAGAGCTTGGTATTCGGCTTCATTATTGGTACCACCTTCCCACAATAAAAAGGAATAAGGTAACACTGCCTTATCTGGAGAAATGAGCACAATTCCTAAACCAACTTTGTTGAATTTAGGATTTTCCATTTTCTTCCCTGTTGGACTTCTGGAAGCACCTTCAAAATACATTTCCCATGTTTTAGGACTCTCTTGAATAGAGAATAATTCTTCATCATGGAGTTCAATATCTGAAGACGTGTCTTCCATTGAAGGATGTTCAGCCAGAAAATCATCCAGAGCTTGGCCCTTAATTACCTTTTGAGATACATACTGAATGTCGAACTGCTGAAAAATAACCGCCCACCTTTCTAGACGTCCTGTGATCATTGGACGACTAAGGATGAATTTGAGCGGATTATTGCGAGATACCAATTGGACCTCGTGATGTTGCAGGTAGTGTCTCAGTTTCTGAAATGCAAAGATTAATGCCAGGCAGCACTTATCAATACTTGAATACCGGGTTTCTGCTTCAAGCATAGTTCTACTGAGATAGTATAGGCTATTTTCATTCCCAGCATCATTCTTTTGAGCGAGAAAGGCACCCAATGATCGCTCTAGAGCTGTCACATAGAGGATAAGTGGTCTACCTTCGACAGGTGGCATGAGTACTGGTGGACTCAAGAGGTATTTCTTGATAACATCAAATGCTTCTTGACATTCTTCAGTCCGCTGGTAAGTGACTCCTTTCTTCAATAATTTGGTAAAGGGTAAACTTTTACCTGCCAAATTGGCGATGAAACGCCGAATATAGGCTAAGTGTCCTTGAAGTCCTCTTAATTCTTTCAAATTATGAGGAGGTGACATACTAAGGATTTACTTGGTCTTCTTAGGATCGACTTCAATACCATGATGGCGTACAACAAAGCTGAGGAATTTTCCTGAGGTTACCCCAAAAGCACATTTTAAGGGGTTCATCTTCAAATTATGTTGTCGAAGCTTGTGGAATATGACTTCCAAATCAGCTAAGTGATTAGAACGTTGTTTGGATTTAACCACCAAATCTTCTACATATAATTCAACAAATTTTCCTAAGAAAGGTTTGAAGATATGATGCATGGCGCGTTGATATGTTGCACCTGTATTCTTTAAACCAAAGGGCATCACCCGGTAACAAAACACACCTTGAGGGGCTCTGAAAGCTGTAGATTCCTCATATTCTGGGGCCATTCGGATCTTATTATATCCGGAATATCCATCCATGAAGGAAAGTACTTCATAACCAGCCGTCACATCAATTAAGAGTTCTGTAATCGGAACTGGGAAATCATCTTTAGGACAATACCGATTAAGATCTCTGAAATCAATGCAAACTCTAATTTGTCCGTTCTTCTTCTTTACAGGGACAATATTAGCCAACCACTTGGGATACTGAACTTCTCTGATGAATTTAGCTTTGATCAAATTATCCACTTCAGCTTCAATTTTGGAAGCATAGGTTGGGTGTGTTCTTCTCACGGCTTTCTTAAATCCTCGATGTTCTTTTGGTAAACCCAAATGATGAGTAGCAATATCAGGATCAAGCCCAGGCATTTCTGTATAGTTCCAAGCAGAAATATCTTTATTTTGCTTTAGAAAAGAAATATACATCTCTTGATCTTCAAGGGTCATGGCCGCACTAATTAAAGTGGGGCGTGGATCTTTCTTTGTACCCAGATTTACTTTTCTGAGTTCATCCACAGTGGTAGAGATACCTTCCTCAAATGCTGGAGGAGCATCTCTAAGATCTTCCTCTTCTTCTTCATCATGTGCTATTTCTTCTGTTTCTACTTGCATAGTAGATGACAAAACTAAATTTTCATGATCATAAGAGATTTCAAAATTTGCACATTTTGAAGAAGACGCTTCCATTTCCGACCCTATTGATGATAAAGGGCCTTCTTTGGGAAATAAAGAGGAGATGATGGATTGAGAATCGGCATCATTATTCACCTCTGATGTTGCTATAACTTCTTCTAGCCTGATTGGCGAAGTATAGACCTATTGGATTTCAGCAGATGAAATGAAGACGTCACCACTTGTGCTTTCATCACTGTTTGGTAGGTTACCAATTTCTCCCATGTTGTCTGGCTCAATTGCCGTAATTGAAATTATGGATCTTTCCATAAGAGTATTTTGATTTGGGCCTATTTTTTCAATTTGACTGATAGGTAACACATAATCTGTACTCACATGTGTAAATGGATTTATTGGAATTTTCTCCAAACCATATGGAGCATTAATTTTGGTAATTTCCTTCATTGTAGATTTTTCTCTTCCCTTCATGTGATAAAATTCCACCTCAATGTATTGAGACTCACATGTCTTGAACGGGGCCTTATCACCATACAATGTTCCAACTTGACCATTGAAACAGTATTTGAGACATTGATGGTATGATGAAGGGATAGTTGCATGCTGATGTAGCCAGGGTCTTCCAAGCAAGACGTTGAAAGCTGAGTCTTGATCAACAATCATGAAATCCGAATTGGATACAAGATCTCCAAACTGGGTTCTAAGTGTAACTTCGCCCAGTGGTTCTTGTTCATTTTTATCATATCCTTGTAACATCATGGTAGAAGGAGATAAATCAAATTCCGTGAGGCCCAATTGACGAAGTGTACGAATGGGCATGAGGTTGACTCATGAACCATTGTCAATGAAAGATCTTTGAATATCTACACCATTGACTTTTCCAGATAAGTAGAGAGGTTTTATGTGCCCATGCACAACATCATCTTCATCTTTATTAGTAAAATATATCACTGCATGGCATTCTGCAGGATTATTCTCTATGTGATAGACTTCAGCTGCAGCAATTTCAGCTTCAAACTCCTGAGGACTTGACAAAGCTTCAATAAGTGCTTCCCGAAGATCTTTTGACAGATTCATAGCATCCAAAATTGATAACATGGCTGGTACTTGAGCCAAGTGTTTCAATATATCATACTTTTGATCTAGAGGTCTGCGTTTCCCAACAGGAATATGCGGTTTAGCAGGTAACTTGGAAGCAGATGCTTTGGAAGCTGATGCATCTTGTATTGGGATAGAAGTTGGCAACATCCTTGGTTTTGGTAGATTAGACCAATTAGATCCATTTACTTGCTGAGATAAAGAAGATGGAACCTTCAATCGGTCTTCCAAAATAACTGTGCCAAGACTGAGTTGGCCATTAGCAGAAGAACCTGCTTGTTCTTTTTGAGCTCGCTGAAGGGCTCTACCATGAGTTTCTGCTGCATACACAGTGCTAACAGGGGTAGAATTGGAGTAGTGGCTTCGGAAAGATCCACGTCTTCCTCTATATCCTGAACCTCTAGAACTTCCTCGGGTTCCCTTATTTGATATAGGGAATTCAGGCTTATCAAAATTGAAATTACGACTGGAGTACGGATCTGTTAATTGAATCATATTAACAGAACCGAAGATTAACTCTTCGTCTGATAAAGACACTGTCTGGTTAGCCTATTTGGGCTGTGCCGTTTGATGGGGCGGTGCCCGTGGCTTTGAAGTAGATGTCATGAAATCTGCTAGAGTCAAAGACAACTTAGGCCTCGATACATACTCATCTTCTTCTGATTCCTCTTTCTTCTTTGAATTGCGCTGCCCTTTTAAGGATTTGTCTTCTGATGGAGGCTTCACTGTAGCTTTTGTAGGAGACACAATTGGCTTCTTCAATTGTGTTCAAAAAATGGCATGGGTCCGATTGATTGCCTTTCTAACCATCCAATCATTATATTTTTGCGCAGTTTTGCTTTTGACTTCCTGCCACTCGCCTCCTTCCTCTGGATCTATAGCGGTAACACACGCTACATGAGATGAAGAACCCTTCAATTTGACTTGTCCCAAGTCGACCATCTTTTTCAGGAGGTATTTAAAGACAAAACACTCTTGGATGGGATGCCCCAACATTTGATGAAAGGGAAAATAATTGGGACGGTCTTCATCTCCTTCCTTGTTTGGCCTCTTGGGCACTGGTAATTGAACCAAATTATTTTCCAGAGCTGAAATGAAGTAACCAGGAACTTGATCACTTCGGAAAGAGTATGTTTTACTCTTCAAATCCTCAAATTGTTTTCGTCGTTGATCTTTTTGATCATTTGGACGAAACTTCCTTTGTTGTTGGCGTTCAGGAGGTGGAGTCCTTCGAGAAGATGAAGGTTTTGAAGTAGAAATAGGTACAGGTTCTTGTTTAAGCATAACTGTAGCAGTTTCTGCTTTACCCATTCTTCTTCCTGGAGCTGATGGAATTACACGAGATTTAACCTTAGCCTGTATAAGGGAATCTTCAATCTGCTGAGCGATTGAATTAAGGTCTCAAAACCCTCCTGTGTATTTCACAGGGATCAATGGCGTGCGTAATTCATCACGCAAATTTGCCACAAAGATTGGCAACAGCTCTTCCTGAGGGAGTGCTAAACTTAGGGAATACGTTAATCCCTTCCAGCGAGCAATGAAATTAGAGACTATTTCATTCTCCATTTTCTTGCAGTTTGTAAGATCAAAAACTGTCGTTTTTGGAAAAGTTGAGTTGAACTGAAGAAGGAATTTTTGACGAAGATCCTCCCATCCTATGATTGACCGGGATTGCAAGCTTGTATACCAGACAAAAGCTGGTCCTTGCAAGGTTCGCACGAAGCATCTGAGTTTCACTGCTTCTTGCTGCTCTGGAGTTCCCATCATAGGATCACAACAAGACACGTAATGCGTCAAATGTTGTTCAGGGTCGCCTGATCCATTGAAAGTAGGAAAAACAGGGTTTCCAAAACTGGATGGAGGAGAAATTGAATCTACCCATTCAGGGTAAACTTTCTTTTCAGGTTGAACTTGCGCCCGTTTCCCTTCCATAGTTTCTAACCGAGCTATTAATGTCTCAATAGTAGTTATTAACTTTTGAGAAACATCCGGTTGAATCTGGTCTTGAGTAGGTGCAATAAATGGAGCTTGGATAGACGTGGTGGTTGGTGCTGCAACTGATGGTAGCACTGCCAACCGTTGTTGCGCTTGACCCGTAGGATTAGACCTCTGAGGGTGTACTGATAAAGGAGGATATTCTTGATCCATCTCAGTAACTGCAAAAAATTCCTTCGGCTGTCGGACTTCAGCATTCTTAAGAAGAAGACTACTCTGAAGTAGTTCTGCATTGAACCTTCTTAATTCTTTCATTTCTTCCTCTTGTTGTGAAAACCTTTGCTCTAATGAGAGCGACTGACCTTCTCTAGAGGAAGGATATGTAACCTGATTCTTTCCCTTCCCTTTGTTGGATACCTTTTGGAGGGAGGGAAGTGGATTACCTAGGTTCTGAGTAATCCTTTGACTTCGTGTACGTACACCTTCTTCATTTGTATCGGTGCGTACATTTTCTTGAGCAAGACTCTCTTCATCTGAGTCCCCTGAGTGAGTCTCCTCTGTTGGATTAGAAACAACGAAATTGATGACATTGATTGATGCATAATGCATCGCATCTCTTCTATCAACATTTCTGTGATATTGTCTTCTTTCATGTCTTTGATGAGACATTGCCTTTTGTTGATTCAATCCTTTAGGAACTTCTTGACGATCTATAACTTGGAGGGAATCTCCTGATAATTTGGATCTTCCTTCCTCTTGGGGCTTCTTCCCTAATCGAGAAAAGACCGACATTCTCTGAGAAGGGGATTGAGGAGTTGAAAGAGTCCCCAGTCTTGTGAACTGGGGATGTTCCTGCTGATTCCGCTCAACTCCTCGAATCCCATTTGTTGACTCTGAGGGTTGGGTTAAAGAAGTCCCCAGTCTGACAAACTGGGGTGGCTCTTGACATGCTACGTATGAGATATTCTTAAAAGATATCTTGATCTTGCGAATCTTAGTTCGAAAATTAGCTGGATGCATTAGCCTGTATCAACTTTTATCACCTGGTTCAATAGACCGTTGGATGATTTCCGAAACTTCTGTCATTTGATGACGTGTTTGCTCCATACGAGAGGCTTGTGCAATATTCTCGCCTACTTGATGTAGGAGCAATTCAACAACTTTTTCTCTATATGCTTGATTTTAAGAGGAACTAGTCGAAGCATGTTCTTGAACAAGCTTTTGATTGTGAACAAAGCCCATTGACTGTGGCCGACCATGGGCAATAACATTGCATGAGACCATTTTCGGCGGGCTTTGCTGACTGGAAAGCACTGTGAAATGTAGTGCTCCGTGAATACCCCATCCTCTGATATGAACATCAGATGGAGCATTGGCAATTAACTGACACAATTTTCTTAGTGCGCCAAGGCATGAACGTTGAAGGGTTCTCTACTGCTTTTTAGCCTTCAGATACCGAGAGACTGATAGAGATACCAAATCAATCTGACGTTGTAGCCCTTCTATTATCTTAAGATGATTTTCATATTCATCATAAGATAATACCTTCTTCTTCAATTGACAAAGAGTTTTCCATATGTTGAGACGAATATCATGGACTCCATCATCCATCAACATCTTTGGAATATCATACTGGGAGTCAGCCAAAGGCCAAAACATGACTGGTACCTCACCTTTTTCTAGTTTTTCCCTCATGTTCATCATTTCCTCTTTATCATTAAATGATGATTCTTCTATCTGTTTTGACCAGAGTTGGTGTTTCCTTGTTGCTTCATCGGATTCAACAAGATTGGTAGAGAAATCATTGATCAAACTAGAAGATGCATGACTTAGGGGTGGTTCGGAGAATGACCTACACCCTGGGCTATCTTCTGATTGAGAAAGTATTTCACTTGCTAGCGATAAAGCATCAGACATGACTGGTTTCGCATTTGCAAGTGCCTCAAGATAAGAGGTATTTCTCGGCACTACATTGTCCACTGGAGTATTTTCTAGGAAATGTGAATCACTACTGCGGAGAGGACTTTCGCAGCGAAATTCATCATCATGGGGAGGACCACCATAATGGGTTACAACAAAAGACGAGATCTCTTGCTCCTTGGTGTTCTGACCACACAGAGGGTTCCTGTGGCTCTCATCTGAAGAAGAAACTTCAAGATTGACCGAATTTTCATGAAGCAAGCCTTCATGAGGAAGTGTCTGTTGAAGACCTTTAGAATTAATGTTCCCGTTATTGGGAACTGAGGGAGTAGAATCTTTAATTCCGACAGATAAATGTCTGAGGGATTCAAGAACTCCAGCATCGAGAAAGGCCTTGTTATAGATTGGCCTTGGATCTCCTGACTGTGTTGGGCGGATATTTTTCTTAGATGCCTTCTTACTCGCTTTAGAAACCACTTGTTGATGAAAGTGGTTACTCTGAGAAGGTGTATGTGCCTGATCAGGAAAGATGGTCAGGTTAGGCTGACGATCTCCACTCAAATCAGGTGTATGTGCCTGACTTGGTTGTCCGTATGATATGGGGGAGTATACCCCATAACCCTCTTGGACTGGAACAGATGTGTGTGTCTGTTCCGGAGTGAATCGTTGATGTGTCACTCCACTGCTAGGGATAGATTTATGTGTCTGTCCCTGAGATGATGCTGAAGCTGTTATGATATCCTGGCAAGCATCCAGAATATGAGCAGGAATTTGCTTATGCTCTTTCACCATTGACAAAATATGCTTGGTGACTTCAGCCTCCGGAACGGGGATATACGTCCATTCCAGGTTTGGAGTAGGTGTATGTGCCTGCTCCTGTCCACCTTTTCCTATCAGTGAATCCTGACAGTACTCAAGTGTGGAGGAAGAGAGTTGAGTCTGCCTCCTATTTGTCGTCGGGGCTTTCCGACTGACTTCTCCATGCGCTACCAAGAAAGACTGTTGGTAGGCTTGATTAGTATTAGCAGGTGTATGTGTCTGCTGATTACACTTCGCCAAATGCGGTTGACGAGATCCATTATATGTAGTCAGACGAGCCTGCTGACTAACTGATGATGCATAAGCAGGTGCATGTTCCTGCCTATAGTACTCCGCCAGATTTGCCTGGCGGGATTGGCTTGATGCTGCCAGACGAGTCTGCTGGACAGCGGAATTAAAACGGGCAGGTGTGTGTGGCTGTTCGTTGTTCTCCACCAAGTTAGGTTGGTGGAATCCATCATATGTAGTCAGGCGAGCCTGCTGACTAACTGATGATGCATAAGCAGGTGCATGTTCCTGCCTATAGTACTCCGCCAGATTTTCCTGGCGGGATTGGCTTGATGCTGCCAGACGATTCTGCTGGACAGTGGAATTAAAACGGGCAGGTGTGTGTGCCTGCTCGTTATTTTCCACCAAGTTAGGTTGGTGGACTTCTCCGGAGATGGAAGGGATGATAACCTGCCCATTGTTAACCGGATTCCGTCTCTGGCGGTTCATCTTGCCTACTCGGGTTCGAAGAACCTGAGCTGAATGCCTGGAGTCGGTACCCTCATCATGTTGAGGGCGCACTACCGCACGAGTCTGGCGACGATTGTTGATGGGATCCCTCGGGAAGGACTCCTGTCTTTTTGAATTAATTCCCTACGGGACCTGCTCATTCACTTCCTCAGAATAAGGGAGTGAATGGAAATTTCATTCCGGGGATAACGACCCAAAACGGTTGGAGACGGTAGTCAGCACCGCCTGCTTCTTGATCACTGGTCGTCGTTGTCCGGACGACCTGTGTGAGTTGTTTACTTGGAGGGCCTGTCGGGAAGCCTCCAGAGTTGGGATAGTACCGTTGCGACGATACTCCTTAACCAGTGCATTAGAAACCCAGCGTTAAAGACGCTGAGTTGGTGATGTCATCCTCAGA
Organism: Viscum album; assembly: GCA_963277665.1. Classification (NCBI taxonomy): domain Eukaryota; kingdom Viridiplantae; phylum Streptophyta; class Magnoliopsida; order Santalales; family Viscaceae; genus Viscum; species Viscum album. Next base: position 528,744,019 of record OY728159.1, on the reverse strand, counting down.
GCGAACAACGTTCCAGCAGGAGTAGCAGCATTGGTTTTCACAGCAGTAGACCTCACAGTAGAGGTGTTTATAGCAGCAGTATTCATAGGGGTGAATTTAAGGAAATCCATTTTGCAGAAGATCTTGAGAAAAGAGTGCCTGTTCCATATAACAGACATAATCAAGATGAATCCGACCACTGCATCTTTTGGATGAGCACATGTCAATGATTGATTTGTTGGCCCAAGGGGCCTAACAAATAAGAATAACATCACTTTAACTTGGTTAAGGTTTCACGTCAGGTTCACCATTTTTTTTTCGCATGGAATTCGGGGATGACCTCCTGGATGGGAGATTCAAACGTTCCGATCGGTTTCTAGCATGTTTGTTCGTAGAACCGGAAACATCCAATGATTCCACATCCGTTTGGACCTACTTTCCAAAGGTAGGCGCTCATTAGCTTGTGGACTGATGAGGCTTAGGAATTTGCATTGGTCGAGAGGATGGGAGGTCGGACTCATCACACCTTTTTGAGGGGAATTATTGTCTACTCCGGGACTCTCTTTATAGATTTAAGTTATGTTCGTGAATCCTTATTACATTACCAAGTATAAAATGAGATTTCCTTAAGTTTAACAATCAATGATTAAATATGTAAGAAATTTAGAGAATCTTTTATATGTATTCGAGGTTATTCATCAATAGAGAATCATCTGTATCTATTTAGAGATTCTTGGTAAATGGTATCCTTCAAAACATTTATATAAAAGTCTCTTGGTCATTATGATGACCAGGATGGTTTTAAAGCCACTCAGTGGGGCACTTGAAGTTTATCGTCATTCAGAAGGAAAATGAATTACTTCAGAGTTGGGATCTAACCCATAGATGGGATACCTACGTATCCTTTGTTTTGAAAAAGGAATCAGAACCCACGTAGTTCGAATAAGGGTATGATTTTTATGATTGATGGATCAAAGCAGGATGTCACAATTACTTTTACACTCTAATCTCACGTGAGTCATGCTTGGTGTGAGAAACAAGAGGTATTAGTAAAATTTAGACAACTGTGCCATGAAAGATGCAATCATAAGAAATGGTTTGGGTCTTATGTATGTATGACTGCCCAGAGGATTTACTTTAGGGAGAAAATCCAGGAACATGGTCCATAAAGGTATATGTGCTTCATGGAGATTTGAATACTCTAACTTGGGACATATTCCTAAAGAGGAAACCCAAATTAGGAGAGGATTGATAACTGGGTTTTACTCTTGAGAAGGAATCCCAGATCAAACGTAAATTAGGACTGGTTAAAGAGAAATTAGGGGACTTGGGGCTTACTCCTAGAAAGGAAACCCAAGATTATGACTGGGTCTTATTTCTGAAAAGGAGACCCAGGTTAGGGATTAAGGTTTGGGGCTTACTCCTGAGGAGGATGCCCATATTTGAGATTTGGGGCTTACTCCTGAGGAGGATGCCCAAGTTAAGGGACTCGGGGCTTACTCCTAAGAAGGATGCCCATATTTGAGATTGGGGCTTACTCCTGAGGAGGATGCCCATGATTTGGGAACTTTAAGAATTTGGGACTTACTCCTGAGGAAGATGCCCAGATTAAAGGACTTATAACTGGGGATTATTCCTAAAAAGGATACCCAAGTTAAGGATTCTCTCATCTTAAAGGATGAGGTTGAATGAATGAAATCTCCATATTTAGTGACATAAGGATATTTAAATCACTAGGTTTTGAGAGATATTCCACAGAATTCCTTTCAGATAAGGAAGTTAAATCAAGAAATCATGCCATAAATGGCTTTGAAGAGTGTCTTGAAGACTGAATCTTGGAAAGGAAAGGTGTAATGGCTTAAGAGGGGTAAAATGGGCAAGATGGGCACCCAAAAAGGTAGGGGCGCGCAAGTCTTGAAAGGCGCGAAAGTATTGCGGCGGCGCACAAGTATTGGTCGCACAGGTATACATGCGCGACATGTGGGGTACTTGCGCGATTTTCAACCATCATTAAAATACTTGAACGACTCTTTATTAAAGCCTTTATAATCCTCTTGAGGTTATTCTAGAAAAGGGACGCACAGGTTCTATTGAAGGAATAAGGCGGCGCACAAGTGTTGATGAGTTTCAACACTTAGGCCTTCCTTCTTCTCTTTAGATCTTCCGTTCTAGGTAAGAAGTTACCTTAGAAGTGTTCCGGAAGATTTGAGAAGAGACTTGGGCGTCAGGAGCTTCAATCCGAGTTTCTGAAAAAAGATCCTCTGGAATGGGGGGCCCACAGGGTCTATTTATAGGCAGGAGAAGACCCTAGGCGGTTACCGGGTGGTTATCACTTAGGTTGCGCAAGTCACTTGCGCGACCAAGGGCGTCGCACAAGTGGACTTTCACGACCAAGGGCGTCGCGCAAGTGGACTTGCGCGACAGTGATATAACTTGCGCGGTGCAGTTGCTGTTGATCCTTTGTTCATGCCTTTGTCGATTTTTGATGTTTTCTTCAAAGGTTTAATCACTTTGAGCTCAGATATTCCCCTTTTCCGATCTTTAGATTCTGTGATGAAAGGCGCGCCAACAAGTATGTTTAAGATACTAATGTTATTATTTATCCATGTTTTAAGAGTATTTTAGGGAGGCAAAAAAAGAAATAAAACAAAAATTACCGGTTAAAATAAATCCTTTTCTTCAGACAACCTCATGTACTTTACAAATTAATCCCTATAAGGTTAGTATTATCCCCAAAATAAGACCTATAGAACATGGGTATAGATGTTATAAAGCAATATGGGGTAAGTATTGGCCAATATAGAGTGATAAAAATCAATGAGGAATATAATAGAGAAGGTGTCCGTTTATAATTGAAGGGAGTGATGGTCTTGAAATTAATTAAAATATTAAATTAATATAAATTAATTTTCATATGAAATTAATATATTTAAAATATAGGATTATGATGAGTCTATATCCTATCATCCAATAAAATTTTGACAAGTTTAGTTGATGTTTTCACCCTTATATCATTGTTTTAACCCTAATTAACCCTATTGACGATTACCGTGACAACAATGTTTTTTACCTTTTAGGGGTCAAGAAAGTTGATATAAAAGGATATGTGATCAATAAATAGATCAGGGTTGATATTTTAAACCATATCTCATTTTCATGTCCAAATATAATAGTTTTATGAATTTTTAATCATTTAATAAATTATTGTTTATTATGAAAGATCATTAATGCCATTTTTTGAACTATTATTTTAATTTGATTTTAATGTCGTCAAGATAACAATGTAATTAAAATATACACCTTTAAAACATTCTTAATATGTTATATATTTTTATAAAATTCATGAAACACTATAATTAATCCAAACACAATTACTTATATATTTTTTAAAACCATTTATGATATTTTTCTACTACTTGAAGAAATACTATGTTGGTGTTGTGTAAGCATTTAAGGTAATTATTACATCACTAAAAATTAAAAACAAATTTACATAAAAAGAATTTAATTATTATAAAAATAACCATTAATATTCATTAAAAACTTATTATTATCCCTATGTGAAAATTTATGATAAATTTAATCGCAAGAGAGTGACATTCTTTATTTTTCTTTACATAAAGTGTTTTCAAAGAAAAATGGAACAAAATATCCCTAAAATTGAATATTAGATGAGGATGGTCAAATCCCACTGACTTAAAATTAATATTTTTATTAATGAAGGGGTATAAAATAGGAATAGATCAAGGGGGACTAAAATGGTGAAGTTTGAGGGAATCACGTCTTATAGTGTCAAGACAACCAAGCGTAAGAGAGCCAAAACTAGTAAAACAAGTACAAGAACTCTTCATGCTAACCTATGAAGCCAAAAGATCTTATGCCTAATTCCTTCATGCTAAGTCTAAAGTAGGATAGTGTGGTCATTAATAAGGGCATTACATCTTCAAATATGGTAGGTAATAAACCAAGACACAATGATCTGACCCTGTAGTGAATGAAGGATGATCACCAAGTTAGTTTCCAAAAATGATAAACAGATATTGTTGTTATTGAACTTTTCCAGCCTATCTTACATTGAAAAATCCTCCTCCATAAAGGAATATCTAGGACCATAAGAAGAACTGAAGTTAAAGATGACTGATCCACCAGGATCACAAATAATACCACCTCTGTGCATAAATCTAGTGCAATAGGAACCATCTACATTGTGCTTGAAACCACTAGAGGGAGGGACCCATTGAATCCAATGACCCTAAGGAGACGCACCCTACCTGGTGTAAGAGGTATCATCGATGTTCATTATAATCCTATTTAAATAAAAAACTCCCTCTATTTAATAAGGGGAGTTAGTTCAACCACTAGGAAACTTGTTTTAGAAACCAGGTACCAAAACGAATCAATGACCCCCTCGCGACAAGCTTTGTTCATAGCCTCCCCTAAACACCAACAACCATCCACTAAGAGAAGCACCCTCAACTTCCATTCAATATTTTATCTAGTAACTCCATTAAACCAGAGATAGAGGAAATCGCCACCATGCATGTTGAGGTTAGCAAGACTAGTGAAACCACCAAACAAGTACCACATAGAAGAAGCCCAATCGCCTTCAAAAAAAGAGACGATAAACTGATTCTTCAAGTGGGTTCCTATAATAGGTGCACTTCAAGACAAGATGGAAACCCTTTCTCTTGATCTAATAATCTCTGGGAAGGGTGAAGTTTTGAATCTACCACACCAAAAAATTATACTTATAAGGAAGTTATTTTCACCAAAGACTAGATCCTCATGCATTTTGAATAGAGGTTCCATGCACAACACAGCGATAGGCCTTAGTAGAAAAAACTCTAGAAGCAGAGCATGTGAACACACATACATCACATTCCTCATTCATATGGATATTATTAAAAATGTAACCCTGCGTGAAGTTAACAATCACATTGATGAAAAAAGTATAATTTTTGGCTTGCCTAAAAGAAACATCTAGTATTAGGCACCCTGGAAATCAGAGTAAAATACTAGTCTAATTATGACTCCAAATTCCAATCTCCCCTCCACCAATCATCCAAGGTGAGTTTCCCATAATAACTAAAACATAAACCTAAATAGAATTCAAAAATCTAGATACCTTAATACTCAGGCGCCTCAAATCCATCTTGTACTTATTATTGATGAAACTACCTTAAAGAGACAATCCTTAAACAGCTTCCCAACCCAACTTGGATTACATACTATGAATCATACCTAATACATCCCCAAGGTTGATACCACCTTCATCCCAAGACCAGACCATTGCACCCCAAGAATTCTAATGATATCTTCTGATAGAGTGAGCATCCCAAATGAAAGACAACATATGATTTTCAATGGCCTTGATGACAACTTTAGGAACCTTGCATGCTGAGAGCACATGTCATAGGAATATAGGACAAAACATGATTGACCAATGTGATCCCCCCACCAAAAGAAATAAAAATATTCTGACATTTATTAATGCAATTATGAATTTTTTCAACTAACCCCTCATAGTGATGGATGTGGATCCTCCCTGGGGAGATAAGAGTTCCAAGATACTCTATGGGAATTATTCTCCTATGGATACCCAAGAAATTTTAAATCAGAGTAGCACATCTTGAGGAGAAGTAAGGGGGGATGTAGGCACTTATTTTAGCACAGTTAATCAGTTGTCCACTCCATTTGCAATACTCTTGCACAATTTTGTTAAATACCCATAGGTATATTCTATTACCATTCACAAAAATACCATATCATCCACAAAAAGAAGACGATACAGACTAGTATTGGCACCCCTGCTCTAAAAAGTTTGAATATTACTAATAATAAAGCTCTAATTTAAATACCTTCTTAAGGAATCTTGAACCAAAATGAAGAGATTGGGGGAAAGTGGGTCCCCCTACCTCATCCCTCTAACCGTCTTCAAGAAGCCATACTTCCTACCCATGAAAGGGATGCCCAGCCATGAGGAGCTAAAGCACCTAGAAAGTAGACCAAAAAACCAATAGGAGAATCCCATGTATCTCATAACCTTGAGGATGAAATTCCATTTGAGCCTAACATAAACTTTATCCATACCAGTCTGGATGAAAATTTTATACCCCAAAGACTTCATGTTGATGTCCCCAATCATTTATTGAGCAAGACCAATGGAAACCTGGATGGACTGGCCCTTAATAAATCCTTGTTGTTATCTAGAGATCAACTTGGTCAGAAGACCAGAAAAACTTTTACTAAGAATTATGGCCAATAATTTGTAAGTGAAGTTTCACATACTGATAGTTCGAAGTGTATTAAGAGTCGAGGGATCCTTAACCTTCGGTATGAGGATGAAGGTGGTGGTGCATGCAATATGGGGGATGCTTCCTCCATTAAAGAAGTATTGAATGGACTCAATGAGGTCCTTCTTCACCAGGTCCCATACGAACACATAGAAGAAACCTGGGAAACCATATAGCCTAGGATAGCTCTCTGGGTTAAGAGACTTAAACAACATCTTAGATCTTGCATACTTGGGGCACACCACCTAGCATATCATTATTGAGATCAATCAATACCCGAGGAATAGTATAAAAAATATTGGTGTGCCCACTCAAATATACTATCTGCATACATGGAGTAACATCAATGAGAATATACTTAAAATAGTTCATAGTCATACCTCCAATGGTTTCAATATCATCTTTATATGAGGCATCCTCAAGGAAAATATTCAGTTTGGTGGCATGATGCTTCTCCTTGATGCAGGCTTTGAAGTAATCCATGTTGCGATACCTCTATTTAATCTATGAATCCTTGGATTGAGATCGAGGGTCTCTCACCTATTCCAACAGAAACTCCAATATTTTAAACATTTTGTGCACCATAGAATTATATAGGACTTCATCCCAGCCTTCTTCAAGCTGAGACTCAAGGTGATCGATGTCCATTTAGATATAATACAGATTATTCTGGTGAGAGGGAATCCTATTATTCTATGATTGCAGGTCCCCTTTCAATCATCAAAGTTTGTTGTGAAACCGAACCCATGATCTACCCTGCATGTGTTTCTCCCATGAGACCCTCACCTTTAAGATTAAACTAGGGTCTAAAATCCAATGACTAGAAAATAAGAATCACTTATACCCATCTATTTGAGCTTCTAGGTTGATGAGAAATGAAAAGTGGTCAGAAAGGGCTTGAACCATATGACGTAAAGAAGCACTTGGAAATTAAGAAAAATAAGGGAGCTTAGCGAAGCAACTATCCCACATACGATGATTCCCCCTCTGATAATTACACCAAGTCAATGGGTCGCCTGTGTATCCCAAGTCCATGACGCCAGTTCAGGAGACAAAGCTAGAAAAGACCCTTCTATCCTTCCTTGAATAGGTATCCCCCCTATCTTTTATGAGACATCCAAAATGGTATTGAAATCACCTCCTATGTACCATGGAATGGAACCTATGTCAAAGGAGCCAAGATTAAGCCACAAACTCTCCCTTTCCAAGGACTTGCACATAGAATACAAAAAATAAAAGAAACTAGATAAGGTATCAAACCTGAACTTGATGGTGATAAAATTCCTAGAATCTAAAACCAAATCCACTGAAATGAAACTATTTAAAAAAACTCCAGATGTTATGATTAGATGAGGATTCATGAAAGCAATCCCAAATTCCTATCTTAATGTATAACTCTCATATCATGGATGGTTATTGTTTTTTTTTCTAATACAATAATAAGTGAAAGATGACAATGACAAAACTCTGAATCAAGGAAATCCATATTCACTTAGACACATAAATCCCATGCATTCCAAATGAGGGAATAAATCATCTAAGGAGTTAATTCTAGATGGAAGAGCCTAGAATCTAAGAGTCATGAGTTGTGGACTATAAGCTTAAAAATCATTTCTTGATCTATGAACTTGTATATAACCCACTGGGTGAAGCACTTCCAACATTGACTAGCACCGAAGGAACCTATGAAGCCATAGAATGAAGATGGATATATAATATCATCTCAAAAGCATTGGAAAGAGGGAACGGAGAGCCATAAGAAGAACTTGGATCCATAGGCTTGGGGCCAGTTTGAGGGAGAAAAAATAGAACCACCGCCTTGTCGCACCTCAAAGAGAGGCTAGGGGAATGAGGGGGAACCGAAAGAGGGGAAGCCGCATACGCCAGAAGCCCAGGAACACACCATGGATTGAAAACCACCGAGTATAATCATGGAAGAACCTTCATAAAAGGTTGTAGCGGAAGGTCCAAAGGGGGGCGACAATTTAGGAGGCACCACCAGGGGAAAAGGTACAGATGTAGCAGAACTAAAAAATTGATTTGTGGATACAATTCAACCATACCTGAAGACACATCCAATCCCTTCTCCAACACCGACAGATCTGGAACCGGGGTGGGAGAGGACCCTGGAGATAGAACCCCGAATCCAGAATGGGACCCCCTGTATTCTGAGAGGGTGTGCCCTTGGATAAGGCCTGATGAACATAAATGAGTCGGAGATGTATAAAAAATACACTTCCACCGGGAGAAATAATCACCAACACTGAGGTAGATCTGTGTCAGGAGAGGCTTGGAAAAGTCCATCTCCACAAAAATCTGTCCCATAGAGGAATCCAGTAGATTGAGAGAACCATCATCCACACATAGGAAGGAATTGAGAACCTCTCCTATACTATGTAAGAATGAAATATTGAGCAATGGAAGAGGAAAACCTAGAAGATCAAGCCAGAATGCCGCTTGTGGAGAATCCTGGCCTGAGTGAATATCCAACAACCACTTAGAGAGGGTAAAACACCACTTTCCAAGAACATTAGGGGAGCAAGACCAAGCATGAAAAAAAATCTTCTCTAGATCCAAGAACCACACAAAAGGTCCTCCGATGAAGTGCAGACACCCGCTCCATAGAGGATAAGCCTCAGGAGCTGATGAATGACTAAAACTCTGGGGGAGAGGGGTGATCCAACCAAAAATGGGCCACCAACATCCAACAATTGATGTTGACCACTGCTTCGAAGGCATAATCTTGAAAGAAATTCATTAGAGATCCATCCATAGTAATCCTCTGAGGATACGATATTTACATTTTAGGGATCAATGGAAGAGACGACATCAAAGGCACACCTAGAAGGATGTCTTTCATCGAGGAGGTAGCAGATAGGTGATCCAATGGAATAATCCCACCCAGACATGGTGAGAGATCATCAGAAGCGTGAGAGGATATGTGAGGCTAGCCTTAGGGAAAGCCCCACGAGCCCCTGGGCTAGGGAAACAGACAAGAAAAGAAAAAATACAAAGAAAAGACAAAAATTTCACCTTTTAAATGTATCTATTAATACATTTTATGGTAAAATTTATTATTCTGGTCTCGAGAAACAAAATTTACCAGGATATCAGCTAAAAGACGACATAGGAGGAGGCTCTTCCAGTGCTAGTGCAAGTGAACACCACCCGATAGTCGAAATAATTTTAAATTGCAGGGGTGCGTGGGACGTGTACTAGGAGAGAGACGAGCAAGACAAGAGAGCCATTACCACCAGCAATTGGTCGAATCCCACTCATCCTACAAATTAAAGGAAGGTTTTAGGGTTATTTTCTTTATTATTATAGTACTTCAGATTTTACAAACAGTTTATTTGACAGTGTACACAACACGAATCACCAACCTTAAACAAACTATGAAATCTTATTATTTAAATACGAGCTTTATAACATAGTCATTTAGTTGTCAGGTATGAATAGTGATAATAAAATTTTGAAAAATAGGTATAATTTTTTTAATTAATACAAATGTATTGATTTATGCATGATAAATAAGTACTTAATTTTCATTAGTCATTTTATGCTTCAGAAATGCGTTTTTTTCGACAATGATTTTTATTGCTTTTTGTGTATAGGTAATATAATTAATTTCCAAAAATTTTAAAAATTATATTTTATAAAAAAATATTTAATTTTTTAAATCATCGTATCAGGATTATCTTAGGGTAAAATTTTGGGATTCTTTTGAAAAAAGTGATTTTTCATTTAATAGTGAAAAATTATGATTTTTGTAAAACAGTCATTTATTTTTATAAAAAATATCAATTATTATCTGAATTTGATATCAAATTAATTTTATTATTATTTAGTTATATATAATCTAATTAATTACATTTTAATTATATTTATACTTGATTTTTTATATAAGTTCATTTTTGGGCTTAAAAACACATTTTTCTAAAAAAAACAGTTTATATTTGCATTTTGCGTATTTATATTAAAATTAATTTCTATAACTTATAGGAATTTAATTTGACTAAATATAATTCCTTTATTAAATCATAATGTAAAATTTATCCTAATATGAATTTTTATGATTTTTCTAATGAAGTTAAATTATTAGTGAATAGTAAGAAAATATTGTTTTTATGAAATACGATATATTTTTTGATATCACCAAGATATAAATATGACATAAAAATATATTAAACTTACATAAAAAATAATTTATTATAATATAGTACATATATCATACAAAAAAAATTCAAAACATATAAACTATAACTTATTTCATGATAACCATGAAAAAAATCATTTTAAGTGTCGACATAGTGTTGTGTAGTATTGGAATCCTAAAGATAAAATTTGAGAACAGAGAAGTATTTTATCAACTTGATTAATAAATATAAAGTATTATTGATGATTTATAAGGATATATTTGATTTTTTATTTATATAAAAAGTGACTGATCTAAATACTTGTGCAATTCTTATGCATGGCTAGAAAAATCAAAATGAAATTTCAAATAAGTTGTCATGACATAGATGTGAGTTATATAAATATTTAATGAATATAAAGGTTTATATTGAAATAATTTTATTTAGTTTTATGATTATAATTTATTTTTAATTTTTAGAAATGAAATAACTACCTTAAATGCTTACACAACACCGATAGAGTGCTCATGAAAGTTGTGGAAAAAAAATAAATGATTTAAAAAACTCGAAAAGCAATTTAATTTTGGATGATTTATAGTTTCCCATGATTTTTGAAGATAAATATAACATATTAGGTATGTTATAACGTTTTATATTATAATTTCATTTCTTTCATCCTATTTTCAATGTCAAATTATGTGAATAGTTCTTAAAATGAAATGAATAGTATTTTATGTTAAACATATTTTATTAAATTATCTAAAAATTATAAAAATCATTCAAGAGGACAAGTAGGATGATGAATTTTATAAAATATCACACCTTTTCCATTTATGATCCAATTATTACCTCATAAGTAAAATTATAATCTTTTAATATTAAAAAATTAATTACCATGGTTAAGGTTAAAATTGGTTAACTAAGGGATTAAACCAAAAGATAGGGTTTAAAATGATATTTAAACCTATAAATATTTTATTGGATGATCATATTAACTCAAGATATTACTTATATTTGAATACATTTCATTATGGAACCATTTTACATGAGTTATATTATATTTTAATATTTCATGTATTTCCCAAATTATGGCTCCACAGTCTCCAGGTTCAGTGAAACCCCTTTCCTAGGGTTCTCTAATATCTTATCAGTGCCTCTACACTTGTCTGAATTATATAATGCTTGGTATGGCTTCTTTTTCCTAGATGTTCATCAGCTAATCTGATGGTGGTGGAGTTATCCTTCTCCACTGATGAATTGTCATGATTTATTATCTACACGTTTCTCTCATCATCATCAGTGACAACTTACTCCCCTATTTGTGTGTCCTTCCCCAACCACCCTCATCCTCAAATATGTTTCATATATAAGATCCCCTAGCATGATACAACATTAGTTCTTGAAGCAGCAACAAATCAATGATCAGGGGGTGATTGTTCGATGGGCGGCGACTGTCCGACGACTCTTTCAGGCATCCAGCGGTGGCCTATTCCTTTGGGCGGCGGTGTGCGGTGGTCTATTGGTAGTGTTGTTGTTGGACTATGGTTGAGGGTCATGTATGGAATACACATAGTTCTAGATGGTGACGACATAGTTTCATGTGGGCCTGTGTGTAGGAAAATATTATTATTGATCTCTTTGTTGGCGACTAGATGATGATTTTGGTTTTGTGTTTTCCAGTGTGGTACTGTTGGATCCTATTCTATTTTAGAACTAGTTTTTTGATTTGGTCTTAGATGTCTCTATGGGATTTGGATCTTTCTTCATCACATTTGTATGGAGGTGCATATTCTTACAGGTACTACTTAGTGGGTAGCCTCGATAATGGGATGAGTGTTTTGACACCCATCATCCAACCATCTATCATCCCTCTTATTGGATGGATGGGCCCCTTGATTCAATTTTTCATGGTGATTTTGATCTTTATTTGTGTTACATAAGGTTTACTAGATGTGAGTTCCTTAAAATATTTGTCAGGTGGGCAGCTCAAAAGAGATACATGTGTGTTGGAACCTATCATCTGGTCCTCCATCCACATGTCAATGTGTGTGGGAGGGGTGCTCTATCTCATTGTACTGCCAGTATGGAATAACTTCTTATTATAGGGGACACCAAATTTTCTTTGAATGATTTCACTACTTCATTATCTATTTGGGTGGGGGGGGGAGAAGAAACTTTTTCCCTTTCTTATGTTGACAATTTCTTCCCAATGGGCACTCAGAACCATTTTCAAACCTTTGGGTCTAGCTTCTTTATGACATCTTTTCCACTATGATTGTAATGGGTTTACTATTTTTCCATTCCTCAAAGTGGTTTTCTTATTTTTCTATTTAATAAATAGTTCTTTTCCATAAACCTTTTTTAAAATAAAAAAATAAAAAAAATGTATTTACAAAAATGAAATTAATGATATTTTATATTAAAAATATTGTATTAAATGTTTTAAAATTAATAAAAACATTATTTTCATCCAATTTAGTGGGATATGGTTTAAAATGTCAACCATGGAACATTTATTTGTCAGTTTTATTTTATGGAAACATTATTTGTAACATCCCAATATTTTAAAAAGGAAAAACTATGTTAAATATTATATAATATACGTAACACCAAGCTTAAACAAACTACAAAATCTTATTATTTAAAAGTTACCATTATAAAATAGACATTAATTTATTGGGAATGAACAATATTAAAAAATTATGAAATATATAATTTAAATAGTCATTTTTAATGTATTATTGAATTATTTTTAAATAAGTAATATATTTTTTTAAAGTCATTTTATTCTTTAAAAAATGTGTTTTCTTAAAAAAATGGGGTTTATTGTATTTTATGAGGGAATATTATAATTAATTTTTGAAACTTTTAGAAAATTAATTTCATAAAAGAAAATTAATTTTTGAAAATTTAATATCATGTTTTACTTTGGGTTAAATTTTTTTATTTTTCTAAAAATATTGAGTTTTAAGTGAATAATGAAAATACTATTTTTACTCTATGCCTCCTAACTCATGTGCTTATAATGTATCCTTATGTTCATTCCCTTACTGGGCTTTTTATCTCATCCCTTTGTTCATGTGTTCCCCAGGGTACCCTATGCAGATGTAAGGGCTCAAAGGAAGCTAGGAGCTCTTAATGGAGATTAAATAATGAAATGTTTTTTAGCCCCATGTTTTATGTTTTATGTACCTAATCTTCCAAGAAATTAGAATTAACGATCCTTGGCTTACATTATGATGTATAATTATGCTTAAAATCATGTAATGATATATATAAAAGGCTTGGGTCAATATATTTAGTATCAGAGGATGGTCTAGTTATTTTTGGAGATTAGGAATAGATCACCTTACTGAAAACCTCAAGGATGAGATGAAGTATAATAAAACATCCCTAAATTTTGGTAATTATAGAGTAAGTGGTTTATCAAGAAAATACATCCCTGTCTGGATACGAGCAGGTAGAGGTGACTCTGGAACAGATGTACCTAGGAGTGAAATATTCGACAAGGAGTTTTGGGCTTGACCCAGGGTATCCTGGTACTCGACAACGGACCTTGATGCACTGTTGGTTACGACACTCCCAGGGGATATGCTTTGGTAGATTCATGATCTTAGTACAAAACATTATTAATGGACAAAAAAAATACCATAAGAATATAAGTCAAGAAATAGATCTAGGATAAACTAGGTTTTAACCTAAGGAATCACAAGTTAGGATATACTTCTTCTTTATAGGTTTATCCTTTTATGTTCAAAGTTTCCTTTTTATTCTCAATAGCTTAGTATTCAAGACCTCTAATTATATGTTATTTTTCTTAGTTAATGGCGGGAAATATAAGAACATGTTCCAACAACCAATGTGAAGGAAAATGTAAAGATTGCCCTAACAATATCCCTGATATGAGGGGAGCGGGTGCTCAAAACTTCATGATAGTACTTGCTTAGCTGGATCTAGTTATGAATAATAACTTGAATCATGCAGAATTACCTCCTCCATGGAAAGAGTAAGTTACTGTAGAATCTTTCATGCGGAAAAGTCCTCCCATGTTTAGCAGATATTATGATCCCCTCCTCACGAAACAATGGATTAACTCCATTGAAAAGATATTCTCTATTCTCCAATTCTCAGAAGAAGAGAAGGTTGTACTGGCAGTCTATTGTTTTACTGGGGAAACTGATCAATGGTGGACACTGATAAAAAATACAATGTCCCAAGAGGAAATTGATTCCATGGATTAGGAGGAATTCAAGAGGATGTTTTTAAACAAATACTTTCCTTTAAAGATGGAAAGAGAGTTCCTCAAACTCAAGAATAAGGAAGAAGAGTCCATCGGGGCGTATGAAGCAAACTTTACAAGGCTTGCAAGGTACGACTCTGGTTTTGTCATGAACACCGAAAGCAAGGTGGATCGCTTCTTTAGAAGACTAAAGCCGAGTCTATAAAAAGTGTTGGCAATTCGAGACTTCAATAGTAATGAGGATATTGTCTCTTGTTCCCTCATGGTGGAAATAGAGATTGGATACTTTTAGTGATCTTGTGGGTCCAGTGACAAGAAGCATAAAATGGAAAACAACATGGGTTGTTCATTAAACAAATCCCATGATGGAAAGAAGCATGAATTTTCCTCTTGCAAAAATTGTGGGAAGAATCATCCTCGTAACTGTCTGAAGGGAACCCAGAATTGCTTCAAATGTGTAAAGTTTTGTCATCTGTCCAAGAACTACCCAATGGATTTGAAAAACCCTGCTAATGTTGAAGAAGAAAGGAAGGTTGAGATCAACACTCAGCCTGTATTTCAGTGTTACAACTACAAGGAGCATGGGCATTGTGCGAACAATTTCCCTTAGACAAGGGTTGTCAGAGGCAACCAACAATAACCTCCAAGGCAACAAGGAAGGGCTTATGCTATCACTACTGCAAAGGTGGATCCGGACAACGATGTGGTGACAAGTACACTAGTTATTCATTCAATAATAGCAGATGTACTATTTGATTATGGTTCTATGAATTCTTTCATATCTTGAAAGTTTATTAGAACTATTCAAACGCCACCTCAAAATTTGGAGGAAAAGTTATATGTGAGAACAAAAAATGGGTCAATCGCTACATCCATGGTTTATAACTCTCCCCGATTAATGTTTGAGGACTGAACCTCCAAGAAAATCTCATCGTACTTCCTTTAGTGAAGTTTAACGCAATCTTGGGCATGGATTGGCTATCTTTGTAAAAAGCCAACATCAACTGTCGAGAAAGGGAGATCACTTTTCACATCTCGAAGAATCCTCTGATTCTTTACAAGTGTAAGGAGGAACATGAGTCTCCTTTAGAATCTTAGTCTCAAGTGTGGATATTGTTTCCTTATGTGCAAGCATATCTAGCTCAAATTATTGAGACAAAGGAGAGAATCATGCTTGAAGACATTCCCATCGTGAGGGATTACACTGATGTATTCCCTAAAGAGTTTCATGGTCTTCCTGCTAACAGAGAGGCTGAGTTCTCAATTGAACCTATCCCTGGATCTCTGCCTATCTCAAAGACACCTTACAGAATGGCCACTGTAGAGTTGGAAGAGCTGAAGAAGTAATTATAGGAGAATATGGAGAAGGGTTTTATACACCCGAGTGCTTCACCGTGGGGTGCACCAGTCCTCTTCGTCAAGAAGAAGGATGGATCAATGCGCCTCTGCATTGATTATTGTGAACTCAATAAAATCATGATAAAGAAGAAGTATACCCTTCCACGGATAGATGACTAGTTCAATCAGCTTCATGGGGTCAGTTATTTATCTAAACTGGACCTTCAGTAAGGATATCACCAACTAAAGGTGAGGAAGGAAGATATAACAAAGTCTGCCTTTCGAATGAGGTATGGACACTATGAGTTCATAGTGATGCCCTTCAGACTTACTAATGCTCTAAAAATTTTCATGGATTTAATGAATAGAGTCTTTAGAGATTACATTGACAAATTTTTGGTAGTCTTTATTGATGATATTATGATATTCTCCCAGAGCAAGGTGGAACATGAGGAGCATTTAAAAACCGTGTTAAATACTTTGTGAAACGATAATTTGTATTAAAGTATAGTAAATGTGAGTTCTGGATGGAAGAAGTATCATTACTGGGGAATGTTATCACCAACAAAGGGATATCTATGGAACTTTCCAAGGCGAAGGCAACTGAAGGGTAGCCCAGGACAACTTTTGTAATGGAGATCGGTAGATTTTTGGGTCTAGCTGGGTATTATCGACAATTCATGAAGAAATTTTCTTGATTGTCAAACCCAATGACCAAGCTGACATGGAAGGGGGTAAATTTTTTCTAGACGAAAGAATGTGGGGTAAGCTTCAAGGAGCTAAAGAGAAGTATGATCACTACACCTGTACTCACATTACCAAAAAGTAGAGAATGTTTTGTGATATACAATGATGCTTCAAAGAAAGGCTTGGGTTATTTACAAATGAAAAATGATAATGTGATAGCCTATGCCTCAAGGAAGTTGAAGACCCATGAGTAGAACTACCCGACACGTGATATAGAGCTGGAAACTATGATTTTTTCCTTGAAAATCTGGCGGCACAACCTTTATGGTGAGAAGTGTGACATATAAACCGACCACAAGATCTAAAAGTATATATTCACATCAAAGGAGATCAACATGAATCAAAGGAGATGGTTAGAGCTAATAAAGGATTACGATTTCTCGATTCACTATCATCCTGGAAAGGTGAACAAGGTAGCTGATCCTCTATGCAGAAAAGAACCTGCTACTCTATCCATGTTATGGATTGTGAAAGACCTTATATTCTTGGATATGAAAAGTATGGATTTAGAAATCATAAGGGCAGGGGATACATCCTACCTTGCCCAAATTATTGCACAACCATCTATTTAAGAGAAGATTAAGGAAGCACAAAGGGATGATGTGAAGTTACAAAATAGGGTCAATGAAGTAAAGGAAGGGAATCTACAAGAGTTCCATATCAACGATGATGGTGTTATTTGGTTTGGAACATGGCTTTGTGTGCCTTCATCACCCGGTATAAAGAATGAGATATTGGACAATGCACATAGCTCAACATTCTCTATCCATCATGGGAGTACCAAGATGTATCATGATCTCCGAGAACACTTCTGGTGGGATAACATGAAGAAGAAGATTGTAGATTATATATCAAGGTGATGGGTATGTCATCAAGCTAAAGTAGAGTGACAAAAGTCCAAAGGGATGATGAAACCATTTCCTATACCCATGTAGAAATGGGAGAATATCACAATGGACTTTTTCATAGGTCTACCAAAGACGTCGAAGGGAAATAATGTGATATGGGTTGTGGTTGACGGACTCACCAAGACTGCCCATTTTATTACTATTCGGGAAGACCTCTCACTTGAACAACTTGAAAAAGTATTTGGGAAGGATGTGGTGAGACTTCATGGTGTTCCACTCTCAATTGTCTCTGATCGTGATCCATGGTTCACATATAAATTCTAGATGAGTCTTCAACACTCTTTGAGTACTGAATTAAATTTCAGCACGTCCTATCACCCCCAAACTGATGGACAATCTGAAAGGACTATTAAGATGATTGAATATATGCTAAGAGCCTACTCTCTATAATTCAAAGGTGAATGGGATCAACATATCTCTTTGGTTGAGTTCTCATACAACAATAGCTTCCACTCGAGTATTCAGATGGCTCCGTATGAAGCTCTGTATGGAAAGCAATGTAGAACTCTAACCTGTTGGGATGAAGTTGGAGAACGAAAGCTACTTGGACCTGATCTTGTGAAAGAGATGATGGAGAAGGTTCAAGTCATCCAAAAAATAAATAAAAACTGCTCAGAGTCGGAAAAAGAGATACACTGACAACCGTCGAAGGTACTTGGAGTTCGACATTGGGGATAAAGTCTTCATTCAAATATCACCATGGAAGAGAGTCATGCAGTTTGGAAAGAAAGGGAAGCTAAGCACAAGGTACATTGGACCCTTTGAGATCCTTGACCGCATAGGAGCTGTGGCCTATCGGTTTTCACTTCCTCCGAATATGACTTGAGTTCATGATGTGTTTCACGTATCACTCCCGAGGAATTGCATACTCGATCCCTCACATGTACTGAACTCAGAGGTGGTGCAGTTGGAAGATGATCTCTCTTATAAGGAGCATCTAGTGAAGGTTCTGGACCAAAGAGATAAGGTTCTATGCAACAAGACATCCCACCATGTCAAAGTGTTGTGGAGGAACCAATAGTCTGAAGAAGCTACTTGGGAACCGGAGGAGGTGATGAAGGAGAAGTACCCTCATCTGTTTATGGCCAAGAATGTAAAATGAAAATTTGAGGGAGAAATATCATACGGGTGGAAGAATTTAACGACCCAAAGTTTTCAATGGAAATTTCCCTTCTTATAAATATGTCATAAAATAACATGAAAACACAACATAATGAACTACTAAGTGCTAAGTGGCCTTTAAACATATGTTTGTGACTTCTGTGTTTGGAATTTCAAAAATATGATATACATAGTTGAAATCAGTAAGTTATTTGGAGTCCGATAAGAAAAACTTAAATTTTTGTGAATAGTAACCTACCCTTATGAATAGTAACATATCCTTATGAATAGTGAAATACCCTAATGAGTAATAAATTTACCTATTATAGTCATAAAATAATATTCAAGTGAAATTATGATGTACCTATATTTTAGAATAAGTAAATGAATATTTAAAAACTGGTTTTTAATAATAAATTATGATTTTAATTAAATATTAAATTAATCAAATTTAGAAAATTATTTTTTAAAAATGGACTTCATTTTTGGATTCTACATGTTGAAAAATGGTGAGGGTGAATTTTTGGGATTTTTCTGAAATACTTGAATTTTTGATGAATAGTAGAATCCGATAACTCACAATAAATTCTAAATAATGGATTAATTGAGTCATTGATGATGATATGATGATGAAATCCCATTAGTTTATAAGTCACATGAATTTATTACTATTATTGGTCATGTAATACTTACTATTCCTTGTCTTGTGAGGAAATAATAAACTAATGATTAAAAAATTATGAAAACCCTCCTCTCCTCCCCTATACCCTCCCCTCTCACTCCCTCTTCTATTCACTCCTCTCAAGCCTTGTTCCTTGCCAATATTCGTCCCAAATATCTCCCCAAGATCCTCCCCCAAGTCCAAAAGCTCATAGAATCTTCAAAATACCAAAACCTCACCCCTTAAGAGGTTCTCAAAGGAGGAAGTCTCAAGAGGTAAATTCCTCTTTCCAATCCCTTCTTTTCTTTTAAATTTTTTTCTTTTTGTTTCTTTCCTCACCTCCCTTCACCCAAATGGTATGATAACTCCAGTAGAATACATGTACTGGAATTATATTATTATAATTGGATACTTCATTATCTTCTCTCCTTTCCTCGCCTTTTATTTGAAAGAAATGAAAGCACCGCTTGAGATGTGCTAATTTATCACATTCAAGGACAACGATTTATCAATTTCTATTATAATATTTAATTCTGGTCAAGAAACCATTTTTTTATTGTGGAACCAGAATATAGATATGTAATATATCCTATTTTTATTCTTTAATCTTTTTTTACAAATGGTATTAAGTTATAAATCAAAATATGTTCTTTGTAATCAAACCCACCGATTAACAAAAAACGATTGTCACTATGATTGTATATAATAGTTCGACTTCAGTCTAAGTAACCAAATTAATTTTAAAACCATTTAATCTAATATATGTTAACTAATATCATATAACTTCATTTCTGGACAACCACTTCCATATTTCATGTTTATCCGAACTTGAATATAAGCAAACTGATCTTTTAAAACCAAGTAAACAAACGAGCCCGGACAATGAAATTAAACCTCATAACCAATCAAAATGACTATAAATGAACATAAAATGATTATAATAAACCAATTAAATATATTATAGGTTCTGGAATTATGAATTAATAGGCCTAATTTTTTTTTATTCAGGTCTTTGATAACAAGTGGAGAACACCAACGAATTTATGGTATGGGATCCTCTCATTTTCACTCTTAATCAAGATTGTTCTCTATGCTATGCCTTTTTTGTGTAATACGAAGTGATGGGGTATATTTTCTCACCTCCCCCATACTACCCTAATGTTTTATAAGTGATTATAAAACCATTTTCTCTCTCATAAATCCCTCTTATTTACACCCGATACCATGCCGATAAACCGTAATGGATTCTACCCGAACTTCCTTTATTCCATCGGGATGCTCTGTCTTTCTTTTAACCAAAATGTAGTTGTATTTTATTTTTATGAAAAAAATTCTAAATTATGTTTATATTCTCCAAAATAATGTTCCCATATCCATCTCTCATTCTCTTTTCGGGATATACATGCTTTTAAGTGAATCCCTCCTCGATACTTCCCAATAAGCACACTCGTTTTAAGGGAACTTCCCAAATGTTTACCCAATTTCAAGTACATTATATCCTATGTTTTAAGCCACAATTGTTTTTATAAATTCAGTCTTTTTATTATGAAAACTTTCTTGGTTCAATTCTGGTTTTTTATATAAAATATTCTCCTCTTTTCTATTTTAAAATATCTATAGTATTTTCTTTAAAACTGCACAAAAATGTTTTGATGCTAATGTTTCTCAAATACATTATTTATATGTTTTAACTTATGTTTAACATCACATACCATGTTATAAGTATATTTTACCATATTAATTTCCATGTATGTTCTAATCCCTTCCTTTTATGGAAACTTTCATGATACTCTCATTGGTTATGCTTTATGTCATGGTTGTGGTACCCAATTCTTTCCATGGGTTACCTTATGTTTATGTATGGTTGATTCTGTATGATTATTTATGTGGAATGAATATTTATGTGGTAAGAATATTTATGTGGTAATAATATTTATGTGTCAAGAATATTCATGGAAAGTTTGAGATCATTGCGCCCAGATAGCACTCCAATGCATTGGGTAAAGTTAGGTCTCTTGAGATGCGATGTGAAACGGGATTGGCGGTTAGCCTTGACCCATACTAAAATGGGAAACGAGATTGTCATTTAGCCTTGACCCATACTAAAGAAATGTTTTATGATTATGCCACATTTATATGATTCCATGTTTATATGAACCCATGCTTATATGATATGATTTCATAAGTTCCATGCTTTGGATATCTTTACGTTATGACTCCTAGCTCATGTGCTTAAGATGTATACTTATGTTCATTCCCTTACTAGGATTTTTATCTAATCCCTTTTTGCATATGTTCCATAGGGTACTGTATGCAGATGTAAGGGCTCAAAGAAAGTTAGGATATCTTAATGGATATTAAAAAAAGAAATTTTTTTAGCCCCATGTTTTATGTTTTATGTACCTAGTCTTCCAAGACACTAGACCTAATTATCATTGGCTTGTACTCTAATGTATAATTATTCTTAAAATCATGTAATGTTATATATAAAAGGCTTGGGTTTCTACAGTTGGTATCAGAGTATGGTCTAGTTATTTTTGGATATTAGTAATAGAGCACCTTAGTGAGAACCTTAAGGATGAGACACTGTATAATAAAACATCCCCAAATTTTGGTAAGTATAGAGTAAGTGGTTTATCAAGAAAATACATCCATTTATGGATATGAGAAGGTAGAAGTGGATCTGGCATATATGTACCTAGGAGTGAAAACTCCGACAAGGAGTTCCAGGCTTGATCTGGGGTATCCTAGTACATGACAATGGGCCTTTCTGCACTCTTGGTTACGACACTCCCAGGGGATATGCTTTGGTAGATTCATGAGCTTAGTACAAACCATTAATAAGGGACAAAAAATCCCATAAGAATATAAGTCAATAAATAGATCGAGGATAACCTAGGTTTTAACCTAAGGAATCACAAGTTAGGATGTACTTCTTCTTTATAAGTTTATCCTTTTATATTCAAAGTTTCCTTTTTATGCTCAATAGCTAAGTGTTAAAGACATCTAATTATATGTTCTTTTTCTCAGTTAATGGCGGGAAATAGAAGAACACTTTCCAATAACCAATGTGATCGACAATGTGAATATTTCCCTAACGATATGCTTGATATGATGAGAGAAGGTGATCAAAACTTCAGGACAGTACATGCTCAGCTGGCTCAAGTTAAGAATAATAACTTGAATCATGAGGAATATCCTCCTCCTCCAAGGAAATAGAAAGTTGCCATAGAATCCTTCATACAGCAAAGGCATCCCATGTTTAGCAGATCTTCTGATCCCCTCCTTCTGGAACAATGGATTAACTCCATTGAGAAGATATTCTTTGTTCTCTAGTGCTCAGAAGAAGAGAAGGTTGTACTGGAAGTCTATCATTTTGATGGGGAATCTGATCAGTGGTAGAAATTGATCAAGAATACAATGTCCCAAGAGAGAATTGATTCCATGGATTAGGAGGAATTCAAGAGGATGTTTTTCAAAAAATATTTTCCTCGAAAGATGGAAAGAGAGTTCCTCGAACTCAAGAAGAAGAAAGATGAGTCCATCAGGGCGTATGAAGAAAACTTTAAAAGTATTTCAAGGTACGCCTCTGGTTTTGTCATTAATACCAAAATCAAGGTGGATCACTTCTTTAGCAGACTAAAGCTGAGTCTATAAAAAGTGTTGGCAATTCGAGACTTCGAGAGTTATGAGGATATTGTCCGTTGTGTCCTCAAGGTGGAAATGAATATTGGATACTCTCAGTGGTCTCATGGTCCCAATGACAAGAAACGAAAAATGGAAAACAACATTGGTGGTTCATCAAGAAAATCCCATGATGGAAAGAAGCATGAATTTTACCCTTGCAAAAATTGTGGGAAAAAGCATCCTAGTAACTGCTTGAAAGGAACCAAGAATTGCTTCCAATGTGGAAAGTTTGGTCATCTGGCCAAGAACTACTGAAGGGATATAAAAAATCCTACTAATGTTGAAGAAGAAAGGGAGGTTCAGATCAACACTCATCCTACAGTGCAATGTTACAACCAAAAAAAGAATGGGAATTATGTGAACAATTTCCCTAATCTGAGGGTTGTTGGAGGCAACCTACAACAACCTCCAAGGAAACAAGGAAGGGATTATGATGTCACTACTAATAAGGTCGATCCGGACAATGATGTGGTGACAGGTATGCTGGTTATTCATTCAAGAATAGCAGATGTACTATTTGATTCTAGTTTTACATATTCTTTCATATATTGTAAGTTCAGTAGAACTATTCAAACACCACCTCAAAAATTGGAGGAAAAGTTATCTATGAGAACAAAAAATGGGGAAATTGCAGCATATATGGTTTATAACTCCTCCCCAGTTAATTTTTGTGGACTAAACCTACCAGAAAATCTCTTCATACTTCCTTTAGTGGAGTTTGACGCAATCTTGGGCATGGATTGGCTATCTTTGAGCAAAGCTAACATCAACTGTTGAGAAAGGGAGATCAATTTTCACATCCCGAAGCATCCTCCAATTCTTTACAAGTATAAGGAGGAACATGAGTCTCCTTTAGAATATTCATCTCAAATGTGGATATTGTTTCCTTATGATCAAACATATCTAGCTCAAATGATTGAGACAAAGGAGAGAATCATGCTTGAAGACATGCCCATCGTGAGGGATTACACTGATGTATCCCATCAAGAGTTTACTAGCCTTACTATTGACCTAGAGGTTGAGTTCTCAATTGAAATTATCTATGGATCTCTTACTATCTCAAAGAAACCTTATAGAATGTCCATTGTAGAGCTGTAAGAGCTGAAGAAGCAGTTACAAGAGAATATGGATAAGGGTTTTATATGCCCGAGTTCTTCACCATGGGGTGCGCCAGTCCTCTTAGTCAAAAACAAGGATGAATCAATGTGCCTCTGCATTGATTATCGTGAAATAAATAAAATCATGATAAATAATAAGTATCCCCTTCCATGGATAAATGACTTGTTCGATCAGCTTCGTGGGGCTGGTTATTTCTCTGAAGTGGACCTTCGGTCAGGATATCACCAACTAAAGGTGATAAAGGAAGATATACCCAAGACTTCTTTTAGAACGAGGTATGGACAATATGAGTTCATAGTGATGCCCTTCGGGCTCACTAATGATCCAAAAATTTTCATGGATTTAATGAATAGAGTCTTTAGAGATTACCTTGAAAATTTTGTGGTATTCTTTGTTGATGTTATTATGATATACTCCAAGAGAAAGGAGGAAAATGAGGAGCATTTAAAAACTATGTTAAATACTTTGCGAAGGGAGAATTTTTATGAAAAGTACAGAAAATGTGAGTTATGGATGGAGGAAGTATCATTATTAGGGCATGTTATCACCAGCAAAGGGATATCTGTGGTCCCTTCCAAGACTAAGGCAATTGAAGAGTGGCTCAGGCCAACTTCTGTAATGGAGATCCATAGCTTTTTGGGTTTAGCTGGGTATTATCGACAATTCATGAAGAAAATTTCATCATTGTCAAAACCAATGACCAAGCTAACATGGAAGGGGGTAATGTTTGTCTGGACAGAAGACTGTGAGGTAATCTTCGAGGAGCTAAATACTTTGGATATATTTAGGTCATGCCTTATAACTCATGTGCTTAAGATGTATCATTATGTTCATTCCCTTACTGGGATTTTTAGATCATCCCTTTGTTTATGTGTTCCCCAGGGTACCCTATGCAGAGTAAGGGATCAAAGGAAGTTAGGATATCTTAATGGATATTAGATAAATAAATGATTTTTATCCCCATGTTTTATATTTTATATACATAGTCTTCCAAGACACTAGACTTAACGATCCTTGGCTTGTACTCTGATGTATAATTATTCTTAAAATCATATAATGTTATATATAAAAGGATTGAGCCGCTATAGGTAGGGACGTGCTCCAAGTGTTTTGAGTGAAGAGAAGTGGGATCTTGGTTTGGTTTATATAGTAACAGAGAGGGAATTCTCTATTATTTAGGTTTTGGACACCACACATTAAACTAATCAAAACCACAAAAACAACCCATGGTTTTTGCCCATGGTTTTTTCCAAATGAGAGTGGAAAAAAATATTTTATAAGTCAAATGTATGAACTTATTAAAATGTTATTCTTGATTATGTGGAGGTGAATCACACTCTCAAGGAAATCATTTTAAAATGTTAAAATGTTTTATAAGTCTTGGAGAGTCCACTAAGGCACCATAAAATTAATTTAAAAAAAAATCTAAAATAACATTTTTAAAGTTAAAACATATATTGGCCAAAAATACCTTTTATAGTATTTTATTATATCACTATTTGGTCATTATGATGTCATACAACACATTATATATTTAAACAACATTTTATTTTTACCCAAAAATTTGACTATCTTGGAAAATTATGAAAAATTTAAAGTTGGATAATTTTGACATCCTAATTCCAAATATAATATTCATTTTATCTAAATAATTTTCTAAATATGTGAATTTTTACTTTTAAAATAAAAACTAACATTTATAAAAAATTCAAGGGTTTTGAAAAAAAATGGCTTTCAAACCATAATAAAAATTACAAATATATTCATAAAAAATATAAAACCAATTATATTTAATAAAAATTAATTTAGTAATAATATTTTATTAAAATATTATTTAATTCAAAAATCCATTAATTCATCAAAATAGATTTCTTAATTGATCATTAACTAAAAAATACTATTTGTGATTTAAAAACTATTTATAAAGTAATAATAAAAAATTAATGTATATTCTTTATTCTATAAAAAATAATGCACATAATCATAATTATAGGGTCTTGTTACATAACCCCTTATAACACCCACATAATATTTAAGGGTAAGGTGTGCGATGGTGACATACTCTTGGGGAGGCTCAGATAACATCGCTCGGGTGGTAATCTCTATCAACTTCCACTTCTCTCATAGGTGGTTCCGTTAAAGATTAAATTGTTGAAGATTGGCTTGAGCTTGGTCAGGAGTGAAGCCCAATGATGCCACCTCCTTTCCAAGCTCTGAAAAATGGGATTCGTATGGAGAAATTCTACTGGATGATGTTATCACTTCCTTTGTCTGATTAAATTGAATTTGTTAAAGACCTATATTTATACTAACCATGTGATCACTGTTCAAGACTATATTAGCAACGATAACAATTATTAATAGTATTTTGAAATACGAAAACATAAAACCAAATAAGTGCATATTTTATATAACCATTTTACATAATAATACATTTAATTCAATCAAGAGGAATTTTCATTAATAAAAGTTTTGGTCATTACAATCACCCCCCTTAAGAAATTTTTCCCTTGAAAATTCCTTTTCCCACACTAAAATAGATTAGGGTAACTCTACTTCATCACTTCCTACGATTCCCACGTTGCTTCTTCAAACTTGTGGTTTCACCAAAACACCTTGACAAGGGGCATTGTCTTATTTCAAAGAAAATTTTCCCTATGATCTAAGATCATCACTGGATTCTCTTCATAGGAGAGGTCATTATCCAATGGTACCAACTATGGATTGAGTACATGCGATGGGTCAAGTATGTACTTCTTAAAGAGTGATACATGAAATACATTATTTACTTAAGATAGGTTTGATGGGAGTTCTAGTCGTTGGGACACTGATCCAATGTAAAAAAGGATCTCAAAAGATCTGATATACCTTATAATAAGCTTTCCCTTCTTCCCAAATCTCATAATTCTATTCCACAATGATATGCAGAGGAATACCATGTCTCCAACATCAAACTCCATGTCTCGTCGACGAATTATCAGCATAGATCTTTTATCGACTCTGAGCTGCTTTAATGTGTTGCTGGATAGTCTTAAATTTATACACCATTTCTTTGACCTTTTCTGGACCTAGTAGTTTTCACTCCCCAACTTCATCCCAACATGCTGGTGTTCTGCACCTCTTCCCATAAAGGGCTTCATAAGGAGCCATTTGGATGCTTGAGTGGAACTGTTATTGTAAGAGAACTCAATTAGAGGAAGATGTTTGATCCCATCCTCCTTTGAAGTCCATAGAGAATACCCTCAACATGTCATCAAGAGTTTAGATAGTCCACTCATATTGGCCATCAGTTTGACGATGATAAGTTGTACTTAAGTTTAACTCAGTGCTTAGAGCATGTTGAAGACTCTTCTAGAACTTAGAGGTGAATCTTAGATTTTTATCATATACAATAGATAGTGGTACTCCATACAACCTTAGAACTTATATGATATATATTCATTCCAGTAAATCCAATGAGAAATTATCTTGAATTGAAATGAAGTGTGCAATATTTGTAAGATGATCCACAACAACCCAGATATAATTTTTTCCTTTGGATGTCTTCAGAAGTCTGGTGATAGAGTCCATGGTGTTTTTCTCCCATTTCTATGATGGTATGGGTAATTGCTGCATCATCCCCTTATACTTCTACGTCTTAGCCTTCACTTGTTGACATACTAGGCACTTTGATGTATACTTAGAGATATCCTTCATCATGTTATCCCACCAATAATGATCTCAGATATCTTGATACATGTTTTTGTATGTTAGGAGAATGGAGAAATTCAAACTACGTGCATCATCCAAAAGTTCATTCTTTAACTCTGGATTTTATGAACACATAGTCTTGTCCCAAATCTCACAATTACTTATTCATTATCATTGAACTCCAAAGATTTCCCTTTTTATGATAGTTAACACTTTCTTCTGAATTCCCACATCATCCTTTTGATCATTCTTTAACCATTCCAAAAGAGATGGTTGAGCAATCATTTGTGAAAGGATTGACGATGTTCCATTCTTTCTGATTCCCATGTCCATCTTTTTCAAATCTAAAAATCTTTCATCCTTTTAAATTTTCATTAATGATATAATTTCTGGGTCCTTTCTACTTAGAGTATGCTCCACCTTGTTCGCTTTCCCTATATGGGGATAAATTGAACAGTCATAGTCTTTTATCAGCTCTAACCATCTTCATTGGTGCATATTAAGCTCTTACTATGTGAATATATACTTGAGGCTTTTTTGGTCCGTATATATTTCACACTTCACCCCAAATAGGTAATGTTTCCAAATTTTTAAAGCGAAGATTACTGCAGCCAACTCCAGATCATGTGTTGGATTATTTTTATCATGATCTTTAAATTTCCTTGAAGCATAGGAAATGAATTTTTCAATTTTCATCAACACATATCCCATGACCTTCTTCTAAGCATCACTAAATACCACAAAATGTTATCCACTTATGGGTAGTGTGAGAACGAGTGCATTAATAAGCCTAATTTTCAACTCTTTGATGCTATCTTCGCATTCATCACTCCAAGAAAAATTTACTCCCTTATGATTTATCTTGGTAAGAGGGTTGGAAAATCGTGAGAAATTTCTCACAAATCAGCGATAATATCCAGCTAGCCCTAGGAAGCTATGAATATCTGTTACTAAGGCCTCGACCATCCCTCAATTACAGCTGTCTTGGAGGGATCCACAGATATCCCATTGCTTGTGATGATATGACCCATGAATGTGACCTCCTTCAACCAGAACTCACACTTTTTTGTATTTTTCATAGATCTTATCCTTTCACAAGGTCTATAGTATAGTGCTTAAATTCTCTTTATGCTCCTCCTTAGTTTTGGAGTATATTATAATATCATCTATAAAGACTACCAAATTTTTTTCAAGGTAATATCTAAAGAATATATTCATCAAGTCCATAAATATTTATATATCATTAATGAGTTTTAAAGTCATCACTATGAATTCATAGTTCCCATATCTGGTATGAAAAGTAGTCTTGGGGATATCATCCTTCTTCACCCTTACTTGATAATATCTCAACCATAGATCCACATTGGAGAAGTATTGTGCTCCACATAGCTGATCAAACAAGTCATCAATTCATGACAGAGGATACTTGTTCTTTTTCATGATTTTTTGAGCCCACGATAATCGATAAAAAGGCACATTGACCCATCCTTCTTCTTGATGAAGAGGACTGGTGTACCCCATGGTGAAGCACTTGGACGTATAAACTCTTTATCCATATTATCCTATAGTTTTTTTCTAATACTCAAGCTCCACAACATCCATTCTATACAGAGTCTTGGATATTGGAAACTCCCCAAGTATAATATCAATTGAGAATACAACATCTCTTCTAGGAGGAATACCAGGAAATTCATCGGGAAACAATTCTACAAATTCCCTCACAATAAGAATGTCTTCAAAGATGGTTACTTCCTTAGAATCAATCATCTGAGAAAGCTATGCATGATCATATGGTAGTAATGTCCACACTTGAGATGATGATGCTAAAAAAGATTAATCCTCCTCCTTTAACTTGTATAGAATCAGGGGTCGATTCACCATATGGAGAGTGATTTACCTCTCATAGAAATCTATGTTGGCTCTATATAACGAAATCCAATCCATGCTAAGAATTGCATAAAATTCTACTAGAGGGAGTATGATGAGATTTACCAGGAAGTTTAATAAAAAAATTATGATAGGGGAGGAGTTATATTCATGGGATGCAATGATTGACCTATTTTCCGTTCTCACCGACATCTTTACTTCTATGATTTTTGGTGGTGTTGGGATTGTTCTACTAAACTTTTAGGATATAAGAGAATGTGTAGAATAAGAATCAAAAGGAATATTTGTTATTATTGAATGAATAACTAGCATACCTGTCACCACTTCGTTTTTGGGGTTCACTTTAGCAGTAGTGATGGAAAAAGCTCGCCGTTTCTTCCTTGGAGGTTGTTGGTTGCCTCTAAAAACCCTTGGCTTAGAGAACTGGTTTGAAAAGTACCCTAGTTCTTTGTAGTTGAAGCAATGAAAAACGTGTTGAGGTTCAAATGGAGTGTTCCTCTCCTCTATCACAGGCGGGGATTTTTCTTGTTGGTAGTTAATGGCTAGGTTCCCTTCTATTCCACACCTAAAGCGTTTCCTTTCCCCCTTTAGTCAATTTCCGGGGTGCTTCTTTCCACACCTTTGGCAAGTGGGGTGATGAATTTTCTTATAACTATTGGATTTATTGATCGTACCACTAGAATTAAAGTCCACCTTATAATTCTTATCCCCATGATACCCCTGAGATTTTCCAATCTCCATTTCGACTTTGAGGGCACATCAGACAATTTCCGCATAGCTCTCGAATTCACGGATCGCTAGGGATTTCTATAGGCTAGGGTTTAGCCCACCAAAGAAGTGGTCAACCTTGAATTCAGGGGTAACGACAAAGCTGGAGGCATATCGTGAAAGCCTTATGATGTTTTTCTCATACGCACTGATGGATTTGTCATCCTTTTTCTTAAGGGAAATAAAGTCCCTTTCCATATTAAGTTGGAGGGTGCAAGGAAAATATTTACTGAAAAACATTTTTCATAAATCCTTTCATTACAACGCCTTGATCAAATCCTCAGGATTTGTATTTTTGTTCAATGTACACCATTGATTAGCTTCTCCCTCAATACGATAAGAATCTAGAAGAACCTTATCTTGTTCAAAACATTGAAGGATATAGAATATATTTTCAATGGATTTGATCCATTGTTAGACGATTGAGGAATCATATGATCCTTTAAAAGTAAGAGGTCTTTGTCTCATGAATCTCTCGATAGCATCTTGTTATTTCTGGAGGGGTGGGGGGTGGGGGGGGGGGGGGGGGTTGAATGTTCCTCTTGACCCATGTTTTTATTCAAAACTAGAGTTAACTGAGAGAGTATCATGACAAAGTTCATTATTCCCACTCCCATCACATTGGGCATCTCATTAGAACAATCATTAAATTGATCTTTGCATCGGTTGTTATCCCGAGTCCTCCTATTATCAGCCATTATCTGAAATAAAAGAAAATTAGGGGTAACACATAAAAGGTAATCCAAAGACAAAAATGGATGACTTATAAATTACTTTTATTTCCTGAACTTATGAATTTATTGGTTTAAATCTATGTTATCCATGATATACTTCATAAGATATATTATTAGGGGTATTTTTTTAGTTCTATTAATAATGGTTCATACTAAGCTTATGAATTTACCAAATAATATCTCTAGGGAGTGTCATAACCAAGAGTGCAGAAAGTCCCATTGTTGTGCACCAGTTCCCGTTCGAGTCTAGCTCAAAGCAGTCTTTCTGGGTTTTACCCCTAGATACATCTGTTCCTGAGCCACCTCTACCTACTCGTATCTAGATAGGGATGTATTTTATTGATAAACCACTTACTCAATAATAAAAAAATAGGGATGTTTTTATTATACTTAGTCTTATCCCCAAGGATTTCTCTAGGGTTTTCTAATCCTAATCTCAAAAATAACTAAACCTGTCATCTGCTACCAACTATAAAAACCCTACTCTTTATTACACACTTAAACATGATTTATTAGATAAAATTTCACTTAATACAACTATGAGGATTGATAGGTCTAGTGTCTTGGTAAATTAGGAACATTACATAACAACTTAGAACATAAAACACAACATCTTTATTGAAAACTTCTTTTACATGACCATAACATTCCTTCGTACTTATCATTGCATGGGATAACCTGAGGACATGCATAAAAAAAGGTGAGCTATAAAGCATAGTAAGGGAGTAAAAAATTAATAACATGAAGAATATAGTACATGTTAGGCAATATTCATATCAATGGAACACAATAGAAACATGAGCATAAAGGCATGATATAACATTATTATCATAACATGGAAATATGACATCAACATTTAACATAATATTATCATGATCCAAGGATAATTGCACATGGATCATGAGTAAAACCACATTTAAATTTAATTAGAATGATGAAAACCTCATTGCACACAACTTATCATAATACTAATCTTTACTCAATGCATTAAAGGGCTATCAGGGTGCACCCTTCTTAATCATTTCATTTCATGCATAAGTGTTCCACATGGACAATAAAACATGGATTCATTAAAAATAATAATTTATTACACACTAAAGGAATGTGTAATTAATACATGAAACTATATAATCAATAATTAAATGTGTATAAAGTTTAATACCCTTGATAGAGAAATGGGTATGGTATTCACTACACAATGACTTTGGCTTGGAAAATCATGGTGCAATTTCAGCAGCATAACAGTGTGACATAAGAATTAATAAAAATGGTTAATGAGAGATAAAAGTGTTTCTAATAATATTTACATGAAATGGACAGTAAGGGGGTAATATAGATACATGTCCCAACATATTTAATGGAATTTAGATTCATAATACAAAAGAATTTATTGAATGTAAATGAGAAGAGAGAAATTCCTTAAGGAATTTCATCATGGTAACAGGTGTACATGAGGGGAATTAATGAGAGAGAAAGAGGTATCTGATCATTCAAAAATAAGGAGGGTAGTATGGGGGAGGTGTAAAATCAAACCCCAACATCTGTAATTGAAAAAATGGTATAACAATATAATGAAATTTGGACAAAAATGGGAAAGGAAGAAATCCCTTACTTGGAAGTGTCATCCAAAGGCTTGGGAGAGGCTTGAGAGAGGATATATGGGAGATTGGGGCAACTTGGGAGGATTTTAGAGAGAATAGGGATGGTTAGGTATGCGATCAAATGTTTTTGAGTGATGAGAAGTGGGATTTTGGGTGGGTTAATATAGGAAATGAGAGGGAATTCTTTATTATTTAGGTTTTGGACACCACACATTAAACTAATCCAAACCACAAACCAAATCATGGTTTTTGACCATGGTTTTTTCCAAAGGGGAGTGGAAAACATTATTTTATAAGTTATATAGCCTAACTTATTAAAATATTAGGCTTGCTTATGTGGAGGTGAGTCACACTCTCAAGGAAATCATTTTAAAAAGTTAAAATATTTTATAAGTCTTGGAGGGTCCACTAAGGCACCATAAAATTAATAAAAAAATCTAAAATAACATTTTTTTTTAAAGTTAAACATATATTTGCCAAAAATTTCTTTTATATTAGTTTATTATATCACTATTGGGTCATTATAATGCCATAAAACACATTATAAATTTCGACGGTATTTAACTTTTACCCAAAAATTTGACTGTCTTGAAAAATTATGAAAAATATACCATTAGATAATTTTAAAATCATGATTCCAAAAATAATATTAATTTTATCTAAATTATTTTCTAAATATGTTAATTTTTACAATAAAAATAAAAACCGATATTTATCGAAAATTCATGGGTTTTGATAAAAACAGCTTTCAAACCTTAATAAAAATTACAATTGTATTCATAAAAATTATATGATCATTTATATTTAATAAAACGTAATTTAGAAATAATATTTTATTAAAATAATATTTAATTGAAAAATCCATTAATTCATCAAAATAGATTTCTTAATTGAATATTAACTAAAAAAAATACTATTTGTGGTTTAAAAAATATTTACAAAGTAATAATAAAAAAATGAATGTATATTCTTTATTATATACTAAAATAACGCACATAATAATAGTGCTAGAGTCTTGTTACATAACCCCTTATAACACCCACATAAGACCTAAGGGTAAGGAGTGCGTTGATGAAAAACTCTTGGGGTGGCTCAGATAACATTGCCCGGGTGATAATATCTATTAACTTACACTTCCCACGTAGGTGGTTCTGTTCAAGCTTAATGTGTTGAAGCTCGACTTGGGATTGGTCAAGAGTGAAGAAAATTGAAGCCAACTCCTTTCCGTGCTCCAAAAAATGGGCTTCGTATGGAGAAATTCTACTGGATGAGGCCATCACTCCCGTTGTCTGAGTAAATTTTATTTGTTAAAGCCCTATATTTATAATAATCATGTGATCTATGTTAAACAACTATATTGGAAATAGTAAAAATTATTAATAGTATTTTGAAATCCAAAAACATAAAACCATGGAATTTCATATTTTATACAACCATTTTATATAATAAGACATTTTATTAGATCAAGAGGAAGTTCATTAATAAAATTTTGGTTCGTTACATCCCATATCCAACCTCGCTAGATCCATGTACATAGGATCCTTTAAAATCATTTTTTGGGTCAAAACTCCGTGATCTTTCCTTCTCAATGCATCTGCCACCTTATTTACCTTACCTGGATGGTAGTGTATAGAAAAATCATAATCCTTGAGTAGCTCGAGCCATTGAATTTTCCTCATATTGAGTTCTTTTTGTGAGAAGATATATTTCAATCTCTTGTGATCAGTATATATATCACATATTTCACCATATAGATAATGTCTCCATATATTCAAAGAAAATATTACAACTGCTAACTCAAGATCATGAGTTGGATAGTTCTATTCAGGAATTTTCTCTTCCTCGATTCATAGACAACAACTCTATCATTCGGCATGAGGACACAACCAATTCCTTTCTTTGATGAATCACTATAAATCACAAATTCACCATTTCTTGATGGTTGAGTAAATATTGGATAATTTACTAACCTCTTCTTCAATTCTTCAAAACCTTATTCACATTATTTGGTCCATATAAACATAACCCCCATATGATTAATCTTGGTTAACAAGTTAGCTAATCTGGTGAAGTTATGAATGAAATGCCGATAATAACATGCTAAACCAATAAAACTACATACCTCAGTTATGTTTATTGGAGTAGGCCATTCTTGGACTACCTTTTTCTTTGTAGGATCAACTAAGATTCCATCCTTAGAGATAATATGGAAAATAAAAGAAAATGTTTGAAGACAACATTCACACTTTCTAAACATTCCATATAACTCGTTTCTTCTAAAAGTATTTAGAATAATACACAAGTGATTCTCAGGATCTTTGTAGATTTTGGATTATACCAAGATATCATCAATAAATACCACAATGAATTCATAAAGATATTCCTTTCAAACCATATTCATTAGATCCATGAAAATAGAGGGTGCATTAGTTAGTCTAAAAGGCATTACTAAAAATTCATAATGCCCACACCTGGTTTAAAATGTTATCTTTCGAATATCTTCCTTCCTCACATGAAAATGATGATATCTAGATCAAAGGTCAATCTTCAAAAAATATTGGGCTCTGTGAAGTTGATAAAATAAATAATCAAGTCGAGGCATGGGATATTTGTTCTTTATTATAATAGCATCGATTTTTCTATAGTCAATGTATAGCCTCATGGATCAATATTTCTTCTTGACAAAGAGAATAAGGGCTCCCCATGGAGAAACACTGGGGTAGATAAATCATTTATCACTAAATTCATATAGTTGATTCTTTATTTATACTAATTCAACCATAGACATTCTATAAGGAGTCTTTGATATAAGTCTTGAACTAGGAATTAAATCAAGAGAGAACTCAACTTCTCATTTTGGAGGATGCTCGCATAAATCCTCTGAAAATACATCAACATATTCTTTAACAGTAAGTACATCCTCAATTTGAATATTTCTTCCCTCACCCATAGATATTAAATTCTCTTCATCCCAAATAATTGAATTTAGTATAGCTATTGGGGTGGATCTACATAATAATCAGATGGTGATGTTTCTGCTCTAAAGATAATGGATTCTAAAACTTCCTCACAAATCGTAATTTCCTTCTTCTTACAATAGATTTTCGTATCATATTTTGAAATATAGTCCATGCTAAAGATTATGTCAAAGTGAACTATAGGTATGATGATAATATCAGTAGATAAAGAACATTTATATTCCATAATGGGGATTCCCTGATACATATTTGTTGCAATGAGACTTTCCTTAGGGGTTTTGAAAAACAAATACCTTATTAAACAGAATTGGAAATATCTAATTTTTAAAGAAAAATGGGAAAATATAATGGAATGAGATGATCCATAATCAAATAAATCACTGGCCAAGTTTTAGGAAATAATTATAGTACCTATCACCACATCATTATGAACTTCAACTTCAGCAGTTGTGATCGCATGAGCATGGTTTTTCTCCCTTGGAATTCTCTAGGTAATTTTTCCATGATTCATAGGAAAATAATTGTCATAATGTACCATACATTTACAATTTTAGCATTGAACATTGGTATCTTCTTTCTTTCCCTTACAATCTCGAGATTTGTGGCCTCTTTATCCACATTTGTAACAGACTCATTTTCCTTTTAAGTAGGCTCTAAGGCGTTTCTTTCCACAAGTATCACATGTTTGAAAACTCCATTATTTATTATTCTCTTTATCTATTCTTTCCTCCACCACCATCTTCTTATATTTATTTCCCTTAAATTCACAAGACTTAAGAGAATTATTTCCATATCTTGATAGCACATGAGACTATATCTTCATATGGTGAGAATGTTTGGGAGACAAGTGCCCTTCAAAGTAATGGTTTTAAACTATATATTAATTGATAAATATTTCTCCTTGGATTATGTATATTGTATATGACATTCCTCACTAACCTTGTAAAATTTTATTCATTCTTCGAAACGTTTTAATCCTCTTTTTGTTTCAAACTCAAGAATTCCCTCTCTATATCTACTCTCTGTTCTCGAAGAAAATATTTTTCTAAGAATATTTCCTTAAAATCCCTCTATTACATTTATTCTATTTATTAATCCACCTTTTTTTGAATTAATGACCACCAGTAATCCGCATCCCCCGATATATGATAAACTTCCATTATAACCTTCTCCCTTTTATTACATCCCAAACCAAGAAATATATTTTCTACTCCACTAAAAATGGGTTCGTAGTCCCATTGAATGATGAGGGATGTTGTAAAATAAATCATTATAACATTAGTTATCCACATTTTGGATAAGTATGCACCATAAGGGTAAGGTTATTGTTCATAACCTGAGTTAGCTGTCCTAGTATAGTTATAAGCTACTCAGAACCAATCGCAGATCTAATACCAGTGTCATTCTCTTGTATAGGAGGTAAATCCCTACATGGGATATGTACATTCATTTGATTCCCATTACTTACACTAGGCACCATTTCTTAATAATGGTATAAACTAAATTAAGTTATGAATCATAATGTATAATGTCAAACTAGAAAAACACATAATATAAATTTAAATTTTATATATGTCTAATCTCATAATACTAAGCATGGTTACACTGAGGACATATTTACATTTAAATACCTCATAATGGTTTATAAAGAAAATGCGAATTATCTAAGAATATCCCTAGGGAGTTTCAAACCAGAGGCACAATAAGGCCCATTGTCGTGTAACAGGTTACCTCGAGTCACGCCCGTAACACCTTATCAGATTTTTTACTCCTAGGAATATCTGTGTTAGAACCACTTCCACTTGTAGTATCCAGACAATGATATATTTTCTATAAATATCCACATAATATATACCTTAATAAAATTTTAGGATGTTATTGTATACTTATCCTCAAATTCTATCTTAGGGTTATGTTCCTTAATCTATTTTTTGTAAATCTAGTTTCCAGGTTTTCTACTAAACTTCCTCTGATACTAACTGTAAGAGCCCAAACCCCAGTTTCCTGGAGCTAGTGCCTTATATTAATACATTATCATGATTACAAGAAAGTCATATCCCAAAGGACTGAATAGTTTAGTAGTTTTGAAAAATAATATACAAAAATAAGTTCATAATTACAACTTTAAATGAAATGAATAATAGAAATTATATTGGAAATATCTATGACTCGTATGTTATCCCTGAAACTCATTCATAATATTCATCTTCAAAACCTAGGGAAAATAAAACATAAAAAATGGGTGAGATCAGATGCTCAGTAAGGGTAATTATTACAACATAATTTATCATTAAAATAAACACTATGCATGGTGAACAACTAAAACACATTCCTTTAAAAATATACTTGAGCATAATATGGTAGGAATGAAAGATGATTAAATAAGGCCATATAAATGATCATAATAGAATTAAACTTAACCATTGATATCATACTAGTCAAATAATTATATGTTTTATCAATTACTAATACCATAATGAGGGAATTCATAATGTTGAACATCTATAACATATTGTCAAGGCCTGAACCAAGACGTCTGAAAATACTAGGGTAAGGACTCAACCAAAACCCAATTCTATTTTGTATCATGAGGCCTACAAAATAATCTAGGGGATATAGAGTACCCCCCCCCCATCAATTTATAATTCGAATTCATTTCTCATATTAAAGGTTCTAAACATAAACAACATGAACATATGAAATAACTTTCCCCAATCTGTACATATAAACACTAACCATTCTGAGTAGTATGGTGAATTGTATCAAGATAGAATATCCATAGTCAAACTAATAATAAAGCATTTAATACAATATAGTATATGATAAACATAATATATTAACCTCAATAAGACATAAATTTCAATATAGGTGTTGAAATTGACAAAAATACTATAATAAAATCATCGAGGAATTTTTGAGAGAAATACACTTTTACTTTGAAAAGAAGAGTTCTTTTGGAAAAATATTTATATAAAACCAAAAATTAACTTAGGTATTTTTTATATGATGAAATAATTGGTTTTATAAAAATAATTTTGGATTAAAAAAGATTATAGATTGGACTTGAAAATAGGTACAAATTTGAGAAGTTCCCTTGAATCGGGCTTGTTTATCAAAAAGAATTGTGAAAGATCCTTATAAAAAATTTAAATCCCTATAAAATAAAGAAGGATTATGATTGGTACACATATATATAACATTCACACATAATTTATTAGGAGTAAATAATAATAATTAATAATTTAATGTGGATTAAGAGAGACAAATAGTAACCCGAAAGAAAATGGAGGTTCGGGTAGAAAGACCTTACCTTATGTCCGAATGTGTTCTACACTTGACCTTAATATCCTAGATAATAAAATTAAATCAAATAATTAATTAATTCAGAATTTTATATTCATGTATTTGATTTAATATAATTTTATAAAGTTCATTTATGGTCTTTTGTATGAGTTATAATATACAATTTTATCTCTTGGGAGCGTTCAATTCTTTGGTTTTCATGATCGACATACTTGTACATGAGTATGGATGTTCATGTGGAATTGGTATAATTATCCAAAATTAAATTTATATGATAATAATGAACATAAAAAATATTAAATAGTTATATAATTCATTTGGTTATCTTGTACGATGATGAGTTGTTAGATATAACATTAGTGATAATCATTTAGATTATTTTTGGTGATATTTCGATTGTTACAAACTAGTTTTTTCATATGAATTAGTATTATGTATATATACTAGTTCCAGAACATTTAATAGGTTATAATAAATATATTATAGTCTTTTAAACCATAAAAATGGTTTCATGAACATACTTTAAGGAGAAATTGATGAACGAAGGTTCTTCATCCATGAAGGTTGTAAATCAACACCTTCAGATGATTATTTCATTTTTAAAACAAGAGAGAGAGAGGGAGAGAGAGAGATAGTAGTTCAAGGAAGGATATTACATTAACATGATATAATTACAGTATATAGATGACACTATAGTTATAATTATCATTTTTATATAGTAGGTGATGAGTGGATAATAAAAGAAAATAAATTGAAAATGAAATTAAAAGAATCAGAGTGGCCTCTCCCTCTTCTTTCTGTGGAACCTAGGGTTTCTTTCAGAATTGTCTTCCTTACCCCTTCGGGTTGGGATCTTCTCGGGGTGGCGGTGGCTTCATCTCGCAGCGGAGGGTTCGACTTGGTGTGTGTCTCCGCAGTATCTCTCGTGGGGGCGGAAGGTTCGACTCAGTGTGGGTGCCTTCGCTCTGGCTGGGTTCTTCTTGTGGCAAAGTGGGTGTCTTTTCTCGGGATGAGATCTCTCATGGAAGTGGTGGGCGATTTAGCGTGGTCGTCGCTTGGGATGGGATCTCTTGCAGCGGTGGTGCAGTGCTTCTCGGTGGATTCAGCTCGCCAAGGAATTCTATCGTCATTGAGACATGGTGAGGTTGGCACCACTAATTATTGATGGTGCATTAGAGGTCATCCTGGAGTGTCTCGGGTTCAGCGTGGTCCCTACGATGGTTCAGGTGTTGGAGTGGGCCTGGTCCGACATGACCGGGTGTGCTTATAGCAGGTTTCCGGTGTGGCTCTGGCCAGATCTACAGTGCTTTGGAGGGGGAGTCTCCTCAATTTTATTTTATGCAAGGGTTGACATGCTTTTAATTTGGTGATGTTGTGTTTTTTCTCTCTGGTTGGATCTGGTTTTTGGAATGTCTTGTTTCAACTGTAATGGTTCTTCTCTATAATCCTTGTCACCGTGAGGCTTGTTCCAGTACCTGGTGAGGAGCATCATGGTTCTGATCAGAGAAGATCCATGCCCAGAGAGGTGTTTCTGTTTCAGAAAGACCCTGATACCCTCACTGGGGGCATTCTCTTTGCGTGGGGTTGGGTTAGCCAGTCCTAGGTGATGATGACTTGATCTCCTATTTTTTGAACTGCCTTCTTGACTTTTGTGGCTGTGGTAGCGAGAGTGCACTCAACAGGATGGTGGGGTTGGTCTAGGATGTTCTTTGTTGAAGGTTATTTGGTTTTTCGGAGGTTCATTGGTTTTGTTGATGGTGGAAAGGTTTGTGAGCTCTGTTGGTACAGTGATGCACCCAGACTCGACCACACGGATCTGACCCTAGAGGAGGTTTCAGAGCCTCTGTTCATCATTGCAGTGCTTTACGGATTTGGATGTTTGAGAGGGTATGGAGTAATCCATCGGTTCGGGCCTGTGGTTTGACATAGGAAATTTTCTTTCTATTCAGCCTTGCATCGGTGAAGAGCTTTCCACGACCATTTGCTGGGGAGGGGTTGCTTCGTGTTGTTAGTTTGGTTTGTTTTGCTTGACCTTCGGGTTGTGATATGTTTTATGTCAATTATGTCTTTGGTCTTCTCCCCCTTATTCTTTTAAAAGGGGGTTTTTCTTTTAATAAAATAAAAATTGAAGGCCTTTGGGAAATTGAATGAAATTAAAAGAAAAAGGAAGAGGGTTTACCTCTTGAAATATCCTCCATGAGAACCTCCTTAAGGGAATGGGCTTTGGTCTTTAGAAAAGACCAAGAGATCCTGGATACGGGGAGAGAATAGGGAATATTATTTGGGTATGGCTTTGATAATCTTAAAGTCTTAGAGGAGTGATGAAAAGAGGGAGTGAGGGGTGAGTTTTATAGTGGGGGAGAGAGGTGATTTTTGAATATCTTATTCATTGTTTTATTATTTTTCTCAAGAAAATATATATTATTGGTTCTTATGAATAAAAATAGATATAAGTGCATGTGATTTCGAACCAAGTGTGCTTACATTATCCATACATCACCTATGACTCAATAAATCATGTATTTAGCATTTATCGTTAATTATCGTATTTTACTATTCACTAAAAATTCAAGTATTTTAAAAAAATCAAAAAAATTCCCCATAACCATTTTCAATGTGTAGAATTAAAAAATGGACTCCATTTTATCAAAATAATTTTCTAAATATGTGAAATTTAATTTTTTCATTGAAATCTTTATTTACTTGAAAAATACATATTTTAAATTTAAAATTCATATTATAACACTTTCATACATTAACTAAGGTCTCATAAAATGAGCCTAAAATCATAAGACAAAAAAATTTATTTAGAAACACATTTTATGAAAATAAATTTTATTTTAAATAAATTTATTAATTTAAAATTTTAATTAAATATTTATTACTCATAAAAGTACCAAATCCTAGTTATTAATTTTTAAAATATTCACTATCATTTATAAGGTGCCTAAATTTTATTTATACTGTAACACCCCAAGCTTCCATGTTACGTTTCCCTTTGAATAATGCAATGACGTGCATTGTACGCAACTTCGAGATTCTAACACACCACAACCAATCAACCTAGCCGTTATGAATAGTAATACCTACTTTTTAAAATTTTAGAAATTTTATCTCTCAAAATGGACTTCATTTTTGGATTTGGAGTATCGAATTTAGCTTAAGGTGAAATTTTGGTACTTTTCGGATAACTTTAATATTTTGATGAATAGTGAAAATTACTAAATTTTAATTAAAAACAAAATTTTTAATCAAAATAATTAATAGTGATAAATTATGAATTTGAGTGGTTTTAAAGTATAATTAGAATATATTTTTACCTTTTTATCCAACGGTGTTCATTAGAATTAATTTCACTTTGAAATTGGACATAAACAATTGTCAATCTTTTGATATATATTGTTTCTTTAAAACATGCTATTTGTTGTGACAGCGGGGATCAATTATAAAATTAATTAATGAAACTTATATGTTTGGAATTTTGTAAAATAGACATCATTTTTGAATTCAGAATATCAATTATAGCTCAGGGTGAAATTTTGGCATTGTTATGAAAAACTTCAATTTTTGACGAATAGTGAAATCACTAAGTGGTAGTTAAAAAACTAAATTTTTCATAAAACTTAATTTTACTACTTCTGTGAGTGGAATTTCTAAAATCCGAGAGACACGGTTAATATCAAGGAGTAAAATGTGGTTCAATGAGATGAAGATAATTTTTGGTGAATAGTATCTTTTTACTTTTATTTACCACCGTTAAAAGTAAATAGGGTAATTAAGGGTAAAAATGATATTAATATTACCCTAACACATGTCCTAATTCTATTGGGAAAGTGTATCTCGACCAAAAACAACATTAGGAATAAAATATTATCATTTAGGTCCACTTGTATTACATTAGGACATTTATTATTATTTAATTCAAAGAAGAGTTAAAAGATTTAAAATCAAAGTTTATTTACTAAAACATTTTTAATATAGGGTTACACATAAGATAAATTCGATTATAATTATTACTTAGAAAGCTAAATAGATTTTCTAAATAATTATATTTTATTTATATTTTTTAGACATTAAATAGTTTAATTTATTTATGACACAATGATGAGGCAGTGATTACCATAGTGGTGAAAAATTAAAATAATTGATATTATAAATACCCAAATAAATATAATTGGACACTTTTATTGAATTACACTAATTTTATAGGTTAATATGAAATATTATGATTTATTTAATTGACTTTTTTCGAAGTAATCATTCTGATATGAGTTTCAAAAAAATCAATTATTGAATAGTGTCAAAATTGACATAAAAGAGTTTTTAAAACAAATATTATATTATTAATTGATATTAAATTCCTAAAAATCTACGGTTCGGCCAAAAGACATTTATCATGATATTTTTATCATTAATGGACCACTTGGGGGTCTCTTGGATGTATATAGTATGTTTATTAACCATACAATATAAAAATACAAAGAGACATTGTAAAAGTAAAACTAATTAACTAAGAGTTAATACATAAAGATAAGGTTAATATAATGATCCAAACCTGTATAAATTCTATTGGTTGGGTGGATTTCAACCTATCCCCACCTTAAACTCTAAATAATACACTTTGGAGCCATTAGAAACCGAATATGAATTTATTATAAAATAATATTTCTAGTTTTTCCAAAGGTGCCCCTCACCCCTCTTATAAAAGGGAACTCCTCCTTCTCATTACTTCACACCTTCAAAGCCTTTTGAATCGGCCAAAATCTGCCCAAATACTCTCTCAACTTCCCTCAATTCATCCAATAGGACTTCCTTTAGTCAGAAAGCCAACTTAAGGAGCCCTTTTGATCAAATCAAAAGGAAGAACCCGAAGAAGAGGTAATGTTTTCACCACCCTTTTCCAAGTTCCTTTCTTCTTCCACTTCTTCTTTCTTTGTTATTACCATTATAAAATAATAACTCCAGTATATTATATATACTATGTTGTTATTATAAATATGGTACAATCATATTCAGTATTCTATCCATCCTTTGAATAACATGTCACCGTACGTGCGTACGTACGGCTTAC
The DNA here is from genome assembly GCA_963277665.1 of Viscum album. Taxonomy (NCBI): domain Eukaryota; kingdom Viridiplantae; phylum Streptophyta; class Magnoliopsida; order Santalales; family Viscaceae; genus Viscum; species Viscum album. The sequence continues at coordinate 528,699,778 of OY728159.1, read as the reverse complement.
CGTCTCCACGTTGTGGTGTAATTGTTATTCAATAAATTATTATTTTGATGGGTATAATAATGATGTGTAATTAATGTAAATAATAAATATAAAATGATAATTATTCTTTATATATGATATACCATCCAATTATATATTATTTTAATATCAAAAGAATGATATTGTCGCTCGTGTGTACGTACGGACTACCGTCTCCATGAACGTGATGAGATTCATTCTCCATCGTATCCATTCAAGTATAATTCTCATTTGATGATTAAAAATAATTTTTAAGGGCTTGATATAATTATGGATATGAATAATATAAAACCTATCCATAAAAAACACGGCTTACATAACCAAGAATATAAAGGAAAACGAGTAAGTTAACACCCGAAATGACGATAATACTAAGATATTATTACCAAATCAATGTTAAAAGATCATATATGATATCATATTAATGTAAATGATTCTTTTATAATTCAATAACAATTATTTTACCATTATACAGGAGGTTAACCTACCGTCTACCATGGAAAAAATACAAAGTAAGGGGTTTCTTATCTCACTTTTAATTCCGTGAGAATTCCATTGTTCACCACTTATTTGTTACATGTGGTGTATGTACTGCCCATGTTTGTATTCATTGTGTAATATACTTTATTTTATGGATATTTACTTCATCATTGTATTATCCTTCTTTCATGGGTGCATGTTTCATAAGTTACCAAATCGATAAGGGAATTTGAAATTTCAATTTCCACTCATTCGGCTTTATGCATACTTCATTGATTATTTTACTCCAAGATTATGTGTGGAATCACTATTCATTTGATTTTGTCATAATTTCCACTCCCCTTTATGTGGATATACTTTTAATACACATAATCACTCCATTTATAAATTCTCAAGTCATCTGTATGAACTTGATAAGAGTAATTTTTACTCAATCTCGATTTGTTGAGATAAACATCCAATTCATTGGTGTTGTTTTTACTAGAATATGTGTGAATGTCCTTTGATTGTTTTACACTGAATATCCAATAATATTTATTGTATTTATATTAGTCACACATAATTATGTCATTGATTTATACTTAACCTAAGGATACGACCTTTATGTGACATTTCATCTCAATTTACATTCCATTGAGACTTCTTTGTTGTTATACACTAAATCACTTTTATGTGGTGTATATAATGTACTTTGACATAGTATATCATGAATCCCTTTATTCTCATGATATTACAAAGTTTTTATTACCTTAATTATTTGTATTCAAGTGTCTCTCTTTTGGTTAGAAACTCTAACTAAAATACATTTTTAAGTGTTTTAAAGATTGATTATTCTAAATCTTTCTCATTAATGTCCATGTTTTAAAAATGGTTTTAAGGATTTATTTATATGGACATTAAAGTTTACAAATCAAAATTCTTTTTAAAAGTTTCAAAGTGGTATGGGACACTTTGATTCAAAAATCTATTTTAAATGACTTCTTGACAAATAGTGTGACTTTTAAATGTTTTTCAAGAAAAAGGGGGATATTTCTCTCTAATAGTTTTGATGATTATTTTCATCTATTTCAATAATCCTTCATCATTCTCGATTGAGGTTAATATGATACAATAAAATCTTCCATATTGTATCGAATGAGTTATGTTTGACTGTGGATGTGCTATTTTTATACCATTAATGGTTTGTGGATAAAGTATTGATATTTCGTATGCTTGTTTTAATGCGAATGTTTATGCTATGTTTAAAACTTTTCATATGAGGAATGCATTGGACTTAGTAAGTGACGGGTGGAGCCTGCTATAGCTCCTTGATGCATCGGAAAGTCTCATGAGACAAACTAGTGTCTTGGCACAAGGCCTTGGAAAAATCTTATTTGTAGTCTTGGCACGGGGCCTTGGCTATGTGGTTATGATAGTCTGGCGTTATGCATTCCATCATTATGAAAGTCGTTATTGATATTTCATGTGATTATTCAATTAGTAGAATATCCATGTGAATAAGTAAATGGAATTATTTCATTTTTTCCATACCATGTTGAAGTTCAAGTTTAAAAGGCTTTTGTTTTAGTTGTACATTGCCTTAAACGTTTATTCTTATTTATGAAAGTTTCTGCTATATTGTTATCTTTACTGGGCATTTGAGCTCACCCCTTTCAATGTTTTATTTTTCCCAGGATGTGAAGAATTAATTTATGAATGACCTGTAGGGATAGTATATGGGTACATGAGTGTGGAATATGAAGAAAAGATGTTGTTGTAGTTTTCATTTTATGTTGTAATGTAAACCTTATTAATGTATCTAGTTATTCCAAGGCTACTAAACTAATCGGTCTTTAGAGACTTGATCTTTCTTGTGATCATGCCAATGTTATGTAATAATGCACCGACTCTGGGTAACTGGGGTCAGGGCGTTACAGTTGGTATCAGAGGAAGTTTAGTACAAACCTTGGAAGCTATATTTAGATAAACTCTGATTAGAGAATGTAGACCTAAGATGAACTTTGAGGATTAGTATAGAAGAACTTCCTAGAATTTTGGTATTGTAGATATTTTGTGAGTTTTCCGAGCAATAAATCCCTGTCTGGATATGAGCAGGTGGAGGCGGCTCTGGCACAGATGTACCTAGGCGTAAAACCCAAAAACACCGCTTTGAGCTAGACTCAAATGGGAACTGGTGCACGACAACAAGCCTTGCTGCACTCTTGGTTACGACACTCCTGGGGGATATGCTTAGGATAATTTACATTTTCTTTAAAGACTAATTTGAGGTATTATATATATAAGATGAGAGTAAATGACCTTGGTTAATCCTAATGTGTTTCAAATTGAGAATATGGTGACATGTTAATCTCTAAATGATTTTATGACTACTGTTACTCACACAATGATTTCTGGTTTTCGTCAATGGCTGGATTCCAAGGAAGTCATAGTGACTTTGAGAATGATGTACAAGGTGGGAACGGTGGTGGAAATGAGCAACAAAATGGAATGTTGATAGGCGTAAACGATATCATCTTTATGCCAAATCAATTTTCAAAAAATATGATCAACAATATATATATTAACCAATTCCCAGACTCAACAAAGAAAAGAAATGTGATGAATGATAAGATCTCCAGCAGTGGAGACCATGGATAAAAGAATCCTCAATTTCCATCATGTAGGAAATGTGGAAGGAGACACCCAGGAAAGTGTCTCAATGGGACAAGGAAATTCTTTACATGCGGGAAGGAAGGACATAAAGTGAAGAATTTTCGAAGAAAAATGAAGAGTAATATGGACAAAGATAAAAATGGTCCCAAGAATCCATTTACAGTCATTTGCCGTCAATGTAGGGGACCTGACCATTAACTGAGTGAATTTCCTATTCTATAGGATATTTTCGTGGTCAAAGAAGAAGCTATGTGGAAATAAATCATTGGAGAAATGTTTAAAAAGTGTTAGTGCTCCTTGTTTATGGGTTTACTTTGGAATAATTTTCTCTTGTATTTGTAACCCTGCAGTTTTCCATGTGAGAATGATATTTGAGGAATAATTATCTTTTATCTTGTGGATATAGTTATGAATAACCATTTGGTTTTATATGATCATTGGGTTTGAGGCAATTATAAGTTATTATAATTTGGGATGAAAATGAAAGGTAAGACATAACATTTGGGGTTAAATTATGTTATGGTTATTTTGAGGAATTTATCTCATTTTGATAATGTTATAAAATATAGTTTTTGAAAAGGGACAACACACAGACCGTGTGACAACCCGTCGCGTCGGACAAAGCTGTTGTAATCGAACCCACAACCAATGTGAGATTGGGATTTATCGCCTACCACTGGACTACGTGAAGTCCCTGGTTAGTGTGACTATTTTTTTTAGTTAAATGATTTTATTGATCATTAATAATTTGATTTTGGATCTTATGTCTTATCAAATGAATACGCTTAGTATAAGAAAATGATTTGGTAATTAAGTGATAAATGTTATTTTGGAAGTTGTTCACTTTGTTGTATGGAAAATAGAATAGTATGAGATTTCATTTGAGGAGTAATGGTAGATTTTTATCTATGTTTTTATTGTGGATTTATAGTGATTTGGGTTGTTTATGGAAATGATTAGGTTAATTAATTTTAAGTATGCGACTTTAAGAGTAATTAATGTCATTTGGAGATACAATTTAACATGGAAGACTAAATTCTTATAAGTTTTGAGTTTCAATATTAGTTTGGATTATATTGAATTATTTTAAGGACAATTGATTATTGAATGGTATTTATTTAACTTTGAGGTATTGATGGTTTAATTTTAGAAATTAAGATTAGGGTTTTTTTATCTAATGGAATATCCATTTAGGGGGTAATCATATATTATACTAACCATTTTGATTTTGATTAATCTCTAAGGACAATGTAAATATATAGTTTAAACTATGTGGATCATGTATTTCTATAGACGTTTTTTCTAGCTCTTCCATTGTGACCAAGTCTTCTTGAATACTCATTGTTCAAAAAAAATGAGGTAGTGGTAAAAAGTTATTAAAGAATGAAACTCTACTTAAAAATTAAGTATATATGTTTATGTTCTTATTCAATATCATAAATGAATTCATCGTCCTTATGTAATGTAACTTAAAACAAAAAAAAATGTTGTCCGTTTACTTTTCCTACTGGGAGACTAAGGACCGTTGGTCCCAACACAAGTTTGTGTTTTTCTTATTGTTAACTTTCTCCTGATCATGTTTTCTATCCCTCTCCATCAGAACTAAACACTTAGTTTATCGTCCATATCCATGTTTTCCTACATGGAATCCTAGTATGGGTTATCTTGGGTGACCTTTATACCTATCTTCCTTTCTTTGGAAGTGATAGTTTTATTGACTCTTTTTCCGATGTGGGACATTCCATTATATTTTCAAGCCCAATTTTAAAAAATTGTGAGGATGAAATTTATTGAAGGATGGGAGAATGTAACACCCCAAGCTTCCACGTTACGTTTCCCTTTGAATAATGCAATGACGTGTATTGTACGCAACTTCGAGATTCTAACACACCACAATCAATCAAACTAGCCGGTATAAATAGTAATACCTACTTTTTAAAATTTTATAAATTTTATCTCTCAAAATGGACTTCATTTTTGGATTTGGAGTATCTAATTTAGCCTAAGGTGAAATTTTGGTACTTTTTGGATAACTTTAATATTTTGATGAATAGTGAAAATTACTAAATTTTAATTAAAAACAACTTTTTTAATCAAAATAATTAATAGTGATAAATTATTAATTTTAGTGGTTTTAAAGTATAATTAGAATATATTTTTACCTTTTTATCCAATGGTGTTCATTATAATTAATTTCACTTTGAAATTAGACATAAACAATTGTCAATCTTTTGATATATATTGTTTCTTAAAAACACGTTATTTGTTGTGACAGCGGGAATCAATTATAAAATTAATTAATGCAACTTATATGTTTGGAATTTTTTAAAATAGACATCATTTTTGAATTCGGAATATCAATTATATCTTAGGGTGAAATTTTGGCATTGTTCTGAAAAACTTCAATTTTTGACGAATAGTGAAATCACTAAGTGGTAGTTAAAAAACTAAATTTTTCATAAAAATTAATTTTACTGCTTCTGTTAGTGCAATTTCTAAAATCCTAGAGACACGGTTAATATCAAGGAGTAAAATATGGTTCAATGAGATGAAAATATTTTTTGGTGAATAGTAACTTTTTACTTTTATTTACCATGATTAAAAGTAAATAGGGTAATTAAGGGTAAAAATTATATTAATATTACCCTACCACATGTCCTAATTCTATTGGGCAATTGTATCTCGACCAAAAACAACCTTAGGAATAAAATATTATCATTTAGGTCCACTTGGATTTGATTAGGATATTTATTATTATTTAATTCAAAGAAGAGTTAAAAGAGTAAAAATCAAAGTTTATTTACTAAAACATTTTTAATATTGGGTTACACATAATATAAATTGGATTATAAATATTCATTAAAAATATAAAAATATTATTACATAATTATATTTTATTTATAATTTTTAGACATTAAATAATTTAATTTATTTATGACACAATGATGATGCAGTAATTACCATAATAGTGAAAAATTAAAATAATTGATATTATAAATAACCAAATAAATATAATTGGACACTTTTATTGAATTACACTAATTTTATAGGTTAATATGACATATTAGTATTGATTTAATGGAATGTTTTCTAAGTAATCATTCTGATATGAGTTTCAAAAAAATCAATTATTGAATAGCATCAAAATTGACATAAAAGAGTTTTTAAAACAAATATTATATTATTAATTGATATTAAATTCCTAAAAATATAAGGTTCGGCCAAAAGACTTATAACATGATAGGTGTATCATTAATGGACTACTTGGGGGTCTCTTAGATTTATATAGTATGTTTATTAACCATACAATATAAAAATACAAAGAGACATTGTAAAAGAAAAACTAATTAACTAAGAGTTAATACTTAAAGATAAGGTTAATATAATGACCCAAACCTGTATAAATTCTATTGGTTGAGTATTTTGAGACCTATCCCCACCTTAAACTTTAAAAAATCCAATTTGGAGTCATTAGAAACCGAATATGAATTTATTATAAAATAATATTTCTAGCTTTTCCAAAGGTGCCCCTCACCCCTCTTATATAAGGGCACTCCTCCTTCTCATTACTTCACACCTTCAAAGCCTTTTGGATCAGCCTAACTCTGCCCAAATACTCTCTCAACTTCCCTCAATTCATCCTAGAGGCCTTTCTTTACTCATAAAGCCAACTTAAGGATCTCTTTTGATCAAATCAAAAGGAAGAACCCAAAGAAGAGGTAATGTTTTCACCACCCTTTTTCAAGTTCCTTTCTTCTTCCACTTATTCTTTATTTGTTATTACCATTATAAAATAATAAATCCAGTATCTTATATATACTGTGATGTTATTATAAATATGGTACAATCATATTCAGTATTCTATCCATCCTTTGAATAACATATCACCATATGTGCGTACGTACGGCTTACCGTCTCCACGTCGTGGTGTAATTGTTATTCAATAAATTATTATTTTGATGGGTATAATAATGATGTGTAATTCATTTAAATAATAAATATAACATGATAATTATTCTTTATATATGATATAACATCCAATTATATATTATTTTAATATCAAAAAAATAATATTGTCGCTCGTGTGTACGTACGGACTACCGTCTCCACGAACGTGATGAGATTAATTCTCCATCGTATCCATTCAAGTATAATTCTCATTTGATGATTAAAAATAATGTTTAAGGACTTGATATAATTATAGATATGAATAATATACAACCTATCCATAACAAACACGGCTTACGTAACCAAGAATATAAAGGAAAACGAGTAAGTTAACACCCGAAATGACGATAATACTCAGATATTATTAACAAATCAATGTTTAAAGATCATATATGATATAATATTAATGTAAATGATTCTTGTATAATTCAATAAATTTTTTTTTACCATTATACAGGAGGTTAACCTACCGTCTACCAAGTAAAAAGCACAAAGTAAGGGGTTTCTTATCTCACTTTTAATTCCGTGAGAATTCCATTGTTCACCACTTATTTATTACATGTGGTGTGTGTACTGCCCATGTTTGTATTCATTGTGTAATATAATTTATTTTATGGATATTTACATCATCATTGTATTATAATTCTTTTATGGGTGAATGTTTCATAAGTTACCAAATCGATAAAGGAATTTGAAATTTAAATTTCCACTCATTCGGCTTTACGCATACTTCATTGATTATTTTACTCCAAGATTATGTGTGGAATCACTATTCATTTGATTTTGTCATAATTTCCACTCCCCTTTCTGTGGATAAAATTTTTATACACATAATCACTCCATTGATAAATTCTCAAGACATCTTTATGAACTTGATAAGAGTAATTTTTACTCAATCTCGATTTGTTGAGATAAACATCCAATTCATTGGTGTTGTTTTTACTAGAATATGTGTGAATGTCCTTTGATTGTTTTACACTGAATATCCAATCATATTTAGTGTATTTATATTTTCACACATAATTATGTTGTTGATTTATCCTTAACATAAGGATACGACCTTTATGAGAGATTTCATCTCAATTTACATTCCATTGAGACTTCTTTGTTGTTATACACCAAATCACTTTTATGTGGTGTATATAATGTACTTTGACATAGTATATCATGAATCCCTTTATTCTCATGATATTACAAAGTTTTTATTACCTTAATTATTTGTATTCAAGTTTCTCTCTTTTGGTTAGAAACTCTAACTAAAATACATTTTTAAGTGTTTTAAAGATTGATTATTCTAAATCTTTCTAATTAATGTGCATGTTTTAAAAATGGTTTTAAAGATTTATTTATATGGACATTAAAGTTTCCAAATCAAAATTCCTTTTAAAATTTTCAAAGTGGTATGGGACACTTTGATTCAAAAATCTATTTTAAATGACTTCTTGATAAATAGTGTGACTTTTAAATGTTTTTCAAGAAAAAGGGGGATATTTCTCTCTAATAGTTTTGATGATTATTTTCATCTATGTCAATATTCCTTCATTTTTATCGATTGAGGTTAATATGATACAATAAAATATTACATATTGTATCGAATGAGTTATGTTTGACTGTGGATGTGCTATTTTTATACCATTCATGGTTTGTGGATAAAGTATTGACATTTCGTATGCTAGTTTTTATATGAATGTTTACGTTATGTTTAAAACTTTTCATATGAGGAATGTATTGGACTTAGTAAGTGACGGGTGGAGCCCGCTATAGCTCCTAGATGCATCGGTAAGTCTCATGAGACAAACTAGTGTCTTGGCACAAGGCCTTGGCAAAATCTTATTTGTAGTCTTGTTACGAGGCCTTGGCTATGTGGTTATGATAGTCTGGCATTATGCATTCCATCATTATGAAAGTGGTCATTGATAATGCATGTGATTATTCGATTAGTAGAATATCCATGTGAATAAGTAAATGGAATTATTTCATTTTTTCCATACTATGTTGAAGTTCAAGTTTAAAAGGCTTTTGTTTTAGTTTTACATTGCCTTAAATGTTTATTCTTATTTATGAAAGTTTCCGCTATATTGTTATCATTACTGGGCATTTGAGATCACCCCTTTCAATGTTTTATTTTTCCCAGGATGTGAGGAAGTAATTTGTGAATGACCTGCAAGGATAGTATGTGGGGACATGAGTGCGGATGTAACACCCCAAGCTTCCACTGTACGTTTCCCTTCGAATAATGCAATAGCGTGTGTTGTACGCAACCTCGAGCCCTAACACACACCACAACTAATTAAACTAGCCGTTGTGAATAGTAATACCTACTTTTTGAAATATTATAAATTTTATTTATCAAAATGGACTTCATTTTTGGATTCGGAATATTGAAATTAGCCTATGTTGAATTTTTGGTATTTTTCTGAGAACTTCTAAATTTTTATGAATACTGAAAAATACTTAAAAACAACTTTTTTAATCAAAATAATTTATAGTGATAAATTATAATATTTAGTGGTTTTAAAGTATAATTAGAATATATTTTTACCATTTTATCCAATGGTGGTCATTAGAATTAATTTAACATTGAAATTGGACATAAACAATTGCCAAACTTTTGATATAAATTGTTTCTTAAAAACACGCTATTTGTTGTAACAGCGGGAATTAATTATAAAATTAATTAATACAACTTATATGTTTGGAATTTTGTAAAATAGACATCATTTTTGAATTCGTAATATCAATTATAGCTTAGGGTGAAATTTTGTCCTTATTCTGAAAAACTTCAATTTTTGATGAATAGTGAAACCACTAAGTGGTTGTTAAATAACTGATTTTTCGTTTAAATGAAATATTACCACTTCTGTGATTTGATTTTCAAAAATCCGACATACATGGTTGTCATTAAGAAGTAAAATGTGGTTCAATGAGATTAAAATAATTTTTTGGTGAATAGTAACTTTTAAGTTCTTAATCGCGATTAGAGTTAATTAGTGTAGTTTAAGGTAAAAACAATATTTTTATAATATGAGATGAGAATGACACTTGTCCTACTCATATTGGATGAGTCATGGCCGACCAAGACAACCCATGGGTCAACTTGGGGACCCCATGGAGCCACTTTAGTTAGAAAATGACATAAACACCTTTTATTTAATGTTAAAGTAAAAAAACGACACAAACATAAAATGTTTTACTAAAACAATTTTTAAGTGGGGTTACACAAGTCCAAATTTTGACTATAAATATTAATTGGAAAGCTAAAAAGATTTCCTACATCATAGTAGTTTTTTTATAATTTTTAGACATTAAATAAATTAAATTATTTATGACATAATTATGATGCAGCGATGACCTCATTATTTAATGATTTAAATAAAATGAGAAGATAATGCAAAATCCAAGGCTTACACTTGTCCAAAGCCTATTGGATGAGGAGATTTAGAAACCTTATCACCTTAGCCTCGAATTATATAAGTGTGGGACCTTTGGAATCCGAAAATCATTGTGAAATAATGTAACATTTCAATCTTTCCAAAAGTGCCCCTCCTCTCCTCTTATAAAAGGCCCCCACCTCTACCACCTTATTCACACTTCCAAGCCTTTTGGTTCGGCAAACCCCTGCCCAAATACTCTCCCAACTTCTCTACCTTCATCCTAGAAGCTTTACTTTATCCAGAAAGCCATCCTAAGGAGTCCTTTTGATCAAATCAAAAGGAAGAAGCTGAAGAAGAGGTAACATTTTCATCACCCTCTTTCAAGTTTCTTTCTTCTTCCACTCCCTCTTTGTTTATTATTTCAATTCTGAAATTATAACTCCAGTATCTTCTATATACTGTGATGTTATTATAAATATGGAACAACCATATTCAGTATTCTACCCATCATTTGAATGACATGTCACCATACGTGCGTACGTACGGCTTACCGTCTCCACGTCGTGGTGTAATTGTTATTCAATATATTATTATTTAGATGGGTATAATAATGATATTTAATTAATGTAAATAATAAATATAACATGATAGTGATTCTGTATATATGATATACTATCCAATTATATATTATTTAAATATCAAAATAATGATATTGTCGCTCGTGCGTACGTACGGACTACCGTCTCCACGAACGCGATGAGATTCATTCTCCGTCGTATCCATTCAAGTATAATTATCATTTGATGATTTAAAAATAATGTTTAAGGACATGATATCATTCTGTATATTAATAAGATACAACCTATCCATGAAAAACACGACTTACGTAACAAAACATATAAAAGAAAACGAGTAAGTTAACACCCGAAACAATGATAAATCTAAGATATTGTTAACAAAGCAATGTTAAAAGATCATATATGATATCATATGAATGTATATGATTCTTGTATAATTTAATAACAATTATTTCACCATTATACAGGAGGTTAACCTACCCCAACCAAGGAAAAGTACAAGGTAAGGGTTTACTTCACAACCTCTTCATTATCCAAGGTTGTTTATACATAATTATCTACTTGGACCTCGTTATCATCCACATCCATGTTTCTTCAAAATGTATTTCAAAACATTTTTATTATTTACAAGAATATGGGTTAAAGTCATTTATACCCTTTTCTACTTTTATAAGAGGAATCTTTCCACCGTTATAAAATCTTCAAAGCTTTCCTTACAAGCTTATAAGAATATTTTCAAGAAAATGTTTTGTTTTATATGGCTCTTAAATGATTTCAAAAATAGAAAGTGATATTTCTCTAAAAAGTGTTTTGATTTCATCTATGTCAACATCCTTTGATGGATTTTACGCTTATTTGAAGTTTATTTATTATAATACAAAACTTCTATATTGTATTGAAGGTTTTGTGATATGTCTGACTGTGGATGTGTTATTTTATACCATTCATAGTTTATGGTGAAATTATCGACATTTTGTATGCTAGTTTTAATACGAATGTTTATGTTATGTTTAAACCTTTTCATATGGGAATGCATTGGACTTAATATGTGACGGGTGGAGCCCACTATAGCTCCTCGATGCATCGGTAGGTCTCATGAGACAAACTAGTGTCTTGGCACAAGGCCTTGACAAAATCTTATTTGTGGTCTTGGCACGAGGCCTTGACTACGTGGTTATGATAGTCTGGCATTATGCATTCCAACATTATGAAAGTGGTTAGTGATTTTGCATGTGATTATTCGATTAGTAGAATATCCATGTGAATGAGTATATGGCATTATTTCATTTTACTTTTGCCATATTATGTTGATGTTCAAGTTTAAAAGGCTTTTGTTTTAGTTATACATTGCCTTAAATGCTTATGTTTTCTTATAAAAGATTCCGCAATATTGTTATCCTTACTGAGCATCTGAGCTCACCCCTTTCAATGTTTTAATATTTTCCAGGATGTGAAGAAGAGTATTATGACTGACTTGCAAGAATAGTCAGTGAGGATATGAGTGTGGACTATGAAGACCATGTTATTGTAGTTTGTTTAATTTTTGATGTAATGAAAGAATTATGAATGTATCTAGTGTTTCTAAGGCTACTAAACTAATCGGTCTTTCGAGACTTGATCTTTTGTGATCATGCCAATGTTACGAAGTAATGCACCGACTCTGGGTAGCTGGGGTCGGGGCGTTACAGTTGGTATCAGAGGAAGTTTAGTACAAACCTTTGAAGCTAGATTTAGATAAACTCTGATTAGATCACATAGACCTAAGATGAACTTTGAGGATTAGTATAGAAGAACTTCCTAGAATTTTGGTATTGTAGAGATTTTGTGAGTTTTCCGAGCAATACATCCCTGTCTGGATACGAGCAGGTAGAGGCGGCTCTGGCACAGATGTTCCTAGGGGTAAAACCCGAAAACACCGCTTTGAGCTAGACTCGAACGGGAACTGGTGCACGACAACGGGCCTTGCTGCACTCTTGGTTACGACACTCCCGGGGGATATGCTTAGGATAACTCTCATTTTCTTTACAAATCATTATGAAGGGTTTATGAGTATATACTTCCTCAAAGAAAACATTTTTATGATTATGGATTATATCCATAAATAGTTCAATTTATGTTAACTGTTTTATAAGTATGGGATTATGTATTTTTATTCATAAACTAATCTAGTTTATGCCATTGTTTAGAAATGGCGCCTAGTGGAAGAAATGGAAACCGTATCAATGCACGCACTCCATGTAGGGATTTCCCTCCTGCTCAAGATAATTATAGTGGGGCTGGTGATGCAACTGGGGCCGATCAGCTAATCACCATACTGGGACAACTTACTCAGGTTATGAATAATAACCTTACCCGTATGGAGCACCCTGATCCACAACGTGGAGGATCAATGTTAGATCGATTCATGAGGCAACAACCACCAACGTTCAATGGGAGTACAAATCCCTTAGTAGCCGAGCAATGGATAAATTCCCTAGAGAAAATATTTCAGGCTTTGGGGAGCAGTGAAAGGGAAAAAGTTATCATGGCAGTTTACCGCCTCACTGGAGATGCCGATCAATGGTGGTCACTAATTCAAAACACAAAGGAAGAGGATGAATTAACAAACATGGAATGGCAGGAGTTCAAAGAACTGTTCTTAGAAAAATACTTTCCTCGAGACCATCAAGCGGATATGGAAAGGCAATTTCTGAGTCTGAGGCAGAAGGAGGATGAGAATGTCGCAAAGTATGAGGCTAACTTTACAAGGTTAGCAAGGTATGCTGTAGATTACATACGTAACCCAAGAAGTAAGACTGATCGTTTCTTTGATGGGTTGAAACCATTTCTCCGTCGAGCTTTAGTATCACAAACCTTCTCTTCATACGAAGGTATTGTCGCGTGCGCTATCAAGACGGAAAAGGAATTCTCTAAGTCTTATGACTTTAAAGCAAAGCAAGAGAAGAAGAGACCTTCTGATCAATCTGGGAATGGAAATAAAGGGAAGAAGGGAAAGGTTGAATATCCATCTTGTGGAAAATGCGGGAAGAAACATCCTGGTACTTGCTTGAAGGGAATGGGAGTCTGTTACAAGTGTGGTGAAAAAGGCCACCAAGCTCATGATTGCAAGGGGAAGAAGGAAGCTACCAACGTTCGGTGCTACAATTGCAAGGAGATGGGGCATTATGCAAATGAATGTCCTAAGCGTCAGGAGAACTTACCTCAGAAAAGGCCAAGGGATCAAGGCCAGGCTTATGCTATCACTACTGCTGAGGTAGAAGCTCCGAAAGACGTGGTGGCAGGTAATTTAATGGTTTCCTCAAGTTTAGCAAATGCATTATTTGATTCTGGATCATCGCATTGCTTCATATCTTCCCAGTTTACTAAGAAAATTAGATATTTCCAATTTGATTTAACAAGGGAGTTGTCGGTCAAAACCCCTAAGGGAAGTATTGTTGCAACAAAGTTTTGTCGATTAGTTCCCATTAGAGCACCTAAATGCTCTTTACCTGCTGATCTCATCGTCATACCCATGATTGAATTTGATATAATCCTCGGTATGGATTGGCTTTCGGACCATGATGCAAAAATTTATTGTAAGAGGAAAGAGGTTACGATTCGTGATGATGATGATAAGGAACACCTTATCTTTAGAGCCGAATCGTCACCACATAATTCTTATCTAGATCCACCCCCAGTAGCTCAACTAAATTCAATTATTGGGGAGGAAGAGAAGGAAATTACTGAGGATGAGGAAAGGAATATTCAAATAGAGGATGTACCTATTGTGAGAGAATATGTTGATGTGTTTCCGGAAGATTTACCTGGACATCCTCCAGAACGAGAAGTTGAGTTTTCCATTGATTTAATTCCTGGATCAAGGCCCATATCGAAGACCCCTTATAGAATGGCCACTGTGGAATTAGTTGAACTAAAGAAACAACTAGAGGAATTGAGTAATAAGGGATTTATTCGCCCTAGTGTTTCTCCTTGGGGAGCCCCTGTTCTTTTTGTTAAGAAGAAAGATGGATCTATGAGGTTGTGCATTGATTATAGGGAGATCAATGCTATAACAATAAAGAATAAGTATCCCCTACCTCGCATTGATGATTTGTTTGACCAACTGCATGGAGCTCAATAATTTTCAAAGATTGACCTTCGGTCTGGATACCATCAGTTGTGTGTGAAGAAGGAAGACGTTCCAAAGACAACATTTCGAACAAGGTACGGGCATTACGAGTTTACAGTAATGCCTTTTGGATTGACTAATGCACCCTCTGTTTTCATGGATCTAATGAATAGAGTTTTCAAGGAATATCTTGATGACTTTGTAGTGGTATTTATTGATGATATCTTGGTATACTCCAAAAGCCACGAAGATCATGAAAATCACCTACGCATTATCCTGAAGACTCTTAGAAGACATGAATTATATGGGAAATTTAGCAAGTGTGAATTCTGGCTTCATGAGATTTCTTTTCTTGGCCATATTGTCTCTAAGGATGGAATTTCCGTTGATCCTTATAAAACCAAGGCAATCCAAGAATGGCCAGCACCGAAAAGTATAACTGAGGTACGCAGTTTTATTGGTTTAGCAGGTTATTATCGACGTTTCGTCCAGAATTTTGCCAGACTGGCTAACCCATTGACGAAGCTCACACGTAAAGGGATTAAATTTGTCTGGACAAAAGAGTGTGAAGAATGTTTTGAAGAACTAAAGATAATATTAGTCAATGCCCCTGTATTGACTCTACCATCGGGGAATGATGGGTTTGTTATTTATAGTGATGCATCGAAGAAAGGACTCAGTTGTGTCCTTATGCAGAATGATAAGGTCATTGCCTATGCATCACGACAGCTAAAAATTCATGAGAAAAACTATCCTACTCATGATCTTAAGTTAGCAGCTGTGATCTTTGCTTTAAAGATATGGAGACATTACCTCTATGGTGAAAAATGTGAGATTTATACTGATCACAAGAGTTTGAAGTATATTTTCACACAAAAAGAACTCAACATGAGGCAAAGGCGATGGCTTGAACTACTCAAGGATTATGATTGCACGATACATTACCACCCGGGGAAGGCAAACAAGGTGGCAGATGCTTTGAGTAGAAAAGACCATGGAGTTTTGAATGTGATGAGAATTGAAAGAGATCCAATTTTCTTGGATCTAGTGAAGATGGACATGGGAATAACTAGGGAAGGTGAAACATCAATGCTTTTTCAAATGGTTGCGAAACCATCATTACTAGAAAGGATTAAGAGCTCTCAGACCAATGATGAAGAATTTCAGAAGAAGATTAAAGGTGTGAATGATGGAAGATTGAGGGACTTTGTGTATAAGGATGGAATTTTGAAATTCGGGAAGAGACTTTGTGTTCCCGATATACCTGATCTAAAAAGGGAATTGCTGGATGATGCTCATAGTTCCAACTTCTCTATACACCCTGGGAGCACCAAAATGTATAGAGATTTGAAGGAACATTTTTGGTGGGACAATATGAAGAGGGAGATTGCTGATTTTGTGTCGAGGTGTATGGTTTGTCAACAAGTGAAAACTGGAAGGCAACATCCTGGTGGAGTATTGCAACCTCTTCCCATACCTGAGTGGAAATGGGATAATATTACGATGGACTTTGTCATGGGACTACCAAAGACTCCTAGAAGGAATGATGCAATATGGGTCATTGTTGATCGACTTACTAAGTCAGCACATTTTCTGGCTATACGGGAGGATCTACCACTTGAACGTCTAGAAAGACTATATATTAATGAGGTTGTAAGACTTCATGGAGTACCCCTATCGATTGTTTCTGATCGTGATCCTCGTTATACTTCAAGATTCTGGAAAAGTCTTCAAAAGGCCTTGGATACTGAACTTCGTTTAAGCACTGCCTATCACCCTCAAACAGATGGACAATCAGAACGGACTATTCAAACCTTAGAAGACATGTTGAGATCATGTTCTCTTGACTTTCAGGGTATGTGGGATCAATATTTACCACTGGTAGAATTTTCCTATAACAATAGCTTCCATTCAAGCATTCAGATGGCACCTTATGAAGCGTTATACGGAAAGAGATGTCGTACACCAACCTGTTGGGATGACGTTGGTGAAAGAAAACTTGTGGGACCAGAACTGGTGGAAGAAACAATGGAAAAGGTGAAGGTAATCCAAAACCACATCAAATCAGCTCAAAGTAGGCAGAAGAGCTATGCCGATAACAGAAGAAAGGTTTTGGAATTTCAGGTGGGAGATCATGTTTTCCTGAAGGTATCTCCATGGAAGGGAGTTATACGTTTTGGTAAGAAGGGTAAGTTGAGTCCCAGATACATCGGACCTTTCGAAATTCTAGATCGTATTGGGGCTGTAGCTTATCGTTTGGCGATGCCGCCAAATCTCTCCAAAGTTCACGATGTTTTCCACGTATCTCTATTGAGGAAATACATGCCTGAACCAACTCATGTACTCACCTATGAGGAATTAGAACTGGAACCCGATCTTTCCTATTGTGAAGAGCCCGTCAGGATTCTTGATGTGAGGGAGCAGGTGCTGAGAAACCGGACGACTCGTCTGGTGAAGGTTTTGTGGAGAAATCATAAAATGGAAGAGGCAACGTGGGAACCTGAGGAATTTATGATGAAAAACCACCCGAGTCTTTTTATGCAGTAATACCCTAGAAATTGCGAGGACGCAATTATTTGAAGGAGGGGAGAATGTAACACCCCAAGCTTCCACTGTACGTTTCCCTTCGAATAATGCAATAGCGTGTGTTGTACGCAACCTCGAGCCCTAACACACACCACAACTAATTAAACTAGCCATTGTGAATAATAATACCTACTTTTTGAAATATTATAAATTTTATTTATCAAAATGGACTTCATTTTTGGATTCGGAATATTGAAATTAGCCTATGTTGAATTTTTGGTATTTTTCTGAGAACTTCTAAATTTTTATGAATACTGAAAAATACTTAAAAACAACTTTTTTAATCAAAATAATTTATAGTGATAAATTATAATATTTAGTGGTTTTAAAGTATAATTAGAATATATTTTTACCATTTTATCCAATGGTGGTCATTAGAATTAATTTAACATTGAAATTGGACATAAACAATTGCCAAACTTTTGATATAAATTGTTTCTTAAAAACACGCTATTTGTTGTAACAGCGGGAATTAATTATAAAATTAATTAATACAACTTATATGTTTGGAATTTTGTAAAATAGACATCATTTTTGAATTCGTAATATCAATTATAGCTTAGGGTGAAATTTTGGCCTTATTCTGAAAAACTTCAATTTTTGATGAATAGTGAAACCACTAAGTGGTTGTTAAATAACTGATTTTTCGTTTAAATGAAATATTACCACTTCTGTGATTTGATTTTCAAAAATCCGACATACATGGTTGTCATTAAGAAGTAAAATGTGGTTCAATGAGATTAAAATAATTTTTTGGTGAATAGTAACTTTTAAGTTCTTAATCGCGATTAGAGTTAATTAGTGTAGTTTAAGGTAAAAACAATATTTTTATAATATGAGATGAGAATGACACTTGTCCTACTCCTATTGGATGAGTCATGGCCGACCAAGACAACCCATGGGTCAACTTGGGGACCCCATGGAGCCACTTTAGTTAGAAAATGACATAAACACCTTTTATTTAATGTTAAAGTAAAAAAATGACACAAACATAAAATGTTTTACTAAAACAATTTTTAAGTGGGGTTACACAAGTCCAAATTTTGACTATAAATATTCATTGGAAAGCTAAAAAGATTTCCTACATCATAGTAGTTTTTTTATAATTTTTAGACATTAAATAAATTAAATTATTTATGACATAATTATGATGCAGCGATGACCTCATTATTTAACGATTTAAATAAAATGAGAAGATAATGCAAAATCCAAGGCTTACACTTGTCCAAAGCCTATTGGATGAGGAGATTTAGAAACCTTATCACCTTATCCTCGAATTATATAAGTGTGGGACCTTTGGAATCCGAAAAGCATTGTGAAATAATGTAACATTTCAATCTTTCCAAAAGTGCCCCTCCTCTCCTCTTATAAAAGGCCCCCACCTATACCACCTTATTCACACTTCCAAGCCTTTTGGTTCGGCCAACCCCTGCCCAAATACTCTCCCAACTTCTCTCCCTTCATCCTAGAAGCTTTACTTTATTCAGAAAGCCATCCTAAGGAGTCCTTTTGATCAAATCAAAAGGAAGAAGCTGAAGAAGAGGTAACATTTTCATCACCCTCTTTCAAGTTTCTTTCTTCTTCCACTCCCTCTTTGTTTATTATTTCAATTCTGAAATTATAAATCCAGTATATTCTATATACTGTGATGTTATTATAAATATGGAACAACCATATTCAGTATTCTACCCATCATTTGAATGACATGTCACCATACGTGCGTACGTACGGCTTACCGTCTCCACGTCGTGGTGTAATTGTTATTCAATATATTATTATTTAGATGGGTATAATAATGATATTTAATTCATGTAAATAATAAATATAACATGATAGTGATTCTGTATATATGATATACTATCCAATTATATATTATTTAAATATCAAAATAATGATATTGTCGCTCGTGCGTACGTACGGACTACCGTCTCCACGAACGCGATGAGATTCATTCTCCGTCGTATCCATTCAAGTATAATTATCATTTGATGATTTAAAAATAATGTTTAAGGACATGATATAATTCTGGATATTAATAAGATACAACCTATCCATGAAAAACACGACTTACGTAACAAAACATATAAAAGAAAACGAGTAAGTTAACACCCGAAACAATGATAAATCTAAGATATTGTTAACAAAGCAATGTTAAAAGATCATATATGATATCATATGAATGTATATGATTCTTGTATAATTTAATAACAATTATTTCACCATTATACAGGAGGTTAACCTACCCCAACCAAGGAAAAGTACAAGGTAAGGGTTTACTTCACAACCTCTTCATTATCCAAGGTTGTTTATACATAATTATCTACTGGGACCTCGTTATCATCCACAACCATGTTTCTTCAAAATGTATTTCAAAACATTTTTATTATTTACAAGAATATGGGTTAAAGTCATTTATACCCTTTTCGACTTTTATAAGAGGAATCTTTCCGCCGTTATAAAATCTTCAAAGCTTTCCTTACAAGCTTATAAGAATATTTTCAAGAAAATGTTTTGTTTTATATGGCTCTTAAATGATTTCAAAAATAGAAAGTGATATTTCTCTAAAATGTGTTTTGATTTCATCTATGTAAACATCCTTTGATGGATTTTACGCTTATTTGAAGTTGATTTATTATAATACAAAACTTCTATATTGTATTGAAGGTTTTGTGATATGTCTGACTATGGATGTGTTATTTTATACCATTCATAGTTTATGGTGAAATTATCGACATTTTGTATTCTAGTTTTAATACGAATGTTTATGTTATGTTTAAACCTTTTCATATGGGAATGCATTGGACTTAATATGTGACGGGTGGAGCCTGCTATAGCTCCTCGATGCATCGGTAGGTCTCATGAGACAAACTAGTGTCTTGGCACAAGGCCTTGACAAAATCTTATTTGTGGTCTTGGCACGAGGCCTTGACTACGTGGTTATGATAGTCTGGCATTATGCATTCCAACATTATGAAAGTGGTTAGTGATTTTGCATGTGATTATTCGATTAGTAGAATATCCATGTGAATGAGTATATGGCATTATTTCATTTTACTTTTGCCATATTATGTTGATGTTCAAGTTTAAAAGGCTTTTGTTTTAGTTATACATTGCCTTAAATGCTTATGTTTTCTTATAAAAGCTTCCGCAATATTGTTATCCTTACTGAGCATCTGAGCTCACCCCTTTCAATGTTTTAATATTTTCCAGGATGTGAAGAAGAGTATTATGACTGACTTGCAAGAATAGTCAGTGAGGATATGAGTGTGGACTATGAAGACCATGTTATTGTAGTTTGTTTAATTTTTGATGTAATGAAAGAATTATGAATGTATCTAGTGTTTGCAAGGCTACTAAACTAATCGGTCTTTTGAGACTTGATCTTTTGTGATCATGCCAATGTTACGAAGTAATGCACCGACTCTGGGTAGCTGGGGTCGGGGCGTTACAGCGGACAATGAAGAAAAGACGTTGTTGTAGTTTTCATTTTATGTTGTAATGTAAACCTTATTAATGTATCTAGTTATTCCAAGGATACTAAACTAATCGGTCTTTCGAGACTTGATCTTTCTTGTGATCATGCCAATGTTATGTAATAATGCCCCAGCTCTGGGTAATTGGGGTCGGGGCGTTACATATACTTACGTGGGTGTAAGAACCCAAATCTTCTTTTCAGGTATGGATATTGATTTCTGGTGTTTTTTAGAAAAATAGGAGTTTATGGAATTTTTTGGAGTACATACCGTGTACTCATGAGTACATGCCATTTACCCGATTGCCGTGAGTGACCGTATACTGGCCATGTAACAGATGAGTACATGGCCATGTGGGGTGACCTAGAGACCACCTAAAGTGAAGGTTGGTTAAGTCATGTACACAACATGCACATTAAATTAACACACCATGTACTTTTCTTTTTATTTGTTAAATCGGACCGGGGTCACGTCTAATTGGCAGAAACGTCTTTTTCTTGACTCATCTCATCCAGGAGTGACCATAGCATTTGATTCTTCTCTAAGCCCCCGATCGACCATCTGTTCTACGAATTAACCGTCACTGATTGCATTGGAATCACCATGGTGAATTCTTACTTCTTCTAGAGACTCATTCCTTAATTTCTCCTCTTTTGTGAGACATCCTTAGTTGAATGTTTTAGACGTTTTTGTAGATCTACATCATTCTAGGACAATTCAAGGGTAGATGCCTGACAATATCGATCACACAATTCTTGAGGTAGGTTGTTTGTGCCTTTCTGTAGTTTGTCATTAAATTATATGGTCAAAATTTCCCAATACCCCAGTTCGGGGTATTGCATGTTTGAGGAATTTAACCCTGTTGATGCCTGCTATTCTTGTTTTCTTGAGTTAGGGATCTTGTTTGTAAATTGGGTTACTTACTATGCTATGGAGGTGTTTTCCCATGTTTGATTTGATATTGACTATTTGGTCCAGCTTTTCCTATTAGGCTACTTGCTTTCCATGCCTAGTATTGTTAGGATGGAGTGATATTATCTGATGTTGTGGTATGCCTTGTAGATATTTATCCATGTAGTACTTTTAGGTTTACTTTGTATCTTGAACATCAGTTGTGAACAATTTCATTACATAGGGATGTGGGAACCTAGTGTAGTGAGACCATATGGGGAATTGACATTGAGGGCTTCCCCAGAGTATTTATTAATCTTTATCATGTTGCGAGACCATATGAAGGATTAATGTTGAGTTCTTCCTCAGAGTGTATATTAATATTTATCATGCTAAAATATCATAGGTGGGATTGACGTTGAGTGCTCCCTTAGAGTGTCTATAGTTACCGTTATGATACCACATGGAGAATTGACATTGAGTGCTTTCTCAGAGTGTCTGTAGTTTATCGTTAAAAGACTATAGGGAGAATTAACGATGAGTGATTTCTCAGAAAGTCTTTGTTTTCATGAGACCAAAGGGGTTAGATAGTGTGAGCTTACCCAGGAGGTCATTGTTTCCTTGTATAAGTTGAACCAGAGGGGTCAGGCTCTGAGAACTTACCCAGAGGGTTACTTGAGATTGATTGGTTGAACCAGAGGGGATAGGCTATGAGAACTTCCTAGAGGGTTGCTTGTTTTTGTTTGGTTGATTAACTGACAAATGTAAATGAATGTAATTGAAACTGTATTAATATTTACTTTTGAGTACTTCCTTTTTCATTTCTTCTTTTTCTTATTGCCTGCCATATATATTCACTGACTGTTAAGCATAGATATTTGGGTGGTTGCCTACTGGGATTCGTCTCACACCCTGTTTGGGTCATGATTTTGGCCCCAACCAAATTATATTTCTATAGGTATAGATAAGGGAAATCACCCTTATACTTCATGTACTTGATTGTTGTGGAGATGGAGAGCATGGGACCCAGCTGAGGCTTGCGATGCTATTGGAGTTATTTACTTTTTTTCTTTGTACATTGTTTTAGCACTGTATTCCAGCACTATGAATTGTTTGGATACTTTCCTAGATACTTGTCATATGCATCATTATTGATATATATATATATATATATATATATATATATATATATATATATCCTTCACTTGTTTATTTACTTCCAGTCTTACGTTGTTTACTGTTTTATGGTATTATTATTGCTTCCGCTACTATTATTTGTTTCTTTCCACTACATTACTTTTCCAATGAGGGCATAGTTTCCCCACTATCACACCCAAGACCCTCGCTACTAGTCGGAAGCCTCTGGCGTTTGGGGAAATGCACTTGAGGCCATTTGACCAACTGGGTACGAGGCACCTCTGGGCGGCACCCAGAACCAGGACGTTACAATGGGTAATGTTACTATTCATAAGGGTCATATTATTATTTAGAAGGGTCCAGTTAATATTCAAAAAAAATGTATGCTGATCCTATCAGACTCTAAATATCTAAATAATTACAACCGTGTATATCCATTTTTCTAAATTCAAAACATAGAGGCAGAAAAATTATTTTTAACACCAAGGTTGTAATAAAAAGTATTGTTTCACAAAGAGTCAGTGTTACATACATAATATTCTATATTAGATTTATTTGTAAAACCTTGGGGTGATTCATTAAAAAATAAATATAATGATATTTTGGAAATGATGATTCTTTTTTTGGGGGGTAAACAAGTATTTTTTTAATATTTTTTATGGGTTTTCACTGGACTAATGGTTTCCTTTCTTTGATGTCCCTTACTGAGATTTTATGATCATCCTTTGTTTTAATTTTTTTTGACAAGGTTTAAGGAAGGGTATGTAAATGGATGAGAACAAGTGGAAAATTGTGATTGTTTTTCATTAATAGAAACCATGTTTTAAGACGTTTCTTTTATGTAAGAAATAGATACTGAATATAAGTGTACACTTGTAATGTATGTGTTTACCATGCATGAATTAGTGCTAATTCTCAAAAACTCTAAACCTAAAATATCCTTTGGATTGTAATAATGTAAATTCTAGTTTAAAATATCTAGAATAATTAATTTTTAAGGTTTGATCCTTATAGTTGGTATTAGAGTAGGGTTTAGACAACTTCGTAGATTATAATATTTCCATGTAAGGTTATCTTAAGAGTTATAGATATCATCACGAGTTTAAATTTTTAAGGATGATTATAAGTTAAAAGTCTTATACACCCATTTAGTGGTTTAAAGTGATATATTTTTATGAGATTAATTATATTTTGGGATATTGAATTTATAAAGGTAATCTATTTGGGTATAATGGATTTGAAGGTTAAATATTATAGTCTATAATAATATTATCATTAAAAAAGACTATTTTAATTTTAATATGAAATAATTCATTTCATTATTTAATGATGTTATTTTCTATAGATTAAAGATTGTTTATAAAATTTAAGGAAATCCATTTTCACAGCCATATTATACCTTTTTGATGAATTGATTATCACCATTGTTTAAAAATAATTTTCAAATTGTTTTGAAAGCTTTCTTTGTATTTAAATCACCTATAATACACTATTTGACACCTTTTCTTTTATCCAATTTTTTGGGTCATGGTATATTTTTTTATTTTAAAATCACAACTTTTACAACTCTATTAAAAAGGAAAATCCCACAAATGACATGACCATTTACTTTATAAAAGTTGGGCATCGTGTTAGAAGATAAAATGGATATCAAATAAATATTGATTTTTGGATTTAAGGTATGAATTATTTTCTTATATTCTAAGTATGCAACATTTTTGGGTTGATATTAATGAATCGTATGGATATAATTCACATATTTTATTATAGGAATATAGTATTAAGGAAAAATATGATGAAGTATGATAAATGTTTTAAGAAGAAAGTTGAATAAAGGATGTGTTTATGTGTTGAGTTTTCAAATTTATGATATATTGGTATTTTATAAATATTATAGTAATCATGAAACACATAATGAATTTTATATAGTAGTTTTTATTTTAAAAAACATGGAAACCTATGTTCGATGTAATCGATACCTTGGAAAAGTGGTGTAGTGAAAAGGTGATAATTTTTGGGAGAAATTTATTGAGTTTTGATAAATGTTTGAGGTACATGTGACTCTTAAGTTTATGATATGAAAAATGTTATTTTTTGAACATTGACTTTACTTTTGGTGGACATATGTTTTAAGGTTTTGATAGTCATTTTAGGTTATTTTATCTATACATTTGTGGTAATTATGGGTTCTTAATTTTTTGGGATAAAAAATGAATGGTCTGAGATAATATTTGAGGTTAAATATGTTAAGGTTATTTTTATGATGATTTTGACATTTCTATTATTTTATAAGGACTACATTAATATAGTTTTATAAAAGGACATCTCGCAGATTGTGTGACAACCTATCACTTCCGATAAGGTCCTGGGGATCAAACCCACAACTGATGGGTGAAAAGGGTGCATTAACTACCACTAGCCTACACGATGTCCCAGTTAACATGATATTTTTATTCTTAGTTAAAGGATTTGATTGATAAAAAATAAGTTTTTTTTGGAACATATGTTTTATCTTATAGATAACCATGGGATTGAAAAAATGATTTAGTGATTAAGTGATAAATATTATTTTGGAATGCATTCCTATTTTGGGAACCCTATATGAATAAGATAAAAAGAATATTATGGAATTTATTTTTGAGAAATACAGGATGAATTATCTTTTGGAATTATATATAATTTGTGGTGATTCAAGTTATTTATGGAAATTATTAGTATATATTGAAGATTATGTGATTATAGAAATTACATTTTGAAATGATATTTTAAGAGTGATTGATATTATTTTATGCTAAATATTAAATTTATCTTGGAAGACTATGTGATAAATCCTTATGATTTTTGGGTTTCAATCTTAGTCTATAATATTTTTTAGGAATTTGTTAAATGATCACTGTTGAACATTGGGTATTAATGTTGAATTTTAGAGATTAAAGTAGTTTTTATTATCACGAAGGATTAAACATTTTGAGGAAATATCTTATATTTTTCTCAATATTTTAGTTTTGATTAATTCTTAAAGACAAGAGGAATAAATAGTTATACTTTTTTAGATTTTGTGATCCATGGAAGTTGATTCTAATGCTTCAGGTATGAACAATTCATCTTGTATATTCATCGATTAGAGAAAAGTTGAAGATGAAATTATACTTGTCAAGTAAGTATATTTTTGTTATATTTTTATTCTAGGTATTAAAATATTTCCTCAACTCTAAAAAAAATAAAACAAAAATATTATCCATTTACTTTTTTTACTAAGAAATCAATGGACATTTAACCTATAAAAAACTTACAATTTTGTGATAGTTAACTTTTTCATAACTATATTCTATATCACTACCTATCAGTCCTTGAGTGTCATATTTTCTCTTACATGTGCATGGTTTCATTAATGGAAACCTAGTATGTGTTATTCCAGATGAACATCTTACATTCCTTTCACACTTTTCAAGTGAATGTTTTATTGATCCTCTTTACGATGAGGGATTTCAACAATGGTATTTTGAAAAGTCAAACCCATAGTTTTCGATCCAAATTTCAAATTTTGAGGAAAAAATTAATTAAATTATTGGATAATGTAACATCTTGATATTTTGAAAAGGAAATATTATGGTTGATAGTGTACAATATACATTACACTAAGCTAAAAAGAACCATGAAATCTTATTATTTAAATCTGACCATTATAGCTTAGCCATTAATTTATAAGTAATTAACAATATTAATGGAATTATGAAATATATAATATTCATACTCATTTATAATGTAATAATTAATTTTATTTGAACAAGTACTAGTTTTTTAGAAAGTTATTTTGTTATTCAAAAAATATGTTTTCTTTAAAAAATGGGTTTTATTGTATTTAATGAGTGAATATAATAATTAATTTTTGGAAATTTTAGTAAATTAATTTCATAAAATAAACTTAATTTTTGAAATAATGATATCATGTTTTACTTTGGGTAAAAGTTAATGATTTTTTGGAAAATAATTTCTTTTTAGTGAATAGTGAAAATACTATTTTTTGAAGAAATGTCATGTCTTTTCAACAAATTAAATAATTTTAAATTACCATTAATTTTTAAATATAGTTTCAAGTAATATAATTATTATCTATTTATATTTCACCCCCTAAATTGTTTTTAATCCACTTTATATTCTATTTTAGAGTAAGTTTATTTTTGGGTTTAAAAATGGAAGTTTTATGAAAATTGTTTTAAAGTATACAATGTTTATCCTTTTTAATTAATTAAATTAATTCATAATGGGAAATGATTTTAATTAAACTTATATATTATATATCAATAAATATTAATTTAGTTTCATATAATTATTAGAATTATAATTCATATAGTTAATATAAAATCATATTTCTCTTGAAAAATACACTTCTTGAAAACCTTTTTTTGTGTGATGTCTACGTGTTTTGATTTAAATTTAATTATTCCAGTTATGTGAATTGAATTTATTAAAATGAATTTTATATTTGAACCAATAATATCCAAATTATTTTTTAAGTTCAATTTCATTTTTACGCATAAACAAATTACCACGATAAAAAACGATTCACCATAGTATAGGTAAAATAATGAAACATGTTAAAGTTAAAAGATAACATAGTAAAATTTCTAAAAAATAAAACATTAAATGGATGGTTGATGTTTTTATTGAACTTAAATATAATTTATAACATTAATTATCAATAAAATTCATTATAATGAAAGAAGAGATAAGAGGACGGAGCACAACCCGAGCAGGCTCGATGACGATGACCTAGCTTCGGCAATGGAGGTCCTTCCTCCCCCCTCCCCAATGGAGGGGGGAGATATTTCTCGATCATCATCTCGGATTCTCCGTCCTACGTTCGTCCCCTTTTCAAATCCTGAATTCCTGCCCTCATTCCCACGCATCCCGCTTTGTCCTAAAGTTACAGATTTGTTCCATGGAGCACCGAAACTCTCTCTGGCGCCTTCAGAACTCAACTCTTCCACAGATATTTTTAAGCTGACTCTGGTGGCCCAGTTCCAGCAGCAATTCCCCTCAGTTTATGCTTTTGACCATTTTGTATTTGAAGCCTGGAATCTTCAGGATCGGGTGTTGATTGGTCTTCTTGATCGAAGGAATATCATGATCCGATTTGGGTCTATGGATGATCTCATTACAGCATGGGATAATGCTCCTCGACGGTGTGGAGGTATGCCTTTCTTTCTTCTTTGATGTAATTTTGAATTTCATATGCATCAGGATAATCCGACTACGGCGATTTGGGTACGACTCTTGGGCCTCCCTCTCTCATTTCAGAATCCTTCCATTCTGGCTATGCTTGGGAACATGGTCGGACGGTACTTGTGTTCTGATACCAAAACTAATGTCGTGTGTCACCATGTCTTCCCTCAAATTTTTGTGG
Organism: Viscum album; assembly: GCA_963277665.1. Classification (NCBI taxonomy): domain Eukaryota; kingdom Viridiplantae; phylum Streptophyta; class Magnoliopsida; order Santalales; family Viscaceae; genus Viscum; species Viscum album. Next base: position 528,671,126 of record OY728159.1, on the reverse strand, counting down.
AGATTTACGTCTCCAAGCCTCCAGTGAATTGGATATGGATTACCGATGGGAAAGAATTTCGGTGGAAGCAGGATGTTAAGTTTGAGTCATGGACTGACTACTGCAGTTTGTGCCATCGGCTAGGTCATGGTGTCTCGGCTTGCAGAAATGGGTCTCTGAATAGGAGGGTACGAAGTCGAGTAAGGGATGGATTGGTTGCTCATTATGGTGCTGCTGTGGGGAGTTTGCAGATGCAGGGGAAGGATCAGTTGGAGGGGGGTTGTATCCTCGCCATGAGGTGATGAATTTAGTAGATAGTGTGGTTACTGGTATGGGGAATGAGTTACAGAGACCAGGAGTGGAGCCTTCTGGACCTAAGGTCAGTGAGATCTTCATCAGGCTGAAGCAGGACCTGGGGCCGGTTGGGTCCATGATGGGTAATGGTGACGCTTCTTTAGAAGATGTTGTGGAGAAGGCTGCAGACCTAGATGGACAAAATGGTGGTGTGGCCTCGCTTAGCCTGGGCCCTCTGATTGCACCTGCAGTGAATGATGCAGTCCAGGTTGAAAAACCTCAATGCCCGGAGAAATGGTTTGTGAAGGTGGATGAGAAGCACATTACACTTGTGAAGGAAATTTCAGATGGGAGTGATGCTTCGATGAGGAGGTCGAATGGGATGCAAGAAATTTCTGGGAGGCAGGTGGCCAGTTTTGAACTTGGTAATCATTTTTCAAGCCTTGTGACTACTGACATGGTTCTAGATTATGATCGGGATACTGCCAGGACTCAGGTGGAGCAGATATCTACATCTGTAGGTGTTAGTGTTGGGCTAAGGGCTGCTTCTCTTGGTAGCTGCAAACAGGAGATAGAGTCTGGGAAGCCCTCTAATGCCGATGAGGGACCTGTACTAAATGCAGATATTAGTTCACTGCTGGATAATATCGGTGGAGATTGTATTGGGATGAAGGGCCTGCAGAATGAATGTCTTTTGGTGTACCCTTCCCCCTGTCCTGTTATGGATGCCAATGATCAGTCTCAACATGAATAGGGAGTGAGAGAAGAGTATCAGGTGGTGCACATTTCTGGTAAATGGGGGAATTGCGCTGATAGTGAGACGGAAAATGATGGTGGTATGGTTCAACCTTCCTATAGTGATATGGTTTAGGGTTGCACAAGAAAAGTATCGGTGAATGAGAAAGTGAAGTCTGACCCACCACAAAGAATGCCACATAAAGATTATTCTCACTTACCAATGCCTATGGCTACCAGATCTTCTAGCGGGAAGGCGGGATGGATTGCACAATCTTCCAAGGAGCTCCTCTCTTTGGAGAAGCTCAATCTTAGAAGGAAGTATGCCAAGATTGTGAAACACTATGAAAGTTCGTAATGGGAATCGACTACCGTGGAGGAGGTAGTTTATCAGAGATGTGGTGATGGGTCTGATTTTTATGATATGTAACCGTTTTCTCACCTTGTTGTGCATGTCTGTTGTACTTTTCTTTTATTTTCAATAAATGGTCAGAGGTCTGCCTCTGACTCATATTTCTTGGTTATAAAATTCATTATAATTAAAGACAACCAAATGTGTTTAGCTTTAAATATAAAACAACCATTATTTAACTGCTTAAAACCACCCCTCTTCAAGTATAAATACCACTCCTCACCATCCCCTTTATCCTAAAAAGAATTTAAGATCATAAAATATCTAAAAAACCATATACTCCCGACTCTCATAATTTCCAAGTGATTTTGGTCTCACCAAAAGAAAAATTCCAAGATCCTTAAGGGGTCTTTCATGGAGGTGATATTCAAGAGATAACTTTTTCAAACCACCTCACTTATTTTATTTTCTTATTCTACCTTCACCCCACCTATTTCATCCATAATTATATAATAGCACTAGTATCATTTATAAAATGTAATTTTAAATTTATAATGCAATATCTTATATCTATCTCTTTTATTATCACCTCTTATTTAATAAATTGAAACCATTGTCCAAATTATGGTGGTTAACCATCTTCATGGATAATTATTATTTGTTTTCCATTACTGCCTTCAAGGATGGTCATAAAACTATTATTATGGATAAATCATATTTTAATAAGTATATTATAACTTATTTAATGTTCTAGAACTAATATATAGACATTATAAATATGAATATAGTTCTGTAATAAATTAATAACATTAGTTAAAACATCATACATGAGGTTTAAACATATTTGAAGGAAGTCGAGCTACATGTAAGAGAATTCTTAACCAAATTTTCATTCTTTGGCTTAACCTTCCACTTCATTGATTATTTCATGCTAAGATTTTGTGTGAAATAAATTTTGATTATATTATATGTTATTTCCACTTATTTTATATTTATTTATAGTAGATACACATAATCTATTCATTGATTAACCCTCACTTCAATGATATAATATTAATGTGGGACTCTTTAACTAAAAAACATCATTTTAAATATGTTAAATATTTATTATATAAATCATTGTATTTCATTTATATGTATTTAAAATGATTTTTATGAATGTATTTATATGTAAATTAATGTTTTAAAAATGAATTTTTTGAATTTCCCTCAAATTTATTTAAAATAATTTTTTAAGGATTTATGTAATTGATTTTTCTTTTAAAAAAAATTATTTTTAAGTTTCTTTTTACAAAAAATCAGAAGGAATGTTTTTCACATATATGTAATGAACAAAATTTTCCACCTTCAAATCACCTTAATATTTTAGGCTTACTTTACAAGTTTATATGGTTACTTTTAATGAAAATTGTTTCCATTATACGTGTGGAGTTTTCAAAATCTGTGATTTCAAATAGAATGTTTATTTTCTTCAAAGAGTGTTTTATGATGCAAGGTTTCATGATTTATGTTTTTTATGGTTCTTGGTAATTTTTTATGATGATTTATGGTTCTATTATAAACCATTTATGGGTGATTCCATGATAAACCAATGATGGTTGTTTATGTTATTAACCAATGATGGGTAATTCTGTGGAAAACCAAGGATGACTGGTTACATTATAACCTTCAATGACTTAGGTAATCCAAAGTTACAGGTTTTCCATATTGGTTACTCCATTTATAAGATTGATATGAAAAATGATGTCCCAAGGTTCCTACATAACCCTTATATGATTTCTTATGAGTTTTCATGAAAATAGTTTGATTTTAAAAAGGTAAGATAATTATCTTTTTGAAATTATTATTCCCTTTTTAGGGTAAAAATTTATGTTTTTAAGAAAATATTTTCATGGGTTTTCACTAAACTAATGGTTTCCTTTATTTTATCTCTCTTAGTGAGATTTTTTTCTCATACCAAGTTTTAAAATTTTTTCATAGGTTTTAAGGATGATTATGGAAAATTATGAGATCACGGGGTAAATTGTGAATATTTTTCATGAATATAAATCATGTTTTAATACCTTTTTATGGAAGAAATAGATACTAAATATAAGTGTCCACTTGTAATGTATGGGTTTACCATGTATATGTTATTCCTAATTCTCTAAAATTATAAACCTGAAATATACTTGGGATTATAAAATATAAATTATAGTTTAAAATAATGAGAATATGTAATTTTTAAGGCATATTCCTTACATTCTTTAGCCCTAAGGATTAAAAAACATTGATATGACAATAATTTTTCAAAAGGGTTACTGGGGATTACAACTAAGATATAAGGGCTAAAAAATCATCTAAACTTGTGTAAATTTTATTTTAAGAGATTATATAGACTCATAATCATATGATATTCAAATTATATCAATTTGGATCCATTTTACTAGGAAAAATAATTTATATTAATTTAATTATTTAATAATTTCAAGGATACATCGTCCCTTGCTTGTAAAAGTGAAACATATCTCCTCTACTCTCCAAACTTCAAGAGACATTGGGTTAAGAAAATAATAACATATGTATATTACGTATAATAAGATTTTATTATGTTATTTAATAACCTATATCCATCTCCTCTTCCATCAAATGGGAAACGAAACTGATGTTCGTGTCTATGGTGAAGTACCTCCTCACAAACTGATGGAATTCATTTTCTATCAACACCACTCATGATGTGATGTGATTAGTATTTCATGAACACATCACATGGATACTATATATATGTATATTTAAACAAATAATATTATATTTATTATATAATCATAATTTTGGAAAGATAAATGATAATTTATTTCTGTCACGTTATTTGATAAATATAAACATTACTCATGCGTACATACATCCTATTGTCTCCATGATTATAACATAATTCATTTTTCAAAACCATATTTCAAGGTTTGTTTTAAAAGTATAATTAACTTATAAAAATTATAATTATTTCATGGTTATTATTATTCTAATGATTTAATAATTAAATCCTTGACCATAATCAACTTACAAAAAATATTTTCGACATACGATCCGAATTTCATAATAACATCTGATGTGATATTAATTGATTAAGTAATTGTATATAACATGGTAATAAATAATATAAAAGGAATTATAAAATTTTAAAAGTTTATTAAGAAATTTAATATTTAACATAAGTTTATTATTTAGAAAGATATATAAAGTATGTGATGAATTAGACTCAAGGTAAGAGTCATTTTAATTTTAAAGCCTTGTTTTAAATGTTTTAATGGTTTATTTTATAAATATTTTTAATTAATGCCCATATTATTGAAATTATTTTATTTATACATTTATATATACATTAATTAATTATGAATAAAATTTTACGTTAATTTTTACTTTATTTAATAGGTTTTCATTAGGAATATCGTTACATATTTTATATTAAACGTTTTCACGAAAAGGAAAAAAGAATTTTATATTTTAACATATATGACATCAATGGTTTTTCACACCACCATAATTGTTATTTTATGTTTTAATTACTTTAAAATATATCATTTTTTATTCAAAGACAAACTCTATTTCCATTATTTTTTAGTATTTTTCAAAATGGTTTTAAACGGAATGGATTTTTCGATATCTAGAAATGTTTTTCTTATGGGTATAATGAAAATTTTTATGGAAATAAAATCTTTAATATTTTATGATTATGTTATAGTTCTTGGGAGTTATTTACGATATTTAGTGGTTTTTTTAAAAACAAAGTGTGGGTGGTTCCATTATAAACCACATATGGGTGGTTCTGTTAGAAACTAAGAATAAGTAATTTTTTTATAAACCAAGGATGGGTGGTTCCATTATAAACCAAGGATGATTGGTTTTGTTATAAACCTAGAACATATGATCCCATTATATGTCTCCAATGCATTGGGTATTTGTTATAGTGATATTAAAATGATATCTTAAGTTATATATTTTAATTTTTTATGCTTTCTAATGAGTTTTCATGGAAATATTTTGATTTCACAAGGTCAAATAATGCTATTTTTTAAATTAATGATTATACCTTTTTAAAAAAATGGTATGTTTTAAAAAATATATATTTCAATGGTTCTCATGTTTTCTAAAGATACACTCATGATAATTATTTTTCATTTTATTTTTTCCAATAAATTGGTTTATGAAAAACATTGGGTAGTAAATATAATTTCATGTTTAAGTAAATGATTATTCTAGCTCAAAGTTTATTTTGTTCTAGGAAAAAATCAATTATATGTCATCATGTTTTAAATTGGACTATTAGGTTTCCTTTATTTTTATATATATAATTTATTGTGCAGTTTGTGATCATACCATGTTTTTTTAAAGTTTTTTATAGGGTTTGAGGATGACTAGGAACAATTATGAATACTTAATATGGGAAAAAAATATGGTTCTAGTGGGAATGATTATCACTCAACAACTTGAATATTGTTATATAATATTTTTTCATAATTATAAAAAACAATAAACCAAAAATGTACTTTGTTTTGTAAATGATCCCATGTTCATTTTTATGTTTTATGTTTTGGATGGTTAAAATTGGGTTACATTTATTATTATAAAATCCAGAAATATATATATATATTTTTTTTATCATTAGATATTAGAGTGTGGGTTCAAGAATGTTACTGTTATTATTATAGTATGGTTTAGATAACTTTAGACATTAGAATGTTTTCATGTGGAATTAAATTAAGTGTAATGGATAACATCATGAGTTTATAAGTTTATGGTTGATCATAAGTACAAAAGGAATATACAACCTTTTGGGGTTTTAGGTGTTGGGAGTTTAAGATGATTTAAGAGTATTTTGGGAGAAATTTTTGGTAATACAACCCCTGGGTTTAGTATGGGATTTAGTGAAAAGTTTTTTTAAGGAATAACTCTATTATATTATATGGGAATAAGTTGAATGGTCTTGAAAACCATTAGGGTTAAGATGATCTCTAATGTTGAGGAAATTATGGTTAATCGAGATAAATGGGTTTTCGCATTTTGAGAATATATTATTTACCACATATATAACCATGGGATTGGAAAGTTATTTAGTGACAATGTAATTAAAACTATTTTTTAAGAAGTATATTATTTTTTGGGAAAATTAAAAAATTAAGGTAAATAGAAATTATATTGGATAAGATCAAATTTTTATTTGAGGAATAAAGGTCAAATTATCATTTAGATATATATATATATATATATAATTTTATAATATATTTATGGAGATTAGTGATATTTATTGAAATGATTAGAATATTTTGGAGATTATATGATTAGGGCTTATACATTTTGGGTATATGACTTTAAGAGTGACTAATGTTGATTGGAGATAAATGTTAAATTAATATCTGAAGAATATGTGATAAAATCTTTCTAAATTTTGGTTTTCAAACTTGGATGTTAATATTTAGAATATTTTTATGGTAATTTTTTTATCGAATGATTTTAGTTGATCATTGTATATTATTATTGATCCTTTTATGATTAATGTTGTATTTATTTATATTAAGGTTTATTCATTTTGGGAATTATCTTACCATGTGATACCCATTTTGGTTTTGATATTAGAGTAATATATTTTTATCCTTTTATAGAATTATTTGATCTATTATACATTTATTTTTTAGTGCTTCATGCATGAAAAAGTCATCATCAATACTAATTGTTTGGAGAAAAAGATAATATTGTTGTGGAAATTGATTAAAGTATGAAATTCCACTTGTCGAGTATATTTTCTTATGTTCTTAATCTAGATGGTAAATGAATTTCTCAAATATAGGAAAATTATCTTAAAAAAAATTATCCTATTATCTTTATTTATAATAAATTGATGGCCTTCTTCATACCACTTTGGTTTATGATTTTGTGGTCATTGGATTTCTCATGATTATTCACTTTATTGTGATCAATATTCTATATCACGTTATCTAATTATTTAAAAATTAGGTTTTTCCTCTATGTACATATTTTCAATTCCCACTAATGTTCTCCAATTTGGAAACCTGGTGCGTGTTTTTTCATATGAACTTTTTATTTCCATTTACCTCTTTTCAAGATGAAGTTTTATTAACCCTTTTTATGATGTGGGTTTTCAATATAGGTATTTTTAAATGTTAAAACCATAATTATTGAAATTAGGTTAAAATTTAAATAAAGTATTTTATTAAATGTGGGGAGAATGTAACACCTCAAGGTTTTAAAAAGAACACTATTTTCAATAGTGTATAAAATACCTAACATGAAGTTTAAACAAACAATGAAATAATATTATTTAAATACGATTGTTATTAAAATTTTCAGGTATAAATATTAATAACTATATTATGAAAAAATATTTATAGGTTTTATGCAATCCAATTTTTTGATTAATTCATAATAAATATGTACTCCAATTTCAGTAAAGTTATTTTGTGCATCAAAAATAATTTTTCTTCAAAAATGATTTTATTACTCTTTGCACATAAGTAATATAATAAATTTATTCCTCTATTAGAAATGATATTTTAATAAAATGATTTAATTTTTAAAATCATCATATCAAAATTATCTTAGTGTGAAATATTTTGAATTTTTGGAAAAAAATTAATTTTTTCATGGATTGTGAAAAACACTGATTTCTGTAAAATTATAAATTTTCATTAAAAATTGAAATTATTATTTTAAATTGATCTAAAATTAACATAAGTCTTATTTAATTATATATAATATAATTTAGTACATTTTAATCATCTTTATACTTGATTTTTCATATATTTTCATTTTGGGCATAAATACACATTTTTCTAAAAAACTATTTTTCCATGTGTTTTATGAATTTATGTTAAAAATGATTTATAAAAAATATAGGTATTTAATTTTATTAAATGAAAATAATTTTTTGACTCATAAAGTAAAATATATACAAGAGAGATTTTTTTATAAAAAATTTAAATTTCTGGTGAATAGTAAAAATACCGTTTTTAAGAAATATGATATCTCCAAGACATATATATTAAATAAAAATTTATTAAAATTATGGAAATAATAATATATTATAATATAATAAAACTATTAAACAAAAACAATCCAAAACATATAAATTAGAATCTATTTCATGATGAATATAAAAAAACATTTTCAATGTCAACGCAGTGCTTACGTAACACTGGAAATGAAACTTTTGGTGCCCTAAATATAATATGTAAGAATAGATAATTATTTTCCATACTTCATTAATAAATATAATGTATTATTTATTATTTTTATAGAAATATTTTAATTATTGAGGTATTTAAGAAGTGACTTATCTAAATACTTGTGTAATGCTTGCGAGGGATAGAAAAGTCAAAATAACATATTATATAAGTTTTCATGAAATATATATGATTAAATATGAATATTGAATAAATTTAAAGGTTTATCATGAAATTAATTAATTTATTTTTCTGATGGTAATTTAATTTTATATTTTTAAATGAAATTATTTCTTTAAATGCTTATGAAATGTCATCATAATGCTTGTGCGAGCTGGTGAAAAATCAAGTAAATAGTTTTAAAAACTGTAAAAAGTAATTTTTTGGGTGAATTATAGTATTCTATTAATTTTTAAAATAAATATAAAATATCTGATATTTATGAAATATTTATATTGAAATTTATCATTGTCATGTCGTTTTTAAAGTCAAATATGTGAAAAGTACTTAAAATGACGTTAATAGTATTTTATGTTAATTATATTCTTAATTTTTTTAAAATAAATATCATAAAATAAGACACATATTATGAGAAATTTTATAAAATTTAATCACTTGTCAATTTAGGATTCAATTTTTAAATTATAAGTTAAATTGTAACTATTTAATATTAAAAAAGTCACTACCATGTTTAAGGTAAACATTTATTAACCTAGGGGTTAAACCAAAAGATATGGTTTAAAATGATATATAAACCTGTAAAAATTTAATTAGATGATTATATAGATACCATAGATTCATTATGTTGGAATACATGTCATTTGGAACCATTTGACCTGATTTAGACTCCTATTATATTTTAATATTTCATGTATTTGTAAAAATGAAATTAATGATATTCTATAATAAAGAACATTTTATTAGATTTTTTTTTTAAAAATTAAGTATTTAACTAAGTGAATGTAATATAGTTTAATATATCAACCATGGACCATTTATGGATTTATTTTCTTTTTATGATAACTTTAATAACCCCTAAAGATAAAAAACATTTATATCATAATATTTGTCAAAAGGGTTAATAGAGGTTAAAACTAATTGATAAGGGTTAAAACATCACCTAAAATTTATAAATATTATTATGTGAGATTATATTGACTCATAATCATATTATCTTGAATTTATGTAAATTTATAGTGATTTTTAGGAAAATTAATTTATATTATTTTAATACTTTAAGAAATTCAAAGAATGTTTCTTCCCTCACTTATAATATGAAACCCCTATCATCTTCTCTCCACAATTAAATATCCATTTGGTTTAGCCAATACCTACATGAATCCATTATTAACATACCTACACATGTTCTAATGGTATTATTTCTAGTATAATACCTACCATATAGGGATTAAGGTTTAAAGCAAAGGAGGTTATCCTAAGAAAAGGTTAAACTTTTAACCAAATGTTTTAGTTTTATCACTTCTTATAAATCCTTAAAATTTTCTTCAACCATGATGAAATATTTAAATAATTATATCACATATAATTATATGTTATTATTTCAATAAAATAACCTATTTCCATCTCCTCTTCCATCAAATGGGAAATGAAGTTGTTGTTCATCTGTACAGCAGACTACCACCTCGCAAAAAGATGTAAATCATTTTCTATCACTGCCTATAAATTATGGTTAAAATGATGTATTGAATTTATATATATTATATTAATGAAAATTTTATCATTATTTAAATATAATATATCTTATAATTTCTTACCACTCCATCCATTGAAAATGATAATATTATTCGTGCCTATGTGTGAATTACCACCTCCACAAAGCGATTTGATTCATTTTTATGACAACATCATCTAGATAATATATATAATAATATTTAAATAAATAATATGATATTTATGATATAATAATAATTATATAATGGATAAATTACCCACATTTTCTTTCTATCATGTTCTTTGAGAAATGGAAATGTTACTCTTGCATATGTAAGACATACCACCCCCACATTTGTAAAGTAATTCATTTTTCATAAGAATCATTCATGCTTTGTTTTAAAATTATAATTAATGTATAAAAATGATAATTTTATCTTTATTATATTTATATAGATTATGGAATAATGTCCACTTTTACCATATTCAACTTACCAAATTTATTTTGGACATACGAGATGAAAATCATCAAAACATTTGATGTGAAATTAATTGAATAAGTAATGTTATATTTCATGGATATAAATAAAATAAAATGAATAATAAACATGAAAAAGGTTATTAATAAAGTAAAAAATTTAACATATGTTTATTATTCAGGAAGATATCGAATGTACCTAATGAGCTGGACTCGGGGCGAGGGACACTTTACTTTAAAAATCTCATTTTAAATGTTTTATTATTTTATTTTTGTAAATATCTTTCTTATTGGGCCATATTATTAAAATTAATTAATTAATCTATTTATAATAGAATTAATGAATTATAAAGGACATTTATGTCACTTTTTTATCTTTCTTTAACATATTTTCAAAAGGGTTCCTTTTATATATTTTATATTGAACATTTTGACAGAAAGGAAATAAGGAATGTTCTATTTTAATATATAATACATCAATGGTTTTCTCCACCATTGTAACCATTATTTGATTTTTGGATTCCTTTATATGATTTAAGTTTTTATTCAAAAAAACTCCTCCCCTTTCTTTTGAGTATTTTCAGAATAGTTTTAAATAGAAAAGATATTTCTATATCCAAAAAAGTTTTTCTTATGTGTCCAACGAATATTTTGATGGAAATACATGCTCTCATATGTTAAAAATATGTTATGGTTCTTGGAAATTTTTTATGATGTCACGTGGTTCCATTATAAAACCTATACAAGTGTTTTTGTTATAAACCAATGATGGGTGGATCTGTTATAAACCAAGGATGATTTGATCTATTATAAAACAAAGACAGGTGGATCCATTATAAACCAAGGATGGGTGGTTTAGTTATAAAACAATAGTAGGTGATCATGATATTTCTCCCTAATAAATTAAGTATTTGTAATATTTATAATTATTTCCCAAGTTACCTATATGTCTTTTATATTCTTTCTAATGATTTTTCAGGGAAATATTTTTATTTAACAAGTTAATCTAATTATATTTTGTTTTAAAGGAATGATTAATCCCTTTTGGGTAAAAATGTATGTTTTTATGAAAATATTTTTTAAGGGTTCTCATTTTTCTTAGAGAAAACCTCATGAATATTATTTTTCCTTTATATTTTTTTTATAAATTATTTTATGAAAAAATCTGTGTAGTGAAGAAAATTTTATATGTAATTAAATGGTTATTTGAGATCAAAGTTTATTATTTTCAAGGAAAAAACTACTATATGATTTCATGGTTTTTGAAATTGAATATTGTGTTTCCCATATTTTTATATATTCTTTTTATTGATATCTTTGTGCTAATCCTCGATTTTTAATGTTTTTAATAGTGTTTATAGATGAGTATGAACAATGATAAAGTCCTAATATGGGAAAATAAATTCTAATTTTAATAGGAATATTGATCCCTTAAAATCATGGGTATTTTTATATAAGAGTTTTTCCTAATTATCTATGACTATAACCTAAAAGGTCCTTAATTATGTAAGTGATCCCATATTCTGTTTGCTGTTGTATATTTTGGATTAATAAAATTGGTTCACATTTATAACTATCAAAGAAAAAAATTTAAAAGTTTATGGTTTTAGCATCTGATCCAGGAGTGGATGTTCATGGATGTTATAGTTGGTATCAGATAAGATCTTAGATAATTTTTTAGATTAGGATATTTTAATTTGAGTATAACTTAATATTTTTAGATACCATCATGATTTTATAAGTTTAAGACTCATCAAAATTTCCAAAGGCATAGACACCCCCTTTGAGGTTTTAGGTGGTGTGAGTTTAAGATGATTAATAGTATTTGAGGAGACATTTATGGTAAAATAATCATTGGGTTTATTATCTATTTTATTAAAAAAATTATTTGAGGAATAATGTTTTTATATTCTATGGTCATAAGTTGAATGGTCTTGATAACCTTTAGGGTTTGGATGATCTCTAATATTGAGATAATTGTGGTTAATCAAGATAAAGGTGTTGTTACATGTTGAAAATATATGATTTTCCATATAGATAACCATGATATTGGAAAGTTATTTGGTGAATATGTAATTAAAATTATTTTTTATTAATTTAATTATTTTAAAAAAATTATATTATTAAGCAAAATATAAATAATTTTGGATATGATAAGATTTTTATTTGAGGATTAAAGTTTGAATTCTATTTTGTAAGTATATATAATATTATTTTTTCTTTATGGTGATTCAAGTTATTTATGGAATTTATTATCATATTTTGGAGATTATATGATTTGGGCATCTACATTTTGGGTATATTACTTTATGAGTGACTAATAATGATTGGAGATAAAGGTTAAATTAATCTCAAAAGAATATGTGATAAAATCCTTCTGATTTTTTGGGTTTTGAACTTGGTCAGGAATATTTTGAAGAATTTTATGTTTAGTTATTTATAAAATAATATATGTTGAATATTGGGTGTTATTTTGGAGTCTTTAGTGATTAATTTAATATTTATTTATATGAAGTTTTATTCATTTTGGTAATTATCTTACCTTGTGCTAACCATTGGTTTTTTGCTAATATAAAAATATGGGAGGAATAACTATTTATCCTTTTGCAGAATTACTTGATCTATTAGAATTTTATTTCAGTTCCTTAGGAATAAAAAGTTTATCATTAATACTCATTATTTGGAGAAAAAATGTGATAATGTGGGAGAAAATAATTAAATGGTGAAATTATACTTTTTATGTGAGTATATTTCCTTATGTTCATTTTCTGGATGGTAAAGAAATTTCTTAACTCTAGTAAAAGGATCCTGAAAAAAATATTTCCTTACCTTCATTTTTGAAAAATCAATGTTCATCTTTACACCTCTTTGGTTTATGGTTTTGTTGTCATTGAATTTCTAATGATCAATTTTCTTTATCACTCTCCACCATTTTTTGTAAATTAATTTTTTCATCCATGTACATGTATATATGTTTACTTATAACTAATGTTCTCCAATTTGGAAACCTAGTACGTTTTATTTCTGATGACCTTCATATTTCCCTTTCCCTTTTTTCATGTGGAAGTTTTATTAACCCTTTTTACGATGTGAGTCTTAAATATGGGTATTTTAAAATATCAAAACCTTAATTTCCAAGATTTGGTTAAAATTATGAGGATTTAATTTATTAAATTTGGGATAATATAACACCCTAATATTTTAAAAATAACACCTTTTTTGATAGTGTAAACAATACGCAACACTGAGCCTAAACAAACCCTGATATATTATTATTTAAATATGGATGTTAAAACCTAACCTTTAAATTTTTAGGTATAAATAGTAATAAACATATTATGAAAAATATTTAAAAATGTTTTATATAATCCAAATTTATTTATTAATTCATATTAAATAAGTACTCAATTTTCAGTAAACTCATTTTATGTTTTAAAAATAAATTTTCTTTAAAAATAATTTTTATTACCTTTTGTGCATCAAAAATATATTTAATTTATCCCACTTTCAGAAATTTTATTTTCTAAAAATGATATAACTTTTAAATAATCATATCAAAATTAAATTAGGTTGAAATTTTGGATAGTTTCTGGAAAAAATTGATTTTTCAGTGAATAGTAAAAAATAAGAACTTTTGTAAAACCATCATTTCTATTCATTAAAAAATCACATTATATTTTTAATTTATATAAAAGTAATATAATTATTATTTAAATGTATATAATATAAAAACTAACATTTTAATCATCTTTATACTTTATTTTTTGTATAAGTTCATTATTGGGCTTAAAACACATTTTTCTAAAAAACTATTTTCCACCATGTTTTAAGAATTTATATTAAAATTAATTTATGCCAATTATCTGAATTTAATTTGATGAAACACAATTCATTTTTTTAATCATAGTTTCAAATTTATCCTATTATAAATTAATGATATTTTTCAGAAGAAGTTAAATTTTTGGTGAATATTAAAAAATATAGTTTTTATGAAATACAATATCTCTTATGATATCACCAAGATATAAATATGATATAATTTTTTTAACTTATGGAAATAATATTTTATTATAATTTAATAAAAATATCATACAATTATAATTGAAAACATATATATTATAATTTATTTCATGTTAAATATGAAAAAATCATTTAGAGTGACAACATAGTACTTGCGAAACACTAGAAAATTCCTATTAGGTGACCTAAAGATAATATTCGAGAGGGGAGAATTACTTTATAATTTTTTTAAAAATATAATTTATTATTGATGTTTTTTATTGATATATTAAAATTTTTATTTATATAAAAATTGACTTATCCAATTACTCATACAATGCTTGCGTAAGGCAAGAAAAGTCAAAATAACATATTAAGTAAGTCTCATTTTATATATGTTATAAAATATACATATATAATAAATATAAATTTTTATATTGAAATTTATTTATTTATTTTTATATTGGAAATTTTTAAAATTTTTTGAAATGAAATATTTACCTTAAAAACTTACGCAACGCCAATATAGTGTTTGTGGAAACAATAGAAAACAAATTAAATGAGTTTAAATTATATGAATGTAATTATTTGGGTGAGTTATAGACTTCCAAAATTTTTAAAGATAAATATAACATATTAGAGAAGTGTTTAATGTTTATATTCTAATTCCATTGTTGTCATGTTGTTTTCAAAGTCAAATTATGTGAATACTTCTTAAAATGACATTAATAGTATTTTATGTTAAATATATTTTATTAAATTATTTAAAAAACATAAAACTAGTAAAATAGGACAATTAGGATGAGAAATGGTCCAAAATTGTATCCCTTATCTATTTTTTAGCCAACATTTACATCATAAGTAAAATTATAACCCTTTAATATTAAAAAAGTCATTACCACAGTTAACATAAAAATTGGTTTACTAAGAGTTAAACCAAAATATAAGGTTTAAAATGATATATAAACCAGTAAAAATTTTATTTTATGATTATATTAAGACCATATATTCATTATCATGTCATTTTGTATCCATTTTTTATGATTTAGAAACATATTATATTATAATATTTCAAGTATTCTATTAACGACATAAATGATATTTTATAATAAACAATTCTTTTTAACAATTTTAATTTCATAAAAATATTATCTTCATAATAAATAATGGTGTATGGTTTAAAATATCAACCATGGTCCATTTATGGATCACTTTTTTTGGTAACTTTCTTGACCCCTAAAGAGTAAAAAATATTGATATCACGGTAATTGTCAAAATGGTTAATCGGGGTTAAAACTAATTGATAAGTGTTAAAAATGACCAAAAATGACTAAATTTTATTTTAGAAGATTATTTAAACTAATACTAATCTTATAATATAATTATATCAATTTTTATCCACTATAATAATAATATTAATTTATATTAATTTAATACTTTAAGAAATTCCTAGAATACCCCTTCCCTCACTTAAAAAAAGGCACCCTCTTCTCTTCTCTCCGCACTTAAAGTGACAATTTATTTGAATTATAAATAGATAAATACCTTAATAAAAACCCTACCTAATTTATATAGGTCTTATTTTGGTTATAATACCAACAATAGAGGGATTAATGTGTAAAAAAAGGAGATTGTCTGAAGAAGAGGTGTATATTTTCACCAAATGTTTTAGTTTTATTTATTCTTATACCTCTATATAATATTCTTAAATGGTGATAAAATAAAAAAATCAATATATTAAATATATTTAGATGTTAATATGTTAATTTCATAACCTATATCCATATCCTCTTTCATAAAATGGGAATTGAAACCATTATTCATGTGTACAGAGGACTACCACCCCACGAACCAAAGTAATATGTTTTCCATCACCTCCTCTCACATATGTTTATAATGATGAATTTTATGTAATATATATATATATATATGAAATTAATGAAATATTTATCATTCTTTAAATATAATATATCATATAGTTTCCTACCATTCCATCTATTGAAAAATGATAATGTTGTTCGTGCCTACACCTGGATTACCACCTCTATGAAGTGATGTGATTCATTTTTCATGAACACGTCACATTAATAATATATATAAGTATTTTTAAATAAATAATATGATATTTAAGATATAATAAAACTATTTAATGATAAAATGACACTTAATTTATTTTTGTCATGTTTTTTGAAAAATAGAAACGTTACTCTAGTGTATGTACAACCTTCCATCCCCATGATTGTAACATAATTCATTTTACATAACCATATTCCATGGTCAGATTTAAAAGTTAAAATAATGTATAAAAATGATTATTATTTCATGACTATTATTATTATTATGACCTAATAATGATCTCTTTGACCGTAGTCAACTTACCAATGTCATTTTGGGCATATGTGTCGAATATCATCATAACATATGATGTAAACTTAATAGATTAAGTAATTGTATAAAAAATGGTAATAAAAAAGGAATAATAAACATGAAAAATTTTATTGAGAAATTAAATAGCTAACATAATTTTATTATTAAATAAGATATAGAATGTATGTGATGAGTCAGAATCGATGTAAGGAACACTATACTTTAGAAACTTCATTTTAAATATTTTTAATGTTTATTTTCTAAATATTTTTATTACATATACATATTATTAAAATTATTTTATTGATGTATTTATGTGTAAATGAATTAATTACAAAGGACACTTTATAACAATTTTAACTTTCATTCAAAGGATTTCAAAATTCATATTTTAATGTATCTTATAAAGAACTTTATAAAAAATAAAAAAGGAATGCTGTATTTTAGTGTATACACCATAAATAGTTTTTCCACCATTGTAATTATTATTTAATTGTTATATTACATGACAATATTTCATATTTTATTAAAATAAAAACAATCTTCACCTTTTTTCTGAGTATTTCCAAAAAGGGTTTAAATGGAATTAATATTTCAATATCCATAGATGTTTTTCTTATGGGTATAAAGAATATTTTGATGGAAATAAAATCTTTCATGTGTTAATATTTTGTTACCGTTCTTGATTATTTTTTAATATGAATGGTTGTTTTGTTATAAATGAAGGACAAGTGGTTCCATTATAAACCAAGTACGGGTGGTTCCATTATAAACCAAGGATGGATGGTTCCATTATAAACCAAGGATGAGTGGTTCTGTTATGAACCATGGATGGGTTTGTTCATTAAAAACTAAGAATGGGTGAGCTTGATATAGCTCTCTAATGAATTGGGTATTTTTAATATTTATTTTAATAGTGACATGAAAATGGTGTCCCAAGTTACCTACATGAATTCTTTACACATGATAATGAGTTTTCATGAAAATATTTTTATTTCACATGGTAAGCTAATGATATTTTTTAAAATAATGATTATGAAATTTTTGGTAAAAAGAAATGTTTTCAAGAATTTTTTTTCAGGGGTTCTCATTTTTTCTAAAAAAACCCCAATGATTATTATTTTTTCTTCGTGTTTTATTATAATGTTTTTTTATGAAAAACATTGTAAATTAAAGTTAATTTCATGTGTATGTAAACAATTATTTGATCAAAATTTTATTATGTTAAAGGGAAAACTCTATTATATAACTTCATGATTTTGAAATGGACTATTGGGTTTCATTTGTTTTTCTATATGCCCCTCATTGATATTTTTATGCTAATCCCAACTTTTTAATTTTTTTTCACAGGGTTTAAGGAAGAGTAAGAAAAATGATGAGGACTTAATATGTGAAATAAAAATTTGGTTATAGTGGGAATAATGATCACTTATAGATATGGGTATTGTTATGTAATATTTTTTCCTAATTCTCTTAAACTATAAACCTAAAAATATATTTGATTATGTATGTGATCCCACATTCCTTTTGATTTTGTAAGTTGTGAATGGTTGAAATTGGGTCACATTTCTTGGTATCAAATCTAGAAATGTAAATTATATTTTTTAGAAACATATATGGGAGTATGAGTTTGAAAAGTTATACTTATAATAATATTTTTAACTTTAATTACCCAATTTACCCTTTATAGTGGTTACAACTATTTACCGTAGTTATTATTTATAATGGCTAAAAATAAAAGGGTCCTATTTACCAAATTTAAACCTATTGATTCAAAATATGGAATCAATTTTTAAAAATACAATCACTATATGTGGTAAAAATTTATCTTAGATAAAAATTAATAACTTAATGAAAAACAGTTTTTTTAGAAAAAAGTGTTTTTAAGCCTAAAAACAAACTTATAGAAAAATAAAGTATAATGATGATTCAAATTTAATTAATTATATTATATCTAATCAGGGATGTATTATATTAATTTGAGATCAAATCAAAATAATAATGGGACTTTACAATGAAAATAAACGTCACTTTTACAGAAATTTATATTTTTAATTATTCACTAAAAAATCTATCTTTTTATAAAAATCTCAAAAATTCACTCTAAGGAAATTTGGATATGCTGATTTGAAAGA
Organism: Viscum album; assembly: GCA_963277665.1. Lineage (NCBI taxonomy): Eukaryota > Viridiplantae > Streptophyta > Magnoliopsida > Santalales > Viscaceae > Viscum > Viscum album. Next base: position 528,651,902 of record OY728159.1, on the reverse strand, counting down.
TGATATCAATTTTATAAAATATAAATTTTGAAATTTATAAATTATATTTATGAATAAAACCATATAATGCATGACAACCAAATTTTTTTAGAAATAAATATGTTTTCATCAGACTAAAAAATCACCTAATATTATTATAATTAATGTAACCCTATAAAATATAATTAATGAATATTTATAAGGCATGAAATTGATTTTATATTAACAATACATGGGTTTTTAACCAATTAATTGATCATAAAATAAGGTAAAATATAAATTTAAACTTATAAGACCTTGGATATGTAGTATAGAGAAAAAGATAGAAAACAAATAAAAAATACCTAAAAAGATATTTGGAAAGAATATCCTACCACAAGTCCAGATTTAATTCATATTTCCTATGTATTATTTTATAATAAAATGGTATTAATTATTTAATTAACTAATAACCTTTTTATGTTTATTTAATTCTTATTATTCCTTTTAATTTATTTATTATCATGATTTATTTATTTATTAGATTAGTTTGGATTTCATTTTTTATTTTGAGGTTGTTTTGTTCATGATTCCAAACCCTGTTAAATTAAATAGTGAGGATTGATGTTAACTATCTAGTTGTTCTAGAAGCCTTAGAGATGTCAAGGTATAGAGTTTATGTAATTATAGAAGTAGATAAGTTCATTAGTTTAGTATACCATTTAATTCATACAATATTCCTTGGTGAGCTGGTTTAAAAAAGTTAAAATAACTTTTATTAGTTATATTTAAAATTATTTTCATGGCTATTTTATTATTTTAAAATCATAAATAATAAATCATTTTTATTAATGTTATATTAAATCATGAAATTAATTTTGAAGAATATCTGTAAAATCCATCAATAAAAATAAAATAGCATCTTTCACGCTGGTAGTGTAAAAAAACCATGGTTGAATGATGTTTTTTTAAAGAGTTCAAAATAGTGGAAAAATTAATAAATATTTAATTTTAATAGAAAATTAGATTATAAATAAACTATATTTTAAGTCAAATTTATATATTACCTTTTTATTGAAAGGGGTAAGAGGAGAATTGAAATAGAAAGACAGGAATTTTTAAACCCATGTTTTTGAAATATTAACTTCTTATAAAAAGTTTTCTCAGAAATAGAATTGGTGACTAATCATTGATAATAGGTTAAAAATATGATAATAATATTTAATTAAATGAACATAAATATAACACATGGATTTTAAAAAGATATATCAAAAGAAGAGTTATAAATGAAAGGGGGTGGATGAGGAACCCTTACGTTTTTCTTTTAGTTGGATCCTATTGATTGATTCTAAGTCCTTTATAGGAAGGGATTTTGGAAATAAAATGCTCTTAGGGACATGGATAGGGGATTTTTGGGTGGGAGTTAGGTAGTTCTTTGGAAATGTAAGAAGGTTTGGTAATGAGTAAAAAGGGGTGGAGGAGGAATGTTTATATTGCCATAGGGGGGGTATATATTTTAATATAATATTGATTATTTTGTTAATCAATCCAATTATTTATAATAGTATTGATTAATATTAATTTTATTAGTTTGTGATTATAAAATAGTGGTTTAAAAAACCAAAAATCATCTTATAAATATTTTATAAAAAAGTAAAATATCAAAAAAATCAAATAAAATATAACTTTGGTTTTAAAATTTTATTTATAGGATTGTAAATTAGGTTTTTTATTGTGAAATTAATTGTTTTACTCATTAAATACATATAATTAATTAAAAAATTATAATTTTTTGAGTGGGATTTATATCAAGTTGTTCTTATAAAAATTATGATTTACGAAAAAACCGTATTTTTACTATTAACTAAAAATATGATTTTTTATAAAATAACCAAAAATAAATAATAATTTACTTTCAATGTGATGATTCAAAAAAGTATGATTATTTTACAAAATTTAAAATTTAAATATTATAAGTTTAACTATTAAATAAAATCATATAATAAATGGGAAAATAATTTTTTATCAAATAAAGACTTTTTATTCTGATATGAGTAAACCAATTTTATTTATTATTATTTATTAATTAGTGTATGTTTGATATTTAATTATTTATATATTTTAAGAAAATACAGTTCATAAAACTAATCTTCTAATTAAGAGAAAGATTTCTTTTAAATAAATATTTATAAAAATAGTTTTAGTACAACAAGCTTTATGTATTATAGTTACAATGCTATTTCAATGATCATATTAATTTTATAATGACTAAAGTATTCAAATAAATTTCCATTTTTGTGATATTGACACACTATAAGTATGATAAATTACGTTTTAAAATAAGAATAACAAATAATTCATTTTTTTAATTTTTAGTGTAAAATATCTTATTTAATGTTATAAAGGTAAAATTTTCAAGAATTAAATATTCACATATAATATTATTAAAATAATTTAAACATTAACTTTTTATGAAACTGTAAATAAATAATAAAATAATATTTTAGTGGAAAAATACAATGTTACCATTTTTTGTCGTATTATAGACACAAAATTTCATATAATAACATAGATTATCACTTTGATTTCAATGGTCATATGTTAAGTTTGTTTATTGACTAAAACATATCCCATAATTTGTTAAAAATTAGTCTTAAATGGATAAATTAATTTTTAAATATCAATATTAAAATAAATTTCTTAATTGGAGTATTTTACTTATCAGATAAAACTACATGTGTAAAAAAAATCTTAAATAAAATAAATGATATTTTATAGAACATTTTTAATGAAAAATTACTTATAAAATTTAATTATGATATATAATTTAAAAATAAATGTTTATTAATATTTAATAAAATATTAATAATGTATAAATTAATAATTTTATGAAAATTATATATGAGAAACAAAAGTTATATTATCATGATTTAAGGATAAGAGATAAATAAATAATTATTATTACATAAAATTATATTCATATTTCTTATTTAAATAATTATTTAATGAAATTATAGGTTCATATCATAAAAAATAAAGTAAAAAAATTAAATATAATATAATAGAATATTTCCATAAAATTATTCATTAAAAATTTGTGATATTATATTCTACACCTTTAAAGAAATTATTTACTTGCAATTTTTTACTCATCAATAAATTCTTATTAATTATTTAAACGATTTTCATAAAACATTCCATTAAAACCAAGTGTTATATTAAACAATAATTATGGAAATTTTATAATTATAACTTATTATAAATAAAATAGAAATTTTAACTCTTTGTGATCAAACTAGCTAAACTTAATTGAGTACTCTACAGCTAATGGTCATTTATCTAGAGATTTATACCCAAATTTTCTCAATATTAATTCCCAAAAAAAACCAATCTTGGTTATGATTCCAACTATGATTACCTAAAGCCAAAATTTTATAATTGTTGCTAAAAATAAATACTTTTACACATGATAATAATTATGACCAATATAACATCTTGACTCGGGATCCACTAAACATGTGCCCTGAGTCGGTGGGTCACATGGAATCAAGAGGACCTCCTCATATTCCACATGCTACTAAATAACAGTGAGGGTTTAAAGGTGGTATGGTGGGGAGACTATACTCTCTTATCAGAGTGGCACAACAGATACAATAGATAAAAAAACAGTATCAGAATCATATATGAATAGAAAGAATAAATAAGCAAGTTAATAAGTGTAAATATAATAGAATAACTGATAATATGATCAAAATTCTATATGGATGTATCAATACATGGATGCATGACATGATGATATATAAAAATGGGAATTGGAGAACATTCATACAATCATACTATACAGGGGGGGGGTGCTCCACTAGCTTTTCGAGTGAATGCTCAGTCCTATGCTCCTAAGATCCAACTATAGTTAGTTATATCAATAACCTAAAGAAGGGAACTTTCCCTTATCAAAACCTGCATACATATAATATTATCGGGTACCAATGGTATCCTGAGTAGGGTGTCCGATAAAAATCTTAGTTGGACACCACCAATAGTGTTGACAAGTAATCCAAGAAGTGCTCATAAATAAATAGTGTATAGATATAATTAATTAATTAACAAAGCTGGATAAATAAATAAATACCCACTCAGGTTCCCAAAGCACACATGACGACTCTACCTATTTTGACTCATTGCTGGGATAAGTGTATAAGGAGTCACTATATGTATATATAGTATGGTTATATATATATATATATATATATCATCCACCTATATGAACAAAGTACGTGTAGACGTAAGTGGCCATATGCCTGGAATACTAGTGTTAGCTAGACTGGGGTGTAACTTAGACATCTATGAACAGTATAAACAAGCCTATAATCTCAACCAGTAGGGTATAATCCTTCATCTCATAATGAGTGTGATACGTCAATTCATTCACTCGAGATGTTGAGTGTTCCATCATGAAAACACTCTAAACATAGAACGTGGCATCTCAAGACCAACATCCATCTGGCATCAGTGGTGCGAGATGCTATACTCCATACCTAATGTTAGGGAGCATAATTTTATTCCATGTTAAACAGATCCCTTACCATTGTATCCCAACATATACCAAGGTGTATTATATAAACATAACCAACATGAGGCAATACCTCTCATGCTTCTCAATAGTCATGTTTAGTTATAATAAATCATTGTCAATCTCAATGAGAATTTATAATGGCATAGAAGAAGGCATGGCCTTACCATCCTCCACATATAATTTCAAAAGATACATTTAATTTATTAAAGTAAAACAACCCACCATGGAGAAGTCAAACCATCCAATCCATTTCATTTTAACCATTTTAATTCATTTAAGGAAAGGGAAACCATCATGAATAAGACAATTCGCTTGATTAAAACATTCAATATAAGCATCTCATTAAATTTATTAAGACATGGAAAACCAATTCATAATTATCAAGGTGTCAATTAGAAGATGTCAGGGTCAAGTGAAAAAATTACTACATGGGAAATTCCATTGATAATCTAGGCCAAGCACTTAAGAGGTTTTTGGGACCATCAAACACTTACATGATTGAATGAAAAACTATTTAATGTATAATATGAAAGATAAATAGGAATACCATACACTTGATAAATTAATCATTTAAGGAAAATTAACTTATAATACCCAAGGGGTGTCTATATAAGGTGTATAAAACCTCTAAAATAACAAAAAAGGATCAATAGGTGTATAAAAGGGTGAAATGATCAGTTTGACATGAAGAAATTAATAAAAAGGGGATGCTTGAAAAAATTCAGCATATGACACAACAAAATAGATACAAGGAATCAAAAATCATAAGGAAAATGATAATACCACCTACCTCAAGGCTATAGATGACTCCTTGCTCGATATTGGACTCATATTCAAAGTAGGTTGGAAGATATGTGAGAAATGGTCTAACACCTTGAAAATAGGGAAACCAAGATTGCACCTAAATAGCGTTATGGATTTAGAGAAAAAATTATATAGTAAGGGATACAATTTTAGAATGTACCAAGATGGATCCAATGCTTTAGATGGATTGCGAATTGGACTTCAGATTTGAAATTTAGTCCAAATCCTAACTTTAAGATATTTGGAGCTCATAAGAGTAAGAAGATCATTTCAGCTGTTAGAGGAATAAGGAGAAAAAGAAAAAAGGTTAAAAAGATAAATGAAGGGGAAATTTTTAATTTCACCTCTAAATAAGGGGGCACATAGTTTGAAAAACCATTCATAAGCCACTTTTTAATGAATTAACATGCATGGTTTAGGATCACCATTTACCAAACCATGCACAAACCATAAAAAACCCCACTATAAAAAAATAAAGGTGGTTCACCTAGCTGTGTGCCAAGAATCACATAGTTTTAGAAAAACCATGTAGCTCCTAATACTCTTATATTTCCCCCCACATTGTTAAATCTAGCTGGGAAACATGAGATTCATAGTTTACTCTAACCATGCCACCCATTTCTTTATCCCACTTTCCAAAACTTCGGGATCTGAATAAGCCCCAGATGCTCCTGGAGCCTTCCTTAGGACATAGTTCAAGTTTAACATGATTAAACCAAAGTATCAAATTAAAAAACAAACTATCCATACCTTCATGAAAATACAGGTTGTTACAAACTCCCCTCTTTAAAGAAATTGGGCCATGATTTGACCTTATGAGGGTAAAGAGGTATCATCAGCAAAGAGTTATGACCATTGAGATCTATATAAAATTCACTCTCTTAGGTCTCATCCTGTAATTGATCATACTACCATATCACCCATACCAAAGGAATTAACCTGCCTTAGGGAGTCTTCATGCTCTAATCAACTATAAAAACCGGATACTCCTCAAAGGAAGAATCCATATCCATCTCATCCTCATCAGGTTGAAAGATATGTGACATATTTGGATAGTATCGATGAAGATGACATACATGAAATACATCATGCATAGACCAATATCTCTGAGGAAGTGCCAACTAATAATCCATTGGTCTGATCTGTTTCACAACTTCGATGGGTCCAATGAACCTCGAGGAGATCCTAAACTACTTACTAATTCATCTATGACCCAACCTAGGCAAGACTCGTAAGAAAATCCAATGTCCGACCTTGAACTCGATAGGTTGTTGGTGTCTGTTGGAATATGACTTTTGTCTGGAATGAGTTATAAACATGCGCTTTATGATCAGTTGGACCTACTCTATAGTCTCTTAAATGTGATGTGGTCTCAGCATAGTTTCCTCCCCTACCTCGATCCAGAAGAGTGGTGAGAAGCAAGTTCTAATATATAAGGATTTATAAGGAGCCATCTCAATGGTATCATGGAATATGCTATTATAAGTGAACTCAAGAAGAGGAATGTGTTTCACCTAGTAACCCCCAAAGTCATAGAAACATGAACCAAGCATGTACTCTAGAAACTAAATCATACACTCTGTCTATCCATCAATTTGAGTGTAATAGATCATTCTCTGAAGCACCTATGTACCCATGGCCTTCGACAACCCCTTTCAGAACCGTGACATGAAATGAGCATATCTGTCTGAAATGATAGAATGAGGAGCCCCATAAAGATGTCCAACCTACCTAATGTAAATCCTTCCTATATCATCTATCAAGAAGGTCTCTTACATAGGTGAGAAGTGTGTGACCTTCATAAAATAATCAAAGACAACCCATAATGTATTATCTCTATGAGGTGATATGGGTAGAACAGTCAAGAAATCTATTGAAACATCATCCAATTTCCACTCAGGAATGGAAAATAGCTATAAAAGCCATGCCAATCACTAAAAATATTCCTTTAGTTGATGATAGGTGGAATATAAAGTTATGAAGTCCAAAATCTTGTGTTTTATACCATGCCATCAATACTGGTTCCATAGATCTCGATATATTTTGGTGACACCGAGATGAAACACCCATACGGAGGTATGGAATTCCCACATTAGCTCTTATATGATGTCTTCTGGGAGCTATACACGCCCATGGAACAACAAGGTATCATCCCAATCCACAATCCAACATGAATATGCATCATTATCTATGAAACTTTCCCTTAGGAAAAGTCCTCTGGGATCAAATAGCTATCTCAACCTCACCAATTCTTGAAGATTAGAAGTCATTACTAAGGCTAAGAGGATAGTCTAACCATGGTCCTCCTGAACCTAAATATTTATCTATGAGAATAAGGCCATGAGATTCCATTCAATACTAGATTCTTGAACTATATGAGTCTATGTTTTTTTTCTCAAAGCATCGACTACATCATTTCCCTTCCTAGGCATGTAGGAAAGATCAAAATCAAATGATTGTAGGCACTCAACCCATTTGTGCTGCCTAAGATTTAGATATCACTATGTGAAGATGTACTTGAGGATTTTGTGATCAGTGTATACCAAAAAACACTCTCTGAGTATATAGTGCCTCCAACAATGTAGAGCCTGAACTACATTAGCTAGATCAAGGTCATGTGTTAGATAATTCTACTCATAAGTTCTAAACTGAAAAGACCCATATGCAACGAATCACTCATACTATATTAGAACATCTCTAATACCGATACCTGATGCATTGCAATATACAATATAGCTCATGATTATCTCTTTCATAATCTATATTGGCACTGAAGTTAAGAAACCCTTCAACTCCTAAAGGTCTACTTCACAATCTTCTGATCATAAAAATTTCACACCCTTCTTTGTAAAGAATATAAGAGGTGATACAAGGTGTAAGAAATATTGGATATAGTGTATGTAATATCCAGATATCCCTAAGAAACTTTGAATTTCAAATATTTTCTCGGGATACTCCTATAAATCTATAACTCTCACTATCTCTTAGTCTACTAAAACTATTGAATCTGTGATTATATGACCTAGGAAGTGGAATTTTTTAATCCAAAAGTGGCATTTATTAAGCTTTTCATAGAGCTGATGTTATATCAGTGTATTCAGAAAAATATCAATATTTTTAGCATGGTCATGTCTAGAGCGTGAATACACTAAGATTTCATCAACAAATACTAAAAAAATTAATCTAGATATGGGTGAAAAACCTGATTCATAAGATCTATAAAGACTGAAGGTTCATTCATGAGTCTTAAAGGTAAAACTATATACTCATATAGACCATACCTACTCTTGAAAGCTGTTTGAGGTATTTCTGAAGTCCTAAAATGCATATGATGATAAAATGACCTTAAATCTATATTTTAAAATTCCTTCACTCCTCGAATCCTATTAAAGAGGTCATTTATTTTAGGCAGTGGATATCGATTCATTATTTTGAGCTGGTTAAAATGAAGGTAATCCACACAAATCTTGAGGGTAATATCTACCTTCTTGGAAAAATGAACCGGTGAACCCTAAGGAGAATTTTTAGGGTGTATGAAACCATTAACCTAAAGATCCTCCCACTATTTCTTGATCTACAAAGGTTCTTTAGGTTCCATCCTATAAGGAGGATGGTCACTGGTGCTACTCCGGGAGTGAGATCAATAGTAAAATCTACCTCTCACACTGGAGATAGACCAGAGAAGTCATCAGGAAAGAAATCTATGAAATGATCCACTAATAGAGGAAAAATAGCTGGTCATAACCTTATGTCATCAAGGAAAAGACTAGTGATCTTCACTATCACACTACTTAGCCTCTGTTGCTCAAGTCCTGATCATATAGCTTGAAAATACCACTTCCCCTTATACACGTGCTTACCAACCTTTGGTGATGTAAACATTACCCTACAATGATAGCATTCAATATGGGCTCCTTAGGGAAATAACTAGTACATCCCAATGATTAAATCAATTCATGTAATATCAAGGAAAAACAATTCCATAAAAAATGGTAACTACCTATCTCAAGAGGACATTCCTTACAATAGAGAATTCCATATGATCAGATACCTAAAGGGGTGTATAGCATCATAACTCCAAATAAGAGCTCTATCTTGAGGCCCATACTCTATATAATTTCCTCAAATATAAATGAATGATGCCTATATCAAATAAAGGAGAAAATAAAGTGGAGGATACTAGAATAGTACCTCATACAGTAGAAGGTCTGGCGCTCTGCACCTTTGGAATATGTAGGACAACTTGTAACTAGCCTGAACCATGACCTTGAGTAACTGCCTGAATGCCCTGAGCAAGACCGCTCTGCTAGTGCTAAGAATCATGAGTTTTACTACCTCTTCCTCGACCACCACCTCGACCTGATTGGCCAGTGGTATTCCTGCTGCCTACCTGATGTGATCGTACTGGCCCTGCTCGTGACTGAGAAGTAGGAGTAGATCCCCGCTCACTAGGCACTAAAGTAAAATTCCTGCAAAAACATTGGATATACCCTATCCTACCACATCCTCTTAACATGACTGGATCACACAAGCATTGAGGTTTTGTGTTTCCTAGCTTCCCACAATGGTGACATATTGAAAAGCTATCTGCACGAGGAGCCTGACTGCCACTACCTCCATGAGTAACTTAAAAACACCTCTTTCACATAGAAGAATAAGCACTGATAGATATAGATTTTGAATCACCATGACTTTCACCATCAACATCCCTCAAATTTCAATTTGTGATTAATTCATGGTTGATGATTTCAAAAATGGTAGTCAAAATGAACACATTTAACTATGACTAGATGAAATAAATTAGTCTATACTCAAATTTCCTAGTGATCATATGATCATCAACACCTAGAATAGGATCTAAACAATGTAGCTCTATAAAATGAGTAGAGTATTCCATGATGAACATACTTCCTCGATGAAGGTTCATGAATTATCTAACTTTGTCATCACTTAGAGTCTAGGAAATGTAGTAGTACAAGATCATCTAGAAATCCACCCGGACCATATCTCTATGTCGATATTCCTAGGAAATAACATCCCAACACCGCTTACCAGAACCACATTGCATATACGCACCTAGCTAGACCCTCTTTTCTAGAGGCATCTCAATATGCTCGAATATAGATAAGATAGATTTGAGCTAAGACTCAGAAGTGTATGGTACACCATCCCCCAAAAAGGTGGGAGGATTCTACTACTAGAACTCTTGATTTAACTCTACCATACTCAGGACAGGTTGAACAATAGTTTTCATATACTGCAATATATGAAGGAAGACCTCTTAGAATTGGGTGCATATTTCTATATCAGGGAACAAGAATATGTTCCACAGGTGGAACTATAGGAAGAATCACTAGAGGCTCAGGACTCGCCACCTTTGGAGCATGATCATCACCACCTTCTCGGCGTGTGACTAGAGGATTCATTGTGGCATAATGATAAAATTCCAAATGAACCCCTTAGAATATATTTAGGAAACTAAAAATATTACAGATATAAAAATAGGTCATTTATAAATCCTTCATATAAAAACGATCATTTCTCTCTTCTTGCTCCAAAATGCAGGACTAGATGGTAGAAGATACCACTACAGGACATAAGAACGCAATGGATAGACTACTATCCACTACTAAGGCTAGGTTTTAGTCTAATTATTTATGTGTGACATATATAAGATATATTTTATTACTTTAAAAGTCATTTTCATTTTAAATTTATGCTTGATCAAGTATTTGAATAACTTAAAATGGTTGAATCAAATGGTTTACTGTTTTCTGGTTCATAAGGGCCCATACTCCTTATGAACCAAAACATGGAATCCACTTGACCCACACCATAACATGTTCTAGACCATGTGACCAATGTTCTATGGATCAACGTGCCATAATTATATACTTAAGGTGTCTTCTTTAACCTATTAAATAAAACACTGTTATTTTAAGGATGGAACTTTAGGTATCAATTATGTTTTCCAATCCCTGCAAGAAGTGACAAAAAAATTCAATACATATTTGAGGCACTATCAGTATGCAATAGAAAAATGCATGCTAAAAATTGATGTGTCATGGAAATATTCGTGGAATATTAGGCCTAGTGTTTCTAATAGTTATGCATGATCTAATGAAAAGCCCTTATTTCATCGGTCCATGGTAAATAAATCATCATTTAAATCATAAAAATATCAATAATACCATAAAACAAGTGCATCACCCAATGGTGAAGTCATATCAACCATAAAATGTAGAATCAATAAATTCAATTACCCATCCCAAGTAATTTGGGTTTCCCCTATACATGGGTTACCTATGTCCAAAAATAGGGTAAATTACAAATTATTTTAACTCTTAGTCCCCTATATAATACCCAAACAATAATAAAAAGGAAAAAAAGAAAAAAAAATCCATGATACAACTTTGTAACATCTTAACCCAAGATCCACTAAACCCATGCCACGAGGTGGTGGGTCACATCACCTCAAGTGCACCTCCCCATACATCATGGTGGGGAGACTATACCCTCTTATCAAAGTGGTATAACATATAAAATCGATAAAAAATGTATCAGAAAAATATATGAATAGACAGAATAAATAAAAAACTGAGGAAGCATAAATATAACTGAAGAAATGATAATATGATAAAAAGACTATATGGAAGTATCAATACCTGGATGTATTTCATACTGATATACAAAAAGGGGAACAAGGAAAAATGAAAACAATCATTCTATAAAAAAGTAAATAATAACCAAAGGGGGTGATCCACTATCATATTGAGTGAATTCTTAGTCCTGTAATCCTATGCTCAGATTATTGGTAAGCATATCAACAACTAAAAATGGAGCACTTTACATTATTAATACCCATATACAAATAATCTTCTTAGGTACCAAAGGTAGTCTGAGTGGGGTGTGACATAAAAATCTCAATTGGCCACCACCAATGGTGTCTATGAATAATCCAAGAAGTTATCAGAACTAAATAGTGTTTACATGTAACTAATTAACTAGAAAAGCTGAATAAATATATAAATTCCCTCTCAGGTTCCCAAAGGACACTTGGAATCTCTACCTGCTTTAGATCATGGTCGATATAAGTGTCTGAGTGTCAATACATCTATATATAGTAATAATATATATATATATATAGTAATAATATATATATATATATATATATATATATATATATCATCCAACTATATGAACCAAGTACGTGCAGACGTAAGTGTCCATATACCTAGAACACTTCTGTTGGATGGACTGAGGAATAACTCAAACATCCATGACCAGTCCAAACGAGCCAATAATCTCAATAAGTAGGGTAAAATACTTAATCTCATAATGAGTGGGAGTCATCAAAACTGTCAACTGAGATGATGGGTGTTCCATCATGCTAACACTCCAAGCATGGAACATGACACCTTAAGCCTAACATATATCTCGTATCAGTGGGGCGAGATGCCCTACTCAACACCCGATGTAAGGGAGTGTGATTTTCCACCATGATCAATAGATCCCTTACCATTATATCACAACCTATATCAAGGAATATAATATAAATATAATCATCACGAGGAAATACCTCTCATGATTCTCAATAGTAATGTTCAGTTATAATTAATCATAGTCAAACTCAATGAGAATTTATAATAACATTGAAGAAGGTATGGTCTTACCACCATCCACATATCATTTCTAAAGATACATTTAATTCATTAAAGGAAAACAACCCACCATATAGAAGTCAAAACATCCAATCCATTTCATTTAGACCATTTTAATTCATTTAAATAAAGGGAAACCATCAAGAATAATCCACTCCACTTTATTAAACCATTCAATATAAGCATTCAATTTAGTTTTTTGAGACATGGAAAACCAATTCATAATGCTCAATATGTAAATGGAATATTTCATGGTCAAGTGGTCAAATTACTAAATGGTAAATTTACTCAATAAGCCTGGCCAAGCACTCAAGAGGTGTTTGGGATCATCAAACACTTACATGATTCAGGGAAAACCATTTAAAGTCTAATCCGAAAGGTAAATAGGTATACCAAGCACTTTAGAAATTAATCATTTAAGGAAAATTAGCTTGGTACAACTAAAGTGTGTCTATATGAGGTTTGTAAAACCTCTAAAATACTAAATAAGTATCAATAGGTGTATAACAAGGTGCAATGATCCGGTTGATATGAAGAACTCAATAAAAAGGGGATGCTTGAAAAAATACAGCATGTGGAACAACATAATAGATACAAGGCATAAAAACTCACAGGGAAAACAATAATACCATATACCTCAAGGCTGTAGATGACTCATTGATCGATATTGTCCTTTGTAAGGCATAAAAAATCATAGGGAAAATAATAAGACCACCTACCTCAAGGCTATAGATGACTCCTTGATCGATATTGTCCTTAGGTTCGGAGTAGGTTGGATAAGATCTGAGAAATGGTCCAACACCCTAAAAATAGGGTAAACAATATCTCACCTATATAGCATGATGGATTTTAAGAAAAACTTATATAGGAAGGCGGAGGATTTTAGAACATACTGAGACCTATCTAATGCTTCAAACATATCATGAGTCAGACTTTGGATCAAAATGTATACTGAAATCCTAACTTGATGATATTTGGAGATCATAGGAGGAAGAAGCTCATTCCCACCATTATATGAAGAAGTAGAAAAGGAAAATGTTTTTAAAAGATAAATGAATGGAAAATTGTAATTTCACCTCAAAATAAGGGGGCTCATAGTTTAGGTGCATAGTTTTCTAAACCATGGAGAAATCATGTGTAAGCCACTACTTAAAAAATTAACATTCCCGATTAAGGAACATGGTTTCCAAAAATATGTGAAAAACATGAAAAACCTAACTATCAAAAATCACAGGTGGTTCACACGGCGGCGCACTTAGAGTTTCATGGTTTTGGACAAACCGCGCGGCTCCTACTACTCCTCTGGTTTTACCTACATTTTTAAATCTAACCTTGTGAATTCAGATGAACCTTTCAATCAAGCCATGTGGCATAATTATTTATCCCACATTCTGAAATTTAGGGCTATTAACAAGACCTAAATTCTATTGGAACCTTCCTTAGGTTGTAGTTCAAGTTTACCATGATTAAGCTGAAGGTTAAAATAGAAAAATAATCAATATGTACATTTATAAAAAGATAGGTCATCACAACGGACTCCCAAATTCTAAATTTTAGTGTCTTTGGGAACCAGGTAAATATTAAATCATTAATATATAAAATTAAATCAATACTTCATCATATACCCTTTATAAAATGAAAAAAACAATTTTTTCACCTGTGATCATACAGGAAATAGGGAATCATATGATAGGAGTGAGCTCAAAAACTCAATAAGAGGTAGAAAATTTTCAATAAGACATATTGGAATTACCAAGATATTATAATAAAGTGGGATACATGATCAAGTAAAAATTTCATGATTAATAGAAAATGATCATGAAATCATAAGAAATGAAAATCATTTATGACAGCATCCTCATAAATGATGGAAGGAACATCATACAAGAATGATCTTGAAAACATGTCATATACATATCATATCATTATATTGGAGGATATACCTCTAGGGAGAGACTATTACCACCATTATTAGTGGAAGAAATTTCTTTATGACATAGAAATGTGTTATAAATATAAGGAAATTCATTATAAATATATATCGAGGATAACTATTAAGAAAACGTAATGTATTGTGTTAGTGTGAAGTACCATATCATTATGAGTTTTGAAAATGAGTGGGGATTTGAATTTTTTTCTAGGTGATCATGATGTTACAAATGGTGATTTAACCTAATAAATGATCCTAATTTTTTTATATTGATTCCATTTATCTCAAAATGGGTCGTTTACCCTAGGTCTTGAATTTTCTTAGATTTTAATTCAGTTGATTGTTTTAGAATATATTGATATTAATTAAATAAATATTAATTATTATCTTTATATAAACATGTATGTAGTTTAAATGGCATCCCAATTAAATATTCTAACATCTATATTGAGTATGTAATGGGTGGTCTTACGTAGGAGAGTTGTTAACTACGTTTGGGTTTCAGATCCTAGTTCAGGCCTTTAAATAGGTTTTTATTTTAATTAAATAAACCCTTTTTTATTTATTTTATTATTACCTTATCTCCCTCATATCTCCCTCATTTTCACATGATGGGATAAAAAGAGGCTTCTCCTAGATTCGGTTTGAGTCGAGAGAGTAAAGGGAATAAGGTATAGGGGTTTCATCAGGGAGTTTGATCGATACTGAAACATGGATGCACTAACCATGGGGAGAGGGTATATGCTTGAAGATTTTTTTTAATTTCTACAAGGTATGTAATTTTTTCAATTTTTCCTCAATCCATTTTAGATCTCCATTTTGATTTTTTTTAATAGTGGCATCTAGGTTGTGATGGTTTGACCGAGGGCAGTTGTGGGGTATTTTTTTTTGGTAAAACGAGGGTTGTAAATTCATAAATTTTATTTATTTTTAGTTTTTTAAGTAGAGTAAACATTTTAATTGGGTTTTGTTGTGTTATGTAAATAAGAATGAAAAATAATGAAAATAATGAAAATAATAAAAATAATACATTTATTTTGGGCTTCAAGTTACCCTTACAAGGATTTTTTCATAAGGTATGATTATATTAACACATACATAGGGTCATGCGTAAGGTTAATGTCCTACTTACCCATAAATAGAATCATATGTAATGGTAAGGTGATACATACCCTTACATAAGGGGGACTTAATAAGGGTAAGGTTATAATTATCTCTGCACTAGGATATGTATATGAGTAAGGTGTTACTTACCATTATGTTGGGGAACCTATTTAAGGGTATGGTCATGCCCCCCCACCCCCTCGTACCTATGTAACAGTAGAGCATTTCAAGATATGAATGGGGGTTTAGGGAGAGATGATTTAATTTTTTTATTTAATTAATAATAGAATAATTTTAGAAATTATTTTATAATTAATTAAAGTATTATAAATGAAACTTTTCCTAATATTGATCGGAGATGGTCATTTAAACTTGGTAAAACTTTGAATAAGTTGGTCAAGTTTGATTGAAATGGAAGAAATTCATATGATGTAGGTCGTTCTTTTGAATTACCCTGTATTTTATTCATTTTACTTTTAAAAAATATGATGTGTGGTTCTTCCACTATAAGTGATTGAATTTTTCAAATTAAATAATTTTTTTATTTAAAAATTAATCCATATGAATGAATGGATGAAGTGTGAAGGGACATGATAGACCCTTGAGATTTAACATGATTCATCAATCATCAATGGTCTAGGATTCGACTATAAATGTATTCCTTAACAAACATGGACCCTAGTGGGGTGTAAGATAAATAAATAAAGTGAACGTAGTGGACATGATAAAATTCAGAAAGTATTTGAGTTGTTAGGATAGTTGATTCCAGATAAAAGAAAGGGTTCCTCCCCCTCTAGTATGTGAGCACCAGGTGGGCATACCATGGGTTTATTATTTTATGTTTTACATTAGGGGGTTAACCTAGGATGAAATAGGAAAGAGAGATGGGAATTAGGTCATCTATAAGGGTAGTTCCATTGGGGAATATCCTATGATTCCATTGAGACTATAATGTGACCATGACAACATTTAGGGGTTCCATTCCCTCTAGGTGATGGGCTTGGCTTGAGAGATGGATTTAGAAGAAAGATCCCATATATGGTGTTCATTCTATGATGTGACCTAGGGAACCCTAGTGATGCCCTTGTGTTATGTTAATCCCTAATAATATTAGTATGAGAATGGATAGTGATGATTATCGGTGTAACCTTAGAAACATAAACATTTATGTGTTCTTAGAAGAGTTATTGTGACAGGGATAGGTTGTTCACTTGAGTGGTCAACCATGGTTATAAAAAATGGTTGGTCAAATGGCTATATAATGTAGTTATTATTATTATTATTATTACATGATTTTATCAGGTGGATAAAGTCCCCTAGGTGTATGATAATGAGATTATAAGGATTACAACACTAGGAACAAGATATGAGTAGTGGTTGGATGAATAGGATTCATAAGAACCAAAAGAAAATTCTTTGTGTTTGGAAAGATTACTAGTGATTCCTAATATCTAAAAATTATACCTTGTGATGTTTTGAAATATTCCTAGTGATTACTAGGATTTGGATGGATTCCAATTGATATTATATTATAATCCTAGAGATTCTTAGGGATGAGGGGGATGTCTGATGAAGTTTTATGAGATTCCAAGTTATTCATAGAATCAATTGGGATGAATACTAATATGATATGAGAATACTAGTTATTGATAGGGTCTGGAAGAATGTCTGATGATGTGGTACCTTATTCGTAGTGATTAAAAATATCTACGTGTTGATATCGAAGTGTTGGGATGCCTAATATGTTAATATGTTCTAACAATGATACATGATACTATGAGATACTTGTGAGAATTATTAGGACCTATTGTTTAAAATTTGTGTGTCATATGCATGGGATCTTGGGGTGGGGATTTTATCCTCCTGAGAGGATTTATTATTCTTAGAAAATTTTGTCACTTTATGAAGTAGGTATGGTCAATCCCAGGATTCACATTAAAACCTAAGGATTCATAGTGATTTTTTTCACTTCTACTGTATTTATTTATTCCACCAAGCATATCACATGTGCACAAAATACTTTATTTTTTATGTATAGAAACCCATTAGTTTTGGCCTATTAATCTATACCCACACCCTACTCATACATCCATGAAACTTGTGTAGTTAAGCATACTTCAGTAGTTACATAATTCAAGTAGATATGAGGCCAAATATTGCATGGTCGAGTGTGATAGTTTGGATGGATCCTAAATACTATGATGTGATGAGGCTTGGATATGTTTTTAGATACATATTCATTTTTATTATTATCTTATTTATTTTTTATATGTGATCATATTAGTGGGGGATCAATTATTTTATGCTGACATGAACGTGAGTCCATATGCATATTTATTACATTTGTTATAGCATGTTATATTTTATTCCATCTACATACACTAATTTTTTTATAGATATTTTTTGTTTATTTTCCCACTATTTTTTACTATGATACTAGGTTATAGTCTCCCATGGTAACACCCAATACCCTCAATACTATTTGGAAGTATCTAACATATTGGGAGTTGTGCTTGAGGTCAAGTACCAACCACTAGTTTGAACATCATTTGAGTGGTCTGGGTGGAAGGATTTTAAAAAGATGTATTAAGTATTTTTTTATATTAATATTTGGGTAGATGATATATAAATGATATAGAAAGGTTTCAGAGATTATGATGGGCCTTGGAATGGTGTGTCACAAATACCTTTTTAGTGGGAAGTCTAGTTTATTAGGGATATGAGAATGTTTTTCTTATTTTTTGATGTTATGGTCGAGACATTGATTCAATATAATGTGTATATTGAGATTGATATTTTTGATTTTTATCTCTTTAATAATTGTATAAATAAGTTAATTATTTCATCATATTTTTTATACATGATTTATATTATATTCATGAACTTTATTTTGATTTATATCCCTGATGATAGAGGGTTTGTCTATTAAGAGTGTCAACAATAACTTATATAGTGTATTTCCATTCAAATTTTTGGTTATAGTTTACTCAGATAAACCACAATTTTCCTTTTGATGATAGGTCATGTAGATATTATGGTGATGTGATATCCAATTAAAATCATACAAGCCCTCTATACAAGGGGTTTATATTTACCTTTAGTTGTTCAGTATATGCATTTGATTTGATAGTATTAGTTTTAAAAATAAATCCATTCAATCACTTAAAATTTCAACAAAAACCTATATGTTTTTCTATGAAATAAAATTTTGATAAAATTATTTTAATACTACTAATATGAATATGATATAATCAACATGGATCATATTAGGTTGATTTTATTATATAAACCTATATGAGATTGTGATCCTTGAAGGGGTAGTCCCAAATTTTGATTCTTAGTGAGGTTCAATTCATCTGTAGGTGGATGAATTGGTATATGATGTATGATGTGTGTGAGAGATAGAGATAGAGAGAGAGTTTGTTTGTGTATGTGACCCTAGAGTGTGTATTTTGGGACCTGAGTGGCCTTTAGATATTTGATATGGGAATAGAGTGGTGTTTCTCATGAGTTGTGACCTATGTGAGACCTAGTTTATGGGTTATGTGGGAGAGCCTAATGACGTTGATTTGAAACATAGGATATTGGCGAGTTGAATGAGATGTATGTGGGTGACCCAAGAGATGGGTTAAACTAGGCTTTTGGGTTCCTTAATGATGTGAATAATGGGTATATGATTCAAGTTATGAGACCAATTCACATGTGGTGCTATCTAGTATATAGTATAAGCATAGAGATGACTTAGTTTTCATGGTGTAATTAACTTGAGGTCCATGGGAATTATGGTTTTTTCATAGATAAGGATATATCTTATGACTTACCATAGTGATTTCATGAGTAGTCCCAGAAAAGATAGCATATCACGATCCAAGATGGTTGGATCTAGGATTAATTGAACATGGGAACATGAATCTAGTTTAGTGATGATGACTTTGTGTCAAATTATTACATGAATGAACTTGGTATGGATGAAATACATTGATTTTGAAGAGAATCACTAGGGGTGATTTTGGATAGATGGGATTTAAATTATATGGTGAATGGTCAGTGATGTTGGCATGCTGTAATAGGTTTGATGAGATTTTTATAATATAATCATGAGTCTTATTCTATGGATTGGTTTTATAGTAATGTACACCCGTTATGTTTTTATGAGGTCGAGGTAGTGTGTGAAGGTTACACACAATTTCATTGAATTTTGGATTTTTGTGTGGATAGGTTCGAGTTGAGGACCAATGGATTCAATAAATTATTATAGGAATTAATGCCCAAGAGTTTTTATGAAATGCGAAATGCACCTCTATTGTGAGAGATGGCATTGAGGATGAATTAGGGTATCATGTTATAGTGGAACCTAGTGTGTGCCTTGACATAGATTTTTAGGAAGGTGTATTATCAAAACCTATTTTGGTTATGATTGAGGAGTGTTATAAGAGTTTCATATAGTGTGGAGTTCACCATTAGCTATTGGAGTATGTAAACCTCACTATAAATGAAAAATTCTATAGATTTAGAGGGTAAAATTCCTTTAAAGCGGCCAATGGGTAGTGATTGATGTTTTGTGTTAGTGATTGGGTATGAGTGGGAAAAACATGTCTAGTCATTATGTGTATTAATGGATAATGAATGGACCATGGAGGTAGGACCCTCATGTTATAAGGGTTGTGGGTGTGATGATATCAGTTATTAGACACTCGAGACGATACTAGGATTATATTATATAGATGGATATTATTTTCTATAGTTCCATGAAAAATACTAGATTCAGATTTTTTTATGTGATAGAAAATGGAGTTTTGATTTTGGAATCAAGATTTGGATTGAATTGATGTGGCTTAAGAGTGACTTAGATTTTAGTTATGCCATTTCTTAGGTGGATTATATTATTGATTTGGTTGGTCAAGGAACCAATAGTATAATTTCAAAAGATGACAAGTTTCAAATTTGGTTTTGGTGTTGGATGATCTCAAGATGCCTTCAGGAATTAGGCTATCTTGATCAAATAGTGTTATGGTGCATTAGTAGGTGTATCTGATCATTTGTTTTGGTAATGGTCAGCTTTAGGGGGACCGAATAGTGTTTTTATAATAAATTTGGTAAATTGGGATGGAAAATAAACTGGTTGTGTTATTGGACCACTAAGAATGCATTTTAGGAGTCTATTACAATGAGGGTGAGCACCATAGCTTGATATCAACCCCTTTGAGATGATTATATTTATGGGAATGTATCATAGTCTTAGGGATTAATAGGTTAATAATATTTTTGTGTCTCATAATATATTGGTTTCATTGATAACCATCTAAATATAAATGATGATGATGAGAAAGTTGTTTGGGTTTTGATGAATTTTGCAACTTTGTTTTTGGAGTTTCATAGTGAAATATCTCTTTTCAACACATGTAAGAATATGATGATTTGGTTATGAATTGATGATAGGGTTGGTTTGAGTTGTGTGGATGGAGGACCACTAAATCTTCTTAGGGATGATAAGTACTATAGTTGGGAGGTTTTAAAGACTATCATCTTTTTTGGGTTGTGAAAATGAGGTGGAATTTGAATTTTTATTTCAAGTGACCATGAGGGATAAAATAGTAATTTCACCATGTAAACGACCCCTAAATTTTTTCCATGATTATATAGACCTTGGAATGGGGTGTTTACCCTAGGAATGAAATTTGGTGACATTTTTATTTAGTTGAATTTTTAAGAATATATTAATTTTTATTAAATAAATATTTATAATTATATTTATGCAAACCTTGATATATTTTTAATGGAGTCACGAATCAAAATTAAAACTTCATGGTTTAGTCCAGAATGGGTGGTTTTACCCAAGAGAATTATAAACTATATTCATGTTCCTATTCCCAAGTTAGGAATTTAAATGACTTTTCATTTTAATTTAATAAACACTTTTTATTTATTTTATTATTGAAGTTATAAAGGATCGAATAATAAATGAGAGGGGGGGGGGTAAATCAGTTGTTTTACTTTTTATAAGTTTCAATACTTTTCAGAACTTAACCCTAACAACTACTTAAGATTTATTTCCTTGTCATCTTTTAGTAAATACTCATGCATGAAAAACAAAGAAAACACATAAAGAAAAAATGATTTACAAGTTTCATGCTTAGTGTGAAAACCTAAATTATTTCCATATCCACTCCTGTGGATCTATAGAAATTCACTTTTATGAAGTGGTGAATACAAATTATGCAAACTCCCATTAGACACATTATATCTCCTAATAAGAAGGATTATACTGACTCCCATCAGTTATAATGTATCTTATAAAACAATTTATCCAAATAAATGAATAAATAATTTGTTGAAACGACTTTACAATTGCTCAGTCTGAATCCTCAGTCTAATTTGGTTGGATCCGATTTGATCAATCTGATGAGTCTAGATCTGATTCTCTCAATACGATCAGTCTAGATTTGATTCTCTCAATACGATGATTCTAGATCCGATTCTCTCAATACGATGCATATGGATCTGATTATCTCAATATGATGAGTCTAGATCCTATTCTATCAATAAGATGGACCCTTTCTAAATATAAAAAACTTAAACTCTAATTAAATTCCCAATATGATCTTTATCAGTCTGATCGACTCAATCCTATTGACTGAATACGATCTTCTCTATATGATATTGCTAAATCTGGTAAACAAAAATTCAACTGTCTGATCCTCATCATGAGATCTCTAACTGATAATGAATCTCACTTTATTTATTCAGTGATCCTCCATTTATGCTTGTGTGAAAGTTACAAATGAATTAATGATATAAGCAAGTACTTATAGGTGACTCAGAAAGAAATAGTGGGAAACTTGAAAACTTTTCCTACTTCCTCAAATTTCAAAATCTTGAAAAACATCTCACATTTAAACATAGACTTTGAATTATTCAAACATACTTATATTTCTCCAAGATTTATGAAAAATTTAATTTCAAGTTTGACCTCTTCAAATCATCACAAAAATTATGGAATTTTCTTTTTGAGTCTTCTTTGTAATCTGCTCATTACGAATCTGTTTCCTTCTCAATGATTACAAATTCTATTTCCTTATCAGTGATTATGAATTCTATTTCCTTCTCAATGATTGCAAATTTTGTATCCTTCTTAGTTATTATGAATTCTGTATAATTCTCAATGATTACAAATTCTGTATCCTTCTTAGTGATTATGAATTCTGTTTCCTTCTTAGCTCGTTATGATTTATGTTTCCTTATTCATCTAATTATGATTTTAATTTCTTCCTCAGCTCATTATTATCAACCTTTATCTTCCGCCTAATAGAATCCTTATAATGATGGAATTCTCATTACATTGTAATTCCCATTATGATTTAAATCCCATTACGATAAAATTATCATTATGATAGAATTTCTCATTACAATGGAATTCTTCACTCTGTAATTTTTAACTTATTTAAACCTCTCCAACATTTATTAAAAATATTTTATCATGAAAGTTTTCATGATTTGTGAGAAATTATTTATTATACAATCATCCTCTCATTTGTTTTATAAAGTATGAAAACTTTCTAACTCTTTACTTCACAATATTTGAAAAATCTTCAGCAAAAATACAATTTCTTCACTCAAAAACTTATTTCTTTCTCTAATTACGAAAAATGATAACTTATAACAAACAATAATTTATACCTTCTATTACTTTGGATCTAATGATCTAAATCTAATACAAATGAATTAGATTCTTTTAGAAACTTTTTACTTTCTTATAAAGGTCATTATGGTAGACTGAGTCTGATTCCTGAATAATAATAGCATTATTAAAAAAAGGTTAGTTTTCAACAAATACAAAAACATTGTTAAGAAAATTTATCACAGAGGTTCTTCAATATACCCTTTGGATTTATTGACAACCCTCTTTAACAACTTTTCCATCTCTCATTTTTTTTTTCAAAAATCACGTTTTTTGAATTTTATTAAAACATATCATTTCTTAAAAGAGAGTGTCCAGACACCACAGTACTAGATAAAGTAATTATTTTTTAGAAATTCCATCCCTCGGTGGAAAGAAAATTTTTCATCCATGTAAAGATAAACCCCCCCTCACTTGTATATTTTCTCACTTTTATTATTCTTTTTCTCAATTTTTTATTATCTCACTCTTCTTTTTCTCTACAACTTTTTATGAAAACCACAACTTCATATTCATTTAATAAAGATAAGTAAAAACTTATAACAAAGTACAAATTTGTTAATTTCTCTTCCCCTTTGTCAAAATAATATAAGCATGATGGGGGAACTTATTTATGAGGTTTAGAAAGACATGGGAGGAGGTTGAACATGAAGTTGTAGCTTCAATTCCACAAACCTTTATTTTAGAATTTATTTTGTAAAGATATCATCAATATGATACTTTTTTTAAATGAATTCTAGCAAAACCTATCTAGAAACAACTTTTTATTTTATAAAGAGAAACTTTATATCAATGTGTTTTAAACTTTAATGTTGTATATGATTATTATAAAGATTAATTTCACTCTAATTATCACAAAGTATATTCAATGGTTTAGAAACATTTACTTTCATATATTCCAGCTAAAATTTCATCCATAAAATTTAAGTACAATCTTGAGTAGCTAAAACATATTTAGATTCAGATATGATCAAAGTTATTGAGCTTTATTTCTTACAATGACAACTCATACAACATTAACCCAAGAAAATGTTCCTCCCACGAATGGTTTTCTATCATTAAAATCTCCATCCCAATCAGCATTAGTATAACCATGAAACATCATCTCACTATTTATTTTTTGTAATAACCCATGTGAATTTTTTCATTTGACATATCTCAGAATCCACTTTACTGCTAACATATGCGATTCTTTTGGATTACTTTGATACCTAGCACATAAAGTCACAACATAAACAATATCAGGCCTTGATGATGTAGGATAATGAATACTTCCGATTAGCTTCCGAATTAATTTCTAATTCACAATAATTTTGGATTCATCTTTCCCCAACTTTATTCTCACTGAAATAAAAGTATAAAATTATTTGGATTATGCAATTTCAAACATATTTACCAATTTCCTAGCATACTTTTCTTGAGATAAGAAAATGTATTTTTACTTTTTTTGAACTTGTTATCCAAGGAATAAAGTTAATTCTCATAACATAGAAATTTCAAAATTCTTTTCCATTTATTTAGTAATTTTTTAAAAACATATTCTCTATCCCCCAAAAAAATTATATCATCCATATAAACAATTAAAATTAGAGTTCCAGAGTCAACATCTTTTACATATAAGTTGCAATCAATTTTTCCTTTAGAAAAGTTAACCATTCTCAAAATAATTGTCAAGTTTAGAATACCAATCATGTGGAGCTTATTTCATACCATAAAAATATTTCTTTAATTTAAAAAATTTGTTTTATCTTTATCAAGTATAAACCTACAAGTTTGTTCAATATAAAATTCTTCCTCAATATCTCTATTTAAGAAAGATTACTTTACATCCATCTGATAAACATTGTAATTCAGATGTGTGACCACTGAATGAAACATTCTAATAATTTATAATATTTCAACTGGGGTAAAATTTTCTTCAAAATACACACCTTCCACCTATGCATAGCATTTATAAAAAATCCATTCTTTGTTTTTTTGAAACATCTCCATGTTCATTTGACTTGTTTCTGTAAACCCATTTAGTTCTGATAAAATTTTTATTTGATGGATATAAAACTAGTTCACATATTTAATTCTTCTAAATCTAACCCAACTCCTCATTCATAGAATACACCCATTATTATTTTTTGAACATCTTCTGAAAATGATTTCGGTTAAACTTTTGCGATAGGTGAAGTCTGATTATCTAATCTCAACATTATTCTTGTCTGAATTAGAGCCTTCTGATTCTCATTAATGTTTCTGGATTCAACATGTTTTTGTAAGGTATAAAATTTCAAAGTTTATTTCTCAGGTAAAATTTTCCAATCACACGATTCTTATGAATATTGATAAGGATGTTTTGAATTAATTTAACTATTATTATAATTCTCCATTTATCTTCCTCAATAGTATCAACAACTTTTGTTAATGAACTTTGATTTTTAATTACCTTCACACCATATGAGTTCACCAACCTTTTTAAACATTTATTCAAAAATTTATAACTTCTTCCATTTGTTGAATAACCTATAAAAGTTCATTCCATAGCTTTCTCATTAAATATTCCCAAATATGGATTTTTGATTTTGAGAAAACATAGACATCTAAAAACATTGAAGTATTCCAATGAATATTTTTTGTTATAAAACATTTCATAAGGGGTCATGTTGGTTTTCAGCCTTAATTAGAATATATTTTGAATATGTACATTAGTACTAAAAAATTATCTCTAATAGAATTTTGAAAGTTTTTATTCTGCTAACCTACTTCTTCCCATTTCCACCAAACTTCTATTCTTTCTTTTTGAAACTACATTTTGGTGTGGAGTATAGGGTGAACTGTACTAATTTTTGATACCATTATTTATCATATAATTTAAAAAATTATTTCTTGTTAATTTGGTACTATTATCTTTTGTCAACCTTTTTATGGAAACCCCCATTTCTTACTTAACATATTTTCTTAAGAATTTGAAAATTTCAATAGCCTCTGACTTATGATTCATAAACATGATGTTTTTCATCCAAGTGAAATAATCAATAAAATTGATAAAGTAAAAAAATCTATTTTTGTTGATTGATGTCTCATTGGCCCACATAAATTATAATGAATAAGCTAAAGTGGTATGGTAGATTCAATCTCAACTCTTTTATGAATTTTTAGTCATATTCACTTTTTGACAAGTTACACAAACATCTTATTCTATTTTTTTCAATTCTTGAAATTTTCAAACAACATAAACTTTAGAAAGTTTGTTCATACTTTTTTCCATGGTTCCTAATTCTTCGAGGACACAATTTTTTTTCATATTCCATACATAAGTAATAAGAGTTATTGAATTATCCAATTTGGAAGAGATTCCCACTGGTTATTTCTCCTTTTGTAATGAATTTTCTATGTTTCACACTTTTTAGGATATAATAATATTTCCTAAAAACAACTTATTTTCTATCATAAAAATTTTGACTTACACTAAGTAAGTTATGTTTTAGCCCATAGACATATAAAAATTCCTTATATTTCAACTTTTCAGCTTTAATCTCAGTTATTCTGATTTCTATGAATTTTAAGGAACTATCATTACTAAAGGTAACTGTTCATCCATCACGACTTTCAACATGTTTCAAGATTTTTATATCATCTATCATATTTAAAGAGAAACCACTATCAAGTATCCATGTATTGTTAATTTTTCTTTCTTTTAAAGATGTCTCAACAACAAAATCTCTTTCCTTAACTTTCTTATTTTCAACTTTCTTTTCTTTTATAATATAAGAAACTTTTTTTGGAAGGAGTGTCATACATATTTTTGAATGATGACTATCTTGATCACATCTTCCAAAAACTTCTTCCAAACCTTCAAATTTATTTTTTTAGGAAAGTTTTTAACATCTTGAGAATTCACCTTTTCAACTTTCTATAAGCTAAGAAAGTTACTCATTCTACTTCCACTATTTCTTGTACTTTTCTCAAATCTTATTCCAATAAGAGATAAGTTGTACCAAAAATTATATTACCTATGACCATAGATTCTACAACACCAACAATATATATCAAATCTTGATTTTTTATTTAAGAAAGATCTTTCTTTTTAGAGACTTTTTTAAGGTTGGTAACTTCTTTCATCTCTAACATAATCAGGTTGTGGAAAATATTTTATTTTGATTGAGTTTTCTAATTTTTTAGATTTTATAGATTTATCACATCCTTTATCTATCCAAGCTTTCCCAATATTTTTTCAAGAACATGAAATGTTAAAATAATCAGATGAAATGTTATTTTTGGTAGGATAATATATCAATTGATTCTCGTATTGGGGATTCTCATCATCTTTAGAAGTATCAAATTTTACTTCTAAAGCTTTTTTGAAGTTTTCATCTATCTTACTCAAGGTACTTTTAGACTCAAGAAGTTTTTATTGAAACTTTTTAACCTCTTATTCCTTATATTATATCTTTTTACTAAGATATTCAATCATCTTTCCCTATTCAGAAATTCTAAGTTTTTAACTTAAAATCTCCTAAATGTATTCATCCTATTTATTGATGAAATATTTTATTCTATCAAAAACATCACAATATTTCTTCATTACACTAATTTCATTTTAAGAGTTTTGTTTTTATCAAGACATGTGACACGTTTTTTTCTGAGATTATACTATCTATATTATTCTTCAAAAACTTTTTAACTCTATGAGGAATGTTTTATTTTCTCAACTTTTACAATGATAGTTCTGAATTTTTATAAACATTCATCTTTAGAAATAGTTTTTCAGTTGTGTCTGATTCAACTTTTTTACTCAAAATACTTCTTATGTTTCCAGTAAACTTATTCTTATATTTTTTGGAATAATTTTCTTCATTTTTATTTTTTCCCTACATTTTCCATCATGGGTTTCCTTCAGAATCATCTCGATATTCTACAACATTATTTTTGTGGAAATTCATATTAAAGTGTCTGATTCTGCTACACTCAAAACATTTGAGAGTAAGTTTACCTCTATACTTTCCTCTTCCTATTTTACAGTTCTTGGATATAAGAGACATGATTTTTTCATTCAAATCATCATTCTATTTATATCCAGAGTCACAAGGATCAATATCCTCAACATCTTGAATTTTCAACTTTCTCATAGCTTCAAAAGGAATTTCATATTTCATCTTATTTTTAAATAATGGAGATTTCCTCATTTCATAAGAAATAATAAATTTATGAAATTCACCAAGAGTTAATTTATCCTTATATTCTAAAGAATAAATTTTAGAATCAAACATGTCGAAATGTTTATCATAAGTTTCATCACAATTTTAGAATCTTCTAATAAATCTCTGAATCCTTTGATGTTACAAACAATTTCTTTTACTCTAGTTTAGTATTTATCAATTGTTTCTTCATCTATCATTCTTATATCTTCATACTTTATATGCTATATTTTTATCTTTTCTTCCTTAACTTTATTATTCCCTACAAAAACACTTTCCATCTTGTCCCACATATTTTTTGATGTTTTGAGACCTATGACCTTTTGATAATCATTTTTTGATAAGGACGTGAGAATAAATTTTTTAGATTTTCTATAAAATTTCTATATTTATGTTATTAGAAAACATCATATGAACATCTTTCTCAATAGGTGGAAAACCAATAATAAAAGCATCAATAACTTCTAAGAAAAGAGATAGAAGATAAGAAATGATCCTATTTTTTCATCCATAATAATTTTTACCATCAAATATAGGTATTACTCTACTATTTATAGAATTTATATTATCCAAGATACGGATTCAACAAGGTAACTTTTTTTTTCTGATACCAATTGATGTTCTAAACAATCTAATAACAACTGATAAGGGGGTTGAATCATTTATTTTACTTTTTATAAGTTTCGATACTTTTCAAAACATAACCCTTATAACCTATTAAGATTTATTTACTTATAAACTTTTATCAAATAATTATGCATGAAAAAGAAGGAAATCACGTAAAATAAACAAGATTTACAAGGATTGGATTCAGTGTGAGAACCTACATCTTTTCCATCACCACTCCCATGGGTCTATAAAAATTAACTATTATGAGAAATCCAATACAACTTGTAACAAATCCCACTAGAAACCTTCTTTCTCTTGATATAAAAGATTATACTGACTCCCATTAGTTTATAATGTTTTTTTATAAAACAATTGAGCTGAAAAATAATAAAGACTGTTGAAACTTCTTTACAATTTCTCAGTTAGAATCCTCAATCTGATTTGGATGGATCTAATTTTCT
Source organism: Viscum album (assembly GCA_963277665.1). NCBI lineage: Eukaryota > Viridiplantae > Streptophyta > Magnoliopsida > Santalales > Viscaceae > Viscum > Viscum album. The sequence continues at coordinate 528,621,938 of OY728159.1, read as the reverse complement.
CAATATAATGAGTCTGTATCTGATTCTCTTAATATGATGAGTCTAGATCTGATTCTATCAATTCTATGAGTCTAGATTTTATTATCTCAATATGATGAGTCTGGATCTAATTCTCTCAATATAATGAGTGTGGGTCTGATTCTCTAAATATTATAGACCCTTTCTCAATCTGAAAAACATAAAATCTACTCAAATTCTCAATACAATCTTTATTAGTCCAATCAACTCAATCTTATTGACTGAATACGATCTTTTCAATATGATATTTCTCAATCCAATAAATAAATATTCAACTGTTTATCCTCCTCGTGAGATCTCTGGGCGGTAATGACTCTCAGTTGATTTCTTCAGTGGTCCACCTTTTCCACTTTCATGAAAGTTAAAAAAGAAAAAATTATCATTGACATAATTTATAGGTGACTTAGAAATAAAAAGATGGAAACTTGAAAAAACATTCCCTACTTCCTTAATGTTCAAAATCTCTATAAATCTATCACATTTAAACTTCAACTTTGACTTCTTCAAACCTCCTTAGATTTCTCTAATATTTATGAAAAATTTAATTTCCAGTTTAACCTCTTCAAATATTCACAAAACTTATTGAATTTTATTTTTGATTCTTCTTTATAATCAGATCATTAGGAATCTATTTCCTTCTCAACGATTATGAATTCTATTTCCTTTTCAGTGATTACAAATTCTGTTTCCTTCTTAGTGATTATGAATTCTATATCCTTCTCAGTGATTATGAATTATTTATCCTTCTCAATTATTAAAAATTCTTTTTCCTTCTCATCTCACTAATATTTATATTTCCTTCTTCAACTCATTATGATTTTCGTTTATTTATCTGCTCATTACGATTTGCCTTTAGCTTCAGCCCAATGGAATCCTCATAATGATGGAATTATCATTACAATAGAATTATCATTACGATGGATTTTCACATTATGATGGAAATCCCATTAAGATGAAGTTCTCATTATGATTGAATTTCTCATTATTATGGAATTATTCACAATACAATTTTTATTTACTTCAAACCTCTCCATTATTTCTTTAAAGGATTTTAGCATGAAAATTTTCATGATTTGTGAGAACTTCTTGATCATAAAAGTGTCATGTGATTTTTTTTATAGAGTATGAAAACTTTATAAATCCTAACTTCACAATATTATTTCAAAAATATTCAGCAACAATATTATTTCTTCACTTAGCATCTTATTTCTTTATTTGATTATGAAAAAGGTAAACTTACAGAAAACAAAATTTTTTACCTATGATTCTTTTGGATCCAATGATCTGAATCTAATTCAGATGAATCCAATTATTTTAGCAACTTTAAACTTCCTTACAAATCTCATTATGATAGACAAGGTCCGATTCCTCAAAAACAAAAACATTCTTATACAAAAAGGTTATTTGTGAAAAAATACAAAAAACATTGTTAAAATAATTTATCAAAAAAGTTATTCAATTATTACCTTATCCCCCTTGTATATCCCTCAATTTGGAATGATGGGAGGAGAAACGTATAACTTGGGGATAATTTTGAGCTAATAGTGGAAAGGGGCAATAAGGGAGAGGAATTTTATCAATGAGTTTGATTAATGTTGGATTAAGATAAAGTATCCATGGTGTGTGGGTCTAAGCTTGAATATTTGGAGTTTCTTCATTAGGTACATCCTTGCTTATTTTTTTTGTATTCTTATTTAGATCATAATTTTGAATTTTTTAGTGGAATTTGGGTTGTGGTGGGTTCACATAGTGTTTTTTTGGAGCATTTATTTGGTAAAATGAGGATTTTGAATTCTTAAATTGTTGTTATTATTAGTTTTTTTGAACAAGGCTAAAAATGTTTAAAGTGGTTTGATGTTTTCTATGAATAAGAAATAAAACAATAAAAAATTAAAATGGTATTTTTATTTTGGGCTTCAATTTATTCTTACACAGATCCCTACATAACTATATGATTATATTTACACTTACGTATTTTCCTATGCCAGGGTAATATTATTCTTACCCTTATGTAGGGGCCCTTGTAAGGGTAAGGTGTTGCTTACCCTTATATAGGGGGACCATTGTAATGTTCAAGAACTGTTACCCCCTTTAGAGAATCGACAAATTTTTTGACCAGTTGAAGGGAGCAGGTTGGTTATATAAGATCAACTTGTGGTCTGGATATCACATGTTGAGAGTGAAGGAGGGTGACATCTCGAAGACTGCTTTTAGGTGCAGATATAGACACTTTGAGTTTTTAGTCATGTTGTTCGGCATTACGAATGCACTAGTTGTGTTTATGGGGATCATGAAATCCATTTTTTGTGAATATGTGGACCAGTTCATAGTTGTGTTCATTGACGACACCCTAATCTACTCAAGATCAGTGGAGGATCACGCTGAGCCTCTGAGGACAGCTTTGGAGGTCCTCCAACACCACCAGCTCTATGGGATGTTTTCCAAGTGCAAGTTTTGGATGTGGGAGGTGAACTTCCTTGAACATATGGTGCTCCATTAGGGAATAGTAGTGGACCGATCGAAGGTTGAAGCGGTTGTTTCTTGGGAATCACCCAAGAACGTGGCAGAGGTTCATAGTTTCTTGGGACTGGAAGGTTACTACCGAAGGTTCGTACCTGAATTCTCCCAAGTTGCAGCGCCTTTAACGACCTTGACCAGAAAATACTAGGCTTTTTTATGGAGTGAGTAGTTCTAGGTTTCATTTAGTTATTTGAAGTGGAATCTGGTCAGTTCCCCTGTGATGAGGTTTCTAGAGGAAGGGGTAACATTTGAAGTGTTCTATGATGCTTGTAGCCTAGGCTTGGGGTGTGTATTGATATAGCAGTGGGGATTGATCTCTCAAGGGTCTAGGTAGTTATGTCCTTGTGAACGTAAATATACCACCCACCACATGGATCTTTAAGCAGTTGTGTTCTCACTGAAGCTGTGGTGACATTACCTCATCGGGGAATGCTTCACAATCTTCACAGATCACAATATCTAGAGGTATGTCTTCTCCCACCGAGACCTGAACTTGCGGCATTGGAGGTGGATGGAGTTTCTTCAGGACTAAGACTTTGAGATCTCTTAAAACTCAGTAAATTAGAACGTGGTGGATGATGCCTTGAGTAGTAATTCATAGAAGGATGTGGTTTTAGAGTCAGTAGATGCTTGGAAATCAATGGGGGAGTTGGTTGATTTGCATCTGAGTATGAGATTAGAGGATGGTAGAGGATATCTGTTTCAGATGACAGTGCAATATTTCTTGGTAGGGTAGGTAGAGGAGTCTCAGAGGGAAGACTTAGAGACTAAATTAATGAGTGATCATGTTAGCTGGGGTGATGGTCTGAAAGGATGGTTGAATGATTGTCATAATCAGATGCTATTTCGCGGTAATCTATTTGTCCCGATGAAAATGCACGAGAGAGTTATTGGTGAGTTCTATAAATCAACTCTGGTGGTACACCCATGAGTTTCCAAGATGTACTGGGGCTTGAGGGGTCTGTTTTGGTGGCCTGGAGTGAAGCGGGAAGTGGTGGAGTTTGTGTCAAAGTGCCTCATGTGTCAATAGGTGAAGGATAAAAACAGTGTTTCGGGCGGTCTGTTGCATCCATTTGACATTCTCGAGTGGAAGTGGGATGATGTCTAGATGGATTTAGTTATGGTACTACCCAAAGCTAAGGGAGGATATGATGGCATCTGGGTAGTGGTTGAACAATTGACAAAACCGGCTCACTTATTAGCAATTAAGGAGTCGGGCGCAGTAGATACCTTAGCATAAAAATACATGGGTGATGTTGTGAGGTTGCACGGGATTCCCAAAACCATCATTTTGGATCAAGATACATGCTTTAATTCATGAGTATTTAAGGGATTACAACATGTTTTTAGCACCTATCTATGCCTTAGCACTACTATCTACCCTCAGACGGATGGGCAGAAAGAGAGGACCATCCAGACATTGGAAGATATTCCACGAGCATATGTTCTGGACTCCGGAGGATCATGGGTACAACACTTTTCTATGGTAGGGTTTTCCTACAAAAATAGTTATCACTCTACCATTGTAATGGAATTGTTTAAATCCATGTATGGGAGAGTGTTTCCTTCACCCGTGTGCTGGGCAGAGGTTGGGGAGGTAGGTGTTCTTGGCCCGGGTGTGGTGTAGAGCATGATGAAGAAGGTTCATCTTGTGCGTGATAGGATGAAGGCATACTAGGACAAAAAAAAGTCATATAATGATCATAGGAGGAGAACCTTGGAGTTTGAGGTTGGGGACCACATGTTATTAAAGGTCTCTCCTCTATGTGGGCAGCAGAGGTTCGGTAGGGGGAGTAAGCTTTCCCCCAGGTTCATCAGACCCTTTGAGGTGTTGGGGTGAGTCAGCAAGGTGGCATGTCAACTGGAATTACCAGTGCTACTGTAGAGGATTCAAAACTTCTTCCATGTATCTCAATTCCTTCTTTATCTACATGATGAATCCCGTATCTTCGACTGGGGAGAGTTGGATATCGAGGATGATACGCCATTCGCGGAACAACCAGTGAGGATCGAGGATTATAAGGAGAAGGTGTTTCATGGATGACCATTACTTTGGTTTGTGTGTTTTGGAGGAATGGTGGCCTTAAAGAGAGTACCTAAGAATGGGAGGCACATATTTGTGCCCATTACCCAGAGCTGTTTTGATTTTTGATCTTATGGTTTCTTTGTGCTTTGTTGTGATGTAATGCTTGACCTTTTTTTCTATAAGATGGGTTGTTTCCCTTGTAATCTGAATTTTTGTAAAAATTTCTGAATATGGAGAGAGAAAGACCTAATACCTAATCAAGACACATTAATATGGATGTGATTAAACTCGTGAAGGCGAGTCAGTGCCACCCAAAGCAGATAGTATCTTGACATGGAGAAAGGGACTCCCTAATCCATATATATGGGAAGTGTGGATTTTTTGTTTGTGTGGTTACTTAGTGTTTCCATACTAGTTCAGTAGATATATGTGAGAGAGGTATCTCTAGATTTGGAGGTTTTTTCTAGCTTTCAAACAATTCTAGGGTGGTTTTTCCCTGATAGGCATCTTAGGAGGTGGTTGTTTGTACCCCTCTATTTTCATTGGGTTTAGTCTTGATTCTCAAGAAAGATAATAGTTTGAGTGGTATCTGATGTAATGTCCCATACCCTTCTGGTCCATTAATTTTCCAAATTTTGTGTTTGGGGTGTCCTGGACACCATTGGTGAGTCAGGAGGGCATCCGTGTTGGTGGCAGGGTGTCACCATAGTGTCACCTATTAGTGCCACCATGGGGTGTTAGGGTTCTTTCCCCAGTTTTCCCGTAAGGCCTCTTTTATTTATTCATACCCTTTTAAAGTGGTTTGAGGCCGTTTTTAATCCCCTAAATGACGTTTTAAATCCCCTAAGGGTGGGGTGACCCTTGAATTACCAAAATTCATGTCCTGCCCCATTTGTTAGCCTCCCATGTCTTCTAATTATGCCACTATTATGTGTTTTTATATCTTTAAAGGAAATATATTAACTCATGACCATTATCTCCACTATATCCAATGGGAATTATTAAATCTCAATAAATTACGATGTGTGAAACTTCCCAAAATCATAGTCAAATCATGATCTTCTTTTAAAGAACTTTGATATTGCACATCCCGTAACTCTAAGATCAGGTTTTTATCACTCCAAAATATCCTTCCTCAGTCTCTTTGGTTCCCTCTTGGTGCACTTGGATTCCCTCTTCCAGAGTCGAGTCCTTGAGAAACCTCCTGTTTTTTTCTTCTCGGAGTCTCTTACAAGTCACGTCAACCCTAGTTCTTAGAACAGAGATAAAACATTGATCCTTGGTCATCAAATTAGGTGTTTTCCTTAGTCTCTCTTTACTGTACATCATGAAGGGTGGGTATGGTTATGATCTTTCGAGACATAGATGAAACCAACTTTAACAAAGATAATAAATAGAATTTTAAAGGATGGATGGATGGGAAATTTGACAATGTTTCTTTGTTATACCTTTGTTTTTTTGTTGTGAATTTAATGGTATTATTTACATTGAAAATTGTGGCTGTTGGTGGTCCTTTCTTAAACACTAATGGAGATCTTTTTTCTATACAATCTGGTGATTGAATGGATGTTACATGGAAACTGGTTAATCACATAAGCTAAGATGATTAAATGGATGCCCGATGAATGAGAAACCCTTGTGTGATCACCCCAGTTAACCAAAATAAATGAGGAACTTAATAAACGGTGTTGGATAAATTTAAAAACTTCCTTGTTTTGTTCTGGTGGTATGCATGGTTGCTCTGTTTGAGGCCTTGTGGGGTGATGTTGATGGGAATGGAATATCTGGTTTCGAAGTCGTTAGTTTATGAATATGAGGCCATTTGAAGCATGTATAGAGGGGGTTGGTTTAGATCTAGTACTTCGAGGGATCTCAAGGATCCCTTTTGATGTTGTTACTTAACAAGAGAATCAGGTGTGAATGCTTAAATGTTTTCTTGGATGTTTTCTTCCAATTGTTGTTTGGCTTGTGGTTAGGTCTAATAGTTTCCCGGTAGTGAATAATTATTTAAATGGAATCACTTGAACATGTTAAATGATAACTGGTACAATAGGAAATTGTTTTCCAAAAGTGTGTTTCATTCAAGTTGTGGCTGTTATGTACTTGTGCATGTAGGGGTAACAGTAAGAGTGGTTGTGTACAGGATGGTTGTCTATTTCGGGAGCCTTAGGATGGGATGAGTTCCTGTTTACTTATATGTATAAAATTTAGTTCTTTTTTTATTATACACACCCACCCATGTTGATAACTTCATGCCAAACATCCCTATTTCATGGGGGTGTTTTTCCCAACATTCCTATGAGTGGATGGTTATTAGATAATTTTCTACTCTCTATCCCAGGTAGCCCAAGACTCTTCAGGCTGTCTATGATGGAATAAGGTTCATTATGGCTGAAGAATCTTCAGGCAGGGTGTGTTGTGGTGTTTGTCCCAAGTGTGTGTGGACATGTTTGTTTTCCATGTGTCTTTGGGATGAGGCCTAGGTGTTTTCGGGCGTGGCAGTGGTTATGGTGGCCCAGGTGTTTGTTGGTGTGGTTTTGTGTGGTTGTGGTGGCCCAGGTTTCTGTGGGTAGGATGTGTGTTTATGGTGACCTAGGTGTTTGTGGGTGGGATTCGTGGTTGTGGAGGCCCATAAGGTTGTTGATGGGGTGGAAGTGGGACTACAATGGAACCTGTGGGGGGAGGTCTAATGCATAGGATGTCCAAAATAACCAGTGGAAAAGTGGTGTGGGGTACCCAAATATCATTGTGATATTACTATTACTTTACCTGACTTGAATTATTTGGGAATTGTGCCTTGGAGAAGATGGGTGGATAGTTTCCTTGCTAGGTTTTTTGGTTACATCTTTTCTCATGAGGCATTAGAATGCCTCCCCAATTTTTCATGAGAGTTTTTGGTTTTCCCTAATGAGTATACCTGTATACTCACCCTATGTATATAAAACTACTTTTAGGTTTCTATGAGGACTTTGAGGACTATGTCATACCTAACTTGCTTAGCCGTCAGGACAATTGCCAATGCTATTTTTCTTTTCTTTTAGTAATTTCTTTCAAATTTTGTTGTACTTGTATCAGTTTATATTGAACATGTATATGGGAATGGTTTTTTGGAATTATTTTTACTTTCATTCCTTGGAGTTTTTTAGGATTACCATCTTATCTCCTAATCTTGTTCTATAAAATTTTAATGCTTTCCATATTACGTGAGATTATATACCCTTGGTTCTAGTTTCCACTTTAGGTACTATTGAAAGTGGGACTCGAGGGTCATTATCTCTCCTTCAACTTGAACAAGGAAGGGTATGGCAGTTTGCTGTCTCCTCCCTCATCTTGGTGAAGGCGGGTCATGATAGAAGGCAGATAGTAAGGACCTGTTTACCCTTACATAGGTTCCCCTTGAGTAAGGATAGTGCATAAAGGTAAATTTTATTATTTTATTTTTTGAATATAAGTTTTATCCCATTTTCTTAAGAGATTATTTATTAGTATAGAAAGGGGGTTTTAGGGGAGAATAATTAATCAAAAATTTTATTTAAAATAATTATGGAATTAATTATAAAATAAAATTTGAAATTATTTTATAATTAATTAAAGTATTATAAATGAAATTAGGACCTTATATTCATGGAAGACCCTCGTTCGGTCTTAGAAAAGCTTCAAATAAGGTGATCAAGATTACATTGAAGGGAATAAATCTATATAAGGTAGGTATTTCAAATTAATTTACCTATATTTTATGCATTTTATTTATGAAGCATGTGAGGTGTGGTCTCACCATTATAGGCAGTTGAATATTTTTCAATTAAATTAATTTCCTACTTAACAATGAATGCCTGTGAACTGAAATGATAAAGTGTTAAGAGTTACGAAAGACCCTTGAACTTTATTTTGATTCCTTAGTTACTGATGGTAAAATCCTTGATTATAAATGTATACCCTGAGATACTTGGACTCTGTAGGGGTGTCAGATATATGAATTAAGTGAATTTAGTGGACCTTGCAATAGGTTTATTAAATCCCTTGATTTGGGATGAGTAATAGATGAGGAATAATTATTCTCTATAGGACATGATAAAACTAGGACATTACTTATATTTTTTATGCTAGTTGATCATGAGTGGGGTGAGGGTTCCACCAAATCTAGTATATGAGAATATTTTTGGTAATACCTTGGGAATATTGTATTAGGTTGGACAGGACAGGACTATCCTGGGATAAACATGGAAAGATTTATGGGAATTTTTTCATCTCTCTTGGTTGGTGTAAGTGGGGAACATCCTAAGAGGCCTGTGAGGTTATAATATAACCATGATGATGTTGATGTGTTTCATGCCCTCTCATTGATGGGCCTAACATGATAGATGATATTTATATCAAGGAGTCTATGTAGGGTGTCTATGCCATGATGTGACCTAGGGGACCATACTAGTTTTCCTAATGTAATATTATCCTTTGTGATGGTTAGTGTGGAAATGGGTAGTGATGTTTAAGGGAGTCACCTTAAAATCCAAATTGATGTTGCATTCCTAGAAAGGCTATAGTGAAAGTGACATGTCATGAACTTGAGAGGCTGAACATGGTTATAGAAAATGGTTTGGAAAAGTGTCTAGTAATAAACCCATTCATTTTAATAATAGATTAGTTTTATGAATTATTAATATTTAGTAATTACATAAAGTTATATTCATTATAATAATATTAATTAATTTTTAAATAAAAAAGGAAATGGTTTTATTCTTACAAAATTTTTTTACCTTCCAACAAAAAATAAGAAACAATGATTGTGTATACGTGCAAACCACCACCTCACAAAATGATGTTTTTCATTTTTCATCACCACCTCACATGGATGGATATATAAGTTGGATTAAAAATAATATTATTTTTATGATATAATTATTATCTTATTAATTTAAAATAATACTTACCTTCTTCCCCCCATGTTTATTGAAAAATGGAAATGTTACTCATGTGTATGTACGGACTGTCATCTCTAAGATGTAACCTAATTCATTTTTCCTAAACAACTTACATGGATAGTTCTAAAAGTATAATTAATTTATAAAAATGATAAAAATATCATTATTAAGATTCTATAAATTATTTAATCAATATTAATTTTATCATAGTCAACATACCAATGTCATTTTGGACATATAAGCCTAATGTTATCAAAACATATGATGTGAAATTAATCAATTATATAATTAAATATAATATTGATATAAGAGAAATAAAAGGAATAATAAACCTAAAATAGTAAATTAAAATATTAAATAATTTAAATAAGTTTATTATTTATTAATATAAAGAATTTATGTGAAAATTTGGACTCGAAGTAAGGGACACTATGAAGGTCCTAGGCGCACCGGAAGCTTGTGGGTGGATGTTCCCACTTGGATTTTTGTCATTTGCAATGATAAATCTGGTGTCAATACAATGATCAATGCCATACTCCATAGATCAAATCACAAAAATAGACAAATAAGAAGAAAAGTTCCAGAACTATAAAGGAAGATCGTCATAGGTTGACTATAATTAATTTAATTAATTGACAAGAAGTACCTTTTATGGTGTTCTTTCTTCGTTGATATTTCTGATCACATTCCGATGTGATTTGTCATTGCGTCGTAGAAGACAAGTGTAGACTTCCTCTAGTGATGATCTACACGTGCACCACGTATCTCTAGACATCGCCAAAGGAATCTCCGGGTGCTAGTGTGGAGAATCCTTTGCTTGCATTGTCCGTCTTAGATTTCCTTGATCCAACAGAGGTGGATCTATCTCAGTCTTGAGAGCGTTCTTGGAAGATGAAGTTCTTTTGTTCTTGAGATAATTCTCCAAAATTGTTGTGCACAACAATTCTTAGGAAAAGTGTTGGGGTTGTGAGGATATTTATAATCAGTTTTGACGTTATAGAGTTATGACAATAAATAAATGTGTTACACATTTTATTTATTTCATTAACTCTTATTGAAAAACTTATGTAGAATCATTAATTCCTTGACATTTTCCTACACTGATTATAATAAATATCATCTAATAGAATGATATTATTTCCTCAAAATCTCGACTGGAAAAACTACACGACGTGTAATCATTAATACACGGTGTGTACTCATTTTTTCATTGAAAACTATATGGCATGTACATTCAATGTACACGACGTGTATATCATGTTTTCATTTTTCATTTCCATTCCAAAATAAAAACTAAACGACGTGTACAATCAATGTACACAACATGTATATCTTGTTTTTCATTTTATTCTTCCTCCAACATTAAAATGATTTAGGATTCCTTGATTAATTATTAAACCACATATGAGAATAATCACTATTCTTCTTGAAATACTTGGATACACATAGTGTGTGACCCTCTAGGCCTCTTTCTCATTGGAATTAGGTAGGATTGCCTAAAGTCCAAGATTACTGTCTAGAAATGGGTCAAGGCACCCAATAGAAAGATGTTGACGCTGTATTGACGTTTAACCTCATCTGAACGCTTATCGTGAAATTTAATCCCTTTGTCTCAATATCTCATCAAGCAGGTTTTATGGCAGTGTCATAAACCTATATGCCTGATCCATAATTCTTTGACTTCCAGAAATAAACTCATCGTGACATTTGGGTGATAGTTCTATTTCAATCGAAGGGCCCGAGATATCTACTTCCACAAATATAGAAGGGAAAATCCTTCCTCGACTTACCCATTAACAACATGACATTCGTGATGCGCCCAACGTATCCTACTTCCCACCAACTATCGTCATGACAGTTTTTGTCAGCAAATCTATGTGTGCGAGTCATGACATGAGTTAATGATAATCTTACAGTCTAAGGACCATTACACACGCTCATAGATAACAATGTCCGATGACACCAAGACATGCAAAATTAATACTGGTGGGTATGTTCTCATAATCTCCCATCTTGGATATTTCCAAGTGAAAACATCACGAGAGAGAGTCTCATCTTCTTACGAGTACTCACACATGACAGTCTGTATACTATGTGTCCTATCATAGTATGTCATCCAACTGTAGAACTTTATTTAAGAATATTGTTATAACATTTCAAGGTTCTCATCATAGCGGGGATATTCCATGACCTTATTAATGCAACAAATATTCCAGGACATTATTATATTATGGTCATGCAGAACAATGAACTATATATAATAAGTTTACATTCATGCAATCAAAGTACAAACAGTTGGTTCTCAGGACACCAACTCTAACACTCTATAAATTAAAACCTATTTTTAAATAAGATTTATTTTCTAAATAAATTAGCAATAAAGGAAGTTTTATGTATCCTTTTACTTTAATTACAAGGTTTTCAAAAGGAATATTTGTATGTATTTTATATGAAATGTTTTTTTACTTTCTTTAAAAAGGGTAAAATGAATGTTCTATTTTAATACATATAATTCCAATGGATTTTCCCACCACTGTAATCGTTGTATGATATTTTGATTCCCTTAAAATCTTCCATGTTTTCTTCTAAGAAAAACCCTTCTTCGATTTTTATGGGTATTTTAGTTTTAAAAATTAAGTTTTAATGAAAAGGGATATATTAAGATTTGAAAATATTTTTCTTATGGGTTCAAAAGTATATTATTAAGAGTTTGATAATGGAAATGAAATATTATATGTGTTTTATGGATTTTATGGTCCTTGTAAATTTCTTATGATGATGGGTGATCTTTATACATCTTTCTAATGAATCATAGAATGACTATGTTTTCTAGAGAATTATGTTGGAATTAACCAAGAAGGTCATTATATTTATAAGAGTTATTGTAATGGTTTTGTAAAGATGATATCCCAAGGAACATATAAAAATTTTCTATGATTTCTAATTAGTTTTCATGAAAACATATTTATTTAATAAGATAAGAAAATGATATTTTATTTAAAGGAATTATTATGACCTTTTTTATGGTAAAAGGTATATTTTTAATAAAATATTTTATAAGGGTTATCATGTATTCTATGAAACCATCATGATAATTAATTTTGATTTATTATTTATTATAAAGTGTTTTCTGAAAAAAATTGGGTAGTAAATCTTATTTCATGTGTAATTAAATGATTATTTGAGTTCAATTTTTGTTATGAAAAAGGAAAACAATCTTATATAATTGCATAGTTTTAAAATTGAATAATGGGTTTCTTTTCTTTTTGATTTTGTCCCTTACTAAAAGTTTTGTGCTCATACCATGTTTTATAATGTTTTTCATAGGGTTTAAGGATGTGTAGGAATAATTATGAAGTCAATTTGAAAATCGTGAATATTTTTCTTAAAACTAAAATGTGTTTCATTTTAAATGTTTTGTACTGTAAAAATATGGATTTTATATTGAAATGTTCTCTTTGTAATATATGGGTATGTTACATAAGATTTATGACCTAATTATTTGAACCTATAAAATGGAAAAGATATTTAGGAATATAAGAAAATGAATTCTTGTTTAAATACTAAATTATGAGTTGAATAAGGATGTAGTCCTTAAATTGGTATCAAATCAAAGTTTTAGATAACGTTTGAGGTTAGGATGATTCATATGAGGATAGTTAAATATTTTTTGATACCATTATGGGTCCATAATTCTAAATATTGGATAATATCTAGATTATTTGGTAAGAAAATATTAGGTGGTTTCCTAGTAATTACATACCTATTTGAATACTGGAAAGTGGAAGTGGTTTTGACATAGATTCCCCTAGGATTAATAACTCTAAAAAGGAATGGATTGGGTATTAAATTTTTCATCATCCGATGGATAATAATTATTATTAATACATCACACCTAGATAGACAACCTCATGTGATATGATTGGGTTAAATCAAATATTTTATATGACCATTATGAATGATTTCAACATAAGGTTATAGAATTTAATGATGAAAGTGGATAACCTAGCTTAAACCTAAGCAGTTATAGATTGAAAGAAAGGGTGTTATAGAGTATTATATTCAAAAATTAATTTAGTTATTTGATTTGATTTCCTTATTTAAATTAACAGTTTTTGAATAACAAATTTCTTTGAATGGGTTAAAAGATCTTCTTCAGGATAGATGGAAAGAAACAAAACAAAAACCTCACTTCTCTTCCAGAGGATTCACATGTAATAATAATTGAAAAATGTTGTGATTTGGACACCTTACCAAGTATTCAAATTACCTACAAAATAGTCTATAATGTATCTCAATAATTTTCTATAATTCATTATCATTAAGGAAAATGGGATACATTAGAATATGTTTTGTAAATACAACTATCATATTGCATCTTAGAACAATCAGTCTCTTACCTTTTCTCATCCTAGATCCTTTCCCCTGGGTGGAATACAATTTTTTAGAGCTGATGCTCTTGGAATCCATTACTTCAGACCTCCATAAGGTTTCTATGGTTGGGTTTTCAGCATATTTCTTCATTAATAAAATCATAAAAATCTTTGGTGGTGGTGGTGGTAACTTATCAATTTTTGTAATGGATGACTGTAAAAAAGGATTTCTAAACCTATACTCAACTACAATGGAGGGTAAGCTTCAAAAATATTATGTATTTATCTTATTATCTAATTTTATTTATTTTTATAAACAAAAACCCCTATTTAAAAAATTCAAATCAAACCATATACCAAATTATTATGGGAAACTAGTTCAAGATGATTTTAAAACATGATATTGTTTCCAAATTTACATCTCTAAAAACATCTATTTAAATTTATATGTAATTATTATACATATATAAAGGAACCATATGAACTTAGAAAAGTTTTGAGGTATTATAAACATATATATACTTGATCTGGTAGATCATACGAAATACATCTTCGAAATTGGGATTAGAATGAATAATGATTGATACTTTAAAGGTTTTAGTTATATATATTTAAAGTAAAAAATATGAATATTTTGAGATTGATGAATCTTACGAAATGATTTATATTTCTAACTTTAGGAAGGAAATACAAAGTTAGAATATGGTAATGATTAGATAATGGATTTTGAATAACGTTTAATGATTGAAATTTTCTATATATAGGGGTGAAAGAGTTATGATGTAGTTGTATTTAATTTAAGGGTTGATAAATTTAAGGATGATCACAATTTTAAATTCATTAATACATTTTGGTATTTTATGTGAAGGGTGTACTTTAAAAGATATTTATTGAGTTTTTTAAATGTTTTAGGTATATGTAACCCTTATATTTTATTTATGTTGCAATGAAAAGGTTATTTGAGGAATAATTATTTTAATTATTCTGGAAATAAGTTGAAAAGTATTGATAACCATTAGGGTTAATAGGATCATTTATGTTCAGGTCATTATGGTTAATTTATATAATATGATTATTATATTTTGGGAGCATATGTTTTATCATATATATAAGCATAGGATTAAAATTTAATTTGGTGAGTAAGGGATTAAAGTTATTTTTTAAGAAGTTAACTATTTTTAGGAACATTATATTAATATCTTAAAGTTAAATAATCTCTTCTAAGAAGGTTTTTTATTTGATGAAGAAAGGCTGAATTATAATTTTGATGTATATATGATTTTATTTTAGATTTATGCTAATTTAGGTTATATTTGGAAGTATAATCATATTTTAGAGATTATTTGATTATAGAATATACATTTTTGGTATATGGATTTATGAGTAATTTGGAGATAATTTTTAATATGATAATGGATGGATATAACATCAAATCATTTTAAAATTTGTGTTTCAATATTTTCTGGACATTTCTTGAAATGTTTTAAGGTTATATTTTTATTAAATTATTGATGTAAAATTTTGGTTTTCTTATTCAGGCATTGATGATTATTATATTATAATAAAAGGTTTATACATATTGGATATTATCTTAACTTGTGTTATCCATTTTCGTTTTTATTAATGTATAAATATAGGAGGAATAAATTTTTATCCTTTTTTGGATCAAGTGTTCTATTTGAAGTTTATTTTAGTGTTCCTAGAATGAAAAAATCATCTTGAATATTTATTGCTCGGATTAAGAGAATTGATAGATGTAAAAACTACTTGAAATAAAAAAAAGGAATAAATTGTGCATATATAATGAAAATTAACCAAGTAATTATATTTTATTGTGTTCTCTATCTTTATAGTAAAATAATCCTTCAACTCTAGGAAAAGCATGTTGGAATAAAAATGTTATTATGTTACCTTAATATCTGATAAATTGGTGGTAAGATTTATTCATTACCCATATATGGTTTTTTATTCATTAACAATGTCATGATCACGTTCTATATCACTCTCTATTATTCCATGGCCATTAATTTTCTCATCTATGTTCATATTTTCAATCCTTTCTAATGTTCTCCTTATTTTGGAACACGATTATGAGTTTTTACAAGTGATATTCATATTTTTCTATTTCAATTATAAAAATGATATTTTATTATTAGTTTTAATGACATGGGTTTTAAATAAATTTATTTGTAAATATTATAATTTTTTTCCTTTTATGATCATATGTTTTACCTTCATCTCCCTTAAATTGATTTAAAAAATGTTTTAAACCTTTTTTTTACCAGGAATGAGATAAAATTGTAATGATGAAATTTAAAAAAGGGGGAAGAATGTAAAAACATAAGTAATTTTACAAATATATTAATTTCATTACTTATAAAAATTCATGAATTATATAGAGTTATATTCTTTATAATAATATTTAATAATTTTTCCATTAAAAAGGAAACTATTTTTTCCTTTGCTAAATATGTTTACATATATTATATAGTTTTTAAAGCTTAATTTCCAAATTTTATATTTTTAATTTTAAAAAATTAAATTTTTTGTTGAAACCAGGAATTATAAATTAACTTATATTTATTTTTGGGAATTTTTTGAAAAATTTCATTTTTTAGTGAATAGTAAAAAATACAGTTTTTTGTAAAACTGTTATTTATTTTCATTAAATCATGTAATTGAAAAGTGTTATTATGTTTTTAATGTGATATTATAGTAAAATAATACTCCTAAAATTATAAATAATTTAATTGATTATATAGGAATCAGTACTATACTTGATTTTGGAATAAGTTTAATTTTGGGCTTCAAAATCCATTTTTTTTAAAAACTGATTTTATTCGTAGAATGTGTTTTTATTTCAAAAAATTATATTAATATATATTAGTAAATTGTTTAATTATATTAGAATATTATATATTAAAAAAAATAATTTTACTTTCACCTGATATTTTAACTAGAAATGGAATGAAATTAAATTCAGTTTTATGTTTAAAAATACACTTTTCAAAAAATGGGTTTTCATTGCATTTTACATGCTTAATTGAAACTAATTTCTAAAAATTATGGAAATTAAATTTTATTAAATATATTTATTTTTTTAATCTACATGTGTAAATTTAGTAATAAGGGAAATTTCATTTTGTTTCTTTAAGAATTGTAACTTAAGTAAAAAATGCGGCCCTACGATAAATAGGTAAATCTAGTTAACTAAGGATAATAAAAAGTCAAATGACCACATAATTTCTTCTTAATTATTAATAAATTAACTTATTTATACCCGTATCACCTTAGTCTCTAAATTTATTTATTTAACACTTTTCTGTGTAAATTACTTGATAGTATTAAAATATTTTGGAAAATTCTAAGTTTGTCCTCTCTCTCAATTATAAAAGGACTCCACTATACTATTTTCTTCACATATAATGAGCCCATTATCTCAGAAAAATCTAACCCAAATACATTCCTAACATCCATACCCATGTCGTAGAGTCCCTGTTTTGATTAGAATACCAACCTTAGGAGGCCAAAAATGTAAACCTAAGGATGTTGTCTGACTAAGAGGCAAAACACTTAACTATTTGTTTTTATATTATTTATTATTTCATCTCCTTGAAACCTATATTAACCATTAAAATATAATTTCATAAATATATCCTTTATATTTGGGTGTTATTTTGTTTATTTCATAACCTTTATCCATTTACACTTCAATCAAATGAGAAATGAAATAATCATTCGTGTTTATGTTGGACTACCACCTCACGAACTGATGTAATTAATTTTCCATCATCACCCATTTTTTATTCCATGATGATATATAAAAAATATATAATATTATATATATTATATAAATTTTATTATACAATGTTAAATAAATATCCAATGAAAAATAAGAACATCGCTCCTGTGTACGTGCGGACTGCCGCCTAACGAAATGATGTTTTTCATCTTTCACCATTTACTAAAATGGGTGGTATTTATGAGTTCATTTAAGGAATTAATATGATATTTATGATATAATTACCATTATATAAATTTATAATATCACTTATCTTTTCCCCCCATGTTCATTGAAAATTTTAAATGTCACTCATGTGTTTATACGGACTATTATATCTATGATGCAACGTATTTCATTTTTCATAACCACCATACATTTTTGGGGATAAAATTATAATTAATGTATAAAAATGATAATTATATCACGATTAAGATTATTTAAAAGATATAATCATGATCTATTTTACCATATTCAATGTTCTAAATACATTTTTATCCTATAAGTTGAATATTTTCAAAACATCCAATGTGAAATTAATCAATTAAGTAACAAAATATAACATTGATATAAGTGAAATAAAATTAGTATCAAATACGAAATTTTTTATTTATAAATTAAATAATTATCATAAGTTTATTATCCAGGAAGATCAATAACATATGTGAAAAGTTGGACTTGAGGTAAGGGACAATTTACCTCAAATAATTATTTTAAATAAATTTTAATATATAAATATTTTAGTCCATGTAAATATTATTAAAATTATTTTATATATGTATTTATATTTACATAAATAAATTCTAAATTATATTTTAGGTATCCTTTAACATTTTTTAAAGCTTTCAAAATGAATCTTTTTACATATTTTATACAGAACTTTTTAACATTCTTTACAAAAGGTAAAAGGAATGTTCTATGTCAATGTTTATAAAAAAATGGATTTCCCATACCAACAACCATTATTTTAAATTTGGATTTTTTACAATATTTAATTTCTTATTCAAAGAAAAACCTATCTTTCATTGTTTTGGGTATTTTAGTTTTTAAAATTAGGTTTCAAAGAAAAGGGATATATTAATATCCAAAAATGTTTTTATTATGGGTTCAAAAATATATTTTAATGATTTTTATGATGTAAATACAATATTATATGTGTTTTATGAATTTTATAGTTATTTATATTTTTTATGATGACGTGTGAGCCTAAGATAGATCTCCAATGCATTTGTTAATGATTATATTCTTTGGAGAATTATTTTAGAATTAATTGGGCAGGTTATTCCATTTTAAAAGGTTATTATAAGGGTTATATAATGAATATGTCCTAAGGTACATGAATTTTAAATGATCTATAATTATTTTGCAGTGAAATATTTTGATTTCATAATGTAATCTGATGAACTTTTTTTAAAAGAATTATTATTAATTTTTAAGGGTAAAAGTTGTGTTTTTATATAAATGTATTTCAAGGGTTCTCATGTTTTCTGAGAAACCATCATGATATTTATTTTTCCCCTTTTGTTTTTCAATAAAGTGTTTTGTGAAAAACATTGGGTAATAAATCTGATTTCAAGTGTAGGTAGACAATTATTTGATCTTAAAGTTAATTATATTAAAGAAAACCCTTTTATATGATCTCATGGTTTAAAATGGACTAATGAGTTTATTTTCATTTTTTATGCCCCTTAATGATATTTTTGTGATTCTCTTATGTTTTCATTTTTTACACTGGGCTTAAGAATGTTTAAGAACAATGGTAAAGTCAATTTAAATTTTTTGAATATTTTTCATGAAAAAATATCATTCATTTGAAAAGTTTTGTATTGTAAAAAATGGATACTAATGGAAAATATACACTTTGTAATATATGGGTCTATTATGTATGATTTATAACCTAATTATCAAAAACTAAAAATTAGAAAATATCTTTGGGAATGAAAGAAAATAATTTTTTTTAAATAAAATCATGGGTTAAATAAAGATCATATTTATATATGACTAACCCATGTTGTTGTTGTTGGTATTGGTATAATTATTATTATGAGATGTTACTAGGTGGATGAAGGCCCCAAAATGTATTATTATGAGATTCCAAGGATTAAATACCTTGGATCCAAATATGTATGATGATGGGATTCATAGGATTACCTCATTAGAATCCAAGTATGATTAGTAATGAGATTCCTAGAATGCCAAGGATCCTGAAGATATTCTTAGTATATGGAAATTACCCTACTGATTTTTAGAAGTAATTGATTTTAACTTAAGATGTTGTGAGATATACCTAGTGATTCCTAGGATCCATCATAATTCTTGTGGATATTATATGAGATGCCTATTGATGCTTAGGTTTTGGAGGGATACCTGATGATGTTGTTCAAGATGCCTAGTGATTAATTAGATTTGGAGGGATTTATAGTGATTTTATATGAGACAAAAATTGATTTCTAGGGGCTAGAGTGATACTTAGTGATGTTGTATGAGATTCATAGTGATTCTTAATACCTGGATATTGTGCTTGATGTGATGGATTTACCATGATAGTCCTAGGATTTGACAATGATACCTGATATTATAAGGTGACTAGGAGGATTCCTTGGACCTAGTGTCTACACATGACGTTTCATATACATGGGATCCTAGGATTGGACTTATATCCCCATGAAGGGGTTGTATTATGATTAGAGACATCAGGAACTAGTTAAGAAATGTATGGTCAATTCGAAGTGTCATGATGGAAGATGATGATCAATAATTAATATTTTATTATGCTTCTATATTATGAATTTATTCTGATTATATAATACATTGATGTTACTATTATGGTTAATTATATAAATTTTATGTTATTTGGGAATTTTAATGGTTTTTGAGTTCTTCTGAGTTTCGATAGAATTTCTACCAGTTGTAGGAGACCACACCATAGTGAGGGGTGATACTTAATGGGGTTGGAGTATGGTTGGAAACCACAATGTTGTAGAGAGAGACTAAATCATAGTGGATTTACTTCTCAGGATCTTAGGTTCTATATATTCATGGTCCTCTATGGTGTAGGTAGGAGGTTTCATCATGGAGGGTGTTTGAAGGACTCCATGGTGTAGTATGGAGGTCGTAGTGTCCAAGGGGTATAAAGCCCCATACATGCCCATTTGGGCACCTCCACATCATATCCCCAAGGGATATTCTATAACGGATTTCTAACACTCCATAAAAATAATGGCTACACTATAGAGTAGATATCCCAAGTTTTATTTTTTTTTGGAAATTTACCTTTTACCACTGTTTCATTTTATAGAATTTTAGCTATAAGGACTAAACCTTATTCAACTCATAATTTTATTTTTGAAAAATAATTAATTTTCTTAAATTACTAAATTCATTTTTAGGATTATTATTTTATAGAATTATTTCATTACTATTACATAAGAAACCCATTCATTAAAAAGAGTTCACTTCTACTGAGTGTTTATTTTTTACAAAATAATACTTTTAAAACGATTTTTTTTTTCATGAAAAATATTTATGATTTTCAAATTGACTTTATCATTTTTCATACTTATACTTAAACCCTTTTAATAAAATTTCAAAATGTGTTATGAGAACAAATATAAAGTTGAATATAAAATCATTAGTCCATTTCAGAACCATTAGATCATATAAGAGAGTTTTAATTTAACATAATAAAATTTGACCTCAAATAATATTTTAATTAAACACGAAATTATATTTACTATCCAAAGTTTTTAGAAAATTATTTAAAAGAAAACATAGATTCAAAACTAAGATCATGAGGGTTTCTTAGAAAACATGAGAACCCGTGAAAATCATTTTCCTAAAAAGATAACTTTTACCCAAAAAAGGAATAACCATTACTTAATAAAAATATTAATATCTTACTTTATGAAATTAAAATATGTCCATGAAAACCTATTTTCATGCATAGAAGATTCATGTAGGTTCCTTGGAATGCCATCTTTATTGAATCCTTATAAGATCTCAAACAATTGGAATGACCGACTCAATTAATTCCAACATTATTATATAAAGAACATAACCATTATTCAATACATTGGACAACTACCTCATACTCACCGATCTTCATAAAAAATCTCTATAGTACATAACAAACATGAAACATATAAAATATTTCATTTACATCATCAAAATCATAAAAATATAATTTTGAACCCATAAGTAAAACATTTTTATATTATGAAATATATCATCACCTTAAAACCCCATTTTAAGAATTAAATTACAAATAATAAAGGATATAAGGGTTTTTTATTTGAATAAAAAATGAAATATTGTTATGGAATTCAAATATAAAATAATGGTTTTATCAAAAATTAATGTTATTCACATCATATATGTTAAAAAATATTCCATTTTTACTTGTTAAAGAAATCGAGACATTTCATATGAAATAAAAAAAGAGATTCTTTTCAAATGAATTTGTAAAAAAATAAATGGAGAGGTAAAATTATATTTTTATTTAATTTATTTAATTATTTACACATTAATAAAATAATATGGACATGGAAGATAAATGTAAGAATGAAATCTTCAAAACATTTTAAAACTAGGATTTAAGATAAAATATCTCTTACCTTAAGTACGACTTGTCTCGTAAATTTTTGATCTTCTTGAATAATAAAGTTATTTTAATTATTAAATTTATTAATAATATCTTTAATTTTCATTATATTTTTATTATTACTTTTATTTAATTTATTACCATGTCATACTCAATCATTTAATTAATTCAGTTTACTACGAACGTTTTGAGGATTTTTGTTCATAAGTCCAAAATTACTTTGATAGGTTTAATTTGGTCAAATGGATAATTATTATATCATTTATTAAATTTTAATCATGTTAAAATTATCATTTTTATCATTAATTATAATTTTAGAACCAACAATGTAAGGTGTTTATGAAAAATGAATTATGATATAACACTGAGAAGGTAGTGTGCACGTACGCATGAGTAACATTTCCATTTTTCAAAAAATATGAGGTAAATAAATTAAGAATTGTTCTAAATTTATACAATGATAATTATATGATAAATATAATATTATTTCTTTAAATATAACTATATATTCAAGTCATGATAGGTGTTGATGAAAAATAAAATACATCGATTTGCGAGGTGGTAGTGTGTATGTCCATTGACAGAGTTAATATTTTAATTATTTTTATATGATTTTAAATGATTTAATAAAACACAATTAGTCAATTTAAGTATATTTTCATTATCCTAGTGTTTTTGGTGAATTTTGGGCTTAATTGTGAAAATTCCTTAATTCTACAAAATTGACAGTTTTCTAGAGCTTCTGTTTTTTAGGCATAGCCTTTAAAGTTATGATCCAATTTAAGTTATTATTTTTTAGGCATTAATTTCTCTTGGGATTCATCTTTTTATTCTTGAACAAGACTTAATTCTACACACAATGGCCCATAAACTCAATCAAGTGGAGAAATATTTTTGGCCGATTGAATGGACCCCACTATATTAAGTCAGTCATATCTCACATTACCAACCTTAAAATGGTGTGATTAAAATTGTTTTATATATAGGAATCAAAAGGGACGGTACAAATTAAATTTCATAAATTAATGACCTCATTAAGGTA
This sequence comes from Viscum album, assembly GCA_963277665.1. NCBI lineage: Eukaryota > Viridiplantae > Streptophyta > Magnoliopsida > Santalales > Viscaceae > Viscum > Viscum album. The sequence goes on along the minus strand of OY728159.1, from coordinate 528,598,659 downwards.
TCTTTTGTTTCAGTCCAAGTGGAGTGGGTGAAACAGTGTTTGGCATCCAGAAAAAGTAATGTTCATTGATTCAGCCATATATAAATATTTATAACCATACAAATAATTTTAAATTGTTAGGGTATATAGAAAAATTCATTCCAAAAATATTATAAGAATATACCCCTGGGATTTTTGACCATTTGGTGGGCAAAAAATAATAAAACTTTTGGCAGATAGATTCTGGAGGAGAAACTTTTCTATTATTTTTTTTCTCTCATTTATTCTTATTATTTTTGTGATGAATTATTCTTCCCCCTTATTAAAAATTACCCTTACCATTGTATGGTAAACTTATATGTGATTGGGGAATGGGAGGTTTTTCCTTTTGTTATTCTTGAGTTCTTTCACTTAATGTTTTACGATCTTTTTCTCTCTTCTATGAAATCAGTTTCAATTTGTTCTAATGGTTTTTACTATCATATATGATTGTATTTAATTTTAGATTCTATAATTTTTATTGATTTTATAAACGTTCAATTTCTCCCTCCACTATGATTTGGTCTATATATTATGTAATATGTCATTTCTTAGTGGTGAAGTACTCGGTGATCATTGGTACATGTGTGAGGAGTAGTGAACGTTCTTGATTATTTGGGATAAACAAGACCCAATTGGGAATTAACTAATTTAATTGAGGGTATTCAATAAAAATATATCACATAGTATAATTAGAGTAGACCAATATGATATTTTAGTAAGGTTTATTCTCACCATTATTATTTGACCAAGGGAGTGAGAAGAAGCGATTGTGGATTCTCACTTTTATCGACTTAGAAGAATAGAATTGGATAAGTTAAACTACGATAGAAATTACAACAAGAAAACCAACCATTACCTAATCACCATATCATATAGTAGTTTTCAATCACATGTTTTATCAATTTGGTCTTAATATTTTTCTTTTCTTAGTTTCATTCTTGTCTTTTCAAAATCAAACAATTTCAAAAACAACCACCACTTCATTCTCTTATTTTAAGTGACAAATTGATTATTTTGTGATACTCTTTAGAGACAAAATATGTTGATTACTATACTACATTTTAACTTAGTAAATAATTCTATTTTCTACACCCTATGATAGGCTCATGTCAAAACTTGGCGTCATTGAAAGGGAGGTAAAACCAAATTTTTTTTTCTTATATTGCATGACTAAAAGTACAAACCCTAACCCTCTACCCATAGATAATTAAATTGAAAGAACCTTGATGAATAGATTAAGAAACCTGAATTTTAAATTATAATTTGAGTAAATTTCTCTTGTAGACTCAAGTGAAACTTTAAGTGTTCACTCTGAGCTTGTCATCATGGATGAATATCAAAATAAAACACTTAGATAACTTTGTGCACCATAATTCCTTAATAAAAATAATCAACTTTCCATGCTAGAATTACAAAATGATTTTGAGATGAAACCTAACATGATTACATTGCTCCCAAAATTTCATGGATTGGAAGTTTAAGACCTAAAAAAACATATTAAAGAGTTCACACATGTCTGCTCTACTTTCAGACCTGGGGAGTAGCTAAGGAGTATTTAAAGTGGAAGGCATTCCCATTTTTATTAGAAGGATCTACCAAAGAATGGTTATATGTATTACAACTATGAGATGTGAATTATTTTATTGAATTATTAATATTCTTCATGAAAATATTCTTCCGCACATCTAGGAGAACATCTATTAGAAATGAAATCTATGCCATTAGCAATCATCTGGAGAAACTCTTTACGACTACTGGGAAAGATTAAAAAAGTTATGTTCTAGTTGCCCCTATCAAGAAATTAATGAGCACCACTTTATTTTCTTATTTTATCAAGGCTTACTAGACAATTATAAAAACTTTCTATATTAATCATTTTAATGGGAATTGATTGAAAAGTCACAAGAAGAATACAAGGTATTGATTGAGAAAATTTATCAAAACTCGCAACAATTTAGTACAAGAGGTACTAGAGAAAGAGGTATTCATGAGGTAAGAACTTCTCATCCATCACCATTATTAGAAACTAATATTTAATAGATGAATGTTTTGGTGAGATAGATGGCCTTGAAATAATTGGGTGACCAACAAGAACCAGCTAAGGTATGTGGTTTATGCTCATCACCAGATCATTTCACTGACCAGTGTGCTAATATACAAGGAATGGAAAGTTGTGCAACAACCTTTTTGCTGATTTTTTTAGAAAAATAAAAAATAGAGAGATCCTAACCAAGTACATTATAGATTTTGAAATCAATAGAATCAAGTTAGACCCCCATACCAAAATCAGTTCCAAAACCAACCCCCATTCCAGAATCAATTCCAGAACCCACCACCATTTCAGCAAAAGTCATATTATAACTAGGCTTATTACCAACAACCACCAACATTCTAGAGACCCTATGAGAATCCATCCACCAGTTCACAACCTCCAATTCAAAAACAACTTAAAAATAAGAGATTTATGGGCTGAAATACATAGTAAAATATTTTTCTAAGAGGTTCTAAAGTCTCATGGACTTACTAACCAAAACCTAGAAAAAAACTCCCACACCAAACAATCCCAAACCCAAAAGAGAATTTCAAAATAATAACAAAAATAAGTGGACAATAAATCTTACCCCCAGCCACCATTGAGCCAAAAACAATACCATCTGGGTTATGCGAGAATGAAGTCAAGTATTTAAAAAATTCATTGAAAATTCCCTAGGAAGAAGAGAAGAAAGAGGAAGAGAGGGATAGACCAAGAAACAAGAAATAAGAAACACCATTTTAAAGGAAATGAAGATATAAAAAAGACTTACCCCCACCATTTCCATAAATGATTATTTAATCAAAGAGGTTGTAAGAAGAATCACTTCAAAAATAAATTTTAGACACCTTCTAAAAAGTGGAAATCAATATACCCTGCTTGAACCCCTCAAAAAAATTTCAAACTATGATGATTTTTTTAAGGTTATTTTAACCAAGAAGATGTGAATTCATGGTAATGAGAGGATTAACTTGGGAATAAGTGTCTCATCCCTTATCACACCATAATTTCTAACCACATGTCAAGATTGAGAGACGTTTTCCATTCCATGCATCGTTGGTTCTTAAAATTGATCTAATGCTTTGTGTGATTTAGGTGCTTCTATTAATTTATTTCCTCACTCATTATACACTTCTTTGTAGATGGGAGACTTGAAGCCTATAAGAGTGGTGGTCTAACTTTCAAACAGATCCACAATTTTTCCAACAGGTGTTTTGGAGGATGTCCCTGTGAAATTCAAAGATCTCTTATTCCTAGATGATTTCATTGAGTTAAATATGGTAAATAATAGGATCCTATCACTATCAAACATAATTTTGGTGATACCTTTCTTAAAGATGTCCAAAACCATCATTAATGTCCATGAAGGGACCCTCAACATGGAGTTTGGAGATAACATTGTTCACTTCAATATTTTTGAATCCATGAGGCACCCTTTAGATGATCACACCCTATTGGAACTCTCCAATGAATTTGGTACTAAACCCATTGAATAATTAGGTATGTGCCATGAATTACTATCCTTAGGAGAGACTTTATCGTTTGAAAATATCATTGAACATGAGGATTCCCAAACTCCTAGAGATTCTTATTTCATGTGGGAGGAAGGGGTAAAATCTAATTTAATTGATGATTTGTTAAATGATAAAGATAATTATATGATTTCTTATGTGCAAGATGTCAACACTTTGGAAGTGGGGAACCTCAACTTAATTTCTACCCTTTACCATCCCCCTGATTTATAATTAAAACCACTCCCCACTGATTTAAAATATGTTTACCTTAAAGAGGGTGAGAAATGACCAGTGATAATTGTTAATAATTTGACTAAAACACAAGAAAAATATTTGATTGAGCTTTTGAGAGATAATTTCTATGAAATAGGGTGGATATTAGGTGATATCACAAGAATCAACCGAAAAATATGCTCACAAAGAATTATTCTTGAGGGAGATTCCAAACCTACAAAATAGCCCCAAAGGAGGCTGAACCCCACCCTAATAAAGGTTGTGGAAAAGAATATTGAGAATATATTGAAATTTGGGATCATCTATCCCATTTCAGATTCACAATGGGTTATCCCCATCCATGTAGTTCCAAAAAAACTGGCCAAACCATTGTGAGGAATGTGAAGAATGAATTAATCCCTATAATAATTCAGAATAGCTGGAGTGTGTGAATAGATTTTAGGAAGTTGAATCAGGTCACTTGAAAATATCATTTCTTTATCCCCTTCATTGACTAGATTTTAGAGATATTGGTAGGGAGAACTCATTATTTTTTTTGGATGTATTTTCATGTTATTTTTAGGTACCCATTGTTCCCAATGATCAAGAGAAGACTAACTTTACTTGTTACTTTAGGACTTTTGTATAAAAAAGGATTCCATTTGGATTGTGTAATGATCCAAGTAAATTTAAAAGGTGTATGGTATATATATTTTTTTGATCATATTGATGTTTTCATAAAGGTTTTCTTGATTTTATAGTTTTTTTTAAATTATTTTGACAATTTTTTGAAAAATATGGAAGAAGCTTTGAAAACTTTCATTGAAAGGAATATTTTTTTGAATTTTGAAAATTTTCACTTCATGGTTAAGAGAGGAATTGTCCTTGGGCATGTAATTTCCAAAAAGTTCATAGAAGTTGATAAATCAAAAATTGAAGTGATATGTTCTTTTCCTTACCCAACTTGTGTGAAACATGTTATATAGTTTTTAGGACATGTAGGATTCTATAAGAGGTTTATCAAATATTTCTGTAATATTTCTCTCCCCCTCTATAGATAGATTTTTAAATATGCTGATTTTGATTTCAATGGTGCATTCAGGGAAGCATTGTATGAGTTGAAGAAGAGATTTATTACACCACCAGTGATGCAACCACCAAATTGGGGAGACTTATTTTAACTACTTTGTGATGCTTCAAACCAAGAAGTTGACAAATTACTTTCATAATGAATTTAGGGAAGGAAAAAAGTAATTGAATTTTCCTCAAGAACCTTAGATGAGGCCCAATTCAACTACACAACAATATAAAAAGAGTTTTTAGCAGTTGTCTTTTCTCTAGAAATATTTAGATCATGTCAACTTGGAACTAAACTCATGGTTTTTTCTGATCATGAAACTCTTAAGTACATGATGATGAAAGAAGAAGCTAAATCAAGGTTAGTATGATAGATTATTTTACAATAGGAGTTCAACATAGAAATTAAATATAATAAGGGATCTGAAAACCAATTGGCTGATCACTTAATTAGACCGACCAACACCACTGAAGCTGAAATTTCAGACTGAGAACCACCAAATGACCACCTTCTAGGAGAGAAGTTATACTTGATTGAGGGAGAAGTTCCTTGGTATGCTGATATGGTAAATTATTTGGTAACATCTTAGGTACCATATCATTTAAATTCTTACCAAATTGAAAAGTTGAAATCCGAATATTGATAGCACATCTGGGATAATCCATTTATTTGGAAGATTTTTAATGACCAAGTGATAAGAAGTTATCTTCTAGAAAGTCAAAATTGATTCTATATTTAGGTTTTGTCACTCTTTATCTTGTGGAGGCCACTTTGGACCTCAGAGTATAGCAATGAAGGTTTTAGAATCTAGATTTTAATGGCCCACCATTTTAAAGATGCTCATGAATATTAAAAAAGATTTGAAAAATGTTAGCTTTCTAGAAATATTTCAAGGAGACAAGAAATGCCCAAAAATCTACTGATTTTTTGTAAAATTTTAAATGTTTGGGGGATAGATTTTATGGGACCTTTTCCAATTTCATTTGGAAATTCTTATATCTTGCTTATGTTGATTATGTTTCGAAATGGGTGGAAGCAAAAGCCACTAGGACTGACGATGCTAAATTTGTTTTTGACTTTGTTAGGTATAATTTTTTTTTGCAGGTTTGGAGTTCCCAAATCCATAATCAGTGATCAAGGGACTCACTTTTTTAACAAGATAATGGAGGTTGTACTAAATATGTATGGGGTGCATCATAAAACATTAAATCTATATCATCCACAGACCAATGGTTAAGCTGAAGTGTCCAACAGGGAAATCAAAGGAATTTTGGAAAAGGCTATTAATCCAAAAAATAAATATTGAAGCCAATGGTTGGAAGATACATTATGGGATTACAAGATATCCTATAAAAACCTAATTGGAATGAGTCCATATAGGTTGATTTATGAGAAAAGTTTCCATCTGCTTGTGGAATTAGAGAATAAGGCATATTGGGTGGTGAGAAAGACGAATTTGGATCTTGAAATTATTGGAAAAGATAGAATATTGTAGTTGAAGGAGATAGAAGAATTTATAAGGGGAGATTTTAAAAATTCTAGGATTTAAAAATAATGAACAAGAGTGGCTCATGACAATCCGATCCGACTGAAAGAATTCCATCCTAGAGACATGATTTCACTACTAGAAATATGACTTATACCAACAGTTTTGGCCAAACTGTTGGTATAGCTCATTAATTTTGACCTATACCAACGGTCTGTCCAAAACCGTTGGTATAGGTCACTTATATGGACCTATACTAATGGTTTTGGACAAACCGTTGGTATAGGGGGGACCTATACCAATGTTTTGGCCAAAATGTTGGTATAGGTCCATCATAAAGGACCTATACCAATGGTTTGGCCAAAACCATTGGTATAGGTCAATTATATGGACCTTATACCAACGGTTTGGCCAAATCGTTGGTATAGGCCCCCCCTATACCAACAGTTTGTCCAAAACCATTGGTATAGGTCCCAAAATCAAAGAACCTATACCAACGGTTCTCAAAAATATTGGTATAGATCTATACCAATAGTTTTGAGAACCTTTGGTATAGGTGCTTTGATTTTTTCATCTAATATTCTTACCGAGAACATTATATAAATCAAAATTTAAAATAATGATGATAATAAATATATATATTTATGAAATTATGTTCACAAAATTCATGTTAGGTTAGTGGTTAGGTCATTCAATTATAAAATATAGGTCCTAGGATCAAATTCCGCTGAATGTTTTTTTTTTCTGAAATACATATACCAATAGTTTTATGGAACCGTTGGTATATATTTTCATATTACTTATACCAACAGTTTTCAAAACTGTTGGTATAGGTCTATACCAATGGTTTTCCCAAAACCGTTGGTATAGAACTATCATCACGGCTTACTTGGCCATGGTCCTCCAAACCGTTGGTATAGCCTATACCAACGGTTTGGAGGCCTATACCAACGGTTCCAAACCATTGGTATTGGTTATTTTTCTAGTAGTGTGTTTTTATAAAACTGAAGACTCGAGTTTATTCCAGGTAAACTTTGTTCTAGGCAGGAAGGTCTATTTGTAGTTACTCATGTATATCCTTTCGATATTGTGTAGATTGTGAAGGATGGAGTGTAAGATCCATTCACTATTAATGGACATAGGCTAAATAAATCCCATTGGACCATTACATCAAATCTAGTGGAGGAGATCACACTCCTCCAACATGTTTATCAATAAAATCCACCAGTTCATACATCTCCTTTATACTTTCTTTCTTGCTATGATTCATTTTTCAAATCCTATTACATGTTACATCCATTTTAATTCATTGCAGACACGACATCATTTAAGTGTGGGGGAGGGAACCTTTGTAGTTTATGGTTTTCATTTTTGGTTTATTTAAAAAAAGTGTTTTTTAAATTTTTGTCTGTTTATTTTTCAATTTTTGTGTGTTTTTTGAAGCTTTTGAGAAGAAATGATTATATTTCATATTTTTGAAACCCATTTCCATGAGTGAAACAATTTATTACATTAAAATAAGATTAAATTAATGTTGAAAATGACTTTATTGCAAGTTAAAATATTTAGTAATTTCATGAAATGCACTCTAATTTTTAAATCCCATGCCACATCTCACTATCTATATATTTGAAATCACTTTCTTATGAGGCTTCTAAACCACTATTTTAATATTCTTTATATTCACCTCACTTCTTGAGAGAACCAAATCATGATTTATTTAACTGGAATTTGATTTATTCCTATAAAAACTTTAGGGTTTGAGGTACTTGTGTTTTAAATGATTGAAAAATTTATTTGGTTTTAAATTCCCTTTTCAATAAAATGCTTTTTATAATGGAATTACTTGAACTTTTAATCTTTTTAACCCTTATAATCCATGAATATCCAGTTAGGTTAGCCACATTAGAAGCCAATTTTCTCTATACAACCTGTTCTTGAAGTAAATTTGCATGATCTATTTTAACTTAAGTATGGGGAAGCTATCTTATATTGTGCTACCTCAATTGGTGATAATTTGGGAGGAAAATAAAATGCTAAATAGATGATCTTTATTTTGAAAAATATCATTATGTTGAAAGTTTTTTCTTTTTGGATATTTCATCATAAGAGAAGCCGCACCTTTTTGAAGCTTCTAATGGAAGAAGAAAGCAGTGCCTTTTCTGGAGCTTTTAAGAACAATTATGTTTGAGAAGATTGAAAAATTTTGTTGTTGAAATGATGAAATGAGTGAAAATTCTTTGATTTTTCATAATTAAGGATCTTATTTTCTACTAAGGAGAGTGAGGAGGATACCATACATTAGTGAAAATTAGAATAATTCAATTTTTCTTCAAAAAGAGCCAAGCCCTCCTCCTTCAAACTCATAATTTTCAATATCTAAATAATACCAACAAGAAGCCACATAACAAACCTAAAAATTCCTCATAATAAAAATATTCCATTGACTCAAATCAGGTGGAGATTTAGGAATTTATCAAGCCTATGGTGTCCCTTTTATGAGTTTGGATGAGAAAGACATTGCTGAAAAAATTGTCATTTATGTGATGAGTGAAAATGAATGTTAGGTAAGTGTTTTATGTGCATGAGAGGATAAATGAAGAGGAAATATATTGAATGATCTAAAATAAAGAAATTTAAATAATGGTTTTTTAGGAGGCATGATATATTTTGTTTCTTGTTGTCAAATTGGTAGATCTCACGGGCATGTGTTTTGAATTTGTTTTGATTTGGATTTTGATGCTGACTTGTCCAAGATTCCAAGTGATAAGTGTGGGGGAATGATAGAATTAATATTTTTATTATTTTTTCATATGAGTTTAAATTATTTAATACCTCTTAATTAGTCATTTTGAGTAGTTTTTCATTATTTTAGTGTTTTTTGTGAATTTTGGGCTTCATTGTGAAAATTTCTTAATTCTGTAAAATTGACAGTTTTCTAGAGATTCTATTTTTTGAGCATAACATTTACAATTATAACTCAATTTAAGTGATTTTTAAGTATTTTCTTTCTATTTTTATTCAACTTTTTAATTTGTACACTGACCCAATTCTACACACAATGGCCCAGAAAAATCAATCAAGTAAAGAAATATTTCTAGATTGGAGAATGGACCCCACCATATTAAATCAAGAATATATCATATTACTGAGCTTCTAATGATGTGATCACAGATTCTTTCGATATAGGACTCAATATATATGATTCAAATTAAATTTCATAAATTAATAATCTCATTAAGGTATCTTTTGATCGAGTCCAAGTGGAGTTGGTGAAACAGTGTTTGGAGGACAGAAAAAGGAATGTTAATTGATTCAGAAATATAACTCTTTAAACTTATCCAATGACTTTGAAATTTTTAGGATAGATATAAAACTTCATTCATAACAACTTATAAGAATATACCCCAAGTATTTTCAGTCTTATTATGGGCATAATAGAAGCAAACTTTCGGCGAACAGAATCTGGAGAGGCAAACTTTATGTTCTTTGTTTTATCTCTTTTATTCTTTTTTAGTTTTGTAATGAATTCTTCTTATACATTATACAAAATTACCCTTACCATGGTGGGGTAAACTTCTATGTGGTTGGGTAAGTATAGGTTTTTCCTTTTTTAATTATTGAGTTCTTTCACTTGTTATTTAAAGATCTTTTTCTCTCTTCTGTGAAATTAGTTTAAATTTATTATAAATTTTTTTACTATCATATATGATTATATTTGATTTTAGATTATTTTATGTATATTTCTTTGGTAAATTATCAATTTTTACCTCCCATAAGATCTGGTATATATATGATTGAATAGATCAATTCATAGTGGTGAAGTACTCGATGATCGTCGGTATGTGTGTGAGGAGTAGTGACCATTATTGATTATTTGAGATAGACAAGACCCAATTGGGAATTGCCTAACTCAATTGAGGGTATTCACTAAAACTCTATCAAATAATATAAGGAGAGAATAAAAATGTGTGATTTTATTAAGGTTTATTCTCACTATTATTATTTGACCAAGGGAGTGAGAAGAAGCAATTATAGATTCTCACTTTTATCGACCTAGAAGAAGATAATTGGATAAGTTGAAACTATGGTAGAAATTACAATTGGAAAACCGACCCCGACCTGATCACTATATTATATAATAGTTTTTAATCAATTATTTTATAAAATTGATCTTACTACTTTTCTTTGTTTAATTTAATTCTTGTATTTTTTTAAATCAAACAATTTCAAAAACAACCACCACTTCGTTCTCTATTTTTAAGTGATAGATTGATTGTTGTGCACTTCTATCTAGAGAAAACCTAGGTTAACTACTATAATATATTTTTACATAGTAAATAATTGTTTTTCCCACACCCCATGATTGGCTTCTGTCATACGCATGAAAGATGTTTTTATTTTCCATTAGATGTACAAGTAAATGAAAAAAGGGTTATAACATAAACATAATTAAATTTATGTATATAGGAGATATTTATGTTATTATATCAAAATTTTTAAGATATATTTGAAGTAGTTAAAATGATAAATAAAAATAAAACACTGATTTAAAAACTATACCTATTTTTAGATAACATCCTTAAATTTATACCTAAAGCCTTATTAGGATGGTATTATGATAAATCCAAGAACTATAAGACATTTTTATGTATGTTTTGAATGTATTTAGCTGGGGATATGCTGATCTAAAATTCTATTTAAGTGTAGAGAAGAGAGGAGAGTTGGTATCCTTTTATAAGCGAGGGAGAGAACAAAGTTGGAATTTTTAAAAATCATAAAATATATTAATGTATTAGTTAATACATGTGGATCCAAAATGACTCTTCTTAAAAGTGGAGATGATATAGAATTTAAAGATGACTATAAAATAGTATTTATACAATTTTTTTGGTCATTTTGACTCTTAAAATTTAATTTTGATCCTTTTAACCCGTTCTAACTCTTACCATGGTAACTGATTTTTTTACCAAATTTAATTTTCATAATGACTAAAATTGATGATAGAATATTTAAAAAATTTGAATATACTAATTCCAAATATTAAATATAATTATTATGAATAAAACACTAAAGTTGGTAAATTTTAATTTTAAAATTAGAACACATAACATGACATGAAATAGTTTTCTAGATCAATGCCTTTTAAGTATAAAAAATGTTTTTAACCAAATTCAAATATAATGTTGATCTTAATGAAATTAATTGAATTATTTATAATTAAATTTAACAAATGTAATTTTGAAACCAATCCAAAACAAATTGTGTTTATCTAAATTATTATAAATAAAAAAACTTTTCTTAAAAAACTATATTTTCTACTATTCACCAAAAAATCAAATTTTTCAGAAAATTATCAAAAATCCACTCGAATATAATTTTGACTTGATAGTATAAAAAATGATAACCTTTTTTAATTCAAATTATTTAATTTTTAAATTAAACTTTTGAATTTATAATTCATGAAACTAAACTCAATAAGAATAAAAAAATTTTATTTTTGATTGATAAATTACCAATTATTATTATAATGAATATGGATCTATGAAATATAATTCATGAATATTAATAAGGTATAGAGTTTATCTATTATTAATATTACCAAAGTTTTCATATTATTACTCCTTTTGGAGATTGTTTCTTTATAATTTTTATTCATTTCTTATACAAGTGGGAATATTTTTCCTTTATAGAATTTTCAGATTCCCATATTGCTTCTTCAATAATATGGGTTTTACAAAAAAATAACCCAGTGAATAACATTATTCCCTAACAGTTTCTTTTTATCATTAATAACATAAATAAGTTATTCCTCATAAGAAAGGTTCTTTTCTAGACAAACTAATTCAAGACTTAAAAACATGAGATGCATCTAGAACATATTTCCTTAAAATAAAACATGAAACACATCATATACCTGAGATATACTCAGAGGAAAAGTCACTTAAAAAGAAAATAATCCAATATTATCTATAATTTCATACAATCCAATGAACAATGTACTTAACTCTCCCTTATAACCAAAATTAATAACACTTTTCCATAGATATACTTTAAAAAACATATGGGTGCCTACCTCAAATGAAAGTTCTTTCCTCTGATTCTCCACAAAACTTTTCTTTCATCCCTGAGATGCCCCTATAAACTAATAAATTACTATCACTTTCTCAACCATATATTCTAATAATACTCATTCCAAAATCTTATTTCACCAATATTTTTACAACAATCTAGAGTCTATCTCTACTTTCCATATAATGCCACAAAATGTGTCATCTATATACTATAATGAATACTGTTATTATAAGGAAATCCAAATAGTTAAAGATGTCGATCCCATCATCCTAAGTAATATAATAAATAATATTGAAGCACATCCTACAAAGTATAAATCACTCATTTTAACTATCCATTAGATTGAGGATAAAAATATATACTAAAACTTAATTCATTACCCAATGAATTATAAAGGATTTTCTAAAAATTATAGGTAAATCTGGGATCATGATTAGAAACAATAGAAATTGGGACATCTTGAAATCTAATTATCTCTTTAATATAGAGTCTAAAAGATGATCCAAATATATATTATCTCTAATAGGAATAAAATTCATATATTTAGTCAAACTATTAACAATAAATCATATCACATTATTTCCTTGAGATGTATATGGTAATCTAACCACAAAATCCATGGATAAATTATCTTATTTCCATTTTAACATGGGAAAATGATAAATCATCCCCTTAGGTAATTCTCATTCCACTTTTACATTTTAAAAGTCAAACATTTTATAATAAATTCCGCAATATCTCCTTTCATTAAATCTCACAAAAAATGTTTATGAAGGTATCTATACATCTTAAATCTATTGATATGAATAGAAAATATAGGATAATTTGATTCACTAATCAATTCATTATTTAACTAGGAATCATAAGACATACATGATATTTTTCTAAATCTCAAAAAAAATTATTATCAATTTTAAATTCAGGAAAATTACCTTTCCCGACCAATTTGACTTTTTTTTGTAAATAACGATCCTTATTTTGAGATTTATTAATTCTATCTAATAATAATGATATCACTAACACTAAAAATAATACTGATGTATTTTCTACATGCACTATTTATAGTCTAACATTCATTAAATCATTAAGAAAAGTGTCATGTTTCATTCATATCATAGTTAATGATGTATTACCTTTCTAATATACAACATCAAATAATGTATTTAATTTTCCTAGATGATAATGAATTGTATAGTTAAAATACTTAATTAGTTCCATCAATACTCTTTGTATTATGTTTAATTTGTTTCAATTGAATATATACTTCAAACATCTATGTTCAGTATAACTTTCACATTTTAATCCATATAAATGTGAAGACCCTAAACCCAGTTTCTAAGATTCAATGGTTACTTTATTTATTTGGTACTAAATATAAGATATCACATCCCAAAGGATCAAATAGTTTAGTATTCTAGGTAAACCAAATACATACATGAATTCTATATTACAATTGAAAGCACAAAATTCCACATAATATTTTCTTTGGGATCATATTTATTCTTTTTATAATATCTCTTAATATCTATCATAAAATATTTCTTGGAATCCTAGGAAAAAGAACCATAATAAAGGGGATATATCACATGATCAGTAAGGTAATGCATACAATAGAATCTGAATAAGGCATGAATAGTATGGTCAGAATAAAGGATTATAAAATAATGCCACATTAATACTCACATGAGCTTGAAAATTATCAAAGGATATAAAAAAATTCAAATAAACACATGGGAATCAATAATTGACTTTATAATGATGAAATTCATAATACTAGTCATCTAAAATTACTATTTAGACCATATTCCAAGATATCTAAAATACATCATCAATGACTCATGCCAAAACATCGTAAATAAATGGGTAAGGCCTCAGCTAGAAACCCTATATAGTTTTTCTCATGATACCTACTATACATCTATGGTATATATAATTTAGAGGCCCAAACATTACTTAATAAGTCTAATTCATTCATCATACTAATAGACAACATAACATAATCAACACATCATAAAAATCAATAACTGACTATATTAGAATACTTATCATATTGAATATTAATACTTTCTCTATTAAAGATGATCATAATCTATCCATAGAAATATGGTGGATAAAATCATAAGATTATAACCTTAGTAAATCATAATATTTAATAAATTACGTTAACATAGATGAAAATACTTTCAAAAGATCACTAGAAAATTTATTAAGGAAAACACCCTTTTCACTTTGAAAAAAATAATTTAAAATATAAAAAATACCCAAAAATTAAGTAATACATTTTATTTCAAAATAAAATTTCAAACTTGTTAAGTAATCTTCAAAGAAATTAGTGGTAATGATAATGGGAAATTTTTCTAATACCATATTTGTTGAAAAATATTCCTTTCACACTTTTGTAAAAAGGCTAAAATGTACAACCTTTGGAAAATGACAAGAAGAACCATTTTAACTTTTTTTTGTAAAAAGAAAAAAATGTGTAAAATATTATTTAATAAATCATTTTAGGGTATTGAACAAAATTCTTGTATATATTTTTAGGAAAATTTAAACATGAAAGATAATGACTCCTGTTAGAGTAGAAAAAAGGTCAGTTTTCCTTATATACATTACTTTGGTATCTTCAGTCCTCTAAGAGAGAAAAAAATGAAAGGAAAACTTATAATTTAAATAAATAACTATTTGAGAAAAAAAAAATATTTTTTTAAAAATATAAAGATCATATAATTCCCCCAGTAGAGACTTATACGTATACAATCTTAAATAATGATAAAATTGTGAAATAAATCTTTGCCTCAGGCATGAATTCCTTCATATGCCTTTTAACCTCAAATATAATAATTATAGATTTATTATAAATATATTAAAAAATAAAACTCATATATATATATATTACCATATATGACTTACTTATGATATTTTACCAGCCATTTGTTAGTAAAGCATTGTTAAAACCATAGTCCTGAATAATAACTACTTCATTTTTCATATATGTTTTCGTTTGGTAGTTTCAGTACACTTACATTTATCATGGTTATACCATATCTATAATTTTAAACATGATATAATTATTAGATATATTAATTATATATTTATTTATCGTAATCCATAAAATAAATAGATAGAAAAATGAATTACATCATTCAGAGAGACGATATGCCATACATACAGATGAAAGCTATTTTTACTTTTAGATGGATGGAATGAAAGAAAGTTAAAAAAAATCACTATTAAAAATAAATATTTTTACATATACATCATATACATTAATTAAATATATACTTATTACCATCCATATAAAATGTAAATGAAGAACGGATCACATCGCTTCTTGGAGGTGGTAGTCCACATGTACACACAAGCGATGTTATCATTTTCTAAGGAATTATAATGTAAGAATATATATATATTATATTATTATTATAGAAGAATAATTTTGTCATAAACATCATATATAAACATTAAACCCATCATAATACCCATCCATAAAATATGTTGATGAAAAATGAATTGTAGGTAACTCGTACATATTCATGAGCGGTACTTTCACTTTCCATTTGATAAAAAAGAGAGTGGATAATTATGGTATAATAATAATAATTTTTTAAATATATTTTGGATTATGAGGTTGTTATGTTATGATAAATACCATATATTTATAGGTGGTATAATAATAAATAAATTGAAATAGTTCGGGTAAGACAATTACTTCTTCTTAGAGAGACCTCTTTTAGATCCTTTCTTAAGGAAGATAAGGTTGGTCTTTTGATAAATAAATCATATCCAAAAAATGTATAATTATTTTTATAATATTAATGATAAATTAAATTTGATCTATGTTTCTCATATTGGTTTAAGGAAGTGAAGGAAAGGGTATCATTTTATAAGACAGGGAAAGGACACACTTGGAATTACAAAAAAGATGAAAATTTAACTGAGTCATTATCAAGAAAAATGATTCCAATGGGATATATATATTTAAAACCAAGAATGTATATGGTTTAAATAACATCAAATTATAATATATTTATAATTTAATGTGGTATTTTAAACCTTATATTTTGGTTTAACCCCATATTTAACCTATTTTAACCTTAACCGTGGTAACAAGTTTTTTCACTCTAAATGGGTTATAATTTTACTTACAAGGTGAAAATTGTCTCATAAATGAAAATGGAATGAAATTTTAGACCATATATTACCCCTTTTTCTATTAAAAGAATTTAATTATTTCTAAATAATTTAATGATATATTATTTTCATAAAATGTTATTATTGTAATTAATGGCACTATTCATTTAATTTGGCTGCAAATATATCAATACAATTTTGAATTAAAATATAAACCATTATAATAACCTTAATTTTTTATATGTATCTAAAAAATCAATAAATTATAATAAATCACCAAAATTCTATAACTTTTATTATTTTAAAAAACATTTATTTTATTTTTCCATTAATTAAATAAATATTGTGTCAGTGTAACATATGTATTTAAGATAATTATATAAAATATAAAAATTATAAATAAATTACCACAATGAAAATAATTTTATTATGAAAAAAATGAAAACCTATATTCATTCACTCATTACTTTTTTTCTTATGTGAATATATAAGAGATATTTAAAACTAAGAGAGTGACATTTTTTATTTTTATTTCTTTAAAATATTATACAGGTCATTTTCTTGGACATATGAACCTTAAAAAAATTAAAGTTTGAGCCTAAGGTGATAAGGGTATAATTAGATTTACCCAATAGGAAATGGGATGGAAAATAGTGACCTTAATACTTAGTTTTAACTTGGATTAACCCTATTTCCCCAATACGGAGGTGATAAATTTTACCACAATTACTATTCATAATGCCTAAAAATAAAAGGGAACTATTGAAAAAATTTGGTCCTCTTGATTCCAAATATGGAATCAATTTCAACAAATTAAATACCTTTAAGTGGAAAAAATTAATTTTAAAATATGTATGAGAAACGTGATGAAACCCGTCTTTAGAAAAATATGGGTTTTAGGCTTAAAAAATGATTTATTCTTATCCCATGTAAAGTAAAATTATTAGGTGAATGTTAAATCATGTTCTTTAATAAATAATATTTAAATTTAACTAAAATCAGTCACTAATTGTTATTAATTTAATCAATTAAGATAAATACATGTTTCTTTCCTAATGTTTTTTTTGAAAAAACCCTCTTTTACTTTCAAATAATTTTTATTTCCATTTCTAATAAATTTATAATAAATGAATTTATTTTATACATAAAGTTTTTATAATTTAGTTATTTATACTCATAACACCCCATTTAATGGCTATTTTATAATGGAATTATATATTATTCTTCATTTAGACTCAAGGTTTCCTGTATCGTAAGTTATTAAAAAAATTATTTGAAGAGAAATATTTCATAAAATCTCAAGGTGTTATAAAACATGGTGTCTAGATTTTTAAAACATAAGATAAAGACACCAGTTGAAGGTCATGTATAGGATAATTTAGTTCACATGGTTTTAATTTTCATGAAGTGTATTAAATTAATCGATCATTTTGCATCAAAACACAAACAAGTCCCTTCAAATAAGCATATTTATTGGTAAAATACTCACCATTTCTAGATGTCAAGGAAAAAACTAGAGAATTAACTAATCTTTTTTTTAATTCCTTGAATCATTCATTACATTATTTCATGTAGACTATTTTAATTTTTTTTAGATAACATTGTTAGTAGTATAGATAAATGAGCATAGTTTTTAAAAAATCATTAATAGTAACCCACTAATTTAAGAAAATTATAAATATCTATAAAATTTGTAGGTCATAGAAACTCTTTAAAACATTATTTTTAGCTGGATCAAGAGTTATTTTATATTTATTTACAATATCTTAAAGGAATTGAATCTATCGAAACCTAAATTTGAATTTAATATATTCTCCATATAAATTATTCACTTTTAAGATTTTTATAAAAACCCTCAAATGTTTTTCATGATCATTATAAATTTTAGAATATTTCTTGATGTTATCAATAAAAAACCAATTTTGTTTTCAAATAACTCATGGAGAAATTAATTATTATGGTCCATAAATACAACTAGATCACTTCTGAACCAAAATTGTATAACAAAAAACTCATAATTCTCATACCTAGTTAGAAATATTGTGTGTGGAATTTCATCCTCCCACAACTTCAATAGAAGATACTTGGACCTAAGATAAACCTTTGAAAAATATCGAGCACCAGGGATATAATCAAACAAATCATCTATATAAGATAGAATATACTTATTCTTAATAGTGATAATATTTCATTATATATAACAAATGAAAATTCTTATAGAGTTTTATTTATTTTTAAAAATCCAAATAGCATCACCCTATGGTGAAGTGCTAGGATGAATTAAGCCTTTGTTAAGAAAATATTTTAACTACCTTTTCAATTTCAAAAGTTCTACTTGATCGATTCGATAAGTAGGTATTTGATATTGGATTAGTATTAAGCACCAAGTCAATAGTAAATTATATCTCATAGGTCTGTATAATACTTTGAAATTAATTATGAAATACATCTAGATATTCCATAACTATAGGAACATCACCAATTAAAAAAGACTCATTATCAAAAATATGTTCAAGATAACATTCATATCATGTTTTACTTAATTTATATGATACTTGACCTGTTATCAAATGTGTGAATTTATTTTTGTAAACAATCTGAAACTCATTAAAACCAACTTATTTTTCATTATTATCCATCTTATCATAATACAAAGAAATTCAATACATACCTATAATAACATAAAACTCTACAAGGTGAAAGACAATAAGATTTATAGGTAAATCATTTTCATAGGAAATAATAGGAATATTAGTATAATTTATTTCTTCACTTAATAATACCCCAATGTGTTTTTACAAAAAATTTCTCACCTCATTTCTTGAGGTGAAATTTAAAATTTAATAGTAAATTTTTTGTAAATTGACCCATAATAAAACAAGACATTGGAATAATCTAAATAAATAAGTGATATACATGACACCACATCATTGGATGGTACAACATATGTTAAAGTATCCATAAATTATTTAGCCACACCATTTTTATTGTGATCTTGAAAATATCTGTCCTTTACTCATTTCTTAAAACTATTAATTTCAAAATAACCCATTTCATTACAATTAAAAAATATTACTATCATCTTTTCATTCAATGTCTTATCATTAATACAATTTATTTATCTATATTCAGGAGCCACGTGTTTAAACTTACTACCTTGTAAACACATGTTAGATTTTATAATACATTTTCCAGATTAATTTTTACCACACTTATCATAACATAGAAAAATTATTTTTTACCTATAGATTCCCTTAATGTATAATTCCATATTTTCTACAATATAAACCACTTTTTCTACTTGTTTTCTTAAAAAAATTATCATAAAAAATTTATTTATACCTTATAAAAAATCAAAAAACATTCTCATAAATTTTAAATTCATAAGAATCCAATTCCGTTAAATATTTAGGATTTAATATAGATTAGAATAGATTAATTTTACTATAAATATCTCAGATAAAATCTTGTGTATACCATGCCAAACAGGTGAATATTTCTTTATAATAGGCCAAAAAATATTCCTCCTTCTGCCTCAATTCAATGAATTACTTTACCATCCAAATTTTAGAATCCTTATAAAAATATTTCTTAAGGAAAATATTCTTGAATTCATCTCACTCTAAGGAAACAATCTCTTATTTTTTCCTTGGTATTCTTTACAATTTATAACCAATGATTTTATTCACCTTAAAAATGATAAATAACTAGAATTACCTTTTTATGCTCTAAAAAACCCAAGAATTTGAATATATTTTCCAAATCTTTGATTAATCACTCAGCTACCATCGGTTCATAAGATCCACTAAATGCTAGAGGGTCTTGTTTCATGAAATACTCTACTATATACATATTCTTCTATGGTGATTTTATTTTCTCTTTAAAATGGATTCCACCAATACTAATAGACTACCTTAACTGATTTATTATAATAAAAAACCACTTAATTCCAATTCCAATCAATCTAAGTTGCTGATATGAAGAATATTTTCCTCTTGGTGCCTTCCTACTTCATTTTCCATGTTTCTTATAAGGAAAACTATTCTATAGACACATATATTATATGAGAAAACATGGTAATATTTAAAATATATATTATTATAACCATAAAATATAATCTATTAAGGGTACATACTTACATTATCCCAACCTCTAAAATTATCTAAACTTTACTCCAATTACAACTATAAAGACTTGAACCTTATTCAACCCGTTTCTTAATTTTTAAAAAATAATTTGTTTTATTTCATTTATGAATAACTTTTCTGGCTTATAGTTTTACGCCATTAGTCCATAACTCTTATAAAAAAAGCTCATGTATTAAAAATTGATTAATTTCACTTGCTGTCTATTTTTTTCATAATATAATACTTTTAAAATGAAACACATTTTCTCTTCCTAAAAAATATTGATGATTTTTAACTCAAATTCATCATTGTTCCTAATAATCTATAAACCCTATGAAAAAAAATTAATCATGGTATGAACAAAAAATATTAGTGAGGGGAATATTCAAAGAATAAAAGAAACTCGTTAGTCCATTTCAAAACCATGAGATCATATAATATAGTTCACCTTTAACATAATAAAATTTAATCTCAAATAATCATTTACTTGCACATGGAATTAGTTTTACTATGTAAATTTTCTCATAAAACACTTTATAAAAAAATATAAAGGAAAAAAATCATAATTACTATAGTTCTTAGAAAATATGAGAACATATGAAAAAAATCATAAAAACATCCCTTTTACCCTTAAAAGTCACAATCATTCCTTAAAATAAAATATTAGTAGCATACTTTATGAAATTAAAATATTTATATGAAAACAAATTTTCAACAATATAAAGGTCATATAGGTTATTTAAGACCTCATATTTCAATAACCCTTATAATTGGAATAACCTACTAGGTTAATTCCAATATTTTTATTTGGAGAACATAATCATTACCCAATGATTTAGAGTGATATATCAGACTCATCCATTATAATAAACAATGTATAATTAATATAACATACACAAAACATATAAAATGATTCATTTATATCATCAAAATTATAATAATATACATTTTAACCCATAATTAAAACATTTTAGGATATTGATATATCTATTTTCTTTTAAAACCACATTTTAAAAACTAAAATATTTAGAACAAATGGAAGAATGTTTTTTATTTGAATAAAAGATAAAATCTTGTAAATGAATCCAAATATCAAATAATAGTTATGGTGAAGGAAAATTTCATTGATATCATATAAATTAAAAAAATTCCTTTTATAATTTGTAAATAAATTCAAACATTTCGTATGGAATATGCAAAAAAGATTCTTTTTGAAGGAAATTGTAGGAAAGTGAAAGTACAGGTAAAATGTAATTTTTACTTAATTAATTTATATATTTACATATTCATCAAAAAATATGTACATGGTGATAAAATACCATAAATAAATCTTTAAAATATTTTAAAACTCAGTTTTAAGATTGAATATCCGTTACCCTGAGTCCGACTTATCATGTACATTCTTAAAAATTACTGAATAATAATGTTACATTAATTATTTACTTTATTAATAATTCTTTCAAAGTTTCTTATATTTTTATTATTCATTTTATTTCATGTATTTACATTTCATATCCAATCACTTAATTTATTAAGTTTACTAAGGACGTTTTGAGGATATTTGGTTCATATGTCCAAAATGAATTTGGTATGTTGACTATGGTAAACTGTATCAGGATTATATTATTTAAATAATTTAAATAATTTTTTATTTGCATTTTTATTCATTAATTATAATTTTTAAACCTACTATGTAATATGGTTATGAGAAATTAATAATGTTATGATATGGAGACGGTAGTCCGTACACACACAGGTGTAACATTTCCATTTTAAAAAAACATATGGGAATGAAGATTATTTTTATTTTATCTTCAAGAAATTATAATTATATCATAAATATCATATTATTTTTTTAAATCTACCTATATATACCATTCATGTGATGAGTTAAAGAAAAATGAAATACATTGGTTCATAAGGCGGTAGTCCGCACATACACATGAAAGATGTTTTCATTTTTCATTAGATGGATAAGTAGATGAAAAAGGTTTAGAACATAAATATAATAAAATTTAACTCTATGGAATATATTTATATTATTATATCATAGTGTTTAAGATAGTTTTGAAAGAGGTAAACTAATAAATAAAAAGAAAACAATCGATTAAGAAATATTCTTCTTTATTAGACAACCTTCTTCAGTTTATACATAGAGACTTCTTTGGATGGTATTCTGATTAAAAATGACCTCTAAAATTTGAGGAGGGATTTTAATAAGGGATTTTGGTAGATATATTATGATATAAGAGGTTATTTAAGTGTGGGGAAGAGATAATAAGTGGTGTCCTTTCATAAGTGAGGGAGAGGATATAGTTGGATTTTTTTAAAAGATTAAAATATATTAACGTATTAATCAATAAAAGTGTATATAAATGAGTCGTATTTATCTGAGATATGATATAGGGTCTAAATATGACCATAAAATAGGATTTAAGAATGTTTTTAGTCATTTTAGCCCTTATCAATTTAGTTTTATCCCATTAACCTTTTTTAACTCTTATCATGGTAACTAATTTTTTTACCAAATTTAATATTCATAATAAAAAAAATGCACTTACCCTATTTAAAAAAATTTAACCTAAAAATTAAAAAAATTAAATCTATTTTTAATATTAAATTTATAATGTTGGTAAAAATTACTTTTAAAATAATAACTTGTGACATTATGAAAAATGACTTTATTTAAAAAGTGTGTATTTTTTACTAAATTAATGTATAATGTTGATTCCAATAAAATTAATTTAATTATTTATAATTAAAAGGATTTAATTTAATCATGCCCCATGGGAATAGCCAAGCGGTTTCTCCATGTGGTGGTGTTTTGGGAGGTCTCAGTTTTGCGCCTCCCCATGCCAAATTAGTTAGGATTTTCCTTTGTTCCCCCTTTCCCTGACCAATGTAAAAAAGAAATAATTTAATTTTAAAAACAATAAAAAAGACAATTTTTAAATAATCGAGTGAAAAACCATTTCTCCTAAAAATATTAGTTTATAATATTCATCCAAAAAGAAATATTTTCAAAAAATTCTAAAAAAATCACTCTAATCTAATTTTAAATTTATGATATTAAAAATTACGTCCTTTTTTAAAAATTTAAATTATACAATTTTCAAATTAATTATTTAAATAAAACTATATAATTCATGAAACTCAATTTAGTTAGAATAAATCTATTTTATTTTTGACTGAGAAATTAGTTATTATTCTTATAATGAATATGAATCTATGAAATATAACTCATCAATATTAATAAGTAATTAAATTGATCTATTATTAATATTACCTATATTGTCACATTCCCCCTTACTCTCTCATTTTCTCATCCAAATGTGTGGGAAAAGGTAGATAATCCCCCTCACTACACCTTAGTTTTCAATCCCTTCTAACTTCATTTCAAATCGATTCCTCTAGGTAAATCCCAATTTCATTTTATTTCATTCTCCTTCATCCTGATCGCCTTTATTCCCTTGGTTTTTTCCTCTCTTATAAACCTTAGGGGTTGTAGTTTTGGGTTTAAGGTTTGGGGTGGCTTTCTCTTTGGGTGTTTTATTTCTAGGTCTTATAGAGGGTCTCTATTTCATTTTTGGATCATTCTCAAAAGATAGTGAAAACTTCCGACTCTTTTATTGTTGAACCAAGGAAAGTAATTTTGTGTATTTTAATCATTTGGCATGTCATTTAGTTCTTGATGATTTTTAAATGTTTCATATCTTAAATTTTTTCTATAAGTGATAAAAAAAATTAATTTATAAATGTTTTGAAACTATTTCTCACATATAATAATTTATGTCTCAATGGATTTGGATTCTCAAAATTATCCTTGAATTATAAGTTGTTTTAAAATGGTATTAATGATTTTTTTAATAAAACTGGCGTTTTAGTAATATTTGACCCTGTTTGGGACATGGAATAAATTAAGGGCGTTGTTTGGGATTTTAAGTTTCTTGTATAAAGATAAAAAGGGGAGTTTATTTAAAATTTATTTCAAGTTTAATTTTAAAATGAATTGATTTAAATATGAATTATAAATGGTTTTGTTTGGCTATAAATGAATCAAAATAATTGGTAAGTTTTTCAAGAAGACCTTTTTAGAAGTTTATATGTGTTTTACAATGGTGTGGGTGTTTATTACCCTCTTGTTACCGTATCCTTATTTTTCTTGTTGTATTTTAATCCCAATGAGAGTTTTAATTGTATTATGATATGAATAATGAAAAAGGAGATATTTCTTGGAAGGTAACTGATGGTGAGGTTGTAACACTCAGATGTTTTTATGAAATATTTTCATTCAATAAATTTTATTCTTCAGTAGATTTATTTTCACACAATCACAATTTTAAACGAACCACAAGACACTATTATTATAAAATTACCATTATATCCTAGCCATTAGGTTAGTGGGAGTAATTATAAATAACTTATGAAAATGCATTGTGAATTCTTTCCCTATCAATTATTTATAAAAAATATAAATCAATTAGATATTCATATTTTTGGGTGAATTAATTTTGGTAATGAAATTAATGTAATATATATGTGTTATATACTTAATAATATATTTTTGGTATTCATATAATGGATATTGTAGTCATTGGGTATGAATAAAACCTTATTTGATGTATAAACCCCTATTTTTTTAAAGTTTAATTTTACACCATTGAATGTTGAACCATTTTTAAATTAATATTTTGATACATTAATAATTTTTATATGAAAGAATAAAAATTTTATTTTTAATTGGGATATAAAAATTTAATTTGGATTATTTTTTGATATTTTTCTGATAACTTTTATTTTTTGATGAATAGTAAAAATCTGCTAAATTTTAATTGAAAATAAATTTTCTCATTGAAATAATTTATATGGTTAAATTATATTATTTTTATGGTTTCAAAGTATAAATATAATATATTTTTACCATTTAATATAATGTAGGTCATTGTAATTAATTATACATTAAATTCATATGTAAAAACATTTCAGTTTTTTGTAATATTTTAACTTTTAAAACCTGTTTTCTCATTTCAACAACAAGATTAATTTTAAATTAATTACTGCAACTTATTTGTTTTGAATTTTGAAAATTTTATTTCATATTTATAATCATTAGTTCTAAATTATGTTAATAGGCTACTTTTATTTTTGGGTACTATGATTAGTAACTTTGGTAATCATTTTTATTTCCATGGTTAATGTAAATCGGGTCATTAAAGGTAAAAATAATATTACGAAATTACCTTAACACCTGTAAAAATATTCTTGGATGACTATATTCTAACCTTATCATACATATTTTGAAATTTAATATCTTAATTACCACTTACCTATGAATATGACATGAATATAATAAAAACTAATTAATGTGACAAAATGTCACAATCTCATTTTATATAAGTATATTAGTTTTAATATATGGATAACTAGTAGATAATATCAACTATAGATATTATATGGAAAGATAAAAGAATTAATTACTCCATAAAAAATTTATTTATAATTTTTATACATTAAATAATTACCATTAATGATGACACAATAGTGATGTAGAAATTATTTTATTAATAGAAATATCAAAATAATGGTATTAAAAATATTAAACAAAATATAATATGAACTAATTAATGATATAAATGAATTTAATAGGTGAATATAACATTTTACAAGTGTATGTAATATTTTTATTATAATTTAACTCTTGAGTGGATTTAATTTAAATCCAAATAAATGAATACTGTCAAAATTGATACTATTTATATTTTATAAAAATAGCATTTTATTAAATTATTTAAAAATCCTGAAATTATATAAAAATTAAAAAGAGATAATTATAAGGTTTAAAATTTCACAAAATATACATTTATAGTTAATTAACACCATATAAGTAAATATTTATAACCATTAAATATTTAGAATGTTATTACCACAATTAAAATTAAAAAGAGTAACTAAGTGTTAGTTATAAAGATATGGTTTAAATTGATAAAATAACTTGTATAAAATTTATTTTTTAAGCTATTACAACCCTATCTCATCTCATTTTAGAAATTGTGACATTTGGGAGGTTTTTTGGTAGGTTTTTATTTTATTATAAATTATTATTTATGGATTTTCCAAAAGTGCCCCTCACCTCAATTATAAAAGGGAACCTCCTACCTCACCTTTTAACTTCATTTTGAGCCTTAAAACTCAGAAATACCCTACCCCTTTTCCTTATAAACTTCCTTATTTTCATTCTAGAGTTTTTGGACATCTTCAAAGACCAACTCTAGTGCTATAAGAATAGATTTATAGGAAGCACGTCGAGGAAGAGGTAATCTTTTCTACTAATTCTTTCAAACTAATTTCTTCTTCTACTTCCTCTTCATTAGTTTTTTCATTATAAATTAATAACCTAAGTATGAATCATATACTGATATTTTATTATAAATATGAAACATCCCTATTTTATCTTCTATCCATCCTATGAAAAACAAAATCACAGCGTGTGCGTACGTATGACTTACCATCTCCACACGGTGGTGTAATATGTTTTTCACCACCACCTTTCTTGGATGGGTATAATGATGGAAATAATAACTATATATTATTATTATAATATGTTACTATTTTTTAAATATTATCCACTTCAATACCATTCAACAATTTTGGGAATGATATCATAGCCTGTGCGTACGTACGGCCTACCGTCTCCACGATCCGATGCGATTCATTCTACATGATCTTCATTAAACCATGATTATATACATAAATTGAATGAATAAATATGATATATATTATAATAATATCGTTTTTTAAATTATTTAACTATAACCTAAGAAGTGGAACATTAAAATATCTGACAAATCTTGCATAAGAACATAAAGTAGTTAATATCCGAATAACGAGTGAAAATGAAATGCTACTAAAAAACGGATAAAAATATAATAATATATGATATCATAAAAATGATTATGAATCTGGAATAATTCAATAAAATTATTTAAATCATTATAAAGAAGGTTTTAATATATAATAAGGATATTAGACCTAAGGTAAGGGATACTTTTACAATCTCATTTTTATCCGAGATTGTTTGTATGTAGGTATTTACTAGGGTATATTTATCATCCAAATCCATGTTTACTAATTATGTAATATTATTTATAATATTTTATTTTTTTTTAAATTTAATTTTACCCTTTGGTAAATTTTTATTAAACGATATGAAAGGAATCTTTTGTCGTTATTCAATTTTTGGTACTTTTTGAATTTTCTGGAAAAAGTACAAGGAGAATATTTTTTTACTTATACAGAATGAATGGATTTTTACGATTTCAAGATAGATTATTTTCTTGAATCTTCCCCTATAATATTACATGGTTATTTTCACATAAAAGTATTTCTTCTAAAATTATTTGGCATTTTTAGTAAGGAAAACATGTTTGAACAATAAAGTATATTTTCCTCAAGAATTAATTTCTAGTGTTTTCTCAAAATTATTTTCCATAAAAGATGAAACTATTTTAAAATGTTTATATTTATATCATTGTTATTAACATTTATTTATTTTATTTATTATAAAATTTTATTGAGGAAATCCATTTGTTTTATATCAACTATAATGGAATGATGTTTAAGAAACCCATTTTATTTCATGTGTTATGCTATGGTGAATGTTTTCATGTTTTGTGGAACATGTAAGAATGGTTTAATTATGAGATGTTTAGGACATATATCTCCCTAAAATATATTGGGTGAATATTTATATCTCATTATATATACATGATTGTAATGACAAGTAAATATGATTCATTAATACAGGGATAAAACGAGGAGTGAAATCGGTTCTGTAATAGACTTTATCTGATATGATAGTCTTGGTTGTGAGAATTAATTAACATTAAATGATTTTCTATGATTATGTGTGTATTCCAAGAAATTAAACTTCTTATGTTACAACTATTGGGTTTACATTTCACTTTTATGATTTATCCCATGACATGATATTCTGATCTTTTATACGCAGGATAAGATTTTCAAATGTCATGTTGTAATTGATATTTCCCTTGTTTACCCTTAATAAGCATTTTAGCTCACCCTTTTATATGTTTCTTTTCCCCAGATCATGAATAAGGGTATTAAGTAAGATATTTTAAAAAAGGATTCTAGTTTTGAAGAAATAATCGGGATACAATGTTGATGTTTTGTGAACCAGTTGTTTATGTTTCCCAATTTCTAAAACACTAAACCTATGAAGTCTTGGTGTGGTTTTTGTTATGTTATATAATAAATATTATTTAATGTTAATGTAATATCTACATATAAAGTGTGGGCTGTTATAGTTGGTATCAGAGAAAATGTAATGTTATCATTTGGAAACTAGGATTTGAGAACCTTAGTAAGAACCTTAAGGATATGTCTAAGTTTAGGATACAATCGTATCCTAGTGTTTTAGAGATGTTCAAGAATAATCTAGGATAAAACATAAGGTGTCTTAAGTTTAAATCTTATTCTTGAATTTTTTGGTTTTCCCATTATGATTAGTGTTTCTCACACTATGATTCTTTTTCTTAATCAATGGTTAGAACCCGAAGGAACCACATTAATGATGGATGCAATGGGAAATTAAATGATTGTCCCCCTAAGCAACCAAATGTTATGGGAGATGGAATGAAAAATATTGTAGCCATAATCACACAACTTTCTCAAGATATGAATCATTCTAGTCATACAAACGACCAAAGGAGGGAGCAACATTCTGTTGAATCCTTAATGAGGCAGCATCCACCTTCATTCAGCGGGTCTTCTGATCCATTAGTGGATGAACATTAGATCAGTAAAACTAAAAAGATATTTTCAATTGTACAATGTTCTGAACATGATAAATTCATCTTAATAGTCTATCGTTTGGAAGGAAAATCTGATCAATAGTGGAATCTTATCAAGAATATGAGGAAAAGAGATGAAATTGAGTCTATGGAATGATATGAATTCAAGAAATTATTTTTCAATAAGTACTTTCCTCATGTTACTCAAGAAATGATAGATAAGTAGTTCACTAAACTTAGATAAAAGGATGATAAATCCATTGGTACCTATGAAGAAAATTTTACAAGACTTGCAAGGTATGCTTCTGGAATTATTATCCAACCTGATAGTAAAACTAATTGATTCTTTAGAGGTTTAAAACCAAGTATCCAAATGGAATTAGCCGTAAGGTACTTAAATAGCTATGAGGAAATTGTTCTATGTGATCTCAAGGATTAGATGGAGATTAGAGTACCCCATCAGTCATATGGGTTTGATAAGAAGAGAAAAATGGAATTCAAAGGAAAATATAAAAACAACACTGAAAAAGAGATGAGTTTTCCCTTATGCTCAAAGTGTGGAAAGAAACCTGGAGGGAATTATATTAAAGGGACTAATAAATGTTTTAAGTGTGGAAAAGAAGGTCATAGGGTATTTTAATGCTGAAATGATGGAAAAAATATGTCTAATGATGTGAACAAAGAAATCGCTACACAGAATTCACGTCCTACACTTCAATGATACAAGTGCAAGGAAATGGGACATTATGAAAATAAATTCCCTAATACAAGGGTTATTGATGATGATTGATGTCAACAAAGTCTTAAGGCAAACGACATGGGAAAGCCACATGCAATCACTATCGGTGATGTGGAGTATGATAATGAAGTGGTTAAAGGTACACTTACCATCCACTCTAAAGTAGAAAATGTTTTATTTGATTCTGGATCCACCCACGATTTTACTTATGAATAATTTTCTAAGGGTATCATAGATTACCTGAACAATTAGATGTAGAGTTAGATGTGACAACTCCTAATGGAACAACGGTCACATCAAAAGTTTATAAATCTTCTTAGGTTGAAGTTTGTGGGAAAGTGATTACTACAAATCTTATGATCCTTCCTATAGTGGGATTTAATGTGATTCTTTGCATGGATTGAATTTCTCTATATGGAGATCATATCGATTTCCAAGGAATAGAAGTCACATTTCATATTCCAGATCAATCTATGATCATCTGTCGATGCAATGATGAATATAATCTTCCAGTATAAATTTCTTCCAACTTATGGGTCTTGATTCATATAAATGAACGTTATATATATCAAATGGTTTGGGAGAAAATCAGGATTAATAATACACCCATTGTATGAGAGTTTGATGATGTCTTTCTGGAGGAATTTCTAGGTGTTCCACCAAATCATGAAGTTGAGTTTTCAATATAACTCATACCAGGTACTATGCTAATTTCAAAGAAACCTTATATAATAGACCCATTTGAGTTGTAGGAATTGAAGAAGCAACTCCAAGAGAATCTTGATAAGGGATTCATATGCCCTAGTGCATCACCTTGGGGAGCACCTGTTCTATTTATTAAAAAGTAATATGGATCAATGAAACTCTATATTGATTATTGCCAACTTAACAAGATCACTATCAAGAACAAACATCCTATTCCCCACATTTATGATTTATTTGACCAACTACCCAGAGATCAATAATTTTCTAAGATTGATATTCATTCAGGATATCATCAATTAAGGTTCAAAAAGTGGGATATACCAAAGATGACATTCCATACAAGGTATGTACACTATGAATTTATAGTGATTATTTTTGGTCTTACTAATTCCCCTACTATTTTCATTGATCAAATGCATAGTGTATTTAGAAATTATCTTGATCAGTTTGTGGTAGTCTTTATAGAAGATATTCTTTTCTATTCAAAGAGAAATGAAGAACATAACGATCACTTGAGAATTGTACTGAATATCCTGATAAAGGAGAAGGTGTATTCCAAATTTACCAAGTGTGAATCATGGCTTCATAAAGTTTCATTTTTGGGTCACATAATCTCAAGATAGGGGATATCTATGGATCCAGAAAAAAGAGAGGTTATTGAAAGATTGTTGAGACCAACAACAGTAATTGAGATTCAAAGTTTTTTTGGTTTGGCTGGATACTGTTGATGTTTTGTGAAATATTTTTCATCATTATCTATTCAACTCACCATGTTGACTCAGAAAGGAGTTATGTTAGTTTGGATAGAGTAATGTGAAGAGAATTTCAATGAACTAAAAAGAAGGTTAGCCAATGCACCTGTGCTAACACTGCCTTGTAGTGGAGAAAGGTTTTTTATCTATAGTGATGCATCCAAAAAGGGGATAGGGTGTGTTCTCATGAAAAATTATATGGTGATGGATTATTCTTCATGACAGTTGAGAATATATGATAAAAATTACCCAATTCATGATTTGGAGTTAGCTTCGATAATCTTTTCATTAAAGATATAGAGGCATTATCTTTATGGTGAAAGGTGTGATATTTATACTGATCATAAAAGTTTACAGTATATTTTCACACAAAAGGATATAAATATGTGCCAAAGAATATGGTTGGAGTTGATCAAAGATTCCGACATCTCAATACATTAACACCCCGAGAAAGAAAACAAGGTAGAAGATGCATTAAGTTGAAAATACCTTGCTAGCCTATCCATGTTTAGGATTAAAAAAGATATAATATTTATGGACTTTCAAAGGATGTATATAGAAATTTTAAAGGAAGTGGATAAATATTATCTTTCTCAAATTAATGTTCAACCATAAATATAAGTGAAGATTAAGGAGGCACAAAAGAAAGATGTAGAGATACAAAGGAAGGGGAGAAATATTCCTGAATTCAAGATTTATTATGATGCAATAATAAGGTTTAAGAACAAGGTTTGTATTCCTCCCATACCAAAATTAAAGAAGGAGATATTAGATTAGGCTCATAGTTCTTTATTCTCTATTCACCCTAGAAGCACAAAGATGTACATGGACTTGAAAGAGTACTTTTGGTGGGATGACATGAAAATAGATATCGCCAAATATATATCTCGATGCTTGGTTTGTCAGCAAGTTAATTCTGAGAGACAAAAGTCCATGGGGATGTTACAACCATTACCCACACTAGAATGGAAATTGGAAAACATCACTATGGACTTTGTCACCGGACTTCCCAAAACATCGAATGGAAATAACACTATCTGGGTTATAGTTGATCACCTTATAATGTTGAAACACTTCATTGCTATTAGAGAGGATTTATCTCTTTATCATCTTTCTAAGATATATAAAAAGGAAGTGGTAATATTTTATAGAGTACCACTTTCCATTATATTTGATCGAGATTGGAGGTTTACCTTGATGTTTTGGCGAAGTCTTCCTCATGATCTGGATACAGAGTTAAGTTTCAACATTGATTAACATCCTCAAATAGACGGTTAGTATGAGAGGACTATTAAAACTTTGGAAGACATGTTGAGAGATTTCTCTATAGATTTAAAAGGTGGTTGGTATCAATACCTAAACGTATTGTAATTTTCATACAATAATATATTTTACTCTAGTATTCATATGGATCCTTATGAAGACCTCTAGGGAAACAAGTGAATAACTCCAACTTAATGGGACGAAGTTGGGGGAAAACCTATCAGGACCTGATCATATTGATGAAATGGTAAAAAAGGTCAGATCTATACAAAAAAACATAAGAGAATATCAGATATGAAAAAAAATATGCTGAAAACTGAAGAAAAGACCTAGAGTTTGAAGTGGGTGATAAGGTGTTCCTACGAATATCTCCTTGGAAGAGAGTAATGAGATTTGTAAAGAAGGGAAAACTGAGCCCTAGGTATATCTGTCCTTTTGAAATTTTGGATCATGTTGGGAAGGTATCTTATCGATTGACGCTTCCACCGAATCTCTCTCAAGTTCGTGATGTGTTCCATGTCTCTCTCCATAGAAAGTACATACCTGATCCTTCACATGTACTAAGATCAGAAATCGTACCACTAGAGTAAGATATTTCTTATGAATAACAACCAATATAGATTAAGGATCATAGAAAAAAAGTTATATGAAATAAGACCACTCCCTTGGTTAATTTTTTATAGATGAACCACTAATTTCAAGAAACTATATGGAAACATGAGGATATTATGAGGGATACAATTACTCATCCTTTTGTTTCCAAATGACAAATTTTGAGGGGGAAATTTAGTTTAAGGGGTAGAATGTAAAACCCAAATGTTTTTATGAATTTTTTTCTTTAAATAATGTTTATTCTTTAGTATCTTTCTTTTCAAGTAATCATTAATTTAAACAAACCACAAGACAACATTATTGTAAAATTACCGTTATATCCTAGTCGTTAGGTTAGTGGGAATAATTATAAGTAACTTATGGAAATGCATTATGAACTATTTGGGTATCAATTATTTATAAAAAATATAAATCAATTAGATATTTGTATTTTTGAGAAAATTAGTTTTGGTAATTAAATTAATGTGATATATTAGTGTTATGTACTTAATAAAATATTTTTGGTATTCATCCAATGAATATTTTAGTCATAGGGTATGAATAAAACCCTATTTGATGTATAAACACCTATTTTTTTAAAGTTTAATTTTACACATTTGGATGGAGAAACCCTTTTAAATTAATATTTTGATACATTAATAATTTTTATATGACAACATAAACATTTTATTTTTAATCGGGATATAAAAATTTACTTTGGATGAATTTCTAATATTTTTCAAATAACTTTCATGTTTTGGTGAATATTAAAAATAAGATAAATTTTAATTGAAATTAACTTTTTTCATTGAAATAATTTCTATGGTTAAATTATATAATTTAATGGTTTCAAAGTATAAATATAATATATTTTGATCATTTAATATAATGTAGGTCATTGAAATTAATTTTACATTAAATTCAAAAATGGAATTAATTATAAATTAATTAATAAAAAAATTTTGTTTTGAATTTTGTAAAATGGATTCCATATTTGGAATCAGTAGGTCCAAATTATGTTAATATACTAATTTTATTTTTGGTCATTATGAATAGTAATTTTGGTCATTATTTTTACTACCATGGTTAAAGGTAAATCGGGTAATTAAAGGTAAAAATAATATTAAAAATTAACTTAACACATATAAATATAGTTTTTTATGACTAAATTCTACCCTTATAATCTATAGTTCTAAATTTTATCACTTAACTTCTGCTTACCTATGAATATGACAAAAATATAATAAAAACTAATGAATGTGACAAAATGTCACAATCTCATTTTATATAAATATATTAATTTTAATATATGGACAAATAGGAGATAATATCGACTATAGATAGTATATATAAATCTAAAAGAATTACCTTCGTAATATAAATTTATTTATAATTTTTATAGATTAAATAATTACCATTAATGATGACACAATAGTGATGCATAAATTATTTTATTAATAGAAATATCAAAAAAATGGTTTTAAAAATATTAAAAGAAACATCATATGAACTAATTAATTTTCTCCAAGAATTTCATAAGTGACAATGACATGTTATATTTGTATTGAATATTTTTTAGAATTTATATTCTTAGTGTATTTTATTTAAAGTCAAATAAATGAATAGTGTCAAAATTGACAGAATTTATATTTTATAAAAATAACATTTTATTAAATTATTTAAAAATCATAAAATTATTTAAAAATTAAAAAAGTGATAATTATAATTTCTAAAATTTAATTAAATATCCATTTATAGTGAATTAACACCATATAAATAAATATTTATAACCATTAAATATTTTTAATGTTATTACCACAATTAAAATTAAATAGAATAACTAAGTGTTAATTAAAAAGATATAGTTTAAATTGACAACATAACTTGTCAAAAATTTGTTTTATGATGCTATTACAACCCTATCTCATCTCATATTCAAAATTGGGACATTTTTGAGGTTTTTTGGTAGGTTTTGATTTTATTATAAATTATTATTTATTGAGTTTCCAAAAGTGCCCCTCACCTCAATTATAAAAGGGAACCTCCTCCCTCACCTCTTAACATCATTTTTATCCTCAAATATTGTCCATTCCCAGCCATTTTTCCTTATAAAATTTTCCATTTTCATTCTAGAGGTTCTGGTCATCTTCAAATACCAACTCTACTGCTCTAAGAAGAGATTTAGAGGAAGCACGTCGAGGAAGAGGTAATCTCTTATACTGATTCTTTCAAACTTCTTTCTTATTCTACTTCCTCTTAATTATTTGTTTCATTATAAATTAATAATCTCAGTATAACTAATATACTTATATGTTATTATAAATATGAAAAAACCATTTTTCACCTTCTATCCAACCTATGAAAAACTAAATCACCGCGTGTGCGTACGTATGGCTTACCGTCTCCACGCCGTAGTGAAATCTGTTTTTTACCACCACCTTACATGGATGGGTATAATGATGGAAATAATAACTATATATTATTATTATATAATGTTACTAATTCTTAAATATTATCCACTACAATACCATTCAACAATTTTGGGAATGATATCATCGATCGTGTGTACGTATGACCAACCGTCTCCACGATGTGATGCTATTCATTCTACATGATCTTTATTAAACCATGATTATATAAATGAATTGAATGAATAAATATGATATATATTATACTAATTTCATTCTATAAATTATTTAACTATAACCTAAGATGTTTAACATGAATTTATCTGATAAATCTTGCATAAGAACGTAAAGTTGTTAATATGCGAATAACCAGTGACAATGAAATGTTACGGAAAAACAGATGATAATATAATCATATATGATATCATAAAAATTATTATGATTCTAGAATAATTCAATAACATTATTTAAATCATTATACAAAAGGTTTGGATACATACAAAGGATATCAGACCTAAGGTAAGGAATAATTTTATGATCTCTTTTTTTTTCGAGATTATTTATATGTAAGTATTTAAAAGGGTATATTTATCATCCAAATCCATGTTTTCTAATTATATAATATTATTTCTATTGTTATAAAAAAATTTTAAAGTTAATTTTACCCCTTGGTAAATTTTTATTAAATGGTATGAATGAAATCTTTTGTCGTTATTTGATTTGAGGTACTTTTTGACTTTTTCACAAAAAGTGTGAGGATTTTTTTTAACTTATACGAAATGAATGGATTTTTATGGTTTCATGAAACCTAATTTACTTGAAACTTACCCTATAAGATTAAAATTTTATTTACATAAAAAATTATTTTTTCTAAAATTGTGTGGCATTTTGAGGAAGGAAAACGTTTTTGAAGAAGAAAGGACATTTTCCTCAAAAATTAATTTCTAATGTTTTATCAAAATTATTTTCTATATACGATGAAACTCTTTAAAAAGTGTAATATTTATATCCCTATTATAACCATGATTTTATTGGGTTTATGATGAAATGTTATTTAGAAAATCCATTTGTTTTATATCAATTATGATTGAATGATGTTTAAGAAACCCATTTAATTTCATGGGTTATGCTATGGTGAATGTTTTTATGTTTCTGTGGTACACATAAGAATGGTTTCATTATGAGATGTGTGAGACCTATATATCCATCTAATTCATTCGGTAAATATTTATATCTCATGAGATAGACATTACTAGAATGATAAGTAAATCTAGTTCAGTAATACAGGGCTGCAACGAGGAGTGAACTCAGTTCAGTAATGGACTTTGTCTGATATGATGGTCATGGAAATGAGCCTTTACTAATATGGAATGATTTTATATTCTTATGTGTGTATTCCACGAAATTTCATGTCTTATGTTATGACTATTGGGATTACATTTCACTTTTATGATTTATCCCATTACATGATATTTTTATCCTTTATATGTAGGATAAGATTTTCAAATGTTATGTTCTTATTGATATTTCCCTTGTTTACCCTTAATGATCATTTGAGCTCACCCTTTCATATGTTTATTTTTCCTAGTTCATGAAGAAGGGTATTAAGTAATATATGTCAAAAAATGATTCTAGTTTTGACGAAATAAGCCAGAGACAATGTTGATGTTTTTTGAACTAGTTGTTTATGTTTCCTAGTTTTTAAAGGCACTAAACCTATACGGTCCTTGCATAGTTTTTGTTAAATTATATAACAAATATTCTTCACTGTTGAATTAATATCTACATGTAAATTATGGTTTATTATATAGGTGAGTTTATATTTTTGTATTATAATAATTATTTTATTTGTTTGATTTCTTACCAATTTCTTGTTGCTTGGTTGATATACTAGTTATTGAGTGAGGTTTCCATGATTATGATACACTAGGTAGTCTCTCTATGATCATTCTTAACTTTTAAACCAGTGTGCATCCCATGATAAAAAATGACTCCATAAGGGTATTCTCTTATGTTCTCTAGTTCAATTGGGCTCTATGAAACTATTACATATTGATTCTCTAACTCATTTATAAAATACTTCATTGTTTTCTTTCTTTATTATTATCTCTCTATATTTTGTTTTATTAAAAAGGATTATAAGTGTGTTTTGAAATGTGTGTGTTCCTAAAACAGATTTAAAATTTGACTTTCAATGGGTTATTTGACAAAGGGGGTGTAAGATAATAAAATGTTTCTTAAGTTTTAGATTTCATTTAACAAAATAAAAATATGTTAAAATTTTAAAATGTTCATAGATGTGTTATTTAAATTAAATTTTGTAATCATATATGAAAAACCTATTTTCTAATTGAATTTTAAAGTATAATGGACGAAATTTCATTTTAAAATAATAGAAAAAACTATATGGTGGGATACTACTAGTCTTGGTTTATCTCATTCCATGTATACATCATTTGGTGTATGGGGTTATTTTGGTTTTCTCTCAATTTCTCTAGTTTTGGTCTCTTCTGGTATTGGGAGTTTATGTTATTGGGAATTGATTAGTATTTGATGAATTTTAATTCTTTACTGCTTTGTTTTTGAGTAGTTTTATTTATCATGTTGGGTATTTTTTTGTTTTTATTTTATGTTTGTATTTATTATTATTTGAGGGATAAATTGATCCATGGTAATTCTTTTTTGATACACTATAACTAGTTTCCTGCCCAAGGGGATCAACAATTCCCTTGAAGAAATTTCTTGGACCAGTTTGGACACCCGGTTTAGGGATTACTCGGGTAGTTTTATGAAAAAATTTTATCATAAAAACCTTTTTATATTTTGACATTTTGTGGGTAGTATGGATATTATGATAATTTTTTGGAGCTCTTGTGTAATGTGTGGAAAAGTGCATGGTTAGATATTTTTTGCACTGAAACTTGAGTAAATTTGGGGATTTTGTATTTGATTCATGATATTTAATTTTTTTGAGTAATTTAAATGGATTTTGATATTATATTATGGTATTTTTCTCCCCATTGGTATGGTATGAGTTTCATTGGGAATCAATCCTAGAGTGTTGGGATTGAATGGAAAGGAATCAGAGGCATGATGTTCACATTCATGGTTAAACAAACCATATATTTACCAAGTTCTTAATTTTTTAAATGTTTATGGAATAGTTTCATGATGGGAACATGGACAATCAACCATGTGACTAAGTCAATCCTAGATCTACATTTTTCTTTGTTATATTATTTTTCCCATTAATCATTGGGTTATTTTATGTTATTCTTGGTATTGATACAAGGATAAAAGTGGATCTTTTGATGTGTTGATGATAATGGATGTGGTTTTAAATGATATTTTTAAATGGAAATTGGTTATTGAAAAAATTAAAATCAATTTTATAGAGTATCTAGTTATTAAAAATCCATTTTATAATGGATATAAAAGGATTTTGATTCCAATAAATTTTTTAAATTGGTTCAATGGTTTGATGATTAAGTTTAAAATCTTTTATATAAAGAAGAATTTAATAAATAAATTTATTTTATGATAATTTTTTTTGTGTTTTTTTGAATCACTAGAGGATTTTAGAGGGGTATTGGGTTTTAAGACCAAACCCCATGGAATCAATTATAATATTAATTTGATTTTGAATGAAATTTTATTCATTTTTAAAATAATATGTGGAATGGTTTCTTGAGAAATGATGTTTAAAAAATGTTTAATTCAATTGATTTAAGTAAACGGTTTTTCATTAAAGGTCAGAAAAGTTTTAATGGAAATGATTTAATTGAAATTTCAAATGAAATGAAATTTATTAAATGGGTTTTTTGGAAATTTATATTAGGTGGGAAGATTTCAAATAATTTTTTTAAATGTGTTTTGGTTTGGTGTGTTTTAGATGTTAATTTGGTTTTTATTATCATTATGTGATTTAATTATGGAAACCAAAATTCATGGAGTTCTTATTTCCTGTTACGTAGAATCTAGCTCCCATAAATCCATCAAAGGAAAGTGGGACGTTTTTTCATTGGGTAGATATTTATAATGGATCCTATTAAAATTTATACGTAGTTTCATTACTTTTAATCTCTACCCAGACTCATGGCCAAATGATAAAGTAATTTCTTCCCAATCTATAGACTATGTCCATAACCTCTCAAATTAGAGTGGTTGTCACCCTAATCATGGAGATTTTGTGATTTAATTTGATCTATTATCTCATGAGGGGTAGTTTCTAGAGCCCTATCAGTGGATTTTAGTTAGTTTTTTTAGTAGAAGTAAGTGGGTATTATACATTAGATTAAAAGTTGATGTTCATTAAGATCAATATATTGTAATAATCCAAGCAGGGTTAGTCTCTTAAGAATAAAAAGAATAAGTTTCATATGTAATGCTTTCAGTGTGAAGAACCTATTCATTATAAATCTTTTTGTAGGAAGTCTCTAAGGGATTGTATTAAGTGTTTTCATTTCATCCACCATCAGAAGTATTGTATGTTGGGTTATCAAAAACGGTATTCTGAGGGGTAATCAGTTTTTTGAGAGGATATTGTTTATTTAAGAACCCTGATCATTAATGCATTAATGAATTCTTCATTTTTGTCTTATAGTTGGTAGGGAATTTTTGTTTTGTGTGTGATTTAATTATTCGATGGTGTTTCCTTGGGATGTATTGATACATTGTGTCCATTTCATGG
Organism: Viscum album; assembly: GCA_963277665.1. Taxonomy (NCBI): domain Eukaryota; kingdom Viridiplantae; phylum Streptophyta; class Magnoliopsida; order Santalales; family Viscaceae; genus Viscum; species Viscum album. The sequence continues at coordinate 528,558,024 of OY728159.1, read as the reverse complement.
TAGGATCCTAAAATTTTGAATAGGGGAATCTATTGGGACCGGTCTTGGGAAAGTAGGACCATTATGACCTTAGGTTGGTTAAAAACTTATTATTTATAATTTTAAAATATTCACTTATCTGGGTTGGTGGTCATATTTTACTAGTTCGGTGTATTTATATTAGCCATAGATCCCATTTTGTTTCATATTGAGAATTTTGGTGTTTGGTTTCTTTTTTTTTGGTAGATCTTGGTGATGGTTATCCTTTTTCAGAGAAAGAGTTATTTTTTGTTGTGTTTTTTCTAAGGAGTTATAATCGGTCACCTGGGTGACTTTTAGTTTGGTCAAAAGTTAGTGGAATTATGCTCCTTGATAATGCTTTAATTTGAGACGTGTGTATCTCTTGTGTGTCTATATTTTATATTAATTCCAAATTGTGGGGAGATATATTATTGGTCTTTATATCTTTTAGGTTATTTCTTTAATGATCGTAGTTGTGTTATACTTAAAGATGATTCATAGTTTTTTAAACATGATAATTTGGTTTAGAAGAATTATTTGAGTTCAATAGTTTCACTCTTGTGGTTCCATTTAGTTGTGTTCTAACCCACTAACCTCTTGAGACGAGATGTTATAGTGGTTTTCATATTCTCTCTACTTGTATTGAGGAATTTATGGGACAATAAAGTGGAATTGTGGGGATAATTGTAACACTCTCATGTCAATTTTGTGGATAATTATTTAAAATTTAAGTTATTTTCAACCATTTAATTTTTTTTTGCGTTTTTATGAGTTTTTTGGAAAATATATAAAAAATATAGGAGACCATGTCATAGTTTGGAGTGATATGGCATAGAGTTGGGTCATGGATGGACACCATGGACCATCAGAGAGAGGCCATGTCATGTTTGATAATATTCTTAGGGTATCTATTTCTACCCACTCCAGGTGCTCTATAATGTAGTAAAGAGTCTATATCATGGAGGTTTTCTAAAGAAATCCACACCATGGCATGCTGGCCATGGCGTCCAGGGGCTTAAAACCCTGAACCTACCTTTTTGGGAACCACTATCTCATAGATCAAAGAGATTAACCACAAGGTGTGTCTGGGAGGGACACCACATCATAACTATAAGGTGTAACAAACTAGATTGGGATAACCTAACCCATCACCCGATATACTCTTCCATAAGTCCTGAAGTGTGTTCCCAGTCTCTACAGGCTGATAAAAATAACCAGGGAATCATAGATAACCATTTTGAAAATGAAGTGAAGTCTTATGTAATAAACATTCTTAACAAACCTGAACGTGGAATAACCTTAAGTAACATCATATATAACAAAATGGTTTTAATCATAAATTCATGAACATCCAAATCTAGTATGATAAAAGAATTTACCACCATGGGATCTAATCAATTTTGTCCAGTGTGACTTAGTCTAATACATGGTTTGATATAAAACTAAGAATGTTAAAAAAAATTGGAATATCTCTCGGTATTTTATGGACCTAACAATATTTTCATGGGAACTATCAGTCAACATGGACACATTTTCAAATCTTCCTTAATCTTCCCCCAAAGGATCCTTAAATCCCTTGGATAACACTCCCTAAATATTCCAAGACATAGGCTATGATTCCATTTTTCTAAGTCATGAACCTACACACACCCATGGTCTCCCATGTGCTACTCAATAAGTAACACATAAACACATAAAAGTTCCAATATTAATAAATCAAACATACCCATAATCATAAAACACCTTTCTCAAGGAAAGACATTCTGAAAACCCCTTTAGAAATCTTTTTTAATCTACAAATCCCCTTTTAGGGATTTTTCTAAACACAACATGTGAATTTAAATCATTTCCTTTGTTGAAAGTAACTTTAAAACCTAAAATTTATAATAAACACCACGATTCAAATAAAATATGGATAATAAATCATTATTAACCAAAATTTAAGGAAATTGGATCAATAAAAACCAATTAAAATCAATAATTAAAGGTTATTCATAGACAACACCCCCAAATAGAGACACCTACTTTGGTACCAAAACAGAAATTATCACCTTTGAGGGAAAAACGTGAACCAAGAAGATAGTGTCCTCTCACCCCTATGACACAAAGAAACAACCCAAAATGCCCATCAATAACCCTAGGATTGGATAAAACATAAGATAGGGTTTCTATACTCCATGGAAATGGAAGAACATGGTGAGATGAGGGAAAGAGAGGAGGAAAACCACAATCAACATTACATTGAAGAAATCAACTAAGAACCTAGGTATTCCACTCAAATCTAAGGGAGGGGGCTCCAGTGAGAAAGGAAAGAGTCTACATATCCAGGGGAGAGAAATGAGGGAGAGTGGCACATTAAATTATTAAGGGAAATCTTTAAAAATACACATTTTTAATGAATTAGAAAAATATCATGGTTTGGATACATGGTTAGAAAAACCAAGTGATACACATATGAGATTTACTATATCCCCCAAAACAAAGCCATATAGTTTTTTTAATTCACCACACAATTTCAAAAATCATGCTCAAGATGTGTAAAACATCACTATCCCCCAGAATCCTCTCTCACATGGTTAGTTTCATGATTTAAACTAACCATGTACTGCCCACGTGCCAAGGCATTTTCCTCAAAAATCGAGGTTCTAAACTTATAACACCTATAAAATAAAATAATAAAAATCAAATAAATGAAGCTCAAAATATGTTGTATGACTTACCCAGAGGGCGTCACAATTCTCTAGACCCTGATATTTTTCACTCAAAAATTCCTTAGGTCACCATAATAGAAAAAAATTAAGGCCACTACTCCCTCACCTAAACATCCAACTGCCAAATCTCATGGATATCACCTCTATGGTACCAATGAACATAGATCAATGGGATATAATTACCATGGAGAACCTTTTTCTAATAATCTATGATATGGAAAAGCTTCTCTATAATAGTAATGTTAGGTCCTATATGCAAATCTTCTCATTCTATCACATGAGATGAGTTTGGATTATTCTTATTCAACTGGGATATATGGATAGTGTCGTGAATTGAGGAAAAACATGGTTTATAGTTTAACCAAAAGGATTACTTCCCTAAAATTTATATAATATAAAATGTCTTGATATAATGCTGTGCTAATTTCCCATATTTTCTCAAGTGATAATTTCTTAGTCAAACTAATACACTAAGGAACACCATATCACCAAACTCAGACTCTAATGAGAAACTAAAATGATCAAAATATGATTTCTAATAACTATAAGATGTATCTAACCATTTCAAATAAAAAATATTTCTACAACATATCTGAGATAAGAATAATCCATGGTAAGAAACACTCAACCATCTCAGCCTAATATGATGGGGATCGATATGGATACCCATACAATGCCTTTAAAGGGTTTATCCTGATCGAGGGATTTTAACTATTGTTGTATGAAAACTCAACTAATGATAGATACCACACCCATGAACCCCTAAACTCAAGAACACATAAAAAAAAATCCTAAATATTTTTTATGGACTATTAAGTTTGACCATCCATTTTTTGGTGATAAGTCATGATAAACTTCAATTAGGTTTCCATAGATTCCTATATAATTTTCCAAAATAGATAAGTAAAATGGGTATCCCAATTAGAAAATATCAATAAGGGCACACCATGATGCCTGAAAATATATCAAAAATATAGTCCCCCCTGCTCCCTTGCCTTGGTCTACACCATAATGGGAAGATAATGGTTTAATTTAGTCAAACAGTTTATAGCCAACCTAATAGAATCCTTACCACTATGAGTATGAGGTTGATGGATAAAAAAGTACAGAGAGATATCATCCAAATTTCATACCAGAATGGGAATAGGCTGAAGAAACTTATCTTGCCTCTAATACATTGATTTTATCCTCTAGTAATTAAAAAATTGGGATACAATATTTGTAACTAACTATCCAACCGTAGGCCACTGATGCTAACTCCATTGATTATATCACGTCTTGGTATCCCACAAGTGAATGGATTTACTATAATAATGCCCCTTATGTATCACCTCTTACCTCAAGGTCATGGGAACCACAAGTCTCTTCTTGAAGATATTTCACCATCAAGAGACTGAGACTAATTACTTGAGGTCTCCACAAAATTTTAAACTCACTTAATATGCTAGAATTTAGGGTTAGATGCATGCTAAAAATGAATTAGATCAATAATAAAGGGCGTGGCCTGATCAATAATAAAAAATTCATTATATATATCCTCCTTCACCCCTATATTCATATCGAAAAAAGATCTTATCTGAATCCACTCACCTAATGATTAATTAACTACCTAAAATTTTAACATTTTTCTTAAGGCATCAGAAACCACATTACACTTTTCAGTGGTATAGTCAATATTAAAACAAAGGTATGAAGATATTCCACCTAGTATCTCTTCCTAAAGATTAATTACCTATGGGTGAATATGTAATTCAAGAAATTATGAGCATAATAGGCTGTAGAATACTCCCTAAAGTTGTAATTGTGCCATGTTTTCAATGCATGAATCATAACATCCATCTGTAGTTCATGTGTTGGTTAAGTCCTCTCAAGTGGAAATAGATAATGAAATCCATGAGCCACCAAATGATCATCCTACATCTTTAAACACCCCAACCCATCAGACAAGAAACCAAAATACACTACAAAAACCTTCCCACGATCAGGAAGAATCAATCCTATAGCTGATGTCAACAGAAATTGAAACTCATCAAAAGAAAACTGGCACTTCTCAATACACTAAAATTTCACCCCTTTTCAAGAGAATGGTATTAAGGTAAAATCTATCCTAAAGAAGTAAAAAACAATATTTTTGTAATACCCAACTAATCCCAAAAAAATCATGATCTAAAACATATTTTCTTAATACCACCAACACATGACCTCTTACATCTAGAACTATAATTTGGATATATGTTGGATATTCTCCTTCAAGGTTCCCAAAAAAACTCTCAAATGGGTTTTATAGTTATACTATATCTTGAAATACATGAATATGTCATCAATGAACACCACTATAAATGATTTTAAAAAGTGGTGAAATTTCTTATTCATTAAATCTATAAAGGTCACAAGAGCATTGGTAAGTCCAAATGGAAAAACTAGATACTAAAAGTTCACATACAGGCTCCCGAAGGTTATACTAGGACCATACTCCTCATTTAATCTCAAATAATGGTACCCTACCCATATAAATATTTTCTAAAACCACCAGGAACCTTTAATTTGATAAAAAACATCATTTATTTGAAGAAATGGGTATTTTTTCTTAATTATCACCTAGTTTAACTTATAATATTCTATAAGAAGTAATATAATCTAATATTATTTATTGGGAAACAAAAATGGTGAAGCCCGTTATGAAACACTAGGATAAATATAATCCTTACATTAAAGGTCCTCAAAATGACCTTTTAACTCATTCAACATGGAATGACCCATTTGGTATTATGGTAAAGATATGGGGCTAGTCCCATGGAGTATATCGATAGTGAACTCATCTTCTCACTAAGGCGGAAACCCAAAAAATCATCTTGAAAAATCTTGGGGTACCAATACACAACCATAGGAAGAAGACCATCCAAGCCTTACCCCAAAACATTTAAGATATACCAAGATAACTGACTTGAAATCAACAACACATCCAGAGCAATGGAATCTTCTTTCTTTGATCTCAGATCCCACTCACCCAAAAAGAGTTGAGAACACCCATCAGTTGGAAGACATGATTACACCAATTTAGAGATAGAAAATGGTCCTTATAGTGATAATAGATGATCCATGATTTTAAACTAATCATCTAGTTCATACCAATGATGAGATAAAAAATGAACATGTACAATATAAGGAATTCTCACATAACTTCCACATCAGTGATTAAAACATGACACTTTAAGAACATGAAACCCTTCTCATTCAACCTTAAAAATATGGTTATTAGATCAATCATAAATGACATCAAATTTTAACACATTAACAATTAATTAATAAATATTAATGATAAAAATGAATAGGAAACACCCATATCAAACAAGGCTAAATACATTGAAGAAAGTATAAAATTTGTACCTCACATGGTTGCTGGGCATGAACCTAAATCCTAAAGTTCCATATATTCTGTTTAGATACACCCAGACTCAGGACCACTATATCCCTTCTTATTAGGTTAAAAATCCATTTTAGGATTAGTTTGAGATCCCACATGTAACACCCCAAGCTTCTACGGTATGCTTCTCTTTGAATAATGTGATAGCGTGTGTTGTACGCAACACCGAGTTCTAACACACCATAACCAATCAAACTAGCCATTATGAATAGTAATACCTACTTTTTGAAATTATATATATTTTATATTTCAAAATGGACTTCATTTTTCGATTCGGAATATCGAATTTAGCCTAAGGTGAGATTTTGGTACTTTTCGGATAACTTTAATATTTTGATGAATAGTGAAAATTACTAAATTTTAATTAAAAACAACTTTTTTAATCAAAATAATTAATAGTGATAAATTATGAATTTGAGTTGTTTTAAAGTATATTTAGAATATAGTTTTACCATTTAATAAAATGTTGGTCATTGGACATAATTTTACAATTAAACCAGACATAAACAAGTGTCAATCTTTTGATAGTTATTATCTCTTAAAAACATGCTTTTTGTTTTAACAACGGGAATTAATTTTAAATTAATTTCTGCCACTTTTGTGTTTTGAATTTGGAAAAATGGATTCCATAATTGGAATCAGGATGTTCAAATTGTGTAAATAGGTAACTTTTATTTTTAGACATTTTGAATAATTACTTCGATAAATATTTTATTTACCATGGTTAAGGGTAAATCCGGTAAATAAGGGTTAAAAAAATAGTATTATAATAATATTAAATTACCCTAAAACGTGTCCTAGCCTTATTGGTTGATACATGTTCGACAATAGGCATCTTTGGGTCGATTTTGGGACCCCATGGAGCCACTTTTAGGTGATAGGGACACTTAATTTTAATTAAGTTAAAATGAATACAAAAATGACACAAGCATATATATTTCAGAAAAACAATTTTTACATAGGGTTATATATGTTGGATTTTCGACTATAAATATTAACTAGAAATATAAAACGATTTCCTACATAATGATATTTTATTTATAATTTTTAGACATTAAATAATTTAATTTATTTATGACACAATGATGATGTAATAATTACCTAATTAATGAAAAATTAGAATAATTGATATTATAAATACCCAAATAAATATAATTTGAGACTTTTTATGAATTAAACTAATTTTCTAGGTTAATATGACATGTTAGGACTTCTTAAAATAAATATTTTCTAAGTAATAATTCTGTTATGATTTTTACAAAAATCAATTATTGAATAGAGTCAAAATTGACATAAAAGAGTTTTTAAAACAAATATTATATTATTAATTGATATTAAATTCCTAAAAAATCTAAGGTTCGTCCAATAGACTTATATAATGATAGGTTCATCATTAATGGACCACTTGGGGGTCTCTTTTATGTATATGGTATGTTTATTAACCATATAATATAAAAATAGAAAGAGACATTGTAAAAGTGAAACTAATTAACCTAGAGTTAATACTTAAAGATAAGGTTAATATAAGTACCCAAAACTGTCTAAATTATATTTTTTGAGTGGTTTTAGATCCATCCCCACCTTAAAATTTAAATAATCCACTTTTGAGCCATTAGAAACCGAATATGAATTTATTATAAATTAATATTTCTAGCTTTTCCAAAGTTGCCCCTCACCCCTCTTATAAAAGGACACTCCTCCTTCTCATTTATTCACACCATCAAAGCCTTTTGGTTCGGCAGAACTCTACCCATATACTCTCCCAACATCCCTAAATACAACCTAGAGGCCTTAGTTTGATCAGAAAGCCAACATAAGGAGCCCTTTTGATCAAATAAAAGGAAGAACCCGAAGAAGAGGTAATGATTTCACCACCCTTTTCCAAGTTCTTTTCTTCTTCCACTTCTTCTTCCTTTGTTGTTAACATTCTAAAATAATAACTCCAGTATCATATATATAATGTGATGTTATTATAAATATGGTACAACCATATTCAGTATTCTATCCACCCTTTGAATAAAATGTCACCATATGTGCGTACGTACGGCTTACCGTCTCCACGTCGTGGTGTAATTGTTACTCAATATATTATTATTTGGATGGGTATAATAATGTTGTGTAACTCATGTAAATAATAAATATAACATGTTAATGATTCTGTATATATGATATACCATCCATTTATATATTATTTTAATATCAAAATAATGATATTGTCGCTCGTACGTACGTACGGACTACCGTCTCCACGAACGCGATGAGATTCATTCTCCATCATATCCATTCAAGTATAATTATCATTTGATGATTTAAAAATGATGTTTAAGGACTTGATATAATTCTGGATATAAATAATATACAACCTATCCATTACAAACATGTCTTACTTAACAAAACATATAAAAGAAAACGAATAAGTTAACACCCGAAACAATGATAATACTAAGATATTATTAACAAATCAATGTTAAAAGATCATATATGATATCATATTAATGTATATGATTCTTGTATAATTTAATAACAATTATTTCACCATTATACAGGAGGTTAACCTACCCCAAACAAGGAAAAGTACAAGGTAAGGGTTTATTTCACAATCTCTTCATTATCCGAGGTTGTTTATACGTAATAATCTAATGGGATCTATTTATCATCCACATCCATGTTTCTTAAAAATGTATTTCAAAACATTTTTACTATTTACAATAATATGGGTTAAAGTCATTTATACCCTTGTTTGACTTTTTATAAGAGTTTTATAAAGGAATCATTCCGTCGTTTTCCAAACAAGGTGCTTTTTAACCTTTTCGACAGAATTAGGGTAAGAATGTTTTTTTAACTTATACGGCGGGTGCGGCTATTTTCCACCGTTATAAAATCGTCGAAGCTTCCCTTAAAAGATTATAAGAATATTTTCAAAGAAAATGTTTTATTTCATAAATATAAGACTCTTAAATGATTTCAAAATAGAAAGATATATTTCTCTAAAAAGAGTTTTGATTTCATCTATGTCAACATCCTTTGATGGATTTTACGCTTATTTGAAGTTGAATTATTATGATACAAAACTTTTATATTGTATTGAAGGTTTTGTGATATGTTTGACTGTGGATGTGCTATTTTTATACCATTCATAGTTTATGGTGAAAGTATTGACATTTCGTATGCTAGTTTTAATACGAATGTTTATGTTATGTTTAAACCTTTTCATATGGGAATGCATTGGACTTAATATGTGAAGGGTGGAGCCCGATATAGATCCTCAATGAAAACATTTTTATGATTATGGATTATATCCATAAATAGTTCAATTTATGTTTAGTGTTTTATAAGTATGGGATTATGTATTTTGATTCATAAACTGATCTAGTTTATGCCATTGTTTAGAAATGGTGCCTAGTGGAAGAAATGGAAACTGTATCAATGCACGCACTCCATATAGGGATTGCCCTCCTGCTCAAGATAATTATAGTGGGGCTAGTGATTCAATCGGTGCCGATCAGCTAATCACCATACTGGGACAACTCACTCAGGTTATGAATAATAACCTTACCCATATGGAGCACCCTAATCCGAAGCATGGAGGATCAATGTTAGATCGATTCATGAGGAAAAAACCACCAACGTTCAATGGGAGTACAAATCCCTTAGTAGCTAGGCAATGGATATTTTCCCTAGAGAAAATATTTCAGGCTTTGGGGAGTAGTGAAAGGGAAAAATTTATCATGGCAGTTTACCGCCTCACTGGAGATGCTGATCAATGGTGGTCATTGATTCAAAATATGAATTAAGATGATGAAGTATCAAATATGGAATGGAGGGAGTTCAAAGATCTGTTTTTAGAAAAATACTTTCCTCGCGACTATCGAGCAGATATGGAAAGGCAATTTATGAGTCTCAGACAGAAGGAGGATGAGAATGTCACAAAGTATGAGGCTAAATTTACAAGGTTAGCAAGGTATGTGGGTGATTATATACGTAACCCAAGAAGTAAGATTGATCGTTTCTTTGATAGGTTAAAACCATTTCTCCATCGAGCATTAGTCTCACAATCCTTTTCATCGTACGAAGACATTGTCTCATGTTCTATCAAGACCGAAAAGGAATTATCTAAGTCTTATGACTTTAAAGAAAAGCAAGAGAAGAAGAGACGTACTGATCAATCTGCTAATGGAAATAAGGGGAAGAAGGGAAAGGTTGAATATCCATCCTGTGGTAAATGTGGGAAGAAACACCCTGGTACTTGCTTGAAGGGAATGGGAGTCTGTTATAAGTGTGGTGAAAAAGGCCACCAAGCTCGTGATTTCAAGGGGAATAAGGAGGCTACCAATATTCAATGCTACAATTGCAGGGAGATGGGGCATTATGCAAATGAATCTCCTAAGCGTCAGGAGAACTTACCTCAGAAAAGGCCAAGGGATCAAGGCCAGGAATATGCTATCACTACTGCTGAGGTAGAAGCTCCGAAAGACGTGGTGGCAGGTAATTTAATGGTTTCTTCAAGTATAGAAAATGCATTATTTGATTCTGGATCATCGCATTGATTCATATCTTCCCAGTTTGATAAGAAAATTAGATATTTCCAATTTTATTTAACAAGGGAGTTGTCAGTTAAAACTCCTAAGGGAAGTATCATTGCAACAAAGTTTTGTGAATCAGTCCCCATTAGAGCACATAAATGTTCTTTATCTGCTGATCTCATCGTCATACCTATGATTGAGTTTGATATAATCCTCGGTATGGACTAGTTTTCGGACTGTGATGCGAAGATTTATTGTAAGAAGAAATAGGTTACGATTCTTGATGATGATAATAAGGAACACCTTATCTTTAGAGCAGAATCGTCACCACCTAATTCTTATTTAGATCCACCCCCAGTAGCTCAACTAAATTCAATTATTGGGGAGGAAGAGAATGAAATAACTTTGGGTGAGGAAAGGAATGTTCAATTAGAGGATGTACCTGGTGTGAAATAATTTGTAGATGTATTTTCCGAAGATTTACCTGGACATCCTCTAGAACGAGAAGTTGAGTTTTCCATTGATTTAATTCCTGGATCAAGGCCTACATCAAAGACCCCTTATAGAATGGCCAATGTAGAATTAGTAAAACTAAAGAAACAACTAGAGGAATTGTGTAATAAGGGATTTATTCTCCCTAGTGTGTCTCCATGGGGAGCCCCTGTTCTTTTTGTTAAAAAGAAAGACGGATCTATGAGGTTATGTATCGACTACAGGGAGATCAATGCTATAACAATAAAGAACAAGTATCCCCTACTACGCATTGATGATTTATTTGACCAACTGCATGGAGCTCAATACTTTTCAAAGATTGACCTTCGATCTGGATACCATCAGTTGTGTGTGAAGAAGGAAGACATTCCAAAGACAACATTTCGAACCAGGTACGGGCATTACGAGTTTACTGTAATGCCTTTTGGATTGACTAATGCACCCTCTGTATTCATGGATCTGATGAATAGAGTTTTCAAGGAGTATCTCAATAAATTTGTGGTGGTATTTATTGATGATATCTTAGTATACTACAAAAGCTACGAAGATCATGAAAATCACTTGCGCATTATCCTGAAGACTCTGAGAAGACATGAATTATATGGAAAGTTTAGCAAGTGTGAATTCTGGCTTCATGAGATTTCTTTTCTTGGCCATATTGTCTCTAAAGATTGAATCTCTGTTGATCCTTTTAAGACCAAGGCAATCCAAGAATGGCCAACACCTACGAGTATAACTGAGGTACGTGGTTTTATTGGTTTGGCAGGTTATTATCGACGTTTTGTCCAGAATTTTCCTGATTGGATAACCCATTAACAAAGCTCACACGTAAAGGGGTTAAATTTGTTTGGACAAAAGAGTGTGAAGAATGTTTCGAATAACTGAAGAGAAGATTAGTCAATGCTCCAATATTGACTCTACCATCGGGGAATGATGGGTTCGTTATTTATAGTGATGCATCGAAGAAAGGACTTGGTTGTGTCCTTATACAGAATGATAGAGTTATTGCCTATGCATCACGACAATTGAAAATTAATTAACAAAACTATCCTACTCATGATCTCGAGTTAGCAGCTGTGATCTTTGCTTTGAATATATGGAGGCACTACCTCTATGGTGAAAAATGTGAGATTTATACTGATCACAAGAGTTTGAAGTATATTTTCTCACAAAAAGAACTCAACATGAGGCAAAGGAGATGGCTTGAATTGCTAAAGGATTATGATTGTATGATACACTACCACCCTGGGAAGTCAAACACTGTGGAAGATGCTTTGAGCAGAAAAGATCATGGAGTTTTGAACAATATGAGAATTCAAAGGGATCCAATTTTCATGGATCTAGTGAAGATGGACATGGGAATAACCAGGGAAGGAGAAACATCAATGCTTTTTCAAATGGTTTCCAAACCATCTTTACAAGAATGGATTAAGAGTTCTCAGACCGATGATGAAGAATTTCAAAAGAATATTAAAGCTGTGAATGATGGGAGACTGAGAGACCTTGTGTATGAAGATGGAATTTTGAAATTCGGGAAGAGACTTTGTCTTCCCGATATACCTGATCTAAAAAGGGAATTGCTGGATGATTCTCATTGTTCCAATTTCTCTATACACCCTGGGAGCACCAAAATGTATAGAGATTTGAAGGAAAATTTTTGGTGGGACAATATGAAGAGGGAGATTGCTGATTTTGTGTCAAGATGTATGGTTTGTCAACAAGTGAAAGCTGGAAGGCAACACCCCGGAGGAGTCATGCAACCTCTTCCCGTACCGGAGTGGAAATGGGAAAATATTACGATGGACTTTGTCATGGGGCTACCAAAGACTCCTAGAAGGAACGATGCAATATGGGTTATTGTTGATCATCTTACCAAGTCAGCACATTTTCTTGCTATAAGAGAAGATCTACCACTATAACGTCTAGAAAGCCTATATATTAATGAATTTTTGAGACTTCATGGAGTACCCCTATCGATTGTTTCTGATCATGATCCCCGTTTTACTTCAAGATTCTGGAAGAGTCTTCAGAAATCCCTGGATACTGAACTTCATTTGAGCACTGCCTACCACCCTCAGACAAACGGACAATTAGAATGGACTATTCAAACCTTAGAAGACATGTTGAGATCTTGCTCACTTGACTTTTAGGGTATGTGGGATCGGTATTTACCTCTGTTAGAATTTTCCTATAACAATAGCTTCCATTCGAGTATTCAGATGGCACCATATGAAGCGTTATACGGAAAGAGATGTCTCACACCAACCTGTTGGGATGACATTGGTGAGAGAAAACTTGTAGGTCTACAACTGGTGGAGTAAATGATGGAAAAGGTGAAGGTAATCCAAAATCACATCAAAGCAGCTCAAAGTAGGCAGAAGAGCTATGCCGATAATCGAAGGAAGGATTTGCAATTTCAAGTCGGTGATCATGTTTTCCTAAAGGTATCTCCATGGAAGGGAGTCATACGTTTTGGTAAGAAAGGTAAATTGAGTCCCAGGTACATCGGACCTTTCGAAATTCTAGAACGAATTGGGGCTGTAGCTTACCGATTGGTAATGCCGCCAAGTCTCTCCAAAGTTCACGATGTGTTCCACGTATCTCTGTTGAGGAAATACATGCCTGACCCAACGCATGTACTCACCGATGAAGAGTTAGAACTGGAACCCGATCTATCTTATTGCGAAGAGCCCGTCAGGATTCTTGATACGAGAGAACAAGTACTGAGAAACTGGACGATGTGTCTGGTAAAAGTTTTGTGTAGAAACCATAACATGGAAGAGGCAACGTGGGAACCCGAGAAACTTATGATGAAGAACCACTCGAGTCTTTTCATGTGATAAGTATTCTAGAAATTTCAAGGACGAAATTATTTGAAGTAGGGGAGAATGTAACACCCCAAGCTTCTACGGTACGCTTCTCTTTGAATAATGTGATAGCGTGTGTTGTACGCAACACCGAGTTCTAACACACCATAACCAATCAAACTAGCTGTTATGAATAGTAATACCTATTTTTTGAAATTATATATATTTTATATTTCAAAATGGACTTCATTTTTGGATTCGGAATATAGAATTTAGCCTAAGGTGAGATTTTGGTACTTTTCGGATAACTTTAATATTTTGATGAATAGTGAAAATTACTAAATTTTAATTAAAAACAACTTTTTTAATCAAAATAATTAATAGTTATAAATTATGAATTTGAGTGGTTTTAAAGTATAATTAGAATATATTTTTACCATTTAATACAATGTTGGTCATTGGACATAATTTTACAATTAAACCAGACATAAACAAGTGTCAATCTTTTGATAATTATTATCTCTTAAAAACATGATTTTTGTTTTAACAACGGGAATTAATTTTAAATTAATTTCTGCCACTTCTGTGTTTTGAATTTGGAAAATTGGATTCCATATTTGGAATCAGGATGTTCAAATTGTGTAAATAGGTAACTTTTATTTTTAGACATTTTGAATAATTATTTCGGTAAATATTTTATTTACCATGGTTAAGGGTAAATCCGGTAAATAAGGGTTAAAACAAATAATATTATAATAATACTAAATTACCCTAAAACGTGTACTATCCTTATTGGTTGATACATGTTCGACCATATGCATCTTTGGGTCGATTTTGGGACCCCATGGAGCCACTTGTAGGTGATAGGGACACTTAATTTTAATTAAGTTAAAATCAATACAAAAATGACACAAGCATATATCTTTTAGAAAAACAATTTTTACATAGGGTTATATATGTTGGATTTTCGACTATAAATATTAATTAGAAAGATAAAACGATTTCCTACATAATGATAGTTTATTTATAATTTTTAGACATTAAATAATTTAATTTATTTATGACACAATGATGATGTAGTAATTACCTAATTAATGAAAAATTAGAATAATTGATATTATAAATACTCAAATAAATTTAATTTGAGACTTTTTATGAATTAAAATAATTTTATAGGTTAATATGACATGTTATGATTTATGAAAATAAATTTTTTAGAAGTAATCATTCTGTTATGATTTTTACAAAAATCAATTATTGAATAGTGTCAAAATTGATGTAAAAGAGTTTTTAAACAAATATTATATTATTCATTGATATTAAATTCATAAAAATATAAGGATTGGACAAGAGAATTATATCATAATAGGTTCATCATTAATGTACCACTTTGGGGTATCTTGAATGTTTATGGTTGGTTTATTAACAATATAATATAAAAATACAAAGAGACATTGTAAAAGTGAAACTAATTAACTTAGAGTTAATACTTAAAGATTAGGTTAATATAAGTACCCAAACCTGTCTAAATTCTATTGGTTGAGTGGTTTTCGACCCATAACCACCTTAAAATTTAAATAATCCACTTTGGAGCCATTATAAACCGAATATGAATTTATTATAAATTAATATTTCTAGCTTTTCCAAAGGTGCCCCTCACCCCTCTTATAAAAGGACACTCCTCCTTCTCATTTCTTCACACCTTCAAAGCCTTTTGGTTCGTCCAAACTCTCCACATATACTCTAACAACATCCCTCACTACAACCTAGAGGCCTTAGTTTGATAAAAAAGCCAACCTAAGGAGCCCTTTTGATCAAATAAAAGGAAGAACCCGAAGAAGAGGTAATGATTTCACCACCCTTTTCCAAGTTCCTTTCTTCTTCCACTTCTTCTTCCTTTGTTGTTACCATTCTAAAATAATAAATCCAGTATCATATATATAATGTGATGTTATTATAAATATGGTACAACCATATTCAGTATTCTATCCACCCTTTGAATAAAATGTCACCATATGTGCGTACGTACGGCTTACCGTCTCCACGTCATGGTGTAATTGTTATTCAATATATTATTATTTGGATGGGTATAATAATGATGTGTAACTCATGTAAATAATAAATATAACATGTTAATGATTCTGTATATATGATATACCATCCATTTATATATTATTTTAATATCAAAATAATGATATTGTCGCTCGTGCGTACGTACAGACTACCGTCTCCACGAACACGATGAGATTCATTCTCCATCGTATCCATTCAAGTATAATTCTCGTTTGATGATTTAAAAATGATGTTTAAGGACTTGATATAATTCTGGATAAGAATAATATACAACCTATCCATTACAAACATT
Organism: Viscum album; assembly: GCA_963277665.1. Classification (NCBI taxonomy): domain Eukaryota; kingdom Viridiplantae; phylum Streptophyta; class Magnoliopsida; order Santalales; family Viscaceae; genus Viscum; species Viscum album. The sequence continues at coordinate 528,541,702 of OY728159.1, read as the reverse complement.
TCTTACTTAACAAAACATATAAAAGAAAACAAGTAAGTTAACACCCGAAACAACGATAATACTAAGATATTATTAACAAATCAATGTTAAAAGATCATATATGATATCATATTAATGTATATGATTCTTGTATAATTTAATAACAATTATTTCACCATTATACAGGAGGTTAACCTACCCCAACCAAGGAAAAGTACAAGGTAAGGGTTTATTTCACAATCTCTTCATTATCCGAGGTTGTTTATACGTAATAATCTACTGGGATCTCTTTATCATCCACATCCATGTTTATTAAAAATGTATTTCAAAACATTTTTACTATTTAAAAGAATATGGGTTAAAGTCATTTATACCCTTGTTTGACTTTTTATAAGAGTTTTATAAAGGAATCTTTCCGTCGTTTTCCAAACAAGGTGCTTTTTAACCTTTTCGACAGAATTAAGGTAAGAATGTTTTTTAACTTATACGGTGGGTGCGGCTATTTTACACCGTTATAAAATCGTCGAAGCTTCCCTTACAAGATAATAAGAATATTTTCAAGGAAAATGTTTTATTTCATAAATATAAGACTCTTAAATGATTTCAAAATAGAAAGAGATATTTCTCTAAAAAGAGTTTTGATTTCATCTATGTCAACATCCTTTGATGGATTTTACGCTTATTTGAAGTTGATTTATTCTGATACAAAACTTTTATATTGTATTGAAGGTTTTGTGATATGTTTGACTGTGGATGTGCTATTTTTATACCATTCATAGTTTATGGTGAAAGTATTGACATTTCGTATGCTAGTTTTAATACGAATGTTTATGTTATGTTTAAACCTTTTCATATGGGAATGCATTGGACTTAATATGTGAAGGGTGGAGCCCGATATATATCCTCAATGCATCGGTAGGTCTCATGATACAAACTAGTGTCTTGGCACAAGGCCTTGGAAAAATCTTATCTGTAGTCTTGGCACGAGGCCTTGGCTATGTGGTTATGATAGTCTGGCATTATGCATTCCATCATTATAAAAGTGGTTATTGATATTGCATGTGATTATTCGATTAGTATAATATCCATGTGAATAAGTAAATGACATTATTTCATTTTATTTTTGCCATACTATGTTGAAGTTCAAGTTTAAAAGGCTTTTGTTTTAGTTATACATTGCCTTAAATGTTTATTCTTATTTATGAAAGTTTCCACTATATTGTTATCCTTACTGGGCATTTGAGCTCACCCCTTTTCTATGTTTTATTTTTACCAGGAAGTGAACAAGTAAATTATGAATGACCTGCAGGGATATTATGAGGGGATAATAGTGTGGATTATGGAGAAAATATGTTGTTGTTGTAGTTTTTCACTTCATGATGTAATGTAAAACTTTATAAATATATCTAGTGTTTCCAAGGCTACTAAACCAATCGGTCTTTCGAGATTTGATCTTTCTTGTGATCATGCCAATGTTATGTAATAATGCACTGACTCTGGGTAACTGGGGTTGGGGCGTTACACCACACCCTTATAATTTTTTTATCTCATATATTAACCCTTAGAAAATGAAGAACCAAATACAATACTTTAAAGGGAAGTCTTGAAGAATCAATAAAGATAACCTAGTTGGGATGACTCCATATTCTCTTAGTGGGTTGTCTCTCACTCCTAGGGATTTCGTTATCCTTTTGTGGAAGCATCGATCTGCTTCCCTCAATTTCATTAGTTGAGTTTTCTCCAATCCTTGTCTATTCAAGGTGGTCCTCATCTCATTCCTATGTTTCCCATTTCTTTATTCCTACTCGACATCCATTACCTATATATTTTTTTAGATCTAGGTTGATCTGGTGTTAATTAGTGTTCTTTTGGGTTCTATGGTACATGGTTCTCTATGGAGGGGATCCAGTTTTTGAGTGGTGGTAGTATGATGTCTTTCTAAAGTGAAAAATTTCAAAGGTCTAGTGATAGCATAGTTCTTCATATGCATGTCTTTAGTGGATATTATAGTCTCATTTTGAGTGACATCCAAGGGTTATGAAAGTTGTGTTATGATGGTCTCATTGGTGCCAATGGGGGTATGGAACAATGTCTGGCGGTATTATGTCTAGTGACCAGGAGAAGGGTTTTTTTCTGGGTTGTGGAATATATTTCAGTGATGGTTTCAAGAGTGATTCTAATTAATTTATTCTTGTTCTGCATTGCTCTTCATGATTTTTTTGTTCGTAGGGTTAATATTTCTTTGTAGATACTAGATATCTTTTTTGCAATCGAAAGAATCATAGAAAATTATTAGTGTCGCTGGGTGGGAGTCTTAGAAAGACTGATGGGTGTCATGAAACCAATCATTTATCCATTAGTCATCACTTTGATGGATAAATGGGTACCTTTCCATGTAAATTTTCACAATATTTTTTCATTATGATTTTACATTGCATCAGGTTTACATTGTTGTGAATTCATTTCATGTTTTTTTTGGCTGGGTGGCTTGAAATAGAGAAGGGTGTGATGGAACCTTTCTCCTGGATCTCCTCTACATTTATGTGTTTGTTGGAGAGGTTATATACCACTCTGTACTTCTAGCACTGTGCAAATTCTTGGAAGAGGGGGCAACACATTTTTTTGACAGATATCATTGTTTCACTCTCTAGCTAGGGGGTAATGAAGCTTTATCTAATTCTTTCTTGGATGTTTTCTTCCTTTGATCATCCAGGAAAATTTTTATGTTTGTTTATTTTTTTTAATTTAATTCTTTTCCCCTTGTTTGTAATGGGTTCCCACTTTCCCATATTACAATAGGTTCTCTCATTTATTTGTTCTATAAAGGGGGATTGACCCACAACCTTTAAAAAAAACTGAAGATAACCTAGATGCCCACACAGGTGACATGTCCTCAAAGCCTCTGGGTAATGAGGTCTAGTATGTCCTAAATTTCCACAATTGAAGAAAGTCATCCTCTTATGCCAAAAATAATTCAATGGAACTAAACCTACTGACTAATGAGCACCCTTTAAATTTCCCAAGTGAGGTTCATCCCGCTTCCTCTTCTGGATAGAGAAATAGCTCTGGATACCACCAACCGCTGAATAAACCTTACTAAGTCATGCATTACCTACTAATTCTACCTCAGAAATAACTACTTTATCCACCAACTTAGTATAATTCTCTAGTAAATAGAGAATAAGTATCGATTTGATGTCGTCCTTAAAGTAAATTTCCAAACACTATCCATTAAGGCAATCATTCAGAAGGAGATCTAGAGAGAAATGAAATAACTCAAAAAACCAAGTAGTATACTCCATCACTAAATGGTCTCCCTAATCCATAGTAATGAACTCATGCACCTTCACCACCCTTAATGCATCAGGGTAATATTTTAAATTAAAATTATTTTTGAAGGTAGTATAGGTGAGATCCTCATATCCTTCTTCTTACACAATGTTTTCCCACCATATTCTACTAGATCCTTCCAACATGTATCTAGTGAATCCCAGCTTTAAGGTAATAGGGTCCTTTAGAAAATAAAGGATATACGCGATCCATTCCTCTTGTGCATGGGTATCTTTGTCACCATGGACAAATGGTGAATTATTCCTAATGAACTCCTAAGCATGGTCCACTACATGATATTGACCTCTTTCACCCTTTTGGACTAAGGATAGAATCATTAATATCATCAGTTCTAGAAAAATTAGATCAATTGGATAAGCTGCCTGTGGAATATGCTTTGAAACTCCCTTAGTTCATCTAAAAGAGTCCATTCTTGGAGGAATTATTACAAAAAAAAATATACAAACTCATTAAATAAACAATTTAATCTCATTAATCTTACATTAAACCATAATAAAACCATATAATAGGTTTGAAATGAATAACATCATCCTAAAAATACATTAAAATGAATAAGGGGTGAAAACATCAAAATTTTAATCATTTTCCCACTATGTGTGGTTTAGCTAAATGGTCTAAATAATCATGCACAAACTCTTTGAAAAAACATTTGTTGGATTATATACATGGTCACATGGGATCCACATGGCTACCATTAACTATGTACCTCTTCTTCCCACTAACTATTTCAAACCAAAACTCAAAATTTTAAAAATATATCATGGGTTCCTCCTGAAGCCCGTAACTAACAATGAAAAATAAAATATTTCAAAAAAATGACCAAAACATGAGTTTAGATTTAAAACATAACTTATTAAATCCCAAGGAAACTTGAGGTTTAGCATTATAGAGAGTTTTCTAGGAAATACTCTTCACCTACCTCTAGATCCATGATGGTCTTATCTCCTATATACCACTAGACCCGAAATAACAAAAGTGATATTATACCATTTTGTGATGAACTGACCTAGGTCGACTCAATCTGTCAATCGAGATGCTCTCCCACAAGTCCTAAAGCATGTTCTCAATTTCTACGGGCTATTAATAAGAACCAAGGAAGTATATATAACCATTTGGGAATTGTTTTTTCCCTTGAAAATATAACATGTCCTATCTATGAATAGGCTGGCCACAATAACCAAGAAAGAAGAAAAAATAGATATAAATATCTGATCATAATAAACACAAAAATTACTAATAATAAATATCATAAACATCACTAAAAAATAATTTATAAATAGGATAGATACATTTGATATCCATAGTAAATGGATAAAAATTGGGATAAAGGACAAAATGCCAAAATATAACATTCTTATGGTATAAAATGTAATAATTTATCCACATGAGCTAACCCCATGAGACCACATATCCACCATCCAAATTTAAGCATGGTTGTTGGAAATTAATAAGTGGTACTAAAATTCATGGTTACCTTACCCTTACATGTGTCCTAGAAAACAAGGTTTGTATACTCCCTAAAGGATTATGTTTGGTGTGGGGAAAAAACACAATAGGATTCCACCTTGAATCTATCTAAGGAATTTATCCTTGAAATCCAATATCCCTAATTTGTAAAAAATATTTAAAATAATTTCACTATGAATAGAATTCACTACCTTTAAAAGATTGCATTGGTTTTCTCAAAAAATTATATATTTCCAAAAATATAAAAAAATTCTTAAGAAATAGGAAGTCAATCCATATGGAATAAATAACCGTAACACACCCAAAAATGGCATAATGATAATATGTAATATCATATATAAAAAATTATTTCAAGCATAAAAACATGGGAATCCAAATGAAAAAAGGTATGATAATATATCATCAGGGTCTATAACTATTAGGGTCTAGTGTAGTATAGTCTATGACATAGTGTTTAATCCAGATGAACAAGTTTAACAATTTAGAGGCTCTCTTAATATTCCATTGTCTCAAAAATACTTTTATGGTTATTCTTAGTCCACATGTAAATGTTTTGGAATAACCCTCAGTCTTCCTCACAATGTCTCCATTAGTCCTTTGGATAAATACCCATTTCTAGTCCAAGGCATATGCTAAGGTTACAATTGTCCAAGTCATACACCTACACACACCCAAGATCTCTCATATAGTAATCAATAACAAAAACATAAACATATAACAAGTGCCAATTTTTATAAACCCAATATTTCCAAAATAATAAAACAATTTTTTCAAGGTAAAACTTTTTCAAAACCCATTTATAATTACTTTTAAACAAATACTCTTATATTCATTTTATAAAACACATCATGGTAATTTAAATCAGTTTCTTTATTAAAATCGACTTCAAAAAAAATCCAACACATGCCATGATTCACACCAAACATAGATAATTCATCATTATTGAATCAAATAAAAATAAATCTGATAAAAAAAACCAAAATAAAGTCTTATAAAAAACCCTTATATAGATACACCTACTTTGATTCCAAACCAAACCTATATCCTTTAATTAAAATAACTTGAATCAAGGAGTTTGAATCCTCACATACCTAAGATAAACATTAACAATATATAAACCCCATAAATAACCCAGGGTCTGGAAAAAACAAAATCTAGGCTTTTCAAACACCATAGAAATTGAAGAACAATGTGAGATGAGGGAATGATATAAGGTAAACCATAAAAAATAAAGAAAAACATGGAATAATAAACTAATAACCAAGTGATTCCACCAAAATCCAAGGGATGAGGGATCCAAGGCTAAGGGGAAGATGCTGCAAAAGAAATGGGGGATAAATGAGGGAGATATCCCTTCAAACTGTTTAAGTGAAATAGTAAAAAACAACTTTTTTATTGACCTAGATAAAACACACATTTTTTTCATATTTATGAAAACCATGGGATAACTATGAGAAATCCACTATCTCTCTAAAACTAAAGTTTCAAGGTTTCAATATCCACCACATGGTTGGAAAAATCACGCTCAAGCCATGAAAAAACCCATTATCTACCAAAATACTCTATAAAATGGTTAACTGCACAGTTTCTACTAACCATTCATTACCCATGTACCAAGGCACGATTCCTCTAAAATCATAGTTCTCAAAAAATAGCACTTATAAACTCAAATATTAAACAAAAAAAAGAAATGAATGTTAAAATATGATGTATTAGTGACCTGGTGGGAGTCACACATGGATAAGATATGGATTAGTAGGTTTCATATTTGTTTTTTCTAAATTCTCTTTTTACCCCTATCATTTTAGGGGATTTAGTCCCCCTTCTCCCTCATTTTATTAAATTAATGTGGTGTCAAATAAAAGGGATTCCTCCATCACTTATCCTTATTTTCTAATCTCATCAAAATTCATTTCAAAGTTATTATTTAAGGTAAATCCCTTATTCTTTTTTGTTTCCTTCTCATTCTTCCCCATATCCTTTCCTCCCTTGGTTTCTTACTCTCCCATAAATCTTAGGGGCTTATATGGTCATATTTTTAAGGTGGATTATTCTTGAGGTTTTTTTTGTTTCTAGGGATTGTGGAGTATCTCTATTTTCTTATTTTTTTCATTCACCATCGATGGTGATGACTTTAGTCTTGATTATCATTGAACCTAGAAAGGGGTTTTTCTATATTTCCTTTAAATAGAATAGAATTTATTGATTGATTTTTTTATAAATGATTCATTATTTCAATTATGTATATATATGATAGTAAATGGAAATTTATAATTTTTTTGGAACTATTTATCACTTGTTATAATGGATATATCAATGGGTTTTGTTTTCTAAACTTATTATTTTACTACAACTTCTTGTAAAATTGTTTTAATGCTTTTTTGGAATTAAATTTGTGTTACAATAATATTTTACTCTATTTTCCTATAAGAATAAATTAATGGTATTGGTTTTTATTTTAATTGTTTTGGTTAATGATAAAGAAAGTGAGTTTATCATTAAAACCAATTTCATGTTTACTTTTTAAATTTATTTTTTAAAGATGATTTATTTTTTTTTTCATTTTAAAGAACTCAATATTCACGGGTTATTTTGTAGGGATGACGGTTTGAAACATTTAAATGGTTTTAAAAATATGTGGGTGTGAATTAACCTCTCTATCTATTCACCATATTGTTCTTATTACAGTTGTGACACCAATGGTATTTTAATTATATTATGATACTAATAATGTGAGGATGATTATTTCTTATTATGGAATTATAGGTGAGGTGAGATTTATATTTTGATTTATAATTATTATTTGAATAATTTGATTGATCACCTCCTAATGCTGGTATCATGTATATATTAGGCACTAAGTGATTGTGCTAGACTTATACTCCACTAGATATCCACACGCTACTAGTTTCCTATATAGTGAGAGATATTACTTGATGGGGAGTGACCCAAATGGGGGATAAGTGAAGGATAGTGGGTTTTATTATGTTTAAGATGAAACATAGGCTGGTAGTTGATACATTATTTTTAAATTCTAGGAATTATCTTCCCTTTTGACCTAGTTTGTATCTCATGATTCTAGATGACTCTTGGAAATCCCTTTTGTTTCCCAATTCAGTTGGCCTCTATAGAAAAATGATCTATCAATTTTATACCTTGTTGGTGAAATGGTTCCCTATTATCTTATTTTATTATTATATATATTTATCTTATTTTATTAAAAATACCTTTTAGTGTGTTTTGGGAATGTGTGTGTTTCTAAAATTCCTCCAAAATTGATCTTCAAATGGGTTTTTTCATCATGGGTCTTAAAATAGTAAAATCTTTTCTATGTGATTATTTTTTTATTTAAAGGAAGAGAAATATGATGTCTTTAAAATGTTTATTTTTTTTGTTTTAATTTATGTAATAATGTATGAAATCATAATTTCTATTTTTTTTCAAATTAGAAAGGATTAAATATAATTTTAAATGAATAACACAAACTTCTTGGTGGGATCCTACTTAGATTGGTTCCACTCACTCCCTATACACACAATTCTGTTTATATAGTTCTTATGTTTTTTTATCAGGTTCCCTAGATTTGGTCTCATTTTGGCATCGGTGTTCTTGTTTTTGCACAATGATCAATATGTGATATATTTTAATTTTTTTCTACTAGTTTCTAATCTACTTTATTTATTACATTTGGTAATATTTTTTAGTTATTTTTTTTATATTCTATTTATTTTTATTCAAGGGTGAAATAATTCCCATGTAATTATCTGTTGATATCATGGAACTTGTTAATAGCCCATGGGTATTGGAAATTCCCTTCAGGACCTACCACTGGATGGATCAGATGCTTCGTCTAGGGGTAACTTGGTCCGGTTCATGATTGTTTATAATATCACATGTTTATGAACTTTTTTATTGGTTATGTATGGAACACTATTGGTGTTCCCCTACTAAGTTGTACTCACACTCTTCTTAGGTGACCATGGTTGTTGGGTACCTGAGAAAACTTCATGATATGTAATATTGAGGTATTGTAGATACCCAATGGTCTATGGTTGATTGAGATAGTCCATATAAAGCCTAGATCCTGGGATGTGATGAGGCTAAGGGGTGATAGTAGAGCCTTATTTATTTTTATTATTTTATTTATTTTAAATATGTGATTAACCTAATGGGTAATCAGTTGCTGTATGTTGGTATGACCATGAGTCTATATACTTCTGTAATACAAATGTTATTATATGTTTTGGTTTATTTCTTTCACATACTCTGAATTATTTTTATGAATGTTGATTAGTCATTTTATTCATAATTAGATACGATGTAATAGTATTCACATGGTTACACCCTAGACCATCACTACTAGTAAATACCCTTAGGGGTATAAGGAGGCATGCCAAAGGCTGTGTATCAACCGATGGTTGGGAAACTAGTTGAGTAGTCCAGAGTAGTGGGCTGTCACAACTAATATCATTACTCATGCATTATATATAGCATCTCATGAGATATAATCATGACCTAATCAATGGATTTTGTGACTATATAATTTTTGTCCCACTCATCACATCATAACACATTTTACATATTTGTGCCATATGAATATGAGGACAATCATAAATCCATCAAAATTATTTCATGATTATTTATTTGAAATAATATCAGAACCCAAAATAAATAATATAATTGTATAGGTAAATACCCATCAAATCCGGATAATGAAGTATAGGTTATTCACAATATAAAAAATAAAGGGTATATGGTCAGTTAAATAAATTCCTCTATTAATCAAATGCATTGGAGTCTAGGTACACACACTTTAATTAAAATAATAAATAGTAAGGTATTTAAAAAAGGAAGTGAATTTTTGAAAATGTTATCATTATCTATATTAGATAAAAAGGAAAGATAAAGGAAACTATGTATTATTTCTCTCATATAGTATTCATTTACACCACATCATATATGCATGGGAACTTATATAAAAAATCAAAAGGTTATTATGGTATAATTCACATTTATGAAAACTAAGTCACTCAAGGAAGTAAAATATAATAAATTTATAAATATTTGAATATAAAATACTATTGTGTTATATTAAAATCTTTCTGATGAATTTTATTAATAGAATAGTTTTCAAGAAAACAATATCTTAGTTTTTATAAAACTTTTAAATAAAATGGAAATAATTATTTTTAAGGAAGGACATGAATATAAAAAAATAAAATTTTAAAAATGAATGATGATTAATACATTTAATATAAATAAATTTATTGAAAAATATTGTTGATAATAATAGAGAGATAAATTGAAAAGAAAACATGATAAGAGGTTTAAAACACTTAGAGACTTTTAAAAAAAAGGAAATAAATAACATTAAAAATTAACTTTCTAAAATGTGACCACAATTTTTAAAAAAATATATTTTAGTACTATAATGTACCAATAACTAAGACTACAAATTAATTATAATTAAGGTAAAATAATCATGTTGTGGAAGAGTGTTTTTTGAAAAAGTTTCCCTTATAAACATCATAATTATTGAAATAAATAAATAATGGAATGGAAAAAAATAAAGGTAGATATATTCCTAGGAAAGTTTATGTAAAATATCATAGAATACATAAATGTATCATATGAAAAAATTTAAAAATTGATGATGAGAAAAGATAGGGTGATAGATAGTATATCATTAAGAATGAAAAAGTGTGGGAAATAACCCTTAAGAGAAACGTATAGTACAAACTATAAATATATAAGGGAGAAAATGAGGATATTAATTTATTAAAAAAATATGTTAAAATAAAAATATATAAATTCAATACCTTATATATTATGCCTATAGTGGAATATATAATATAGAGAAATAATACATCAATTTTTTTTTTGATTTTTTAAAGAAACCCATATCTTAAATCCTAACTTGATTTGTATATCCTCTAACTTATTATATAGTAAAATTTTATTGATTATTTAATTTATTTATAAAATATTTCTTGTTTGTATAATTATAATAATTCGTTTTAATTCTTTTGTTATCATATATTATTCATTTATTAGATTATTTTTTCCTATGTTGGTCATTTTGAGGTTTTTTGATTCATAATTCAAAAATATATTTAGTGTCATTGTAGTGTACAATGGTAAATTTCAAATGGTTATAGAATCTTAGGAAGGGTCGAGGTATATATTTAATGTTATTCTATAAGTATATTATTTCATTAGTTTTGTAGATAATTATAATTCATAGAACCATCCTTAATAATCTTGTTTTAAATAGTTAAAATCACTTTAATTTTTCAAATTTAACCTTTTTATTATAGATATTTAATAATTATAGAATAATAAATATGAAATTATTATTTTTATTAATGTTATGTTAAATTAAGAGTTTTTTAATAATATCTATAAATGGAATAAATGAATATGAAATATCGTCATTCACTTTGGAAGCATAAAAACAATATGTTTGAATGATATTTTTTATGAGTTTAAATTATGGTAAAATTTAATAAATATTTTATAATTATAAAAAAACTATTATAATTAAACTGGTGTTTTTAAGTGACTTTAATAGTTTACTTATGTTATTAAAAGGTGTAAGTGGATAATTGAAATGGAAATACATGAATTTCAAATCTCTTATTTTGATAAAGTAAAAGATTATAAAGAGGGTTTGATGGGAGGGAATGGGTGATATCTAATCAGTAATTGATCAAAATAATATTGATATATTGGTAATAAAATAATGTAAATAAATTAAGATGAATTTTGAAACAGTTTTAAGGAAAGTAATCTTGATTAAGAAAGGATATAGGGAGACTTGGGAATGATAAATTTCACATTTTAAAAACATATCAAAATGGTACAATGAGAGGGAATAAGTGGAATTTAATTGATAAGAGTTTAAAAGTATGATAATATTATATAATTAAAAAAATAATAGAATATAAAGAGGATATTAGAAATATATTTAAAAATAGTAGTTGTAAAATAAAGGTGGGCGGTGAACACTTACAATACTCTTTGAGCCAACTCCTTTTGATTGAGTCTAAGGCCTTTAAGGGAGGGTATTTTAGTTATACAAGGACTTAGGTAAGTATATATGGGGTTTAAAGAGATATTGGAGAAGATACTTGGAAAAGTAAGAAGTTTTTGTACTAAGGATAAAGTGGTGGAGGGGTAGAGGAGTTGTGATAATATAGTAAAGAGGAAGGGATATATTTGAATATAATATTGATTATTCTATGTATCACTCTATGCTCAAGGAATTTATAAAATTGTGTATCTAAAGAACATATTATAAATCCATTACATTTTCAATATTCACTCCTTTGAGAGAAAAATATCATATATAATATACTAAATATATTACACATCTCAATAGGTTTCTACCTATTTCATTTTTAGGTCGTCTTAAAACAATAACATACATATACATGGATATGCACTCATACCTTTACCATATACATTCTTAATCATTAAATTCTATTACATGTGTTAAACATATCAAAACCTCCTCGAAACCTCTCAACACATCATTAATATTCTCAAAAAACATTCTCAATATCTTCAAATATATCCTCAATGAATTCTAATAAATCTCACTCAATTTTGAAAAAAAAACACTTTAAAATTTTCAATGGGTTCTTCAATGCCCCCTATATTTTTTAGCACCAAAAACTCACACCAAGATTCATCGAATTGTATATTTTTTCAAAGATAAGTGTCCTAGAACCACACTTATATATAATAAAATGTTTTTTGAGAGAATTATATCCCTTATTAATGAGATATATTTTGGTTAAGTGACATAAATTCTCTCCCCCTTAATCCATACACTCATTCAACTTTTATCCCCTATACTTATAATAACCACATCCTTAAATTCAAAAAAGATAAAGAAAGAGTTTTATACCTTTCACTCATAATATTTGTGATGTAGTTCTCCCAAAAAACTTCATGTCCATTCCACACCCCCATTAATAATAGAATCCAATGAATTGTGAGGGTTCTTCCCACCCAACCTCTAGTGAGAGGTAAAGTATGAACCTGAATATTTAGCCTTAACTTAATAAATATTTTCCTTTAAATAATTTTTATAATAGATATACTTCAACTTGGTGTCCCTATTAGCCATTTTACCTATAATGAAATGAGATTTAATATCTATATTTTCATATCTGTAATGCTAGATTTGATTTTGGGACAACTCAATAGGAATTTTATTACCATAAATAGTATTCAATAGATTCTCAACATCTACTTTCATGACTTCTAACTACAGTTTAATCCACAAAATTTTCATACATTCATGTGTTATAGATATATATTTAGCCTTAGTTGTACATAGATAAAATGAACTATGCATTTTTTATTAAATCTCTCAAAATTTTAACCTAAAATGAATGTTTCAATTAATATATATTTTCTATCATTGTAATCAATGGATCGATCTGCATCTATAAAAACGAGTAGATTAATCTCTTCATTTCTTTTTTATATCAAACCATAATTCAATATTACTTTAATATACCTATGTAATCTTGATGACAAATTTATATGTGATTCCTTAGATCACTTTAATAACTTTCACTTAGAATAATAAGTTATAAAATATATAGTCTTGATGTTGTAAAATTGTGTAATATTTTATTTATCTTCTTGATTCATTATGTGGTACACTATTTAATACTTTATCCTTTCTCAATTTCATACTAACTGATATAGGTTTTGAGTTTTCATTTGAATATTCTATCTGAAATCTCTTCAAAAATTCTTTGGAATATTTTTCTTGGGATGAGAAGATGTATTCATCTTTTTATATAACCTATAATTCCAGAAAATATCTCTTTTCACCCAGTATTTTCATCACAAAATGAATCTTTATCTGATTTGAAAAGTTCTCACAAGAAACCTCACTTTTAACTATAAAAGTTATATCATCAACATATACTAATATAATAATAGTACCTAAACTCATCTCCTTTACATAAAAGTAACTATTTACTTTTCCCTTAGAAAAGTTTATTTTCATTAGGAAACTGTCCAGCTCAGAGTATTATGCTCTTGGAGCCTATTTTAAATCATACAAGGATTACTTTAATATTCATATCATGATTCTATAATTTTTATTTATAAATACTTTAGTAAGGATTTTCTTTTCTAAGTCTCAATTCCAAAAATAATATTTCACATTCCTTTGATCAACCTTATAATGAATATGTGATTTAACTACTAGAAATATTTGAATAGGTACAATTCTTCCAAAAATTTCAAAAGTTTATTTAAATTATATCCATTACACCTAAGAATAAACTTTTTAAAACAATCTAGACTTGTCCTTGACACATCAATATTCTCACTCTTCTTATTTTTTAATACCCACTTGATACCTATGTCATTTTTCACTTCATGTCTAGGAATAATTTACAAGGGGAATTATTATTAATCTAATACATATTTTTATTTATATAATTTATCCATATCATGTTCCCGATAGCCTTAACTACTATTTTTTGGTTCAGATTGTGAAATGATATTTTTTTTGATTTTCCATCCTTAATATTATTTTAGTCTACAATATAACATCATGATTTCCAATTATATTTTATATTTAAAATTATTTTTTCAATATATAATGTTTCAATTTATCATCTACTGTATCTTATTAATCATCAATGGTTTGACCTAATTCAATATCAATATAATTTGGTTCCTATCCAACTTCTTATTTATTTATTTATTTAGAAATTAATTACCTTTTAGTTTAGTGTTTTCAAAATCTGCTTCATTTTCTATAGATAAGCTGGGTTGATTTTCAATAATAATGAAATGAAAATAATCTACCAACATTTCTAGAAATTTTTTCTAGAATCTATATCCTCTTATATTAGATAGATACCCCATGAAAATCCCTTCTTTGGATTTCTCCTCTAATTTTCCTAGATTTTAGTTTTTTATCTTTATAATACATACACTACCAAAAACTTTAAAGTAATTCATTGTAGTCATTCTATTGTACCATATTTCATATTGAGTCATGTTGGAATCACTTATTTGTATAAATATATTCTTACTATTAATATTTGTACACAATATTTCTCTCTAGAAAAAGTTTTATATTTTTTACTTAGAAAGTATTTTTATTCCCATTTTAAGTAAAATTTTATTTATTCACTCTAAAACTCCACTTAGTAAGTAAGTATAAATGGTATTATATCCATTAATTATCACATGATTTGAAATAAAAAATATAAAATAGTTATAAGAAAAGTCATTTTTGTTATCCATCTACAACCATTTGATATAGACTCCTAGATCTTTCTCAACCTGTCTTATAATGATTTTAAATATTTTAATTACATATAAATTTTGATTAATAAATATGTCATTAGTCATATGTTTAAAATGATCATTAAATTTATAAAATGAAATATCTATTATAGAATATCAATTTATCATTTTCCAATATAAGTCATAATGTATTAGCTAAAGTGTCCTAGTGGACTAAATCACTACTCTTTTTTGTGTTCCTTGAACCATATTACCCTTTTAATATATTTGAAAAACAAAATGTCTCACTCAATCTATCTATATATAAGAGAGGTATCTAAATAAATCATACCTTTATATTTTATTCATATTTATTTGAACAAAATATCCAAGATTTCTATTTCATAACTTGTTTTCATCGTCATCACTAAAATAAGAAGAATTAGTAGGATCACTAATTTGGAACATATTGTTACTTGTTCTTTTTCATTGAGTGATAATCCTTATATATATTGAGTTCTTCATAATTCATAAGACATTATTTAAAATATACCCATTTCTATCTTCATGTAGTGTGATCATAGTTATTAGACTATGTTTAATCCCTTCATCAAAAACAATATTTCTGAATTTATACTTGTGTGCTTCAATTTTAGCAGTACCAAATCCTCTAATTTTAAAGGAACTGTCTTTTCCAAAAGCTACATCCCCTGTATTATGATCTTCAATATTATTCAATAATTATGTTTCACCAATTGTATGAGAGAAACAACCACTATCATGAATCCATAGCTTACCTTTCATGAAAACTTTTATAGAAACTTCACAAATGATTAGATTTTATTCCTTATTAATTTTCTAAATTCCCTTTCCTATTTCACTATAGTAAACCTATCTTGGAAGAGTATTCGTACACTCTATAAAAAATGACCGTACTAGTCACATATTCCACCCATATATTATAATCAATCAAATGCATTTTGAATGGATATATTTTTTGGGATATTCATTAGAGATTTCTCATTCCACAAATTATTCTTCATATTACCATAATTTATTGTTTTTATTTCAATTTAAATTCCCCTTGAATCATTTATACTCCAATATAACAAGTTTAACCTTCCTTATATTGATATAGGATAAGGTTTTTCATCACTTGTTATCCCCAAATATGCCCAGTGTTTTCATAAGAAGCTTCATTGTTAGAAATAACACAATTTATTTTAATTTTAATAGGAATACAGTTGACCTGTAATTTTTGGAAATGATTCTCAAAGGATTGAGATGATTCATATTTAAGGTCTATAAATTTTTTGAAATCATATTTTATCTTATTTAAACATTAATTAGATCCAATTTAACTTTATGTTTCTAATTTAATTATTATTTCTTTTAATGTTAGTTTTTCATCACGATCTTTCACCATTTTATCTTTCTCAATATCCATTAACTTAAGATTTATAATTTCATAAATGTAACCATATACATTTTTATAATATCTTCTTTTCCTTCCTTATTATTTTTATTCTCTTAATTTAACGGTCTTATTTCCTTCTGGAGTTTAGTGTTCCACTAAAGACGATATTTATGTAAAGACATCAACATAAGATTCATATATGTAATTTCACCTTATTATTAATTACTACTTGATTATTTTTAATATCTTTCTACATAATCCATGATGTTTTTTATTTTTTCAAAAAAACATTCTTCTAATTAGCTAATTGAAGTGGAGTATCCTTACTCTCTTTCACCATCATACCTATTCTCTTTCTTATTTTTAGTAGATTTCAATACTTTCTTTGATATTTTATCCCATTTCCTTTTCTATGTCATATCATCTTTCTCATTAGTTTTATACTTACCACCCTTTTTATTTAGAAAATAAATTTCAAAATTCCCAATTCCACCTCATTAAAAATTTTCAAGAATAGTTTTTCTTTGTACTTTACATTTATTTTTTTGATTTTCATTGGAATAAGATCCATAATTCTCTTATATTATTCATCAATTTCATCTTTATATTCATAATAACTTGAGTTATCATCTTCTTATTCCTTAATTTTGAGTTTTAACAAGGATTAAAAATCCATTTCTTCCTTAATATTTTTCTTGAATATTGTAGATTTCATAATTTCATAAGAAACAAAAATTTTATACAGTTTATTAATATATAAATAAACTATGTTCTATAATTTACAAATTCTAGGATCAAACCCATCTATAAATATCCTCATAAAATACTTAAAAATAGTAGAGTCTTCTAATAATTCTCCATAACATCTGATGTTTTTGACTATTTCATTGATTAATAAGAAATAATCATCAATGAATTTATCATCATTTATCCTCATATCTAAAAATCATCTTATTTATATTTACTATTTTTTTTCTTTTTACCTTCACATTCCCTTACAATAGGTTTTCCAATGTTTAGAAAATCTTCATTATTTTTTTAAGTCCTATTACCTTTGGGTACATTTTTTTTGAAAAAAAAAAATAATTTATTACACTTCCATCTACCTGCATATTTCTTTTTACAAAAAAATAGATAAGAGCAATTTTCTAAATTTTGGGAATACCATAGTAGTAGAAAATTTGACTTATATAAAAACTAAGAGAAGATAAGATATCATCATAATATTTTATCTATGATAATTTTTTACATCGAAGGTTATAATACCGCTACTATTAACAGAATTAAAATTCTCCACCTCCAATTAAAAAGGATCTTATAGAGGGAACTAGGTTATTGTTATACTAGTTAATGTTCCTAGGAATTGGTTACACCAATGATAGGGGGTTTAATTTATGGTTCTTCATTACTATTTATTTTTTCATGAAATAAACCTAAATTTCTTTTTGTAGTATGATCCACTCAAACCTTAATTATCAGCATTAACAAAATGAATAAAAAAAACAACAAACATGCACTTTTTACAATATTCAGTCATAATGTATGTACCTAATCCTTTCTATGAACAGGATTAGAATAAGTCTCATATTTTGTATTATAATTTATTAATACTTTCATGTTATTAGGAAGGTGACATCATCTATATTTCAGTGTTTCCCAACACATTATGTCTTTATAGTGATTATATTAGTTACAATAAGTTGAAAAAAATGACCCACAAACACAGTGAATAAGATATTTCTTTAATTTATAAGATTTCATGAAATCACCATATGATATCTTCCACTTTCACTTATTGTATTGAGATGTAATATCTAAATCACTATAGGCACATTATCATTCAATTTATTTAATACATGAAGAGTTTTTTCTTATTTTTCAATTTATCAAATTCATTTACCACTATATTACTTTGTCTCACTATAATATTCTCAATAATATTAAAATCATACTCTAAATAAATTTCGTTTATTTTTATTTGATACATAGACATTTGACTAAGGATCAATCCAAGATCTCCCCTTGATTCTCAGTCTCATTATTTCACATGATCACTATTAATTAATCATGGAAATTTTGGTTAAAAAAATATTGAATAACCATATTTACATTGAAACCCATGTATTCATTAAAAACATACAAACAATATTTTTTTTCATGAAGTAATCTATCATTATGTGTTTTTATTATTATGTAATAGTTCACTTAAAAATAAAAAACAATATTTGACCAATACTTTCATTCTTAAATCTACTTCATGATGTGACCATATTCTCCTTGGCATGAAACATTTATTTTTAATTATTTTCAAAACACATATTGAATCAAGGATTAAAACATTAGAAAGTGATATTTTTGAATTAAGTAATGACACAAAATCATCCCTTTTAATTTTCAAATGAATCTTTAGGAACTCCATTATCCTCAAAACAATTTCACACAATAAAATATTATGTATGGAACCAGACATATTATGAACTATATAAGATTCATGACATATCCACATTTCTAGTTGAGTCTCAAAAAATATGTTACACATCATTTTGATCTTATTTCTTTTACATATTTCACCACTTATCTAAAAGATATTATGCATCCTATAAAATTTCTTATGCATAAAATTCCTTTTTCAATTTCAAAAACTAACCTCCTAGAAATATATTATATATGATCCTAAGAGAATGTTTTGTATACATGGAAGATCGAGGGACTTTAATAAATCATCACTTTTAAAAAAAAATATTCACTCACTACCTTTATAGTATTCTAGGAATAACTATAACAACAAAAAACTTATACAACATCAAAAATATTATGTATCACTATATTAATAGGGACTTGGTCAAATTTTATATCTTTATAATATATTATGTATCTATTAAGTTTTCATATTAACACATATGGAATCATAATATCATAAACAATATATTAAATATATTACACATCTTATTAGGTTCTTCCCTTTTTCATTTATCATTTCTTTTACAAATAAAACATGAATATGTAGGGAGATGCACTCATTCCTTTACCAATTTCAGCCTCAAACACAAATTTATTAAACATGTTATAAACATATCAAAACCTCCTCAAAACTTTTCATGAAATCTCTAATCATATAAAAAATTCAAAATAGGCATCCTCAATAAATTATAATAATTATCACTCATTTTCAACTATATTTGTAAAATTACAATGGTTTCTACAATCATTTTATAGTAATAAAATAATAAAATCAGTGGTCTGAATAGATAATTATTCAAAACAAACAACCAAAAAAATAAAATCAAGAATATATATGCTTGGGTTTCCACCTAAGAGTGTTGTTCTTGATGTATTCAACTTAAATTCTTCATGATTAATATTTTATCCTTATGATGGTGGATTACTACACATTTCCACCTTTAAATTATGGTTTCAGCCTCTTCCCATTCAATAAAAAATATTCTCCTTGTTCTCTATTGATTTATACTAATCTGTTTGGGATGATGTATAACACTTTTAATGGTTTAAAATACTTATATTTTAGTTACTATCAAGAAAAATGATCCTTGAATTGAATAGAAACTCTTGTATCCCTTTCTTGAAGTTCCTTAAATGAATTTTCTATCATGAAATAGATTGTTTTTCTCCATGGATATATTTTCATTATCTTAGGATTCTCTTTGAATTTCATTAAATTTACTCAAATTAAAATTTATTTTCGTTGATGATTATTTGTAGTTAAAGTTCACTATTTTCAGTACCTAAAAATACTTATGTTAAATTTCCAAAGGTAAGTGGTATGTATTTCAAAAAATCAGTCAGTATAGAGAAAAAATAATTATAGTTTATTTGGTAATCATATAAACCGATAATTTATCATCAAGATGTAATATATATTCTTCCTTAAATTTCATACTATATTCTCAATAAATCCTTTTAATGATTTGTTTGATACTACATTCCACCCACTGATTTTTTAGGGATACATAATAAAATATGGGTGAATTATATTATATAATTCACCAAGGTTGTATCCTATAATATGAATAGATTAATATCATAGGATAAAATATAAAAATATCATATATCATCATGGGATGTTGTATTTGGATTATATCATAGTGTACAAGTAGCCCTATAATATGCATGGGATGTATTAATCTTCCACATCCCTGTTAAGTTTTTCTTTGATTTGTTTATGGATTTTACACCTTTATTTAAGTGTTCTATGAAGAAAACTCCAATGGTTTGTAATGTGTTGGTGTTATTAAATAAAAAATTATATGTTTGATATAGTTTATTCTCTTAAATATATGAATATATTTAAGGATGGATATATAAGGGATTCAATCCCTCTTGATGAACTACCCTATTTACTTGCATGCCTACCAAAGATATCTTCTTCTTGAAGCATGGATTATCACTTGGCGATGGTGATAGAAACTCTTTAGTGCTTAATTATACCCAGGAAAAAATTTGGGATATAATGTTAATGTAATATCTTCGAAGACATGAAGTATACATCTGTTTCTTAAGTGATTCTTGATCAAGTTCACACTAAAGAGTAAAAGATGGATTACTCAAGGAAATAGGTACAATCTTGATTTTATTTTTCCATACAAATTTATTTACTTAAAGATATATCGGTAATGTTTCCTCAGTTATTACCCTACCAATGGGCATGATATGGTCAACCTAAACTCATCAATGGTATAAAAGGCATTTTCTTGAAGGAATCATCTTGTAAATTCTTCTGGTTTTTTTAAAGAAATTCATATCATAAAAATTTATAGTCGTATCATATAATGATACAAATAATTTTTCTATTTTAGTCATTCATATCATACAACTATATTATATCATAAGGTAATATATATATATACATAACCAAGGATTTCAACAATGTTATGACATATAATATATGTGCTATAATTCTTAGGGATTTATAAATAATTTATAGAGTATATTTAACTAATTGAAATAATATGCTAATATAACCATGCACAAGAAATATAAAATATACTATAAATTAAAATTAAGAAATTTTAACCATTCATGCCTTTCACAAGAGGATCTATTACTTCAACAACATCGACTTCAAATGAGCTTGATGACCCTAAAAAAAGTGTAAGATGGTGGAATCCTAGCTCCAGAGTTATCCATATTCCAAGATGAATCATTTTGATGCTTGAAATGAGATATCATCTTCCTATATGATGTGATAGAATATCATATAAAAAATATGAAAGAAGCAGAAAAGGTCTTTGGGAAATGATATCCTCTACCAAGAAACCACATGCACCTACCCACTCACCATCATATGGAAGTATGTTTTATATTGTTCATGAGATTCGCCTCAATGATGACTAGATTAAATTATCTATCACAATGCATGAGTTAATACATTATCCAGTTCATAAAATTTAAGCATGAATATTAACATGTTTACATTTAACTACCTTTGAGTCATGTAGGCTTTTATAAATAAATAAAAGAATATAATTCATGGAAAAACTTCCAATCCAACTATACTATTGTTCATGGATTTTTAGGGAGTGACATGAAGATATTATTTTCATTCCATATGATTGGATTTCTTACATATGTTGTGTCAGCATAACATTATGCCCTTTCATAAGAATAATTTAGTAGTAACTTATTCTTAAGATAAAATTAGGGTTATATTAGTGGAAACGTAATCTCAATCCCATATCCACTAAAGCACATCACAAGAAATTTTGAATTTAGGACATATATCATTAAATCTCACACTTGCACTAAAGATTATAAGACATTGTGTCATTCCATCTAACATGTGTATCTATATACATGTATCTTCCAATCACATATAATAATAGCATGAATTCTCATATATTCCATTATCCCATGACATTGAGTTATTATGGGACACAGAATATGCCAATCCTATATACCAAACTCAAATGTTCTTGATTCTCTGACTATATACTGACCTGGTGAACGGATATATCATATGTCGTTCTCTTTTTTGGATAATCACACCACATTCAACTCATCTATATAGATAATAAAATTATATGTATTGTTTATGTATGTTCACAGACTCCATAGTCTATCTAAATTGAGGGATCAGATGTCATACTTGTTATATTAGAGGGAAAATATTATATTGGTTGAGAGCACCAACTGATGACATGATCAGAAACATACCCAAACACCCCATGATTAGCTAAGATGCAATGGATTATATTCAAAATTTATCTAAATATAATGGTTTTTATGTTAGTAATATCTCTAACCTAAGGTATTGAGAACTATTATATGATTCATACACCCCCTATTATACCAATGAAGGTGGTATACTAAATGGACCATCTAATAAAAAACACTATTTATGCCTCATGAGAATAATAATATATCTCATACAAGAATTATACTCACAATAAACTCATAACCTATAATATACTATGAGGAATAACGGTAAGGTATAACTCAAAGTCATAATTTAAGAGGATAATTATTTAGTACACTTTACGAAATACATATCTATATATACTTATCTATAACCAATATGAAGGAATGATAAATTAAAGATAAAATTCAATGTGATACAATTTATATTCTTAAAATCTTTATGAATACCTAATAAAACACTATATAAGCACCAATATAATATATCATATATGAGAGACTGCAAGATCATGTCTACTGCACATTATAGGGTTTTGTTAACCCGTTTCATATAAATATAATTTCATCCATATTTTTATGTGGGCATATGGTAAAACCGTCCCATTAAACTCTTTTGGGAGAAAAATCTATAAATCAATAAATTTTAGATAATGGTGATATTTAGGAATCATATTCTTAATCTTCACCTATTTGAACATATTCACAATATTTAGCTTCACAACATCAAATTTTATAATGTTACCTTCTTGTGGTCTACATAGAACGATTTCTATATATAATATCATTATCCTTGGAACCATATTACATTGAATATTTTCACAAACAATTATATAACAATTTACATTATTGTCTTCCATCACACTCTAAAATCCTTTAGGATAATGTTATATTCACTTTTACTAGAATAATACTTTGAAAATTAGTAATATTCACTTTTTATTATAACAAAATATAAATCATTACATTTGTATTACCATCACATATCCTAAACTCTTTAACATATTAGTGAAAATCACCTTAACCTTAGGCTGGTATAATATTTCATTTTTTAAAATTTGAACATATCTAATTTCAATCATACTCTCATAAGCCTCTTAGGCACTATATTATATTTAGAATACCACACTAAAAAATATAAAACGTTATTTTGTTAGGAAGTAAAAATTATTTCATCTTAGTATGAATATTCAAAAAATAAATTAATATTTCTATACTATATGTGGGTTTCTATGTGTTTGGATAATTTTAATATAAAAAGATGACTTTATTCTTTAAAATATTCCATTGATGAGTTGTGGGTGTATATTTCATCATATTTTAATAAACATTTGGATACAAAATTTATCCAGGATTAACCATTTTTATCCCTTTCTCCTTTTAAAATCATAAAATTGAATGCAATGAATAAAAAATAATGTTTATACAGTTAATCATCTAATTTTTCCATAACAACCCTTTTTTATTGAAAATATTATCTTTCCATATAAAAAAATATGAAGATATATATCCTCTATTATGATCCATCTGAGCATTATAAACTCTATTATATTCAGTCCTTTGATATAGAAACTATTTTATTCATTACTTAAATGAAAACTATATGATCTATCAATTATTTACTTGATTTTCAACTTCTATATATTTAAAATTCTTGTAAATTATACATTTGGTATCACATTCCTTTCAAAAAGAAGAATTTATTTCTATAACACTAATATCTGGCATGGATATTCCATGGGGTTCCAAAAAATATTTTTTGGTTTCTTAAATAATTTTATCCTATATAATTATTTCTTATTCCTAATATCACATTTAGGTTTTAATAATCTTAACTAGCTACCTAAATAATCATCCTTCTACCTCCATATTTTTTTATTTGGATTTAAAATTTTACTGAATTTTATTAACTATACAACCATAGAACATAGAAATCACATTACCTGTTCATCTATTATCAATGCCGGAGAATATTGGATAAACTATTCTTTAACTCATTAACATTTTTGGAAAATTTCCTTAGATGAAAATAGGATGAATTCCTTTACAAGAATAAACTTTAAGGAAACTTATAGTCTCAATAAGTCATTAACACAATCAATCATATTGATTATATGAGTGGAGACTCAAAATACTTTGATAATTTTGTGTTTAACGCCTTTGAAACCCCAAAAAATCATTCTATTCATTTTATAAGCATCTATATTAACTTTTTAAACAACATTAGCACTTCATTACTCAAGAATTTGTTCAAACATTTTGAATTTTGCTTACACTTAAGAAATTTTCTTAAGTTACCACTCATAGAAATTATTAACATTAAATTTATCTTTCTTATATGATTAAGTTCAATTTTTTTAATGATGATGATGATGATATTACCTATAATTGAATGTTTTATCATATGAGTATCATATATTATAAAAATTTAATAATAAATTTTATCAAGCTTTCTTCCATTAAAATGATGACCCATTTAAAATTCATCATATCAATTAGTGTTAAAAGATCCATGTTTCATAATGGATTATACTGATTTTTGCATGTATATAATCTGTGACTATATCTGGCATAAATAACTTATTGATCATATAATATATTACTCTTGGATAGTCTAGAAGACAACTATTTTTCCAATCAATTATATGGATAAGCTCAACTCTATTCTTCTGGTATCCTAACTGATATGTCTTCTCAGCTAATTGTAACATAGTGAAAACACCAAGAATAGGGCACCTAACATTTATGGTCACCCCATTACTTTCTTTCCCTATAAAAGATAATTTATGGGAGCTTAACCATTAGAATCACCTGTATTGAATGATCTAGGTTTAGAAAAGTGTCACTTTAGAAGTAATATTAAATTTAGTATTTAAATAGAATTTAATATCACCATCTTACCTAATGTCATTCCCTTTACATATGCATACCTCTAATGATTTATTTATTTAATTATATTCCCTCAACCAATTCAATAAATCACAACTATATTTATGTTTATCTCTCTATATAACAAATGGTTTGTGTTACTCACATACAAATAGATTCAAAACATATTTACATATATCCAAATGCATATCATTCCTAAGGTACATGACTTTTCATGTAGAGATTTATAATTATATGATACTGAAAATAACCTCATGACTGATCTTGGAGCCATGGATAGCCAAAAACAAATTTTCTAAAAAAGGAATAAGCCTCTGTGATAGAGGAAAATATGATCCAAATTCATTCTTTCCAGGGATACTTTACTAAATAGAGAATTAAATTAATCATAACTCTAACACCTGAAATGTATAAAATATATTTAAAAAATAAATTCAGTCCAATAACTTCAAATATAAACCATGCCTAGGATCGATAAAAACCAAATATTATATTATCATTCATACCATGCAATTAAATTATTAATAATTTATTATAATTTTTTTAACAACATTAAACTATATTATACAATTATTTGCAATATTGAAATAATTTATAGTCATTAATAAAAAGTAATGGAATAACCTTTAAGTAAATAAAAATTTCATAAAATTTAAAATGAGGTAAATATATATTAACAAACCATATACCAAATCTTAACTATATCCACTTTATAATGTTATCTTTATTTATCAAATGCATTCCACAATTTTGAATAAAAATATTTATACTCAAATCATAAAAAAATCATTTCATATTAACCATTATACATAAATTTCAATTAAAATATATGATATTTTATGTATTATAAATATTTTATAGTTCAATTTATGTTATGTAAACATTTAACATAATCTAAACATCACATAGTTAAACATTATTAAAACCATGGTCATATCATTCATTACAAATCCTTACAATGAAGTTTAAAAAATTCATCAAATAAGGCCTTTTAATTTGAATAATTCAAATTAATTAATATTGAAAATATCATAATTTAAATAAAAACACTTTATATTTTTCATTATATTGTAATTTATAAGAAATTTATAGATTATCTCTTATGAAATCTAAAAATATATTTTATTTCTATATCATAAGGAATTCCATATAATACCATAAAAGTTATTTGATATTAATTATTAATAGTAAAGAATATTTATTAGTAAATGTTTCAAAAATATTCAATTAATTAATTATACACATTATAATTAATTAACTTATAAACCTTTTATAATTAAAAAAAATCTTAAAATAACTTTTAATTATAATTCATAAATAATTACTTGTCATTTATAAGTAATTTATAAATCATACTAACCCTAATATTTAATTAAATTAATTTTTGTTTTGAGTGGACACTTTAGAATGTATTATCCCTCAACGTATTGTCAAGGTCAATCCTGACACTATATTGTCTCACTACATCATGTGAGTACCACACTCTACATTACATTGTCCCACAATATAATATTAATAGGGAATTTAAGGATAATATGTTTTTAAGGTAGTAAACATTAGATATGTTATCATATAAGGTATTTTGTATCTTGAACTCTACATTACATTGTTAGTATAATTTAATATTAGGACCAATCAAATATTACATTTTTGAATAATCATAACATCAAGGTTTGTCTTGATATTATGTTAATACTTAAATGTAATTTTAGGTAGTGGTTAAAAAATTCAAAATTCAATTTAAAAAATCTAAATTCATGGGATGACCTAATAAAATTATTAGTATTTTTAGTGGGATAAAAACACTTTATATAACATATTAAACTAATTAAAATCTCATCCCATGGTCATTATTCATTGTAAATATTAAATATTTTGTAAACTAAAATTAATAACATACAACTATGCATATATTTTACTGAATAATCCAAAATATCATCACCATTACCTATGAATGAGTTTAATGACCATCATGAAGGTTTCTGATGAAGGCCTTCCACCTCTAAAGATACCATGGGCTAAGATGAATTGTTTAGATTCTTAAAAAGGGATCCCATGTTCCTCCATGACATGTTAGATTATTATAGTGCAAGGTGTAAGAAGAGTAAGGGAGATTTTGGAAGGGATATCCTCAACATGGAATCCACAAACTCCAACAAACTCACATCATATAGAAGTAGTTTATATATTGAGATCAATTATTGAGTTAAACAAATGTATAATAGAGTATGATTTGGGAGAGTTTGTTGAAAACTCATGATGAATATGTTGTATTTTGTGATTGAAATCTCCCCTAGATTATGGTGTTCATCTAGAGAGTATGTTTTGGACGATGTTAAAGATTATATGGTGGATGTTTCATCTTGTTCTACCAACATATAAATGATGGTAAAATTTAATTTATGTTTTTTGATTCATTTGAGCTGAAAGTCAACCTAAAATTTAATAGTGTTTGAATTTGATTAAAATCAATGTTTGAAGTGTTTTGGTAAAGTGTGTATTTTTTGGAATAAATCAAAGTATTTGGATGAGTCCTAATTTATATGTAATAATCATTTTATCACTTTAAATATCAAAAAATGGAAAAGTAATGGTTGTGTACATGGATCACTATGTTATGTAAACATTATCTACTTCAGTATAAACATCATTTTCCTCAACATAAACATCATATACTCCTATGTAAACATTATATTTCTCAATATAAACATCATATAACTCTATGTAAATATTATTGGTGGTATGTAATAATGAACTAGAATTGACATAAACATCATGTGAGCTACGTTAGCATGAGCATTTTTAGGGTTATTTTATGTTATATAAAATAATATTACATGTGTTGTGTAAGCATCCTCTGCATACACATCAATATATATATGGGTCATCTATTACCTATGTATCCATCATACCTTAGTGAAAATTAAAAAATGGTGTAGACTAAAAATTCATGATTTTAGAATTCTACATTATGTAGAATATAATGAAAATTAATGATGCAAGGTGGTTTGTTTCATGGAATTAAACATCACAATTATTTATTTTAAATAGAGATGTTGTTTTAGATTTTAAATTAGGTGTTTCATTATCAGTTTTTCTTTTCAAAAAATAAATATCATGTTCTTTTCTTAAGAAATGATTCAATCTACTAGTTATTTTTCTATAAGTGGAAGGCCCCATGACATAAAATAAAAAACTTGTTCTTTTATTGAAAAATCAGATGCTGGAGTTGTTGGAAGCCACATTCTTTCCTATGCAGTTATTACTATGATTTATGCATAGAATTTTTAAGTAGAAAGGGATACCATGATAACTCAAATATTATAGAGGTCGTCTAGATACTTCTTTAAGATAATTTAAATTAAAATATTTATAACATTTTTTATTCCAGTATTAAAAGTTAAAAATATGGATACATTTTTCTGAATATCAATCATATGGTATCAATGAATAAATTATTCATAAAATAATAAGAATAAGGTGGTATGTTCGAGTTAAAAAATTAGTGAATGAAATCTATAGAATATTTTTTAGAATATTTGAAATAATATTAGTTTTCTTGGATATAAATTTCACTAAAGGAAGATAAATAAAAGAATTTATTTCTGCCATAATTTTTTAGAGACCTATCCTATGATTAAGATAAATATAGTGAGTTGAGATATTTTATACAGTGTTATTATTTAAAATTGACATTGTCTCTTGCTACTTTGTATGAATAGAGGAAGAAAAACATTCAAAAACTCAAAAGTTATTTTTGGTGAAACATATATAATTTACTACAAATATTTTCTATTATTGTAATGTTCAGGATGTATTTGGGTGTGGGGTGCACTAAATAATAGTCAATAGGCATGAAAATGTGAGTATTAAGGATATGACATACATTATTGTACCTATTGTATTATTCTACTGGGTAGTATGATCTCTTAAAAATCCACATCACACCAAAGACTAGCTTTCTCATATTGATAGGTGAACCTTGTAAATTGTTTCTCTCCCTGTATTGGTGTGTGTTGGATATTTGTGAATAAGAAAATATTACTAATTATAATAGGTAGTATGTTTTTTTCAAAATAAACATAAGAATAATTTAAGAATACTAATTCAATGCCCCTCCTAGTGATTTCACGAGGATCTTATAGGCAGTTCCACAAGTTGTATTAGATCCATATTCCCTTTATTTTAAGATTTTATATTTAAAGTCCCTCTAATTCAGAAGAAGTTGCCACTAATTTCTATTATCTATCATAGCTAATTTAAATTAAGTGAATAGCAAGGGGATTCCTATATTTTATGGGAAATTTTATCTTTATATAAGTACATAATGTTTTCATACCTTTTATCTATTAGTTATGATGTATCATAAGTAGAAACTAATTTATTTACCATATGTGAAAATGTTATTCCATAAAAACAGAGGGAAAGAAGAATATATAGAATGATGTTCATGTTAGAAATTCTATTTTATCTTCTATTTTATAAAGTGAGTTTTTGAAATTCAAAGGAACTAAAATAGTAAAATGTATTTGGGATAAAATTTATAATATTTATAAAGGTAATTCCAAAGTGAAGTGATAAAAGATACAAATTTAGTTGGTAAAATATAAATATCTATAATTTCATGATGCTTGAGACTATTTACAGTTTCTTAAAAAAGGTTAATGAATTTGTGAGAATGATCAGATACTATAGTGAGGTGTGGGAATACTATACTATTATGGATAATATCTAACATATATTACTTGGAAGGCTTGATGCCAAACTATTTTATTTGGAAGATCAGGAATCAAATACTGTCTCTCTTAATGACTAATATAGTATTTTTATATATTATGTGATAAAAAAAGATATTATCATAAAAAATATGGGAACCTATAAAAAGAATATTTATTTTAAATAAACTAAACCTAAAAATACAAAAAATATTATTGTTGAAGAAGAATAAGATATAAGAAGCATAAATTATGATTAGTATTTGAATGATATGTTTTATTAATTCATTTCTGCTATCTAAGGAAAAATGATAATGGGGAAAGGAAGATACAAGGGAAGCACCTTTAAAGTGTTTCATATGTGGATCCATTGGTCACTTCACAAAAAAAATTTCAAAATAAAAATTTAACGAAGACAGTGAAGATGAAGATAAAAAATAATATCCTAGAATATTATCAAAGAAAAAATTAAATAAATAAAATTTTTATTCAAAATAAAAGGGTATGAAGTTATTAATATTTAAAATAAGAAACTTATTGTCTAAACAAAGTGGAGGAAATGGTGATGAAGATAGAAATGGGTTATTCAATGATGAAGACGGTGGAAAACTACATATTTCAAATTTTAATGATAAAAGTGATACAAGTAAATAAATCAGTTCTAAAATTTAATAAAAATAGAAATAAATAGATTCTATGATGAAGATATATTTAAAATAATTTGTCTTGAAGATCTATATTCTAGATAAATATATCAAAAAATACAAACAAGAATAATCAATCCTCCAGTAGAAATGAATTTTCATTTGTAAAAAAGTACAAATTATTAAAGGATATTGATTTTTTGAAGAAGATTATTTATTATGATAAGAATATTAACATAAATATAGAGTAACATGTGAAGGATAAAAAGCATTATTTTTATAGTATTTAATAAAAATTGTTCAAAACAGAAAAAGAATTGAACATGTGTATATCTTGGTATCAAAATTTTATTTTAGAAGTTAGAGAATGTTCAAAGAAGAATAATGCACAATAGGATCAAAAAATATTTATTAAAGGAATTAAATAATTCTTAAAATATTTTTTAATATTCAAAAGAGTAAAAGGACAAATTTGTAGAAACATCTTTGGATAATAAAAAATATGGAAAATATAGTAACACCAACTTGAAGTCAACAAATAATAAAACTTGTGACTCAAAAAAGAATGAGAATAAGTATAATATGAATAATAATATGTTTTAATATTACAATAATTTAGAATCATAAAAAATATCTAATATTGACGACTCGATGTTGGATGAAATTCAAGTAAAATATTTTAGACAGTGTAACACAATAAAAGTTTTAAAGAATAAAATTTTATTCAACATCATACGTGACATGGAACACATAGATTAGATGTGAATAAAACAACCCAAGTATTTAAGATAAATTTATTTTATAATAAATTTAATTTCTTTAAAGTATTATGATATATACAATAATTATTTTCTTCGATAGCTTGTATAACACGCAAGACCTATTTTTTTCAAACAACAATATAATAATAATATTATTATTTAAAACAATAGTTATAACCTTATCATTAAATTGGAGGGTATGAATAAGATTTACTATAATATGAAATTAGATAGTTTAAATTTTTTTATTAATTATATATTGATTATAAATAAAATAAGAATCATTTAAAAGAAAAAGAAATGCTTTCCGAAAACAATTTTTTTCTAAAAGACGGTTTAGTCGTGCTTTGTGCACATAATTTAAAATGAATTTTTACTAATTTTAAAAATATATATGAAAACATTATATCAATGTTTTATATTTTAGTATAAAATTATATTAGGGTGAATTTTATATATTTTCATGAAATGCTTCATTTTTTATGAAGAGTGAAAAATACTGGATATTAATTGAAAATTACATTTTTGTTTAAATAATTTATAATGATAAATTGTATTTTAAATTGATTTGAAAGTAAAATTAGTTCAATTTTATATAAATTAATCCAATTTATTCAATTGTAATTTTTTTCATAATTAATTTAGATATAAAAACATTGTAAACTTTTGAACATTTTGACTTTAAAAACCCACTTTCTCATCACGTATGTGGGATTAATTTGAAATTAAAATTTTCCAATTTAGTGAATTAAATTTGGAAAATTGGATTCCATATTTTTAATCATAATAATTTATAATTTATAATAATTTCAAATTTATTTTTTACTAAAATGAATAGTGAATTAAGTAAAAAATTAATTACTATAGTTAAGGTAAAAATGAGCTTATCGGGGGATTGAAATAAACATATAAGAATAAATATGACCTATACACTTGTATAAAAAATATTTTATAGAAATATTTAGAGCATGAACCCTATTATATTTTCAAATGGTCTATATTTTAGCCCTATGAAACATGAAAAATGCATGATCAATCAATTCTTTTAAAAAATACAAAGTCTGTCCTCTCACCCACTTATAAAAGGACACCCCCTATAATCTCCTATTCACACCTTAAACAACTTTTTTTCAGAAAATACCTACCCATTTAAATTCAAAAATTCACTCCCATAATCCTAGAATCCTTATTTTTGGCATAAATCCAACCTTGGAAGGTTTTAGTGCAGACTTTAGGAGGATACCCGAAGAAGAGGTAACATGCATCTTTATTTTACTTATTTCTACACCTCCCTAAATTTTTATTAAACCATGATGATATAATAACCCAATATATTCTATATATTTGGATTTTTTTTATAATAAGGTAATTATATACAACTATATATACTTCCTTCAAATGGGTTAAGAAATCATCATTCGGGTATACGGTGGACTACCGCCTCACGAACTAATGCCATTCGTTATTCCATTACCACATTTCATGGTTGGGTATAATGAGGGATGTAAAATGAATATATTATATTTATAACATATTTATACTTATGGAGTCAATATATAATATTTATCTTTTTACCTTCCATTCTGTAAGAGATACAATAATTTCACTCATGTGTACAATAGACAACCAGCTCGTGAAGCGATGTGATTCATCTTTCACTAACACTTTACATGGAAGGTGATAAAGATAAATTTAACAATTACATGTGATATAACTTAAATAATTATAATATTAATGAAATATTTATCATTATTTAAGGATAATATATATATAATTTTTCTTTTCTTTTCACTCATGTAATTATGATATCATCATTCGTGTACGTGTACACTACCACCTTCATGAAGCTATGTGACTTTCTATTCATCACCACACCAAATGGATGATATATATTAGTATATAATATGGTATTAATGATATTATTATCATTATATAATGGTAAATTATCACTTAAATACTTTCCATAATGATCATTTAAAAATAAAAATGTCACTGAAGCGTATGTACGACCTACCATCTCTATGATCTTAAGGTACTTCATTTTTCATAACCATAAATTATAATTTTTTTAAAAAAAGTATAATTGATATAAAAATATGATAATTATTTCATGATTATCATTCTAGAGATGATATAAATATATAATATGTTCAAGAATATGACCTTTCATGATGAAACATGCATGGGAAAACATGGCAATTATCACCTTAAATAATGAAAATAATGAATGCGTGATAATGAACGGCTAATAAGATGTTATAAAAGTATCATATATGATATTATAAATATTAATATTTTTCCTTAATAAGTTAATAAAATGTTTAAAAACACTTTACATGATTTTAGATCACATTCAACCCAAAGGGAGCGTAAGGTAAGGGATTGCTTGACTCAATTTCCACTCATTGGGTCAAACTTCTAGTTCGTTGATTAAGTCAAGCTAGGATTATGTGGGTAAGGAGTTTTTATTACCTTCAGATGTATTTATTAATTTTTATGTTTATTTATTGTTTATAAACATAATATTTTCATTTATTAATTATAACTTCAATGTTATGATCATTTTAAGACTTTATTTCACAACCTCATTGTAATCAAGATGATTTATTATAGAATATCAATTAAAGAAAATTACATGACCATTTATTAATAAATCCATTTAATTTTATTATCCGATTTTTATTACTGATATTTTAAAGCAATAGTACCATTTTCTACTCTTTGGGACTTAAATTAATTGAGAAAATGTTTTTTAAGAAAATGCGAGTTCATTTCTTTCTTCGGTCGAAAATCCGTTTTCTTCCAAAACAATATTTTCTAAAAATGTTTTCAAAATTTTATTAATGAACTTTCTATCCCATTATACAATGAAAAAATAATGTTATTTTTAATTTTTACAGCATGCAAGGAATTAATTTCCATTATGAACATCATTTATTTGAAGATTACTTTGAATATTTATGAGGATATTTTTAAAGAAAATGTTTTTAAAAGTGAATTTCAAATAAAATTATATTTAAAATGTTTTTCAATATTAAGAGGATATTTTCCTCAATATTTTTTTAAAATGTATTTTTATGGTATTTATATTAATCTAGGAAAAATCCTACAATGGGTATATGTTTATAGCATCTTTATTATTCTTTTACATGGTTTGTGATTATTTTGACCAAATATTGTATTAAAATTCACTTCCTCATTTCATTTTGTAGTCATTAACTTCCCCTTGAAATATTCACTTTCCAATGATCAATAGACATTAAATTTCCCTTAAATATCCATATTATTTATCATGTATATTCTTATTTATTAAACCATATACCATTTTAACATATGGTGTTTAAATTCAATTTTATTTGGTTATTTGTAAAATATTGATAAATATATATTCTTTACTATATAAAGATTTTTTACAAGGCACATTGTTTATGAATTAAAAAAATTACTAGTTATATGAGGAATTATTTGTAAATGAAATACATGGGTTGGTGACCGATTAATGAAATATCATTAATGCATATATAGTCTCATGAGAGAAAATTAGTTGGCCAAATTCTATGAGTTTGTAACCAGTAATTTTAAAATATATTATAAAATGTCCTGATAGTAGTATGTTCTAAAAATGTATTGTGAAATGACTTTAAAGTAAAGGTATAATGTTCTTAGGAATGTGAAGTTCGATAACTGATCATTGCCTTCATTCAGAATTTAGTAATTATTATACATTATATTTTCACTATGATATTATCTACAAATTCATTAAATTCTTATCTTATTTATTAAATGGAATTCATTCTCAATTATTTACCTTGACATATTTTATTTTCTTTATCTTATCATGATAGTCATGTTATTTAAATGGAATGTGTTCTCAGTAATTTACCTTTCAATATTTATTATTCTTATTGATTCATGATTTCTTCCACTATACTTAACCCTTACTTAGTATTTTCTCTCACCCTTATTTTGATTCCTTTCCTTAGGATTCCATGAAGAGTAATATGGTTGATATTAAAGGATATTATAGAGGAAATCATGTTATTCTATAGAAACTTATTTTTTAATTTGTGTAATCTAATGAAATTTAAGACCCCAGTATGTATCTATTTCTAAAAAACAACAAAATTGATCGGTACTCTAGGATTCAACTCATTATATATATTCCACTAAAATAAATAATACATCAACTTCAAGCTACTGGGTTCAGGGCCGCAATAGATAATATGTTGTATATAAAGGAAAATATGATTTCTATAGATTCTATTAGAACTATAAAGGATTTTAGAATGAGTAAAATATGTGATAGATAAATTAAATATCTTATAAATTTTATAATAGGATTTTAGAGGATGGTTTGAGGGAGATTTGGTACCTTTAAATTAAAAAAGAACAAAATAGATTGTGGACTCAAGAAAAATTTCACAAAATATGTTTAAAGATCTTGAGGAAGTTTGTGGAAGATGTGACTAGACTAGTAATACATAAAATGAATTCCATATCCATCTATAATACAATAAAAATTTGTGTTTTAATACTCATGTTATAAGGAGAAGAAAAGAAAAGGGATGGAAACATCATTAATTATAGATGTTACACTTAAATCATCCATATAGGAAAGTATATGGATCTCTAATAGTAGGTGTTCCACTCACCTGAAATGATATTTAAAACATCTAAGAGATTTTGAAAATTAAAACGGAGGCTCAATAAACATAATAAATGATGTATCATTAATGGGTAAAGGGGGTGGTTCAATATTGATTGGGAAAGAAAAGTTGAAATCCAAAACACTCTTTATATTGATTGATTGAAACACAATTTGTTAAGTTTTTCTACAATTTTTTATGAAGAAAATAAAGTTTTTTTAAAATTAATGGGTTATTGGTTAGTATCCAAGAGATAGAATAGCACTGACAAGAGGAAAAAATTATAGAGTCAATTTATTTAAAGTAGGTTATGATATAAATTCATTTAATCTAATCATGAAGGAATAAAATAAAATAAAGAAATGAAGGTTTGGATATCTTAGAAAAAAGAAGACGATCATGAGAACCGGAGGAAAAATTATTCATAATGTTAGTATACTAAACAAATAAATATAATAAATTTACCTTACTTTATAAAAGGGGAATATTATTAATTCTTCCCACAAGAAGGTAAATATTCAATACAATCAACCTTTGTAAATCATTCATTAAGAAGTGTGTATTCCCATGATGAATAAATAAAATGATAGAAAAAAATAATTTATTACTTTAATTTATGAATTCAATCATATTACATGTTTCATTTTCATAAAATAAAAGTATGTGGATTTAATAATGTTTAAAAAAATTCTAATAATTGAAGAAAAATAGTAATTTACTTATCTGAAAATGATTTAAACAAAAAATGGAACTAAGATTACAAATGAGAAGTTCTAACCTTATATGGAGAAGCGTGGAATCCTATATGAAAATAGTGTACCACACACACTATAAAATAATGGTGTGGGTGAACAAAAGAATATTTTTTTAGGATATAGATTATAAAATATTAGTTAAGCATGATATTTCTCATTATATTTATATTTAAACTATTCATACATCAAATAACATTAAAAATTTCTA
Source organism: Viscum album (assembly GCA_963277665.1). Taxonomy (NCBI): domain Eukaryota; kingdom Viridiplantae; phylum Streptophyta; class Magnoliopsida; order Santalales; family Viscaceae; genus Viscum; species Viscum album. The sequence continues at coordinate 528,504,451 of OY728159.1, read as the reverse complement.
TTTACATAGTAAAAATTAATATATTCCCCCATATAATATGTATAATATATATATATATTCTTCAAGTATTTTTTTTATTTTTTGTATCGCTTGTATTATCAAGTAAAAAGTTGAAAATATTGGGATGTTTGAAAATATAAGAGTTAATGGGATCTTCCTATGATATCATCTGAATAGAAGTGGTTATTACATCTATAACAAAGAAAGTAGAAGGATTATTGATACTACTAATGTAAAAATCCTAGAACATTCAAATAGAGAATTATCACATGATGATGTAAGTTATATAAGGGTTGATGGTGTTGTTTTTATCAAACTGGATGAAGATTTATCAAAAAAAGATAACACTGTTGAAGATGAATAGGATGTATAAGAGGATTCAACCATTTAAAGCGATGAAGTGTAACAACCTAAGATTTTTAAATCCTTTAAAATAAATACTATGTTCCATAACTTATGTTACACTATATAATGTAAATAGACCACAACATCTTAAGAAGTCATTATAAATAAACTATAAGATGATATACCATTGATTTTTTTATCTTTAGAGGATAAATAATCTATATGAGTTAATATTGAAAATGATTAAAATAAAATCCATATTATTTTTATTAAACCATATTTAAAAAAATATTTAAAATTTAATGTTGATAAATTAAAATTAATTTTTAACTCTTCTGAGTAAAATTTACTTAGTTTGAATTTTTTATTTTTTCCTAAAAAGATTGATTTTTAGTCGAAAATACAGTTTCTGAAAAAAAATAATTTTTATGATTTTATTAATATTTAAGCATATAATAGAAGTTTTAAAACCATTTTATTCAATGAAATATATATTTAATGAATAGAACTATTAATTTTAATATATTATTGAGATTATAAATACCTTGTTCAACATTTTTAGAATTAAATAAAAATGTTAGTTTATTAAAAGCTATTTTTTGGTCTACTCCTTAAATGAAGTATTTTAAAGGTGATATTCAGTTATAGATTTCATTTAAAGCCTAATACCTTTAATTTTATTTATAATAAATCAATTTATGTCATTAAAATCAATAAAAATTATAATTCTATCTTATATAAAAATTTAAAGCTAAAAATATCATTTTTCTAAAAACTGTTTTTACATGATTAAGTATGTTTATTTTAAAATTAAATTTTCAAAAACCAAAAAAAATTATATGATAAAGTGATTTTAATATTTAAAATATGAATTTTTAAATTAGGTAAAAAATTTAATTTTAATTTTAGTTATCAAAATTAATTACTAAGGTTAAGAAAATAGTCACCAGGAAAAAAATAAAAATTATCAAAAAGCTTTTTACTATGGGTAAATAGGAAAAATATGTAAAAAAAATATTTTAAAATAAGTGGTTGAGATAATAATATACTTTATATTGTCCCACAACCACTTTTTTACACTCATTAACCATTTACCCTTGAATAGCGTCATCAAATTATTGAAAAATGATGCGTGTTTCTAAAAGTGTCATTTTCTTTTCTTATAAAAGTATACCACTTACACAATTTCAAAGATAAACTTCACATTCAGATTAATCCTTTAAAATATCAAATTTTAATCTTTATAGAACTATATACTGAAAACATAATCATATATTCACTTATAGTTTGCCTAAAACATTCAATTTCAATGGATATTCAAAGAAAAAATCAACTTTGCAACATAAGTATTATCTCTTTCTTAAGATTTTATTATTAATACTAATATTAAAATATTATATCACTATAATAATATTATGAATTAAGTATCGTTTTATACTTAATTTTCTTTATATTAATGGTATAACACTTGATTATTCATTTCCATCCACTTAGAAAAAAACAAAAGAAAGTCATTAGTGCATTGTTGGGACTACAACCACCCAGAAGCAATGTTGTTTGTTTTTTTCATTACCACATTTAATGGATGGTATTAATGGTTGTAGTGATGAATAAATATTATTTATCTCATATAATTATGGTTCTAAAATTTCAAATTGATATCCAACTTCACCCCAACCACTCGTCGATAAATGAGGATGATAATCGTGCGTACATGCAGATTATCACCTCCATGATGAAATAATTTTCATTTTTCATATAGATTTTAATAAATTATATAAAAATATTAAATTATAATTAAAAATTCAAAAAAATATCAATTTTATTCTCTTATAATGTTTTTTTATAAAATAAACACCTCATTAACCATACTCGCTAACCGAGTTAAAGTGTGTTCAAGTTAGGGTCAGTTTGAACACCTACGTGAATAATGATTTAAAATAAAATTATGAGTGACTATGGGAAAATGAGAATTATTATTATTATATATTATTAAAATTAGTATTATTATATTTTTTTTTGTAAATATTAAATCATGTATTGAACATATTATTAAAATTATATATTTTTCGCTAAAATTATTGAAATAAACTGTTATCAATTCAATTTTCACAAAACAAAACCAAGAAACATATAGAATAAAATATAAAATTTTTAAATAAATATAATTTATATATTATAGAATAATAAATTATATATTAATAATTTACTTTTTATCAAATTATGGGTAATATTATCAAAAATATTTTTCATTTAAAAATATTTAAAGTTATTAACACCTGATAATCCTAATAAACTATAAATAATTAATGTAATCATGATAAAAATTATAATAATGATTATAAAAGGGTAATATTTATGAGTAAGGTTATGAAATATGCTATTAAGTTATCTTTGTTTGTTTTATATGAGTTTAGAGTGTGATCAACTTAGAAAGGAAATAAGCTAAGGGTTTTCATCTCAAACTTTTATCTTTGAGACTTGCTTATATTATACAATATGTTTTCATATTAATGGTGTAAATACTACACCTTTGTATTATTTTTATCAATATTATTTTCTTTTCATGATATTAAATGTTCCATTTACTATTTCACCTCTAATGATGTTTTTTTCAAAAATTACTAAATTTATAAGGGTTTTTGATCTGAAATTATCTATATTGAAACTTGTTTTAATGTTATGAAACTATAATAAAATCAACCATATATCCTCTCAATACTGGAACCCAACCTAATCAACCACACACCCAGAGGGTGTTCCTGATCCCTATAGGATGGAAACTAGAAACCAGACATCATACAAAAAGAATAAAGAATGATTTCATCCAACATGAAGTAATAACATGACATACATACATATAGAAGAGAGAAACGACAAAAGAGATAAATATATTCCATAATAGATTGAGAACAATGGAAGTGATACAACTGAAAATTTATCAAAATAATCTCCAAGAGACAAGTCCAAAAGAAAATATGATAACCCTTCTATTTATTACATACTAATTCATGATTTATTATATAAGTTTATACATAATAAAATCCCAAATTTCAATAAGTATAGTGTGTTTGGGAATTAGGTACATTACATAAATTCTTAAAATAGGAAATACTTCATCTTTATTAAAAACATTCTTAACATGCTCGTACTTAAAACCGAATGGGATAAACTGGGGAAATACATAATAAAGGGGTGATATAAAAAGATCTATAAGGGAATAAACATGACATAACTTGAAGAAAGTAATACATGTTAGAAAATAGGAATATCAGTGGGGCATAAAATTTGTGATAATAATAATCATGAACAATTAGGCATGACATTTTGTGATGCCCCAAACCTTTTCAATGTGTAATAATAACCTTTTATTATTTATTCATTCAAAAACTGGTTCTCAAAATAGAATAAGACACATATTATTAATAAACCACTGAAATTTTTATATCTCAAAAGGTAAAAAACCATAGAAACTAATAGAAAATTTGAGAAGTGCCATTGGGAGACCTGCTAACACCACGAAGAGGCCTAGTATGTAGCTCTCGTCACTTGGACCAACCATAAAGAAGAATGTGATCGTTAGGAGAATGGAACAAGCACTAAGCATAAAATAAATATAGAGAACCATCCTGGTAAACCGAACCAACATAGATATGAGATACCATAAAAATGTTTTTATAAGGGTTTTCCTGACTATTAGAAATACTTGTGACCATTTTATAGTTGTTGGAGTTTAAAAGGATATAACCATTGGAGTTTTATTCGAGTGATCGTTAGTGTTTTATTAACTGGATATAGTTATAATTTAAAGACAGTTTCTTATAAAATAAAAATAGAAAATTTATATTGTTTAATTTAGAATTATAGTTTAAAATAGGTATTTTATTCTTTCCGAATTATAAATTAATAGAATATTTTAATAATAATTACACTAATATATGAATACAACAAATTTGTTGCTTTTTTTCCAAAATATGAGATATATATATATATATATATATATATTCATATGTAAACAATATTTGAATTATAATTATATAAAACTAATACTATAATTTTATATATGAAATTGAGAATTATTGCTTTAAAATATTTTAATGCCCTTATTTTGTAAAGGTGAACTATTTTAATTATGTGAACAATTACTTAATCTATTATATGAGTTTTATATATTTTTGAAAATATGATATGTATATATATATATATACATATATATGTTTATGTAATCTATATTTGCAGACAATTATTTAACTTATTATATTAATAATTATATGGGATTTATACATAATTATTAGATTATAATTTTTTTATTAAAGTTTCATAACATTATTAATATTTTGAAATTTTTTTAGTGAAATTATAAATGTATAAGCTTTTTTTATAATGTTTAAAAGTGAATATATTTGAATGATCTTTTAATAAAAATTATTGTTATCTTCAATCATATATATATATATGTGTAATATGAACATTTTTTTTCCTAAAGATTAAAATTTCAAATTATGATAATAATTATTATTATAATACATTACCAATTATCAATTTAATTTATAACGTTATAAGTATATAAAAATAAATGTATAAATATATGTTTTATAAAATAATTTAGTAATAATAACATTTACTTTTAAAATTATTGATAAAATAAGTATAATAGACAAATAACTTTTGGACTTTTTAAAAATTTATTAATAACATACGATAATAGAATAAAAATAAAGTAGAAATAATAGTAATAATATTAAAATAATAAAATATATTGATTGTTTGAAAAAAAAAGTGAAGGAATCCCGTAAGTGATTTGTGGTCTGCATATGAGGGAAATGGACAAAAAAGTAAGTCCACACATGGGATATTGTGTCGCGCCACAAGGGGGTTCTGGACTTCTGGTGGTTTAGGGTTTCAGTGGTCCGGTGCCGGAGATCAAAATATGGTCTTGTGAGCACGAGCCGAAGCAGAGGGAGACGAGGCATGATCTCGAGTGGGGCCAATAAGGGCGTCGAGCAGGGTCCGTCTCCCGGGTTATTGAGTGGTGTATTTGAGGCTGAGGCATGGTGTCGCCCGGGAATTGTAAGTCACGACCATTAGAGTCTAGATGTCTGGTGGTGTTCATTTTCGAGGAGAGGATTCGGGTCGAAGTCCTCACATCGTGGGGTCGGGGACCTTCATTTCAGACCAGAAGAACCAGGGTTGATGTTGTGCTTCATCAATGTCCAGTTTGGGTTTCATTTTTCCAGACCTAGCAGGGTAGGTCTTCTCTCAAAATCTATTTCGGATTTAAGTTTTGTCTTCCTCCTATTCACAGTTTTATCGAACCACATATAAGTATTCTTTTACTGATTTTTTCGGTTCTCATATACTATCCTAATCTGTAATGTTTTACTTTTAGACTATAAATTGTGATAATATCATTTTATTCTAATGATTTGATCCCTAGACCTTGTTTCATTCTATTTAATATTAGTTATGTCAATTTTTTTCATTACTTTTTATAATTGATTGAATGTGAATTATGGCATCTGCATTTGTAATCTGAGCTTACAACACAATCCCGAACCTGTCACGATTAAAAATGTATTAAAATTTCTCTACTAGTTTCTCTTAAACAGTATAAGTATGGCTATAAAGGCCTTACTCCTTTAATAAATTAAAGAGGGGGAAGGCCTTGTTTGATGATCTATGGGTGTGTTAAAAAAAATACAGATCAACGTTCCTACAATCATTTAAGGGAAAATACAATTTATTTTCAAACATCTATTTATCAAAAATTTATTCATTCAATGGAAATGGTTTTCATAATTTTTTTCTATTGAAAATCATATAAAGAGATTATATTTTTTATTTAATATTATGTTTTAATTTAAGTTTCTGTAAGGTTTATTTTAATTTATAATTATTTTCTATTATACACTTAGTGTATGTTAGGACATACACACATAATTCAATCTATTTCTATTTTATGGTATTAAAGATGATTTACAATCTTTAAATAAATACTTGGATGTGAATAAAGTTTTGGGTTCAAATGGATTGGTATATTTATTACACATACACCCATATAGTTTTAATCCACGTAGTTTTAATTCTATCATGTGTTGATTTTCAATGATGTTTTTAAAATGTTAGGGAAATTTATTTATTACTTTATACAATCTATATTTTCTTATTCTTTAAAGGAAGTTTTTTTTCTTAAAATGTGAATTAATTTTATGATGTTAAGGATTTGTTATTATTAAACAAATTACATTTCTTGTAACATGCTAATATATATATATATATATATATCTGTGTGTGCGTGTGTAATTTTATTTTTCAGAATATATAAAGTAAGGGTGAGACATATACATATATTATGTATATATATATATGGTTATATGTGTGCACCTATAAGTTTGAACCATAATCCAAAATAGGTTGGCCTAAAACAAACTTCGGTGGTTAAAGTATGTTGTTGATTTTCTTAATTAAATTCTCATGAATGTATGAATTACATAGAATAAATGTTTCATTGCAAATTAGTTGACCATGTATGCTATAAAACATAGTGTATGACCATTTATTAAGACATGACCATTTATCGGTGCATGCTTGTGTACAAATTACATCTGTCTTAATTTAAAATATGTCATTTTAAACTATAAATATTCATTTTCATAAATCAAGGATTTTTAAAATTAAGTATCTATCATTTTATGTGGTAACCCCATTACTTACGTGTTTTAAATTAATATCACATGCGCAAAGAATGTTTACTAGTTATTACATGTCGTTGGGAAAAAATTTATTTAAATAATAACTGACATATTATTATTTAGTCCAATGTCATTTCCATTTATCAGCGCATGAATTGAGCATGAATAATACCTATCTGAAGTTATAAACATGCAATGTAATGCATTGAATGTTTATGGAAGCATTTGTAATGTTATTAATTTATGTGATAAATCAAAATATTTATTATTCATCCCTTATGATAATTAATTGAGAATTTAATTATTTGGAGGGGTACGGGACACCCCAAATAAAATACATGGAATTAGATATTCAAAGTTGTATGAGACACTTTGGATACATGGCCTTATTAAATATATGAGGAATGTATTGGACTAGTATGTTCCGGGTTGGGGACTGGTAAAAGTAATCCCTCTGGGTTGGGGTCTGGTAACCTAAAACCCTCCGAGTTGGAGTCTGGTTATAGAGGCTCTCTGGGTTGGAGTTCGGTTACAGATTCTCTCTGGGATGGAGTTCGATTACAGAGACTCTCCAGGTTGGGGCCTGGTTATAGTTAGGCCCTAGGTCTTGGAACGAGGCCTTGACACAAAAATTAAGTCTGACATTATATATTCCCTCATTATGTGTATTATAATTAGTTAACAAAATGGATATTCAACTAGTATAATATTCATGGTTAAGAGCCAGTACCTATAAGTATCAGAAAAGTAAAAGTTGATGGTATGAAATATGTTTAGCACTCAGTGGTTTAGTATTCAATGTATGAAATTGAAGTTAACACCTTTATGCACAACTCTGATTATTCATTACTCTTAGTCGTTTAATTTTTTCTCTAATATGAATATGTCATACATGTTTAGAATGTTTTTTATTTATTAATCCTAATGATCATGCCTATAATTGAATCATGTATCCTTGTAATTCTGTTAGAATATTTTCAATTGAGCACTTTTACGATTTCTTACATGTGCTATAATTTTTTTTAAGAGAATGTTTTATGGAAAGTTTTAAGGAATGTTTTAAAAAGTTATATTGGTTTATTTTAAAACCCCTTACTGGGAATTCATATGCTCACCCTACATTTTTGAAATAAATTTTTTAGGTATCTGGTTTTAGTTGAAGAAGCATTTTAGAAGTAGCTGGTTTATCGGAACCTGAACTGAATTTGATCCTCTGCATGGTTTATGATGTGTAATTTATAAGTGCATGTTTTTTTAAGGAATTAAACATCACATCCAAAGGCACCAGCTTCGGGTGTTCTGGGGTCGAGTTCGGACACATTTCATGATAATCATAAAGGAAACATGGGAAATGTGGCAACAACTTAAACCACTGCATCATAAACATATTTTAATGATAAATTCCAAGAAATCATAATGAAAAAGGCCCATAAAGTAATTAGATTTACTCCATGTCCCAACATGAAGTCTCATGAGACTAAACATTACCCAATTCATTGAAGCGCTATATAATTTTGGGCGCACCTGCCACTTTTATTTTATTCTCATGCTTAAGTGTTCCACATAGATCATACAACATGGAATCATTTTTATTCAAATTTTATACCAAGATCATGGATTATGTAATATATACATGTAATTTCCAAATCAAATAAGTATAAGTGAATAAATTTTAACACCCTTTATAGGATTTGGGTATGGGTATTAACTACAAAATATATTGGCATGGAATCTCTCAATGAAATTTCTTTTGCATAATAGGGGAACATAAATGTTCATGGGAGGGATTTAATTAGAGTGAAAAGAGTATATAATAATTTATTAATCATAAGGGAATTATGGGGGATGTGAAAAACACATCCCAACATTTGGAATTGAAAATAAAAGGGCATAAAATGAAGAAGATTCTTGAATAAATGGGAGAAAGAAAAAGAACCTTTAATTGAGTGTATGACTCAAAATTATTGTGAGAAGAATATTAAGAGCTTTAAGGAACCTTGGTAGGATTAAAGAGAGGGGATATAAGATTAATTATGTTATCCAAGGATTTTTACTGAATATAAATGGGATCCTGGGTGAGTTTATATTGGAAATGAGTGGGGATTTCTTTATTATTTATCAAAATTAGGTTTTGGACTCTATATAATAAAATTACCAAAACTATAGACCTTAACATGTTTAACCCAATTATTTTAGATAAATTGGATTTTTTTTCATTATATTTTAAGGCCAATGTCTGAACTTAATAAAATATTACCCTTGGTGATGTGGAAGTGAGTCATCCTCTTAAAGAAATGATTTTAAAACCTTAAAATATATCAATTGTTTTGGAGGATTCATAAAGGCTTTATAAAATTAATCAAATAAACATAGAATAAAATTATTTTAAAGGGAAAACATATATTTGGTCATGTATTCATTTTATTGTATTTATTACATCACTTTTGGGTCATATAATGTCATAATACATACCATATATTTATACAATATTTATTTTTTACCTAAAAATTCAATTATCTCAAGAAATTATGAAAAATTCATCATTGAATAATTTTGACATTGTGATTGAAAAAATAATATTCATTTTATAAAAATAATTTTCTGGATATTTGTATATTCAATTTCAAATTTAGAATCTATATTTATTGATAAATGTTTGGTTTTTTTACAATAATAGTTTTCACACCATTATAAAAATTATGTTTGACTTCATAAAAATTATATGATCATTAATATTTAATAAAAAATATTTAATAAGAATATTTTATTAAAATATTATTTATTTCCAAAATTCCTTAATTCATCAAAATATGTTCCTTAATTAAAATTTCATATTAATCAAAAATACAATTTGTGTTTTATCATATCAAAATATATTTTTTATTAAACTGATTAATTAATAATTTATAATGTAAAAAAATTAAGGAATAAAAAAATAATTATTTAAATGAAAGAAAATAAAAATATTAATATTTTTAGGGTTATTTTGTTTCTCGTCATTGATAAATTATTTTTACCCTTAATTAACCTAAATTTCTTTTACCGTGGCAATACAAATTTACCATTGTGACTTTTTGTATTGTTCAAAAATTAAATTGAACTTATCAATTAATATTAATTATGATGATTAAAAATATGTAATATATTTTCTCAAAATCAATTCACTTAGGTGGATGAATTTAATTTAACATAAAACCCATAAGCACAATGTAAATTAGTTTTCCAAAAATTTATTTTTTAGGGAAAATATGATTTCACTTTGAATATATAACTAGTAATATTAATTATATGAATTTAAATTAATTAATATAGATATGTTATATAAACAGTTAATTTAATTAATTTCTCATCAGGTGATATTTTATTTAATTATAATGGAGAATTATTATTCATTTTTAAACATTTTTCATAAAAATACATTTATACTCCTAAAAATAAACTTGTAATAAAATATCGTATAAAGATGATTTAAAATTAATTAATTGAATTAAATATAACTATATAATATTTATGTTACCCTAAAATAAAATTAAAATAATAATTGGACTTTTGAATTAATTTATTTATCAAAAGAAATGAAAATTTTACATAAAATGGAATTTTTTATGATTAACTGAAAAATCTATATTTTCTGAAAAATACCAAATCTTTACCACTATTTAATTTTGAAATGATGGCATAGAAAAGGTATTTTTTTATCAAATAAATTTTATAAATTTTATATAAAATTATTATAATGTTTTTATAAAAATAAATATAAATCATTTTCGATGAAAACATTTTTTGAAGAACAAAAAGTCATTACCAAAATTGATTGACTATTTACTAAGAATATATTAGTACATTTAGTAAATATATATTTCATAATTTAGTTAATCCGAATTATATCCAAAAAATTAATGTGAATCTTAAAATAGTCATATTTAAATAATCATTTTTTTGGCTCGGTGTTTCATATCACATATGCTATCAAATATTGTTTTCGCTTTAAAAAAACTTGAGGTGTTATATTCTCCCCCCTTTAATAAATTACGTCTTCACAATTTAAACATAAACCCAGTAAGAAATTTTTTGATACATGAAAATATATTTATTAAAAACCCACATCTTAAAAAGGTTTAATAAAACATCTTCTTGAAGGGAGAGAAAATAAAGTATGAGTGTGATCCCATAACAAGTTTTCCAAGAAGGAGAACATTAGTGGGAAGTGAAAATATAGACATGGAAGATAAAAATAACAAAAAATAACAAATTTATTGTCATAAAGAACATGATCATAAAAAATTAAATGATTAAAAAATCATAAATATATGATGGGTGACAAGATAATCAATTCATTGAAAATGATCTTAAAGGGATAACTTATAAATGACATTTATTTCTTAACTTATGGATTTTTAGGCTTCAGTATATGTTATCCACTATCTATTTCATAACATATATTGTTATAGAAATTTTTTTCCCTTAATAATGGTTCATATTAATATTGTGAATTTACCAAAGAATATCCCATGGGAGTGTCAAAACAGGTGTGTAGAAAAGACTGTTGTTGTGCACCAATTCTCATTTGAGTATTAGTCAACACAATGTTTTCAAGTATTACCCGTATGTACATATGTACCAGATCCAAATCCACTTCTATTATCTATAAATAGATTTATTTTATTGTTAAACAACTTAATCTATACTTTACTAAACTTTTGGAATATTTTCTTATACTCAGTTTTATCTATAAGGATTTCACTAGAGTTTTCTTACCCTAATCCCAAAAATATCTAAAATTTTCCTTTGATACCAACTATGTCAACCCATATATTCATTAAATATTAATTCATGATTTATTACATATGTTTATAAATAATACATCCTATAAGATCCAAAATTCTAGTGTATTAAGAAATTAGGTACGTTACATAACAAATTAAAATAGGAAATATATCATCTTTATTGAAAATATCCTTAACATGCTTGTACTTAAAACTGGATGGGATAACCTGTGTACATACATAAGAAAGGGGTGAGTTATAAAGACTAGTAAGGTAATAAAAATAAAAGAAAATGAATAAACTAATATATTTTAGACAATATTTATATCAATAGAGCATAAAAGGAGTGATATTCCTAAGCATGAACAATGAGGCATGATATAACATGATAATCATAAAGGAAACATGGGAAATGTGGCAACAAAATAAAACTCTGAATCATAAACCTAGGTCAAGGATAAATTCCAAGACATAATGATATATTAATTCCCATAAATTAATTAGGTTTACTCCCTATCCCAACATGATGTCTCAGGGGACTAAACATTACCCAATTCAGTGGAGCACTATATAATTTTGGGTGCACTCATCACTTTCATTTTATTCTCATGCTAAAGTGTGACACATAGATTATACAACATGGAATAATTTTTAATCACATTTTATTCCATGATTTGGGAGTGTATAAAAAATAAATTTAAGTCCCAAATCATATAAGTATAAGTGAATAAAGGTGAAAACCCTTAGTAGGAATTGGGTATGGGTATTCATAATAATTTTTTTTGGCATGGAATCCTGTAGTGAAATTTTGGCAGTATAAAGGGGGTACATAAATATTTATAAGAGGAATTCCATGAGATTAAAATGATTCAATAATAATTTAAAAATAATAATTTAAGTATTTTTTATGTGAAAAAACACACCCCAATATTAGTAATTGAAAATTAAAGGGAATAAAATGAATAAGATTTCTGAATAAAGGGGAGAAATAAAAGAACCCTTACTTGCGTGTATGAATCAAAATTCTTAGAAGGAAATTATTGAGGGCATGGGGGTAACTTTAGAGGAATATAGATATGCGAGGGTAGAGTAAGGTTGTTACCCAAGTATTTTTAGTGATGATAAATGGGATATTTTGTGGGTATATATAAGAAATGAGTGGACATTTATTTATTATTTCTTAAACATGGGTTTTGGACTCTATATAAAAAAATAACCAAAAATAGAAACATTACCAAGGTTTTTTACCATGATTTCTACCAAATGGGTGTTATTTGTTTTATTTTATAAGGTAAATGGTAGGACGTAAAAAAATATTACCCTTGGTGATGTGGAAGTGAGTCATCCACTTAAATAAATGAATTTAAAACCTTAAATTATATTAGTGGTTTTAAGGGATTCATAATGGATTTATAAATTTAATAAAATAAAATTAAAATAAAATGATTTGTATGAGAAAACATATATTTGGTTGCTGATTCCTTTTATAGTATTTATTACATCACTTTTGTGTCATTATGATGTTATAATACACACTATATATTTATACGATATTCAATTTTTACCTGAAAATTCGACTGTATAAAAAATTATGAAAAATTCACCACTAGATAATTTAAAAATTATGACTCAAAAAATAATATTTATTTTATAAAAATAATTTTCTAAATATTGGTATTTTCACTTTTAAAATAAGAATTGGTATTTATTGAGAAATGCTGGGTTTTTTTGACAATAATAGTTTTCAAACTATTATAAAAATTACATTTGACTTCATAAAAATTATATGATCATTTATATCTAATAAAAATTATTTAACAATAGTATTTTTTTCAAAAATATATTAAATTAAGAAAATAAATTCTTTAATTGAAATTTTATATTACTAAAAAAATATAATTTGTGTTTTATAGTATCAAAATATATTTTTTATTAAAATGATTACTTAATCATTTATAAAGTAAAAAAATAATAAAGTAAAAAAAATAAGAAATAAATATAGTAATTATTTAAATTTAAATGAAATAAAAATATTCATACTATCATGGTTAATTTTTTATAGTCTTTGATAAATTATTTTTACCCTTAATTGACCTATTTTCCTTTTACTCTGGTAATACAAATTGACTACAGTTATTATTCATATTGTTCAAAAATTAAGTTGACCTTATTTCCTAATGTTAATTATGATGATTAAAAATATGGAATACATTTTATCAACAAAAATTAATATAAGTGGATTAATTTAATCCAATATAATATCCACAAGCATGATGGAAAGCAGTTTTCATAAAAATCCATTTTTCATGGAAAATATGATTTTACATTGACTATATAACCAGTAATATTCATCATATGAATTTAAATTCATCAATATAGATATATAATCTAAAATTTTCATTTAAATAATTTTCATTATGGGTTATTTTAATTAATTATAATGGATAAACATTATGCATTTTAAAACAATTTTTAGAAAAATATGTTTTTAATCCAAAAAATAAACTTGTATTAAAATCCGGTATAAATATGATTTAAATGTAATTAATTTAATTTAATATATATATATAATACTTATTTTACATTTAAATATAATTAAAGTAATCATATTACTTCTAAATTAATTATTTTATCAAAGGAAATGATAATTTTACATAAAAATAGTATTTTCACTATTCATTGAAAAATCTTTATTTCCCAAAAAATCCCAAATTTTCACTATATGTTAATTTTTATATGAGTATAAAAAAATGGATTTCTTTTAATGACATCCATTTTCTAAATTTTCTATAAAATTATTATAATATATTTTATAAAAATAAATAAAAATCATTTTTGAAGAAAACATTTTTTGAAGAACAAGAAGACATTTCCAAAACTGATTGATTGTTTACTAAGAATTTATCAATACATTTAGGACATATATATATTTCATAATTTAGTTAAAACTAATTATATCCAAAAATTTAATGGATAAGTTAAAATAGTCATATTTAAATAATCACTATTTGGTTGGGCTTGGTGTTGCGTATCACATACGCAATCAAATATAGTTTTCTTTTTAAAAAATCAGGGCATTACAAAAATGGATGAAAAAACTAAAAAAACTATTGAAACAACTCTATTTTATAGCATGGTAAGACTCCCACCATCATACCACAAACTATCCAAACCCAGTTGATAGAAAACCTCACCGCCTCACCACAACATATTTTCTTTCCCTACATCAAAAGACTTAACAAAGTCTATAACCCGCTGAAGGGGTTTGTAGGGTGTGAGATAATAGGATCAGTAGGGTCTCACCCAGGAGTTCTACAATAAGTCTCTATATAATAATTCAACCTTGATCAACAATAAATAAAATAAGGAATTATATATAGGTTAACTGTTTTTATCTCAAAATAATGACAAAACATTGAATTTCTCAATTTTCCACATTTTGAAATAAAGTAGGTAAATCAATTTTGAAGAATTTCATATACATATATCAATGTAGATATATCAAATCAAACCAAATCATGTATCTCATATCATATCATATCAATGGAAGTACAACCAAAATAGTACAATCCAAAAGCATAGGTAACATCACACCAATGATCACACTTGGATAGGATTTCTAGGACACTTACACCTAACATTGAAAATCACATGTGCATAAATCCTCTAGACATATGCATCAATTATAGATAGAATAAGAACACCCTATAATGTGAACCCCCAATGGGTCTAACAAGTCCATAGAACAACAAGCCTTGGGAGAATAGAAAATCCCCATAAGAAAACCCCCTGATTGTGGACAAGGATTAATAACACACATTCCACATAAGTAACCAAGGATTACCTTATGCACAATTTTTAAAACCAATTAATTTCTTAAAAATAATTCTTTTAAAACCATTTCAAAAATCCTTTTCATAATGCTTTGAAAATTCCTTTTTCATTTACCAAAACTGGGGAGAACCTTATTTTATCAAAAACCCATTTCCACATACCAAAATAAAATCATTCAATTATTCCATTGCATTTATAAATTTTTTTATCAAAAACAAAAAAAAAATGAATTTCACCAACATAGACTATATATGAAACCACCTACCTAAGAAATTAGGTCCCATAGGCCTGCAACGGGATCCACCAAGAAGGAAGAAAACACAACAACCACAAAGTCCCTATAACCAATCCAAACATCTAAAAATTGATTCAATTAAACAAAAGGGTTGGAGTAAAATAGGAAAAAACAAAAAATACCTCAATAATGCACACCCACCACACCAAATCCAATAAATAATCATCCCTGAGAACAATATAATGCAACAAATCTAAAAATAATCAATTAAATCATCACCATGGGTCAACAGATCTGATAATACAAACCAATAGTGCTACTGTGATCAATGGAAATTAAGAAGTAGAAAGGATTACTCTCCCAAAGAGAATCAACCCAACTGTACTAGAGATCGATCACTAAACTAACTGATTCAGACAGAGTGGAGGTCTCCAAAAGTGTCAAATAAAATATTTAGGTCGAGAGGGAATAGGTTTGGGGAAGACTAAATAAAATATCATTTGTTCAGTTCTATAAGATACCAAATTGATAAATTTACATGGATTGTAATTCCTTTATATGTAGTTTAATACAAGGTTTCCATATACACTGAAAAACCCATCATCTTCTTATAAAAACCTGATTTTTAATATTACACGACATGTAATCATTACATAACATATAATATTTCACATTTTGTACTCAATTCATGACACGATCCTAGAGAACATTACACATTGTGTACTCCCATTACATGGTGTGTAAATTCTCAATAGGCAGTGAAAACTCCAATTTTTTATATGAAAATACAAACAACCTTGCGTGTTCTTAGAACTCAGAGAGAACCCCACAAAGCCATTATAATTTTATAATTTATCTCCATTCATTTAAAAAAACATAAATCCTTAAAATTTATGTCATTTCCCCAAACAATGATCTATATTCTCATGAGTCCCAAGACAAGCCCAATTAAAGAGGAAAATAATTAAAGATATGGGAAATACCTTAAAGACAATAATAGGAAGTAACATCCCTTGATTCAGAACTCTCTCAGGTGGTCAAAATGGGTTGGTTATGAGGCCTCAAGCATGCCTCCCCATTTGCTGATGGCTGTCAACTAGCAGCGGGTGTATGACATGTATAGTTGGGAGAATATACCCCATGGTATAGAGTACAATACAATTGAACAATCTATAATAATAAATATCATAATAAAGGAAAAATAGTGGAAAAAATAAATCATACAACTAGGGAAAAATGAGGAACCAAGAACCAATAATGAAAAATCATGTGATGACAAGATGAGATGTTTCTAAATGTAAAAATAAAAAATAAATGAACAAAAGAATTATTTAACACTAAATAATACCAAAATACCCCACTCTCAAACCCCATTTCAGACTCATATCCAAACTCCATCCCATCTAGTGAGAAAAAAAAGAATCAACAACAAGGTCCCTTTCCCTTCTCTAAAATTGTATCCATGCAATCTGCTCAGGTACCAAACGGCATCCTGAATAGAGTGTGAGTAAAACTCAGTAGGACAACAACACTTTGTATAAAAAACTAGTCTGATAATAATTGTCTGAAATAAAGTAAAAATGGTATATTACTAATCAATTAATATAATACATCAATCAACCTACATCAACACCATGTAGGAATATCTCTGAGAAATTAGAACAACTATTCCAACCATACCTATAATCCATGGAATAATCAAACAACTAGTAATATCCCTCTGTATAAGAATTTCAACCTTCAAGAAAATACCCATATATAAGCATTTTAACATGTATAACTATGCTAATATAAATATATAATAATTTCAGCATGGGACTAGGCATATCCCACTCAATATAATAATTACAACATGTGATTGGGATGATCCTGCTAAAAGTAAACATTATAGCATGGGATTGGGAAGACCCCACTCAATATAGGCATTACATCGTGGGTCTGGATAGAGACCTCTCAATATAATAATTATAGCATGAATCAAAATTCATGTCATATCAACAAGGATATCGTAGAATCTCATCATAATCTTCAAAGATTAATTATAAAAATTACTATTTTTCTTTCAATTATATATTAGTTCATCAACATCCACATAAATAATTAATAAGCCAATTACCTATGGATTCTATATCAAGGAATCACTTAAGGTGTCATTTTATATTAAACACACTTTAAACCATTAGCCATGTACTTATTTCTCAAAGGTTTTATCACCCAATGGGTAGCCATAAGACAAGTCACATCAATAGTTGAACCCAAAGGAATCCAACCAATATTAAAATATAGTATTACCCATAAATCAATAGATTAATTAAATTATAGCATATGTTATGTTGGTGAAACAATAATATTTCATATACTTTGAAATTAAAAATACTATAGGGTTAGTTTTATACTCCCTACCTTCATCTTGTGATTTAGCCACTTGAACAATGGGTAACACCAACAAAAACAGAGGAGAGGGAGATTAATGAAGGAGACCAAGATCACACAACATCTAAGTTAATCTAGATACAAATTTGTTCCTAATATTTCCCTCGAAACAACGAATAATAATGAAAATGGTGGGAAACCATAGCAGAACAAATCACCAGGGATTGGATGCGGTAATATAATGTTCAAAATACGGGGAATGGACCCAAAATCACCTAGAAAACATACTAGGTTCAAGAGGTAGAAGCCACATTGAATGAATAATAAAAATCATAAATTATGACCATCATAAACCCAATGGGGCTAAGAATTACATAGATTTAAACCCTTTCACATTGTGTATTTCTCAATTATTGAGGCATAATGAAAAATTATTTGTCTCGATTTAATATTTAACCCATATCAACTTTTACACAATGTGAACAATTTACATGAAGTGTAGTTTCTTCTGACATGAACTAGTTTGCGACATCTGCATGTGAATTTACACAACATGTAACACATTCATGATAGGAAAACATCTAGTGGGAAGTTCTCAAACCAGTTTATGAAAAATATATCCTAACACCTATGAACCCTTCCAAACCATAGAAAAACATCATAAACTATTTAAAATGTTTATACCTGGACTCTATTAATTAAAATAAACATACATACTTGATCATAGGTCAATTTACCCAACAAAGTCTCTCTGAATCTGAACAAGACTCATCCACCATGGTCTAATGAAAAACTCAGCGAGAGACGTACCTAAAAAATATGGTATCCTACAACCTCACCACCATATAATAGCTCATCCATGAGATTCCCCAAGCATCACTATGGGGTCTTTATGAACAAGTCTATCCAATTTACTTATATATTAGACTCCCTATCCCATGTCTCCTTATAAACACACCCATGATGCCACTACTCTCGAACTAGAGGTATAACCCTACACTGGAGATACTCCTCACTATAGTCTATATTCCATATCGGGTTCTTCTCAAAGGATGCATTAACACAAATATTAATGTCCTTGATTTCTGCCACATGTGAAATTTTAGGATAATATATCTAAAGTTGTGACATATGGAACACATCATGCATGGAACTGTAGAAATGTGGAAGGTCTAATCGGTATCCCACTTGACTAGCCTTATCCACTACCCTAAATGGCCCAACAAACCTATGTGCTAGATTTCCCTGTTTCTTGATACGATATTTCCCTAATCTGGGCTAAACCTGAAGAAAAACATGATGAACAACCTTGAACTCTGGAGGTTATCTCCCATGGTCAATGAACAATTTTCTTTTTCTACTCTACATGGTCACCATCCACCTCCTGACTAACTGAACATACTCAGATGTCTCCGACATGAGACTAGTCCCAACATGTGCTTAATCACCTACCTCCAACCAATAAAAAGTAAAATGGATTGGACTTATATAAAAATACTTAGAAGGTTCCAACTGGATTGATGCCTAGAATCCGTTATTATTTTCAAACTCCATGGGTGTTATATGTTTCTCCCGTGAACCACTAAAATCCAAAACACAAGCTCGTAATATATCCTCTAAAACCTGAATAGTCCGATTAGATTGATTGTTAATATGAAGATGATAGGTTGTTCTCAAAATAACATAACATCCTAGAGATTTTTTAAAACCATTCCAAAACCATGATGTGAAATGAGTATATCAATCTGAAATAATAAGCCTCAGATAACCGTGTAACTGAACTATCTCGCGCACATACAAAAAACCTAGATCATTTACTATAAAGGACTACATGAAAGTTAAGAAGTGAGATACTATTTTTAGTGGATCCATGATAATTGATACTACATCATTATTATGGGTTGTATTGGGTAATACTGTCATAAAATCCATAATAAAATCATCCCATTTCAACTAAACAAAGGGAAGAGGATACAATATCCCAGCTTGCCTCTAATGCACTCATCTTTCACCTATTAACATATGAAACATATCTACAAAAATACCAATACCTAATTCTTCATTCCTAACCACCAGTATTTTCTTTAGAGATCATGATAGATCTTTGTCAATCTAGGATGTATTGCCCATCTAGAAGCTTGAAACTCTATCATTAGCTCCTCACAGAAGCCCGTATGAACCTATACTTGGCCATAGAAAAGAAGATAATTTATGCTACCATGAGACCATATTGATGGTGTCTCCCCACTATATAATCTCTCTCTTAGAACTAATCCCTCTAGATTTGATAAATGCTCTATCTTGATCCAATCAAAAAGAATGGGTAAAACAAATGTTTAAGTTAGAGATACTTGTCCCTGGTACTTCTAAACATCTAGATGCATGTCTGCAAAGAGTTACAAGATATTCCATTCATCATAAGACTCATTATCTACCTCTATTTGCATCTTTTGACTCAAGGAGTTAGCAATGATGTTTCCCTATCCCAGGGTATAAGTCATATCAATGTCAAAAGACTATAGATACTTGACCCACCTCTTCTGTTGAAGGTTCATGTACTGCTGAGAAAATATGTTCTAGAGGCTATTGTGGTTTGTGTATACCAAAAACCACTCTCCCAAAAGATTCTATCTCCAACATATCAGGGCATGTACTACTACTTCCAATTCCAGATCATGAGTAGGATAATTCATCTCATGTGTTATTTGCTATCTAGATCCATAAGCAACCACTCATCCTCCTGCATCAGAACTTCTATGAGACTAACTCTGGATGCATCATAGTACATGGTATATTATTTTCCTGACACAGGTAAAGTGATGATAGGTGCTGAGGTTATCCTACCTTTCACATCTTAAAAATATCTATCGTAATCATATAACCAAACAAACTTCACTACCTTCTTAGTCAACTCTGAAATCAGTACTTTTATATGAGATAAGTATGAGAAAATGTTCTATTAATAATCATCCAAACACATAAAATACAAAATTTAATAGAAATTATTGGGATACTTCCAAGATATCATGGCTGAAACCTTCCCTAGTTCTACTAACACTCCATCCTTTGATATAATTTGGCCCGAGAAGTGCACTTTATCAACCTAAAAACTACATTTGGTTAGCTTGGTGTAAATCTGAGGCTCTCTTAATGTTCTCAAGATGATTTCCAGATATTTAGAGTGTTTTTTTATTACTAGGATTAAACTAATATGTTCCAAATCAACCACCACAAGTCATTTTAGAAAATAATGAAAGATTCGATTCATCAAGTCTATGAATACCATTGGTGTGTTGGTCAACCCAAATGAAATAAATACAAACTCATAGAATCCATACCTTCTTCTAAAAGATTTTTGAGATATGTATGATGGTATCACCCTAAATAAGTGGTATACTAATCTCCAATCAATATTGAATAATATCTTTCACCTCTTAGATGATCGAAAAGATCATCAATGCACAGAAGATGTTATTATTTCATGGTCGTTATTTTGTTCAATCTCGGATAATCCACACATAAGCATAAGGTATTATCAGCCTTCTTAGAAAAAAGAACTAGATAAACCCATGGAGATCTACTAGGACATATTAAACCTTTCTTTTTTAGATTTTCCAACTAAACTTTCAATTCCCAAATCTATGTTGGTGATATCCTATAAGGTGGAAAGAAAACCGGGTACACTCCCAACACCATCTTGATCATGAACTCGACCACCTGATTGGGTGGGAAGCCATAGAACTCATCAGAAAAGACATACTAAAAATATAATAACACTAGAGGAAATGAATCCTACTTCGTTCCACCATCATCCAAAGAAGGAATTATTATTTGAGTCATGAGACAATCCAATATAAACTGAATTGGTCCTGTAAAACCAACCTAAAGATCTTAATCACCCTGGTGAGAATATATGCCTCTTTATAGAGATAAAAAGGTAACTCTCATCTAGTAATAGACAATATGATCCTAGTATAGGACTAACTAGTCCATACCAAGATTCAAATAGAAACCTATCATTTCTAGAACAAATGGTTCTGAAAAGAAATGGAAACCACGCATATCTTGAGAACATATATTGAAACGTTTATATTATCTGACCACACTCCCAATAGTTCATCGATAGTTAATGTACCATAGAATATTTCCATAATCAATCCCAAAATGTATGTAAATATTTGAAGATAAAAAAGGAATGTGATGCTCTTGTATCTAAAAAAAATTATACAAGGGTAGATGATATAAGAATCGTTTCTATGATGGTAGAAGGTCCTGAAACTATAATTGTCATAGTATTCTGCATAACATTTATCCGATCATCCCCTATGACCTAGGATCCATCCTAACTCACCTAAGATATTCCCTCTCCCTTGTACTTCCATTTCTATAATGGGGTACCATGTCCCCTACCTCACCTAGAAAATCCTGTGGAACTCAAGATACCTATGTACTAAGGAGTAGTTGATAGCAGTAGTCCTGATCCCCTAACATTGTTCTTTCTATGAGAAGGTATGATAAAAAATATGAAGATGGACCATCCTACTAAAATCATGGCACTCCAGAATGGATTATGGACACTGAGTGCTCTTTTGGTCTAACTTTACAAATGATATAATTATAGTGGAACACGATCCTGATATGGATACCCACTACCCTAAATACTCTATCCACTGTTGTCATAGAAGTAACTATCATAGCAGTGCTTCTTTCCACATGAAGAAGATCTCATAGTTCTCCCTACTGAAACATTCCAGCTACTACATAGGGACTCTCTCAAATTACCTTTAGTGATCAGTTCATAATTCATCACATATGAAAATCTACTCTGATAAAAAACACTTACTTGAAAGATGATGTCATAGTGGAGACCATCCTAAAAACATATTTCCCTGGAGATCTCATCAGCAGCTAAAGATGTCTCAAAGTGCTGAAGGTTAGTGAAACATTCAGTGTAGTTCATCCCTGACATGCTCTACCATGTCAGATACATGAACTCACAATCCTTATCATACCTTGATGTCTATGAATATAAATAGATCAAGAACTTTACTTCAAATTACTTCCAAGATAAATCCTCCTACAACCTAGCCTACTCCAGAATATCCCACAAACTCTTCATAGGCCCCTGGATCATATACATAATAAGCTTCACCCTACTATATGTGGGTGTCTCTAGATGTTTGAAAATCATCTATATTGACTCAATCCAGAACCCAGTTACATGGGTACCTCCCTCCCTAGTAAACATAGGAAAATTCTACAGTTGAAACTCCATCATCTCAGACATTGAAGGAACAATGTGAATAGTATCCATTTCCAAGAGTCACATGACCCTCAAGAAGTTGTAGTGAATATGACTATCCATATGATCCTCATGAGATATAAGATACTCCGATTTAGATGCATTTGGAGCATATTTATTTCCAATCTCCTAACACTCAGCTTGAAGATGATGAGGATTCATTTTCTCTTCAAGAAAAATACAATCCTTAGAACACTAGATTTAATAATGAGGTTAACCTAAACATGTGACAATAATAGATAACCACTTCTCTTGGTCTCTCTAAACTTTCCTTACAAGTGTTTTAGCATGACATATTAGTTCATTTTATTCAATTTACCAAATATATCACATATCTCATACCACAATTCATATAGCAAATTATATAACACATATAATAAATATATCCCTATCATGAACAATACATGTCAATATATATCTTTATATGCCTATCATAATGCATTCATACTCATCTTGTTCCATAATATTCCATGATTAGAAATCTTCAGAAACGATTTCATCATGAAACAGCGAAATCACCCAACATTTGAATCACCCAAGGTGAAATAATATCAACTATAACAAGCGAACTACATAAACAACAATCCCATCCCTATATAATCATATTTTCCACCATATATGGGTTTGATACTCTCATATATAGGTTCATTACCAAGTAATGACACAACATAGTATCCTTTATACCTTTCCCAAATATTAATTTAATAGAAAAGAAAAACCTATAGCCTCTAATACCACTTTGTAACATCCTCCGATCCAGAACACTCTCATGTGACTAAAACCAGTTAGTTATGAGACCTCAGGCACACATCCTTGTATGCCAGAGGCTTCCAAATAGCAGCAGGAGTGTGATTTTTATAGTAGGTATACTATACCCCTCTTATAGAGTACAATATAATATAATAACCTATAATAATAAATATCATAGTAAAGGAAAAATAAAATAAACAATATATCATACAACTGGGGAAAAAGGACGAACTAATAACAAATAATGATGAATAATATATTGAAAATATGAGATGTATATAAATGTTAAACTGAAAGTAATATAAACAAAAGAAGTAGCTGACACTAAATAATCCCAAGAGACCACAGTCTTGAACCCCAAGTCTGAATAATCTCCAATATCCTTCCCATCTAGAAAGAAATAAAAGAACAAGCAAAATGTCCCTTTCCATTGTCCAAACTTTCATCTTTGTAATCTTCTCAGGTACCAAATGGTGGCCTGAATTGGGTGTGAGTAAAAATCATTAGGTCAATAACATTGTGTCAAAACAAAACTATTTGGATAATAAGTATATGTAATAAACTAATAAACATGTGTACTAATTAATCAATTAAAATATAAATCATTAAATATGCTTCTAAACCAGAAAAAAATATCTCTGAGCATAAAGAAAAACCATGCTAACCATAACCCTAAATAATGGAAAAATAAAAAAACTAGGCAGTGACCTATGTACAATCATTTCAGCCTCCAGGAAAAGCCCTATATATAATAATTTTAGCATGTATCACTAGTCCAAGTGCATGATATAAGAATTTAATAATGGGACTAGGCATATCTCACTCAAAATAATCATTACAGCATAGGACTGGGTAGATCCTGATCAATATAAGTGTTAAAACATGGAAAACAGCACATGTCATATAAATAAGGATATCACAATATCTCATCACAAGCCTTAATGGATAATTATGAAAATTACCATTTGTCATTAAATTATATATTAATTTATCAATATACATATAAATAAGAAATAAGAAAATTACTGAGGTATTCTATATCAAGAAATAACCTATGATATCATTCCATTCTAAAAACACTTTCAACCATTAGACAATTACTTATTTATCAAAGGTTTTCTCACCCAATGGGTAGACATAATCCAATTCTCATCAACAGTTGAACCCAAAGGAATCCAACCAATATTTCAAACTAGGATTCACCACAAATCAACTGATTAATTAAATTAGAGTGAAATTTCTGTTTTCACCAAAAAAATATTACATATACATCACAATTAAACAAACCATAGGGTTAGGTTCATATTCCATACCATTATCTAGTGATTTAGTCACACCAACAATGGGTAACACTAAAGAAAACATAGGTGATGGAGATCAATAAATGAACCCTAGATCAGAAAACAACTAGGTTAAACCAGATCCAACTAAGATCCAAATATTTCCACCACTTAAATGGAGAAAAATGGAAGAGAATAGAAAACCTAAAAAAACTCACCATGGTTCAAATGTGGAAAAAAAATGTTTGAAATAGAGGTAACTCACCCAAAATCACTTAGAAAGTATCCTAGGTTTTAAAGGGAGAGGATGTACTAAATAAATAATAAAAATCTTATGTGATTCCCTACTTAAAACCATTGTTGTCGAGACATAGACTATGTGAAACCCATTAAAATAATGTATTTATCAATTAATGAGACATGCTGAAAAAAATGTCGCCTCGATTTAATATTTAAACCTGCTCAACTTTTACATAACATGAAGGATTTATATTATATGTAACTACTTTCACACTATGCATTGGTTCATGATATCTAACTGTGTGTTTACACACTATGTAACATGGTCGTGACATGTAAAAATCCAGTAGGTAGTTCCCAAACCAGTTTATGAATAAGAGCTCCAAACACCTCTAAACCCTTCTAAACCATGTAAACCCATTATAAACCATTTAACAAATTTATACCCAGACTCCATTAATTCAAATAAACATACATCAATGAAATTTAGGTCATTTCCCAAATAAAGGATCTTTATCTTTGAAAAAGACACTTCCACCAAGGTCCAACAAAAAATCATAGAGAGATGAACTTGGAAAAAGATGGGATCATACACAGGATGTTACAAACTCCCCACAATAATACTTTTTATCCCCAATAATTCATGTCGAATAATAAATTCAGGAAAATAGGTGAGTCCACTGATCCCTCATCAATTAATCTTGCTCCCAAGTCTCATGATAATCTGATTTTTTCCTCCATAACACTCGAACCAATATAATTGACTTTCCATGAAAGACTTTCACATGATATTCAATGATCTCTAGTGGTTGCGCCATAATAAAAACATATGTATCTAACTCAATATCTTCCCAAATAATAATGTGATAGGGATCATGATGGTATTTACTGGGCTATGATATGTGGAAAACATCATGAATTCCTATCAACATAACCGACAATGAAAACTGGTAAGCAACATGCCCATTCCTATGAGTGACCTCAAATGATTTAACATATCTTGCAGCCAAATTTCCCTTTTTTCTAAATTGTCAGTGACCCATCTTAGGTGAAACATTCCTAAATATCATAAAACTATGAAAAAATATAAAAAACAATGCGGTTGATCCTCATAATATCTCTATTGACTTTGAGCTATAACCAGATGCAAACATATATCCAAAATCCTCACAGACACCTCTTAAACCAAACTCAGTCTCACTAAAGAAGATTCACCCACCCCTTCTCAATAAATAGGTGATCTGCATGGGTGACCATAAAAATACTCTAACAGATCTATTATAATTGTTTATTGATAATTGTTGTTATAAGAAAACACAATCAGTCCATGATGGATATCCCACAATCCACCAAAATCCAAGACACAGGCATAGATCATATCCTCTAGTATCTTAATAGAATACTCTATTTGACCATCTTTCTATGTATGATAAGTTATACTCAGTCAAAAAATGAGTTCCCATATCCTACTATATAATTCCCCAAAACCTCATAACAAACCTAAGATCCCTATCAAAAAATGGAATAAGGAAACCCATGTAAACTCACAATTTCCCATATATAAATATTATGAAAATCTTCAAGTTTTTTGGTGTCCCTAATCAGAATGAAATGATATGAATTTGTCAAACTATTAATCAAAATATAGATATCATTCCTCCCTCAGGGATTCCACGATAACACAACAATTAAATCTATGTATAACTCATCTCATTTATAAAATGGCACCATACGAGGTTGAAGAACACCATATGTTTTCAGATGCCCTACCTTTATCTATTGGAAAGTGAAAAAAGAGGACACATAATTAATAATTTCATGATTCATACCCAACCACTAGAATCTCCATCTTATTTAATTATACATCATAAAAGTTCGCAGAAGAATAGACCAAAAAGAACTATGACAATCAAAAAAAACTAATCTCTTCACTGATGCTAGGATGATAAATAGATCCCCAAATGTAATAATACCATCTGAAGAGAGAGGCCACCTTGAAATGGTCTCTAATTTCTTTGTACTCATTATTTTGATACTATCTTAGCATAATAGACTCAAATAGAGATAATGATAACTAAACACTGGTTAGAACCATACCTAAAACATCCTTCTAATCATCCATGAGGATGCTCAGGAGGATCTGCAATGACATTCACCTTCCCTAGGGTATATATGATGATATTCCTCTTCCTTGATTCTGGAATAGCCTACAATGGTACATTCATACTAAGAGAATATGGAATGACATTGCCATTCCCTAGGGTTTATGTGATATTGAAGTCAAAAACATGAAGGTATTCCACTCATCATCTGTGTTTTAGATTCAAGCCTTATTGAAGGGAGATATATCTCAAACTCTTATGGTTAGAAAAAATTGTGAACATCTCCCTAAAATGATAGTTCCTCTAACACTTAAGCACATGAATAATTGTGGAATGATCTGAATCATGAGTGGGGTAATTATTCTCATGCATTAAAATCTAACAAGATTATTAAGCTACTACATGATCATCATGCATGATAACATGACTCAAAATAGCACCAAAAGTATCATATAAAACCACACACCCCATCCTGGGATTGGGTAATATCAAAATATGGGATTGATTTCCAAATTTGTTTTAATTATTCAAAAGAAGACTGAAATTTTTTATCCCATATTAATTCTAGCCCTTTATTTGTAAGAAAAGTAAAATGTGACACTAACTTTGAGAAATATTTTATGACCCATTGAAAGTATCCAGAAAGACCAAGGAAGCTCCAAATATCAAAGACATTCCATGCCTCTTCCCATGAAAAGATAACCTTTACCTTATTAATATCAACTGATAAGACATTCTCAGAAAGCACATGCCCCACAAACTTTACTTCATGGGTACAGAAATTTTATTTTGAAATCTTTCCACACAAATGGTCACTTCATAGGATTTCCAGAACCAAACTCAAGTTGTACTCATGGTCATGATCAGATCTTGAATAAACAAAAATATAATCCATGAACACTACCACAAAAGTCTTAAGATACTAATGAAATATTTTATTACTCAAACCCATAAAAAATAATGGAGCATTATCCTGACCAAACATCATCACAATATATTTAAAATGTCCATAACTACTCCTGAAATCCATCTTTGATATATCAGACTCCCAAAATCCGACCTGAAGATAACTTTAATAAAGAAAAATCTTCGAGAAACACTTTAACCCCTTTAACTAATCAAAAAAATCATCCACATAAAGAAAAAGGATACTTATTATTTACTGTTAATAAATTTAAATTTAGATAGTCATTGCACAATCAAAGTGAACCATCTTCCTTCTTGGAAAAGAGCAATGGGGCTTCCCAAGGTGAAATTTTAGGGAGAAAAAAAATCTTTCTCCATATGATATTCCAAATTAATCATGATATCTTTCATCTCTAATGGTTCTATATGTTATGAAGGAATCAATATCAGCTTCATAAAAGTAAAAATTTCAATAATAAACACTACCTCCCTCTCGAGAGTAAGACGAGAGAAATAGTCTATGAAAATGTTAAGAAAATCCTGAAAAATAGTGATAATTTCAAAAATAGAAGAACCATCATCAATATAAACTACTAAAGAAGATAAAGAACTTCTAAAATCTATGAGGGAATGTACTGCATGACCAAACCTCAGATCCCACTCTCCCTAAAACACCTTTGATCTCTCATATTCCAAAATAAATGAGGCATTACAATGATGACAATCAACTTCATCATGATGAGAAATAATCCAATACATCCTAATTATGAAATAAAACAGATCTGGATTGAGGAGAAGAAAATCCTTGACCAACTCTACATCAGCTATCGATAGTGTAAAAGAAAGAAATTGAAACCCATGCACTTTCCTTTGCCCAAGCAGTGTATCTAACTACATAAAAAAGGAAATTAGCTATATTGGAGGTTTAATCATATCAAAAAAATAACTAGATATAAATTAATGGTAAGTGCTAGTATCAAAACAAAGAAATCACTATTAAAGATACAACAAAGATGGTATCTCTCATTATCATTGGATCCACATCTACCTCCTTCATAAAATCATCTAATGAGTGAAGGAGCTTCACCCCTTAGGCCTATAGCTAGAGCCTTGTAGTCTATGAAGAATCTAACTACATCATAGAATCTGTTATATCTGATGATCCCTAACCATATCAAGGTATAGATATTTCCTAATAAAAATATTGAAGATGACCATAATATCCACAAATTTGGGACATCTTTCTAGTTGACGGAAATGAACACTATTTGTGTCCAACCATTCCACACAGATAGAAAGTAAAAGGAATA
Source organism: Viscum album (assembly GCA_963277665.1). Taxonomy (NCBI): domain Eukaryota; kingdom Viridiplantae; phylum Streptophyta; class Magnoliopsida; order Santalales; family Viscaceae; genus Viscum; species Viscum album. The sequence continues at coordinate 528,474,316 of OY728159.1, read as the reverse complement.
CCACTATGTGTAACTAGAGGTTTTAAAGAGGTCTTCTAACAAGAACCACCCCCACCACTCTTGTGATGATCCTACAACTTTCTCTTATTCATTAGTGTGCCACTAAAGCTACCACTAGGTTGAAGAGATGTGGAAAAATATCCAAAAATTCTTTTTATATTCATCACAACCATCATTTCTCTGTATATAATCTCTTTATAGGTCGAAAGCATCAGTTTAAATACCTATGATCAGATATATGGTTGAAAACCATACTGGTACTTTTTAAGCTTTCAACTGGTAATTCTTTGTGAACTCTGGTGAAAAATGAACCACATTAGAAGACCGATTAGTGTACACCAATACCAAAAACCCACTTATACAAATATATTAAGTCTAGAGAATTTAGTTTCATTAGTGGTTCTGGAAAAATTATTAGAAGAAACGAGTCTTGAAACCCTTAAAGTTTAATCCCATGTGCCTATCTACCTCTACCAAGGAATCCCATCATCGCTTTATGGGACCCTCAAGTCTGAACTCCACACACTTCACCTTAACAAACTTAGGTGTATCTAGGAAGTAAGAAATGTAGAAAATATTGTAATGAAATTCCTCCATTTTGGTTCATTAATAACCTTAAGGGATTGTGGCATCTCATGTAAGGACTCTTGTGATCGATACCTTTCACCTCAGGCTCCTGGATGTACTTCCACAACTATGTTCTGAACATATGGTATACTCGAATCGACAGATTGAACTGCTCGCATGATAGCCTTGAAAAAATTCTGATCGAGGGGAATATTCCCCTAAGGATCATCAGCCTCACCCTTCCATGGAACTTGAAAAACACATCTTAGAGTCATATTTCAAGACACTAAAGAAAAAAAATGACCAGAAATGTAATAATCTTAGTTTAATCCATAAACCCATTAATAAAAAACTCTGATTAAGTTCAAAACTTAGAACATGCGAAACACATCCCAATATCCCATGGAAACTTGAGTATCTTCCTAGAAAGAGATAGCTAGGAACTCTCATCAACCTACCTCTCAAGTCTTAAAAATCCTATCATAATTCTATAAAATTTACCAAGACAAGAACTCATAAGTAAATACCTCATATGATACCATTTTATAACAAATCAACTCAGATATCCTCTCAATATTGGCACCTGACCCAATCTTCCACATCCCTGAAGGGATTTCTTAATACCCATTGGCTATCAACTATAAATTGGGCATCAAAAAACAAGAAGAGGTAATTATTTCCCCCAAACTAAAGCAACAACTTATACTATATACATATATATGAGATAAATAGAAAATTTGATAAATGTATTCTATAAAAAATACAGAACAACAGAATTGATACAATTGAAAAGTAGAAAAACAATCTCCAAGAGACAAGTCCAACTAAAAAGAATGAAAAAACTAGAAAAAATAATCCAATAAATCAATGGGATAGAATTATAAAACCTCCACTATCTCATCAACAACTACGCAAACCCAGTAGACAAAAAACCTCACTACCTCACTATGGTTTCTTTCCTTTCCCTACATTTAAAAACATAACAAGGTCTACACACTACATAAGGGGTGTGTAGGGTGTGAGATAGCATTCTCATTAGGGTATCATCTAAGTGTTCCATAACAAGCCTTTGTACAATAATTCAACAATTCTCAACTTTTAAGAAAACAAGGCATGATATTCATTTTTGAAGTTTTTATCTCAAAATCATAGAAAAACATTTAATTTCCCTATTTTCCACATATTCAAATAAATAATATAATTCAGTTTAAAATAATTTCATTTACATATATCAAATAAGATATATCAAAACAAACCAAATCATGTATAACATATCATATCATATCTATGGAAGTACAACCAAAATAGTACAAGTCAAAATAATGGGTAACATCATGCTAAATAATACAATAGTCAAGGATAGTTAGGAAACATGTACCTAACATGAAAAATCATGTACACAAAAATCCTTAAGATGTATGCATCAAGTATAGATAGAAGAGAAACACCCCAAAAATTGAACCCCCCAACCGGTCTAACATGTCCCCAGAACAAAAGGCCTAGGGAGGAGAGGAAATCCCCATGAGAAATCCCCCGATAGTAGATGTGTCTAATTAATACACCTTCCACCTTAGAACCCAAGGATTACTGTATGATTTATTTTACAAACCAATTCAATTCAACTAAAACATTCATTGAAAACAATTTCACAAATACATTTTTTTAAAACACCCTTTTCATTTACAAAAAACATGATAAAACCATATTTTATCAAAAACCTACATCCACACACAAAAATAAAATCATTAAATCATACCATATCATTTATAAAACAATTTATCAAAAACCATAGTAATGAATTTCACCAACACGGGCTAGATATGAAACTACCTACCTCAAAACTTGGGCCCTACACACCTACAATGGGATCCTCTAACAAGAAAGAACACACAATGACAACGGATGACCTAGAACCAACCCAAACATCTCAAAATTGATTCAATTTATGAAAATGGTTAGTTTAAAAGAGGAAAAAACAAAATTTACCTCAAGAATTTACACCTTATGCACCATAACCAATAAAGAATTACCCCTGAATAAAATCACAAAATGGGTTGATGGGAACGAAGAGAACCATCACTATGGGTTAACAAATTTGATAACACAACACAAAAATGATTCCATGATCAAAGGAAACAAATAAGTAAAAATTATTACTCACCCTGAGATATGAAACCCAACCAAGATGGATATCAATCATTTAATGAAGCGATTTAGAAAAAGTGTAGGTCCCCAAAATTGATAGAGAAGAGATCTAGGTCAAGAGGGAAGAGAGATACAAAAGAATGAATGAAATATTAGTCGTACAACACCCTAAAATCACAAATCTCAATGTTTACATGATATTCAACCCCGTTAATAATATTATAATCCATGGGGTCCAAATACAAAAAAATCCCATCACCTTTTTAAAAAAATCCACTTTTTAACATTATACAATGTGTAATAATTACACAGGTGTGTAATAATTCATGTTGCATACTGAACTCACAACATGGGCCTGATGAACATTACTTGTTATGTACTCATATTACACAACGTATAAATTCCTATAAGATACGAAAAACTCTTTATTCCTACATGAAAACCCAAACCACCTTGAGCATTCTATGAACTTAGGGAGAACCCCAAAAATCCAATACAAGTTTGTACTCAGACTCCATTAATTCAAAAAAACATACATCCCTAAACATTAGGTCATTTTCCCCAACAAATTCTCTCCATACTCGAGAGTCCCAAGTCACACACAATTAAATTGTAAAACAAGTAAAGAGATGGGAAATTCCTGAAAAATGGTAATAGAATGATACAACACCAATTTATTATTAATATGGTGTATAAAATTTCAAATAATGTTTTTTTTGACATAATCCATGATTTAATCCAAGTTATATATATAACCATATCATTTTTCAAGCTTCACATTAACTTTGATTCAAAAATTATTAACGTTTTAAGGGTTTTAATCACTCAATTCTCTTCCTTGGGTAATAATCACTCATCTTTGTCTATTCCTTTTCAATATTTATCTATCATAACCTATGATTACTTTAGGATGTATTTACACCTTATTTTCTAGGGGAAATCATTTTTTACACAAAATTATACTTCCTTTATGACTCTATTGTTTCAATAAAAAAACTTTTTATTGAGAATATTTCTCATTTATTTTAATGGATTTTTCTTTCATGTCTATGTTTTATCATAAACTCTACAATTTATTTTAAAAACTTTCTATATTATTCAATGTTCTACAATTAAATATTCCATTTAAAAATTAAATCTTTTTAAATCTTTTTACTTCTCTTTTTTAAGACATTATGCATTTTTTATGTCTCATTTCTTAAATATTTTCTAAAAGTAAAAGATTTCAAAGTATTTTAACTTATCCTTTTTTATAACCTTTATTCCATTTCATGGATTTTTTCTTTATAAATATTTATATTTATTTTTTAAAAAGTATTCTATTTCTGTTCATAAATTTTTTTGAAAGTAATTTTCACTTCAATGTTTTAAAAGGATTTGTGAAACTTTTTTATTTTTTTCATCTATTTACCCTCCAAGATTTACCTTTTAGGAAGTTATGTTTGGATCACCCTATATATGTTATTATGATATGATTCTTTTTGAAGAATAATATTTTTTATATATTATGATTTTTTGAATTTATTTTTTTTATGATGCTTATAATTACACTAAGGAACCCATTATTTTTTTTAGTTTCTTTATTTGATGATAAATGTTTTATTTTCAAGAAGAACACAAATGTATGAGTTATAAGATGAGTGAGACCTATATATCCCCCCAATGTATGGGGTAATATTTTATATATCATGAGATAAAAATGTTATGTAAATATGTTAGGGTGAATTTCGGTTCCCAATTGGTGAATTTGATGGTGTTTAGATCTACTCATAATTTTATGAGTGAACATGTTGGTGTATACCTAGGTTCACAAATATAAGAAATATTATATTTATCATTGTGCCACTTTGTTTCCTATGTTTTGTGGGTCATATTATATATTTCAAGTTTTAGTTTTCTGTTCCATGTTAAAAGTGTTATCGTTTGAGATGTTATGACTATATTTCATGTTTATTCTTAACACTTATTATTTTATATTCTTTCAATCAGATATTTTCCTTATTCATATTTTTTCACAAGTTTGTGGTCTAACCATTATGTAATTTGGCATTTTATCCCTTACTAAGAGTTTGAGATGACCTCTTTTTTATGTTTCCATTACCTAAATTGTGATGGTGATTATATAAAGTGAGATATATATTAAATGTTTTAGCGGAGCATGATTATGGATAAATATTTGGAAGTTTAGTAAAAATATATGTTTCTATAGCTAATCTCCAACACAAAAAACCTTTTGGTCTTTGGGTTGTGCGATAATTTTTTAGATGTATTATTGAAATCAATATATTCATGTAGTATCTATGTATTGTTTATCTTGGGAAACTTCCTGAATAATAGAATTATGTATCTCATTAAAGACTCATAAGGAAATTGTAGACCCAAACATCATTAGAGACCCAAATCAGCAGGTTTAAAATAGGATAACTATGAGGAAATTATCTCATAGTTCATTATTTTAAGAATTTAGACCTAGAGATATTTAAGAATAATTGATGCATCAAGAGAGGAATGATGCTATTAAAGATGAATTGGACCATATTGAGAAGAATTTGACTTGGGAGTTGGTACCCAATATTAAAAGGAATAATTCCATTTGGAAAAAGTGGGTGTTCTAAAATAAATTTAATGAAAATTTGAAGGGGTGAGAAATTAATAATTATTAGTTTTGAAAGGATATTCAAAAGTTGAAGGAGTGGACATTGATGTGTCTTTTTCACCGATTTCATTTATTAATAGAATTATAATATTTATTTATATTTTAACCAAAATTAAATATAAGATTTTTATAATAGATTTCAGTCTTCTATCCTCAATGGAGAGTTGGAAGATGAGGTATATATTGAGAAATGTGTATTATTACTTATAAAATATAATAATTAGGTTTATAGTTTGTATATGGATATATGTGGGACAAAACAATCACAATGTGATTATTGTTAAAAGTTTTATACCTACTTGAATGTTAACATAGGGACCCATTTTCACCCTAGTTTCCCCACATACATGTGTTATTCCCTCCCTAAGGACCACCCACATGCCCGAATGGGTTATCAAACAAATTAATATCCCCATATTCCAACACATGTTCTTTTAGTGTACTTTTTCATCACTCACACATAGTTTGGGAAACTTCCTAGGAGGTTACCCATCCCGATCACAACTCCATGAAAAATCCCTTCAACTTTTGAGTTCTAATCATATTGGCTCTTGAAAATAAAGGTGTACCTTATTGAAATGGGTAGTAAAATTTATCCTTTAATCCTTAGAATTTATGGGGCATTACATTGACACACCATTTAGGGAAAAAAATCCTCATTGTGGACCCTACATCTCAATCTAGGAAGTGCCACTATAATTTTAGCTAGAATCTTCCTCTGATACCAATTTTTTGGGATGCACCAAGAAAACCCTCCTAAATTTAACTAAACCAATCCTGAAATGACCCAAAGGGAATTATTCTTCCTCATAGGCTTTATATTATAACCAATGCATCAATACAGCTGAGAGGGAATGATTTCTTCATAAGAGTTATTCAACAATGTAATATATCAGATAAGAATCAATAAAATAGTCAGTATTCCAAGCAATCCATAGAAGATAAAGTACCAAAAGTACACATGTACCTGACCTAGGAATGTAATATCATGAAATATATCACATAAAAAATCATTAAAACGTCCTGTAATTTCCATTAAATGGGTTTATCACACACTCCCCCAGTCACCACCAACACCCAAGGTCCCACTAATCACGAACACCCACCACCTCTAAGTGGTTCCAACCATTTTTCTAGACCTAGTTTAAGAAAGTCAAAAAAATTGCAAAGGAAAAGGTAGGTTGTGGACACAAAATCCTAGTAGGATCTCACAAAACCTTTAATAAGAAATATTATAATCAATAAACCAAATATTCCAAAATTTTAGTAAAACATGGCTTGGAAACTTTCCAAAAAATCATAATAATTCGTGTTTATTAAAAAAAATAAGTTTCTAATAATATAAAGGTTTCAATGTGAATTTTCATAAAATCATGAATATATAATCATATATATATAAATGAGCATGAATTAATCATTTTAGTAAATAGACGTGAATAAATCAATTCTTTCAAACATTGGAATGTAATAATTTTCCAAAAATCACACCATGGATATAATCCCCATGGAATAATTTGTAAATTCAAGTTATTAGGCTCACAAAATCTCAGTGAATTACATCTATTTATGTGAACACACATCCCTATACTTAATATTAGGGGGAATATGAATCAATGCCCAAATAATGACTCCCTTCCCTCATATATTTTAATATTTTAGTCATTATCAAATCATTTCTAGAATGAATAACCCCCTCATTACTAATCATGATATAATATATATCAGAATAACCAAAAATGATTAGGGCTATCTTTCATTTCATTCATTCATAAATCATTCTAATCATTCATTTCAAATCATCTATAAATTTAATGTTTAAAAAACATGACTTTTACTTCAAAAACTAATATAAAATGGTTATATAATGTAACACCACAAAAACATATATGGTTAAAAGGATATATGTAACTAACCATGCCAACATGGTGGACATTTATTTTTGGGATCCTATCTTATTAAAACTCTATAGAAAATCAGGTTTGGCTTAGGGTAGTGATCAAGAAAGGTGAACTTTTTAGAAGTTTTATAGGGTGTGTGTGAGTGAGGAAAAATCACACTAAATGATCATGTATTAGCCTATTGGGATAGTAATTAGTATGATAAACTTTTGATCATGTTTTTGGGCCTAAGGAAGGGGACAACATGTGTCTGTGTGGAAACATGTGTGCTTGTGGGGCCTAGTTGTTAAAATTGGTATGAAGGGTGGATGATCCTCTTATTTAATTTTGGTATATAGTTTATAATATATTGATATATAGGAGAAATAATTTTTATGGCATGATGGGTCTCTCGTCATAACGGGCCTTAAGTTTCCATGGGTTATCAGGGAAAATTGTCCCTAAGGAAATTTGATGATATTATTACAGAATTTTCCCATGATTTGATCTAAGTTTTCTATATCCATGTTGAATTATAATTGAAAAAAATTTATTATGTTGAGTCTTTGACTAAGGTTTCTATGTTATCTATTATTATTGTATAGTACCATTTCCCTAAGAAGAATTTTGAACATACCTCAGGAGGGATATACTGATGAACCATGGAAAGGGAACCCTCCCATTGATCAAAACCCTGTAGATATTTTTTTGTGTGAGGTTTAACATTTTGTCTAGGTAAATTAACCTATTAACATTCATACTATATAGGTTTTACCCTAGAGGTAAAATAGTAGACATTATACCTAGGACTATCTTTCTCTAAAGACAACATCATTACTGGGTACCAATTATCCTTAAGAGGTGGAGGATAAGTTGAATAATATTGATAGTATATTTGATTACTTGGATATTAAAAGATGAATTAAGGTGAAATTTATTGCCTCTATTCATGAATTATAATGACCCATACTTTACATACATTGTTATTACTTCAAAATTTAAGCACACTTGTTACAACATATAACAAAACCATGAATGGACCGTATTGGTATAGTGTCTTTAGAAACTAGGAAACATAAACAACTGGTTCATAAAGCATCTACATTGTCTCCCATTTATTTCATAATATCTGGAGTCCCTTTTGGAATATCCTACTTAATAACCTTCTTCCTGACCTGGGGAAAGAAAACATACAAAAGGGTGCGCTCAAATGCTTAGTAAGGGTAAATAAAGGAAATATCATATTCATAAGAACATAGAATTTTCGAAAATCATAACCTGAAAAAGAGATCATAATATCATATAATGGGATAAATCATAGTAGTGAAATGTAAACATAACACAAAACATTGAACTTTGTGGAATACGCACATAATCATAGAGAATCATTTCTTAGTATTCAAGACTCATTTCCAAGACTATATTAGCAGACAAAGTCCATTTCTGAACCGAGTTCACTCCTCGTTTCAGTCCTGTTGTACTGAACCGGATTAACCTGTTGTTCCAGCCATGTCTATATCATGAGATATAAATCATTACCCAATGCATTGGAGGGAGATATAGGTCCCACCCATCTCATAATGAAACCATTCCTATGTGTTCCACAAAATCATAAATCATACATCATAGCATAACCCATTTAATAAAAATGGGATTCTTAAACATCATGCCATCATGACATAATAAATATAAGATAAAAGGACTTCATAAAAATAATTCCATAATAACATAATCAAATCAATGTAAAAATAGGGATAGAAACAGAACCCTATATTATCTTAGATGAAAAATAATTTTGATAAAACACTTGAACTCCATTCTTGAGGAAAATATCCTTTCTACTTCAAAAACATTTTTCCATTCATAACATGTCATAAAATATTAAACTAAAATAAGTTGATTAAAAATAAACATGAAAACTTGTAAAGGAATATTCACGAAAAAATGTTCTAAAAATCCATTCACGCCGTATAAGTTAAAAAAACATTCTTCTCGTACTTTGGCCAGAAAAGTCAAAAAGTACCTCGTAATAAAAACTACAAAACATTCCTTTCATATCTTTTACTAAAAACTCACCAATGGGTAAAATTGGGTTTAAAAAATTTTAGGAGGATATCAATAATATTACATATTGAAAAAACATGGATGTGGATGATATATATTCCCCAGTAAATTCTGAGGTATAAACAATCTCGGATAAAAATGAGATTGAGAGATTTTACCTTACCTTAGGTCCAATTTGCTTCGTACATGTCTGAACCTCCTGTATAATGATTTAAATAATGTTATTGACTTATTAAATAATCGTAATAATTGTTATGATATCATATATGGTCATATTCTTAGCTTCTTATTAGTAATATTTCATTGTTACTTGTTATTTGGGTGTTTATTGCTTTTTGTTCTTATGCGTGTTTTGCCGAATAAATTCTTATTATTCTTTTTAGGTTATAGATACCTAATTTATAGAATGTTATTAGTGTAATATATATCATATTTATTCATTAAATTCATTTATATAATCATTATTCATTGAAGATCATGTAGAACGAGTCGCATCACATCGTGGAGACGGTAGGCCATATGTACGCACGAGCGATGATATTGTTCCCATGATCGTGGAATTGTATTTAAGTGTATGTATAATATTTCAGAATCAATATCACTTTACAATAATAATATATAGTTATTATTTAAACCATTATACCCATCCAAGTAAGGTGGTGGTGGAAAACAGATTACACCACGGCATGGAGACAGTATTTCGTACGTACGCACGCGCGGTGATTTCATTTTCCGTATGATGGATAGAAGGTGAAATAGGTTTTTTTTCATGTTTATAATAAAATATAAATATATGATTGATAATTATGTTATTACTTCATAATGAAACAACTAAATAAGAAGAAGAATAAGTAGAAATAAAGTTGAAAGAATCGGTAACAGACATTACCTCTTCTTTGAAGTGCCTCTTCTTAACTGCCTCTTAGGGCACTAAATATGGTATTTTAAGAAGACCAGGACCTCTAGGATGTTTCTATGGAAGTGTAGAAGATTAATAGTCAGGGTTTGGCTGAGATTGAAGGCTCAAAGTGGTGTGAGGAGGAGAGGGAGGAGGTTCCCTTTTATAAGGGAGGAGAGGGGCACCTTAGGAAAACTTAAAATATTATTTTATAATAAAGTCATATTCAGTTTTTAATAGATCAAAATTGATTTATTTAGAAGCTAAGGTGGGTATGGGTCGACATCCTTTCAACCAATAGGTTTTAGACAACTTTAGGTTACTATTTTATCCTTATCATTTAGATTTAACTCTATGTTAAATAATTTAACTTTTACCGTGTCTTTTTGTTTTCTTACACTGTATGGTTAATAAACTTACTATAACAAGAAAAACGAACCCCAAGTGGTTCATTATTAATATATATATCCTTATCTAAGTCATTTTGCTGAACTATAGATTTTTAGGAATAAAATAACAATTAATAATATAATATTTGTTTTAAAAAATATTTTATGTCAATTTTGACACTATTTGGTACATGATTTTTGTGAAACTCATAACATTATTATTAGTTCAAAAAAAGTTAAGTAAATCAATACTAACATGTCCTATTAACCTATAAAATTATTTTAATTCTTAAAAAGTCTCAAATTACATTTATTTGGGTATTTATAATATCAATTATGTTAATATTTCCTTAATAAGGTAATTATTGCATCATCATTGTGTCATAAATAAATTACATTATATAAACTATAAAAATTATAAATAAAATACCATTATGTAGGAAATAATTTTATATTTATAATGAACATTTATAGTCGAATTTATCTTATTTATAACCCTATATTAAAAATGTTTTAGCCCTTAAACATTGATTTTAACTATTTTAACTCTTCTTTAAATAAAATAATATTACATGTCCTAATCTAATCCAAGTTGACCTAAAGGGTAATATTTTATTCCTAAGTTTGTTTTTGGTCGAATTACACTTATCCAATAGAATTAGGACATGTGTTAGGGTAATAATAATACCATTTTTACCCTTAATTACCCTATTTACTTTTAACCGTGGTAAATAAAAGTAAAACTTTACTATTCACCAAAATTTATTTTTATCTTATTGAAACACATTTTACTCCTTGATATTAACTGTGTCTCTTATATTTTTGAAACTACACTCACAGAAGCGGTAAAATTAAGTTTTATGTAAATTTTCAAATTCTCCTAGGAGGTGGGTAAAAGACGGTGAAAAGTTCAATAAAATTTTTATATATCTAAAATTATTATAAAATGACTTCAATGGATTAAATTGAACTTATATAGGTATTATGTATCAATTTTGACCTAAAATAAATTTAAATAAAATAAATAATTATTTAAATAAAAAGTCGGTTTTTAAATAGTAACCTAGTGTTTTCACTATTCATCAAAAATTGAAAGTTTTCAAAAAAATACCAAAATTTCACCCTAGACTAATTTCGATATTCCGAATCCAAAAATTAAGTTCATTTTGAAAGATAAAATTTATAAAATTTCAAAAATTTGTTATTACTATTCATAATGGAAAGTTTTAATAATATTTTAATAGCATATCGTTGTTTAGTGAAACTCGGTATTGCGTACAACGGAAGCTATCGAGGATGGTCACGATTGTGTGTAAGGCAAGCCAAGCTAGTGTTGTGTGTAGTTAAAGATTCTTTTGATGATGTATATAATATAAAAACAAAATATTTCTCATAAAAATCTCGGGTGTTACATTCTTCCCCCCTAAAAATGAATTTCGCCCTCGAAATTTGTCACTTTTTAACAAACAGATGAGAATACCTCTCCCTCATCATATCCTCAAGATCCCATGTAGCTTCTTCTAATTGATGGTTCCTCCATACAACATTCACCAAGCGAGTGGTCTTGTTCTGTAGAACTTTTTCTCTACGATCCAGAATATCTATCAGTTGTTCTTCATAAGAAAGATCTTGCTCTAGTGGTACAACTTTTGAGCTGAGTACATGTGAAGGATCGGGTATGTACTTTCTCAGGAGAGATACATGGAACACATTGTGAACTTAAGAGAGTTTTGGTGGAAGTTCCAATCGATAAGCTACCTTCCCAATATGATCCAGTATTTTGAAAGGACCAATATACCTAGGGCTCAACTTTCTCTTCTTTCCAAATCTCATTACTCTCTTCCAAGGAGATATTCGTAAGAACACTTGATCACCCACTTCAAAATCTAGGTCTTTTCTTTGGTTTTTGGCATAACATTTTTGTCGACTCTGAGCTGCTCTTATGTGTTGTTGAATAGATCTGATCTTTTCTACCATCTCATCAAAAAGATCAGGTCCTAATAGCTTTTTTTCCCCAACTTCATCCCATCAAGTTGGAGTCCTATATTTATTTCCATAGAGAGATTCATAAGGAGCCATCTAAATACTGGAGTGAAAGATATTATTATAAGAAAATTCCACCAAAGGTAGGTGTTGATCCCAACCACCTTTGAAATCCATAGACCAAGCTCTTAACATGTCTTCTAGAGTTTGAATTGTTCTCTCAGACCAACCGTCTGTCTGAGGATGATAAGCAGTGCTGAAACTCAACTTTTTATCAAGAGTATGCTGAATACTTCTCCAAAACATGGAGGTAAACCTCGGATCCCGATCAGATATAATATAAAGTGGTACTCCATACAATCTTACCACTTCTTTTACATATATCCTAGCAAGCTGATCTAGAGAGAAATATTCTCTAATATAAATGAAGTGTGATGGCTTCATTAGACGATCAACTACGACCCAGATAGCATTATTACCTTTGGATGTCTTAGGAAGTCCGGTGACAAAGTCTATGGTGATGTTTTCCTATTTCCATTCAGGTATGGGAAATGGTTGTAACATCCCCTTAGACTTCTATCTCTTAGCTTTAACTTGCTGATAAAACAGTCATCGAGAGACATATTCAGCAACATTTCTTTTCATGCCATCCCACCAGATGTACTCTTTCAGGTCCCTATACATCTTCATTCATCCAGGATGAATAGGGAATGAAGAACTATGAGCCTCATCCATCATCTCCTTCTTTAATTCTGGGATGGGAGGAACACAAACCCGATTCCTAAACCTTATTATCCCATCAAAATCAAGGTTGAATTCAGGAACATTTCTCACCTTCTTTTGTAACTCTACATCTTCTTTATGTGCCTCTTTAATCATCACATGTATAGATGGGTGAACATTCATTTGAGAAAGATAATATTTTTCCACTTCCATTATAATTCTAAGATCCATCCTTTTTAAATCCATAAATATTGGATCTTTTGTGATCCTCATCATGGATAAGCTAGCACGGTCTTGTCGACTTAATGCATCTTCCACCTTGTTTTCTTTACCATGGTGATAATGAATTGAGCAGTCGTAATCCTTAATCATCTCCAACCATCTTCTTTGGCGCATATTCAGATCCTTTTTTGTGAAAATATACTTTAAACATTTATGATTAGTATAAATATCACACCTTTCACCATAAAGATAATGCCTCCATATTTTTAATGCAAAGATTACCGCAGCTAACTCCAAATCATGAGTTGGGTAATTTTGCTCATGGATTTTCAACTGTCATGAGGCATAATCTATCACCATATCATTTTGCTTGAGAACACACCCCAATACTTTCTTGGATGCATCACTATAGATCACAAACCTTTCTCCACTACAAGGCAGTGTGAGCACAGGTGCACTGGATAACCTTCTTTTTAACTCCTTGAAATTCTCTTCACACTCCTCTGTCCAAGAGAACTTAACTCTTTTTCGAGTCAACCTGGTGAATGGATTAGATAATCGTGAAAAATCTCTCACAAAACGTTGATAATATCCATCCAAACTAAGAAAACTTTGGATCTTAGTTACTTTTGTTGGTCTCGACCATCTTTCAATAACCTCTGTTTTTGCTGGATCCACAGATATCCCCTCTTTTGAGATTATGTGACCAAAAAATGAAACTTTTTGAAGCCAAAATTCACACTTGGTAAATTTTTCATAAAGATTCTCCTTTCTCAGGGTCTTCAAAACAATTCTCAAGTGATCTTCGTGTTCTTCCTTTCTCTTTGAATAGACAAGAATATCGTCTATAAAGACTACCACAAACTGATCAAGATAGTCTCTAAAGACTTTACTCATTAGATCCATGAAGATAGAAGGGGAATTAGTAAGACCAAATGGAATCACTATAAATTCATAGTGTCCATACCTTGTACAAAAAGCCGTCTTTGGTATATCCTCCCTTTTGACCCTTAATTGATGATACCCTAAATGAAGATAAATCTGGGAAAAGTATTGAGCTCCTCGTAGTTGGTCAAATAAGTCATCAATGCATGGAAGAGGATATTTGTTCTTGATAGTGATCTTGTTAAGTTCTCGATAATCAATGCAGAGTCTCATTGATCCATCTTTGTTCTTAAAAAACAGAACAGGTGCTCCCCAAGGTGATGCACTAGGGAATATGAATCCTTTATCAATATTTTCTTGGAGTTTCTTCTTCAATTCCTGCAACTCAATTGGGGCCATTCTATAAGGTGTCTTTGAAATAGGCAAAGCACCAGGTACGAGTTCTATTGAAAACTCAACTTCACGATTTGGTGGAAGACCCGACAATTCCTCTAGAAAGACATCATCAAACTCTCGTACAATGGGAATATTATTAATCGTGAGTTTCTTGCCAACCATTTGAGATAAATAACCATAATTTAGTGGAATAAATACCCATAGGATGGATGAGATTTCCACTGGAAGGTTATGTTCATCCTTGCATCGATAGACAATCATAGATTGATCTGGAATATGAAATGTGAATTCCCTTCTTTGTAAATTGATATGAGCTCCATATAAAGAAAGCCAATCCATGCCAAGAATCACATCAAATTCCACTATAGGAAGGATCACAATATTTGCATGAAGAACTTTCCCACAAACTTCAATTGGAGAAGAATTGTAAACTTTTGATGCAACTGTTGTGTCATTAGGGGTTGTCACAGCTAACTCAAAATCGAATTATTGAGGTAATATAGTGATACCCTTAGAAAATTCTTCAAAAATAAAAGAGTGGGTGGATCCATAATCAAATAAAACATTTTCTACTTTAGAGTGGATGGTAAGTGTACCTTTCAGCACTTCGTTATCGTACTCCACATCGCTGATAGAAATTGCATGTGACTTTACTTTTTTCTTTGGACTTAAGAGTTTTTTTGACATCGATCATCATAAAAAACCCTTGGATTAGGGAATTGATTAGCATAATTCCCCATTTCCTTGCACTTGTAACATTGAAGTGTAGGAGGTGCACTCTATGTAGACTTTTCTTTGTTCGCATCACTAGACATCTTCTTCCCATCATTGCGGCATTCAAATTCCCGATGACCTTCATTTCCACATTTGAAACATTTACTTGTCCCTTTAAGACAAATCCCTCCATGTCTATTTCCACACTTTGAGCATAAGGACAAACTCATCTTCTTTTCAGTGTGCTCTATAGATTTTCTTTTGAATTACATTTTCCTTTTCTTATCAAATGCATATGAGTGATGGGTTACTCCAATCTCCATCTCAACCTTGAGAGCACATCAAACAATTTCCTCGTAGCTATTGAAGTCCCTTATGGCTAATGCCCTTCAGAGACTTGGTTTTAAGCCACTAAAGAATCGATCGATCTTACCCTCATGTTGGATAATAATATCAGAAGTGTACCTTGAAAGTCTTATAAAATTTTCTTCGTAGGTACCAACAGATTCATCATCCTTTTTCTTTAGTTCAAGAAACTCCTTCTCCATCTTTGTTCGAAGAATATGAGGGAAGTACTTATTGAAAAATAAGTTCTTGAACTCGGCCCATTACATGGACCCAATTTCATCCCATTGCCTCGTATTATTAATAAGATTACACCATTGATCAGTTTCACCTTCCAAATGATATACTGCTAAGATGACTTTATCATGTTCAGAACATTGAAGAACTGAAAATATCTTTTCAGTGGTACTGATCCATTGTTCAGCCACTAATGGATCAGTAGACCCACTAAATGAAGGTGGATGCTACCTCACGAAGGATTCAACAGAATGTTGATCCTTCCTTTGATATTTTGGAAGTCCTGCATGATTCATAGCTTGAGAAAGTTGTGTGAGCATGGCTACAAGATTTTTCATTCCAGCTCCCATAACATTTGGTTGCTCAGGGGGACAATCATTGCATTGCCCGTCACATTCCGCATTAACATGGTTCCTTCGGGTTCCAGCCATTGACTAAAACCAAGAAGAATAGTGTGATCAATACTAATTATAATAGTAAAACCATATAATCAAGAATATAATTTCACACTTAAGGTATTATTATAGGTTATTCATGGCCATTTCTAAAACACTAAGATTGTGTTCTACGCTTAGACTTATCCTTAGGGTTCTTACTAAGGCTTTCACATCCTAGTTTCCAAAGGTTGACTATACCTTTCCTCTAATACCAACTATAACGACCCATAATTTATATACATTGTTATTAGTTCAAAATTTAAGGACACTTATTGAAACATATAACAAAACCATGAAAGGACTGTATAGGTATAGTGTCTTTAGAAACTGGGAAACATAAACAACTGGTTCATAAACCATCTAAATTTTCTCCCATTTATTTCATCATATCTAGAGTCCATTTTGGCATATCCTACTTAATAACCTTCTTCCGGACATAGGGAAAGAAAACATACAAAAGGGTGAGCTCAAATGCTCAGTAAGGGTAAATAAAGGAAATATCATATTCATAAGAACATAGAATTTTCGAAAATCATAACCTGTAAAAGTGATCATAATATCATATCATTGGATAAATCATAGTAGTGAAATTTAAACATAACACAAAACATGAAACTTTGTGGCATACACACATAATCATAAAGAATCATTTCTTAGTAGTCAAGACTCATTGCCAAGACTATCTTGGCGGACAAAGTCCATTTATGAACCGAGTTCACTCCTCGTTTTAGTCCTGTTTCACTGAACTGGATTAACCTTCCATTCCAGCCATGTCTATCTCATGAGATATAAATCATTACCCAATTCATTAGAGGGAGATATAGGTACCACCCATCTCATAATGAAACTATTCTTATGTGGGCCACAAAATCATAAATCATACATCATAGAATGACCCATGTAATAAAAATGGGATTCTTAAACATCATTCCATCATAACACAATCCATATAAGATAAAAGAACTTAATAAAAATAATTCCATCATAAAATAATCAAATCAATGTAAAAATAGGGATATAAATAGAACCCTATATTATTTTAGATGGAAAATAATTTTTATAAAACACTTGAACTCCATTCTTGAGGAAAATATCCTTTCTACTTCAAAAACATTTTTCCTTTATTAACATGTCATATAATGTTAAACTAAAAGAAGTTGATTAAAAATAAACTTGAAAACTTGTAAAGGAAGCTTCACGGAAATAATTTTCTAAAAATCCATTCATGCCGTATATGTTAAAAAAACATTCTTCTCATACTTTGGCCGGAAAAGTCAAAAAGTACCTCGTACAAAAAATGACAAAAGATTCCATTCATAACTTTTACTAAAAACTCACCAAAGGGTAAAATTTGTTTTAAAAAATTGTAGAAGGATATCAATAATATTACATATTTAGGAAACATGGATGTGGATGACAAATATTCCCCAGTAAATTCTGAAGTATAAACAATCTCGGATAAAAATGAGATTGTGAGATTTTCCCTTACCTTAGGTCCAATTTGCTTCGTACGTGTCCGAACCTCCTGTATAATGATTTAAATAATGTTATTGACTTATTACAGAATCGTACTCATTGTTATGATATCATATATGGTCATATTATTAGCTTCTTATTAGTAATATTTCATTGTTACTTGTTATTTGGGTGTTTATTGCTTTTTGTTCTTATGTGTGTTTTGCCGAATAAATTCTTATTCTTCTTTTTAGGTTATATATACCTCATTTCTAGAATGGTATTAGTGTAATTTCTATCATATTTATTCATTAAATTCATTTATATTATCATTATTCATTGAATATTATGTAGAATGAGTCGCATCACATCGTGGAGACTGTAGGCCGTACGTACGCACGAGTGATGATATCTTTCCCATGATCGTGGAATTGTATTTAAGTGTATGTATACTATTTAAGAATAAATATATATTTACAATAATAATATATATTTATTCTTTAAACCATTATAACCATCCAAATAAGGTGGTGGTGGAAAATAGATTACACCACGGCGTGGAGATGGTATTCCGTACGTACGCACGCGCGGTGATTTCATTTTCTGTAGGATGGATAGAAGGTGAAATAGGGTTGTTTCATATTTATAATAACATATCAGTATATGAGTGATACTAATGTTATTACTTCATAATGAAACAACGAAATAATAAGAAGAAGAAGAAGAAATAAAGTTGAAAGAATCGGTAACAGACATTACCTCTTCTTTGAAGCGCCTCTTCTTAACCTCCTCTTAGGGCACTAAAGATGGTCTTTTAAGAAGACCAGGACCTATAGGATGTTTCTAGGGAAGTGTAGAAGAGAAATTTGGCAGGTTTTGGCCGATATTGAAGGCTCAAAGTGGTGTTAGGAGGAGAGGTAGGAGGTGCCCTTTTATAAGGGAGGAGAGGGGCACCTTAGGAAAACTTAGAATATTATTTTATAATAAAGTCATATTTGGTTTTTAATAGCTCCGAATTGATTTATTTCGAAGCTAAGGTGGGGATGGGTCGACATAATCTCAACCAATAGGTTTTATACAAGTTTAGTTTAATATTTTATCCTTATCATTTAGATTTAACTCTATGTTAAATAATTTAACTTTTACCGTGTCTTTTTATTTTCTTACACTATATGGTTAATAAACTGACTATAACATGTCAAACTAACCCCAAGTGGTTAATTATTAATATATATATCCTTATCTAAGTCATTTGGCCGAACCATAGATTTTTTGAAATAAAATAACAATTAATAATATAATATTTGTTTTTAAAACTATTTTATGTCAATTTTGACACTATTTGGTACTTGATTTTTGTGAAAATCATAACAGCATGATTAGTTCAAACAAAGTTAATTATATCAATACTAACATGTCATATTAACCTATAAAATTAGTTTAATTCTTAAAAAGTCTCAGATTACATTTATTTGGGTATTTATAATATCAATTATGTTAATATTTCCTTAATGAGGTAATTATTGCATCATCATTTTGTCATAAATAAATTACATTAATTAAAGTGTAAAAATTATGAATAAAATACCATTATGTAGGAAATATTTTTATATTTATAATGAATATTTATAGTCGAATTTATCTTATTTATAACTCTATATTAAATTTTTTTTAGTTATTAAACTTTGATTTTAACTATTTCAACACTTCTTTAAATAAAATAATATTAAATGTCCTAATCTAATCCAAGTTGACCTAAAGGGTAATATTTTATTCCTAAGGTTTTTTTTGATCGAATTACACTTATCCAATAGAATTAGAACATGTGTTAGGGTAATAATAATACCATTTTTACCCTTAATTACCCTATTTACTTTTAACTGTGGTAAATAAAAGTAAAAAAGTTACTATTCACCAAAAATTATTTTTATCTTATTGAAATACATTTTAATCCTTGATATTAACTGTGTCTCTCAGATTTTCAAAATTCCACTCACAGAAGCGGTAAAATTAAGTTTAATGTTAATTTTCAAATTCTCCTAGGAGGTTGGAAAAAGACCGTGAAAAGTTATATAACATTTTTATATATCTAAAATTATTATAAAATGACATCAATGGATTACATTGAAATTATATAGGTATTATGTATCATTTTTGACCTAAAATAAATTTAAATAAAATAAATAATTATTTAAATAAAAAGATGGTTTTTAAATAGTACGCCAGTGTTTTCACTATTCATTAAAAATTGAATGTTTTCAGAAAAATACCAAAATTTCACCCCAGGATAATTTCGATATTCCGAATCCAAAAATGAAGTCCATTTTGAGTGATAAAATTTATTAAATTTCAAAAAGTGGTTATGACTATTCATAACGACAAGTTTTAATAATATTTTAATAGCATATCGTTTTTTAGTGAAACTCAGTATTGCGTACAACGCAAGCTATCGAGGATGGTCATGATTGCGTGTAAGGCAAGACAAGATAGTGTTGTGTGTAGTGAAAGATTCCTTTTATGACGTATATAACATAAAAACAAAATATTTCTCATAAAAATCTTGGGTGTTACATGAATGGGCTAAAAGACGTTGGTGGGACTGGATAGTTCAGATGTGGAAGAATGTGAACCTAGAGTGGAAAGACATCAAGGATCGTTTCATGAAGAATTTATATCTATAATCATTGGTGTTGGATGAATTTATATATTTCCTCAAAATTAATCGTTTAAATAAAATTCTTATATAGTATACCAACTATGTTTTGAATCCTTTTCACCTTTCATTTGAGGTGGTATTCAATGAGAAGTAGAGATCCCAAAGATTTGATATGGATATTTATGAATATTTCTGGTCTAAGATTTTATTTCTTAAGTTAAACTCCTATTATAATGTTCTGAATAAATATTTTAAGGTGGATATTGCATTGTCTATGAAGTCATGTAAGATGGGAGTTCCTGCTAAAATTAGTTGTAGTTTCAGTAGTCCATTTAAAGGTAAGAGGATGTTGGGTGACTATCATGGTAGAAACTCTAGTGGTGTATCTCAGTATTATACCTCTACTAAATAATCTTCTATATCTATAAAAGTTCTACCATATTTCTTTCAATGTATCAAGGTTAGGAAAAAGAAGCATTATTTTTCAGAGTAACCAAAGAACTACAGCTCTTGTGGACACTATATACATTTACAGTGTTTTTTCCATTTTTAATCTTGCACTTAGTGGTATGGTATTATTAGTACATATAAGATCTATAGTGTAATAATATGCTTCAAGAAAAAAGGTGTTCTAGCCATAGGCATAAATAATATAGCTTCACTACATAGTGGATGAGTCTTAAATGGAAACCAATGCGGGTCCTGTGATGGTCAGTGGTACCATTACTATCACATTGAGTTTATAATTTTATTTTTTTTGATAATATTGCCTCTAATTCATTCATATAAACTCATATTGTGGAATTAATGAATTTTTCTATGGATCTCATGTCTTATGTGATAGAAATTTCAATGCCTCTTGAAATAAAAAGAGTGCAATGTCTCTGATTCCCTTCTTATGAATTCTCTTTAAATAAAATAAATCTTGTTTGGGATTTTCAATTTATTTACTTGAATCCTTTGTATGTAATTATTGAGTTGTATTTTTTTATTGATCATAAAGATCATATTAACTATTATCTTTAGTGATTATCCTTTACTACCCCACATGTGGTGTTATTTGTCTTTTGGAGAGAATGGGTCCTAAGTTCAAGTCGAGTCAGACCTCCTATTTTGGAGTAGGTAAGGGTGTCATCATTGTTTTCTTTTGAACTAGAGAAGGAATATTTGATTAGTGATCCTCCTATAGTAGAAGTTGAGTTTCCAAATTAGTTTCTATCATATTTTTTTGGTCTTCTAATAGTGAGGGATTTTTAGTTTTCTAAAAACTTGGTACTAGATACCCAACCAGTTTCTATTTCCTATTGCTGAATAGAACCAGCTAAATTGAAGGAGTTAAATAATCGATTGGATTACTTGATGTCAATGTTTTTCATTCTCTCTAGTGTGTCTCCTTGGGTATCACCATATAATTTTTACTAGGAGGATGATAGAATCTGTTACCTTTGATTTGAATACATAAAGCTCAGTTAGGTCATGTTTAATAACAAATATCCATTTCCCTTAATTGATGATTTGTTTTATCGGTTGAAAGTGGTAGAGTGGTTCTCAAAGATTGGTTACCGGTCAGGTTGTCACCTGCTTAGGATCAAGGAATCTAATATCCCTAATAATTAATTCAGGAGTAGGTATGTCCATTATGAGTACCTTATTGTGCCTTTTAGTCAATATGATTACAATGTTGTGTTCATGGAATTGATGAATTGGATATTCCATTAGTATCTTGATACTTTTTTGGTGGTATTTTTGGATGAAATATTGGTTTACTCTAAGACTAAGGAAGATCATGAGCGTCACTTAATAGTGGTTCTAGACATCATGAGAAATCATAGACTTTATGCCAAGCTTTCAAAATGAAACTTCTATATATAAGAATTAAAATTCGTATAACACATGGCTTCCAAACATTGTATTTTAGTTGATCCTATGAAGTTGAAAGTTTTTAGGACTTGAGATTATCCACATAATATCTTTGAGATTTAGAGCTTCTTGTTCTTGGCCAAATATTATCATTATTTTATTGAGGATTTCTCTAAGTTAGTTTCTCTGATGACCTCTCTAACTCAGAAGGGATTAAAGTTTGTGTGGGATTTAAAATTTCATGATTCCACTTATGATCTGAAGCATCAATTGACTTTATCACATATTTTTACTCTTCTTGATGTTAGGAAGGGCTATGTAGTTTTGTACGATGTACCCAGTTTTGGGTTGGGTTGCGTTCTTATGCAGGGTGATCATATTTTTGCTTATTGTTCTCATAATCTTAGGATTCATGGGATTAAATATCCCACACATACTCTTTAATTCATAGTTGTGATGCATGATATGATGAAACTTTTCATTGAAATCTTTACTATTTACACTGGCCGTTAAATATTGAGTTATAAATTCTCACAACAAAAATAGTTTACCCTTCAGTAGATACAGCGGGTGGAGTACTTATAAACTTCTGATTTCAACATTTCCTACACTCCTATTAAGGGTAATATAATTGTTGATTATTTGAGTAGGAAAATTCCATCCCATTCTATGAAAGAATATTATTATGCATAGAATTTGATGTATCTCTTTCCTTGTATGTATATGTGAGTTTAGAAAGAGGAGATTGTGGTTTTCTTATTAAGTCTTCATTTGACATCCTCACTTATTGAGATGAATCTTCAGGGATAGTAGCTCAATGATGAGTTTTGAGGAATTATAGATTCATTACATAGTGGGGATACCATTGGAGAGTGGTCTCTATCTTTGTACTTAATCCTATGATTCTGGGGCTATTTTTTCATTCCTATACCTTTATGGAAGGTTGTGATAGGGGGTTTTCATAATTTCTTGTGGGTTGTACAACCTGGAACTAAAAATAAACTTTATGATATGAAGTGAAGTTTTTGGTGGCCAAGTATTAAACAATACATTAATGATTTTCCCCATTTTTATTCATATAAATATGTCAAGGTTGAGAATCATAAGCCTACAAGATTACTTATTCCCCTTCCAGTATCAACATAGATGTGGGGTGAGATATCTGTGGAATTTTTGGTTGGTTTTCCATATATACCTCGAGGAAAGAAAGTGATATGAGTGGTGATTGATCAATTGACCCAATCAGATCAATTTATTCTAGTTTATGATACAAACAAAGTTGAGGCCATGGGAAATATGTATGTCTTGGAGATCATTTGGTTTCATAAAGTTATTTCATCAATCATTTCTGATAGGGATCCCCAGTTCAATTCTCATTTTTGGATGTTCCTCCAAAAGGTGATAGGATTCCAAGTAAATTTGAGAAAGGCATACCATCCTCATATATATAGTTATATGTAATGATAAATCTAGATTCATGAAAAAATTATTTTATATTTTATCCCTAGCATTGCGGGATCTTGGGATAGCTGTTGGGACTGGTAGATTTTAATATAACAACAGCTACTAACCATCCATCAAGATGGAACCATTTGAGTCCTTCTATTCCCAACCGTCTAAATATCTACTTTATTGGCCAGATTTAGGTGAAGCATTACTGGTGGGGCTTAGTTTGTTCTAGGATATGATGATTAAGATTCAATTGATTCATCATAGAATTGTAATGGAACATAGTTATTATAAATTATATGTTGATCTTCATCAATTCTCATTTGAGTTTGGAGTTGGTGACATGGTGTTTTGATAGTTTCACCATGGTTTGGTCCTTGGAATATTGGAAAATAGTTAAAGTTAGTACTGATTTATGTGGATCATTTAAGGTTTTTGAGAATATTTACATGGTGTCTTACTATTTGGATTTTCTTCTATAAGTGACATCGATCAACAATGTATCCCATGTGTCATAAATTAGACAGTATCTCTCTGATCCATATCATGCCTTGATATGGGAGTATATTGATATGGAACTAGATTTAAATATGATTGAGTAGCCAGTTTGGGTTATTGATTCTCAAATAAAGGTTCTTCATGGGATGTCCAAAGCCTTAGTTTGCGTGTTATAGAAAAATGGTTCTGATTCACATGAGACTTGGGAGCATGAGGTGCTGATGAGAAAATAGTGGGACCATCTCTTTGATATGGTGTCTTATTGTATCTATTTATGGGGGAATAAATAATTTTTGATGGGGATAATTATAATATCCTGATATTTTCTTTTATGTATTTATTTGGTTTATGATGATTTCTTTTAGCTTCTAGAGTGTTTGATGTTTTTTTACTCTATTAGTTTTAAATGTTCTTTAGAACTCGTTTTGAATATGATTCATAAAGTCTTTTAAAAAGATATTTAATAATTAAGTATATTTTTACCCTTAAAAATAGAATGGTTTTGTATAAGGGTATGGTCCTTCTAAAAATACTCAAGAGGTGTTCCGTAATGGTTACATTGAAATTATAAGGGTTGTGTAAGGTTAAATCACCTGCTGTAAAAGGCTATGGTTGAAATTATATATGTTGTGTATGGTTAGAGCCTTAGATCTATAAGATTTGTAAGGGTAACCTGGAGTCTCCTAAGTGTACCACCTAATATCTAATGTTTTTATATGGGAAAATCCTAATTTTTATAGGATTTGTAATGTAATTCCATAAGCAACGTAGGGGTAGTCTAGGTGGGTGACCTACATAAGTGTAAAGATCCTAACCCTTTTGTGATTTCCATGTCCTGTGTAAAGGTAAAAATCCTTACCCATATGTGACATCGATGAAGTATATAAGATTAAATATTCCTACCCTTACACAACATCGATGAGATTTTTAAGGGTTGAACATGTTACCCATACACAGTTTCCTTTTTGTAATTTTTTTCTATTTTTTCATCCCCAGCTCAACTATATAATATTCTTTTATGAATTTAAACACCTAAAATCATGGAAATCGATCTTTTGATTATCTTAATGGTTGTAACTCATATTTTTGGTGTCTATTAACACTTTTTATTCAATATCCTTTTAAAATATGAATCAATTGGTGATTTAAATTTGGTATTTTAAAGCTATGAACCATAATGTCTCACACATCCCTTTAAAATTTCATGAATCTTTCCTAACTTTTATTTTAAATATCCTCTTATGGAGTTTTTGGAATTAAATTTCTATAGATGGATATTAATTTCCAACAGCTTCATGCACGTTCATTATTGCTGGTAGACCATTGAAGGGACACTAGAGTCTCATTTTCCTTGAACACTTTTTTGGAATTTTGTGGTATGTATTCCCCTTTGTCTTATTTGGATTTAAGGATTTCTACTCTCATTTGGTGATTCATAGTCTTTTTTTAGGGCCTCTTTTTCTTTTTATAGGATTCCTCCTCCTCACGATTTGTTGTTCCCTCATTGGATGTTGGACATTTATATTTTTGAGATAAGTGGTTTCATAAGGAAATAATTAATAATTAAAATCCTAGATTCCTATTTATTTTCAATTGGTTTCCCAAATAATTTTTAATTATTGAATTGAGTTTCTTGATGATGATTAGAGATGGAATTGAGTATGATGAAAACTCTTTAAAATGGATCTTAAATTATGTTTTGATTTATAGAAAAATGATCTTCAGTTGAAATGAAATATTTGAAGCTTCATTTTGTTAAGATTAAAAGGTATGAAATGTTTTATGAAATGAAATGAGATGATATAAAATTCATTGAAAAAATATAATATTTTTTTATTAAAACCATATGATTATGGTTTTCAAAATAAAAGGATGATTTTTTGATAAAAACTTTTTGATATATGTTTTTGAAGAGAAATACATTTTTAAACTTTAAACTTGGGGCCAATTTGAAATGAATGATTGGAATGATTCATAAATGATTTAATTGAAAGATAGACCCATGATTTTTTGGTTACTCTAATTCACATGAGATAATTATTAGTTAGGATGAGTTTATTCATATGAGAAATGATTTTATGAATACTAAAACATTAAACTATCAAAGGGTAGGGATTCATTATTTGGGGATGGATTACTATAACCCCTAGGATTGAGAATAGGTATGTTTGTACACACCTGGAGCTATTACTCACTGATATAGTGTGAACCTTACAAATTGAATTTACTACATAATTCCCAAGGATATTATAAATGGTGTGATGTTTTGAAAATGATTACATGATAATGTTTTAAAGAATTTATTTACTCAAGTTTGTTTAATAAAATGGTTTATACATGTCTATTTTGATAAATATTATTATAACTGCATTTTTTTATGAAAATTCACATTGAAACCTAATTATTATTATCTATTGAAATGTTTTCAAGAAACACAATTGTTTTTAATTTCGAGGAAATATTTCATTCCATGTTTTACTTAAAATAGAGCATATTTGGGTTATTGATTATAATATTTCGTATGAAATGCTTGGTGATATCCTCTTTGGATTTATTTATCACACCCTACATTTTACTTATGGAATTTATAGAATTTATTTTATTAGGGATAGGAAAAGTTAAAGAACCGCCCATAGGTGGTGGGTGCTCTTAATTAGAGGGACTTTGGGTGTTGGTGGTGACTGGAAGAACGAGTGATCTACCTATTTCATGGAGATTTTGGGATGTTTTCTTGTTGGTTAATGCGATGGATGTTATAACACATTGTTCTTTGGACTTGTATCTTAGTACTAGTGGTACTTTTTCTCCTATGGAGTGTTTGTAATACGAAATGTTTTATTGATTCTAATCTATTGCATTACTTTATTGAGTATCTCTTCTAGAAAAATCATTCCCTCATTGTTGTATTGATGTATTGGTGCCAGTCTCTATCCCATGGGGATCATAAATTCCCTTAGGGTCATGTCATAATTTGTTTGGGTACCATTTAGTTAGGTTTTTTGGGTAAATTCCTAACAATAAAGATGTTAAAAATTAGAAAGGTAAGAGTGAAAACAATCTCTATAATAAATTTTACAAAGTGGTATCTCTCGATGTTATTATTTAAGTAGATGATATCATTTTTTTTGGAAATTATGAAAAATTTTGTCATAATTTTTTCAGGGTGATAAATAAATCATTTGAAATTTATACACATGGAGAGTTGAGGTACTTTCAAGGACTATAAATTTCTTAAGAGAAATATCACATTTTTCTCTCTTAAGAGAACTATGAAAGGGAACTCTTGAATAGGTTCACCATGGAGGGTTTAAATCTAGTTTGAACTCTAATATTTATGGGAGAAAAGCTGCACAAAAATTAATGGGGAGATGATGTTAATACAAGGTAGTTTTGAAAGCTAATTAGGATTCTATTATACTTAATAAATTTAAGACTAGATCTGGTGTTATTTATTACCTTATATATCAGTTAAAAAAGTTCCTTTAAAGAGTATAATATTAGTACTATAAAGAGGATTCCATAGTATATTAAATTTGTAATTGTTTTGGTAATCAAATATGAAAAAAGGGTTTTTTAATCTTTTTGGATACATAGATACAGATTGAGATGGTTGTGTTGATTACAGGATGTCTAAATCTAGTAGATTTTTTTCTTTGGGGAGAGTCATGTTTTTTCACATACTAAAAAGAAAAATTATATGATTGTAAGCATTTTTGAATATATGTTTATGGATACCAATCAAGCTTGAACTCAATTAATGTTGATGAGAACATAGTTAGAAGATATTAAATTTAATATGAAGTTTAAAATTATCATGTGTTATGATAATAAATGGGTTATAATTTCATCACAAAATCCAATTCATCATTCATGAATAAAGAATAGTGATATAAAATATCACTTCATCAATGATATTATATAATGAAATGAATTATAGTTTTAATTTTTAGCTGATGTGTTCATCAAGACATTGCCTAAAGATTCATTTTAGAATCTTGGTATGATATTGGGAGTTAAACCTCACCCATATCAAGGATAATATATGGTGTACCAGTCCCCCTCTCTTATCTTTTCTTTAGATATTATTATCAATGGGGGTGAAACATTGGCATCATAAATCTAACTATGTATTTATTATCCTATATGTTATTATAAATGGAGGAAAAATATTTATATGGAGACTATACATTGATATGTGTTTCTATTAAGGTGGAATAAATATTTAAAGAGATTTCTTAAAAGGTAAACCTATGAATTTAAAAAGTTTCATGTGTTAATTGTTTTAATAGTTTTTTTGAATATCATACATAAATCTTTTCTTTAATGGGTTCCATTAATATATCTGTCAGGTTGAAGATAGATTTTATGCAATGATTAATAATTGATTGAATAATGGTTGATTCTCATATCTGATGATAAAATATCAATTAAAGAAATTTCACCTCTCAAATTTAATCTCATGTGGTATCATTTAATAAAGGAGATTCAAGAGAATTGGTTTTCAATGAGTTTAATATTTAAAATTATTTTTATGGAAAACATGATATTATTATTCAATATTCATTTTTACTACACCGAGTTCACTAAAGTAGGATTAAAAGTATTGAGGGATGATTCATTACTAAGAATTCAGAGTTTTAAATTGATATATATTTCTTATTTTACAACAAAAATACAATGGGTGATATTTTAGAGGCTAAGTATTTAGGTGAGGAATGGTTGAGAATAATATGATATTGGGGAGTTTATTAATGATGTTGTATTATGATATTTAATGTTCCAATATATTTTTATATTTATATAGAGAAGAAATATTGGTGAATGATGAAGTGGATATGATGGTGGTGTTGTCTTTTTCTATTAACACATCAATAATGGTCAAAATCAAGTGATGTTTGGTGATTCATTTGAGTTAAATATAATTCTAAAAATATAGACTGTTTGAAGTTGATTGGAATCAGTGTTTGAAAAGTTTTTTTTTTCAATTATAGATTTATATAAATAAGTATGTGAATTTAGATAATTCAAAAAGTTTTTATAAGATTCATTTTATACCTGGAGAAATCATAAAAATAAAAGAGGCATGGTTGTGTAAAAATTGATCCCTATGTCCCATAAGCACTATCTTCCCCAACAAAGACATCATATAGTTCTATGTAAACATCATCTTCTCATCTATGAACATTATCTTCCTCTACATAAACATAATTTTTCATATGTAATCATGAACTAGTACTTGGGTAAACATCATGTGAGTTTTATAGGAATGATCACTATAAGAGTCACATGTGGCTCAACATAAGGATCATTTCAAGTTCTTTGTGATCATCATACGAATAAAAATAAATCTTAATAAGGGTCATCTACTTTTCGTGTATGAATCATGCCTTAGTGAAAATTTTAAAATGTTATAGACTAAAATTTGAGTTTATAAAACTTAAAATTATAAATAATATAATAAAAACTAATTATTCAAGGTTATATATTGTTCATGGAATTAAGCATCATAATTAATTATTGTGATTCCGGTTGTTATTTTAGATTGTAAGTCAAGTGATGTATGTTGAGATGTTCTTTTCAATGAATAGATATCGTGTGCTTTAGTTAATCCATTATTCAACATACTAGTTATTTTTGATGAAAGTGTAAGGCCACATGGAATAAAATAAAAATATTATGTCATTGTTGAATAACTATTCAATGGAGAAGTTGGAAGTCAAAGTTATCATGTACATTTATTATTGGGATTTCTACAAGTTATTTTAAAAAGGAAATATAAGACATTGTAACTCAAAATTCTTAGAGGAAATTTAGTTGTGCCTTTAGGAGAAATCAAATTCAAATATTTATAACTATTTTTATTTTTAATTTACGAAAAAAATAATGAAAAAATTTGTGTTAATAACATTCACATGGTATTTTTGAATAAATTATTCCTCAAAGAAGAATAAGAAGATTGTTTTTGTATGAAAAAACACATAACAAAAGACTATAAAATATTATTGAGAATATTTTAAATAATATCAAGTGAGTTTGAAATTATGTTCATAGAAGGAACAATGATAGAAAAGGTTATTATTTCTATATATTTTTTGAAAAAATATCTCACAATGAAGATGTAGGTCGCAAGTGTAGACATTTCATGCAATATTTTCAATGAAAATTGAAGGAGTTTCTTTCTACTATAAAAGAAAAAATAATAATAATAATAACTTAGTATATTCAACAACTCTATGGACGTCTTTTGGTGGAAGATATATTAGTTATTACCAATATTTTCTAAAGTTTGAAATGAACTTGTTTGTGGGATGTACCACATCATAGTCGAGAGACATGAAAATAATACTAGATGGTTCCTCATGTTAAAGTGCATTAGACATCTGTGAATAGTAAAATTTCACTCATATTAATATGTGTTGAGGATTTTTTAACAAGAAAAATAAAAATAATGTAAGATCACTAATTCACCCACTCCATTATTTCACAAGGATCATGTAGTTGGTTCCATAGTTCATATACATATTGAGGAAAATCATTGATAATTACCACATTAAATCCTATGTTACAATTCATGATTTAATCCCTTATCTAGTTAAAGCATCTCATGCATGAATAAAACTCAATTTCTTATGTTAAATTTCATATAATATTATAATTATGATAGATTTGGTGTAAGTTAGATTTGAACGTTAACATGTTAACATTTGGATGCCTTTGAGTATCATATATTTTTATAGATCAATCATATCATATGATTCATAGAAAAGGAATTAAAATCCCATGAAAATCAAAGGAAATATAAAGCATAATCCAAAGAAAATGGCTTCCAATTGTACTCTATGATTATTTTTTCATTTATATCTATCTTGATGGAAATATTATTTTCATTTCATATGATTAGATTTCTATCGTGTGTTGTGTTAATATAAAATTAATCCTTTTCTTAAGAATACGTTTTTAGCAATTCATTTTCAAGCTATGCTCAACGTTACATCAATGAAAATGTAATATTAATATTATAGTCACCAAAATACAGCACATGAAATTTTAGATTTAGGGTATATACCTTCCAATATAATAATATAAAATACAACTCAAACTAGGGTTTTAATGAAAAGGGGGATCATAGTGTAAGTATGATATCACCTCAATCATTAAATGCAATAGGAGCAATAGATATCCCCTATCAAATTCTGCAATACCAATTGTATCATATTACTGAAATTGTATTTTAGAATATGATTTACACATGAGGATTTCTCTCTCAAACATCAATAATATTTTATAATTGATAATGGGGATACCAGTCATAAAATATATCATTCCACAAAAAGTTTAAAAAATTATAATTTTTGGTAAATTTACTTATGTTTTATAAATTATTTATAAGTTTTATATTTTAGTCGTTATAAAATGGTTTTTTTCATGTTTAAATAAATTATAAGATGCTCATATTTTTTCTGATGGGTTTGAAAAATAAATTATCTTTTTTACTAGAATGTGATGGATATTTTAGAAATATATTAGAACTCATATTCCATTTAAAAAATGTTATGTTAGAGTGATTTTCCATTAGATTCCATTATTGATAAGGTATTAGTTAAATATAGTCTTATAGAAAATTTATCTCGAAAGAGGTTATTTGGTTTGTGAAAAAAATAAAAATTTATACGATAGATAGAGTGTGGTATGTTTTTTGATAAATTCTATACTATATAAGAGTCACTTTTTACCTATATATGAGGGGTTGAGTTTGGAACTTTGTTTTTGGAAAAAATTGAAGATGTATTAAAATAAAAAATTGGGGCCTACCATAAGCTGCAAAAAAGTAACCCGCCAACAATGAATGGAAGAGGACAAGATTTATAGTATATTAGAAAAAGGGAGTTCATAGATATGTAGAGTAATTTTAGTGTGAATCAGCACTAGTATATATATTATAGGGTGGATCATAGGTGAAAGAGGCACTATGTGGGGCAGAACGATGACCCATTGACTAGGTCAAGCCCAAAAGAATTTGTTTGAGTGGTTTTTAGTGCATAAATATTAATAAATCAGTTCTCAAAATATGGAATTATTTACATGGGATGTGATTAAAAGAATACACTATTTTTCTACTAAAATATTCATGGTTTTTGTTGAAATGACAACATCCTAATCTAGCCCGCATTCTTCATGTGTGAAAATCAAAACGTTGGAACCTTTGATTGATTGAAAATGATCATAATGATTCATACTTACAATATGTAATATCATGCTTATTGAATAATTAGGGAATATCATGGAAGTTTTAAATTCTATATATGAAGAAAATGGTCATTCAATGATATAATAAAGTGATGATCTTCATAAAGATGAGTGTTTGGACATCATAAGGATTATGTGAGCTTCATAAGGATCATTATAAGGATGATCAAGTTGGTTGTGTAAGGATTAATTATTTTATAATAAAGTTGATGGATGAAGAAAAGGAATTTGTATAAGGATCATTAGAAGGTTGAAATGGTGGTCTTTGTAAGGATTATGTTAGTTTGTGTGAGGATGATCAGTAGTTTTGTAAAGATGAATGGTGGTCCAAACAAAAAATGTTCGGAAAACTTATAAGAATTCATGATGATTATTAAGTCACTTTGATTTTGTAAGGATCCAAACTTCTCATACATATATATTAAAATTTTTTTAGATGAATATTAATTACATTACACAAACACACTCCAATGGATCATAAAGCTATAATGCATTTGGAAACTTGGATACATAAATAAATGGTCCATAAGTGGGCTATGTCATCTCCCACTAAACTATTCATAATTATTACCCTTATTAAACATATCCTACATAATAAAGTTCTTTATAACCTGAGGATAGGAAACATAATAAGGGGTGAGTTTAAATGATAAGTATGGGAAAATAATGGAGATACATAAAAATAACATGAAGATAAGGATATAAAAACATGAGAACAACATTTAAAAACCATAACCTGTATATAAATTATCAGAATCTTGAGTTATGACAGAAATATTGGGAGATAATATGTTATGAATTATAAGGTAATTAAAGAACATGATCCATAAGATCATAACATTGGAATATGACATAGAATTTTGGAATACACATAAGCATAAGAAATTTATGTCCTTAGTAGTCAAGGATCATCTCAAGATCCATCATAGTGGAATGGGATCACTACAAAAACCATCATAGTAGTCATAGTTCACTCCTAATACTATCATAGTGAACAAATCCCCCTATCGAATTGGGTTTAATCCCTATTCTGGTCATATTTATCACTTAAGATATCAATCTTTACCCAATGCATTTGAGGAAGATATATGTCTCACCTATAACATAATGAAAATAATACATATGTGTACTATCATACCTTGAACTGACAAACAAAATTATTTCTTATTTTTCGATATATTTTGATTTCTATGATTTTTTATGAGTCTTTTCGGAGAAATGGTGATTTTCATGCCAGTTTCTGGGTGGCGCGTGGTTAGTGCATGGTTAGTAAAAATCGTGCGCAATACCTTTTCAAACTATACATCCTATATTGTGGGACTATTCAGACTACACTATTGGAACATGGTCGTGAAGCCTCACTCAGCAAACCGTGCAGCTTCCTCCTCCTTTGGACAGAGGTTACCACATAGTCGGTGTTGAGTTTGGAAGACAATATCGCTAAACCGTTCGATTTTCCAAGACACTGAAAAAGTGATATTTTAGCACTTTACCCTCATTGGGTTTTAACCAAATCCCCCTATTAATTCCCCATTTGAATCCATTACTCATGAAGATCTCTCCAGGCCTCCCTCCTTAGTTCTTATCATCCTTCATGGGGAAATCATGAGATTTGTTAAATATTTGAGGTAGATCTTCAAAGGTAATCCCTATTTACTCCTCCTTCATTATTAGTCTTCCACTGTCCTATTATTCTTCTTCCTCCCAGGGTTTCAAAAATATAGTGCTTATTTTTTCATGTTTTTTAATTGGGGATTCTCTTCTTTTATGGTTCTCCTTGGTTCGTTTTACTTACTTGAGCTCTATAGTGGTGATTTTGAGTTACCATCATTTATTGAATCAATATTTGAGGTAGGTACTCCCTATGACCATAATTTTAACTTTATTTCCATAAATTCTTGGTTTTCATATGGATGTTTTAATGTTAAATTAAATTTATATTCTATGTACATGTTGTGATCCTTGGAAGTGTGCAATCTCTTGCTTTATAAACTTCTCATTTGATTTTTATCATGAATTTCATCTAGTTTCAATCGTGTTTTTAAGTTCTCTTTTGGTTGGAAATATATTTTTATAGATCAAATTATTTTTAGGTTTAATAATTTAAAATGGGTTTCCCAATAATGGGGTATGGTTTTGGTGTTGGCATAGTTTTTGAATAATCATTTATTTCCCATGTAAAAGTGTACCCTTTGAAATGGTGAGGCTCGATTGGCACATTGAATTGTTTTGGATAATAAAAAAACACATCTTAAGGAATTCTCATTTTTATATGGAAAAGTAGTGTAAGTATGATGGATGTGTTGTATGAGATGTATGTCAAAGGATGGGATAATTCCATATTTTTTATATTGATAAGGTGTTGTGCTTACGGTGATATTTCAGAGGTGATAAGGGGGATGGTTTTTGTGTAAATAAGGTGAAATATGTACCTGTATACAATATATTGATATAACTCAACTCCATTTGATTTTCATGGGAAGACTTAGGTGGTAGGTGGAATCCTAGGTACACTTGATGCAATAGTTGAGGTTACACACTAGATAATGTCCCTGAGTGGATAACCTAAATTCCCATGGGACATTTCACTTGGTCAATCCGGTGAGGGTGTCACTGAGTGTTAGGGAAATGTTTGTGGATAACTGGTACTAGTAGAGATTGATTGTGAGAGATTTATCATATATTTTTTTCCATATTGTATCTCCCAGCAACTGAGATCCCATGATGCCTATTTTACTGTATATTATTTTCATATATTCCCTAGTTTATTAATAAAGTGGAATTACTATTTTTATATATATTAAAATACCTTTTCTTTCACTAGTTATATTTTAAAGGAATTTATTGAACTGTTTTACTTTATTATTTCGAAAAATATTTTAGAAATTTTATAAGAAACAATTCTTATTAAAAAATAGAAATCTTAATACTTGTTTGTAAAGAATGATAAAACCATATTTTTTATATATCCTATTTTAAAACTAAAAATAATGGATTTAATTTTATGAACAAGGAATTGGGCTTTGGCTGTCCTTGGAATCCCTATAGAGAATATTTGTGATCACACCTACTTTATCATTTTCCAGCCTCTAGTTTTTCTCAATTCTGGATCAGTCAGGGGGTGATCATGGTTATTTTGTTGGATGTGACCATGAGGCCACATAGAGGTATGTCCCATTTCTATTTCCTTTTTCACTTCCTTATATTTTATTTTATTTTATTCTTATTTATTTATTTGTTTGTCTTTTATGGTCTAAATCATTCAAAATTAAGCATAAATGATGCTCGACACTAGTTTCCAGCTTGTGAGGATCAGAAATACCTCTCAGGCCTTACCGTGTGATAGTTCAAGTGACCAGTTTGGGGTCAACCTAGTATGGTTTGTGACATAATTGTATCATAGTAGGTTTATCCATTGTTATTTGGGGATTTATAGTAGTTTATAGAAAGTATTATTATAATTCAAGTTAGAAATCATGGGTAGGTGCATGATCAACACCTATTTGGAAGCAAACATGAATATATACAGTGGTTGATGATGGTTTTACCTCAGAAACTATACCTGATTGTCATATGTTTTTGATGTTTTTTATGTTGATTGAAATTTTTTGATTGATTATTATAATTTTATGGTTACCTTGGAGGAATTCAAATAGGTGCATGGTTATTGTTCATGGTCTATAAAACAATGAGTAGACAATGAAACTACCTTAGTTAACTTCTAGTATGCTCACATGAATGGTGAAAGGTCTTCCGAACCATATGTCCGAGCCAAGTGTGGCATCTCTTTTTCTATATTTTTGGATTTTTTACCCGTTGAGTGTTTATTTTCTATCATTAATTTATGGTGTGGGATTGGGTAGGTTTTGAGGTTATTCATTTAGACTCTAAAATTCTATTTGGTTTATTTAAAATCATTTATAAAATTAAAAATTTTGGATTTGGAAATGAAATGTTAATGCTTTGAAATAAGAAATGAAAATTTTTTAGGTCTTGAAGGGTTTTATAAAATGGATAATGGGATACAAGTTTGGAATTTGGAACCCGAGTTTAATGTATTATTTTGGAAGTTGGAATATCTTGGGTTGAACTTTGGTATTATTATGGATACTCACACATATGGATGAGTAGAAGTATGCATGGAGGTGTGCCTAGGTTGGTGGGAATGTATAGATGTGTGAGGATTCCTAAAATACCAATTGTAGATGTTTAGTTTGTGAAACTAGTTTTTTTTCTTCTGAAAATGGTTTCAAAAGATGGCATTTAATGTTTTGGAAATTGGGAATGGAATGATTATTTCTTTGTATGATTTGTGATTTATTTTGAATCCTTGGTTTTTTAATATTGGGTTTGGTGTGGAAAGTGTTTGATTTTGGTTTGGTGGTTCATGATTGAGATGTGGATCTTTTTTTACATTGTGTTTGGATTTAGTATTACACTTATTATTATGAAGGTATGCCCCCATAGAGTTCTATGTACGTCTGAAAAGCCTTTGTGGTTGGTCCTTACCTTGTGTGTACGTCGGTTGATAAATTCTTACCACATTCATCTAGTTTTTCTTGAGTATGGAGCCTAGTGGTCCTTGGTATCATTAATTCATTTTTAAAGATCTATCAGTTGAAACCTCCTTATTTCTTTGAGCATCTGAAGACTCAGAAATCCACATATTGGTTACGATGTATTGAGGAGATTTTCATTTATCATTAGCTCCTTGTGTCTCTTAATCTCAAGTTCACAACATTTATCTTAGAAGTCTTAGGATTGATGTAGTGGAAGTTTTTTTACCATTCCAAACCACATAAGGTACATTCATGGGAAATATTAAAGGCCTTTGTGCTGATGCATATTTTATTTAGTTTCACTTTTTCTGTGAATTATTTCTTGTTTTATGAAGTTTTGTATGGTGGTTTGGTATTTTTTTTGGAATATGTGAAGAGGTTGAATATTATTCTGGAAGTCTTGTTCTTAATAGAGATCTCCTTTTGGGAGATTTTGAATCCTATGGTTATGAAATAACACCATTACTCATTTAGCATCTTGTCGGTCATTTTTTGTTTGAATTGGTGACCCTATTTAGATTTAATGAATTAGTGTTTATCTAGGATCCTAAAATAGTGGGGAGGCCACTTTGAAAGGTATCATGGTAAGCTTAGTTACCTAGTTCTCTGGGTGGGAAAACCCCTTGCCCTGTCTCTCTCGACCTCAACCATGATTATTTATTAACCAAGTATGTGGTTCATATCGAAGATCCTTGTGAATATCCAAAATGAACCATGGTGAGTTTCTTTTCCAATTTCTTGTTAGGGGTCAGAGTTTCCCCTTTTTGAGAGTGTGTGTGGAATTATGGATCCTTTGATCTTTGTTGGGTATTTTGGGATCTTCAGTTTCATTTCTTGTTCTTATGGATGTTAGGAGGGTTCATTGAGGTTGTTATTATCATCTTCATTGGATTTCGTAATTTTGAATTCTAGAGGGTAAGTATGTCTTCATCTATCATTATTTTGGTGTTTGATGTTTCATTTGTGCGGTGGGGGGGGGTCTTTTTTTCCTCGTGTTTTGATTAGTCATATATTTTGGGATTTTTGGGGGAATAAAGTTTCAATGGTGTGGAGAATTTTCACACCCTAACCCGACAAGACCTTTTTATTTTCTTTATTCTTGATCTATTTTGATTTCCCTGAGTTTCCCCAATCATTTTTTGAGAAATAGTTGTTTTCAGGCTGATTTATGGGTGGCACACAGTTAGTAGAAATCATGAACCATCCCTTTTCAAACTGTGTGGCCTAGAAAGTGGGACTATCTAGACAACATAGTTGGTGCACAACCATGTGTCCTTACCCAAAAAACTATGCATATTCCTCCCCTGGATAGATGTCGTTGCACGATTGGCGCACAGTCTAGAATATCATACAACCAAACTATACAGTCTTCCCGACCACATAAATTGTGTTATTTTTTCACTTTTCCGTCCTCATGTTTTAACCCAAATCCCAACTATTCTTACCCCATTTGAACCCAGCACTTGTGGAGCTCTACCCATGCCCCCCTTGGTTCTTCTCCTCCATGGTGAAATCTTGAGATTTCTTCAAGACTTCAGGTAGAAATTTAAAGGTAATACTTCCTTTCTCCTCATCATTTCTTCATCTTCCACTTTCATTTTGTTCTTATTCCTCCCAGGGTTTCTATAACCTAGGGTTCAAGTTTCCATGTTTTTAAATTGGGGTGTTTTGATCTATTAAGTTTCTCCTTGGTTCCTTTTTCTTCCTTGAAGTCCTTAGTGGTGATTTTGAGTTACCATCATCATGAAAATCAATATTTGTGGTATGTTATCCCTATGAACAATATTTTAACTTTATTTCCATAATTTATTTCTATTTATGTGGGAGTTTTATGATAAATAAAATGTATATACTATGTAAGTGTTCTAGTCCTTGGAAATGGGTTCTCACTTTCTTTATAAACTTATGATTAAGTTTTTATCATGAATTGAATTTTGTTTCAATAATTTTTTGGCATTACTTTTCCGTTTGAAAGATAATGTTATTGATAAAATGAATTTTAATGGTTTTAATCATCAAAAATGGGTTTCCCAATAATGGAGCATGTATTTGGAGTTGGAATGGTTTTGAGAAATATTTTTTTTCTAAATGAAAAGTGTTCCCTTTGTAATAGTAAGGCCTAGTTGGCACTTTGACTCGTTTTGGAGGAAAATGAAAAAACCCATCTTAAGGAATTACCCTTTTTATATGGACATGTAGTGTATGTGTGATGGATGTGTGGTATGAGATGTGTACTTGGTGATGGGATAGTTCCTTTTTTGTATATTGAGAAGGGCATGTGCTTATGGTTGGAGTTCATAGGTGAGAAGTGGGATGGGTTTTGTGTAAATAAGGTGACATATATACATGTACACAATCTTTTGATAAAATGAACCTCCATTTTATTTTCTTAGAAGTACTTTAGTAGTAAGTGGGAGTCTATGTACAATTGTTACAATAGTTGAGGTTACACATTGAAGAGTATCCCTAAGTAGGTAACCTGACTTCCCATGGTATATTCCCCTCGGTCAAGCCAATGAGGGTTTCATTGAGTGTTTGGGTAGTGTTTTTGGAAAATAGGTACTGGTAGAGATTGATTGTGTGATAGGTGTTAGAGATTTATCCTAGGTTATCTAGATTAACACCTAAGATCCCATGATGCCTTCTTTTCCTGTATGTTATTTTCTTATGTTCCCTAGTTTCTTTATAAAGTGGAATTCCTATATTGTTTGTTATATTAAAATACTTGTTCCATCACTGGTAATATTCTAAAGGAATCTATTGAACTATTTTTATTATTATTTGGAAACTGTTTTGGAAATGTAATTGTTTGGATCATCTAGTTTTAATGCTCACAAATCATATTTAATAAAGTTTCATTACGTTTCATTATGTTTATGTATAGTAATAATCTATTTTGTTAAGTTTTACTTCATAAGATAGATTCAACTTATTTGACCAAGTATGAGTCACCGTTGAGTTGAACTCACAATCCCTGATTGAAAATATTTGACCATGTATGAGATGCCATTGAGGTGAACTTGTAGTCACTATTCAATATGTAAATCAGTAAAGTATGAGTCACCATTGCACGGACCTACTAGTTCTGAATTTTCAAAAATTATCAGACACCGTTAATATAGACAAGACACAATTGCATTGACCTACAGGTTCTAAATTTTAACAAAGGACCAGACACAATTGATATGGACCAGAAACCATTGTAGCAACCAACCGGTTCATATTTTTCACAAAGGACCAGACAACGTTCCAACCATCAATAATTTTTCACAATGTCTAAGACACTGTTCCAACCATTAAAATTTTTTCACAATGTCTAAGAAACCGTTATTAAGATACCATTCATAGAAAAAGGAAAAGTCACTGCTCCTGTGTCACCACTTTTGTGGCTCTACTCCAAACTTATTCATTTCTTCCGTTAATATTTAAATTCAGAATTATTAATGGTTATATTTGAGTTATTTATTGATATTGATTTTATTAATGATTTTTTGTAGAAAATATTAATGGCCTTGTTTGTAGACAGTATGAGGTATGAGGTACCTTCACCTGATAGAGATCATACTTATTTCCATCCCCTAAATTGTAAAAAGAAAAACACCTAAGAATAAAAGAATGGGTATGCGAGATGATTAAACCTAGATACATGACCAAGCATAAAAATATGAAAAAATTAAGAACACTCATATTTCTAAGTGTAGACAAGGAAGAATTTTCTTTCAATCAAAGGTACAATATCCTTGCACCAAAAAACTCTAGTGAAGAGGATCTATAAGGAGTATCTCACCCCACTAGAAACCAAAACATAGAGCATGCACAACACTCTATTTTTGGTGTCTGTTTCTAGAAATGGACTTGTGCCTCACATATGCTACATCCAAGAAGTCCAGAAGCATCAATCACATCACATAGAGCATTATAAACCCATTCTCATTATTTCTGATCTATTATGTACATTATTACGATTATTTTTAGTAGTATGTGCGTCCACATCACAAACACATATTGTCTCATGTGGTAAGATGAAGGATACAAGATGTTGTCAATCAATCATATTTATATACCTTTTTACTCCCACATATAACTATGTAAGAGGTCCATGTGTGGCCTAATTGTATTTTTTTTCCTATGAATAATTGTGGTAGAGGTCAAGTTGACCTGGACATCCTTGTGTAATATGGTAAACCTAGATCAAGGGTGTGGATAATCTTTATTCACATAAACCGCTTGGTGGTAGGTGATCACCAAGTGGAGAGGATTAAATATCTACTTGAGACTAAACCTTTTGTTTTTGAATCTGCTATGTTATTTCAAGTTTAGTTTCCTTATCTGTATTCATTACTCAAACTAGAAAACTTTACTTCACTTTGATATTTAATCTTAGATAGTGTTTGTATTTGAATTTGATTTGGTAGACTAAATTAAAAAGTCAAGATATTTATTCAAAGTATTTTAACTGATAACTAATCACTTTTTGATAATTATTTCAAACAATTAAATCTTTTATAAATCTGATACTTTGGTTAACTGGAAAGAATTTGTTTTAATTAGTGGGGCTTAAATAAATTTTTTAAGACAAAATTTTTTATAGGATATCAATTCACCCCCACACTTTATTTTTTTACTCTGAAAAATGTTTGGTATCATAGGTGGTTGTAAAAGGTATTTCAAACTCTTTTTTCAACCATGATTTTAGTTGGGCTTTAAAGATCTCTCAATTCCCATGGGTTCTAAATTTTTAGTTCTTTAAATCTTTAGTTCATTATTTAATATGGATAATAAATATGATGGTGCTGCTACTAATAGACCTCCCTA
Source organism: Viscum album (assembly GCA_963277665.1). Lineage (NCBI taxonomy): Eukaryota > Viridiplantae > Streptophyta > Magnoliopsida > Santalales > Viscaceae > Viscum > Viscum album. Next base: position 528,432,239 of record OY728159.1, on the reverse strand, counting down.
ATTTAATGGAACTAATTATTCCCAGTGAAAATTAAGATGAAAATGCATTTAGACAGTATGGGTTTTAAGATTTAGTATTTAATTAACGATGAATATAATATTCCTACTACTGTTAGAAATAATTGGGATGACTAAACTAAAGATACCTATAGAATAGCCCATGAAATTTTGGATACTTTAGCTGTTTCACATGAAGGAACCACTAGTTTTATGTAAATGAGACTTAACACATATACTATTAAATATGATAACTTCAAAAAAATCATGATGAGCCAATATGTAACATTTATCTTAGGTTTAATGAAATTATAAATAATATGATCTTTTTAGGAAAGAATATTACAACCAAGGAAAAAATCATGTGAATCCTCATATATTTACTAGATAGATAGAGAGGAACTTTAGTGTCAATAATAGAATCCTATGACATTAATAATTTTCTATTGAAGGAGCTGATATGTAAGCTAATGATGTACGAGGAATAATTAAAGGGAAACAAGGAAGATAATGATGAACCAAAGAAAGAGTTAGTGGATTTAAAAAACCACTAATTCTAAACACAAAGAAAATGAGAAGGCACAAACCCATTTTGATAGTTCAAGCAATGAAGAATCACCATTTGATAGTAATGAAGAAATGGATCAGATATCTATAGGATTCAAAAAAAAGAAAGAAGATGTTTTCCGATATCCCATTTACAAAGGAAAATATGAAAAAAAGGGTAACTAGAAAAAGGTATGAAAAAGACGTTAAAATACTAATGAATTTTTTTTGTATGAGTATAAAAGGAAAGGACATGTAAAGGCTGATTGTCCAAAATTAATGTACAAAAAGAAATATGAAGATAAGGATGGAAGATAAAAAATGTAATGAAGGCCACATGGAGTGTCACGACCCCCTCCCCACAAAGTGTACCCCTCCTGGGCCGGCAATGTGAGAAGGGAGATAATGATACCTGAGTCCCACCTCCAGTAAGCCCTAGGTTGGTGACTATAATCGAGGGTATAGTAAACAATCAAATGGGAGGCATTACCCTCTAAGAGAAAAGATACAAAAGAGAGAGATAAGACAGACACCAACCAACTCAAATGACTTAGACTAAAATATAAAATAAATGCCAAGTACAAATATGTAATGTCATAAAAACTACTAAAACTAAAAGGGAAAAAAACTAAAAATATCCAAAAGAAAGTAAAAACAGCAGCAACCACAAGCCCGAACAGCTCCTACAACCCTAAGCTAGTAGAAATCAGCTTGATCTCCAACTTGCTCCAAGTGACCTGAAAAACAAATTATATATACATAGGGTGAGTATAACAGTATACTTAGTAGGATCCTCCCTGAAATCTCTCATGAAAAAGTAAAGAAATCATGCTAAAGCGCAGTGAACAACAAGTGAAACTAACTCGTCACTTAAACAGGTATACAATTTTCCCTGCCTCACCATGGCTACTCTCACCAAGTAATTCATACAAGAGTATATAATATAATAAATAATATCAAGGTTACCCACTACTACTTCACCACTGGTTTTCCGCTTTTCCCCAACGTCGCACATCCTAAGCATCTCTCTACAAAAAGGCTTACCTGTAGACACCTGGGCGAAGCACCACAACATGAACCTGATGTAATAAAACCACCACGTCCACATAAGAAAAGTAACCTTGTAGTTTCTGGGAGCCACCACAGTTCGCATAATGTGTATCATACATCATGTATTTCATTAGAATCATACCCAGAGTCCACTATTCCTTCAAATTACAACCTCATAATTATGCCCCAGCAAGCTCCAACCCCATGGGTTAACATCATTTATTCAATTATTTATTTACAAAATTACCTTCCAATATTCTCAGGAATTCTAGAAAAACATTATAAGCTATTAAATACAAGTGGATCAGCACGGTGAGTAGATAAACTACCCATTGAGTCATTGACAACTATAGTAAGAGTGTATACCCATCCTCCCTTGAGAAGCTAAACACAAAAAAGCATGTGGCATACCCTGTGCATCTTCACCCATTTCAGAAGAAGGGTAAGAAAGACCAGCTGCCTTGAGCAGTGGGGAATGTAAAGCAGATAAGAAACCAATAAGAAACAGTAAGAATCAAATCATTCACATCCAACCCATTTCATCATCCATGGTGTCCTCCCCGACTCCCACATGCATAACCCGATACATCTCGCCACTCTAGGAATCAACTGCTGCCACAACCAATTATTCTCCATGCCCCCACATATCACAACAGCCATCTAGGCTCACATCACAACACATGCAGCAGGAAAATAATCATAATATAAATTGGGCACTTATCCCTTAAACAATCAAGAGGGTAACTCAGAACCCTACAAGGAATTATCTTTTATCGAACAACGAGTTCATTAATCCATCTTGGATTAACCGATTTATTATTAGTAGGTTCCAAATTCGGAAAACCTAACCAGTAAGCTATCACAAATTATTAAACATTCTTACTACACCAATTTGATTAACATCAAATTACAAAAAGAATAACCGGATTCATTTACATTCCTCTTTATCTTTAGATAAATAATTATTATATAATTTAGGCTTTACATTATTTATCAATTTCCATCATTAATGAAAGCTAAAAAAGAAAGCATAGATATCACACTATCTATCAAAACAAGAGGCAAAAACATATGATCGATATCAATTATCTAGTTCAAATATTAATTATGTCAATTCCATTGTGATCTAGTGGGATAAAACATGCTAACTATACAGTTTCACGTAAAAGAAAAGAGAAGCAACGAATCCCCTAACTCAAATGGTTCTTTTCATTCATTATACGAGAACGATCCACACAAAGGATCAGGATTGCCTCCTCCCATGACAACTGTATCCGCCCTAGGATGCAGAGACACCACCACACCAGTCAACACCCAAGAAAATACCATTAGAAACATGGAGATACCATTCCATAAAAGGGAAAGTAGAAATAAAAGGAGATTAATCCAAACAAACAACGATAAAACATACCTCATATCGATGAAGGATCAACACTTTCTTCTTGCACCAAAACAGGGGGTGCGCATGCAGCAGTAAAAAACATCAAGGAGAAACGATCTAAGGATTAAGGTTCGATCACACTTATCCTATGGTAAGAAATAAAGGTTAGAGTGTCTCACACTAGGGAATAATAAGGGAGAACAATAGAGGAAGATATCTTATCCCTTTAGAATATTTAATGGAGAAACAGTTTAAGATACACTGGTTTTTCCATTAAAAGCGGATCACATTAAACCACATGTTTTGACCAAGTAAAGGCATCCCATGACTTAGGAAAATTAATATAAGAGTTATGATATTTTATTTGGCCATAAATCCTTTAAAACAAGGCCTTGAATGCATTTTACATCAAAGAAAATGTCAAAGGGGTGAAACTGTAGGAAGCTAGAAATATTATTCACAATCTCAGAAACATAGTACACCTACCGATCCTAGAAACGTTATACATGATTATGTAAACATTGTACACTCACAGGTCCTGGACTCACTGATCCTAGAAACACTATTCAAAAAATAAATCACCGATCCTAGAAACACTATTCACGGAATGACTCACCGATCCTTGACTCCCCAATATTAGAAACACTATTCACAAAATGACTCACCGATCCTGGAAACAATGTTCACAGAATGACTCAATGATCCTGGACTCACCGATCCAAGAAACACTGTTCATAGAATGACTCATCGATCCTAGAATCACCATTCCTGGAAACATTGTTCACAAAATGACTCACTGATCCTAGACTCACTAATCCTAGAAACACTATTCATAGAACAACTCATTGATCTGATGGTATAGTTTACAGAATGACAGACTGATCCGATGGTACTATTTACAGAATGATAGACTGATCTGATGGTATTGTTCATTAAATGACAGACTGATTTGATGGTACTATTCAGATAATGACAGACTGATCTGATGGTACTGTTCACATAATGACTCACCAATCCAATGGTACTATTCACAAAACGACTCACCAATATGATGGTACTATTTATAGTTTGACAGACCAATCCGATGGCACTGTTCACAGAATGACTCACTGATCTGATGGTACTGTTCACAGAACGACTCACCGATCTGATCGTACTATTCACAGAATGACAGGCTGATCTGATGGAACTATTCGCATCGGTCTCACCAATGGACTATTCACATCAGTCTCAGCGATGGAACTGTTCACATCCGTCTCACCGATGGAATTGTTCACATTGGTCTCACCGATTGATTTGTTCACATCGGTCTCACCAATTTAACTACTCACATTGGTCTCACTGATGGAACTATTTTTAGAATTGGAAAAACTGAAAAAGTGTTGGGGATAAGTCACCTTGACCTTCTGAAACACCCAAGACACTAGATTTTTGCAAAGGAATGGACCATAGAGGTCAGAGCCATTACATCAGATACCTTTCAAAACATTCTCATCCTCAAGAATTCAAAACCAACCTAAAAATAAACAGAAGATAAGTCTGAACAACCACCCATCAAGATACCTCTCAAAAATGAGAAATCCACAAGAAGCAACCAAAGAAAGCCATCTCATAAACATGAAAGGTCTATAACTACAAAGGTAACATCATTACATGAAAAGAGTTAAACATAAAACAAATCTGGTTACTAAGCACATATTTGTGACTCACATTCCTAGGTACTTTCTTCCATGCCACCATGTCACCACAAGACACGAACCAAGGGAATAGAATGCCCGCACAACACCTTCTCTTTGTGGTCTTTGATCTCCAAAAGTCTCTCCTCAAAGGTTTCATTATCATCAACATCGATCTCTCCCCAATCAATTACATGCGAGTCATCATGAAGATAAAAACGGAGCTTTGATACATGAAAAACATCATGTATCTGGATCATCTGCGGGAGAAGTGATACTCGATAAGCCACAACTCCAATATGATCCAAAACATGAAAAGGCCCAACCAACCTAGGAGAAAGTGTAATCCCATGACCAAACCTCCGCTACCCATGACGGGGAGTCACCTTCAGTAACACATGATCCCCAACATCAATCTCTAAGGCTTCCCTCCTTTGATCGGCATATGATTTCTGACGATCTTGTGCTGTCTTCATCCTCTCACGAATCACCTAAACCATCTCTATTGTATTCTGCACTAGTTTCAATCTGATAATTGATAACTCTCTGACCCCAGTCAAGTACAATGGAGAATGGCATCGCTCTCCATACAAGGCTCCAAACGATGCCATACTGATGGTGGAATGAAAAGTATTGTTGTAAGAGAACTCCACCAAGGGTAAGTGCCTCATCCACAAACCCCCAAAATCCAGGACACAAGAGCGTAACATGTCTTCAAGAGTTTGGATGGTTCACTCTTTATGACCGTCTATTTGTAGATGAAAAGTAGTGCTAAGGCATAACTAAGAACCAAAAGCATGTTGGAGACCTCTCCACACCCTGGAGGTAAAACGAGGATCTCGATCGGAAATGATCATCCTTGGTACTCCATGAAGTCTCACCACCTCCTCCAGATAGTACCTCGACAAAACTTTCACTGAGCTTGACTCCTTGATTTCTATAAAGTGGAATGGTTTTTTTTAAATGGTCCACTACCACCCATCATGTCCTCCTGGAGCTCAAGGTAAACCAGTAACAAAGTCCATTGAGATGTCCTCCCACTTCCACTAAGGAATATCTAATGGCTACAACAAACCACCAGGAACACAGTGTTCAGCCTTCTCCTTATGGCAGACCAAACATTGAGACAAAAACTCTGAAACTACACGCTTTAGCCTAGGCCACCAAACTGACTCCTCAAGGCTCAGGACATCTTTTTCATGTCAGGATGCACTGTTAATGGTGAACTATGTAACTCTCTAGGAACTATCTCATGCATTGAAAAAGGAAAAAAAATCCTTCCATGATATAACACTCAGTGTTTTTCATCCTCAGACCAACCATCAGGGAACTCGCCATAAACAACTGGGTCTCTCCAGACCTCCACCTCAAGATCCACCAACTATGAATCTTCTACCTGCTACACCAGAGATGACTGTACCATCATCTGAAAAATACAACCGCTACCCCCAACTTCCCCCATATAAAGATGTAATACTGACAGTTCTTTCATTATTCTCTAAGAATCACTAGATTCACACACTGCATCACCAGGAGACTTCCTGCTCATCAAATCATCTACAACAATCCCCTTTCTCGGTGAATACTATATTTTATAGTCGTATTCCTGTAAGAACTCCATCCACCGATGCTGTCATAAGTTCAAGTCATGCTGGGAGAAAACATACCTCAAGATCTTATGATCGGTGAAAACCACAAAGCTCTCACCGATGAGGTAATGTCTCCACAACTTTAGAGAAAACACCATGGATGCCAACTCAAGATCATGGGTGGAATAGTCATGTTCATGAGGATACAAATACTAAGACCCATAAGAAACAACCGATCTCTATGGCATCAGAACACATCCTAACCCCAGATGCAATGAATCATAGAAAACATAAAACCAAACTCCCTTAGCTGGAAGACAATGAACTGGAGCACTTACTAACTTCTCCTTTAGATACTCGAAAGCTACCTAACATTGATTAGTCCATATTAACACCTGATCCTTCCTGGTCAAATATGTTATAGGAGTTGCAACTCAAGAGAAATCGGCTATGAACCTCGTATAGTATCGTATGAGACCAAGGAAACATCACACCTCTGACACAGTCTTGGGGGATTCCCAAGATACAACTGCTTCTATCTTCGATGGATCCAAATTTACTCCCTACCGGGACACAACATGCCCCAAGAAACGGACTTCTCAATCCCAAAACTCACACTTCGACAACTTCCCAAACATCTGATGTTGACAAAGAACTCCCAAAATAGCATGTAGATGCTCTGAATGCTCCTCCTCAGACGTGGAGTACACAAGGATGTCATCGATGAAAACCACCACGAACTTGTACATGAACTCATAGAACACAACATTCATTAATCCCATGAACCCAGCTGGTGCATTTGTCACACCGAATGACATTACAATGAACTCATAATGCCCATAACAACAATGGAAATTAGTCTTCGGAATATCATCATCCTTCACACACATCTGATGATATCCTGACTGCAAATCGATCTATAAGATCCAACTTTCACCCTACAGTTGATCAAATAAATCATCAATACGCAGAAGAGGATAACGATTCTTTACTGTCACTTTGTTTAAGCGACGATAATCAATACACAACCGCAAACTGTTGTCAGCCTTCTTTACGAAAAAAACTAGTGAAACCCATGGTGACACACTAAGTTGAACAAAAGCAAACTATAACAAACCATCAATATGTATACGTAGCTCTTGTAACTCATAAGGTACCATCCAATATGGAGACATAGAGATAAGATATGATAATGGTTGTAGCACGATCTCAAACTCGATCTCCTATTGAGTGGGTAATGCTACAACATCTTCTGGAAAGACATCAGGGTACTCTTCTACAAACCTAGGAAACTACAACTGTTGAACCTCTGAAGAACTCTGCATCAGCTCAACCATCATGGATGATAAGGACGGAACACACCTTTGACCCATCCGAGGGTCTCGCTCGCCAACGAACACCGCTGGCTCTCCATCCGCATCGAATAACACTACTTGCCTCCTAAAGCAATCCACAATAGCCTGCAATGAATAAAACCAATCCATTCCAAGGATAAAATCATATGGTTTTATTCGTAAACATAGGAAATCTCCCCAAGGGCGGTGCTTCTCCAACACTAGATCATAGTCTCTACATACTTAAAACAAGCCAGCTCAACCACTTACTAGTGTACTCAACGCCAAGGGAACTAGAAGCCTCTATAACTCAAGTCCCAAACCATGGAAAATGGTAGATGATATGAAAGAGTGTGTCGCTTATGAATAAAACAAGGAATACACCAAGGTATAAAACAAGAAAAGGGTACTGCGAACGAAATATGACTCGCCTAGAGCTTGCAACGCTAAAGCATGAAGAAATCCACGACCACCTCCACAACCTCTCTGGCACTGATGACGACCACCACCACAGCTGCGCTCTGCTCTATGAGGATGGGGAGCATCACGGGGATGTCCTTCGCCTGCCCCATCTACCCTCTATTGATCTAAAGATGGTGCAACCTACTGCTGCTACCTCTGCTAGAACTGCCTCAACAGAAGAACATGGAGCAGAACACCTGGTGCATGATGACTACTCTGAAAGGTCAGGCACTCTCACTGATGATGACCCTAACCACAAAAAGAAAAGCAGGTGCATGATCCCTTGATATAGGCCTGGGAGCTGCTGCCTTATGAGAAATGAGAGGGAGAGGGCTGGAACCTACCCCCAGTTGAACGAAAACACTTCTGCCCTGAAAACCATGAACCCCAGAGAAGATCTACTTCATGATGAATCATGATGAATCCCCTATTGTGATGATCTGGTTCTGTCTAAAGTACCTCTCGATGACCTATGTCCTCTCTAGCACCTCAAGATATGTTTTCAGCATAAATAGGGTGACCTAGCACTAGATCTATGGACGTAAGGCCTCCTCAAAATACCTCGCCCTGGCCTCCTCATCTGGAAATAGGTCTGAAGCATATCGTAAAAGATTCCTGAAGCGGATTCCAAAATCTCACACATTGGAGCTCCCCTATCGAAGGGTAAGAAGCTCCTGGAAACTGGAATCTTTCACAGTTGAAGAAAGAAACTTGACTCTAAACTTGTCTCGGAACTCCTCCAATGATATCTCTGACTCCTCGCAATCCCCGAGGAACAAGAACCACCACTTCCCCACTGCTCCATGCAGCATCGTCACAACCAAGAACACTTAGTTCTCTTTTTGAGAACGGATCGAACTGAAGCCTATATCGACCTCCTCCAACCAGTCTTTCATGACAGCATCTAAAACGGAACCCTCATACCTCTTCAGAAACTAGCGTTGAAACTCTTGGAGTGTCATCCTCCAAGTTTCATTGTCGTCAACCTCTACCCAGCGGAGATCTGCCGGCACAGCCTGTTGGACATCTTCTATGTGATCTTGACAAGGATGTCGACCTGGAGCCATACCAGCAAAATATCAAATAGTCAGATCTCCTAAACTTGGAATATTGAAGACTCAAAATTAATTAATTAATTAATTATTTTATTTTATTCATTTTAGGTTAACCTATCCCAAGGTCTACCCATTCAAACACATACACAAAGAAGAATGATGCATGATAATTTCCTAGGTCTCTGCCCTGCAACTAGTATCACCTCGTTTAGTATCCATTGTAAACTTTAAGGTTCGTACATCAGATCATAGGGGGGCCCTAAATGCCTATGTCTTATCCAGTCTCCAGTGTTTACATCACTTTCTAAACTTGATTGACATTGTTGTCCTACCAACCCATGCAACCTCACTTGTGCCTAACTCCAAACTCCATCTTATCCCTCAACCTCCCTTTGATACCACTCTTTCATGACCCTATCCCCACAAAGTGTACCCCTCCTATGTCAGAAATGTGATAAGGGAGATAATGACCCCCGATTCCTACCTCTAGTAGGCCCCGAGTTGGAGACTAGAACCGAGGGTATAATAAACACACAAATGGGAGGAATTACCCCTCTAAGAGAACACATACAGAAGAGAGAGATAAGATAGAAACCAACCAACTCTAAGGACTTATACTAAAATATAAAAGAAATCCCAAGTAAAAATATGTAATGTCATAAAAACTACTACAACTAAAAGAGGAGAAAGTGCAAATACCCAAAAGAAAGTAAAAAACAATCACAACCACAAGCCCGAACAGCTCCTGCAAGCCCAAGCTAGTAAAAACTAGATTTATCTCCATCCTGCTCCATGTGACCTAAAAAAATTATATATATGCAGGGTGAGTATAAAATTATACTCAGTAGGATCCTCCCAGAAACCTCTCATGCAATAGTAAAGAAAGCATGCTAAAGAGCAATGAACAACAAGTGAAACTAACTCATCACCCAAATAGGTATACTATGTTCCTAGCCTCACCATCGCTACTCTCACAAAGTAACACATACACGATTATATAATATAATAAATAATATCACAGGTACCCCACTACTAATTCCCCACTAGTTTGCTGCTTTTCTCTAATGTTTTACATCCTAAGCATCTCTCTCCAAAAAGGCTTGCTCACAGACACCTAGTCGAAGCACCACAACATTCACCTCGTGCAACAAAACCACTACATCCACAAAAGAAAATTAACCAGGTAGTTTCTGGGAGACACCATAGCTCACATAACAAGTATGAAATGTTGGGTATTATACCTCAAGCCATTACAGCCCATACACTAAGTAAGGATCCTCAATCCATCACAACCTATACATGTTATACCTATATTAGTCTATAGGAAAATATATCCAGAATATATGTGTGTGAATAACCGAAATCCATTACATCCCTCTACACACATATATGAAGAAAACTAACTGATGTTCCTACTAGCACAAGTAACTACCAAGAGAAGAGAGGGGGCCCAAGGGGGTAGTCATCCACCATTCCTACCACTAGAATGTTGGGTAAAACACCCCCTAGGGATTAGAATACCCGAGGTGTCAGTTTTCCTAACTGAAAGGGTGGAGTAGCATATAGAAACACAAAAAGTACAGAATATACTATAGCTCACAACCACACTATGGGCATAACCTAGTCTTAGATTCAACTACAACTAACATCTCTCAGACTCCACGCTTACACTTCTAAGACTAGGTATCATATAAGTACACAACCATTTTAAGAGATTTAATACATTACTTCATTCCCTTTTTATCAGTTGCACTTTATGTTAATTAATTGTTTAATCATTAATTAACCATTAAAAATTCCACATTATATTTCATTAGAATCATTCCCAAAGTCCACTATTCCTTCAAATTAAAACATCATAATTATGACCTAGCATGATCCAACCCCATGGGTTAACATTATTTATCCAATTATTTATTTACAGCATTACCTTCCCATATTCCTAGGAATTCTAGAAAACGATTATAAACTAATAAACATAAGGGGATCAACACGGTGAGTAGATGAAGTAGCCATAGAGTCTTTTCTACCTATATCAAGACCACAAACCCATACTCCCTTGAGAATCTAAACACAGAAAGCACATGGAATACCCTGCGCGTCATCACCCCTTTTGGAAGATGGGTAAAAAAGACCAGCTACCTTGAGCAATGAGGAATATAAATCATATAAACAACCAATAAGAAATAGTAAGAATCCAAACATTCAAAACCAACCTATTTTATCATCCATGGTGTCCTACTCAATACCCACATGCATAAAATGATGCATCTCACCACTCTCAGATTTAACTACTACCACAACCAGTAGGCCTCCATACCCCCACATATCATAATAGCCATCTAGGCTCACATCACAACACAAGCAATAGGAAAACAAACATCATATCAATTGGTCTTTTGGCCCTTAAATAATCAAGAGGGTAACTCAGAACCATACAAGGAACTATATTTTATCGAACAACCAGTTCTTTAATCCATATTTGATTAATCTATTTATTATTCTTAGGTCCCAAATTTAGAAAACCTAACCAGTAAGATATCACAAATAATTAAACATACTTACTGCACCAATTTTATTAATATAAATTTACAACAAGAAGAACCAGATTCATTTACATTTCTCTTTATCTTTAGCCAAAACATTATTCATTAATTCTGTATTTATGTTGTTTACCAATTTATATCATGAATGAAATCTAAACAATTAAGCATAGATATCACACTATCTAGAAAAACAAGAGGCAATAACATATGATCAATATCAATTTATTTATCCAGTTCAAATATTTATTATGTAAATTCCATTGTGATCCAGTAGGATAAACACATGATAACTATATAGTTGCACGTAAAATTAAATACAAGCAATGAATCCCCTAACTCAAACGGTTCTTTTCGTTCTTTATATGAAAATGATCCATAAAAAGGATCACGATCGCCTCCTCCCATGACAACTATATGCACCCGAGGATGCAGAGACACCACCACACCGATCAACACCCACAAAAATCCCATTAAGAAGATGGAGATACCATTCTATATAAGGTCAAGGAGAAATAGAAGGAGATGAACCCAAAATAACGAAGATAAAATATACGTTATATCGATGAAGGATTGACACTTTCTTCTTGCACCAAAATAGGGGGTGTGCATGCAGTAGTAAGAAACTTCAAGGATAAATGATCTAAGGATTAAGGTTCAATCACACCGCTCCTATGGGAAGAAGGAAAGGTTTGAGTGTTTCACACCAGGGAACAAGACGGTAGAACAATAGAGGAAGATATCTCATCCCTTTAGAAGATATAAGGGAGAAAAAGTGTAAGATATTTCAGATTTTACATTAAAAGCAGATCGCATTAAACCACACAGTTTGAAAAATTAATGGAATCCCAGGACTTAGGAAAATTAATATAGGTGATATGAGACTTTATTTGGCCTTAAATCCCTTAAAACAAGGCCTTGAATGAATTTTACACCAAAGAAAACATCAAAGGGGAGAAACTCTTGGAATCTGGAAACACTGTTCACGATCCTAGAAACACTATACACCTACCTATCCTAGAAACATTGTAAACGATTCTAGAAACACTGTACACTCACCGATCCTAGAAACACTGTTCACAAAATGACTCACTAATCCTGAACTCACTGATCCTGGAAACACTGTTCATGGAATGACTCACCGATCATGGAAACACTATTCACAAAATGACTCTCCGATCCTAGAAACACTATTCACAGAATGACTCACCGATCCTGGACTCACTGATCCTCGAAACACTGTTCAAAAAATGACTCATTGATCCTAGACTCACCGATCCTAGAAACATTATTCGCAAAATGACTCACCGATCTTGGACTCACCAACCCTGGAAACATTGTTAATAGAATGACTCACCGATCCTGGACTCACTGATCTAAAGGTACTATTCACAAAACGACAGACCGATCTGAAGGTACTATTCACAGAACAACAGACCGATTCGATGGTACTATTCACATAATGACAGACTAATCCGATGGTACTATTCATAGAATGACAGACTAATCTAATGGTACTATTTACAGAACGACAGACCGATCCGATGTTACTGTTCATAGAATGACTCACCGATCTGATGGTATTATTCACAGAACGACTCATCGATCTGATGGTACTATTCAAAGAATGGCAGACCGATTTCATGGTACTTTTCACACAACGACTCAATGATATGATGGTACTATTCACATAATGACTCACCTATTTGATGGTACTATTCATAGAATGAAAAACTAATCTGATGGAACTATTCTCATCGGTCTCACTGATGGAACTGTTCACATCAGTCTCACCGATGGAACTGTTCACATCGGTCCCACCGATGGAACTGTTCACATCGGTCCCACTGATGGAACTGTTTACGTCAGTCTCACTGATGGAACTGTTCACATCGGTCTCATAGATAGAACTATTTGTAGAGTTGTAAAAATTGTAAAAGTGTTGGGGATAAGTCATATTGACCTCCCAAAACACCTCAGACCCTATATTTTCATAAAGTAATGGACTATAGAGGTCCGTTCCATTACATGGAGTTCTTCTAAGGAAAGTTCAAGTGATTTAGAGTCATCACATGATGAGAAGGGTGACAAAGCTAACATTTGTTTCATGAAAAAAACTTATGAGTTAAGATGATTGAAGAGATAATATAAGATCTTGAGGTACTTGGATAGTGCATGTTAGAGACATATGATAGTGGACTATTTAGGTTTCAAAAATCTGGTCAAATTTGATGGTGGGCATGGCACCTTTTGTGAAAATGTAAAAGGAAAAATAATTATCCTTGTCCAAACTGGTAACTCGAATTCAGTATTAATTTATAAAGTTATTTTTTATTAATGGTTTAAAATAAAATTTTCTTAGAATTTCATAGTTATGTGATGATGGATTTCATGTTAAATTTAAAAAAAATTCTAGAAATGTATTCATTTCCAAAAATGATTTATTTTTTATTTCTTTTAGAAATGAGAATGTTTATGCTGTGAACATGGATTCCTTAGTGTCTAAAAATGATTCTTGATTAAGTGCCCTTCACAAAGAGTCTTCGCTCTGGCATATGAGACCAGGAAACTACAATATTCAATCACTTATAAATATCACTAGAAAAGAATTATTCAAGGATCTACCTAAGCATGAGTTTTCAATTGATAAAGTTTTTAATCCTTGACAAAAATGAAAATAGCACAAAATATCTTTCAAACCAAAGAAAGAAGTTTCAACTTCTCAACCTCTCAAGTTGTTTCAGTTGAATTTGTTTGGATCATCCAAAGTTTCAAGTTTAATTGGGAAGCACTATGTCTATGTTTTAGTACATAACTTTTCTAGGTATAATTGGACCTTTTTATTATCTCACAAAATTGAAGCATGTTCTCACATTATTGAGTATTCTAGAATTTTAGAAAACCTAAGAGGTCTTAGAATTAAATCCTTAAGAAGTGAACATGGTTGTGAGATTAAAAATCAAGAGTTTGAATCTGTTTTCTCACCAAATGGCTATAGTCATAAATTCTCTTCTCCTAGGACACCCTATAAGGATGGAGTTTCAGAAAGGAGAAATAGAACCTTGTAAGAAATATCCTAGACTATGATTAATGAATATGATCTACCTATTTATTTTTGGGATGAAGCTATCAATACAAATTGTTATATAATTAATAGATTCTTAATTAGTCCAATTCTTAAAAAAAATCCCTATTAGTTATGGATAAATAAGAAGCCCAAATTTAGATACTTTAGAGTTTTTCATTGAAATTATTATATTATCAGTACTAAGGAAAATATTAACAAATTTGCCTCTAAAAGTGATAACGGAATTTTCATAGGATATTCAATCTCTTGAAAAGACTATAGAGTTTTTAATAAAATAACCAAATGTGTGGAAGAGTCTATACATTTCAAACTTGATGAAACATATCCACATAATCCCAAAAACTTCTTAGAAAACCTTGAGGATAGTCTACCTAGTTTAGACATAAATTCTAAGCCTTCTGATGGTGTTGTGAAACAATAAAATAGTTTTTCAAGATCTCTTGATTCTGACCATAAAGAACCTAAACCTGTAGAAGAGCCTGAAGTTACTAGACCTTTTTTTATAGACCATTTATAACTCTTAAGAACCATACTTTATATGTTGTAGTTGTAGACTTAGATAAAGGGACTCAGACTATAACTTCTCTTAGAAATAATGCTGAACATCAAGGATTTTTGTCGCAACTTGAACCTAAGAACATCAATGATGAAATCAATGATGAATTCTTGGAAATGTCTATGTAAGAATAATTAAATAAGATTGAAATAAATAATGTTTGGAAACTAGTGGAAGACCCAAGGATGTCTTGACCATAGGAACTAAATGGGTGTTTAGAAATGAAGTGGATCAAGATGAAACCATAGTTAAGAATAAGGTCAAAATAGTTACACAAGGATATATTCAAGAGGAAGGTATTAACTATGAAGAAAAATTTTCAATAGTTGCTTGAGTTGAATCCATTAGAATCCCATTAGCCTATGTAGCACATTTTAATTTCAAGCAATATCAAATGGATGTCAAGAGTGATTTCCTAAATTGGTATATATTTGATGATGTTTTTTTGAACAACCCCTGGTTTTACAAACCCTTATTTTCTAAATCATGTTTTTAAATTATCAAAAGCATTGTATGGTTTAAAATAGGCTCCAAGAGCTTGGTATGATAGGCTAAATAATTTTCTTATTTCAAAAGGTTTTACAAAAGGTATAGATGGCCCTAATATTTTAATAAAAATAATTTCTAAAGATGTTTTAGTTGTTCAAATCTATGTTGATCATATTATTTTTGGATCTTTTAAAAATTTCTTCTGTGTTGTTTTTTCAAAAATGATGCAAAATGAGTTTTAAATGAGTTTAATGGGTGAAAAAAAATTCTTTCTTGGATTCCAATTTTTTTAAAATAAGGAAGGTATTATTTTAAATCAAATTATATATTATAATGATCTTGTAAATTTTTTTAATTTGGACTGCACTAAAAGTAGTGATTGTCCAATGAGTACCGCCTATAAATTGGGTCTTGATGAAAATGGAAAATCTATTTATCAAACCAATTACATAGGTATGATTGGAAGTATTCTCTACTTGACTGCTATCAATATTGATATTATTTTTAGTGTATATATGTGTTCTCACTTTCAAGAAAATCCTAAAGAGTCACATCTTCTTACTGTAAAAAGAATTTTCGAATACCTAAAGTATACTACCAACTTATGACTATTTTATCCTAGAGGAAAATCATTTGACATACTTAGCTATTATGATGCTGATTTTTGTGGTTTCAAGTTATATAGAAAAATCACCTCTAGAACATGTCACTATTTAGGCAAGTCACTAGTATAATGGTTTAGTAAAAAGAAAAATTATGTTTCATTATCTACTGCTGAAGATAAATACATAGCTACTGGTAATTGTTTTGCTTATATTTGGTGGATTAAACACACTTTACTAGATTATGGATTTCAATTTAGACATGTCTCTATAAATAGTGAGAACACAAGGTCTATTAACATCTCTAAGATTCTATTTTATCACTAAAGAACAAAACATATTGATGTAATACATCACTTTTTGAGAGATAATTATCAAAAAAGTGATATTATTTAGAATTCATCGGCACATAACATCAACTTGATGACATTTTTACTAAGCCATTAAATTTTTAAAGAATGAGTTACTTCATACATGAATTTGGAATGATAAATTTTGAGTAACTAGTTTGATGTCTCACCATTTGATGTCTCACTATTTGATGTCTCACCATTTCATGTCTCACCATTTGATGACTCGCTGTTTGTCGTCTCACCATTTTATGTCTCCCCATTTGATGTCTCACCATTTTATGTCTCACCATTTGATGTCTCGCCATTTTAGGTCTCACCATTTTATGTCTCATCATTTGATGCCTTGTTGTCTAATGTCTCACCATTTGATGTAACATCGATTGATGTCACACCGTTGTAATGACACCACTGATAGCACACCATTAGGACTCACCATTGTGACCCACCATTCTATACATAATAATTTTTAGCATCAATGTTTTCATTATTTCATTTTATAATTTTTTTTGATTTATGACTTTAATATCTCTAAATGATAAAAACCGATCAATCCAACTAACTTATCACTTCTCTCTTGCTCTCGACTCCTAAAGAAAAACATTTCTCTCTAGAACCCCTTTCTACTTTGAACCCTATATACATGTTTAGAATAGAAAGAATGAAGCATCCATCTTCTTAGAACCCATAGAAATGTTGGTCGATGAAGATATTGAAAAGAACTCCAATAAAAATTCCTGAGGAACCTTTGAATCCTGGTCTCATAGATCGAGTTATAATTCCTGAAATGGAAGTTTGTGAAAAGTGGATTCTTTCATTAAGTCACTTTTTCTTAGGGTATTTAAATAGCATGGTTTTCTAGATTGGTTTAGCAAAGACAAGCTACCCTTATACCTGAAACTTTTCTTCAATTTTTTATCAATACTTTGAGTTTTCATTCAATATCAATGATGTTTTTGTTGTCAGAAGTTGGGTAAATGGACAAATATTTTTTTTTAATTCGAGGCTATGGTATTCTTGTTTAAACATACCTTATGAAGGTATATTTGAGGATCATCAAGGAGGTATTCCACCCCCAAGGGATATATTCATCCTAGAAGAGGCTTTGGGAGATTTAAATCGTAATTAAATAAAGATAAGACCTATTACTACTGAGTTGGATAGGGAAACCCGATTGTTATTCAAGTTCATTAAACACCTTATCTGTCTGAGGAAAGGTGATTTTTTTACCATGAAGTATCAAGATGTGTTCTTGATTTGTATTTTGAAAAATGTTAAAAAGATAAATTTGGGAAAATATTTTGTCCTTCATATGTGTGATATGATCAAAACTTCCTTCAAATCCACTTCCCTGTTTTATTCAAGTTTCATCTCTGCAATGTTTAAAGCCACATGATTGGTAAGGGATAATTAAGAAACTATTATAGATTATTATTTTTGTTTGTCTAAGGATATATGCAAATTGATTAATAATAGTAAAAATATTTAGAAGAAGACATTGGATGAAGACAATAAAAATATGTATGTGAATTTTCATCCTGTTGATAATCCCTCAATACCCAAGGATATAACTAACACTGGTTTGGAATCAGATGAGATAGTATAATATTCATATTAGGAAATGTAATATTATGTTTCTAGACTTGAATAAAAGAATGTTTTAGATGGAGAAGGCATTGATCCAAATATTCCTAAAAGGAATGAAGAACCTCCCCATGAATCTATTGAACCCTATCAACCTCCTTCCACTATAAAATCTCTTTTTAGTGAAGGTGATGTAGATTAAAGTGAAGAAAGTGTATCTAAGGGTAAAGATTCTGTTGGGAAATAATATTTTGTGGAATAAAATGTTAATAATGAGAAATAGGTAGAAGGAGAAGTCTCTTTACCTACTGAAAAGAGTATTTAATTTTCTAAGAAATTAGAATGAAATGTGGCTAATAATGAAGTTCATCAAGAGATGGTAGAATCTATGGAAGGAGTTCATGTAATGGAGTCATTTAATTCTCCAAGGGAAGCATCTGTTGAGTGGGATAAAAACCCCAGTAAGGAGAGGATTGAAGTAATAAATCATCTTGATCCGAGTTCAGTAGTTTCCTCATATAAGCTTCCAGGATTATTTCAATGTTGATGAATCTTAGATCTTCCCATTTAAGTAAATAAACCTTTCAATAGTGTTTTATCTCAAACCTATCACAACTAATGAAGCGGTATCTATTCAGGAGTTTGTACCTATCTCTGTACCTTTCCCTACACTTTCTAAAAAGACCCCAAACTATTTGAGTCATGAAGATTTAATGGATTTTGGTGAAAATATGTTATAGGATATTTGAAATCATATGAATTCACAACCTAATCCTATGAATAACCTTAGTGAAAGGGATACTGGAATGCTTCTGGAGAAGTTAATATGGAAAACACAACCCAAAATGCTTCATGAAATAGAGAAGGCAAGGATTAAAAATAGATGACTAAGTGATGACTTGAAGTCGTTAAAATCATTGGTTGAGGAAATGAGGAGGGACTTGTAAGCTACTCATACTCTAGATCCAATTTCTACTCTAAGTGAGGGTATGTTGTCATACTCTCTGGGAAGGTTGTATCTTAGATTGAACCAAATTTGATTTCAATGGTTGAAAAAGTGGTCAAGAACAACAAAAAATTAGCCAATGAAATTTTTGGACTTGTGTCTTCTATAAATCGACTGAATGATGAATTTAATGGATCTTTTGAGACAGTTCTTAAAAAACATAATGCCTTCACCTTAGATAATCTAACTAAATCAACTTCTTCTCAGACCTCTAAGCCTTCAGACTATGAAATGATCAGATCTATGATTTGATAAGAGATTCAATCTTTGATTGGATACTCTAATAATGAAAACCTTGGTAAAATTGAAAAGCACAGTGAGAATGTGCATGATATGGTAAGGTTTTACTCAAAATCTACCACTTATGCTCTAGCAGGAATTTCAAAGAAAGCGGATTACTATTATAAGAGGATCTATACCAAGCAAAATATGATAAATAATTTCAAATATTTAGTAGAGAATTTTAAGCTACCTCTAGTGACTCAAGAATTCAAGGAGCAAGTCAAGAAATTGAAGAAATTTACCCCTATTGTGGAGAAATTTATGGAGAACAAGGATGATTTTGAGAAAGAAATAGACTATAATGTTGAGGTCATTATAGATTTTATTAACCTACTCAATACATACTTACAACATCACATCACAACCATTTTTGTTTCAGTAGCTAATCCTTTTAGACCTGCCCTAACTCCTTCTACTGCTCCTTTTACCATTTTTCCACCTGTAACCATGACCCCTGCTTAGGATCTGAGCTAGATCAGACTAGTCATAAGTGATTAGACACTGCCTCACTCCTCCTCTAGATGGAGCCTTTCTCCTTTATTCTTGAAGTTGTACCTATACCTTCACTCTCTATTGGTTATGCCCCTTCCACCACCACCACTTTTGCACCTCCTTCTCCTCCTTTTCTTCTAATAAGGTAAATGACGTGATGGACTCATATGTAACCAAGACATAGTTGGATCACATCTTGATAGGGATGTGTTTTTTTGTATTTTATCTCATGTACTTTACTTTTGACGATTAATTAAATATCTATATTCTTTAATATTTTGTTCTATATTTTTTTTTATTTTTTATCTTTTTCATAATCCCAAAAGATATAGAACTCATATGTGGAATTTAAACAATCTTTATGGTATTCAGATTCTCTAATATATAAAGCTCTACATCTAGTATCTATGCTGTGATACTAATATTTGAGTATGAGCTATTATATTTTATATATATAATCTGATACTATAATGGATTCCTCTGATATTATTCTTTCTATGATGAATTTAATTGATCTCTGTTTATGTCCTAATTTAAAAAAATATATCAAATATGTTAAGAAAAATATTTATCCTTCACTGTAATCATTATGTATGGATTTTAAATACCATGATTTGTAATCATCAAAAAGGGGGATATTGTTGAACTCCTCTAGTTTTAATGCTAAAAAATCATGTTTAATATTGTTTCATTATGTTTCATTATGTTTCATTATGTTTCATTATGTTTATTTATAGTATTAATATATTATATTAAGTATTACTTCCAAAGATAGATTTCAAATATTTGACCAAGTATGAGTCACCATTAAGGTGAACTCATAGTCACCGGTTTCAAATATTTGACGAAGTATGTGTCACCATTGAGGTGAAATCATAGTCACCATTCAGTATGTAAATCGGTAAAGTATGAGTCACTATTTCATCAACCTATCGGTTCTGATTTTTCATAAAGGTCTAAACTCTATTGATATGGAAAAGACACCGTTGCATCAACCTACCGATTCCAAATTTTCACAAAGGACCAGACACCGTTGATATGGACCCAAAACCATTGTAGTGACCTACTGGTTCAGAACTTTCACAAAGGACCAGACACCATTCTAAATGTCCAGAATTTTTTATAGTCTAAGACACCATTCCAACATTTTATAATTTTTCATAAAATCTGAGACACCATTATTAAGACACCATTCAGAGACAAAGGAAAATTCACCGCTCCAATGTCACCACTCATGTGGCATCATTCCATACTTAGCCATTTCATCCTTTACCATTTAAATTCAAAATTATTAATGGATATATTTGAGTTATTTATTGATATTGATTTTATTAATGATTTATTGTAGACAATATTAATGAAATTTCTTGTAAATAGTAAAAGGTACGAGGTACCTGCATGTGATAGTGATCATACTTCTTGTCAGCTCCTGTAGAATAAAAAATGATAACACCCAAGGATAAAAGAATGGGGATGTAAGTAGATTAAACATAGATAGAAGACTAAGTCAGAAAATACACACAAAAAGGAATAACACTCATCCTAGTAGGTGTGAAAAAGGAAGAATCTGCTTCGAATCAAAGTGCCAACATCCTTACAACACAAAATCTAGTGAAGAGGATCTATGAGAAGCATCTCACCCCACTGGAAACCAGAAAACAAAGCATCCATGGAACTCTATTTTTGGTGTATGTTTCTAGAATTGAACTCGATCCCCACATCTGCTACATCCAATAAGTCCAGAAGCATCAATCACATCACATAGATCATTCTAAACCCTTTCTCATTATTTTTGCTATATTTTGAACATTCTTACTATTTCTCGAGAAGTATGTGTGTCTTCATCACAAACACATACTGTCTCCTGAGCTAAGCTAGAGGATATAAGGTATCCTCACTCACTCATCTTTCTACACCTTTTTACTCCCACATATAATTGTGGAAGAGGTCCCTGTGCGGCCTGGTTGTATTTTGTTTTCTATAAATAAATGTGGTAGAGGTATAGATCACCTAGAAGGTCTTGTGTGCTGTTGTAAACCCATATCCAGAGTGTGGATCAAGTTTTTTCACATAAACTTCTTGGTGGCAGGTGATCTCCAAGTAGAGAGGATTAAGTCTCCATAAGAGACAAAACCTGTTGGTTTTAAATCCTCTGTGTTATTTCAAGTTTAGTTTTCTTATCTATCTTCATTACTCAAACCAGAAAACTTTAATATAATTTGATAATTAATCTTAGATAGTGTTTGTATTTGAATTTTATTTAGTATAATGATTTCAAAAGTTAAGGTAATTATTCATATTATTTTAACAGATAACTTATCACTCTTTGATAAATCTTTCAAACAATTAAAGCTTTTATAAATATGATACTTTGGTTAAATGGACCGAATTTGTTTTAATTGGGGGATTTAAAAATAAATTTTTTAAGATAGAATATTTTATAGGAACTCAATTCACCCTCCCTCTTGAATGTCCTACTCCAACCAATAATAATAATAAAATTGTTCTTCTTACAAAACTGAAATCATGATACTTGTTAGAAAGGAATGAGAAAAAATTATTTTTTATATATATCATATATTCAAAATAGAAAGAATGGATTTCAATTTATGGAAAATTAATTGGGCATTGGTTAACCTTATCATCCCTGTAGAGAATCTTGGTGCTTACGCCTATGTTTTTATCATTTTCAGCCTCATATTTTTTCTCAATTCTAGATCACTCATGGTTTGAGCATGGTTCTTTGGTTGGAGGTGACTTTAAATCCACATGAAGGTATGCGCCATTTTTGTTTCCATTTTTGATACCAGTTTTTTCTTTAATTTTATTCTTTTTTATTTATTTATCCATCTTTTATGGTCTAAACCATTCCAAATTATGCATAATTGATCATAGAGATTAGTTTCCACCGCGGGAGGACCTGGAACGCCTCTTGAGCCTTTTGGTAGGACAACTTGGGTGATTGGTCCAAGGTCAAACTAGGTTGGTTCTTTCTATGTACCACAAGATAATAAAACATTCATTATATTAGAACCAATGTAAAGAAATTGGTTTCATAAATCATTAATTATATTATAACCCGTGAAAATAAATGGGTTTCATAGAAAATTTCATCATAGCAGAACCCATGAAAAGGAAATGGGCTTTATCAACACCATCTCATCATAAAAATAAACAACCCAGATAAAGAACAAATATGGTTTTATTGGATCATATCCCCAATAAATATTATGTAACATCAATTGATTTCATCTTAATTGGAAATTGATTTTGAAAGAAAAACCACTTGGAGCATTTTTTGAGGAGAAAATCCTTTCATTGAAAATAAAATTTATAAAATAAAACATTAATAAACTATTATATAAATAATTTCCATTGAAAATAACCTAGAAAACATATAAATTAATATTCAAAGAATATAATGGTCATGGTAGTAGGAAATTATGTTCATGTCGTACACATTTAAACAAATATTCCTTTCACATTTTCATTAAAATCCAAACAAACAATTTTGGAAAATAACATAAAGATCCATTTTAAAACACATTGTAAAAAGTCAAAAATGTGTAAAATGTGTTTAATAATTCATTTTTGGAATGTCAAAAAAAATTTGAAACATTTTTATAAAACATTGATATGGAAGAAAAAGGGTTTTCGACTGAAGTGGGAAATAAAGGGGATTTTTTATAACGTTGTTATATTGGTCCCATGAGTACATAAAGAGAGGAAAATGAAAGGAATTATTTTCATGAAATAAATAGAGTATAAGAAATTTTCTAATTTTATTTTTAAATAGTTCATCAAATTTTATCATCAAAATAATAATCATAAACAATCCTGATAAACAATGAAATTATAACATCAAATCTTCACCACTTTGGTATCTTTTGATTCATTGGAACCATTAAATATTAAAATGAAATTAAATATTTTAATATCAGGAAAATAATTATATTCATTATATAAAATATCAAAGTGTTTGTATGTACAGATAATAAAAGAAGATAGGTGTATAACATAACATGTGTCTCAAAGAAGCTAAATTGAGACAAAAATATCTTACCTTAAGTCTCGTCTTCTTTCATACATGTTATAACCTCTTGTATAATAAATATAATTTTATTATATATCTATTATAGAACTATAATTATATATATCACTCCATATATATATATTACTTATAACCCATTTTTTTCTATTTATTAATAATTCCATTTTAAAATTACATTTCAGGTAATAATTACTTTGTTTTTCATGTATATTTTGATTTAGTATTTTAATTCATCTTTATTTTATCATGGTTAAATAATATCCATAATATTATATATGATATATATACCATATTTATTTATTATATATGTATTTAAAGTAATCCATAAAAGTTAAAGATAGAAAATAAAATACATCGTTTATGGAGATGGTTGGTCATACATAAGCAAAGACGATGTTTCCATTTTCTATGTAGATTAAAAATATAAAGTTAAATAATATATGACATTTAAATATAATAATGATTACATTTATAAAACATATATTCATTAAAATTACCCCAATTAACTTCCATTCAAATCATTATTTAAAAATAAATTACATCGCTTCATGAAGAGGTATTCCACCATACACCCGAACAACGTTATCGTATCCCCCACAGAATGGGATGAAAGAAGGTATATGTTATATAATAATTATATAATTATTTAAATATAATCAATAATATATATATATATATATATTAAATCTATCATTATATTCATCCTTTTATGGTGGTGATGGAAAATGAATAACATTAGTCCATGAGGTGGTAGTCTACCGTACACAAGACTGATGGTTTCGTATCCCATTTGCTGAAAGAGGAAATGGATTTATGTTATTCCATTAACATAATTTTATATAATTATATGACCCATATTGGTGTTATTATTTCATCATAATTTAATAATATTTTAAGGAGTTTAAATAAGAAATAAAATTAAGATGCTCAATTAAGCATGATACCTCTTCTTTAGAAAACCTCCTTATATAAGCACCAAAATGACTTGTTGGATGAATTTATGATAAAAATATGGGATATAAGTAATATTTATGGGATAAAGGAATATATTTGGTTATTTATTAGTTGTTAAATGGATTTTAATTTGTGATGAGTATAGGAGAGGGGTGTCCTTTTATAAGTGAGGTGAGTGTCGCGCTTTAAATGTTTGAAAAAATGAAGGTGAACCCACATTATTTACATGAAACAAGGCTCCAAAATGGTCCATTATAGAACCTTAATGGTGATATGGTATAAATATTTATAAAAAATAGGGTTTGGAAAATTTTATATGTGATTTTACCCTTTATCATTTTCTTTTAACCAATAATAATCAAGTTTTAACCTTAACTGTGATAAATAATTTTTAAAATGTTTACTATAAATTTTAACCAAAAATTAAGTTGATGTTATGAAATAATATAAATTATTATGATTACAAATATATTATCCATTTTTTAAAATTCCATTCATATAATTGGAAAATTTTAATCTAAAAATAAATATGCATATGTGATAAGAAAGCAGTTTTCCAAAGAAAAAAATTTCAAAAGTTGAGAAGTTTATAAATAAAAATTAAATATATAATTGATTAAAATAACATAAATTGGATTAATAAATATATAATTTAATTAATTTTAATTTTAAATTCATTTAAAACAATATTAACCTTATACATTCCCTTAATGAAAGGTTGTTTTCAACAAAAACTACTATTTTTCACTATTCATTGAAAATTTAATTTTTTCCAAAAAATCCACCCTAAACTGATTTTAACATGTAGATTTATAAAATTATTTTTATTTATTAAAATTTATTTTCTAAATGTTTCAAAAATTATTTATAGTATTTTATCCTAAATAGAACTAAAAAAAATTGGGAAGAAAAGTATTTTCACAACATATAAAGACGTTACAGAAAATTTAGTAATTTTTTATTAGTATGTTTTAATTACATAAAAAAAATTAAAATTAGTATTTAAAATACATTTATTCCTATTCATGTCACTGAGTTTAATATCTATGTAATAATTGGGTTGTTTAATTAATAATATTAATATTTTAGCATGGTTTGTTAAAACTAATTGTTGCATGTAACACAAGCTATCGAAGATATTAAATTTATTAAATATATATATACTTCATAAAATATCAATGTGTCATATTATAAACCCCTTAAAATGAATTTGTTCCAAAAATTATTTCACTCTAATAAAAATAAATGTGGATACTTCAGCCTCATCATATCTTTAGGTTCCCATGTAGCTTCCTCAAACTGGTGGTTTCACTAGAAAAAATTGACTAGGTGAGTGGTTTTGTTTTGTTGAAAGTTTTCTATTTGATCCAGAATCTCCATCAGTTTTTTCTCATAATAAATATCATTATATAGTGATATGACCTACTTGTTCAATACATTTTAAGGTTTAGGTATGAACTTCCTCGTGAGAGATACATGGAACACATCATGAACTTGAGAGAGGTCTGGAAAAAGTGCCAAATGATAGGCTACAATCATGGTATTTTCAATAATTTCAAAGGGAATGATATACCTAGGGATTATTTTACTCTTCTTTACAAATCTCATTACTTTTTTCCATGGATAAATTCGTAGAAGAACCTTGTCACAAACTTGAAATTCCAGATCATGTTAATGATTGTAGAAATATATTTTCTATTGAATTTGTGATGACCCTATGTGTTGTTGAATAGCTATAACATTATTAATAATTTCTTCATCTATCGTAGGCATCACTAGATTTATTTATCTAACATCATTCTAGCATGTTGTATTTTTACTCTTATTTCCATAAAGGGATTCATAATGACTCATCTAAATACTTTAGTGAAATCTATTTTTGTATGAAAACTCAACTAGAAGAAGGTGTTGATCCCAACCACCTTTGAAATCCAGAGAACTTATATAAACATGTCATCTAGGGTTTAAATTTTTATCTCAAACTGACAATATTTCAGAGGATGATACATGGTTTTGAAACATAACTCTATATCAAGAGCTTATTTAATACTTTTCTATAACTTTAAGGTAAGTCTTATATCCCAATCAGACACTATGTAATGTGGTACACCATGAAACCCTACCACTTACTTAATTTTCATCTTGGAAATATGATCCTGAGATAAATCTTCTCTGATATAGATGAAGTGTTCTTACTTTGAAAGGTGATTAACTATAATCCATATGAAATTATTCCATTTAGACGTTTTAGAGAGTCTAAAGACAAAATTCATGGTTAATTTTTACCATTTTCATTATGGTATGAGTAATGGATGTAACATCCCTTTGGTCTTTTGTCTCTCAGCCTTAATTTTCTAACATACCAAGCACTTAGATACTAACATTATGATATATCACTTCATTCTATCCCACCAAAAATACTGTTTTTAATCTCTATATTTATATTTATATATCTAGGATGTATATAGAATTAAGAACTATGAGAATCCTCTAAAACCTTCTTAAAATCTAGTATGGATGGAACACATACATTTTTCCGAAACCTTATCATTTCATAATGATCAAGGTAAAAATCATGAACATTTATAACCTTATTTTGAAGATCTAAATCTTCCTTTTTCACCTATTTAATCTTAACATGGATGGAATGTTTAATATTAAATTGAGAAATACAAGATTTCTCCCATTATTTCAATATTTATAGATAAATCCTTTACAAATCTAGTAATATTTGATCTTCTTTTATCATTATCATGGATAATCTAGCACAATAATTTCGACTCAAACCGTTAGCCTTATTGTTTTCTTTCCTAGGGTGGTAATGTATTGAACAATCATATTTATTAATCATCTCTAACCATCTTCATTGGTTCATATTCAACTAATCCTATGTGAATATACACTTTAATTTTTTTGTTCAATATATATATCACACTTCTCTCCATAAATATAATGCCTTTATATCTTTAATGTAAAAAAGGTATCATAGTTGACTCCAAATCATGAGTTGGGTATTTTTTTAATTAACCTTCAATTTTCACCAAGAACAAGCAATAACCATGTCACTCTGTATAGGAACACATCTCAATTCCTTCTTGTATAAATCATTATAGATTATACACCCTTCTCCACTATAGGTTATTGTAAGTACATGTGCACTTACTAATCTTCTCTTCAATTCCTTGAACTTTTTCTCACATTCATCTTCCAGAGGAACTTGGATCATTTTTTAATTAACATGGTGAGTTGATTAGATAGTTTTGAGAAATTATCCACAAACATTCAATGATATCCATTTAAACTATGAAATCTCAGTCACCATGGTTGGTCGAGGAAAACATTCAATAGCCTTCATCATTGATACATCTATTGATATACCCTCTCATCAAATTATATGACTAAAAATGAAACTTTTTAGAGCCAATATTCCCATATTGTAAATTTTGAATCAATTTTATTCATCTTTAGGGTCTTTAGAACAATTCTAAAGTGATATTAATGATCTTCCTTTCTATTTGAATAAATGAAAGTATCATCTATGAAGACTTCCAATAACTAGTTAAGGTAAAATTTAAAGACTATATTCATCAAATCTATGATAATAGAAGGGAAATTGTTAAGAAAAAATGGAATCACTATATATTTATAGCATATATAACTATATAAAATATTGTATTAGGTATATACTCTTTATTTATCCTCAATTGATGATATCAAAAATGAAGTTCAATCTTGTAAAATTATTTAGCTCCATGTAGTTGAATAAATATGTTATTAGTATAAGGTCGCTGGTACTAATTCTTGATTTTGATCTTGTTCAGATCCAAATAATCAATGAAAAGTTACATTAATCCAACTTTCTTTTTAAAAAATAGAACAGGTGCACTCTAAGGTGACACACTTGGAAAAATGAATCCCTTTTCAAGGTTCTTCTTGAGTTTCTTATTCAATCCCTATTACTCAATCTGAACTATTCTATAAAGAGTCATTGAAATCGGTTTGAAATTCTGTATGAGTTCTATTAAGAACTCAACTTAACATTTTGGTGGAAGAATATGAAAGATTTATGGAAAGACATTATAAAACTCCCACACAATAGGAATAGAATCAATGTTGAGTTTCTCCCTAACCATATGAGATAAATTTCCCTTTTAATTGGAATCAAAACCCATCAAATGTATGAGCTTTCGATAAGATGTTAATATTTACCATTTCACTAATAGACTATCATAGATTGGTTTGTAATATAAAATTTTACTTCACTTAATTAGAAATTATTGTGGTATTTGTGTAGATTAATCCAATCCATCCCTAGGATAATATCAAATTTAACTATAGTAAGAATGGGAATATTTTTAGGAAGCACACTCCCATAAAGATCAACCAAAGAAGAATCATATACATGAGATGCAGTCATCATACCATTATGGGTTTTCACTACTAATTCTATATCTAATTATTTATTTGGAATCTTTATACACTTAGAAAATTATTTAGACATAAAATAATCATTATATCGATAGTGAAATAATACATTAATTGTTCTAGAGTGGATGGTAATTGTACCTTTAAACATGTTGTTTTTACACCCCTCATTATAAATAGTGATTACATGAGATTTTCCTTTTTTCCCTCAGTATTATTAGGTTCTTATGTAAATCATAATAATTAAACATAAAATTTGGTCACTATTTGGCATAAATACCAAACACCTTGCACTTGAAACACTAGAGTATGGGTGGTGCAATCTATGGAGCTTTCTCTATATTAAAATCATTGGTTAACTACTTCCTATAACTTTAAAAAAAAATATCTTGATGACTTTGCTTCCAAAAAATAAAACATTTAACAATAACCTTAATCCAAATTTCTTTGTGTTTCCTTCCACACTTTGATCATTAAGGAAATATCATCTTCTTTTATCCATGGTTTTTAGAGTTTCCTTTGAATTCAATCATTATTTTCTTATCAAAACCATTAGATTGATAAGTAACCCCAATATCCATTTATACCTTGATAGCACAATCAATGTTTTCCTCATAGTTACTAAGGTTCTTTATGGATAATACAAATTGTAAAAATTATTTTAAGACACTAAAGAATCAATCAACCTTAATTTTGAGTAGGATGATAATACTAAAACTATGGCTTAGAAGTATTGTAATATTTTACTCATAGCTACCAACAGATTCATCATCCTTATACATTAACTCATGGAATTCCTTCTCTATTTTCATGTGAAGAATCCAAGGAAAAATTATTTAAAAATATGCAATTAAAATCATCCCATTATAAGGATTCAATTCTATATTGTTGACTTATTTTATTGATAATAATTCACCATTGATCTGTTTTTTCATCCAAATGATAGACAACCTAAATGACTTTTTCATGCTCTGAATAGTAGAGAATAGAAAATATATTCACAATGGTATTAATACACTATTAATTAACTAGTGAATCATAAGAAAAACTAAAATAAGGTGAATGTTTCCTCATGAGAGAATCAACATGATGTTGTTCCTTCCTTTTCTCATTTGGATTTCTATCACAATTCATGGCTTGAGAAAGTCATGTGAGCATAGAAATGATATTTTTTATTAAATATCCCATAAAATTTTGCAACTCAAGATAAAAAACATTACATTTTCTATCATATTAACTGTTAACATAGTTCCTTTGGGTTCACACCATTGAACAAAACCGAAAAACATAGTTTAATAAACATTAATCATCATAAGTAACCACATAATAATGAAAAATCACTTATAATATTCCAAAATCATGACACCTTATTTTCAATATATGAAACCTTAGGCTTAACTTAAGACATTAATTTTTATTATTCAAATCATTCATGATAGTTCATAAAGGGAATATGAATTTACCAATGCATATTCACTGAGAGTATCAAACAAGGTTCACCGTAATTCTATTTATCATGAACAATGTAATTCTCAATTAAATCCTAATATGACTTTTAGTGTTATTACCCCTAGATACATCTACGCTAGATCAACATTCACATGTATTATCTAGATAGGGATGCAATTCTCTAAAAAATACATTGATTTATTTACCATAACTTAGGATATTTTCTTATACATAAGATTATTCTAAGGGTTCTCACTAATATTTTCTAATAATAGTTTCAAATGTTTAACCAAACCTTTCCTTTGATAAAAACTATAAAGACCTAAACTTATCATATATAGATGTTAAATAATTTTACATTAATATTCATTACATTACATAAACACACACACAAGGATCATAAAAGAATAGTGTATTTGGAAACTTGGACACATAAACAAATGGTCCATAAGTGAGATACATCATCTTTTAATAAATTATTCATAAATTGAATCAATATTAAACATATAATAAATAATAAATTTATTCATAACATGGTGAAAGAAAATATAATTTAGGGTGATCTTAGATGCTCATTAAGGGTAAACTAGGGAAATATATAGAGATAATGTGAACATAAGGGTATGGGAAAATGAGAATAAAATTTGAAAACCATACCTTGGATATCAAATAACATAATATTGAGTTATTAAATAAAAATTGGGAGTTTATATGATAGGAATCATAAATTAATAAAAGAACATGATCCATAAGATAATAACAATGAAATTAGATTTGGAATTGTGGAATACACATAATCAATAGAAAATCACTTCCTTAGTAGTCAAGGCTCATTTTCAAGGCTATTATAGTCGAATGGGTTCTCTCCCAAGACTATATTAGTGGATAAATTCCCTTACTGATCAAGGTTCACTCTCAATTCCAATCTTATTTATATAATGTGATATCAATATTTACCCAATAAATTAGAAGAATATATAGGTTAAACCCATAAAATAATAAAATATATACATATGTATTCTATAAGATCATAAAACATTAATTATATTAGATTACATTAAAATAAATGGGTTTCATAAATCATTCATTATATCCTAATATATGAAAATAAATGGGTTTCATAGAACATTTCATCATAGAATAACCCATCAAAAGGAAATGATCTTCATAAACATCTTGTCTTCATAAACATATACCATCCAAAGAAAGAATAAATATGGTAACATTTCATCATGTATCTAGTAATTATTAAGTAACATCATATAATGTTATTTTAGATGGAAAATTATTTTGAAATAAAATTCACTTGGAACGTTTCTTGAGGAAAATTTCATTTCCTAATAAATCAACATTTTAAAATTAAAAATTAATAATATATTTTAGAAATAATTTCTTTTAAAATACACTCGAATAAAATATAATTTAATATTAAAATAAAATAATTTTCATGATAGAGAGTAATTCTATTCATATCATACATGTTAAAACAATTATTCCTTTCATATTTTTGGTAAAATCCTAACATATTTTTTTTGGAAAATGACATGAATATTATTTTTTAAAAATAATTTAAATTGTAAAACATGTGATAAAAAATATTTAATAAATCCATTTCTAAATGTTAAAACATTTTTGAAATCATTTTTAGAAAACATGGGTATGGAAGAAGAAGGGTTTTTGACTAAAGTGATAAATAAATAATATTTTTATATAAAATATTATTATGGTCTCTTGAGTAAATAAGGAGAGGAAAATGAAAATAAAACACATATTTTTATAAAATAAATAGATGAGAATAAAATTTATTATGTTTTTGATAAATAGATCATAATATTTCATCATCGATATCATAATCATTAACAATCCCTATAATCAATGATATTCTAACATCAAACCTTTACCAATTTGGTATATTTTAAATTATAGGCCCCATTAAATATATTATTGAACCACAATTATATTTATCAAACCATATATGAATTATTTATGACCCTTCACTACTAATTTATTAATAGTTTTATGTTAAAATAATTTTTCATGTAATAACTGCTTCATTTTCATGTATGTTTTTTGATCTGATATTTTTGGTCCTCTTAATTTAATCATGGTTATATAATATAAATAATTTTAACCATTATATAAATATCATATATATTAATTATATATTTGTTTATAGTAATCAATTAAATTTATATATAGAAAATGAAATACACAATTCATGGAGTTGGTGGGTCATACGTATGCATGAACACTGTTTCCATTTTCTAAACATATGAAATGAAAGAAAGGTAAATAATATGTTTCCTTTAGAAAATCAGAATTATTTCATATATATCACATATATTCATTAAAATTCCCATAATTTCATTCCATAAAAATCATTAGTGAAAAATGAATCACATCACTTCGCGTGGTGGTAGTCTACCGTACACAAGAACGAAGTTATCACATCCACCATGGAATGGAAAGAAAGAAGTTATATGTGATATGAAAGTTCAAGAGCTATAATAATATCATAAATATCACACAAAAACATGCATATATATATATATATATTATCCATAATTATATCAATATTTTTGAGTTGGTGATGGAAAATTAATAACATCATTCCGTGAGGTGGTAGTCCTCCATACACACGAATGTTGGTTCATATACCATTTTATGGGCGACGATATGGTTTTAGGTTATGAATTTAACCTAATTAAATATCATTATATGGGATATTTTTTTTTATTATAATTGAACAATATTTATAGGTGGTGTAAGAATAAAAAAAATAAAGATGTTTAGTTAAGCATGATACCGCTTCTTCAAATAACCTCTTTAGGTAAGTACAAAAAGGTATATTAGAATGGGTTTATAATAAAAATAATTGATCTAGGTAATGGGGAGGGATGTAAGTAAGATATTCAAGTAGGTATTGACTAAGAAAAAAAGATTTTAAGGTGTGAAGAGGTTGGTGGAACAATTGTAATATTTAAAAATAAAAAGGTGTATCCACATTCTTTACATTATACAAGGCACAAAAATGGTCCATTATTTAACCTTAGACGTAAAAAAGTAAAAATTGGGCTATAAAATGGCTGTTGAACAAGTTTATATGTGATTTTACCCCATATAGTTTTTATTTTAAACCCTTAGTATACCCATTTTAACCTTAACTGTGGTAATTAATTTTTGATATTTTAACTATTCAATTTGACTAAAAATGAAGATGGCCTTATTATATAATATTAATTAAAATGATTAAAAATATTTAATCCATTTTCCCAAATTTCCATACACATAATTGCTAAATTTTAATTTAAAATTAACCTTGTAGACAAGATAAGAAAACTGTTTTCCAAATAGAAAATTTGCAAAAGTTTGAAATGTTTTTTATTAAAATTAAATATAAAATTGATTACATTGAAATAAATTGGATTAATAAATAAATAATTAAAATAATTATTATTTTAAATCCATTTTATAAAAAAAATTATAAATTCTTTAAAAGAAAATGAATTTTTCAACAGAAACCATTATTTTAATTATTCAATGAAATTCTAATCCTTTCAAAAAAAATACAAAAAAAATTCACCCAGTGATAATTTTGACAGGTATATTAGAAAAATAATTTTTTTTTAAAAATAAAAGTTTAAAAGTATAAAAATTTAATTTTATTATATTTTCATAAAAATAAAAAAAAAATTAGAAAAATATTATTTTCGAAACATAAAAATACTTTACTAAAAAATTTATAATTTTTAACAATAGTTTTTATTTATATAAATCCACTATACTTAATATTGAATTTTTTCTATTAATATTTATTACAACATGTTTAATATCTAGTAAATAATTATCATGTTTAAATAATAATATTTATATTTTGTCGTGATTCATTAAAACTCATTATTACATGTAACAGAAGCTATCGCAGAATAATTTTTTTTGAAAAACAACATTTCACAAAATCTAGTGGTGTAACATATTTTATTTAATATTAGAAATTATAATTCATAATTCATAATATAGTAAAACTTGAGTATTGAAGACTATGAGGATTTTTTAGATTAAAAATATTTTTGAGTATGAAAGAAGGAGGATGACTCATAATTTCTATATCTTAAGATTAAGAAAAAAATCATTTTAAGATATGAAAGTGGATGGACCATGTTTAAAATTAGGTTTGTTTCTTAGGGTTTCCAGATTTTATATTAATGAAAGTGCTTCATGTATATAATTCAAATAAAGTAATAAAAAATATTTTTCTAGTATTGGTTTTGTTAAATTAGATAATGTGTATACAGTTCTTAAATGATTTAAATATCATGGTTTTGGATATCATCGTGATTCAGGCTCAATGAATCGAGATTGGAGTGTGGTAAATGAAAACATTAATGCAAGATATTTGAACTAATAAAAATCAAGGATGTTTCCAAATTTTTAAAATATGTAATGTGATATTTGATGTAATTATGGTATTCTATAAGAAGAACACAAGGAATAAGTGATAGGGAATCAACAACCTATCTATTGTTAAATACTATAATGTTAAAAATGAGTTTTTACTGATAATTTATAAAACGATCATCCATTTCTATATCTGAGAAGAAGAATATGAGGCTTAATATTGTGCATTAAATGGAACAAAAATTTCTTCATCTGATTCATCAAAGAGAATAAGAAAGTTATTGAAATAAAATAATGGATACATTCTAGTTTCACCACAGGAATGTTGTAGAAAAATCAGACTCATGATGAATGAAGTATATAAAGAAGGATAAGAGTTTCCATGAATTCTCTTAAAAAGTTGAAGTTTTTCAAGAAGATATTCAAAACCTTTATACAAAGGAGAAACCCAGTGTTCAAAGTGCACCAAAACATACTCAGTGTAATTCAATAATGGTGAAAATATTTAGTTTTCATGGGTTTTAGTTAATTTTTATTTTAAAGTAATAGGTGAAGTATGGAATATGTTGTATTGATCCCTGGGTGGTAGTGATATAAATCCAAACACTGAAATGGGAGTGACCCTAAGCATACCCATTCCCTACCAGTAATTAATAAGTTTTTTGTGCATCGAAAAATTGTGGATAGCATGCTCCTTGATTTACCCTATTTGTGTGAACCAAGAAAAAATCTTGTCTGTACTATGTTATTTTTCATTCACTACAATTTTCAATAACTCAAACCCGAAAGGTGGTATAAATAAATCACATGATAAAATGATTAAGGTATAAAAAAATAAGGAAAATAACTATGTCAAAATTAAAAAAAATGATTTACAATTACAATTAAGAGATAACTACCACCATGGTTTGTGAGATAATTAATAAAAATTGTATAATGTGGAAAATATTTCATACACTGATTCACCCTCTTCCCTTAGGATATCTCTCACTTTAAGTATCTTTTGGTCCTAATAAGTGCTACCAAAAAATATATTTTTGTTCATTGGATTTTTTTCTCTCAAATATGATATAAATGATTTATTTATTTAGAGTTTCATTTTTTATTTAAATGGAAAAATTATGTAAGAAAAAGAATAAGAAGAATAAATCCTTAGAAAAAATCTTACATTATGAACCAGTTTAGGGAAAAAGAGAGATCTAGATGAAGGAGTCTGGAATTCTTGAGAAGAATGGTATGAGTGAATATTATTGTGAAATTTCTAATTAATTTAATGATAATACATACATAGCTGAACAAACAAGTATCAAAAGTAAGTATGAATCCAACAATTATGTAGAGATTACAAGGAGACTAGAAGTGAAAATTATCCACTTATCATAAGAATCTTTCAGCACCTAATAGTGGAAAAAATTGAATCTTAATAGGGAAAAAAATATCATGAGATTCTTATCAAAGTGTTAGAAATAGAGGTTTTAAAATTAAAGGGATTAAACAATGGTATAGTTAAAGTGTCTACTTACTTAAGTGAGAAAAATGTCTCCCAAGATGAAGAGTTTTAGGATATGCCCACAATAGTGGAGAAACTCAATGATTATTCAAATGAGAAGAGTTTGAACTCAAAATAAGTTTCAAACATGAAGGCCATTAAGGATTAACATATTTAACATATTATATAAATAGACAAAAATAAATAAATTATGAAATAGGGATAAATGTGTATAAAATAAATTGTAGATAAAATGAACAAGAAGATGAAGGAGTAAAATTATATGTTATAAAAAATTTATCACACACTGAAGGATGATATTTTTAGTGGGAATAAACTAATGGAAAATTTTGATGTTAAAATTGAGAATAATATAAAAATTATCCAAATATTAGTGGATGACATAGCCTAGCATAGAATAAAGTGGAATAAAATTCCAAAGGTAAACCTAAACATAAAGATTCCTTACAGTAACTATTTTATTGTCCATTGGTATGAGATAATGAGATGATGAATAATCATGTTGTTTTAAATGGGAAAGATGAAATTATTATCATCTTATAAATCCCACATTCCATGGTAAAATCTAGAATTGGTTATGATGATAGCTCTTTGAGGAATGAGAAGAAGATAACTAAAGAAATTCCCCCAAAAAGGGAAAATTGTTGAGATGTTGAAAAGATCATAAATAAGGATAATACAAAGTGTAAGAATAGATAGATGAATTCTCAAATAAGGTATTGATTCATATGATTTTACTGTATAATTAATTTTCATTCATTCAATTTTTTCTATGAAGAATTGGAATATATTTAATGTTTTGAATATGATATTATAACTATCAAACAAATAAACAAACCACATTATGAAACAAATGGATTCAATTCAAAAAAAATACCATGATAATTATTCATTTAGTTAAAATTTCAGGAGACTATCAGTTGTTATAAAATAAGGAGACATAAAATTATTTATCAAAAAATATATTTCCTCTGAGACAAATGGTTCAAAATCTAAAATAATAAGAGTTTCATTCTAAAAATTTATAAAAAGGTGATTCAAAATTATTTTTGAACAAAAAAGTTCTTGAAAAAAATCTAAGATATAGAGGTAAGAGAGAGATTTATAAGTTCCTAAATGTATAAAAGCTCAGGTGGAAGGATTTTCCAAGTCAAGGTATGTATTTAAAAGACTAATAATTTTTGTAGGTATATCTCAAATAAAAATATTTTTTAGAGAAAGAAATATATATCTATCCGGAGAAGATAAAACCATAATAATGAGGTTACATAAAGGATAGAAGTTTTTTTTGGGTTTTTTAGAAAAGAATAAGCCCAGTGAAGTTGTAGTGAATTTGGATTCCATTAAAAAAATTGAAATCTTAAAATATATTCTAAAATGAAATACAAAAGAAAAATGGTGGTTCATTGTGACTCACCATCTTCCTCAACTTGAGGAAAATGGAAGACCCCCTCTCCATATGTTATTAAATATTTCTAAATGATCTTAAAGAGGTGAAAAATTATTGGGTGATGTGATTATTAGGGTATATTTTCTCAAAATTCACACTTAATTTGGTTGAAGATATATCTTATTAGAGCTGGAAAGTTCTTGTATCAACTATTATAATTGAATTTAAAAGAATTCAGTAACATGATCTATTAGTATCATACAGTAATGTAGTTTCATTATAAAAATAATGAAGGAAGGTATTATTTTGATAAAATATGTTTCATTAGGATAGATCAATTATAATAACTAATATCTTATTAAATGAGGGTTTCTATAGGTAATGACATACAATTTGTTTAGTAGAATACACCTACTAAATGGATAATGAGAAAATGAGAGAGTTGAATCTGACTTAATATGATGTAATGAAAAAATATTTTGGTGGCTAGGTCTTATATGTGGTTGAACGGATAAAAATCCATGTTTTGGAATTTCCCAATACTTCAAAACCGAATATACATTTGGATATCAAGAGTAAGAGTATCGATATTTTATAATTTCTTGTTTATCAAACTATATTGTAACAATTGTTTTATTTTTAATTTATTTTAGGATGTTAAATGATACTAATTATAAAGGGTTATTTCCAACGAGAGGTGTCCCTTGTATTTATGAATATTTCATAAATATAATTATATAATTAAGGGGAGTTGGTAATAAATTTTTAAAGGTTTTTCAGCCACATATGTGAGTGAAAAACATTGTGAATATCTAGAGGACATAGAGTTCAGGTGGTATCACTAGTTCATTATTAAAAAGTGGTAAAAATTGATTCTATAGTTGGTATGATTTATAAAATACATAATTTAATATTTATATACTAATAGTTTTTTTTAGAATGTGATGAAATCATAGGTTGGGTTTTTAATGAAAGTGTCACGTTTTTTATCTGAATGTTTCTAAATTTTTAATTGCAAGTAACATGGAAAACATTTTGTTATTAGAAAAAACTATTGTCTCTTACAAAAACACAAGGCTCAATAGTATTAGAGGGTTTTTTAAGTTCTCAAATATTATGTGGTATCACTTGGTGTAATTATTTAATAAATATAACTTATTATGTGAGAAAGTGTTTCAAGAGATGATGTGAAAATCTGTCATCAAGAAGTTTCTGAAACCAAAAGATAATGTTGTTCCGATTTAAGAAGGTTAAATTGAATTATTTATGAAAAATGATATGTCAAATTGATGAAAATAATATGGAAATAAAATTTAATTCTGATGATAGAGGGGGAGAGAATAAGATTTTATATTTCTACTAGAGAAATTCAAATATAAAATGGAAGACAATTTGAAGTATATTAGGAATGTATCTCCATTTGTATTTTATTTCCAATAAGGGGGAGAAAGGTGTATTATTAACTCCATTATTTGAGTTAAAAAGATCATATAATTTTATAATGATGTATTGAAGGTCATATTTCCAACATAATACAATGGGAGATCTTTTTGGAATATGGTAAATTTATTAAAAATATATGTGAATGAATTTTTTGTTGAAAATATATTATATTATAGTGAGTTGTAATTAGAAACCATGCATGATAAGGTAGTGGTTAAATAATGTATTTTATATTATTTATCAAAAAAGTGGTGTTTCTATTTTTTGATGAAATAAAAAATATATAAGGGAAGGAGTAGAGTATGTTTTTTTTTGTAAAAGGATGGACTACATATGATTCATTCATTACCTTCATATGAGTGTTTGATTTTGGAAATTGGGATTTTGGAAAACTATATAAAGATTTATTAGGAGAAAAAAATTGGGTCCAACCAAGGCTAGAAACTGAAGTATCCATCCACCAATGAATGGTAGTGGCCATGATTGATATCCACTTAACATAAGGCAATGAAAAAAAGATTGATTAGAATTTCTGTGTGGGATGAAAATGGAATAGAGATTATATGGTAGTGAATAGATTAAATAGACACCATGTAGGGAAGAACAGTGACATGTTAGGTAGGTCAGTCCAAAAGGTATTTGTTTGGGTGTTTTTAGTATGTCGAGATTAATAAATAATTACATTCCTCATGGAAATATTAATCAGGGATGTAGTAAAAAAAGAGTATTGATCATTTAATAAACCACAATTTTTTTAAAATAGTGACTTCTTGATCATCTTTAACATACTTACTACATTCTATATGCATGAAGATAAAAAATCCATCAATTTACATCAACTAGAAATGAACATGATGGTTCTTCCACACCATAGCTAAGATTGTGGTGATTGGGAAATGAGGGATAACCGGGGATGTTTGAAGTTGTTTCTATGAACCAAATGGTCATTCCATGATGTAATGAAATAATTATATATGTAAATATGAGTGTGTGTACTTCATAATGATGAAGGGAGATTCATAAATGTCAACATAATCTTAATATTATGGTTTGTGAAAGGATAAATAATGGCATTGTAAGGATTAAGGGTGTAGAAAATTCATGTATGTAAGGATCATAATAAGGATGAAATACAGATATTCATAAGGATAATTTATACTTATATAAGGATTATTAGTGGTTTTAGAAAGATAAATGGTAATCTCATTATGTATGAGCTTAAACTTCAAAACCATACATGAAGATCATCAAGTCATGTGAATATAATTTGACATTATCAATGATAATTCATAATTAATAATACATTCATACATAATTTAGGAATACTTTAATGATTGTGGAGATAATATAGAATATAGATATCATAGGGATTTTTATGTATTAAATAACATGGATGAACCATAATTTTTATATCTCATAATATTTAAAATAAATTAAGATGGAGTATAAAATATTCTAGATTAATTTCAAAAGCCTGAGAGTTTCTTGGGGGTTATATAATTTATATAATAGAAAGTGTTTCATACAAAAATTATAAAGTAAGAAACAATATTTCTAGAGGATTATTTTTCTTAAATAAAATGATATATGTATGGTTATTAAATGATAAAAATATCATTATTTTTATACTCACAAACACCCTAATTTTTTTATTGATAAATTTACTTTGATTGGATT
Organism: Viscum album; assembly: GCA_963277665.1. Lineage (NCBI taxonomy): Eukaryota > Viridiplantae > Streptophyta > Magnoliopsida > Santalales > Viscaceae > Viscum > Viscum album. The sequence continues at coordinate 528,390,860 of OY728159.1, read as the reverse complement.
TCAGGTTTATATTTAATTGAATAATTACTAAAAAATATGAGAATTCTGGAAGACTTTTATTTAATATTTATTTTGTGTGAAAGATTATTCTATAAATTATTATGGATGTGTTAATGAAATATGGAATCACTATTAAAAAAGTGATGTTACATCCTAACATTGGTATCCAACCCCATGTTTGATTTAAATGTTACATTCAGGATCCTAACTTTTGATAAGGAATATAACATTTGGAACCCCACATTTTAGCTGAAATTTATGATTAGGAATATAACTATTGTTATGGATCCTCATGTTTGAGTATGTTACCTTTGGTATATACCAAACATAAGTAAACTCACATTGGTATCATAATCCTTGTTATGAAGATGTATGTTTAGTATTAACCATACACAATCAACCATACTTTTGGTGTTATCCTCATGTAGATTTATCCCCATGTTGAATCATTCATCTAAGGGATTTGAAATTTAAATTATTTCAAGGTTTTCTATTATAATTTTTCATGAGTAAATATCTCAATAATGTAATTCAAAGGTCATTTTAGAAGTTCTTGAACAATGGATTAATTTTTTCCATTTTCTAAGGGAAGTTATTATTTTTAGTGGATGATTAAATTCAAATTTGAAAAACATTTATCATTTTGAAATTTCAATTTATCAAGTGATGTTTTCATTTATTTTTAACTAAAATTAAATTGGGCTATTTATTTAATTATCAAAAGGATATATTTGTGGAGTTGGTCTTTTTCTAATAATTTTCTTCTCAAATATTTGATGATCTAAATATCTTTCTATGAATTCAGATCATATTTATTCATTTACAGATGATATTTTTATAGATATTATAACAACTACTTCTTATATATTATACATTTAATGTATTATTTAGAGCCTTTTTGAACTAAACTTTAGTGAAATATATGTTATTACTATTTTTTTGTGTTCACCATGATACTAAAAATGTTGTTTTTGTTTCTACAATGTTATCTAAATATATTCCTTAAATCATGTTTCAAGATTCATCATAAGAATAATTCTTTGTTTTTATTTATCTATTTTTATAAATATTTCTTCATATGTCAGTTTCATCATTTTCTTATGAATTATTTCAAAGATAATTTCACTAATAAAATCCAATCCCTCTTGGTTCTAAAAACTAGGGTCTTGAGTGTTTTGATGGCTATTTTTAGTCATGTTTTAAAGCATAGTAAAATATTTCTTATCAAGTTGTAGTATCTTGCACTCAACTATTGAGATATCATAGAAAAGGATCATACAATGAAAATAACTATACACATAGAGAGAGTATTAGTAGAGTGGACTAGGGAAATATTATGCCATGAACCATTATAAATATATTGTGTCTTCTTATTTTAATTTATAACTCTTAATTAATTAATTAAAAAAGGATTAACATCACATTCCATGTTAGAAAGTAGGATTAGTTAAAAAAATATTCAAATGTTTTTAAAAGGACTTAATTCTCCCACCTGTGTCTTCATCATTATTCTGACACAAAAATCAGCATCAGAGGAGTTCCCTATTGAAGATTTATTTTAATCTTTAGAAATCATAAGTTAAGGAACTTGAATAAGAAATTTTTTAATGGATGATATCAAAAAATGTATTTCAATTATCAGAGATTCGTATTTTTTTTGTTAAAATTATTGATGTTGGAAACCATGAATGATTATTTATTTAAAGATTAATGGTTTTACTATTTATTTTAAGGCTATCAAGCCATATAAACTTTTTAAGGATGAACCCAAAAATGGAAGGCTACCAAAGAAATTGAATATGATTTAAATTCATGATTTAGGAATGTTATTATTTTTGGATATCATTTAGATAAGTTTATTCATGTTTCTTAGTGTTCTATTATGTATTAAATGTGTTAGAAAATTTGTGTTTCATATGAAGGTGTTTAAAATGACAAAACAATTGAGATACAATACCACTAAATTAAATTTTTATATTTTAGAATGTATAAAGGTAAATGTATTATTCAAATGAATGGAATATTGATAGAAAAATTCAATGATGTTACTGTACTTAGAACACATTTTCCTATAATAGATTAATATTTGAATGTTCTTAGATTTTTACCTACTTATGGAATGGTATTTCAGCTGCAATTAAACAGCAAACACTTATTAAATAATTAAAAATGAAGGAATATATTGATACTCTTATGATGTATGAATTTAAGATTTAATATGATGTTGAGGATCATATAATGATCAATAAAGAAAACATAGTTCTCACTATTTCTATTCTAAAAGTTGAAAAGAATTCAAAAGAGGATTCTATATTCTCTGATGATTCATGTTTTTCAAATTTAGGAGAGTAACTTTCGCATCTAGATAATATATTCATCAGGTTTTATATAATGAATTAAGGTTTTATAAAGACATTCAATGAATAAAATAAAATTGTTCATGGTATAAAATAAATCAGATTTTATGAAACCAAGAAGCTGAGACCTATCAAACCATATTGTCCATAACTGATGAAATGGTGAAAAATAAAGAATAAGGGAAAAATATTCAAATTTAAGATGAGTATGAGAGAAAAGGTAAGGAGGATATGAAATCTCTATAGAGTGTATTTAAAGATTCCAGTTGTTCTTCAAGTTATATATCTGAGAAATATCAATCAAATCAGACAAAAAATATATTCTTTATGGATAAACAAGATGAGCTTTAATCTTATTCTTATTCTTTTTCTACTTCTAATTCTAAAAACATCTCTAATGATAAATTAATTGAATGATTTTCTATACTATAAGAAAAATGTTAATATCCAAATAAAATGAATAAAATTATTCATAATATTTATAATTTTTTCATAAGTGATAAATATATTAAGCTAAAACCACACATATAATTAAAAAAAATTAAAAAAATCTACTTCAAAATATACTAAATGTGAATGTAAAATTAAATAATTACATTCTGAAGTAGAATCTTTAAAAAAGTGACTCTTGTGTGATTAGTTAAGGATCATGAATTTTAAATAAAATTATTCAAAATAATGTGAATCAAAAATAAAGAAAATGAATTGGAATTAATGATGAAAAACCTAAAATGTATAGAAATTATTTTATTCCTAGTTTAAAAAATCATTGAATGTCTAATGATATTTGTTTTTATTAGGGAATTAATGGAAACTATACAAATAATTATTTCTTGAGGAATACTAGAATTAGTAGTTTAAATAAAGATAATATATCCAAAGACTTATCAGTAGTTTATTCTTGAGTTTCTAGTAAAATTATATATATATTTTTCAGAGATCAGTGTTTTCTGACATTGTAGGCCCCAAAAGCATTTGGGTACCAAAAAAATTCATGTTTGATATTTTTTTAGGTGAAAAGAAACAGGAAACAATGATATATAGTATATGAAAAGTGGATATTCAAGGAATATGAGTTGATACTTTACCAACTTTCATATACTATCTAAAGTTGATGGTGGTTTGGTTACCTTTGGTTAAATTTTAAAGGGAAGATCATTGGAGTTAGGTCAGTTAAATATGCAAAGTCTATCTTGATAAATAAGGTTCCCTATATTCAAGGATTTAAGTATAATATAATAGGTATCTCTCAACATTTTGATTATGGTTTCAATATTCATTTCTATTATATGCATGTTATAATTTTTAGAATAATATTCTTATTTTTAGAGAAGCTAAAAAAAATGAAACTATTTTGGACCTTAGTTCTGTGTGTAGAAAAAATGTGATCTTTTTAAATATAGAAGTTAATAAATCCCTGATATGGCATAAATTGTTTAGTGATTTTAATATAATTTCCCTAACTTAGTTATATAAGATATTCTTTTTCTTAAGTTTGATTAGAAAATATAGTGTGATGCATTCTAAAAAGGCAACCATCATAATTCATCTTTCAAATAAGATAATAAATTTACTAAAACTAAACTATTATAAATTATCGACATGGATTTGTTTTGATATTTTACAGTATCAATCTTGGATGGAATATTACTTGTTTATATTTTATTTTATGTTTCTTCCATATTTACTTGGGTTTACATTTTATGTTTAAAAATGAAGATTCTTCAGTCTTTATGAGTGTTTGTAAGTTGGATCAAAATAGAAAATATTTCAAAATAATATTATTGAGATTTATTCATGGAGGAAGATTTTAGAATCAAGAATTTGATTCTTCTTACTCAAATATGTGTATTAAAAAATAATTTATCTACTCCAAGAACACCTTAACAAAATAGTATTGTTTAAAGAAGAAATAAATCCATTCAAGAAATAACTAAAACTATATTAAATAATTATTGTTTACCTACTTATTTTTTGTATAGAATATATTAGTAAAACATTTAATATTTTGAATAAATTTTTTGAAATAACACATATTAAAAATAAACCTCATGAGTAATGGAATAATAGAGAACCTAATGTAAGATACTTTAATATTTTTGGATGCCAGGTGTATAACTTGAATACTAAATAAAATCTTGGTAAGTTTAATTAAAAGGATATTGAAGGAATATTTCTTGGGTATTATTCAACTTCTAAAACTATTATAGTGTCTAATAAAAATTCAAGGATAATTAAAGAATTTGTTCATGTAATGCTTCATGAGCGTGATGTTTTTCATGTTTAATAAAATAAAAATAGATGAAGTCATTGATTCATGAAAAAACATGAGGATTGATTATTCTAATATTATGATTGAAAGTAAATTAGAGAAAACTCATGAAAAATTCAATTATGAAGAAAATAATTTTGTGGAGCCTAAAAGATTCCTACCTAGACAAACTAAAACATTGAAGGACCATCCTTTTGAGACTATTATATTAAATCTTTGTAAATGAGTTTGGATTGAGAGTAATGTTAAAAGCCTAGTTTATTTCTCTTAATTTCAATCCCAGTTTGAACCTAAGTCTGTAGAATAAGCCTTAGTTAATGAGTGTTGGATGTTGTATATAAAATATGAGATAAATCATTTTAATATAACCAATGATTGGGAATTAGTTGATAAACCCGCATACCATCCTCTAATAGGAACTAAATAGGTTTTTAGGAATAACCAAGATAATCAATGTATAATTACTTGGAATATGGACATGATAGTTTCTAAGGGTAACAATCAATAATAAGTTATAAATTATGAGGAGACATTTTCCCCTATTTCTAGTATTGAATCCATTAAAATTCATTTAGCCTATGTATCAAAAATGAATTATAAATTATAAAAAATGGATGTTAAATATTATTTTTCTATTGGTTATTTAATGGGGTATTTTTTTTATTGATAAACCCACAAGTTTTTAAAATCCACATTTACTAAATTTTATTCTTAAACTTCCTAAATATATTTATGGTTTTAGAAAAGAACCCAGGTCTTGTATGATATTTTCTTTTAGAAAATTAATTTTCTTATAGGTCTAGTTAATCCAAATATTTTTAAAAAAAATTACTTCTTATGAATTTTGTTAAGTTCAAATTTATATATATGAAGTTATTTTTTTCTAATAATCAAAATAATTATAATATTTTTTCAAAACATATATAAAATTGTTTGAAATGAGTATGATGGGATAATTAAGTTTCTTTCCTGGATTTAAAAACTATCCAAAAGATTTTGGAAATTTTTAAAATAAAATTAATTAAATTTTTGATTTATTGAAAAAAATATCAAAAATAATAATCCATATACCACACCTATGTGTACTCATATAAAACGTGATTTTGATGAAGTTGGTAAACCAGTTGGAAACAATTTATATAGAGTTATGATTGGTAGTTTATTGTATCTTACTACTAGTATACTGGATATAATGTTTTTTGTTTGACTTTTTTAATTATTTTAATAAAATCCCAATGTATAATTTAATTTTAGTCAAAAATATTTTTATATATTATAATGAAACTATTTATCTATATTTTATTTATAACAAACATCTAGTTTTGACTTAATTTCATATTCAAATTTTGATATTAGAGGTTTTATATTTGATAGAAAATGAATCTCAGGAACCTGTCACTTTTTTGGGAAATACCTAGTATCATGTTCTATTAAGAAAAATATTTTTTTTTATTTTATACTGGTGAAGTAGAATATATATTTTTTGGTAATTTTTTGTGCAGAAGTGTTGTAGATGAAATACAAAATTCTGGAGTTTGAAATTAATTTTGATCATGTTCCTGGTTTATTTTATAATAATAGTGTTATAATTATTTCCAAAAATCTTGTAAGATATTCAAGAACAATGCATATTGATATTAAACATCATTTTATAAGATATAATTTCTAAAAAGGGGATATATATTCATAATTTTTTAATATTTAATATCATCTTTATGATATTTTTGTCAAACCACTTCCCATATTTAGATTTTATTTTATTATAGGGCACTTAGAATTATTTAATTTTAAGTAAATATTTTATTATATTTTTAATCTCTGTTTAGATTACTTATTTTATTTATTTAACTTTAAATACATTGGTTTTTATGAATTATTTATTCTTTTGTTAATTAAGACTTTAATTTGTTTTAATAAGATTTTAGTTTCCATATTTTATTTTTCAAAACTAACATTTATTTTTAAAATAACAAAGGAGTGTACTAATTAATTATCTTTAGAAATCAGACCATCACTTAAAACTATAAAACTTAATCCTTCTCTCTCCAACCTTTTAACCCTTGTCCTTTTGAACTCCCAAACTCTAGATTTTTTGAACCATGGGTTTTCTACACCCAAAACCTTCATGTTCTTCTTAACATTGTGAAAACTAAGAGTACTAGTGAGCTTGTACCAATGGTTTGAAGAAGTAAAAAAGTTTCTAGTATGTATCGTTGGGTGCTATAAGGGAAGGTTATTGACTTCGAATGGCTGTTTGAGACCAATCTATTGTTTAAGAAATCATTATTCTTTTAAGGACTAGATTTCATATTTTATATAGGAAATTATTAATATGTTTTCAAAATGGAAATAAATGAATTCTATGATAATGACCATTTAAACTTTGGTGATAGTGAGGATGTTGGTTCTTCAAATTTTAATGACAAGGAGTTTTTTATTTCAATAATGGATATGGATTAGTTTTTTAATTTCCCTCACTAATGACATTTTAATTTCAAATTAATATTTATTAGAGATGAAGTTTAAAAGTATAAGGACATCATGTCATTTATTTATGGAAAAAATAAATTTAAGAAGATACCATTAAAATATATAGAAGCTAACCAGAAGGTTATTTTCAAGTTCACTAAGATACCAGTTATTCCATGAATTATTGAGTTTAAGAAGATTATTTTTCTAGACATGTGTATTTTGTTTCTCTTGATAAGGGATATCAAGTTCAATATAAGTTGGTACATGTTAATATACATGAACCAATTTTTAAAAAAGGATTCAAGTATTTGTTTTTATCCTCATGGTAGGTTAGTGTCTCTTATTCATTGTAAGAAGAGGACGATTGGTGATATCGAGAATGGTTTAATATTTCATCACAGTAATTTTTGATCTGCTAGAACCCCAAAAAAGTTTGGTTTCTTTAGGATTGTAACTGTAAAAACCCCAACCCTAGTAACCTAGATTAGGTGGTTACATTATTACAATTTCACTAAATTCAATTGATCAAATCCCAAATGATTTAATAGTTTAGTAATCATGGAAAACTAGTTACATACTAAAAACTCACATTACATTTAAAAACATAAAATACAACATAATAATTACTTTAAGAACACCATTATTCCCTTTAGCATATACCAGTATACCAATCATGAAACATTTTTGTAATCTTGGTGAAATGAAACATAAGAAATAGATGAGATTATATGCTCATTAAGGGTATGCATACAATGAACTATATCATAAATAAATAAATAATAATTAATATATAAAGATAAATATCAGAAAACACATTCCATTTAATCAATAACATGATATCAAGAATAATATGGAAGGAACAAATGATGAACAAAAAATGCCATAAAAATAATCACATGTGATTGAGACTTATCCATGAATATCATAACTAATCAAATAATCACATGGTAATTAATAATTGATCTTATAATGATGGTATTAATAATTTCATACATCATAAACATACCATCAAGGAATTTTTATAATACATATTACCTAAATGGGTAAGGCCCGATCCAAATACCCAAAATAGTTTTTCTCATGAGACCTACTCATGCATTGATAGGTTATAGAGGGTCTATCCCATCACTTTCTAAGTCCAATTCATTCCTCATATAAAAGGGGTGAAACATAATCAATATAAACATTCATATTAAAAATTATATAATATGTAATTTTAATACTTATCAATAAACATAATCATAAACCATCCAAATTAATTTGATGAATGGTATCAAAATAGTACATATCATGTAAAACTAATCATAAACAATATAGATAAATAATGAACACTGTGTCATTATAAAATATCCATAATAAATAATAAATAAAAAATTATTTTTTGTTAATGATGAATAGAAATACCCTAAAATGTCATTTAAAACAATTTTTATGAAAATAACCTTTTCATTTTGAAAATCACATCTTAAAAAACAAAAAAAAATCAGAATATTATGAATTTTTTTTTGAAAAGGATCATTTAAACCTTCAATCTAATCTTCAATGAAATGAGAATTCAAGATGACATGAAATTCTATTCATGTCTAATACGTTTAAAAAAATATTCCTTTCAGAAAATTTAGAAAAATTTAAAAGGTACCTCATTTAGAAAATTATAGGAAGATTCAATTTATACAATTTTTTAAAAAGAAATACATGGTTAAAAGTTACTTTTAATATTTATAGTATAACCATAAATACATTTTTGAATACATGTTTAGAAATCATAGACATGGAAGAGAAATGATTTTTGAACGAAGAGAGAAATGAAGTCAATTTTCCTATAACATTTCATTCTCAGGAGTTTCTCATGAGAGGAAATTGAAATGAAAACTTTTAATTTATAATAATAAAAATAGGACAATAAGATATATTGTTTTTAAGATATAAATATTAAGTAATTATCCTAATAGAGACTTAAATATAAACAATCCCCAATAATGATGAGATTGTAAGACAAACTCTTGCCACTTTAGTAACTTATAAAATGTTAGACCCATTAAATAATGGACCTTATATGGATATTTATATCCCTTAAATTTCATGTTAATAATCATAAAATACATTCATGGATAGTATACACCCCACACAAAATAAACAAGTGTTGAATATGGAAAGTATCCCCAGGAAATAAAAGTGAGACAAAAATCCATTACCTCTAGTCAGAATTCCTTTATATGTGTCAAAACATCCTATATAATAAATATTTATTTATTATAAATCTATTAAAACCCTTAATATGATATATTATACCTTATATTATTTACTTATAACCTTTTATCACCTATTTATTAATAGTTCATTTTTAAAATAAATGTTTCAGGTAACAACTGTTTCATTTTTCATATATGTTTTAGTTATGTAGTTTCAGTCCTTATAAATTGATCATGGTTCTAAAATATACTGAATTTTAAACTTGAAATAAATAATATATAAATTAATCATAGAATTATTTATATTTTTTAATAAAATTTATAGATAGATAAATGAGTTACATCTTTCATGGAGACGGTAGGTAGTATGTATAAAAGAACGATGTTTTCATTTTTTGATGGAGGGAATAAAAGAAAGGTAAATAATAATACACCTTAAAAAAATAATTATTATATCATATAAATCATATATTTTCATCAAATCCATACGTTTTACCATAAATGTTAAATTAAAATTAAAAACAAATCACATCACTTCGTAGATGAGGTAGTCCACACGTATGCATGAGCGAAATTATCATTTCTAACAGATTAGAGTGTAAGAAAATAGATTTTATATTATAATTATATAAGTATAATTATTTCATAAATATAATATATAAATATATAAATTAAATACATAATTATATCCCATATTGATAGGTGGGGATGGAAAATGAATTGCATCAGTTCGTGAGGCAGTATTCCACCATACACAGGATCGACAGTTTCATTTCTCATTTGATTGAATAGAAATGCATATAGGACATTATGTGAACATAATAACATATAAATATATTCAATATATGAGTTTTATTATTTTATCATATTTTATGTTCATATAAAGGTGTCAAAATAACAAGTAAAATGAAAATGCATGGTTAAAAACTATACCTCTTATTCAAATAACTTCTTAAGGTTTATACCTAAATCCATCCAATATTGGTTATATAATAAAATCAAGAACTATATGTCATGTGGATGGATGTAAGGAAGTTATTTTGGTAGTCATTGGTTTAAAAAATTCATTTTAATTTTGGATAAAATAGTACATGGGTGTCTTTTTAAAAGTGAGGTAGAGGACACACTTGGAATTATTAAAACAAATAAAATATACCCACATTTTTTATCCCAAAAAAGGATCACAAATAGAATATTAATGAACCATGTATGATATAAGGTCAAAATATGTCCATAAAATAGAAATTATAAATGTTTTTTATGTTATTTTAACCCTTATCATTTTAGTTTACCCCCCAGATAAACTCGTTTTAACCTTAACTGAGGTAATTAATTTTTAATATTGTTAATATCTATTATGACTAAAAAATAATTTTAATTTATTATATATAATTAATTATATAAATTAAAAAATGGAATCAATTTTTTCGAATTCAAATAACATAAGTGGAATTATTTAATTTAAAATTAAATCTGCAAACATTAAGAAAATGCAGTTTTTCAAATAAACGTTTTCTAAAGTACAAAAAGTTTTCATATAAAATATAAACATAAAATTTATTTAAAAGTTATAAATTGGATTAAAAATAATATAACTAAAAATAATTTTACTTTTAAAGTGATTTTAAAACAAAATATAACTTTCTAAATGATTTAATGAAAAATATGTATTCATTAAAAATCCGTGTTTTCCAATATTCATCGAAAAAGTTAATATATTTAGATAATTATAAAAAACATATTCTAAAATAATTTTTAAATAATTGTTTCAAAAATTAATTTAATTTTTTCATATACATATTATAAATCTAATAAAATTAATTTTAAAATAAGTGCACAAAATGCGATAAACCCACATTTTAAAGAAATACAATTTTTATGAATAAAATGATATTTATTCTTATCTAATGATTAGAAAAACTATTAGATAAATGATAAAATATTTGAAATATATATATATATATATATATCATTAAAATAATTCACTAATTGTGACTTATTTAATTTTTTAAGATAAAACACACTGCGTGCATAAGAAGAGTTTTTGAGAAAAATATTTCTTTTAATTTCATATGTTTTTTATTTTTATATATAATAAATTTATAACTGATGAGTATATTTTATATAAGTGTAGACCATATAATTTTCATAATTTAGTTAGTCCCATTCATACCTTCCAATTTTATAGTTAGGTTATAATGATAAATTATATTACTGTTCATTTAGACCCGAGGTTATGCGTATTGTAAGAAATTAAAGATATTAAATATATTTAAAAAGAAATATATTATAAAATACAAAGGTGTTATAGAAACAAAGGTCAATCATATTCATGTTGGTGTGTAAGAATATGAGCCATCAGGTTCTCATTATGAGGTGGAACATTAGAGCTTGAATTGAGTTAGATCAATGAGGCTTTATATAGAAGATATTATAGAATCTGAAGTGGAAGGAGCTATTGTTAGACCATAAGGGGATACAGGTTTAGAATATTCTTCTTTTTGTTCAATAAATTTTCCTATAAGCACTATAAAGAGGAAATTCATTGATAATATCATTCCTACTTTGATTGGGGGGAGGGGTCAATTTCCTATAGCTTTTCAAGAATCTTTTTTAGATAAAGATATTGATGTTTTGCTTGTCCAGGGACCTTAAAAAAAGAAATGATCCCACACCTATTGATGAAGAAATATATGTGAAAGTTGTTCATTAAGAGGAATAATAAATTAATTAATATAATTATTCTAATAAATTTGAAAGAATATATTAATCTAATTCTATTGGGAATGTTATTTCTTTTATTACTATTATAATTGAATTGATCAAGGATCAATCAGTTTATTTTGATAAATATTCCAAGGAAAAGACTATTCAAGAATATGTACACGTTAAAAAAGTTTTTGGTGAGTTATCATATCCATCTAATAAATGTTTTTAAGCTAGATCCCTTTATTAATTTGAAGTTAGAGAACCCTCTAAAAGGGTTGTGTTAGTTCCCTTAGAATATAAGGATGATTAACGTTTAAAATCCCATACTCAATTTTTTTTTTGAAATCCTTTTCCCAGGATTTTATCGGTTGAAATATGAGGTCATAAATACTCGAATAGAACATAAGAGTTATATGAAGGATTTTTAATAATTGATAAATGCATCTGTTCCCAAAATAGATTACGAGTCTCTCTAGAATCAATATCAAAATTTTAAGGAAATCCCAATTTCAAGATAGTATTTTGATTCTTTTAATATGTATATCACTAACTTGGTTAGAAACCTAAAAGGTGAGATTGTTTCAAAGTAACATTTCATTAATATCAATATTTTTTTGTCAAATTAGTTTAAGTCTATGAGACACTATTTATATTCTGGGAGTAGAATCCACTTCTAGTGGAGTAGGATCTGATGTTTTTTTTGATAATAATAGATGTTATCTTTGATGATATTTCTAAAATAGATTAAATAATTCAATGTTTTTTATGTTATAATATTACATTGCACAATATATTTTTATGTTAAAAAGAAATTATTGAAATAATGAATTTTTCATAACCAAAATTCTGATTTTTTCTCAAGATATTGGGTAGAATGATAGGAAAGTATGTTGAGTCCTCGGAGACTATTAAAAATTCTATGAAGTTTAATTTGTCTAAAGTACTAAATGTGAGTAAGGTTTAAAGGAAACATTTGAGAGAGTGGGATACATGAAATTAAAATAATCAATGGAGGAGTTGATGGACATGCACCATAATCTTAGAGACTCCCCATCCTATAATTTTTCTAAATAATCTAAACCAATTTTCATCCCTACCTATTAGACTGATCCTTAATATTTTTTCCATTAATCTGAAATTATATGTAGTTTGAAATTGTTTATAGGAATATAATTATTCTTCTATTTTTTATATTTATATTTTATGTGTGATTTTCATTTTTCTTTTAATCCTTCTAACAATTTTCATAATTATATTATTTTTACTTACATAACATTTACATATAATTATGTGAAACGTTAACTGTGTTTTATTCCATTTCTATACCTTCTTTTTTATCTCTTGAAAACTTGTAGAAATATATATAATCATAAAATTTTAAAATAATGTTTTAATGTTCTTTTATCAATATTAATTTCAAACATATTGTGTTTAAATTTATTTATTTGGTTTATTGGTTTTGTGATCATCAAAAAGGGGTAGATTTTTTGGAATGCATATATTATTCCAATATTTCATTTATTGATTTTTATTCTTACAAACACCTTTTTTTATCAATAAAGTTCTATTTAATTAATTTCATGTTTATATTTAACTAAATTGTTATTTTTATTTTTTACTATTATTCTGTAATTCTTTTATTTTATCTTTATTTAGTGAGAAATCTTATTTTACAAATTATTCTATAAATTTTAAATAAATCTAGAATCACATTTCAAAAATAGATGTCTCACCCTAATGTTTGTATCCGAACCCACATTTGAGCTCAACATTATGTTTGGGAATATAACTTTGAAAAGTAATTTCATGTTTGAGTACCCAAAATCACATTTGGAACCACACATTTGAGTTGAATATTGTGATTAACAACCTAAATTTTGTTAAGGAACCTCATGTTTGAGTACATCGTGTTTCATATAAACCTAACATAATCAACTTCAAATTAGTATAATACTCCACTTTCTAGATATCTATATTTATAATCAACCATACACTATAAAACATACTTTTTGAGTTATATTCATGTGGATTAATTGCCTCATTAAATCAATCATCTATAGGATTTTAATTTTTTATTATTTCTAATATTTATACTAAGATTTTGTAGGAGTAAGTATATAAATAAATAAATTCAAAGTCCATTTTATAAGGTCTTCAACAAAATATTATCTTATTTCATTTTCTAAGGGAATTAATGATTTTTAGTAGATGATTAAATTTAAATTTCAAATACGTTGAGCATTCTAACATCACAATTTACCTGGAGATATTTTAGGATATGTTTAATAAAAATTAAATTGGGTTGATTATTTCATTAAAAATGAATATAACTATAGATTTTATATTTCTTCTGATGATATGTTTTTTTGGATGATCAATGATCTGAATATCTTAATTTGAATTTAAATTTTTTTCCATTTACATTGGATATTTTCAATCATTTTAACTGCTGATTCTAATCTATGATACATCTTCTCATTTGTAGCTATTATTTTGTGTTCATCTTGGAAATAAAATTTTTCTTTATTTCTAATTTTGTGTAATCTAAATATATTCTATATGAAATCTATAGAGATTATTCATAAGCAAAATTATCTGATGTTATTCATCTATTCCTCTGAAGATATATTCATCTGACAGTTTCACTATTTTAATATAACTAATTTCAAAGATAATTACTTCAACCAAATACAATATCTCATGGTTCCAAACACTAAGGTGTTTAGTTTTTTGAGGGTTTGATATTGTCTTGGTTTAAATCCTTGTAAAATTTATTGTAACAAGTTGCAGTTTCTTACAGTCAACTATCAAGATCCCTTGGAAAAAGATCTTCTAGTGAAAATCAAAAAGATCATAGAGAGATTGTTGGTGGAGTGGGCTAGGGGACCTTTTTTCCTTGACCCTTAATAAATTTTTTGTTTCGTATTATTTTAATTTTTGTTTCTGATTCAGATAAATAAAAATTGAATAGCATCACTTTTCAATTTACAAAGGTGGATCAGTTCTGAAATATTCACATGTTTTTAAAAGGAAACAATCAACTCCCACTCTTGTGTCTTAATCATTATTCCTATATAAAAACCCTAATTTTTTTTATAATTATATGCTTGAAATAGTTATTACATATAGTTTGAAATTATTAGGTTTTATGTTTATCATGAATTGAATTTTCTCTTGATCAAGGTCTCCTTGGGAAGATAGACTTTGGGTTTAACTACCCATAGGACTGGATGTTTATTCCTTGATATAGAAAGGTGAGGGGTTTGATAATTTTCACTCCATTAATGATCATGTGTAGATGATCAATATCATATAACTTTATGTATTTATATAATGAGTTCATGTACCTTATTAATGAGATGCATTTGGATATGTATGAATATGTTTGTATTATGTTTTAGGTGAGTGATATAAAATTTTGGGTTGTGTAAATAGTTACACATTATTATGGTGTGAAAACATTGATTTGGTATAAATAATAGGGATTCAAAAAACTAAACCATTAGAATCATATATACACAAAGGAATAAAACATTAGATGATAAAGATTGTATGATTTGAAATGGGATTAATATTCAAGTGAGGTATATTAAAATGGTGATATTTTTAAAAGGAAACCCCTTTAAATACTAATTATAAGATACTTTCCATTGTATAACATGTCATTTCCATGATAATATAACCAGGTAGGTTCTACCATTTCAAGGTACCCATGGATTATCTTGTATAAGGCATGGTGGAAATGGATAAACCTAAAATTTAGGTAACAAAATTTTATTGTGAGATTTGGGTGACACTTTACTAGGAAACTCTAAGATTTAGAATACCATAGGAATAGGGTTGATTTTTTCTATATAATGGATCTAATAAATGGGTTCCCTATTCAACTATCCAAAAATCATAATTGTTATGATTGAGATGATTCCCTACCTAAATAACTAAGAGGGGATAAAAATTCCTTAGCGGACTCATTAATTAGTGAAATATGGTTCATGGCCGAATAGATATATATGATTTATGGATCATCATTATTTGGTGGAGTAAGTTCATTGAAAATCCTTAATGGAAATATATAAAACATGAAACTCACCCATTGATATGTCATTGTTGTAAATTATATCTTGATTCATACAGATCAAATTAAGATTCATTATTGTTATAACTTATGTGACATATTGTAATAGAACAACCTAGGTCAAACCATGATGTTACCTAAATTAGTCTTCCACATGGCCTGAAATATATTCTTAATTTCCATGGTCTATCTACAAACACTAGGGTATCATATAAAGAAACATGGAAATATTTCACCCCTATATAGAAATATAATATAACATAAACAATAGAATAAAATAGAAGATATCCAAAATATATATATTATGTAAAACAACCAAAATAAAAGATAACATCCAATGACTATATAAAAATCTCTCAATAAATTAAAAAAGGACCATTAATAACACAAATCTTGAAAACAACCCATGGTTCTATCTCTGTCTAACCATTTTTCACTACCATACCAATCTATTAGACATGAAACATGAGCAAGGAAAGTCATAATCTACATGGACATCTTCTCTTTACCAATATCTTACAAAAATAAGGCAACAAATTCCTAAAGTAAAATATAGGGTGTGAGCACTAAATCTCAATATTATTCCACCAAATAATCTATACTTAGTTTATCCACATGAAACTATTGGTTCTTATTTAAAATAGTTTTATAAAACATTTCATAAAGATTTAATTTCATTTATAAAACTTCCCATTCAAAAAATTATTTGGTTTTGTTTTCAAAATCAATCCATATTCAATAAATCACAGGAATATGACAAACAATCCATGGGTAATAATCAAGGGAAATAGCCATGTTTTAATGAATATATAAACCAAGAAGAAAAAAATATAAAATACATAACCATATAATTTATCTATAAATAAAAAAGGTAAAACTCACAACACAAGGGTGCACACAACTCCAAAAACCATGAAACACTACCTGGAACAACGATGACTAAATTTTGGAAACCATAGTCCCTCAGAAACGCTACCTACAAGTAATCATAGAAATAAGGGAACATCCCCTAGTGATAGTTAAATACACTTGGGAATGTCTTTGATTTGTTTTTCCTTATACCCTAATGTTTTCCTGATGTGCAATTATATCATTGTCACATTTAAGAGATCAAATTCATATTTCATAAAAAAAATATAAGGAAAAATATTTCATTTTTAAGTTGGAAAACCATTTTTAAATCAAATTCTTCTTTAAGTAATTTCATTGATTGCATCATGTGCATCAAAAAAATAAAAAAAACATTTTTATAAAACAATTACATATCCATCAATGTTCAATTTCAGATATCATGGATTTAAAATCATTAATTTTATAAATTAAATACAAAGGGAATCATAATAACACAATCATTCCATGGTAAATATCATTGGATAGAGACACCTGCCTCAAGATCAATAAGAACCTTGTTTCCTTTAAAAATAGTGATGGAAATGAATTGAAAGGGTCATAAAAACCTATATCCAAGAGAAACACCATCAATTACACATAAAATTCTCTTGATATAGAAATCATATCTCTTTAGGTGTCCATCGTGATAAGGGAAAGAGAGATCAAGTGAAGATCTAGAGTGAATAGGAAAAAAAGAGAAAAACCAAATGTACCATGATGAGATCTACCAAAAAATGATCAAGTATCACTAAGGAATAAAATGGAGTACCCTATAGATAATAATGGAGGGTCCATTTAGATCTAATGAAGGATTATACAATGATACAAGGTTTAAAAAACCAAGGTCATTAGGGTAAATTTCAATTTTAGAAAGTTCATATTTGGGTGCATGATTTAAAAAACTGTGCACTAACTGTGCAT
Organism: Viscum album; assembly: GCA_963277665.1. Lineage (NCBI taxonomy): Eukaryota > Viridiplantae > Streptophyta > Magnoliopsida > Santalales > Viscaceae > Viscum > Viscum album. The sequence goes on along the minus strand of OY728159.1, from coordinate 528,372,971 downwards.
TAGCCACCATCCATAGACAACCGAGTTTCATGGTTTTATAGATTAGGCTACATAGTTTTAAAATACATGATAAATCTATTTCATATCCACTAAAAAAATTCCAAAAACCCACATAGTTTTCTTAGAGACTCACACTTTTTGAAAAACAGTGCTAAAATAGTGCAAAATGAAACTAGAACCCACCAAGTCATTTTTCATGGTTACCACATGGATTAACTAACCTTGAATCTAAACCATGCTCCAAATATTTTTCCAAAAATTACATATTTTCAACCCCTAACTCCCAACATCCTCTGAAACCTCATAATAGAAAGACCAAGCTCAAAACTAAACATAACTTTGACCCAATGGCATCAAAATTATCCCCGTCAAGAAATATTTATGTCCCCAGAAAGGCTCCAGAACATGAACCAAAAAGTATATAATGACATTCTTGAATCATAAGGGCCTTACAATCTTATGTCTCATGGATGTTTTTACCACACTTCTATCTCACATGAACCAATGGGGTCAACCTTTCAAGAAGCACCTTTTCATGTTGGTACATAATCTGAATTTGAATTTCAAACATTGAGGTGTCAATTAAAGTATTAACGTCCTACCACACGATCACATGGTATAGATCCAAATGATATTTCTTCATTTTATAAATATAAAACACCTTATTAATATATGTAAAAAGATCTAATAAATCTATTCTATAAACCTCCTTCCCGAGTCTCTCTACAATCTCAAATGGGATGGCATAACGAGGTGATAACTTAACCTTTCTCCATAAACATCTATGTCCCAAATGAGGAGAAAATTTGAGAAAATCCAATATACCACATCAAAATCTAGGGAAGATGACATTGATCATCATATGATTTTTGGAAACTCTGAGCTAGTGTTAACATTTTTTTGATCAGTGGGATGATATCTGTCATCTCTTGAATGATACTCGATCCAACCAGGGACCATTCTAAAACCTTTTCCAAACAAAGAGGTGATATGAAAGTATTATACAAAACCTAAAAAAGTGACATCATGATAAAATCCTGATAATTATTATTATATTAAATCTTCATTAAGGTAAAAATTTACTCCCAAGATCCACCAAAGTGAAGAATACATGCCTAAAGCATGTCTTCATGAATTTGGATGGATATATCTGACCAAACATCAATCTATGGATGATAATACATGATCAACATCAATTGATAACCCAATATTTCCTTCATTCCACTGCATCACCATAATATAAAGTAAGGATCCATATCAAAAATTATTTTTTATGGAACACTATGATGTCTAATAATATCTCACACATAAAAGATCACAATATACGCTACCATCATTGTCTCTATAATAGGTAGTAAATGTGTTGATTTTATGAGTCAATCAATAATCACCAATATCACATCCTTTCCACAAGGAGTATGATGTATCCCAATCAATAAGTTAATGGTTATCTCATGAAATTTCTATACTAGAATGGGTAAATGTTGCATGTAAGGCCTCGAGATACACAATACACAATTGATAACCTCATTATCAGACACTATTAATGAAATATAATGTCATTATACATCTTGGTATCTCCATTTTTTATGGACCAACTATATTTATGTCTATCCTCTAACAATTTCTGACTCATGCCAAACAGAATAACCAACCTATATCAAAAGTGTAAAACCCCATTGAGAGACTGAGACCACTCACCTGAGGTCTCCTAACCATAAAGATTTCCAATAAAGTGTTAATAATTAGCATCGTTATCCTAACTAAGTAGAAATTTATCATATATAGATTATCTATACTAAATTCAGTCTTATAATACCTATCCCTCAAGTCCCTCTCCATCTAAGTATAACTCAGTAAAAAATCTCACCAAGCACCAATATTCTACTAATTCCTTCATTTCATAAGTTAATAGTTAACTACTCAAAGCATCTATGGACACATTCCCATTTATTATGGAATATGAAATATCAAAATCAATGGTCTGAAGGTACTCTAACTAGTGTATTTTCCTTAAATTGAGAGCCTCTAAGTTAAAATATATGTCAAAATCTTATGGTCTGAATACACTATAAACCACTCTCTAAAGATGTATTGGAACCAAGTCTTAAAATCATGCATCACTACTTCGAACTCAAGATCATTAAAGGAAAATTTCTTCAAATAAGGGTGTAAAAGAAGAGATCTATATTCTACCACTTGTCTCTCCTTCATAAAAATAAAAACCATACCTATATTTGAGGTATCATAGTAAACATAATAACCCAAACTCGGATCAGGAAGAATCAAGATCAGAGATAAAGTCAATCTCACTTTCAACTCCTCAAAATATTTCTAGAACTGATCACTCTAAATGAACTTCAAACCCTTATAGGTAAACACTATCATCAGAGATGAAATCATAGTGAAGTCCCAAACAAAGAACCTATAATAACCAGCTAATCCTAAGAAACTCCATATTTCAAACACATTCCTTAGATTCTCCCAATACATCCAATCTAGAATCATTTCAGGATCCACTAAGACATATTTCTTAGAGATCACATGACCCCTAAATTTAACATCATGAATCCATAACTAAAATTTGGATAGATTTATATAGAGATGATTTTTCCTAGATATTCCTTTTATGATACTCAAATTGTCAGTATAATCCCATTCTAATCTAGAATAAAGTAAGTATATCTTCCATGAAAACAATAATGAAGGAATCTAAGAATCATTGAAAATTAAATTCATCAAATCCATTAACACTATATGAGAATTAGTATATCCAAATGGAATGACCAAATACTTCTAATTCACATACCCAATTTGGAATGTTGTTTTAGGAAAATCATCTTCTAGAACCCTTAGTGAATGGTACCTTCCTCTTAGATCAATTTTCAAAAACCTATAGGCCACCTTAAGCTAGTATAAATGGTCATAAATCCTAGGAAAGGGATAATTTTTCTTAACCATTACCTATTTGAGTTTCAGTTAATCAACATAATGTCAAAGACTCATAGCTGGATTCTTTAGAAAGAACAATTATAATTTCATAGGTGAAATGATTAGATTAATAACTCCATAATCCTCAAGTTCCTCAATTTTGACCTTTAATTATTTAAATTTAGTGGATTTAATCTAGTATAAAGGGAAATAAATGGGTCTTATTCTCCTAAGGAAGTTTATAGAGAACAAAAATTCCCTCTAAAGTAATAGCCTATAAAAATAATCTAGAAATATATTAAAACACTCACATACCACTACTGGAACAAGATCAATAAGACACGAATCAAAACATCTAGAAAATAATCCAAATACTAGTACGAAATAATCTAAGCACTAGAAGTAAAAAGACCTACTCTCCTCTATCAAGGATCCTAATCATTGTGAAAAACATAAGTGGTTATGTCAAAAGAGAGAAATTGTACATCAAAATGATAGAAATCAATATGGGATTTATAGTTAAGAATCCAGTAAATTCTAATTATGAGATAAAAGATGTCAATTTAAGTAATGAGAAAGTCTTATATGTTGTTTTTTCAGTGATCATCACCTGATACTCAAAGACCTTTTAAACCCTGCTCTGATTTATTTCCCTTAGGAGTGGAAAGAGTCAACATGAAAGGCATAAACTCCAAGTGAAAGACCAATGCCCGAATAAGTTTGGAGGATATAAAGGAATGAGTTTCACTAGTATCAAACAACTCCACAACCATTGAATATGCAATAAACACTTTACCTCTCATGGTATCCAGTCTATCCTCTAATACCTTGTGTGTATATTCCTCTACATAGATATGTCTATCATCATCCTTCCCCTTCCTGGATACCCGAGCATAAACCTTAATACAATATTGAAATCCCTCTTATTTTATATGCCATATATGAACTGAGAACCCCTAGTGAAGATGGATCTAGGTTTACATATCTAAGATTCCTTATTATAGAAACATTGTAGATGACCAGATTTCCAAAAAGTGTAACACCCCTTGGGCACTGCCTTACAATTGAGTCTAGAGTGTCCCTTTTTCTCAAATTATCAACACACCACATAACTCATCCCTAAATTTAGTTTCACACTACTACCACCACATCAGTCATGGTCACCCTGCTTCCTATTTTGACCAAAAAGGGAACAGTGGAAACTATATACTACTACTGATGCTTCAAAGGGAATCTTATTCCCAAATATTTCCACCTCATCCATAGATTACATGTGCACATCCTCTTTGAAGGTGGGTGGGAATATTATAATCAATATTGATCAAATATCTAGCCTAAAACACTTCTATAACCTCCATGCCTCAAGATAATAATTGGAAACAAGATCTATAGATATGTGAACCATATCAGCTAACCGAGTAGTATACTCTATGATAGAATGATCTCCCCAGTCAAACATAGCGAACTCATGAGCCTTCACTACTATTAATGTATCAGGATATAACTTTTGATTGAAGGATTTATTTAAAGTAGGCCATGTGATATCTTCATGAAACTTACATTTCACTATAGATTCCTACCACTTCCTTTCCAACACATCAAGCATTAAAATATCAAATTCAACCATAGAGTCATGTGGAGTTTTCAAAAAATGAAAGATCCTCTCAATACTTTCAATCCATACCTATGATTATAGATGTAATTTGTCACCATGTATGAAAAATGAATACTTCTTAATAAATTATAATATATAGTCCACTATTATTTATGGTAAAACATTATTGAATTGATCCATAGTCTTGATATTTCATAATATTTTTTGTACCAATACTGGGTAAACTGAATGATTCACCTATGAGGATTTCTTAATAGCTTCTTATAAAGTATTCTAAAGTGTTATTCTTGGAGGATCAATAATCTATAAAAAATATGGAAACCATTTAGAATACAATTTTATTCTCTTATTATAGAACAAATTTAGAGAAATAAGTCCAAAAATGATAATACTACAAACAAAGATGTTAGAAAACCCAGGACTTCCCATGGTAACTGAAGGTTTTCCATGAAAGTGATATGTTCTGGAACACTCCCACACTACATATCGAGTTCTTCCAGTCCTATCTATAGTCTGTCAATAACCACATGACACATGAGAAATAATAATGAGCACATAATTAAATGATTACCTGACACTTTTATTCCAATTTATAATAGACCAACTTGTTTTAACCCATAATTACACCCAAATTAGCACGCAATTGGGGTAAAAGAAAATTTATGATCACCATCGGCTAGTGAGAAGAATAGGATATCATAAAAATAAATGTGGGAAAAATTTTACCCATGTACAAAAACATGATAGGATGTAAACAACATAGTAAAATTAAAGATATCCAGAACATTTATTACATGTCAAACAACTAAACCAAAAGATAACATCCAAAAACTAGATAACAATTTATCAATGAACAATATAAGAACTATTAACAACATTGAATTGGAAAAAATTATGGTTTCATCTTCATGTAACATTATTTCACCACCATCTTAACCCACCAGAAATTAAACATGAGAAAGGAGAGTTTTCTTATATATAACAATCTTCCCTTTACCTGTATCATGGGGAAACAAGGATACAAATTCCCAAAGTAAAATTTAGTGTGTGAGCACTAATTATATATAGGATAACACCAAATAATCTAAACAAATTCTATCCATAGTCATCTATTAGTTATTATTAAAAAGAGTTTCATAAAACATTTTATAAAGAAATAATTTCCTTTATAAAACTTTCCATTTAGAGAATTCTATGGATTTATTTTTAAAATCACGAAATATTAAATAAATCACATGAATATTAAAAACAATCCATGATACATAATCAAAATAAATAACCGAGTTTTCATGCATCCATAAATCAAGAGTAAAGCCAATATAAAATACATAACCATGTAATATATCTACAATGATCCAAAGGGACACTCACAACACAAGGGTTTACACAACTTAAAAAACCATAAAATAATAGTTGACATACATATGACCAAATTATGAGGAACTCGACCCCTCAAAAAGTCTACCCCTAGAAACCATGGCATTAAGGGAACCTACCCTAGTGATAGTTAACTCCATTAGGGAATGTGTTTTTTTCATTTTCCATATACCCTTAGGTTTTATTGATATAAAATTATACCATCGTTGCATTTAAGAAATCACATTCATATTTCATAAAAAATTTCTAAAGAAATACTGTCCATTTTTTGATCATGAAAAAAAACATTTTAAATAAAATTATTCTTTATGTTATTTATTTGATCACATTATATGAATCAAAATGGTTTTTAATAAAAACTTCTTTATAAAATAATTCCATAGCAATAAAATATAAATTTTCCTATCATGGATTTAAAATAATAAATTTCATAAATTAAAACCAAAGGAAATCATAAAAATCACTATAATTCCTGGATAAATACATTGCATAGAGATACCTACCTCAAGAACAAATAGAACCTTTTTAAATTAAAAAAATTTATGGAAACAAGAAGAATGGGTCCTCGTAAACCTAGATTTAAGAACACTCTCATAAGTTCCCCATCAAACCCTCTAGATATGGTATTCACAACCATTTAGGGCTCCATTGAAATAGGGTAAATAGATATTAAGGGAATATATAGATAGAGAAGGAGAAAATTATAAAAAACCCAAATTAACCGTGATGAGATCCCTAAAAATGATCATTGGTTGTAAAGGAATCGAAGAGAGAGTCCTCTAGAGCGTCATAGAGGGGCTAGTTTGAGATAATAATGGATTAGGAGGTGATTAGATATTATAAAAGATGATGGAATCGTGATAAGTTTTAAGTTTAAGAAGGTCAGATCTGGTGCATGGTTAGGCCACCTAGTTTAACAAACCATGAACCAATCGTGCATTGGACACATTTCAAGGACAACCAAGTTGCATGTTTTCCTGGAGAAGTATGAATGGTTTGAAAAACCATTATTAATCAATATGATAACCATTAGGACAAATTAAAAACAATCTCATGATTTTCTTGGATACCCACATGGTTTGAAAAATGGTTCTTAAACCATGAAAAACACCACACGAACCCATATATTCATTTCACATGTTTCCCAGACAATTTGACTAGTTATGCATCTAAATTTTGTTCCCAGCCTTTTTTACAGAATTTAAAATTATCAACCTCGCACTTTTAAAAACCTCTTAAACCTCAAAATATAAAGACCAAGCTCAAAACTAAACCTATGTGTGACCTAAATGTGTCACACATATAAAAATTGGAATCTAAGGTTGAGAATCATTCTACAAGTGAAATTTTATGATCATCTAAAGTGATCATTATATAAGTAAATTTCACTATGTCTCATGGTTATTGGATACCAGGTGTGTATCAAAAGTTTGTGTTAATAAAAATAGAATCAGAGATAGGTGGGAATTAAAAAATGGTGAAATATATATTTATATCGGTAATGTAGAAATAGTTGTTGCATTATAATTTGGAACTTATAATATGATTTTACCTATTAGATTAATTATAGATTTGGATTACTATTATTTTCATATCTCCAAGAACATAAATTTTATTTTATTTTTATCTTTTATGAATAAGTATGGATTTTCATTCACTATTAAGAATAATATTTGTTCTATATATATGAATTAAATTTTTTATGGAATTAGGAATATGGAAAATGGTTTATATATTCTAGATTTGGATAATATTGTTTATATTATTTATAATAAAAAGGTCAGTGTTGATTCGAATCACACCTATATTTGGTATTTTATCCTAGGAAATATAACTGATAAATACATCCAAAGAATCTATAGAGGAGGTTTATTTAAACCATTTAATAAGGAATCATATAAAAATTATGAATATGTTTTATTAGAAAAATCATCAAATCACCTTTAAGTGGAAAAAGTGAAAGGGCTAATGGAATATTAGATCTCATACATGGTAATGTATGAATAGAAATGATTACTCAACTAAATTTGGGTTTTTGTTACTTCATTACTTTTAAAAATAAGTATATTTGGTATGCATATGTGTTTATAATGAGGCATAAGTGTGAAAATTTTGAAAAAAGTTCAAAGTTTTTAAGAAAAAAGTAGAAAATAAAGTGAGAAAAAATATTAATATCCTTAGATCAGATCATATTGGAGAATACTTGAGCCAATAATTCAGTGAATGTTTTAGGGATTGTGAAATTTCTCCACATATCACTACTCCTTAAACACAAAATGGAATAATGTGATTATTAGGAGGAATCAAACCATGGGTATAGTTTTGTGGTAATAATATACATATAACTACATTATCACATGGTTATGGTGAGAAGAACACACATACATATAGGAAAAATGCGTATAGTAGTTTCTTGGTAGTGGGATGCTGGATTTTTTGGGATTCTAGGAATAAAAGGAAAAGTGAAGGATCAACCTTTACAACTCTCTACATGAATTTGAAATTAAATTCCCTAATTATAGATATTATTACACTACTAAAGCATTGTTATAAGTCTCCCTCATTTTAAAAAATCATTCCTTACTGAATCTATTCCTTTTAATGTTCAACATTGATCCCCAGAGGAACTGGGTCTCCTAGAAACCTCCTTGATATGGCTTTAATATTAACATTGGTGGTTCTTTAGGTCAAGTTATTATGAGAGAAAGGTTAATTTATCTTAAATATAATTTACTAGAGGTTATTTTGTTTTACACCTACTATGGATAAGGTAATCCTCTCATTTTTGTGGCTCACACAAATTTTTAAAGTTAGGAATTTGTAAGGGTTCACAACATCAGTTAGATGAAAGTGAAAAAAAATTCAATTGTTCTTTTTATGTCACTTATAGGACATGGTACACCACCATGGTTGATTTCATAAGTTGTAAGAGCTTGTATTCAACTTTAAAATATCCAAATGGATGTATTTCTTACTTGGAAAGAGGGGATAATATCTATGGGAATTCTAGTTTAAAGGAAATGTGGGAAGATCATGTTTTACCTTTTTCTGAAATTTTATCACTTATACATAATTGTCAACATATTTTCAAATATATCACCCTAGGGATTTACCACTTTGGAACTACATGATGTATGGTTTTTTAGGCGCATTTACTTTTAATTAAAATTTATCTTTGGGTGATATGAGTAATTATACACTATTACACATAGTTTTATTGATAATGAGTCAGTATGACCTTCCTATTTCAATTAGGGTTTATGCGCTGTAGACTGTTATATTTTTACATAATCATGTTCCATATAAAGTAGTAATAAATGCACTATTTGATATATGGTATGAAAAATTTCCCTATCTATATTATATAAATACTTGGATTTGAAAATTACACATATAATGTTTTAATTTTAATAAAATTAACCAAATTTCTGAAAAGTTATTATTTATTGGTTATCCCATAGAAACTAAGGTATAATATTTCTATAATATTTTTGAGAAAAAAGTGTTTGTGGGATAATATTCCACATTCCTTGAAAAGAAATATATTTATAATGGATTTGGTGGTAGAAATGTATAATGTATGGAAGTTCAAAACAAATAAATATGAAGTCTTTATTAGATAGGGCTTAATCTAGTTCTATATAGATTTATATGAGTATAAACCAAATCAATATTTACAAGAACCTAAAATGTTATATAGGATTCATCAAGTGATCATGGGATATTAACTTCTCATAGATAATGATGATTATGTAATGTACATAAATCATTATCATACTATATACCAGGAGTCCATAGAGAGTTTTGATTCTAAGAAATTTCTAAAGGCCATGGAATCTAAGATGGAATCCATGTACACTAACTATATTTGGAACTTTATGTATGCACCTAAAGGGGCGAGACCCATTGTATGTAACTGGGTTTTCCATAATAAAACTGCATTGGATAGTAGAGTTTCTACATTTAAATCATTTCTAGTGTAAAAGGGTTATAATAAAATTCATGGTATTTAACGTAAAGAAACATTTTTCTTGTAATAATAATATATTCATTTTGGAATTCGTTTTATATAAAAACTCATTTTTATTATGATATATATCAAATGGATGTCAAAAAATATTTCATTAATGGTAATTTTCTCAAGAATGTGTATATAATATGGCCTAAAGGTTTTAAATTTCCATATGATTCTTCAATGGTATTAAATCAATAATAGTTTATTTATAGAATAATGTGAACTTCTTGGAGTTGGAATACCTAGTTTTATGATGTAATCAAAGAATTTGGTTTCATTAAAAATTTGGATGATTCTTGTGTATATATAAAAATTAGTGGGTGTGTATTGGTTTTATTGATGTTCTATGTTGATGAAATGATTCTTATTAGAAATGAAATCATGACTCTTTACTCTATGAAGATGTGCTATGGTAAGTGCTACTCTATAAAAGACATGGGTGAATCATCTTACTTACTAAGAATGAAGATGTATATATATATATATCTAAGTTGTTTCTTGTACTTAGTCCAAACACATACATTCCTAATACGCTAAATTTGTTCATTATAGAGAACTCTAGAAAGGGTATTTACTAGTGACACATGGAAGAAATCTTATGAATATACATGATCCTTTTAAAGAGTTGGAAAGTGTGGATATAATCTCTTAGACATTTTCCATAGGTAATATAATGTATTCCATGTTATGTACTCAAATTAAAGTCACCTATAATCTTATCATTTTAAGTAGATACCAATCTAGTCTAAGTGATTAAAATTGGATTGTTTTAAAGAACATACATAGGTACATGAGAAGAACTAAGGATGAGTTATTGACTTCTGAGGAGAGGATGTTCTCTATGTAAAGGGTTACACAAATGAAAATTCATAATCTAATAGAGACAATGTGAAATATCAATATCGTTTCATGTTTTTTTAAGGATTGATTTATTAGTCTGATGAATTTCAAACATGCTACCTTGGAAGAATCGATAATAGTGGTAGAGTGCATCGCTACATCAGATGCTATGAAAGAAGTTATTTGGATTAAGAAGTTTATTTTTGAACAAGAGGGGGTTCCTATAATAAATGGAGTGATCAATATTTACTATGAAAAAATGGAACCATTTATTAGAATAAATAACTATGGTCTCATTAATGGACCAAACACATCCTTCAAAAATACCATCTTATACGAGATATTGTTGAGAGGGGTGATGTTATAATATTTTGGGTAGATATAGATGACAATTTAGTTGATCCACTAATGAAACCCTCATCACTATGGGAGCATCAGGGTGATTTATATTCTATTGGTATATGATATAACTACTATTTAAGTAATGGTTGGGTAATATATCATAAATTTATAATAAGTGCAATATCCATTTTCTATTCATTTACAAGTGCTACTATTTAATTTACATAGATGGTGGAATGATAATATCCTCTCAAAGTATGACTTTGAGTTCTCCTTAATCAAAGATCATCATGAAGTATTATGGGTTATGATGAAATGTAAATATTTTCATGAGTATATGAATCATGAGATAATAAGTGGAGACTTATTATTTGTAGTATCTTTCAAAGTATATCCCACGGAATGTAATATTATCATCAATATACATAGGGGTGTTTCATTATCATCAATCCATTTTACCTGATTTTGGTGAGATTCCTATAATGATTAAAATAATTATTTGATACCTTTCTTATGAAATCCATTGTGTATTAGCTAATCAGAGTGTGTTTGGGTGTATTGTTGATCATTTCATTGGTTAGAGCTAAACTAATATAGGATTTCTCCAGTTGTATGACAAGAAATGAATGTTATCCCTTAATTTAATTAGAATGTGGAAATTTAAAGGAATCATTCATTTAGTCACATATGATGTGTTCAGATAATTAGATGAGTATCATGTGATGTTCTTGTCTTTTAGATGAATGGCATATAATTTATTCATTGATAACAATAGTCATTTTTTAGCGAATCAAGGAAGTTCAACGTGATCTACACTATATTGACATTATTCCATGTATAATGGTCACTTTATGTCCTGGGAAAAGGGATTATATAGGTATAAATATTACTTATATGATATATCTTGTAGTTTCCATGTTTGTATGAGATATGAGTACTTTTCATGGAGATCAAACCTTACCACCTAGTATCTTGAGTATAATAAATGCGTTGTTAGAGTCTATTCCTGGATTACAACTTTGAAATGTGGATTTCATATTTTTTTTCAATGCTACCAAGGTTTGTAGGGTCACATGGTTAGGCCTTCAGATAAGGATAATGTTCTAAAAATAGTTTTTGCTCCCAAATGAATATATTTTGTTAAACTATATCCAAAAGATTTTTGGATAGATTCATAGAGTTGTAAAGTTTTTTTATCAAGTCTATATTGGATTTTAGTGTTATTAGAAGATTTATAGATATGAAAAAATAGGTGAATAATGTTATATGATTTACCTAGGTCACATTATCTGATATATATATAATGAATATAATAGGATATGATATACTAATATCATATGGAAGCATGGGATGTTACATTTGGATTATATCATAGTGCATGATTTGCCTTATAAAATTTTTGGGACTCATGCCACAACATTGTCCCTCCAACATGGTTTATTTAGTTAGTTTATATCTTAGACACCTTCATTGAAGTGTTTTATGAAGAACATTTTAATGGGAAGTAATACATGGGTCCATGAGATAGTACATGATATGTTAAATATTGATAATACACATCATTAAATTAAGATCATTATAGATGGATATATAAGGGATATGATCCCTCTTTATGGAGTATCCTAGTTACTTGCATGATTTTTTAAGCTATTTTCTTCTTGAAGAATGGTTTGTTACATAGTGAAGGTGATAAAACCATTTTTTTCTTATGGTATTAATGATACAATTTGGGATCCATGGCTGGTGTAACACCCTTAGAGGTAGGAATCATATATTTACTGCTTAATTATTCTTGACGGTGTATACAAAATAGAGTAAAATATTGATTAACCAACACTATAGGAATGATTTTGTTCTTAATTTTCCATACATGTTGATTTACACTAAACCCATTAGTTATTGGGTTATATTAATTATTATTGTTTTAATCATCAACCATATTTCACCATGAGTTCTCTAAATTTATTATTTTGATAATGGACTCCATTGTTAATGGTGATAGACCGAGGCACTCTATATTTTCCTAATATATTTTCTTCTTATACATTATATTTGAACCACCCATGTTTTTTTTATAAAGTTATTACCTCTACCCACATTCATAAATAATTAACTATAACTAATATGTATTCATTTCCATGTGAATATGGAAATAATCCATGAAATCTAAGTATCATGCATCAAATTGTTTTACCTCAATAATTTAAGACCATGTAATTTCATGTCTTCTGTCCATGTTTCCCAAAATATAAATTTTTTTACAAGACTTCACATACTCAATAGTATATTTATAAAGTGTTTTCATGAAAATGAAACTCTTCAGAACTTTGGTCACAACTTTCATGCTTTCATAATGACCAAAACATAGCAGAGAGTTGAAATGATTATGAATTGAAAGAAATCTATCCTCTATAATATAATTTTGATGATTATTTCAAGTCCTTTATTATAAAAAATTTAATCCTCCTAGAAATAAATATTTACATCTACTTTTAATCTCTTTTTTGAGTATATAATAATCCATTAGGTATATTTTTAGTAAAAAGATTATTTCAACCTTTAAATACCAAGTCAATTCCATTATTTTGACTATAAATAGTTTCTCATTAGTTAATTCTCCTTTTATTAGATCTGAATTTTCATGAACTATCCCAAAAAACCCACCCAAATTGGGAATCCAAAAAATGACCAAAGGGAATAATGTTCCCAACCTAAAATAAGATGTATGGAATATAAATAAATAAATTCATCTAGAAAAAAATATTTGATAGTCAAAATAATAATAGTGGAGGTGATACAACCAATTTACCAAGACAACATCCAAGGTATATGTCCCAAAAACACAAAAAAAAACCCAAAAAAGTAAGATTTTGGACTTTATGAAGGTATGTGTATGTTTAATTTTTTAGATTTTATCTCTTGTTTTGGGGTTAATGAAATTTTTTTCAAGATTTTGGGGGTCCTTGTGGGTATTTTGGGGGTTTGGGACATAAAGGGAAGGGATATCGGGCCAACCTATATAGGGTGCACGTTTGGCGCATGATGAACAAAACAATGGGGATTTCCCAGGAAAACTATGAAAACTTGTATAGTGGAATATCACACAGTTGGTCCATGGTTTTAAAATTGTGTGGGTCTTCCCAAGTAACCATGTGATCCAAATCACCATGGACAGTTTCTTGTGCATAGTTTTCACATGATTTGCAAAACTGATCTGGTAAACTGTTTGCCCCTTTAAATTTGAAACACTTACAAAATTTCCATTTTGGGATTTTAATACCATAACTCATTTTTCTCCCCCATTTTCTCCCTTGAAACCCTAGTGATGAACTCAAGTGAATCATTATTCCCAAGAATCGAACTCCCTTATTTCTAGACCATTTAGATTGTCTTTGGTTGTAGATCAAAGGTTTGTGTAAGTATAATCTTTTATTTTCTTCCCTTTTCTGGAATAGGGTTTGTATCTTGGGTGATATTCTTAATAAGATCTATAACCATATTTTTCTGGTGGAATTTAGGTTAAGTCTTTAAAGTGTGTTTGAATCAGGATATAAGGTGATCATTGGGAGTGCATTCATCGTCATATTTGAGGTAGGTGTTCTATAAGTTATATCTCATGGTTTTTATATAGATATGTGCAAATGAGGTTGTGTACTTGTTTTCCCATTGTTGTGTTCTTTGTTACATTAGTGATATTTGGTAAAAGGGGGATCTAAATGAAAAATTGAACCCCTCATGATCTCTGTGGGATTCATGGAAGATGATTTGACTAATTTTGGTCCACCCATGGGGGGCTTCGACCTTCCCGAACATGGAAACATAAATATTAAATAGGAATTTGACTTATGTTTAAGTAGAACTTATGATGAACATATTGATTGGTTAATTTGATGGTTAAGAAGGGTATTTTTATTTTTTTTCTAGATATGAATAATGTCTTGAGGGATTTTTTGGCTTGGCATTAAAATGGGTTAAATAGGATTAATGTGAATGTTCCAAATGGAATCTGAAATTGTACTCAAAGGCATAAGTGGGTTAAGAAATGGGGAATGATCGGTGGGTTAAGTAAACAAACATGTGAGAAATTTTTTAATATGTTAAATAGTTTATGGTATAGGAATTAGGGAGTATGATTAGTGAGTTAGGAATAAGTAATGATAATTGGGCTAAATTACTATGTAATGTAAATGAAAAATGTGTTAATGGGTTATGGAATAATATTGATTTACATGTATTTTTTATGGAATATGATTGATATTTTTATTTTGTTTGGTTTTGTTTTGGTATGTGTTTGGTGAATAGATTAATAAGAATCTACACATGGCTTGGTAGAGCGGGGTATTGACATGAGGTTCTATGTGCATGGGTCGAGTTAGACTGAGGCTCAAAACTCCACCCCATAATTCACTGATTAGGAAAGGGGATGAAATTATATTACCCTAATGGTTACATTCAATGAGACCACACGGATCAAGGATTCATAGTGAGTGTTCTGTATATGAGATGATGTGTCTATCCCAATTGAGATAGGGAACTTTACTTACACCCCTTTTTCATTGAGATTGATGAATATTCCTAATCCATTGAATGCATAATGAGAAATGAATTAAGTGATGAATGTGATATAATTGATGTAATTGGATTTAATGGTAGAAATGGTTAAAGTGTACTTTGTTAACTAATGGTACCCGAGTTGTCTTTATTCACCTTGTATTTTATTTAACACTTGCATGCACTATTTATTAAAATGGATATTTTTTAGACACCATTGGTTGTGGCCCACAGAGTTGTACTTACACCCTGCTCGGGTGCCAGGGGGTACCTGAGTAGACTTCATGCCTGTAGGTATGAAAAGGGGAAAAGTCCATGTTCAGGGGAGTTGATCCGGGCTTGGGATGCACATGGATGTGTTTTCAGATTTGGATTCTAGGTCGTTTAAGGGAATTATCTATTTACTATTATTTTTGGTTTTCATTAACTTTTTGAATTGTTTAGCATGACATATCATATTTATTGTTGGCTATGGTTTTTACCGAGCCTTGGGAGATGTTTCTTATGAATGTTCATTGTTTATTTCATATTGTTTCCATTTTTTATATTTTTGTCTAATGTGTCTTACTCTGGTAAAGAGGTTATATTCTCCCCATGTGACTTATTTGGACCATTGCTACTAGTCAACAACCTCTAGCGTACGGGGATGGGAATGTTACAAAGTAGTATCAAAGAAGTTCTTTTTTATAGACTTACTAGTAGTATCAAAGTAGTATCAAAGCAGTTCTTTTTTATAGACTTACTATTTGGGATGGTAAAAGGAAGAATAGGATGTGTTAGGCCTTAGGAATGGGCTCATGTATGGGAGTAGCTAACCTATATATGAGGGAAAACCCACGTTCCTAGGGTGGGAATTGTTTTTATCATTGTGTGTTGTTACATTTGATGATATTTCATCATTGGGTGATACCCTTTTTGTATGATGTAAAGGTTTTATGATATTTTTATCATGACCAAAATGGCATGAGATTATGCATTCATGCCTTATTTTTGGCACCTAGGTATATAAGTTACATGGATCATGATAGGCACACACAATATGGGTGTTTGAGGTATGAAATATAGGATGCATTTTACTTCCTTAGAAGTTTGAAGAAAATAATGTCTGATAAAATGATGAAAATGAACAAATGTTAAATAATAGTTAAATATTTTTTATTAAATATGGATTAAAAGTGAATTGAAAATGATATCCATAACAAGTTATGAGATGGGAGATGTGCCTAATTGGAAAATTTTACATGGTAAGTGTGGAAATAGATCTTAAATGATGTCTAATGTAAAAATTACAACTTTTTAAGTTATTTATCCCATGTTATCCATGAACCACGGTAGGTATGGTTGAGGGAAGAGTTTGGAATGTTTTTTAGGACCAATTTTATAGTGTATGTGAGTGAGTTGTTTGTGGATAGGATAGAGTCTTGTTTTATATAATTTTTGAAAGTTTTATGTTATGTGTTCTAAAACTTGTGTTTATCATTATAGAGAAATGTCACCACAACATCAAGTGTTGTTTAGGAGATTAATGGATGTTGTCAAAAAAGGTCCTCTAGTAGTGGAGTAAGAAAATGTGGTGATCTAGGATAATAGAGAATAACAGTTCCTTGAGAACCTTTCTCGATTTATGAAAATGATGAAACGAGGCCTTGGTAGGGTTGTGTTAAGCATGTTTTAGTTGACAAGGGAATTTTAGCTACAACACCCTCTGAACATTATCGGGGAGGGTGGAACAGAGTATCCATGTTCAGGATAAAGTATATCTAGAGGATTATTTTACATTTAGAGACTCCTTTATAGAAGCAAGTCAAGTTGGTGGCCTATATGTTGAGAGGCCAAGAAAATAATTGGTGGGATATCTTGGCTGAGACTGAACAAGATGAAGGGATGTTATGGAAATATTTCCAAGAAAATTTTCTAGATAATTTTTATCCAAAGGCATTGAGGTAGGAGAAGGATATGAATTTTAATATTTTGAATTTAGGGGAAATGTTGGTGATGGATTATGCCTGTTGTTTCACCGATTTGTGATGATTCATTCTAGTGTCGATAGGACATGAGGACACTATGGGGAAACGTTTCCAGGAATGGTTGAGACACAAGATCAGGTATCATCTGAACATATTCTATTTGAAAATGATTTTAGAGGAAGTGGATCAGTCCCTTATCTCAGAAGGGAACCTAAAGGGGGCTTCAGGTACTGGACTTATGGAACTAGTTGTATGAGTGAGTGGTGTGGCTTCTGAGGACAAGAAGTATCACTTTGGGAGTTTCCATTAGAGAGTAAGTATATATAGTACTAAAATGAGGGGTATGGTTTCTTCATGTAGTTCATTCTAGACCTGGAGGTGGTGAGGCTAGACCATAAACAGTTCAGTGTACGAATCTTGTAGTTTCTATGATTTCTAGAACATTATTTGACATAGGTTCAACACATTCTTTAGTATCTATATAGTTTGTAGTTGTGTGGGTCCTAGAAGTGTAATGTATGTGTGGGGTTATCTCATTTAACACTTTGTTGGGGGTGTGAACTAAGGATATCATAAAATTTAAGGGTTGTGCTCTAGAGGTTGGTGGGTACTATTTTCTGTGGGGATAGTTCATCCTTAGATGTCATGTTTTGACCTGATTCTAGGAATGGATTGGATGGTGTTTTACCATAAACATATCGACTGTTGCCATCATTAGGTAACATTCACTTCTATTGAGGGATAAATGTATGTCCATCGTGGTGAGTGGGATGTTCAAGCGAGCTGTGTGGGGATAACTTTCCAATACTTGGGAGAACTCACAACCCAAGCATCTTTTCTTATGCTAGATGATGGAGGAGTTGATAAGCATGTCTTTTCTCCTATGGTGAATTGGTTTTAGGATGTGTTTTTTGGGGATTTCATTGGGCTTCCAACTGATAGGGATGTTAAGTTTATGATAGAGTTGCTTCTAGGAGCGGAGCCAGTTTCCATTCATCCGTATAGAATGAAACCGATAGAACTCTAAGAGCTTAAGTATCAGTTAGATTAATTGTAGAATAAAGGGTTTATTCATCCTATTTCATCAACTTGGGGTTTCTAGTACTGTATAATAAGATTGAATTATTTTTGAGGTTATGTTTTGATTATATGAAGTTGAATCAGATGAAAGTTAAGAATAGATACTCTATTCCTTGAATTGATGATATGTTTAACCAATTGAGAGGTTCTTTAGTGTTTTATATGATTGATGTGATATTAGGTTATCACTATATTAGGGTGAGGCCTTTTGATATACCACAAACCACCTTCAGGAGTAGGTACATATTTTATGAGTTTGTGGTGATGTCATTCGGGTGGACCAATACATCGGCTATGTTCATGGATTTAATGAACTGAATATTTCACCCATATCTAGATCAATTCATAGTTTTATTCATTGATTACATCATAGTGTACTCTAGAAATCATGACGATCATGAAAAACATCTTGACATCACCATGAATACACTAAGAGAGTATAGGAATTACACCATGTTATAAAAATGTCATTTCTAGACTGTTAAATTGAATTTATTGGGTCACACCATCTCCAAGGTAGGTGTGTCGGTGGATCCATAGAAATTGTAGGTCGTGGTGTATTGGGAGGAACCCATGAATGTTTTTTATGTTTCGGGTTCTTTGGGATTGGTTGGTTATTACCAAAGGTTAATTAAACATTTCTTTCATTTGGAAACTCCACTTTAGGGATTAACTTAGAAGGGAGTTAAGTTTCAATGGTCTGAGTCATATGAGAATTATTTTTAAGAGTTAAAGAAGTGGTTTATGACTGCATTGATCCTTAAATTTCTGAATCTAGGTAATAGGTACAACTTGTTCTATAATACTTCTAGTGTTGGACTTGGGGGAGTGTTGATGCAGGATCACTAGTTTGTATCTTATGGGTCAAGATAGGTAAGGCCTCATGAATGAAATTTCCCTACTCATGGTCTTGAGTTGGTTGTTGTGGTTTATGCCTTAATGTTTTGGAGGTATTATTTATTGGGAGAGCGGTTAATGTTGTTTACCGATTATAAATTTCACAAGTACATCTTTTCTCACCATGATTTGAATCTTCAACAACAAATATGGGTTGATTACATGATCTATTTTGACTTCAAGTTGGTTTACACACAAGGAAGGGGGAATAGTTTTTTTGATGATCAGATATAAAAGACCTGGAATTAGGTGGTTCAAGAATCTATATCCAAATAGAGAATGATGGACTTGTTTTATGAGATGCACCTAGAGGTATAGGGTGGGTATGAGAAGATAACCCTTATGTCCATAGCAGTTGAGTCCATACTTTTGTGTTGGTCCAAGAAGAGTTAGCTTGAGGAGTCAGAATTTTTGGATATTAAAAAAATTATTAAAGGTGGTGAGTCACTTTTTAGTAGAGCTATTGGTTTTGATGGAATTTATTGTGATGATGGCTATGTTGTGGTGATAGTGGGTGTTCGAGAAGAGTTGATGTGTGATTCTCATGCATCAAGGTGGGATGTGAATCCTTGTTTGAATAAAATGCATCATGATCTTCATAGTTTGTATTGGTGGTTAGGAATAAAGAAATTGGTTGCGATTTTTGTGTTGTGATGCATTACCTGTCAACAGGTGTAGGTTGGGCATTAGTTCCCAGGTGGGTTGTTACAACCATTTCCCATTATAGAATGGAATTGGGACAATGTAGAGATGGATATTTTAGTGGGACTTCCAAGGAAGCCTTGAAATAATGATGAAATATGGGTGGATATGGATTGGTTGACTAAGGTGGCTCATTTTATGATGATCCAAGTTACTTCCACCACTGATCAGTTGGGAGAGAAGTATATTCAGGAAATATTGCAGTTTTATATAGTAACATAGACCATAGTTTCTGATCATGATTTGTGTTTCACATCATGTATCTGGCATGGACTGTAGAATGCATTTGGTACTCAGGTGTTTTTTATTATGGATTTTCACTTGAAAATAAATGGGTAGTCGGAGTGTAAAATCCATGTTCTAGAACATATATTATGATCTTGTATTCTAGACTTCAGTGGTTCTTGGGAAAGAAACTTATCGCTTGTTGAGTTTTCCTACAATAACAGTTATCAGGATATGGTTTAAATGGAACCTTTTGATGCATTTTATGAGGGTCTTTGTAGATATTTGTTGTGTTAGTCAGAAGCAGGATAGTCCGAGCTGCTGGGAACAATTCTCATATAAGAAACATCAGAAAAGTTTCAATTGATTCAAAAAAGAATAGAAATATCTCAGAGTAGGCATAATTTGTATGAAGATTATCATCATAGACCTATTGAGTTTATGGTGGGTGATAGGGTGTTTATTTAGGTGTCATTAAGGTTGGGTCGCTATTGAATTTGAATATAGAGAATGTTGGAACCCAGACATGTGGGGTCATTTGAGATTGTAATGAGGATCAAATCGATGGATTGTTGATTGGATCTTCCACAATAGTATAGTGGCATTCATGATATATTTCATGTTTCACAGATTTAGCAATTTCACCCCAATCCATATCATGTGGTTAAATTTTAATATGTAGAGCTTGAGGATGATGCATCATTTGAGGAGAATCTGGTTTGTATCATGAACCATAGTGAGAAAGACATGCAGGGTAAGTTTGTGCCTTTAGTTCTTATTATTTAGTAGCATGGGAATGTTCAGGTAGAATATTTGGAGTTGGAATTAGATATGTGGGACCAGTGTCCCAATCTATTTTCTTTGGAGTCTTAGTGATGCTTGGGAGTGTGACTCAAGGATGAACCATTATGAGGTGGGGAGGTTTTAAGATTATAAACTTCATGGAGGTATTTATATGTTTAATTTTTTTAGTTTGGATATATTGTTTTGGGGTTAATTAAATGTTTCATGAGAGTATGAGGGGCCTGAAGGGTGTTCTAGGGGTTCCAGACATGAAGGAAATGGAGATTTGGCCAACCTGTGCAGGGCGCACAGTTAAGTAAACAGTGCGACTTTCCAAGGAATATCATTCAAACTTAGATAGTGTTATATATCTTTGTTTATTCATGTTTTTTAAACCATTTGGGTATTCCTAGGTAACTATGACACCCATCTCCCCTTAGATAGTGTATTTTTCATGGTTTGGAAAACCATGTGGGTAAATCATGTGCCCCTTTAAAGTTGACAATTTTACAAAATTTCAATTTTAGGATTTTATGACCCTCATCAATTTTTCTACCCCATTTACTGCCTTGAAACCTTATTGATGAACTCAAATGACCCAATATTTCCAAGGGTGTATCTCCCTCATTTCAAGGATGTTTGGAGCAATGTTGGTTGCGGATCAAAGCTCTGAGAAAGTCTAATCTTCTCATTTATCCCCTTTTCTAAACTAGGGTTGGTATCTTGGGTGATCTTCTTCAAAATCCCTAAAACCCTCTTTCTTTAGTGGAATATTGGTTAAGGCTTCAAAGGGTTTTTGAATATGGATCTAAGGAAATGATTAAGAGTTCATTCATCATCAAATTTTAGGTAGTTGGTATACAAGTTATATCCTATGATTTTTATATAGATATGTTCATATGAGGTTGGGTTCTTGTTTTACCCTTTTTTGTTCTTAGTTAATTTAGTGAGATTTGGAGAAATGGGTTTCTAAATAACAAATTGAACCCATCATGATCCCCGTGGGAATCATGGAGGATGACTTGACCAAATTTGGGCAACCCATGTGGTGTGCCGACCTTCATGAACATGGAAATGAAAATGTTAAGTAGGAAATTTACTCATGTTAAAGTAGAGACCATGATGAACATGTTAATTGGTTAATTTTATGGTTAATAAGGGGATTTTGATAGTTGTATCTAGATATGAATAATTTATTTATGGATTTTTTGTTTTGAAATGAAAATTGGTTAAATGGGATTAATGTGAATGACCCAAATGGAATAAGAAATTTTACTCAAAGGAATAAGTGGGTTAATACATAGGGAATGATGAGTGGGTTAAGTGAATTAACATGTGAGAAATTTTTGAATATGTTAAATGGGTTAATGTATGGAAATTAGTGACTATGATTAGTGAGTGAGGAATAAGGAACATGAATTGGGCTAAATTACTATGTAATGTAAATGAAAATTATGTCAATCGGTCATGGAATAATATTGATTTCCATGTTTTTTGTTACGGAATATGATTTATATTGGTATTTATTGTATTGGTTTTAATATGGTATGTGTGTGTTTAAGGGATTAATAAGAATGTGAACATGTCTTGGTAGAGTGGGGTATTGACATGAGGTTCTACTCCCATGGTTGAGTTAGACTGAGGCTCTAAACTCCACCCTACAATGCATGGATTAGGGAAGGGGAAAGATTTATATTCCCCTAATGGTTTCATTCGATATTACCACTTAGAATGAGGTTTCAAGGCGTGTGTGTTTTATATGTGATGATTTGTTTATCCCTAGTGAGATAGGGAACCTGACTTACTCCTCTTACACATTGAGATTGATGAATATGCCTAATCCATTGAACACATAATGAAAATGAATTAAGTGATGAATATGGTATAGTTAATGGAATTGGAATTGATGGTAGAAATGGTTAAATTATACATTGTTAAATAATGGTACTTAAGTTGTCTTTATTAAACTTTTATTTTATTTAACACATGCATGAACTATTTATTAAACTGGATATTTTGTAGACACCATTGGTGGTGGCCTACTGTGTTTTACTCATATTCTTCCTGGGAACCATGGGGTACCCAAGAAGACTTCATGCTTTCAAGTAAAGAAAGTGGAAAAGTATATGTTCTTGGGAGTTGAGTCAGTATTTTGATGCACATGGATGCAGTTCCAGACTTGGAATTAGGGATGTTTGTGGGAATTAGTTGTTGACCATTATTTTGGGTTTTCAAGCACTTTAGGAATTGTTTAGCATGACATAGTATATTTATTGTTGTCTATGGTTTTTACCTGGTCTTGGGAGATGTTTATTATGCAAGTTATTTGGTTATTTTATATTGTTTCTGCTATTTATATTGTTTTAGGTTGTGTCTTATTGTGGTAAAGAGGGTATAGTATCCCATGTGAGTTATTTAAACCCTCTCTACTAGTAAGAAACCTCTAGTGTATGGGGAGGTGCACTTGAGGACATGTGGTAACCCAGCCCGGGGCACTATTTAGTGGCTCTCGGGATGGGAACGTTACAAAAACTATCAACAAATACTCCATGAGATACTTAGGAAACACACCACCATCTCACCACCAGTTACTTATACTAAATAGACAAACACCTTTTTACCACACTATGACGCCTAGTCCTTTCCTATATCAGACAAAATAATGTATACACACACCTAAGGGAGTATGCAGGGTGTGAGCTAAATAGTCATAATAGGAATCCACCAAAGTGTTATGTAACAAGTCTCTATCAAATAATACCAATATATTCAATATTTTAAAACATAGAATGATAAATAGTTCTCACTTATTATATCAAAACATAGGAAAACATTTCCACTTTCAAAATTATTACACAAAATCCAGAGAAAACAATTTTAAATAAACCATTTTACATTAATCAAATCATGTGTCATATATTATATCAAATCCAAAAATAATAATATACAATAGAGATAACCTCTATGATAACATAGGGCTGTGATATCTAGGTCACTTTTACCACATTAATCAAAAATACTGCACACATCAAGTCCCTAGAACCAAAGAATCTATTATCAAGGTGCATAGTAACACCCAAGAAAGTGAACCCCCTTAAAATATCAAGATCATATTCCTAGATCCATAGTATATTATCTCTTGTAAAGGAGGATAATCCAAGAAAGTGAACCCCATTATGGTGTTAAAGGACAATGCCCAACTCTTGACCACCTCCTAGGTACCCATGGCTCTCATGTGTGGTATATGTAAAATAATTTAAAAAGGGATTATCACATTTCACATGATGATTTTTATACAAAACTTTTCCATCCAAAAATCATGCTTTGAAAACCAATTTCACAAACCATTTAATAATTCTTTGAAAACTTATTTATTTTACCAAAATAAGGGGAAAATCATCATTTATCAAAAAAACCATTTATGTATTCATATAAAAAACCAGGGATTATGGTAATTATTGTTTATAAAACTACATAGGAAACAAAGATCATTCATGGTTCACAAGAAATAGGCTAGAGATAGAACCACCTACCTCACAATGGGTTCACATGCCTACCAAAATAGAACATGAACACTGGAAATAAATGGAACACTAGAGAAATCAAGAGGAGTACTCAAATTTCACATGTGTTATACTAAAATTAACAAGATATATGGCCTATAGGAGAAAAATTCATGATGAAAAAAAAGAGGGAAAACTGTTTTACTAGAGAAAATTTCACCAAGAAAAGATGATGGGGAGATCCCAAGCCAACCCTAGAGATCCCAAGGATTTTCACGAAGTAAATTAGAGTTTAATGGGGTGATTAGAGATGTTAAACAAGGGTTTTGGGAGAATAATTGACTAAACTTATTTTTCTTAACTTATCCCAGTCCATAGCCACCAACTACCCCATGGTGCAAGGTAGGGAGCTTGTACTAATAGAACTCCCACTATCTGTAGGGTGGGATTCCAACAGTTGTTTGGTGGAGTTATCATAATAAATACAATCTTCTAGTATGACACTGGCTAGTTGGTGGATCCCACTATCCAACTGATCGACTTAAATAGAAACCAAAAAAACCACTATGACCCCCCCACCCTCCGATTACCCACACTTGATTATTAACCCTCTAAAGATGTTTTAAAAAACCCAAAAAATAGGGAACAATAATACCTTAAAGGAACACTACCTTAGTGTAATGTGGGATATTATAATTATTTATACCATGGGAATTTATGTCCCCAGGAAGTTTCATGAAATAAGGAATCTCTCAAAAAATGTGAGGGAACTGCTACCTCACTAATGATACACACTCTCAAGTATGATAAGAGTTTGATATATACTTCCATTTAAAAAATTGGAATAGAATTCCCGCATAGAAATTTTACTGGAGATTCAATGATCTCTACTAGTAGTTATAAAATTGAAACATATGGAACCAATTCGACTTCTTTCTAATTTAGAATATATGACAGATTGGGAGAATACTTCTTAAGATTAGATATGTGGAAAACATCATGAATACCTACAAACTAAACTAGTAACACCAACTGATTAGAATCTTTAATGACCAACCCAGTGATCTCAAATGGTCCAACATATCTCAAAGATAACATCCCTTGTTACCCGAGCCAAGGGTCACCCAACCAAGGTGAATCCCTTAACAAGACCTGGTCTCTATTGAAAAACTTCAAAGGATAGTGTTAAAAATACACATAATAATTATTCCAACTTGAATATATAGTAAACTATCAATGTATACCCTAAATCCTCTTTGACATCTCCTAAATGAGACTATGTCCCATAAGAGTGGTCTCTCCCACCTCTAACCAATAAATAGGTGACCTGCATGGGTGTCCATACACCACCACTACGGTATCCATTCTAATTTATGACTGGTAACAATTACTATATAAAAACATGACCAGTCCCAGAAGTCTATACCAAGATCCTATGAAATCAAAGATGTGGGCATAGTGCATGTCCTCAAAAATAGGAATTGCATACTCTATCTGGTTATCCATCTATGTATGGTAAGATAGACTCAATATAACATGATTCCTCATCACCTCTTGAAGAATTATATAGAAACATAAGGTAGACATGGGGTCCTTGTTAGATAAAATTGTAGAGGGGACCCAATAAAACATCATAGTTTCCCACACATATAGATTACTTAGATCTTTAACCTTGTGGTGTCCCTAATATGAATGAAATGAGATTATTTTTTCAGATGATCAATAACCACATAAATATATTCTTTTTTGTGGGAATTACATGGTAATACAATGATGAATTACATAGAAACTTCATCCTATTTCCATATTAGCACTGAAAGAGACTAGATAATACCAAAAGGATTTGGGCGGTCTACCTTAATCTGTTAGTTAGTGTAATAGCGAGACACGTAATCAACAATGTCAAACTTTATACCTAGCCACCAAAAATTCCATATCATTTCATAATACATATTCATAGTAAAATGTTGAAAAGAACAAAAATAAATATGAAAATCATGTAATACATAATTCCAAACTGATAAAGTGATGGAAAACTAACTCTTGAGGTGAATAATTTCATCAGAGGGAAGAGACCAACCAAGAATGGTCTCCCCACTATAAAATGATCTTTTGACTCCTTTGAACTCATAATCCTAATTCTGGTCATAAATAATAGAATTAATGAGATATGATAGAAATTGAACACAGGACAGAACCATACCTGGATCATCCTCGTGTGCTTCCAAATTCATCTGATTGAAAAGCCCCATAAGTTCTCACTCCTATTTTAATTATAGGATATCCTAAGAAGGAAATTTTCAATTGAGAGAATTATTAAGAACATTTTCCTTGTTAGGGTTATATGTTATGTCTATGTCAAAATTCTAGTGTTACTCCACCCACTGTCTCTACATCTGATTTAGGTTCTTCTTAGAAAAGATAAAACTCAAGCTCTTATGATCATAAAAAACTATGAATCTCTCCCTAAAGATATATATTTTCAAATGCATAACATTATTCATAATATCATAAATTATTAATTCATTAGTAGGATAATTTATATCATGGGGCTGAAGTTGATGAGAATAAATTCCACAATGTGGTTATCTTGCATAAGCACACACACTAACCAACATCAAAAGAATCAAAATAAACCACATTTACCTAACCAAGATCTAGAAAATAAGAATAGGAGATGATTTTAGGTTTTATTTTAACTCATAAAAGGTGACATGACATTTATCATACCAAGAAAATGTAACCCCTTTCTTGGTAAGAGTAGTAAATAGTGATTCTCGCTTCGATAAATCCTTGAAGAATCACTCATAATACTCAGATTGTCCTAGGAATATCCATATCTCAAAACACTATATGGTTCTTCACATGATAAGACAGAATTCAAAAGAGACCATATTATGAAATAAAATTCCCCAAGAACATAACCTTTTGGATCCATAAATTTAATTTTGATATCTTCTCATAAATGTGGTGACTCCTCAAGACTTCCAAAACCAAACACAGATGGTTCTCATACTCATGCCCAAAATATGAATAAACTATGACATCGTCTATAAATAACATAAAAAAATATTGAGATACAGGTGGAATATTAAAATTTTTAAATTCATAAATACTATATGGTATTTGGTAAAAAAAGGAATCGCAATATATTCATAGTGTCCATACCTACTCTTGAAATAGGTCTTTGAGATAAATAATTCCTTAAATATAAGATAATGATAACCTGGCCAAAGAGTAATTTCCAAAACCACTTTTCCCCTTGAAATGATAAAATATTTCATTGATACCTGGAAAAATAAATTTATAATTAACTATTACCCAATTAATATTTTGGTAGTCTACACTGAAATGAAGATAATTATCACCCTTATTTGAAATGTGCATGGGGGTCTCCTATGATGAAACACTAGGATGAAAAAATTCCTTATATAACTATTCTTCCAATTTTTTCTCGATCAATTTCACATCATCATGTTCTATATGATGAGAGGGTATTGATGCCAGCTAAAAATTGGGCGCCATATCAATAGAAAACTCTACCTCACTCTCTATAGGAAGAATAGAAAATACATCTTGGAAAATCTTGGGGAAATACTGAACAACCAGTGGATGATCAACATATAAGGAAACATCATCAGGTTGAACCATATCAGCAAACAAAACACTCCAGAGCTCTGAGTGAGAAGGTCTTGCATGACTGGATATAATGACCCGACCCTAGAAGTTCGGAGGTGGTGCATTATTTTAATTCATTGGCATGATTACAAGGAATAAAATCCCCAATGATCGATTAGTTTAGCTATCTTGGAAAATAGATTACATACAGAAACCTTACATTAAAATCTAAAACCTGAAATACAACTTAGATAATCCTTTGAGAAATCTATTATTCTTCTGGATTAACCCTAAAAGTCAATCATAATATACTTCTTTGCATACTAGGGAAAAGTAAAACATAATAAGGGGTGATCAAAAATGCTTGGTAAGGATAAATAATATAGTGAAAGCTATCATAAATAAGAATAAAATTTTAAGAAAAGGTATAAAACTGAAACACAGTCCTTTTAAACATAATATTCAACATAATATGTCAAGAATAAATCAAATAATTCTATTTAACCATTCACATGGATATTATACTAGTTGAATAATCAAATGTAATATCAATAATTAATCTCATAATGAGGGAATACATAATGTCAGACATCATAACCACACTGTCAAGGCCTCATGCGAAGAACATACATAAATGGGTAAAAACCCAAACTAGTTTTTCTCATGAGACCTATCCATGCATTGAGGGACTATAATGGGCTCTGACCGTCACTTACTAAGTCTAATTCATCCCTATTATGAAATGGGTAAAACATAACTAATACAAATATTCATATTAAACCTACCACACAGAATTTTAATACTTTAACCATAACCTAAGAATGGTATATAAATAGCACATCCATAATCAAACTAATCATTAACCATTCAATAAAATATGGTAAATGATATCATAAGAGATCAATATCAATTAAGAATAAGATCCATCAAAGGATATTGACATAGATGAAAACACTCTAATAAAATCATTAAAAATATCTTGAGGCAAATACCCTTTTTCATAAGAATGATTTATTCAAAAGTCGCACACTTATAAAAGAAGAAATTTAAAAAGATATTTTTGAATAAAAGTGTTTCATACCAAATTGAAACTTTTTAAAGGAATTAATATTTTAAAATATTCATTTCCATATAATTAAATAGTTAAAACCATTTTGAAAACATGGAAATTAATGAAAATGATTTAGAACTATAAAAATTTAAAACATTTAAAATGATGTTTTAGTTAAATATTGCCTTACATAAAACCATAAAAGAGTTTCCTTTTGAATTTTTTTAAGAAACTTCTACATGGATGATAAATATGTACCAATAAATACTTACATACATACAATCTCGGATAATAATGAGATTGAAAAATTTACCCTTACCTTAGGTCTGATGTCTTTCGTACGTGTCTGAAACTCCTGTATAGTGTATATAAAAATATTATTAACTTGTAATAGAATCATAATAATATTTATGATATCATATATGATTCTTTGATGACTATATATTACATGTTCGTTTAATAATTCCATGTTAAAGTAAAGTTTCAGGTAATAACCCACTTTGTTAATCGTACATGTTTTGACTTGTTATTATTGATCCAATTACCTAGATCATGATTTAATTACATAAAGAATGTCAAAAATGATTTATATATCATTTATATTCAGTATTTAATATATACATATATAAAATATATGGAATGGAATATACTGTTCATGGAGACGGTAGGACATACGTACGCATGAAAGTTGTTTCCATTTTCTTATCACATTGAATAGAAAAACGTAAATAATATATATAAATATATATATATATATATATATTATTACAGTCACATTATTATGTCATAAATTTCAAATTTATTCTGTATATATATTTTTTAAATCATTCTGAAGTGGTTGTAATGGAGGATGGATCTAATTGCACCATGGAGAAGGTATGCCCTATGTACAAACAAGGGATGCTATCATTCCCTTAATGGTTAAATGGTATTGAATTGGATGATATATAAATAATAAAAAATCATCATCATGTAATATTCATTATTTTATCCATTATACCCATCATTATACCAATAAAAATAAAGTAGTTTTTAATAACAAATTACACCACGACGTGGAGACAGTAAGCCTTACGTATGCACGCATGGTGATATTTTTATTTGTAAGATTTATAAAAGGAGGAATATGGTTGTACCATAATAATAATAATATATCAAAATGTATATGATACTATATTTATTATTTTTTTGGATACAACATTGGAAGAGGAAGTATAAGAATAAATTAAATTGAATTGAATTCGTAAAATAATTACCTCTTCTTCGAGTACCTCCATTGATTTTCACAAAAGGACTTCTTAGGTTGGTTGTATGCCCATAGTATGGACTCTAGGATGAATTGAGGGATTTTTTAGGAGAAATATGTAGTTTTTTTGGTAACACCCCAAGCATCCATGATATGTTTCCCTTTGAATAATGCAATAGCTTGCATTGTACACGACTTTGAGATTCTAACACACTGTGACCAATCAAACTAGTTGTTAAAAATAGTAATACCCAATTTTTTAAACATTATAAATATTATCTTTAAAAATGTACTTCATTTTTGGATTCATAATATTGAAATTATCTTAGGGTAAATTTTTGGTATTTTTCTGAAAACATTCAATTTTTGATGAATAGTGAAAAACAATGCGTTATTGTTTAAAACCGACTTTTTATTTAAATAATTATTTATTTTAGTTAAATTTATTTTAGGTCAAAATAGATAAAAAATACCTATATATATTCAATTTAATTCATTGGAGTTATTTTATAATATTATTAGATATATAAAATTCTATTGAACTTTTTACCGTCTTTTACTCACCTCCTAGGAGCATTTGCAAATTTGCATAGAACATAATTTTACCATTTTGATGAGTTGAATTTAAAAAATGTGAGAGACAAGGTTAATATCAGTAATTAAAATATGGTTTAATAAGATGAAAATAATTTTTTTTTTAATAGTAACTTTTGACTTTTATTTACCACGGTTAAAAGTAAATAGGGTAATTAAGGGTAAAAATGATAAAATTATTACCCTAACACATGTCCTAATTCTATTTTATAAGTATAATTCAACCAAAATAACCTGAGTAATAAAATAATATCCTTTATGTCCACTTGGATTAGTGTAGGACATTTATTATTATTTTATTTAAAGAAGAGTTAAAATAGTTGAATTCAAAGTTTAATAACTGAACCATTTTTAATATAGGGTTATACAAAATATAAATTCGACTATAAATATTCATTATAAAGATAAAAATATTTCCTACATAATGATATTTTATTTATAATTTTTATACATTAATAATTTAATTTATTTATGACACAATGATGATGTAGTAATTACCTTAATAATGAAATATTAAAATAATTGATATTATAAATATCTAAAAAAATGTAAATTGAGAATTTTGATGAATTAAACCAATTTTATAGGTTAATATGACATGTTAGGATTAAATATATGAATTTATTTTGAAGTAATAAAGTTTTATGACTTTAACAAAAAACATTTATTAAATAATGTCAAAATTGACATAATTGAGTTTTTAAAACAAATACTATATTATTGGTTGATATAAAAGTCATAAAAATATAAGGTTCGGTAAAAGGGAATAAATAATATTATATATGTCATTAATGAACCTATTGGGGTTCTCTTGTCTGGTTATAATAAGTTTATTAACCATATAATATAAAAATACAAAGAGACATGGTAAATGTCAAACTATTTAACTAACAGTTAAATCTAAAAGATAAGGTTAATATAGTGACCCAAACCAATCTAAAACCTATTGGTTGAGTTTTTTCGATATATCCCCACCTTATCCTAGAAATAAATCATATTGTATCCATTATAAACTGAAAATTATTTTATTATAAAATAATATTTCAATTTTTTCCTAAGGTTCCCCTCACCCCTCTTATAAAAGAAAACTTCCCATTATCTCAAATTCACACCTTCAAATTCATTTTTCTCAACCAACCCCTGCTGAAATATCCTCCCAAATATCCTCCCTTCGTTCTAGAGGCCTTAATTTGTTCATAAATCCAACCTAAAGAGCCATTTTGATCATATCAAAAGGAAGAACCCGAAGAAGAGGTAAATATTTCATCACCTCTTTCAAGTTATTTTCTTCTTCCACTTCCTCTTTCTTTGTTGTTTGAATTATAAAATATTAACTCTAGTATCTTATATATACTTTGAATTTCTTATAAAAAATTTACAACCATATTCGTTATTCAATCCATCCTATAAATGACAAAGTCACCATACGTGCGTACGTACGGCTTACCGTCGCCACGTCGTGATGAAGTTTGTTATTAAAACACTTCATTATTTGGATGGGTATAATAATGAGTATAACTTAGGTAAATATTAAATATAACTTGATAATGATTCTTTATATATGATATACCATTCAATTATATACTATTTTAATATCAAAAGAATGATATTGTCACTCGTGTGTATGTACGGATTACCATCTCCACGAACTCGACGAGATTCATTTCCCCATCGTAAACATTTAAGAATAATTTTCATTTGATGATTAGAAATAATTTTTATGAACTTAATATCATTCTAGATATAAATGAAATACATCCTATCCATAACAAACATGTATTATGTAACAAAACATATAAAGGAAAATGAATCAATTAACAACTGAAACGATGATACTACTAAAATATTATTAACAAAGCATTATTATAAGATCATATATGATATCATATTTATGTATATGATTCTTGAATAATTTAATTACAATTTTTAACTATTATACAGGAGGTTAACATACCATCGATTAAGGAAAAGTACAAGGTAAGGGTTAATTTCACAATCTCTTTATTATCCGAGGTTGTTTTTACATAAGTATCTACTGGGACCTCTTTATCATCCACATCCATGTTTCTTAAAAATGTATTTCAAAAAAAAATTACTATTTACTAGACTATGTGTTAAATTCATTTATATTTTTATTTGACAACATATTTTTTTAAAGGAATCTTTCCATCATTTTTTAAATAGGGTACTTTATGACATTCTTGACAAAATTAAGGTAAGAGTGTCTTTTTTAAATTATACGGAGGGTGCAGATACTTTCTTCTGTTATAACATCATCAAAGATTCACATACAAGATTATAATAATTTTATAAAAATAAATTTTTTATTTTATAATTATATGTCTTTTAAATGATTTCAAAATAGAAAGAGATATTTCTCTATAAAAAGTTTTCATTTCATCTATGTCAACATTCTTTGATGGATTTTAATCTTGTTTGAAGTTGATTTATTATGATACAAATATTCCATATTGTATTGAAGGTTTTGTGATATGTTTGACTATGGATGTGTTATTTTTACACCAATCATGTTTTATGGATAAAGTATTGACATTTCGTATGCAAGTTTTAATACAAAGTTTTATGTTTTGTTTAAAACTTTTCATATGAGGAATGCGTTGGAATTAGTAAGTGACAGGTGGAGCCCGCTATAGCTCCTCGATGCATCGGTAGGTCTCATGAGACAAACTAGTGTCTTGGAACAAGGCCTTGAAAAAATATTATTTGTAGTGTTGGCACAAGGCCTTGACTATGTGGTTATGAAGTCTGGCATTATGCATTCCATCATTATGAAAGTGGCTATTGATATTTCATGTAATTATTCGACTAGTAGAATATCCATGTGAATAAGTAAATGGAATTATTTTATTTTTATATTTTCCATATTATGCTGAAGTTTAAGTTTTAATGGATTTTTTTAGTCTTATACATTGCCTTAAATATTTATGCTTATTTATGAAATTTTCTTCTATATTGTTATCCTTACTGAGCATCTGAGCTCACCCCTTTCTTTGTTTTATTTTTTTCAGGAGGTGAAGAAATATTTTATGCTTGACCTACAAGGATAGGCTAAGGATATAACTGCTGTCAATGGGGACAAAATATTGTTGATGTTTTTACTTCATGAAGTAATGTAAAACTTATGAATGTATCTAGTACTTCCAAGGATACTAAACTTATCGGTCTTTCGGGACATGATTTTTTGTATCATGCCAATGTTATTTAATAATTCACTGACTCTATGTAGCTGGGGTCAGGGAATTACAATTGCTATCAGAGGAAGTTTATTACAAACCTTTGAAACTAGATTAAGATAAACTCTGATTAGAGCACATTACCCTAAGATAGACGTTGAGGATTGGTATATAAGAACTTCCTAGAATTTTGGTAATGTAGAGATTTTTTGTATTTTTCAAGAAATACATCCTTTTCTAGATTCGAGCAGGAAGAGGCGGCTCTGACACAGATGTAACTAGGAGTGAAAACTCCAACAAGGAGTTTCGGGCTTAACCCGTGGTATCTTAGTACACGAAAATGGGTCTTGTTGTACTCTTGGTTACGACACACCTGGGGGATATTCTTAGTATAATTCAAATTTTCTTTAAAAACAATTATGAAGGATTTATGAGTATATACCTCCTTAAAGAAAACATTTTTTATTATTATGGATTATATCCATAAATTGTTCAATTTATGTTATGTGTTTTACTAGTTTAGAATTATGTATTGTAATTCATAAACTAATCTAGTGTATGTCAATGTTTAGAAATGGCGCCTAGTGGGAGGAACGGAAACCATATCAATGCACGTAATCCATGTAGGTATTTCCATACTACTCAAGATAATTATAGTGGAGTTGGTGACACAACTAGTGCTGACCAGCTTATCACCATACTGGGAAAACTAACTCAGGGTATGAATAATAACCTTACCTATATAGAGCACCCTGATCCACAACACTGAGGATCAATATTAGACCGCTTCATGAGGAAACAACCACCAACATTAAATGGGAGTACAAATCCATTAGTAGCTGTGAAATGGATAAATTCTTTAGAGAAAATATTTCAGGCTTTGGGAAGTAGTGAAAGGGAAAAAGTTGTCATGGTAGTTTATCGCCTCATGGGGGGTGCAGATCAATGGTGGTCATTAATCCAAAACACAAAGGAAGATGAATAAGTATTGAACATGGAATGGAGGGAGTTTAAAGACATTTTTTTAGAAAAATAATCTCCTCGTGACTATCAACCGGATATGGAAATGAAATTTTTGAGTCTGAGGCAAAAGGAGGATGAGAATGTCACAAATAACGAGGCTAATTTTACAAGGTTATCTAGGCATGAAATAGATTATATATGTAACCCAAGGAATAAGATTGATCAATTCTTTGATGGGTTAAAACCATTTCTCCACCAAGAATTTGTCTCACAATCCTTCTCATCGTATAAAGATATTGTCTCATGCACTATCATGATAGAAAAGGAATTCTCTAAGTCTTAAGACTTAAAAGAAAAGTAAGAGAAGAAAAGATATGATGATCACTCTGGAAATAGAAATAAGGGGAAGAAGGGAAAATTTTAATATACATCATGTGGTAAATGTGGGAAGAAACAGCCCAGTACTTTCCTGAAGGGAATGGGAGTCTGTTACAAGTGTGGTGAAAAAGGCCACCAAGATCTTGATTTCAAGGGAAAGAAAGAGGATTTCAATGTTGAATTCTACAATTGTAGAGAAAAGGGACATTATGCAAATGAATGTTCTATGCACCAAGGGAAATTACCTCAGAAAAGGCCAAGGGAGCAAGGCCAAGCTAATGTGATCACTATTTCCGAGGTTGAAGCTCTGAAAGATGTGGTGTTAGGTAATTTAATGGTTTCCTCAAGTTTAGCCAATGATTTATTTGATTCTGGATCATCGTATTGTTTCATATCATCCCATTTTTCTAAGAAAATTAGATGTTTTCAATTTTACATAACAAGGGAGTTTTCAGTCAAAACTCTTAAGGGAAGTATCACCACAACAATGTTTTGTGAATCATTTCCCATTAGGGAATATAAATGTTATTTATCTGCTGATCTCATCATCATACCCATGATTGAATTTGATATAATCCTCATATTGGATTGGATTTCAAACCATGATGCGAAAATTTATTCTAAGAAGAATGAGGTTACAATTTTCAATGATGATAAGGAGTACCTTATCTTTAGAGAATAAATGTCACCACCTGATTACTATCTAGATCCACCCCTAGACGCTCAGATAAATTAAATTATTTGGGAGGAAGAGAATGAAATAATTATGGGGGAGGAAAAGAATGTTAGAATAGAGGATGTACCGATTGTTCAAGAATATATTGATATGTTTCCAGAGGATTTACATGGACATCCTCCAGAATGAGAAATTGAGTTTTCCATTGATTTAATTCCAAATTCAAGGACCATATAAAAGACCCCTTATAGAATGACCACTGTGGAATTAGTGGAACTAAAGAAACAACTATAGGAATTGAGTAATAAGGGATTTATTTTCCCTAGTGTTTCTCCATGGGGAGCCCCTGTCCTTTTTGTTAAGAAGAAAGACAGATCTATGAGGTTGTGCATTTACTACAGAGAGATCAATTCTATAACAATAAAGAACAAGTATCCCCTACCTCACATTGATAATTTATTCGACCAACTTCATGGAGCCCAATATTTTTCAAAGATTTACCTTCAATATGGATATCATCAGTTGTGTGTGAAGAAGGAAGACATTCCAAAAACTACATTTTGAATCAGGTATGGGCATTACGAGTTTAGATAAATTCCTTTTGGATTGACTAATGCGCCCTCTTTATTCATGGATCTAATGAATATAGTTTTCAAGGAATATCTTGATGACTTTGTAGTGGTATTTATTGATGATATCTTGGTATACTCTAAAATCTATGAAGATCCTGAGAATCACTTGTGCATTCTTCTAAAGACTCTTAAAAGAAATGAATTATATGGGAAGTTTAACACGTGTGAATTTTGGATTCAAGATTTTTTTTTTCTTGGCCATATTGTCTTTAAGGATGGAATCTCTGTTGATCCTTCAAATACTAAGGCAATCCAAGAATGGCCAACACCGACGAGTATAACTGAGCTATGCAGTTTTATTGGTTTAGCAGGTTATTATCGACATTTTGTCTAGAATTTTTCCCAATTGGCTAACCCATTAACCAAGCTCACACGTAAAGGGGTTAAATTTGTTTGGACAAAAGAGTTTGAATAATGTTTTAAAGAACTAAAGATAATATTAGTCAATTCTCTTATCTTGACTCTACCATCTTGGAATGATGGGTTTATTATTTATAGTAATGCTTCAAAGAAAGGACTTGGTTGTTTCCTTATGAAAAATGATGGAGTTATTTCCTATGTATCACGACAGCTAAAAATTCATGAACAAAACTATCCCACTCATGATTTTGAGTTAGCAGCTATAATATTTTCTTTAAAGATGTGGAGACACTGTCTCTATGGTGAAAAATGTGATATTTATACTGATCAAAATAGTTTGAAGTATATTTTATCACAAAACGAAATCAACATGAGGAAAAGGAGATGGATTTAATTACTCAAGGATTATGATTTCACAATACACTACCACCCAGGGAAGGAAAATATGGTGGCAGATGCTTTGAGCAGAAAGGATCATGAAGTTTTGAACAAGATGAGAGTTGAAATGGATCCTATTTTCATAAATCTAGTAAAGATGGATATGGTAATAACCACAGAAGGTGAAACATCAATACTTTTTCAAATGGTTGCCAAAACATCATTACTAAAAAGGATAAAAAGTTCTCAGACTAATGATGAGGAGTTTAAAAAGAAGATCAAAGCTGTAAATGATGGGAGATTTTGTGACTTTGTTTATGAAGATGTAATTTTGAAATTTGGGAGGTGAATTTTTGTTCCTGATACAACTGATCTAAAAAGAGAATTTTTGGATGATTCTCATAGC
Source organism: Viscum album (assembly GCA_963277665.1). NCBI lineage: Eukaryota > Viridiplantae > Streptophyta > Magnoliopsida > Santalales > Viscaceae > Viscum > Viscum album. Next base: position 528,334,647 of record OY728159.1, on the reverse strand, counting down.
TCCAATTTCTCTATACACCCTGGGAGCACCAAGATGTAATGATATTTGAAGGAAAATTTTTGGTGGGACAACATGAAGAGGGAGATTTCTGATTTTGTTTCAAGATGTATGGTCTTTCAATAACTAAAAGCTGGAAGGCAACATCCTGGAGTATTCATACAACCTCTTCCCATACCTGAGTGGAAATGGGATAATATTACGATGGACTTTGTCATGGGGCTACCAAAGAATCCTAGACGGAATGATGCAATATGGGTCATTATTGATCGTCTTACAAAGTCAACACATTTTTTTGCTATAAAAGAAGATTTACTATTGAACGTCTATCAAGACTATATATTAATGAATTTTTAAGTGTCCATGGTGTACCCCTATCAATTGTTTCTGATCGTGATCCCCATTTTACATCAGGATTTTGGAAAAGTCTTTAAAAGGCCTTGGATACTAAACTTTGTTTGAGTAATACCTACCACCCTCAAACTAATGGACAATCAGAATAGACTATTTAAACCTTAGAAGAAATGTTGAGATCTTACTCACTTGACTTTCAAGGTATGTGGGATCAATATTTACCTCAGGTAGAATTTTCCTATAACAATAGCTTCCATTCAAGTATTCAGATGGCACCATATGAAGCGTTATATGGAAAGAGATGTCATACACAAACTTTTTGGGATGATGTTGGTGAAAGGAAAATTGTAGGCCCAGAACTTATTGAGGAAATGATGGAAAAGGTGAAGGTTATCCAAACCCACATCAAAGCAGATCAAAGTAGGCAGAAGAGCTATGCCAATAACCGAGGGAAGGATTTGTAATTTTAGGTAGGAGATCTTGTTTTCTTGAAGGTATCTCCATGGAAGGGAGTTATATGATTCAGTAAGAAGGGTAAATTAAGTCCCAGGTACATTGGACCTTTCAAAATTCTAGAACGAATTGGGGCTATAGCTTACTGTTTGGTAATGACACCAAGTCTCTCCAAAGTTCACGATGTGTTCCACATATCACTGTTGAGAAAATACATGCCAACCCAACACATTTACTCACCTATGAGGAAATTGAACTAGAACCTGATCTGTTTTATTGTGAAGAGCCTGTCATGATTCTTGATACTAGAGAACAAGTGTTGAGAAATCGGACGACATGTCTGGTAAAAGTTCAATGGAGAAACCATAAGATGGAAGAGGCAACATGGGAACTAGAGGAACTTATGATGAAGAACCACCCAAATCTTTTTATGAGGTAGTATTCTAGAAATTTTGAGGACAAAATTATTTGAAGTAGGGATGAATTTAACACTCAAAGCTTCCACGGTACATTTCCCTTTTAATAATGCAATAGCTTGCATTGTACGCAACTTCGAGATTCTAACACACCACAACCAATCAAACTAGCCGTTATGAATAGTAATACTGACTTTTTGAAAATTTATAAATTTTATCTTTCAAGATGGACTTCATTTTTGGATTCAAAATATCAAAATTATCTTAGGGTGAATTTTTTGTATTTTTCTGAAAACTTTTGATTTTTGATGAATAGTGAAAAACGTTGCGTTATTGTTTAAAACCAAATTTTTATTTAAATAATTAATTATTTTATTTAAATTTATTTTAGGTCAAAATAGATACATAATACCTATATATTTTCAATGTAATTTATTGGAGTTATTTTGTAATAATATTAGATATATAAAATTCTATTGAACTTTGTACCGTCTTTTACCCACCTCCTAAGAGCATTTGAAAATTCGAATAAAACTTAATTTTAATGTTTTTGTGAGTTGAATTTAAAAAATATGAGTGACACGGTTAATATCATTAAGTAAAATATGGTTCAATAAGATGAAAATAATTTTTGGTGAATAGTAAATTTTGACTTTTATTTACCATGGTTAAAAGTAAATAGGGTAATTAAGGGTAAAAATGATATTATTATTACCATAACACATGTACTAATTCTATTGGATAAGAATAATTTGACCAAAAACAACCTTAGGAATAAAATATGATCCTTTAGGTCCACATGGATTAGATTTGGACATTTATTATTATGTTATTTAAAGAAGAGTTAAAAGAGTCAAATTCAGTGTTTAATAACTAAACCAATATAGGGTTATACATAATATAATTTATAATATAAATATTAATTATAAATCTAAAAATATTTCCTACATAATGATATTTTATTTATAATTTTTAGACATTAAATAATTTAATTTATTTATGACACAGTGATGACGTAGAAATTACTTTAATAATGAAATATTAAAATAATTGATATTATAAATATCCGAAAAAATGTAAATTGAGACTTTTGATAAATTAAAATAATTTTATAGGTTAATATGACATGTTATTATTGAATATATAAATTTATTTAGAAGTAATAAAGTTGTTAGGACATTAAAAAATCATTTATTAAATATTTTCAAAATTGACATAATGGAGTTTTTTAAAACAATACTATATTATTGGTTGATAGAAAATTCCTAAAAATATAAGGTTCATAAGAAGGGCCTAAATAATATTATATATTTCATTAATGAACATATTGGTTTCATCTTTGCAGTTTATAGTATGTTTAGTAACCATATAATATAAAAATAGAAAGAGACATGGTAAATGTCAAACTATTTAACTAAGAGTTAAATCTAAAAGATAAGGTTAATATGGTGACCCAAAACAATCTAAAACCTATTGGTTGAGTTTTTTGTGACCTATCCCCACCTTAAATTCAAAATAAATCATTTTTGATCTATTATTAATATAAAATTATTTTATTATAAAATAATATTTCAATCTTTTCTTAAGGTTCCCCTAACCTCTCTTATAAAAGGACACTTCCCATTATCTCAAATTCACACCTTCAAATCCATTTGTCTCGGCCAATTATGGACCTAATATCCTCCCAAATATCCTCCCTAAATCTTAGAGGCCTTACATTGGTCTGAAATCCAACCTAAGGATCCCTTTTGATCAAATCAAAAGGAATAACCTGAAGAAGAGGTTGATATTTCATCACCTCTTTCAAGTTCTTTTCTTCTTCCACTTCCTCTTTCTTTGTTGTTTCAATTTAAAAACAATAACTCCAGTATCTTATATATATAGTGAAGTTATTACAAAAATGGTAAAACTGTATTCATTATTTTCTCCATCCTATAAATGACAAAGTCACCATACGTGTGTATGTACGGCTTGCCGTCCCTACGTCGTGGTGAAGTTTGTTATTCAAACACTTCATTATTTGGATGAGTATAATAATGAGTATAACTAATGTAAATAATAAATATAACATGATAATTATTCTTTATATATGATATAACATCTAATTATATATGATTTTAAAATCAAAATAATGATATTTTCATTCACGCGTACGTACGGATTACCGTCTCCACGAATGTGATGAGATTAATTTCCCCATCGTAACCATTAAAGAATAATTTTCATTTGATGATTAAAAATAATTTATAAGAAATTAATATCATTCTGGATATAAATCACATACATCCTATCTATAAAAAACATAGCTTATGTACCAAAACATATAAAGGAAAACGAATCAGTTAACACCCGAAATGATGATACTACTAAAATGTCATAAACAAAGAAATATTATAAGATCATATATGATATAATATTTATGTAAATGATTCTTTTATAATTTAATAACAAATTTTTAACTATAATATAGGATGTTAACATACCATAGATTAAATAAAGGTACAAGGTAAGGGTTACTTTCACAATCTCTTTATTATCTGAGGTTGTTTTTACGTAAGTGTCTATTGGGACCTCTTTATCATCCACATCCATGTTTCTTAAAAATGCATTTAAAAACATTTTTACTATTTACTAGACTATGGGTTAAATAAATTTATACCCTTATTTTACAACATATGTTTTGAAAGTAATCTTTCCATAATTTACCAAATAAGGTACTTTATGACCATCTCGACAAAATTAAGGTAAGAATGTCTTTTTTAACTTATACGGCATGTATGACTATTTTCTTTCATTATAACATTGTCGAAGCTTCCCATACAAGCTTATAATAAGAATTTCAAAATAAATGTTTTCTTTTATAATTATATTTCTATTAAATTATTTCAAAATAGAAAGAGATATTTCTCTACAAAAAGTTTTGATTTCATCTATGTCAACATCCTTTGATGGATATTAAGCTTGTTTGAAGTTTATTTATTATGATACAAATCTTCCATATTTTATTGAAGGTTTTTTGATATGTTTGACTATAGAGGTGTTATTTTTACCCCATTCATGGGTTATGGATAAATTATTGACATTTTGTATGCAATTTTTAATACGAATGTTTATGTTATGTTTAAACCTTTTCATATGAGGAATGTATTGGACTTTGTAAGTGACGGGTGGATCCAGCTATAGCTCCTCGATGCATCGGTAGGTCTCATGAGAAAAACTAGTTTCTTGGAAAAAGGCCTTGAAAAAATCTTATTTGTAGTCTTCTCACAAGGCCTTGACTATGTGGTTATGAAGTATGGCATTATGCATTCCATCATTATAAAAGTGGCTATTGATATTGCATGTGATTATTCGACAAGTAGAATATCCATGTGAATAAGTAAATGGAATTATTTGATTTTATATTTTCCATATTATTCTGAAGTTTATGTTTAAAATGCTTTTGTTTTAGTCTTATACATTGCCTTAAAAGTTTATGCTTATTTATGAATGTTTCTATTATATTGTTGTCCTTACGGAGCATCTGAGCTCACCCCTTTCTATGTTTTATTTTTTCCAAGAGGTGAAGAAATATTTTATGGTTGAAATACAAGGATAGGATAAGGATATAAGTTTGTTCAATGGAGACAAAAAAAAAATTGATGTTTTTATTTCATGATGTAATGTAAAACTTATGAATGTATCAAGTACTTCCAAGGCTACTAAATTGATCGGTCTTTCGGGACATGATTTTTTGTATCATTCCAATGTTATGTAATAATACACAAACTCTAGGTAACTGGGGTCAGGGAGTTACATTTTCTAGAAAAAATGGATTTAGAGTTTTGAAAAAAAATATAAGGATAAGTTCCATTTTATAAGCAAGGGGAGGGGCACTTTAGGAAACTCCAAAACTATTAATATATTATAAATTGATTTTTGATTTAAGATAGATAAAAAGAGAGTTATTTAGAGGATAAGATGTGGATGGGTTGAAATCCTCATAAAAAATAAAATTTAAACCTATTTTTATTTTATTTTAAACCTTATAATTTTTATTTATCTTTAATTAATCTATTTAATTTTAATTATTTTAATAATATTATAAATATTAAATGGTTATAAATATTAACTTATATAGTTTCAATTTTCCATAAATGGGAACTTTATATAATTTTATACTTATAATTATAACTTTGTATTTTTAAAATATTTTTATAATTTTTAAATAATTTAATAAAATGTTACTTTTATAAAATATCAAGTGGAAATTATTGCACTATTCATTACTTTGAATTGAAATAAAATCAATACTGAGAGATAATTTCAAAAAAAAAACAATTTAATACCCTTATAACATGTCATAGTAACCTATAAATTTTTTTATAACCTTAATTAATCCAAATTGTATTTCTTTTAATATTTTTAATGTTACTTAACTGATATTTATACTAATAAAATAATTACTTCTTCATTATTGTGTCATTATTTAAGGAATTTATTTAATTTAAAAAAATAATAAATAAATTCATATGATGTATAAAATTCCTTTATATTTCCATAGATTATTTATTATTGAATTTATCTTCCAATTATCCCCATATTAAAATTATTATACTTATAAGAAATGAGAGTGTGAAATTTTATCACATTCTTTGATTTTAATAATATATATGTCATTTTCATGGACAAGTGTCCATTAAATGATTAAATTTATAATATTAGGTGATAAGTTTCTAATTTGTTTTCATCTAATAATTTTTTTACAATTTTTTATTATGTTTTTAATCTTTATCTATTTGCTTTAACATTTATTTAAATAGTGTAACTCTTACCAGGACTACTTGACTTTTTACACTATAGGGTTAATATAGTAACTATAAAGTGAAAAATGAACCCCAATTAGATAATTTATGACATATGTAACAATATCATAGTTATTTGGATGAATTATATATTTTTATGAATTTTATATCATTTAATAAAACAATATTTATTTTAAAATCACATTTATGTAAATTTTGACTATTTATTAATTGAAGTTTTAGAAAAATTATAACAACTTGATTTCATTGAATAAGATACATTAAATCATCATTAAAATTAAATATTATTCCAAAAAATAATTTATGGAATAAAATGTTATAAATGGTAGTTATTTTAATATTATTAATATCATTTATTTGATTATTCTTATGATAAATCAAATATCGCATCATCATTATGTCACATTTAAATTTAATTATTTATTGTATTAAAATTATAAATAAATTATCATGATGTATATAAACATTTTTTCTTCCTATTACCATTTATAGTCGATCATATCGCTTATATAACCTCATATTAAAAATATTTTACTTGTTAGAAACAAAAGTATAACAAAATTGTATTTTCATTAAATATAATATTATAAATATATTAAAGTCATCCAAGTGGCTCCAATTAGTCCCAAAATATACCCAATAATTATTTTAGTCGAAAAACAATTATTCAATGAAATTCGTATAAGTGTTAGGGTAATTTTTAAATATTATAATATTAATTTAACCTTTAATTACCCAATTTACCCTTAACCATGGTAAATAAATAAAAATTTACTAAAGTTACTATTCAAAAAATAATTAATTAATTCATATTAGAACACAAATTTTATACTAATTACATCCATTTATGTTAGTTTTTCAAAATTCCATTCATATAATCGGTATAATTATGTTTAAGGCTGATTTGGCGAGAATGTGGGTAAAAGAGCTGTTTAGAAGTGTAGTAAGATTCTATATCGAATTTTAACAGAACATTTTTCCAATGACCTAAATTAGATTAATATATGTATTATTTATATATTTTGACTTTAAAATCAATTTAATGTAAAATAATTATTTAAATAAAAATGTTAGGTTTTTAACAATAATGCAGTATTTTTCATTATTCATCAAAAATTGAAACTTTTCAGAAAAATACCAAAAAATCACCCTAACCTAATTTAGATATTCCAAATAAAAAAATGAAGTATTTTTTAAAAAATAAAATTTATAAATTTCATAATCTGGTTAATACTATTCATAATCACTTTTTAAAAGGCTGGTTTGATAGATTATGGTGTGCTTGAACTCAGTGTTTCGTGAAAAGCTAGCTATTTAATTTAAAGGAAGAATACCATGGAATATTGGGGTTTTACATTCTCCCATCCTTCAATAAATTACATCCTCGTAATATTCAAACATGGGTTCGATAAGTGGGGTTTGACTATTCAAAATTCCTTTATTAAAATCTCACATCAGAACAAGGGTCGATAAAAGGTCTAATTTAAAATAAAGAAAGGGAAGTATGAAAGTTACTAGAGATAACACATAAAAGGGTTCTAAGTAGGAAAAAATATACATAGAATAAAAAATCTAACTATCAAGTTATGATGGAGAGTGATAGAGAACATGGTTAGGATAAAATTAATAATCACAAAGTTATAAGTCTACAATGATCTAAGGGACCATTTGATTCATCATAAAAAGTATTAGGATAGCATTTTTTGTTTTTGGATCTGTTCCCTAGAGTTGATTAATTGTTTTACTATTTATATAATCAATTAATTTATTTCATTCCATGTCATAATCCAAATATCATCCTTTGGTTGTGCTTTGATCTATTTTCACTTCGTCCCTTACTCCTGGAAATGAAAGTTCAAAATGAATTTTTCATTCTTGTAGAACTTTTTATAAATCATAAGGTGCACAATTATTTCCTTCATACACTAAATTTTTACAATATCCAATAATTTTATCCCAAAGTATCCAATAAATCATAATTTAACCTCAAACAATAATATCCAATGTTTAACTTACTCCATTCTAACCTTAAGACATCTCCATAATATTTATGTTCAAATTTATAGTCTAAAATGGTCTCTAAATTTCTAAAATAAATCATAAAAATAGATTACCCAAACAATGTAATGTAGATCTTATTGAAAAATTCCTTTATTACCTCAAAAACCATAACGAAATAATTCATGCATCCAAATACTTGATGAAGATGCATTACAGTAAAATCCTTATATATCTCATGAATCTTATAACCATTAATGTAATAATTCTTGAATCCGAATACAAAATAACCTTAATTATTCCACTTCACTCTTAAACTATTAACTACACTTCAACATATTATTCCTTAATACCTCTTTCATCTCATTTTTCTTTTGTAATCTCTTTATTATCTATAGTATAACCATTACTTGTATAACTTTTATGATTATGACCATCGATAAAAACCTAAATCACAATCTCAGAAACACTTATCATAGTGATATAGTCATGAATATTCATTTATAGGATCTCTAAATGATGTCATCTTCTTCTCAATCCAAAATTCCATAGGATTAAACTATGTTATCCATTATAAAATCTAAAGGATGATATCTTATACTTAAAATAATCCTCAAAGTCATTCAAAAGGTTATGTTTTTCTAATCATTTATTTCTAAATATAATTTTCAAGGTTGTTGCTAAACTTACTTTGATAACAACTATAACACCTCGACCCCAGAATCATTGAGCTGTTCCAATATTTTAATACATTATCATGATTACAAGGAATCAAATCCCAAAGGACCGATTAGTTTAGTAGTATTGGAAAATAGATTACATACATGAACCTTACATTAGAATTCAAAACATAAAATACAACATATATAATCCTTTGGGAACTCTATTATTCTAATTGATTAACCCTGAATGTCAGTCATAATATACTTATTCGCATCCTAGGGAAAATTGAAACATAATAAGGGGTGATCTCAAATGCTCAGTAAGGATAAACAATATAGATGAATCTATTATAAATAAGCATAAACTTTTAATACAAGGTATAAAACTGAAACACAAGAATTTTAAACATAATAATCAGCATAATATGTTAAAAATAAATCAAATAATTTCATTTAAACATTCACATGGATATTTTATTAGTCGAATAATCACATGTAATATCAATTACTAATCTCATAATGAGGAAATGTATAAATCCAGACATCCTAACCACACAGTCAAGGCCTCATTTTAAGACCATACATAAATGGGTAGAAACCAAAACTAGTTTGTCTCATGAGACCTATCGATGCATCGAGGGGATATAGTAGGCCCCACACATTACTTAATAATTACAATGCATTTCTCCTATAAAAAGGGTGATACATAACCAACATAAATATTCTTATTAAAAGTAACATATGAAATATTAATAATTTAACCACAAACCATTAATTGTATCTAAATATAACATCGTAATCAAACTGATCTTAAACCATTAAATAAAATATGGTAAATTATATCATAGGATATAAATCTCAATTATAAATAAGATCCAATAAAATATGTTTACATACATGAAAATACTCTAATAAAACCATTAAAAATATATTGAGATAAATACCACCTTTTCTTTGAAATCATTTATTCAAACTCTGCGCACTTATAAAACAAGACATTTAAAAAATATTTTTGAATCAATGTTTCCCATACCAATTTCAGACTTTTGAAGTGAATTAACATTTTAAAACATTCATGTTCATATAAATAAATACTTAAAACCATTTTGAAAACATGGACATTAATGATAATTATATAAAAGAATAAATATTTAAAACATTTAAAATGATGTTTTCGTTATAGAGTAACTTACACAAAACCATAAAATAGATTAATTTTGATAACATTTTTAAGATACATGGACATGGATTATAAATATGTTCCAGTAAATACTTACGTATACACAATCTCATATAATAATGAGATTGAAAAATTAAACCTTACCTTAGGTCTAATTTCTTCCATACGTGACCAAAACTCTTGTATAGTGTTTTTAAACATGTTATTAACTTTTAAATAATCATAATAATATTTATGACATCATATATTATTCATTTATGACTTTTAATTACATGTTCATTTAATAATTCCATGTTAAAGCAAGGTTTCGGGTAATAACCCGCTTTATTAATCATACGTGTTTGGACTTGATATTATTGATCCTATTACATAGATCAAGATTTACTTAATTAAATAATATAAAAAATTATTTATATATCATATAGATTTTTTATATAAATATGTACATATATATAATATATGGAATGGAATATACCATTCATAGAGATGGTAGGTCGTACGTACGCATGAATGCTATTTCTATTTTCTTATTGTATTTAATAGAAGTAGGTAAATGATATATATATATATATATATATTATAGTAGAATTATTATGCCAAAAATTTCATATTTATTAAGTATATAAATATTTATAGTCATTCTGAAATGGACGTAATAGAGGATGAATCTCATCGCGTCGTAGAGACGGTAGGTTGTACGTATGCACGAGCGACTATCATTCCATTAATAGTTAAATGGTTTGGAATTTGAGGATATATTAATTATAAAAAATAATAATAATGCAATATTCATTATTTATATCCATTATACCCATCATTATTTAAATCAAAATAAAGTAGTGTTGAATAACAAATTTCACCATGGCGTGGAGACGGTAAGTCATACGTACACACACATGGTGATATTGTTTTTCGTAAGCTGGATACAAGGAGGAATATAGTAGTCCCATAAAAATAATAACAACATCTCATCATGTATATTATACTAGAGCTATTACTTTAGTATGGAAATAATATAGGAAGAGTACATAGAAGAAGAAAATAAATTGAATTGAACTGGTAAAATAATTACCACTCCTTCGAGTATATTCTTTTGATTTCCACAAAAGTACTTCTTAAGTTGGATTTATGCCCAAATTATAGACTCTAGGATGAATTGAGGAAATCTTTTAGGAAAAATGGGTAGATTTTGGCTGAACTAAAGTGATTTAGAGGTGTAAATAAAAGATAAAGAGAAGTTCCCTTTTATAAGTGAGGGTAGGGGCACTTTAAGAAACTCCAAAAGTATTAATTTATTATAATTTTTTTATTTAAACTAGTTAAAAAGTGAGTTATTTCAAGGATAATATGAGTATGTATTGAAAAAAATTTAATCAATAAAATTTATAAATGTTTCGATTTTATATTAAACCTTATCATTTTGATTTATCCTTAATTAATCTATTTAATTTTACTGTAGTAATAATATTATAAATATTAAATAGTTATAAATATTTACTTATATGGTGTTAATTTTTCATAAATGGAAAATTTATGAAATTTTATAACTTATAATTATCACTTTTTAGTTTTTAAATATTTTTATGATTTTTAAATAATTTAATAAAATGTTATTTTTAAAAAATATCAAGTGTCAATTTTGAAACTATTAATTACATTGACGTTAAATAAAATCCAAATATAAAGATAACTTCAAAAAAACCATTTAATACCCTCAAAACATGTCATACTCACCTATAAAATTTATTGATCACCTTAATTAATCCAAATTATATTTCTTTTAATATATTTAATGTTACTTAATTGATATTTCTACTAATAAAATAATTACTTCTTCACTATTGTGTCATTATTTATGGTAATTATTTAATATATAAAAATAATAAATAAATCCATATGATGTATAAAATTTCTTTATATTTCTACATAATATTTATGATCAAATTCATCTCATTTTTATCCCCATATTAAAACTATTATACTTATTAGAAATGATATTGTGACATTTTGTCACTTTCTTTGATTTTAATAATATATATGTCATTTTCATTGAATAGTGACAATTAAATGATTCAATTTATAACCTTACGTGATAAGGTTCTAATTTTCTTCATCTAATATTTTTTTTAAAAAAATTATTATGTTTTTAATGTTTATCTATTTGTTTTAACCCTTATTTAAACAGTTTAACTCTTACCATGACTACTTTTTTTTACACTATAGGGTTAATATAGTTACTATAAAGAACCAAAAGAAACCCAATTGGATAATTTATGAAATATTTAACATCATCATAGTTATTTATCTTAATTATATATTTTTATGGTTTTTATATAATTTAACAAAATATTATTTATTTCAAAATCATATTTATGTCAATTTGGACAATATTTATTAATTGATTTTTATAAAACAAATATTAACAACTTGATTACTTCGAAATAAAACTACATAAAATCATCCCTAAAATTCAATATTTATCCAAAAATAATTTTAAGGCATAAAATATTTAAAATGGTATTTATTGTAACATTATTAATATCATTTATTTGATTCTTCCTTTAATAAATCGATTATCACATCATCATTATGCCACATTTAAATTTATTTATTTAATTTCTAAAAATTATAAATTTATAATGATGTAGAAAAAAATTTTATCTATATAATTACTATTTATAGTCGACCATATCACTTATATAACCTCATATTAAAAATATTTTACTTGTTAGAAACAAAAGTTTAAAAAATTGGATTTTCTTTAAATATAATATTATAAATATATTAAAGTCATCCAAGTGGCTCTAAGTGGTCCCAAAATATAACCAAGGATTATTTAAGTCCAAAACACTTATCTAGTGAAATTAGGACAAGTTTTAGAGTAATTTTAAAACATTATAATATTAATTTTACCTTTAATTACCTAATTTACCCTTAAGCATGGTAAATAAATATAAATTTACTAATGTTAATATTCAAAAAATTATTAATTTATTCCTATTAGACAAAAAAATCATACAAATTACAGCCATATATATCTATTTTTTGAAATTCTATTCACAAAAGGGGTAAAATTACATTTAACACTATTGTGGAAAGAATATAGGTAAAATAGACGTTTAAAAGTGTAGTAAGTTTCTATATCTAATTTTAATATAAAATTATTCCAATGACATAAATTGTATTAACATATGTATTATTTATCTATTGTTACTTTAAAATCAATTTAAAGTAAAATAATTATTTAAATGAATAAAGTTTATTTTTTAACAGTAATGTAGTATTTTTCACAATTCGTCAAAAATTGAAACGTTTAAAAAAAATTAACAAATCACCCTAATCTAATTTTTATATTCCAAATTAGAAAATTAAGTCTATTCTGAAAATTAAAATTTATAAATTTCATAAGGTATTTAATACTATTCATAACCACTTTTTTAAACGGCTAATTTGATAGATTATGGTGCGCTCGAGCGTGGTGTTTCATGAAATGGAAGCTATTGAATTTATTTAAAAGGAAAAGTACCATGGAATCTTGGTATGTTACATTGTATCTCTGATACCACTCTCCCTAGAACACCTAGGATCATCCATCATTGGAAAAGAATGAAACATGTCGATGAAAACAATATTTCTTATCTTGGAGAGTAACCAACCAATCCATCCAAATGATGACATCAGAAATATTGAAATCAAGAATAAGAAATTCCTTGACTAACTTTGTATCAACTATCGAATGAGAACACGAAGGATAATGAAAACCATGCAGTTTTCCCATTAAAAGAGGTGTTTTGTGCTCCATGTCAAAGGACATGAGTTCTATAAAAAGTTTAAACACGTCTAAAATATGGGAAGATATAAAGGACTATGTGGAACTTATATCAAATAGATAAGTTTCAATATATGATGAAACAAAAATGTTACCTCTCACTATAATCAAACCTACATCAAATTCTGACTAAAACTCATCAACTGTATAAATATTCTTCACTCTAAAGGCCTATGGATGGATCCCTATTGAATTTAAAGATTTTTATTGTTCCTTAGTGGCCTTTGGAGATAATGATCTTTTACTATAATAATGTATGGGAATATCCTCTATGAATATCTATATGTGGCCTGATATTCCACACAAAATATAATTCTTCACAGATATGGGGAAAATTATCAGGTGTTCCCTACTTTGACATAATAATAAAAATTCAGAAGCACACTCACTACTACAATTTGGCCTTTTATCAGCGCTAAAAACCGACATTAACAGTGCTAAAAATGCATTGTTAATTCCGGTGAAGAAAAAGGGAGGGTCCCCTTTATCAGCGCTCTGAAAAGAACTGATAAAGGTCGCCTTTATCAGCACTTTTCAGAGAGCTGATAAAGGGGACCCCCCCCCCCCTTTATCTGCGCCGACATTAATAGTGCTTTTTTAGCACTGATAAAGGCACCTTCCCCTGCACCTGCAGAACCAGCACCTGCAAAAACCAGCACCTCAGCACCTGCAAACCTGCACAAAATAACACCTGCACATCTGTACAAAACAGCACGCGCACACAATATTTTGACAAACAATGCTATATACATTTACTTAATATCATGAATACAAAAAAACACACTACTATATACATTTAAAACAATGTTTTAAATGGTTACAATTAGAATTATCCAACAATAGTTATACACATTAATGTTTCGTCCTTTGATATCTGTGATCCTCTCAAAAATTGCCGTCCACGATATTTGTTTCCAAAAAAAGCATCCGAACTCAAGGAAAAACATTCACCTATATAAGAAAACAAATATTATGTTAGTAATACAATAATGAAATAAATTAAAAAATTAATATCAGAGAATACATTAATATGGAAATGTGAAACTAAAATATGTAAATGATAAACTCAAATGTTTTCATTCTAATAACAATGAAAGGGAATAATGTAAAATCAATATGTTTTTGTATGATTTCTCTCACTTAATAAATACTGATTCTTTATCTAATGAAAATCTTTACCTGTCACACTGTGCGTCGGATTGAGGTATGTTTGATTCATACACGTCAAAAATGACTCAAGGATCATTTTCCTAAAGTATCAAAACAATCCGAATGTATTTTCTCGGTTTTCTGTATGTCACTTGTGTTGTTTTCTAAAGTTAATGTCAATTTGAAATTGATATCAGACACTTTTAGCCATACAAGTCACACCGTGCATCGAATTGAGGTGTGGTTGATTCGTACACGTCACAAATGACTCATGGATCGTTGTCCTAAAGTATCAAAACAATCCGAACGCATTTTCTCGGTATTCCATATGTCAGTAGTGTTTTTTCTAAAGTTAATGTCAATTTCAAACTAATATCAGACACTTTTTACCATACCGATCACATCGTGCGTCGGATTGTGGTACGGTTGATTTGTACACCTCAAAAATGACGCATAGATTATTATACTAAAGTATCAAAATAATCTGAATGCGTTTTCTTTGTTTTCTATATGTCACTTGTTTTGTTTTCAAAAGTTAATGTCAATTTCAAACTGATATCAGACACTTTTAGCCATAACGGTCTCACCGTGAGTCGGATTGAGGTGCGGTCGATTCGTACATGTCACAAATGACTCATGGATCATTTTCCAAAGGTATAAAAACAATATGAATGCGTTTTCTTGGTTTTCTGTATGTCACTTGTGTTGTTTTCTAAATTTTATGTAAATTTCAAACTGATATCAGACACTTTTAACCATACTGATCACATCGTGCATCAAATTGAGGTGTGGTTGATTCTTACATGTCACAAATGACTCATGGATTATTTTCCTAATGTATCAAAACAATACAAACACGTTTGCTCAGTATTCCGTATGTCACTTGTGTTGTTTTCTAAAGTTACTGTCAATTTCAAACTGATATCAGACACTTTTAGCAATACTGATCACACTGTATGTTGGACTGAGGTGTAGTTGATTCATACTCATTAGAAATGACTAATGGATCATTTTACTAAAGTATCAAAACAATCCGAATGCATTTTCTGTATATTCCGTATGTCAGTAGTGTTTTTTTCTAAAGTTAATGTCAATTTCAAGCTGATATCAGAAACTTTTAGCCATACCGATCACACCGTGCATCAGATTGAGGTTTGGTCAATTCGTACACGTCAAAAATGACTCATGGATCATTTTCCTAAAGTATAAAACCATATGAACACATTTTCTCAATATTCTGTATGTCACTTGTGTTGTTTTCAAAAGTTAATGTCAATTTCAAACTGATATCAGACACCTTTAGCCATACCAGTCACACCGTGTGTCGGATTGAGGTGTGGTCAATTCGTAAACCTTACAAATGAATAATGGATCATTTTACCAAAGTATCAAAACAATATGAATCCGATTTATCTATTTTTTGTATGTTAGTGGTATTTTTTTCTAAAGTTTATGTCAATTTCAAACCGATATCAGACACTTTTAACCATACCGATCACACCGTGCGTCAGATTGAGGTGCATTTGATTCGTACACATCACAAATGACTCATGAATCATTTTACTAAATTATCAAAACAATCCGAACGTGTTCTCTCAGCTTTCCATATGTTAGTAGTGTTTTTTTCTAAAGTTAATGTCAATTTCAAACTGATATCAGACACTTTTAGCCATACTGATCACACCATGCGTTGGATTGAGGTGCGGTCAATTCGTACACATCAAAAATGACTCATGGATAGTTTTCCTAAAGTATCAAAACAAATTGAACTCGTTTTCTTAGTATTTCGTATGTCACTTGTGTTGTTTTCTAAAGTTAATGTCAATTTCAAACTGATTTCAGAAACTTTTAACCATACCGATCACACCGTGTGTCAGATTGAGGTGTGGTTGTTTTGTACAGGTCAAAAATGACTCATGGATCGTTTTCATAAAGTATCAAAACAATAAGAATGCGTTTTCTTAGTTTTCCGTATGTTGGTAGTGTTGTTTTCTAATGTTAATGTCAATTTCAAACTGATATCAGACACTTTTAGCCATACCTATCACACCATGCGTCAGATTGAGGTGCGGCTAATTTATACAAATCAAAAATGACTCATGGACCGTTTTCCTAAAGTTTCAAAACAATCCAAAAGTGTTTTCTTGGTTTTCCATATGTCAGTTGTGTGGTTTTCTAAATTTAATGTTAATTTCAAACTGATATCAGACACTTTTATCCATACCGGTCACACCGTGCATCGGATTGAGGTGAGGTCGATTTTTACACCTCACAAATGACTCAATGATCGTTTTCCAAAAGTATCAAAATAATCCAAATTTTTTTGATCTGTTTTTTGTATGTCACTTGTGTTGTTTTCTAAAGTTAATGTCAATTTCAAACTGATATCCGAAACTTTTAACCATACCGACCACACCGTGGGTCGGATCGAGGTACTGTCAATTCATACATGTCACAAATGACTCATGGATCGTTTTCCTAAAGTATCAAAACAATCTGAACGTGTTTTCATGGTATTCTATATGTCAGTAGTGTTGTTTTCTAAAGTTAATGTTAATTTAAAAATGATATCAGACACTTTTAGCCATACCGGTCAAACCATGCGTCAGATTGAGGTTCGGTCGATTCATACACATCACAAATGACTCATGGATCGTTTTCCTAAAGTATCAAAATAATTAGAATGTGTTTTCTTAGTTTTCTGTATGTTAGTAGTGTTGTTTTCTAATGTTTATGTCAATTTCAAACTGATATCAAACACTTTTAACTATACCGATCACACCGTGCGTCGGATTGAGGTGTGGTCAATTCATACACATCATAAATGACTCATGGATAATTTTCCTAAATTATCAAAACAATCCGAATGTTTTGTCTCGGTTTCCCATATGTTAGAAGTGTTGTTTTCTAAAGTTAATGTCAATTTGGAACTGATATCAGACACTTTTAGCCATAACGATCACACCGTGCGTCGGATTGAGGTGCGGTTGATTCGTACACGTCACAAATGACTCATGGATCATTTTCCTAAAGTATAAAAACAATCCTAACGTGTATTCTCATTTTTTAATATGTGAGTAGTGTTGTTTTCTAAAGTTAATGTCAATTTCAAACTAATATCATACACTTTTAACCATACTGATCACACCGTGGGTATGATTGAGGTGAGGTCGATTCTTAAACCTCAAAAATGACTCATGGATATTTTTCCTAAAGTATCAAAACAATCTGAATGCATTTTCTTGTTTTTCCTTATGTCAGTAGTGTTCTTTTATAAAGTTAATGTCAATTTGAAACTGATATCAGACACTTTTAGCCATACCGACCACACTGTGCGTCAGATAGAGGTGCGGTTGATTCTTACATGTCACAAATGACTCATGGATTGTTTTCCCAAATTATCAAAACAATATGAATGTGTTTTCTTGGTTTTCCATATGTGATTAGTGTTGTTTTCTAAAGTTAATATCAATTTCAAACTTATATCAGACACTTTTAACCATACCGATCACACCGTGCTTTATATTGAGGTGCGGTTGATTTTTACAGGTCAAAAATGACTCATGGATCGTTTTCCTAAAGTATTAAAACAATCCGAACATGTTTTCTCAGTTTTCCATATGTTAATAGTGTTTTTCTCTAAAGTTAATGTCAATTTGAAACTGATATCAGACACTTTTAGCCATATAGATCACACCGTGCATCGGATTGAGGTACGGTTGATTTATACATGTCATAAATGAATCATGGATCATTTTACTAAAGTATAAAAACAATTGGAACGCGTTTTAATGGTTTTCCGTATGTCACTTGTGTTGTTTTCTAAAGTTAATGTCAATTTCAAACTGATATCAGACACTTTTAGACATACTGGTCACACTATGCGTCAGATTGAGGTGCAGTCGATTCGTACACGTCACAAATGACTCATAGATCATTTTCCTAAAGTATAAAAACAATCCGAAAGTGTTTGCTCAGTTTTCCGTATGTCACTTGTGTTGTTTTCTAAAGTTAATGTAAATTTCAAACTGATATCAGACACTTCTAGCCATACCGATCACAATGTGTTTCGGATTAAGGTGCGGTCGATTTTTACACCTAAAAAATGAATCATGGATTGTTTTCCTAAAGTATCAAAACAATATGAAAGTGTTTTCTTGGTTTTCTGTATGTCACTTTTGTTGTTTTCTAAAGTTAATGTCAATATCAAACTGATATAAGTCACTTTTATCCATAACGGTCACACTGTTCATTGGATTGAGGTGAGATCGATTCATACACGTCACAAATGACTCATAGATCATTGTACTAAAGTATCAAGACAATATGAATGCATTTTCTTGGTTTTTCGTATGTTAGTAGTGTTTTTTTCTAATTTTTATGTCAATTCCAATTTGATATCAGACACTTTTATCCATAACGATCACACTGTGCGTCAGATTGATGTGTGGTTGATTTGTACACGTCAAAAATGACTCATGGATCATTTTCCTAAAGTATCAAAACAATATAAACGCATTTTCACGGTTTTCCGTATGTCACTTGTGTTGTTTTCTAAAGTTAATTTTAATTTGAAATTGATATCAGACCGTTTTATCCATACTGGTCACACTGTGGGTCGGATTGAGGTGCATTCAATTCATACATGTCACCAATGACTCATGAATCGTTTTCCTAAAGTATCTAAACAATCCGAACGTTTTTTCATGGTTTTATGTATGTTAGTAGTATTTTTTTCTAAAGTTTATGTCAATTTCAAACTGATATCAGACACTTTTAACCATACCGATCACATCGTGCATTGGATTGAGGTGCGGTTGATTTATACACGTCACAAATGACTAATGGATCATTTTCCTAAAGTATCAAAACAATCTGAACGTGTTTTATAGGTATTCTGTATGTCAGTAATGTTGTGTTCTAAAGTTAATGTCCATTTCAAACTGATATCAGACACTTTTAACCATACCGATCACACCGTGCGTCAGATTGAGGTGTGGTGGATTCGTACATATCACAAATGACTCATGGACACTCCCACGGACACACCCCCTCCCTCCCCTCCTGGACACCCTCACACCTAGACACCCCCTCCCTCTTGGACACACCCCCTCCTGGACCCCCCCCCCCCACTCCTGGACACCCCCTCCCTCTGGGAAACCTCTCACCCACATATAAGGGAACAAAAATTAGAAAATTGAAAATCCAAGATATTGGTTCCCATCAGGATTTTAAGATGCTCGTGAGTGGACTGAATGACTATGCATCAGTCGACTTCCACACTATCGACCAGTGTAGTCCAATGAGTTATGCTTTACTAGAAAGACAAATCATATTTAAAACCATTCTTCATAACCTAAGTATATAAAACCTAATAAAGGGTGATCATATATGCTCATTAAGTGTAAACAAGGTATATATCAATGATCATATATGGATAACATTAGTAGTAATTCACCTTTTCCTATTTTTGTACAATATTCCATCAGGTTTGTTTCCTATTTGTTTCTAAACACATCTATATCATCTTCTGAATATGAGTGTTTGCGAAAGTCATGGTAGTACTGAAAAAATATAAATACACAAAGTATTAATAAATATTTTAAATGAACTCTGAATTATTTTCGAAAATACATCATCCAGGATGCTAGTTTGTTGATGAAATACGATCTCTTTTATAAATTTACAAACATAATAACCACAGTCCTTTCCGTTTGTTTATTTTGGACACTGCATAAACATCGACAACAATAAGTAATTTGTTTTGATATGTGTTTGGATAATGAAATGTTATTATATATACCTAGATACTTTTCCAATTGTAGATCTTGTAGGCTTTCTCATCTTTATGCCTTGGATTCATTCCATGCATTAGATGATATTGATGCACCACCCTATCATTAAAGAATCCTCATTAAAAGATAACATAAATTATATGACTAGATGTTTAGTTTTAAAATGTTGGATCTAGTGTATTACAAATTAACAAATGCCATCATGCATGGTCGGTTTTTTGGATATCCATGCATTGAATCCAGAAAATAAATATTTGGAGTATCCAAATTGACTGCAATCAACATCTAATGCTCCCTAAAAATACAAAAAGGAATAAGTAAATAAAGAAATGAAAAATATAGTTGATCTGATTAAATTGTAGAGTTTTACCCCTACATCGTTGGTATTAAAAAGTGTCAGTCATCTGTAATTTTGTTTTCAAACGATTTGAGCAGGGATGACAATATTGCAGCCTCTTTATCAGAATCTATTTCTTCTTTTGAAGAGGTGGTGTGAGGACTAACGAGTCCAAATTTTTGTTCGTGGGGAAATCCCTTCAATTGTTTTTCATATATACGCCTTTGAGAAATATAAAATGTATTTAATGATGATTATCAGAGTATATCAGCTTTTGTAAAATCAAATCATGAAAACATACCTCATGTATACATTTACAACTAAGGTTCCTAGCCATTTATACTTGAGGATTTCATTTACATTTTCAGCGCTAATGAAATCTGATGATTCCTCTCCGTATATATTTTTTTCAAAATCAAATGTGCGAGCATTGGGGTCTATTAACTTTATATCCACATGAGCCTACAATGATATTAACTGTGGATATAGAACAGGCGGGGTGAAGGTGCTCTTAGTAGACCGTTTCAATCAGTTGGTTGATCCTTGGGATATTTTTGAGCTGATATTTCATTTCACCCCCTTCTCTTTGTTGTTATGTAATAACATTCATCGGATCAGACCTTTTTTCATTAAATGTTAAAGGTCCAGCTTGAAAAATAACTTGGAAATGGATACCTCCTTGTCAAAATGTTTTTTTACAAGAACGGACAGCAATGCGATGAATGTTCCAACATCTTGTTCAACCGTATGAATTTCATCATCGTCATTTGGAACATGTATCTTGGCACTCGACTCATTATCTATGTTAATTGGCACTCTGAAATGATCTGTTGGAAGCTGTCTGTTGGGTATCATGCCGTTCTGCATATTGAACATTGTATCCCTCACTACAAGGCGATTGGTGGGAGTTGATTGATATAAATCACAGTCATTTTCACCTTGTAGAATATTAGTACAGGAAAGGTATCAGTGTCTATGTGAATCACATTTCATAGAAACAATTATTAAAACATTGATTACCTCAGCTAAGTCAGGTTTTTTAGGGGAATGGCTTGCCTCAAAGCTGGTGGGGGGTGGGGCGGGATTTTCACGCATGGGTTGTTATTGAGTTGTTTCTTCTCTTTGCCTCTCCCCCATCAATGTTGCTATCATCTCTCTCTGGTATTGTAATTATTCTTGAAAAATAGCTAATTTTTCTTGTAGCTTTTCCATTTTTTCATTTTCATCCTCCTCATGTTTTTGTTTTTGAAAATATGTTCAGCGTGTCACCCCAAAACCCGAACCTCTGACGTGACCAAACTGGTTTGGCTGCTTCAAGGCTGCTGAATGTATTTCTGCATCCAGTGCGGGTGTTGTTGATTCTTGTGACTATGTCATATAGAAAATATAGAAAAATAAGTAGTCATTGTAATGTAATAGCAATTTAAAACAAATCAAATTTATATTATGTCATACTTACACATGTTTCCCACACTTTTTGGGTGTTTTAATCTATCAGTATCCCCTCTTTATTTACACGGACCTCCTTCCATAGAACATGGCGTGGGATGGATTTGGATTTAGATTTCGATTCATCAATATACATATAAATAGAGAAACAAGGTTATGGTGTTGTTTTATGTCACATATAAGTAGTATGGTAGATTTAAAAGATGTACCAATTTTTTCTCAAGTGAATCATACCCCATACTTGATTTACAGTAAGGGTATGCTGGTTTTACTGTGTGTTTTATATTTTCACCACTCAGTTGTTGTTTCATAAATAAAAAACTGTCAATAAAAGTGATGAATACAAGCAACGTCAAACAACGTATTACCCCACACAATGTACCTAAAAAGTATGCTCCCCATGATGGTTGATAAATGCGTCTCACGCTCCTTGGGATATCAAGTGTGCATAAAGAGGAGGTGGTTGCAGCTTGATTTTCCCTTCAGCATCTTTAAGATGATATTTCGTTAAAATTGTGCATAAACCTCTATGAATCCTTCCTGAAACTCTTAATACATATTCCTTGTGCGAGGAATCTACTATAAATGAAATCTGTAATGGATTATGAAGATTAAGTCAATGTTTTTGTCATGACCCGCCTTCACTAAAAGGATGGAAGGGTCAGCATATTCACATGCCCTTCCTTCTTTATGTTGAAGGAGAGATAATGACCCCCGAAACCCGCCTTCAATAGGTCCCGGAGTGGCGACTAGCACCAAGGGTATAGAAATTTCTCACAAATGGAAGTCATTACCATTTTTATTTTATAGGATTGAGAGATAAGGAGAAGAAAACCCAACAACACCAAGGTAGAAAGAAAATTAAAGCCAAAATTAAACCATTCCCGCATGCATGTTTCAAAAGTAAAAGCCAAAAAGTGAAAAAGGTGACTACAAGGTAAGTACTAAAGGGAAAAGAAAAACAACAACTGCAACTACTCCAAAGGTCCGAGCTACTAAGGTCCTGCGTGATCCCTGAAGTCCTCCTGAAAACTTGAAAGAAGTTTTATATACGTAGGGTGAGCATACAAGTACACTCAGTAGGGAAAACCAAGACTCTCGTGCACAAGTGGGGGAACGTACTAAAGTCCCATGAGAAAAAGAGTAAACCAAACACCTAATAAGGAAAACTATCCACCCCGGGCCTCACCAAGGCTCACTCCCCAAATAACGCAAGTCAAGTAATATATATATTAAGCGCACATCGATGTTTGGGTACCCCGCGCCACTTTCCCACTGGTTATTGATACATCCTACACATCGGACCAATCCCGCCATTCTCACCGCAGTCCCATTGCCACACCCGCCCGCACACACCTGGGCCACAACCACACGCAGTCCCACTGCTGAAATCCCGCCCGCACACACCTGGGCCT
Organism: Viscum album; assembly: GCA_963277665.1. NCBI lineage: Eukaryota > Viridiplantae > Streptophyta > Magnoliopsida > Santalales > Viscaceae > Viscum > Viscum album. Next base: position 528,310,808 of record OY728159.1, on the reverse strand, counting down.
CAACCGCACGCAGTCCCACTGCTGAATCACGCCCGCACACACCTGGGCCACAACTGTCACATGTAACCATGCATGCAAACACCTAGGCCAGAACAACCACCACCACGCCCGAAGACACCTGGGCTAAAGGATCCACTGCCACGCCCGAAGACACCTGGGCCTCATCCCGAAGACGCTTGGGAAACCACCTGCCGCACACACCTGGCCAACCACCACACTACCCCACCCGAAGGTTCTTGGGCTAATAATGGACCTCAGGCCATCACAGCCTGCCCGAAGACACTTGGTCTATCCGGGAAAGGGAGCAGAAAATGAGCTAATAACCAGCCACTATGAATAGTGTTGGGAAAAACACCCTCCCCCATGAAATGGGGGTGTTTGGCACTAAGTTCTCAACTTGGGTGGGGCGCGAATAAGAAACAAAAATCTATATATATATAGGTAGCAATCACTCACCCAAGCTAGGTTTTTCTTCAGACAGCCTACAGATCACAACAGCACTCAAGTCTGAGTCACGACTCACGCTAACAACCCATTTGTCCCCTTTCTTATTTAACGTTCAGTAATAATGTTTATGTTTAAGCACTACTGGGCAACTAGAAGGCATAGGAATAAGTCCAGGAAAGTAAACAGTCAAACATCAACCCAATGCCCACACCCGGTTCTCAACAACAGAGGATTCCGCCCCAATTCGTGATATAAACAAGTAACCACCCATATTTAAAACTCACAACCACCGAATACATACCAACAGAAGATCCCATCCCCAATTTCACATGACCACCGAGGGTATAAAAGAACAGGGGATCCCATCCCCTCCCACATCTCCAGCAATCAGCCCGAAAGGAAAACAACCAACTACCACCACCAACACAAGTCAGGGATTTCCGGTATTTTCAGATTTAAATGACTTAACACACTCCATGATTCAAATTCTGTGTGTTATAACTGGGAGTTATCACAGAAGGGTTGATCCTGGTGCTTTCAATTTATTCAGCCGGATATACGTGATTAACCAATTCACTTTTCACATCAGAAATTTACAACCACAAACAAGCCATTTAAAACATCAGCAGGGTTCATTAGTGCACAAACAACGACCACCAACGGCCTCGATTTTCAGGAGGCATAAGCCAGAACAACTCAACAAGATGGTCATAGAAGAAACAACATCAAAATATAAGACAACATCAACAATCACAGCCCCCCCCCCTCTTCTTTCTTTATAGAATTCATTCATTATCTTTAATTAGGTCTGGTTTACCCAATTCTACAGGATCAAAAACACGCCCATCCCGCATGATACAAAAAAGATAGAGACGAAGGAGAAATTCCCTACTTGTTGATAGATGATCGATGTTTAGGCTGGGGGCACGGAACTTTACGGATAACGATGTGGAGGGCCCGATGCACCAGAAGCTATTTGTGAAAAGCCACGATTGAGGAAAGGAGAAACCACGGCTAACCCTTAGTTTATAAGAGCCGGGGACGGTTGAGGTGAGAACACGAAACCGCGTAAGGCGCGGGGGTCGTGGGTTGACCACGCGGCTCCACTCGTCACAAAAAGGGGGTCGGGTGGTTTAATCCAACTCATTAATTGATGAAGTATTTAATTAAAGCTCTTATGCGCATTACGGGTCTTAAAAACATGCTTAAACGAGTCAGAATAGGGTTTAAAACCCTATTTATGCAAAGGAGCGCTACTGGAAACAACCTGACAAGGCCGGGTGACGCCGATCGGTCTCACCGAGATGCCACTCCTTTAGAACCCGGATTTTGGCAAAGGGAAGGACCAAGAGAGTCTGGGTCATCACATTAGATACCTCTCAAACTATTCTCGTCCCCGAGAATTTAAACAACCCAGAAGGAAAGGGCGGGTCCGAACAACCACCCCAAAAGATACCTCTCAAGAGTGAACCTCATCGTTAACTAAGAACATATTCCTGTCACGAACCAAGCAACATACCATGCCAAACTGCCCGGGCACGTGGGTTGGGGAGTCTCCTCCCCATGTCAAGATATTATCCGCTTTGGGCGGCACTGACTCGCCCGCACGGGTTTAATCGCATCCACCTTAATGCGTCTTGATTAGGGGTCGGGTTCTCTCCTTCCCTATAGCCGGGGGTTTTCACACACAAGAACAGGAAGAAAACCAGTACATTTCATAGCCAAAAGACAAAACGTTCTATCACAACAGGTACAACAAGGAACAAAACTTAAAAAAACTCTGGGTACTGGGTACGCATCTGTGCTTCCCTCTCCCATGTACTCTCCTCAAGCCCACTATGTCTCCACAACACACGAACCAAGGGAATGGTTCTCCCATGAAGCACCTTTTCCTTACGATCCTTGATCACCGCTGGTCTCTCCATAAAGGTCAAGTCGTCCTCGATGTCCAGCTCACCCCAATCAAGGACGTGTGAATCGTCGTGTAGATACTGACGGAGCTGGGACACATGAAAGACACCATGTATCCTTAGTAGCGGCGGTGGAAACGCTAGCTGGTAAGCCACTTTGCCGACCCGCCGCAACACTTGGAAGGGTCCGATGAATCTGGGAGAAAGCTTACTCCCTTTGCTGAACCTCCGCTGCCCATGCCGAGGGGAGACCTTTAAGAACACGTGATCCCCAACCTCAAACTACAAGGGCCTCCTCCTGGTATCAGCATACGACTTCTGTCGGTCCTGGGCCGCCTTCATCCTTTCCCGTATGAGCTGAACCTTCTCTGTCGTGTTCTGCACCACCTCCGGACCAAGGTTGTGTGCCTCTCCTACTTTGGTCCAACACACAGGTGAACAGCATGGCCTCCCATACAAGGATTCAAACGGGGCCATGCCAATGGTAGAGTGGTAGCTATTGTTGTAGGAAAACTCTACCAGAGGCAAGTATTGCACCCACGATCCTCCTGAGTCCAGAACACATGCTCGCAGCATATCCTCCAGGGTCTGGATGGTGCGCTCTATTTGTCCATCTGTCTGGGGATGGAAAGCAGTGCTAAGGCGTAACTGGGTGCCAAACACATGCTGCAATCCTCTCCAGACTCGCGAGGTAAACTGTGCATCCCTATCTGAGACTATAGACCTCGGAACTCCATGCAACCGCACCACCTCATCCACATACATTCATTCCAAAGAATCCACAACACTCAACTCCCTGATTGCCAGAAAGTGATCCGATTTCGTCAACCTGTCCACTACCACCCAAATGGTGTCGTACCCTCCTTGGGCCTTGGGTAGTCCCATGACGAAATCCATTGAGATTTCATCTCACTTCCACTCGGGGACATCTAGGGGCTGTAGTAGGCCACCTGGAACTCGGTGTTTAGCCTTCCCCTGCTGACACACTAGGCACTTGGACACAAACTCTGCCACCGCTCGCTTAACTCTAGGCCACCAAAACTTCCTCTTCAAACCCTGGTACATCTTGGAAACTCCTGGGTGTACCGCCAGGGGTGAGTTGTGGAACTCACTGAGAACCTTGCTGCGCATCGCCTCCGGGACAAACAACCTTTTCTGGAAAAGCATCTGGTTTTGACCATCCTCTATCCATCCTTCTGGAGCATTGCCCTGGTCAACTTGGCCACGCATCACTTCACACTCTAGGTCTCCCCACTGAGACTCCCCCACTTGCTGAAATAGGGATGACTACACTGTCATCTGATATAGGCAGCCTCTACCGCTATCCTTCTTTGCATCCAGGTGTAAGGCAGCCAACTCTTCCATTGCCTTCCAGGCATCTGCCGACTCTCGGACCGCATCCTTCTGCGTCCTCCTTCTCAAGGCATCGGCCACCACATTGCCCTTTCCCTCAGTATAAGAGATCTTGAAGTCGTAATCCTGGAGGAACTCCACCCATCTCCGTTGTCGCAAGTTTAAGTCCCGCTGGGAGAAGATATACCTCAAGATTTTGTGATCCATGAAGACCACAAAGCGTTCCCCGATGAGGTAGTGCCGCCATAACTTTAGCGCAAAAATGACCGCTGCAAGCTCTAGGTCGTGGGTGGCGTAATTACACTCATGGGAACGCAGCTGCCTAGACCCATAAGAGATCACCCCTTGTCGCTGCATCAACACACATCCCAGGCCCTGTCCCGAAGCATCACAGAACACCTCATAAGCCACCCCTTCTTCTGGTAATCTCAGCACTAGGGCACTGACCAACTTCTCCTTCAGATAGATGAAGGCTGACTGGCACTGCTCACTCCATACGAAAGCCTGGTCCTTCTTGGTCAGAGCCTTCAAAGGGGCTGCTACTCGAGAGAAGTTGGGTACAAATCTCCGGTAGTAACCCACCAGCCCGAGGAAACTTCAGACTTCTGCCACATTCTTGGGTGCTTCCCAAGAAACAATCACCTCAACTTTTTATGGGTTGACCGCTACCCCCTACTCAGACACTACGTGCCCGAGGAAGTGCACTTCTCGTGTCCAGAACTTGCATTTTGACAACTTCCCATAAAGCTGGTGCTGTCGGAGGACCTCCAAAACTGTCCTCAGGTGCTCTGCATGGTCCTCCTCTGATCTAGAGTAGACCAGGATGTCGTCGATGAACAGAACCATGAACCGATCCATGTAATCCCAGAATATGGATTTCATAAGTCCCATGAACACAGCCGGGGCGTTCATAACACTGAAGGGAATGACTACGAACTCAAAGTGTCCCTACCTGCACCTGAACGTTGTCTTAGGGATGTCGCTCTCTTTCACCCTCAGCTGGTGGTACCCAGACCGCAGGTCAATCTTCGAGAACCATCCTGCCCCTTTCAGCTGGTCGAAAAGATCATCTATCCTTGGAAGATGGTAGCGATTCTTGATCGTCACCTGATTCATCCTCCTGTAGTCTATGCACAACCTAAGACCACCATCTTCCTTCTTTGCAAACAAGACCGGAGCACCCCACGGTGGCACACTCGGACGAACATAACCTCTCTTCATCAGATCGTCAATCTGTATCCGCAACTCCCGTAGCTCCGAAGGTGCCATCCGGTAAAGAGACATCGAGATTGGATGAGCGCCGGGATGCAGGTCTATCCCGAACTCGATATCACGTCGAGGGGGTAGAGTCGTCACCTCCTCAAGAAAGATGTCCATAAACTCACGGACGATCTCTGGCACTTCCACCATTTCAACATCTACTGATTCCATTGTCAGCTCGGTCAACAAGGAGAGGAGAGGTTCCTCTCTCCTATTTCCCTTCGGACTGTTCCGCTCACCGGTGAAGGTAACACACCGGCTGTCCAAGTCTGAGAACACCACCCTTCTTCGAAAACAGTCGATGACGGCGCACACAAAAAATAGCCAGTCGATGCCTAGGATGAAATCGTATGGCTGAATCTGTAGCAGAAGAAGATCCCTAACCGACTGGTGTGGTCCTATCATCAGTCTACATCCCCGACAAACGAACAACAAGTCGTTCTGACCTCCGACTGGTGTGCTGTCACGACCCGCCTTCACCAAAAGGAGGGAAGGGTCAGCAGATTGCCAGGCCCTTCCTTATTTAAGTTGAAGGAGAGATAATGACCCCCGAAACCCGCCTTCAATAGGTCCCGGAGTGGCGACTATCACCAAGGGTATAGAAATTTCTCACAAATGGAAGGCATTACCCTTTTTATTTTATAGGATCGAGAGATAAGGAAAAGAAAACCCAACAACACCAAGGTAGAAAGAAAAGTAAAGCCAAAAGTAAACCATTCCCACATGCATGTTTCAAAATTAAAAGCCAAAAAGTGAAAAAGGTGACTACAAGGTAAGTGCCAAAGGGAAAAGAAAAACAACAACTGCAACTGCTCCAAAGGTCCGAGCTAGTAAGGTCCTACGTGATCCCCGAAGTCCTCCTGGAAACCTCAAAGCAGTTTTATATACGTAGGGAGAGCATACAAGTACACTCAGTAGGGAAAACCAAGACTCTGATACCATTCTGTCACGACCCGCCATCACCAAAAGGAGGGAAGGGTCAGCAGATTGCCAGACCCTTCATTATTTAAGTTTAAGGAGAGATAATGACCCCTGAAACCCGCCTTCAATAGGTCTCGGAGTGGCGACTAGCACCAAGGGTATAGAAATTTCTCACAAATGGAAGGCATTACCCTTTTTATTTTATAGGATCGTGAGATAAGGAGAAGAAAACCCAACAACACCAAGGTAGAATGAAAAGTAAAGCCAAAAGTAAACCATTCCCACATGCATGTTTCAAAATTAAAAGCCAAAAAGTGAAAAAGCTGACTACAAGGTAAGTACCAAAGGGAAATGAAAAACAACAACTGCAACTGCTCCAAAGGTCCGAGCTAGTAAGGTCCTGCGTGATCCCCGAATTCCTCCTGGAAACCTGAAAGCAGTTTTATATACGTAGGGTGAGCATACAAGTAAACTCAGTAGGGAAAACCAAGACTCTCGTGCACAAGTGGGGGAACGTACTAAAGTCCCGTGAGAAAAAAAGTAAACCAAACACCTAACAAGGAAAAATATCCACCCCATGCCTCACCAAGGATCACTCCCCAAATAACGCAAGTCAAGTAATATATATATTAAGAGCACATCAATGTTTGGGTACCCAACACCACTTTCCCACTGGTTATTGAGACATCCTACGCATCGGACAAATTCTTCCATTCTCACAGCAGTCCCACTGCCATACCCGCCCGCACACACCTGGGCCACAACCACACGCAGTCCCACTACCGAAATCCCTCTCGGACACACCTGGGCCTCAACCGCACGCAGTCCCACAACTGAATCCTGCCCGCACACACTTGGGCCACAACTGTCACATGTAACCATGCCTGCAAACACCTAGGCCAGAACAACCACCACCATTCCCGAAGACACCTGGGCTAAATGATACACTGCCGCGCCCGAAGACACATGGGCCTCATCCCGAAGACGCTTGGGATACCACCTGCCGCACACACCTGGCCAACCGCCACACTACCCTGCCCGAAGGTTCTTGGGCTAATAATGGACCTCAGGCCATCACAGACTGCCCGAAGACACTTGGGCTATCTGGGAAAGGGAGCAGAAAAGGAGCTAATAACCAGCCACTATGAATAGTGTTGGGAAAAACACCATCCCCCATGAAATGGGGGTGTTCGGCACTAAGTGCTCAACTTGGGTGGGGCACGAATAAGAAACACAAAGCTACAAGTATATATATATAGGTAGCAAGCACTCACCCAAGCTGGGTTTTTCTTCAGACAGACTACAGATCACAACAGCACTCAAGTCCGAGTCACGACTCACGCTAACAACCCATTTGTCCCCTTTCTTATTTCATGTTCAGTAATAATGTTTATGTTTAAGCACTACTGGGAAACTAGAAGGCATAGGCATAAGTCCAAGAAAGTAAACAGTCAAACATCAACCCAACGCCCACACCTGGTTCTCAACAACAGAGGATTCCACCCCAATTCGTGATATAAACAAGTAACCACCCGGATTTAAAACTCACAACCACTAAATCCATACCAACAGGAGATCCCATCCCCAATTTCACATGACCACCGAGGGTATAAAAGAACAGGGGATCCTATCCCATCCCACATCTCCAGCAATCGGCCCGAAAGGAAAACAACCAACTACCACCACCAACACAAGTCAGGGATTGCCGATATTTTCATATTTAAACGACTTAACACACTCCATGATTCCAATTCCATGTGTTATAACCAGGAGTTATCACAGAAGGGTTGATCCCGGTGCTTTCAATTTATTCAGTCGGATATACGTGATTAACCAATTCACTTTTCACAGCAGAAATTTACAACCACAAACAAGCCATTTAAAACATCAGCAGGGTTCATTAGTGCACAAACGACGACCACCAACGGCCTCGATTTTCAGGAGGCATAAGCCAGCACAACTCAACAAGATGGTCATAGAAGAAACAACATCAAAATATAAGACATCATCAACAATCACAGCCCCCCCTCTTCTTTCTTTATAGAATTAGTTCATTATCTTTAATTAGGTCTGGTTTACCCAATTATACAGGATCAAAAACACGCCCACCACGCATGATACACAAAATAGAGAGATGAAGGAGAAATTCCCTACTTGTTGATAGATGATCTACGTTTAGGTCGGGGGCACGGAACTTTATGGATACGATGCGGCGGGCCCGATTCACCAGAAGATGTTTGCGAAAAGCCACGATCGAGGAAAGGAGAAATCCCAGCTAACCCTTAGTTTATAAGATCCAGGGACGGTTGAGGTGAGAACGCGAAACCGCGTAAGGCGTGGGGGTCGTGGGTTGACCACGCGGTTCCACTCATCACAAAAAGGGGGTCGGGTGGTTTAAGCCGACTCATGAATTGATGAAGTATTTAATTAAAGCTCTTATGCGCGTTACGGGTCTTAAAAACACGCTTAAACGAGTCAAAATAGGATTTAAAACCCTATTTACGCAAAGGAGCGCTACTGAAAACAACTTGACAAGGCCGGGTGACGCCGATCGGTCTCACCGATCGGTTGCGCCGATCGGTCTCACCGATCGGTCTTGCCGATCGGTCTCTCCGATCGGTCAAGCCGATCGGTCTCCCCGATCGATCTTGCCGATCGGTCTCTCCGATCGGTCTCCCCGATCGGTCTCACCGAGATGCCACTCCTTTAGAACCCGTATTTTGGCAAAGGGAAGGACCAAGAGAGTCTGGGTCATCACAGTTTTGGTATTTTATTTTAATAAATTAAAAAAATGATATCATAATGTTACCATAATCTCTTCCCATATTAGTGTCTTAATATCGGTGACAACATAGTTCCACAACTATACATCAATCAGAACGCATTTCTATGTGATGATTCCAATGTAGCTACTAAATAGGGCTCTGTTGGGGTTAACATGTCGGCCTCGCTTATTCCATCCCACCTCAAATTTGATGCCTTTTTCTTTGGCCATAAGGATTTTAGATAACATTTTTAAACTATGGCGCTATTGTTTATTTTTTTGCGCTTTTAGGGTTTCATTTCCTACCATTTCCTCAAAAGTATCATCATTATCTTTCTCCGGAGCACTAGCATCAGCACTGGGACACACAACAACTGGTTGAGAAACTTTTTGTTGCTCTGCATTGGGACCAGCAATAACAGGTTGAGAAACTTGTTGTTTCTTTGCATTGGGACAACCACCAGCTGCTTGAGAAACCTATTGTTGCTCTGCACTGGGACCACTAGCAGGTGGTTGAGATACCTTTTGTGCCTTGGGATTGGGTGCATCAGTAGGTGAAAAGGTCATTATATACAGAAGTGGTTTAACATTTAATTTAGATTACATAAAAGTAGCAGCGGATAGATAATAACATAATGGAACACAATATATATTACAATAATCAAATAAGCTGATTATTGTACTGTCTTTTTTTCTTTAAAGGTTGATGAGATTTGACTCCTCTATCGACTATGTAAATCCATTCATTGTGGTCTCTTATGACATACAAAACGCCGTCTATATTGGGACCACTGTGAAATAATTGTGAAGTCCCTATAAAAAGGTCATCCTCCGTTGAACTTTCATCTGACCCTTTAGTTGTTTTGGTCGATAACAGAACAATTGACCAATTTCGGTTTGCGGGGTCTGGAACATAAAATACTTGTACTGCATGTGATGCCATTATAAATGGTTTGTCTTTCTCCCCTTCCTTACTGAAATCAACTTTCACGAATCTGAATTCATCGATTTTAACAGCACTCCTATTATCAACCCACTTGGATTGAAAAATTGACACTTCGAATTTTGTATAGTCTAACTCCCATATTCGTTTGATGATGCCAAAGTATGAAAAATTTGCATAAATTGGATTTTTTTTCCTTAGCACCAGAAACATGCATCGCCTCAGCCACAAGTGTAACCCCACTATTCTGCATGGTACTATCTTCATCATGTTCTTTATTAGAGAATGTATAACCATTAACTACATGAGCTTTGTAAGATAATACATACACACATGCTCCTCCGGCTAGCCATCGAAGTCGTTCTGAAATTGAGTCTCGATTTTCATCTAACTGCTTAAAATATGGTCCTAAAACCATCCTATAAACTATCTATTATGTGTATCTGATATCCATTTTTCATCCCTAGATGGATTCAAAAGCCTAATAATTTCTTTGTGGGTTTGAACATATGGGTCAAGGTCGAAACTGTTATGTAAAATGTAAAGGTGAGCCTGCTCCCAATCTGTAATATTGATTGTGACAACCTCTCTTCCCGAAATTCCTTCACCCTCAAGCCACTCAGTGTGACGAGATTTCGGTAGGCCAACGTTTTCCACACCAGACAGGTATTCGGTACAAAATTCAGCGGCTTCCTCAACAGTATATTGCTCTGCAATACGACCCTCTGGCCAACTTCAATTTTTGACATACCCTTTCAAAATCTTCATATACCATTCAATGGGGTACATCCATCTATAATATACACGACCACATAGTCGAATCTCTCTCACCAAATGAACCATAAAATGAACCATCATATCAAAAAATGTCAGCGGGAAGAACATTTCCAATTCACATAATATAACGGCAATTTCTCTTTCCATAGTTGGAAATTTCACCGGGTCTATAACTTTTCTATATATAGCTTTGAAGAAAAAACAGAGCTTTGTTAATGTATGGTGGACATTCTTGGGAAAAATGCAACGTAAAGCTATAGGAATTAGATCTTTCATCAAAACATGGCATTCATGTTATTTCAGACCCTTAATTTTAAATCGTTCATTGACACGATGTTCTTTATATTTGATTAATACCCCTATGGAACCTTTACGTCATTCAAGAAGTTTCAAAACTAATATCTCTCTTCCTGGAAAGAGTGTAAGCAGCAAGAGGATGAAATGTTCATTTTTCACCCTTCACTGGTTCCGACTCTTCTTGTATTCCCATATCAACCATGTCCAATGTAGCCTTAACTCCATCCTTCGTTTTTCCAGGTGCATTTAGCAATGTGCCTATGACACTATCACATACATTTTTTTCAATATGCATAACATCAATAAAATGTCTGACATACAGACAATTCCAGTATAGTAATTCAAAAAAAACTGATCTCTTTTTCCAACCAGTTTTCGTAAGGTTTTTCGAAAATGGTTTACCAAAAGTAGTGTTCAAATATTTTACCTTCTCAAAAAATTGATCACCTATTAGTGGAGACGGTGTTGTACGTTCTTCTGAACTTATGTCGAATGATGTCGTCCAAGATCGGTACTTATGTCGTCGGGGTAGAAATCTGTGATGTCCTAAAAACATGGTTTTCGATGAATGTTTCAAACTAATTGACTGTGTACCTTATTTGCAAATAGGACACCCTTGAGTTCATTTAGGGATATATCCTGAAAATTTTCCATTAGCCGGAAAGTCATCTATCATCCTGTACAACATGGATTTCAAAGTAAAATCTTCTTTTTTGCAAGTATCATACAACGTAACACCTGAATCCCACAATATTTTCAAATCCTCGATCAATGGATCCAAATAAACATCAATATCATTACCTGATAGTTTTGGTCCTGATATAAGAATAGATAACATGATGTATTTTCATTTCATGCATAACCACAATGGTATGTTATAATTTACCAACATAACCGGCCATGTACTGTGACTGCTTCTTTGAAAACCAAAAGGATTCAACCCATCTGTAGATAACGCCAGACGAAGGTTTTTCGGCTCGTTTCCAAATTCAGGATACTCATGATCAATTCTCTTCCACTTAGGAGAGTCTGCTGGTGACGTAGTTTCCCATATTTAATTCTTGTATCTGCATGCCATGTCAATTATCATGTAGTCTCCTCACTTTCATATAGGCACCTAAACCTTGGAATGATTGGAAAGTACCATACAACATTCGTAGGACTAGAATCATCTTTCTTGTATCGAGAAGCACCACACTTTGGGAATTCTTTAAGTGATTTTTGGTCCTTGAGAAACAATATACAATCATTCGGGCAGGCGTGTATTCTTCAAGAGATCATACCCATCAATCGTAGAATTCGTTTGGCATCGTTTGTTCGGATTGGGAGGTCATTATCTTTTGGGATCATGTCATTCAGGAGAGCACGTAGTTCCGTAAAATTGGAGTCACTCCACCCGTTGCCTGCTTTCAAATTATACAGCTTCTGTACGGCTAACAATGCTGTATATTTAGTGCAACCATCATACAATGGTGTTTTTTCACACAACTCATTAACTTCTCAAACAATTTTGGGAAATCACAAAGTTCATCTTCAACTGCCCTTGTCATTTCCTCAATACGATCTTTATCATCATTCACATCTTCAATCACACCCTCTATATAATCATCTTCATTGTTCACTGTTGTAATCATATCAGATCTTCTATATAATGTTGTGTTATTCAAGCCACTACCTACATTTGTTTTTCCCCATGTTTATTCCAAAATGTATAACTTCGATATATTCTATGACAGATCAGGTGTTCTTCCAACTCCTCTGGACTAATTTTTCTTGAATAATAATAGCGTAAACACGGAAAAAGGATTTGAGAAAGGTCACATGCATGATCTCATACAAACTTGATAAACTCTTTCACGCCATCTTTATATTCTTTTGTCAACCGATTGGCATTCATCCATTATTTATTCATATTCATCGTCTTTATGGGTTCGATCTCAAACTTTCCTAATATTATGTTTTAATTAATCAATTAGCATTGTTTGGTTTTTATTAAAAAAATCATGGTACAAATGCCTCTACATTGAAATAGAGGAACCTACCCCAAAACATGTGAAAGTACTTGAACTCTATCTATTTACGGGGGATTGTGCCCTGTCTTTTGTATATATCCATGTAGTACCTAAAACCTATACATGGAGGACTCTTCACCGAAATATGGGGGAGTACCACACTCCATATTTCCTACAAACATCTCACTTGTCACTTGTCAACTCTCAAATAGAGTGAAGAGAATTAAAATATCCAAACCACATCGTGTGCAATTTCTAATGAATGAGGGAATCATAATATTGTGATCTGCATGAGAAGATATTTATAATGGGCTACTCATACATGAAATATTATCATCTAAGTGAAAAATAAATAATAATAATGAAATTAACATAGCACACAATTTGTTCAATGGATACACAATGTGTAGGGTTCTCAGTCAAGGTTGGTTGTATACTACCATTTCTAAACTCATGTGAAATCCATATACATGGTGTGTTCAGTAGGGTGAACATCATCTATGGATAAGATACCTGATTTAATCTGACATATATCAAATTAATTCCAAGTTAGTCTTACAAAGACTACATGATGAATTTGAAAATACTTGACATATAGAATAATTTGAGCTAAAGGCGTGTAATTTAGATACAAAATGAGTCACTTCACCAGTTATGCATCACATTTTTTGTGGAATACACGGTGTGTAGTACTTACATGACCACTAGGGGTGTATAGTCTATACACATCAAGTTTATATGGTATCCATACATGGTGTTAGTGAAGTAAAACACATATCATATGGTTCTACTATTATTTCATGGAATGTACATGGTTTCATGATGAATTATATGTCTTGGATCTACATTGTGTGTGACCTACATTCGCATGACATGTAACATTTAAAATAAAACATATTCCAATTTTGAGTCAGAAGATGAGTCATGTGGTGTAAATTTTGGAGATAACTGTTGTCTGGCATTAAAATCTATATGAAATACATGTATGGTGAAGCATGTTCCATCTAACAAGACTATATACCATGTATTTTAAAAATATATAGAATCTAAAAAACATCATCTTCAAACCATAAAGTGTCTCATAGAGTCCTCTAGAAGCGGTTTTTTAGGATTCAGTGGAATTGCACTAGTAACAAAGTGGTGGTTCCATTGAAATGGGTAATGTTTGGATTGATATTCAATGGTGGAAGAACTAAAAAATGGAAAACAAATGGCATATCAATCATGCCAACAACCGCAACACCATAAAAATCACAATCGTGCTCATAATCGCAACACCATACAAACCAAACAATCACAATTTTAGATTTTACAATGAATCCCTTATTAAATTTTGTTTGTTAATTCAGGGGTTATCACAGATGTTTTATCATCCTAGGGTGTTCATTAATAAGTAAAGTATATGTAAATTACCAATTTTTATATTCAAATGTTCAACAAGAACCAGCCAACATGCAATTTATTTAGTGCCCAAACAAGGACCACCAATGGCCACGATTTTTAGCGGGGTGTTTAGCCCATACATTTCACATTATAACCATCAATATCAAAAAATAACAACATGAGAACAAGAGTAAACCCATGAGTAACAGGACAAAACTCACCGTGAAGGTGTCGTTAAGCACACGGCAGAGGTGCGTTCGTGGCAGAAGAGAGGCGCACAATAGAGGACATTTCCAACTGAAAAGAAAACATAAAATAGGGGAAACTCATGAGAATAAAATAATCTAAAATCGAGTACACCATTTACCACATCCTACAAACCCCAAGAACCCACTAAAACCAAAATCATCCCACACCATGGTTAAACAGACCTTAAGAAAACAAGAAATTATAGAACCCACCTTCGATAGAACGAGTTCAACAGAATTTTTAAAATATAAAAGATTAACATACAATGGGTAAGCCCTGGGCAATAGGTCCTCCTTACTAGGTATAATTCCAAAGTTTATTCTAGATAGTATATACTAAATGAGTAATCCCTGATCAATCCTCTGTTATCACACCTTTCACGACACATACATCCTAATCGCATCACCTTAAACATCATGGTACAATCTTTTCAACACAACACATGGTATCTAGTGATTAGGATCATATCCATATTCAAACTCAATGAGCCTACCCATACATCTTGAAAAAAATTAGGGGGAAAATGCATATTTCCAATGTGACACCCCTGGTACTCTTTTCCAATCATAACATCACACCATGCCAAAACTCACCACACGATCACCAGTTTCCCAACATTATTCCAAAACTAAAGGAATATACCCATGCTTCATTACCCTAAACCCATCCATCTAGGTTCAATAGTGATGGTCACATTAAAACCATGCTATAAATCAATAGGGTTAAGAATCCAAATGATCATGTCCCTCAACCCAGTCATAACACTAAAACTCAAGAATAGAGAGTGCTTCCCTTATACAAATCCAAGGCATGACCATTTCTTCGCTATAAACTTGATAACACCTAATATGCATCAATCCCTCATGTCAAAGAATTTACCATGGATTTATGTATCTAAGGTATTTATAACACCATGATAACCCCACTCAGCAGTCTCCCCCAACCACCAAAACTCACTAACTTGCTACAATCCTGAGTCACATGCTAACGACCACTAGGATCTCACACAAACCCCTTATATCAATTCTTACACAATCCTTAGCCCATGGGTTCCACTCTTATACCCACCTAAAAACACACATCATCTAGTGAACCAAACCAACCACTTACTATAGGTTCTCACACACCCGCTTTCTAAAACAACCTACAATACAAGGGTCTCACCACCTGGGCTCTCACTCTTTCCCCAACTAGCCATACATAGGTTCAACTCACTTATAAAAAACTTCAAGTCATCATAATTATTCAAGGATCATAATTTCTAAAATATATTAACCCAAGATAAGGAAAACTACTCCTAAACTGACTAGAGGCGGTGGAGGCGGTGGCGGCGGAGGAAGCGGCGGCGGAGGCAGCGGCGGTCGCGGCGGTGGAGGCAGCGGCGGTCGCGGTGGAGGAGAAAAACCCAACAACGTGGAGGCAGTGGCGTAGGATCAAAACCCAACGGTGGTGGCAGAGGAGGAGGAGGAAGACGAGGACGCAGAAGATGAGGAGAATGAGGAGGAGAAGTCGCGGCGGAAGAGGGTCCTGGTTCAGCTTCTGCGAAATCTTTACCACGTGCGAGAGAGGAGGGCATGTTAGGGTTATTAAATAAAAAACCATTGGAACCTTTATTAGTGCTCGTTGAAAGTGAAGATAAAGGTATGTTTTATCAGCGCTAAAATAAAATCCCGGATAAAACATAAAGTTATAAGCGCTTAAAAAGCACTCATAAATTTATGTTTTATTAGCACTTTTATTTTAGTGCTGATTATTGTTATAAATTTATATAAATTATGAATAAAAACTTTTATCAGCGCTAAAAAAAGCACTGATAAAGGTTAGATTTATCAGTGCTTTTAACTATCACTAATAAAGGCATACCTCATTATCAACTCTTTATTTTTAGAATTGATAAAGATCAGTGCTTCCCTTTCCCTGTTTGTGGTAGTGACTACTAGTTAGAACTGATGGAGTAGAAGAATTCTGCTACTGAGAACTACCTCTACTTCCCATGCAACTCCTAATTCTTCCCATTTGTACAACTAGAACTACCACTGAGTAGAAAAGATGATCCAAAAAACCCATCTTTCCTTTATATCAATATCTACCATCATTGGTAAATTGATAACTTCATTATAGGTGGTCATATTCAATATATATACTTGTGATTTGATATTGGGTCACAAGCCTTGCAGTTATTTCTAAGGATTCATCTTATCATTCATCACCACCATAGGTGAAAAATAAACCAACTCCACAAAATAGTTGGTGTACTCTATCATTGAATAATCTCCCTACTAAAATATAGGAACTTCATATGCTTATCCATTATCAAGTATTCTAGTAAGAACAACTAAAAGAAAATGATTTTGAAGTCTTTCCACTCCAATCCCACATACCGATTCACCTGAACCATAGGGTCTCACTACCTCTTGCTAGGAACCTCAAGGTTAAAGGTCATGCACTTCACCTTGATATATTTTGGTGTATCTTAGAAATAAAAGACCTAATTGATCTTTTTTATCAATTCCTATACCTCATGAGGTTCATTAGTACCCTTAAAAATGGGGGATTTTGGAGTAGGAGCTATCATTCTTGATCCATATCTCCTTCAGCTACTGGTTACACCTCGTTATCAAGGTTATAAAAAAGAAATATATTTTGATCCATGGTATTAATTTTCTAAGAAATAGCCTCTAGGAAGTTCTGATCAAGATAAGTATTCCCTTGAAGGGAATTTCCCACTACACCCTCTTCAGGAATCCTTGGAATACATCTCATAGGCATGTTTCTACATACAAAAAATAGAATAAAATGACTAGAACAAAAAATAATAATCTTAGTTTAAAATAAAAAGATAAAATGTATAAATTGATATTTAGATCAAAACCCAAAACATGAGACACACAACCCAATATCTATTGGTCAATTGAGGCTCTTCACAATAAGAGCTTGCTAGGAACTTTCTACAACCAACTTCTCAAGTCCCAACAGTCTAATCTCATATCTGTAAACTTCCCAATACTATGAAAAACCATGTTATGCTATGAAATTGTCATGACCAATACCATAAAACCTTTCCAACTTGGATTTGAACCATACTATGGGAAGACTCTAAGGGATTTCTTGATCCCCATGAGATGGAAAAGAACCCATACATCCAAAAATGACCAAATGGAATTTTTTTCAATACATGAAACAAGATACATCGCATACATATATAGAAAAGAAACCACAAAAGAAATATTAAATTTTCAAAAAAAATATTGGTAGTAATAAAAACATGGTAGAAAAACAAAAACCAATGTATATGTCCCAAAAAACCAAAATAGACAACAAAAACATTCAACTTCTAGTCCATGTGATACATGGAAAACTTCCCACCATCTCACCACCAGTTACCCATAACCAATAAAAATAAACCTCACTAACTCATTATGCCACCTTTCCCTTAACTTAATTAGAAAAAACATGTCCACACACCACTAAGGGAGTGTTTTAGGGTGTGAGTTAAATAAGCTCAATGAGACACTACCCAAGTGTTTCATAACAAGTCTCTATCAAATAATCCTAATATTTTAAATATTTAAGATCATGTAATTATAATAATTTTCAAATATTATATCAAAATAATGCGAAAACATTTACCCTTTTTATAGTTTTTATAACAAAATCTAGATAATGAAATTTCAAATCACATTTCAAATAAACTAATTTAAATTTATCAAATCATGTGTCACATAACATTAAAATCCAAAACAATATAAAGCCAATCAGAGTGAATATCACCCCTAGGATAATATAGGTATGGTATCGTTAGGTAACTTGTACCCCATAAATCAAAACATTTTCTCACATCAAGTCTCTAGATACAAATTATATATGATCTAGGGATGGAGGAACACCCCGGAAGTTGAAACCCAATATGGTTTTAAGATAATGTTCCTAGAGCCAAATAATCTACAGCCTAGGAATAGTGGAATGCCCTAGAAAATGAACTCCTTTATAGTGTCAAAGTACATGACCCCACTCTAAACCCCCACCTAGGTACCAACAGATCCTATGTTCTATATATGTAAAATCATTTAAAAATGGCTTATTATATTTCCCAAGAAAATTTTCAAACAACCCAATTACATCCCAAAAATCATGCATTGAAAACTAATTTCACAAACCATTTCATAATTCTTTGAAAACCAATTTCTTTTAAAAAAATAAATGGAAAACACATATTTTATCAAAAAAAATATATATTCATGAATTATAAACAAATCATGGATCATTAATGTTATCATTTAGAAAACCAAGACCAACCATGGTTTATCAAACACAAGTTAGAGACAGAACTAGGTACCACACACTTAGGTCGCACACCTAACACAATGAGATCTCCACACTTGAAGGAAAGGTACCACTAGAGAAAATGATAGGGGTCCCTAAAAGTTAACATATTATAAACCACAATAAAAAATAGATCCAACCTCTAGGAGATCAATTCATGATAAAACAGTGGAATAAATGCTTCACCAGAGATCAATTCTCTAAGAAAGGATAATAGAGAGAGACCAATCCAACCATAAAGATCCACTGATTTGTACAAAGTGAATTAGGGATAAAGGGGTTAATTAGAGTTTTTTAATAGGGGAGTCATGGGTATAATTGACTAAATCAATGTTGTGTAACTCTGTCCAGCCCAAGACCACCGATGGGATGGTGGTTCCAAGAAGTAATCCTATACTACTAGAAGTATCATTGCTTAGATAGTGGGATTACACTATATGCATGGTGTAGTAATTATAGGAACTCCAATATTATATCATGCCACCAATTGGTTGGTGGTATTATGCAGCTACCAAGAAGCCCACTTTGATTCTCCCCCTCCTTCGAACACCCTATGTTGGATCTTTAACTTTCAAACAAGTTACAAAACACTTGGAAAGAGGTAAAAATGATAGTTTAATTGGATCATACCAGAGTGTAAGGTGGTATATTACATGAATGACCATATTTTAAGTCTCATAGTCTATAAAAATTAATAACTAATTTATTTTTTGTTTCCTTACACCCTCACTAAGGAACTTGATTCTAAACATACATACTTTTACACATAATATTAATTACAACCAAATAATATTATTCAAATTTTAGTGTATTTTGAAATTAAGTATATATTACATTGTCAATATATAAAATTTAATTAATCCTTTATTATAGGCCCCTTAAAATATGACTAGGAACTCTTTGTTTCCAATGTTCATAAGGGGAAATGGGGAAATGAAATGAAAGAGTGAGATAAGTTGCTCAATAAGGGATAAACATTATTAATGATACATAGTGGAATTATAATTGGATTATAAATAAGTGAGATACATGATTTTGGATAAATTTCATGATTAATAGAATAAGATCATGAAATCATAAAAATTTAAAATGAGGCATGATATCGGGATAAAAAATCATGGCATAAATTCCATACAACAATGATGTGGAAAGTATATATATTAAAAATATAACCATACCAAGGTTAGATAAACCTCTTGGGTTGGAATATTACCACCTTCCAAAGTGTTATCCCATTCTTCAAGACATAGGAATTTTGAATAAATGCAAGTCATGTCATCATAAGCATAAGTTGAGGTTCACAGGAAGGAAAACATAAAAATATACTAACCTCACTGCTTGTGAACCATACATGGTACTCATGAGATGTAATCATCATGAAATCAATTATGGGTATATATAATTCCATGGATACCTATATCATCTCAATACACCGTGTATTTGTATTCCAAAAGAACAATAAAACCATAATTCCCCCAAAATCACGTCATGATTTTCCAATTGAAATAAAATAGGTTCCCTAATAAATAATTTTTTTATCTAGGTAAATACCCTTAAATCAAGGTAATGAAGTATGGGGTATTTACACCATATAGAATAAAGGGTATAAGATTAAGTAAATAAATTATTCAATCAATTTAATGTATATGTATATAGGTTAAAACCCTTCAATATAAAGAAGGAAGTTTAGGGTATTTACAAAGGAAATAATTTTTTAGAAAGGTTATCATTATCTATAGTTGATCATAAGGAAGTGAAAAAAGAATTTTTGGATCATTTATCTAATAGGGATTTTATTTCCACCACACCACACATATATATGAACTTAGATAATTAATCAAAAGATTATTTTGAAAAAGTAACCATTTATGAAAAATATACCACTAAAGGAAATATAACATAAGAAATTGATAAAGAGTTTAATAGTAAATATTATTGACATATATGAAATTAATCCAAAGGAAGATAAGAAACATAATAGGTTTTAAGAAAACAATTGAATAGTTTGTAGAAAATTTGAAATAAAAAAAGAGAAAAAAAATTAAGGAAGGGAATAAATAAAAAAATGATATTTTAAGTATTAATTTTGATTAAAATATATAATATGAAAATATTTTTAAAATATTCTTGATAATAATAGATACAAAAATGGAAGAGTAATCATGACCAGTTTTCAAAACATTTGTTTAATTTGTTGTAAAAAATAGAGAAAAAAATTACTTTCAGAAATAACTATACAAAATGTGATAAATTAATTTTTAAATATTTATTTTAATAATAAAATTTTACAATAATGGATCATTGAAAATAAATATTTTTAATGTAAAATAATCTTGTTGAGGAAGATATATTTTGAAAAATATTCCATCATAAATTTTATAGGTAATGACTTTAATAAATAATAGAAAGGGATGTATAAATGGAGGAATATACCCAAAAAAGGAAGGAAAATTATATAATATAAAAATTAATTATATAATAAAGGAATAAAGAGGTGGATAGATAGATAAATATTAATATAGAACATATCAACAAGAACATGAAAGGGAATGGAAAAACCCTTATGAACAACATTGAGTATAAACTATAAATCTATAAGGGAGGAAAGGGAACTATAAATTCATAAAAAATAAAGTTAAAACAAAAAATTATACCATTTATACCTTTTATATTATACTTGGAGTATAATTTTTAAAATCAAATAATAATACTTAAAAAGAATAGAAATTTGGAGTGAAGCCCCTACCTTAAATACTTACTTGATTCATATGTCCTCCAAATAATTTTATAGTCAAATTATATTAACACTTTAGTTGATATATAATTTTTTAATGTTTATTTAATTATTATGTTTATTTTTAATTATTTTATTATCATGTAGTATTTATTTATTAGATATTTTTTTGCATCATTCATTTTGAGGTTGTTTAATTCATGATTCCAAAAATGCTTTAGTGAAACAATATTGGTATATGGACTCTTTCCAATGGTTCCATAAGCTCAAGAAGTTTAAAATTAAAGATTTCATGACATTATAGAAGTATAGGTGTGTTACAACAAAAACAAATTTGAATAATAATTGTTTCCAAAAAATGTGTGTTATATTATACTAAAAAACTATATCTCTTTAATAATATTATTAGTATAAATTGAAATGTGACCATTAGATTTCAAATGTTATATGATCAGTGGTCAACATAACCATTGGAAAAAATACTCTTAATAATAATTTTAATGTTATAATTAGTTTTATAAATAGAAATGACAATGGTTAATTAATGCAGAAAAGAGAATTTATGGTCTTAGTGTAACACCCCAACCCCTCTAGGCGGGAGCCGGTGCATTCCTTATGATATTGGCATGGTTATAAGGAATAAAAATATAAAAGTAACAATCAGTTTAGTAGTGTTGAAGAAACTAGATACATAGATGTTTCTCAAATTACATTGGAAAGGTTTACAAAATACAATACATAATGAAAACTAAAACTGCAACCACATGAACTCAATAAATGTCCTTCTCTTCATCACCTGTTGAGGGTAAAAAATGAAAGTGGTGAGTTCAAATTCTCATTAAGGGTTACAAATAGTGGATTCATGAACACAATAATACGTGAATCATAGTCAATATGACATATCAATATGGCATAGTGAATAAATGAATAACTAATGCCATTAATAAACTTAGAATGAAACTGCATCCATATATTTTATCATAGTGAAAACCTCATGGATAATAATAATAACAAATAATGAATAAATAGAATGATTATTAATTGAACGTCATGTATCTAGCACATGAAACCATAATACCGTTAACGGTTTAGTTATGTGGGTAGAAACCCGTCTGATTTTTGGAAACAAAATCGAAGGGTTTGTCACCAAACTAATTTGTCTCATGAGACCTACTAATGCATCGAGGGGCTATAGTGGGCCCCATACACTACTTCATACCCAAATCATTCTTTATACATTGATTCAATACAAGAGAAATAATACTTTTCAATATTCATATAGAGTAGAGTATACAAATTCATCAATATTTCCATAATTAAAATAACTTTCCAAATAAACACCGTATGTAAGATGGTATACAGTTTAGACAACAAATGCATCCATGACATGAGATTATGGATATTTAATATAAATATAATTTCAAATGAAAATTTATCTCAAATGGGCAGTAGGTACACCACATAAGGATTATTTGGTGCACCATACAAAGTTAGTCACAACCAAAAGGAAGTTGAGACAAAGTCTCTTACCACAATGTAATAAGTCGAATCATATGACCAGAACGTAATGAACATCAAATGAATCATTGAATAACATTAATATAAATATAATCATGTTATTTTTATATCAAATGGAAGTACACTTATACCACATATATGAAATAAGTGGTGAACAATGAAAATCTCACAGAAATGAAAGTGAGATGAGAAACCCCTTACCTTATGCTCGAAGGTGTTCTTGATTCTTCTTAATGACCAGAATAATCAAATTTTATATTCATTAATTAATAATTACAAAAACTAATAAACATGTAATTTTTATGGTATAACCTTATTAGTTTCATTAATGTCCCTTTTAATGGGTTTAAGAGGTTCAATTTTACTGCTTTCGAAGCATTTTATTCCTTGGTTTTCATGTTTCGTTTACTTGCTCTCAGGAATGGAAGTTCATTTTGAAATGTGAATAAATATCTAGATTTTTTAATTTATATTATTAGTTAAATTAAATAGATATAAATGATCTTATAATGATTATAGGTTATATACATGAGGATGAATCATTAGTTAAAATGTTTTGATAAATGTTTGGATTTAGCATGGCAGTTTCATGTTCAATGAACTTGTTTTTTATTATTATTCCAAATTTTGAGTGTGTAAAGATTACAGAACATTAATGATATGAAATAATTCTATTATTATCTGTTTCAACCATTAAAATGGTCTCATTTCTAGTAATGATGACGAAAGTGAAGAATGAAACTCCGTTGTCCACGAAGGTTATAAATTGGAACCTCATGGATGTTGATTTCATTTATAAAAATAAAAGGGAGGGAGAAAGGATATTGATGATAGTTCATCCATTCACATGATATAATTCCATTATATATATGATACTCGATTTTATAATGTTCATTTGGACATAAGAGGTGAGGAGATAAAAATAAAAGAGATGAATTTGAAAATAAAAGAAAAGTTGAGAGATCCCTTATGAAAATTCGGCAGCCTAAGGGCGTCAGTTAAAATTTCAAAAAATCAAATGATTAGAACAAAAGGGTATCTAATAATATTGAAATAAAAATCACAGTAAGAAGAATAAATAAAATCAAACCCCAACATATTTTAAATGAATTTCAAATAGATAACATAAAATAGGTGTCGACTTAAAGAAGAGAATGAAGGATTCCCTTACCTTGTAGAATAACTCCTAGATCTTAAATGATGGGACCTTGGGGGCTTAGGGACACCTTGTGAGGACTCTTAGAGAGGTAAAACCACCAGATATTTGAGGATGAGGGATTTTTAATGAATTAAAATGGGTGGGGGTGAGTGGGTATTTATAGTAATCAAGATAGTTTTTTATTAATAAAAAGGGACACCTCGTGAGTGGTTTTCGCAAAACCATGGGCTTTCCCATGGTATTTTCCCATGGTTCAAGCCACTTGGGACACCTAATGTCATCATTTACTGTACACAAGTCGACCATACCTTTATATTTAATTATTACATCATTATGATGTCATTAATTTACCGAAAACTCAAAACTGTATTTTTACTATTCATGAAAAATTCAAGTATTTTAGAAAAATCCCAAAAATTTACCCTAACAATTTTTTGACATATAGAATTTGAAAATGAACTCCTTTTTTTAAATTAATTTTCAAAATATTATTAATTTAATTTTTAAATAAAGTCATAGTTAATTCAAAAAATAACTATCTTAAAGTGCAATTAGTTTTATTTCTCATTGAAAAACTAATTAAGATCTCATTTTCTTATTTCCTTAATAAAATTAAATAATAATATTATTTACTATTCATAATGGTCATATTACTATTCATATTACTATTCATAAGGGTATGTTACTATTCTCCAAAAATCATGTTTGTTTTATCAGACTCAAAATGACTTACTGATCACAACTCTAGATGACCATTTTTTGAAATTAAAAACATAGAAGTGGAAAATTTATATTTAATGGCAAGGTTTTTACTATCTCCTAAATAACCTAGTTTTGTTTCAAAGGAATACAGTGGTGAATAGAATGTATTTAATAGAAAAATACCGTAAAATTTTTGGGGTGTTACACTCAGCCAGTAGAGTTATGTCGTACAAATCATATTTTTTAGAGCTTGGTATGGAGGTAGAGTAACTAGTATTTTCTATTGAACAATCCAAATCCAATGTTATACATGTTAAGCTTGAATGAAATCACCTATGGGAGAAGTTCAAGTTAGTGTTAATTACAACTCAGCTGATATTAACTGAGTCGCTCCAAGAATTTTTCATCATCAAACACCTTAACCTTAGGTCCTATGTCGGTGTTATAAGGTTTTATATTTCTAGTTTCTAGTTACTTAAAGTGTAATTTCATTGTTTAAATAAATTTTTTATTCCATCAATTCTATTTTAAGAATAGTTTTTCTTAATAAAATTGAGATGGAATTTGATGAATTAATTTTTCAAACTAAAATTATAATTTTCAAAAAAGATATAAATATTATTATAAAATAATATATCGTGAATAATACTTATTTTAATATAATAATATGGTTAAATCACTCATATTTAAATATAAATGACAAAATAATTTTATTTTTTCAAGTGTCAAAAATTTCATTATGTATTTTCTATGCGCTATTATTCTTAATAAATAAAGATTTTTATATTTAATCATTAAAATTATCATATTTAGATAATTATTATGATAAAATAAATATCATTTTTTAAATTATCATATTGAAATTAGTTTAGGGTGAATTTATGATAATTTTCTAAAATATTTTATTTTTCAGTGCATATTAAAAATACAGTTTGAGTTTTTCAGTAAGTTGAATGACATCATAATTATTTCATAATAATATAATATTTAGTTAACTATAATAAATGAATTAAATTATTTCATTTTATCAATATCAATTATTTAAATATATTTTAATCAATTTCTAAATATATAATTTAGTTTTCAAATTTTAAAATGGAAACTTTAACATAAAAAATGTTATTTTGTGAAAAGTTTACTTTTTCTTTCCAAAATAATTAATTTAAAATTATTTTATACTATTATGGGATAAAAAACATAATATATGTTCTAAGATTCCAATACCATGGGAAAATACCATGGTCAAGGTCGTGGTTTTTCTTTTACCACTACCTAGGTGTCTAGGGAAATGAATAAAAAAATTCCTCCTCTTTTACTATAAATACCCAACCATTTATCCATTCCACTTCACTTAAAATTCATCCTCCATGATGAAATAATATTTTTACCTCCTAATTAGTCCTCTCAAGGTGTCTTAAAGCCCCCATGGTTTTGATCCTCAAGTTTTTGGAACACTCTTCAATGTAAGGGAATCTCAACTTCTCTTTTCCTTCTAAGTTCCCTTTTTATTGGTATGTCTTTAAAGCTTCAAAATTATGTTCTTATAACCATTTTATTATATAACTTTATTTTATTAAGAGTATTTTATTAATGTTATACCCTTTTTACCTCTCTTTTTTTTCTTTTCTAAAACCATGTTCCATACTTGTTATGCTGCCATATTTTCTTTCTCGACATTTCCATTTTTTTTCTCAAGAAATTATTTTGTTTTCTTTTTTGAATACCCAAAGCTATTTATTTTCTAGGGGTATTCACCTTGATTTCAAAATTATCTATTTTATTCAGGGATTAACATATATTAAATCCACTTTCCTTTTCCTTGGGTTTAAAAATACATAAAGATCTTTTCTTTAAGAACTTCTTTAAAACATCATGATTTTGATATGAAACCCATTTATTCTATTCTCCATGGGTTATATATGAAATGTTTTATTATGATATATTCTGTTAAAATTAATTAATACATGTGAAGTTTGTTCCCTTATATCAATCCAATTCATTGGGTAAAGTATTTAATCTCTAGAGATAACATGTTTTACGATATCATGGTGAATAACCTTGGTAATTTTTATGACACCTCAGTGATAAATATTGGTGATATGATTATGAATGACTCAATTAAATTTTTTAGCCACATTTAAATGTTATTAATCATGTTATTTTTACTTTTTTAGTTCTCTTTTTCATTTTCTCATGCCTTTATGAAATTCTTTATGTTCTTATCAAAAATTCTCAAAGTATAGTTTAGTCATTTTTGGAAATTAGGATTTTAAAAAATTAGGAAGAACCCCAGGGAAAAGTTTAAATATAAAAACAAATCATGGCATTTTGGTGAAATATTAATAAATTGGTTTCCAAGAAGAGAAATATCTTTCTGGATATGAACAATTGGATATAGTTCTGGCAAAAATATACCTAGGGGTAACAACTTTGACAAGGTATGTTGAGTCTAACTTGGTGTAACCTGGTACACGATATCAGACCTTATTATGCACCTATTTTGACACTCCTGAGGGATATATTTTCGTAATCATAAGATTTTTATGATTCATTATAAACGATTAATATAAAATTTCATTATTTTTAAAGAATAACTTATTTAAGAATGTTTTTTTAAGACACAAAATTCTGTTTGAATTGTAATATTATTAAATAAAATATTTCTATCACTAAGGTTTTCTTATTTTATAAAATGGAAAGAAATAGGATAAACTACATAAATGGTAACCACAATAAACCAGGCACTAATGAACTTCCGATATAATACAGAATAGATAAATTCACGAGAATTAT
The DNA here is from genome assembly GCA_963277665.1 of Viscum album. Taxonomy (NCBI): domain Eukaryota; kingdom Viridiplantae; phylum Streptophyta; class Magnoliopsida; order Santalales; family Viscaceae; genus Viscum; species Viscum album. The sequence goes on along the minus strand of OY728159.1, from coordinate 528,283,263 downwards.
GAAACAACTAACTCGAGTTATGAGAAAAAACTTGAATCAATATAAGAGATTGTATCCAACTCAAAGAGAAAAACTTTTCATTGAGTACTTTATGCATCAGCAACCACCTTATTTCAGTGGATCTACAGACCCATTGATTGATTAATAGTGGATAAGCTCTATAGAAAATATCTTTTCTATACTCCATTGTTTAAAAAAGGAAAAGGTTACCCTGGATGTATACCACTTTGAGGGAGAAGATGATCATTGGTGGACACTAGTTAGAAACATGAATCCAAGAGGGTAGGTTCATGAAATTTTATGGGAAGAGTTCAGGGGAACCTTTATCAAAAAATATTTTTCCCATTCAATGTGAATGAAAATGGAATAGTAATTCCTAGAGATGAATTAAAATGAACATGTGGGACTATATGATATGAACTTCACAATAATTTCCCATTACACCTCCATCTTTGTCAGGGATCCTAATGGGTAGGTTTATAGATTCTTTGGTGGACTAAGACCCCATATATAGAAGAATATATCTAACCAAGACTATAAAAAATATGAGGAGATATTGAGGAGTACCATTAAATATGAAATGGAGTTTTTAGAGACTTAGTGGTCCCATAGATCGAATGAAAAGTAGAGATCTTTGGAGATAAACTTGGCGAGGATCTTTAATCAATGAAGAGGAGTAAAGTAAGTGAAAATTTCCAAATTAAATAAATGTGGGAATAAACATTTGGGGAACTACTTTATAATGAGCAGGAAATGTTGCATGTGTGGAAGAGATGGCCATATTTCTTGGAACTGTCATAGTGAGGAGAAGCCTCAACTTCTCAACTCTAACGAAAATGAGAAAATAATGAATGCCCTTCCTAAAGTTCAATGATTTAAGTGTGGAAAAATTGGACACTATTTAAATCACTATCCAAATTTGAAGACAATGTAGGGGATTCACCATCAAACTCAGCATATTCCAAGGGATAATGGTTGTGCTTTTTCTATCATGAAATCTAAAGTTGAAGCTCTAAATGATTTGCTGGTAGGTAATCTCGATGTTCTCTAAAATCTTGAAAGTAATTTTTTTGATTATGGTTCTACTTATTCCTTTATTTCCTCCAAGTTTGCAAATAATATAGAATCAATCCTTAAACTACTGGAAGTAGAACTATCAGTCAAGACTCCTTGATGGATTTTATAAGAATCAACAGTGTATAGAAACTCTAGTATTTACTTTGGTGAGCATAATCTCATCACAAATATAGTATTCATTCCTATATTGTAATTCTACATTATAATAGTTATGTAATGGATCTCAAAGTATAATTCTAAGATCAACTACAGAAGCACGAAAATCTCAGTATTCATGAATGGAAAACCTATAGTTGTTTTCAAAGGAGAGATATATCAACCTGATATTTGTCTAGAAGAACCTCCCATAGACTTATTTTTGAAAATGGTCGATGAATGTGAAGAAGTAAATGAAATTATATGACTAGGTAATTTACTAATCATTTAGGAATACATTTACGTATTTTCTAAGGAGTTTTCTATACCTCCCCCCGAAAGAGAGGTAAATTTATCCATTAAAATCATGCTTGATTCCAAGTCAATTTCAAAGACCCTGTATAGAATGAAAAATGTGGAGTTTAATGAATTAAAGAAGAAACTCAAATATCACTTAGAGAATGGATTTATCTTAATAAGTGTGTCTCTTTTTGTAGAAAATGTTCTCTTATTAAAGAAGAAGGATGAATAAGTGCACCTATGTATTTATTATAGTGAACTTAATGGGATCAAAGTGAAGAAAAAGTACCCTCTTCCAAGAATTGATGATTTATTTAACCAGCTTTATGGGGCTCAATTGTTCTCCAAGATTGATCTTTGATCTATTTATCAACAATTTAGGGTGAATAAAGAAGATATTCCAAATACCACCTTCCAATCAAGATATGGGCATTATGAGTTTTTTGGTATTCCCTTAGAATTGACTAATGATCCTCTTATTTTTATGGGTTTAATGAATATAGTATTTAAGGACTACCTTGATGACATTGTGGTAGTTTTTATTGATGATATTATGATCTATTCCAAAAGTCCTAAGGAGCATGAGGATCATCTAAGGGTTATATTTCAAACTCTGAGGAAGGAGAGGCTATTTGGAAAGTTTAGAAAATGTGAATTTTTGTTACAAAAAGTTTCTTTCTTGGGGAACATTGTAACCAATGAAGTAATCTTAGTCGATCCTATAAAGAAAAAGGTTGTAGTGGAGTGGTCTTATCCTACAATTGTAACTGAGATTTTTAGTTTCCTTGGATCAGTGGGATATTATAGGATTATTTTGAAAAACTTTTAACAACTTTCTAATCCACTAACCCAATTAACTCAAAAAGGGTTCAAGTTCATCTAGACAAAGAAGTGTGAATAAATTTTCCAAGATTTGAGGAAGAGATTGGTTATTGCACCCGTGTTAAATATACCGTCTATCAGAAAATGATTCTTTATTTTTAGTGAAACATATCTGAAAGGGCTTGGGTTCATCCTCATACAAAATGACACGATGATTACTTATGCATCTTAATGGTTGAGTCCTCATGATTGAAGCTATCCTACGCATGACCTTGAGTTGTTTGTGATATTTTTTTTCTAAAGATATGGAGGCACTATCATTATAAGGAGAAATGTGATATATACAAAGACTATCAAATTTTGAAGTATAATTTCACACAAAATTAATATAACAAGAGGCATAGGAGATGATTGGATCTTATTAAAATATATAATTGTTTAATTAATTATCATCCCTAAAGAGAAAAAAAAGTTGTTGATGCATTATGTAGGAAAGAACCTATTGTGTTATCAATGATGAGGATTGAAGGAGATCCTTTGACCAAATACCTAGTAAAACTGGACATGGAAATCTTATGGTAAGGTACATCATCAACCATATCCAAAATTATTTCTCAACATTAATTAGTATAGAAGATCAAGAAATCTCAAAGATAATATCATTTGTTACAGAAGACATTAGAGGTTGTACAGAATGCGAAGTTTCCCGAGTTCAATAATGATCAAGAAGGTACTCTAAAATTTCATACAAAGCTTTGTGTTCCTTCTCTTCCTGAAATAAAGAATGATATGATGGATGAATCTCATATCTATACATACTCTATACATCTTGGAATCATGAAAATTTATAGGGACCTTCGTGATCATTATTGGTCAGATAACATGAAAAGGCAGATTTATAACTACACTACAAGGTGTCTGGTGTGTCAAAAAGTGAAGGCATAGAAACAAATTCCTAAAGGGGTATTACAACCACTGCCCATAACATCATGTAAGTGGGAAAATATAAATACAGAATTTTTCACCAGCATCTTGAAAACATCCAAAGGAAGCGATGGGATATGGGTTATAGTGGACCTTCTCACTAATACTACCAATTTTATCTCTATTCAGAATGATTTATCTCTTGACCAACTCGGAAATATATACATAAAGGAAGTGATGAGGTTGCATGGAGTGCCACTTTCTATCATTTTATATCATGATCTAAGGTTGAAATCAAGATTTTGGATAACTCTTCAGCATTCTATGAGTACTAAATTGAATTTCAGTATAGCCTATCACCCCCCAAACTGATGTTCAATATGAAAGGACTATTAATACACTCAAGGAAATTATGAGAACATGATCAATGGAATTTAAAGGTGGATGGGATCTGCATCTTCCATTAGTTGAGTTCCTATAAAAAACAACTTCCATTCGATTGTTCAAATGGAACCCTATTAAGATCTATATAGGATGTGATGTAGAAATCCAACTTGTTGGTAAAAATATGGTGAAAGAAATCATGTTGGGCCTGATCTTGTGTATGAGATGATATAAAAGTTTGATTCCATCAACAACACATAAAGGCTTCTTATAGTCAACCTAATAGATATGCTAACAACCATCAAAAGGACTTGGAGTTCGATAATGGTGACAAATTCTTCCTTCTAATTTCACCTTGGAAGAGATTCATTCACTTTGGGAAGAAAGGGAATCTCAACCCTTGGTACATTAGCCCCTATGAAATCCTTGATCACATACGAGTAGTGGCCTATCAGCTTGCACTTCCTCTAAATCTAGATCAATATTATGATTTATTCTGTGTATCTCTCTTAAGGAAGTACATACCTAGCCCTTCATTTATTGAAACTTATTTTTCAAAATTATGAAAACACTTTTTGAGGAAAAAGTGAGAAACCAAAAGTACAATAAAATGAATCCAAATAAAACCATAATAGAAGTTAATATAAATCAATACTATAGGAACTGCCCATCCCCAGTAACTATAACATGATGTCAAGTATCTACCTTTGAATTATCACTCAGCTAGATGTCCCGTGCAAGGTTTCACGGGCCTGGTACTGATGGTAGAGCCATACCCTCTCAAAATTCTAAATCCGAATGATAATTTTATGGTGAATGCTTTCTGCTCTAATCCTCATCTAGATTAGAACCATGTGGTGTGCTAATTGCTTTCACACACAAAATTCAAAATAAAACCAATTTCAAAAAAGTTCTTTAAATACCGCAGAAACCTGAATCCAAAAATAGATCGAAAGTTTTCAAAATCTAAATCATAGATCTTTGATACACCACTATTATCATGTCACAATCTAAACACTAACACACCACCTTCCAGAGGTGGTACAATTGGAACACAACCTCTTTTATGGGGAGAAATTGTTCGAGATCTTGGACCATAGGGAAAAGGTTCTACGCAACAAGAATATCCACCCCTTTAAAGTGTTGTGGAAGAACTAAAAATTTGAATAAGTCCCATGGGAACCATAAGAAATGATGAGGCAGAAGTAACCACACCTTTTCTCAATTGAGGGAACAGCGTGAAATTTCTTAATGGGGGAAGAATGTAACGAACCAAAATTTTTGAATGATAATTATTTCCTAAAATTTTGTGTTATATTATACTCAATAACACTATTTCTATTTAATAATGATGTGAGTATAAATTGAAATTTGACTATTGGGTTTTGACTGTTATATGATCATTGGTCAATATGACCATTGAAAACAATACTCTTAATAATAATTTTAATGTTATAATTAGTGTAATAAATAGAAATGATAATGGTTAATTAATGTAGAAAGAAGAAATGATGGTCTCAACCAGTAGATTAGTTTCATACAAATCCCATTTGTTAGATATTTGTAGGGATTTAGAATTGTTATGATTCACTCTTGAGTAATCCCAAGCCAAGCTTCAACATGTTAATCTTGAACAAAATCGCCTACTGGGGAATTACATATTAGTGGAAATTACCTCTCAAACAATGTTATTTGAGATGCACCAATAATCTATCAACATACCACACCTTTCCCTTAGGTCATGTGTTAGAGTAATAAGGGGTTATGTTTCAGGGCTTTAGTTACTTAAATTGTAATTACATTTTATAAATAAAATTTTTGTTCTATCAATTTCATTTTAAGAATAGTTTTACTTTATAAAATCGAGTTAGAATTTGGTGATTTTATTTTTCAGACAGAAATTGTACTTTTTTGAAAAGATATAAATATTATAATACAATAATATATTATGAATAATACTTATTTTAATTAAATATTATGGTTAAAATACGCCTATTTAAATATAAATGATAAAATAATTTTATTTTTTCAAGTGTCAGAAATTTCAATATTTAATTTCACTATAAATTTTTTATCTTCTATTATCTTTAATAAATAAGGATTTTTATTTTTAAAAGTAGAAATAATCATATTTAATTAATTATTATGATAAAATAAATATCATTTTTTAAATCATCATTTCAAAATTAGGTTTGGGGAAATTTATGAGAATTTTTTAAAATATTTTGTTTTTTATAAATAGTAAAATATAGTTTGAGTTCTTTTGATAAGTTTAATGACATCATAATTATGTAATAATGATGAAATAATTAGTAAAATATAATAATTGAATAAAATTATGTTATTTTATTAATATAAATTATTTAAATATATTTTAATCAATTTCCAAATATATAATTTACTTTCCAAATTTTAAAATTCAAACTTCAACTTAAAAATGTTATTTTCTCGAAACTCTACTTTTCCTTTCCAAAATAAGTAATATTAATTTATGATTTACTCTTTTTGGATAAAATTACATAAAATATGTTCCAAGTGTCCAATACCATGGTCAAACCCATCATTTTACTTTTACCACTACCTAGGTGTCCAAGGAAATTAATAAACAAATCCTTCTCTTTTAATATAAATACTCACCCATTTCTCCATTTAATTTCACTTGAAATTCATAATCCATGAAGATATGATATCTTTTCCTCACAATGAGTATTCCCATTGTATCCTCAATCCCCTGAGGTCCCAATCCTCAAGTTTTAGAAACCCTATTAAAGGTAAGGGAAATCTCAACTTCTCTTTTCTTTTGAAGTTCCCTTTTTATGTGGCATGTATTTGAAGTTTACAAACTATGTTATTTTGATCACTTTATTATATAACTTTAATATTTTAATATTATTTTATTAATGGGATACACTTTTCTCCTTTATTTTTAATGTTTTCTATAACCATGTTTCATACCTGTTATGTAGTCGAATTTTCTTCTCAAAATTTCTATTTTTTTCTCAGGAAATTTTATTATTTTATTTTTTGAATACCCAAACCTCTTTATTTTCTAGGGGTATTAACCTAGATATCCAAATGGTAAATTTTATTCAGGTATTAACTTATAAGAAACCCAATTTACTTTTCTGTGGGTTTAAAAATACATAAAGATCTTGTCTTTAAAAAGGTCATGATTTTGATATGAAACTCGTTTCCATTATTCTACATGGGTTATTTATGAAAGTTTTTATTATGATATATTTTTATTAAATTAATTAATTCTTATTAATGGTGTGCCCTGATAGTGCTCCAATTCATTGGATAAAGAATTTAATCTCTAGAGATGATATGTTTTATGATACCTTGGTGAAAAACCTTTGAAAATTTTATAACACCATAGTGATAAAACATGGTGATATGAATATGAATGGATCAATTAAATATTTTATAAAAATTTCCATGTTATGGTTCATGTCATTTTTATGATGATATGTTTCTTTTTCCTTTTCTCATTCCTTTATGATATTATTCAAGTTCTTATTGATAATTCTCATGATCACTTGTAAATTGTTTCTCTTACTTTCCCTTATTGTGCCTTATGACCACCCCTTCTTTAGATGCATGTCCCTAGGTTATTAGATGAATTTAGTTTAAATAGTTTTAACCAAATAATAATCCATTCATGTGGATTAAATAAATTTTTTATGTTTTCATGTATTATATAACTTTTTTCCAAGAAATTAAACTATAAATAATTCTATATTTGTACAATGTAATGTAAATTTATCCAATAAAAGTGTGGTATTCCGTAAAAATTTCATTAGTTTAGTATACAATTAAAATTAAAATAAATTTCCAAGCTATATTTGTTTTAAAAAATTAATGCCACTTTGATTCTTTAAATTTAACAGTATTATCATGGATATTTTATCATTTCAAAATCAATAACAAGAAATTATTTGTCTATTAATTTTATATTAAATCATGAAATAAATTTTGAAGAATATCTATGAAATTTATAAATGAAAATAAAATATTATCATTCACTTAAGTAGCAAAAAAACCACTATGTTTGAATGATGTTTTTATAGAGTTTAAAATAAGGAAAAAATTAATAAATATATTAGTTTAATAAAATTCATTTGGTTATAATTAAGATACTATTTTTAATCCACTTGTATAGATCACTTGGAGAAATGAAATGAAAAGATTTAGATTTGGAAAAATGTATTTCAATGAAGTAATGGATTATGAAAAGGGTTTAGTGGGAGGTAATGAGTGATATCTCAAATATAATGTATCAAAATTATGTAGATTTCATGGAAATAGATTCATTGGAAAAAGAGAATAGGAATTAAAAATAGTTTTAAGTAAGAATAATTTCAAATAATAAAAGGAAATATGGAGAGTTGACAAACCCTTACTTTGATATAGTAATGACTTGTAAAAAAGGTTCAATGAAATATAATGATTCTTCTCTCATCGATGATTGGTTAAATGGATGTGAATAACATGTAATTTAAATAATTAAAGTGTAATATTTAAACCTAGATACAAGACCAATGTATCTGAATTGATATGACACAAGACCGGAGAAACGTTCTTGATCACCCCGATATATCACAAGTGAAAAGGTATCAATGTGGCCAAATGCAATGATTTACCCATTATCACATAATAAAGAGTAAATGTAACAATAATAGGATAATATCACTAATAAAAATAATCAACAATTAAATAATTAAATAAAACTATAAAATATATGTTATTTACATAACCAAGACCCAATACTTGAAGATAAAATACACATTAAGATTCTCATGTCACACGACCAAACTCACATGCCACCTCCTCTCTAGTTATAACTCGAGTCATAGTCCACCACTAGAAACCTGATCTATCGAACTTACATACAATAAATACCATGTAAATACAAGACTCTATGCACACTAAAGGTGTGCATGTAGGGTGTGATCTAAATTCTATAAGGAATCCACCAAATATTATATTAATTCACTTTCTTTGAAATTCAAACATACTAGTTCGACATACAAGTATAAAAGTATTATTTTTATCTTTTATGAAACCAAACAACACATAGTCCAAATTTAAAAGAAAAATTCAAATGAGAAATTTATAAAGAAAATGTGTGAAAAAAGGAGAAGGTATAGTTCTGTAAAGAAAACATAACTATGTTATAATTTATACTAAATTTTTTAAAAGTACATCAAGTGTAGGTACCAAGTGAAACAAGGTAAGAAATCTACTATGATTCGTATTTTATAACAAATTATCACTAGTAACTAGATCCATATTAAAATACATAATCTTATCACTAATATATATATATATATATATTCCTTTTCATGAAAGATTCTAGCCATATCCTCATCCCAAACTTCTAGTATACCATAATTAAATATTCTTAATCTCATAATGAATATCCACCCTTATTAGAGTCACATCATATCATTAAGGGAAAAAGTTATGGAGTTTTCCCAAAACCTATATTAGAACTTTTCCTAGGAACCCTCCTAGTACCTAGAGTAATATTCCCAAGAAGTTTTCAGCGTATTAATGTTATATGTTAACCAAAACCATTTTTTGGGTCGAACTAGTCCCCTTTCCATCAACATTAATTATTTAAAAATAAATACTTCCATGAAAAAGGCATTCTATTTCAATAACACCATAAATATGAGTGATTTTAACAGTAAATATTAGTTACTAATAAACACTAATGTGTGTCTTATTTAAGACAATATTTAGAATATTCCTTGTAATCCATATAATAACATTTCTGAAAAAAAATCATTAAAATTTCATTAAAACAAGTTGAACCATTTTATTGAGTATGTTGGAGGAATCAAAATACACAAGTTTTTTCTCAAACATTTAGGAATGTTCTTTTCTATCAAAATTGATAAAAAAGATGTAAACCATGATAAATTGTTAAAAAGTATCTCAAAACATTAATTTAAATTATATATTTCTAATAATATATTTTAAAACACACACTGTATAATAAAAAACCATGAATTCATTCTTTAGAAATAAACCATGTGTCGAATTCCATGTTAAAAACCTTATTTTTCATAAAAAGGTATCATAGGATTTTCATCAATCACCATAAGTGAAAAACAATAGTTGAGAATAATTTTGATACTTAAAATTGATAAAAACTCCTATATCATAACATAAAATCAACATTAATAACTAGAAATACCGTCCATAATCTATCATAGAAAATATATAAAAGAATATAATAGGTAATAAATCAAATTTAAAATGAGCAATAATGAATGGATTTTTCAAATAATGATAAAAAATGAATCCAATTTGTTTCTGACGCTTTCGCCGGGGCACGCGCGTGCATTCCGTTCCGTCCGCGGAGGGGGACGCGCGGCGCTTTGTTACCCCACATTCCCGCTTTCCAAAGGCGGGCGGAATTCACTCCTTATTCAGGGACGTCTGCTCCTTGATCGAAACGAGATGATGGGATGTCGGTTCTTCCTCCTACGGATTCCTCCTCAGAACTCGTCACCCAGTCCGAGTCTCCCTCATAGATTTAATACGTAGTTCGTGAAACTCTTCCCAGTGCCATGTTTCCATGGATGCTGATTAATTACACTGCTTCTGTCGGGACATTCCAAAGGGTCCAGTCAGGGCAGCAACCTTCGGTCAGGGGAGTAGTCACGTTGAGGCATCAGTAGCGTGTCTGGATGCTGGGGTACCTGGCATGTCTGTCTGTTATCCTTGGTCACAAGGCTTCTCGAGGGCGTGGAAGCCCGAGGCATCCCACATCGAACGCGGGGAATTATATGCCATAGACGCATATATGAGGTTTTCCTAAGCTTCCCGTGTTTAACACAGGGTATTCCGCAAGTTTAACGTATAGCGAAGACGGATCAACCCAACCAGAGCATTAGCTAAGATAGATCGGATTGAGGGATTCTCCTTGAAGGGATGTCGATACCGGGGCCAGCCCATGGGCGGCTACGAAGGAGAGCATACCGACATGGTCTCACCGGGATGAGACAGTCCGGGCGAGAATCGGGATGGGTGATAGGTTGAGGAATGAAGTGGAGGGGGAATGAAATGGGACCATCGCAGGGGCGATGATGAAGTTGGGCTTGAACCTTGAAGAGGCTTCCTACGTATCCCTGTAGCAGGGAATCAAAGTCCGCATATTTCGGGAAGGTGACGATAAACCGACGTGAAGGTGGACCTTGGCCTGATGAATGTCGTCGGCGAACCAACGTGAAGGTGGACCTTAGTCCAATGGGAATCGTCAGCATACCAACGTGAAAGTAGACCTGTGGGTCCACTAGTGGTGGGCTTGAACCTTGGGAAGGTTTCCTACGTACCATGCCTTGGCATGGATCAAAGTCCTCGTAGTTCCGGAGATTGATGGAATACAGTTTAACATCATACGGGATGATAGTGAACCCTGACGTGAATAAACGACGGGCGGTGGGTGCCGGCGAACCGACGTAAGTGAGGGACCTTGGTCCGGTGGGAGTTGGGCTTGAACCTCGGGGAGGCTTCCTACGTACCATGCTTTGACATGAATCAAAGTCCTCGTAGTTCGGATGAAAATGTGGGCTTGGCACACCGACTAGGAGACGGTTTGGGCCAATGATTATTGGGCTTGAACCTCGGGGAGGCATCCTACGTACCATGCCTTGACACGGATCAAAGACCTCGTAGTTCGGGTTGTAGAGTACAGTTTAACGTCATGCGGGACGGGGGTGAACCGACGTGAATGAGGTCGGAACGACCAGATGGTGGGTTTGAACCCCGTAGAGGCTTCCTACGTACCATGCCTTGGCATGGATCAAAGACCTCATAGTTTGAGTTAGTCACAACGGCTTGCCGTCAGACTGGAATTGTAGTTTAACGTCGTGCTGGACATAGGTAGAACTTGACGTGAGTTGGATGATGGGTGGGCTTGAACCTCGTTGAGGCTTCCTACGTACCATGCCTTGACATGGATCAAAGACCTCGTAGTTCATATGGGGCTTTGTCGGTGGACCGATGTGAAAGTGTACCTTGGTCGAATGAGTGGTGGGCTTGAACCTCTGGAAGGCTTCCTACGTACCATGCCTTGACATGGATCAAAGACCTCGTAGTTCAAATGGGTGTGCAGTTTAATGTCATGCGAGACAAGAGGGGCATACAGTTTAACGTCATGCTGGACGGGCGAGACTCGACGTGAACGAACGACCGAGCAATGTGGCTTGAAACTCATGGAGGCTTCCTACGTACCATGCCTTGACATGGATCAAAGTCCTCGTAGTTCATATGGGATAGGTCGCAATGGCTTTCCATTGGACCGGAATGCAGTTTAACGTCATGCTGGATGGGAATGAGACCCGACGTGAATAAATGACGGGTGGGCTTGAACCTCATGGAGGCTTCCTACGTACCATGCCTTGACATGGATCAAAGTCCTCGTAGTTATCTAAGGTTGGGGGTCAGGGTCGGTGCTCACTCTAAGCTCACGTGAGTCATGCTCGGTGTGAGAAACAAGAGGTTGCAAGGACCTGACGATCACGTCGCGAAGGATGCGTCCGTGAGAAGCGAAGAGGGGATTACGCGTTAGGCGGCCCATGGTGATGGGACTTACTCCAGGATGGAGGCCCAGGGTGCGACAAAGCGCGGGAAAGATGGACCTTGGTCCAATGATGGGAGGTGCCTCGTTCCCTATCACGCCCTCCACTGACCTTGGTAGTGGGGAAGTACAGAGATGCAGAGGTGCAGCCATCCATTGGGGAACTAGGGTCGCCCTTCTCCTACGAACATACGCCACTCCGATAAGGAGGATATCATCCCTTGTGGATGGGTGATTCCATTCCCGTGGAGATGAGTGGTGTAAAGAATGTTCGAGCTGGGGGGACCCTTCGTGAGGGGGATGAGGTCGGATCACAGTTTAACGTCATGTGTTGAGGATGTGGTGCTTGGCAGTTTAACGTCCTGCATCTCGGACGAGGTGGGGTCACTCCACACCCCTAGGACTTACATAACTGGTACCCTCTGGTCCTTGGGGGAGGGAAGGTACCAGTAAGGCCATGGTTAAGGGGGGTTTTGCAACGAACCATCAAGGGGTCCACGTTAGCGTGGCTATGCGAAGAAGCAATAGCCGTTAGCGTGCCTATGCGAAGAAGCATTAGCCCAAGCAACGCTACGGGTGGTATTGTCCATGGGACTTTGAAATCACATCGTGCAAACCGGGAGGGTCGCACGGGAAGAGGAATTGCTAAGCAAAGGAGTGTGCTTCGCGAAGTGGAGTGCCTTGGCCTTAGCATGGGGCATATGTGTGAGTAGAAGGTGCTTCGCGAAGTGGAATAGTGTTCGCGGAGCACTACCTCACGAAGAAGAGGTGACTCACGAAGCAGGGTCCTGTGAAGTAGTGTGCTTCGCGATGTGTAGCAATCCTGCCTTAGCATAGGGATTACTAGCATGGGTTGGGTGTTTCGCGAAGCATAAACGCTCCGCGGCTGGCCGGGTTCCCTTGGGAATCCCCTTCCTTCACGAATGCCCTTGAGCTTCGCGAAGGGCATCCCTCTCGGAAGAGGGGCTCAAAACGAGACCAGGCAGAGGTGTCTCGCGAAATAGAAGTACCTCACGGAGCTCATGATTCCCGAGGCAAAGAGTGCTTCGAGATTCGGGAGAGGAGAAGCCGAAAGGTCGTATTGTCCGTCTTTGGGACTCAGGGGGAGTCCAGTATTTATAGGGAAGGGGCGTCGTGAAGCAGAACTTGTGTGCCGCCTCCGGTGCTTCGCGGCACGCTCACGAACGTCAACGTCGTCCGTGGAGGATTACCGCCTCCTGAGCTTTGTGGAGACTCGCGAACGTCAAATGCATTCGCAGAGCATTACCGCCTCCTGAGCTTCGCGGCGGCTCGCGAACGTCAAATGCGTTCGCAGAGCATTACCGCCTCTGGAGCTTTGTGAGGCTGCCATGGCCGGGGCGCTTCGCGGCGGGGCTTCGCGTGGGTGCTTCGCGAGGGTGCTTCGCGAGGCAGCGCGCCAGCCGTCTTTCTCGTTCCTTTCTTTCGGGCCATATTTTGGTGCCAACAAATGCCCCCCCTCAGACTTGGATCCGCGGAGGGCGAAGGGTCGATGTCTGAGGGAAAATCACCAAAATTGTCGGTGGTTCGCGATGCGGCTACGTGAAGGGGCCCCAGGGTGCTCCCCGGGGCCCCCGATCCGGGCGCGCCGCAATGCTCCGTGCGGGTGAGCGCGCCGCGATGCTCCGGGGTCGCCGCCTATAAATATGGGGGGTCGACCTGTTTTTTCTTCACGTGCCTTCCTTGTCTTTTTGTGATCTCGACTTCGCGATGCTCCGCGTACTCCGTGACAGCCCTCCGCGAATTGAGCTTCACGGTGAACCGCGGGTCTCCGACTCCGCGTCCGCGCCCAGCGAACCTCTGATTGTCGACCTTGGCCAGACTTTGCTGCTTGGTCTCGTGACCGATCTTCGCGATCCGGCTTCGCGATCCAGCTTCGCGATCGAGCTTCGCGATCCAGCGGAAAAAATTCTTTTCTGAGGGCCAGAGTTAAAATGGCCCATCAAGAGGCTGTATTGGGGGTCCTTGCAGATTCTGCTCGTCAGGATGAGATGGCCAACTGTCCAGGCCTGGGGGAGATGGTCCGAAGCCACTCGGACCACACTTCTTTGACAGATCTGCTATCGGAGGGTTAGAAGGATTACCCGCAATGCAAGAAACTGCCATTGTACGGCTTCGGGCTGAGGGACGACGTCTTTATCCCTGAGGCGAGTAGGGATGAACCAGCTTGCTGGTTCAGGAGCACACTATTCCAGCATCAATTGTTCAAGGCGGTCGATGGTCATGCGCGGGAGGACTTCACACCCGTTACCGCTGACTATCTCTACAACCATGTGAACGACATTGACGGGAAGACACTGCAGCTGGAGACTTCCCCTCCCCTCTACCGTACCATGCTGAAGGCGGCTTTGCAGGATTCGAAGAAGGGATGGTCCGATGAGTGGGACCTGTGCTAGGGTGGCAACTTTATTGATGACTGGGCCTGGGCCTACTGGGTAGGCGCCTCATGCGAGGAGTTTGGGGCCGAGCTGAGGAGAGTGGGGTTGTATGAGGCGGCATGGGCCTCCCAATTCCACATTTACCAACCGAAGCAGCTAATGCCAGAGTTGCTGAGTAGATGGTCATCTAGGACCAACACTTTTCACCTACATCACGGGGAGGTGGGCATCAGCCTGTGGGATGTCCACCAGATTTCTGGGGTTCCGATCTTAGGGGACATGTATGACGAATTCCTCCCCGTCGTCAGCGCGTGGGGGGATGCGGAGCAAATGCCGCGACTGGCATCGGCGCTGATGGCGCTTGTCCCCGGAGAGGACAAGGAGGCAGTGAGGGATGTCCATTTTAGGAGATGGTTCAAAAGCTTCCTGAATTTCCCAGAGAATCGAGAGTTTCCTCCGAGGCCTCGAACTTGTCCGAGGGCGGCCCAACGCGGCAAGGGGCACTCGTATTGGCGGGTCTTGGAGGACAGCCAATGGAAGACTTGGGGTTTTAGTGTCAGCACTGAACAACAGCCGATAGTCAGGATGGCGCCGTTCATCGCGGATCTCATCTGTGGCTGGATCCTACCGCTGAGACATACAAGCATGGGGGTATGGCCCAGCTCGTTTATCATGGTGTCGATGTTGGCCATGGGGCAGTGGATCAATCTGGGGATTCTGATGCTCACCAAACTGTACCGAATACTGCGACATGTTAGCGAGAGCAAGAAGCCGCCAAGGATATGTGGGCCCTTCCACCTCTTGTACGGGTGGATCGCAGCGCATATCAGGGGGATTTACGAGTATCCAAACCCCATTTCACCGCCGGGATCTAACTTCTGCCCCTCCATCCTGAACGCGGTTGGGAGCTTCCCGTTCAAACTGGCCATTCCAATGGTGCTGAATAGGGTGTGGAGGGCGGATGAGTTCAACTTCCATCCCTTCCCATTGCCGACGGGGATTCTTACTGATGACGGACGGGGAACAGAAGAACATCGGGCTTACCTCCTGGACTTCCGAGGTGGAGTTTTGGTGGCACGAATAGATCGTGAGCCTCTCTGTGAACCGTACACCCCGCATCGGTTTGTGAGGCAGTTCCAGTGCCTCCAGCGTCTGACCCCGCAGGTCTACTGGGAGGTGCGTCACGAGGAGCACCCGTGTGTGATGAGGCAGCTATGGCTCATGTTCACACGGTAAGATGGAAAGATGCGGATTTCATTGCCTCCATCCACCGCCGCTTTCGGATTGGTGAAGGATTACGCCATTAGTTGGGTGGCTGCTTACCCAGGGGAGATGCTGAAGCAACCAACTATCCGAGTTGGTGACGGTGGGCCTCCTCTATCTCGAGGTCGGGGTCGAAGGGCATCTAGGGCCGCTCGCGATAGCAGGGCTTCCATGGCGGCGAGACCCACACCGGCCGAGGGTATGGCAGCAGCGGTGGATCCGGTGATTCCGGGAGAGCAGGGTCATCCGGAGGGGCGGCCACTGAGGGGATTTCGTAGGATATCCACTCAGGCTCCGGGGAAGCACCTGCGTCACATTGACATGGCAGAGGATGTCGTCTTCCCGGAAGCTTGGGACATTTGGGATGTCAACCGGCAATTCCTCAGCCCACCCAAGATATGAGCCCACATAAATCGCCTCGGGATGGAATTACCGGGCATAGGCCCAGTTCGGGCTGGACTCATGGCTTCTCCGGTGGAGGCGGAATAGTACCTGGCAGAGCTGGAGGATTACGTCCACTCCAGTGGTGTCCCTCGCCCAATGACAGACCGGGTGAGGGTACTGTTGAATCAGACGGTCCCCCCACAGTTATCGGCTACCGATCTGAGGGAGCGCTTCCCCTTGTCGGAGGAATAAGAGGACTCCTCTCGGGAGGATGAGGCTGGAGGAGGGTGAGGTCGGAGACCGAGGCTCAGAATACGATGATTTCACGGAGGCTCTCAAGGTAGCATTCCGAACTTCTCTCCTTACGATCTGTTCTTGGGTCCCTATGGACTTCTCACCAATGTTTGAGCCATGCAGGAGGAACTTGTTCGCATGCCTCGTTCTCGCTGCTTGGCGGGTGATGATGCGGGACCTTCAGAACCCGCGCCTATGGCTGCGTCCAGTTCCGCGTCTGGTGGGACCAGGGCGCCCGAGGTGGCTCCTCCGGAATCTCCAGACCTTCCAACAGTATACGGGGGGCCTCTTCTCGGGGTCCCGTTAGTATCGGCTCAAGAGAAATGCTCGGAGGTCGATCTCTGTAAGTCTCCTCCACCGGTCTCCTCGTTGTCGCATGTAGACCATGCCAACTAACGTTTATGTCCATCTTTGTCGTGCAGTTCTTCGACTGGCGTGGGATGTTGCGGCAAGACTGGTCGGGATGTCTGGTGGCGTCCCTCCTAGGGGCATGCCGGTAATGGTGGCGATAGTCCCGCCATCTTCTCAAGCTGTGACGCACATCATCACTGGCGGGACCACCAGCAGGGCCATACCCAAAATCATTGAGGTGGACTCCGAGGAAGAGGATCAACCGGTCGGTCCCAGTTCTGTCGCGCCTGCTTCGGCGCCAGGTGTTGCACTGGATTCAACACCGGATGTTGATCCTGCCGAGGATTTCCTGCGGGCGTATCCTGCGTACGAGCCTGCCAATCGCGCGGACTAGGACGAAACGACCTCTGATGAGGAAGACAACAGCATAGTCCGCCACCGGTCGTGGAAGCTGATCGCGTGCTTTATCAAGGACACTCCTCAAGCACAATGGCTGGCCAAAATGGATAGGCTCCGCTCGCAGTTGCGCGAACTGTGCGCTGGGGGAGTGTATGCCCAACGTCCTAACGCACTCATCCGAGATCTTATGGCTGAGAAGATCCGGGAGCATGATCGTGGGCTCAGCGTGGGCTGGCAGCGGAGGAAGGCGACCGGCATTAAGAAGATCCAGGAGGCTGAAGGCGAGGTCCAACAGATGCAGACCCGGGAAGACGAGCTTTCAGCCTCTCTTAATGTACAATCTGAGCTGTTCTCACGGTTGAAGGCCCAGCTGGCAGAGGTAGAAGAGCATATGAGGAAGGCCTCTGAAAAGATGGCCGTCGTTCAAGCTGACGTAGAGAGGGCCAAAGCCAGGACTGACGAACTGCGCCCCGCCGCTGCTGAGGAGGAGCGGGAGCTGGTTCAGTGGCAGCAAGCCTTGGATGCCGCAAGTCAACGGGTGGCGGAGCTGCAACGCTCTTTTGACGGGGTCAACCCGTCCATGGGGGAAGTCGACCCCCGAGTATTGTAACAAACCCAAAAACCCTTTATTGGTACTTTCGTGCTTCAAAATTTTATCTTTGTTTTGAATGTCGTAGCACGCACGATTTCCACTGTTTGAATTGCCTTGTTACATCCCTACAATGTTTACGGGACGTTTGGCGACAATTCCCCAAGCCCACGTGAGTCGAGCCCGATGTGAGAAACAGGAGAGAGTCACCCTCTCATCCCACCGTTTCTTCAGCGTGCTCTTATGCACGAACGGGGCAACACCATGGGAACTTAGAGGAGAAGCGGTACCCTTACTGCGTTATCCTGTAATGGGGACAACAAATGAGGGTCGACCGTTGACCATGTTCGAAACACGGGACCATGTCACAAATGTTGTTGATCAATCCTTCTGGACATTTGCCCAGGACAGTTGGCGGACCATAGGTTAGACATCCATACTATTAGGTGGTCCTTCCAGACATGACCTGCCTTCCGAAACGCTGGCCCAGGATGGTAGGTGAGCCGATGCGGCATGAGACCAGGCCGTTAGGGGGTCCCGTGAGACATGAAAGGGGACGAAGGTCCGAATAAGGGGCACGCAAAGGGTGGAATATGGAGCGATGGTTTGTATGAACATAATCCAACACTCATGTAACTACACCACGGTGGTGGGAGTATGCCATATGGGTGCATTGGTTTTATCATGGATCATTCCTTCTTTGGGACAGGGCCTCTCTGGCAAGGGGTCTGTCGCTTCCCAATGGGATCTTGGGGCATCCTGAACTTGTTCAGGGTAGAACCGCAGTTTAGTGTCATGCGTTGAGGACATATGGACTCTTGTAGTTTAACATCATACGATAGGACGTGGAATAAAAGGGAAGGAAGCGTGTGGCGCGGTAGATATGAAACCGACGTGAATGAGGACTTGGAGTCCAAATCACACCACATACCCCCGGAGGAAACTCTTCAGGTCGAGGGACCAAGAGTGAGGATTGGTCTAGGCCCAAAGAAGAGTGGTCGGGCGTTCCTACGTATCCCATGAGGATGGGAATCAATCCATACGTAGTTCTGGAAGCACATTTTAACGTCATGTGGGACGAGGAGCATCCTGGCCGTGTTGATACACATCCCGCCAAAACTACTAAGCCCACGTGAGTCGTGCTCGGTGTGGGAAACAAGCAGTAGTGGTGGGAATTTCTCGACACAGAAAGGGGAAGGTTAGGGCAAAGGGACGCTCGGTGAATACCGGCCCAGTGACACTAACACGATCATTTAGCGCACCTAGATGCGCGAAGAGAAAGAGCCGAGTATGATGGAATTCCACTTGAACATGGGGAAGTGGAAATGTGTGAATCATGGTGATCGAGATTCAGATCACGATGATGGCGGCGTGACGATGGAGGGTAACTGCTGACCGTATTCGCAACGCAGTATCCTGTCGCGTTAGCCTAGAATGGAGACAGACAAATGAGGGTTGACCGTTGACCATGTTCGAAACACGGGACCATGTCACAAATGTTGTCAAATATCCGTAGGGAGGTTGGTCTGAAACGATTGAAGGGCCCTTAGGTCCAGCATTCATGGAGAGCCCTTAAGCCTAGTATCCATGTCGTCTGAGGGTCCTTTTGGATGTGGAAGAGGATGAGGATCCAAATAGCGAGCTCACGAAGCTTGGTCATGGGACGAGGGGAATATCCCTGTGAAAATCCCACACTTCGGGCTCTTTGTCAAAACACATCTGAATACGGCAATGAAACGTATTAGAGAGAGGGAGCAGATTCCTTTCCCTTGGGTGAGAGGAAACATAAGAGGCACATGGTGGAGTAACTCAAACACCTGGCGTGAATGGGAATAGGGGGTGTGTACGGCGCGGTGAACAACCCGATGTGAATGAGGGAACAACCCCATATCACACCGCACAACCTCCTTGGGAGAGGTTTTTGGTCAAGGGACCGAAATAGAAAGTTAGGCTGGGCCCGCTGGGAAGTGCCCGGGCGCTCCTACGTATCTCATAAGGATGATAATCAAGCCATACGTAGTTCTTGATGGGCCTTAGACCATAAATGGGTAAAGGGAGCAGGGGACACATGGCAACAAAACCCGACGTGAAGGAGGACCTAAGCCCTACTTACCATGCGTTCTATGGGGAAATGTTCGAGTCGAGGGACCGAACACAAAGGTTAGGCTGGGCCCGTGGGGAAGTGCCCGGGAGCTCCTACGTATCTCATAAGGATGAGAATCAAGACATACGTAGTTCTGGAAAGGTGACATGGTAGGATACCAGTGCCAGGGGAAAAGGGGAGTGTGGGTGTGGCCCTTTCACTAAAAGAAGCGGAATTTCATGTATCTTGTTTGTTCTTTAAGGTGAATGGTTTTTTTTTGTGAAGCGACAGACCTAGAATAATAGTCTGTGATGTCAACACAAGGATCAGGCCGTGATGGGTGTTGACAAATGGCATGGCACGTGACCAATACCCAACGTGATTTCCTCTACAACGAGGTCACCACAATACAGTGCCGTTTTTCGTCGTGCGGCCAGGACGATAATGTCACAGTTTAGGGTCGTATGATAGGACCAAGCATGAATTTTATCGTCATGCAGCGCAGACGTAGCAGAGACGATTCTAGGCGGGAAATGTGCGCAGTGTTATAAAACACAATTGACAGAGACATGATCCCACATCAAATTATACGCCATTCGGAGAGGGAAACCATAGGCCGAGGGGCCTATACAGAGGTGAAACAGGGGGAGAGACTGACTTCTTGAATGGGTTGTACCCAGAGATAGGGAGTTCGGGCGGTCCTACGTATCCCATGAGGATGGGAATCAAGTTGAACGTAGTTCCGAATGGATCTTAGTTTATGGTCTTAGAGCTCGGACCATGGGAGCCCCGAAGGACGCCATATTGCAGCTTTTTCCCCCTGACATGCAAAGGTGCACTGAGGGATAGCGCCAAAAGTGTCGAGATTCCACCTGGACATGATGGGTTGGAAAATGATGTGAATCATGCAACCAACATTCAAGGACTGAAGGGGTTGGCGTGATGACAGAGGATTACTGCTGACCATGTTCGCAACACAGCATCCTATCGCGTTAGCCTGGAATGGGGACAGACATATGAGCATCGACTGCTGACCGTATTCGCAATGCGGGATTTTATCGATTTGTTGTCCAAAACCCTCAGGGGCATTGGCCCGTAACGGTAGGAGAGCCCTTGGTCATTGCATCCAGGTCGTTCTTGGGGGTCCCTCTGGGTGTGAAAGGTGATGGAAGCCTGAATGGAGGGAAACACGAAGCTTGACAAGTAGAAGGAACTTGATCAAGTTGAATCTGACACTCTTGGTCCTAGACCAGAGTACTCTTAACACATGGGTTGGTAGCTGCAAGGAGTCAAGGGACTCAACTTTGAGGGTGATCGAGAGATGGAAGATTCCCGGGGAAAGGGGGCATGGTGCCCAAAACCTTGTATCATACCTACATATCCCCTTCCTGGAGAGTGATAGACCAAGTGTCCTAGGTGACCGGGAGATCAGGAGATCACTAAGAGGCGGGGCTGGACCCGAATCCTAGACATTCAGGTGGTCCTACGTATCCCATGAGGATGGGAATCAAGCCATACGTAGTTCTGAAGGGTGCCTTTTAATTTCATGTGAGACATGGAATAGGAGGGCTAACTCTCAGAACGGGGTGCGCGTGGTGCAGCTATTGCAAA
This sequence comes from Viscum album, assembly GCA_963277665.1. Taxonomy (NCBI): domain Eukaryota; kingdom Viridiplantae; phylum Streptophyta; class Magnoliopsida; order Santalales; family Viscaceae; genus Viscum; species Viscum album. Next base: position 528,261,658 of record OY728159.1, on the reverse strand, counting down.
CCCGACGTGAATGAGGGCATAATCTCACACTACGCCACGCGGTCCCGTAGTCGGGGTCCTGAAGGCAGGACCAGAGAGGTGAAATTTCTGAACTCAAGCGGGACCCAAAGACAAGGGGTCTGGTCATTCCTACGTATCCTATCAAGATAGTTATCAAGCTAAATGTAGTTCCAGATGAGAATCTTAGTTTATCGTCTTAGAGTTCAGACCGTGGATGGTGACAACTTCCCGAGTAAGCACAGATGTCAACCCGATCCCTAAGCCCACGTGAGTTAAACTCGGTGTGGGAAACAAGGGGGGTATCCCCATCGCAATACTTGGGGCGTCCACCAAAGGGGAGTCGGCAGAGAGTCCTGAAGGACACCTTTGACGCATCTTGTTCTCCCAACGCGCGGACGTGCACGGAGGAAAAGTACCAAGAGTTCCGAGACTCAACTTCGACATCATGAAGTGATGAAGGGTGTGAATCGTGTACCCGGAATTTGGGCTTAATGGGTTGGAGTGGCGATAGAGGAAAACTGTTAACCATGGTGGAAACACAGCATCCATATCGCGTTAGCCTGAGGTGGGAACAACAAACGAGCATCGACCGCTGACCATATTCGCAACGCGGGATTTTATCGATTTTCTGTCTGAAACCCTCAGGGGCATTGGCCCGTAACGGTAAGAGAGCCCTTGGGTGTAGTATCCAGGCCGTTCTTGGGGGGGGGGGGGGGTCCCTCCGGGTGTGAAAGATGATGAAAGCCCTGATGCAGGGATACGCAAAGCCAGGAAAGTGGGTGCAGACGTGTCCGAGTAAAGCTTGGCATTCCAGGTAATAAACCAGAGTACTCTTAGGCACATTGGTGAACTACCGAAAAGGGATCGGCGAAACAGGTCAGTAGGGAGAGGTACATGGCGTGGTCATTACGGGACCGATGCGAATGAGGACATAATCCCACACCACACCATATAATCCCCTCATGGAGGAAGGGTAGGCCAAGGGGCCAAGAATATTTCTGAGAGATGGGGTTGGACCCGAATCCTGGACATTCAGGTGGTCCTACGTATCCCATGAGGATGGGAATCAAGCCACACGTAGTTCTCTAGATGTAGTTTAACGTCATACGGGATGAGAAGGGGAGCAATATACCCCTAAACAAGGGAGGTGTGCAGTATGGCGAAGAAGCCGACGTGAATGAGGACGTAGTCCCACACCACACCGTACACTCCTATAAGAGAGGACCTGGGTCATGGCCCGAAAAGTCCAAGGGGCCTGATGGTTAGGCATTGTTCAGGAAGGCCTGGCCTACTTGTAGTTTAACGTCTTGCAATGAGGAAGAGGGTCGGGGACCCGAGGAGGCCAAGGGGCCTGAGGCTGGGCCTCGTAAGGGGAGGCGTACGGCATGGTACATGATCCCGACGTGAATGAGGACGTAGTCCCACACCACACCGTACACTCCGGGTAAGAAGTTGGGCGGAGGGGCCCGAGAAGGCCAGGGGGCCTAAGGTCAGGTATCGGTCAAGAAGGCCTGACTAGTTTGCAGTTTAACGTCTTACATGAGGACGAGGGTCGGGGACCCGAGAAGTCCAAGGGGCCTGAGGCTGGGCCTCGTAAGGGGAGGTGTACGGCATGGTATATGATCCCGATGTGAAGAGGACATAGTCCAACATCACACTGTACACCCTGGGTAAGAGGGGACCTGGGCCGTGGCCCGGAAAGGCCAAGGGGCCTACGGTCAGGCATAAGTCAGGAAGGCCTGACTGGTTTGCAGTTTAACGTCTTACATGAGGACGAGGGTCGGGGACCCGAGAAGTCCAAGGGGCCTGAGGCTGGGCCTCGTAAGGGGAGGTGTACGTCATGGTACATGATCCCGACGTGAATGAGGACGTAGTCCCACACCACACCGTACACTCCGGGTAAGAAGTTCGGAAGAGGGGCCCGAGAAGGCCAGGGGGCCTAAGGTCGGGTATCGATCAAGAAGGCCTGACTCGTTTGCAGTTTAACGTCTTACATGAGGACGAGGGTTGGGGACCCGAGAAGGCCAAGGGGCCTGAGGCTGGGTCTCGTAAGGGGAGGCGTACGGCATGGTACATGATACCGACGTGAATGAGGACATAGTCCCACATCATACCGTACACCCCTATGAAGAATCGGGGCTGTGGGCCCGATCGCTAGCACCACCTGGGGGAAGTTTGTCACCTCGGGATGGGGAAGAATGAATCACTGCACTCGATGTCTGGAACATCTTGGTGTGGACCCGAAGATCCAAGACATTGTTGACCATGTTCGAAACACAGCGTTCCTATGGTGACCCGTATGGGAGCAACAAATGGGCATCGACCGCTGACCAAATTCGCAACGCGGGACTTGTATCGGCTTGTTTCTTGAAAACCCTCGGCGGCATTGGCCCGTATCGGTAGGAGAGACCTTGGTCATTGTATCCAGACCGTTCTTGGGGGTCCCTCTGGGTGTGAAAAATGATGGAATCCCAGTCAAGGAGTGGTTGAAGCATAGCTATATCCATCCACGAAAGAGGCAAACATCTACAGGGGGGATGTGCAACCGGGTCGAGGCTTGCTCGATGTGAGTTGGGGCAAAAGTGTGCACCCTGCCATGTATTGACCCGAGGAGAAGATTTCGGCTTTTGGGCTGGGCCAACGGACGAAATGTCCGGGCGTTCCTATGTATCTCATGAGGATGAGAATCAAGTCATACGTAGTTCTTGAAGGCCATGCAGTTTAGCATCATGCGGTGAGGACGTGGGAGGATAGAAGAACGGGAGTGGGCACATGGTGCGACCCTTACAATCCTTGTGCGAGCGGGGCCAAGAAAGCCTACTCCCTGCTACACAAAGATCCTCCAAGGAAACTATTCCCAGGGGGAATAGTGGAAGAGAAAAGCTTGGGGCTGGGCTCAAGACGAGGCGTCCGAGCGTTCCTACGTATCCCATGAAGATGGGAATCAAGCCACACATAGTTCTTAATATGCAGTTTAACGTCATGCGGGACGAGAAAGATCTCATTTGGGGATGTGTACGGTGCGGCAAGTAACCCGGTGTGAATGAGGAAGTAATCTTACACCACACCGTACGATCCCGTAAGAGGGTAAGTCGGGGAAAAAACAAGGGTCCTGGGGCCGGACCGTGGTCAGGAAGGCCTGACTGGCTTTTAGTTTCACGTCTCGCGGTGAAGACAGGGTCGGGGGCCCGAGGAGGCCAAGGGGCCTGAGGCTGAGCCTCGGTCAAGAAGGCCTGACCGGCTTCCAGTTTAACGTCTTACAGTAAGGACGGGGGCCTTGGGGCCCGAGGGGGCCAAGGGACCTGAGGCTGAGCCTCGGTCAGGAAGGCCTGACTGGCTTACAGTTTAACGTCTTGCAGTAAGGATGGGGATGCAGTTTAGGGTCGTGCGGGACCATCTCGCAGTTTAGGGTCGTGCTGGACCTTCTCGCAGTTTAGGGTCGTGCTGGACCTTCTCACAGTTTAGGGTCGTGTTGGACCTTCTCGCAGTTTAGGGTCGTGCTGGACCTATTTTCCCTAGGCAAAGTATCGCTTGAGGAACTTGGCATTGGTGGGAGGGGTTATACGCTCTCCACCCGTGGTCACCGAGGAGTATGCTCCATTGGGGTAAACCTTATAGATGATATAAGGCCCTTCCCATTTGGGTTCTAATTTGGGAGGTTTCCTACCAAGAATCATTGGCGCTCGAAGGGCCAGTACCAGGTCGCCCTGTTGAAAAGGCGGAGACGAACCTTCTTGTCAAAGGCTCTCGCTATCTAGTCCTGATGCCTTTCCAGATTGTGTAGGGCATGAAGCCGGTTCTCGTCCAGTGCTTCTAATTCAGCTAGATAGATCTCGTCTACCTCATCTAATGTCTGATGGTCATAAACTGCAGTGCGTAACGACGGCAGCTGGATCTCAATGGGTAGGACGGCCTCAGCTCCATACACCAGGGAATATGGGGTCACCTGGGTAGAGTTGCGAGTCGTCGTCCGGTAAGCCCAGAGGGCGTTGGGGAGCTTGTCCGGCCAACTTTTCTTGTTCTGACCGACCATCTTCTGCAGAATGTTAGAGAGGGTCTTGTTGAATGCCTCGATCTGTCCATTCACCTGCACGTGGTAGTAGGAGGTATGGTTCGACCGGATGTCATACTTGGCGTACAATTTCTTTAGTTTGTTCGCTCGGAAGTTGGTGCCGTTATCGGTGAGGACGGCGTGAGGGACTCCAAACTGGTGGATAATATTGGAGCTCACAAAGTCAATGATGGAACGGGCCTTGACCTCTTTGAGCGGAACTGCTTCTGCCCACTTGGAGAAGAAATCTGTAGCAGTCAGGATGAACCTACACTGGCGGGCTATTGCCAGTGGATACGGTCCCACTACATCAAGCCCTCATACCGCAAATGGCCAAGAGTACATGGTGGGGTGTAGGGGCTCCGACGGCCGATGCCAGAAGTTGGCGTGTACTTGGCACGCGTGGCATCTCTTGGCATATCCAATACAATCGTGGATCATAGAGGGCCAAAAGTACCCTAACCTCTGGATTTGATGGGACAGCTTCGGCCCAGCTTGATGGGCGCTACAAGAACCGGCGTGAACCTCTCGCATAACTTGAGGTATCTCCCCTCCTTGGATGCAACGGAGGAGGACACCATCGAAACTCCGCTTATAAATAATTTGCTCAAGACTGGGGCCGCTCTGGAGGGTAAATTGCAGTGCGCGGCATCGAATTCGCTCTCTCTTGGCCCTATCGTCCGGGAGGAGACCATTTTGGAGATACTCGACAAAAGGTGATCTCCAGTCGGGGGTGGTTTCAACCACTGCGTCTGACGAACCCGGGACCCCTGACGTGGAGGGTCCGACGGTGAGATGACTTACCCGCAAGCTATCATGGTCCTCTTGGGTGACGGGGGCAATGAATCTCTGGTGGACCACATGTATGATCAAATCATCTTGTTCAGGTTCTGCGAGCGACACGGCTAAGCCAGCCAGGGTGTCTTCTTGGCCATTCTGCGACCGTGGGACATGGGTAACCTCTGGTCGAGAAGAGAACTGGGCCATTAGGCGGAGGGTGTACTCCAGCAACGGTGCGAGCTCCGACTTCCTGACAACGTAGTCGCCATTAACCTGTTTGATTACCAGCTCGGAATCTCCCTTCACATGTAGATGGGGCACATGGATCTCAAGGGCCAAGTCGAGGCCGGTGATGAGAGTTTGGTACTCTGCCTCGTTGTTCGTACAACCTTCTGACAATAGGAACGAGTATGGAAGGACGGCTTGCGCCAGGGTGATGAAGACAATACCCAGGCCCACTCTGTTGAGCTTGGGATCGTTGAGCCTCCTACCGGTGGGGCTCTGGGAGGCGCCGTCGAAATGCATTTGCCAACACGGGACAACATGATCGACTGAGAGGATCGTCTCATCAGGGAAATCTAGGTCCAGTGATTGATCCGCGGAGGTTGGATGGGCAGCTAAAAAGTCTGCCAACGCCTGTCCCTTAATGGCCTTCTGAGGTACAAACCTGATATCAAACTGCTGGAGAATCACTGCCCACTGTGCTAGTCGGCCAGTCAGCATGGGACGGTTCAGGATGTACATCAGTGGGTCTACCCGGGAGACCAATTTCACCTTGTGGTGTTACAGGTAATGTCGCAACTTCTGCACGGCGAAGACGAGCGCAAGGAAACTCTTTTTGATAGGGGAGTATCTGATCTCCGTATCAAGAAGCATGCAGCTGAGATAATAGAGACTATTCTCAGTACCCTCGTTATTCTTCTTGGCAAGCAGCGCACCGAGGGATCTCTCTAGGGCAGTCACGTAAAGGACCAGCGGCTTTCCGGAGACGGGTGGCATCAAAACAGGAGGTTGGAGCAGATATTTCTTGATTTCCTCGAAGGCGGTCCGACATTCCTCATCCCATTCGTAGGCGGCGCCCTTCTTCATGAGCCAGGAAAAGGGCTTACACTTTCCGGCCAGATTCATGATGAATCGGCGTATATAGTCTATGTGGACTTGAAGGCCTCGAAGCTCCTGAATATTGCTCAGGGGAGGCATTTGGCTGATGACCTTGATCTTCTCTGGGTCGATCTCGATACCTCGGTACTTGACAACAAAGCCCAGAAACTTTCCGGAGGTGACCCTGAAGGCACACTTCAGCGGGTTCATCTTCAGGTGACAGGAACGGAGGAAACAGAACACTTTCTCAAGGTCTTTGAGATGGTCCTGGCGCTGGCATGATTTGACTACAAGGTCATCCACGTAGCATTCCACCAATGTCCCGAGAATCGGTTTGAATATGCGATGCATGGCCCTCTGATAGGTGGCACCTGCATTTTTCAAACCAAATGGCATAACCTGGTAGCAAAAGGTACCTTGGGGAGCCCTGAAGGCATTGGAATCCTTGTCTTTGGGGGCCATCCGGATCTGGTTATACCCAGAATACCCATCCATGAAAGAGAGGGCTTGGAACCCGGCCATGGCGTCAATCAACAACTCCGTCACTGGGAGTGGGAAGTCATCCTTTGGGTAGTGGCGATTAAGATTGCGAAAGTCGATGCAGACTCTGATCTGCCCATTCTTCTTTTTGACTAGTACAATGTTGGCATGCCACTTGGGGTACTGGACCTCCTTGACGAAGTTGGCTCTGATAAGCTTGTCAACTTTGGCCTCAACCATAGCACCGTGAGAAGGGTGCATCTTCCTGGGAGGCTGCTTAAACCCACGATGTTTTGCCGGGAGGCCCAGACGATGAACGACTACCTGGGGATCTAGCCCTGGCATCTCGTTGTAACTCCAAGTAAACACATCACGATGCTGTTTAAGGAAGTCTACGTACTGTTGCCGCTCCTCGGGGGACATGGCTGCACTGATCAATGTGGGTTTCAGATCTACCTCGCTACCAAGGTTCACCTGCACCAGTTCATCAATCGTGGTAGAGACGCCTTCTTCAAAGGCGGGGGGAGCATCCTCCAGGTCTTCCTCCCCACCCATGGGGGGACTTCCTGCGACGGAAGATACTTATGGGCTATCAAGATCCGAGGGGCAGCTGGTGCCGGCTTGGGCAGCAGTGGTCATCACATCGGGAGACTCGCTTGCCATTGAGACCATAGCAATGAAGGCAGTCGACCCTATCCCAACTGGCCTTCGGCCTAAAGGGCCATGCTTGATGATATCAAAGCAGTGGTGATGTGTCGGCCTGAGTCGGTTAATTCCAGCCTGGTGGAAGAGACACGTATGGCGCACTGCCGTTGTCATAAGCTTGACGTCCCGGTACCATACAGGGGTAGGAGGTTCCGGGATCACCAGAGCCTGGTTGATGTAGGAGTACGAGGTGATTTTCCATCGTCGCTTGGACATGGGGACATGCCTTCCTTGCGTACCTGAAACAACAAAACATTGCCCCATGTCGGGGGTCGTGGCCTCCAACCGGTGGATCAGGAGGATGTAGGCATCATCCATGCTTTCCCAGGGATCACTTGTGACCGGGGCGGGTTCATCCTCGCTTAGTAGGATTTGCTTATCCTTACTTTTGTAATATCCCACATCCATATAGCGGGCCTCACAAGAAGCGAAGGGGGACGCGTCTCCTTGGAGCACGCCTACTCGACCGTTGAGCGATTACTTGAGGCACTGGTGATACGACGAAGGGACCGCTGCATGCAGATGGAGCCATGGCCTACCCATCAATGCGTTGTAGGCAGTGTCCTGAGAGACAACCGTGAACTCGATGCTGGAAATTAAGCCATCGAACTGAGTCTTCAGGAGGATCTTGCCGACTGGGGTTTGCTTGGTCCTGTCGTACCCCTGGATCCTGAGGTCAGAGGGAGTTAAATCACTTTCAGACAGACCCAGCTTTCGCAACGTCCAAGTCGGAATTAGATTGATTCTGGAACCCATGTCAACGAGGCAGCGGTGGACTTCCACACCATTGAAGTGGCCAGTGATGTACAGCGGGCGAATGTTCCCCTGTATAGGAGGGTCCTCATCTTCACTGGAGAACGAGATAACCGCCTAACATTCGGCATTTTCAATCGTCTCGGTATGGAAGGCTTCTGTAGCTGCTACCTCCGTCTCGAACTGTAGGGGGCTCCTTAGGGCCTCGGCAAGTGCCTCGCGCATTTCGAATGATAGGCGAAGGGCCTCAAGGATGGAGAGCCTCACCGGAATGCCGGCCAGGTGCTTCAGAACATCATACTTTCGTGCCAAACGCAAACCTCTGCTTATAGGAGGTCGTTCGGCATTTGGAGGCATAGCGGGTCCTGCCGGTTGAACCGACGATCGGCTAGTACTGGGTACATCTTGCTGCCTACTAGTAGAAGCCTGGAGAGTAGTCGTCGGACTAGGATCGGACAGCGGAGGTTGGCCTGTAGCCGGGAAAGACTGACTGTGATACGAATGAGGCAGCTCTCCCCGATCCAGTAGTACAAACGGTGGTGGAGGTAGAGCCGAGGGTGTTAGATGGGTTTGCGCGTGCTGAACTCTGCACTGAACCTGCTGTCTCGTCTCAGTAGCATGCACGGATTGGCCAAAAGTGCCTACTGACGTACCTTGATGACCGGCGCAGTTGCGATTCCGCTGACATTGACATCGGCTGGAAACGTTGGGGAGGTCTGTCTGGCGTTCCCCCTCATCGGGGGTCATGTAGGGCTTTACCAGCTCCACGGTGTTAACCGAAGCGTACCCCTGGCTGTCGCTCGAGGAGTCATCCACCGCTGTGTGTATTCTGGGAGGAATCCCCATTTCAGGGGGCATAAAGTCGCCGAGAGTGCGGGATGATGACAGCATCGGCGGTGCGCGTTGCTTCTTCTTGCGTCGCCGCTGCTTGCCCTTTTGGGCAGAGGTCGACTGTGAAGACGATGCGGAGGCACCAGCTACTTCTTCTGAAGGTTCCGGCTACTTCAGATGCGCTCGGATGATACCTTGGGCATGGATGACGGTTTTTCGAGCCATCCAGTCGTCGTATTTCAGGGACCCGCGGCTAGGGACCTGCTGCCACTCGCCTTCGCTGTCGCTGCCGATCTCTGATCCTAAAAAGACACCTGCCACTTGCGCTGGTGTTGGGCCCAACTTGACTATGTTGTTGTTGACCTGGTCTTGAAGCCAGTATTTAAACACATAGCATTTCTTGAGGGTGTTCCCCAGGATCCGATGATAAGGGAAGTAGTTGGGGTGATTGGTGAGATTCGCCTCTGTCGGCCTTCTGCACTCAGGCAGATGCACAATCCCTTTCTCTAGAGCACTTCAGAAGTAGCCAGGGATCTGATTTTCGTTGAACGAATAAGTCTAGTACCTTCTTTCTGGATAGGGGCCCCTGGGGGCCTGGCCCTGATGAGGGGCTGGAGGGGCCTGCCGAGGAGGCGGCGCCTGATTGTCTCACCTAGGTGGCGGTGGCGCATTGCGCGGGGGAACCTGTCGGTTCTGAGGCGGTCACTGCTGGGCAGGAGCCTGTGCTTGAGGTGGAGGACCTCTGCGGGGTTGCGGGGGTGGTGCCGCCGGTAGTAACTCCTGCTGCCTCGGGGCTTCTATTTGAGCCACCGCGGCGGGCTCAGCCCTGGCGGTCCTCTTGGCTGGGATCATAGGGGGCAACAAACGTGTCTGACTATCCTGTTGCAGGGCTTCCTCGAGGCGCTGAGCCTTATCCGAGAAGTCTCTGAACCCTCCAGGGTAGTTCTGGGTAATTAGGGAGGGTACCAGCTCTGTCTTGACGTTCCCCACACACATCGTCAGTAATTTCTCCTGAGTCAGTGGCATATCGAGGGAATACGTAAGTCCCTTCCACTGGGCAATGAAATCTGCGACTCGCTCATCAGGCCTCTGCTTGCACTTGAAGAGGTCCGCAATGCTGGTCTTCCGTGTGGTGGAGCTGAACTAGTATAAGAACTGCCGGCAAAGATCCTCCCAACCGGTCACCGATCCGATAGGGAGCTGGCTGTACAAGACGAATGTCGGACCTTCCAATTTCTGTACGAAACATCGGGGCTTGGCGGCTTCTTGCTGAGCCGGGGTCCCCAGCATAGGGCCACACCTGGAAGAGAAATGAGCCAAGTGCTGCGGTGGGTCCCCTGTCCCGTTAAAAGGTGAGAAAGTGGGGTTCCCACAACCCGGAGGTGCGGGCATATCATCCACCCACGCAGGATAAGGCTTGCCATCCGGTGGGACCGCCACCTGCCGTGTTTCCAACGCTTCAAGGCGGGCTGTGAGCGCCGCGATAAGATCATCCGGGTGGGGGTCCCTGTCTTGACGGGGATCCCTAACCACAAGTGCATTTACAGGTTCTTCAACACGGTAGACGGCTTCGACCGCTCGTGGGTCAACTGGATGGACGACGTGCGGGGTGATCGGGGGAACTCGGACCAGATTCTTCAGATTACCCCGTCGCTCGGGGGGATTTGGCGAGACGTATCGCGCCCTCTTGCCATACGTTCCGGCTTCTGTCTTGTCTGCGGCAGTAGCATGATCAGGGTTTCCTGGAGGCATCTCACCGGGGGGAAATTGTTCCTGCCCCTGTTGCCCCGGCCTGGGATTACCATAGTCGGGTCGCCGCTCTGCGGCGCGCTCAGCCAAGAGTTCGTCAACCAGCCTCTTCTTCTCAGCAAGAAGCTGGCGTAACGTGGCCTTCTCAGGATCCTCGTCCGTTTTCTGCACAGAGGCAGACAGGTCGGAGTGCTTGACTATTCCGACGTGCTCCTTACCCTTGCCGGTGTTACGACCGAGTACCAGCGACTCGGTGGGCACGGGGAGCCCTAGCAGGTTCCTCTGCTGACGGGCAACTCTCCCTGATGGGTCCAGCAGTGGCGGTACTCCTTCGGGTGGTAAGTCTCCATCAAGGAATTCAAGCTCATCTTCCGTGTCCACGACGTCAGCCATGTGGACCGCGACCCCTCTCGAGGGCATGTCCTCGATATCGCATAGCGAATCGGGCTGTCGTCAGATAGGGTCGAAGAGGAGAGCGGCATAGTGTCCCCAACCACGGACTTGCACATGGGGGGTGGCTTCCCTGATGATTCTGCGGAGTGCCTTAAAACTCTGAATGCATTTCCGTTGGAGGATGCTCTGGTGGCCTGGTGACTCAGGGTGCTAGGCCACAAGAAGTGCGGCCGCATCGATTAGGCGGCACTGCTCGCCGATTTATTCGAAGTGCTCTAGACTTCTGGGGTACACCACCCGTTCATAACAGAGGCGGAAGTGTTTCACCCATAGGGTTTGACAAAAGAACCCCACTTCTTCAGGGGTAAGAGACTCTGGTATAAGAAAATTCAGCACCGCCGTCGGCCAGAACTTCTCCGGGAAGTAATCCGCTGCGAGAATACTCCAGAAGCTCCTGGGCTCGGACTCAGGGTCTGGCCCTGTGTTGCCCCACTCGTCAACCGGGGGAGGCTGAGGGACCGGTAGCGGTACCGAGGCGGACCTCTGGGATATTAAGCTCGGCGGTGGAGAATAAGGAAAACGAGCTGACTGGCCGCCGAATTCTGGGCCATCCTCCGAAGGGTGAGGTGACCTGGCCACGATGTCACGATACGACGGGCTGATAACCACAGCTTCCGGAACAGGAGCCGCGGCTACCGGCGACAGGTCGTGTCATCTCTCTACCATTGTTGGCCCCCAAAACAACTCTACATGATCTCTGGTAGAGGTAGATGGCGCTTCTGGTGACAAAGGCGGTGATTGCGCGGTCGTGACCTGTGGAATTACCAAGATTTCTTCCTCCTGGATGTACCTTCAGAGAGAGATGGGAATCTAGTGGACATCAAATTCCGGGAGAATGAGGCTAACGCGTCTGGTTCCCGCCCCAGTCCTTGATATGGAGGATCGGGGAGAAGGTTCCATCGCTGAATCACATTCCGCTTCCGAGTCGGAGAAGCGGGCAGGTTTGAGCTCCACCTGGGCCTTCCCAGGATTCTTCTTGTGGCGGCAACGACCCGCTCTCCTGCCCCGGGGTGGCTCTTCGGGACAGGGTTGATCCCTATCAGGCAGCCTCGGGGCGGCGCTGGCGCCGTGGCGGAGAGGGCCCCCACTCGAGATAGCCGGGGTGCGAGGGGCACTGGGGAAAATGTCGAAGGGTACATGGGGAGGACCTCCATGAACAGTACCCATGTGGGCGGGGCCTCTTTTGGAACCGGAAGGAGCATGGGGAGGACCTCCATGGTCGATGCGAGTGGAGCGAGGCTGACCTTCACTCCTCGAGTTGCTGGGGCGAGGAGGACCTTCACCGGTTGTAGAGAGAACGTAGGGAGGGCCCCCACGTTGGAGAAGGACCGGATGGACGGTGCCTTCAGGTTGGCGGTCGGGGGCAGGAGGATGGACTCCATACCATGTACAGTGGGCGCGGGAAAGGTTTCCGCGCTGAGCGTCACTGCCGCGGGGCAGGTCTTCCTTCGGGATGGGGGTAGCATGAGGCATGCCCCCATGACGAAGTTCGGAGCGGGGAAGGCCCATGCTCTGTGGAGTAGTGGTACTGGGAGGACCTCCGTACAGGGTGACATTACCGCGGGTTAGCTCGCGATGATCACCACTTGGGCCTGCAACCCGGAGAGTCAACCCAGCCTGCCCGTGGGGCGGTTGGGGTCTCGATCCTGGTCGGGTGAAAGAGTGCCCCTGCTCAGTGTATGCAGGTGCTTCACGATGCACGTCGGTGGTGGCTCGGGCCACTGTAGCTGTCGACGTCGACGCGCCTGGGTGAGCGTCCTCAGCACGGGCCCGACGCTGACGTCAGGTCAGGCGAGCTGGTGCAGGTGGTGCAGGGACGTAGCCTTCCTGCTCTTCCTGCGTGGCCGGACGGCGGTGCTGGCGCGTCCGGGCATGAGCTCTCGCCTGGAGCCCTCGGGTCGGGACCCTGAGCGGGCTGAGCCGGACGGCGCCCGCCTCTTTGGCGTAAGGCAAGGAGTCGTCAAGGCGTTCCGGAGATAGGCTCCCGAAATGGTTGAACGTTGGGGTGGGGAGCAGGGGCTCCCTGCGCGGCCTGTTAGGGCAGCGTTGACGGCGGGTCCTGGAGGCCTCCAGGTCCAGGCAGGCCATATCCCAGGTTGGGATGACCCCTTCTTCCTCGTACCTGCGCACGATACCAACAACAATAACTAAGATCTGAAGTTTTCTTGGTTTGTCAGGATATTATCGATGTTTCGTGAAAGATTTTTCACGATTATTTAATCCACTCACTAGGTTGACTCGGAAAGGAGTTAAGTTTGTTTGGACGGAGGAATGTGAAGAGAATTTCAAGGATTTAAAGAGAAGGTTATCTAGTGCACCTGTGCTCACACTGCCTTGTAGTGGAGAAAGTTTTGTGATCTACAGTGATGCATCCAAGAATGGGATGGGGTGTGTTCTTATGCAAAATGATATGGTGATAGCTTATGCCTCACAACAATTGAAAATCCATGAGAAAAATTACCCAACTCATGATTTGGAGTTAGCTGCGGTAATATTTGCATTAAAGATTTGGAGGCATTATCTTTATGGAGAAAAGTGTGACATTTATACTGATCATAAAAGTTTAAAGTATATTTTCACACAAAAGGATATGAATATGCGCCAAAGAAGATGGTTGGAGCTGATTAAGGATTACAACTGCTCAATACATTACCACCTAGGGAAAGCAAACAAGGTGGCATATGCATTAATTCGACAAGACCATGCCAGTTTATCCATGATGAGGATCACAAAAGATCCAATATTTATGGATTTACAAAGGATGGATCTTGGAATTATAATGGAAGGGGGAAAATCGCATCTTTCTCAAATGAATGTTCAACCATCTATACATGTGAAGATTATAGAGGCACAGAAATAAGATGTAGAGTTACAAAAGAAGGTGAGAAATGTTCCTGAATCCAACCTTGATTGTGATGGGATAATAAAGTTCAAGAATCAGGTTTGTGTTCCTCACATCCCAGAATTAAAGAAGGAGCTGGTGGATGAGGCTCATCGTTCTTCATTATCTATTCATCCTGGAAGCACGAAGATGTATAGGGACCCGAAAGAGTACTTCTGGTGGGATGGCATGAAAAGAGATGTTGCTGAATATGTCTCTTGATGCTTGGTTTGTCAGCAAGTTAAAGCTGAGAGACAGAAGTATAAGGGGATGTTACAACCATTACCCATACCCAAATGGAAATGGGAAAACATCACTATGGACTTTGTCATAGGACTTCCTAAAACATCCAAAGGCAATAATGTTATCTGGGTCATAGTTGATTGTCTTACAAAGTCGGCACACTTCATCGCTATTAGAGAGGATTTCTCTCTAGATCAGCTTGCCAGGATATATGTAAAGGAAGTGGTAGGATTGCATGGAGTACCACTTTCTATTATATCTGATCGGGATCCAAGGTTTACCTCAAAGTTCTGGTGAAGTCTTCAGCATACTCTGGATATAGAGTTGAGTTTCAGCACTACTTATCATCCTCATATAGACGGTCAGTCTGATAGGACAATTCAAACTCTAGAAGATATGTTGAGAGCTTGCTCTATAGATTTCAAAGGTGGTTGGGATCAACACCTACCTTTGGTGGAATTTTCTTATAATAATAGCTTTCACTTCAGTATTCAGATGGCTCCTTATGAAGCTCTCTATGGAAAGAAATGAAGGACTCCAACTTGCTGGGATGAAGTTGGGGAAAGAAAGCTATTAGGACCTGATATTGTTGATGAGATGGCAGAAAAGGTCCGATCTATTCAACAACACATAAGAGAAGCTCAGAGTCGACAGAAACGTTATTACAACAACCGAAGAAAAGACCTATAGTTTGAAGTGGGTGATAAAGTGTTCTTACGAATATCTCCCTAGAAGAGGGTCATGATATTTGGAAAGAAGGGGAAGTTGAGCCCTTGATATATCGGTCCTTTCGAAATACTGGATTGGGTTGGGAAGGTAGCTTACCGATTGGCGCTTCCACCGAATCTCTCTCAAGTTCACAATGTGTTCCATGTATCTCTCTTGAGAAAGTACATACCTGATCCTTCACATGTACTCAGCTCGGATGTTATACCGCTGGAGCAAGATCTTCCTTATGAAGAACAACCGATAGAGATTCTGGATGGTAGCGAAAAAGTCCTATGAAACAAGACCAATCTCTTGGTGAAAGTTTTATGGAGGAACCACCAATTAGAAGAAGCTACATGGGAGCTTGTGGATATGATGAGGGAGAGGTATCCTCATCTGTTTGTTACAAAGTGACGAATTTTGAGAGCGAAATTCATTTTAAGGGGGGTAGAATGTAACACCCGAGACTTTTATGAGAAATATTTTGTTTTTATGTTATATAAATCATCAAAGGAATCTTTCAATACACAAAAAACTAGCTTGGTTTTCTTTACACGCAACAGCGGCCTTCCTCGATAGCTTGCGTCATACGCAATACAGAGTTTCACTAAACAACGATATGCTGTTAAAATATTATTAAAACTAGCCGTTATGAATAGTAATAACCACTTTTTGAAATTTTGTAAATTTTATTTTTCAAAATGGACTTCATTTTTGGATTCATAATATCGAAATTAACTTAGGTTGAAATTTTGGTACTTTTCAGATAACTTTCATATTCTGATGAATAGTGAAAATTACTTAATTTTAATTAAAAACAACTTTTTAAATCAAAATAATTAATAGTGATAAATTATTAATTTGAGTGGTTTTAAATTATATTTATAATATATTTTTACAATTTAATATAATGTTGTTCATTGGATGTAATTTCACATTTAAACCAGACATAAACAAGTGTCAATCTTTTGATAGTTATTATCTCTTAAAAACACACTATATTAAAAACAACTTTTTTCATCACAATACTTTATATGGTTAAATTATAAGATTTATTGTTTTTAAAGTATAAATAGAATATATTTTTACCATTTAATATAATGTATGTCATTATCATTAATTTTACATTGAATTCATAGGTAAAAACATTTCAATCTTTGGCAATGTTTTTACTTTTAAAACCTGTTTGCTTAACAACGGGATTAATTTTAAATTAATTACTGCAACTTCTGTGTTTTGAATTTTGAAAAATGGATTCCATATTTGGAATCAGTGGGTCCAAATTATGTTAATAGGTTACTTTTATTTTTTTCATATTATGAACAGTAACTACGGTAATTTTTTTTATTTACTATGGTTAAAGGTAAATAGGGTAATTCAAGGTTAAAAGAATATTATAATAATTCAAAATTACCTTGACACTTGTCCTAACCTTATTTTATTACTATTGGCTGACCATGGTCATCCTTGGGTCAATTTTGGGACCCCATTGAGCCACTTGGTAGTGACAATGACAATTTGGATTAATTAATTTAATGTAAAGACAAAATTGACATTAACAAAAATATTTTAGTAATTAATTTTTATAAGGGGTTATATAAATTATATTTTCGACTATAAATATTCATTAGAAATATAAAAAGATTACCTACATAATAATAATTGTTTTATAATTTTTAGACACCAAATAAATTAAATTATTTATGACACAATAATGATGAAATATTTACCTCATTAATAAATGATATAAATAAATAAGATTATAATGATTAAAATATTTTCCAAAACGTGTCCAATTCTGATTGGATGATTTTATTTCAACCATGAGTCATCTTATATTTATCTTTAATAATTTTTGGACCTTTTTAAACCGAATATAAGTTTATAATAAAATAATATTTCCACACTTTCCAAAGGTGCCCCTCTCCTCCCTTATAAAAGGGTACCTCCTCCCTCTCCTCCTAACACCAATTTGAGCCTTAAAGCTCGTCCAACCCCTTCCACTTTCTCTTCTCCACTTCCCTAGAATCATCCTAGTGGTTCTGGTCTTCTTCAAAGACCAACCCTAGTGCCCTAAGAGGGGGTTAAGAAGAGGCGTGTCAAAAAAGAGGTAATATCCATTACTGATCCTTTCCAAATTCATTCTTCTTCAACATCTTCTTCTTTAGTTGTTTCATTATGAAGTAATAACATCAGTATCACTCATATACTGATATGTTATTATAAGTATGAAACAACCCTATTTCACCATCTATCCATCATACGGAAAACAAAATCACCGCGCGTGCGTACGTACGGAATACCGTCTCCACGCCGTGGTGTAATCTATTTTCCACCACCACCTTACTTGGATGGGTATAATGGTGTAAATAATAACTATATATGATTATTGTAAATTGATATTGATTCTGAAATAGTATACATACACTCCAATACAATTCCACGATCTTGGGAACGATATCTTCGCTCGTGCGTACGTACGGAATACCGTCTCCACGATTTGATGCGACTCGTTCTACATGATCTTCATTTCATAATGATTATATAAATGAATTTAATGAATGAATATGATATATATTACACTAATACCATTCTGGAAATGAGGTATATATAACCTAAAGAGAAGAATAATAATTTATTCGACAAAACACGCATAAGAAAAAAAGTAATAAACACCCGAATAACAAGTAGTAATGAAATATTACTAATAAGAAGCTAAGAATATGACCATATATGATATCATAACAATAAGTATGACTCTGGAATAAGTAAATAACGTTATTTAAATCATTATACAGGAGGTTCGGACACTTACGAAGCAAATCGGACCTAAGGTAAAGGAAATATCACAATCTCATTTTTATCCGAGATTGTTTATACTTTGGAATTTACTGGGGTGTACTTTATCATCCATATCCATATTTCCTCAATATGTAATATTATTTCCATCCACCAACTATTGTTTAAATCCCATTTTACCCTTCATTGAGTTTTTAGTAATAGATATGAAAGGAATCTTTTGTCGTTTTTCGTACAATATACTTTTTGACTTTTCCGACAAAAGTACGAGAAGATTGTTTTTTTTAAACTTATATGGAATGAATGGATTTTTAAAACATTATTTCAAAGAAGATTCCTTTAAAAGTTTTCAAGTTTATTTTTAATCAACTTCTTTTAGTTTAAAATTGTATGACATGTTAAGAAAGGAAAAGTGTTTTTGAAGTAGAAAGGATATTTTCCTCAAGAATGGAGTTCAAGTGTTTTATCAAAATTATTTTCCATCTAAGATAATATAGGGTTCTATTTATATCCCTATTATTACATTGATTTGATTATGTTGTGATGGAATTATTTTTATGAATTCCTTTATCTTATATGAATTGTTTTTTGATGTCACGATGTTTAAGAATCCCATTTTTATTACATGGGTTATGCTATGATGTATGGTTAATTGTTCTGTGGAACACATAAGAATGGTATCATTATGAGATGGGTGGGACCTATATCTCCCTCCAATTCATTGGGTAAAGATTTTATATCTCATGAGATAGACATGGCTGGAACGGAAGGTTATACCGGTTCAGTGAAACAGGACTGAAACGAGGAGTGGACTCGGTTCAGAAATGGACTTTGTCCACTAAGATAGTCTTGGCAATGAGTCTTGACTAATAAGAAATTATTCTCTATGATTATGTGTGTATGCCATAAAGTTTCATGTTTTATGTTATGGTTATTGTGATTTCATTTCACTACTATGATTTATCCCATGTTATGAAATTATGCTCTATTTTGCAGGTTAAGATTTCCAAAATGTTATGTTCTTATGAATATGATGTGATTGATATTTATTTTGTTTACCCTTACTAAGCATTTGAGCTCACCCTTTTGTATGTTTTCTTTCCCCAGGTCAGGAAGAAGCTTATTAAGTAAGATATGCCAAAAGGGAATATAGATATGATGAAATAAATGGGAGACAATGTAGACGCTTTATGAACCAGTTGTTTATGTTTCCCAGTTTCTAAAGACACTATACCTATACGGTCCTTTCATGGTTTTGTTATATGTTGTAATAAGTATGCTTCAATTTTAAAGTAATAACAATTTATGTAAAGTATGGGTCATTATAATGATGATGGATTCATCACCCCCAATCCCAAGAAGACAAGGAAACAAAGTGACTATGCTCAGACTGAAAGAACTATAGTCACAGGATCTCTAGACATTTCAAGAAGATATGGCTCTACCCTGGCCACATTTCAACAGGTAGAGAAAAAGAATCATATTGAATAGTTTGAAAAAAAAGGATCATATTTGTGAGGAGTTTGATTTATCTGAAAAAATTAGGGATGAAGTTCTTATTAAATCGTTTAGAAAAGGGGAGATCTCAAAGGATGCCTATTTAGCTATTAAGTTGGACATTTTTAATGAGAGAATAAAGAAAGAGTTTCAAAAATCCTCTTAATGTATCTTGGATGTTTGTGCCCCTTTATTTGATATTTTCCTTGCTTCTCAATTGATGGTCTTTGCTTCAGTGATCTCTTGGTGATTTGTTCTAAATTCTAATGGATTTTTTCCTCCAATGAGGTCAGCTACATTTGGATGGAAGTCTGTGCTGAATCTATTCTACTTGCACCTGGTTGTACATGCTATCGATCAGAATTTCTGATTAATTATGGTTATGCTCTGTTTCGAGGAAATACAATGCTTCTCCTGATTTTTGTTGTTCTAATTTGTTATATCTATTTTACAGCATCATGAATTGTTTCATATTCTCTATGGAGGTGCTAGAGGATTGTATGAACATGGAAGATGTTACTCAGTTGTGCTGATTTCTACTTGTTTTGAAGAAGAGTTGTGGGACCTTCATGGAGGGACAAACTCTTTTATGATGATGGCGGGTTTTGATGAGATGATGAAGATCCTGATAACTTGAGCTCATAGACAGGATGTAGTGATTTTCCACTCAAATTCTGAACATCCTCATGAAGTTTTAAACTTGGAGAAAGTGAAGGCTGGATCTGGATAATCAACCCAATGTTTGAAGGAAGGCTCTGCTACTTCTCTGGTGACCACATGTGCTTCAAATATTGATTTTGGTTTTATTGGTCTTTTTTACTTGTTATCTATTTAACTCCCTGCTGGTGTAAGATATTTACACCTCGAGATTGTATTGTAACCTTTTGTTTTTAATAAATTCCTTTGGGGACATGAATTGGGAAACCAATTCATGTCACCACCTTCTCCCAAAAAAAGGATTATATACAATATATCCATTATAAAACTTACAATTCCTCTCAATGTTTATCAATTAATATAAATGTAAACTTTTTTATTAACATATATAAACACATAACTTGATGAAAACATATTGTTCAAGAAAAAAAAACAAAATAAGAAATGTTGTTTCATCCACAAATCCAATATAATATATAAAACCTCAATTTAAAAATGGAGATATCTCACCCAAACACATTTTAATATTCTCCAAGAGATCCATAATTTTTCCAATGAACATGGAAAATTTTATATTCATAATTAAATTAAAATTTTAGATGGCTTATTTACCTCTTTTTACTAAGAAAAAAATTTGTTGGAGGGGAACCCTTCTAGAAAATGTTGTAGTTCCCATTGTAATCCTTAATTTCACTACTATTGGAACTCAAACAGACACTTAGATCAAAATTTGTATTCTTTTTAGTTTGGGTCTCTATATCTAACACCTATTTAGAAATCCAAGATGTCTATATAGCATAACCAAGTCTTATGGGAGTTCATAAGGACAAATATGTGATAAAACTAGGGTCTTAAGGTACATCACACTATTAATTGTTAGTGTTCATGGTAACCAAACCCTACAC
The DNA here is from genome assembly GCA_963277665.1 of Viscum album. Classification (NCBI taxonomy): domain Eukaryota; kingdom Viridiplantae; phylum Streptophyta; class Magnoliopsida; order Santalales; family Viscaceae; genus Viscum; species Viscum album. The sequence continues at coordinate 528,241,065 of OY728159.1, read as the reverse complement.
CAACTATGGATGTGGTTCTAGAAGTAGTCCAAACTTACAAGATTTATAAGAATGGTTTAAAAAACCCTACACAAAATATGTGAGCATATCAATATGATTTCAAAACACAAATGGTTATCTTGAATAGTTTGGTAACCCATGGACTGACCATGAATATGTCATTGGAATGATATAGATAGTTTTAGAAATCCATGTGCAATTTCTAAAAAGAGTATTCTTGTGTTTAAAACACCTAGTTTACAACCGTTCTTTTTAATATGGTCCTTAAAAAATATCAAGACATCATAATACATAAAATGAGCCTATTTAAAATATATTTTATCTTTTAAACACAATTTTTTATAACTTATATTCATTATATTATTTTTTTCTTTAAATTATCACATAAATATCATAAATACCAAATCTCATTGAAAAACATAACATGGAAAATTTTTAATGAGAATTCAAAATCAATCAATCGAAAGACCAACATTTTTTAGGCATATTATGTAGGGTTAAAACATTAATTTAGAGTTTTCAATCCATTATATAGTTCAATAAACTCATAAAATTTTTATATTATAAAACCAATTTTCAAAATAAGTAGTTTCATGAAAAATACGGCAACCAAAAATGTCCCATATTAAAATTTTAGTTAAATACCAAAAAATGACTATAAAAAAACAATATAATAGAATATATCATCAACAAACCATCCAAATAAAACTAATTTATATCTTCCAAATATAATATAATTATCTTAAAATAAGTACTTTCATAAAGATACACCAACCCTAGAAACCCTTACTTAAGGAATCCCATGTTTAATAGAAAGAAATACCAATCAACAAAAAACCAACTTACCTATTTAAAATTAAAAAAGCAATTAAAAACTAAAAAGAATTATTTAAAAAACACACACCTAAAAAAATAATTATCTATCAAAGAGTCAAAATAGTTCAAATTTTCATTTATGAGACATATTCAAAACATATTTACTTAAAAATGATTTTGAATTTAAAAATACTCTTAAGATATATCCAATAAACTAATCATCAAATTAAGATACAACTGAGATTTCAGTTTATTTAATTATCATGTTAGTTGATAACCAAACAAATATAAATCAACAAAAAACATTTAATAACTTTATATAGTCCTTTATTTCATAAAAATAGCATCATATAACTTCCAAAAAACAATTTATAATTTAATACGAATAAGTAAAAACTTTTTTTCCCATACTTGATACATCCCATTTCATGTTTTAAATAAATGAATCAATCAATTAAAACATCTTCTTACTCAAATGTAACAATTTTTAGATATACAACACATTAAATTCATCAAATGCAATCAAACACAGGAAAACATGAATATAATTTTATGTACTTTAATGAAAATATTCATTAAAGAATTATTTGAAATAAATTCCTATAATAAATACGTCATTAAATATACACATCAAATAAAAATGAAAATACATCACCCATATGTCATTATTATAACTAAATGATTTTATATATGAAAAAAGTATATATCATAATTTAGTAATTTTTTTGATTCTAAATATTTTGTTATTTCAAACTAAAATCAAAGATAATTATTTATTACTTAAAATAAGTTCAAAAATAATTAGTGTTTTAAATAACTCCAATCAGATAATTATACATATATCAATATAAGTAAGGAACAGAAATCCATGAAATGATTTAGAATCCCTTTACATGTAGGTTTCCACTAAAGTAAATCATTTATCCTTATCTATGTAATTTATTCATTGGACATTAAATTGATACAAGTCCCATGACATTAAGTTGTCTAACATAATCCACCAAACCCCTTCATGCCAATGAAAGTTATAATAAAACATATTCAAAAAAATATTCACACAATCTACTTACTTCTCAAAAAAGACATTATTGAAATTCAAAAATATCAAATTAATTCAAACATATTATAAACTCCATTTATTAATAAAAGTGATAAACCATGATTTAAACCCAATTTTTCCAAAATACTTCCAATTTAACAAAAATACATCAATTATACCCATTTAAATTGATTATATTATTATTTTTTTAAAATACTATAACATAAAATTTTATTTTTAAAATAATGAAATTACTTTTGTCCCATTATAGATATAACTAAAGGTATTTATACCATGGAATTTCCCAAAACACCATCAACAAATCTAATCATCTCTTTAAATTTGGATAAATACCAATATTTATCACAAACATATTATTCTTTCATTTATTGGAAAACACATCATTATGAAATATTTATAACTCTAGATTTTAAAATCTAAACATTTCTCAGTTTACACATCATTACTCACAAATTCCATAAAAAATCAACCATTAAAATACATATATCATAATAATTGATAAATATCATGAAGATTTAAAAATTGTTTTAATCAAATAGATCATCAATAATACCCATTCAATTAAACATAAAATGATCAGAAGGGTGTTCAATAAATATCAAGTAATCAAAAATAATAATACATAAGAAGATATCATCTATCATAAACACTAGAATTTAAGACCCATCACCATGAAATAAAAAAGAAGTTAAAGGGAGTGGAAACTTGTCCAAGGGTTGATAAACATCACTTAATTCCAGACATCACAAGGTAACTTGAGTTTCCACTATGAATGGGATAATTAAGTAAATCCATGGATTAATTCCCATGTTTTAATGATCATACTCCCACCTACCATAGGCCCAACTTCCCACTCAGGCTCTGATACCAATCTGCAACATACCAACCCAGAAACATGGACACTATATCTAAATTGACATGTCATAAAGCCTAAGGAATATTGTAGATCACCCCAAGTTATCACAAGTTACAAGGGATTTAATTTTATTAAAGAGAATGATTTAACATTTATTATATAATAAATTATGGATGTAGAAATAATATTATAATCCCATTAACAATAACAATGAATCATTAAATAACAATATATAGTTATAAAAAAAAATTATTTTCATAGTGATAGAAAGATAACCAGATATAAAATACACCTAAAAATTATCTTGTCACATGGACAACCCCATATACCACCTCTAACAAAGCTCAAACCTAATCCAAAGACCACATCTAGAAACTCAATGCATCAAAGGTGTATATATAGGGTGTGAGATAATTCCTAGTTGGATTCTATTAAATATTCTATACCTTAACTTTATTTGAAATTCTATACATGATTGTTTCAAATAAACTTATAAATATTTTGATTCTTTTACCTTTTATGAAACCAATTAACAAGGAGGCTAATTTTAAAACTTACTTTAAAAATAGAACATTAAAAATAAAATAAGATAATAAAAGGTCAAGTATGGGTTTCTAAAGAAAAAATAAGGAATAATTTTTAATAAAAGCTATAAATATGCTACATGGAAAGGTACCGTGGGAAATAAGTTAACTAAACACCAAATACTCTCATGTTATAATAATCAATTACTAGTAACTAGATCTATATTCTAATTCATAAGCTAGTAAAAAATACATATATATATATATATAATACTCTATATATAATATGTTGGATAAATCCTTTTCCTAAACTAGTAGTACATCATAATAAAATATCTAGTGTATCAATAATATTATCCAATCTAGTCAGAGCCCCACCATAGATGGGAGGGTACAAACTATTGGGGTTTTCCATATCCTATATAAGAACTTTTCCTAGGGATCCTCCTAGTACTAAAGATAATATACCTATAAAGTTTTGAATTTTTTAATGTTCTCTGTAAAACAAAAACATTACCCCCATCAAAATTAACAATTATAAAAGAAATAATCCCACATAAACAACATTTTATTCCAAGAAAACCATAAAGTGGGGTGATTCCATAATTAAATATTAGTTATGAGGCATAACTAAAACAATTAAGTATAACCATATCTAAACATTTTTTAAGACAATTCCTTGAAATTTCCTTAAAAACATATTGAGAAATATTATAGATCATGTTATGGGAATCAAAATAAACAATATTTCTATTAAACATTTAGGTTTGTTATTTTCCATCCAATTTGAGAACCAAGAAGGAAATAATGATATAATGGAAAAAACTATCATTTTTTTAAAACCATGTGATGATTTTTTGTTTTATAATTATATTTTCATTTAAAATTTATTGTTTTTGTACTTTTAAGTTTATTGTGAAGGTTCTATGAACCTAGAGTTTTTATGAAAAAGGTTTATAAATTTGTTCCTATTACAATTGGTTTTGAACAAGGAATTATGTATCTATGTGTTTATAAAAATTCCAAAATATTTTTCATTAATTGATTTGTCTATTTAAGTTATGCTTTCTATTTTCAAATTCTCTCATGAGAATTGATTTATGAGTTTCAGACATTATTTTCTGGGAGTTTTATTATTTAAGGGTTCTGATGAGATAAATTCATATATTATACATATGTGATATTTGTTTACAATTTTATATATTTTGTTTTTTGATGTTTTATATATGTATACTATGAAAAGGATTTTTCGAGGTAATTATTCATTTATTATGATTGAAAAGAAGTTTTAAATGATATTTGGGTTTTAAAAAATGATTTTTAAAGGTGATTCCTAAATATTAATTTAAAGGAAAATTTGGAGCCTTAAAATAAATGGTTAGGAATGGATTTGGTTTTAAAATAATTTTTGAAAGAAAATTTGTAAATATTAATAAAAAAATTAAAATCCAAGGCTTGGTTGGAACCATTCATATATGGTTTTCATAAAAATGAGCTTGAAACCTATTTTAAGCCACCTGTTATCAAATTTTCTGTGTTTTTGTGATTTATTGATGTAGTTATGTATATTTAAAATGTAATTTACATTAGAGGGTGTAAAGATTTTGGATGATGAGATTTTATTTTGATACGATATTATTATATTGATTATTTATATGTGATTTTTGATGATTAAGGCTCCTTGCCTCTTATTATTATCTTCATTAGGATCCTTGTAATCTTAGTAAGAGATTGACAGAATGTTACTATATTACTTATATTCATTCACTGAATAATATCCACAAGAATCAGACATATTCCCACTATGGGGAGTTCCACTGGTGGGACTAGTTAGATTAATATATGAAGTTTTTATCAAGGAATATCATTTATAGGTCAGAAGATGGTTCCACCTGAGTGAATCTAGGACCATCTCATTGGATTAATTGGAATTCCCCATGATTACATACCCCTTAAAATTTTATGTTTATAACCCTTTAGTTTTAGTTCTTTTTTAATTATTTTATTAATTATTTTTTCTATTTTATATTCTTCTTGAGCTATTTATTACTTTTTTCTCTCATTTATCATAATTTTAGTGTCTAAATCATTAAACTATTTATATTTTGTAACTTGGTGTTCCTGTGTCTTTATTTGGTTGATTATCTATCTAGTTACTTCAAAGTTATATATTAATTATTTATTTTTAAAAATGTAATTATAATAGATCGTTCAAAATTAATTTTTTTAAAAATTATTTAATGATTTTTTTCATTTTTTCTAAAAAGAATGTTTGGGTTTTTCAAAAAGGTGGATTTGAGAAAGTTATATGTTTTTTCTTAAAAAAATGATTACAACAATATTTTTAAATATTTTATTTCAAACTATCATTTACGTGATGTTTATTTAAAGGAAATGCATGGATTTGTTTTGTTGGATCCAACCTATTTGGAAATTTATGCTCACACCCCCACCTACACCACTTAGTGTTTGAAGACTAAGTTCATTTTGTTTGTTCATGTTCAGGTAATGATTAGTGAGTTTTCATGGACTCATGCTGGTTTATGTTAATATTAAATGGTTACCTTGGGATCACATGGGGATAATGCTAGGTAATTTTTGTTTTATTTTATATTTTAGATGAATCATCCATGTTTTCCTTCCTTTATTATTTTTTTCTGTCTCAACTCTAATTATTTATTTTTAATAGATGGTTATTTATGATTTGAATTGTTTTTTTTCTTTTAAATCTAAAATTTTTTATTTATATTTTCATGGAATTCCAATGTATAGACACACCATTCTAAGAATCTGATAAAAATATTCTAATTCTTGTTTATAATTATTTATTAAGTGAAATCATTCCATTCTGATTCTTTGGATATAGTTTTCATCCTATGGGGATTTAAAGAACCCACTAGGTATTTCCATAGGTCATCTTAAGGGATTGGTAGGGGGGATAACTAGGTTGGTTCAAGAAAAAATGGTACCAAATCACACTTCATTATTTGGGGATTCATGGTAGATTTGATATAAGATCATAAAAACTCAAGATTTGTGTTTGGGAAGAGTCTACCTATCTCTTTTCTATTCAAATTCTTGAGTTACCATGGTAAGATGAGTTATGAGTCTTGAATATTGATCTTTCTTTGATAATTTTTAGTGTATTTGGTCTATATTGATGTTATTTTAAGGTTTTTTATATTTTGGGATGAAAATGGGAGAAGATATGCAGGAAAAATGTTACTTAAATAGTCTAAAAAATATTTTGTATCTCATGTTTATGTATTTACATAACTCTTATTATATTTTTCATGAATGTAAAATGGTCTACCAAAACATGTGTCCCAGTTTTTCACTATCACTAATCTATTTTTATTGAAGTTTTCAGGGTCTGTTGATATTATTTGACTGGTATTAGTTGATGTTTGGTTATGGAAACTTTGTATTTAAAGGGATAAATATTAACTATTGAATATATTATTAGGGTTTTTTTAAATGAATTAAAAATCAATTAGATTATAAGGATTGATAAATGATTTCTAAGATGAAATTGTAATGTTTTAAAATTATTTCCAAGTGGATTCTTAAGATTTCAAAACCAAATTATGAGATTTTGAAATGATTTAAAATAAAACCTTTTGACTTGTTTGGTTTTTTGGTATTCTTGGGTGATATTTTTGATTTATTTCTTTGAGTTATTACCTTGAATTGAGACTTACCTTTGGATAAGAGTGATTGATTTTTTGATTGATGATTGATGTAGTTATATGTTTCCTTTGATATTTAGATTATACCTCCCAGAATAGTACTAAGGGATCATAATATGTAAATATCATGGAGTGATTCTTGGATTGGTATCTCTTAGATATCAAGTGTGGATTTTCTGATAGTTGAATCTACCCAGGAACTTTATAAATCTTTATAGTAGGATCCTTTCATCTGTTTACCTATCTTACATGGTGATCGAGGTCCCTGCTAGGCTATAAAGTGTCTTGAAAATGATTGAATAGGTATTCAAGTCGCTAGGAACTCCTAAAACCATGAGAGTGAAGGTTATTATGGATTTTTTCAAGAGGCCCATTTAGGAATAGTGAAAGATTGTTATTTCATCCCAGTAGTAAGATGATCTGATGTCAAAAAATTTCAAGACCACAACTATTCAGAGGTACTTCCAAGAGGAATTGAATATGGGTAAAGTGATGGAGATTATGTGTCACTAACAAGATAAGAAAATGGAGAAGGAGTATGTTGACTATTTCAATGAACTAGTTCACTTTTATCCAGAGATAGTATCTATGAATTTATTAAAGAGTTATCTATTTATAAAATGTATTTTTCTAGAGATTAGTTTCTAAGTACCTATAAATAGATTAACTTCATTCGAAAATTTGGTTAATGAGGCCATAATGGTGGATTTGGTTTCTAAAGGGTAACCCATAATGGGTAGTAGCCTTAAACATTTTGGTGTTGGTGAGGGTTCCTTTTCTAGAAAGAAGAAAAAAATGGGTGAATCTAAACTGGGGAATATATATGATTTTGGAGAGCATTATTATTTTTATACCAATTTCCAAAGAAAGAAGAGACCCCTTGAACATTTCTAGTGTGAAAAATGTGGTCATTCTAAGGCCACACATTCAAAAGTCACAAGGACATGAAACTATTTTGGTTAGTTGGGGGATCATTATAAGTTTTTTAAGATAATGTTTTAGAATAAGAAGATGTTTCTACCATATTTTGAATCCTAATAGTTTTCTATATAAATTTTGGAGGTATTATCTCTCTCACACACATCTGTTTGATTTCCTTCTACTGTTAGTTTTATCTATGGATTTTATTTTAGGATTTTTGATGTCATGTAATTATTTGGATAATGAAATATTTATACTCATAGTAATTCATTTATAATCCCTTTGTATTGATATATTATATTAGATTATTTTTTATATGGAGGGGATACCCACCATGGGTCTTAGACATTAGTTTTTTTGTGATATAAGTTATTATATGGACATTGTGAATTTAAAGAAATGTTTTTTTTTGTTTCATTCTTTTTTAATATGATTCATAGGTAGTATCATGGGTAGTGATTTTCCCTTGTTCAAGTTCTTGTTTTCATGTATTTTGTATTAATATGTTGACTTTCTATGGGATGAACGTGATATGGTGAGGACAATTATAGAACCCAAGGTATACTTTTTAGGTATAGAATTTATTATTTGACGTTTTTTATTTTCATATTTTTTATTTTTTATTGTATTTTTGGAGGTTTTTGGTTTTGGAGGTGTTTTGGGTGGTTGGGAGATCTATAATTTTAACTTACAGACCTGTGACATCATCAGTCGCATTGTGACTAAGGTAGGCTGTTTTTTAACTAGGTGTGAGGTGTTCCTTGGAACTTGGGTTTACAGAAAATCATAGACACAAAATAGGTCATCATTTTATGGCCATGATGGGCCTAAAATAAAGTCATGATTGCAACATAGGTTCCACAACCATGGTCATGTAGATTTTTAAGTCCATCATGATGTGGTGTATAGTGTCATGTCGTGATGTTCCTGGGAAGTCTTAATTTTGTAAAATTACATCTCTTACATTGTCATCATAAGGCCATTTTGGGGTATTTTCTACCCCATTCACTCATGTTTTTAAAGGAATCCATAAGAACACCTTACCCTTTCTTCCTCCTTCAAATTTGACATATCTTTTACAATTCTGGGTGGATAATAAATAGTTAGAGATTCCTTCTCATATTCTACTCATCTTTATCCTATTCTTTTTTAGCCATGTATTGATCTCAGTGACCCAAGGTTCGTTGTTATCTAATTTTTACTTTGTTGTTTTACTTGTTTGGGGTTATTTTTGATCTATTTGGGTTATTCATTCCTTTTTCGGGTAGATTAGGACCTTATCAATTGAAAGAAATGAATTAATGTAGGTGTTTTAGTTCCTTTTCTATTATTTTAAAACCATGTAATTTTTTTTTATTAAGTTTTTCTACATTTAATATTATTTTTTATAGAACTTATAATTTTATTATGAATATTTTATGAACCTAGAGTTTTGTTTGAAAGGGGTTTCTAAATGGTTTCCTATTACTATAGGTTTTTAACCAAGAATGATGTATAATATGTTTTTAGAAAAAATTTACTCAAGAAATTTGGATATTTAAGTGATTCTTTACATTTTCAAATTCTCTCATGATAATTCATTTTTGATATTGAGACATTATTTTCTTATAGTTCCATTAATTAAAGGTTTTGATGAGTTTAGTTGAAAAAATTATATGTTATTCATATTTGATTTATGTTTACAATTTTCTATATGATGTTCAAAATGTTTTACATATATGTATACTGTGAAAATGATATTTCAAGGAAAACCTTGGATTATTATGTTTCTTAAGAAGTATTAAATGAAATTTTATTTTCAAAAAACAATTTTTAAAGGACATTTATAAATTAAAATTTAATGTCATATTTTATACCATAAATAAAAGGGTATTGAAAGGATTTATTTTTAAAATAATTTTTGAAAGAGTATTTAGAAATATAAATTTATGATTTAAAACATAAGGCTTGGTTATCACCTTAGATAAAAAAAATTTCACATAAATGAGTTTCACCCTTATATTAATCTTCATGTTATCAGATTATATGTGAGTTTTTGATTTATTAATGCAGTTATGGATATTTAAGAGGGGATTTTCATTATAGGGTTTAAAAATGTGTGATATGAAATTTTATTGTAATGTGATATTATTATATTGATTACTGACATATGATTTAAAATGTTTAATTTTTGTCACCTTCTAAAGCTAACTTCATGGGAATCTTAAGAGTTATATTGAGAGATTAAGAGATGATTCCAATCTGGGTTATTTTTATGCACTAACTAATATCTCTTATAATTAGACTTGTACTGGATATGGGGAGGTCCAATAGTGATGCTATATAGAGTAATACATGAGGTTATTATCTAGGAATGTAATGGATTGTTTGAAAGATGGTTCTACCCGGGTATAGGATCCTCTCATTGGATTCTTAGGAATTCCCAATGAGTATAAATACATTATTGTTTTATGTTTACTTCAGTTCAATTTTTTGGATTGATTTACAAATATATTTAGTGTTTTTACATGTTTTTTTAATTATTTCAATTTTTCAATGTCTCCCTCATTTATCAACATTTAAGTGTCTTTCTTATTCTGTTATTTAATTTTTGTTACTTGTTATTTCTATTTAGTTATTTGTATGATGATATATTTAGTTACTTTTGAATTATATATTTATTTTTTAGTTTTAAAAATGTAATGATAAAATATATTTCAAAATTAATTTTTTAAAGGATTGTGTAATTAATTTTTTCAATTTTATAAAAGTACATTTTAGTTTTCTAAAATGTATGATTTGATAAATTTATATGTTTATTATTACTAAAAATGATAAAAAATAATATTTTTAAATATTGTATTTCAAATAAGAATTTATTATATGTTTTGTGAAATTAAATTCATAGATTATTTTTGTTTTGGAAACCTATTTGGTTTTTAAGCTCACGCCCCAGCTATACCACTGTGTGACTATAGACTGGGTGTATTTTATAGGTTCAGGTTCTAAGGAATATCTTTCTATAGAATCCTTCCTTTGGGTCTCTCATAGATTGGATTGATGTGGATATAGGATGGTGACCATGATGTCATATATGGATTGTGTTGGGTATTTTGATTTTATTTTATATTATAGATGTATCAATCATGTTCAACTTCCTATATTTTTTTCTATCTCAACTCTGTTTGTTTATTTTTATTGTATAATTAATTATGATCCTACTTTTTTGCTCAGGTTTTAAATTTAAAATTGTTTATTTTTATTTTCATGGAAGTAAAATGTATGGAAAAACCATTCTATAACTCCAATAGATTTATGTTGAATGTTTATTTTTATTTATTTGGTGAAATCATTCACATGGTGTATATTTTGGTAACCCGGAACTATTTTCTAGACTATGGGGATCATGTCCATTTGACCCTTTCCATGAGCCAACTTGGGGCTCAGTTTATGGGAAACCTAGGTTTTATAATGATAAGAAGAATAAAGGAAGGATAAAAAGACCCTTACCTAGGGGTTCTACCATGAAATCAAGAGGATTATATCTTATATGGATGGAGATTATAGGAGGAGGAGGGGGAAGATCTCCTCTTGGATGAATTATGAGGGAAAGAGAGAGGGGAGGGGGTAATTATCCTATATGACAATAAGACATATAAAAATTATTTTATTAGTAATAATTACTCAATTATTATTAATAAATTCTAGAATAATCTAATATATTAAAAATACATTAGGAATAATAATAAAACAACTAAAATTTCCTTTTGAAGTCAAATCCTTCATCATTTTAATTATTGTAGACATTTTATAAATTTATTAATTTCAAAAATCAAATTTCACACTAACATATAGACAGATATACATCATATACATAAAGACCTAAACTAACTTAATCTAAACTCATTCAATATATTAAAATCCATGATAAACATTAAATTATGTCACTATAATAACACTTAAATTGATTAAAAAAGGTCTTGGGAAGTTCAAAAATGATATAAAAATTTTCAATTAAACTAAGTGGGTGAATAGCTAGCCTGATTGGTTTCCCTATCCAAGATTTAACTGTGTGGTACTCACTGTATCAACCTTCAAATATTTTACAGTTAACTCCTATAGTTTCTACTAACTGTGAAAAAATTGCACACCCTTAAAATATTTTAAAATTATTTATTAAAATTTCTACTATTTAAATTCAATCTTTATTAATTAAAAAAAATAGTGAGGGTGTTATAGTGATTTTATTAAGAGTATTTTTAATGGATATTTTAAATGAAGAGTTGTAAAAGAATGGTGGGTTGAGGAACTATTACCTTGATCTTTAAGTCACATCCTTTTAATTGATTCTAAGTCCTTTAAAGGAAGGTATTTTGGATATACTAGGTATTTAAGGATGCTGATAGAGGATTTTAGAGAGGAATTTGGGTAAGGCTTTGGAAAAGTAAGATGTTTTGGGGGTACCAAGTAAGTGGTGGAGTATGGGTGTTTCTATAGTAGAGTGAGACGGGTATCTTTGAATATAATATTGATTATTTTAATATTTTGGACAAATAATATGAATAATGTTGATTATTATGAATTTTATTAGTGTATTATTATAAAATAATGTTTTATTTGACATTTTAATGCACTCAAAACTGAAAATCATCTCTAATATATTTTATACAAAGTGAAGAATAAAAAAATGTTTTTTTATTCAAATTAAATATAACTTAAGATTTTAAAATTGATTTATATATTTGGGAATTCAGTTAATTATTTTTAAATGAATTTTTTATCATTAAATAAAATATAATTCAAGTAAAATGTTTTAGAAACTTTTGGGTTATATTTATATTATGATGATTCCATAAAATCTACAGTATATGTAAAAAATTATATTTTTTACTATTCTATACAAAATTAAAATTTAAATCTATTTTCAATGTGATAATTATAAAAATGAATCTTGTTTTATCAAGTTAAAATTATATATTTTATAAATTTAACATTTAAAAAATCATAAAATATATATAAATAAAATTTTATCTTAAATAATAATAATTTCTTTTACTATGAGTGATTATATTTACATTTTTTATTTTTAATTTATTATTAGTTATTTCATGATTAATTATTTATACAAGTCAAAGAAATAAATTTCATAAAATCCATAATATAATTTTGTGTAATTAATCTTTTAAATAAATATTTATGAAAATAGTTTTGATGCGACAAGCTTTATATATTATCATTCTAATGATATGTCAATGTCCATAATACTTTTATAATGACTACCTTATACAAATGAAATAACTATTTTATGATAATTATACATTATTAATGTAACACTCAGACTCCCATAACCTACAACCGATGGTGATTTTATTACAATGATAGAGAATACAGATATCACAATACATAGGATCCACATGTTTAATAGTCTTATGAAACTAGATACATAAATGAACACTATGTTACATTGAAAATTTAATATACATCAATTTAATACATTACAATTAATTATTTTTCTATGTAAATCCATAATTCACACAAATTAATCTTCATAGTTTCCTAGGTAAATGGAAAACAAAATAATAGGGATAGTTAAAATTCTTGGAAATGGGAACCGTATGTTGGAAGTTATCACACATAAGCATGGAATCAATAATACAATAGTAATAAATAAATGTCACATGAAATGAAACATTTTTCATAATATATCAATTTATTATATACCAATAAATAAATTCATGGATAAGAATAGTTAATCTCATAGTTATGGAATGCATAATGATGGACATCATCAATATATCGTCAAATCCCCATACTAAGACATCATATATAAATGAGTAAGAATTATACCAAATAATCAATCTATTTTGTCTCATGAGATCTATCGATAAATCAAGGGGTTATATAATTATGGGTATAACCCTTATATGAAACCAAAATGTCATTATTACCTTATATTTTATTTTTATTTACCTTAATATGTGTCAATTTGAGTTTTTGAGAAGTTTTGACCAAAAACGTAATTTTGTTTTTGAAATTTTACTTCTGTGCATAGTATACACACACTATTAAATAAAAATGAATGTTTACCATTACTCATGGATGGTTTAAGTTAATTTTATTTAGTAAATGGTTGGCCTGCATGAGTAGAACATGGTTCGTTCTAAACTCTGTGAATACCATAGGAAACTATAATGACCCGTGTTTTTAGTAAATGTTTCTCCATAAATGAATACGGTGACTGAAATCTTGTTTCATATGAAACACCAAAAAAATAATCCAAAACATATTAAACAATTAAATTATATCAATAATAAAACCTTATAGTTTATAAAAATATAGTAATTAATTTTAAATGCACAGAAATTATGATTATGACCAAATAAAGGTTAAACAGATCAGTTTTCAATAAATGATATTTTTATTTATATATTTTATTTTTCATTTAAAAAATAAATATATAAGTTATATAATTGGAATTTTTAAAATGATTTTTTTTTGAATTTAGAAATCCAAAATTATCTATTGATTAATTTTTTTGAATTTTCTAAAATAATTAATTTTTAGGTGAATAGTTAAAAATATAGTTTTTACCAAAACTAAACCATTTATGACATTATAATAAAGACATAAAATTACTTAAATTTTTTTAATTGATCAAAGATATATTTAAGGTGTAAATTAATCATTTTAAAAATTATCCAAAACTTATAAAACCTATGTTTAATTTTTAGAACTTAGGTAACATTTTATTCCAAATTAAAAACAGTTTTTAGTATTTTCTTTTAATCAAACATTTTTATAGTGAAATTCGGTTTTAGAATTATTTGAAAGAAAAAAATTAACTATTTTATAATAAATATATATATGATATTTACATTAATTATATTTATACTTTTTATAATACACATAAATTCTAAGCTTAACAACACACTTATTCTAAAAATAGTTTTTACGTGTTACATGCACTAATGATAGAATTAAATTTTCTTACACATAGAGATTTTATCTGATACAATTTATTCAAAATTTGGATTTAATAGGTCCACATTATTTAATAATTTCCATTTTATTTTTATTCATAAAAAAATAATTACTTTATTAAAAACTACTTACCACATAAAAATCTAAAAATGGTAAAAGGGGGTAACGAAAGAGGAAAAATACCTAACATGTTTGTAACATGTTTCTAAATGATTGGATGAGGTTTGTACCAAAAACATTATCACCATTACATTATTTTTTACTCTTCTTTAATGTAAAACATGTTCTCACTTTATATTAATTTTTCATATTTACAAAAAATTCGTTATCTCCACTTATAAAAGGGACCACTCATCACCCCTTCAAGAACACTCTAATTATTAGTTTTTTTCATGAAAATAAATTTTTTTACTTCTCTTATAATCCCCTTATACTTACTTTAGTTTTCTATCATAATAATTTAGACTAATACCTCTATTTCATAGGCATTATACAAGAGAAAAATTAAGTCCTCAACGTGATTACTACTTTTTTATGACTTCTTTTCTTTTTGATATTACTCTAAAAAATATAATTTTATTATTCCAATATACTTACATCAGTATTTATTATATAATTAATCCTATTATGCTATGGTTATAAATATTAATGATATTTCTTCTTTTCCTTATGAAGTTATTCTCCCAATGGATTAGTCTATACCATGTTAGAAGATTCATTTTGATGGTACCAACTAGAGTCTGATCGGTGGAAGGATCAATGGCCACAAGCTCAACAGGGTAGGCCTTAGGATCATTTTGAGCAATAAGTTCACCTTCTAAACTCATTCCTTTTATCATAAGGTTTCACTAACAATAAGAAAAAATATTATCCTCTTATTACTGGTATCTATTAGGCCCTTGATAATGATTTCCCCTATTAACATGTAAAGGGAGACTCCAAGCTAGCCATAAAATAGATCAAGGGTGACTATGTCATCAAAAAAAAGATCTTGTGCCACTACTAAAATAAAACCATCATCTGATGTCCCAATTACCTTCCCATATGAAGGTGACCCGTGTTCCTCTATTAAAAAATGGTTGAGTCGATGGTTTGGAAAGCCTAGATGCATCTATTATAGAACCTGAATATAATGACCTATTCATTCATGTATCACACCAGAGGGTCATCGCACCTTCCACCTCAGATGATGGAAACCAACATGTAAATCAATTGACTACCAATAATCTTGTGTCAGATCAATAAAATTCCCCCTCAATCTAGGAAATTCATGATTGGATTACTCCCTTAATAAACTATCTCTATCATGGAGTTATCCCATCAGGTCGAGTCAAGCACGAGCATATCCACCATTTTTCAAACTATTTTTCCTTCCATAGTGGCCAAACCTTGATCAAACCCTCTACATGTGGGGGTTTTATGTAATTTTTTTATTTCATCCATGTATATGAGATACCATAGGTTGTGGAAGTGGTCCTCTCTATATTCTATAGATCCCATCAAGCAGTATTGATGCTCTCCCAAGTTTAGAGTTCGGGCTACTTTTGGCTCACCATGGTACAAAACTGCCTTGATTTCACCAAGAGGTGTCATGTACGTCTGATCATTATAAATTTTAGCATCAAATACCAAATATTATCCATAATAACAAATATCATTGGCCCCTTTTAGTTTGGGGACTCGTCATTGTGGGTCCCTACCCACCAGTGACATCTCGACAGTGTAGATGTGGCCTTAAAAACACATGTTTTTCCACATCTTATTAATTACTTTTTATCAATTTAATTATTTATTTTAACACTTTTTAATAAATAATGGCACGTTTTTACTTTGTAATTAAATTTTTTATGTAATTAATTTTTATAATTAATCTTTTATTTTAAGCTTTTAAAAGTTAACTTATATCTTAATTTAATTTTATAGTATAATTACATTATATTTAGTTTGGTATTTTGGTCTGCATATTTAATAGTTTAAAATTAATTAACTAATTAATTAATTTTTTTTTGTACATAAATAATGTAGTTTTAATTTTTAATATCATGTATTAAATAATTATTAATCGAAGTCACATAATCTAAATTTAGTTGGATTTTAACAATTCATTAATTATAAAT
This sequence comes from Viscum album, assembly GCA_963277665.1. Taxonomy (NCBI): domain Eukaryota; kingdom Viridiplantae; phylum Streptophyta; class Magnoliopsida; order Santalales; family Viscaceae; genus Viscum; species Viscum album. The sequence goes on along the minus strand of OY728159.1, from coordinate 528,224,122 downwards.
TTAATTTTATTAACATACCATTATTGTTAAATTAATTTCATTAATTAAATTAAGTATATAATAACAAAATATCTAACTTGTTACTTTAATAATTTAGTTTGTTTTAGTATATATTTAATATAATTTAACTTTGTTTTATAATTTAATAATTTAAAACAATTTTATTTTAGAAGATAATAATAATTTAACTTAAATTTAATAGTTTTATAAGTTTATTTAAGTTAAAGAGGTACTTAATTTTTCAATTTTTTTAATTAACTTTTAGTTTTTAGTTTATTATTTCATTCAGATTTAATTTATGTTTTATTTAATTTTTCCTTTCTGTTTATTTTTTTATCTCACGGTAGCTCCTAATTGGTTCATGGTCTCATCGGTTTCAAGTTTTCTCATTGTTATTTATTTTCCACCGTAAACCTTTCTTATGGTCTCAGCCCTTCACAGTTCCTCCCAACTACATCTGGCACTGTATCAACCCATTACTGTGGCATTGTATTCCCTTTACGATGTCACCGCAAGCCCTTGGCACTGTTTCTTCATTATCCTTCACACCGATTTCAGTCAATGTATCACATTTACTCCATTCCCACCATGCTATTGTTCCATTTATGGTGCCACCGTAACTTGTTGTGTCACCGTAACTCACCATCACCGCTACTGGAAACTTCCACTCATAGTTGATGTTAAACCTTCCAACCACAGTAGCCTCACTTCACTGATACTCCACCCATGAGATAATGACACACATTATTTCACCATCAATACCCCATTCCACCTGCAACTATCAACCCAGACCAAATCCAACCTTAACCCCCAAAATTCCAGACTTGTATGAATATTTAAAGAACCATAAACCATTGGTCACTACTGTTAGTGACGGAGTATTGATGGTCGGGTTTCCACTGCTTATCCGAGTAAGAGTTCTGCAGCATAAGATGTGTGATGCTGATGGTAGCTGATTTGGTCACCGTAGATGGAGGGATTCCGCCACAAGAGTGAGTGCGAGCCGATTGGAGGATCGAGGAGGCACCGATCTACCCCTACTCTAAGTTGTTGCTGGTTTTGGGGGAAAACTAGACAAACCCCCTTATTATATGCCATGCTGCCATGCTGGAGCGACTCGGTCGAGATTCCAGCCATTGTTCGAAGTATAGTTAGAGAAGTACAAGGTGTCATTTTCTTAAGGAAGCCACACCATTGATGTCATTGGAGCCAATCACTATCGACATGTGAAGAGGAAGATGGGCCACATATATTCTACAAGAAGAAATTGAAAACCCTCCCCCTCAACGTGGATAAGAAGGAGATAGGGGGAGGAATAAAAATAAACCTAATTTAAAAGTAATAATAATAATAATATATATAATAACAATAATAAATTAATAATAATAATAATATAAAATAATTATAAATAATTAAGTAATCATTAAATAAAATTAAGATATAAAATCAGTTAATGAAATAGAACTTTTTTGTTAAAAAATTAAATAATATTAACTTATAAATAATAATTTAATTTTAAAATAATTGTTATTATAATAAAATTTGGAAACTAAATATAATATTTAATAAATATTTTCCTAACTCAAAAATATCATTAAATTATAATAACTAGATACTAATAAAACTAACATTAATTAAATAATAAAATAAATAATATTAAATTAAATATTCAATAATTTAATAATTAATTAATTAATGTGATAATAATATTTAATTATGTAAATAACATTTATCAATTTTAGTATTTATTAATTATTTAATATAACTTTCATTTAAAAAATAATAATAATAACTTTAATCTTTTAGTTAACTTTCTTTTTAGTTTAAATTATTCTATTTGTTTTTTTTATGTATTTTCATTCAAGAGATGGGAAAATTTCTAGGTACTCTCAACTAACTTAGTAGGAGTTAGTTACAAGGGATAAACTAGCGTGACGTGTGGGTCACGAAAAAACGCATGTGTGTGGTACACAAGTGAGGGAATTTTGAGGTCGGTGGAAATTTGTGGTGACAGTTAGTAGATGACAGATGATATTTAAAGCAGAGTAGTATCAGAATTGGGGGGATGCTTGTTATTTCCACAATAACACTTTTTGAGAGCAGATCAGGAAGCTCACTCTGACTTCCACGAACACAATATATTCGAGAGCGGACTCCCAGGAGCAGTACTAGAGATGAGCTAGAGGCCAAGGAACTCGAGAGAAAAACAGTATTTGGGGAGTTATTATTCCCTTGTGTTGGAATTCTTATACTCTTTTCTAGTATTTTTTCTTTTGCTGTATTGATAATAAATAAGTTAATTGGCTAAGTCATTGAACTCGGGCAATTAATACTTATACTGGTTAACTTTTCTTCCTTTTTTAAATTAACACATTAATGTGTTCAGTATTGATTGGCGAGATTGATATTGAGTTCATTAAATTTCTTTTTACATCCAGAACTTAATTTTAAAAACACCACAATAAATCTGTGAGATTGATCATGGGCACAACCTTCAAAAAAATAATAAATTCACAATACTTTGAGACATACGGTGAGTTCTTCCTATTGTCATTTTCAATTTGAAATTTTAATAGTTGATTTATTTTGGAGTGGCAAACTTCGAAATTGATCAGTTTGCGTGACTTAGCTCTTGGAGAGGGAGGTAAGTCATTCTCTTTTTGGTGGTGAACTACAGTAACTTTTAAGTGAATCATCGTACTTTTAAAACCAGAGGAATGTAGACTTTTCCCTGAGTGTTTTACTTGATTGTTCATTTATCATCATTTTTATATCTTTGTTTCTCTATGTTCTTAATAGTTTCTTTCTTCAATTTAGTTTAGACACAATATTTGAAATGTTCATTCACTTTACTCCTTAATAAATACACATAAAAGAGTATAAAAATATAATAAAAATAAAAACATAGAAAATCCACCCCGCTGCTGACAGTAGTGGGGTCTTTTTGAAAGTTTTTAGAAGAATTGTGGTTAAATTTACCTTCTCTATGGGTCCAACCCTGCATACCACATATATTGTAGTTAGTAGGAGTATAAATAATTAAAATTTGTCCATCTTCAATGATGGACATCATTATGTTTTTGGTGTCGTTGTCAGGGAAAGCATGATCCATTACTTTTCTAAAAAAATTAAAAAAAACTCTTATGAATAAAACACCAAAAAAATTGAAAAATTTAAAATTGTAAAAAAATATTCTTCATTTACTACTAAATTGTTACTATTTTCTGTATTTATGAACTCCTTTTAGTTCTACTGTTGTGCTATTTTGAACTATTATTACACTTTTCATGAGCACAAGAGAATTCATTATTACAATAGATCCTTCAAACTCTGAACTAGAAAAACATTTAACTTCTCCTTAAAAAATATTGTAATGTAGAATTATGTTAATAGAGTTGATCAAAACATTAATGTTCCATAACCCATAGTTCCATCCCCCCAAGTTAACTAGACTTAGGGAGTTTCAAATTCCAATTGTTTCAAGTAACCAACCTTGTATTAGGATGACCCCTAGGTCTAGGAACTATGAAATTAAGCAGTATCACCTTTCTCAACTTCCATCGTTCAATGGTCATCCAGGAGAGGATTCACTTGAGTTCATTAGAGAGTTCTATTATTATGTACAACAATTACCTCTGAGATAGATTTGTGAGGAGGAGTTGAGATTGAGGATTTTTCCATTTTTTTTGAAGGGGAAGTCTAGGACATGGTTTCAAAACATAGATGAAGAAATTTTTGAGACCTAGGAAGAGGTGTTTACTTACTTTATATCAAAATTCTATCCTAGTAACACCACCTTTGAGATTAGGAAGAAAATTATTGGGTTTTTCCAGGATGAGGGAGAGTTATTTCACGAGGCATGGGGTAGGTTTAGAAGTCTCCTTAGACAAAGTCCCAATAACTAGTTTACTCTCCATCTACTCATGGAGGCCTTCTATAATGCTCTCACTCCTTACAACCAAAATTTAGTTTACTAATTCTATGGGGGTGACTTTTATGACTCCACTGCTGATGAGATGAAACTTTTGTATCACAAGATTACTCAAACGTCTTAGCACAAGTTATCAAGGAAGTGGGTCATCTATAAAGGAGAAGTCAATCCTCAGGCTACTATTGTTAGTGATAGGGTATTAAGGGAGCTATATAATCATTATGGTATGTTCAGTCACACTCATATATGTTGAACTAATTTTTATCTCCCTGTATAGTTGGATGAGAGGGCCAAATTTGTTGATTATAGAACTAGGAACCAAGGAACAAATGATCAATTCTTTAATTAGTACATGTCTAGTTATCAAAATCACCCAAATTGTCCTAGAAAGAACCAGGTGTCATAAAATAGACCACTGCCCCTAACTACCAATAAAACTCTAAAATTTATAACTCAAATCAATATGGGGTGGAATATTCTAATTATCATGGGGAGTTAAAGGGGCTCTTACAACAAGTTTTGGGAGAGATCAGTTCATTTAGGAAAGAAATAGATGATAAGATTCATAATTTAGAACATCAAATAGTTCAAATTTCTAGGGATCAAGGTGATAAAGAAAAAATAAAGCCACCCATAACTTCAATTCTTAATCCAAGTGATAATATCATGGTTGTAACCACCATATATGGCCTTCACATCCAATAATAAGTAAAGAAAAACTCTAGGAAAACTAAAACTGAATCTAGGAAGAAAAATCTTGTTGAAGCATAATCTGGGAATGTGGACAACTATGTTCAACCTGAACAAAATGCTGAACTTACATCTAAAAAGTTAAATAACCAAGGAAAATGAAGTGGGAGCTAATTAAAGAAGAAGAAAAATGGAATTGAAGGGAAGGAGAATAATCAACCTGTTCTAAAAAATTATGCCCCTCACATTCCCTTCCCTGAAAGAGTGAAGAAGAATAATGAACCTGACTATTTGAGGTTTCATAAAATGATTCAAAACTTCAGTATCAACATTCCATTTGACTAAGCCTTAGATGAAATCCCTTCATATGTTGATTTTACCAAAAGGATTCTAAAAAAATAAAAATGATTAAAAGAAGTTGGACAAAGTAAATATTATTGAGGAGTGTGGTGCGATCTTGTTAAAGAAGTTGCCTCCAAAATTGAAGGAATTGGGTAGCTTTATTATTAAATGCAAAATATGATCAATTGATCAACTTGATTGTTTTTGTGACCTAGGAGAAATCATTAATCTTATGCCTTACTCTCTGTTTAGAAGGTTGGGTTTTAGGTATTTGCAACCAACTTCTTTTTTTCTTCAACTTACTGATAGGTCACTCACACACCCTTCAGGGAGGGTGGATAATCTATTAATGAGTGTAGGAAAACTGACACTACCAAGAGACTTCCTTATCTTAGATCTGGAGTGTGATGAAAAAGTACCAATCATCTTAGGGAGACCTTTCCTAGCTATAACTAGTGCTGTCATAGATGTGTCCAAGGGAAAACTCACTCTCCAAGCTATTGATGATGTGAAGGAGTTTTTAGTGTTTGAAATACCTTAACATGTGGTTGGTTGTGATTTGATAGATGTTGCTAAGAATCAATGTTTTAAAATTGAGAATCGAGTTGAGTATGGTGCTTTCCCTCTTGAGGTCACTGAGATTTTGATTCCCCATCCTATTCAAACTATTCTTCAGGCTACTACTCTTTTCCCAATCCTTCTTCTAGATGAGAAAATTCTTTCCCTAGAACCCTTTCTAGAGAGTGAGTCACATTATTGTTCTGAATTTTATTAACCTATTTTTGAATTTTTTCCTTATGAAGTTAAATATTTAAGGTTTTCTGAAGTTGAAGAATGTTTTGGGCTGAGTCCTGATGAAAAATTAGATTGTGCCCATTATGAACAAGTGTATTTTCTAGGAACCTTTTTTCCTGCTCAATTTTATGTTGTTTATGATGACTTCCAACATAAACTAGAAATATTAACATAATTTGAGTCATCTTTGGACATTGGGTTCTACCGGTTGGAACCTGAGTATGATTCCTTCTTCCAAGAGTTTTTTGAGTTGTCTTTTGAGCAAGTTGTGATGGGAACATTCAATGAAAATACAGAATATTTTGCTGATGTTTTTTCTTCTAATTATGGGTTGGAGCTGACCTCTAAGTGTGGGGAAATCCATTTAAGTATAACTGGTCAATTTTTTGATTTTCTTAGGAATATGTTGAACATTTTTAGAGCTGAGGAAGTGGTATTTAGAGGTCAAAATAGGTTGTACAGTATATTAGTAATTGTTTTGTTAAAATAACTTTTGAGAATTTTGTTTGGTACTGTAGATGAGAATATAGTAGTTGATCCTATTCTTGAATTTTTAGATAATAGTGAAGTTCACACTATTAATAATTCATTCCCATTAAATTATCGTGCATAGAAATATCTAGGGAAATAAAGTCTGGCTGGGGAATAAAAATCTAGTGCTACATGGGAGGTAACCCATGGTTTTTGTTGTGTTAATAAATAAAAAATTGTGATTAAATAAAGTCTAACTGAAGACTTTTAACTCAGTGCTTCATGGGATTCAATCCATGCTCTTTCTTTGTTTTCACTTATGTATTATTTTGTGTTTAATAAAGTGCTGCTTTTCTTCCTTCTGTAAGCTCTGTCTATGCTAGTTATTTGTTCTTGGTTTACATGATATGTGTTTTTTAGGATGTTGCTGATTGGTTTCATTAAGGAATGGAATTCCCTTGCTGAAGCTTTAATTGAAAAAAAATTAAAGGGAAGTTCTTTCACTTTATTTCTACATTCATTTTGTACTCCTAATTACTTTTAAAAAAATATTCTTTATATGTTGTTTCTTTTAAAAAATATGCTTATATTAGAAAATCTACAGTATGCTTGCTTAAAAAAATCTGCTACATGTCTTGCATACAAAAAGGATTCTATTGCATGTCACATTGATTTTTTTGTATTTTTTTAAAAAATAATTATGCATGTTCCTATTACGGAAAATTTGAATTTCTTTTTTATTAAAATAACTCAATTCTTGAACTTGAGTATTGGGGGTACATACAAGCTGAAAATTTTTGTATTAAATCTGATTTAGGTTGTTGTATTTTACCATTCATTTTTCTACTATATTGAACACATTATTGAACTCAATCTATTAAAATACATACACCAAGTACATAGTGAACTTACACTTAACATGTTACTTTTGAGATATACTGAAAACTATTCACTGGACTTAAATTTTAATGCATGTAATTGCTAATGAACCTACTTTTAAGTTATTCTTTGTGTTAAAAAATACTTTTTGAATTTCAAATATACCCTTTATACATGTCATAAATCTACTGAAATACAAAATCTGTTTTGAACCTTTAATTTTTAATTGTTATTTTCTATGTTTGGAAGTCAACTTTGGGGAGAAAGTTGGGTTTTAAGTGTGGGGGAGGGGGTCAATTCTTGATTATGATAAACTATGCTAAATTGAAAGACCATCAATTCCAACTAAAAATTAATTCCTTTGTAAAAAATGGGTAAACGTTTCAAAAATTATTTCATAATTTTAGGATTTACATTGTTCTAAATAGGGTATTTCATTTAAATGATTCTTGTTTTGTAGTTAAGAGCTATTGTGAAACTGAAATTAATGTGGGTGGATGATTTTTAAGTGGTCTTTCTTAGTGGTTTTATAGAAATTTGGTTTAGGGACTATTTTTTAGAGTGATATGGGTGACCTGTTAGTGGATTTATGATCATAGCCCTTGTAATTGGAAGTTTGATTTTAATCGTAGGGGCTTCATTCATTTTTTTTAATTATTAAAAGTAATCACCCTAATGATACCATGTAAATGGTTTTCAATAAAATCCATTGAAACATGAGCAGTTTGGGCATCCGGGATCCCACGGTGAGTCTCTGAGACCCTAGATGCTGGGTGCATTTCTGTTTACTTTAAGCCCTCTGTAGAATTTGAGTAAGTGTATTGCATAGTGCTTAGCATATGATACATGGCTTGGGAAAAATAAAATAAAGTGTTTAGGGTCAAAAATGAGTTCATTAGGGTGTGGTGAATGATGAATGTCAAATGATGAAGAGGTCAACTGGTTTATATGGGAGTCATTTAGGTTGTATCAATATAGAGATTAAAAAATATATTTATTTTTGGAACCTAGGTGAAAAGTAAAAGTAAAAAGTTCCATTATTTATGTTCTTAATTCCACATAAATTTAACCTGTTTTCACTTTTGAAATTAGAACTTTAGTTTTCTCTAAAATGAGTCACTAAGTAGTATCACATTTGAGGCATGAAATCTTGATTGCTTGATGATTCATAGTTTTCAATATTACCCTTTGAATATTTTTTCTAGGAAAGATTTTTTTTGAACAATTCATTTTAAAGAATCCTAAATCAAATTCCAGTCCTCTGTTTTAAAATTATTGGACTTGTTACATTTTGAGCAATATAATAAAAAAAAATTCTGTTTCTGAAGGATAATAAAACATGGAATTGTTTGAGGAAAAAAATACTTAAGTGTGGGGGAATTTGATTTGGCCTTAAAAACACATGTTTTTACACATCTTATTAATTAATTTTTATCAATTTAATTATTTATTTTAACACTTTTTAATAAATAATGGAACTCTTTCATTTTTTAATTAAATTTTTTATTTAATCACTTTTTATAATTAATCATGTATTTTAAGCTTAAAATAGTTAACGTATATCTTACTTTAATTTTATAATATAATTACATTATATTTAGTTTGTTTTTTTTTTGTATGAATATTTAATAGATTAAAATTTATTAATTAATTAATTAATTCTGTTTTTGTACATAAATAATGTAGTTCTAATTTAACATTTCATGTATTAAATACTAATTAATCAAAGTAACATAATCTAAATTTCAGTTGTCTTTTAACAATTCATTAATTATAAATTTAATTTTATTAACTTAATATTCTTGTTAAATTAATTTCATTAATTAACTTAATTATATAATAACAAAATAACTAACTTTTTTACTTTAATAATTTAGTTTGTTTTAGTAGCTATTTTATATAATTTAACTTTATTTTATAATTTAATAATTTAAATCAATTTTATTTTAGAAGATAATAATAATTTAACATAAGTTTAATGGTTTTATAAGTTTATTTAAGTTTAAGAGGTACTTAATTTTTCAATTGTTTTAATTAATTTTTAGTTTTAATTTATTATTTCATTTAGATTTAATTTAAGTTTTATTTTATTTTTCCTTTATGTTTATTTTTTTATCTCACAGTATCACTGACTTGGTTCATGGTCTCACCGGTTTCAAGTTTTCTCACTAATATTTCCATGCCACCGTAAACCTTTCTTACGGTCTCAGCCCTTCATGGTGCCTCCCAACTGCATCTGGCACCATATCAACCCATTACTATGGCACTGTATTCCCTTTACGGTGTCACCGTATGCCCCAACCTACGTTTCTTCATTCTCCTTCACATCGGTTTCAGTCACCATATCCTCTTTACACCATTTCCACCATGCTACTGTTCTATTTATGGTGCCACCGTAACTTTCTTTGTCATCGTAACTCACCACCACCATTATTGGTAACTTCCACTCACATTTGATGTTCAACCTTCCAACCATAGTAGCCTCACTTCACCGATACTCCACCCATGAGCTAAAGACACACATTATCTCACCATCAATACCCCATTACACCTGAAACTATCAACCCAGACCAAATCCAACCTTAAACCCCTAAATTCCAGACTTTTCTGTTGATTTAAAGAACCAGAAACTTTTGGCCGCTACTGTTAGTGAAGGAGTACTGATGGTCGGGTTTCCACTGCTTATCTGAGTAGGAGTTGTGCTGCATCAGATGTGCGATGCTAATGGTAGCTGAGTTGGTCACCACAGATGGAGGGATTCTGCCACAAGAATGAGTGTGAGCCGAATGGAGGATCGAGGAGGTGCCTATATACCCTTACTCTAAGTTGTTGCTGGTTTTTGGGGATAACTAGACAAACCCCACTGTTGTACATCGCATCGCCATGCTGGAGAGACTCAGCCGAGATGCCATCCTTTGTACAAAGCAGAGTTAGAGCAGTACAAGGTGTCACTGTCACATGGATTCCAAAACATCGATGTCACTGGAGCCAGTCACCGCCATCATTTGAAGAGGAAGATGGGTCACAGATCTTCTATATGAAGAAATTGAAAACCCTCCCCCTCAGCGTAGATAAGAAGGATATAGGGGGAGGAATAAAAAACAACCTAATTTAATAATAATACTAATAATATAAATAATAATAACAACAAATTAATAATAACTATAATATAAAATAATTATAAATCATTAATTAACCATTAAATAAAATTAATATATAAAATCAGTTAATAAAATAGAACTTTTTTATTAAAAACTTAAATAATATTAACTCAGAAATAATAATTTAATTTAAAAATAATTTTTATTATAATAAAATTTGTAAACTAAATATAATATTTAATAACTATTTTCATAACTCAAAAATAACATTAAATTATAATAACTAATTACTAATAATACTAACATTAATTAAATAATCAAATAAATGATATTAAATAAAATACTCAATAATTTAATAATTAATTAATTACTGTGATAATAATATTTAATTAAGTAAATAACATTTATCAATTTATTTATTTATTTATTATTTAATATAGCTTTTATTTAAATAATAATAATAATAAGTTTAATCTTTTAATTAACTTTATTTTGAGTTTTAATTATTCTGTTTTTTATGCATGTTCATTCAAAAGATGGAAAAACATCCAGGTACTCTTAACTGACTTAGCGTGAGTTAGTTACAAGGGAAAAACTAGCGTGATGTGTGGGTCGCAAAAAAACGCACGTGTGTGGTACACAAGTGAAGGAATTTTGAAGTCAGTGGATATTTCCGGTGACATACAGTAGATAGTAGGTGATATTTAAAGCAGATTAGTAGCATAATTAGTGAGGGGATGCTCATTATTTCCACAATCCCACTTTTGGAGACCAGATCAGGAAGCTCACTCTGACTTCCACGAACACAATAGATGCGAGAGTGGACTCCTAAGAGTAGCACTGGAGATAAGCTGGAGGCCAAGGAACCCAAGAGAAGAATATTATCTGGGGATTTCTTCTTCCCTAATGTTGGAATTCTTGTACTCTATTCTAGTATGTTTTCTTTTGTTGTAGTGATAATGAACAAGTTAATTGGGTAAATCTTCGAGCTTGGGGGATTAATACTTCTACTGGTTAACTTTTATTCCTTTTTACTTTAACACATTAATGTGTTCAGTATTGATTGGGGAGATTGATATTGAGTTCTTTCAATTGCATTTTACCACTAGAACTTAATTTTCAAAACTCCACAATCAATTGGAAAGATTGATCATGGACACATATTTCAAAAAAAAACACAATACTTCGGGACTTACGACGAGTTTGTCCTATTGTCATTTTCAATTCAAACTTTTAACAATTGATTTATTTTGGAGTGGCAAACTCTAAAATTGATCATTCTATGTGAATTATATTATGGTGAGGGAGGTAAGTCATTCTCCTTTTGGTGGTGCACTACATTAACTTTTAATTGAATCTGAGTACTTTTAAAACCAGTAGAATGTAGGCTTTTCCCTGGGCATTTTACTTGATTATTCATTTATCACCATTTTTTTGATCTCATTTCTCTATGTTTTCAACTGTTTATTGCTTCAATTTAGTTTAGACATAAGATTTGAAATGTTTAGTCACTTTACTCTTTAAAAAATACATATAAAAAAGTAGAAAAATATAAAAAAATAAAAAAATAGAAAATCTACCTCACTGCTAACAACAGTGGGGTATTTTTGAAAGTTTTTAGAATAATAGTAGTCAAATTTTCCTTCTCTGTGGGTTCGACCCTTCTTTCCATATATACTATAGTTAGTAGGAATATAAATAATTAAACTTTGACCGGCTTTAGTGATGGTCGGCATTAGGTGTATTTTCATTCTAACATCAATGTACTTATTTTCAAAATATGGAAGAATTGGTTTCCCTCAAAAATTAAAAACACAATCCATGATTTAGTTTGTGAGATACCACATCATTAATGGGTTTGGGGTTCCTCAAAATATTCTCATAGACAATGGAACTAACTTTTGAGCTTCCAATTGGAAGTAATTGTTCACCAAGTACAACATCTGGTCCAACTATACTTCTCGCTGCCATGCATGGGTAAATGGGTAGATTAAGGCATTCAAAAAGACCCACTTTAGCATCCTATAGAAAATGGTGGGATATAACCAAAATTTTTATCCTGAAGAGATCCCTAATTCCCATTGGGCTTATTAGGTGGCAACATAAATTCCACCAAGGTGAACCCATACTCCCTAGTTAATGGAAAAAAGGTAGTTTTGCCAATTTATATTTAGTTTTCATAGAACTAAATAGTTTTTTGTGACCACTAGACTCCATAAATCATGATGGAATTCTTTCTATCTGATTTGTAAGCTCTTGAAGAAAATAGGATTCAAGCATTGCACAATATATAGAGTCACTAGAATAGTGTAGCATGAGCATTCAATAAAAATGTCTATCGCTACTCCTTCTTCCTGGGAGACATGGTATTAGACCTCAGAATGTCAATGATACCTAGAATAATCCTCTAAATTTCAATCCCAAATGGGAAGGAACTTACATTATCCATAAGGTCTATTATAGTGGAGAATACTCTTTGATAACAATGTATGGAGGTAATATCACTATAATGACTTGGATTTTCCCAAATTTATTTTTTAGAAATTATTTGGGAAAATTTTGAGACTGGGCACTAAGACAGCATGTGATTCTAAGGCCTGATGTTCCCAGAATGATTCTCTGAAAAATATTATGTTTTTAATAGCACGTGTGCCTGACTTTTCTGAAAAAGGGGAATAGATTCTAAATGAGTGTGCATATAAGATATATAAGGGAATCTTTGAACTCAACGCAGTGGCTTTACCCTAGGAATGACTTAACTTTAGTAGGAACAAGTCTTCTGGGAAAAAACCTGAAAATGGCATAACTATAAATCAAATAATTAACAAAATTATTTTAATTTTAAAATCCTAATAAATCATAAATTTCAACTAGGATTGGAATATCTGAGATTACTGTTGAGTTTTAAGGGGGTTATTTACGTAGGTGATAACTAACCTTAACTAGTGGAGGCCAACTGTGAAAGACATTTTTTTGATGTGAATTTCATTAAAATATTTAATAAAAATATTTTATTTAATGTTACATGAAGACACAGTGGTGGTTGCTATTTTTAATAAGCCTTTTTAGAAATCTAGGTTTATCATCATAACCCTAGAGGTTTCATAAGGCAGGGAGAAGGAGGATCTCTCGTAGGCGATGATGGATCAGAGCCTAGAACTCAGATCAAGCATTGAAAAATCAATGAAAGATGACAACAAAACTTCACTCTTCGTCATTGACCAATCCAAACACCAGGTAGGGTGTTGTTTCTTTGTGATTCTTTCCCCGTCACTAGATACTAGACCCCTCTAGAGTCCAAGTCCTGGATTGAGTTGTGGTATCCCTCCTTAGGACTGGAGCGATCTTTTATCACCCCTAATGGTGGTTTGTGGGAATTGACATGACCTTTGAGTGCTAGGTATTAGTCCTCCATCCATTGGGCCATATCGGTGGGTTTGTCAGTATTCTCTATGAAGGATCCCCTACGTTATGAACCACATCAGTATGGTTGTTGGTATTCTCTAAGAAGGATCTCATACATTGTGGGATAATATAGATTTGATTGGTTATATTATTTGGCAATGATACCCTCTCTGTATATCATGATTGGTCTTTCCAAAATTTACCCATGATTTTAGGGTTAAGCGGTCGCTTGTAGTTTAGCTTGGGTAGTCGAATCCCCAGAGACCTAAGAAGTAACCTACAGACACATTCATTATATGAATTGTTTTTGGATATAAAGTTTCCAACATGGTTTGATATTATATGGTTTTATGTTTTTTTATGATACTTAAGTTAATTCAATTTAAAATAATGAGTTGATCCAAGGTTATCACTTGGGGTGGATTAGATGCATTCCTTTTTCAACTATTTCATTTTCTTATATTTGAGATCGGTTCATTTAAGAAGATCAAACAACATCATCACTTATTGTTTTAATACCTACACACTCTAATACTAATCACCTACACACTTGAAGGATCAATTTTTTTATCACTTGAAGGTAAAGGTTCATATTATCACTTGAAGTGTGTGACCTTAAATTCAACAATGATGAAGGAGTTTAAAGATCTTCAAACAAAATTCTCAATTAAAATAAGTGATTAGAAATTAATAGAGTGATAAATAACATCCAATCCATCCTCTTTATACTCCCTTGGATCAACCCATAAGTGGGTTATCCCTCCATTGATTTTACAGTTTCAATTGAAGCGGAAAGTAGACTCAAGAGGGAGGAATTGGAGAAGTAAAAAAAGACAATGAAATAATGATCACTCCACCGTTGTGTGGAAATTTCACTAGGTTTTGTGTGAATAAATTAACTCCTCTAACCAAGGTTATCAACTTGATATTAATAAGAAAAAAATAAGAGTAGAAGAATAAATTTTATTAAGAAAATAAGGTAAATTGAACAACTTACATGAGAAAGACAAACTCAGGGAAACAAAATCACATCATATCATTACAATTAATCAAAGCATCAATGATGAATAAATCCTCCAATAACACTACCTTAAATAGAAATTTTTGGAGCCTTGGTTCGATCCTCCAATATTTAAAGTCATCCCACGTGATTATGGTAAGCTTAGGGTGGTGTAAGACTTGTGGAACTTAGACTTTTCTACTCTTGACCCAAGGTGGCAGCCAACTTGCATCCATCGAACAGAAGCACATAAATGAGATTCTAGATAGCCTAATTTGAGTGGTATATAGAAGAATAAAATTAATCTCTTGATGTTTTTGAACCGTATATAAAGTTTCAGCTCAAAAGAGTTTATGGTTTATGAGATATGTGTAAAATGATGGGCTGTTTTTATGGGCTGCAAAATCTGGCCCAAAATTTTGTCACCAACTTGGTCCGCCTATAAATCAATTGAAACATCAAAATTAGCTTTGGCCACTATTTAATGAAATTCTCCGCATGATTTCATTTATTTTCAGTTAAAAATTTGAGAATTATTAGGCTTTTATCTTGGTCAGTACTTTCCTGTTATTGAGATGTTGTCCAGTTTACTTTTCCTAGAATGGGTTTCCATGAAATCCCATTTTGTTGGTCTTCCTATGTGAATCTTCCAACACTCCAAAAGTATGAATTGTTCCCAATGTAGTGAGAATACTGAAAATAATATAATAAAATAAAATCAAATTAATTTTGTATTTTATGAGGTTTTCAAAAATGTACCATGTAATAGTGCATTTTAAGAGGTAATTGAAAAAATAATTTGAATCAATGTTCAAAGTGTAAAATGCACTAAAATGGTGTTTATGAATAATAAATCACATGAATATTTTATATATTAACAATGAATATTAGCCTCATTTAGTGGCTAATCACACCCCCCAACTTGAGTTTTTTTAATCTTGGGCAAAATTTATCTCAAAAATGTGAAATTTGGATTACCTTTTCCAAAAAACATTTTAATACACAATAATCACCAAAAATACCTTTTACCCAAAAATCATGAAACCCATCAAAATATTTTAATACAATATATTTTCATAAGTAGATCCCAATCTAAATACCATTCCTTTGTTCAAATTTATCTCAATATTTTATCCAATATCAATTATGCATGAGGATGTGTTGTGTATCACAATGGACATGGGGGTTCATCTTCATTCAAGGGGAAATGATGGAAGTGCTAGATGGAATCACTTTTCAATATTAAGATGAGTATTCATTTTTTTCAATATTTCAATGGTAATTGAAATTTCACTCATAAGATTCAACCCATGTAGCAAGACTTTGTCAATGACTTCTAGGCTCAAAGACCTTAGGGAACCAAGTGAAGTCCACATACTCTGGCATCATCTCAAGTTAAATCAGTCAAAAACAAAGTCAAATTACCACTAATAGAGATAAAATTACTAACTCCAAGCCAAACTACTATGGATTCATGATCCCCAAGTGCTGAAAGCCACACATTAGGTCATTTCATTGTTCTACATGGAAATTTATTGTTTTTATTTATTTATTTTTTGATTTTTTTATTGAATAATCATATTAAAACTAAAATAAAAAACTAAACCTATGATATTTTCTTTGGAGGACCCCATAAACTCAAACTAATACCCCATTATCCCAAGGATGTGCATTGAGATCATTTTTGTATTTGGATGAAAATATAAATGATGAAATTTCACAGTAGACAACCACACTTTCTAAAATATATGCTCATGAAATTATACATGGATTAAAATCAGAATTATGGAATTCTAAATTATTTGATATTCAGTTTTAAAGTGTGTAATGTGTATTATCATGTTCAAGGTTAAATAAAATTTTCCTTCCACACATTTTTTTATGCTCACAAAATTAATTAATTTTTTTCATTATTTTCACCCTCAACTTTATATAACACTATCCCTATTGTTTAGAGAAAATAAAATTTAGAATGGGGGTAAAGGTAGATGAGAGGAGTTATAAAAGGAATTTGAAATATGAGGATCATGGAGTGAAGTCACCAAGTGGTTGAAGTTTATATTCTTTTTCCTCCAATTTAGTTCTTTTATATCCATGTCACTTGCAGAGTTCCTTAGTGGAAAAAGGAAAAAAAACAAACAAACAAGCAAACAAAAACAATATATATATATATATATCTTCATATAATAAAAAAAGTAAAAAATAAGTATATATACAAAACATATATAATAAGGAAGCATTATAAGTCGCATGTCAGTGGTAATCACATGCCCCTGTCTCCCTTTAGTCTTGGGTTTGACCCCCCATAGCTTCACCGATTTTGATGGGGTTTTGCCCATGACCTACAACGTGTCCTTTTTATTTTTATTTTTTTAATTATTATTATCATTATTATTTTTTATTTTTATTTTAACCTACAAACATATAAAAATAAAATGAACTGATGATACATTGTCTTATTTTTAAATTTTTGGGTAATGTATTACTCAAGGATCACACCATGTGACAGAGATGAATATGGTGCTCCCCTTTCATACCCATCCATACTCATAATAGAAGAACAGGTCAACGGTATAATTTATTATTATTATTTTTAAATATCTAAATTATTCATTAATCCTATTTGAAAAATAAGGGCAATTCATAAATATTGTAAACATGAAAACCATGGGTTTCTTCCCATGCAAGGCTTTTTTTTAACATCATTAGCCCGATATGGATCCTAAATCTATTAATTTTTTCCTGGTTCATAGGTTTTCTTAGTTAACTCAACCTCTATTTCATTTTTATTGAATTATTCAATGATTGGTTTTAACTTATGACCATTGACCTTGAAAATGTGACCACTTGTGGGATCCTGAATCTCTACTTCCCCATGAGGGTATACATGATTCACTATTAATGGACCTGACCATCTAGAACTTAACATTCCCAGGTGTAAATAAAGTTTCGATCTATACAAGAGCATGAATTTTCTCAGTTCAAAGTGTTTAACTTTGAGATTCTTAGATTGGTAATCTTGAACTTAAGATTTATTTATCCTTTAATTTTCATAAGCCTCGATCCTAAGTTCCTCAAGTTCATTAAGATATAATTTCCTCTTTGCTTCGGCCAAAGAAATGTCAAAATTAATTTTTTTTATTGCCCAAAATTCCTTATGCTCAATTTCAATAGGTAAATGACATGCTTTTCCATAAACCAACCTATATGTTTACATTCCTATAATG
The DNA here is from genome assembly GCA_963277665.1 of Viscum album. Lineage (NCBI taxonomy): Eukaryota > Viridiplantae > Streptophyta > Magnoliopsida > Santalales > Viscaceae > Viscum > Viscum album. Next base: position 528,206,281 of record OY728159.1, on the reverse strand, counting down.
GTTTTGAATGCTATACTATATTCCCAAAGAGAATCCAAGAGTTTCTCGGACCAATCTTTCATAGAGGGATTGCCAGTTTTTTCAAGAATTTTCTTAATATCCCTATTTTCTAACTCATATTGACCATTGGTTTGAGGATGGTACGTAGTAGAAACATTATGAAAAATACCATACTTAGACATGAGTTAAGAGAATGGTAGGTTACATAAATGGGTTCTTCTATTACTGATTATATCCCTATGAATTCCAAATCAAGAAAATATGTGCTCTTTCAGAAATCGGATCATAACATGATGGTCATTGGACTTTGTGGGAATGGAGTCAACCCATTTTGATACATAATAAATATCTAAGAGGATGTATAGGTATCCCCTAGAGTTTGGGAAGGGTCCCATGAAATCAATTCCCAAATAATCAAGGATTTCAACGACCAGAATGGGAGTGAGGGGCATTTGATTCCTTTTGGTAATGGATCTTAATTGCTGACACTGGGGACAAATTTTGTAGAATTAGAAGGAATATTTAGTGAAGTTAGGCCAGTATAAACCACTTTGGAGGTCCTTTGTAATGGTTTTCTTTGTAAAAAATTGGCCTCCACATGCCTCTCCATGACAAAATTTTAGAATGGACTCCTTCTTAGACTCAAGAACACATCTGCTAATGATTTAATCAGGACAAAACTTGAATAGGTAAGGATCATAAAATACATAGTGTTTGACATCAGAAAGTAATTTCTTCTTATCTTGGGTCCCTGGGAATTTTGGAATGTCTCCTATCACCAAATGGTTTGCTATGTCATCATACCTTGGGCTATCACTCACTGAATAGAGGTGCTCATCGGGAAATGAATCAGACACTGAAAAATGATGTCAGTTGTCTTTGAATTCCATCCTAGAGAGGTGATCAGCTACAACATTTTCAGCACCCTTTTTATCCTTAATGGTTAAATCGAACCCTTGAAGAAGAAGGGTCTACCTAATCAATCTAGCCTTGGTATCTTGTTTTTGGAAAAGGTATTTTAGGGATGAATGGTCTGTGAAGACAATGATGGGTGATCCAAAGAGATAATACCTAAATTTCTCTAAGGAAAATACAACAATGATCAACTCTTTCTCGGTGGTGGTGTATTTTATTTGTGCATCATTTAAAGATTTTATTACATAAGCAATGAAACATGGAGTTTTCTCATAGTGTTGTCCTAAGACAACTCCTACATCGAAGTTACTCACATCACACATGAGCTCAAAAGGAAGTTTACAATTTGTAGATTGCATGATAGGTGGAGAGATAAGAGCTAACTTGAGTTTAAATAATGATTCCTCACAGCTTTATATCTATAAAAATGATCATCTTTCACTAATAGAGCACAAAGTGGTCGAGAAATAGAGCTGAAATTCCTAATGAACCTTCTATAGAAACCATCTTTTCTTAAGAAGGACCTCACTTCCTTAACAGTTTTAGGAGAGGGAAGGTGATGAATGATGTCGACCTTAGCTTTATCAACTTTAATCCCTCTACCAGATACCAGATGGCCTAGAATAATTCCTTACTTTACCATGAAATGACATTTTTCCCAATTTAGGATGTGATTCTTATCCTCACATCTTAACAAAACCCTTCCAAAATTTAGAAGTAATCCCTCAAAAGTATCCTCAAATATGGACGATTCATCCATGAAGACCACTAAAAAATCCCCCACCATGTCTGAGAAGATTCCCATCATTCACCACTTGAGCGTACCAGGGGAATTACATAACCCAAATGGCATGCGTTTGAAGGAAAAATTGATGAATGTACAAGTAAATGTTGTTTTTCCCTGATCCTCTAAAGAGACCTATATTTTATTATACCCTGATAATCTATCTAGGAATAAATATAATTGATGACCCACCACTTACTCAAGGACTTGATCACTAAAGGGCATGGGGAAATGGTCTTTCTTGGTTCAATATTTGAGCTTCCTATAGTCAATACAGACTCTCCATCCACTACTGACCCTTGTGGGGAGAAGGTCACCATCCTCATTGGTGATCACAATAATTCCAACATTATTTGGGACAACTTGAATTGGGCTTACCCACTCACTCTCAGCTATGGGCTAGATGATACCCGCTTTCAATAACTTAAGAAGTTATTTCCTTACCACATCAATAAGATTTAGATTGAGTATCCAATGAGGTTGACTACATGGTTTGGATTTAGATTCTAGAACAATCCTATGATTTTCAATGAGTGGGAAAACCCAGGAATATCAAAAAGGGTCCATCCAATTGATTTATTATGCTTTCTTAGGACATCTAGAAGCATCATCTCTTGATTGGATTCAAGAGAGAAAGAAATTACAACAGTAAAGGATTGATTGTCCCCTAAGAATTCATACTTGAGTGATGAAGGTAAGACCTTAAATTCGAGATCATATTGGTTATCAGTTTCCAAGAAAGGATGAGACATTGTATTGAACTTAGTTTCTTTGTTCAGATTTCTTGACAAAATTTTTTCCTTGTGAATAGAATTTTCATCCACAAAATTAGCCAGAGTAGTGTCATGAATGGGTATGGACTCAATGTTATTGATTTTTCCCATGGTATCATTGATTGGTGATTTTATAAAATCATTAATTGATCTATCTGAAAGAGATTCAATCCAAGGAGACAAATTTCCCTCATGTGAACAAAGAAAATCAATATATTATTGACTTAAACATCCTTATGTAATCCCTTGATGTTCCTCGAGTTCACTATCAACACTACCAATCCAATTAATCTCATGTATCTCTTTGTCATCCAAAATTTGAGATTTTTCCTTGTAGATGTTCAAGTCTATACTCAAGTTTCCAAAGGTGATGGTCATGTACCCATTTCGGACTTGAATAACCGAGTTGATTGTTACATGGAAGGGACAACCAAGGATGTTGGGGTTTTCTCCCTAGGACCTAATCTTGGGTGATTGTCAAGTACAATGAAGTCAGCTGGGTAAATGAAGTTTTCAACATTCACCAAAACATCCTTTAAGATCCCCTTTGAAACTCAAACACTACGATCAAAAAGTTGAAGAGTGACATATGTGGGTTGGAGTTCTTCGAGCCCTAATTGACAATATGTGGCATAAGGAATGAGGTTCACACTGACTCCCAATCAAAAAGGTATTTGAAAATTTTGTTCTCTCTTATTTCAACATTGATGTATGGAAATCCCGGATCTTTCAACTTTGGAGGAATGGTCCCATGAATGGTGGTACTCACATTAGAATCCAAAAGGTCTTGGTTTTCATGTAAAAATTTCATTTTAAAAGTTAACAAGTCCTTAAGGTACATTGAGTAGGTAGGAATGGTTTGGATTGCATCTAGAAGGGGTATCTTTAACTTAACCTGAGATAACATTTCCCTCAATGTTTCATTCAGTTCTGGTTTAGATTTTCCTCTCATGCATTGAGGGAAGGGAGTAGGTTGTTTGGTTGTTTGGTGTGGTTGTAGTTACTTCACATTATCAGTGGGTTTTTCAGAATCTATGGGTGGTTCTTCATAGTTTTCATGCGTTTTCAAAGCTTTTAATGGTTCTGGAATGGCTTGTTTATGTTTCTCAATAGATTTTCCACTTCTTAAAATAGGCACTGCTTTGAGTTGTTCATGGGAGGTTTGTGTGTAATTGGATTATCCCCTTAAAGTTGAGGATGATAATTCCTGAGTAGAAATGGGAACCTTCTCAGTTTTAATGGTTTTAGTTCATGTTTAAGGGATGATACTTATGAGTTCATTTTCTCCATTTGTTTACACAGCTTCTCAATAATTGGAAGAGGGACAAATTGAGTAGGGGCTTGTGTTGGTTGGTTTATCACAGGATGATACTTTGGTTGTTGGATGGGTTGTTTCATGGGTTTCTGGATGGGTTGTTGGGATTGGATAGGAGGGTGTTGGTATTGGGATATTTGTGGTTGGAAATGGTTATGGTTTTGGAAATTTTGTATAGGGTAGTGGTTTTGTCCTTGTGGTTTTCTAGGTTATTTATTATCTTTCCAGTGGAAGCTTGGGTGGTCATTATACCTTGAGTTAAATGTGTTATGTTATTGGGGATTTTTGGAAGTTTAGGGCATTGACTTCAGTGGGTGGTCCTCCTAGAAGAACATATTTAATGGAAGGTATGGTTGGGAATTTGTCATTCTTGTGGTCATGTTTGTCACAAATTGTGCAAACAGGGTCAACAGTTTGAATTTCATGGACCTTCCTAATATAAATCTCCTCGACCTTCCTAGTGAGTGCACCAAGTTTCTCCCTAAGGATTTCCTCCTCCCCAAGTGTGTGAATTCCACGAGATTTTGGTGGCTTCACTTAGTAAGGTGATGTCCCCCATGTTTGGTTTTGTTTGGCCAATCCTTCTAGATACTCATAAGCATCATTTGGGGCATTGTTTTTAAAGGTCCCATTGCACATCATGTTAATGAATTGTTTGTTCCCCAGGCCCAACCCTTCATAGAAAATTTGAACTTGTTTTGGGATTGAAAATCCATGGTGAGGTACCATGTTGAGTGTGTCTTTGAAACTTTCCTAGGTTTCATAAAATGACTCCCCTTCTTTTTCAAAAAAATTTTGGATGCCCATTTTAAGTGCAATTATTTTGTGATGGGAGAAGTATTTTTTGTAGAATTATCTTTTTAATTGATCCCAGGAGTGGATTGATGTAGTTATCAGATTGTTTAACCAATTATCTACTCGATCCTTTAGTGGGAAAGGAAATAGACTCATCTTAGTTGATTCTAGTTGATGTGGTGGGCACATTGTTTTAACAATGTTGTTGAACTCTTTGACATGAAGGTATGGAATTTCTGACTCCATCCCATGGAAGGTTGGAAGGTGGTTTAGGACATGGGATTTAAAGATGTAGTAGGAATATCTTATCTAATTGTGTATAATGCATGAGTGGGAATTGTTATAGGTAGGTGTGAGGTAGTCATTCATGGTTTGATCGACTGCATTCCCTAAGTTTGGGGCTGCCTCATTTGGATTTCCATTTTGGTTCCCAGCCGGGTTTATGAGTTGGTTTCTTTGAAGTCCTTCCATTGAAATGGGATCGATTTTTGAATCTGTAGTATTATGAATATTAGGATCTAATTTAAATAGTTCCCTTGGTGTACTTGACTTCCTAACCCTAGGACTATCCACCCTAACAAGATGGTTTGATTAGTCACGAGGGTAGGTGGACATGCACCAAAAGAAAAAAAATGTGAAAGGGAAAAGATAAGATAATTTGGATGAGAATAGAATAAATGGGGTAGAATATAATGTGTGTTTAGATGAATTACTTGGGTACCTATAAGTGGTGCCAAAATTTGGTCTCTCCTAAATTTACCCAAGAATTTAGTGTTAAGTTGTCGCTTGTAGTTTAGCTTGGGTTGTTGAATCCTCAGAGACCTAATAAGTAACCTATGGAAACGTACATTCTATGGATTGTTTTGGGATATAAAGTGTCCAACATGGGTTGATATTAGATAGGTTTAAGTGAAATCTAATATAATTAAGTGAATTCAATTTAAAATAATTAGTTGATCCTAGGTTATCACTTGGGGTGGATTAGATGCATTCCTTTTTCAACTATTTTAATTTATTATATATGAGATGGGTTCATTTTAGAATATCAAAAAACATCATCTCTTACTAGTTTAATACCAAAAAAATATAATAATAATCACCTAAACACTTGAAAAAACAAATTTTTGAGCACTTCAAGGTAATGGTTCTTATTAGAACTTGAAGTGTGTGGCCTTAAATTCAACAAGGATGAAGGAGTTTAAAGATATTCAAACAAAATTATCAATTAAAAGAAGTGATTATAAATTAATGGAATGAGAAATAACATCCAATACATCCCATTTCTACTCCCTTGTATTAAACCATAAGTGGTTTATCTCTCCATTGATTATAAGGTTTCAATGGAGCAAAAAGTAGACTCATGAGGGGGGAATTGGAGAAGTAAAAAAAGACAATGAAATAACGATCACTCCACCGTTGTGTGATAATTTCACAATGTTTGGTGTGAATAAATTCAAACTTTGAACCAACAGTATCAACATGATATTAAGAATAAAAAAATAAGAGTATAATAAGAAATTTTATTAATAAACTAAGGTGAATTGAACAACTTACATGAGAAAGACAAACTCAAGGAAACAAAATCACAAATTACATTACAATTAAAAAAAGCATAAAAGATTAATAAATCCTCCAATGCCATTGCCTTAAATAAGAATTTTTGGAGCCTTGGGTAATTCCTCCAATATTTAAAGTCATACCACTTGAGTATGGTAGGCTTATGGTGGTGGAAAGCTTGTGGAACTTAGACTTTTCCACTATTGACCCGAGGTGGCAGCCAACTTACATCCACCAAACAGAAGCGTCTAAATGACCTTCTAGATGGCAAAATTATAGTGGGCCATAGAAGAATACAATTAATCTACGAATTTTTCCTAATCATATATAAATATTCATCCCAAAAGATTTTATGGTTTACGAGATATGTGTAAAATGGTGGGATATTTTTCTGGGCCACAGAATCTGGCCGAGAATTTTATCTCCAACGTAGGCCACAAAAAAATTCATTCAAACATATGAATTAGATTTTTCCATTATTTAATGAAACGTTCCCCATTATTTCATCTATCTTAAGTTAAATTTTGAGAATTATTGGGTTTTTGTCCTTTCCTATACAGTTTTGTTATTAGGATGATGTACAGTTTACTTTTCCCAGAATGTGTTTCTAGGAAAGCCCATTTTGGTGGTCTTCCAATGTGAATCATCCAATACTAAAAAAGTATGAATTGTTCCCTATGTAATGAGAAACCTAAATATTAAATATTAAAATAAAATCAAGACCATTTTGTATTTTAGGAGGTGTTCAAAAATGTACCATGTAATGGTGCATTTTAATAGGTAATTACAAACATAATGTGAATCAATGTTCAAAGTATAAAACGCACTAAAATGGTGTTTATGAATAATAAAGCATGTGAATATTTTATATATTAACAATGAATATTAGCATCATCCAATGTCTAATAAATGATATCTGACCAGTATATTCAATTTGGGTGGGTCCAAATTAGCGGGACCTCTTTGCAAGAGTCTCTGATGACATCATTGATCAAGGAGTGAGTTCTCCTGAAATGAGTGTGGATAGAGATAAATATTGTGGATGATATTTTATTGTGACTTGCCTCTTTACCCAGTAGCTAGTAGTGGATGAGACCTTGTGTCTTCGAATACTTTATGAGTATACCTGGATGATCTTCTTATATGTGTTATAGACATATACCTGTATCGAGATGACTATATCTTCTTAGTGGTGTTTTACCTTTGTGGTATTTATTCATGGTATCTTCTTTATGATGCTTCATCTCTGGTCTTTTACTTTGTGTTTTGGGGTATCCTACTGAGTATTGTTTTACTCACCCATACATAGGCTTTTCCCACACATGTCATGTCCTGTGAAGACCATCAACGCTTTGACAGAGTACTAAGTAGACCAAGACTAGGAGGTTCTTAGAGAGAGACCAGATAGTTGAGGTGTGCTCTAATGGATTCAGATAGTTGTTCTTGTACCTACCCTTCAGGTAGGGTCTTCTGTAGATGAGCTTCAACACCTTGTGCTACAGACTCTTTCTTTTTGTTGGACTTGTATTCGAGATCATTTGTACTTTACTACACTTTAATTTCCTATAATACTCTATGGTTGGTATCATAGTGTATGCATTCATTGTTTAATTAGTGTTTTTTACATTTCAGTATTTTGGGATTAGAGATGTGTGAATGTGTACATGTACTTAGGAAAATTCCCCCCATTTGTGGGATATGCCTACTCAGTGTTAGTTGTTAACCCCTGGCCTATTGGCGGCAGGCTTGGGGTACTTATGGCACTATCCCCTCTGGGACGGGTTGTGACAGCATGGTATTAGAAGTGTTCAGTTCTACTTAAGGATGAAAATTATATGAGGTTGGTTTAGGGAAATAGTGTCAAGTGTTTTGAGTTTGGATTTTAGGATAGGGAATCCAATGTCAGTGCAACGGCCAATGTATCCATACACTAAGAATATGGACACCTTCTTTTCGACTTGATACATGAAAATACAAGTTGTGGGGAAAAATAATGGTATATTATACATATGATAATGGGTTGTGTTTTCTATGTCCTTATTGAGTCAGCTCACCAGGTATACTCTTTTAACCGTGATACATCTTGTTTTCTTATAGTATGTATTCACAATGACAACGAATGAGGTTCCCATTATAGGATCGAGGGTTCAAAATAATGTTTGAAGAGGCCTCCATAAGGGGATCCAAACATGTAGCAGTTTTTCTTCAGGATGGTCTGCAAGTGGCACTTTCTCCTATTAATCAGTTTGTAGACCCATCTTCAATGGTTCAGGTGGATGCATCTTTCCACACTGAGTCATGCATGGCACTTTTGGTGCTGGATGATGATACGTAGGGTTCAAGTGAATATCATTGGCTTTCTAGGTTGTGATATCTCGGGATGCAGGGTCAACAGGACCTACCGATAATAGGTGCATAAAATAATCCATAGAGAAAGTGATTTTGTCAGAAGTTTTGGGGGCATTCTAGTTATCTAAGGAAGAGGAATTGTTATTAGTGTAATGGGAAGGGAAATTCCACACGATATTGTCCAATTAATTAGGGTTTATTCAGAGAGGTGGTTGATGAACCGTCAAGGAAGAGGCAATGATAGGAGAAGAAAGATCTGTCAGGCGACAGACGTGGTTGAGGAGTTGGGGAAGTAGTAGGAGGTGGACAACATTTTTATGTGTTACCACCATCACCTCCAGGTGGTCCATACCATTCTTGGGGAGATGAAGGATATGAGAGGAAACATTTGTAGTATTTTTAGGCTTATAACCCCAAGACATTGGTAATGGTTCAAGGTATGATTTGTGTATTTCTACTTTAGCTACAGTAGATAGACACCTATGCTAGTGATTTCCTTTCCTACCACTTTTCGTGTTTGATACATAGAGATTCTGGTTAAACTATTGACTTGAACCTCATGTATAGAGACTTCTACTAGAGGAGAATCAATGATCACACTCTAGTTCCAAAAGTGTGACATGAATCTTAAAGGTGAGAGATTTTCGGTTGGGATCACTTGGTAGTAGCATCGAGTACTTATGATGTAATTCTCGGTATGGACTAGTATCCACAGTTCATGCTCAGATTGATTGTTTTAGGAAAAGGGTGTGGTTCACCCATGGTAATAGAACCATATTTCCTTTTTTATTAGAAAAAGGGAATTCCTTGCTTCTCAGGATGGACTCACACATTAGAGGGTGCATCCGATTACTCTTTTGTTGGCTAGACTGGCCCTCAGTGCAATGGATGTTTTGAGTCCTTAGTTTCTTGTAATGGTAGCAGAGTATAAGGATGTATTCTCTAATGATTTTCAAGGTTTACCTCCCCATAAAGAGTTAGAATTTTGTATTGATATACACCCCCAGGATGACACCTATATCTACACCATCATATTAGATAGATCCTATAGATCTTCATGAGCTATGAGTGCAGTTGGAGGACATATATAGGAAGGGATTCATGAGACCTAGTGTTTCACCCTGGGCATCCCAAGGAGGTCTTTGTTGATCTAAGACATGTAATCTTGAAGAATAGATTTGCAATGTATCTAGAAAAGTTTGATGAATAGTTTGATGAGTTCTCCCATGTTGAGGTTTCCAGAGGAGGGTGTCGAGTACGTAGTGTTCTATGATGCATCAAGAACTAGTCTTGGTCATGTTCTGATGAAGAGGTAAGCAGTGATTACCTATAGTTCACACCAGTTAAAACTACATGATAAGAACTACATGACCCATGATCTTGAGTTAGCAGCAGTAGTCTTCATATTGAATATTTGGTGAAACTACCTAGTGGGTGAGTGGTATATCATCTACATCGACCACAAGAGTGTAAATTATATCTTCTCTCAAAAGTATTAGAACATGAGACAGAGGAGATGTCTAGAGTTCCACTAGTAATATGATTTGGATATTGCCTATAGTCCTGGGAAGGGGAACATGGTGGCAGATTCTCCCATCAAGAGATCTAGCGTACAATTGCTGAACAAGGCATCAGATCAGTTATCTTCGTTATAGATATCCATTGTGGATGTACTTGGAGCATCTTATCTCTATTACATGGATTTAATCCCTCCACTCTTATGGTGAGTTAGGAAGGTAAAACATAGGGATAACGACTATGAGGATCTACATTCTCAAATTTCCATAGGTAATTCCCATTATGGATATTGAAAATGTAGGGAGAACATTGTTCTTTTTAGAGGATGCATGATGATACTAGTGGCGTTGAAAGAGGTGGTTTTTATGGAGTTCATGAATCCCATTTAACATTACATATAAGTGTTGAAATTATGTACCAGGACCTCCGACATCAGTTTGGTTACCAAGGATGAAGAAGGAAGTTACAAAGTTTGTGTCTCTTTGCCTTACTTGTTGACAAGTTAAGGGTGATCATTAGGTTCCAGCAGGTCTGAATCAACCCCTTGAGGTGTCAGAATAGAAATGAGATGGAATAATAATGGACTTCATGATGGTTTTACAACGTACGTCCATAGGGAAAAATACCATATGGGTGATCATTTACCGACTCACCAAGTTATCCTAGTTCCTACCTATCTAGGAGTGGATTTTAGTAGAGAGCTTTAGACACCTCTATGTGTAGGATATAGTTCTGCTTCGTATAGTTCTATTGATGATTGTTTCAGATCATGATCCTCACTTCACATCTCAATTGTGTAAGGTATTGTAGGAGGATTTTGGACTCAGTTATGCTTGATCACGGTGTTTCAACCCCCAACAGATGACCAGATGGGGAGGACCATTCAGGTTCAGGAGGACATGTTTCAGGGTTGCATGTTAATTTGTGGCCACAGTTGGGAGGATCATCTACCTGTAGGGTAGTTTTTCATACAACAACAGTTATCCCTCGCCATCAGTATGGAACCTTTCGAGGCTATATACAGGAGACCCTACAAGTCACCACCTTTTTTGACTGACCCAGAAGAGTTGGATCTCATGGGTTCGAAGTTAGTGCAAGTGACTATAGAGAAGATGTAGGTCATTCGGTAGTGGATGAAAACTGCATAGATCCATCAAAAATCTTACACTAATAGGAGACAGAGGCCTTTAGAGTTCTAGGAGGGAGACCATGTGTTTCTTTGGGTCTCTCCCTGACAAGGGATACATAGATTTGTCCGAGACATCAATATATCTCCAAGTTTCATCATCTCTTTTCCTAATATTGCATAGAGATGGAAAGGTGGTGTACCACTTGGATGTACCCCTATTGTTGTACTGGGTACACAAACTATTCCACATGTCTCACCTGAGTAAATACATGCATGATTCATCACATGTCATTGAAGGGAGAGACTTTTAATGAGAACTTGGTGTAGGTTAAGGATTGATAGAAGGGGATCCTTTGTGGGTGGTTGATTACTCTAGTGCGTGTTTAGTGGTAGCATGAAAATCTTCAGGAGAGCACATGGGAGCGGGAGGCTCAGATTCATGATCAGTACCCTCAATTGTATGAGTAGCCCTTTGTTTTGTCTTTCAGAGATGTAAAGCACTAAATTGTGGAGATTTTAATGACTCATATTTTCTGAATTCATTTTTAGAAATTATTTGGGAAAATTACAAGACCAGGCACTGAGAAGGAGTGTTATTCCAAGGCCCGATGTTCCCATAATGATTCGCTAAAAATGTTAATTTTTTAATAGAACGCTCATGAAACTAATATGAAAAAGTAAAATAACTTCTAAATTGTTTCCCAGATCAGAATCAAAGGGAACCATTGACTTCATAGAAGTGGCTTTACCCTAGGAATGCCTTAACTTTAGTCGGTGCAGGTCTTCTGTGAAAAACTGGAAAATGGAATAACCATAAATAATTTTTTTAAATAATTTTTTTAAATAAAATTATATTATTATTGAAATCATAATAACTCATAAACAGTAACTTGGATTAGAAATCTAAGACCAGCATTGAGTTTTTGCGGGGGGTAATTTCCTTAGGTGAGCCCTATCCTCGACCTATGTAGGTCATCTGTGAAATATAGTTTTTGGATGTGAACGTCATTAAAATATTTTATTTAACATTAAGTGATGAAGAAGAAGAAGTTCCCCTTTTTATTAAGCCTTGTTAGAAATCCAAGGCTATCTCCATAACACTGGAGTTTTCCTAAGGCAAGGATTAGAAGGATCTCTTGCCGCTGATGGTGGATTAGAAGTCTGAACTCGGATCAAGCATCGACGAATTGACGAACAACGACAATGCATATTTTCCCCTCATTAATGAAAGATCCAAACCCTAGGTAGGGTGTTGTTTATTTGTTATTCTTTCCCCATTCTTAATTTATAATGATGAATGCGGACCAACCCACAAATAGGTTGATCCTCAGTTTGATCATTCTTGCGGGATAGGTAATGATGTGAGTTAAATATCAGGGATGATTTCTATTTAGAGATTTGATTAGTTTCCTCTCCGTTCATAAATTCTAACATTAACAGATTGAGGTCAACACAAATAAGGCCAAGATCTATTCTTTGGGTGTTCATGTGTTTTTATATCTTTCCCCCAATTTTCTTATGTAATTCATTCTTTATGATGTATGGACGAGAGATCATTGGGCCTTCTATCCATGGTGCACTGATATAAGACTAGGGATTTGACACCGTGGAGGTGTGAAAGTAATAGAGCGGTGTAATTGGATGCAGCAATAGCCTACAATGGTTCAAGGATATGGTTGAAGTAGTGGATCCGGTCAGCTTAGGCGGTGTGGCGAGGTCGGTCCAAGTAGCATGGTGAGGAGTCCGGCCCAAGAAGGGCGCAATCTAGATGGTAGACCGTTAGCAGGGTAGCCGGCGACAGAGGTAGTAGAAGCCTGGCGAGAGGCTGGGACAAGCAAATCATAGATTAGGATGGCTGGTGGTTGGGCATGAGGCTGCCGTCCAAGTGGGACCACATGGATCCCACAGTGGTGGAAGCCACGGGGAGGGGGCCAGGATTTGGTGTTTTCTGCATTGAATGTAGCAGAGACGTTGAACACGGTAACCATGTTGACTAGGATCTCACTGTCAAGCCACAGGCTAAAGGAGCTGGACCAAATGTAGTAGGATATGATGGATGAACCATTTAACTATCCTTGATTGGTCCAAGATAGTATAAAAGACTGGACATGCCCAAGCCCAACACTAGTAGATCACAGGACCTCGGGCCCCTACCGCATGTTGGACCAGATAACACATGGCAGGAACTATCCCCAACCTGGTGGGATTTTTAATTCGCCTCCCCCATAACTCAAACCCATAACCAAATGCTTAAAAACCAACCAGGAAGCTGAGTGTCTGGAGGATTGTAGTGTCAAGATATATGATTGAGGTGGAACCTAAGGTTTCACTAAGACTTTGTGACTATAAGAGTACCTTGGTCCATGAGCCAAGGAATCTCTTTGCTTATGAGATTCTAGAATTGGCCAAAGCAAGTGACACTCCCTAGTGGCTGTTGAGAACTAGTGTATGCTGTATTTATTATTGTATCATACTGTTTAAATTGATTATAATTTTTTTTGCTTAAAAACATATGATCGGAATGTAGTATTGGGTGGTATCCTACTAAGATTCATTTCACACCCAACATGGGCCCTTTGAGACAGGTGTAGACTTTATAAATTTATATACAATTAAAGGGTCAGCTTCAGGGTCTAGATCATAGTGCTATTTGGCATGGGAATTTTCATGGGTCTTGAGGTCATGCAAGATGGAGTTTTACTTTTGGTTTAGTTTCCTTTCCGGCATTAACATGCTTATTTATATGTATCTATAATGGTTAGCCATGGGAACCCTTTTTTATTTTAATATGGATGACCTTCTATGGATGTATGACTTGTTTTGTTTTAGTAGTGGTTACAAGTGGTGTTTAGCATTAGGTTACATTTACTTTCCGCTACAGTTGTTTTTATATTTCTTCCATTGTTTATATTTTATTGGATGTGATTCCACTCTATGGGCCTGGTTTGAGTCTGCTAAGTAATTTATTTTCCACTACCTGTTATGCTATTATACTACGACCAGTACATTTATCTTACTCACAGAGGGTATAGCCTCCCAACTATACCTGTTTACACCATCGATACTTGTCAGAAACCTTTGGCGTTCGGGGAGGTGTGCCTAAGGTTAGTAACACCCTACCTGATATCACTGTTTTGGTGGCTGTTCAAGTATCAGATGTTACAGACTGGGCTACTCTAGTGGCCTTGTGAGCAATTTCTAGAAGTCCACCAGGTCGGGCCCAAGGGGCTGGGCCCAGCGGTCCAACAGGCCATGCCCAACGGGTTAGCCCCAGTGGTCCAATAGGCTGGTCCGGACCTAACAGGTCGGGTTGGACTGGGCCTAGTGGGCCATTTTGGTTCAGTTCAGCTAGATCAGACTGGGTTGGGTCAACGGGTCATGCCGAGTTAGACCCGAACCAACATGGGTCAGCCTTTTTCACTAAAATGGCTATAACTTTCAAACAGAAGGTCCATTTGATGATCCATCTATGGGACGTGGGCCCTTAAGATGAGGTGGTACTTTTTTAGATTGCTTGGTGGGTTTTTTAAATAGACTAGTATAGGCGGAGATTTTCCCTTGCTTCTTTCCTTGATGGTTTAGTACAAAATTACATCCACATAACTTGATAGCAGTCCCCTCTAGAGACTAAGTCTCAGATTGAGTTTTAGTCTCCCTCATTGGGACTCGAGTGATCCTATATCACCCCTGATAGATTTTTGTAGGAATTGACATGACCTCCATGCATAAGGCATTAGTCCTCCATCCAGTGGGTTGTATCGGTAGCATTATCAGTATTCTCTATGAATGATCCCCTACATTATGAGATTAATCGGTAGGGTTTTCAATATTATTTTAGGAGGATCCCCTACATTGTGGGATAATATAGATTGGGTTGTTAGTATTCTCTAGGAAGGATCGCCTCTCTGTATATCATGATCTTTGACCAGTATGTTCAATTTGGGAAGGTCCCAAATTAGCGGGACATCTTTGCAACAGTCTCCAATGACATCATGGATCGAGGAGTGAGTTCTCCCAAAACGATCATACCTCGAGCAGGATCTTGTGGCTGATATTTGGTTGTGACTTACCTCTTTACCATGTAGTTGTAAGTGAATGAGACCTTGCATCATGGAATCCTTTATGAGTATAACTATATGTTCATGTTGTATGTGCTATAGTCATATACCTATGTCGGGATGACTATATCTTCTAAGTGGTGTTTTTTCCTTTATGGTATTTCTATGTGGTATCTTCTTCATGATGTTTAATTTGGGGTATTTTACTTTGTTATTTGGGGTTTCCTGCTGAGTATTGTTTTACTCACTCCTATATGGGCTTTGCCTACATGTGTCAGGTCTTGTGCAGACCATAGACGCTTTAATAGATTCCTAGGTAGACCAGGACCAGGTGGTGATTAGAGAGAGCCCAGATAGTTTAGGTGTACTCATAAAAATTTAAATAGTTGTTCATGTACTTACCCTTCAGGTAGGGTCTCCTACGGACAAGCTTTAGGACTTTGTGCTTCAGACTCTTTCTTTTTGGTGGGATTGTATTATGGCCAGTTGTACTTTACAACACTTTAAATTCTTATTGTACTATGTGGTTGGTATCTTAGTGTATTCCTGGATTGTTTACTTATTGTTTTTTTTACATTTCAATATTTTGGTCTTGGCGATGTTTGCATGTGTACATGTACTTAGGAAAATGCCTCCTATTTGTGTGATATGGCTACTAGATGCTAGCTGCCAACCCCTAGACTATTGGAGGAGGGCTTGGGGTAGTCACAACATAGGTCCCTATGGTACGGGTCATGAAAATCATACCTCCCACCAATTCCATGTTTCTTAAGTAGTACATCATATGAACTTCATAGTCAAATCTACATGACCTTAAACTATAGTGACCTAGATCTAAGAATTTGACCTTAATCTATTTGTTACCATAGTCTGATCTCCATGACCTTAAACTAACAACAATTTCAGTTTGAGTTTTACAACTCTAAACTATAAATCCAAACATCCTCATCACATGATGTTAAACTATATCTTTACCCCTTATAATCTTGAGAAGCCTCATATGAAAAATATGGGATGGAAAAAACCAACATCCTCAGAACATGACCTTAAACTATAACCTTACCCAATGTGATGAACATAGAATTCCTCATATAATAAGTGAGAGAAGAAAAATGCCCAATTTCCTAATCACATGATGTTAAACTATAGCATTACCTCATATAAAACATGTATTCCTCATATAATAAATATGGGATGACTAAAACCAACATCCCCAGCACATGATGTTAAACAGTATCCCTACTTGATGTGATGAACATAGGATGAATCATACAATAAGTATGACATGATTCAATGTCCTCACTAGAGATAAAGACACCTTTCTGGGATTGGTATCCTACTATGACATGTTTCAAAACTATGTATGGATTGATTCCTTTTCTTGATGGGATACAAAGGTATTAATGGATCTAACATATTGGACCTAGCCTTAGCAGTGACCTATTTCAAGCCCCCCCCCCCACATCCAAGCCTCGTGACCTTAAACTATGTGAATTGGGTTTCAAGAGAACATTTTATGGTGTAGGGCCTCCTTGGTCCCTCCCTTATTTTGGGTTTTAACTCTTATAAACCACCTGAACAATATCTATGTACATACTCCCCTTAAAGTGAAAGCATTATGAGCTTAAACTATGTGCACTAGCCCCCCTATGGACCTTTCTTCACATACTTTGCTTCACTCCTAGTGTTTCATCATGCCAATGCCTCTATCTCTTTTTTATCACATCCTTAATCGACATGATATCCCATGCCAGTGTCAGTCTCCCACTAATCCATGTTTCATACCTGTGTGTGCCTTGATTCCCATTCCTATGGGATATGTAGAATTTCTCATATTTCTTATTCTAGGTCTAACCCCACAATCAATTCATTGCAGGGTCTTTCCTCCCTTATTGTCATAACGTCAAATTTTGTGCAATATGTCTTGGAAGTTTTTGTTGAAAAGGGTCTTTTTAGCCCTCCTTTCAAATCGGGTTATCAGTCTTTCTTGCCACACAAGAATCCTTAAGACACTCAAACCCCCTTTGGTCCAAGATTTATGGCCATAAACTAGCAGCAACCATATTCAAAGATATATGACTCTAAAATAAAAATCCCAACATCCCCATCACACAACATTTAACAGTAGACATACCCAATGTGATGAACATAAGATTCCTCATATGAAAAGTATGAAATTACCAAAACCAACATCCTTATAACATTACATTAAAATTTATCCTTACCCTATATGATGAACATTATATGCCTCAAATAACAAGTAATAAATTACTCGATGTTCTCTCCATAGAGTATCATGCCCTTTCGACATTATTCACCTACCATTCCATGTTCTAGAACTAAATTTGGCTTGATTACCATTCCCATGAAAGATGCAGTGATTCTAAAATATCTTTTCCTCAGTACATCCCTACTATAAACTCATTTCGGTGTCTCCCACCTCTAGTTTAGGCTTTATCCTTGGCTTCCCAAATTTTCTATCCATCATATTTGACTGCATGGATGGATAGCTCCCATGGCACTCAACATTCCTCTCAAGAGATTCCCCACATCCATTTCCAGATGTCATGCCTTCTTCTATTTGGATAATCATTATCCTCTCAATATGAATAGGATCTTTAATAGAAATAGTTTTTGGATACATTGGATAAACAACCTTCCTATGATCATGTCTCTAGGGATATTTAGTAATAGATTTATTTTCTGTGTGTGGAAATCAGTCAATGGTCAATGTCACATTTTTTTACCCCATCCTCGACTGGTTCAGATGTGGAACCTGTGTTTCATACATGATCAAAAGTTGTTCCCCAACCATTAGCCATTCCCATTTTACTATCCAGGTCTGAGAAGTCATGACTTACCCTTTTAAAACTTCCCTGAGTTGGTCGCTTTTTCCCCTTATTGAGTAGACACACTACAAACAACAATAACTCCATACTAATCCTTGTTTATCACATTAATCATGGATCACATGGGATTATGAGTTAGGGAGGAATTTACCTAAGCAAGGTTGAGACACACAAGATCCCCTTTGGTCCAAACTCTAAGACCTTAAACTAGGAGTCCATGTCTAAGAATCACAAGCATAAACTATGTGAAAGTTGTCTTAGAGATTTTTTGTGTGGAATGGGATCCTTAGACCCTTCTTCGCATTGGGTGACCTCTCATCTATTCCAAACACTCTACCAAAAGACACACCCCAATGGTATAATCATTATGACCTTATACTATTTTCAACTCTTGGTCCAAACATTATGACCTTAAACTATTTGGGAATTCTTGGTATGAGTGGTATGACCTTAAACAACCCAAGTCACGAGGAACATATGTCTATCAAGTTGAAAACCTGTAGGGTAAACTTGAGAAAAAGTCATACTCCCTCCCACCAGGTCATTTTCATGACTTAGGAAAAAGTAAGGTCTTAAATAAAAAGGTGAAAACCTAGAGGGACCCACCTTGGGCCCTGGTAAAAACCTAGATGAGGTTCCACCCATGTATTTACATGTCCCCCAATATCAACTTGATGGGATATATTCATGATGGTTCACACGTCCAGGTCACAATATGATAAATTGTTCTATGAATTTCCTAATCACATAATGTTAAATTATATAATGTATCATCATCACTGTAAGATGTTAAACTATGTGTTCAAATTCTTTTCCACAGGAAGTTAAACTATATTCTATTCATCCTCATATTATTATATAAAAATGTGAATCATTTTAGGTCTTCTCTTGAAGAGCCCTTCCCCCCTTCGGTGTCGATCATCTACCATACTATTTGACTTATTTGACCATTTTTTGGCACCCATGATGATGCTCACCTTGGAATATGAGTCTAACTATTTTTTAGACAAATTTTTTTTACCAAATGTGCACAAATCCTCAGTGTCATAATTTTGAGATTTTTGAAATCCATCCAAACATTCCTCTAATTCATCCCCATGATTTTTATCTCCTGATACATTGATTCCCATCATCATTCATGTCTGAATGGTTCCCTTAAAATTATTGGTGTTTGGATACATTGGATCAGATACCATCCTAGGCAAATGATCCAAAAGACATCTGAAAACATTTTGATAGGTCCCATATTTCAAAAATAGTTAATGGTCAATCCTCATTTCTTTTCCCACATCCTCAGTAAAATGATAATAGAATTTGTGTTTCAAACATGGGAAACAATCATCATCCATCATCACATCACCCATTTTTCATTCTAGACCATGGGTGTCCTGATTCAAAAATTTCACTTCCCTTGGATTGGGAAAAATTCAATTCCCCTATCATTACCTCATTTGTGCACTAATTCACATTGAAGAAAAGTAAATTAGCTGCTCAATGAGTCAAATGATCTAGCCAAAAAATTTTAGACATAACACTCCTAATGGTCATTAAAAAATTTTATACCTTGATTGTTCAAATAATGTATTTAACTCTCATATAAATGAGAAATATTATGCTTTTCCATTTTTCCCCACACTAAGAATGGCTCATGTGGGCTTAAGGATTCATTATTGGTTTTCTTGTTGATATGATTGAGATGCAGAAAAAAGAAGACATTCAAGAACATGGTAAATTTAAAACAAACCATTCCAAAACTTTGGGAGTGTAATCCACATTTCAGATCCTCTCCTTTATTTCGCGATAAGATAAAACTCCCCAAGGATACATCGTAGTGATTGATCACTCAATCGTAGTCAGCCTCTATTGAGTAAATTCCCATGTTTATTACCACTCCACCAAATCAATTGTCACCTACTCAGAAACATATAAAACATCATCAGTCCTAATCCACACCCAGTTCTATTTAGCCTAGAACTAAGCCACTAAATATTATACCTCTATAGCCTTATTCTTATCCACCCCCAACTGAACCTTTAATTGGTTGCTTATCCCTACTTGAGTGGTAATGAAAAATGCATTCTCCTATTCTTTCTATTTTAAGAGATCGATCTTCTCTTTAATAGCATGGAGCACCTGGGTTCCCTCATCCATCTTATTGTGCTAGGAAACATAAAAATCTTTCCAATAATCATACACCCTTTCAATAAAAAAACTTCCAAGTTAGTACATGAATTAAATTAGAATCCACCCTTCCACTATTCAAGAAAACTAACCAATGGTGGAGACATCCCACCCGGTTTGGCAGATTAGGAAGTGGAGTATGAGTGCTAAATTTTTGTAAACTCCTACATGACTTTGGTAAAAGTAATTGTTAATCCTAATCAACATACAATCCAAAATCCTTAAAGTACTTAGGAATGACATGCTCATACTAAGGTAAGAACACTAACACATCAGTGGTGGGGTCATCTGCAAGCAAGTCCTTGGGTGGGATAAGACCCAAGTCTAGGGAAAATACATCCCCTATGGATCCATCACCTATTGTAGGAGACCCAACCACTTATTATGTAAATTATAAGTCAGGATCAACAACTACAACCTCCTTGACCACCTATTTATGTAGAATGATCTTGACTACCTTCATTGAGGCCTCAACTCTAATATCCACCACTGATGGAATTTCCAAGGTAGGCACAATCATTGTTTCCCCCTGAACCTTATATGTTGTTTGAATGATTTAAACCTCTTAAATTGAGGCCCTAGTCTTATCAACTTCATTAGGTGTCACATCTATTGTAGGCCCACCGACCACATCCTCCTCAGCCATCTCATATGGGATAGTAGTGACTATCGTCGTTGTCTCGGCTGTAGGATACACCAACTTAAGCATCACTATAGTCGGTTAAGCTCCAAACATGGTTTGAACTACCATTTAAATTATGGGTTTATCTAAACATAACTTATGGGAGGAAAAAATTGAAAAGGGGAGAATGATTATCTGAGTGGTATAGTCCAACAAAAAACTCAAAAAGGTTCACTGGAATTCCCCCAAGTGATAGCAGCCCCCAGGTAGTCGATACCATGACTTTCGAAAGTTTCCCCATGGATGGATGTATGGAATATTTCTAGAATAAAAGAAAAATGTTATCATAATTTAAATCATAGATCCTTGAATCCATACCAGGGAGAAAGGTTTTCAAGAAGTGATTGGGACTATTGAGTTGTCACCGCAGTCGCAACCAACACTTCAATATACGGTTGGTCACCTATGACCACAATATTGGGGAAAGGCCCCACTCCTGCCACATCAAGGGTTGGGTATCCCTAGTCCACTTCCATAGGTTCATCATGAATCTCCCCTTTATTTGTGTTATCTAATTCCTACAAAACTAAAAAAGAGTTAGACAATGAGCTTGAAGGGTTGAAAATGGCCAAATCACACAAAATCATGACATTTACCAGATCTATAGTAGGGTCTCTTTTTCTTAGGGAATACATTTATGCATCACTTACCCAAGATTCCTCCTCCTCCAATCACTTATCCCTAACCACACCATTAGCTAGTTGGTTCACATGAATATCTATAGGATAAGTAATTCCTAGTAAAACCTTTACTCAGCTGTTCAGGGGGAGTACAATTCCATGATAATTAATTAGTTCTTCTATCTCCTAGAGATATTGCATCACATTATACTAGGGAACAAAAAATTATTCTCTCACATGAACTGGAAAATGATTTTTTATTCCCTCATTGTGGAAATTCTTCCACAACTAACAGAGAGAGTAGAATTTTCTATTAGTTCTCCAACTCTCCCAGTCATCAGGAAAAACCAAATCATTACGGATATCTAGGTGACACAATCACTTCCCCTGGTCCTGGACTTGTTCTTGCATAACTACCCTAGAGGGTAAACCTTACACTCGAGTCCACTTTCTTGGGAGTGCAGATCTTGTTTCTTCTCCCCTCCCTAAATCTTATTCTTTTATATAAACAAGCATTACTGGAGTTGAAACCACTACCCCACCTATTATCCTAGATCTGACTCTAAGGAATTCCATTATTACCACTCACCCCAAAACTTGCGGTTTTAGTGGACCTTCCACCTCATTGGATCGAGTCACTGGTCTCCACATAATGTCACTAGGATACACGTTCTCCTAGCTCAGCGTATACCTATGGATTATCCCATATGCGATAGTGGGTGGTGGAAACTCATTTAGCCCCTTTCCATCCTCACATGTTAATATATTCTATATCTAATAATGTAAAGAGGGGTAGTGCTCATTGTGTACCCCCATATTCACCTTTGAGGTGATATATTGGAGGAACTGGAACTTTCTTACAAAATGGTTTGGGGTGCATGGCTCATAAACCACATTAAAGTACACCCTGACCACGAATTCCCCCACCTAAAAAGGCCAATAGGTTTGAACACTGCTCAATTTTTCGCATTAGTTCATCAGTCACCATACCCATAAGAAAGGTAACTTGATGAAAAATAAAGTGGTTAGTCATATTGATCCTCACTATCATGTCTACTGATCCCAAGTGAAGAGGAAAACTCTTAATGATATTGAGGATCAGTAGCTAGAAATTTGTGCTGGGAGGGGAGATGGGGTTTGGATATTCATATCCCCCTATGTTTGCAGCAACCAAACCATCTAGTAAGTGGATGTTCCCACACACATAGAATGGATTATCCTATTTACTGATGTCATATAGCACCATTTACAACTTCCCCAACATCGAGACTTATAGTTTGATTTGTTTCCCCATTTCAAATAGCTTCGTCATTATGATAGTTCCTGAAAACAACCCCATGTGAACATCTTGAACTAGGAGAATCCACTAAAAGATTAGTATGGCGATAAATCCTACTATCATAACTATGGGGGCCTCGGGCTTCATAATATAACCCCATAGTTTCCACTATCTCACTTCCAAGATCCTCCAGTATGAATGCTCTTTTCCATGCATTGATTCCTTTTAAAATTAGTTTTTCCTCTCATTAAGCTTGACCATGAACTCATTTATGAAATATACAAACCATTATTCCATGGGTTTATCCATCGTACCTAGTTTTTTGTCACTCTCCCCCTATACCAAACATAGAAACACCCTTTTGATCCCTAGAATATTCTCATTGTAATCACATACATCCTAAACCAAGAGAAACTAATCATACATATCCCCTTGTATAGGGATAAAAATGATGTGGTAGAGGTCCCATAAACCAATTATGACCTCCCTGTGATGTAGGTGAAATGTGTTAGTCCTTGGTGATCACCTTCTCAAGAACTCTAACATGATGTCATAGTGATGGGATACATGAAACATTCTAGGACCATATTGCCTCATAAAACTCAACCCACTTCATCACCACCTAAAATTCATGATAATACTAGAATACCAAGTACCCATAGTCCCATTCATCCATAAAGTTTCTATCCTAGAATAGGTCCCAATCTTCTATCCACTATTTGAGATAGTCTATCAATGCCACCTTAAGAATGCTCTCATATTGAGGGGGAGACTCCTCTTCCTCTAACTCCACCTCATTAATGTTGTTTATGTGGTTCCATCGGGTATGAGTAGTAAGATATTTCTTTTACTTCATTATGTGACCTCTAAAATCCATGTTCCATTGGTAATGTCCATGAATTCACTTAAACCAGTAAGTGGGTTCATCTTGATTGGCACTGAGGATAAACACATCATCCCTTAGACCAAAACCATATAGTGGTAGCCTCTTGCGTAATAGGTATTTTTGCTGATCCTCCTTCAGCAATGCATTGATTGTACCATGATCGAACTTTCTTCGGAAGATATACCTAACCATGAGGTTGTAATTCATCTCCCTTCCTCGATCAGTGAAAGTTTTATCACCTTCATCTTCTATTTATCAAAGACTTAAAATATTATTGGAATTGGTTCGTGAATATCGGTTCACAAAGGTCTATTTGTTGAAGGTTGATTTCATGAAATTTTAAAATCATGTGAAAATATATTCATAAAACTATTGTTCACATAAGATGAATTCTTCATGAGTGTTCATCATTGGTATCACCAATACCTTGATAAAGTCTTGAGTTTTGAGAAAATAGAGAACTGAAATATCTTTCACAAAAAGATTTTGGTCCCCTCATGGACCCCCACCCCTGTTTATAGGTACAGGTTTAGGGTAATTTTCTCTAATAGAGTTTTCCAATCACCATATTTTAGTGGATTTACCTTATAATCTAACCATACTCTCCCAATTCAGATCAAATTCTATGGGAAGATTTTTTTTATTCTGAAATACACATGTCATGGGAGAGGCCAAGGATTGCATAGCTAGTTCGAAGAAAATTTCAGCCAAAATGGATAAAAAATCCCCTTAAGTGTACGGTTTCATGAAGGTAAAAACAATAGTGAATGGATACTACTCACAGAACTCATCGGTTGAATAAATATTGAGGTGGTAAACTCTATACAACGTAACTCTAGTACGTGGAAGTCATCTGGACATGTAGAGATAGAGGTGGTAGCCTCTGAGCAATGTATGGATATTCATAGAACACACCTTCCTTTGTGAAACTTATAATCTTATAAAAAGCCTCCATATTTCATGAAATAAATGCCCTGAACTATTCTGGTAAAATAAATACCTCCACATGTATGAATTTTTGGGGGACATGACCTTTGAAATTTTAGACAAATAATTGAATTAATGGAACTCTAACCTTCAGGATACAAAGATGAGATAGATTTCCCAAGGTGTCCATATTTCATGAAACCACCTCCTACGAGTTTGTGACAACCTCAATTAATTATGGGATGCCTTTCATGAAGTTCCATGACATTCATGTAATAATAAATCCCATTTAGTTTCTTGAGTTTTTGTGAGATAATTATCCTTTACGAAATCAGTCCCATGGTAACCAATAATTCACTCTGAAGAAAGGTCACCTAGTGTCATGAAACATTCAATTTCATAAGATATATTTCCTTCATGAAGACCTAAAATTTCAAGAACCCCAACTTTAATGAAACCCATACACTAGGCCTCTCCATGGTTCCTCCTTTCATCTAACACCCTTTCACAAAAGTTGAGTCCCAGAGCCCCTATATCCCTCCAGAATCAGTTCATATGCACCACAAATTCCCATGAAACTAGTATCAAAAGCTCTTATGTCCACCCCTTTTTCTTCAAACATGTCCTAAACCATTACCTATTTTTTTCTCCAAAAAATAAGCACTCTACTACCTCTTTCTACTAAGTATAGTTACCCTAACATCAGGAACCTTGATTTCCACTCTTCCATGGTAGTGTTTACATCATACCCAACCCAGAGGTGCATGTGAAATAGACATGTAAGCTCTAAAGGTTGAATCATCAAGGGAAACTGAGAACATTTTCTGGTAGATAAGACTTTTCTAGATCTTACTCTCCCACTTTAAAATGGTCTTCTTGGGTGTAGGTCCCATCCACACCCAATTTATATAATGAAAACTACATATCCCAACATCCTAGTTATAAGATGTTAAACTACATGAAAACATCTTCAGCACATGATGTGATATTGTAGCCTTTCCTCATGTGATGATCAAGGGATTCCTGATATATTATAATCATGGAATTCCACTCCTCTTCCTCTATGTGATGGTACCCTATATTCATCACCCCTAAGAAACCCATATGTGTAATCCCTACACTATCCCATATTGACGATCCTTATTCAACATGAGTGTACTTATCACATGATGTTAAATTTCATGGAATTTTCCTGTCACACATCCTTAAATTGGGGAATTAAACAATGTGTGTTTTGATCCTTATTTCCCAACAAGGTATGCAGGACAACTCTATGAGGTTCAGTCAGGACATACCAACACATATAGGGTAACTCCTTGAGGTTCAATCTAAAAACACCAAACCTCACCATCAAATAATTAAGTGTGATCATCCCCCCATGGGGGTGAAATTTATATCGTCACCCCAAAATTATAGGTGTGAAATATTTACACCTGGGAAAACACTCTATTAAATCCCAGGTGTGAGATATTTCCCCCAGGGGACACACTTAACCAATACCAAGTATGAAATATTCTTCTTAGGGGACACACTTAACCACCAATTTTCCTCAAAAAACATTAAACCTAAAACCAATCTATCCTTACAAGACATTAAACATGTTACCAATCCGTCCCCACAATATGTTAAACCTGTTACCAATCCATCCCCACAAGAAATTAAACCTGTGATTAATCCATCCCAACTAGATGTTAAACATGTGATCAATTCATCCCCACAAGACGTTAAAACTATCACCAATCAATCACCTTAAGATGATAAACCTATGACTAACCTTTCCCCACAAGAAATTAAACATATGACCTAATCCAAAAATATTTACCCGATATAATAATCATTGTATGCCTGAGGTAAAAAGACTCATAAGACTTATACCCCTGGAGTTAACTACCTCATTGATGACATGGGATGCCTTAGGTTCCAAAACTAAGATGCCTTATATGAGATGACTTAGACTGAAAAAAGGAGAAGAATTTTCAGATTCCCAACATTTCCAATATTACTAAATTCTTTAATAGAAGGTTTCTTCCCTGTTTAGATAGAAGAAACTTAATTAATCGACATATAACTTGATATGGCACTAGGAATGAATATAAAAAACATGACATTAATCTATAAGGGAGACTCATACTAGGATACGATCTCTAAGGAGGAATCCATGTAAGTAGGAACTAAAATCTCACAATCATGTTTCAATCAAGAAGCCAACATTGTTGTTTAATTTGATAGAATCCACCCGCCTTTAGAAAGAAGGATTGTGGGGAAACAAACATCATGTTATCACTAGATGAAAATATTATGTGTAACCCCAGTGGGAACTATCATAAAAAACTTATTTAATAATGGTATTATTCTAAAATAAATCACTTTGATAACCATACTCATACATTAATTATGGTATGTTCATGTTTGGGTCACTCTAAACACCTACTTGAACAATGATATAAAATAATATCATGGATGAATATGGGAAAATTATTATTGATGATATATAATATAAATAAGTAAATAATTATTTTTTCTCAAATGGTAAAATAATATTGAACAAATTATTAAGATACCACAGTTGTTTGTTAAAAATAATCAAAACATGCTTATCGCCAATTTAGTCTACAAAAACCGTAAATATACCTATAATAGAATTAAATTATAAATTTATAAACATTCTTAAAAAATAAATTCTGATACTTTCATGATTTTGTATTGATAAAAGTTTAGGTAAAAATGAATAACAATACTATTATTACTAAACTAGTTCAAACTGATCAAGATTAGTAACACTAAATATTGTAAATAGATAATAAATAACTAATATATATGTATAGAGTAATTGTTAATGAAGTTGATAAAAGGTTGTAAACATGAATAAGTTTATTAAATGGATGGTAATTATAGTTATGTTTCTTATACTAGAGGTTGGAGTGTGATCAACTAATCAATAATTTGAGGTAAGAGTTTGATCGACTCAATTTCTAATTAATTGGGTTATAGTATTTATTACTTGGATATAATTTTCAGTCATTATTTGATCCCATAACACCCCTTTTCTTATGGTATTTCCTCTTTTTTATATGTTGACATTACTTCTCATTTTTAAAAACCACTTCTTTAATAAATTTTTTCTGAAAAAAAAGTATAATTTCAGAATGAATAACTCTCATTCATAAGAATGAGTCTTTTTATTCCATGTCCTTATTTTTTCTATAGAGAGTGTTTTATTTAATGAAATAAAAATATTATTTTTTTATAATATTCATATTTTTCTTTACCTCTATTATTAAATTAATGTATTTCAGCATTTCTTTAATGTGGATTTTTCTTTAAAATGACCTACAAAACATAATAAAGTCATATATTTTCATTATTTACCATTATAGAATTGTTATAATTATTTTTTTTATTTTCAATTATTTTTTATTTGGAACTATTTATAATAAGATTTTCAAAAAAATTCACTTTCCCTTCTAAAAAATATTTTTGGAAAGTAATTTTCACTTCATCCTTTATAACAATGTTTAAAAGTTTTTGTGAAAACTCTTGTATTTATAGTTCTATTTTTCCTAAAAGGCTTATCTCTCATAAAATGATTTTAAGATAACCATATATATTTTATTATTATGGGATTAATTTTTAAAACTAATATTTTTTATATCCTATTACTTCTAAAGTTCATTCTTTGTAATATTTTATAAAATTTTAGAAAACCCATTCATTTTCAATGGGTTATTTAAGATATAATTATGATTTATTATAAGTGGAGAAAATATTTAAAAATGATTATTAGTGGTGTCATATGTATCCATAAAATTAATTGTTTTAATTTTATATCTTATCATATATTTATTCTTACACATAATGAGTTTTTTTATATAATCATGACCATAGTGAGTTTTCTCACATTTTTAGGTGTATACATAATAATTGTGTTCATAAAGGCATGAGAATAATGAGTTTTCTATCAATGGTTATCCTAGTATTATGAACATGATTCATTTCCAAGTTGTTTTATAAAGTTATTCACTATTTCTATGATGATTTTAATTTTCAATATATTCCATGTTTTCATATTATGCCTTGTTTTTAAAATATCCCACACTCTTATGTCATGATCACCTAATATATTATTATTAAGTTGTATTTTGAGGATCATAACTTTTGTGCTTCCTTACCAATATTTTTCTAATTATATGTTGCTATAAAATATTTTATTATTATCATAAATGGTATTATAATATTTAAATAATATATTTATCCGCTCATCATGTTCTTCTTCGTGTGTATGATATAATATACTATGCTAAGTTTTTTATTTACTGAGCATATAAGCTCACCCTCTAAAGACATCATCCCTAGTAGCCCATAGCTAGTGGTTAATTTATTAAATTGGTACTAAAAACAAGTAATTACAATCCAAATAAAAAAATGTATTAGTAGTCTTGGTATGCTAGATACATACCTGAATATCACCTTACATTTGAAAACAAAAAATACAACATTGAATTTTTATTGGGATCAACTTTATTCCTTCTAAAATATCTCTAAATATAATTTATAAAAAATTTACTAGAATACTAGGGAATTAAAACATAATAAAGGGGTGATCTAATATTTTCATTAAGGGAATGCATACAATTAAAACTAAATAAGGCTTGAACAAAAAGGTCAAAATAAATGATGATAAAATAATTCCATAGATATAATCAAATTAGCTTGAAAATTATCCAAGGGTTTAAAAAATATTCAAATAAACTCAAGGGAATAAATAAATTATTTCATAATTATGGAATCCTTAATGATTGACATCTGAAATTACCATCTTGGACTTATGTCAATACATCTAAAACATACCTTCAAGGATTAATTCCAATACATCTTATAAAAATGTTTAAGGCTCAAATAGATACCAAATTTATTTTTCCACATGAGACCTACCAATAAATAGAGGGTATATGTAATTATGGGACCCACCCATAACTTAATAATCCCAAGGAATTCATAATTTGAATAAACAACATAACATAATCAACATGCCTTAAATTCAATAATTATCCATATGGGATGAACTAATATATATAATATCAATAATTTCCCCACTCACGATGATCATAAACCAACCAAATAAATATGGTGGATGTTATAATAAGAGTATAAATTCAATTAATTATAATATTTAACAAGGGAGGTTTACATAGATAAAAATAATTTCAAAAGCTCACTGGAAATTTTCTTGAGGAAAATACCCTTTTTCACTTTGAAAACACTAAATTAAAATCTGAGAATTTTCAAAATATTAAAGAAAAAAAATTATTTAAAATAAATATTTAAAAATTTAAATTAATATACAAATAAATGATTTTTCATGATGTTGGTAAATTTATTTCATTCCATATAAGTTAAAAAATCATTCCTCACACTTTTACAAAAATGTTAAAAAGTACCACATTTGGAAAATGACAAGAAGATTACATTTAAACCATTTTTAAAAAATAAATAAATGTGTAAATAAATATTTAATAAATAATTTTATAATATAGAAAACATTATATTATAAATTTTATGTAAAATATGGACATATAAGAGAAATATTCTCGATCGAGTAGAAAAACAAGGTTGATTTTCCTTAAAAAGTTGTTTTGTGTCTTGAGTCTTTAATAAGAGGAAAAAATAAAATTAAAAATATTTAATTCATATAAATAACCAAATATTAATAAAATATATTTTTATTAACATATAAATAACAAATAATTCCCCTAATAGATACTTAAATAAAAATAATCTCGAATAATGAAGAGAATGAAATAACCTTTACCTTAGGTCCAACATCATTTATATGTGTTTGAACCACTTGTAAAATAAATATATATTTATTATACATACATAATAGAATAATAATGATATATATCATACCATATATTACTTATTATCTTTTATCACTCATTTATTAATAATTCTTTGTTAAAATCATAGTTTTGTGTAATAGTTGCTTCGTTTTTCATATATGTTTTGGTTTGGTAGTTTCAATCCTTTTAATTTTATCATGGTTCTATTATATATATAATTTTAAACATGATATAAATATAATATATATTCATTATATATTTATTTGTAGTAATATATAAAATATAAAGATTAAAAAAATAAATTACATCATTCATAGAGATAGAAGGTCATACGTACACATGAATGCTATTTTCAATTTTTGATTAATGGAATGAAATAAGGGTAAATAATAATTCACCTTTAAATAATAACTATTATAATATATAATCATATATATTCATTAAATAAATCCTTATTAACATATATATATATAATAGTAATGTAAAATGGATCACATCGATTCATTGAGGTGTAGTCCACACGTACGCCCGAGCAACGTTATCATTTTCTAACATATTGGAAGGTAATAAGGTATATATAATACTATAATTTAAAAATAATAAATATTTCATAAAAATAATATATATATATATATATATATAAACATTAAACTAATTATAACATTCATCCATAAAATATGTTTATGAAAAATGAATTGTATCGCTCTATGGAGATGGTAAGTCATACTTATGCATAAGCGATACTTTCACTTTCTATTTGAAGAAAAAGGAGGAGAATAATTATGGTTTAAATATAATAATAAAATTTAAAAATTTTGGGATATTTGGTTTATTATTTTAGGATAAATTCCATTGATTTAGAGGAGTTAAAATAAGAAATAAATTGAAGGAGGTTGGGTAAGAACATTAACTCGTCTTCAGGAGGCCTCCTTTAGATCATTTCTTATAGAAACAAGGGTTGTTATTTTTAGGACAATATAACCTCTATAAATTGGATAAGGTTGTTTAAAATATAAATTTTAAGTTATTGGTATATCTAGGTTGATAAAATCTATGTGAATAAGTTATAGAAGGGGTTTTATTTTGTAAGGGAGGGAAATGAAACTCTTGGAATTACCAAAAAAACTAAAATATAACTAGGTTAGTCCCAATCCAAATTCTTATAAATGGGAATAGATTAAAATATAATGTATAATATGATTTAAATATCATAATACAATAAAATATTGATAGATTTAAGATGTATTTTAAACCATATATTTTGGTTTAACACCTTAGTTAAACTATTTTAACCTTAACCAGGGTGATGTATTTTTCAATCATAAGTGACTATAATTTTACTTATAAATGTAAAATTGGTTCTTAAATGGATAATGGATGAAATTTTAGATCATATATCATCTCCATTATCCTATTTAAATATTTTAATGATTTTTAAATAACTTAATAAAATATTTTTTTCATAAAATATCATTATTGTCATTTTTGACAGTATTCATTTATGTTGACTTCAAATACATTCAGAAAAAGTAATAATTATAATATAAACCTATCAAAAATCCCTATTATATTATATTTATATAAAAAAGTTCATTTATCACAATAAATAAACCAAATTGTTGTACTTTTAATATGTTTAAAGTTATTTATTTAAATTTTACATTAATTGAATAAATAATATGTCATCGTTGCATAAGCATTTAAGCTAGTTATATAATACCTAAAAATTAGAGATTAATTATTATTATAAAAATAATTTTGTTATGATAAAAATAAAAAACCTATATTCATTCACCATTTTATGTTTCCCCTATGTGAACACATAGGATATATTTAAAAGTAAGAGAGTGACATTCTATATTTTTCTATATGGTAAATATTATATAAGTAATTTCCATGGAAATGTGTCCCTTAAAAATTTAAAATTTGAAACTAAGGTGATAAGGGTCTAATTAAATTCATCCAATAGTAATTGTGATGGAAAATGGTGACTTTAATACTTAGTTTTAACCTAGATTAACTTGATTTACCTTTTACCGATGTGATAAATTTTTCCACAGTTACTATTAATAATGCCTAAAAATAAAAGGGAGATGTTTAAAAAACATAAAAAAATACTAATTAGAAATATAATATCTATTTTACCAAATTAAATATCCATAATTGGTATAAAATAATTTTAAAATGTGTTCGAAAAACTTAATGAAAGCCACTTTTAGAAAAACATTATTTTAATGTATAAAACAAAATTTATTTTTATCCCATGCATAGTAAAAACATTATATGAATGTTAAAAATTTGATTAAATATATAATATCAAAATTTCATTAAATATATTCACCAATAGTGATTAATATAATTTACTAAGATAAAAAAACATTCTGTGCATGAAAATAATCTTCCAGCAAAACCTATTTTTAGGTTATAACTATATATTATATTATAGTTCATTTAGACTCAAGGATGTGTGCATCAAAAGATATAGGAATAAAATTATTTAAAGAGAAATATTTCATAAAATATTATAGAGTAATATTCTACCCCAATTAAATTGAATTTCAACCTCAAAATGTTTTCACTTTGGTACAAATAGATAACGATACTTCTACGTCATCACATCCTCAGGTTACCATGTAGATTTATCATATTTATTGTTTCTCTACAAAATTTTGATTAATTGAGTGGTATTTTTTCATATAACTTTCCTTATATTATCTAGAATCATTATTATTTGTTATTCATAAGATTGATCATTTTCATGTGGTATGACCTCTGAGTTTAGTACTTGTGAATGATCGGGTATGTACTTCCTCATGAGAGAGATATGGAACACATTATAGACATAAGAAAAATTCAGTGGAAGTGTGAAATAATAATCTACCATCCTTATATGATTAAGATTATTAAAATGGATAATATACCTTTGGCTCAGATTTCCCTTCCTTCTGAATCTCATAGTCTTCTTCCATGGACAAATTCACATAAAAATATTCTTACCAACTTCAAATTACAGATCATATCGATAATTATCATCATAAATTTTAATTACACTCAGAGCTTCCAGGATGTACTATTGAATAGCTCTAACTTTATTTTTCATTTACTCAGATATCTCAGGTCCCAATAGATTTAATTCTCCAACTTTATCCATGTAGTTTAGAGCTCTCACTTTTTTCCATAGAGGCCTTTATAAGGATCCATCTAAATGCTAAATTGAAATATTTTTTAAGAGAACTTTCCCAGAGGAAGGTGTTTATATGAAATAACTTTGAAATACATATAATTTTTTTTAAATATATATAATAGGGTTTGAATTTTTCTATTAGACTAACCATTTATCTGAGATGTATCTTCATATTGAAACTCAAATCATTATCCAGTTCTCGATGAAGACTTTTCTAGAACTTTGATGTAAACCTCAGATCTTGATCAGATACAATAGATAGTAGTACATCATGAAACCTTACTACCTCCTTAATTTATAACCTTGAGAGTTGATAGAGAGTGAAATTTTATCTGATGGAAATTTATTTTTCTAACCTTGTAAGGAACTCAACTATAACTCAAATAGTATTATAGATTTTGGATATTTTGGAGAGTTCGATGAAAAACATCATGGTGATGTTTTCCTATTTCCATTCTAGTATGGGTAATGGATATAAAATCCCTTAGACTTTATTATGTCTACCTTAACATTTTGAATTACTAGCCATCAAGATACATACTCTTTAATATATCTCTTCATGTTATCCCACCATAAATACTCTTTTAGATATCTCTACATCTTCATAATTACTGGATAAATAGATAATGATGAACTATCTGGCTCATCCAATATCTCCTTATTTGATTCTAGTATTGAGTAGAAACATACTTGTTTTATAAACATTATCATTCTAACACGATCATGTTTGAACTCAAGAACATCCTTCACCTTCTCGTGTAATACTACATCTTCATTAAGTTATTTTCCAATCATCCCATGGATGGATGGTTGAAAATTCATCTAATAAATATAATACATTTCCACTTTACTCATGTTTTCAAGAACCATCTTCTACAAATCCATAAATATTGGATCTCTTTCAGTCATCATCATTGAAAAACTTTCATGGTCTTTCTAACTCAGATTGTTATCCACCTTGTTCGCCTTCCCAGGGTGGTAATATATTGAGAAATCATAATCACTGATTAACCTTATTCGTTATCACATATTCAACACTTTGTATAAAAATATATAGTTCAAAATTTTATTATCAATATATAGTTCAAAACTTTCACCATAAAGATAATGCATCCAAATCTTCAATGAAAAATTTACCGCTACCAACTCTAAATCACGAGTCATGTAATTTTTCTTATAAACCTCCAATTGGCGTAAGGAGGAATCTATCATCATATCAATATATATAGGGAAACATCCTATACCTTTATTTGATGTATCACTATTGGTATCTAACCCATCTACAATGGAGAGTAGCATAATCCTATGTGAACTAACCAACCTTCTCTTCAGTTCTTTGAAACTCTATTCACATTCATCTATCTATAAGAACAAGATCCCTTTCCAAGTCAACATGGTGGGAGGATTTGATAGTAATGGGAAGTTTATCACAAATAATCGGTAGTATCCATCCATCCCAAGAAAACAATGAATTTCATTTTTTTTGTTCATCTAGGACATTTATTAATAACTTATATTTTTGAAGGATCCAATGATATACCCTCACTTAAAATTATATAACCCAAGAATGAATTTTTTTAAGCTAAAATTGACCCTTGGTAAATTTAACATATAACTTCTCCTTCCTTGGGATATTTGGTACAATTCTCAAATGTTATTCATGATAATAATTAATCTTTAACTATATAATAATATAATTTATAAATGCTACCAAAAAATAATGAATGTAATATATAAAGACTCTATTCATTAAATCCATGAAGATAGTGGGAGTATTGGTAAGTTAAAATGGAATTAATATAAATTCATAATGGTTATACCTTGTAAAAAAGGTCCTCCTAAGTATATCCTCCATCTTAATCCTTATTTGATGAAAAAAAAGATAAAATATTGGTCTTGGAAAAATATAAATCTCTTCATAATTTATCAAAAAGATCATTAATATAGGGTATAGGATAATTATTCTTAATAATTATGTTGTTAAGATCCAAATAATCAATGAAAATATGCATTAAACGATATTTATTCTTAAAAAAAAATAGTTTCACTCCATGTAGAAGAGCTTATTCAATTCCTACTACTCAATTAGGTCCATTCAGTATGGAGTATTTGAAATAGGTGTAGCACTATGTATGAGTTCTATTGAAAAAACAACTTCATGGTTTGAGGGAACACTAGAAAAATAATTAGTAAATACATTAACATATTCTTGAATAATGGGCACATTTTAAATGTTGATTCCCCCCAACCATTTCAAATAGATATCCCCTATGAATAGGTATAAAAACCCATATGATAAAATTAATTTCCATTGGGTGTTCAGGTTTATCCATGCACTCACAGATGATTTAAGGTAGATTCAGAATATAAAATGTAACATCCCTTCCTTGATAATTGTTATGGGATATATACTGAGATATCCAATCCATACTAAAAATTACATCAAATTCAACTAGAGGAAGAATTGAAAATTTTATAAGAAGAAACATCCCACAAAATTCAATCAAAGATGAGTTATAGACTTTATATTTTTTCATCCTACCGTTATAATTTTTCACTAATATATCAATATATAATCATTGGGGGGTGATAAAATACCCTTAGAAAATTATTCAGATATAAAATAATGGGTAGAACATGAATAAAATAAAACATTTTAAAAATTTTTAGTTGATGATAAGTGTTACTTTAACCACGTATCTAGGAACATCCATTTTAGTTGTAATAATTACATAATAGTAACCTTCCCCCTTAGTTTTTTGGGGTATGTTCCCTTGATGTTTGAGGCATTGGTTGGATTAGTTCTCCATATTCTTATAGTTAAATAACTATAAATTGATGGATTCTACCTTACCCTTTTATTAATGAGCATGATTGAATTTTTCTCTATAATTGAAGAAAAATATTTTTCTTTTATCCATGTACCAAGGTGTTTCCTTCCACAAGTATCACATGTTATAAAATTCTTCTTTCTATTTTTCCCCTTATACATTTTTTCTTTATTGTCCTCTTCGTATCTTTCTTTCATTTTAAGCCGCAATACTTATTCTTATATCTTGATAGAATGTGATATAATATTCTCATATGATGATAATTTCCAGGAGACTAGTTTACTTCAAAGTATTTACTTTAAACTATCATATAAATGATCAATTATACTCTTTGAATTACGTACATATTCTGCAACATGCCTTGATAACCTTATAATGTTATATTCATACTTAACAACATTTTTATCTTCATTTTTTCTTAAAATAAATATTTTTTTATCCATATCTACTCATGTTTTGTGATAAAAATATTTTCCCATGAAAAATTTCTTTAAAATCCTTTCATTCCATTCTTGTTATTTCCTCCTTATATTTAGTGTTTTGAATCAATGACCACTATTGATCTGTATCCCCTAAGATATGATAAACTACCAAGAAAACATTTTCCCTTTCATTACATCCCAAAGTGAGAAATATCTTCTCTAAGGATATTATATATTTCTCATAAACAAATGGATTTTTAGTCCCATTCAATAATGGAGGTTGTTGATGCATAAATTAGTCTATCATTGTTACACTACATTGTGGATCAGTAGGATAGTCCATAAGGAAAATATTATTGGAAATAAACTAATTCATATTCCCAAATATAGTTATAATGTGTTCAGATCTAACTCCAACTTCAGTTTCTTTCCTAGGAGGGAAATCTCTACAAGGATTATGTACATTGATACAATCTTTATTCCTTCTACTAAGTGTCATTTCTTAATAATGACATGAACTAGATTAGATTATAACATTATGAATCATAATTAATAATTTTAAAATTAACATCAAATAAAAAATTTATTTATAACTAATCTCAAATTAATAATCTTGGTTTCTTAGGAATATTCTTTAGATCCATTATAGGGTTAAGTTCCATAATCTATATTTTTCTAAATCTAGTTCCCAATGTTTCTACTAAACTTTGTCTAATACAAACTATAAATACCCCAAACCTAGTATCCCAAATCAACTGTTTAATTTATTAAATTTATAATAAATATATGTTATAACATCTCAAAGTAAATAATAGTTTAATATTCTTGGTAAACTAGATATATACTTGAATCCCACATGAAATTTGAAAACATAAAATACAACATAGTATTTTTATTGGATTCATATTCATTCCTTATATAATATCCCTACTTATCAATGATAGAAATATTTTCTAGAATCCTAGGGAAATGAAAAATAAAAATGGGTGATATCATATGATCAGTAATGGAATGCATAGAGTATAAGCACAATAAGGCATGAACAATATGGATTTAATAAATGCTGATTAAATAATACCATATAAATAATCACATGAGATTAAAACTTATCCAAGGATATAAAAACTATTCAAAAAAATTCATGGGAATCAATAACTGATTTAATAATGGTGGAATTAATAACACAAGATATCTGAACGTACTTTTGATGCCTAGGGTAAAGACATATAAAACATATTGTCAATTCCTCATGCTAAGAAAACATACATAAATGGGTAATACCTAAACCAAATACCCAATATAGTTTTTCACATTAGTACTATTAATGAGTTGATGAGAAATGTAATTCTAAGCCCCACCTATTACTTAATATGTTCAATGCATTCATCATATGAATAAAAACATAACATATACATCATTCTTAAAAAATAAATTACTATCCATATTATAAGAACTAGAATATGGGATATAAAAAAACTTACCAAATCAATATAATCATAAAACATCCATTGAAATATTTTATATAGTATCATAAGAGTATAACCTCATTAAATTATTATATTTAACTGTGGATTTTGACATACAGGAAAATACTTTTAAAAGTTAACTAGAAATTATCTTGAGGAAAATAGCCTTTTTGATTTTGAAAATACTTATTTAAATAGTAAAATTTTCCAATTTTTAGGTAAAAAAATTTATTTGAAAATAAACTATAAAAATTTTAAATTAATATTCAAATAAATGTGAAGTCATGATGGTATAATTTTTTTTTATTCTGCATAAGCTAAAAAACATTCTTTTCACACTTTTGTAAAATGTTCCAAAATTACCTCGTTTGGAAAACAACAAGATGATCCTTTTATAAAAATTTTAAAAGTAAAACCAAGGTAAATATTTCCTTAATAAATAATTGGATAATATTAAAAACATTATTCTATACATTTTAAGGAATATATGAACAAAGAAGAAAAATATTCCTAATTAAGTAAAAAAAATAAGGTTGATTTCTCATTAAATTTTTTTTTGGTATATTGAGTCTTTAAAGAGAGGAAAAATGAAAGGAGAAATTATAATTTCTTGAAATAAGTAGACTATAATAAAATATATTTTGTTTAATATAGAATTATAAAATAATCCCCCCAACAGATACTTAAACATAAATAATCTTGAATAATGATGAGATTATGAAATAAACCCTTACCTCAGGTCCAACTTCCATCGAATGTGTTTGAACCACATGTATAATAAATTTAGATAAATTATAAACCTATTAATGAATAATAATCATATATATCATACCATATATTACTTACTTATGATCTTTTATCTCCAATTTATTAACAATTCTTTGTTAAAATCATGGTTCCTTGTAATAACTACTTCATTTTTCATGTATGTTTCGGTTGGCTAGTTTCAGTCCTTTAATTTTATCATGGTTACATCGTATAAAGAATTTTAAACATTATATATATATATAATATATTCATTATATATATATATATATATTTCTATTTATATTAATATATGAAATATATATATAGAAAAATTATTTACACCATTCATGGAGATAGTAGGTCATACGTACGCATGGACATTGTTTCACATTTCGATGGATAGAACAAAAGAATGGTAAATAATAATTCAAAATTATAGAATAATTATTATAAAGTATAGGTAATATATTTTCATTAAATATATCCATTTTACCATCCATATAAAAAAAATGAGAAACATATCACATTTCTTCGTGGAGGTGGTAGTC
This sequence comes from Viscum album, assembly GCA_963277665.1. Lineage (NCBI taxonomy): Eukaryota > Viridiplantae > Streptophyta > Magnoliopsida > Santalales > Viscaceae > Viscum > Viscum album. Next base: position 528,166,626 of record OY728159.1, on the reverse strand, counting down.
CACACATTTGCATGAACAACGCTATCATCTTCTAATGGATTAGAAGGTAAGAAGGTAGATATAAAATTATAATTATAGAATAATAATTAATTAATAAATATAATATATAAACAATTAATCCCATCATAATAATCATTCATTAAATATGGTGATGAAAAATGAATTGTATTTCTATGCGGAGGTGGTAAGTTGTACCTACGCATGAATGATACTTTCACTTTCCTTTTGATGGATAAGAGGATGGATAATTGTGGTTTCATAATCATAGTAAAATTTTAGTATATTTATAATACTTAATTTATTATTTTATGATAAATACCACATATTTATAAAGTGTATAATAATAAATAAATTGAAATAGGTCAGGTGAGACGATTACCTCTTCTTTAGAAGACCACCATTAGATCATTTCTTATGAAAAATAGGGTTGGTATTTTGGGGACACCATAACCCCTATAAACTTGATAAGTATTTTTAAAAGATAATTTTTCAATTATTAGTTGATATAGGTTTCTCAATGTGGTGTAAATAAGTAATGGAAGGGGTGTCTTTTTATAAGGGATGATAAGGACACACATGGAATTACTAAAGAGATTCAAATATAACTAAGTAATTAATAAGAACATTACTTATAAATGGGAATATATTGTAATATAATCTAGTATATGGTTTAAATATCCTAAAAAAATAAAACAAATAGGTTTCATTGGTATTTTAAACCTTTTATTTTGGTTTAACCCCTTAGTTAACCTATTTTAACCTTAACTGCGACAATGTCTTTTTCACTCTTAAAGGGTTATAATTTTACTTATAAATTAAAAAAGGTTCATAAATTGAAAAGGGATGAAATTTTATATTATATATTATCCCCCTTGTCCTCTTATTGTATTTTAATGGTTTATAAATAATTTAATAAAATATTATTTTCATAAAATATCCTTATTGTCATTTTTAATGTTATTTATTTAATTTGAATTCAGATGCTTCAAGAATAAATTTGATTTCGAATATAAACATTTAAAATATCCCTAATATGTTATATTTATCTAAAAAACATGTATCACAATAAATAACCCAAATTTTATGACTTCAAGTAATTTTAGAAAAAATTATTTTTTCCCTTAATTGAATAAATATTTTGTTGGTGTTACATAATCATTTAAGGAAATTCTATAGTATATAAATAATTTAAATAATTTACTATAATTAAAATAAATTTATTATAATCAAATTAAAAATCTATATTCATTCACCAATTTCCTTTTTCTCTATGTAAACACATAATAGTTATTTCAAATTAAGAAAGTGACATTTTTAATTTTTATTTTATTTAAATATTTTATGGGTAATTTTCATGGAAAAGTGATCCTTAAAAAATTAAAATTAAGGTATAATGTTATAATGGTATAATTAATTTCATAAAATAGGAATTTGGATGGAAAATTGTGACCTTAACGCTTATTTGTAACCTAGATTTACCTGATTTACCTTTTACCGAGGTGAAAATTTTTACCGCAATTACTATTCATAATTCTTATCAATAAAAGGGATATGTTTACCAAATTTTAACCTCCTAATTCAAAATATATATTCTATTTTATCAAATTCAATACCTATAAGTGGTATAAATTAATTTTAAAAGACATGGTAAAATGTGATGAAATATCTGTTATAAAAAAATATAGTTTTTAAGCTTAAAACTGGATTTCTTCTTATCCCATGCATAGTAAAAATATTATGTGAATGTTAAAAAAAATTGATTAAATATAAAATATGTAAATTTAATTAAAACCACTCACCAATAGTGATTAATTTAATTTATTAAAATAAAAAATTCTTTTCATGGAAAATAAACAATCTTTTCAGAAAAACCTCTTTCTTACTTTGAAATGATTTTTATTTATATTTTTAATTAAGTAATAATAAATGAATTAAATTTATAAAAAAAATTATAATTTAGTTATTAAAATTTATACCCATAAATTTAAAGGTTTTTAATAATGAAATATTATATTACAGTTCATTTATACTTGGGGTTGCGTTCATCGCAAGCTATCAGAAAAGAAAATATTTGGAGAGAAATATTTCATAAAATCCCATGGTTTTACACACACCTTTATTATATTTTAGTTCCATAGGTTATGAAGGAGATTATATTAGGTGATATTTCAACAAAAGGTTCTAGAGGAGTATATTTACAAAAAAATGTTTTCATGTGTTTTAAAATATGATATTTATGTAGCTAATATCCAAGACATTAAACCTTTAGGTCCATGGGTTGTGTAATTATTTGTGAGATTTATTTTTTAAATCATGAAATTAATATAGTATTTATTTATATATTGGGTATCTTTATTTTTCATTAGATCATGGTTTAGTTATTTTGTTTGATTAGTTTAGTTATTTTTATAACTATGATGAGATAACTTTACTTAAAACCCTAGGGATAAGTTTAAGTGATAAGTATGTGTATAGGATAACAACTTGAAGTTTTTTGATGTATAGATTGTGTGGTACTCCTAGATATTACATCCATATTTGGGTATTGTAATGTGGATGGGATAGTGATGTATATTAACCTAGGAAAAATCACCCCATAAAAGTATGGTTGAGTATTAACTTGATCGTCACCCTAGAGCTTGATGAATGGGATTAAGACTGTATACCTGTTGAGGCACACTTGGGGAATGTTCTTTGAGAAATTCAAATTATATTTAAAAACCATTATGAAGGATTTTAATATATAACTAGTTGAATTAGTAGAGTAACCATAGATAATCTAGACAGAAACCTAGAGATTCATAGGTTAATGTATGCAAAAAAATTATGAAATCAACCTTATAAGTTTATAATTCTCATATATGTATATTCATTAATATAAGTATACTCATTCCCAATTATAATTTAACCAAGGTAACAATGATAACCTAAAAGAACCATGTTAAAAGTGTGTGTGATGGACAATGTGTAGATTTTCCCAATGGGAAACCAAATTAAATTAGGGTTGGGATGCAAAACCTTAGGAAAATTACCTCCCGACTATCTCAAGATATAAGAAATAATAAAAAGCACATTGCAATCCTAAACACACTAATGAAGGAAAAACTCACTATCTATTTATTTATGAGGAACCATCCCCCATCTTTTATTGGGACTTTTAATCCATTGGTTAATAAGTAGTGGTTCAATATATGTTAAAATATATTTTCTATTCTATAGTGCTCAGAACAAGATAATGTTGTTCTGGTTATTAATTATTTAGAAGGAGAGGCTGACCAAATGGTGGAATCTCATTAAGAATACCATGAAAAATATGGAATTTGAATCTATGGAATGGGAATATTTGAAGGATGTATTTTTCACTATTAATTTTCCTTGGACTCTTCTCATGAAAATGGAGTGGGAATTCTTAGAATTAAAGAAAAATATGATTATTATATTGGAACTTATAATAAGATTTCACATAACTCATGAGGTATAACTCCAGTTTCTTATATGAAACTAAAAGCAAAATTGATCACTTCATTACTGGAATAAAGCCTGGTCTTCAAATGGAATTATCTAAAATAAACTTTGGTGGGTATTATGAGATTTTTAAATGTGATCTTAAAGTAGATATGGAAAGTATAAACTCTCTTTATTCATGGTAAAATAAAATAAAATATGAGTATTATGAATGTTACAATGGTAAGACACAAGGTGGGAAGAAATTATAATTTCATACATTTAATAAATGTGGGACGAAGCACTAAGGTAATTTCCTTAGGAGATCAAGGAAGTGTTTTATGTGTGGTAAAGTAGGACAATGAGATAATAAATTCCAATGTGGTTATTAGAGTCTAATTAAGAAAAAAGAGGAAAAGAAGGTCCCTAATAATGTTCTAATTACATTGAAATTCTTCAAATGAAAAGAGTTTGGGAATTACATGAATCAATTCCCAAACATGAGATAAAATTAAGGTAATAAACCCTAATAATCTCCTAAACCAAGGGGGGAATATAGATTATAAATAATAACCAATGTTGATGGGGGTCACAATAATGAATTAGTTAAAATACACTTATCCCTCACTCTATTGTTGTGAATTCATTATTTTATCAGGGAAAAACAAATTATTTTATGTCAAACAAGTTTGTTAATAATATTAATTCACCCCCTAAAACATAAGATATTAAACTATCTATGAACACTTCAGGTAGCATGACGATTTCACCTAAGATATATAACCCTTTTTTAATCAAGATTTGTGGGGAGATACTCCCTGTGAATCTAGTTATACATCTCTTAGTAGAATGGGATGTAATATTTGGTATGGATTGTATCTCTCTATATAGACAATATAACATCTTTCTAAATAAGGAAATCTCATTTTATACACCAAATCATCATGTTATCAAGTATCAATTCAAGAATTATTATTAACTCTATGGGAAAGAGAATTCTATAATATGTGTTTTGATACCCAAAAATCATGGACTATTGGACCAAATGATTTGGGAGGAAGTCACCATTGATAAAATTCCTATTATAGTGGAGTATACTTATGAATTTATCATTGAACATCCTGGTATTCATTCATAGTGTGAGTTTGAGTTTTCAATCAAATACATGCCTAGATCTATGAAAATTTAAAAGAGCCCACATTGAATGGATCCCATTGAATTTGAGGTATTAAATAATAAACATCAAGAGAATCTAGGCAAGGGTTTTATACTACCTAGTGCTTCACTATGGGGTGCACTAATCCATTTTTTCAAAAAATGATTTATCAGTGTGTTTTTTTATTGATTATCTTGAGCGTGATAAAACTATGATCAAGAACAGGTATCCTCTACCCTATATCGATGATCTATTTGATGAAATAATAGTATATTGATACTTCTCAAATATTGACAGTTTATTTGGATACCATTAGTTGAGGGTCAAAAGCGATACTATTTCAAATACAACTTTTCATTTGAATTATGTACATTATGAATTTATGGTGATGACATTTAGACTTAAAAATACTCCTATTGACTTAATAGATCAAATGAATAGAGACTTTAGATACTACCTAGATCAATTTTTTGTTGTCTTTATAGACAATATTATTATATATTCAAAGAGAAAGGAAGAGCATGACGATCATTTTCAGATTTTTTTAATGGCCTTGAGAAAGGATAAAATGTAAGTTAAATTATGAATTTCTAAATTATATCTATTTAAAGTATCATTTTTAGGTCATGTAATCACAAAAAGGTCATATAATTTGATCCATATAAGATGGAAGTAATCAACCAATGGCCCAAACCAACCACTATAACTAAGATCCATTTTTTTCTAGGGTAAGTATGATATTACCAACACTTTTTATAGAATTTATCATGACTATAAATAACTAAGTTAACATGTAAGGTAGTGAAGTTACTTTGGATATTAAAATGTAATGAATGTTTAAGGAACTAAAAATTAGGTTGGTCACTCCACCTATATTTAGGTTTCCGTATAGTGTGGAAGAGTTTGCAATGTATAGTGATTATTTGAAAAATGGATTGGGTAACATCATCATCTAAAATTATAAAGTAATTGACACCAATTAAAAAACAGAAGAAAAATTAATCAATGTAAGATTTGTAGCTAGATGAAATGATCTTTTCATTAAATATTTGGAGGAATTATATTTATTGAGAAATTTATGAAATATTTAGTGATTAAAAGAGCTTAAAATACGTATTCATGAAAAATGATTTGAATATGTGCTAAAGGATATTGTTATAATTGATAAAATATTATGAATTTTTAATAAAACACCACTTTCGGAAGGAAAATAGTGATGTTTATGCACTGAGAAGGAATGATCATGCTACTCTATCTATGATGAGAATTGAAAAAGACCTAGTACTAATGGATTTTTAGAGGATAAATATTGAAGTCATAATGGGAGGATAGAAATTATATCATTCCTAAATTACTAATAAACCTTACATCCACATTAAAATAAAATAATCTCAAAAATATTATGTAGAGATACAAAAAAAGGTAGAAAATACTCTGAATTTCAACTTTTTTAGAGGTGGAGTTATATGGTTTGGAACCCAAATACGTGTTCCATAAAAACTAGAATTTGAGAAGAAACTTTTGGATAAAGAACATATCTCATCCTTATTTATTAATAAAATAAGTAAAAATATTTATTGAAATATAAAACAAAAACATTCATGGGATGATAATGAGAGAGAAATTGAAGAATATGTTTCTTGATTCTTAATATGCCAGAAATTTATAGCTAAAGAATAAAAGTATAAGGGTATGTTGAAACCATTACCCATACTATTATGGAAAAAGGAATACAACACCATAGATTTTGTTTTAGGAATCCCTAGGAAATATAAATTATATGTTATTTCAGTTATATTTGATCACATTACAAAGTCTATGCATTTTATTTCCATCAAATAAGATTTCTCTCTTGACCAACTCCCCAATATATACATAAGGGAAGTGGTAAGAATGCATGGAATACCAGTATCCATTTTATATGATGGGGATCTAAGGTTTATCTCAAAGTTTAAGAAAAATATTTAGAAAGTATTAGATACATAGCTAAGCTTAATAACTACTTATTGTCCTCAAAAATATGTCCAGTCTAAGAGGACCATTCAAACACTTGAGGATATTCTGAGATCATGTTTGATGGATTTATAAGGTTGTTGGGATCAACACCTCTCCCTTTTAGAGTTATCATATAATAGTAGTTTCCATTCTAGAATTCCTATGGAACTATATGAGGCTCTTTATTGGAAGAGATATAGGACTCCAACATGTTGGGATGATTTTTGAAAGATAAACATGATAGATAATGAAATTTTCCATGAAATTATAAAGAAGGTTCAAACCATTCAAAAATATATAAAAATGGATCAAAGTTGACTAAAGAGTTAATATGTTAATCATCAATGATATCTAGAGTCTAAAGATGTGGAAAAGGAGTTCCTTTCAATATATCCATGGAAATGGATAATGATATTTGGGAAGAAAGGAAATTTTATCCCTAGATGCATCATTTCCTATGAGATTATTGATCATGCTAGGTGTTATGTCATAATGATGATGAAGACACATGGGGGGTAAATTGTGTCCATTTAAAAACACTTGAATACTTTAGAACTAATCGCATTTTTTCAACCTGGAAAGTGATTTTGTTCCCTTTTATTTAATAGAATAAGAAGTTAAAATTAACAGAATAAGACACAATATCTTTATAGTAGTTTGAGAAAAAAAATGTCCCCCTAATCCACTCCACCAACACTCTCTCCATGAGCATAGTTATTTTCACTAATAGATTCTTTTCCAATGGATCTTGATAGTTTATTAAAAACAACTAAAACTTGTTACAATAACTTTTAGAAAGAATTAAAATTGGACTAACAACAACCCTAAAAATACTCAACACCTGAGTGTGAAGTACCTAAAGTGATTTATTTAGTTGGATGAATTCTGTTTGAAATTATTAATATGAAAATGATACAACTTCTAGATAAATATATCTTCATAGGAAGAGATGACTAACTTCAAATAGAAACCCTTAAAAATAATCTTTGAACATTATGTAGAGAATATACATAAATAACACAAAAGTAGCAAGAGAAACTTTTGCATTTGTGGGATAAAAACATGGTAGTAGTTATAACATGTATTTATCCAACGTGTAGTTCTGTAAAGCTTTAATGAACTTTTGTATATGAATAACATATTTAAATAGAATTAGTTATAACAAAAAGGATAATATCTTAAAGTAAATGAAAAAAATTCAATTTATAATCAAAATATGATATTTAGATATTTCTTGAGATTTATAAAAAATATATCCTTAGTGAAAAATATAAAAAAAATATAATAAATCCATTTTAGAATTAAATAAGCATCCTAGTATGATTATATTCAAACAGATCCAAAAATTTAACCAGATAAATCAAGATTTAAAAATGATAGGTGTATCTGAAATTTGAATTTAATCAGTCATGAAAAATCATAACTTCCATTTGAAAATGTAATGAATTAATCTATTGTTGAATGTATTCTAAAATGGTTGTTGAACTGAATTATTGATATTTTTACTCCTGTGATATCATAGAATAAATCTTATAAATAATTCAAAATTTAAATCCCACATACGACTAATCCAATGTGGGGATTCTCTATATGAGGAAAACTCTAAATATATGATTAAAAGTGTATAGTTGGTACTAAATATAGATCTCTAGAACTTATAGTATGAAACTAATGAGAGGTTACATATGATAGGTACATACTATACATTACATACTCAAACTTGAGGTTCCTTAACAAAATTTAGGTTATTGATCATAACATTTAGCTTAAACATGGGGTTCAAATGTGATGTTAAGTACACAAACATGACATTCCTTATCCAAATTTATTTTTCCTATCAGAATGATTGGCTCAAATGTCGGGTTGGATACCAATATTAGGTTGCAAAATTAGTTTTTGAATAGTGGTTCCATAATTCTTCAAAACAATTAGAACACTTTACAAAAAATATTTTACACCAAATAAAAGAGTATTATATAACTATGGCTTATATAATTATAATAAAATAAAAGTAATTATTTAACTAAATATAAACCTGAAATTCACTCAAAGTAGCTTCTTTGATAAAATAAATGAGAGTTTTTGTGAGCATTAAGTGAAATAAAAGACTTTTTTGAACAAAATCTATATAGCCAACAATATCCTACTTTTTTAGGATCACAAAACCCATAAACTAAATAAATAAAGGTAAAAACAATAGTCTATAACAAATATTGATCAAAGGATATTATTAAATATTATTTTGAAATTTTTTCTTTACTCATATTTCTTCCCATTTTTGTGAGATATAAAAGTATAAAAATTAATAAAACATAGTTAATGTTTCAAGGAACTCTATGTGAATGTTAGTTAAGGTAAAAAAATAAGAAAATTATGAAAATGGATAGTTTTAAAACATAAAATAACATCACACATAAAATATGAAGACAATAGAAAATAACAAAAAAATCACTTTTTATAAATGATTTTAAAATCCATAGAATTTTAGCTCAAGTGAAAAATTATTAAGTTTATGGATGAGAGGGAGGGTTACAAATAGTTTGAGATCCTTTAAAAGAAGAATGAGAGGTTAAAGAGTCATTAAGAGTTTGGTTCTCATCAACTATTTCCTCTATCATATCTTTAAAATTCATGTTCAATGATGAAACCCACTCTCTTAAAAGTTTCCTTGAATCTTGACTCACCTTAAACATATTAACCAAATTAACCTTTTGAAAATTTTGAATGGTCTCAAAATACTAAACATACTTCCCCGTAATTCTTCCCAATCGGTTGAGAAAAACTCTAACTCCTAGTTCTATAGAATTCATTATTTCAAATAGTTATTTCTGACTATATAATAGAGTTTCAAGTGGTACACTATCACACTACAAACATTGAATATTTTCATCCATTATATAAATATCATTAGAGATAATCACTGACCTTCTTAAAAAATCATCAAATCCTATTCCACCAAATGAGGATGCACTCTCAAGAAAAAAACTGTAGAATATTAAAGACTCAAACTGATTTGAAAATAAAACTAATTGTGATAATGTAAATTAGAATTAGAAAAAATCTTTAATTTAATATTTCTGGACTGTTCAATGATATCCCTCTTAAAATAATCAAAATATTCTCTATAAATTAACCTTTCCTTCTAAATATGATATTAAGTATAGAGAGACTCATATTCTATTTTGGAAATAGATATATTTCTCAAGTCATTAATAGCCTTCCTAGAACTATCGTGTTTTATTTCAAGCTTCAAGACCTCATATTTCAATAGATCAACTCCTAACAAATGGTTTTCAGTAAAAATATTTAGCATTAACTTCAAAACAAGAATCACCATTAAATTCTAAGAGAACTACCACATCCATCCATAGGGCTCTACAATTTTAACTAATTTAAGTGATTAAACTTCTAAACCTTCCCTAGGTAGTGAGGATAACTCTCCAAGAACTTATATATATTTTTCATATTCTTCAATAATAAATTCCATCGAATTTAGAAAATAGGAAATTGATTGATCCTCGATCAATTTAGTTGAATCAATTACAAGAGAACTCATTTTATTAATAAAATGATCTTCTTATTTTCTTTCCAAATTAAGAGATTGAGAAGCTTCCTCAACTTTTTGTTCCACCCCATGAACAACTTGTTCATATCTTTCTTTTACAACAGAATCATTATCCTCTCTTCTTTGTGTTCGTTTAATAAGAACAACAAGATTATATTCCTCCGTAGGTAATTCTTGATACACTCTGAGAAATTGAGGAATTTCCCCAATCCTAGTAGGAATGTCCTAATCTATGACTTTCCTATTTCTGGTTCTTTTAGAAAAATTTTCACCACCAATAGAAGAATATTCTAAACTAGTAGCCACTCACGGTCTAATAATATCTCCTTCCACTTGAGATTCACTGATTTTTTCAAGATTTTGTGATCCCACTCATCTTGAGAACCAGATGGATCATCAGATTATACACCAACAGGCATAATATTCTTATTAGTTACACTATAAAAGGAACATAATTTTATTAAGGTTATAGTGGATATATTTTTGTTTTGATGAAATCTTAAATAAATCTTGATGTTTCCAATATTCCTCCTATTGCTAAGAATTAGAGGCACTAACCTAATATAGTGATAAAATGACATCCTGGAATCCTTTTGGAAACATTGTTTCATATATATTAAAATTTAACAACTTATATTTTACATGATGTTTCTCATCAATAGGAAGATGACATTATTGTAAAAAAAAGAATATTCTCAGTCACATTTATTCTTTGAACAAATTTTATCTAAATAAACTTGACCCAAACCTTCTCATTAGCTTAAAATTCCTTCATCAGTATTTTATTAACTTAATAAGTTCTAGAAAAAAAGGTCATGATATCCTCAAACTTTTTCACACCATCTCCAATAGATCATAGACTAAAATTAAAATTTCCTTTATTATTACACTGAAAAAATGATTTATATGCATTGTCGAAACTAAAAAATCATTATCATTTATCTTTGAAGAAATAATAACCTCACATTCAAAAAAGCTAAATTAATAATTCTCTAGAATTCCATTACTTATCTTTCAAAAACATATTCATAATTTCTTCCATAAAACATGAACTCCACCCCTTAAAATATTAATTCTTGCTTCAGCAAACTATTAGTCTCAAACTTCCATTCTAAGTTAACAATATTCCCCTACAGCACCTAGTGATTCTTAATAGAAAATCATTTCTTCTTCACACCACTGGGACCAGCCTCATCAGTCCTATTTTTCATCTCCATCATAAGAATTAGTAAAAAGTTAGGGTTTGGAAAACCCATGGTTCAAAATATGAAGAGTTTGCGAGATCGAAAGGATGACGATTCGAAGGATGGATAGAAAAAATGATTAAGATTGATGCTTTTAAGTGATGGTTTCATTTCTCAATCTGATAATTCAGTTTAATCATTTGGGATTTTAAAAAGAAAATACAGTTTTGGAAAATATAATATGAAAACTAAAATTTTAATAAAACAAATTAAAGGCTGAATAAAAAATTGAATAAAAAAACTTTAAAAACAAAAACTTTAAAAGATATATTAAAAAATTATAATCTAAATAGGGATGCATAAAAACTATTAAAATATTTAATTAAAATTAAATAAAACTAGATACCTAATTAAAAAAACCAAAAATAGTTGTGGGAAGTGGGTTTGTAAAAATATCAAAAAGCTGATATTAAGAATTAACATATTATATATATATATATATATCTCTATTTTTGGAAATGATTCCTTAGAAAAATGATATTGAATATCAATGTTATTAGATTTAGAATGACTCAAAGGATTTTTTTTAAATATTTAAAGAACTATTATTATCATAAAACATATGAAGATGATCAAAATTAAGTCCAATTTCTAGAAGTGTTAGTTTTATCCACAACATTTCTACACAAAAACTTCCAGCAGATATGTATTATGCTTCAGTAGTTTTCAATGCAATTGAATGTTTCTTATTACTAGAACATGAAAACATATATTTCTATAAAATGTGATATGTTCCTGAAGTGTTTTTCTTTATAATATATAGCCTCAAAAATCATTATTTGAATATGAAATTAGATTAAACCCATAGGTTTTGGATAAAAAAAATATGGAGAAAAAAATCTTCTTAAATATCTTAAAATCCTTTTAATAGTAATTAAATGATACTCTTTTAGATTTTATTGAAATAATATATTTAAAAAATAGAAAATATTATATTTGGTTATCTAGATTAAGCTATATCAAACTACTAATAATACCTCTATATAACTTTTTGTCAACTAGTTTACCAGGTTTATCAAAATCAAGTTTTACATTAGTACACATAGGTGTTGTATGTGGATTAACATTTTCATGGAAACACTTTTTTAACAAATAAAAAATATATTTAGTTTGATTAAAAACATTTAGAAACTCTTTTTATAGATTTTAAATCAAATAAATAAATTAAATTCTCCCATCATAATCATTTTAAACTCTTTTTTCATAAGTTTTAAAAAATCATTTAAAATATTTTGATTAGTAGAACTAAAAATAACATCATCTAAATAATGTTTAAATAATAAAATATTATAAAAACTGATTTTATTAAAAATATTAGGATCTGAAATAATTATAAAAACCCATTTTTAAAAATAAAAGATCTAAACATCTAATATAAATCCCTTAGGGTTGTTTAAGACCATAAAGTTATTTAGTAATTTTACAAAAAAAAATAGATGGGGGTTCTCAATACTTAGAGGTAATGTATAAAAAATTCCTCCATTAAATAACCATTTCAAAATAAGATTTAACATTCATCTGGTATAATTTAAAATTCATATGAGATATTTATGCTAAAAGTATTCTAGTGGATTCCATCCTAGAAATAGAGGCAACAATCTCCTCATAATCTATACCTTCGTTCTAATTTTAACCCTTATCAACTAACATTTCATTATTCCTGGTAATTATACCTAAATCGTCTTTATTATTCACCAAAACCCATTTATTTCCTACTATAGTGGGTTCTAGAATCTATCAACTTATTCAAAAAAATTGTTTCTCTTAAACTGATTTTTCTCATCTTCATAGAAAACATCCAACTCTCATCATCTAATACAGTTTCTACAGTATTAGGTTCAAACTGAGATAAAAAGGTAGAGAACTAAAATAGTTTTCCAAAAATTTTCCTTATCCTAACTCCTTCATCAAGATCTCCTCTAACAGTATCTAAAGGATGGTCCTTCAAAGTCTTGGTTTGTCTAGGTAAGACACCTTTAGGTTCCTCATTTTCATTTTCTTCATAATTGGATTGATCATGATCATGTTGTAATTTACCTTCATGCTTAACATTAGAATAATCAATCCTCAGTTTGTTTAAATAATAAATGAATTTATTTGTTTTTATTTTATTTTTATCAAATGAATCACTCTCTTAAAACATAACATGAACTAATTCTTCATCTATCCTTGATTTTTTTAAACACTGAAAAAGATTATTAAGTATCATAATACCCATGAAAGATTCTATAAACAAAATTTAGATCAATATTAACAATACTTTACTTCATTTTAAAGATATACACCTAGAATCCAAAAACTATAAAGTATCCAACTATAGGTTTTATATTATTCCATAACTCATAAGGTTTTATTTTAAGAAGATGTATTATTAAAACTCTATTCAAAATATGATATATTCTCTTAACAGATTCTACCCAAAAATAAGTAGGTAACCTATACAAATTTAACGTAGTTATATTCATTTTAGGAATGGTTGTATTTTATATTTCAACAATATCATTTTATTGAGCTGTTATTATAGTATAAAGAGTACGTTTAATACCCATATTTAAGAAAAAAATTAAATTATGGACTCTAAAATTCTCTTCCATGATCACTTCTCAGTGAGATTATCTTGAAATCTTTTTCATTTTGAACCAACTTAAAAAAACTAATAAATACTGAAAAATATTTCCTTTGAAAAATTAAAATTAAAACCAAAGTAAATCTAGAAAAATAATCATCTAAAAAAATAAACAAATAATCTATCATCCAAGATTTCTAGTATTGAAGGTCTAAATAAATCCAACTAGATAATTTATAAAGTTTTAGATATAGAAATTTTATTTAATAATTTGAAAGATGACTTATGATTCTTCTCTATTTGGCATGTATTCCCAAGGTTTTATTCATTAAACATAAGATAAGGAATATTATAATCTAAATTATTCTTCTATAATTTAGATATAAAAAATATATTACAATAATAAGTATTTTTATTTCATATCTAGGATTCACTTATTCCGGCACTTAAATATTCTACATTTTTTTTACATAAGTAACTAAGGTCTAAACTATAAATGGTTTATGTTCTTTCTACTCTAAACTTAATCATTTTATTCTAAAAAATATAACAAGCATCATTAGATGAATCAGTATTAAAACCATCATCCAAAAGTTGATAAATACTTATCAAATTAGTTTTTAACCCTTGAAGGTAGAGAACCTTATTGATTATAGAAGATTGTAGATCTCCAATTGACCCATCTTTAATGATAATCCCTTTAACATTATCACCAAAGGTAATCCTACCTTCATCAACTTTAGATTATACAATAAAGTTGTAAAATTCTCCACTCATATTCATTAAACAACCATTATTCATATACCATATAACATTTTTGTTCTTAGGTATTTTTACATGAAAAATATATAAAAATAATAATTTTTTGGTACCAAAATTCTTTTGGGTTTTGCAGAGTCGCCGAGTAATGATCTAGAAAACATGATATATTTAATTTTTCTAGAAACATAAGAATTAGCTATAGAAAAGTCTCTAGAAATATAATATTTCTTAAAATAATAATTTTTGTATATTTCATGAAGTAGTTACTATCTTAGTGACCATTAATACCATAATAAAAACTAGTAGCATTAGAAATTATAATATTTTTTGAACTGGGAAAAAATAATTTTTTGTACAGTTTAGGTTTTGCAACATTACTGAAAATTCCATATTTTAATTTTCTATGCTCATTAATTCAAATAATTTATTTAAATTATATTATCAATTAGTAAACACACTAAGATTACTTTTTAAATATTTACTTTAGTAGGTAATTCTTTAATTTCACATTCATGTTCAGTATTTTTTGAAGTATATTTTTTTAATTTTTATTTCAATCCTAAGGGTTGTTTTATCTTAGTATCTTTCTCACTTAGGAATCCATTATGAATATTCTTAAGAGGTTTAGTATTTTTCTTCATAGATTCATATTTTTCTTCTATAATAGAACAATATTAAACTAATTTATTATTAGATATGTTTTTAGAATCCAAAATATCAAAGAACATATTTTCTTTCTGATTTGATTTCTATTTGACATATTTATAACTTGAAGAACTTTGGGAATCTTCATATACCCTCCAGGTAGACTTCATAAACTTAATGCCTTTTCTCTCATACTTTTATTTTTGGTTTATATATCTCAGTTAATTATATTAATTGAATCTGATTTCTTTTAAACTTTGACCACTTTTTTATAGTCATTGAAAGGTTTCTTAAACCCTTTATTATTTTTATAAAACTTTTTGAATATTATAGCTAGATGAGAAAGATCCTATACTAAATTTAGACAACATAAATTATGAGAGAATATGACATTCTCTTTGTGAGCTTGGTGATTTTCACTACCATATCTTTTTCCATTGGATCCCAACATTTGAGTGGGAGAAATTGAAACTTATTACAACATATTATAAAAAATTTTAAAATAAGACTAATAGTATCCCTCAAAACACTCAAAACCTAAGTGTTCAAAACTTTAAGAGATTTTATATGGGTGTAGAAATGATATTCAAAAAATATTAGATGAAAAAAATGCAACTAATAGATAAAGAGATATTCTGATGAATAGATAAATAACTTTAAAGTATGGTCCCTATGAAGAATCTCTAAACTTTTTGTTGAAAATATACTCATAAAACACAATAGAAACAAGAAAAACTTTTTTAGTAGGAGGGAAAACACATATTCACAATTATAACATGTATGATTTCAAAGTGTATCCCTATAAATCTTAAAAAACTATAATAGATGAATAACATATTTGAATATATATAGTTATAAAAAATATAATCACTTATATAAATGGAAATTTTTTATGAAAATTCAGAGTAAGATATTCATATATTTCTTGAACTTAAGATAAAATATATCATTTGTAAAAAATATCAATGAATTAACAGATAAATATGTTTTAGAAATAAATAAATATATTTATTTGATTCTAGTCAAATAGATCTGAAAATGTCGTAAAATAAATTTTGATTTAAAAACACTCAATATATTTGAAATTTGAATTTAATCATCCACATAAATTCATAACTTTCCTTAGAAAACTAAATGAATTAATCCATTGTTTAAGGTCTTCAAAAACTTCCTTTTAATAACATTATCAATATATTTACTCTATGAAATCATAGAATAAATCTTTGAAATAATTAAGAATTTAAATCTTGTGGATGAATGATTCAACGTGGGGTTTCTATGTGTGACGATAAATCCAAAATTATGGTTGAAAACATGTGGGTGATACTAAACATAGAGATCTATAATATAGAGCATGATACCAATGAGAGGTTATATACATTAGGTATATACCAAATGTTACATACTCAAACATGAGGTTCCTTAAAAAATTTAGGTTCCCAATCAAAACATTAACCTTAAACATGGGGTTAGAAACATGTTGTTAGGTACTCAAACATGAAGTTCCTTATCAAAAGTTAGGTTCTAAATCATAACATTCAACTCTAATGTGGGTTTGGATACCAAAATTAGGTTGAAACATCAATTTTTGAACAAACATTCTATGATTCTTCAAAACATCCAGAATAATTTTAGAAAATCATTTACCCAAAATAATAGTTTATTATAGATCAAAGGCCTCAATAATTCCAAAATAAATAAAATAATTATTTAATTAAATATAAAACTGAAATTCAATCAAAGTAACTTTATCAGTAAAACAAATTATGGTGTTTTTGAGCATCAAAAGAAATAAAATAATTATTGGAAGAACAACTATATTCCAAAAAATTTATTTTTATCCTATTGCTTAAAAATCCCTCTATAATTATGATAGAGATCTTGGATCTAAGAGACAAGGTTTTGAGCAAAAATATCACTTACTTAGTCAAATTTACGTTACTGAATCATAAATTTTAATAGGCTACATTGTAACCTGAGTATGTGATGAAATAAAAGTTACCTCACCTATTTTCCTCAATGTAATAAAGTTTTTGGGATGAAATTATTTTAAGGGGTAAATTTTAATGATTAGTGTTTTTAATATATATTTCTTCTTAAATATATATGGTGTTTAAATGCTTCTTTTACACATAACCCTAATCTAACATGACATGATAAATATTATACAATAAAATTATAAAACGAATAAAACCTATAGAAGCTAAAATGAGAGTAATCAAATATAAATTCATATAAATATGATTAAGGATAGTTAAAGATTAAATAGTTTATTTTTTTTTTCTAAAAAAGCAGTTTTTATTTATATATTTCTTTATTTAAAAACTAAATGGATAAATTTTAAAATTTTATTTTTTTTAAATGAAAATTATTTTTTAATTTAAATTTTAAAAATTATCTTAGTATGAATTTCTGGTACTTTTCTAAAATAATTAATTTTGGTGAATATTAAAAAATACACTTTTTACCAAAACTATTCCTTTTTTGAATTTATACACAACATGTAGAAATATATTAAAAAAATTAATTAATCAATTATATATTTTAGGGGTAATACTTTTTATTTTAAATATAATTCTAAACATAGAAAGCCTATGTTTAATTTTTATAACTTTGGTAATATTATATTCCAAATCAAAAACTATTCTTGGTATTTTCTTTTAATAGGATATTTTTATGATAAAATTAGTTTTCTTTCTTTCGTTGAATACCAAAAAATAATTTTTTATAATAAACCAATTTATTTTATAGTAATTAATATCATTGAATCTTCTTAACCTACACATAAATTTTAAGATTAAAAACAAAATGTTTCTAAAAAGGGTTTTTATGTATTACATGTGTTAATGTTAAAATTGAATTTTTAAATAGATATTTAATATAATAAAATGGATATTTTATTTCGAATCATTACTTCCAAATTATTTAATAAGTTTCACTTTATTTTAGGCATAAACTTGAATTACTTAGGTAAAAACTAGTTTCCATGGTAAAATCTAAAAAGGGTAAAAAGGGATAAATAAAGTGAAAACATACTAACATGATAACAACATGTTTATACTTGAGTATTTGAGGTTTTTATCAACTAAATATTATCTCCTCTCTATTATTTATCATTTTGGATTCTTTTTGACATGTGAGACATTTTCTCTATTTATATTAATTTTAAATATTCAAAAAATAAAAAATCTCTCCACATATAAAAGGGGCCTCTTATCACCCCTTCAATACCACAAGAAATTTAATTTTCATCTTGAAACTCTAACATTTTTCCTTACACTATAATACCCTTTCACTTCCTATAGTTTTTGGTCACATGAAGTTATCTTAATCCCTTCATTTTTAAATATTTTTCCAAGGGAAAACACATGTTCTCAACATGAGTACTAATTTTCCCCTAACTTCTTTCCTTTTATATTTACTATCCAAATATAATTTTTCACATTATTACATAATTACATCTATTTTTAATATAATGAATTTTATTATTCAAATTTAGTAACTATTAACAACATTTCCACTTTTCCATTAAGAAAAATGTAAATGGCATCTGTGTGTGTACAAAATACTACCTTCACAAATTAATGAATCATGTTTTTCATCTAGATTCTTTATTATGAATTAAAATAACATAAAATACGATTAAAACATTATAATATCCAAATAATTTCATTATTATTCTTATTAATGATTTTATTCTAAAATAAACCACTTTCATAACCATACCCATCCATTAATTATAATATGTTTACATTTATGTTAGTCTGACCACTAAATTGAATGATGCTATAAAATAATATCATGGATGCCTATGATAACTTAATTACTCATTAAATATTATATAAATAAGTATATTATGATTTTATTTTGGTTCTCTAATGGTAACATTAATATTAAACTTGTTAATTAAGAAACCACTATTCATTTTTTAGAAAACCCAAAAACATGTTTGTCGTCAATTTCATCTAAAAAACCATAACTAAAAATCTCGTGGAATGAATTATAAATTTATAAAATATAAAAATATATTAAATACAGTACCTTTTAGGCTCCATTAATGAATAAAATTTTAATAATAATGAAGAACAACACCTCTATTATGAAACAAGTTCAAAACGATCAAGATTAATCACTCTTAATATTGAAAATAGATAATAAAAAAGTAATATAAATGTAGAGAATAAATGTAATTGAATTTTATAAAAGGTTATAGACATGAATAAGGTTATTATATATCTGATTAATATAGTTATTTCTTATTAATGATTTTATAGTGCAATAAAATAAATTAAAATTTAATATAAGTGTTTAATCCATTAAATTTATTATTAGTTAGGTCATGGTCCTTATTACTAAAATATAAATTTCAAGAATTATTTTATACCAAAAATACCCTATTTTATATTCTATTTCATCTTAATATCTAATTAAATTTCTTCCCATTATCAATAACTAATTCTTTGATACAAAAATTTTGAAAATAAACGTACAAGTTGGTGGGAATAACTCTCATTCTTACAAATGATTCGTTTTCTTCAATGTCCATGTTTTTTCTATTTAAAGAGTTTTATTTAATGAAATAAAAATATATTTTTCATTTATAATCCTTATATTTTTTTATTTACCTCTATCATGAAATGAAATTCTTTCAAAAAAATTCCAAAGTTTGTTTTTCTTTAAAATGACCTAAAAATATAAATAAAGGATTTTTTTTATTATTTACCACTCTGGATTTATCAACATGATTTTTTTTATTTTCAGGGATAATTTATTTTTAAATCTTTATAATAAGTTTTTTAAAATTCTTCTCGTTCCCGTATAATTTCTTTAAATTAATTTGTGCGTCATCTTTTATAATAATTTTTAAGAGGTTTTATGAAATATTTTGCATTTACACTTATATTTTACCTCCATGGTTTATCTCTCATGAATAGATGTTTTGATCACCCAATAGATTTTATTATGATATTATTATTTCTGTAAAATGATATTTTTGATATCCTATTATTTTTAAATTTCAGGTTATATCATATTTCTTAAAATTTTAATAAACCCATTCTTTTCCCATGCGATATTTAAGATATAATGATGATTGATTTTATGTGTCATACATATGTATGGAGATAAAAAGTGGAGTCTTATATCACCCTCTAATGCATTGGTTTAATTTTATATCAAATTAAATATTTAGTCATGGATATAATGAGTTTTCTCATAAAGGAGTTGGAATAATTTTAAAGACCCCGACCCCAGTATCCCAAATTGGGTGGTTACTTTATTAAATTGGCACTAGATTCAAGTAATCACACCACAAAGGACTTAATAGTATAATAGTATTGAAGAAAAAAATACAAACAAGATTCCTGTATTACATTGGAAATATAAAATATGTAGAATATAAGAATTATTTCATAATTGATGTTATTCATAATATCCTACTTTATATCCTAGGGGAAAAATAGATAAAAGGGTAATCTTAGATTCTTAGTAAGGGTATGAATACAACAAAAGCTAATAAGGAATGAATAATATACAATGAATAAATGATTATCAAAATAAGTCATATAAATAATCAAATGAACGAAAAATTTATCCATGGATATCATAAAAAATAAAATAATCATATGGTTATCAATAAATGATTTTATAATTATGGAATACATAATTATGAACATCTAAAACTTACCTTTGAGGCCTTACCCAAGACATTTGAAAACATCGTCAAAGCCTCATGCCATGAAAAATGAAAATAAATGGGAAAGAGCTCAAAAAACCCACCCTATTTTTTTCATGAGATATAGAAATGAATTTATAGGATATTGAAGGCCCCATACTTCACTAACTAAGTTCAATGCAGTCCTCATAACAATAAAACATAATCAATATGTCTTAAAAATCAATAAACGGCCATATGGGAAGAACATGTCATACGGAATATTAATACTTTCATTGGTCAAAATGATCATAAACCATACAAAGTAATATGGTGAATGGTATCATTAGATTACATCCTCTATATGAGATTAAACAAAGGATTTTGACATAAGTGAAAATATTTTAAAGATATTACTAGATTATTTCTTGAGGGAAAAAACCTTTTTTACAATGAAAATCATTTTTTTTAAAATATAAATACTTAATAAATATTATTGAAATCATTTTCTCTAAAAATAACCTTCTAAAAATATATAGGAATCTTGAAAATATTTATTTTTCATGATAGTGTTAAATTTCATCCATGTTTTATAAGATAAAAAATATTCATTTTACACTTTCAATAAAAGTAAAAAAATACCTCATTTAGAAAACAAAAAAGAAGATTAATTTAAAAAAAATATATAAGAATTTAAAACATAGATAAAATTAATTTAATAAATCACTTTACTATTTTAAAAATATTACATAAACATTTTTGAGAAAGTATAGTTATGGAACAAAATACTCCCCCAATAAAGATAATCTCGAATAGTGGTGAGATTTTGAAATAAACCCTTACCACTTTTGGAAACTTTTGAATCATAATATCCATGAAATAATTAAATTTAAATGAAAATTTAAATACCATAAATATAAATATATTTATTATATAAAATATTAAATGGAATGTATATACACCACACAAAATAAATACGTGTTGAATATAGAATATATACCATGGAAGTAAAAGTGAGATGAGAAACTCTTACCTAAGGTCTAACTTCCTTAGAATGTGTTCAAATATTATTTATAATAAATATATATTTATTATAAATATATTCCAGAACCATATTCATATATATCATACCATATAAGATCTACTTATTACCTTTTATCACCCATTTATTAACAATTATTTATTAAAATTATTGTTATAGGTGATAACTACTTCATTTTTCATGTGTATTTTGGTTTGGTTGCTTTGGTACTTGTACTTTGATCATGGTTATATCATATCTAAATTTTTAATAATGATATAATTATAATTTATATACAATATATACATATTCCAGTTTATCCATAAAATTTATAGATATAAAAATGAATTACTCCGTTCATGGAGACGATAGGCTGTACGTATGCATAAACGTAGTTTTCATTTTCAAGATGATGGAATAAAAGAAAGATAAATAATAATTATCATTTACATATTAATTATTATATAATATAAATAATATATATTCATAAAATCCATTATTATTACCAACCAAGTAAATGGAATAGAAAAATAAATCGCATCGCTTTATGGAGGTGGTAGTCCACACATACAGACGAGCGATATTATTAGTTTCCAAAGGATTGTAAGGTAAGAAAGTGGATGTGAAATTTTGATTAAATTGGTATAATTATATCATAATTATCATATATAAACATTAAACCCATATTAATAACCATCCACAAAATATGGTGGTGGAAAATAAATTGTATCACTACGTGGAGACGGTAAGCCATACGTACACATGAGCGATGCCTTAAAATCCCATTAGATGGTAAAGAGTGTGGATAATGGTGATTTAATAATCAGAATAAAAATTATTTATATTTAGGATACATAATTTAATTTTTATGAAAAATACCATATATTTTTATGAGGTAAAGAAGAAGTAAAACAAAAGTGATTGGTTAAGGCGATTATCTCTCCTTTGAATAAACTTATTTAAATCTCCTCTTAAGGGTCATAAGGTTGGTCTTTTTAGATTTCCATCACCTCTATAATGTGTATAAAGAAGTTTATAATGTATGTTTTTAGATTTTTTTTGAGATAAGGATCAATGTGGTGTAAAAAATAGAGGGAGGAGGTTCACTTTTATAATTGGGGTGGGGGCACTTTTAGAATTTTATAGAAGATTAAATTATAATAAATTCATTATCAAGAAATAATCATCAAAATTGATATATATTCAAAAATATCATAGGATATGTCCTAAATATCATCAAAAATGAAATTTGGATAGTTTTTAGTGGTATTTTAAACCTTATATTTTGGTTTGACCACTTAGTTAACATATTCTAACATTAATTGTGGTGATATATTTTTCACACTTAAAGGGTTATAATTTTAAATATAAGATAACCATTTAATCATAAATGGAAAAGGGATGAAATTATTGAAAATATATTATACCCTTTTTACTATTTGATAATTTTTATAATTTTTAAACAGTTTAGTAAAATTTTATTTTGATAAAATATCAATAATGTCAATTTTGACACTATTAACTTAATTTGACTTAAAGGGCCTAAATAAAAATTTGGAATAAGAATATAATCCTTAAAAGTAAAAATAATATGTAATATTAATTTAAAAAATTCATGTAACTCTATTACTTACTGATATTGCATCATTTTTCATATTTTTAATATCATTTATTTTATTTTTCAATTAACTAAATAAATATTGTATTTGCATTGTGTAAAAATTAAAGGTAATTATATAATCCATAAAAATTATAAATAAGTTATAAAAAATAATAAAATTTTATGATTCATAAAATTAAAATTTATATTCATTCATAACTTTATTTTTTCTATATGCAGACACATCATAGATATTTAAGACTTAGAGAGAGTCATTTTATACTTTCTTTGATTTAAATATTATATTGGTCATTTTCATAGAAAAGTGTCCATTAAACATATAATTTTTAATCCGAAGGTGATAAGGGTATAATTAAATTCATAAAATAATAATTAAGATGAAATATTATGACCTTATCACTTAGTTTTAACCTAGAATAAACTAATTTACCCTTTACCGAGGTGATAAATTTTACCAAAGTTACTGTTCATATTAATAAAAAATAAATGGGGCTTATTTACCAAATTTTAACCTAATTATTCTAAATATGGAATTTATTTTAACAAATTCAATACCTATAAATATAATATTTTAAATAAAAATTAAAATACAAAATGCAAAGAAAAGTGGTTTTGCAGAAAAATGTTGTTTCTGTATAAAAATGTTTTTATACCAGATTCGGTCATAAAATTGATTAAAATAAACTTAATTAAATTATTAATAATATAATAGAAATAATTTTAGTTTTAACTCACTTTATAAAATTAATTTTTAAATACTTGAAACAATAAAAATTCATTTTTCAGAAAAAATCGGTATTATTCACTATTCACGATAAAATCAAGCTATTCATAAAAATATGAAAAATTCACCCAAACATAATTTTTATATACTGATTTAAAAAATTATATTTTTATACTATAAAATTTATATAATTTTTATAAATTAATTATAATATATTCCCAAGAAAAAATAAATAAATAGCATTTTTGAAGAAAACGTATTTCTGAAGCATAAAATAACTCTATTGAAAATTGAGTATTTATTTCAAACTTATTAATAAATGTATATTTTATTTAGTAGGTAATTTATATATATATATTTCATATTTTTTTCATATTATTCATAAAATAATATCCCATAGCCTATACTCTTTTATTTGGTGCTAAATTCATAAACTTTATATTTTCGGCTTTGATACTGAAGAAGGTTAACCAATTGTCACTAATAAAAACTTATGACATCAAAAAGAAATATTGGATAACTTCCAAACCCATGAGACTTTTAACTTTATTGTTTTATATATTTATTACCAACTCATATCAACTTGGATTCATATACATCTGGTTTATAAAGGTGAACTTCATCTCTCGTTATACACAACTCTTCTTACTTTACATTAGGTCAGAAAACTCATCCATATGAAATCCATTCTAAAAATATTTCATTAAACCTCATTGTTTATAATTTTTGGAAAATGAAACATAATAAGGGTGAGAAAAAATGTTCAGTAATGGTAAATATAATCATTAACAACATAATTTTATCAATGGGAATAAGAAGTACATAAGGGTATAATGAAACAATCATAGTGTGTGATCGAATCATAAAAGAACCCACACCCATAAATACCCTAATTATGAAAACATGGAAATGTAAAGAGTCATTAGAATAAATAATCATGAGCCATGTGATATCAAACTTGATCATAAGAAACATTTTAAACCCATAACAAGTAATTAAAAACCTTATTCGGTTACTTGGAGTATCATATTCATAAAACCCTTTAAAAGAAATTTTAATTGGAATAAACATATATCTAAATTCCAATATAATACTTACTCAATCCATTAGATAACTATCTATTCCCACCATTCATATAAGAAATAGCAGCCTCACCCAGCACTATCAGGGCTGCCCCATCATGTAATCTATAACGAGCTCACCTGACACTATTTGTGTCATACCATCGTATAAATTGTAATAGGATAACCCAATTCTATCTATTCCAGCCCATAATATAATATTTCTAATTATGACACCATGAATTAATTATATGGAGCTTTCATCATAAAACTCAATGAAATAATCATTATTCTTCTATAACCTGATTAACCCATGGAATAGAAATGGGTTTCATGTCAATATATTTTAAAAATGATTAACCCATGGAAAATAAACAAGTTACATAAAAATATCTTTAAAACATTTTTAACTAATGGGAAAGAAATAGATTCCACAACAATATCTTTGAAACATGATTAACATGTGGGAAAGAAACGAGTTCTATAACAATATCCTTGAAACAATCATAATACATATAGAGAGAGAATAAGGATGGTAAAAATAAAACACATACCCATTGGAGTAATAATATAGGTTTTTTTATTTATTAATAGAAAATACGATTAAAATATCATTAAAAACATTCTTTAGGAAAATATCCTTTATATTTTGAAAATCACTTTTAAAACATAAAACATTTTAAAAATCATTTTCATTGAAAACAACCTTGAAAACGTATAAACTAATTTTTCAAAGTCATTTAAAACATTTCTTCAGGAAAATATCCTTTCATAATTTAATAACACTTTTTAAAACATTTTTTATAACATTTTAAAAAACATGATTTTGGAAGAAAATATATCTCTGAACGAAGAGAGAAATGAAGTCGGATTTTATCAAAAACACTTTCCCAAAATATTTAAGTACCTAGGAGTGGGAAAATGGTTAAATTAATTGAAAATATAATGAACAAATTAGGGATATGTGAATTCATAATAATTATAAATTTTAATCATCAGAGACTATTATACACAATCCTGATAAATGATGAGATTGTAACAAAAGACTCTAACCACTTTTGTAACTTTGAAACTTTAAATCCTATGAAAGATATATCCACAAATGGATATTTAAATCCTAAATAATTTAAGTTTAATAATCATATGATATATACATGGTAATTATATAAACCACACAACAAAAATAAGTGATGAATATGGCATATATATCACAGAAATAAAAGTGAGACAAAAAAATCTTACATCGAGTCCAACTTACTATATGTGTCTTTATATTCATGAATAATAAAATTATGTTATTTATTTAATTTATTGATAATTTTTTTTAATTTTATTACTAAATCTATTTTAATTTTTATTATGTTATATAAAATTACTTAATCAATTAAGTTTACGTTGGATGTTTTGACCATATTCAGCCTTTTTGTCTAAATCAACTTTGGTAGGTTGACTATGGTCAACGAGGTCATTACATAAAAATATCCCGAATAATAATCATGAAATAATTATCATATTTATATATAAATTACAATTTTAAAACTAATCATTAATTATGGTTATGAAAAATTAACTATTGTTGTGATCATGGAGATGGTAGATTGTACGTACGAATGGAGAACATTTCAATTTTTCAATAATCATTATAGAAAGAAGGTAAGTAAAATTTATATTTATAGAATAATAATAATATATTAAATAACATATTATTTTATTATGTATACTTATATATAAAATTCTAATGATGTGGTGGTGGAAAAAAATATTCACATCGCTTCGAAGAGGCGGTAGTCTACACATCCACGAACGATGTTATCATTTTTTTTAATGAGTGAAAAGGTAAAAAATGATAAATTATATTTACATAATTATAATTATGTCATTAATATCATAAATATTTCATTTATATAACATATATTTATTATCTTTACCATTATTACCTTCCATGTAACATGTTAGTGAAAAACAATCACATCGCTTCATGGGGCAGTAGTTCCATGTACACTCGAGCGATGTTATCACATCGCTTACAGAATGAAACATAAAAGGTTATATATGATATAATTACTCTAGATATATAATTATTTTATAAATATAATACATAAACTTTATATCCATTATAATACCCAACAGTGATAGGTGGTAATAGAAAAGATAATGACATTATTTCATGAGTTGGTAGTTTGTCATACACACAAATGATGATTTTGTAACCCATTTGATGGTGGTGTGTGTAGTTGTAGGTAGTAACCATAACATAAAAAATATCATAATATTTGGGATACTGAATTTATTATATAATAATGGCATAATAATAATTTAATTGGTGTATAAATATGTAAAAAAACACTCATTGATGAATGTTGCCTCTTCTTTGAGTATCCCCTTTTGGTTTTCACAAAAGGCCTTCCTTGGTTGGATTTATTCCCAAATTATATATTATAGGATGATATAAGATAATTTAATAAGTTATTTTTTCAGGTATTGGAAAAACCCAGGAGGTTTTAAGGTGTGAATAAGGGATAAGAGATGGTGTCCTTTTATAAGTGAGGTGAGTGGCACACTTGTAATTTTTTTGAAAGAGTGAATCTGGCCCACGTTTTTTTCATGTCACTAGGACCCAAAAATGCACAAAAATAGATAATATAAGGTTTAAGGTTTAAATAAGGTCATAAAATGGGTTTTGTAAAACAATTTAAGGCATTTTCCCCCTTAAGTTTAAATTTTAACCACTAAGTAAGCATGTTTCAACCTTAATCACTTCATTTATTTTTTTTACTATTTTGTCTAATAAATTTAGTAAAAATTAAGTTATACATTTAATATATTATAAATTATTATTATTAAAAATATGAAATACATTTTTTCAAATTAAATTCACATAATATGAAAATTTTAATTTAATATTAATCCAGTAAACACAGCGAGACGATGGGTTTTCAAGAAGAGTATTTTTTTAGAAAAAGATGATTCTATATTAACTCTATGACTAAAAATAACCATTTAATGAAACTAAATTAATATTTAATGATACATAGTATATAACTTTCATTGAAAACATTACCCAGGAGTTATTATTTTAAATAATGAAAACGTATAAACATTATTCATTTTAAAACAGTTTTTCGGAAAATCCATTTGTAAACCCAAAAATAAACTTATACTAAAAAAAATTATAAAGTCAATTAAAAGTAATTAATTGTATTAAATATAAATTAGGTAACTTAAAAACATATTCCTAACACATTGGGACCTTTAAATTACTTAATTTATGGAAAATAAAATACTTTTTAACATTAAAATCGGTATTTTTCACTATTCGCCAAAAAATCAATATTTTTTGAAAAATCCCCCAATATTACCCAAAGTATATTTTAATATTACTCTTCAAAAAATAAATTTTATTTTTAAAAATAAATTTTATATTGTTTTTAAAATTATTTTATACATAATTGCACCATAAAAATATAACAAAACTACTTTTTTTGAAAAATATATAGTTTTAAGCATAAAATTAGATTTATTTTTATATCATGTCTAGAATAAAATTAAGATGAATATTAAAAATTATATTGAATATATTATATAAAAATTGAATTAATATAATACAATAGGTGCGATTTTTTTAATTTATTAGTATAAAACACACTTGTGTTCATTAAAATATTTTTTTAGAGAAAGTGTTTCTTTTATTTTCAAAAGGGTTTTATTTTCATTTATAATTAATTGGTCACAAAATAATTCATTATATATGCATGTACAAACCATATTTTCATAATTTAGTTAATCTTGGTCATACTCTTCATTCTAATGGCTATGTTTTAACTATAATAAATATCATTGGTTGTTTAAGTTTAGGATTTCATGTTGAATACGCAATCGAACATAAAAATATCAGGGTTGCATGTAGCTCAAGATAAACTGGGTGTTGTTTATAACTCAAGATGAATATAGTATTTAATGTCCTTTATAAAATCTAATATATTTTTTTCTTTTAAATCTTTGAGTTGTTACATCCCCCGTTTAATAAATTACACCCTCATAATTTGAAATTTATTTTAGATATCAAATTTTGTACATTGAAAATAATTTTTTTGTAAAACCACATCATAAAAAGGGTTAAAAAATAACCCAATTAACATGATAGGAAATGATGTATCGATTTCATTTGTAATAACATATAACTAGTTTTCAAAATAGGATAAAATAGGTGGTAATGGAGGAAAAACATAAATAATTATAGAGAGTGATTGAGGTTGTTGATAAAAACAAACTAAATGATCAATACAAAGCTAAGGGCCCCAAAACCATAAATCAATGATGATCGAAAAGACCATCGGTTCATCCAAATTTAAGGTACTAGGATAATAATTCTTTTTCAAGATCCTTTTACTAGTGGTGATTAATTTTCTTTCCATCTAGACTAATATAATTTGGAAATATACTTACTTGATGAGTAGAATTTCATAGTTTAATTAATTTATTCCAAAATATCATCTTTTGATCCAATGATGTGTATTAAAGATGAATTTTTCAGGTCTAAATCACAATAATAAAATTTTAAAGACCATGTAACTATAAAATAAATAATAAGATATTGTTCCTATCTTTAAACATTAACTAAATCCAAAATGGTTAGAAAATGCTTAAATACTTCCCAAAATGAATAAATCTTCATAAATTAATCTATAATTTTTAATAGTAATACCCAATGATTTTAAAAAATCATTCCATAAATCATTATCCTTAACATTATTCAATAATCTCTTGACTAAGTTTGAAACCCATAGATTATAAGGATTTGATCATATATTCTTCCAAGAAAAATCAACAATTATTCCTCAAATAAAATCCCATATTCTTTCAAAATAAAATTAGTATTTACCTGTAAAAATATCATACTAACCAATAAATCACATAGGACAGTGGTAAGCATGAAACACTTATCATTCCTTCAGTCATGGGTTCAATCCCCACTACCTTTCCATATGCAACGGGTTTCCACCCAGCATATGGGTTGTTCCTTTTTTCTTTAAACAATAAAAATAATTCCTCCCTAAATAACACTTCATGTTGATCCT
This sequence comes from Viscum album, assembly GCA_963277665.1. Taxonomy (NCBI): domain Eukaryota; kingdom Viridiplantae; phylum Streptophyta; class Magnoliopsida; order Santalales; family Viscaceae; genus Viscum; species Viscum album. The sequence goes on along the minus strand of OY728159.1, from coordinate 528,136,091 downwards.
AGGTGTTACAGTTACCTAAACTCAATAAAACATCTCCAAAAATTTCATTAATAACTTTAAGATATCATTGATTAAAACCTCAATGGGGTGTTTAAGACATTAAACTTTTGATCATCCTTAATTGTATAAACCTATAATGATATCCATAAATCCTAAGATAAACTCACATAAAAACATCTTAATCTCTAAAGTTATCTAAATCATTCTCTGATACCAACTATAACATCCCATAAAATGTACTCTTATATCTGGTTCTAAATTCATAAACATTAAATTTTCATCTTTCATATCTAATAATGTGCTCCAATTTTAACCAATCAAAACTTACAACATCAAAAATAAATATTGTATCACTTATATACCCATGGACATTTTAGTTTTAGTGTTTCAGATATTTAGGACTGACTCATATCAACTTGGATTCATAAACATCTGGTTCATAAAGATGAAAATCATCTTCCATTATTCCTATATCTTCTTATTTCTCATTAGGTTAAAAATATCATCCATCTGAAACCCCTTCTAAACATAATTCATTCAACCTAATTCTTTATAAGAGGGGGAAAATGAAATAAATTAAGGGTGATATCAAATGGTTAGTAAGGGTAAATATAAGCATTAACAACTAAATGTCATCAATGAGCATAATAAGTGCATAAGGGTATGAAAAAAAAATCCTATTGAATGATCAAATAATAAAAGAACTCATTCCCATAAATACCAAGATCATGAAAACATGGAAAAGTAATGAGTCATCAGAATCAATAATCATGATCCTTGTGATATAAATCTTGATCATAATAGAAATTATATACCCATATGAAGAAATTAATACCTGTTTAGATAACTTGGTGCATCATATTCATAAAATCCTTTCAAAACCCTTTTTATTGGAATAACCTTATGAATAAATTTAAATATAATCATGATCCACTCTATTTTAGTGATATCTAGGTGAATCCATCATATAATCTATAACAGGCTCACCCAACACTATCTGGACTGCACCATCATATATGATGTAACGGGCTCACCCAATAATATTTGGGCCACCCTATAGTATAATCTGTAATAGGTTCACCTAATTCTATATAGGCCACCCAATAATATAATCTGTCCACTAACTACAAAATGAATGAAGTATATAGATATTTAATCATAAAAATCATAGAAAAAATAATTATTCATTTATAACATGATAACCCAAGGAACATAAATGGATTTTAGTCAAAAATTTAGAAACATGATTAACCTATAGAAAATAAATAGGTTCCATAACAATCTCTTTGAAATATTTTTAACCCATGGGAAATAAATGGTTCTATAATAATAACATTGAAACTTGATTAACCCATGGGAAACAAATAGGTTCCATAACAATCACTTTGAAACAATAATAATCCATCAAGAGAAATAATAATGATGGTATCAATACAAAATATACCCCTTGGAGTAATAGTAAATGATTTTTTTCATTGATTAATATAAATACCATTAAAATATCATTAAAAACATTGTTGAGGAAAATATCCTTTATATTTTAAAAATCACTTTTTAAAAGATAAGACATTTTGATTTCTTTTACTTTGAAAAAAACTTAGAAACATATAAATGAACTTTGGAAAATAATTTAAAATATTTCTTGGGAAAAATATCCAATTGGATTTGAAAAACATTTTTTAAAACATTTTGGAAAACATTTTAAGAAAACATGGTTTTAGACGAAAATGGATTTCTGGCTGAAGAGAGAAATGAAGTAGGATTTTCTTAAAAACACTTTATCAAACATTTTATATAAAAAAGATTGGGAAAATGGTTAAATTACTTTAAAATATCATTAATAACTAGGGTATAAGATAATTCATGAGAATTATAAGATTTCATCATCAGTGACTTAATCGTACACAATCCTAATAAAAGATGAGATTGTAATAAAATAATCTTACCACTTTTGTAACTTTGAAGATATAAAATCCATGAAAAGGATATCCCCAAATAGATGTGTGAATTACCATAAATTTAATTATAATAATAATAAAATACATTCATAGGTAGTATATACACTACACAACTAAAATAACTGGTGAATATGTAATATATCTTACAGAAAAAAAGTGAGACAATAAAACCCTTACCTCGAGTCCAACATGTCACTTGTGTATTTATATTCATAAATAACAAACTTATGTTAATTATTTACTTTATTTAGAACCTTTTTAAAGTTTATTATTACCTTTATTTACAATTACTTAATTGGTTAATTTTACATTGGATGTTTTGACTATATTCGACTTGTGTTTCAAAATCGTCTTTGGTAGGTTGACTATGGTCAAAGTGGTAATTATAAAAACATATATAGAATAGTAATCAGGAAATAATTATCATATTTATAAATCAATTATAATTTTAAAACCAATCATTAATCGTGGTTATAAAAAATGAACTAATTTAATGATCATAGAGATGATAGGCCCTACATACGCATGAGTAATATTTTGATTTCTCAATGCTCATTATTGAAATAAGGGAAGTAAAATTTTTCATTCCATAATTACCATAACATAATAAATACCAAATTATTTAATTATTTATTCTTATATATATAATTCTTGTGATTTGGTGGTGAAAAGAAATCACATCACTTTGAGGAGGTGATAGTCCACACATCCATGAATCATGTTATCATTTTTTAGTGAGTGAAAAGATAAAAATAAGATGATATATTATATTTTTCATAATGATAATTATGTCATCAATATTATAAATATTTCATTTAAATCACATATATATATATTATCTTTACTTTTATTACCTTTTTTGTAATGCGTTAGTGAAAAACGAATCTCATCGCTTCATGAGGCAGTAGTCTGCTGTACAAAAGAGAAATGTTATTGTATCTCATACAGAATGGAACATAAAGGGTATTTATGATATAATGACTACATAGGTATAATTATGTTATAAATATAATATATAAACTATATATTCATCTTCATACCCAACTATTAGAGGTGGTAATGGAAAAATATATGTCATCGTTTCGTGAGGCGGTAGTTCGCCAAACACACGAATGATGATCTCGTAACCCATTTGATGGAAGTGTGTGTTGTTGTGGGTAGTATAATTAACCTAAAAAAATATAATTATATTAAATATACTAATTTGTTTATATCATCCTGGTATAAGAAATAATTATGTGATGGAGAAATAAAATAAAATAAAAACACTCGTTCATGAACGCTACCGATTCTTTTGGAATCTCATTTTAGTTTGCACCAAAGGTATTACTTGATTAGATTTATACCCAAAAAATATTCTATGATGATATGATGGAATTTGATAATTTTTTTTGTAAGGTGCTTTTAAAACCCAATAGGTTTTAATTTTTGAATAAATAAGGAGAGATACTAGCCTTTTATAAGTGAGACGAGTGGCACACTTGTAATTTTTTTGAAATAGTGAATCTCACACATGTTTGTTTCATGTCACCAGGTCCCAATAATGAAAAAAACTCGATATTAGAAGCTATAAGGATGAAATATTTCCATAAAATTGATTTTGGATAAGTTTATAGGTTCTTTTTCCCCTAATTTTAATGTTTAACCACTAAGTAATCTTGTTTTTACCTTAATCATTGTAATTAACTTTTAACTATTTTAACTAATTGATTTGGTCAAAAATTAAGTTGGAATTATTAAAAATTATATATTATGATGATTCAAAATATTTAATACATATTCCCAAGTAAAATTATAATTTAATATTAATCTAGTAGATGCGGCGAGACAATGTGTTTTTAAGAAAAGTATTTTTTTAGAAAAAAGATTATTCTATATTAACTCTAAGAAAAATAGTAATAATTTTATGAAAATAAATTAACATTTACTATTATATTATATATATTTAATTTAAAAATATTTACGTTATTTATTATCATAATTAATTAAAAACGACAAAAATTATGCATTTTAAAATAGTTTTTAGAAAAACCTTTTTTAAACCCAAAAACAAACTTATACTAAAAACAAATATAAAGTTGATTTAAAGTAATTAATTGGATTAAAAAAATTTAATTTACTTTAAAAAAAATATTCAAAACATATTGGGACCTTTTAATTACTTAATTTATTAAAAAGAAAATACTTTTTTTACAAAAAAAATGGTATTTTCACAATTCACCGAAAAATCAATATTTTCTAAAAAATCCCAAAATTTCACCCAAATTATATTTTTATATTATAATTAAAATAATGAAGTTTTTTTTAAAAAATAAATTTTATAAATTTGTTAAAAATTATCTTTAAAATAAGTGCACCATAAAAAGGAGATATAACTACTTTTTTGAAAAATGTATAGTTTTAAGTGTAAAATTTGTTTTATTTTTATAACAGGTCGAAAAAATACATAGAATGAATGTTAAAAAATAGATAGAATATATTAAATATAAATTTAATTAATATAATACAACAAGGGTGATTTGATTAATTTATTGGTGTAAAACACACTTGTGCGCATTAAAATAGTTTTTCATAAAAAAAATCATTTTATTTTCAAAAGGGTTTTATTTTAATTTATAATTAATTGATCACCAAATAATTCATTATATATACATTTGTAATACATATTTTCATTATTTAGTTAATAATGTTCATACTCTCCATTTTAACAACTAGATTATAATAGTAATATATATCATGGGTCGTTTAAGTTTGGGGTTGAATGTTGAATACACTATTGAACAAAATAATATTGGGGTTGCATGTAACATAAGATAAATTGGGTGTTGTGTGTAATGAAATATGAATATGGTGTTTCAGGTCCTTTTTTCTATTGAATACAATTTTCTTTATTTAAATCCTTGGGGTGTTAAACATACCCGCTAATTCAATAGATAGGTTATAGTGGTCATATTTAAATAACAATTCATGGTTTTTTTAAGTTTTATGTTGTGTGTTTTGTATTTAATTGGACCTAATTTTATTTTAAAATATTAATGTGTAACTATAATGAGTTTTCACATATTTTTAGGTGTAGGTATAGTGATTTGGTTGAAAAAAATGTTGGTATAATGAGTTTTCTCACAAAGGTTTTCCCATGCTTCTCATTATTCCAAATTTAAAAGTTTTATTATCATGTTATACCGCATACCCATGTTGATTTAAATTTTAAAGATATTCCATGTTTTCATGTTCCACCTTATTTTTAAAATATTCCACACTATTATTTTATTCTCACATGTTTTATGATTATTTAGATGTATTTTGAACCATTTCCCAACATTTATGCTTCCTTGATTATCTTTTTATGGCCTTATATTACACTTACTTATTTTAGTACTATCATCCACAATCTCAGGATCTTTTAATGATATATTTATCCACTCATCATTTTATCCTTCATGTTTGTGATCGAACATATTATGATAAAATTTTCTCTTAATGAGCGTCTAATCTCACCCACTTATATTTTCATTCTATTATTTATGAAGATGAATATTTCATGTGTGATATATATAAAAGGATCTATAGGATCATGGTTAAGAATAAATTTTCACATGTGTTATAAAATAATATGTTTATGTATCAAATATACTAGACACTAAACTATTTGGCCTTTGTGTTGTGAAAATATTTGTGATATGTTTTACTAAATCATTAAATTAATTTTATTATTTAAGTTATGATTATCTTGGGTCACTTTAGAAACCATGTGGGACCTTTGTAATGTATATTATTGTTGAATAGCTTGTGAATGGTTAGAGGAAACCATGTATAAAGCATGTAACAAGATCATTAGTTTTTACCAGTGAGTTTTTATTATTTGTACATAGTTTGTAATCAGTGTGACCAAACCATGTGAGGTCGGTTTTTATAGGGAGTTACATATTTATAGTTGGAAAATGGTTTGGAAAACCATGGGGAAAACCATGAGATCATCCCATATTTCATTAAAAGTGCTAAAATTTTAATTTCTCCCCCTCATGAATTTAGGTTTTAGCCGCCCATTCTCCTCTTCCATGCTCGAATGAATGTGGGGTGTGTGTGGGTGATTCTCATATTAATTCTCCTTTAATTTGGACCACCTTTTCCCTTATATTTAAAGAACATAATATTTTATTTATTCCTTTTTTTCTTCTCATATATTCTTCTATTTCCCTCTCTCTCGGGTTCCATCTCTTTTTCAAGCCCTAAACTCCATTCAGGTTGGGATTAGGGTTAGAAATGGTTTTAATTATTATGATTTGGAGTTTTTAGGGTGGATTATTATGTATCTTGGATAGGTTATTAATTATCTACTAAAATTGGTGATTTTTTTATTAGTTTTTCTTCAACTGAGGTAGGTGTTTCTTTTAAATCCCCATGTAATACAGGTTATAAGTTGCTTGTATGATTTTAAATGCTTTTTTATGAAATTATAATGTTATAGTATGTCGTATTGGGTGTTAAATGTATTTTAAATGGTTTCAACACATGGAATGGACTTATATCACTATCAAAGAGTTTGTTAAAATATATAAGTAGCTTATCTAATTAATTTAAGTGTTTTGAAAGGGTGTTTGACACCAATATTATTTTTAAAGTGGGTGTGTGATGATTTTGTGTCATGTCTTTTTAAAATAAATTGGGTTAAAATTCATTATTTTTAAATGGTTTTAAGAACATTATGTCTTATGATGGTTTGAAATTATTTATAAAATGGGATTTTGATGTTTTTTTAAAAGGATTCTTAGTACCATTTCATTTCATAAATAAATGGGTCTATTATTTTAAAATGGATTTTATTAAATTTTTTGAGTTCAAAAATGTGTTTTTATGTGTGGTTTAATAAATTTTTTCAAAGGAAATATGAAATTTGGTTTTCAAATTTTATGAAAATTTCTTTGTTTCCTAAGAGATAATCTAAAATACTAGTTAAAATATTTAAAAGAGTTTATTTCTAAAAATTTATGAGACCCTCTATTAAGCCCCACTTGATTTTTTTGGTTGTTGTGGCTTTTGAACACCTTGGGGTTCTTTTATAATGATTTGTATTCTTATGAAATTATTATTCATATATGTGAAAGGGGTGTTTCTTATGAGGTTTTATCAGGTGAGGTAATGTTTAATTTCAAATTTTTGAAATTGTTTATAAATAATGATATATTATTCTATTATTTATCATCTTCATTATTTGATTTATCATGGGATTATTAGGAGACTAGTAGAGATCTAGAAAAGTTCAATCCCAAGTGTGGAGTGTATTATCTAGGGTAAGGACCAAGTTAGTTAGATTGATATAATGAGGCATTTCTATGGACTTAGAATGTTTTAAAAGGTCCTAAGGTCAATTTTTAGATCCATGGTCATGATGGATCATGGTTATTCCTACAACACTATCCTGATAATATAAGTTCATTGGTGTTAGCCTATGTTCCTAATTTCTAGTTTAGGATCCCGATACATGATCCTTGGGAAGTTTCTCAGGTTTATTAGGTCCCTCTTATTAACTTTATAGGATTTATTTTCTTTTCTTATTTTTATTTCTCTAGTATGTTTAATCATATGGAACCATTTTTGTGTTTTTATCTTGGATTATATTTTATTTGTTTCTTTAGATCCTATGCATGAATCATGAATCACTTTGATTGTGTATTAGTTTACTTTCAAATGGGTTATTTTAAAATAGATTCGAAGTGTGATTTTAAAAGGGAAATGGTCCAGATATTTATTAAACAGGTTTTAGGAAATGTTTTTTCTTGGGGTTGTTTATGAAAAATGATTTTTTAGAAAATGTCTCGAAAGAGGAATGGATAGTTATTTATCTTGTTTTATATGGTTTTAAATTCCCTATTTCCCTGGTTTTAAATTATTAATTTAAAATTTTTATCCATTTTTTTTATTTATAAAGAGGTTATTATTATAAAATGTGTAAGTGGCATGTCATTAAACTAGTTTTATTAAGCATGAAAAACCCCTATTTTAAAATTTATTTTCTAAATTTAACTTTATAAACTATATTATAAATGGATTCAAAGTGACTCCTTGGTGAGATCATAATGGGAATGTTTATCTCACCCCTACATATACACTGGTCCCCAACATCATATATAGCTTCTATGTATTTTTTTTAGGTTCCCAGTTTCTCTTCCATTCTACATATCTAGGTTGGTCCATGGATGGATGGTGGGATGTGATGAGTAACCAAGGGTCACTAGTGGTGAACATAAATAATTTTTTGTTTCATTTTATTTTTACTTTTATTTTTTTATGTTGTAACTACCTTTTGTCCTAGATTTTTTATTTATATTTTATTCCATAAAGTTTTGTTCCAGTTGCTTTTTTACGCATGGATGTTTACTTATTATTCCATGATTTTTTGGTTTATTTGTTTATTTTTGATAATTTTTTCTTTATATTGTAAATAATGGTGAAATTGTTACCAAATATCATTCTTGATACCCAAGAACTAGTTTCTATCCCATAGGGATTTAGATGATGCTTCAACCTAGCAACGGATTGGTTCATGTTTAAGTTCAGGTTGAAACCCAAGAAGGATCATTATAAAATGGTATCAGAGCATATATTTCATACTAAGGACCTAGTTTATTGATTCTCACTCTTTTTATTTATGTTTTTCTTGGTAATATTTATTTAGTATTGTTGTAAAGACTTAGTAGGTTAGTAATAAGTGTGTTTTTGATCACCACCCTTTGTGATCATTCTTGAGTTTCGATGAGAAATGTGATTTCCATTTTGAATTCAAAATTTAGTTTTGATTATTATTGAAGATGTGATGATCTTCATGTCATGGTGTTAGTTTCCTTATAATTTATTTGGTATTTTAATATGGGAATGGAAAGTGGATTTGTGTATCGTGGTTGGTTTGTGTGGCCTGATAAACCAGGAAGCGAATAAATACTCGATCTCAAAAACATTATAGAAAGTGTTGCATGACTATACCAGGACCATAAAACCATGTGACCTGGTCAATAATGGTTTTACATCCCCTTTATTTGTTTTTTAAACCATAATTTATAAATTTACGGTAATAGGTAATGAATCAAATGGGTTATGTGATATGTTGACGATATGGATTGGATTTTTTTGGATTACGGTGAACCTCCTTTTTGTTGTTTTATTGTGTAAATTTATTTTTTGTGAAAATGGATACATTTATATAAAAATGGTTTTATGGGGATAATTAAGGATTATTTATAAAATGGGTTAGAATTTTATGAAAATGTTTTTTCTAGAAGATAAATCCTTTGGGCTTGTTTATAAAATGGAATCGGTTTTCTAAAAATGTTTTTGTTAGATTTTTGTTTTGAATTGTTTGATTTCATTATGAATCCTAGGAAATGTTTTTGTTTTAAATATAGTTTTTGGTTTTAGTTCAAGGTATTTTTACCTCTTTGAGTCCTATTTTTGAAATTGATTTAATTCATTTAATAAAAATAAAGTGATAAATGTGTTTAAAATGTGTTAAAAATAGTGTAATTTTTTTTACATGTTTTAAAGGATGATTATTGAGAATATCATGTGGGTTTCTTATTTTTTTAATGGTGTTTGTTATTTATAATTTTGTATTAAATGTTTTAGAATTCCAATCATAAATTTTGATTTTAAATGAAGTGGAATTGAATTTAAGTGGTTGGGTAATTTTAATAGATTGTGAATTTTTAGAAAAGGTGCTTTGATTCCTCTGGAATGAGATGGTTTTAAAAGTATTGGGTTTTGTTTTTTGTTCTTCCTTATTTGATTTATGTTTTCAATTTTATCCCTTTCAAGATTTTTTTTGGTGATTTGAGAAACATGTCTGAGTTGGTTATATGTTTTGTTTTATTTAAATTGTGCCTCTAGGAAACCATTGAAGTAAAAGTAGGGTGTGTATCTCTGGGGATAGTTCTTTTCTTAGTCATGGACCTTAACTAGACTCTATATGTAGTTTAAATTATTGTTTCTCTTCTGATGTTGTGGTGTTTATATGTTAGTGATCGGTTTTGTTTGGAATTCTAGGCTAGGAAATCCTAGGATAATTAGTTGGGTAAACTAATGAGGTTTGATCTCCTTGGGTTTTAGGGTGATGATGTATTTTGAGGATGTTTTCTTGGGGATTTTAGATCCTTATAACCTTGAGGGAGTATTTTTTTTGTGTGTTTCTTATGAGTTCTTCTGGGTTTCTCTGCTTGAGTTGTGGTTTCTTGGGAATGTTCTAGCCTCTTGTTATTTATGCCTTGTATAGATACTTTGGTGGTGTTGTACCAATAATTAGGACCATGAATGTTTTTCAAATTCATTTTTTAGATATGGGATGGACTTGGGTGTGTGATTTGGGTGGTTGGGGTAGGTATGGAACCATTTGATAGTATGCACTGGCTAGTGTTAGCTAGATATTATTGGGTTCACTATGAGTGGGTAACTTGTCTTTGAGGTTGTAGTTCACCCCTTTACCTTTTATTATGTGATTAAATTTTAGATACAAATCATTTATTTTGTTGAGGCATGTAATTATTCATTATTTTCTATTTATGTTTTGAGATGTGATGGTTTTGAATGTTCATTGGCCTTGGGGTCTTTTTTATGTTCTTGGATACTTCTTCCTTTTTGGATTTATGTTGGTTTTGTGGATATCCATGGTAAGTGTAATCCATTTTTTCTTTTATTGATTGATGAAATCATGGTTATCTTGGTGATTCTATCATTATATAAGAGTTCATTATTGTTTTACCATTTTTATAAATTCTAAATTTTGGGGAGACACCACTCGGTCTCCATTTGTTTATATTTTCTAATTTGGTGTTTGTAGTCAAATCCTACTTGAGGTTATTGATGTTGATTAAGTATGTTAGTGATTATTTTAGAGGATGGATTGGTTTTGATGTTTTATCATCCTTGATACCTTTGTGTTTGCTCTGACCTTTTATACTTCTTATAATAGAGTGATGTGATTTCATATATCTCTGTTACCTTCGCTTTTTACCAGGTACTTTCAAGGAAAGAAAGTGGCATGGTGGGGAGAATTTTGATATCTATATGTATTGTTTAATTTATATTTTCTATCATTTTATCGTAATTTTTTTAAATTTACTTTTCATATTAATTTTAGCACAGAACATAAAAAACAATAAATTTTTCTTCTGTGCATAGTTTACATGCATGGTTTAGTAGAAATTGTGTGGTTACCCTTACATAAATAATCTTTCATATCATTTTGTTCAATGAATATATATCTTGAATGGGTATTTCATGGTTTGGTCTAAACCTTGAGAATCCTGGGGGAAAATTCAGGAAATTTGATACATATAGTTATTGGTGCATAGGTTATGAACAGTTTGAGGAAGCCATGAAACAAGGATGTGATAGGATCTGTAGTTTTTTATATTGATTTTTTTATAGTTTAAATGTTATTTATAAACTATGTGACTAAATAATGAATGGTTTGTTTTCTTAGGAATTTCCATTTGTATGTTTGGCACATGGTTTAGAAAACTAAGCATCCCAACCATTTAGTTTTCCAATATTTCATTGAATTTGTTAAATTACCCTTTATCTCCTTTTAGTTTTTATGTTTAGACCTCCCTTTCTCATCCTCCTAGTTTGGTCGAACATGGTATGTGGTTCGGATATTCCTCCCTTCATAGTTCTTTAATTTGAAACTCATTCTCCCTCCAATTTCAAGTAGGTAATCCTTTCTTTTGTTCACTTTTCTTTTCCTCACTTTTTCTTTCACCCTATTTCTCATTTCCTTCTCACCTATGAACCATAACCACTATTTGGGTTTTGATTAGGGTTTAGTATAGTTCTAATGATTAGTATTTGGGGTGTTTATAGTAGTGGAGGATGTTTCTTGTCTCATTCATGCAATCTCCATTAAAGGTAATGAGTTTCTAGTAGATCAACTTGAAATGAGGAAACAATTTCTTTGTAATTCCCTTGTAATACATGTTATAAATTGATTATATGTCTTAAAATTCATTATTGTGAAATTATAATTTTATCGAATTACTTTTTGGTATTTAAATGGATTTCAAATGTTTTAAACAATTATAATGAACTTATGTCACAAACTAAGTGTTTATTAAAATTCCCTAGTGGCTTTTCTAAAGAAATTTAAGTGTTTTTAATGGGTGTTTCACACTAATTTTATTTTTAAAATGGGAGTGTGAGGTTTTAAAGGTATGTTTTTTAAAACAAATTAAGTTTATTTTCATTCTATTTAAATGGTTTTGAGACCATTGGGTCTCATTGTGGTTTGAAATTATTTATAAAAAGATAGTTTAAGGCTCTATGAAAGGATGATCGGTACGATTTTATTTCTTAAATAAAGGGGTTTATTATTTACAAGGATATTTATGGAAAATATTTGGGTTCCCAAATGAGTTTTTAAGTATGGTTTAATAAATGGTTTTCAAATGAAAATTTTAATGTGGTTTTCATATGGTGTTAAAATAGTTTAAATTCCCAATAACTTTAGTGAAATACTGTTTGGTGTCTTAAAAGAATTGATTTCTAAAAATATGTGAGACCCTAAATTGAGCCCTGTTTTATTTTTGTACATGTTGTGTCTAGTGAATACCTTGTGGATTATTATATATTAATGTATATTCTTATGAAATACTTATTCATGGGTGTGAAATGGGTTTTTTATTTTGAGGGTGTATGAGGTGAGGTGAGATATAATTTCAAATGGTTGAAACTATTTTTATGTGAAGATAGATTTTTTTATTATTTCTTACATCCATTTTTTGATATGTCATGGAAGTCCTAGGATAATAGTATGGATTTATAAAATTTAAAGACCTAATATAGAGTTTGATACCTAAATTAAGTACCAGTTAGATTAAGTAAGCTAATGATATATTTTTGTAACCCCAAATCATTTTAGAAGGGCCTAGGACATCTTTTAAGCTCCTTGATCATAATAGATATTAGTTAGTTCTGTAAGAATACCAGGATATGATGGGTTTATTAGTTTTGGACAAGTTTCCTTAACACCAGTTCAGGATCTAGATATGTGATTCTTAAGATGTTTCCCATGATTCTTAGAAAATTTTAAAGACACTTTAAAGAATTTATTTTCTTGCATCATTTGTATTACCTTAATTTGTTTGATTATATGTAACAATTATTTGGTTATTCTCTTTTATTATGTTTTCCTTGTGTCATTAGTGCCTATATATGACTCTTGTATCACTTTGAGTATGTGTTTGTTTATTTTAAAATGGGGAGTTTTAAAATGGTTTGAAAGTTTGGATTTTAAATGGAAAGTGGGTTTGTTATTTATTATATGGGTTTTAAGAAATGTTCTTTACTTAGGGTTTTTTTATGAAAAATGAATTTTCAATTAATTTTTAGAAAGAGGGATAAATGGGGATTTGGATTTTTTTTTTCTATAGTTTTAAAGGCCCTATTTACTTAGTTTGAAATGATAAATTTAAAATTTTTAACCATCCTTTTTTAAATTTATAAAAAATGGTGGTTGTTTAAAAATGAGAAAGTTTCATGTTATTTCAATTATTTTATTAAGAATGTGAAAAAAACACTATTTTATAATTCATGTTAAAACTATCACTTTTTGAACTATATTATGAAGGGATTAACAGATACTCTTTGGTAGTATCCCAATGAGCTTCTTTATATCACATTATACATATACAGTGGTCCTTGAGTGAGTATGAGGCTTCTATGCATCTATTTAAAGTGCCTAGTTCTACTTCAATTATTAATGTTAATTATGGTTCGAGGATGGATAGTGGGATGTGATGAGTGGTCGGGGTTCATGATAGTTTTATTTAATGCTTACATTTTAGAGTATTTTAATGTGTTGATTTTTGTATTTGTCCAATTTTGAAATGTATTGACTTGTTTTATGTTTTATGGAAGGATACGACTTATATTTGAAAAAGGAATGAAAAAAAAGAGAAATTTTTTTATGAAATACACTTCACTCCATGATCTAAGTGGTGTGACACTTTATTTTTTAAGATGAAGCACAATTATAGAAATGGAGAAGAACATTTTCATGTCATGTATTACAATTATACAATGTGAGTTTTCAATAGAAGTTTCCATGCATGACAATTCATTAATATCACACACTGTGAAAAGTGGTTACATATTTTGTATACCAATTACACAATGTGAAAAAAATAGATATATATTTTTTAAGAATTACATCAAAATTCGTGATGCCTGAGAATTATGAGATTACACGATGTGAAATTACATTACATGTCGTGACAATGGTGGGAAGAAAAAAATAAATGTGAAAGATTCCAAGTTTTGATGGGAATTATTATAAAGGTATCCCCTTATCCACTGCTTAGAGAGATCTAGGACTAGAGGATGGAACATGACACTAATAGAATGCTTCCAGATAATAGAGTGATGATTCAAAGACCTATCTTACCATGATTCTTCAACTCTATTGTTCCTCAGGTATCTATATTTCTCATTCTCATCATTCCTAGCATAATCAAGTAGTTTTACTTTATGTTGGGTGATGTGATTTTTTGGGGGTGTATTTTTAGTGATTTTTTTTATTTATTATTCATTATTTGTATTAATGCAACATTGTTTATTCAATTCCAATATTCTTCTTTTTACAATTTATTGACCATTTCTTTTGAGTTGAGGATATTTATTTATTTACATAAATTAATTGGAAAATTTATTTCATGAACATTATGAAATTTATGTTAGTTATGTTTAAACAAGGTTATGTGTCTCCTATCTATGTGATTAAATCTATTATATGACTATTCCAATAATGAAATCATGGGATTAAGATAGGAATCTCAGACCAAGAATCCTTAATTCTGACACCAAACCTAAATAAACTCATAAACAATTGAATCCCTAGTGAACTAATCTAAAAATAATTAAACCTATCATGTATTCTATCTTGATTCAAAACCCAATCATTACTACCCCTATTTCATTCTTTTTCCAAAAAACCAAACAATTATAATTTCAATTTATTTAATTAAGTTAGAACATACAGATCATCCATGTGGGTTCGACACTCATACTTTCTAAATAGTATATTTTTAGTTAGGCTGTTTGAGATTTATAAATTATTAAATTTTTGTAGCCCCATAGGAATTAATGATGCCCCACGGGCTGTCAGGTCACTAGTGGTGACGTTGGATCTATTCAAGTACCATTTTATTTCTGCTTTTATTTTGGGATGTCATATCATCCTTTTTTCCTAGAATGTATATTTGTAACATCTTACAAAATGTTTTGTTTTATCTGATTATTTACATATGGATGTATATTTATTACGACATGCTCGGTTGATTTATTTCTTGGTTTAGTATACTTATTTATCATCTTTATCTTATATTTTTAATAAGGGTGGACTAATTCCCAAAGATAATTCTTGATACCTAAGCACTAGTTTCCAACTCATGGGGATTAGGAATTCTCTTTACTCAAATGATGGATATGTTTAAATTTCAATTTAAGTGGAAACTTGGGACAGTTCATTACATTGTCGCATAATAAGACTAATGTATCCATCATATAAAGAAAATGGCTAAAAATACATATCATAATATTCCCTAATGAACCTCATATATAGTCATTTATAAGTAACAAATAGTTTTTCCAATATAAATAATGGCTATATGGAATATTAATATTTCCATATTCAATGGAACAACCTGGAAATCAAGGTTAATATCCTATAATAAACATGGAAAGCATAGGATATTCACAATGTAATAGAAAGAACTTGTATCAAAGCAATGATAACAAGGTATTGGTGAAGGGTAATTTCATCATGTCAGGAAATCAATAATAAATAGTCATTGAGTTCCATAGTCTTTAATAGAAAGAGACCAAATAAATTTATGAAAATATCCTCAAAAACTATACTTTCAGATCTACTTCAATACTTATTTACATTAGAAACATAAATTAAAAAAAACATTTCAAATCCATAAAAAATATTTTAAATCCTTCTTTGTGGTTATTCAAGATATTATTAATAATCTAAATGATATCCCCTAAGAATATCAAATCATGTGGGTAGTTAGGCCCACTTTTTGACCATCGAGTGAAGTTCGAGTTAATAACCAACTAACTTTTTTCTTGGTTATTACCCCTAGGTGAATATAAGCCAGATCCTATATAAACTTATATTATCTAGACAATAATTTCGTTTCTAGGAAACCACACACTCTTCACTTCACAAAAAAAAGGATGTTTTCCCATTTTTAGATTAATCCCTTGGATTTCCACTAATATTTTAGCATTATAATAGCATTTTAAGGTATTATGATGATTAATGGTGATATATCATTGATAATGTGATAAGGATATTATAAAAATGAATAATAATAATATTTCATATTTAAATAAAAATTAATTAGAGAGGATTATATAAAATAAAGGATAAAAAGTATTAGGGCCCCTATATCATTATAATAATAGCTTAGGTAAAGACTATAATGAGAGGGAATAATAAATCTTTCATTAAAAATATGGAAAATAAATTATAATACCATTTAATTACAAGAATGAAATAATATGAAAAATAATTTTAATTAATATTATAACTAAAGGATTGTAATTGAAATGGAAAGAGGAGGATTAAGAACCCTTACCATGAAAAGAATCTTTTTAAAGCACGATAAGAACACCGTAAAACCATAAAAACTCTTTTTAGAGACTCTTAAGATATAAAAAGAGAGGGAAGCTATGATCAATAATTTTTTAGTGAATAGGAATGGATGTATGGGTTGTAATTTTTCAAAAATTAGGGAGAACTGTTTATTAATTTATAAACATAGGCCTCGTAAATATAAGTTGTAGAAAAAGAAAACCCATTAGTTTTCCAATGGATTTGGATCACGATTTTTAACATTTAAGACATGTTTTTTAGCTTTTAAATGTTTAATTACCAAAATCCTTTAAAATATAATATTCTGGATATGGATATGATTCTTATTCAAAAAGAATTGTTTTTAAAACCATTATAATATAATTTAGATTTTGTAAGATTCTTAATAGGTTTGGAAAAAATATTTTATTGCATTAAAATAAATTATTTTTAATGAATAAACACTTTTTTTTGTTTGATAAAGACTTTATGTCACTTATTACATCATTTTTATGTCACTATTATGTCACAATAACTATTGTACATTCATACTATATTTTAATTTTTACCTAAAAATTCTATTTTCTTAGAAAATTATAACAAATTAATTAGTTTTCCAATGGATTTGGATCACGATTTTTAAAATTTAAGACATGTTTTTTAGCTTTTAAATGTTTAACTACCAAAATCCTTTAAAATATAATATTTTGGATATGGATATGATTCTTATTCAAAAAGATTTGTTTGTAAAACCATTATAATATAATTTAGATTTTGTAAGATTCTTAATAGGTTTGGAAAAAATATTTTATTGCATTAAAATAAATTATTTTTAATGAATAAACACTTTTTTTTGTTTGATAAAGACTTTATGTCACTTATTACATCATTTTTATGTCACTATTATGTCACAATAACTATTGTACATTCATACTATATTTTAATTTTTACCTAAAAATTCTATTTTCTTAGAAAATTATAAAAAATTCAATGTTGGTTGATTTTAATATGATAATTACAAATTTGAATTCCTTTTATTAATATAATTATCTATCTATATAAAATTTAATTATTAAATAAAAATAATTACACATTTAAAAATTATGGATTTAGGACCTAAAATTTTAAAACACTTCTTGTTTTTATTCTGAGATGCATGTGTGTGATTATATTATTATTTATTGATCTATAAATTTTATTTATTGTTAATTATATTATTACTAAATAATTTTATAGTAAATGTTTTAGATTTTATTATTAATTTAATTTCCTAGTTTTATATGGTATTATTATTTGTTTTAATTTTATGATGAAATAATATAATATGTATTGTGCCATAATTTTTGAGATAAAATGTTTATTTAATATAGTAGAATCTTGGGTATTACATTGTAACACCCTACAATTTTAGTACTAATTTACCTTTAAATTAATTTTTTTTTAATATCTTGTTTCACACACCACACTAAACTAATACAAACTGTGACACATTTTATTGAGATAAAATATTAGAACGCATGATAAACATTAATACATTATGAAAATGTAGTAATGAAACAAAAAATATAATATTTATTTAACATATTTTATAAAAATATTTATTTTTATACATCATGTATTATTAAATGATGTATTTACTAAAATAAAAAAAAATTGATGGATTAGTGAAGTTAAAATTTTAGAATACAAATAATTAATTTTAATGGTATTTGGTGAAGATTACTTAATAAAAAAGTAATATTTTTCATAGAACTATTTTTAAAGTGTTGTGTATTTTTAAGTACTCTTAACTAAGAGGATGATTTTAATGAAATATATTGATAATATTTATAATAAAATAAATTAACATTAATGCAATATTTATTATTAGGCATGTAATAAGAATAAATTAATTTTATGATTAAGAGTTCATTTACTAAAAATTTCCTTCAATATGTGATATGTATTTTTATTTTAAGAAAATAAATATATAATGGTTAAATGATGATAAATTGTGTTTTTATGAATAATATATTAAAACTAATTTAATTATTAATTGACAGAAATTAAAATAATAACAGTTAATATTTAACAAAGTTATTTTCTTGTAAAAATAGTTTCTCATTATATTTTATATTTTCATTTAATAGTTTAATTCATAAATTTTATAATTTAAATTTGATAAAATTAAAATAATTTTTTATTTATCATTTACATATTATATTAGGGTTAATTTTTGTTATTTCTTTAAAAAATATTGATTTATTGGTGAATTAGTGCAAAATATCATTTTTAAAAATATTGTGACCTTTATGACATAATTAGTATATAAGCATGACATAAAAAATTATGAAAACCATTTTCTTGAAAAAATGTTTTTCTAAAGAAAAATTATTCATTTAAAATTTTTAATTTTAATTTACAAACCTATATTTGATATTTTAGACTTATAAGTTATATTTTTAACAAAAATTGTTTTTAATGCATTGTGGATTTATTATTTTTGAATTAATTTTTTCTCATTTAGACGTTTTATATAATAAAATGGTTTAAGTTTTTGGAATCAAAATTAAAAATTATGTAATAAGGACAATTTTATTTTCATGGTATAAAAATAAATTACTTAGGTGAAAAAATAATTACCCTAGTAAAATCAAAAATGGTAAAAGGGTTAAATAAAAACATAAAAATCCATAAAAGATTTTAAGCAAATGTCCCTAAAATATTTTTTGAGACATTTATAGACATTAATTTAACCTACTCTCTATTATTTTCAACTTTTTGTTCCACTTTTTTTGAATAATGCACCTCTTATTACAAAAAATGACACTTCTCTAACTTATAAATGGAGCCTTTCACCACCTCACTTCTACTAACACCACAAGTCATCTATCTCAACCAAACAAATACCCAAATATCATCCCAATATTCTATACATGTCCTATAATTACCTTTCTGACCATTATTAAAAGGCTTAATCCAATTTTTGAAGGAATTATTCCAAATAGTAACATAAGAATTCCTAATCACTCCATTTTAATTTCTATTACCTTCCCTCTTCTTCTAAATCCTAAATATATATTCTAAAAATTATAAAATAATTAAACACCACCTCAAATAGATTATTATAATCATTCATTTAATTAATATATATGATATTTAATACATCATCAAGATTCTATAAAGATAATTTATGTATTATATTAATAATATTATTCTTTTGAAAATGAAAACATCGCTCGTGAGTACATGAAAACTACTGCCTCCATGGACGATATGTTTCATTTTCATCACTTCCTTACATGGTTCATTATATAATAAGTTTTATGAATTTATTTTATATTAATGATTAATATATTACATGAATATATTTCTGACAGGATGAAACCTAAATTGATAATCATTATGAATTAATATGTGAATGCTGGTAAATTACCTGAAATAATATCTTCATGGATCTCATTATCATGAACCATTCCTTAATTTCCATAAAATAAAAATTAAGATGCATAAATAATTAAAAAAAATATTTAAGTATCTTATATAATCTTTTAATGGTTAACTTATCACAAAATAATAGGTATGACATCTCTGTCACGAATCATGTGTGAAACAATTAAAATTTAACAACATCTAATAATGAGAAAAAATGTTAACTAATTATTGAATATATAATTAAATATTATAATTAAATATTATAAAAGGTTAAATATATTAATAGGGTTGTGAAATAAGTTATTAATATTTTTTTATTATATAGTAGGTTAGAGTGCTTCCAGGAAAGTGAGAATTCAAGGTAAGGGTTTCTTGTATCACTTTTCAATCACTAATACATATGCCATATTCACTACTTGTTTTATATAATTTGGTGTATATACTACCCTATGGGTGTTTTCATATTACCTTTCATAAAGTTAAAGGGAATTAAAAATCCATCAAAAGTTATCTTTTTCAAGGGTATTTCAATTCAAGTGTTACTAAAGCCATGGGGGTTTTTATTAACATAAATCTCAATTATTTAAGTTAAAATGTTTCTTCTTAGACTTATTTATTATATAATTGGTTTATTATATTATAAATTTGTATTATATGATTATTGTTATCTATATATATATGAAATTAATTTTTAACTCAAATATCCTTCCATAAAAAATTTCTTTCTCATAAAATTGATGTGTTGATAAGAGTAATTCTCTTACTTTCAAATAAGATCTTTCTATTCCATGTCCATATTATTTATTTCATCTAATATTATTATTTATTATTTTGAAATGTAAATATGAATTATTTCTCATGATCATAATATTGTTCTTTAATTATTTTCAAAATAAATCTTACTTTACTTTTTTACGATGTGGGTTCCAAAAAAGGTATTTTAAAATATTAAAAAGTTTTTTACTTTCATGATTTTATGTTTTATATTCTACTAAAATTTTATTTTAGATAAAATTTATATATTTTTCATGGATCCATTATTGAATATTATTTTTAAAAGTAAATATTTTCAAAAAAAATCACTTAAATTTTTTTAAAATGAATTTTTCATATGACCCGTAAATTCATATTTTATGATGATGTTAAAATATATATATATATATATTATAGTTTTTCTTATATTTTCCTTTTTATTTAAACATGATTTATTTATATGGAAATTATTTTTCATGAATTACCCTCTAAATTATATAATACTATTTTTATTTTTGGGTATTAAACTTTTAGTATCCAAGAATCCCACTCTTAATCCCTTATTACATGATACCATTTGAAGTGTTATTATTATAAATATGATTTTAATCTCTTTCAACATCCTTATAAGTTTTTAAGATTCACTGAATATTTGACCTTACTCTGTCATCCACCTTCTTTCTATGGATGACTTATTAAAATTTCTTGGGGATTTTTCTTAAAACCCATCTCTGTTCCATGGGTTAATCAAGTGAAATTTTAATTATTAATGTTTTCGTTCTCTCTTAGAAAACATATGTTATGTTTTTTCATTAAGTTAATATTGGGTCCTATATAGCTCACCAATTCATTGGATAAAGTTTTAAGTTTCATGAGATGATGACTTTTTTGTGGGGGTAATTGCAGTCATGATGTGGTCAAAATATTTCTCATGTGTGTAATTACGATTAATCTATGGTCACAAGATTGTGTGTGGTGGTAATTATGGTTAATATATAATCACAAGATTTCATGTGGGTGTAATTTTAGTTAATATATGATCACAATATTTTTCATGGGTGTAATTTTGATTAAAATATGCTCACAAGATTGTGCATGTACATAATTTTGGTTATTCTATGATCACAATGATTATTATTTTCAATGCTTATGTATATGATACATTTAATTAATATTATTTACTCTTAAGATATTCTATATTTATATGACATGTACCTTTTTCATGTTATGACACATGCCTATGAAGGAACCATAACTCTTGATTATTTTCCCATGATTATATTTTCTTAACATATAGTATGTTTTTAATCTATTATAGTCAATGTCCATTTATGATACCTTGTGAACAATTCTTATTATTCCATATTTATTTTAATAATATATTTATATCTTGATAATGTTTTTCTAAATTCTCATAAGTTTACCCTTTTTTACTCTTTGATATGTTTTCCCTTACTGAGCATTTGATTACACCCCTTTTTATGTTTTCCATTCATTGGGTTATGATGATGAGTATAACCTGTAAGAAGTATATAAGGGATTATGGTGTGGTATTATTTAATGAAAAATGTTCATAGTGTTGTAAAATATATTTTTTATGTATCTAAGATCCAAAGATACTAAACTTTTGGGTTTTGGGATTGTGTTATAAATCAAGAGATGTAATGATTATATTCTAGAAATATATGTTTTTTTTGCTTCATTTGTCTTGATTAGTCTTAAATATACTGATTAAAATATGTGTTTTTATCATTAGATCTAGGAGTGTGGGTTTGGGTTCCTCAGTTGGTATCAGAGTATGGTTTATAAATATTTTTGGACTAGATTAGTTGTTTTTGGGAATTATGACTAGATAAAGTTAGTAAAAACCCTCGGGATAAGCCTAAATATAAAAAAACACCCTAAAATTTTGATAAATCATAGAGTGAGTAGTTTATTAGAAATAAAACCCCAATTTGGATAAAAAAAAATTGGATATAATATTATTCATATATTCACCTATGGATAATAACCTTAAGAAAGGATGGTTTGGTATTATCTAAATATTTACTCACTACATGACAAAGATTCCTACCTACACACCTAATTTGACACTCTTCTGGGATATGAATTGGTAATTCACATGATATTTATGAACCATTATGAGGGATTTAAATGTTTTTAGGTTAGAGAGCCTAACTAGAAAAGAAAAATGGACAAACTAGATTGAAACCTTGAGATTCAAAAGTTATGGTATATATGTTATTTATGAGATATTTATTCCAACTTCATAATTTTTTTTTTAAACACCTATTAATTTAGTAATTCTTATAACATTTTCCATTTTCAAACAATGAATGGGGTAAGGAGGAACTGAGAGAAAAATAGATATGTTGGACAATGCGGTGATTATCCCAATTTCAAAATAAATAGGATATAAGCCGGTGTTGAAAATTTAGTTGTTATATTCTTCTAGATATCACGAGTTTGGATTAAAAACCATAATCTTATCAAATTACTATAATTTAAAAAGAATATAAATCTTAAAAAACCTTAAATCACAAAAGAATATAAGGATTATGTTTCATAAAATCTTATATGAAAATAACCATAGAGGAAAGACGATTCACCATCCAACATGTTAATAATTTGGTAAGAAGAACCCAAGGAGATGTCTCAAAGGAATTATAAATTTTTTTGAGTGTATAATGATTTCCCCTCAAACTCATGATTGTATTAGAGATATAAAGAGGGAATACAATATAATATAAGGTATAAATGTCAAAACTAATACATCTCCCACACTTCAATGCTTTAACTGCAAGGAGTTTGGGAATTATGAAAATCAATGACCTAACCCAAAGATAAATAAGGATAATAAGAATGGGAAACCTCCAAGACTAAGGGAACAAGGAAGAACCTTTGAATTTACTAGTTCTTAATTGGATTGGAATAATTAAGGTACACTTATCATCCAATTCATATTTTTGATGTCTTATTGGATTCTAGTTCTCATAACTCTATTACATCAAGGATGTTTTCTAAGAGAATAAAATCACCAGCCTTTTGATTTGATATTTAATTGTTAGAGAAACTTCTTGTTTTATGATTATTATATCCAAATTTGATGTTTGTTGGAATTTTCTTTGCGAAAATCTTATTATTCTTCCTTTAGATGAACTTGACGGGTTTTTTGGAAATGGATTGGCTATTTTCGCACGAACTTCATATTGATTACCAAGATAGGGAAATAATATTTCATATTTAAAATCAACCTACGAACATCTATCAATGCAAGACTAGCTATAAAATATCTAGGTAAAATTAATTCCATTACATGTGTCACAATACTTAATCATGAGGGTTTTTTAGTTTAAAATATTGGAGAAAAACTACATATTTGGTATATTCCTATTATGTTTCATAAACTTACTCAAGTCATTAATGTTGATATATCATTATAAATTTTATATTGATTAAATCTATGCTATGGTTACACCTTTTATTTTCATTAGTGACTGGTAACCAAAATTATAAGGACCAAATTTATTTAAGGGGGGGAGAAAATAACACCCTGAGATTTTATTATTAATTTTCCTTTAAATAAATTTTGTTCTCAATAGATTATTTCACATGCACCACTGAACTAAAACAAATTTATATAAATTTTATTGAGATAAAATATTATAATTCATGATAAACATTAATACATTATGAGAATGTAATAATGAAACAAAAAGATATATTTAACTAATGTATTTTATAAAAAAAAATTATGCATCATATATTATTATTATATGATGTATTTATAAAATTCACAAAAAAAAATTATATAAATTTATTAATAAAGTTAAATTTTTAGAATATAAAAACTTACTTTTAATATCTATTTTTGAATATTTTTTAAAATAAAAGTAATATTTTTTATAGGACAATTTTCTAAATGTATCTTATTTTTAATTACACTTGACTAAAAGAATGGTTTTAATAAAATATGTTGATAACATTTATAATAAAATAAATTAACATAAATTCAATAGTAATTATTTTTCAAGTAATAATAATAAATTTATTTTACACTTAAAATTATTTTACTAAAAATTACCTTTTATGTGCTTTTTATTTTTATTTTATAAAACTAAATACATTAAGATTAAATGGTGATAAATTATATTTTTTATATGAATAATATAATAACAATAATTTAATTATTAATTTATATAAAATAATAATAAGAACATTTAATATTTAAAAATACATTTTCCTATAAAATAGTTTTTCATTATGTTTTAAGTTGCAATTTAAAAGTTCAATTCCTAAATTTTAGAATTTTAATTTGGAAAAATTAACTTCATTTTAAAATTCATAATGTAAATATTATCTTAGGGTTAATTTTGGAATTTTTATAAAAAAATTGATTTTTAGATAAATAGTACAAAATATAGTTTTTACAAATACTATGACTTTTATGCCATTATTAGAATATAATCATGACTTGAAAATTCATGAAAAAAATTTATTAAGATAATATTTATTTTAAAATTAAAATTATATAATTAATAATATTATGTTTTATTTAAAATCCTATATTTTACATTTTAAAACTAAAGCTATATTTTTCTCTAAAACTGATTTTAATACATTATATGTTTATAATTTTAGTATTGATTTTATCACTTTTAGAATTTGCATCTAATAAAATTGTTTTAATATTTGTAAAGATAATTTTAAAATTATGTAATAAATTCCATTTAATTTTTGGCATAAAATAAATTACTTATGTATACAATTTGTTATCATAGTAAAATTCAAATTGGTAAAAAGGTTCAATTAATGGTTAAATGATATAAAGAAGTTAAAAAATGTCTTCAAATAAGTTTTTGAGTCCATTATAGACTATAAATTATCCTAATCCTCATTATTTTTTATTGTTTTAGCCACATTCCTTGAATAATTCACCTCTTATAATAAAAATGTCACTCCTATTATTTATAAAACAAGCCATTCATTACCCTCACTTATCCACACATATAAAGAACTATATATTAACTAGAAACTACCCAAATACCTCCCCAAAACTTCTATACATTTCCTTGTGTTCTATATATCATCAATGTATGACCTATTAAAGTCTTGATCCAATTTTCAATGGATTTGTTCTAAGTAATGTAAAAATTCTTAATCACTACTTTTTTCATTTATATAAATTTATTTCCTATTATACCTACTAAATATATATTCTAAACATATTAAAAAAATTATATAATTGTCATAATTATATTTAATTTTTATTATGTTAATGTAATAATAATTCTCTAGCTTCCTCTAAACTTTTCAAAAAATGAAAACATCGCTCGTCTGAATGTGAGGACCACCTCCTCCATAAATGATGTATTTCATTTTTATTTATGGACTCACAGGACTGGTTATAAGAATGTATTTAATTAATAAATATTATATTTAATACAATTTTAAGATTCTATAAATAAATACTTTTCATTTTATTAATAATTTCATTCATTATAAAATAAAAACATCGCTCGTCGGCACGTGAAGACTTCCACCTCCATGGACAACATGTTCCATTTTCATAACCACCTTAAATGGAAGGTTTTAAAATATATTTTATGACTATATATCATATTAATTAGTAATACATATCATCAATATGTTTCTTAAATTATGATATAAAAATTGGAGATCATTATAAATAAATCTATTGATATCAGAAAATTACTAAAAAAAAGCTTGTCATGGATCTCGTTCTCACGAACCAGGACCATAGTTTTCATAAAAGAAAAATGGGTATGAATATAACCTTAAAACAAAATTATTTAAATATATTATATAATCTTTTAATATTTAACATGGTATTATATAATGGGGATCAATATCATAATTATGAATCATTTGCAAAAAAATCAAAAATTACCAACATCTGATGATAAAAATAAATGATAACTAAATAATGAATGTATAATAAATAATTATAATTAAATATTAAAAAATTATATATATATATATATATGAATAATTTTATGAATTAATTTATGAGTATATTTATGTTTATTATAAAGGTGGTTAGAGCATATTTGATCAACATGGAACCCAAGGTAAGGGTTTCTCATCTCACTTTTCTATCTTTAAAGAATATGATATACTTAGTACTTATTTTATATTTTGTGGTGTATATAAATATATATGGATGTTTTTATCATATCATTCAATAAATTAAATTTATTTAAAAATCTATCATAAGTTCTTTTTTCAGGGTTTTTTTATTCAAGTGTTACTAAATCTCTGAGGGATTTTCTTAACTCAAAACTCCTTTTAATTGAGTTATAATGTTTCTTCTTGAAATTATTTATTATATGATTTGGTTCTTAAACCTAAGATTTTATTATATTATTATTTCTATTAATATATAAGAAAAAATATTTTTTAACTCAACTATCCTTCCATGATATATTTCTTTTTGATAAAATTATAATATTTTTATGAATAATTAACATCATTTCCCATAAGCACTTTCTCTTATATTACCATATTATTTCATTCCTCCAATATTCTCATTTATTATTTTTAGAAAAAAATATGTATTATTACTTTTGATATTCATATTTTTCTTTACCTATTTTTAAAAAGTAAATTTACTACTCTTGTTATAATGTGGGTTTCTAAAAAGACCTTTTAAAATATTTAAATGGTTTTTCCTTTCATGATCATATATTTTCTCTTATGCTTCAAATTTTTTTAAAAATCCTTTATGTGTCTTTTCATATCTCCAATATTGAATATTATTTTCAAAAGTAAAATTCTAAGAAGCTTTCACTTCATATTTTTTTTAAAATAAATAATGAATGTGAATCATAACTTCATCTTTTACGATAATGTTATAAAGTTTTTATAAAAACACTTTTACAATTTTGCTTCAATTTTTTTCTTTATCTCAAAATGATTTATTTCCTTAGAAATTATTTTCCATGAATTTCCCTCAAAATTTCCTTATTCTATTTTTATTGTGGGATATTAAACTTATGGTATAAAACAATATAAATATTTACTACTTATTACATGGTATAATTCAAAGTGTTATTCTTATAAAGGTGATTTTCATCTATATCGACCTCAGTATGTCCTATAAGGTTTGGATTGTCCTTTCAAACCACCAATTCGTTTGAGTGTGATTGGAATTGATAAAATTTATCTTGGTCTCAAAATCCTTTTTAGGAATTATTAAATATTTTGATGTGAATTGAGGGTCATGATTATATAAAAATTATAAAGGTGCACTGTGAGGTCTCACAACTCTATTCATGTGGAGTTGTTTAAGATGTTCAAGGGTTAGATTCTCCATTATTATAGGGAAATGTGCACACATGGTAAGTCAATACATGATTACCCATGCATCATCATTATTCGTATATATATTAAGCAATATGATAAAAATTCCATTTTGATATTGTCATACTTCCACATTTTTATAGGGAGGAGTTGTGTTTCTCCCTTTTGAAGTTTTCTCTTCGGATTTGATTATTATATTACCAAAAATATTGATAAATATTCTATAACTTTAAGCTTCATTTTTTCCAATAATAATTTCAATTTTTTATTCCTATACATATTGTTAATACATGGGTTTATAGATAATTTGGAGTTATGATCCTCATCTAGTAATTCTCTCTTTGGATTTGGTATTGATCATACTCATAGTCTCGTTCCCACTACAACACACCATCTTCATTGTTTAAGTCTCTCAATTTCCTCTATTCCATGGTTTTAATATTATTTTGAAAACCTATGTCATCATATTGAGGCCCATTTATCTTATCTAGAAAATATATTTTATAGATTAATTATAAAAGGAATGATTCTTCCCTTTCTTTAATAATTTCCATATCTAACTTTATATAATCCATGGATATAAGATATTTTTCCATACTCATAGTAGATTAAATTAAATGATTATTCATGTTCAATGCATCATACACCTTATTCCCCTTCCCAGGGTGGAAGTGTATTAAATAATCATAGTCCATGAGTAGTTAAATTCGTCCCCTTTATCTCATGATGAGATGTTATTGAATGAATATATACTTTAAACTTTTTATCTATATATATTTCATATTTTCACTACAAATATAGTTTCATTGTATCTTTAAAGTAATTATTAAAACTACCATCTCAAGATCAAGTGCTGGATGGATTTTTTCATTATTTATTAATTAAATCAATTCATAAGAAACAACTATATAATCATACATAAGTACACTCCCAAGTCCTTTATTTTTTTATTCATTGTACATAAAAAATAATTCCTTTCTAGATAGTATGGTATGTGGCAGTGCATTGATTAATCTTTTATTTATTTTCTCAAATCTTTCTACACATCCCTTATACTATGTGAGTCTGATCCCTTTATATGTCAACTTGGTAATGGTTTAGATAATCAAGTAAAATTTTCAACAAATCATCAATAATAACTAGGTTATCAAAGGAAAATAAGTATATCATTTATAATAATTTGTCTAGGTAATTCATTAAAAACATTTTTCTTTGTGGGATCAACTAATATTCCACCCTTAGATAAATTATAGCTAATAAAATAAACTTTTTGAAGCTAAAAGTAACACTTAATGAATTTCTCATATATATCATTCTCCCTTAGAGTATTAAGGAATCTTTGTAAATGGTTTTCATGATATTCATATCACTTAGATTATTTCAGGATATCATCAATAAAAACCCTAAAAAATAATCAATATTGTATTTAAATTCTCTATTAATTAGATCTATAAACACTAAGGGAAAAAATTTTAACCTAAAAGGCATTACTTTGAACTCATTACTCCAATAACTTGTAAAAAATCTTGCCTTTTGTGTATCATTCTTATTGAATTTTAATATATGATAATCATAATAAAAATCAATAATTGAGAAGTACTTAGAACCTTAAAGTTGATTAAACAAATCATTAATATAAGTTAAAGGATACTTTTATTTATAGTAATGGTGTTGATTTCTATATAATTGATGCATAAACTAATACACTCAACCTTCTTTTTTACAACTAATATTGGTTCTCCTAAAATTGTAACAGTGGGGAATATGAATCCCTTATCATAAAAATATTGTAGTTCTTTATTTAATTCCAACAATTCCACTAGATCCATTCTATATCAAGGCATTATATATGGGTTTTTCACTAAGGATAAGGTCAATAGATAATTAAAATTAATTTTTAGATGGGTGTCCAAGAAGTTCCTCATTAAATGCATCAATATAATCCATCTCAATAAATACATCATATATACTAAGGATATCCTGTTGTGAAAAATTTTTGGGTGCGATGAAGTGAAAATGGATCACAGAAGAGTAAAAGGAAAAAAAGAACAAAAACATAGAGATTTACAAAGTCTGGGAATAATCCCTACATCCATAGAGAGGTAGAATTTTTACTATGATTTAGGAGCACAATTTATATTATATCTCTCAAAGTTTCTAACCACAAAACCATAACCCTAAATGGGCTACAAAAGGAGGTTGTTGATCCACTTTTCCACCAACCGCATAAGAATTCTACATCACTACTGTGAAAGGTGTCCAGCTAAGCCAAAAGGTGTTATAATGGTCAACTACTGGAATTCCAAGGAGATACAGTACTATTGAATCCAAAGTCCATACTGCTATTGTGCCCTATCAGTGTCTGTCAGTCAGCTCTGCTATAGTGGTCAGAGATTCTATATTGCCCTAATAATTGGGTCGGGGGAATTTGGCCCCAATATTAGGGGCACATTTCCCCCTACAACCCCCAACGATCTCACCATGGATCTTGACCTGAAAAAGTTACTACCTAGTGAACAGTATGATATGGAAGCATACGGACCAACAACACCCACAATTGTTCAGGATACACCAAAAAAACACATCATTATCATTTTTTGATTTATCTTCCCTAATAATTTCATTAATATGATCCATTATAGGTGGTTCTTAACAAGACTCGAGAAATGAAGTCTCTCCTCTAAAAACAAAAGGTTATATTCCATCCTTGGAGATTATAATATTCATCTCATGATAATAAATTATTACATAACAGTTTGAGAGTCAATCCATCCTAAGAATTATATCAAATTTGAAAATTTTTAATAACACCAAGTTTGTCACTAAATAATCTTTATGAATTTTAATAAAAATAAACCAATATACTTTCATCGGTATAATATTTCCACTATGAGTACTGTTACACCCAGATATTATAGTATATATTTAAATAATATGTTGAATAGATTGTATTACATGAAAAACTAAACTAATGTAAACAACGGTATATTTTATTTCAATGTAAGATACAAATTAATGCATTGTGAGAATACATTGAGAAATATCATTAAGAAAATTACAATAAGAGTAAAACCTCAAGTAAATAAATATATAAAATAATATCTTATAAAAACATATATTTTAATTACTTACATATTATTATTATTTTTAAATAATTATTTTATGTTTTTTAATAAAAATAAATTGATTAAAATTTAATGGTTATAAGATTGATAATTAATGGGATGAAACAAAATATATTGAATATTAGAAAATAATATATTTCCAATAATTTTTTTTAAAGGGTTATTTATTTTTGTTGGAAACTTTTAAAGGATTATTATAATAACATATTTCAATTTAAAAAAATAGTAACACTCATTTAATTTGTAATTGATGATAATTGTGATTAAGAACACTTATAGGTGAAAAAGAAAATTTTCAATAAAAACTATTTTTTTCATTATATTTTATGATTTTATTTATAAGTTAAATTTTAAAATTTTAGAATTTTAATATTAAAAAATAAACTTAATTTCATGATTCATAATTTCAAAATTATCTTAGGGTGAATTGTTTGTATTTTTCTAGAATGAAAGATTTTTAAGTGAATGGTGAATATATCATTTTAACCAACACCATAACTTTAATGAAAACATCATGATATAAGAAAGAATAAAAAATATATATAACCATTATCTCAACCAAATATAAGGTTAAAGAGTAAAATAATTCCTTTAAAAATATTATGTTGAATTTTGAAACCTGTGATTGATATTTTGGAACCTAAATGATATTTTATTCTAATAAAAAACTAATTTTTGTCTTTTCATTTAATTGAGTGTTCAAAATCTTTTATCTGGACCTGGATTGCTTCAAAAGTGAAAAAAAATATTATTTTAAAAATTATAAATAAATAAATATAATGGTAATTAATTCTATACAATATTTTGATGTAAATTCATTTTTATGCTTAAAAGGGAATTTTTTCTAAAAAATGTTTTTGCTAAATTAGGTTAACTTTTATTAAAAGAAAATTTTCCACCTATATAAATTGAATTATAAATTTATCTTTTTATATTATGAAATTAATATTACAAAAATGTTTCCCCTCTCACCTATAAAATGACCCCCTCACCATCCCACCTCTCTTACACATAAAGGTTCATAGATCAAGAAAAATATGCCAAAAAAACAAAGCCATACATTTTTAACGTGTCATATAGGTTCTGTTTTCCCCAAAATTCTAATAATATAAGGCTTAAGGATTAATTTAAAAGAGAATATACAAGTAAGAGGTAATTTTATTAACCAAGTTTTTCTTGTTTCTTTCTTCTTCCAACTCATCCAAATATATTATACCTATACTAATATAATTAAATTATCATCATAATTATTCTAAAATTTTATTATTTTGATGTAACAACCATTATCGAATTCTATTCCATCGATTGGAAAAGGAAAATGTTTCCCGTGTTACGTGAAGATTACCACCTCCATGATTAACGTATTTCATTTTTCATCATTACCTTAAATGGATGGTTATAAAAATTGATTTAATGAATAAATATTATATTTATAACATGATTAAGGCTCAATAAACATATTTTTTGAAATTCCATTAGTAATATTAAATATAAATTATCATCATAAATTTTAACAACCTAAAATGAGAATATTTACACTTTTCTTTACTTCAATCTAATTTGGAAAAAATATTGAATTGTATAAATTTTATGATATAAGTAATATATGATATTAATATGTAATTTTTTTCATTAATGGTAATATTAATTTTTAACTCAATATTAAGATAACACCTTTAGTTCCTTTAAATTTTTAGAAAATAAATCGGTTTCAGGTTTTGTATTTAATAATCATACCTAACAATTAAACGTAATAAACCTATAAATTAATATATAATCATGGAAAATAAATTTAAATAATTTTAAAATTATTTAGATAATGAAATCATGACCATTTAATGATAATGAAAATTATTATACTAAAACATAAATGGAACGATTAAAGCTACTGACATAAATGGTAAGTATTAACTAATAATAGTTAATAAATATATAATAAATTAACATAAAAATATTAATTTAAAAGGTAATAAATATTAATTATTTTATGAAATAAATGATTAATTATTCTTATTTTATTATATAGGATGTTATAGTGTATTCAAAAAAAGAGGTAATACAGAGTAAGGGTTTTTGTTAAATTCAATTTCTATCTATTGTGTTGTGATTATTCTTCTTGAACCTTATTCTTATAAGATTTCACTTTATACCTTATGATTTAATTATACTATAATTCATATTATTATTCTTTTTATTTTAATTTCTTTCTCATAATTCCTTTTTTATTGATTCATACATCATAAAATATGACAATGTAATAGGATTCATAACTCAATTTCCTTTAATTAAGTTATATTATTTCTTAATTGACTATGATATTATAATATTATGTAAATCATTGAATTTAATTTTTTTCCATTTCCACTTTTTTTTATTTATATTTACTTTACATAATATCAATATTTATATATTCTTACTTTACATGTTATGATTTTTGTAAGGGTTCTTTGTCTCAATTTCAATTCCTTCATACATGTTTCATAGTTCAAACCAAGTATTCCTTTTATAAAGTGTAATTTCGTCCCTAATATGTTCATAAATAATGAATATATTTTATTTTATGATATATTTATTTCCATTCCATGTTCTTCTGATTCAATGGTTACCAAATTTGTGTGGGTTTTTCATCACAATTTTCCTTATTTGAGATATGTTTCATAAGATACTTCTATATTCATTTATATAGTATATATAATTTCTATTTGAAATATTAGATATTTTTTATCATTTATTAATGGAATTTAAAGTTACTTTTCATGTTTTTATTTTAGGTTATTTTGATGTAAAATTCATAAGGGGTTTTATTTAAAATCATTGCTTTAATAGTTTTGATGTCTTTTTCCCAATCATTTATCTTCCATGTCTATGTTCTTTATATTATTTCAAAAATATTCTTATATATATTTCAATTATTATTTAATTTCATTTTCTATTATCTTTTACTTTATTTATTGTTGTTTAAAATTAATATTTCTATTATTTTATGCATTTATCACTTTTGAATATATTTACTAAAGTATGAAATAAAAGTTTTCTTATAATGTTTACCACATGACCACCTTTTCCCAATTTTATGTATATTTTATTTATTAATGTAATGAAATGGATTTGGTAGACCCAATACAACCCGCCACATGACCCAAAGCGCATTCTTGATCACCATGAGTTGCTGAAAAGAATGAGTCATAATCAACAATCTCTTGAGAATGGTTTGTCCAATGGTAAACCAGTATAACCCATCCATAAAATGGGATGTCCAAACAAATACCATTAGAGTAAAAAGAATAAATACAATGTATATAATACACAAAAAAATACTAAGTAGGTACCATATGAAACATCATATATAAAACATTTCATAACAGGACATATACATGGTATCTCATGTCAAAAACCCAAAACTCAAAAGAATGGGTACAAGACTAAACAAGGTCTGAACATATACCCCAATGAATACAAAATCCCAAAATGTAACCACATGACCCAACACCATGAGACCACATCTCTTTTAAAAAAAATGGACATCAATAATCAAGAAGAGCCACCCAGGTACATGATTTATTCCCTTTACCTGTTTCATAGAAAACAAAGTCTACATATTCCCAAAGGCATATGTAGGGTGTGAGGTACAAATCTTAGTAGGATAACAACATGAATATATTTAAGTTTTTTACCCCTAAAAACTAATAAAATAGTTTGAAAACACTTTTTAAAACAAATCAACTTTGAAAACATTTTATTTTCATATAATCCTTTGAAAACCCTTTGGTTTTTCATTTCAAATAAAACATGTTTTTCAAATCATTACTCAACATGGATCAAATAAGAAAAAAAGATCCAAGATACAAAATACTCAACATATCCAAAAATTCATATTACAGGGTGAGAATAACATAAATATCATATGACCATATAAATAAAAATGGTAATAACACAATTCATCATGTTAAACATGGAACTAATAAAATGTATAAAGCATATAAACCAATCTGGAATGAGTAAGTGCACCAAGAGATCTAACCTCAAGGTCCTAATGTGAGTGAGTCTAAAAAAAGTATGGTATCTGACTAAGTAAAATGGATTCTCTCAAGATCTTCCTTGGGTCCAACTCCCATAGCTCTCATGATCACTCATCAAATAATGGAAGCTTTCAAGGCCTTCATTCTAAAAGGCTCTCATGGTCTCTTAGAAACCAAAATAGAATCCCTCACAGTCTTCCTCCCCAAAATCTCTCACGGTCCCTTGTGCATCCCCTTACTCACAACCCAATTAACCCATGTGATACTCCATACCAATATAAATATAAAATAATTTACATATCAAACAAGCCATTTCAAAATCCAATTTCATAAACAAACAAACTCATTTTATAAAAAAACCTTCCCATATAGTAAAACCATCTTAGAAATCCTTTTAAAACTATAAAAAACTTTCATACATTTCATAAAATGCTTGCTTTTCATACAGGACACACCCATTTGGAAAACCATCCTTAAAAACCCAAATTTCAAAACTAATCCATGAATCACATCAACCATTGAATACATATCAATCATAAATCATTTCAATGGAAATTAAAGGAACCGAAACCAAAGTTGATTAATAATTTAAAGGTAATCCATGGAAAAATACCTTAAATAGAGAAAACTACCATGGAATCAGTCCCAAACTCATCCCCTATGATGATGATAACCTGGAAGAGGTAGAAAACGGGCTCACACACCTAATCTATATAAAAAACTCAAATCCCCTATGAAACACCCTATATTTAGAAAACACCCCTTTAGGGGTAAAAAATCACAATAAAAATGGAATAATAAGATTAAGTAAGTTATAAGAAAGAATAAAACATGGATAAATGGTCTTCCCTCATTTAACACCCTAAGAATTTAAAAAGAACACTATACTCGATAGCGTACAAGATACACAACACCAAGCCTAAACGAACCATGAAGTATTATTATTTAAATATGAAAATTATATCAAATTCATAAAATTGGTGATTATAAATATTATTAACTAATTTATGATATATAAAAAAATATCCTACCCAAATAAGCATTCAATTTTTAGAAAATTAAAATTATGCTTAAAAATTAGATTTCCTTCAGAAATGATTTTTATTGCTTTTTGTGAGAAAATATTATATTCAATTTTTTATACTTTTAGAAATTATATATCATAAAATTGACTAATTTTTTTAAATAATAATAACAAAATTATCTTTGGTTGAATTTTTTATAATTTTTTGAAAAGATTGATTTTCTAGTGAATAGTGAAAAATACTGATTTTTATTGAAAACTGTATTTTTTCCAAGTATGTACAAAGTTAAATTTTGTTTTAAAATTATTTAAAAGTAAAATTAGTTATATTTTATTTTAAATATTATAATTTAGTTTATTTTAATCATTTTTTTTTAAATTTAGTATAAAAACATTTTTTTACGTAAAAAGACATTTTCCTGAAAAATTGTATTTATGAACGCAATTTTTTTTATCTTAATAAATTAAATTTATCTCTATTGGTGAAATATTTTAATAAAATTTATATATTTTATATTCAATAAAAAAATTATCATTCATTTAATATTTTTCTAAGCATGAGATAATATTAAACCAAGTTTTATACTAAAAATATATTTTTCTAAAAACAGTTTGTGTCATGTTCTGGGAGATTATTTTAAAATTAATTTATGAGAATTATAGTTATTTAATTTGATAAAATATATACCATATTTTTAATTATGAGCTTTAAATTTGTTAAATAGGATCTTTTTATTTTTTTTCAATATGAATAGTAATCGTGGTAAAATTTATCACCACGATAAATGGTAAATCATGTTAATCTAGGTAAAAAATAAGTAATAAGGACATAATTTTTCATCTTAATTATTATTGAATGAAGTTAATTAAACTCGTACCACATTATACTCAAATTTTAAAATTTTAATAGGAACTTTTCTATGAAAATTACATATATAATATTTGAAGTAAAAAAGTAACAAAATGTCACTCTCTTAGTTTTTAATATATCTTATAAGTCCGCATAGGGAAAAAATAAAGTTATAAAGATTATAAATATCTATTTTGATATTACTGAAATTATTTTCATGAAAAAAAATTATTTATAAGTTTTATAAATTATATAATTACCTTAAATTATTACACAATGCTGATGCAGTATGTATTTAATTAATTGGAAGATATAATAAATGATTTTAAAAATAATAAATTTCATAAAATTTGTGTGAGTTATAGTGTTAAAAGAATATTTTAGATAAATAAAACATTATATTTATTATAAAACGAATTATAATCTAATTATAACTTTTTATTTTTTTAATTTAAGTAAAATTAAATGAATAGTGTAATAATTAACATTAATATTTTTTTCCAAAATAATATTTTATTAAAATATTTAAAAATCATAAAAATATTAGGATTAGGTGGATGTTATATAGTCTAAAATTTTATAACTTGTACATTTTTTAGCAATATTACACTTTATATGTAATATTATAACCTTTTAAGAGTGAAAACGGCGTTATTGGGGTTAATGTTAAAATAGGTTAACTAAGGGTTTAAAACAAAATATAAGGTTTAATACACCACTTAAACATATTGAAATTTTCTTATTTAAAGGGATTTAAACCCCATAAAATATTATCCTAAAATAAATATCCTTTTCAAATATTTGGGCTAGAGATTGACCCCATTATATTTTAATCTTTTAAGAAGTTCCAAAAGTGTCTCTCACCTCAATTATAAAAGGGAACCACTCCTTTATCTTCTTCACACCATTTTTAGCATTATATATCCAACATAACTAGTAAAAAACAATTTTAAACTTCCCTATTCACATTATAGAGGACTTTATATTCCCAAAACCCCAACCCTATGATCCTTAAGAGGATATCTAAGGAGTTATTTCAAAGGAAACTTAATCACCTTAGTCGATCACTTTCTTTTTTATTCTTATTTTAACTACAATAAATCTGTTATATATTTTATAAAATAATAAATAATGTTTGATAAATATAATTAAATGTTATTATGATTATTAAACCACTTTTATTCACCCTCTTTCCATCAAATCGTAAGTGAAATTATCACTTGTGCGAACATACAACTTACAGTCTCCACACAGAGATAAAATTCATTTCACATTTACATATTTAATGGATATATATTATTAGGGGGTTTAATGTTTATATATAATAATTATGAAATAATTATACTTCTTTAATGATAATATCATACCTAACTTCTTACCTTCTAATCTGTTGGGAAACTATAACGTTGCTTGTGCATACATATGGACTACCACCTCCACAAAATGATGTGATTCATTTTTTATTTCTATTTTATATGGATGGTATTAAGAATTTATTTGCTAAATATATATGATTTATATTATATAATAGTGTTTTTTAATGTTGAATTAATATTTACCTTTCCTTTGTTCCCTCCATCAAAAAATGAAAACAACGTTCATGTGTATGTACGGTCTATCGTCTCCATGAACAGTGTAATTAATTTCTCTATATCTAATTTTATGGATGAATATATACATTTATATAATTAATATATATGATTAAAATTATGGATATTATGTAATTATTATTAAATTATAAGTAAAAAACTACTGAACCAAAACATGCATGAAAAACAAAGAAGATATCACCCAAAAATGGATTTTAACAAAGAATTGTTAATAAACAGGTGATAAAAGGGTATAAATAAATAATATAGGGTATGATATAAAATAATATGGTTATTTAATATATTTATAATTAATATATATTTATTATATATGAGGATCTAATGCATATTAAGGAAGTTAAACCTAGGGTAAGGAATTTTTGTCACGCTTTTATTTTCATGGGACACAAGCCATATTCACCTATTATTTCTTTTGTGTGGTGTATATACTACACATGAATTTATTTTATAATAATTCTTGTTAATATTATGTATATTTAAATATCCACATAATATTTATTATTTAATGGGGATTTTGATTCAGATGTTAACGAAACTATAAGGGTTTATGTAACAATCTATTTGTTTATCAAGGTTGTTTATGATTATATTTCCGATGATGAAATATTACGATATAACTCTAAATAAAATCATTAAATTTATTATACTATGGTTATTTATTTAGAATACATGTTTTAATTTCCTTTTCATCACCTTAAATACTCAAGATACTGAAAAAAAATTATGTAAAATTAACATGATTTCACTCTTCGATCGAGAAACATTTTTATTCCATATCTATGTTTTCTAAAAATGTTGTTTGGAAGGTTTTTATTATTGTCCTATGATTGTTTAAATAAATTTTTACCCATGTATAATCATTTAAAAAATTATTTAAAAGGAATCTTTTTACCATTTCCCGAATGAGTTACCTGTTGATTTTTTATAAAAATATGAAAGGAATGTTTATTTACTTATACGACATGAACAAAATTTCATATCATTATAACTACTCAATGATTTAAATATTCCTTTAAAATTTTCCATTGTTAATTTCAAATAAAATTTTTTCTATAATATTTTCAAAAAATATATATTTTAAATAATTTATTTTAAAATTGAAAAGATATTTCCTTCAAAAATGTTTTGATGATATTTTAATGGTATCTCTACTCATCAGAGACAAAAACCTTGATATCATTTATACTTTATTGGGGATATGATCTAAGGATGCCATTATTATTATTTCTATAGATAGTTTATTTTTAGTATGATAAGATATTTATGAAATCCATTTCTTTTCCAAAGGTTATACTATAATGAAATGTTTATGAATCCAATTTATTTTAATGGGTTTTGATATAATGAATGTTTTATTATATTGAGGAACACATGTATATTATTTTCATTATGTGATGGGTGGGACCTATATCTACCTCCAATTAATTAGGTAAATATGGATGACTCATGAGGTAAATATTTTATTCATGAACATGATTTCATGTTCACAATTTCATGTGTGGACCTAGATTTCATATCCATAAGTTCATGCTTAGACCTGGTTATCATGTTCATAAGTTTATGCATGAACCTGTATTTCATGTACCTAAGTTTATTATTGGGCCTGGTTTCATGTCCATAAGTTTATACAAGGTCCTGATTTTATGTCCTTAACTTGATGAGTGAACTTATTTCTATTTATATATGTTCACAAAGTTATAATCGTATGTGTATGCTATAAAATTGTGTCTTATGCCAATATTATTATCTCATGGATCATTTTATTTGATTCCTTTATGATTCTTTTATTATAAACTATCAATATTTATGATATTACTCAAGATTAAGATTTATAATATTACTCAAGATTAAGATTTATGATATAAATGGTATAGATTTTAATTTTTTTTCATGTTCTCATACCCTTATACTCATGTTATACTCAAGAGATCATTGATATCTCCCATTTTTACACTCATTAAGCATCTCATACCACCCTTTCTTATGTTTCCTTTCCACATGTTATGAATAATGGTTTTAGGGATGATATTTCTAAGAAGTTTTCTATTTATAAAGAACTTAATGAGAAACTCTTATGAATAATTTGTTTATGTGTCCATGTTTATAGAGACACCATACCTATATTATTTTGGTGTGGATAGTTATGTTATATAATGAATATTCATCTAAAAAGATGAAATATCTATGTATGAAAAGTTTGAGTTTTTATAGTTGGTATCAGATCAAGGTTTAGTTAACCTTTGGAAATTAGGATAAGATAACTTTAGCGAGAACTCTGAGAATAAGTCTAAGTATATTATAAAATCCTAAATTTTTGGTAACTATCATGAATAACGTAGGTTAAACCTATGGTTCTATAGAATATAGTTTCATGATTTAGATATCCTATAAATTATTTTTCATGATTATGTGGTTTCTCATAATGAATATTGTTTCTTACACTATGATTTTTAGTTTTAGTCAATGACTAGAACTATGAGAATTTTTGTTAATGCTAACAGGAAACGGAATGATTGCACTCACGAGAAACCAAATAAAATGAGATCTAGATTGTGAAACCTTGTGATTATGCCTAATTATCTATCATTATATATTATTAACAACATGAATCTTAACTAACTCTTGGAATAACCAAAGAAGAGAAGGATTTAATTCTTTGATAGAACCAATAGTGGAGACTATTAAAGAAAGAAGATTTAATTTCTTATATATATAGAAAGTGAGAATAATCGCTCGAGTGAATTTCTAGATGGAATAAGAAGATATTTTCTATAAGGAAATGAAGTTCATAGAGATAGTGATTTCCAAGGAAAAATAAATAGTTCTATGGAGGGAAATAAATATCATCCTAAGGTTACATTTATAGTTTAATGTATTATGTGTAGGGAATATAGGAATTATCTAAACCAATTCTCTAATCCAAGGATTTACTCATAGACCAAGGAAATATCTATGGAGTGAAAGGATTTAAGTTTTTATTTTATCAATGATATTTTGGATCATGAAACATCTAAGGATTGTTCCGTAGTATAATTTCAAAAAATATGTTTAGTTGGGATAAAAATATGATTGACATTGGTATTATGGTATTGGTGACCTTGATATTGATTAGTAGATTAAAAACTAATTTAGGTTATATTTTTAAATGCTTATTTAATTTTTTTATTTATGTAATATATTCAATAATTTTTAACTTATTTGATGAATAAGGATTGAATTTCTTTTTTGAAGCATATATGTTTTCATGTGAGGATAACATATAAGTTATGGATAACATTATGGTTTTATAATTATAAGGTTGATTATAATTTCAATTAAATCAACACCCCCTTTTAATGTTTTAAATGATTTATTTTTTAAATGATTTGAATCTTTTACTAGGAATTTGGAAGAATACTCTATTGAGGTTTAAATAACCCTTTTGGGTTGGTATATGATTTGATTTTAAGTTAATTAAAGATTGTGATATTGTGTGATATAGATAATATTAATGGTTTAAAAGTGATTCATTGAAAATTTAATACTTATAGATATATTTATAGTCAAGTTATGGATTTCCTTTCTATTTAGTATCTAAATCGGATTCATGACATTTTGTAGAATTTCACTACATTAAAATATTATATAGTGATTTATCATGGTGATTAATGATATTTGGGTGATGTTTTATTAGGTTGAGGTATATATAACCCTTTTGTTTAAAAAGTGATTTAAAATGAAAAATTATTTGAGAATAATGCAATTTAATTTTTAAATATTTAATCTGAAGGGTATGATATAGACTTTTAGTTTAAAACATTCATTAATGTTGGGGTTATTGAGGTAATTAAGGATTTGGATATTAATGGTGTAGTTATTACTAAAATTTTTTATTAATTTTTGACAATTATATTATGCTAAAAAAAATTATTTTCTAAATATAGAAGTGATATATTTTTTTATCCATTAGAAGTTGATCTTAGTGCTTCAGGCATGAAAATTTCATCCTGAATAATCATTTTTTGGAGTAGTAGATTATATTGTAGTGTAAATTTATTAAATGGTTCAAGTTATAATTCTAAAGTAAGTATATTTTCTTTTGTTCTTACCGTAGATGGTAAAGGGATGCCTCAAGTATATTAAAATGATCTTAAGACAAAAATGTTATCATATAACCTTCAATTCTGATGAATTGATGGTCTTTTAACTCCTCACTGATTCATGGTTTTTTTGTCAGTAAATTTATCTTGACCATATTCTGTATCACTCTTTATAAATCCTTGGGAACTATTTTCCCCTTATATGACCATATTTTCAATTTCCACTCATTTTTTCATATTTGTAAACCTATTTATGTGTCATTCTAGACAACCTTCAAAATTTCCTTTCTCTCTTTTCAAGAAGATGTTTTATTAACCGTTTTTACGATATGGGATTTCCAAAAAGTAATTTTGAAATTTAAAACCCTTTATTTTGAAGAAAAAGTTCAAATTTTGAGGATTAAATTTATTAAATTGGGAAATTTAACACCCATAGATTTTAAAAGAACACTACGTTCGATAGCTTACAAATACGGAACACCAAGCCTAAAAAACCATGAAGTGTAATTATTTAAATATGATAATTATAAAAAAAATATATTAAATTATAGGGTATTAATAGTATTAACTAATTTATTAGATATATAAAAATATCATACCCAACTAATTACTCAATTTTTATTGAAGTTATATTATGCTTAAAAATTAGATTTCCTTCAAAAATGGTTTGAATTTATTTTTATGATAAAATATTATATTTAATTTTTGATACTTCAAAATAAATATTTTATAAAATTAATTCAATTTTTGAAATCATCATATCAAATTATCGTATGATGAATTTTTTTAATTTTCTAAAAATATTAATTTTCCAATGAATAGTGAAAAATACCAATTTTTATTGAAAATTGTATTTATTTCACGTGTGTACAAAGTTCCATTTTTATTTTAAAATAAAATCAAAGTAAAATTAGTTATCTTATGTTTTAAATAATTCAATTAAGTTCATTGTATTCAATTTTATGTTTTAATTTAGTTTTAAAACATTTTTATATGTAGAAAGGCATTTTTTCTGAAAAACTATTTTTGTGCATGCAATGTGTTTTTATCTTAATAAATTAAATTGATCACTATTGGTGAATGATTTTAATAAAATTTAAATATTATATATTAAATAAAAAAATTAATATTCATTTAACATTTTTATAAGCATGAGATAATAATGAACCATGTTTTTTTCTTAAAAATGTATTTTTCTAAAAATTGGTTTTCATTGGGTTTTGCAAGCTTATTTTAAAATTTCTTTTTGAAACTTATTGGTAATGAATTTCATAAATTAGATTCCATATTCTTAATAAAAA
This sequence comes from Viscum album, assembly GCA_963277665.1. NCBI lineage: Eukaryota > Viridiplantae > Streptophyta > Magnoliopsida > Santalales > Viscaceae > Viscum > Viscum album. Next base: position 528,092,006 of record OY728159.1, on the reverse strand, counting down.
ATTTCAAATTTTGAAAATATTAACCTTTTATTTTTTTCAATATAAATAGTAATGGTGGTAAAATTTATCGTCTCGGTAAAGGGTAAATCATATTAATCTAGACAAAATAAGAGATAAAACCACAATTTTTCATCTTAACTCTTATTGGATGAAGGTAATTCTACCATTATTACCTTATTCTTGAAATTTATTTATTTAATGGACAATTTTCCATAAAAATGGAATATATAATATTTAAATCAAAGAAAGTTACAAAATGTCACTCTCATAGTTTTAAATATCTCTTATATGTCCATATAGGGACCAAAGAAAGTTATGAATGAATATTAATTTATATTTTTATATTAATGAAATTATTTTTATAGTATAAATTTATTAATACTTTTTATAAATTTCTTACTAATTTTTAGAAATATTATAATTACCTTAAATGCTTATACAATGTTGATGCAATATTTATTTATTTAATTGAAAATTAAAATAAATTATTTTAAAAATACTAAAATTAATATAATCTGAGTGAGTTATAGTGTTCGATGAATTTTTAAATAAATAAAACATTCTATTGATTTTTAAAATTATTATAATTGAATTATAACTTTATCATTATGTCTTTAACTAGAATTAAATTAATATTTTCGAAAATTTACATTAAATATTTTTTATCAAAATAATGATTTATTAAATTATTTAAAAATCATAAAAATATTTAAAGTGGAAAATGAGGATTTTATTTCAACCCAAAACAAATTTATCTTTTTATATCTATCCATTTGTAATAATTTTGGCTAGATAATGACCTTATTATATTTTAATTATTTATGAAAATTGAAAAAGTGCCCCTACACTCAATTATAAAAGGCGCCTATCCTTTCTCTTATTCACACCACTTTTAGCCCTATATCTTGACCATATCCTACCAAAATAACTTATAAAATTTTATATACAACTTATATTTGTTTTTTTCTTCCCAAAAGACCAACCTTAAGATCCTTTAGATGAGATCTAAAGGAGTTATTTCAAAGGATAGGTAATCACCTTAAACAATCACTTTCCTTTTAATTCTTCTTTTACCTCTTGTAAATATATTTTATTTTTTATAAAATAATACCTTAAGTATAATTAATATACTTAAATGTTATTATAATAATAAAACCACCATTATTCACCATCTTTCTATCAAATTGGAAGTGAAAGTATCGCTTGTGTGTACATACGGCTTACTGTCTCCCCGTAATGATATAATTCATTTCTCATCATCATATTATATGAATGGGTATATTTATGGGTTTAATATTTATATATAATAATTAATATATAATTTTAATTATTTAATGATGATATCATATCTACCTTTTTATCTTCTAATCCATTGGGAAAGAATAATATCGCTTATGTGTAAGAGTGGACTACTACCTTTATGAAGCGATGTGATTTTTTTCAATTATATTTTACATAGATGGTAATAAGGATTTATTTTATCAATATATATATGATTTATATGATATAATAATTATTCTGTAAATGTTAATTAATATTTACCTTTCTTTCATTCCATCCATTAAAAATGAGAACAACATTCATACGTATGTATAACCTACCATCTCTATGAATGGTGTAATTCATTTTTCAATCTATAATTTTATGGATGAACCAAAACTACCTAACAAAAACATACATGAACAAAGAATCAGATATCACTCAGAATAGTGATTTTTTTAAATAATTGTTAATAAAAGATAAATAAAAGAATATAAATAAATCATATATGGTATGGCATATATGATTATTGTTTTATAATAGTATTATAATAGATAAATATTTATTATACATAAGTTTATAATGAGTACGAATGAATTTTTACCTGAGGAAAGGGATTTTCATCTCGATTTTATTTCTATGGGACACATGCCATATTCACCACTTATTTATTTTGTGTGATGTATATGCTTCCCCTGAATTTATTATATGATTATTCTTGTGAATGTTATTGGGATTTTTATACCCATATAAGGATCTTTATTTCATGGGTACTATGATTCAAATGTTACCAAAGTGGTATGGGTTTATGTCACAAGCTCATTGTTTATTGATATTATTTGTGATTATGTTTTTTATGATGAAATATTATGGTATCACTATCATGGAACTCATGAATTTTATTCTCCTATGCTAATTTTTTTATAATACACATTTTCATTTTATTTTCTTCACATTAAGTACTCAAGAGACCAAAAATGAATATTTAAGTAAAATGGACATTATTTCTCTCTTCAGTCGAAAAACATTTTTCTTCCATATCCATGTTTTCTAAAAAAAATTTAAATAAGGTTTTTACTATTATTATATGATTTTTTAAAGTAATTTTTAACCATGTATTATTTTTTATCAAATATTTTAAAAGTAATCTTTTTATTATTTTCAAAATGATGTACTTTTTTAATTTTTTTACAAAAGTATGAAAAGAATGTTTTTTTACTTATATAACATGAATGGAATTTCCTTATGTCAAGACTTATCAACTATTTTAAGGTTCCTTTATAGGTTTATGTGGTTATTTTAAAAGAAATATTTTCTATAATATTTTTATATTTTTTATATTTTAATGTAGTGATTTCAAAATGGAAAAATATATTTTCCTTTAGAATATTTTTAATAATCTTTCAATGGTATTTCTATTTATCAAAGAAAAAAACCCTTGATGTCACTTATGATTTACTAGGGATGTGATCTAATGATTCCATTATTATTATTTATCTAGATATTTTTTTATGATGAATATATTTTTATGAAACCCATTTATTTTCCATAGGTTATTCTATGATGAAATGTTTATAAAACCCATCTATTTTCATGGGTTTTGATATGATGAATGTTTTATGATCTTATGGAAAAAATATTTATGGTTTTCATTATGTGATGAATGGGAACAATATCTCCCACCCAATGTGTTAGGTAAATATGGATGACTTATAAGGTTATTATGTTATGTGTAAACCTAATTTCATAATCACAATTTCATGTGTTAACCTATATTTCATGTCCATTAGTTTATGTGAGGACTTGGTTATCATGTCCATAAGTGTTTTCATGTACCTAGCTTTCATTCCCATAATTTTATGAATAGAACTAGTTTCATGTACATAGATTCATGATAAGGCCTTATTTAGTGTCCTTAATTTGATGAGTAAACCTGTTTCTATTTATAAATATTCAAAAAGTTATAAGATTATGTGTATTCCAAAAACTTATATATTATTAAAATTTTATTCCCTCATAGATCATGTTATTGATTCATTTATGATTCTTATCTTATTAACTGCCAAGATTAATGTAATTACTCAATATTATGATCTATGATATGCAGGGTATAAATTTAAAATGTTATGCTCATGTTCTCATACCCATATACTCATATTATAATCAAGTTATCATTTATATATCTCATCTTTACCCTTACTAAGCATCTAATCTCACCCATTCTTATGATTCCTTTCCTCAGGTTATGAAGAAATGTTTTACAGATGATATGTCTAAGATGGGTTCTATTTCTAAAGAACTTAATAGGAAACTATTATGAACTAATTTTTTACGTGTCCATATTTCCAAATAAACTAGACCTATATGATTATAGAATCAATAATTATGTTATTCAATGAATATTCATCTAAAAAGATGAAATATCTATGTATGAAAAGTATGGGTCATTATACCTCAATCCAAAACACTAAGATCCCAATGAAAAATCATTAATTAAGGGGAGGAGGATCTTCCACACCATGGAGGAGGGGTTGTGTATGATGGGAGGATAAAATATGGTCATAATGGTATATAAATCAACAAGTGAAATATTAAAATACCAAATTTTAAGTGACCTGGATAGGATGGATGGTTTGGTCACATGGTTAGAGAAACCATGTGTCAACTATGGAGGTCTACTTTATCTCAAAAATCCTAGTTGTATGGTTACTACTAGGAGGTGCCCAGTTTGAAAAATTGTTCTCAAATGATGAAAAATCCCATTGTACCAACCTATATAACCCTTACACAATTAGCCATGCGGTTAAACAAAATGTGCAATAGCTGGGTACCTTGTACATTTCTCCCAAAAATTCTTATTTCTAACCTCGACACTTAGGAACACCAAATATGAATCAAACAACAAATAAAACTCAAAAATAAACAAACTAGTGACTTTGTGGGTTTCACAAACTCCCCACAATGACACCTTTTAGCTCTAAAAGTACTCAAGAATCCTCATAATAAAATAGGTGATGCCACAAATCCCTCACTAAAGCTTCCCACTCCCAAATTTCATAGCTATCACATTCTCAATACTAGATTACATTGACTAATATGATAGAATTAACATGGATCACCTTGTTCTGATAATTGAAAACATGAATAGGATTCTCCAACAAAGATATCAAGATCAAGCTTAAAATCCTCCCACTCCAACACATGATATGGTTTGGTATAGTATCTTTATAGCTATAAAACATAAAAGATTTCATGTATTAAGGTTATTAATGGTGGAAACTCCAACTGATAGGACACCTTCCCATGATGTTCCAAAACACATAACAGCCCAACATAACATGATGAAAACTTTTCATACTTTCATAAGTGACGATAACCCAACCAAATAGATACCTAAAGAAACACCTGATCACTATCTTAAAACTCCAACGAGTGATGACGATAGTTATCATATGAATTCTACAAATTATGAGTAGTCTCTAACCTATTTTGAATTAAAAGCATTGTATCGGACATCTCTAGGATGAGACTTGGTCCTACTAAGGAACACTCGCCCACTTCATCCAAACACAAGGGGGGTTGGCATGACCATCCATACAATGCCTCAAATAGGTCTATCCTAATTGAGTCCTGATAAATTTCATTATATGTGAAATCATACAATGGTATGTTCCTTTCCCAAAAACCTTCTAAATCAATCACACACACTCAAAACATATCATAGAGAGTTTATATGGTCCAATTAGATTAACCATCCATCTGTGGGTAAAACATGGCACTCAATATAAACTAGGTTCCAAAATACTCCTAGATCCCCCTCCAAAATAGAAAATAAAAATGGGAATCTCATTCCAAAACTATCATTTAGGGCACTCTATAAATCCAAAAAACCTATCAAAGTAATAGGAATTTGAGTTCCTCTACCTTCTCTAACTCCCCGATTAGAATAAAATGGAATTATCTCATCAAAAAATCAATAATCACCCATGTAACATCATTCTTGGTTGGATTATGTGGTATTTTGATTATGAAGTCCATATTGATCATGTACCACTTACACATTTGAATGGGAAGTGGTTTTAATAACCCAAAGGGTCTATGATGCTTAGATTTGATCCTCTGGTAGGCCAAGCATCTAAAAACAAATTTTTCAATTGTATGTCTCATATCAGGACACCAATATCAACCTCTCAAGTTATATAACATCTGGGTTTTCTTAGGGTGAATATCCCACTAGAATGATGAGCCTTAAGAATCACCTCCTACCTTAGGCTCAATAGAACAACAATATGCTTCAAAAAGATGAGAGAGCCTTTGGGAGACCAAGACCACAGACCTAAGGTCTCTCCACCATTTAACTCACTATTAATCTACTGTAACTCAGGGTCAGATACTTACTCACTCCTAACCCAATAAAAATATAGTGTGTAACCTTTACACTAGATAAAACCACACACACTCCATCATCCTATAACTCCAGACTCATATCAGAAAGAAAAAACTCACCAAACCCCACTCATACACTAATTCCTGATTATACTACATTGGACACTACATGCTCAAACTTTCAGTGATGATATTCAACTTACCAGGTGTATACTCAATATTGAAATCAAAAGTCTAAAGATATTCCACCCAGCATATCTTCTTGAGATTTGGGTCTCTCTGGGTAAAAATTTACTTCAGGCTATTATAATTGGAGTAGACTATAAAATACTCCCAGAATAGATAGTTTCTTCACATATTTAATGCATGAATCACCACTGCTAATTACAATTCATGGGTGGTATAACTCTTCTTATGTGTTAATAGTTTTCATGAGACATAGGTCACCACATGGTCATCCTAAATCATTAAACATCACAATATCACACCTGAAGAATCATAATACAATGCATAATATCTCCCATTCTCAGGAAGAATATAAACTACTACGTATTTTAAACAGGTCTATAACTTCTCAAAATCACTCTATCACTTCTTATCCCACTCAAAATTCACCTATTTCCAGGTTAAATCCATAAAGGTAGAAGTTATCCTATATAAGTCCTAAATGAAATTCCTATAATACCTAGCCAAGCCCATAAATCCAGGGTTCTTGAGCACACTCTTGGGCTACTAACAAGATATGACGGCTCGAGATTACTCTGGATCCACTGAAACTATTTCATCAGAAATCAATTTGTCTAAAGACCTCACTTACCAAATCCAAACTAGCACTTAGACAAATTGGCATATAGGCAGTGCTCCCTCAAAACACCCAGAACAACCTCTATATAGTCATCATGCTCCTATTTAATCTTGTAATACACTAAGATGATTTCTATAAGAACACCCAAAAAGGTGTACAAAAACTAATATAATATCTAGTTCATTAATTCCATAAAGACTATAGGAGAATTAGTAATTCAAAATGGAATAAAAAAATACTCAAAGTTTATATACCATTATTGAAAAGTGGTATTTGGAACACACTCTTCCTGGACTCTCAATTAGCAGTATCCAGATCTTAAATTGATATTTCAAAACCAAAAATCTCCTCTAAGATGATCAAAGATATCATAAATTATATGAAATGTGTATTTATTATTCACAGTCACATAGTTAATCCAATGATAGTCTATGAAAAGTCATAAAACTCCATCCCCCTTCTTTATAAATAACACTCGCAAATCCCACAGTAACACAATAGGATGGATAAAACCCTTTCCCTCAAGATCCTATAAATATAACTTCAACACTTTCAACTCAGTTGTAGCAATTTGATAAAACATCAAGTATATATGACTCATCCTAGGGATCATATTGATTGTAAACATGATCTTTCACTGGGGAAAAAATCCTAAAAAATACTCCAAAAACACATATGGGAACCTATACATGGCCACTAGATATTCACCCACTAAACACTCCTCAGTAACATTGAGAAATAACTTGGACATATGGCATGATATCAACCCCAACTCTAAAACAATTGTTCTTTCCCTCCCAGATCATAGATCACAGATCACACTCACCCTGAAAGACGTGAGTGATCCCATCAGAAGTAAGGAAATAGAACATGTAGTGATAATAGTCAACTATAACCTTGAATTTGATCAACCAATATATTCAAATAATCATATTAAAAATTTATAGGTTCAAAAAGGAAGTCCCAGATTACTTCTATGTCGGATACCAAAACACGACACTCAGGGCACTTGAAACCTTACTCCTTCTCCCTAACAAGTGAGGTTAGAAAATCCATAACATATGGAATCAACTTATCTCCCATAACCAAACCATAAATTATTTATGATGAAATTAATTAATGGTATGTGTTATTTTCAAATAAAGTAGATGTTATGGTATAATCAATAACATTGTACCTATTATGGTGGCCAGTCCAGAATCTGAGTCCTCTAGTATAACTTATATTACATGGAGACACCCTAAATCAGACTTGCCATGTGCCTTCTTCCCATGATTATAAACTCCCTTAACATGACGGTTATATCCTAGATAACACCTCTAGGTATTATGAAATATTATTTTTTTAATAAATTAAATTTCTTCAATATCTTGTGTTACACGTAGCACTGAGTTTTAACGAACCATGACAAAATATTAATATTATTATTTGAAAACAACCATTATTACCTATCGAATAAAATTATTTAAATGAATATTAATAAAAAAATTAAAATATTAGTTATAATTTTTTTATATATAAAAATACTAATAAAAAAACTACTTAATTTTTAGTAAAGTCATCATAGGTTTCAAAAATACTATTTTCTCAAAAAATCACTATTGTATTTGGTAAATAAATAATAAAAGAATTTTTTTTAAATTTTATAAAATTTATTTTAAAAAATAAAAGTCCTTTTTTAAATCATCATATAAAAATTTAATTTCATTGAAATTTTGGTATTTTTGGAAAAATATTGATTTTTTGATGAATAGTGAAAAATACAGATTTGGGTAAAAAATAACATTTCATATCAATAAATTAAGTAAATAGAAAGTATAATAATTTTTTTAATATAATTTAAAGTGACATAATTATTATTTAATTATATTTGATCCACTTAATTTTTCTAATCAACATTATATTAGATTTTATTATAAGTTTTTTTTAAAGCGGGATTTTTTTTAAAAATGTTTTAAAGTGCATAATGTTTCTCCATTTTAATTAATAAAAAAACCAATAATGATGACTGATTTAAATAAAATTTACATATATTATATATCAATAAATATTAATTTAAATTAATATAATTATTATTACTAGTTATATATTTAATATAAACTCTTATTTTTCTTGAAAATGCACTTCTTGAAAACTGTTTTTTCATCATGTCTATGGGTTTAATTTTAAATTAAATTCTTCCACTTATATGAATTTAATTTGGTAAAATTTATTATTTATTTTTAATCATAATAATTTATACTACCTAATATGTTCATCTTAATTTTTTGTTCATAATTAATAGTGAAAATAGTAAAAATATTTTACCACGGTTAAGGTAAAAACGGATTTAACGGGGGTTAAATTAAAAATATATGGGTTAAAATGACCTAAAAATTTCTAAAATCTATTTTATGGAAATATTTAGACCTTATAATGTATAATTATTTATAATGGTCCATTTTGGGGGCTTTTTCATGTGAAAAACATGGGTATTTATTTTTCTTTTCAAATATTACATGTGTGCCACTCATCTCATTTATAAAAGGCCACCCCTCTCCTCTCCTATTAACACCACAAAATCACTTTTTATTGACCAATACTAGAACATATATCATCCTTAATACCCTAAATAAGATCTATATCCCTTATTTTGATTATAAATTTATTCTAATAATACTTTCAATGCTTATATAAGGAGGTTTTCTTAAGAAGATGTGACATACATAAGTGAGCGTCTTTATTTTATTTCTTCTTCCAACTCCTTAAAATATTATTTAATTATGATAATATAAAAACACTAGTATAATAAATATACTAATATATTATTCTTTTAATTTAATAATATAAATCCATCTCCTCTTCCATCAAATGTGATATAAAATTATCATTCATTCATTTGTTTAGTGGACTCTGGCCTCACGCACCGATGTTATTTGTTTTACATCACCAACTTACACAGCTGGATATAATGATGGATATAATATATATATATATATATATATATGAAATTTATGATATTATTATATTTATATAATTATTATATCACATATACATTCTTTATTTATATTCCATGTGGTATATGATAACATCGTTCATGTGTACGGCGAACTACCACCTTGCAAAGCGATGTGATTCAATTTTCACTAATTCTTTGCATGAAAGGTAATTAGGGTAAATTTAATGAATATATGTGATATATATGAAATAAAATTTCATTTGGAAAATTAATATATTATTTAACTATCCTTCTTTTTTATCCATTGAGAAAATGGAAACATCGTTCATAGGTATGTACGGCATGTCATCTTCATGAATTGTGTATTTAATTATCTATATATAAATATATAGATTAATATAAATATATATAATGAATATATATTATATTTATATCCTGTTTAAAATTATATATATGATTTAACCATGATCAAATTAAGAGTACTTAAAATATAAAATCAAAACACACACAAAAAAGGTAGTTATTACCCAAAACGTGATTTTAACAATGAATTATTAATAAATGTGTAATAGATGGTCATAATTAGTTAATATATGGTATGATAAAAGTATGTTTATTTAATAGATTTATAATAAAATTAAATTTATTTTATAGGAGGTTTTAATGTGTACTAAGTAAGTAAAGAATTAAGGGGAGAGATTTTTATCTCAAATTGCCTTCTTTAGGACATAAGTTTTGTTATGTGCCTATTATCTTCTATGAGGTGTACATACTGCCCATTTTACATGTTATATCATGAATATACTTATTTTAATGATATTAAAATTTTAATTTTATGTCATTCTTTAATGGTTTCTATGATTCAAAATATAAAAAAGTGGTAAAGGGTTGATGTTACAATCTCATTACTTATGGGGATTTTTTGTGATTATTCTTTTGATGATGAAATCTAATGATAAATTTCTCAAAAACATCATGAATTTTATTCTAATATATTTATTTCATGAAAATATATGTTTTTCTTCAATTTTTCTCTATTTATGTACTCAAGATACAAAAATAATTATTTTAAGAAAAATTGTATTTATTTCTCTCTTCGATCGAAAACCTTTTTTCTTCCATATCCATGTTTTGTAAAACTATTTTAAAAATTATTTTAATGTTAATAAAATATTTTATTAATTAATATTTACTCACTTTTTATTTTTTTTATTTTTATTTTTAAATTAATATTCATGTCATTTTCCAAACAAGTACAATTTTACTTTTATTAAAAATATTAAAGGAATATTTGTTTTAACATGTACAGCATTAATGGAATTTCCCATTGTTATAAAGATTTTTTTTGAAGCTTTATTTATAATTTTTCAATTTTATTTTCAAATAAAATTATTTCCACAATATTTTATGAATTAGTAATTTTAAAAAGGTGATTTTTAAAGATATGATATTTTCCTCAAGAAATATTCCAAGTGATTTTTATTTTAGAATCATTTTCTATATAAGATTAAATCCTTTGATGTTACTTTATATTTATTGGAAATATGATCCAATGATACCATATTAATTATTCAACTAAATTTTTTATGTTTGTGATGATAATATTTTTAAGAAGCTCATTTCTTTTACATGGGTTATGTTGTAATGATATGTTCTATGAAACCGATTTATTTTCATGTGTTATAATATGATTAATGATTTATGAAACCCATTTCTTTTCATGTGTTATGATGTAATGAATGTTTTATGATCTTGTGGAACACGTATATATTATTTTCATTATGTTATTGGTGGTACCTATATCATCCATGAATGCATTGGGTAAATATTGATATACCATGAGATAAAAATGACTAGAATGGGGAGTGATCCCAGTTTAGTAAGGTGATTTTTACACTATGATAGTCTTGGTAGTGAACCTTGAATACTATTATGGTTTGGGGAGTGAATACATTCTACTATGATATCCTGGAAAATGATACTTTACTAGTAAGTAGATGATTTTCTTATGCTTATATATATTCCACAATTCCATGTACTATAACAATGTTATGCTCTTATGAATCATGTTCTTTGATTACCTTATTATTCATGTCTTATGAACTACCAATATTTATAAAATAAATAAATATTATGATCTATGATATGTAGAGTATGGTTTTCAAATGTTATTATCATGTTCTTATACCCTGAGGTTCAACTTATGTTTATATATATCCCTTGTTTACCCTTAATGAGCATCTAATCTCACAATTTATTATGTTTCCTTTCCCTAAGTTATGAAGAAATGTATTATTTATGATATGTTTAATAGGGGTGGTTGTTATGAAGATCTTAGTGGGAGATGACATATCTCACTTATGGACCATTTGTTTATGTGACCAAGTTTTCAAATGAATTATACCTTTATAATCCTCAGGTGTGTGCTTGTGTAATGTAATGAATATTTATCTAAAAAGATGTGATATCTATATAAGGGAAGTTGGCATCTTTACAGTTTGTATCAAATAAAATTTTTAGTTAAAACATTGGAATTAGGATGATAAAAAATTAGTGAGAACCCTTAGTATAATCCTAAGTATAGGAGAACATCCTAAGTTATAATAAAGAATAGAGTGTGGTTTTCCAATAAATACATCCATTTTATAGATACTAAAACTGTGTGTGGTTATATAATAGATATACCTAGGGGTAATAACTCCAAAAAAAACATTCTAATCATGACTTAAGCATTACCTAATACACAAAAATGTGCCTTACTACGTACCTAGTTTCACACTCTTAGGTGATATGCTAGGGTTAATTCATATTATCTTTATAAAACATCATGAATGATTTGAATAATTATTATTAATGACCAATGTTAATCCTACGGTGTCATGTATTGAAAATAAGTTATCATGATTTAGACATCCTATAAGTGATTTTTAATGATTATGTGGTTACTCTCTATGATTATTATTACTTACACTATGCTTTTTAGTTTTATTCAATGGTTGGAACCTGAATGAACCATGTTAATTATGAGTGTTATGAATAATAAAATGATTTTCCTCCTAATAAACCAAATGTTAAGGTGGTTGGAATTCAAAATCTCAGAATTATGCACACTAAACTTTCTCATGATATGAATTATGTTGAAATTACAAAAGAGAAATTGTGGGAACAATGTTCAGTTGAGCCCTTCATGAGGAAACATCCACCTTATTTTAGTTATTCTACTAATCCATTAGTTTATGAACAATATATTAGTACCATTGAGAATAAATTTTCTATACACTAGTGTTCGGATCATGAAAATGTCATTTTGGTTGTCGATCATTTGGAAGGAGAAGTAGATTAGTGGAAGACTCTTTTCAAGATTATAAATATACAAGATAAAATTTAATCCATTGAATGGGATGAGTTTAAGGAATTATTTTATTTAATTTATTTCATTGTATTCTTCATAAGAAAATGGGGAATGAATTACTTGAGTAAAAGTAGAGGGGTGATGAATCTGTTGATACCTATGAGGTGAATTTTAAAATATTTGTGAGGTACACTTTTAGTATTATTTTCCAACCTGAAAGTAAGTTTGATCTATTCTTCATTATATTAAAACCAAGTCTCTAAATTACTTTATCCATAAGGGACTTTGGTATCTATGAGGAAATCATTCGTTGTGCTATTGAGGTAAAAATAAAGAATGGGGTTACCCATCAATCGCATGGTTTTGATAATAAAAGAAAAATTGAATTCAAAGGAAACTCTAAAAAATATGTTGGAATGAAGATAATATTTCCTTGATGATCAAATTGTGAAAGAAAACATGGAGTAAATTTTCTTAAGGGGGTTGGAAAATGTTTTAAGTGTAAGAAGAAAGGTCATTGAGAAATTGAATGCTGAAGTGATCGTAAGGAGTTATCTAATGATGAGAATGGAGAGAAAGCTCTATATAATGAACCACCCACACTCCATTGTTTCAAGTTTAATGAGTATGGCCATTATTTTAACTAGTTCCCAAATGCAAAAGTTAATGATGATGATGGACATTAGTAACCTTATAAGCTGGGGGATAAAGGAAAAAATCATGTGATCACTATTTTTTATGAAATGTGTGATAACAATGTGGTAAAAGCTACACTTACTATCCACTCTAGAATCGATAAGGAATTATTTGACTCTGGATTTACCTATTAATTCATATATGAAAATATTTATAATGGTATCAAGATTTGAAACAAATGATCAGATGTATAATTAATAGTGAAAATAGTTAATGGTATGATGATCACATCTCAAGTATATGATTTCTATCTAGTTGAAGTTTATAGGAATGTGATTCCTTCACATACTTTCATTATTAATCTATTTTAATTTGATGTTATATTAGTAATATATTGGTTTTATCTATATAAATCTCACATTAATTACCAAATAAGGAAGTCAAGTTTGATATTCCAAACCAACCTATGATTTTCTATCAATGCAATAATAAATATGAACTTCCAATGAAAATCACATCCATTGTATGGGTTTCAATTCCTATTAAAAAGGGTCATTTACCTAATATGGTTGGGTAGAAACTAGACATTTATAGTATTTCTATTATTCGTGATTTTTTTTGATGTATTTCTGGAATAGTATCCTAGTCTTCCATTGAAACATGAAGTTGAGTTCTCAAAAGAAATCATATCGGGTGCCACACCTATTTCAAAGACTGCTAATATAATGTACCTAATTGAGTTGAAATACATGAATAAGAAACTCCCTGGAAACCTTGTCAAGGGATTCATTCAGCCAAGTATATCACTTTGGGGTATGCCTATTCTATTTGTTCAGAATATTGATGGATCGATGCGACTCTATATTGATTATTGGGAGCTAAATAAGATCATTATCAAGAAAATGTGTCCTCTACCCTATATTGATGACCTATTTGACCAAATATTAATAGCTCAATACTTTTCCAATATTGACCTTATTTCTTGATATCATTAATTGAGGGTCAATAAGTAGGATATACCCAACACAGTATTCCGTACCAATTTTGGACACTATGAATATATAGTGATTCCATTTGATCTTACTAATTACCCCAATATCTTCATGTATTTAATGAATAGATTCTTTAGATATTACCTTAATCGATTATTGTTAGTATTCATAAATGATATTCTCATTTATTCAAAGAGAAATGAAGAGAATAAATATCACTTGAGAGTTATACTAAAGTCCCTAAGGATAAAATTTATGAAAAATTTACAAATTGTGATTTTTTCTATAAAATATTTCATTTTTAGTTCAAATAATCTTAAGATATGGTATGCCAATAGATCGATCAAAGAAAAAGGCTATTGATTATTGGTAGAAACCATCCATGCTGACTATGATCCACAGTCTTCTTGATTTATTTGGACAATATCGATGGTTTTTGGGATAATTTCTCACAAACATCTAATGAAATCACTATGTCAACTTAGAAGGGAGAAAAGTTACTAATGATAGATTAATGTGAGGAAATTTTCATGTAATTAAAGAGAATATTAGTTAGTGTTATTGTTCTTACATTACCCTATAGTAGAGAAGAGTTTTTAATCTATAGTGATGCATCCAATAAGGGATTATATTGAGTTATTATATAGAATGACAAAGTTATCGCTTATTATTTTTCAAAATTCAAGGATCGTGAGAAAAAATACCCAAATAATTATTTTGGATTTTACAATGGCAATTTTTCATTAAAGATATGGAGGTATTATCTTTACAGAGAAAAGTGTGAGACATATACCAATAAAAAAAAATTGAAGTATATATTCTCATAGAAGGAGTTGAATATGAACTAGAGAAGATAGTTAGAGTTAATTAAATATTATAATTTATCAATACATTTCCATCATGGGAAACCTAACAAGGTTACTGATGCATTGAGCCGAAAGGATCATGTCAGATTATCCATGATGAGGATCACAAAAAGATTCAATATTTCCAAATTTGAAAAGGATGGATATGAAAATCCTGGAGAAAGGGGAGAAATATTATCTTACTCAATTGAATGTTCTACCATCTATCCAAGTGAAAATTAAAGATCCATAGAAGGAATATGTAGAGATAAAAAATAAGGTTATAAATGTTCTTGATTTTTACCATGATCATGATGGAATGATAAGGTTTAGGAACCATGTATGTGTGACATCCAAACCAAATTTTAAAAAGGTTTTTTTAGTGGAATATCATAGTTCTTCATTATCTATCCATATTATAAGTATGAAGATGTATATATATTTGAAATAGTATATCTGGTGGGATAGAATGAAGAGATATATCACAGATTTTGTATCTCATTACTTTGTATGTCAGAAAGTTAAGGATGAGAAACTAAATACTATGGGGATTCTACATCCATTACCCATCCAAGAATGTAAATGAGAAAACATCACCATGTATTTTTTCATCAGACTACCTAAAACATATAATGGGAATAATGTTATATGGGTTGTATTTGATCACCATACCAAGATATAACACTTAAACTTTATGAAAGAAGATTTATCTCTAGATCATATTTCAAGGATATACATTTAGGAAGTGGTAAGGTCTCATGGAGTACCACATTCCTTTGTGTCATATTAGGATCTAATATTTACCTCAAAGTTCTGGTTAAGTATTTAACAATATCTTGATATAGAGTTAAGTTTCAGCATTGTGTATCATCCTTAGATAGATAGTCAATCCAAGAGAGTAATTCAATCCCTATAGGATATGTTGATATATTTTTCTCTATAATTCAAAGGGGGTTGGGTTCAAAACATTTCTCTAGTTGAGTTTTCATTTAAAAATAGATTTCAATATAGTATTTAGAGGGATCCTTTTAAATACCTCTATAAAAAGAAGTGTTGAGTTCCAATGTGCTAGAATGAAGTTAGAGAAAAAAATCTATTGGGACTTAAGATAGTTGAATAAATGTTATAGAATGTGAGATCCATTCAACAACACATAAGGTCGTAACAAAGTTGATAGAAAAATTATGTTGATAATCATCGATGTGATCTGAAATTTGATGTTGGTGACAAGGTGTTTCTAATAATTTCTCCATTAAAGAATGTGTTGATATTTAAAATTAATGGTAAACTAATCCATAGGTATATTAGTCACTTTGAAATTATTAAGTGTATCATGAAAGTAGCCTATCAGTTGGCCCTTCCACCAAACCTCTCTCAAGTTCATGATGCTTTCCACGTATCTATCATGAGGGAGTATATATAAGGCCCCAGCCTTAAACCTTACTTAATCTTGAGTTATTACAAGATTACACATTGAGGATCTTTTCAGGTTTAGAGTTTTAGAGAATTAGATCATGAAACTTGCATTACATTCCACATTTAAACAAAGTGGTTACATAAAAGACAGTATTCATTCTTCCCATCAACGGAAACATATTTAAAATGAAACATGGATTCTTTATTGACACATCCTCGACACTATCATCACATCATGTACCTTTCCCTTGACCTGTGAAAAACATTTCAAAAACATGGGATGAGCATAAAAAGCTCAGTAAGGGTTATAAAAATATGGAAAGGAAACATGAGTTCGTATATACATAAGAATGAAATCATACTTTACCCATAAAACATAGGCACTTTAACATACCTCATAAAATCATGAATAAATCATAGAAATCATAAGACATAAAGGTAACTTGAGGCATTCATAACATTCTTACATAGGGAGTAACCCTCTTGGTTACGTTTGGAATACCCATCATAGTATATTCCCTAAAATCTCTTCGGAGAAACCTTAACGTTTCACTCCTTCACGTTACCCAATGCATTGGAGAGCTATAACGGGCTCACCTGCCCTTAGTTTATCACGGAACCACCCGTCTTCATAATAATGCCCAAGAACCATAACATAATCATATCACATAAAACATGCATAAAGGAAACATAAAATTTCCACATTTCAATCATGAGATATCAATACAACACATTGATATAAAAACATTATGAAAACCATTTTCAATACTAAAATAAAAGAAAAGTAAAACATTGTATTTATTTTTCTTTTAAAAAGAAGGTATGGCTTGTAGAGGAAGCCGAAACTCAAATAACGGTCACGACGGCGGAGAAGTCGTTGTCGCCGCATACGTACGACAAAAACATTCCCTTTTGTCGTTTAGTAAACTCTTCGTATAAAAAAGATTCCTTTTGAATAAACTTAAAAGTCAAAGGGTTTTATACACCGTATAAAAGAAAGTTGTGTATAAAATAAAATATGCCTCAACGAAAGGAGATTGAGACGAAGTCCCATACCACCTTGAAGCTTTTAACATTTTAAACCATTAATATCCATATAAATAAATCCTTAAAACCATTTTGAAAACATGGTTATTAATAAGAACAAATAATTAAATCATTTAAAACGATATTTTGGTTAAAGGGGTTTTACCAAAATTAGAGACACTTGAATACAATAATCGAGGAATAAAATTTAGTCAGAACTTTATAATATCATGAGAATAAAAGGATTCATGATATAATACTCCAAAGGACAGTATATACACCATATAAGAGTGAATTGGTGCATAACAACAATGAACCCTCAATAGAAATGTCAAATGTGATGAAATCCCTTATAAAGAAGGTATCCTTAAATTAAGGACAAATAAATCTCAAAAATATGTGTGACAAATATATATACACCCAATATAAGTGGATATTAAGTGTAAAACAATAAAAGGTCTTTCACACATATTCAATGGATGACATATTCAATGACTACAAGTTGAACCCAAAGAAATCGAAATTGGGTTAAAAAGTTCCCTTGATAGCCTAACGGCATCACATCAAAATGAGTTGATGAGAGGTAAAAAGTGTATCTCATCACTTGGACATAAAATTTACATCAATAAGGATATATGAGAACATATCCCAACATAACAATATGTTAATTAAAAGACCCAACAAAAGAAGTCTTTTAAAAAAGAGGAGGGTGAAAGGTTCCCTTACCGACTTGGGTATCTTTCAAAACATACACCCCATGAAAGAAGGACAATAGATCATTGATGTAAATACTCATAAACGAAATTATATTACACAAAGAGTAGAATAATGGGCAGTACATACACCACTCAATGGAATTTGTGGCAAATGTAGCATAAATCTCACGGGAATAAAAGTGAGATGAAAATCCCTTACGAAAACTCGGCAGCCTAACGGCGCCACATAAAACTTCTGAATATGGATTGATGAGATCAAATGGGGTATCTCATCACATTAAAATAAAATTTACAGCAAGGGGAATATAAAGGAACATCCCCCAACATTACAAAGAAGAGCTTAAAAGAAGTGACATAAAGGAGAGTACGTGAAAAGAAAGAGAGAGGTTAGATCTCTTACAAAAGTTCGGCAGCCTAACGGCGCCACTCAAAACTTCCAAAATGGATTGATGAGAGAGAATAGGGTCTCTCATCACATGAACATAAAAATTACAGTAAGTGTAATATAAAAGATCATCCCAATAACAAGAAAGATGAGCTTTAAAAGGAATGACATTAAAGTGTGTACTTAAAAAGAAAGAGAGGAGTAGGATCCCTTACCTCGGGTCCGACTTTGACTCGATCGTTCTTTAATCTCCTGAATAATAAACTTGAGTTAATTTCTACTTCCTTAAGAACCTTTTTCAAGTTTATTCTTCCTTTTATATCACTTATTACCATGTTATAAACAATATGTAATCATTAAGTTAATAATGATTGTTTTGTCGATATTTGGTTCTTAAGTCGAAAGTGGACTTCTTACAATTACATGTTGTTCGTGTGGCCAAATGTTTATTATATCAAGAATTGTATTCATGATGTAGATATCATATATGTCATATATATCCAGTACATGCATGTATTTATAACATTACATAATCATTTAGAGGTAAGAAATGAAATGCACCGTTCATGGAGACGGTAAGCCGTACGTACGCATGAACGCTACTTTCATTTCTATTTCATATTTTATAGAATGGAATAATAATGATATAAAGGTATATTATAATTCCATTATAATATCATATATAATATCATATTTCCATCCTTTATACATCCCACATATGGTATTTAACGAATCAAATCACTTTCAGGGGGCGGTAGTCCGCACTTCCTTAAATGAAGATATCGCGTATACCCATAATGGAAGCCATACAGGTAAGACAAAAATGAAAAATACAGAAACATAAACATATTATATATCATATATAAAAATAGTGACATCATAATGGCCACCTTTGAAGGTGTTAAACGAGTATTGAACAATCATCGTTTCGGGAGGCAGAATTTCACCATCCACGGAAACCGTATGTTCTTTAACCATTTTATGTAGTTGTGTGAGTGTGTAGCTCGAATAAATCTTATAACAACATCCTAGTATATTGAACATACTGGTGTTGTTACAAAAGAAGTAAATAAAAAGAGTTTAGGGGGTTGGAGAAGCAAAATAAAACAAATGAACATGAGAGAATGAATTACCTTTAAAAGTGCAACTCCTTTTGATTTGAGCCTAAAGGCTTCCTTTGAAAGGATTCTGCCCAAAGGGAATCCTCTAGGATGAGGAGGGGGATGTGGAGAGAGTAAATGGGCAGGGGTTGGCCGAGCCAAAGGCTTGATTAGTGTGTGAAAAGAGGTAGAGGTGGGGGCCTTTTATAAGAGGAGGGGAGGGGCACTTTTAGAAAGTAAAGAAATATTACTTTATTTGAAAATGTGTTTCGGTTTCAAAAGGTCCCACATTGCTATAATTCGTGGATAAGGTGATAAGTATTCTAAATCCACTCATCCAATATGTTTTGGACATGTGTAGTTGATAGATTTTACATTATCTTTCCATTTTATTTAAATCATCAAATAATGATGTCATCGCTGCATCATTATTATGTCATAAATAATTTATTTTATTTAATGTCTAAAAATTATAAAAAAAATACTATGATGTAGGAAATCTTTTTAGCTTTACAATTAATATTTATAATCAAAAATATTACTTTTATAACCCCACTTAAAAATTGTTTTAGTAAAACATATCATGTTTGGGTCAATTTTACTTTTACATTAAATAAAATGTTATTTATGTCATTTCCCAACCAAAGTGGATCCATGGGGTCCCCAAGTTGACCCATGGCTTGTCTTGGTCGGCCATGACACAACCAATTAGGTTAGGACATGTTTCAAGATCATCTTATTCCATTAAAGTATTATTTTTACCTTAAACTACACTAATTACCACTAATCGCGATTAAAAACTTAATAAGTTACTATTCACCAAAAAATTATTTTAATCTCATTGAACCACATTTTACTTCTTAATGACAACCATGTATGTCAGATTTTTGAAAATCAAAACACAATGATGGAAAAATTTCATTTAAACGGAAAATCAGTTTTTATAAGTACCACTTAGTGGTTTCACTATTCATCAAAAATTGAAGTTTTTCAGAAAAATCCCAAAAATTCACCCTAAGATATATTTGATATTCTGAATTCAAAAATGATTTCCGTTTTAAAAAATTCAAAACATATAAGTCACATTAATTAATTTAATAATTAATTCCCGATGTCATGACAAATAGCGTGTTTTATGAAACAATAAGTATCAAAAGATTGACACTAGTTTAAGTTTGATTTCAAAGTGAAATTAATTCCAACGACCACTATTGGATTTAATGGTAAAAATATTTTCTAATTTCACTTTAAAACCAATTAAAAATATAATCTAATCATATAAATAAATTAGATTAAAAAGTGGTTTTGAATTAAAACATAACATTCTACACTATTCATTAAAAAATGAACTTTATCGGAAAAATACCAAAAAAAATACACAAAGTAAAATTTGATGTCCCGATTCTTAATAAGAGTTTTATTTGGTCCAAAAGAATATATAAGAGTGATCAAAAATATATTTAATGATAGTTCTCCATTAAAAGGCGATAAGTGAACCTTTAGTGAAAACTAGGGCATATACACCTAAAATTTAATTCTTTCCGTATTTTAAGCCTTTAGCTTTTATTGGATAAATGTAAAAACATTAAAAAACATATATAATCATATTTTAGTTATTTCTATCCATTCCCACCAATACAACGGCTACATGTTAACTACCATTTAAAATACTATTATTTTATTATTGGAGTGCAACGTAAGATTCCCAAGAAACTCGTTGTTGCGTGTTGGGTACGCCATCGAGCATAGAGTCCCCTTTAAAGTCATTTAAATATTTTATTCACAAATATGGATAAATATGAAATGTCATATTCTTTATTTACCTGGGGTGTTACATCCTTCCCCCCTTTTGGGAATTGCGTCCTCGCAATTTTAAAATTGGGCTTGGAAACATCCTTGAAAGTCCCACATCGGAACAAGGGTCGGTAAAACAATCACTTTAAAATAAAGAAAGATAAGTACAAAGGTCACCCGAGTTAACCCATACTAGGATTCCAAGTATGAAAATATGGACATGGAGGAAAAAACAAAGGGTCATGTTCTCATGGAGAGTGATAGAAAACATGTTTAGGAGAAAGTTAACCATGAGAAAATCACAAACTTGTGATGGGTTAAACGGTATTTGATTCCCCAGTAGGAAAAGTTAATAGACAACATTTTTGTTTTAAGTTACTTTTTATTGAGGAATTTATTCATAAGGAAGCATAATCACTTATCATGTTGACTTTCAACTTTTACTAGATTCCTTAGTCAAACTCATATTTTTTCCAAAAGACGAGTATTTAGGGAGACTTGTTCGCATCAAGAGTACTATAATCAACTTCTAGAGAATCACCTAATCCCCAAAAGAGAACTATATACATCCCATGTATTTAGGCTTTAACCAAAACCAAAACCAAAAAGGTTAGTACAAGATCAGATAATCCAGAAAAGGATAACCCCTTATAAAAAAGAAAATCTATTCTTAATCTCCAAAATTTGTCCAACAAAACCCAAAGTTCAACGAGGACCATCCGATAAACAATTTGTCCATAAAATTCTTCAAAGTAAACCAATATAAGATTGAAACCCAAATATTTGAAGGATTTAGTCACATAGTCTTCCAATTTAAATCGTAACATTTATCTCCAAACAACATTAGTCACTCCTAAAGCCTCACATTGAAAAGTAATTATCCTAATCACATATCCTCCAAAATCAACTTACTCTTAATTCATAAAATCATATAACTAAAAAGAATCAGTCAAACTAACCAGGGACTTCACGTAGTCCAGTGGTAGGTGATAAATACCAGTCTCACTTTGGTTGTGGGTTCGATTCCCACAGCTTTGTCCGACGCGACGGGTTGTCACATGGTCTGCGTGTTGTCCTTTTTTCAAAACTATATAATTCTTAAAACATTCCCCAAAATGAGATAAAATCTTCAAAGATGATCATAACATATTTTAACCTCAAGTTTATCTCATGCCTTTCATTTTCCATCAGAACATATAATAACCCATAATTACCTCAAAAGTAAGGATCTTATAAACCCTAATGGTTACCTTAATAATTATTACCTGAATTTCCACATCGAGTTGGCCATCTCGTACATGATGCACTAGAGAACTCACCAAGGTTGAAGTGGTTGATCATGACTCCTTGATAGTTGGTTTAGAACAACCATGAGTTTCCTCATTGAATCCTCCATTTTACCTAGTATCTTAATCATAGATCCACCACAGTTTCCTTCAATCCAATTGTCACTTTGGTGCCTGCGAGATCCAGCCATTCACTAAAAACAGAAATGTCAGTGTGAGTATATCAACAAAACCATCATGTACTAATGAGTAAGATAAACACTAAGATATACTTACTCATTCACTTTATCTAAAACTAGGAATCTTTCTGAAATCCTAACCATTATGGTAATGTCACTTATGCTTAAAGAATACCCTAACCTCTAAAGTTATCTAAACCGAACTTTGATACCAACTATAAGGCCCCAGCCTTAAACCTTACTTAATCTTGAGTTATTAAAAGATTACACATTGAGGATCTTTTCAGGTTTAGAGTTTTAGAGAATTAGATCATGAAACTTGCATTACATTCCACATTTAAACAAAGTGGTTACATAAAAGACAGTATTCATTCTTCCCATCAACGGAAACATATTTAAAATGAAACATGGATTCTTTATTGACACATCCTCGACACTATCATCACATCATGTACCTTTCCCTTGACCTGTGAAAAACATTTCAAAAACTTGGGATGAGCATAAAAAGCTCAGTAAGGGTTATAAAAATATGGAAAGGAAACATGAGTTCGTATATACATAAGAATGAAATCATACTTTACCCATAAAACATAGGCACTTTAACATAGCTCATAAAATCATGAATAAATCATAGAAATCATAAGACATAAAGGTAACTTGAGGCATTCATAACATTCTTACGTAGGGAGTAACCCTCTTGGTTACGTTTGGAATACCCATCACAGTATATTCCCTAAAATCTCTTCGGAGAAACCTTAACGTTTCACTCCTTCGCGTTACCCAATGCATTGGAGAGCTATAACGGGCTCACCCGCCCTTAGTTTATCACAGAACCACCCGTCTTCATAATAATGCCCAAGAACCATAACATAATCATATCACATAAAACATGCATAAAGGAAACATAAAATTTCCAAATTTCAATCACGAGATATCAATACAACACATTGATATAAAAACATTATGAAAACCATTTTCAACACTAAAATAAAAGAAAATTAAAACATGGTATTTATTTTTATTTTAAAAAGAAGGTATGGCTTGTAGAGGAAGCCGAAACTCAAATAACGATCACAACGGTGGAGAAGTCGTTGTCGCCGCATACGTACGACAAAAACATTCCCTTTTGTCGTTTAGTAAACGCTTCGTATAAAAAAGATTCCTTTTGAATAAACTTAAAAGTCAAAGGGGTTTATACACCGTATAAAAGAAAGTTGTGTATAAAATAAAATATGCCTCAACGAAAGGAGATTGAGACGAAGTCCCATACCACCTTGAAGCTTTTAAAATTTTAAACCATTAATATCCATATAAATAAATCCTTAAAACCATTTCGAAAACATGGTTATTAATAAGAACAAATAATTAAACCATTTAAAACGATATTTTGGTTAAAGGGGTTTTACCAAAATTAGAGACACTTGAATACAATAATCGAGGAATAACATTTAGTCAGAACTTTATAATATCATGAGAATAAAAGTATTCATGATATAATACTCCAAAGGACAGTATATACACCATATAAGAGTGAATTGGTGCATAACAACAATTAACCCTCAATAGAAATGTCAAATGTGATGAAATCCCTTATAAAGAAGGTATCCTTAAATTAAGGACAAATAAATCTCAAAAATATGTGTGAAAAATATATATACACCCAATATAAGTGGATATTAAGTTTAAAACAATAAAAGGTCTTTCACACATATTCAATGGATTACATATTCAATGACTGCAAGTTGAACCCAAAGAAATCGAAATTGGGTTAAAAAGTTCCCTTGACAGCCTAACGGCATCACATAAAAATGAGTTATTGAGAGGTAAAAAGTGTATCTCATCACTTGGAAATAAAATTTACATCAATAAAGATATATGAGAACATATACCAACATAAAAATATGTTAATTAAAAGACCCAACAAAATAAGTCTTTTAAAAAAGAGGAGGGTGAAAGGTTCCCTTACCGACTTGGGTATCTTTCAAAACATACACCCCATGAAAGAAGGACAATAGATCATTGATGTAAATACTAATAAACGAAAGTATATTACACAAAGAGTAGAATAATGTGCAGTACATACACCACTCAATGGAATTTGTGGCAAATGTAGGATAAATCTCACGGGAATAAAAGTGAGATGAAAATCCCTTACGAAAACTCGGCAGCCTAACGGCGCCACATAAAACTTCCGAATATGGATTGATGAGATCAAATGGGGTATCTCATCACATTACAATAAAATGTAAATCAAGGGGAATATAAAGGAACATCCCCCAACATTACAAAGAAGAGCTTAAAGGAAGTGACATAAAGGAGAGTACGTGAAAAGAAAGAGAGAGGTCAGATCTCTTACAAAAGTTCGGCAGCCTAACGGCGCCACTCAAAACTTCCAAAATGGATTGATGAGAGAGAATAGGGTCTCTCATCACATGAACATAAAAATTACAGTATGTTTAATATAAAATATCATCCCAATAACAAGAAATATGAGCTTTAAAAGGAATGACATAAAAGTGTGTACTTAAAAAGAAAGAGAGGAGTAGGATCCCTTACCTCGGGTCCGACTTTGACTCGATCGTTCTTTAATCTCCTGAATAATAAACTTGAGTTAATTTCTACTTCCTTAAGAACCTTTTTCAAGTTTATTATTCCTTTTATATCACTTATTACCATGTTATAAACAATATGTAATCATTAAGTTAATAATGATTGTTTTGTCGATATTTGGTTCTTAAGTCGAAAGTGGACTTCTTACAATTACATGTTGTTTGTGTGGCCAAATGTTTATTATATCCAGAATTGTATTCATGATGTAGATATCATATATGTAATATATATCCAGTACATGCATGTATTTATAACATTACATAATCATTTAGAGGTAAGAAATGAAATGCACCGTTCATGGAGACGGTAAGCCGTACGTACGCATGAACGCCACTTTCATTTCTATTTCATATTTTATAGAATGGAATAATAATGATATAAAGGTATATTATAATTCCAGTATAATATCATATATAATATCATATTTCTATCCTTTATACATCCCACATATGGTATTTAACGAATCAAATCACTTTGAGGGGGCGGTAGTCCGCACTTCCTTAAATGAAGATATCGTGTATACCCATAATGGAAGCCATAAAGGTAAGACAAAAATGAAAAATATAGAAACATAAACATATTATATATCATATATAAAAATAGTGACATCATAATGGCCACCTTTGAAGGTGTTAAATGAGTATTGAACAATCATCGTTTCGGGAGGCAGAATTTCACCATCAACGGAAACCGTATGTTCTTTAACCATTTGATGTAGTTGTGTGAGTGTGTAGCTCGAATAAATCTTATAACAACGTCCTAGTATATTGAAGATACTGGTGTTGTTACAAAAAAAGTAAATAAAAAGAGTTTAGGGGGTTGGAGAATCAAAATAAAACAAATGAACATGAGAGAATGAATTACCTTTAAAAGTGTAACTCCTTTTGATTTGAGCCTAAAGGCTTCCTTTGAAAGGATTCTGCCCAAAGGGAATCCTCTAGGATGAGGAGAGGGGTGTGGAGAGAGTAAATGGGCAGGGGTTGGCCGAGCCAAAGGCTTGATGAGTGTGTGAAAAGAGGTAGAGGTGGGGGCCTTTTATAAGAGGAGGGGAGGGGCACTTTTGGAAAGTAAAGAAATATTACTTTATTTGAAAATGTGTTTCGGTTTCAAAAGGTCCCACATTGCTATAATTCGTGGATAAGGTGATAAGTCTTCGAAATCCACTCATCCAATAAGTTTTGGACATGTGTAGTTCATATATTTTACATTATCTTTCCATTTTATTTAAATCGTCAAATAATGATGTCATCGCTGCATCATTATTATGTCATAAATAATTTATTTTATTTAATGTCTAAAAATTATAAAAAAAATACTATGATGTAGGAAATCTTTTTATATTTCCAATGAATATTTATAATCAAAAATATGACTTTTATAACCCCACTTAAAAATTGTTTTAGTAAAACATATCATGTTTGTGTCAATTTTACTTTTACATTAAATAAAATGTTATTTATGTCATTTCCCAACCAAAGTGGATCCATGGGGTCCCCAAGTTGACCCATGGCTTGTCTTGGTCGGCCATGACACAACAAATTAGGTTAGGACATGTGTCAAGCTCATCTTATTCCATTAAAGTATTATTTTTACCTTAAACTACACTAATTACCACTAATCGCGATTAAAAACTTAATAAGTTACTATTCACCAAAAAATTATTTTAATCTCATTGAACCACATTTTACTTCTTAATGACAACCATGTATGTCGGATTTTTGAAAATCAAAACACAATGATGGCAAAATTTCATTTAAACGGAAAATCAGTTTTTATAAGTACCACTTAGTGGTTTCACTATTCATCAAAAATTGAAGTTTTTCAGAAAAATCCCAAAAATTCACCCTAAGCTATATTTGATATTCTGAATTCAAAAATGATGTCCGTTTTACAAAATTAAAAACATATAAGTCACATTAATTAATTTAATAATTAATTCCCGCTGTCATGACAAATAGCGTGTTTTATGAAACAATAAGTATCAAAAGATTGACACTAGTTTAAGTCTGATTTCAAAGTGAAATTAATTCCAACGACCACTATTGGATTTAATGGTAAAAATATTTTCTAATTTCATTTTAAAACCAATTCAAAATATAATCTAATCATATAAATAAATTAGATTAAAAAGTGGTTTTGAATTAAAACATAACATTCTACACTATTCATTAAAAAATGAACTTTATCGGAAAAATACCAAAAAAATTACACAAAGTAAAATTTGATGTCCCGATTCTTAATAAGAGTTTTATTTGGTCCAAAATAATATATAAGAGTGATCAAAACTATATTTAATGACAGTTCTCCATTAAAAGTCGATAAGTGAACCTTTAGTGAAAACTAGGGCATATACACCTAAAATTTAATTCTTTCCGTATTTTAAGCCTTTAGCTTTTATTGGATAAATGTAAAAACATTAAAAAACATATATAATCATATTTTAGTTATTTCTATCCATTCCCACCAATACAACGGCTACATGTTAACTACCATTTAAAATAATATTATTTTATTATTGGAGTGCAACGTAAGATTCCCAAGAAACTCGTTGTTGCGTGTTGGGTACGCCATCGAGCATAGAGTCCCCTTTAAAGTCATTTAAATATTTTATTCACAA
Organism: Viscum album; assembly: GCA_963277665.1. NCBI lineage: Eukaryota > Viridiplantae > Streptophyta > Magnoliopsida > Santalales > Viscaceae > Viscum > Viscum album. The sequence continues at coordinate 528,063,663 of OY728159.1, read as the reverse complement.
ATATGGATAAATATGAAATGTCATATTCTTTATTTACCTGGTGTGTTACAGTATATACCTGGCCCTTAACATCTATTGAACTCAAAGGTCATAAATTTGGAGAATGATATTCTTTACGTGGAACAACCGATAGAGATTATAGATCGAATAGAGAAAGTTCTATAAAACAATACCACTCATTAGATCAAATTTTTGTGGTGAAACCCCCAACTTGAGGAAGTTATGTGGGAACCTGAGGATATGATGAGGAATAATTATCCACATATGTTTGTATCTAATTGATAAATTTCTATGGAAAATTTCATTTTAAGGGGGGTATCATGTAATAACCTAAGATTTAATGACATATTTTTTCCAAATAAATTTAATTTAATTGATAGCCTGTGTTATATACAGTACAGAGTTTTAACGAACCATGAAAAACTATTAATATTATTATTTAAACATGAACATTTTTACATAGTCACCAAAATTGGTTAAATTAATAGTAATAACCACATTTTAAGTATTAATTATAATGGTTTTATATAAATAAAACATACTAATAAAAATGTACTTACTTTTTAGTAAAGTCTTTATATGTTTCGAAAATATTATTTTCTCAAAAAAATGTTTTTATTGCATTTTCTAATTGAATAATCAAGTAATTTTTTCCACTTTTATAAAATTTATTTAAAAAAATTAAAATTAATTTTTTTATAATCATCATATCAAAATTTACTTAATATCAAATTTTTGGATTTTTCAAAAAATATTGATTTTTTAGTGAATAGTAAAAAATACCGAATTTTTAAAAAAATGTCATTTCATTTCAATAAATTAAGAAAATATAAAGTCCCATTATGTTTTGAATATGATTTCAAGTAAAATAAGTATTCTTTATTTATATTTAACCCACTTAAGTACTTATGAATCAATATTATATTGTATTTTAGCATAAGTTTGTTTTTGGGTTTAAAAATAGGATTTTTTATGAAAATTGTATTAAAGTGAAAAATGATTATCATTTTTAATTAATTATAAAACCCTAATTAGGAATTATTTAAATTAAATTTATATATTACATATCCATAAATATTAATTTAAATTCATATCATTATTATTACTGGTCATATAGTTGATATAAAATCATTTTTCTTGAAAAATACACTTCATGAAAACCCGCTTTTTCATCGTGTCTGTGGGTTTAATTTTAAATTAAACAATGAAAATTTTGTGAATTTAATTTTTAAGATGGTTTCCATACTTTTAATCATAAAAATGTAATTAATTTTTTTTATAATTAATAGTGAAAACCATAAAAATCTTTTACCATGGTTAAGGTAAAAACAGATTTAATAGGGGGTTGAAGTAAAAATATTTGGGTTAAAATAACCTAAAAACTTGTCTAAAATATATATTATTATTATATTTTGACCATATCATGCATCATTGTTTATAATATTCTATTTTTGATGCTTTGTTTATGTGAAAAACATAGGTACACTTTTTTCTTTTCAAAAATTTCAAGTGTGTCTCGCCTTACTTATAAAGGAAACCCCCCTCTCCTATCCTCTCCACACCTTCAAATAAATTTTGATCAGATAATACCTACATTAATATATTCCTTAATTCCTTAAAAATCACCCAAATTCCTTATTTTTATCATAAATCCATCCTAAGAATCATTTTTGAGCTTACCTAAGGAGGTTTTCCAAAGAAGAGGAGGCATGCTTAACTAAGTGTCTTTATTTTATTTCTTATTCCAAATCATTAAAATATTATTAAAATATTATTATATAATAATAAATTGTCTATTATATACTTAAATGTTAATTTTTTAATTTAATAACCTAAATCCATATCTTATTCCATGAAATGGGATACAAAATCATCATTTTTGTGTACAATAGAGTACCGCCATGCGGACAAATGTTATTTGTTTTCCATCACCGCCTTACATGGTTGGATATAATGATGGATTTAAAATATATTTATTGTATTATTATATTATTATACTTATTAAATTATTATATCACATATAGCTTCATTATTTCCATTTCTTGGGGGATACGATAATATCGTTCATGTGTACGACGGATTGCCTTCTCATGAAGTGATGTGATTCATTTTTCACTAACACCTTGCATGGAAGGTAATTAGGGTAAATTTAAATAATAAATGTGATTATATGTCACAAAAATTCTTTTTTAAAATTAATATGTCATTTACCTTACTTTGGTTTCATTCTTCGTGAAAATGGAAGCAGTGTTCATACATACGTACGACCTACTGTCTCCATGAATAATGTATTTAATTTTCTATCTCTAAATTTATGGATTGATATAAATATATATATATAATGAATATATAAAATATTTACATCATGGTTAAAAAATTTAATATTATGGAACCATGATCAAAGTAATAGGACTGGAAATACGAAATCAAAACATACATGAAAAAGAAAGCAGTTATTACACAAAACATGATTTTATCGTGGAATTATTAATAAAATGATAATAAATGTTTATATGTAATTAATATATGGTTTTATAAATATAATTATGGTTCTATAATATATTTATAATAAACTTATATTTATTAAATAGTAGTTTCAAATGTGTATGAAGGAATTCGAGACTTAAGGTAAGTGATTTTTGTCTCAAATTACCTTCTTTGGGACATTAGTTAAGTTATGAACCTATCTTCTTATATGAGTTATATATATTAACCATTTTAAATGTTATATCATGAATATAATTATTTTATTTATATTAAAAGTTTCATTTTATTCTATTCTTTAATGGGGCCTATGATTCAAAAGATACCAATGTGGTAAAGGTTTGATGTTACAATATCATTTTTTATCAGGACTGTTTATGGTTATGATTTTAATGATGAAATATTATGATATATTTCTCAATAAATTAATGAATTTTTTTATCCTACATTTATTTCATTAAAATTAATGTTTTCATTTCATTTTAATCTCTTTATGCACTTAATATAAAAAAATAATGTACTTAAGAAAAATTATCCTTATTTATCTCTTCAATCAAAACCCTTTTTCTTCTATATCCAGGTTTTCTAAAAATGTTTTAACATTACCTAAAAGATTTATTAATTAATTGTTACCCTTTTTATATTTTAAAAAGTGTTTTAAAATTAATCTTCATGTCCTTTTCCTAACAAGTCATATTTTTCTTTTACCAAAAATATAAAAGGAATGTTTGTTTTAACGTGTATAGTATGAATGGAATTGCCCACTATCATGAAAATTATTTTCATTGTAGATTTATTTATAAGTTTTCATGTTTATTTTAAAATAAAATTATTTCCACAATATTTTATTAATTTTTAATTTAAAAAATTTTATTTTTAAATAAATTATATTTTTCTCAAGAAACATTCTAGTTGTTTTTTCTTTCAAAATCATTTTACATATAATATGAAATACTTTGATGTTACTCAATATTTACTACAGATATGATCCAATGATACCATATTTATTATTTATGTGGATGGTTTATTTTTTTATGGCAATATTTTTATGAAGTTCATTTATTTCCCATAGCTTATTTTATTGTGAAATGTTCTACGAAACCCATTTATTTTTATGGGTTATAATAGGATGAATGGTTTATGAAACCCAATTTTTCATGGATTATAATATAATGAATGTTTTATAAACTTGTGAAACGTATATTTATGGTTTTCATTATGTGATTGGAGGGACCTATATATCCCTCAAATGTATTGAGTAAAGATTGATATTTCATGAGATAAATAGGATTGTAATGAGAAGTGAACCCAGTTTAGTAAAGGAATTTTTCTTCTATGATAGTCTTAGGAGTGAAACTTGAATACTAAGATGGTTTAGGTATTGAACTCATTCCTCTATGATATTCTTGGAAATAATCCTTTACTACTAAGGAAATTATTTTCTTATTCTTATTTGTATGCCACAATTCCATGTCTTATGCCAATGTTATTCTCTTATGGCTCATGTTCTTTGCCTCCCTTATGATTCATGTCTTACAAACTACCAATATTTATTCGATGACTCAATATTTTGATCTTTAATATATAGGGTATGGTTTTAAAATATTTTTCTCATGTTCTCATACACTTAGGTTCACATTATGTTTACATATCTCCCTTATTCACCCTTACTGAGATCTAAGCTCACCCTTTCTTATGTTTCCTTTCCATAGGTTATGAAGAAATGTATTTTGTATGATTTTTTCTATAATGGTGATTGTTATGAAGAACTTAGTGAGATATTATGTATATTACTTATGGACCAATTATTTATGTTCCTAAGTTTTCAAAGGCATTATTCCTTTATGATCCTTAGGATTGTGTTTATGTAATGTAATGAATATTCATATAAAAATATGTAACATATATGTATGAGAATTTTGGTTCATCACATACTCCACCCTTGGCAGATTCTGACTACACCTAAGATCCCTTTGGAAAAGTGGACCCCACACTGCTCCCCCGCAAAGCCAACTGATAGAAGCGCTTAAGATGAACTAAATATCCACATTAGTGGAACATCCTTAGATTCTATAAAATTAGGAATGGTGTGTCCAATTTTCCTAAACTGATATCAAATAATTGGATTATTCCCTCAAGAAGCCATAGGAGATGAACTTGATAACTACTAGACACTCCTACCACTACCCCGATGAGGATCATCCCACTTACTCTTCTACCGATATAAAGAAATATGGATTCCTCCCACTGGAAGGACACTTCCGATACTTATCTTTCTAATAAAATTATCCTCTACAATTGTTTTCTTATCAACCACCTTTGAATAAGTTGGTAGATAGAGAATAATGAATATAGATCTGATCTCTAGCCTCAATCTCGTCTCAAAATGTCAACCTTTGAGGTAATCGTTCAATAGGAGATATGGAGAGACATGAACAACTCATTAAAATGGGTTGCATACTCCATTATCAAATGATCCCCTAAATCAAACTTTAGGAACTCATAGTCCTTCACCCCTCTCAAGTTCATCGAGTAGAACTACTGATTAAAATCCACCTTGAAAGTGGTCTATGTGAGATCCCCGTGCCTCCCCAAGAGCACCATTAACTCCGACCACTTACTATCTAGTCCTTCCAACACATATGTTATAGAAAACCTACTTTTTATTACATTAATATTAAATCATTTTAAATATAAAAAACATAAAAGTGTTTCACAACCAGGATCAAAAGGTTTAGTGTCTTGGTAAAATTAGGATCATACAAAACATTTACATAATAAATCATAAACATTATTTAATTCCTTCCTCTCTAGATTATTATTGGACCTCATACTCTCCTTAGTAGAATTATTCACCTGAGGATATATATCGAAAAAATGTGTGAGAAAAAATCATATTAAGAGAATTAATAAGAGACATGAAACATGGGTGAGCATAATCATTATCATAACATCATCATCATCATTATCATGGGTGGAATCATTAGATAAAGGCATGGAATGTTTCAATGCATAAAAATGATACTTCATGTCTTAGTGGTCATATACCACACATAGTTGTGAAAAAATATAACATAATGTTCACACATATTTCACTTTATATCATGAGATACATCACATTACCCAAATCATTGGATAATTATATAATTATGGGTGCACCCATCACATCATAACATTTACATTATCATGCATGCCACATAGAACATATATCAATCTTGGTCATAAAATAACCCTTAGAAAGGAATGGGTTTCATTTCACAAAGAATACATTCATGAATAAACTTTTGTGTTTCTAAATGAAAGAGGTAATAATATACTTGTTATAAGAATCATCAATTGTGAGTCAAGAAGAAAGAATATCATGATAAGTAAAAGGTATATTTTTTGAAAGAAGATTTCTTTTGGAAAAATCATTTCATTTATCATAAAACAAGATTGGAAACATGTATATCCTAGAAAATAAAAGGGAGGGAAAATAAATGATATTTAAGAAACATTAAAGGAGAATCCATACAGAAAATGGGGTGAAAGAGAGAAAATTCAAAGAGAGTTGGGTTCAAGAATTCCCCTTACCTTATGTATGAATTCTTTATTCACATTAATATAATTGATAATAAAATTAAATTAATCAATTAAAAAATAAAGAACCTTTTATAAATTAATTTGATTCATTATATTTTTATTAATTTCATTTATGGGATTTAGGATGAGTTATAGAGTTTAATGTCATCATTTGGGAATGTTTTTTTTTTGGTTTTCAAGATCAGTTTGTTTTTATATGAGTATGGAAGTTCATTTAAAATTGGAATAGTTATCCAGAATTGAAATTATATGTTATAATGAACTTTTAGAAGATTAAATGATCTTATATATCATTTGGTTATATGGTGTGAGGATGAATCATTAGATAAATAATTAATGAAAATGATTTAATTTATTTGATAGATTTTATGATCATCAAGAACTCATCTAATTTTATTTAATATCATGTTTAAATATTTCTTCCACAACATTATATAACTAATTATATTTATAATAGAGTCTCATTTATCCATAATTATGGTTTTATGACCCTCCTTCAAGGAGTAATTGAAAAATGAAAATACATCGTCTGTGGTGGCGGTAAATTGACACACCACTGATGATATTTTCATTTTTAGAATAAAAGGAAAAAGGGAAGATATTGGAAGATGAATTATTCCATTAACATACTAAAATACCAGTATATATAATATGTTGTAGTTATCATGCCTCTTGGATAGATGTATGTGAGGAGAGAAGAAGAAAAGAAAATAATTTGAAAGGAAATTAAAAGAAAATAGATGAGGATTTTACCTCTTGAATTATCCTCCTTGAGAATATCCTTAGGTAAATTAGTTTTGGTATTTTTTGAAAAAAAAAATCATCCTAGACATATTAAATAGGATTAGGAAGAGTATTGTGTAGAAATTAGATAGGATTCAAGACTTGGAAGGTGTGAGGAGAAGAGGTAGTGATGGGTTGTCTTTATTTTGGCCTAAGACTATGAATAGTTTGAACATTATCACTAAATATATTAAAATGATTAATTTTATTTTAAAATGTTGGTGATTACATCAGTAATGACTCAAGGAATAGTATATTTAACTTATAATGTATATATACCATAAATTACCATATTTTACTTTTCACAAAAAAAATCAAGTATTTTAGAAAAATCCAAAAAATTCACCATAAAAATTTTTATGTGTAGAATTCAAAAATGAACTTAATTTTATGAAAATAATTTTCTAAATATGAGGAAATTAATTTTTATTTAAAATAATATTTTACTTAAAAAATAATATTTTTAAAATTATAACTGAATTTATAACACTTTGAAAAATTAATTAAGTACTCATAAAATTATATTATAATAATAAGACAAAGAAATATTAATACAGTAATACATTTTATAAAAATAAATTTTCTTTTAAATCGTTATATTAATTATAAAAATGTAATTAAATAATTATGACTTACAAAAATATAAACACTTAATAATTTTAAAACATATATTTACTTATACTATGATATCATATTATCATATTATCTTTTTATAAGATGACTAAATTTTATTTATACTTTTATGGGTGAGGTTAATATTCTATTGTCCAGTTTACTGTTCCTAAATATCATGTTACTATTCCAAGGGTTAAGTTACTATTTCATCAGTATTGGTTTCTTAACTTATATAAATACCACTTATTTCATTTATTCTTCATTTATAAGGTTTGTATTTTGGTCTCTATGTGATTTTTTTTATTTGTATTATATGGCATAATTATAAGAAGGGAGTTTCTAATGATAAAATTATGGGTTGTTACATTCTTCCCACTTTATGAAATTTCTCCCTCAAAATTTTTTTTACATACTATGGTGAAAATAAGTGAGGGTACTTCTCCTTCATCACTTACTCTAGTCCCCATGTTTCCTCTTTATACTTATCGTTTCACTATATTAATTTGACCAGGTGAGTAGTATTTTAGAATAGAAATTTATCTCTATGGTCTAAGATCTTCACTAGAAGATCCTTGTAAGAGAGATGAATTTCCAATTGTACCACCTATGGATTCATTACATGTGAGGTATATGGTATATACTTCCATAAGATGGATACATATAATACATCGTGTAGTTGAGACATGGTATGTGGAAGTTTTAGTTGATAGGCCACAACTCCAACACAATCAATAATCTCAAAGGGGTCAATGTACCTAGGTCTCAGCTTTCTTTTCTTCTAAAATCTCATGATCCTCTTCCCTGGAGATATATAGAGGAATACCATGTCTCCAATATCAAAATCTAGGTCCCATTGATGATTTTCTACATAACTCTTCTATAGACTTTGTGATGACTTGATGTGTTGGTGGGTGGTTTTAACCTTTTCCACCATTTATTCAACCATTTCAGGTCCAAGTAACTTACATTCACCGATATCCACTATTGGAAAGTTAGTCTATACCAATGGTTTCAAACTTTTGGTATAGGCTGAAAAATTGTTGGTATATCCTATACCAAAAGTTTTCCAAACCGATGGGTAGTATGGTGTGGGTACAGGCCTATACCAATAGTTATTCATCAACAGTTGGTACAAGACACTAAAAATTATAGTATACCAATGGTTTGTTCACAACCATCGGTATATAAATCTACCAATGGTTTGTTAACCATTGGTATATATCACCAACCATTAAACTATACCAACTGTTAAAGAACTATTGGTATAGTATTTTACTAATAGTTTATTAATAATCATTGGTATACATATGTTTTTTCAAAAATATACCAACAGTTTATAAACCATTGGGATAGTGTTTTTTCAAAATTCCAGACATCAGACATCAGCCTCCCCTTCTTTGCATATAGGACCTCCAACATTGCATATAGGACCTCCAACATTTCATATACTAGCCTCACCTCATTTTCACAAATCACAAACATCTGCAAAAACACTAAAATATCATATATATAATTTCAAAAACTAATACAACACTAGAAAATACACTATAATAAAATGTACATAATTCAAAAAAACTAATGCAGAAATTATACTGAATAAATTATGATTAATTTAGATTTTTACAAGTCACTCATATCCAATTATTCAGGATATAATTATGAAAAAACACCACTAGAAATAACAACATGCCACTTGAGATCAAATTTTATACCTATCCATGGAAAGTGAAACATTATGAACAAATATAGTTTCTGAATTTCAATTACAGTTTATATTTTTTTATATTTGATTATTCATTTTTGGGAAATATATTCATTTCTTCAAAAATAGTTATGTTTTGATCATAATCATACAATCATTGAAAAAATAATAAAACTCAACATAAATTTAAATAGTATGATCTGAACTCATTGGAAACAATATAATATTCATATATAGTCACCATCCCGACACCTATAATGCTCCTCAAAACCACATGTCCTAGCACCTGCTGGGGATGATATCCACTAAAACAATTATGGTATCCACACCAAAGTGAACACTAGGAGAAAATAACCATGGATAGACTGAGAAATAGAAATAAATCCAAATATAAAAAAAAGTTATAGGGAAAAAATATCTCTTAATTAAGTTCAAACTAAAGAAGTCAATAGTATGGAAAGACGAGAGAAAAGGAAAAAATAGGATTAAATGAAACTAATAGGGAATAAATATGAGTACAAGGATCTAAAATGAGAAAATCTTTGATGTCAAATGTATTTGTTAATTTTTCTGAAGAATATAATTACAATAGTCCAACAAGATGTGAAGTGTTGGTTGGGGAAACAGTTTTAATAAATTTTTATTTTTAGAGGATGAAGATAGCTTAAACTGTGAGATGAAGTAGAGATGTGTTTGAGATTCCATACTTTTTGTGTTGTTATTATTGATTAATGATCTTTGTATTTACAACACTTGAATGATGTTTTAGAATAGTTTTTCAATGGTAGGTAGTGATTTTAATAGATTTATTTAAATAAAGGGTTGTTATGAACTTGAGTATAATGCTTACTCAAAGAGAGATTGAAGAAACTATCCATGGATTTATAGTGAAGTAGATGTGAATGGGAAATGTATGTGCATGAAAATACTCAACTTTGAGTATATAATTTATAATTGTTCTTGAGAATTGAGATGAAGAGATTTAAAATATTTGGAAAATTCCTAAATGTGTTTTGATGTGTTTTGAAGTGTTTGTGATTGTTTGAGATAGCATGGATATGGATTAAAGAAGTCATGGAGAAAGATGAATTTATTTTGAGTTGAAATGAAGATCAACATAAATGTTACCTGAACCTATATAAGGGTAGATATGAAATTTATTATGATACATAATGCTAAGTGAGTACTGGTATAAGGGTAACTTTCACCCATATAAGGGTAGCTCTATTTTTCATATTTGTTGTGTAAAGGTAATTACCTATGTAAAATTCATCCATGATATGTATAATGGTCAACTATGAAATTTAACACCTATATAAAAGTTCTTTATAAGAAAATAATCCATAAAGGGCATATGAATTTTGTTTCATTTCCCTAAATTTGGGCATGGCCGTCATCCAGGAGTGGGATTTCAAATTCAATCCTTTCTCCATCAAGAACACCATAGTTCAAGGATGGTTTAAAATTATCAGTTTAAATTAGATCTTATGGAATCCTCATATATTATTTGATATTTTATTGGGTTTGGGTATTCCCATGAAAATTGATATAACAACGAAAATGGTTGGGTATGGTTAATGTGATAGGATATTAGTTGAAATTGACCCTAATTTGGATTTGGTAGACCAAGTTATTATTTTAACATCAGAAGATGATATTAATTCTCATGTTGAGTATGAGAAATTACCTCCATTTTTTGTGGATTTTTGGTGAATTGGACATGTTCTATAAAAGTACCTTCATAATGATATTTTTCATTTTGTTCTGCTAAGTATTATAACCTAAAAGTAAGCAGGAAGATTCAAAATGGTGGAGAAAGGATGGATCATCCACCTCTCACCATGAGAGGAATACAAAAAAGTTAATCTACTCAACATTTGAATGATTCCAAAGTGTATAGGAGTTTTCTAGGAACCTTTTTTTTGGTTCTGGTCATACATTATAGGTGCAAGAAGTCCAGATGAGTGGCACACTCAAGTTTCATCAAGAGGGGCCTCATTGTCATACTGAGGGGATGTAAGAAACTGTATATAATCTCTCTGATCTGGAAAGGCATGAGGTACCTCACTAAATATCCTTTGATCAGATAGAAAAAAAGTTGGAATCAGTGTTGGGTCTAGTCCTTCACTATGAAGGGTAGAATGACTACATTCTAGGTTGGGATTCTCATAGGGATCAGGTAGAGGGGGAGAAATGCTGAAAAATAGTGACATGGATGTTTTTCAATTTTTTTATGCAGGTTATCATATTTAAATGTTACCTTTTTGAGATAATGTAGGTACAACATGAGGATCTTTCAAGGTGACCTTTTTGATTCTATGGATATTTCATTGGAAAACCCAGATAGAAGACAACACCCTCTCAAAATTGGTGAAATCCAAGGGTGAAAAGGGTATAATTTATAATGATAATATGTCTATAATTAAAGAATAATTTCAAATGATATTTTTTGATAAGGAAGAGTATATGTTTTTTGTCTTATAAGTACTCCATGCATTGAATGATCTATACAAATTTATTTAGAGTATCATGGATGCATAACTATATGTGAATACAAAAATAGAGAAAGAGATTGATAGTTCACTACAAGAGGTTAGCAGGATGCATGATGAACCAGTTCATAAGTTTTATAGTAACTGGTAAAAGACTTTGAAGTTAGTTGATATAGATAAATATTCTCTTAATATAATGTTCTTGCAGTTTGAAGATACGATAAAAAATATGGAATCCACTTAAAGTAGACATTCCTAAAAAATTATAAGAGATGTACTTCCACTATAGTTTTAGAGATTATTTTCCCTCAAAAGAGATTCATTTTTGTGGTAAATGAAGTATTAGATCATATAGATAAGTATCCCCATCATGATCAAGGAATAGATATCCCCTAACAATGTTGATTCTGGTGGTGGTAAATATGGTTCAATTGTATGTAAACAATTTGATGAAAAAATATATAGGTAAAGTATTTTTGGTAAACTTGATGATACATCAAAGTTGAATTTGAGAATATTTATAAATAATAATTACTCAAACTAAGCTTAGAATCCTTGTGAAACAAACCAACCTAACATGAAAAATTATAACATCTCCATAGAGGATAGATTCCCAAGTGAGGGAAGGGACTCATTTAAGTGAAAATGATAAGGGATTATATAGACATTTATTATAATCTATAAACACTTTATAAAATAATTCACTATGAAAATAACTTTAAATATAGATCATATGAAAAAATATTTAATATGAAAGAGGATAACACAACCTAAAATGAAAAAGTATAACATCTCCATAGGGGACAGAATCCCTAGTGAGGGAAGGTTGAACTTTCTTAACTTATATTTTCAAATTAAAATTCCATTATACCCTAAGTGATAAAGAACTACCTACCAATCAATGCACTTCAACACCCCAACACCTGCAATGCACCTCAAAACTACCTACAACCAGAACATAATTCACTACCAGCAGAAAATAACTACCAAAAATGCAATTAACCTGCAATCAAAAACCTCAAAAAATAATTCACCTACAATCAGAACTACCAGAAATCAAAATATAACATGGTAAATAATGAAAGTAATTTTACATTGCAATCAAAACACCAATAGAACATCCCTATCCTACAATGAAACCAACAAAACATCCTCAACAAACAAAATATGCCATGAAACCAATAGATCATCCTCAAATACTAACAGACCAATATTGAAATAATGATAATAGAAAAAATCAATTGATATATTTAACCATTGATAAAAAAACTTAATAAAATATCACACATATATTTAGTCACAACAAATCATCAAACATCAAATGTCATAAATATCAGTCAAAAATGTAATGGATAAATATGTCCCTCATCAAAAACACTATCATCACCATCATCCTCATCCTCATCCTTGTCCTCATCCCTATCTTCATCTTCATCACTATCCTCATCCTCATCCCTATCCTGAGTCTCATCCTTTCCCTTGTCCTCCGCCTCATCCTCATCCTCAACCTCAGTCTCAACCTCATCCTCGTCCTTATCCTCTTCCTTGCCATCATCCTTACCATCGCCATCGCCATCGCTAAGAATGAAATCATCTCGACCAAAAATAGAACTATATCCTGGTTCACTATATAATGAATTCATTTATTACATATATGTATCACAATCCACATTGGTCTCTAGTGGAAGTGATGGACATAAAACTTCCATCAGTTTCATAAATTCAGTGTTTTCCCTTTCAACCCATTATTACAACTATGTGACCCATTTTTTAGCATGTTCTACTCATGTAATAACCTTTTCTAATTTATTTTCACTAAAACTGGTACCTAAAGTGGGTCAATACCTCATCGCGAATATACTCTTCCCAGGTTGGCGGTGTACTCCGCCATGGTGGTCATCTCCCAAAACTTGATGTAAGTGATCATTTGACCCAAAATTTTCAAATTCTTAGGCATCAAGGGCCTCCAAATAATCCTATTAAAAATATAAATATATTATTAAGTAACAAAATAGATATTAAAAATTGAAATCAACAAATTAAAACTTGCAATTTGTTGTTGTGTGGGTTCGTTAACCGCACTTCCATTTTTTTTATTTCTGCTCGAGCAAAACAGTTTTTCTTGAGACACACATCCTTTAATATTAAATAACATCCTCTATAATGAAATTGAATTTAGGAATCAATAATTAAAAATAGGTTATTAATAATTAATTTTATAACTAAAATCAAATGAATATTAAGAATTTTCATGAATTCTTCCTCTCATGATCTGACATCGTAGTATACCCCTAAGTGTGGAGGTATTTGTTAGAATCAATGTTTTTTTTACTGGATGATTTATAAATAAAATTAAATAATAAAAAATATATTATTAATGGAAAATATTAATATTTTCATTTAAATTTTTTAAATTTGATTAATACCTTAAACTTTTTACTCGTCCAATGAGTAATCATTTGCCGATAATGTTCTATTGGAAAATCATCCATGACATGTATCCCCTATAGATATGTGCCAATTTTATCACACTATCCAATATAGATGATTCTTATAGGATATTTGAATCTCACCAAATTCCATTAGTCATTCTAGCCTTGCACCCTCACCATCGAGAAAATTATAATGAATCTGGCACCAAAATATTAATTCATATAAATACAATAATAATATAACATTAAATCCAATAGATTTGTTTTACCCATATTTATGATCAAACATTATCCTTGAATTTTTTAGGAATGTGTCTCTATGAAAGAAGGCTAATAGGAATGATGTATGAGTATTTTGAAAGCATCATCAAAAAACACTGACATTGTTGCCCTATTTTTTCAATCATTTGGTTGTGTTCATTGTAGTCTACCATCAACAATGTGAGGCAGTTCCACACTATATATATGTATATAGGCCCACACCTCCTATTAGTAGATCTAGTTGTTATAGAATAAAAACAAATATTATATCAATATATGTTATAATAAAAATAAATTATAGTAAAAAACCTATTAGGGTTATATAAATATACCTATGACAGTCTGATCAATGGGCATCGTTGGATCTGTAGGAACTGAAGGAACATCACCTTATACAGGTGGAGGGGGTCCCAGTGTACACTCTAAAGACATAGACTATATCATATTATTAGTCAAATAATAAGTAATATAGAATCTTGGATAGAATTAAATATAAATAAAATAAGATGGAATGGATGGCTGGCCAAATGCATGATATGGTTGAGAAGTGGAAATCATCATTAGAAATGGTAAATATGGGTGAGGAGGCTTAAATGTAAATGTTGGTGAAAACATGGGTGGAAAAAATATCACGTGTGTCTCTAATGACACTTTAGGATTAGAATTTTGGGTAGATTTTTCATCAATGGAAGGGGTAGGGTCTAATAGATTATGCCGATTGGAGCGCCTAGCTCTCATACCACCCCCCTCATACCACCGGCCTGAGTACTAGGACAACTAGGCTACTCGTCAAATAATTGGCACCTAATTGGGGAATCCTAAATAAAATTTTAAAAAAAATCACATGAAATTATATGTTATATATATATATATATATTTGAAATAGAATACTCACAATATGAACTAATGGAGGAATTCTCATCTCATTCATTCGGTGATTGTTTTTCATCATCCTTTTTCTTTGAACCTCCTTAATAGGTTTCATTTCCTTCATTTGAAAACAAATATGGAATTAATTAAAAAAGGATAACTAATTTTTAACCCAAAAAACAAAAAAATGATACATGAATTATTTTTCATAGTTCATTTGATTCATATTTTGGGTTAGGTAATTTTTCTATTTTTTTGGGGAGGTCATTATTTTCATTTATTTTTATTTTCATATCAATAATATTAATATGTCTAATTCAATTCCTCTTTTTTATTATAATTTAATTATTTCAGTGGTGTTTGGTTTCATAGGTTTGAATACAGTTCCATTCAATATTAGAAAATAAATCACAAATAAAACTTCACCCAATAAATATTGAAAATTCACATTAATCTCAAGTAAGATACAAAATATTTGTAACAAATATTAAATTAATTTTAATAGTACCAACCTAAACAACCCAAGTTGAGATAAACCAAAAGAAATGAGAACATAGATGGATGATTCTAAATATTTCCCACTACAACTTCGGGTGCACAATCAACTCTCACAATTAATCTATTTGATTCATCATAAGTAATAAATGGATTGAGTTTAATGGTAGTTGGGATGGTTTCAATTCCATCATCATCAACATCAAAAACATTTCTTGGAATTACTTCAATAATGACACCAAATTTAGGTCGAAGATGATCATTGACATAAAAAACTTGTTTCGCTATTGATGCCAATACATATGGTTCACCAGTAGCAAGAGTATGAGTCATGTCAATAACTAAAAATCCAAAATAATCAATAAATGTCCCATTCCTTGTCATAGAATCAAACCACTTTCATTTCATCATAGTTACTCTACCATGAGAGTAATAATCCAATATTATTATTATTTTCAATGACTCCATAATAAGATAAATTTTTAAATCAAAATCTATTATCTGATGCACTTGAATAAAAGTCTATTGTGGTGGTTATCATAACATTATCATGTTGTGTTCTCATGTTCTTTTCTCATTCAATGATAATAAATTTGTACCTATTGATAACAATTGATTTGCATTCACAAGCCACGGTATTATGACTAAAATCTATCAGATACAGAGTCAGCAGAAAAACTGAATACCTAAAATATAAATGAATATTGAACTTAATTAAATATTGATTTTATTAATTTATTATAGTAATATTTATACCTTCAATTTCAACCAATCAAAAAACTTTTTACTATGAAAAGTATCTCTCCTTCTCAAAGATAAAGAACGATGCTTTCTATTTATCATTTCTTCATAATCTCTATAGATAAAAATAGAAATAGTTTAATAGATATGTAAAATTACATGATATGATATAAGGTATACAAGTTCAATTTACTTACTTGATGTATTCATCAAACAAATTACAGTTGAACAAAACTGTGTGATGGCCCATATCCCTCTTTTCAAGGATTAATTTCATTAATGTATATGATCAGGTAATTCCTCTTATTTGATAAAGTGACAAAAAACTAGGTTCAATTTGATCCTAATTTTCTCTATCATTTATCATTGGTTCGTTCATTCTCTTAGTAAGATCATACAAATATATTGAGAATAAATCCATACATTCTTGAGCCAAGTAACCTTTCATAATAGAACCTTCGGGATGATTCATATTCCAGAAATTAGACTTTAAAGTGTACATATTTATTTTAGTTGTATGCATCCAATGAAAATAAATAGGTCCTATGAGAAGTATTTTTTTTTTAGAAGATGGATAGTCAGATGTAGTATGCATGGGGAAAATGATAGAGGAAATATTTTCTCTAACTTGCACAAAATTAATGATATTTCTACCTAAAAAATTACAAGAAAGACTTGGATAACTTCTTAGCACAATGATCTCAAAACAAATGGCCCAACCGAATAAATTACACCCTTACATTATTGGATAAAAGATGATGGATTTATATTGGAATAAACTCATGAAGAAGGATGTGATCATCATGAGTATCCATATATTTAAGCTTCATATCTCTTATATTAACCCATTTTGATATATTTCTTGAATATCCATCATGAACTTTAATAATCTCTACAACTTCCATAATTTTTTTTTTCTATACGTGTCATCACATAAGAAGCACATGGAACTTTCCATTTATTTTCACTAATACACAATGGATGCAATTCTGGTATGATCCCCCAATCCACCAAGTCACATTGAAATTGTAAATCATCTTCTTTATTTCCCTTGTCATTTAGAATAATCAAAAGAAATATTTCACTTATATTCTTTTCAATTTTCATTACGTCTAAGAAATGACGTAACAAATTGGTTGACCAATAAGGCAACTCAAATAATATACTCATATTCTTCCAATTGTAACATGTTTCATTGGAAACATTATTCCTCTGTCTAGATTCCATATGACCCTTCCTAAATGAAAAACTAAAATCTTGCAATTCATTAAACACGTCAGTTATATACATACACTAAGGTGGATCATCAGTCTTCATGGTATTGTCAAATTTTTTATGATTATTTTTATATGGATGGTCCATTGGAAAGAATCGTCGATGTACCTTAAAACTAAAACTATGTCAGTATTTTAGTCTTATGGATAATTTAATTTTCATAAAAATAGGACATGAAATTTTTCCCCTCATGCTTCATCCAGACATCATTGCATAAGAAGTAAAATCATTGATCATCCACATAAGCACAGAACACATCTGAAATATGTCTTTTGAACATGAATAGTATGTGCACACAACTACAACCCAAAGAATATTAAAATATTTTATTAAATGTTTCATTTATATGTCTATATAATTGTCAGAATTAGAAGGTCCAGATATGAGTATACTCATTAAAGTATATGGTTTTTCATACATTACCATGGGGGAAGGTTATAATTGTGTATGAAAACTGTCCATGTGTTGTGCGAAGTAAGGATATTCTCAAATGGATTAAAATAGTCACATGAAAGACCCAGACTCACATTATGCACGTTAGCTATGAAATCAAGATATCGAGCATCAAATCTCTACCCTGAAAATCCATCTATAGGGTGAACTAACACATCATTATTCTTTTTTTCTCTCGGTATCATTCCATCACATTTTTACTGATATTTCATCATACATGAAAATATTATAGAGTCTGGGGATCAATGAAAAGTGCCACATTACTTTCTATGGAACATAGGAAGGTGTTCCATTGGCTTTTGGGTTCTATTAGGATGTAACGTATTTTTTAAAATCATTTCATTCGGTAGTATCCTCCTATAATAAGCTACAATTTTTCAGGAAAGTATGAATTTAGTTTTTTGAAAATAAAAGTTCCTCAACTAACATCCATTCCATATAGTGGTTTGAGGGAATATATAAACCCTCTGTATGTAATTCCTTCAATAAGGTAATAATGTAATCTATGGAATTATTAGAAATCCCATACATGGTTTTCCCATGAAACAATCAGATTAAATATTCCAACCTTTTCATTTTACCACATTGCCGATATACTGGATTTGTGGTAGAATCATTAAATTTTTTCACCCTATCAAAATCATCATTTTTATTAGACGCATCAAGTGTGCTCGTATCAAATTATTCTTCAGTCAAAATCCTTTCCTTCTCATAAAGATGAATAAATGAAAACCAAGTATATAACAAATTTGTCAATCCATTCCTCTCATTTGGATCATTAGCATTTTGAGATTCCATTTTCTCCCCGTTGGGATACCACACATAATAGTTTGTTTGAAAATCATATTTGGTTATATGGTAGCTAACTTCTTCAAAGTTCAAACAATATCTTCCAACACAATTATAACATAGGCAGTGTATGTGACCACTATCTGAAGCATTTTCAAATGAAAAATCTACAAATCTCTCCAAATTGTTTTGAAAATCACTTGAGATCTGATCGGTTTCATACATAAAACTTCTATCCATTCTATAAAAAATTATTTCAAGTCGATTTTTAAAAGAAATTAAATAATATTGAAGTTTAATAAAAAATATATTTAAGTAAATGAGATTTTTTTCACTTTATATAAAACCATAACTAACACACTACTCTATATGAGAATCATAATATGAAATAAAACAAAATACTATATATATAATAAAATACTATAAATATAAAACCATGATTTTGAATGAAATTATAAATATAATACCATGATATTGGTTGGGTTTGGTTATTTTATTTGAATTGGGTCAGTGCATACATATTAGGGTTTTATTAAAGACTGTTCAACTCGGTTTATTTTTTATCATTACTATAGAATTTCTTTTAGTTAGGTTCAATTAAGTTCACTTCTTTTGATTTTTGTTCAGTTTGATGAATTTTAGTGTTGTGTGGGTCTACTCACGTCTACTTGGGTAAAATCCAGTAATTTTAGTTCAATTCAGATGGTTTTGTTAAGTCGGTTCAGTTATGATATAGATAGGATTTTTTAGTTCGATTGGGTTTTAGTGTAAAGGGTTGATAGGTTTATTTCATTTATTTTCAAGACTAGTTAGGTCAGTTTTGAAAAATTTAGTTTTCATAGGGTCTAATCAATTCATTTCAATTTAGTTTATTTAGTGGTTCTTCATAAATGTATAAATTAAGAGATTATGTGAAACATAGTGGATGTTATGGGAAATCATTATATAAAGACCATATTGGTGGATGATGTCCTTATATCCTATCTATGAAACATCCCCTATTAAAACTATATTTTCTCTCAGTAATTTTACAATAAATCCCAAAATTTAATAACATGTATAAAAAATAATATTACTAATATTTATCAAGTATTATAAATCCAAAAAATTAAATATTTATTCAAATAATAATATAGCATGTATATATCATTAAATACATTTTCAGTCATTACTGCATCACTTCACAACACCTTCCACCAACTACTACCATCATATTATGATGACTCATGTCATATGTTATGATTATATCCATTTCCCTTATTTTTATAATTACGATTCATGATTATTTGGGTGTTTTCCTCCTAGTTTGACAATTAAAGAATGTAAAGAGTTTTCACTCTCTTTAAAAAGTGAAGTTTTAATAGTTTCTATTTATATATTTGGGATTAGAATTTGAAGAGTTTATGTAAGATCATTTGAATCCAAACTACTTTAAAAACCTTAGTTTATCATGTTCTTTATTATCCTATAGACATTGTTCACACATTAAATTCAATTATTCTTTAATGAAGACAGAATTTTCGAACACCACATTGTTTTATCTCTCAAGGTGATATAAGATCAAATTTGGGGATAAGAATGCTCTATGAGTTCTAATTCCAATTATAGGCATCCCCTCATGACTTAACATAATTATGGAACACAAATAGAATAAATATTTATCAGAAATGAGATATATTTTATGTTTCTAAGGAGTCTCACTTAATCATAATTGAACTTCTAGGCCAAATTGACTCAATTTATTATCACAAAAACCCACTTTCCCTATATGACCATCATACTAAGAATAAAAATGAATATAGGTTTAGAGAAAATTTAAGGGACCATCCACCCTATAAAATCTAGATAAAACCCTCTCATTATAATGTGATTAATCTCCTTCGATATCATAGAATAATAAGATAAGATTAAAACCCACAAACATTTGGGATTTATGATGATAAAAAATAATATTAAATGAGAAACTATAAAAAAATATATACCCAAGGTAAGAATTACAACTAAGAGACTCAATATATAGATGGATTAACTAAAAAACAAGATTCAAGGGAGGTATAAAAAAATAAGAATAAGGGTATAGGGATACTTGTGTTACTCTTATATTTGAAAGGACTAAAAAGAGAGTAAGAGGATGATATATTTATTTAAATAAACTTTTTTCTATCAAATAATTTTTTTAACAAATTTTCATCAAGATACCATATACATAATACATCTTCACTCAGTACCAAATGGTATACTTTGGAGTACCCCTCCATTTTACCCCTCATTGAGTCCCTAGTGACCCAATGGCTATTTTATTTTTCACTGTACACATGAAATAGCACTGATATTTTCTTATACTTCTAAATAACTTTTGAGATAAATGAAATATTATAAAAACACATCCAAGTTAATCATAAATCACCAAAATTCTTGATCAAAACAGAAAACAAAACCAACCCTGACTTTAAATCAATACGAATGAAAAAAAAGAAAAATAAAGCGAGCCAGAACATATAACTTAGTTAGAACTTACAGATTGGAAGTGGAATAACAAAAAAATGACTTGAATCAAGTATGGATTGTTGGTTGAGAATAAGGGTTCACACACTAGGAAGAATAGGGGAGATTTCATTTAGGGAAAATCAAAACATAAAAAAAAATTGAGGCAGAAAATATAACTAAGTTAGAACTTATCAATTTGAAGTAGAATAACAAAAAAAGACTTGAATAAAGGATGTATTTCCTATTGTTTGGGAGTAAGGGTTCTTAGGATGGTAATAGGGGAGCTCATTTAGGGAAAATTCATACAAAATGATTCCGGAGGGTAATGTGTATTTGGGGTAAACCATCCAAATGGTTTTAAAAAACCATTGGGATAGATAGTGTATCCCAATGGTTTAAAAAACCATTGGGATACCTTGATCTAATGGACCCTATCCCAATGGTTTTAATAAACCATTGGGATTGGGGGGTCATATCCCAATAGTTCTCTGAAATCGTTGGGAAACCGATCTCTGAAAAGCCTATATTTCAACAGTTTCTTCAAACTGTTGGTATAGGGGTGTTGGTGTAGAAGCTATTTATAGTAGTGTTAATCCCGGAATGTCGATGTTCTATATTTTTTCTCATAAGGGGCATCATATGGAGCCATATGAATGCTCAAGTGGAAAATTTTGTTTTAAGTGAACTCGATCTGAGGTAGATGTTGGTACCATCCTCTTTTGAAGTACATAGAACATTCTCTCAACATGTCTTCCAACATCTAAATAGTCTTCTCATATTGGCCATCAGTTTGAGGATGATAATCCATACTAAAGTTTTTAGTAGTGTTTAGAGCATATTGGATACTTTTCCAGAACATGGAGGTGAATCTCAGATCTTGATCAAATAAAATTGAGAGTGGTACTCCAATAATCCTTACTATTTTTATGATGTATATCTATTCAATTTGATCCAGTGAGAAGTCCTCTTGAATTGTGATAAAGTGATCTATATTTTTAATATGATCCACAATAACCCATATAGAATTGTTTCATCTGGATATCCTTATAATTTCAGTGAAAAAGTCTATGGTGATTTTTTCCCATTTCCATGTTGGTATGGGTAATGGTTGCATAATCCCCTTAGAGTTTTTTATTTTATCCTTCAATTTTTGACATACTAGACACTTTGATTTATATTTAGAAATCTCCTTATTCCTATTTTCCCACCAATAGTTCTCATGAAGATCTTGATACATCTTTGTTCTCCCTATGTGAATAGAGAAGATTGAGCTATGTGCGTAACTCAGAATCTCTTTCTTTGTATTTATATTGGATAGTACACATATTTGTGACCCAAATCTTACAACTCCTTCCACGTCAATATTGAACTCTGGGGATTTCCCCTTTCTTAGAGCTTCCATCATCTTCTAAATTTTCACATCATTTCTTTGATAATTCTTTATTTTCTCCATGAAAGATGGTTGAGAAATAATTTTTAGAAGGTATTGATGATGTTAATTCCTTAATTATTTCTATCTACATCCTTTTAAAATCTAATAATATTGTATCCTTTCAATTTTCATCATTGATAATGTTGTAGGATCCTTTTTACTAAGAGAATATTCCACTTTATTCGCTTTTCCAAGATGGTAGTGTATTGATCAATCATAATACTTGATGAGCTCTAGCCATATTCGTTGGTGCGTATTATGCTCCTTCAGTGTGAATATATATTTGAGACTCTTATGATCAGTACATATTTCACACTTCTCCCCATTGAGATAATGCTTCCAAATTTTCAATGCAAAGATCATAGCTACCAACTCAACTCCAGATCATGTGTGGGATAGTTTTTCTCATGAATTTTCAACTTTCATGAGGCAAAGGAAATCAATTTTTCATTTTTCATTAGTATACAGCCTAATACCTTCTTTTAAACACCATTGTATACCATAAAGAGTTCCCCACATGTTGGAAGTGTGGGTACTGGAGTAGTGATAAGCCTCTTTTTTAACTTTTTAGAGTAGTATTTATATTCACTAGTCCAAGAAAACTTTTCTCCCATCCAAGTCATATTGGTTAGTGGGTTTAAAAAACATGAGTGGTTCTTAACAAATCACTGGTAATAACCATCTAGACCATGTAAACTATGGATCTCTATTATAGATATTGACCTAGGCCACTCCTTGATTTATTTCATCAAGGAAGGGTCCACAAATATTCCTTTTCTGGTGATAACATGCACCAAGAATGATACTTCTTTTATCCAGAACTCACATTTACTATAATTTTCAATAAGTTTCTCCCTCCGTAAATTATTTATCATAGTATTCAAATTCTCCTCATATTCATCATTTATCTTGGATTATATCATAATATCATCAATAAAGAATACCATAAATTTTTTAAGGTAATCTATAAAGATTCTATTAATTAAGTCCATGAATATTGTTGTAGCATTATTAGGTCTTAAAGGAATAACTATAAACACATAGTGTTCATACCTAGTTTGAAAGGTAGTCTTGGTAATATATTCATAATTCACCTTTAATTAGTGATATCCCGACCGAAGGTCCACCTTAGAGAAATACTTGGACCCACGCAGTTGATCAAACAAATCATCTATCTGTGGAAGAGGATATTTTTTATTTATCATTATTTTGTTGAGATCATGATAATCAATGTAGTGGAACATTGATCCATTTTTCTTCTTGACGAAGAGGATTGGCGCACCCCATGGTGAGGCACTCAGGCGTATAAAATCCCTATCCAAATTTTTGTGTAACTACTTATTTAGCTCTTCCAACTCAATGGCGGTCATTCTATAAGGTGTCATTGATATAGGTATAGATACAGGAATAAGTTAAATTGAGAACTCAACCTCTCGATCAGGAGGTAGACCAAGAAATTATTTAGGGAGCACATTAGTGTGGTCCCTCATGATTGGTATGTACTTGAGCACGATTCTCTCCTTTGTCTCAATAATTTGAGCTAGATATGCTTGGTCATAAATTAATAATATCCACCCTTGAAATGATGACTTTGAAGAAGATTAATCCTCATCCTTAAAATTTTACAAAATTGGAGGATGATTTAGGATGTGAAGAGTGATCCTCCTTTCTTGAAAGTTGATGTGGGATTTGTATAAAGATAGAGAATCCATTCTCAAAATAGCATCAAACTCCACCAAAGGAAGTAAGACAAGATTCACTAGGAGGTTCAGTCAATAAAAATTAACCAAGGGGGGGTTATATACTTGGATTTAATAATTTCCCCATTTTCTATTATCACAGATAACTCAACATCCATATTTTGATGGGGTGTTCTAATAGTTCTACTAAAATTACAGAATACGAAATAATGTGTAGAACTAGAATCAAATAGTACATTCTCTATTATTGAATGAATAACTAGTGTACCTATCACCACATCATTTTAGGGATCCACCTAAGTAGTATTTATGGAATAAAATTTCATTTTCTACTTTTTCTTTGGTGGTTACTACTTCTGATTACTCTCAAGGAATCAGGGTTTAGTGCACTGGATTGTATAGTGCCCTTGTACCCTACAGTTGAAGCATTGAACCATGGGTAGTGCTCTCTTTTCCTCCACTACATTGTCCTAATTCCTCATGTCTCTTTTACATTCATGATCTTGGTGGAATTCACTCCCAAACTTATATAATCTCCCCATACCATTGAGAAAGTTCCAATTATTCTTCTTCTCAAATTTTTGACATGTGAGTGGTTGATCTTTCTTTCCACGTTTTTTATTAGATCCACCATCCTGAAATTCCATCTTTTGTTTCTTATCTCTGTTGCCAAGGGACCATTATCCAAACTCTATCTACACTTTGAGATCATATCAAACAACTTCTTTATAACTCCCAAAGTCTAAAATTTCTAGATCCTTTCAAAGGGGTTGTTTTAAACCACTAAATAATCTATCAATTTTTCTATCATTGTTGATAACAAAACCTGAATAGTAACTTTTAAGGCATGTGAAATTTTCTTCATAGGTCGTGAAATGTTCACCTTCATTTTTCTCCATCTCTATGAATTTTCTCTCCATATTTTTACGAAGATTTTGAGGTAAATAGTTGTTAAGAAGCATTATCTTAATGTATTCCCAATCCATCTCTTCAATTTTGACCTTCGGATTGGTGTTCTTAATCAATGTCCACCATTGGTTGACCTGTATATTTAGACGATAAACATCTAGAGTAACCTTATCCATCTTAGAACATCGAAGTACAAAAAATATCTTATATATTGAGTTGACCCACTATTTTACAACTAGTGGATTGAAAGATTCACTAAATGTCGTTGGTCATTTCTGCATGAAATACTTGATAGCCATTGTCTCCCTCTTAGGTGAAGGAGTAAATTACACATTATTTAGGATATTTTTAATAGCCTGAGACAACTGGTTAAGCATCACCATGAAATTTTGAACTCCACCACCCAAGGAATTGGGGATGTCATTCAGCAAATCATTGCATTTTCCCTCACATGGGTTGTTGTCCTTCATCCCACTATTTTCTAAAATCGAAAAGGTTTAAAAAATAATAAGTCAACATTTCATGAATAATTAATTTATTTCTTTTTTAAATTAACTCTATAGGAATGTCTTATGGGATAAGTATTTTTAGAAATTTTCTAAAACAAAGGTTCTTGGTTGCTTAATTATACTTAGTCTCATATTAAGGGTTTTCACTAAAGTTATCTAATCCTAATTCCCAAATTAACTAAACTGTTCTTTGATACCAACTATAGAGACCCTACTTTTTCTAACATTACTATTACATAATTTTAAAGATAAACAGAATAAAATAGTTACAAAACTTAGACCCAAAGGATTAGTGTCTTGGGAAAATTATGACCATACAAAACATTTACATAATAAAGAATAAACATTATTTAATTTAATATTCTCTATCATCTTATTGGACCTTGTATTCTCCTTTAGATAATTATTCACCTGAGGATATACATAAAAATAATGGGTTATCTAAAATACCAATAAGAGGATGAATAAGAGACATTAAACATGAGTGATAATGATCATCATAATTAAATCATCATCATAATCATGAGTTTAATAATTAGATAAAGTCATTTAATGTGGAAATTCATAAAAATGAAACATCATGTCTTAGTGGTCAAATACCACACATACTTGTGAATAAATATATCATCATGTTCATAAATATTTCACTTTATCTAATGAGATACATCATATTACCCATAGAATTGGAGTGATATATAATTCCAGGAACACCTATCACATTATAACATTTACATGCGCTATATAATTCTGGGTGCACCCGTTACATCATAATATTTACATTATCATGCATGCCACATAGAACGTATATCAATCTTGGTCATAAATTAACCCGTGGAATGGAATGGGTTTCATTTCATAGAGAATAAATTCATTAATAAAATTGGGATTCCCAAATTAAATATGGGATAAAATTATTGGTATAATAATCATCAATATTCAGTGAAGAAGAAACAGTCTCATGAGAAGTAAAAGATGTATTTTTGGAAAGAAGAGTTATTTCACAAAAATCACTATATTTTTCATAAAAAAAAGATTAGATACATGTATATCCTAGAAAAAAAGGAAGA
This sequence comes from Viscum album, assembly GCA_963277665.1. Lineage (NCBI taxonomy): Eukaryota > Viridiplantae > Streptophyta > Magnoliopsida > Santalales > Viscaceae > Viscum > Viscum album. The sequence goes on along the minus strand of OY728159.1, from coordinate 528,036,585 downwards.
AGAAATAAATTATATTTAATTAACATTAAAGTAACATCCATACTGAAAATGGGGTGAAATAGAGAAAACCCAAATAAAGAGGGTTGTGTTTGAGAATTCCCCTTACATTATGTCTGAATGCTTTATTAAAATTAATATGATGGATAATAAAATTAAATTCATTAATTAACAAATATAGAACCTTTTATACATGAATTTTATACATTTCAGATTTATTAAGTTCATTTATGGGATTTTATATGACTTATAGAGTTTAATTTCATCATTCTGGAGTGTCTCTTTTCTTGGTTTTCATGATTGATTAGCTTGTATAGAGTATGGAAGTTCATGTAAAATTTGAATATTTATCCAAAATTTAAATTATATGTTATTAATGAACTTTTAAAAGATTAAATGATTATATATTAAAAAAAATATGGTATTAGTATGAATCATTAGGTAAATAGTTAATGAAAATGATTTAATTTATTTGGAAGATTTTACAACCATCACAAATTCATTTCATTTTATTTAATATAATATTTATATATTTCTTCCAGAAAATTATATAACTAATAATATTTATAATAAAATCTTATTTAACTAAAATTATGGTTTTATGGCCATACTTAAAGGTGGTAGTGAAAAATGAAAATGCATTTCCCACGGTGGTGGTAAATCAACACACCAAGGATGATATTTCCATTTTTAGAATAAAAGTAAAATGGAACAGTTAAGAAGGTGAATCATTCCATTAACATAACAAAATTAAAATATATAAAAGATATTGGAGTTATAATTTCTCTTGGATATGTGGTGGTGATAATATAATAATAAAATAAAACAACTTAAAAGGAAATTAAAAGAAAATGATAGAGGATTTTACCTCTTGAATTCTTTTCCTTGAGAATCTCCTTAGTAAAATTGTTTTTGGTCTTTTGTTGAGTCCAAAGGCTCCTGTACATGAGGAAGAGGATTTGGAATAGTATTGTGTGTAACTTGGAGAGGATTAAAGGCATGGAAGGTGTAAGGAGAAGAGGTGGTGATGGTTGGTATTTATAGGGGAAGAGAGGGGTGTTTTTGATTATTTTATTCATTAGTTTATTATTTTGGATCAAGGCTATGAATAGTTTGAGACTTATCACTAAATATATTAAAATATTTTAGTGGTGTTTGAGATTATTTTGATTATATTAGTAATTACTCAAGGAATAGTGTATTTAACTTATAATGTATATATATCGTAAATTACCGTATTTTACTATTCACAAAAAATTCATGTACATTAGAAAAATAGATAAAATAAAACCTAAACATTTTTTATATTTATAATTAAAAAATTAAATCAATTTTATGAAAATAATTTTCTAAATATGTAAAATTTAATTTTTAATTAAAATCATCATTTACTCAAAAATACAGATTTTAAAATTTTAACTGATTTTATAACACTTTGAAAGAATAATTAAGGACCCATAAAATTATATTATAATCATAAAACAACAAAATATTAATATATGAATAAATTTTATGAAATTAAATTTTCTTTTAATTATTATATTAATTATAAAATTTTAATTAAATATTTATGACTTACAAAAATACCAACACTTAATTAATAATTTTTAGAACATTTATTTACTTATAATATGATATAATTATATCATATTATATTTTATAATATGCCTAAATTTTATTTATACTTTTATAGGTGAGGTTACTATTCTATTGGCCAGGTTACTATTCCTAATGGTCATGTTACTATTCCAAGGGTCAAGTTGCTATTTCATCGGTATTAGTTCCTTAACTTCTAGAAATACATCTTATTTAATTAATTCTTCATTTATAAAGTTTTTATTATGTTATCTATGTGATTTTATGTTATTTATAATATATGGAATAATTATAAGAAGGGAGTTTCCAATGATAAAATTTTGGGTTGTTACATATGTGGTGACACCCACTTTAGAGGTCTTAGGGGTCTTCATGAACTCAAATATTCACTCAATATGATCAAACCACTCCCCGGTATAATTAAGTACCTTGTAACTATAAAACACCAATGTATTTTTCATCATAAAATCCTAATAATGGTCCACTACTTATTCCTTCTCTTAACCACCCACCTAACCCAAGGATTGAATCATATGAATAATTGAATCCACCAAAGTCGGATCAACATGAGGTTTTTCCAGTTGGGTGTTCTCTGAAATACCCTCTCTATTCCTATATAAGTTTCTTCTATATGACATACTAACATAGGATTAATATATCATGACTCATCCTTAAACCACAACAAATAAATTAAAAGGAACCACTATCATGTGTCTCAACAAGAAACACTAGCATTATAATAAAATCCAAAATAAAGAGGAGAAAAAACCTCAAAAAATAAAAAAAAACACTATTCTGGTTTTAGCCACACAATTAGGAAAACCATGTTCCAAACATATTTTTTCAATGGAGTTAGTAAAAAAGGTTGTATGGGTAGTGCACAATTTTCACTAACCATGAACACTAATCATATGCCTCCTCCAGACCTCCATGTTTCACCTACAAAACTCAAAAAGACCATTGATCTATCCCTAAGACTCAACATCAACTAGGAAATACCTAAAAAACTCATAAAAAACTATCCATGACAAAAACCCAACCAAAATCCCAGACTACCCATGGCTACTTGAGGTTCAACATGAATAGTTGGCCATGAGCTCTGTTATTTCTACCTCCCAAGTCTTGATGGTCCTAGGCCTATTCTACCACTGACTCCAAAATAAAAAAATACTTTAGTACCATTTTGTAATGAACCTAATTGGTTTGATTTGGCATGTCATCTGAGTTGAACCACCATAGGGCCCAAAGCATGTTCTTGATCTCCATGGGCTAGCGAAAACCACTGGGCATAACCAACAATCTCTTGATAATGGTTTATACCATGGTAAACTTGAATTAATCATCTATAAAAAGTTATGTCCACATAAATAACATAAAATTTGACAAAATAATTACATCTATATTACACAGAAAAGACTAAGAAGATACTATAAGAAACATCATATAAAAAACATGCCATAATAAGACATCTACATGTTATCTCAAGTCAAAAATCAAAACTCAAAAGAATGTGTATGAGGCCAAAAAATGCCTAAACATATATCCTAAGGGATAAAAAATTGAAAAATGACTTCACATGATCCAACTCCATGAGACTATGTCTCCCCAAAAAAACAATGGATGGTGATAATCAAGAAGATCCACCCAAGTACATGGTTCCCTTTCCATTACCTATATCCTACAAAACAAAGTATTAATAAACCAAAAGTAATATAAAGGGTGTGAGGAAAAAAATACCAATAGAATACCACTATGAATTTATTTAAGTATTTTACCCATACAAGACAATAAACCAATTTGAAAACACTTTTCAAAACTAAACAACTTTGAAAACATACCATTTTCAAATAAACCTTTGAAATCCATTTTGTTTTTAATTTCAAATAAAACATGATTTCAAAATAATTAATCAATATGAATAAAATAATAAAAAAAAGGTACAAGGAAAAACATTCTTAACATAACCAACAAGGCATAATAAAGGGTGAGAAAAACATCAACATCATATTACCATATAAATGGAAATGGTCACAACACATTTCTTCATATCAAACATAGAACTAGTAAAATTTATAAATCATATAAACCAATCTGGGATGAGTAAGTGAACCTATGGATCTATCCTCAAGGGTCTAATGTGAGAGAGTCTAAAAAATTAATGCTACCAACTAAGAAAAATAGAATCTTTCATGGTCTTCCCTGGGGACAACTCCAAGATCTCTCATTATCTCTCGAAAAACAATGGAATCTCTCACAGTCAACCTACACAAAGGCTCTCAGGGTCCCTTGGAAACAAAAATGGAATATCTCATGTTCTTCCTCCCTAAGGTCTCTCACGGCCCCTTGGTTATCCCCCCGTTCACACCCCAGTTAACCTATGTGCTACTCTATGGCAACATAATAAAAAAAGTACTATAAAAAACAAGTAAATTTCATAATCCAACGTGCCCATTTTTTTTAAAAACCTTACCAAAATGTAAAACCATTTTATAAATCCTTTTAAAAAAACAAAAACCCTTTGATTCATTTCATCAAACACATAGTGTGCATACAAGCCACACTCATTTAGAAACCCCTCTTTAAACATCCAAACTACCAAAACAATCCATGAATCTCATCAACTATAGAATACACATCAACGATAAATAATTTAAATGGTAATTTAAATAACAAAAACCAAAGTTCATTAATAATTTAATAGTAAGGCAAGTAAAATGCACTTAAATTGAGACGTCTACCTCCAAATTAGTCCCAACCTCATCACCTCTGATGATATCCATTCATAAGAGGTAAAACAAGGCCTTACACACCTAAGAAAAATGAAAAAAAACCAAACCCCCCATAACAAACCCTATATTTTTCCAACACCCCTTATAGGGTTACACATCTACTAAAAATGGAATAATAAGAGGCAGGAAGGGGTAAAGAAGAAGAACCCATGGAGATATGGGATTACCTCAAGCCAAAAAACTATTATCCCAAGAAGAAATCTCCAAGTGAGAGGATGAGGAAATTCCACACCAATTAGGATGGGTGGCACATGATGGGAGAATAAAATAAGGGCCAAATGGTATATATATCTACTGGGGAAATGGTAAAATATTAAATTTCAAGTGACCTTGAAAAGTCACACAGTTAGACAAACCATGATCTAACCATACAAGGCAATTGTCTCCCAAAAATCTATGTCATGTGGTTACCCCATGGAGCTGCACAATTTTACAAACCATTCTCAAACAGTGTAAAATCCCACTATCCTAACCTACAGTATTTTTTTATAGTTATCCACATGGTTTGACAAACCATGTTCCAACCATGTGCTTGGTCTGTTTCCCCCAAAAAATCTCATTTCTGACCCTTGACACACAAGAACTCCAAATATGAACCAAAAAGTAAATAAAACTCAAAATTAAATGTACCAGTTACCTAGTGGGTGTCACATCCAATATCCTCTTTCAATTTCCTATGGTTTTCTGAAAAAAATTCTTTTCAAATGTTCCTATGACTTTTTCTTTTATAATATAAGTTATTAACAATAAAATGGGTTCTCTTTTAAACCATTACTTAATATTTTTTTGAATTTTTTCTCTGAAGTCCATAGTTGATGTTTTCAAGAAAAATTATTCCTCGTCTTCTTGTTAAATTTCACCAACATTCTTTGTTTTTTTCATTTTCTTCTCAGCAGATAATCAGTGGACCCATTTTTAATGTATTCTAGTTTTTTAATGGGTTAACTGAAAAAATCATATGTTTATAGGTTAAAATGTATTTTTTTTATTCATTAAATAGTAAATCGTGAGACTTTATGTATTTTATTCATTATGTGGTTATTTAATATTATATATGATGATTGGTGAGAATAGGATATATCTCTTTAATTAATTGGGTAATGATTTATTATGTATATAAAATATGATGGAATTAACCGAGTGGGTTATTACATTATAAGGGTGATTGTAAGAGTGGTTATTTATATAATTTCTAAAGTAACCTTCAGGATTGTTAATTTTTTATTATACTTACTTATGAGATTGTTTTATGTAATTCCTGAGCTAATAAGTTGAAATGTATGTATGTTATTTTTTCGTGGCTCATGATTATGGACTCAGATCTTCATACTCCTTTTACTCATGTCATATATCAAGTTTCATGATTTGACTCATGATTTATGATCCATGTTTTATTTGGTAGGATATCATTATTTTATGTTCGTGTACCTTGATTATTTTCTCAAACATGTATGATCATATTATGATAATTTTTTATCTTCGATTATTAATTTTTATTCTTACCCTTACTGAGCATATGAGCTCATATTTTTAATATTATATTTATATAGGTTATAAAGAATAATTTTAAGTAAGATATGTATAGAATGATATAATGTACGAATAGTTTCTTAGGATATGTTAATCACTTATTGTGAAATAACAAGTTTTGGGTATAGTGGAAAAAAATTACATTGGGTGAGAAAGATGTGGGGTTTGTTAGTTAAAGTTTTTTTTGAATTCTATAAAACTATAAATCTAAAATGTATTGGGTATGTAAGTGTCTCAATATTGTTTATTTATATTGTAATTATGGATGGATAAATTTGGGTCATTTTATTCGGTATTAAATACATTATATAAAGAATATATTTTTATCACCAAATATGTGTGTACAAGTTTACAGCATCAATTTGGTATCAGATTAAGGTTTAGATAACTTTAGAGGTTAGGATATTTTCATATGAGGACATTTTAAGAGTTATAGATACCACCATGGGTTATTAATTTGAAGGGTGATCATGAATTAAAAGATATTGATAACCTTTTTAAGTCTTATAGGATTTTATTTTAAGGTGGATAATTTTATTTTGATTTTTTTAGGAATAATAAATTATTTAGGTATATATAACCCTTTGGGATAGTTTTTTATTTGATTTTGAGGTAATTATGGCTAGTTGGTATAATGGGTTAATTATTTTTGGGAAAAAAAGTTAAGTACTATACAAAAACATGGGAATTGAAAATTAATTTTATCTCAAAGTGATTTAGGTTTTTTTATAGTGGATTAATATATTTTTTTAGTATATATGATTAAGGTATATATTTATTTTTATGAGATTAATGGGGATATGTTTCCATAATTATCTGTTTAGAATATTATAATATCTTAGTAAATTTAGGTTTAACTATTTTTGGGGATTAGGTTATAAAGAAAATGGATAAAAACCTAAAACAAACTATATTAAACCAAAATTAGTGTGGTTTGAACCTTATATTTCATAATTTTAAGTAAATGTGTCTAAGTATAAGAAACTAATGATTGATTTTAATATGTTTATTGATTATTATCTTAACCCTTTTTAGTTTTAGCACTTGGTTGATTATAGGATCTTGAAAATGATGTTGGGAAAGGTATGTATCTATAAAATCCTAAGTTTTATATCATTAATCATAACTATATTAATAATACTGTCATATATTTTCATTTGTGAGTGATAATCAAAATTTCAAGGAATCAGTTTATTTAAGAGGGGAGAATGTAGCACCATGATATTTTTGGATATATTTAAATACTATGTTGAATAAATTGTATCGAATAAAAAACCTAACTAAAGTGAGCCATGATATTTTTTATCTCAACGAAAGATAAAAATCAATATATTGTGAGAATAAAATGAGAAACATCATTAAGAAAATTACAATATGTATAAACCCTAGAGTAAATAAAAAAATAAAAAATGATTTATTTTAAAAACATATATTGTAATTCATTACAAACTATTATTATTATTAAATAATGATTTGATCTATTATAATATTGATGAATTGATTAAAATTAAATGTTTATAAGATAAATAATTAAAGTTATGTGATTAAATCCATTTAATATTTAAAAATAATATTTTTCAAATAAATATTTTTAAAGTATTGTGTATTTTTATTTGTCACTATTAATGTATTATTGAAATAAAATTTTTTAATGTGAAAAAAATATATTAACACTCATTTAATTGGTAATTCATATGAAATATCATTAATAGCACTTAATGTTTAAGAATTCAATTTCCTATAAAAAAAGCTTTCTATTATATTTTATGTTTTTTTAATTTAAATTCTAATATTTTAGAATTGAAATATTAAAAAATGAACTTAATTTTTAAATAAATCATTTCATAATTATCTTGGGGTAAATGTTTTTAATCTTTCATAAATGGTTTATTTTTAGGTGAATAGTGAAAAATAACATTTTTACCCATAACTTAACTTTTATAAAATAACTATGATATAAGAATGACTTAAAAATTTATAAACCATTTGTATCTATCAAATATGTATCTAATTAATAAAATAAATAATTTAAAAATAGTATTTTGAATTTAGAAACATTGTTTTACATTTTTTCAACTTGAGTTGTATTTTATTCAAGTAAAAAAATGTTTTTGGCACTTTTCCATTTATTGATTATTTATAAGGTTACATTTGGTTTTGGATTGATTTTAAAGTCACAAAACTCTTATTGTTTTCAATAATAAACCAATATAAATGATAATAAATACTATACATTATTTTTATTTAAATATATTTTTATGCTTAAAATGGTTTTTTTTCTAAATATAGTTTTTGTTGCGTTAAACACGCTTTTATTAAAATTAATCGTTACCATATATAGAAATTGAATATTTTAATATGGTTTTAAAATTTGGATTCATCATGTTCAAATTAGGTAATAAATTCTATTTTTTAGTCAAGAAAATAAGTTAAAAAAGTAAAAGTTAGTCGCCATGGTAAAGGCTAAAATATAGTAAAATGGTTAAATTAAGGGATAAGGTCACAAAATATAACAAAACTCTATATATAAATGAGTACATTCGGGACTGATAAATCCCTATATCATCACTTGTCAATTTTTATCTATTTTTTATCCAATTTCTATGATAATAACTTTCCCTTTTTATATTATGAAATTAATATTATAAAATTGCCAGCCCTCTCACCTATAAAAGGACCCATTCACCACCCCAATATCCTAACACTTAAAGATTACTATATCCACTAAAATATACCAAAAAATCTACAAAACCATATTTCCTATTTTATATAGGTCTTTTTCTCCCCAAAATACCAATTAAAAAAGGTTTAAGGTATGATTTAAAGGAGGATATCCAAGGAAGGGGTGATTATCTCAACCAAGTTCTTTAAGTATATTCCTTTTTCCACCTATTAAAAATATATTATAACAATAATAATATAATTAAATCATTATAATTATTATACTTATAATTTATTATCTTTATGGAACAACCATTTTCTCCTACCCTTTTATCTTTTGGAAAATGAAAATGCCACCCATGTTATGTGTAAACAACTTCCTCCGTGAATAAAGTATTTTATTTTTCATCACTCTATTACATTGATGGATTTATAAATGTATTAAATGAATAAATATGAAATTTTTAAAATTATTAAGTTTATTTAATTACCGTTTTTCATTCTATTAGTAATGTTGACAATAAATTCTAGTCAAAACATTTAACCTCCTAAAACGAGAATATCGAGAGAATTTTAATTATTTAAATAAAATTTGTACAACATATTAAATTTTATAAATTTTATTATATTGGTAATATATTATATTAATATTTAAATAATATTTTCCCCTATAATTGTAATATTAATTTTTAACTCAATATAAAGATACTACTTGTAGTCCATTTAAAATTAAAGAAAATAATCCTATTGACGGTTTCATCTTTAATAATCATACCTAAAATTCCAATCAAATGAACCTGAAATTTAATAAATAATAAAATAATATATTGTAAAATAATTTTAATAGTATTAAGATAAATTCATAAACATGTAATGACAACCAAAATCATTATACTGAAACAAACATGGGATAGTTGAAGTTACTAACACCATTGGTCAATAGTAACTACCTGCCTGAATGGCCCAAAAGCCTTCATTTTTATTGATTTTTGATAACCCCCCTTTCAAGGGATGAGGGGGAACCCTTACAAGGACCGTAGGTTCAGAGATTACATGGACCGTAGGCTTAGGATATTATATGACCCGAATGTCTTAGGGAATTCAACCAGACTGTCTACAAGGAACTTCCCCTCCCCAGCATCTACATCTTGATAGTAGCTCTCCACCTTTGCATGACCATCTGGCTAGGCTTCCCGTGCAAGCACAGGCTGGTACCAATGGCATAGTCATACCCTCTCATTCTGACAATCCATTTAGCTCTGCTCTAGTGAGTTCACCTGCTTAGAATCCTCTTCTGTGACTGCTCCTTTTTTGTAGTGTTTCTGGGCCTGTATTCATGTGGCCCGAAAGCCTTGGGGTGGCCAAAAGGCCTTAAGGTGGCCCAAAGTCCTTGAGATTCAACTGGACCAAAGGCCTTGCAGGACCTGAGGACCAAACCGGTGGCCCAAAGGCCCAGATGGATGAATAGTTCCGGCTACTATAGTATCGAACAGTGCCTACTACAGTAACCCGGAAATATGCCTCCACCCGGATTTGATCTCGGGTCTCTTGGATGCACCTAGCGATTCCTCACCAACTGGGATGATGCTCTTGTGCGTCAATAGTAAGTAATAATAGCTAATAAATATATAATAAATAGATATAAAAAAATAAATGTGCAATTTTATAAATATGAATAAGGTTTTGAAATAAATTATTAATGATTCTTAGTTTATTATATAGGAGGTTAGAGTGAATATATCAAAGTGATAAGACAAGGTAAGGGTTTTCATTAAACTCAATTTTCATTCATTGAGTTACGATAATTCTTATTCAACATTATTCATATAAGATGGGTGAATTATACCTTATGATTTAATTATATTTTAATCCATCTTATGTTTCTGATCAATTTAATTTCTTCCTTATAATTCCTTTTTTTTATTCACACATCATAAAATATAACATCATAAGAGGATTTGTAACTCAATTTCCTTTCATTGAGTTAAATTATTTATATATTAACTATGATATTCTAAGATTATGTGAATCATAACATTTTATTTTTTTATGTTTTATTTCCACTTAATTTTTAGGTATTTAAATTTTTTCAAAAAATACCTCCCTTGATATATTCTTACTTTACATGTTATGATCATTATAAGTGTCCTCTGTCTTAATTTCAATTATTTGATACATGGTGCACATTATTTTTTAAAAAAAATTAATCACTTCCCTATTATATTCATGAATAATAAATCTATTTTATTTCATGATATTTTGGATTTTTATTTCATAATATTTCTTCCATACACTTTTTATTCAAAGTTTACCAAAGTCATAAGGGTTTTCTATCTCATTTTTCCTTCTTTGAGATATATTTCATATTATGGTATTATATTTATTTATATGGCTTATATACTTCCTCTTTAACATATTAGATCATTTTTATCTTTTATTCATGGAATTTAAAGTTCCTTTTCATGTTTTTTAAGGTATTTTGATTTAAAAGTCATAAGGAGTTTTATTTAAAATCATCAATTTGAAAATATTTAACCCATTAAACTAATCCTATCTTCTCCATATCCATATTGTTTATATTTTTTTAAGAATATTTTTATCTACACTTCAATTATTATTTAATTTCATTTTATATTATATTTTAATTTTTTTATAGAGGTTTTAAAATGAATATTTTTATCATTTTTCACATGGGTAACTTTTTACCCTATTTATCAAACTTTAAAATGAATTTTTTTAATAATGTTTAGCACTTGATAATTTTTTCATACTTTTCTTTTTTTATTAATTATGAATATCCCATTCAAAATTATTATTCTTTTTCAAAGGAAATGTTTTCCCCATTTTCTTATGACTTTTTATTTTGGAATATAAGTTATTAGTGACACAAGAGGTTTTTTTTAAACCCTTACTAAATATGTTTTGAAGTTTTTCTCTCAACTCTTTCACTAATGATTTCAAGAAACATTATTCCTCATATTTTTGTTAAATTTCACTAATGTTTTATGTTTCCTATTAATTTTTATATCAATAAGGAATCAGTTAACCTATTTTCAAGTAATATTAATTTTTATAATTTAACTAAAAAATATTACGTTCACAGGTTAAAAGGTATGTTTTCATTCATGAAATAGAAAAATAAAAACCATTATGTGTTATATTCATGCTATAGTTCTTTTAAATTATATATTATGATGGGTGAGCCCAATATATATCTCTCCAATTCATTGAGTAATGATTTATTCGTCAAAGAAAATATATTGGCATTTTCCCAGTAGATTATTCCATTGTAATAGGGATTGTAAGATTGATTATAAATATGATTTCCCAAGAAAAATTCATGATTATTCATTTTATTTTATTCTTTATTACAATATTTTTTTATGGAATTCTTGAGATAAAAAGTTGAAACATATCTATGTTATGATTTTATGGATCATGATTATTGAACTGTGCCTTTACATTCCTTTTTCTTGTGTCATATTCCAATATTCATGGTGTTACTCATGATTTATGATCCATGTTTTATTGGGTATTATTTTCTTATACTATGTTCATGAGCCTTAATAATTTTATTATACCCATATGATTATTTCATGCTCACTTATGGTATTTGATTATTAAGACCTATGTTTATCCATACTAAGTGTATGAGATAATGTTTCTTATGTTCCATTTTTCCTTGTTATATTGAATGATGTTAAGTAATGAATATTTAGAATGGTATCATGTGTAGAGAATTTTTTATTATATGTTTAAGAAATATTGGGAAATAATAAGTTCTTGGTATAATGGAAAAAATGTCCATTGGGTAAGAAATATATGGTGTTCTTAGTTAAAAGGTTTTTCTGAACTCCCTAAAAATATAAACCTAATGGTTATTGGGTATATAAGTGACTCAATATTGATTTTTTTTAATTATGAATTGGTTAAGTTTGGTTCATTTCATTTGTTACCAAAGCCATCATGTAAATAATATTTTTTTAGCACCGGATCTGGGTGTATAGATCTAGGGAATCTCAAGTATTAACTGAAATTTTTTTTAACATATCAGAAGTTGATTCAATGTTATTATTAAACTTACAAGACATAAAAGAGTGCGTATATCCAAAATCAAATAATTATTTTTATAATTATGATTATATGATTAAAGTATTTGTTATACACCATTTAGGACCACAACTTCTTTTGTTGTGATTTCATAAGACTAGATTTTATCCCTTGTCCAATTATAGGGAAAAATCCCAAGACATTTGGGGAATTTATTTAAATAGGGATATTTCTCCTTACAATTGAATCATTGAATATTATAGGTTTATCTTTTTTAATTTTCATTAATTATATTAAAAGCTTTTATCTCCACACTTGTAGAAAACTCTCATTCCCTTCCAGCAAGACCTAATGTGTTGTTTACCATAGTTATTGCATGTTAGTAATTCTACCCTTCCTTTATTTTACATCACCAAATTTCTCCCTACATGTTTCTCAGTTGTCCACTTATTCTATTCCTTCCCTTTGAAAATAAAACAATTATATAATTATTTCTCATTCTTTAAAGTACTTATCAATATATTCTCATATAAAGAAACTGTTTGAGATAATTTTCCATTCAAAGGATTGTATTCAACCAATAAAATAAGAAACTAATATATATTTATGGATTATGTATATATACTATAACATTTCTTGTTAACCTTGTAAAGTTATCATCATACTCAGTAATAGATTTCTCTTCCTTTAGTATTAAATTTAGGAATTTACTTTCCATTTATTCTTGTTTCTCATAAGGAAAATACTTTTCAAAGAATGATTCATTAAGGGTATTTCATTCCATAATCTCTTTCTTCTCCTCTTTTATAGTGTTCTGAATCAGTGACCACCATTAGTCAGTATCTCCCCTAAAATTATATAACACAATGATAACCTTATCATTATCAAAATATCCCAAATAAATTAATACTTTATTTTGGGAATTGATCTATTGTTTATAAACTAATGGATTCATGGTTCCATTGAAGGATTGAGTTTGTTTCATCATGGATTGATTCAAAATTGTTACATCGTGTTGTGGAGTAGTAGGTTGTTTCATACAAGCAATGTTATTTTCCATTACCTAAGTCAACTTCCCAAATATAGCTATAATATTCTTTGCTCCAATAACAATTACATTGACTATCACTAGAGGGAAATACTTACATTTATTATAGGTTTTGAAACACTTTCTATTCCATTAATTAGGTTCCTTTTCAAAATAACGGAATATACTTAATTAGTTCAAGGATAAAACTGCGAATTATAAATCAAAATATATAATACATATTCATTTTTTACAAATTCATTTCATGTAATATATAAATATTTCTATAATATTCTAAATATTTATAATAATATTTATACTATCTTACTATGTTCATATAAATAAAGATCCCAAGTTTTCATCTAAACATTCTTTGATATCAACTGTAACACCAAAAATCTGGTAACTTGGATCAAGTGTTTAGTTTATTACAATGATATAGAATTCATAGATCAGGATATATAAGATCCATTACTTTGGAAGTCTTAGAAAATTATATATATAAATTAACATTATATAATATTGAAAACATTATATACAATAATTAAATACATGAAAATTTATTATTTCTCCTTGAAAATGCATAAGTCACAAGAATTAATCGCCATGGCTTTTAGGGAAAATGGGAACCAATATAAAGTAGTGATATTATATTCTTAGTATGGTATAGTTTATAGTGGAAGATATCATTGTAATTTCTCAGTCAAGATAATTTTATCACTAAGAGGGGGGTGAATTAGTGATATCTTTTTCTTTTATGTTTACTTTATTATGAAACAACCTTATCCTCCTATTAAAGATCATTTTCCCTGTTGAAAACAATTCAAACACACATCCATAATAATATAAGAATTTACATGTTTCATTACTCAATAAGAGTATTAAAGTCCTTGGTATGGTTTGGAAATGATCCAATACCAAAAAATCCACTAGAAAAAAATCCTTTTGTGTGGAATAAAATGAGTAGGATTTCCCCTTTCACTCGTGTAACTCTATATACACAATTAAATAGTCTGTGTGCTTCTTATAACACAAATGGTGTAATAAAAAATTTTCTAAAAAAATGTAACGGTGCTTCTTGGACATCTTTAAAAAATGTGATCTTTCAAAAAAAATTATTCACTTTCTTATCCAGATGTTATAATAATTTTTCTAGAATTTTTTATAAAAATCAATCTGGTTTCCTAGTCCGATTTTCCCAATCAGATTTTCCTAGTATGATTGCCCAATACGGAAAAATGTATCAATCTCAAAATAGGGTTGAGACAATTCTGAACTACTTATTATTCAATATGGAAATCCCAATATGGTTTTCCCGGTCCAATGATTCATCCCAATATGGTGATCAGATGAATGTAATCTTGTCTATTCTTCTATTTTTCTTCTTTCTGGAAAACATATTCAACAAAACTCCATCCAGAAACCTCTTCTTCTCTCTAGAATTCTTCAGTGATTATCCTTTTTCTCTTCCTTTCTTGAATAGTACATATATCATAAATCAAAAAGTACTTTCCCTTTTATATTCAACCCAAATATGGTCTAGGTGGGATTTTGAAATTGTTCCCTTTTCAACCAACTTTTACAAATTTTCATGTTTCCTTGAATTTTGGATACATTTATGAATTCGTAAATGATTCTCAATTCTTCTCAATCCTTCTCAAAACTTATAACAAACTTCAGCTTGCTTCTAACTTCTTTACAATCTTTAGTCTGATTCTATTTCTTCATTTCAATTACCTAATATGATTTCTTAATTGCAATTATCAGTACCAATTGCATGTATGAAGAAATAGTGAGCTTTAATATTCTTAACAAACTTCAGTATGATTATGATTTCCCATTCCAAATTTTCCAATATGAATTATTCAATATGATGCTTCGTATCCTATGTGAAAAATGTAAAACATATGTCTTCACAATACAATTCTTTGTAAAAAGTAATGAAAATAAGAGAAAACATGTACTTAAATTATTTTGTATATTCTTCAAACTATTTAAGAAACAATTTGTATCCCCCTTCAACAACACATCCAGAAATATCTAAGTAATATTATTATTCTTGATTGAATTTAGCGGTCTCAAATAATTCTTCCTATGATGATTACTATGGAATATTGATTTTAATGAACCAATATCAACAGTTTCTTTCTTAAGTAACTTCTTTCTTTTATGAATATGTTACTAATGAACTTCCACCACAAAAAATTATTCCTTTAATGAATATGATGACAAACTGAATCTGATGGATCAGTATCAGGGGATTTTTTATTTTATTAATAAAACTCTCATAAACTTCTTTCTTAGAGGATTAAAAAATTTTGAATTTTGTTCTGACTGAAAACCAAAACCTTTTTTACGATCATCCTCCCCAACTTTTAAAAAATATGCATCCAGAAATATCATTATGATGATCTTGAGATTGGAAAGATTTGGCTTCACTGACTTTATTATTATTTAAACATCTTTCTTGTAATCATGACTTCTTCATGACTTTGAATATGTTGAATATCATATTTAGCATCATCTGACTTATCATGGAAAGTATTTTAACTTCCCTATATTTCATCAAACTCTTTCTTTCCTTCTCATCCCAAATACGATTAACATGATTACGATCAAACTAAATACGTTTAGAAGAATATTTTTCTCCCCCTTTCTTTCATCAAGATTGTAACACAAGTTTCATATAATTATTATGATTTATGAGAAATCCAAGATCAACAAAGAATCATCACATTTTCATCAAATTCAGGTAGAATCTGAAGTATCACCTCATTATGATCTTCTCTTCCCTTCTGAACCCAAGGTGAGTCCAATAAACATTTTCATTAAGAAAACATATTCCCAATTTGATGGACTTTCTTAAACATTGTGAGTCCAATTTCTTGAATATGATGGCCAATCCAAATTTTCAAAAAAAAATAAAATGTGAATTGATTTATCATTTTTGACATTAAAAGATAATACACTTTCAAAATAAACTACATCAAAAACCATCTACAACCAACATGATCCCAAAAATATCCACCTTTGGATTTTTTTTTCAACCAAGATTCATAAATCCCTAAACTTTTTAACCTCATGCTATGGATTAATTATCAACAATTCTAAGTCTACATGAGCTAAATCATTATAGGAAATAATAATTATTGATAGAAAAACCATGTTGTCCAAAAGTAGTAATCATTAAATCCTTCTTCATATTTCTTCCTCATATTTTTAAAATAAATAATTGTGTTTCCTAAAACCACTCCAATAAAAAGTTACAAATAGTTCACATGTTTAAATTGTTGAATTCACAGCTTACCCATAACTCCTCCTTTTTTCATTATTTCTTTAAGGATAGATTTTTTAAAAAATTATCCCCCTTGAAAACACTATCAAAAGGTAAGATGAGAGAGGGGACAAAAACATATACCTCATCTTCGACGAGGAATATGTTTTATGCCCATGTTCAACCTCAATTTAGAAAAATATTCCTTTAGAAAAGGTTTTGTAAAAATTTCAACAACTTTTCCCATATTGGAATATATTCCAGCTTTAATTCAATCTTCTCCACATAATATTTGATGAAATGATATTTTATATCAATATGTTTTGAATGAGAATGTTGTACTGGATTCTAATTGAGGTTCGTTGCATTTTGATTATCACAACCTAAGATCAAGGGTAACTTCACTTCAACAAGTAGATCTTCTAACTAGTTTTTCATCCACATAAGTTGAGTAGAAGATTAAGTGATAGCAACATACTCATATTTAGACATTCTAAGAGTTACTAAATTTTATTTCTTTGTATTCCAATTAACAAAAAATTTCCCATGAAAAAATACTCCACCAGATGTGGATCTTCTATCATCATCATTTCCTTCATAATCAACATACGAATACCCAAACAAGTCAAAAAAATTTGAGCGATCATACCTAATTATAAAAATTTTTGTGTCTTCGATGTATCTAAGCATTATTTTTTCAACAAGTAAATGTGATTATTTAGGATCACTCTAAAATATTTCATATAAGGTAACAACATAAATAATGTCGGGTCTTGGTGTAGTTAAATACAAAAAACTTTCTATAAACTTTTGAAACTCTTTTTGATCAACTTCCTTGTCTTATCTATCCTTAGATGACTTAGTTTCTATAGAAATTGTTCTGAAAACTGGTTTTAAAATTTCCATGTTGAACTTTTTAAGAAGTTCCTTACCATACTTATCTTGAGAAATAAAAACTTGTTTCTTCTTTTTTAAAATTTTTAACCCAAGAAATTATTTAATTTTTCCCATCACGGACATCTTAAAAAAAATTCCATCTCTTTAGAACATATTTCATAAGATCTTTCATCATTCCCATTAAATATAATGTCATTAACATAAACAATTATGATTAAGTAAAATTACTAACTTTATTTAATGTAAGTATTTCTATCAACTATTTTTTTATTAAAACTCATCTTTCTTAATCAAGTATCCAATTTAGAATACTAGGTCTTAGGAGCTTATTTTATCCCATAAAAGGCTTTCTTCAATCTGTATATATAACTTTCATCTTTCTCAATAACAAATCCACATGGTTGTTCAATGTAAACTTACTCTTCAAGATCCCCATTCAAAAATTGCATACTTTACATCCATTTAAAAAAATGATAACTTTATTGTATAGTAATAGCAAGAAAAGTCTGATTATTTCTAACTTTTTCACTAGAGAAAAAGTCTCATAAAAATAAACACCTTCAATTTGTGAGTAACCTTTTCACACTAATCATTATTTGTTCCTTATCACTTAAACTTCTTCATTTATCTTATTTCAAAAAATCCAATTTGTACCAATATCATTTTTGTTATCTTTTTTGGGTACAACTTCCCATTTATCATTATTTTCTATCTTATACAGCTCTTTATTCAATTCATGAACCCATTCTGGATACTGAAAGGATTCATTCACATCATTCATCTCAAATTTTGAATACAAATAAATATGTAAAATTTTTATTCTTGTTTAAACATTTCATGTTGATCACCAATAATGCTATGAGCCTTCACTTTATTCCTCATCCTGGGATGAGATTTTTTAGTTTTGTTCTCATCACTTGAAATATATGAGTCTTATTCTTCTTCTTGAGTAGGATTACAATTTTTTAAATCCTTATCAGAAATGTTAACAAAACTTTCCTTATCATGTTCAAGTTCTTTATCTACATGAGTATATTTATCCTCCCCTAGTTGTTCAATAACATTCACATAAGTATAATAGAAAATTATTCCTATCTATTTGTTTAAACATTGGTATCATCTTCCTTCCATAGAATAACCAATAAAAATTCCATCTCCACCTTTTTACTCAAACTTTCTAAAGTTTCCACCTTTCTTCTTTATAATGCATGGACTCCCAAAAACTCTTCAGTGTTTCAACCTTGTATTTTTTCCATAAAACATTTTGTATCGAGTCCTATCTGAACTTATACTATAGAAACATTGGTTTTGGATATATATAGTACACATGGATTTCCTCTAATAGTAATGAGAAAGACCATGTTCAAGTAAAATAGTTCTTCCCATTTCCACCAAACTTCTATTCTTTATTTCAGCAACCCCTTTTTGTTGAGGAGTGTATGAGAAACTATAATCATTCCAAATTAAATTAATCTTAATATAATTTTCAAATTATTAATTCTTATACTCACCACCATTATCATTTCTCAACTTCTTCGCTAAATATTCACATTCCTTCCCATCATTCCTATTGAAACTTTTGAACATTTTTAAAGCATCTGACTTATGTTTCATATACCTAACAAAAGTAATGCGAGTAATGTAATTAATGAAATTAATGAAGTACTTATCGCCATTTGTTGATTGTTTTATCATTGGCCCATAAATTTTTGAATGAATAAGTTCTATGGGTTGTTTTGAACAAATCTTGGCTATTTTATGTACTGAGTTTATAATTTTTCCCTTCTGAAAAATAGAGAAACTATTGGAACCACTTTGTGTATAAGTTTGTATTTGTTGTCAATAGTCCTTAATGAAGATCAAAATGAAGGAGATCAAGAAGTACTCCAATGAAATGGAGGAATGGAAGATCAAAATGAAGGAGATCATGAAGTACTCCGATGAAGTAGAGGAATGGTGATTCAAACGATTGTTGTGTTGATCGTAAGTTCAAAGAACATGTGTCAAAAGTGATACATTTTTTACAACAATGAAGAATGTGAGGAGTAATCCATCCAAGGATGATTAAATCAGGATGGTGTTTTGGATGAAGACCATGAAATTCCTCCTTATTTCATAAGAACCATGGGCTTTGATGAAGACCATGCAATTCCTCATTATTGCATGAGAACAATGGGTTTTGATGAAGACCATGCGATTACTCATGATTGCGGGAGAACCATGCTAGAGACTTCTTGACGGATTGATTCACATGGTTTGCATGAAGTTGATCATGACAGTTGATGAAGAAGACAATGTGCCAATGATTGGAAATCTAAGATGGTCGTGCAAGGATTGGAATTCTGAGATAGCCATGCACATCACATTGTCATAGAAGATGATGATGGTAAATATATTCCTTCAAAAAATACATATCACAATGGAGGAGTTTTTGATAAAAGCAGAAGAGTTGTTGAAGGATACATATCACCAAGAAGAAGTGTTGTTGAGGTGATCGTGCTTGTTGACAAAGCAAACAGACGACATACAAATTTGTTGACAAAGGAGATTCCATGGTGGCATGTCGATTTCGAAGATTGTGGATAATGATCCATGTTTTATTCATGGAACATGGAAAAAGGAATGGATGATCTGGAGGCGGACTAAAAGAGCAGATACAAGGTGGCACTGTTTTCCAGTGTTTGCCAAATTTTTGGGGTCCAAAATTTGGAGGTTGGTGAGCATCGCGAAAAGTGGATTTCCAGGAAGATCATAATTTAATATGGCAAAGGCATGAGTTTCGCGAAGATGGGATGCATGGACTGGATTTCACGAAGACCAGAAGAATGGAGGCGGTGAGTCTTCGCGATTACGTCAAGCTTCGCGATTACATCAAGCTTCGCGAACGACAGAGGCTGGAGAGATTCGCGGCGATGAAGGGATTTGCAAGGGAGCTTCGCGGCGAAGGCGTGAAGGAATTATGATGGTGATTCTTTGCGATTATGTCAAGCTTTGCGAACGGCAGAGGCTGAAGCGCATCGCGGCGGAGAAGGGCTTTGCGAGGGAGCTTCGTGGGGAAGGTGCGAAGGTATGTTGACGGTGATTCTTCGCGACTACGTCAAGCTTCGCGAACGGCAAAGTGCCGTGGTGCTTTGTGATTTGGACAGAATTCTGGAGGAATCTCTGGAGCTTCGCGATTTGAGATGACATGGCATTGACTTCGCGCGGAAGGGTAGAGGTTCAGTGGAATCACCTATAAATAGAGGCTGACCCCCTCAAGAGAAGTAGAGAGAATTTCATAGAAAATCCTTTGCTCTCGGTTCGCAAAGGTCACTCGCAAAGGTAGTGTGCTTCGCGAAAGAGGAGCTTCGCGGCGGCTATTCTATCTCCGCGAAAGTCTTGCGCCCCGCGTTGGCTCAGTGAGCTTCGCGAAGAGGTAGGAGCTCCGCGATAGCCCAGCATTGCGAAGGCTGGAGCATCGCGAGAGTGATTCGTGATTGAGCTTCGCGAAAAGGCAGGGGCTCTGCGAAGACTTGTTTGAGCTTTCCAAAATTGGGAGCCTTGCGAAGTAGGGTACTTCGTGAAGGCCCTTTCCAAAGGTTGTTCGCCCTATGGACAAGGTAAAAATGGGTATTCATCAGTGGATGAAATTTGGACTTCAACATAGCATCATTTATTGAGAAATCACACAAGTGATTGTGATTCAGGAAAACAAAGACAAGGGGATCTAGTGCATTCAGTCATTGCACTAAAGGAGAAGGATTGAAATAAAAATAGAATCAACTCTGAACCCTGATGCAAGAAAATTCTCATGCTGAACAGGAGACAAAGAATTTCATGTCTATCTATTGAAGAGACCTTCATGTCTATAAACTGAGTGAGACTTCGCCAACGGCAGTGAGCCAGGGGGAGTCAACGGGAGTGACCTGAGGGATGCAGTGAGCTATCCCTGAACTTTTGTGAAGGTAGTGATCCTGGGACAGAGTGACTGTACCCGAACCTTTGTAATCTACAGCTAGTGAATCATAGTGGATTTAGGTACGACCGACAACCTATCGGTGTATGCTCCTTGGACGTAGCCCTTAGTGGTGAACCAAGTAAAAATAGCTGTGTCATCTCTCTGCATGTGAATGTTTCATTGCTGATCATATCCATCATACAGGTTTAAGTAGTTCCTACCAACGTGGGAACAAGATCCACAACTTTAAGAAGAAAAAGTTGACACCCTGATTCACCCATCCCCTCTCAGGGTGTCCCGAGGTCCTACAGAAACACCAATATCTTCTTCTTAGAAAATTAGGAATATCAAAAACACTATCACGCTTTGATAAATTTGTCATGTTTCTTTGAAAAATGTGTCCTAGAATTTTATGTCACGACCGATTATCTTCCACCATACTCAAGTAACATGAGTTTTGTATTTCACCAACTGGAATTAAGTTTCTTTTTGTAAATTGGCCTCTTGTAACTATCTTTATAACTTCCTCAATGTTTAAAACAAATCCATATTTTCTGAATATAAATCTTTTACCCTCATCAAAAAGTTTTGAAACACTCATCAGGTTATGTTTTATCCTATAAACATATAAAGTTTTCTTAGATTTCATATTTTCTTTCCCAATGATGGCTGATCTAACACCTTTGATTCTTAAGGATTCATCATTGTCAAATGTAACTATTACTTATTTAAAGCCTTTTAAATTATTCAACAACTTTAAATCTCTTCTCATATGAGAAGAAAACCCACTATAAATAATCCAAGGTTGTTCTTCTTTGGTATAATTTTGATCAGTTTTTACAACAAGATATTTTTCTTTCTTCATATTCAACTTCTTAGAATTGTTAATAAAATTTTGTTATGCTGGTAACAAAACAATACAAACCTTTAAAAGATTTACATGTTTCAAATCATTCAAAAATATTTTTTATAGTTTAGAAACTATTCTCAACTTTCACACCAACCTTCTCAGGTTTCTTCCATAGATTCCTTCTCAGACTTCTTCTTTTGAGATAATTTACTCCCCATAAAATTTCTCCTTCCATAAACTATAGAATAGTGGTAATATTATTGATTAAACTATCACATATTTTATATATTTATAAATATACTTCAATACTAGTAGTATCCATAGAAATAATAGTTTCCTCTGAAACTTCCATACTGACAGGAGTTGTGAACATGTTTCTCAGAAACCTTATGGTCTTTCTTATCAGAACTTTGTTGCTCACCAACCATTTTATTTTCAATCAGAATATTATTTTTTAGCTCGGTTCTATTTTCAGCCTTATTGAAACCAGATGTACTAGAAATTTTTTTGGATTCAAAATGTTTAAAAAAATTGGACTCAGGGTTTTTAAAAACATCTGAATTTTCCCCTTTGTTAATCTTGGCTACATACATAACTTTTCCATCTTTCTTATTTTCAGAAAAAATTCTAGATTTACTCTCAACCTTTAAAGGTAACTATTGTTGATCCTTATTAGGTTTATCCTTATGAGAACTTTAAAAAACTTTAGAGATGGTATTTATTAAACTTGTACCATTATGTTCATCTTTAGAAAGTTTTTGTTGGACAAGTTCCAAATCTTCTTTTTTTCCTTCAACTTTACTTCCATATGTTCATTATGATTCATTTCTTATTCAAGATAATTCTTTAAATAATAAATTTCTTTCACCATATTACATTTCTCATTAGGAAAATTTTTTTGATTGTTTTTAAAGAACTTTTATTTTTGAACTTCCTAATTTATTTCTCTTTCCTTCCAATATTTCTCAATAATTCTTTCAATTATTCTTTTAGATGATATTATAATAAAGATTCTTCTTCTTCAGAACTATTTCTTCTAAAATATTCATTATTCACTATTATAATAAAAGTATTCTCATCTGTATACATAGTATATTTTTCATATTCACCATCATTGTATTCTTCTTCTTTATCTTTAGATAAGAAACTTCTTCTTTTGGATTTTAATAACTTTTTATCTTCCCCTATGGAAAAATACTTGTCCTTATCACCCTGTTTCTTCCATGATCTTCTTGGACTTATTTATTATTTATCACTATCCTATTCTTTATTTATTTGAGGAAAATTAGTCACAATATTCCCAACAAATCCTCATTAAAATCATTTCAAGGTAAGTTTCCCTTTATATTTACCTGTACTTCTTATCATATTTTTAGAAAACAAGGATATGATATCTTTAAGATTTTTACATACCTAAATTTAGGAATCCGAATTATCATTTTCTTCTTCAATAAGAATCTTCTTTGACTTTTCTTTCTTGACTACCTTGAGGAAAATTTATCTATGGAATTTTGTTTTGATTTTCATAGATTTATCCCTTCTCATTTTATAAGTGATGAGAGTGCAAAGTAAATAATCTAGAGATAATGTTTCAAGATCTCTATCTTCCAATGAAGAAGCTTTAGCATAAAACTTTTATGGAAGGATTCTCAAGATCTTTTCAACAACTATAGAATCTTATAAATTTTCACCAAGAAATATGATAGTGCTAAAAATTTTATTTACCCTGGTAAAGAAGTCCCAAATAGATTCATACTCACCCATTTTCAAATCTTCATACTTCAGCCTCCAAATATTAATTTTTCCTTATTCACTTTTTATTTCCTTCATATATGTTTTTCAACTTGTCTCGTATACCTTTGGCTGAAAACACCCTTTACTCTTAAGAATACACTTTTAGAAAGTGATGATAGTAAAGCATTCTTCTCCCTTCCATCATTCTCAATATTTTTCTTATCAACAGATGTAAGAGGAAATTTTTCATCAATAGGAGGAAACCCATCTCTTTCAGCTTCAAGAACATTATATTCAATAAATATAAAATAATAAAACTTTATAACTTTCTATATATGATAATTCTTACTATCAAAAACTATAATTCCTTTACTATTCACACAATTCATATTACCCATCACAACTTATCTTTCAAAAACTTCAATAAAGAATAAATGAAGGAAACCTTGAACTTTGATACCAATTGTAATTTCCCAGTTAAGATAATTATATCACTGAGAGGGGGAGGAGGTGAATCAGTGATATCTATTTTTATGTTTCTTTTCTTATGAAATAACCTTCACCTCTTGTTAAATATCACTTTCCCTACTGAAAACAATTCAAACACACCTCCATAAGAATACAAGAATTTATAAGGTTTGCTAATCAATGAGAGTATCTACTTCCTTGGTATGGTTTGGAAATTATCTAATACCATAAAATACACTAGAAAATTGTTCTTTTGTGGATTAAAATGAGTAGGATATTCCCTTTCAATCATGTAGCACAATGAAAAAAAATAAATATTGTGTGTGCTTCTTCTAGAATAAATGGTGTAATACGATGTTTTGTAACAAAACATGTTATGGTTATTCTTGAATAACTTTCAAAAATATGATATTTCAAAAAAGAATCTTCACTTTCTTAACCAAAAGCTTATATGAACTTTTCTAGACTTTTTTATAAAACTCAGTCTGATATCCCAGTATGATTTTCCCAGTTTTATTCCTCAATACAAAAAAAATTATCGATCTCATGATATGGTTGAGACAATTATAAACTACTTCTTCTTCAATCTAAAAATCCCAATATGGTTTTCCTATTACAATGATTCAGCCCAATAAAGTGATAAAATGGATACAATATTTTCTCTTATCCTGTGTTTCTTCTATACAGAAAACTTATTCAAAAAAATCAATCCAAAAACCTCTTATTCTCTCTATATTTATTCAATGCTCCACCTTCTCTCTTCCTTTCATGAACAGTACATCTATCAAAAAGTAAAAATCACTCTCCCTTTTACAGTCGACCCAAATATAGTTTTTGGAAATATTCAAAAATTGTCTCCCGCTTAATAAAATTTTCTGAATTTACATGTTTCCTTGAATTTTGGATAAATTTATGACTTTATCAACGCTTATCAACTCTTCTTAATTCTTCTCGAAACTTATAACAAACTTCATCTCACTTCTGACTTCTTTAAAATCTTTAGTCTGATTTTGTTTCTTCATTCCGATTTCCTAATATGATTTCTTCATTTAAATTCTCCATACCAAATTCATGTATGAATAAATAGAAAACTTTAATATTATTATCAAAATCTTTTCTGATTCTTATTTCCCATTTTGATTTTCTCAATACAAATTATTTAATAATATTCTTTGTATCAGATGTTAAAAATGTAAAACATATGTATTCACAATACAATGCTTTGTACCAAATAATGAAAACAAAAGAAAACATGTAATTCAATGCTTTTGTACATTCCTTAAACACTTTAAGAAAAACTTTTTGTCCCCCTTCAATAATAGATCCAACAATATCAAAGTAAGATTATTATTCTTATTTTCATTCATCAGTCTCAAAAAAAATCTACCTCTGATGATTACGATAGAATAATGAGTCTTGTGGATTGGTATCAGTAGCTTCTTTCATTAGTAACTTCTTTGTTTTCTGAATATGATCTAATGAACTTCCAACAGAAACAATTATTCTTTTGATTAATATGATGACATAATGAATCTGATGGATTAATTTCAATGGCTTATTTATTTTCTGGATACGATTCTCATCAACTTCTTTCTCCAAGGATCAAAAACTTTTGTCTTTTGGTATAACTGAAAACCAGCACTTTCATTATAATCATCCTCTTCATCCTTTAAACAAATATGTATCTGGAAATATTATTACGATGATCTTGAGATCATAAAGTTTCAACTTCACCAACTATATTCTTATTTAAACTTATTTTTTTAAGCATAACTTTTTTATGAATTTGAATACATTTAAGATCATCTTTAGAATCATCCAAATTACCAAGGAAAGTGTTGTAACTTCCCTACCTTTCATCAACATATTTATTTCTTTCTCATCCCGAATATGACTGGAATGATTACAATCATACTGAATACGATTAGAGGAATCTTTTTCTAACCCATTATTTCATAAATATTTTATCAAAAGTTTCATAGAATACTTATGATTTATAGGAACTCAAATATTAGTAAATAATTTTCTCATTTACATCAAATTCAGGAAGACTCTAAATCATCATCTCATTACAATCTTCTCTTCCCTTATGGACCCAAGGTGAGTCCGATAAACCTTTTTATCTAGAAAACATATTCCCAATCCAAAGGACTTTTTTAAACATTTTTATTCAAATTTCCTAAATAGAATGGTCAGTCCTAATTTTCTAAACCTTTACAAAGTGAATTGATTTATCCTTTTTGACAATAAAAGACAACACACTTTGAAAAAAACTTCTTCAAAAACCTTCTCCAAACAACTTGATCCCAACAATCATATATAAGCATGGAATAAAAAATATGATAGGAATAAATAAATTCTATAATAAATGGAACTTTGAGAATAATTTATCCATGGATTACATAACAATAAATAATCTCATGGATAAGAATAATGAATCTCATAGTGATGGAATGTATAATACTAAACATTATCAACCTACCATTAAGACCTAACTCCAAGATATCATAAATAAATAGGTAAGGATTATATGAAATTATCAAGCTAGTTTGTCTCATGAGACCCACAGATACATTAAGGTGTTATAGAACTTTAGGACCCACCATCACATAATAAGTCCAATTCATCCATCATATTATGATAATGGTTAAAAATACATATCATAATTCCCCTAAGTAACCTTATAAAAATTCATGGCTATGTAATCAATAGTTTTCCATATATAAATAATGGATATATGGAATATAAATATTTTTCCATTCAAATGAACAACATTTTTATCTAATTGAATATCCCGCAATGAACTTAGAAACTATTGGATATTAACTATGTAATGGAAAGTACCCTTATCAAAGTAATGATAAAATGGTAGTGGTGAAGGTAACTTTCATGGTGTGGGGATATCAATGATAAATAATGATTGGGTTCAATATTTTTCGATGGTAGGAGACCAAATAAATGATATAAAAATCCTCCATAGATCCATACAACTAGATATTGTGTAACACTTACTTACTTTAGATATATAAATTGAAATTTTATTTCAACACTATAACATTATTTTTAAATCATTAATTATGGTTTGTAAATAGTTTTTGGATCATATAAAGCATATCCCTTGGGAGTATCAAACTATGTGTGTGGTTAGGCCCATTTATTGTGCACAGACTGAAGATCAAATTAATACCCAACCAACATTTTTTAGGGTTATTACCCCTAGATGAATCTAATCTTGATCCTTCATCCACTTATACTATCCAAATAGGGATTTAAAATACAGGAAACCACACACTCATTACTTAACCAAATTTTTAGGAAGATTTATCATATTTAGATTTATCCCTTGGGTTTCCACTAATGTTTTATCATTATGACGACTTATGAAGGTGGAATAATTAGAGGTAATAATGATTTTTCATTGATAATATGATACTATATTTATAACAATGATGAATAATAACATTTCACATTTAAATGAAGATAAATTGGAGAGGAATACATAAAATAACAGATAATAAGGGATTAGAAACACTTACATAAATATAATAACATATTAGATGAATACTATACTAAGAGAGAATAAGTATTCTCTCATTAAAAATATATAAAATAGATGATAACACCATGAAATTACAAGCATGGAACTGTATGGAAAATAATTTTAAATGATATTATAATAAAATGATTTCAATTAAAATGGAAAGAGGAAGACTGGGAACCATTACCTTGAAAAGTAACTTCTTAAAACTTGATAAGAATACCTTAAAACCTTATAAACTCTTTATAGAGACTCTTGAGAGAGATAAAGATAGGAAAACCATGCTCTCTAATTTTAGAGTAAAGAAGAATGGATGGTGGGTGGATATTTATAAAAGATGAGGGAGGGTATTTTATCAATTTCTAAACATAGGCCTTTAAAATTTAAGTTGTTTAAATTGAAAACCCATTTTATTAACCATTGTTTTAGCTCATGGTTTTTTTAATTTAATATATGTTTTTTAGATTTTAAATGTTTAAGTACTGAAAGTATTTAAATTCTATTATTTTGGATGTGCACAAGATTCTTATTCATAAGTAATGGTTTTTAAAATATTTTAAATATACTTTAGGTGTTGGGAGAGTCGTAATAAGTTTGAAGAATTAATTTTATTACTTTAAAATAAATTATTTTAATGAATAGACACATTTTTAGTTGAGAAATCATTTATGTTACTTATGAAATCATTTATGATGTCACAATATTTACTGAATATTCACACCATATTTTATTTTTTACCTAAAAAAATTACCCTCATAAATTTAGGAAAAATCCACCATTGGTTAATTTCAACAAATTAATTTCAAATTTAAAATTCCTTTTTATAAAAATATTTCTCAATCTATATGATATTTAATTATTAAATAAAAAACTTTTATATTTCAAAATCATGCATTCAGTGCTTAAAATTCAAAAACTCTTCTTTATTTTTATTCTAAGATATACATGTGTAATTATATTATTATGCATTGATCTATATATACTATTAATTATTAATTATAATTTTATCAAATGGTTTTCGGTACTAGTTTTATATTTTATTATAAATAAAATTTCATAGTATTTATTGTATTATAATATGTTATACTTTTATGATGAAATAATAGAATTTTTAACATGCCATAATTTTTGTAATGAAATGTTTATTTATTATAGTAGAATATCAAATATTACTATACTTATGGGAAATTGTATTTTCAAATAAGAATAATAAATACTTCATATTGTTATTTTGTGGGTGAAATATGATATTTAACATTTTAAACGGAAAATTTTGACGTAATAAAATATACACATAAATTATGGTAACAATCATTTAAACATTAAATTTTATATAATTTTAAATGAATAAAAAATATTTTAGAGGAAATATTTAATGTTAGAATTTATTTTTTTCATATTATGCATGTAAAATGTCATATGACAATATAAATTGTCACATTACTTTCAATGATTATGTGTTCCCATTTTGTAACTATTAAAGCATGTACCTTAATTTCTTAGAAATCAGTATTTTATGAATAAATTAAAATTTAAATATCAAGATGAAAATAAAAATATTAATAAGGGTATTTTAGAAATAAAATAAAACTATATGTGTAAAAAGAATCATCAATACAATAAAAATATTTTATAAAACCTATTTAATGAATTACTATTTATAAAATTGAATTGTGATGTATGAATTTAAAAAAGTTGTTTATTATTATTAATATGATATTACTAATTGATACAATATTAATTTCAATAAAAATATAAATATGAAAAATAAAATTCATATTATCATGATTTAAGAATGATAGATAAATAATTTTTTATTATTTCATAAAATTTCAATGCTTCTTCTTTTTTAAATAATTATGTAAAGAAATTATAAGTTTGTATCATTACAAATAAAATAAAATAAATACATTAAAATATATAATTTAAGGAAACAATTTTATAAGAATATTAATTAAAAATATAAAATGTTATATCCTTCCCCCTTTTAAGAAATTGTGTCCTCTCAATTTTTTCTCAATGATAAACATGTATTAATGATATTTCTTATTTCCATAAACTGCATCACTAAAACATAATTTTATCTTAAAATTTAACAATGGAAAGGTTATAATTTTGACTTGGTATAAATGAATTTGAAATTTTAACCCTATGGGATCATACTAGTTAAATTCATGCTAGTTCTCTAGAGATAATGATTACATATATAAGGCTTTATACCCAAATTTTATCAATCTTAATTCACAAAAATAACCAAACTCTACTCTGATGCTAATTTTGATTCCCCAGGCCCCCACTTACAAACCTAGTGTTAAACATACATACTTTTACACATAACATGAATTGAAACTAGATCCTATGATCTAAATATTAGTGTCTTCATTAACTAGGTACATATTACAACACCAACCTATAAAATTTAATTAATTATTTATCACATACCCCTTAAAATCTGATCAAAATCTCTTTGTCACCTATAATCACTAGGGGAAATGGGAAACATATGAAAGGAGTGATTTTAAATGATCACTAAGGGTTAAAACATTATCAATTATATATAGCTAAATTATCAATAGTTTATAAGCAATTGAGATATATGATTGAGGAAAAATGGAATGATTAATGGAATGAGATCATGAAGTCATAAAAAGTGAAAAATATACATGATAGTAAAATCATAAATCATGGAATAAAGTCCATGAAAAATTATATTGAAATCATATAATAACCCTATGAAAGGAATTTTCACTGGAGCCCTGAAATGATTAGTGGGTTTTGGGTACTTAGGTGCAGTAGAGTGGTTGGCCAAGGTCATCTCTCAAAGGAAGAAGTAAATTTAGCAACATATTAAAGGATTTGTTGAAAATAAAATAAAAGGAAATAATAACACTAATTAAAAGGATAGAAGGTTTTTATCTTTTATAAATCTAGAATAATTTTACTGGAATAAGATTGTATTTGTTTTTGAAATGAAGTTTGATTAAAATGACACAACAAGAAGATGTTTTTTTAGAAAATATTAAAAGGCATAATCGGTCTAAATATACCACTTCATTTACATATTAATCATTATCATTTAAATTAATAACCACTTAATTATGATCCCCAAATTTTTTAACCCTCTAACCCTATGAGAGTTAACTTAACCACAAAGAGGAAATTACTTAAACCCTAGGCTATCTTCGGAACACGCAATCGCAGCACCCTAACTTGATTGATGTTATAGGGTTAGTTTATGGTCAGTGGTTAATTAGAGCACATATACATTCTATAAATTAGGATTAATTTAGTTTAGTGATTATATTTTAACTCTACAAAATAATCTTGTGTGGTCTTGTATTACCGATTAAGATCACACTCTCGCAATTCACACAATACTCGACCTCGCGTGTTTTTGTGTTAATTGTTCAATTACTTGCTTAGTTTATTAGAATTTACAAAATAAATTCATGGATCATATTAAGTGAATTTAATTATCTCAATTATTCAGAATAATTAAATGAAGAGGGTAGAAGATAGATCGATAACTAAGAAAACTACTCTTCCATGGGTAGTGTGGTCATCATGGAGACGTTTTGCATGAGCAAAGGATTGAAAGGGTAGAACCAAATATCATATCCATTCTTAAATTCCAGACCAAATAGAAAGATTAATATAAGTATAAATTTGAAAATAACAGAATAATTTGAAGATAAACTAAGATTTTATTGAAAGCACAACAACATTACAACAAAGAAGAGGAAAAGAAGATCATTTTGGAGGATATCCTAGCTTGGTAGCTTCCTTCCTCCAATTGTGAATTCAAATGGTGTAAAACCACTTATCCTCTACTACCAATCTCCTAATTCACTTCCCAACCCCTCCAAATGAGAAAAAAACTAATTTATAGAGTGGAGGGGAGGCTAGGTTTAAAGAGGTTTAAAGTGTGAATGGAGAATCTCGGCTAAATATTTTAAGCCAACTTACACCACCCATTTTACCTTCAAAACGCATGAACTAGATGTTCTTCCAGAAGATTTATTTCTGCAAAATTGGGTTTGAGAGCTCCCCTCAAAATTGGGGCCCAATCAAAGGTTGTATGAATACGTTATGACCCAAATACAAAACCAATGTCCAATTTGGTGGGCCCATCCCACCTTTGACTTCATGGTCTATTTAGTCCAAACAAATGCACTATTTAGCTCCAATGTCCTGAACAAAAGTTGCATCCCATTAAGTCAGGAACATAGTTACAAAATTATGAGTTCAAATAATAAATATTAAAATATTTATCTTCGAAATACTACAGTTTACTATAAAGGGTAAATCTGTAATTTCCATCAAATTTAAAAATTAATGATCTAATCCCAAATATTTTATAAATAAAAATATATAACACAATGTGAGGAAATTTTTTCATTTAATATCAATAAAATATTCTATAAAAATTTGTTTTATCAACTCCCCCACACTTACCCTTTTCTACTCCTGGGAAAAACCTCATATCACGTATTCTGAAAAATTGTGACAAATAAACATCAATATCAAATAAAAAAAATTAAAATACATATCCTTGAGATCCAACAATTCCACACCAAGAAAAAAAAAGTTATCATGCCTCATAAAAACTATTATTTCATGTTCTCCATTTATATCATTAAATATATTTCCACTTCATTTATCCTCCCATGCACAAAACACTTACCTCACTTGAATTTTCTCTTATCACACAAATTTCAATTTTTTAGCAATGTATTTTTCATCCAAACTCATACATGGGTCACCATAGGCTTGATAAATTCCTAAATTGTCACCCAATGTGATTCTAGGACATATGTTTATCGTGAGGAATTTTCTGGGTTGTTCTGTGGCTTTCGGTTGGTAGGATTTAGATGTGAGAAATTATGAGGCTGAATGAGGGGGGCTTGACTCTTTTTGAAGAAAAATTGCATTAATCTAATTTTTACTTAAATATGGTCTCCTCCTCAATCCTCATAGCATCAATTCATGTGAATCATCATGAAAAATAAATGAATTTGAACACCATTAAACATTTCATCAGTAAAAATGTCAATCTTATCAAACATGATTTTCTTGAAAGCTCCAGATAGGCATAACTTTCTCCCTTTATTAGAAGCTTCAGAAAGGCACAGCTTCACTTATCATGAAAGCTTCGGAAAAGGAACAGCTTTCAATATAATGATTTTCTTCAGCAGCAAACACATCTCTTCAGAATTTAATTTTCCACCCAATGTATCACGGAATATGGTATCACAACACAAGACAACTTCCCCCACACTTAAGTTCAACTAGATTATGAAATTTCACTTCAAGAGTTGGTTGTATAGGGAAAATTGGCTTGTAATGTGGATAACCTAACTAGTTGTTCATGGATTCTAAGGGTTAAAAGGATTAAATGTTCATGGTAGGACATTATAAAATAGATTATTTGAAATAGGGGCTTTAATACCAAAAAATGCCTCAATCATTTAAAACATAAGTACCTAAAACCCTCAAGTTTTTACAAGAATAAATCAAATTCTAGTTAAATCAAGAATGGTTTGGTTCTCTCAAGAAGTGAGGTAAATGTAAAGAATATGAGAAATAATGGTTTAGAAGCATCACAGGAAAGTTATTTCTAATTTAAATACAATGATATGTGGCATGGGATTCCAAATTTAGAGTACTTTTCATGAAATTACTAAAGATTTGAACTTGAAACAAAGTTATTTTCAGCATTCATTTAAGCTCAGTTTCATGGGATAAATTTTTTCACTTATTGATATGAATTTCAAAATTGTGATGAGAATAATTTCAGCTCAAAATTTTTAAAAACACACAAAAAATTGAAAAATAAACACACAAAATTTAAAAAACACATATTTTTTTTAAAATCATTAAAAAATAGGAAAACAATTGAAATTACTAAACTAAAAGGTTCCCTCCCCCACACTTAAAATATTTCATTGTTCTCAATGTGAACCCATGAGACGATATATTCACATGAAATTTATGATTTTAAATAGGAAAAATAATAAAGAAGTGAAAGAGTTAGGAACAGCCTGATATGCTCAAGTGATGATGGGGTCATGCAGTATGATGAAATCCACTATATTAGTAGGAAGTCCCTCAATGTATTTATTCAAACGTTTCCCATTGACTGTAAATATATTTATTGTGTCCTATTGTGTGATATCCACTACACCATAAGGAAAAACATTAGTCACAACATAAGGACTTAACCATCTGGAATGCAACTTACCAAGCATCAGCTTCAGTTGTGAACTGTAGAAAAGGACTTTCTATCAAACATGAAACTCTCTTTGTTGGATCATTCTATCATGAGATGATTTTGATCTTTCCTTATAGAGCCTTGAGTTATCATATGAAGACAATTGAATCTCCTCAAGATCTTGAATTTGCAACTTCATTTGGATTCCAGCTTGTGCCAAATACATGTTGCATTTCTTTATATCCCAATAAGACTGATGCTCAACTTCCATGAGGAGATGACACGCTTTCCCAAAAACAATCTGAAATAGGGACATACCAATGGGTGTCTTTCATGTTGTCCTATAAGCCCAAAGCGCATCATCCAAGCACTTTCTCTAATCTTTCTTATACAGATGCACAGTTTTCTCCAAAATTTGTTTCAACTCCCTATTTGAAATCACAGCATGGCCATTTGTTTAAGGGTGGTATGGTGTTGATGTTTTTTGTGTCACCCCACACTTCTGAAGGAGGGAAGCCAAATTCTAATTGCAAAAGTGTGTCCCTTGGTCACTAATGATGGTCTTCGGTACTCCAAACCTGCAAAAACTTTGTGCTTTGAAAAATTCCACTACAACATGAGAATCATCAGTCCTGGTGGCCTTAGCCTCCACCCATTTACTCACATAATCAACAGAAACAAAAATATACAAAAAATCAAAGGAACTAGGAAAAGGACCCATAAAATCGATGCCCCATACATCAAATATCTCACAAAATAGTATGGGTTGTTGGGGAATCTCATGTCTCCTAGAAATGT
This sequence comes from Viscum album, assembly GCA_963277665.1. Classification (NCBI taxonomy): domain Eukaryota; kingdom Viridiplantae; phylum Streptophyta; class Magnoliopsida; order Santalales; family Viscaceae; genus Viscum; species Viscum album. The sequence continues at coordinate 528,001,228 of OY728159.1, read as the reverse complement.
TCCCAGTGTGTTGGAAATGAGAGTATGACTTACAAAACACATGGGCATCATGGAATAAGCTAGGCCAATATAATCCCAAGTCCAAAAATTTCCTAGCTATCTGTTAGGGTCCAAAGTTTCCACCACAAGCAAGTGTATGACAAAAATGTAAAATATACTCCAACTCATGATCAAGAACACCCCTCCTAATAACTTGGTCACTACACATGCGCCATAGTTATGGATCATCCCAAACATAAAATATTGACTCACTCTTTAACTTTTTGACTTGATGTTTCATTAAATTTGCAGGGATTTTAGAGGCAACAAGGAAATTAACTAAATTAGCATACCAAGAATGCGTACCTGAGATGGAATAAAGATGCTCATCGGGGAAAGTGTCCCGAAGTGGTACCTAGTCTATGGTGACATCCTCTAGTGTGTGAGTAAGGCTACTCATGTGGTCCGCCACCTAGTTTTTTGACCCCTTCTTGTCCTTTATCTCAATATAAAATTTCGGAACAAGGAGAATCCATCAGATAAATCTGGGATTTGCATCTGGCTTCTTCAAGAGGTACCTCAGAGCTGCATGGTCAGAAAAAACAACTAATTTAGATCCCAATAAATGTGAACAAAATTTATCTAAAGAGAATATGATATAAAGAAACTCCTTTTCCATGGTTTTTTAGTTTGATTGGGTTGAATCCAGTTTCCTTGATTCATAAGAAATCACATGTGAACGTCCCTCCACCCTCTGAGATAAGATATCTCCAACCGTGAAGTTGGAGGTGTCACACATAAGCTCAAAAGGAATGTCTCATTGTAGGGGCTGTATAATTGGTGGAGTCGTCAGACACTTCTTTATATCATCAAATTCTACCCTGCATGAATCATCAAACACAAAATCAAAATCCTTTTGAAGTAATTACGATAAATGAAGAGCAATCTTACTAAAATATTTGATGAGGCACTGATAAAAGCCTGCATTCCCAAGGAAAGATCTAATATCACACACACATGTAGGATAGGGTAAGGATGAAATAATATCTATATTAGATCTATCAACCTCTATCCCATGTTTTGAAACTATATTCCCTAAGACAATGCCATGCTCTACCATGAAATGACACTTTTCAAAGTTCAAGACCAGATTCTTCTCAATACAACGATTTAACACCTTTCCTAAAATACTTACAAATTCATCAAATGAGGATACATACACTATAAAATCATCCATAAATACCTCTATGAAGGTCTCAATAAAATTAGAAAAAATACTCACCATGCATCTCTGGAAGGTACTTGGGGCATTGTAAAGTCTAAATGGCATCCTCTGATAGGAAAATGTGCCAAAGGGATAGGTAAATGTAGTCTTCTCCTGATCCTCCTAAGCTATAGAAACCTGAAAATATCTAGAAAATCCATCCAAGAAACAATAATGTGTATTCCAAGCTAGTATCTCGATCATTTGATCAATAAATGGTAGGGGTAAGTGGTCCTTGTGAGTGGACTGATTTAGTTTCCAATAATCAATACACACATGCCAACTTTTTTGAACCCTCATTGTAACTAACTCATCTTTCTCATTTTTAACAATAGTAACACCACTTTTCTTCAGCACAACCTGAATAAGACTCACACACTGGGAATCTGAAATGGGATAGATTATACTTGCCTCGAGTAATTTTTCAACCTCTTTTTTAACAACCTCCAAAAGTGTTGGATTGAGTCTCCTTTGTGGTTGCCTAACCATTTTAGCCTCATCCTCCAAAATAATCCTATGAATGAAATTGGAGGGGCTAATACCTGATATGTCAACCAAGGTCCACTCAGTTGCCTTAATTTTCTCCCTCGAAATAATCAAAAGTTTTTCTTCATGTTCAAAAGGGAGATTTTTAGTAATGATAACAGGTAATTTCTCACCACATAACAAGTATTAGTATTTTAGATTTGGTGGTAATGGCTTGAGTTCCAATGTAGGGGTGATGTATGTATGGAGAAATTGAAGGAATTGAAATATTTTCACAATAAACATCAGTATCAGAATATACATCATCAAAATTAGAGAATAAAGCATCAAATCCATCAGTATACTCCATATCCATGTCATAATTAGATTGAACATGATCAAAATCAAAATATGAATCCATTTCAAAATAAAATCTAATATATTTTTGTGCATTATAAACAGGTGTGTAAGTTCTCTTAGACATCAAACTAGAACCAATACTCATAATCTCCCTATGCATAGGACAATCAAATTCCATGGGGTTTTTATTTGGTGGCTTAAAATGGGAGATAAAAAACACATAATGGTTTTCTGAGGGGTACTTCTTGGAGTCCATAACATTAAATAACACAACTTTATCTCCAAACTCCATGAAAAGTATACCCTCATGGACATTTATGATTGTTTTTTCAGTTTTGAGAAAGGGCCTACCTAAGATAATGGGATCATGTGAACTTACCTGATCTTCCTCCATGTTAATCACATAGAAATATAATGGGAAGATCGTGTCTCTTACCCGGACAAGTACATCCTCAAGGACTCCCGCTAGATATGTCAAAGCTCTTTTTTCCAACAGCACCACTACTCTTGTCATCTTCAACTCACCAACCTGCAAAGAAGAGAATACAGAGTTAGTCATCACATTTATGGAAGCTACTAAATCACAAAGTGCATTAGAAAATTTCAACTCCCCTATGGTTTATTGGATAGTGAATGTCCCTGGATCCTTGCACTTTGTTGGCATTGCTAGAGTTGGTGTAATGAGTGTTGAAACATTCCTTCCAAGATTTATCCTCTCATTTTCTTTGATCCATCATCGATTGGTATGAATTTCCTTTAAGAATTTTTCATACCTTGGGATTTTATTGATGTATTCAAGTAGAGGGATGTTGATCTCTACATGCTTGAATATATCCAAACATTCTTTTTTTCATTGCCTCTTTAGCCATATTCTTTATTTTTACAACCCTATTTGGAAAGGGAAGGGGTTTAGTAGGAACATCATTAATATTTTTATTCCCTTTATCTTTCTCCTTGGGTTGCTCATCAGCTGGTTTTGAATGGGTCTTCTCTAGAGTTGAGGTGAATCTCGGTGCAATTATAGGTGCATATATATCATTTGTTTGCTTCCCACTTCTCAATGTGATGGCACTGACATTCCCCTTCGGAATTGAAGTAGGTTGGGAAGGTATATTTCCATAATTATTACTTACTAATTCATGGAGGGCAATGGTAATTTGGCTCATTTCAGTCTTTAACTCCCTCAGCACTGAACCTTGACTCTTCATCTCATTCTGTTGATTAAGAACAATTTGTTTCAAAATATCATCAGTGTGGGAATCTACCTTGGTTTGGGGATTCTCTTGTGGTTTAATTATTGATGTTTGAGCTTCAAATCACCTTTGGTGTTTTTGGAAACCCTGTTGTTAAGGTGGATGTTTCTAGAAGTTTTGTTGAAAGGGGGGGCCTTTGTTGTTGTCTAGATATGTACCTCATATTTGATTGATCCTTCCACCCTTGGTTGTATGTTGGTGCAAAGGAATCAAGCTTCTTTTGGGAATATGGTTGTTGTTTCTGTTGATATGGTTGCCCAAGAAACATTGTTGCACAATCTTCTGTTTCTTGTAGTTGGGGGAAACAGTCAGTTGGGTGGCTAGTCTCAGTGCAAATGCCATAAGGCCTTGAAGGAGGGGGTTGGGATGTCTTTTGAGCCAATGTAATTTGCCTCACTATAGTAGTCAATTATTCTAACTTAGTATCAATCAAATGACTCTCAATAGAAGAATAACTTACCTGATGTACTCCCCTAACATGTGTTGTACCTCAATCACCAAATTGTAGGGAGTTTTGGGCCATTTTGTCAATTAATGCACGTGCAGCTACTAGTGTCTTGTTCACCAATTCTCCTGCAGCCATAGAATCCACCATGCTTCTCTTCATAGGTGTGATTCCTTTATATAAGTATTGGATGAGGAGTTTCTCTCTAATTTGGTGATGTGGGCACCTTGTACACAACTTCTTGAATCGCTCCTAGTACTCATACATTGACTCCCCTTGGGATTACTTTATCCCATAGATCTTTTTATGAATTTAAGTGTTCCTTGATTTTGTAAAAAAAATCTCTACAATAAAATACGTTTCAAATTTTTCCAACAAGTTACATCTTCTGATTTTAAATAATAAATCCAATCCTTTGTAGCTTCATCAAGTGAAAATGGAAATGCCCTTAGTTTGATTTGTTCTTTAGAAACATTTCTTGGTTTTAAGGTTAAGCAAACTACATTAAATTATTTAAGGTTTTTATTTGTATCCTCACCATAGAGGCTATGAAACTTTGGAAGAAGTTGAATTAATCCAGATTTCAGTTCAAGGTATGATTCAAGATTGTGGTATGTAATACAATTTGGTTGATAGTTAATATCAGGTGCATCCAATTCTCAAATGGTTCTATTAAGTTCATTAACATTATTTTCAGACATTGGTTCTTGTTTTATGGTTGAATTTTAATTTCTTCCAATTTTAATGTTTTGATATTGGAGTAATTCTCCAACCAGTTGAATGTTGAAACTTCTCGTAGACTGAGAATGTCTTATTCGAGCCCTAAGCCTACATTCAATATCAAGTTCAAGATCTAAAAGATCCTATGAATTATTTCATGTCTTAAATAAAGTAAAAATGAAAAGACGAAAAGTGTATCATAGTAAAATAAAAATGTGAATTTTGATTTGATGGTCAAAAAATAAGAAGAAGAAAAAAATAGAAGAAGAAAAAAATCAGATTGGGTAAAGAAGAAAGAAAGAAGAGAAGAAGAGAATAAAATGTAAAATAAAATAAATACCTCTAATTGGTTCAAATAATTACTTGACTCCCTAGAAATGGCACCAATTTGAAAGGCGTTATCATGGGCTCCCTCAAATGATTAGTGGTTTTTGGGTACTTAAGTGCAGCAGAGTGGCTAACCAAGGTCGTCTCTCAAAAGAGGAAGTAAATTTAACAAAATATTAAAGTCGTTTGTGAAAATAAAATAAAAGTAAATAAGAACACTAATTAAAAGGATGGGGGTTGTTTATCATTTATAAATCTATAATAAGTTTTCTAAAAGAATATTGTATTTTTTTTAAATGAAGTTCGATTAAAATGACATAACAAGAAGATGTTTTTTTAGAAAATATTAAAAGGCGTAATCGATATAACTCTAAATATTCATTTAACTATTAATCATTATCATTTAAATTAATACCCACTTAATTATGATCCACTAATTTGTTAACCCTCGAACCCTAGAGGAGTTAACTTAACCACAAAGATGAAATTACTTAAACCCTAGGCTAGATTTGGAACACGCAATCGTAGCACCCTGATTTGATTGATGTTCTAAGATTAGATTATGGTAAGTGGTTAATTAGAGAACATATACATTCTATAAATTAGGATTAATTGAGTTTAGGGATTATATTTTAAGTCTACAAACTTATCTTGTGTGGTCTTGTATTACCGATTAAGATCGCGCTCTCACAATTCACACAATACTCGACCTCGTGTGTTTTTGTGTTAATTGTTCAATTTATTGCTTAGTTTCTTATAATTTAAAAACTCAATTCATGGATCATATTATGTGAATTACAGTATCTTAATTATTCAAAATAATTAAATGAAGAGGGTAGAAGATAGATCGGTCACTAAGAAAACTACTCTTCAATGGGTGGTGTGGTCATTGTGGAGATGTTTTGCATGAGAAAAGGATTGAAAAGGTAGAACCTAATCTAGTCCCCAATTGTGAATTCCAGACCAAATTGAATGATTAATAGAATAATAAAATTGAATTTAATAGAATAATTGGAAGAGAAACTAATATTTTATTGAAATCACAACAACATTACAACAAAGAAGAGGGAAAGAAGAGCATTTCGGAGGAGATCTTAGCTTGGTAGCTTCCCTCCTCCAATTATGAATTTAAATGGTGTATAACAACTTATCCTAGGCTCCCAATATTCTAATTCAAGTATCAACCCCTCAAAATAAGAAAAACACTAATTTATAGAGTGGAGGGAGGCTATGTTTAAAGAGGTTTCAAGTGTGAATGGGGAATCTCGGCAAAATATTTTAATCCAACTTGAACCGCCCATTTGACCTCCAAAACATGTTAAAAAACTATTCTTCCAAAATAATGATTTTTGAAAAATTGGGTTGGAGATATCCTCTAAACATTTTGGCCCAATACAAGCTCATATGATGAAGTTGTGTCCCAAATACAAAACCAATGTCCAATATGGTGGGCCCAGGCCACCTTTGACTTCATGGTCTATTTAGTCCAACCAAATGCATGATTTAGCTCCAATATCCTCAACAAAAGTTGTATCCCATTAAGTCAGGAACATGGTTACAAAATTTCAAGTTCAAATAATAAATATTAAAATATTTATCTTCGAAATACTACAGCTCACTATAAAGGGTAAAACTGGAATTTCCATCAAATTTACAAATGAATGGTCTAATCCCAAATATTTTATAAATAAACATATTAAACACAATGTGAGGAAATTTTATCATTTAATATCATTAAAATATTCTATAAAAATGTGTTTCATCACCCTATCAGAGTATTTCATCGGTGATTTCACCTCATGGGAGAGACTCTTACCACTATCATTATTGCCTTCTCTTTCCTCATAACATAGGAATATGGAACAAACATAAGAAAATTCATCATAAGAATAATTTGAGGATCACTTTTAGGACCACATGACATAAATTTCTAGGCTCACAAACCATGAAAGTATATTTTATCTCATGAGATGTAAGCATTACCCAATTGATTGGGTGATATATAATTTTCATCCCACCCATCGTATCATAATATATAATTCATATATGTTCCATATAAATTTTAAAATAATTAAAAATACATCAAAATAATTTCATGTTTATACTTTGTAAATAAAAAAATCACCCAATTAAATAACATACTTTTCTTGGTAAATACCCTGTAATCACAAAAAAATGGATTGAGATGCTATCATGTACGATTATTGGATGGGTGGTGTGGACTTGGGGTAGTTGGTGCAAGGTGGGTTTGAGTAGAGGAGCAGAGTCTATGGAACATTATTTTGGTTTCCAGATTTTCTTTCAAAGTTATTTTTATATAAAATTAAAAAAAAACATGGTTATATTCCCTTTTGAAGAAGATAATAGTTGGCTTAGTCCAAAAATTATTTATTTTAAAGATCCCATGTCATGTTACTTATTTTTCATATGAATTGTGTGTTTTGTGATATTAAATTGTTTTTTATAAGTATTGTGAAATTTTTTTATTTATGGAATTGGTTGTATGATATATACCCATCAACCGCTTGACCATTGAATCAACCATGAGGGAATTTCTCTAAGTGTCATATTGACTGCATGATGATGTGGATCAACCACAAGAATAAATTTCAATTGACCATGCCTTTTAATAGACAGAATATTGATTTGTTGAGTGATGGAAGGTTATAGATGACCAACCACAAGTATAGATAAAGAACCCAAATGTTGAGATCGAGAAACCACATTATCACATCAAGAGACCACAACTGAAAATCTCACTGCCAAGTCAAGTGATCGCATGATCACATAAAGTGACCGCAACTGAAAATATCACTAATTCAAGTGACTGCAATAAGGATTTTAAAATACTATATAAAACTAGTCTCAACCTACCGAAATTACTAACTCAAGAAACCATGCCTAAGTGAATTTTTGAAGGACATACCTACCTTCCCTATATAATTTCAAATAAAATTCATTTAATTACTCAAACATCTATATTTTGAATAATTTAATGAAAAGTAAAATAATCTATGGAATTCTAGATTTATTACTTAATATCAATATTTCTTTATAGTTATTCCTCAATAAATAGTTAAGGAATATCTATACATAAAAATCTTCTCTCATATAATGTGGATATATGAACCAAATGATGATATTCTTCCACACTATAAATATATTTTTATCACATGATATTATAGATCTGAGAGAAGGATTCACAAGATCTATTTTCATTTAATCTCAAGGATAGATTTTTACATGATTATTGAAGAGAAGATAACCTTTTTGGTTAATTGAAATTCCATCAATTATTGAGATGTCGTGTAATTTTCTACTCTATTTATTTCTCTATTTCTTTCATATTTTGAGTTTTTCTTATATTCTCTTGTGTATATTTTAACACCTCTCATGTACTATAAATAGGGTTACTCTGATACACCTTCTTCCATTTTCCTTATATCTATTATATTATGTAGAATCATGGAAGATTCTTGGTATAGCTTAGACTACCATGTGATAAATTGTATTTGTAAAACCTGATACAAGTTTTTGAATTTTTTTAAGTTTTAATAAATGTGTTTGGTAGTGGATTAATATTAAGTTAGGATGACTAAGGTCCATCTTGAATATAACCACTTGTTTAATTTTTTTTCCTATTTAATTTTCTTTTCACCGATTCTTTAAAATTTACTTGAAAATGTTATTATTTTTGGTAAGTGTTTTTAAACTTTTAATGAAAAACAAAATTTTATAGTTAGTATTTTCAAGTGATATATATATATTGTGTTTTATGTGAGTAGAGTATTTTTAGAGATAAAAAATTATTTATTTTAGCTTGGTTTTGATAAAACCTTTCAGAATGTATTTTAAAATATTGAATTATATATACTTATTTCTTTTTCTAAAAAGAAAAATATTTTAAATTGAGGGGGTTTAAATTTTTAATTTTTAAAAAAATGTATATATTGGAATATTAATTCACCCCCACCCCTCTTGAGAATTACTCTTTGACAAATATTTAGTTTCGAAGGTTATTCTTTTATTTTAGGCTCTATATTTTTACTTTCTTAACTTAATTTTTGACCTTCAGAAAGTACTGAGGGAAATATTTTAAATTTATATATATCAATTACTATATTATTATGTATTTTTGACCTGATGGTCATGATACCAATAAACCACCATCTTTTAATGGAACAAATATAAAAATTGGAAAATAAAAATAAAAATCTATTTAGAAATCATGGGATTTTATATCTAGGGAACTATAGATGATAAATATGAAAAAAAACAAGACTAATATAAAAGAGTGTGATGATCTAACTAAATTTTCCTATGATATTAACTATAAATATATGAATTCATTATTTTTTCTTTTCACAACCCAGGCCAAGGGGGGATCGAGTCACAACAACCCCAAGCCCACCTCCATAGGCTAGGGGTAGCGATAAGCACCAAATGCATAACTAACTTGGGGAGGACTTTGGATAAGTACATGTATGCACACACGCAGCCAACTCAATGAAAAAGTACAGAGGGAAATAAATAAAAGATGAAATACTGCTATAAAATAAACCAAACAAGCATGAACCTCTAGACAGTACAAAATTATGGAAATTTATACTAAAAACTAAAAGGGAAAAATACATTCCCAACTAGAAATATGTCCATACCTAATAGAAATCTATAAAAAGTAAACATTTAAGATATCCTAGCTCCTGAATCCCAAGTTACGACCATCATATGCAGTACAGTCACCCAATATCCCTAAGATCCTTTGTAGTCAGTATCAATATATATGTCATCTGTATATGACATGACATGTGTGGGTAAAGCCTGTGTGGGGGTGAGTATAAACATACCCAGTTGGATGCCCTGAAATATGAAAGGGGAGAAGTAAGATAAAAAATAGGAGATAAATATATCATATGAAAAAGATATAATGAAAGAGTATAGCTCAACCCAATAAGAGTGAAAGTAAACTTATCCAAGCACAAGGGGATAAATAGGGTGAGTATATTAACTACTCGTCAAGACTTTTCCACCTATAATAGGAGAGCAGACTCATCTAAGCACAAAAAATTAGAAATATAAAGTATGTGGAATACCCCACACGTCTTCACCTCTTTTAGAAGGAGAGTAACCAAACCCAAGGAGTGGGTACCAAAGAAGTACACACACACACACACACACACACACATATATATATATATACTCAGTCAAAGAAATTCAAATGAGAGAGTATGGGATATCCATACCATATCTTGGTCTAAGAAGAATAGTATCCAATAGTTCCAAAAGTCCATCAATGATTCCAAACATCTCACACATTTTCCTTGAACATACAATTCTAAGGGAATCAATCACCACATTTTAATACTATCTTCTTTGGGTGGCACTGAATCATATTCACGATTTTAGGTCGCTTCATAAAAAAATTTCTCAATGGAGAAAGTGTCCCTCTTACTTGTGAGTAAAAATTTACATCAAACCACATCTCATCACTATGATGCACTATTGAGGGGCTACAATTTCTAGGTAAAGATCCCATTCCCTAGTATGACAGGAGGGTCCTACTCTTCTATTCATCGAGGAAATCCACTACTCATCCCTTCTAGATGGTAATTCTCAAAAATTTCATCTAGGAACTCCACTACCCAGTCCCACTAGAGGGTAATTCCTGTAAGAAGCTGTCAAGGAACTCCACTACCTAGCCCTACTGAAGGGTAATGTCGAGAAGAGGTTGTTGGGGAACTCCACTTCCCATATTTGCTGAAGGGTAATTCATGGGAGTGGTCATCGAGGAAATCCACTACCCGGTCCTACTAGAGGTTAACACTTAGAAGAGGTCATCAAGTAACTCCATTACCCAGTCCTACTAGAGGGGTAACGCCCAGAAGAGGTTATAAGGGAACTCTACTACCAAGCCCTATTGAAGGTTAATGCCTAGAAAAAGGAGTTCGGGAACTCAACTGTCTAGTCCTTCTAGAGGGTAACACTTGGAAGAAGCCCTGGTGATCTTTCACGAATATTGTTATCATATATTGTTTCCTCAATGCATTCCAATCCCAGAACATTTCACATCGTATCTCAAAATCCACAACTGAGGGAACCATCATGTTCAACACAAAAAAACTTAGGATATGCTACTCACAGGCCAAAATACGAGTTTGAAAGAAGGAGATACGATCAATCAGAAACTATTGAAAGGAGCTAAAGGGGTACACAGTGTGTTAGGGGGGGCATACGATGTGTGTCCCCACTTCATAACCCAGTCGTGTCCTTGTCCAACACATGACTCCCAACTGTGTTGGTGTACATGCTGTGTAGGTGGTCTACACAGCATGTCTAACCTATCCAGGGTATGGTCCATGTGTTACTCATCATGTCCATGTACCAGACCCCATGTCTATGTACTTTGGTACATGGCGTGCCGATCCACATGGAGTACCAATCGTGTGATCTTCCTATGTCGTGTGCTTTTAAAATGGTGTGTGTCTGTCCGTGTGACCAATAACATAGCTTACTCACATGGGAAGGTGGTACATGATATGTTGGTGATTCATACTCCATGATATCCTTATGGGTTTCTAAAACCCTTGAACCACTACTAAAAAATTCTACACACTATGTGTTAATCTTGGAACATGGTGTGTAGTTTGGATTTTCCCATAAATCCCAAATCTGATCCAGAACATTGAATTCACTCAATATTCCACTAATTCTGCCTTGATCTATCCAAAAATCATGGATCTGAATCATTTATTTCCAAAAATGGGCCACTTGAAGTCGATGAGGGTTTCATCATCTATTCAACAGAAACCTGAAGCTTAAACACTTGAAGATCTAGTCTCAAATCATCGAATTAAACATACATGTACTAAAATAATTCTAGATCTATGCTTTTCTTGTAAAACCATTGTTTTTTCATTGATCTTCCAAATATCCGGGGGTCTAATCAATCTCAGTACCACCCGACAAGGTCTAATCGGGACCAAGGGGTCTAATAAGTGAAGAACGCGTATATAAATTAGGGATAAAGGCACCAAAAAAATATTTAAACATCATTGGCCAAGCATTATTGGCCAATGATCAAGAACTGAAATCCGAGGGTAGAAAATGGTTGAATAACCAAATTAATTTTTTTACATGGGAACATACAAAGTCTGCAGTTGGTGAAGATCCAAGAAAAAGGATGGATCTTCTCAATCATTTAATATAAGGGAATAAAACACCAAAATAAGAATCATGAATCTATTTTCTATTGAACACTAATGAATAAAATTCTCACACAATGATTGGAAGGGGCTACTGTGTTCATTGTGTCCTGATCTGCTAGATCCTAGAGTTACATCATCGTTCACCAAAGGATTCATCAACAGAGGAGGGAGAGAGCTTCTCTAGTGATCATAATATTTGCAAGCCAAACCTAGAAAATCCTCTCTAGCGATATATTTATAACATACCTCTAGGTCAAACATGAATTAATTAATTAATTTAATAATTAATTAATCCACTTAAATGCACTTCCAATGAGTAAGAGGTCCAAAAATCCCACGTCAACTCATTTTATTTCATGCCTAGGGTAAACATCATGTTCTGGACACAGCTGTGGTCTCAGATTTCTCATCTGATAAATATTTTAATATTTATTCCATTTTCTTTGAGGTATTGTACACACATAATATAAAATATATTTAATATTTCTATAAAATTAATTTTGGGCACATCAAGCCTCAGAATCGCACGTTGTCTTAGTTCCTATCTCTAGAAATATATATAAAAATACTTCAAAGTCTTACAAGGATAAAACTGGGTCTCTAAATCATTCCCTTCTTCATTCTTTTCGTCCCCTAAAATAAAAACTAGGAAAAAAAACTTGAGATATTGAGTCTGCACTTGGCTCTCCCTCTCCTAGGAACTCTCATGCATGTTTCTATACTGCCATAGCACACAAATAAAATGGATGGTTTGTCCTCATAAGGTCCACTCCAACTGGTCCTTGATCTTTATTGGGTACTCCACAAAGGTGGTTCCATCCTTGATGTCCATCTCACCCCAGTCGATGATGTGCATAGGTCATGCATGTATCTCCTCATCTGAGACATGTGGAAGATGTCGTGCACCTGCTCCAGCTGTAGGGGTAGGGTGAGGTAGTAGGAAACCTCACAAACCCTCTACACAGTCTCGAATAGCTTGAAAAACCTTAGGTATAGCTTTACTCTCTAGACGAACCTATACAATCCTCATTGCAGGGAGACTCATAAGAAAATTTGGTCTCTCTACTTGAACTCCAATAGCCTATGATGGTGATTTTCATAGGATTTCTTTATACTCTCAGTCATCCTCATCTGTTCACGAATGACCTAGACTTTCTCTATTGTTTCCTACAACAGCTTTGGGCCCACAAGATATGAATCACCAATCTCTTTCCAGCATAAGGGTGACCTACATGGTCTCTTTTATAGGACCTTAAAAGGTTTCATGTCTATGGTAGATTGATAGATGTTGTTGTAAGAAAACTCTACCAAGGGAAGGTGATCCTTATAACTTCATCATAATTCTAACATGCAATTCCTTAGTATATCCTCCAACACATGGATAGTGTGATTAGTCATCCCATCAGTCTTGGGTGAAAAGGTGTACTCATCCATAATTGGATCTATAATTCCTCCTCCAAAACTCTCCAAAATCATGATGAAAACTATGTGTCATGATTAGAGATAGTTGTTGAGGGTACCCCATAAAGGAGAACGATATCTCGTATATACAACTTTCCCAAACTCTCTACTGAACATTGATCCCTGATAGAAAAAAAGTGTGCCAACTTTATGATTCAATCAACTATCACTCAGATTAATTCATGGCTCTTTGATGTGTGTGGAATCCCTGTGATAAATTCCATGGATATGTCATACCATTTCCACTCCAAGATTTCAAGGGGTTGTAAAAAAACATGGGTACTTGGTTCTAAGATTTCACCTACTAATAAGTGAGGCACCATGAGATGAACTCATCTATGATTAGTATCATGTTGGACTACAAAAACTACTGTTTAAGGTCTCTATACATCTTCACTATGTCGGGATGTACAACTAGGGGAGAAGTGTGGAACTCCTACATCAGCTCCTCCCTCATCGTGACTGGAACCATTTTTCTCCCATGGAACATTGTGACATGATTCTATCCTTCAAAATATCCATAAGGTGTGTCTCCTATGGATATCTGATCATGTAATACCTCTTAGTCAATATCACCTAGCAGGGACTCTCCCACATGCTTGAGGATTAAAGGAGTTAACACCATCAACTACAGAAAAGTTGTACCCTTCTTATCTACTAGGGTCAGCCACTGGGAAGCCAACTACTCTGAATCTTCTTGTATTAGGTGAGCCTATGAATTACTAATAAGGTCATCTTCTACAAAGTTTTCCTTTCCCAAAGTATAGACTATCTCGAATTCGTAGTCTTGTTGGAACACCAACCAACATCACTATTTCAGGTTCAGGTCTCTCTACATGAAGATGTAATTGAGAATCTGGTAGTATGAGTAAACCATAAAATACTCCCCAAGAAGGTAGTGTCTCCAAATCCTTATGAAGAATACTACCACTTCCATCTATAGGTCTTCAGTTGTGTATTTTTGCTCATGAGGTCTCAAATACCTTGACTTGTATCCTATAATTTCCTTCTACTACATCAACATGCAACCAATCCTAACTCTTAAGGAATCAAAATACCCTATGAACTCAAAACCTTCCTCTGGTAGTCTCAACACTAGAGCACTCTTCATCCTCTTCCACAATTCCTTAAAGGACCTCTAGCATTTCTCATATCATGTCTAATATTTATGCTTTATGGTGGTCAAAGGGGCTTTGATTCTGCATAAATCCATAAAAAACCTCGTATTGTACCCCACCAGGTCAAGGAAGCTTCACACCTCTGACACATTATTGGGTGGATCTCAAGAAAGAACTGATTTTATTTTCACTGGATACATGGATAAACATTTATTAGATATGAAATTCCCCAAAAATAAAACCTCATGAATCCAGAAATGGTACTTTGATATCATTTTATAAAACTGGTGCTCTCGAAGAAAGTCAATAACCATCCTCAAGTGCTCTACAAGCTCCACCTCTGACGCAGATTAGAAGAGTATGTCATCGATGAAGACAAAAAAAAAATTGGTCCAAGTATATTTGGATAAACTAGTTCATCAAATACATAAATATAGTGGGGGAATTCACCACACCAAAGGGAATAACCATGAACTCGTAATATCCATAGTGAAATCAAAAATACAAATTTGGAATATCAGCCTCGCAAACCCTTGATCGGTGGTAGTCGAACCTGAGATCGATCTTCAAGAACCATCTCACACCTCTCAACTAGTAAAATATTTCATCAATCCTTGGAAATGGTTACTTGTTCTTTATCATGGTGTGGTTCAGGTGGTGATAATCCACGCAAATCTTTAAGCTCCCATATGCCTTTTTTACAAATAACACTGGAGCTTCCCAGGGGGACACACTTTTTCTAATGAATCCTTTCTCACAAAGGTCCTCCAACTACAATAATAGCTCCCTAAGATTGATATTTTCTATCTGATGTGTATTAGAACATATCAAGGTATTCTTAGGATGAAAATCAATGAAAAACTCTATCTCCTACCTTGGAGGTAGTCCTGAAACATCTTTAGGGAAGATTTCCATATAATCCTCCACAATTGAAGAAACCCAAATTCCTAAAAAACATGTTGCAACAAGGGATACACTCTCTAACTAATGGGTGATAGGCTGCAACCTTCTACTTGAAATATCCACCTATCCTTCCATGAGATATCTCTTTCCAGAAAAGGATAATATTGTCCCATCAGTGCGTAGGCATCTGAATAGTATGCAGTGATATTTGATCTAGGCTCGGACCATGGAAAGTCAATAAATACCCAAGATAATGTCATATTTTTTCTATATTAATGACCAAAATGTCCCATGTGAACCTCTCTACACTAAGTGATAGCTCTCATTGCCGGCAGATAAATGATACAAAAGAAGTGTTCCATGCAGGAACCTCAAGATGAAGTTGTTATGCTAGAATATCTATTTGGATATCTATCTATCACATCATGATTTGAGAGATAAAGGAATAACTGGAACATGTTTCTACTAATATTGAGGTAAGAGTATAATAAAAATAGATTGTACCTCTGATCATCTCATACGTTGTAGGTTCATAATCATCCAAGGCCTACAGCTGTCTGTATCCCCAACTTTCAACTCCTTAAGCCTGGCGTGGGTCTCCTGGTGGTGGGGGGAAGGATTTCATACCATGGTTCCCAAACTATATCTATTTATTCTTCTCTACCATCTCTTTTTCCTTTGGGACCACCCTATCTAGGCTAGGGAAATCCCTGATCCTGGTGTTGACTCTGTCGTGGCAGTCCATTAGCTATCTTCCTAGGCTACTCAGTATGTATTTTTGGGTAGTCCCATGCCATGTGACCTCACCCATCATAAGTAAAACAATTCCCCCCTCTGGGATACCCTTCCATTTTGTGCTGCCTCAGACCCATATGACCACATGCTTGATCCTTCTCATGAAAGGGACTCCTGCTCCGAGATCTCGTCGACTATCACCTGCTAGCTACTACAAATGAATCAGTTCTGTTGCACCCACTACTATCTCTAGCCATATATAACCCCTTTGATAAGAATTTATCTATCACTAGAGCTTGTTTGATCACCCCATCATAGGTGGGGAAGCACAAGGTCACTAAACTAGCTCGGATCTCTCTATAGAGTCCCTGATCAAGCTTCCATGCTCAAAAGTAGCCATCTCGAATCATGTCAAGGGAGTAACATGTAAGGTATGTGAATATTTCCTCATACTCATCCACCACTATCCCTACCTACTTTATCTATAGAATCTTCAAGATTTGGACTGAGCCTAAGCAGGATGGGTAGTACTCCTCACAAAATAGCTACTAAAAGTCATCCTACAAGAGTGTTGACTCATCGTACATCTATGAAACTAGGCTCTTCCAATACCCAACTACTCCATGGAAAAGGATGGCTACTAGTTCAACCACCTAATCCTTTGGGGTATGAATAATCCTGAAGATACGGACCACAAACTCTATAAAATACTCTACTGGCTAGATATCTAGCTCACCGTAGAACCTTAGTGGACTCTGATGTTGGAACTCACGGAGTTTGCTAAGCCTGTGCACATCATCATCCTTCTCTACTGACATGATCTACTGATCAACAGGTGAAGGTGGTTCTACCTAGCCACCTGGGGAAGGGGTCACTAGATGGACCCTAAACTGAATCCTTGTCCCCCATATGGTCATCATCATGAACCAGAGCTGGTATTCTGGATGGGTGTTATCGTGAAGGCATCCTAACAGTTATCAAGTAGTGTCGTGGTCATACAAACATATATATATCAACAACAATGGGGAGTTGACTCGAGAAGGATAGTCAAAGACCCAATCCTATATGATGCATGTACCATTGATCCCTGTAACAAATATCTCGGCATGATGAGTCAAAAAGTAGGTAGTCAAGGTCCTGGTGAATGGATACGTCGACTTCCCATACCATCACTAGACTCCTTGTACTAAGAGATGCACTTGAGACACTTTGACATTGTTTCTTTAAACCCAACCAAAACCTCTTAAGGGGTAACATCTGAACAACATCCCAAGGAATGAAGTTACTCAGATACCAATATTTCATAACTCAACCCAAATTGGGGCTCGAGTCATAACTACCCCAAGCCCACCTCCATAGACCAGGTGGTAGTGATAAGCGCTGAAGGCATAACTAACTCAGGGAGGCCTTTGCCTAAGTACCTGTATGGACACACACATCCAACTCAATAAAAAAGTGTAGAGGGAAAGAAATAAAAGATACAACATTGCTATAAAGTAAACCAAACATGCATGAACCTCTAGACGTTATAAAATTATGGTAGTGTATATTGAAAAGTAAAGGGGAAAACTACACACCCAATCAGAAATGTGTCCCAACCTAATAGAAAACTAGAAAAATTAAATAGTTGAGAGAGCCCAGATCCTAAATCTCAAGTTATGACCAATGTACGTAGTCTAAGAACCCAGTATCCCTAAGATACTCTATAGTCATGATCAACTTGTCTATCATGTATATAAGACACAACATGTGTGGGAAAATCCCATGCAGGTTTGAGTATAAACATACCCAGTAGGACAACCTGAAAGCTTAAGGGGGAGAAATAAGAGATAAAATATGAGAGAATGATAGTGGTTGAACAAGGTACAATGAAAGATTACAGCTCAACCTAACTAGAGTGAAAGTAATATCATCCAAGAACAAGTTTCTAAACATGGTGAGTAGATAAACTACCTATTGATCCTTTACCACCTATAGTAGGAGAGAATACTCATCCAACCATGAGAAGATAAAAATAGAAATCATGTGACATACCCCATGTGTCTTCATCTCTCTTGGAAGGAGAGTAACCAAACCCAAGGATTAGATACTGAAAAATGATATATGTATATGTATATAGTTTGTAAAAGAAACCCAAACGAGAAAGTACGGGATGTCTATCTCATAGCTCAATCCAAGAAGAAGAGTAGCCAAAAGTTCCAAATGTCCATCAAAGATGCCCAACATCTCATACATATTCCATGAACACAAAATTATAAGGGACTCAATTACCATAGATTAATATTATCCTCTTTGGGTGGTACTCACTTACCTGTATAGTTTTAGGTCACATCACAAAAACAAATCTCTATGGGGAAAGTTTTCCTCTTCCTCATGGGTCCAAAGGTACAAAAAACCATGTCGCATCATTGTGATACACTACCAAGAGGCCACAATTTCTAGGTAAGGATCACATGCCATAGTATGACATGATGGTTCTACTCTTCTGGTCACCAAGGAACTCCACTGCCTAGCCCTGCTAGAGGGTAATGGTAGGGAATGCCATTGGGTAACTCTACTACTCAATCTCAATAGAGGGTAGTGCTTGCAATAATTCTCTGGATAACTCTATTTCCTAGCCATACTGAATGTAAACTTCTGGAAGAGGTTATCAAGGAACTCCATTTCCCAACCCTATTGGAGGGTAACACCTAGAAGTAGTCGTCGGGGAACTCCACTGCCCAACCTTGTTGGAGGGTAACGCCTGGAAGAGGTCATCAAGGAATTCCACTACCCAGACCTGCTACAGGGTAACACTTGGAAGAGGTCATTGAGGAAATACACTACCCATCCCTACTAGAGGTTAATTCCTTGAAAAGTCCATTGGGGGACTCCAATGACCATTCTTTCTGGAGGGTAATTCCCAGAAGAATCCCTGGTGATCCTATACGATTTCTATCATCATCGAGTGTTGCCTCAATGCGTACCAATCCCAAAAAATTTCACATCATATATTAAAATCTATAATTGAGGGAACAATCACATTATACATGAAAAAACACTCAGTATAGGCTACTTGTGGGCCAAAATATGAGTTCAAAAGAAGAAGATATGTTCAATCAAAAATTAATAAAAGGATCTCAGGGGGTACATGGCATGTTAAGGGGCCCACACAGTGCATGGCCCCACTTCATAGTTTGTTCGTGTCCCTGGATGGAACATGGCTCCCAACCGTGTAGATGTATACATCGTTTAGGTGGTATACATAGTGTGTCCATCCTATCTCGGTTCTGGGCCGTGTGTTTCTCATCATGTCCATGTTTTTTAACTCGTGTCCATGTGCTTTGGTGCGTAGCATGCCGATCCACATGGGGTACTGCCCGTGTGATCTACTCATATTGTGTACTTGGCACATGGAATGTGCCTAGCCATGTGACCTTTCACACAGCTTACTAACACAGGATGGTGGTACACTGTGTGTTGGTGATGTACATATCATTCCATTCTTATAAGTTTCCAAAACCCTAGAGGCACCGCTAAAAAATATTGCACATCATGTGTTCATCTTAGAACATGGCGTGTAGTTGGGATTTTCTCAAAAAACCCAAATATGATCTTAAACTTTGAAACTACTTGATCTACCACTTATTCTTCCATGAATCTATCTAAAAATCATGGATCAGATCAAAAAATGCGAATTTGAGTCACTGCTCACTAGAAATCCACCACCAGAAGTTGACGACGGTTTCTTCATCCATCCAACATGAACCCAAAGATTAAACCCTTAAATATTATGCCTAAAATCGTTGAATCAAACATCCATATACCACAAAAATTCAATATTTATGCTTTTCTCTTCAAACCATTATTGTTTCATCAATCCACCATGTATCTGGGGGTCCGATCGAGCTCGGTACCTCCTAGAAAGGTCGAACTAAGACCAAGGAGTCCAATTGGTGAAGAACACATATATAAATTAAGGATAAAGGTACCAAAACAAATATTTAAACATCTTTGTCCAATATTTCTTGGAAAATGATCATGAACTAGGATCCAAGGTTAGAAAAAAATTGAATAAATAAAAGTAATTTATGTATGTGGGCACATACAAAGTCTGCAATTGGCATAGATCCAAGAAAAAAGGATGGATCTGGTCAATCATTTAATTTAAGGGAATAAAACACCAAAACATGAGTTCTACCTCTATTTTGGATCAATCTATAATTAATAACATGCTTATATAATTATTGTAAGGGGATACCACATTCATTGGGTCCGAATTCGCTCAATTCCGGAATTTCTTCATCGTTCACCAAAGGATTCGTCAGTGGATGAGGGAGAGAGATTCTCTGGTGATCGTAGGATTTGTGATCTAAACCTGTAAAATCATCTCTAGTGATATATTTATATCTTATCTTAAGGTCATAATTGAATTAATTAATTAATTTAATAATTGATTAATCCAAATAAACACACTGCCAATGAGAGAGGGGTCTGAACGTCCCACGATGACTCATTTTATGTTTCACTTAGGGTAAACATCATGTTACGGGCATAATGGTGGTCTTGGATTTCTGATCCAATCAACCATTTAATATTTATCCCATTTTCTTTGAGGTATCATGCCAACATAGCATAAAATATATTTAATATTTTTATAAATTTAATTTTAGGAACAATGGGCCTCAGAATCACACACTATCTTAGCACCTAACTCTAAATATATATATATATAAATATTTCAAAGTCTTACAAGAAAAAAACTGGGTCTCTATAGTGCTTTAGGGGAATATGAGTTTAATATAACATCTTCTTTTTCTACTACTTTTGAAATTCTGAACCCTTTATTTGTTTCTCATGAAAGAATCTCTAATGCTAACGAAATGATATTGAATACATATACCATGAATTATGATTCATTCAATATAAAACTAGATTAATTTATATCTGAAATGTATTACAAATTTTATGAGATTATCAAAAAAATTAAGGTACTTTGATTTCCAATAGATGGAAAAATAATAATTTCTGATATTACTAAGAATATTACCTGATAGGTGTAAAATAAATTTTGTTTATATTAGATAATCATGTGAAATTATCATTAATAATGATAAATTAGTGGGAATTAAAATCTAGTAATGAAGATGATGAACTTAAGAAGAAAACTATAGCATTAAAAATATTTGAGTCAAAATCAAAAGAATTTATCAAGGATGGTAACTCAAGTTTCAATGAATATTATTCAAAAATTGATCAGGATATAGATAATCTATCCAAAGTATTTAAAAAATTATACAAAAATAAGAAATTATTTAGTAAGCCAAACTACAAAAAAATGTATGATAGAAGAGGAAACTATAAAAATTATTACTTCATTAATGACATTATATGTTATGGATGGAAGAGTAAAGCACACATAAAATATGATTTTTCTAATTTGAATTATAAGAATAATTAAAATAATAGAGAGAATAAACTAAAGAGATAAATTAATATTACCTCGAGTGCATATTAGGACAACTCCAATGATTTTTGATACAGATAGGAATAATGACAGTGAAAAGGCTAATATTTTCTTTATGGCTAGTGAACCTGAGGTAAAAAATGCTATTATTACATTTATTTTGTATGGAGATGATGTTTTATATGAATCAAAAATTTCTAATAAATAAATATTCGAATATTATTCTATGATTGAATACTCCATGAATAAACTTAAAGATAAATATAATAATATTGGTGAAAAAAAAACATTATTTATCAGTAAATAATAAGAATGGTCTTTTTATTTAAAATAGAATATCAAATTATTAAAAGAAACTGCATATCTAGAATTATAAAATTATAAAATGATAAAATATTTAGAAAAAATTACAAATGGGAGTAACACTTTGAATATAATATTAGGAAGTTAAAAACTGGCCCAATTTAACATTGGAATCAGATATACATTTGGATAGCTAAGTAAGTTGTATATGAACTATTCTATTCCAAGTTCAAAGAATAAAACATTAATTTATAATATTAAAATAACTTCTAATTATAAAAATATTTTTCATTCTTTTAGACCTAATAAGTTTTTTTTCGAAATATGTAAATTATATAGTTAACATGTATATTAAAATTTTGGATTCTCAAATCATTAATTCTTAACCTTGATGGACCCAAGAAAATCTTGGTACCAAAATAATTTTTGTTTGAATTTCTATAGATAATGTTCTTGAAGAGATCCAGTAAAGGTCTATGGTATTAGGATAGTATATTTTCTAGATATATAACTAGACACTGCTCAATTTTCAAAAGTTTAGTAGAAATGGATGGTATACATATCACTTTTGGTGATAATGAAAAAGGAAAGATAATTAGACTTGGATAAATTGGTAACTCTGAAACTATTTTAATTTCTAAATTTTTGTTTGTGGATTGTTTAAAATATAACCTACTAATTATGTATCAATTATTTTATTATGGATAAAATGTTAAATCTTAAATCAATTCTTCTAAAAAAATTATTCCATTCATTATTTAGTGTTTACTACATTAATAAATGTTAATTTTTTGCTGTTAATTTGGATTATTTATTCTCAAATATGTTTCTAACTTATGTTCCTTTCATAAAGAATCTTGACGGTGGGATATGAGACAAGGAAAATATAATCTACGCACACTTATGAAGATATCTATAAAATTATTAGTCAAGGATCTACCTAAACTAAAATTCCTAAAAGACAAAGTGTGTAATCCCTATCAAAAGGGAAAGAGAAAAAAAATATTTTAAACCAAATAAAGTAGTTAAAACCTCTCATCCACTATAATTTGTTTGAATAGATTTGTTTAAAACATATAGAGTTTCTATTAAAGGTGTTAAAAATTATGTTTATGTAATAGTTGATGATTATTCAAGATACACATGGGTATACTTCCTAGATCACAAAATTTAAGCTCCCTCATATTTTTTAAAATATGAAATTTATGTAGAAAACCTTAGTGAACTTACCAAGAAAAATATGAGAAGTGATCATGGTTGTGAATTTGATAGTTGATATTTTAAATCATTATTTTCACAAAATGGATATAATCATTTTTATATGCACCTCAAACACCTCAAAAAATGGGATTATTTAAATAAGAAAAATAACCATTCAAGAAATTTCTTGTACTATGAATAGTGAATATGACTTACCAATCTATATTTGGGATGAATCTATGATCATATCTTTTTATTTGATTAATAGGTTTCTGATGAGACTTATCTTAAAATGTAATCCTTCTGAATTATAGAAAGGTAGAATTTCAAAATTTAATTATTTTAGTGTTTTTTGATGTAAAGTATCTATTATAAATACAATAGTGAATTTGGAAAAAAAATCACCATAGAGTTATAAATTAATTTTCTTAGGTTATTAAAACACCAATAAAGCATTTGGATTTTTAACAAATAATATGAAGTTATAAAATATTTAGTTCATGTAAAATTTGATGAGACATATCCACATGAATTCAAACCTACTATAAAAAATGGTGAGGGTGACTTTTCTACTCTGAATATTAATAATACCTCTAAACCATATTCCCATGCTGTGGATTTACATGATAAATCACCCAATAGAGAGCAAGAAGACCAAATTTTCCATGAAGATGAATTTTAATGACCAAGTACTTTGATTCCCATAACCATTAGGACCCATAATTATCACCATATAGATGTTATAGTTGGTGATCTTGACAAAGTAACTCAAACCCAAGCTTCTCTTAGAAACTAGGTTGAACGTAAATCCTTATTCTCTAATCTATAACCTAAGAATAACATTAAAGTAATTGATTATTAAAATTGGGTAATATAAATACAATAATAACTAAATTAGTTTAAAAGAAATAAAGTATGTGAACTAGTTGAAAGACCTAAAGGCTACCTGACTATTGGAAATAAAAGGGTATATAGAGATAGGGTTGATGAGTCTGGAAAAATAGTTAGAAACAATGATACTTTATTTACAAAAGGTCATAGTCAAGAGGAAGGTAATGATTATGAAGATACCATTTCACCATTATCTAGATTTGAAGCTATTATAATACTACTTTTTTATCTAGAAAATATTAATTTCAAATTATATCAAATGGATATTAAGAGTACAATCCTGAATGATTATATTACTGAGGATTTTTTTGTTGAACAACCACTAGTTTTTCAAAACCTTATTTACCAAATCATGTTTTCAAACTTCTAAAAACACTTAATGGTTTAAAACATGCTCTTATAGCTTGTTATGATAGGCTCAACTCCTTTCTTATCTCAAATAGATTTTCAAAAGGTATAGATAATCCTACTTTATTTATCAAAATAATTTCAAAATATGTTTTAATAATAAATAATTATATTAATGACATTATTTTTTTCATCTAGAAATTATTCATATATTAAATTTTATAAATTGATGCAAAAAATAAGTTAAAATGAGTTTAATGAGAGAATTAAAATTCTTCCATCATTTTCAAATTTTTGAAATCAATGATGGAATAGTTTTAAACAAAGTAAATACACAAAATATTTGTTGAAAAGTTTTTGTTTGGGTAGAATAAAAGGAAGTGATACTCCAATGAGTAAAAGTTATAAAATAGATCTGGATTAATTTCGGAAACCAATTGACCAAACTAATTAGAGAGTTATGATCTAGATTTTACAATACTTAACTATTATATTGTCTAATATAATGTTTATTGTGCGCTTGTGTGCACGTTTTCAAGAAAACCCAGAAGAATCACTTTTAAATTATATTAATATAATTTTCAAATACAACAAAAATATAATTCATTTTGAATTTTTTCACTCTATAGGACGTGAATTTGAGTTGGTTAGTTATTTAGATATTGATTTTAGTGGCTTTAAGTTAGATAGAAAAATCATCTCTGGTATATGTCACTTTTTAGGAAAGTCTCTAGTGTCCTTATATAGTAAAAAAGAAAAAAAAATTCACTATCCACTACAGAGGATAAGTACATTGTTTTAGAAAGTTTTTGTGCACAAATTTTGTAGATGAAACACATTTACTAGATTAATGATATAAATACAGACATGTCCCTATAAATTTTCATAATACAAGTGCTATTAATATTTTCAAGAATCTTATATCTCATTCTAGTACTAAAAATATTGATATAATACATCACTGTTTGGGAGATCATTTTAAAAAAGTTAATAACACTCTTGAGTTCATTGGCATAGAACATAATCTTGATGACATATTTAAAAATCCTCTTAATTTAGAGAGACAGAATTATATTGAACATGAAATATAAATCATTAATTTCTCTTAATTATTTTTTGATTGTATAACATATTGTTTTAATATTTGTAAAGTTCTATTGTAGTATGTTCTAGATAATATTTATAACTTTTTTTCTTATATTGATATTTCTTATTATTTAGAAGTATTTATGATTAAATACTAAAATTGTGATAGATTAGTTCTAAAGTTCAAAAGTAACCATAAGATGTCAAGGTACCATAATATCCCAGGCTATAGTAATGATTTTTCTATATACTAGGTGAGGCTACTTAATGAATTCAAGCTATTGTGGAAATTTTTCATGTGTTATGTCATGTTATTATGTTGTCACAAGATGTCATAAGGCTCATGGTTAGTCATTCTACCATGATATATAAATCTACTATAGGACTCATGTTCAGTACATATACCATATCTGTTTATGTTTGTTTAAAATATTTTATTTTATTATTTCTTTTCCCAGTCTTTAATATTTATAAATCCCTAAAAGATTTAAAATAACCCTAAATCATAATTTTGAATCGGCACATTTCTCTTTCATAACCCTAAAACCATTTGATTTCAAATCTCTATCTATCAAACTTCCGCCTTCAACCAATCTCTAACATCCATAACTTTAAATATTAATGTATTATAGTAAGGATAAATAAATTTTTTGGGTTTTCATTTTCTATAGATTTTCTTCTCTCGAAGAGAAATAAATCTAGCACCAATGTATTGGTTGAAGCTTTCAAGCTGAATATTTCAAAATGAATAGTTATTTCTAAAAATGAAACAGGTGTTGAGTAGTCAAGATCTAGTAGATATTTTGTTTGAAAAGATGTATAACATCAGGGATAAAGTGATTGGTTCAATACAAATATAATTTTGTTTTATCCAAGTATAATGAAAGAGTTTTATGTAAATATGGAATTTGAAGCTAGTGAGAAAAGTGATTTAATTCTAAAAATTGTAAATAGAGAGTATTTGTAATTTTATTCAAAGATATTAACCAAGAGTTTAAATATACCACATAATGGAGAATATGATTATTTTTATATTTATTATCCTATTAATCATCCTCATTTTGAGATTAAAAAATCTTTATAACGGCTTACTGGAGATAGGATCCCTCGAAAGCCAAATTTTGTAGCACTAAATGGTGAGGAAAATTTTCTAATTAAATTTATTGAATATCCATTATTTCCTATAAAAGTATATTTTGGTGTGACAAGACACCAAGATATATTATTTCTATATCTGATAAAGCATGGTTTCAATATTAATCATCCAATATATTTCATGATGCATATAAAAGTGTTAAGTAATACATCTTCTAGGTTTAATTCATTTCCACATCCAAATATTAATTATACTATATTGGAATCCAATAGATTTTACCTAAAAATTATGATATGTCTAATACTATTAGTAGAGTATTTAAAAATAAAATTGTTTTTAAAATAATGATGTTGAGCTATAACCCCTAGATGAAAATATTTGTTAATTATGATGATAAAGTATATGAGATATTTAATCTAGTAAAGAATCTTATAAGGACAAATGATATTTTAGATCCAAGACTCGAACCTGATGAGGTTATAGAATCTTCCTATAAGAATGAAGAGTATGATCATGATGTTGAGTATTTAAGATCATTAGGTGAAGAAAAGTAATATAATGAATTTGTTGTCCAGAATAAATAAGACAAAAGATCTTGTGAAGAAGAATGTGACTCTCTTAAGAAAATAGATATAGAAAACCCAACTCCTAAGGGTGTTTTCATTGGATTTCCTAAAACTCCTCTCTTTTTACATTATAAAGAAGAATATTTTGATGATATGTAGATAGATGAATCTTTGAAAAAATCATTTTTATGAATATGATAAATCTTCACCTAACATGAGTCCATAGATTGGGAAAACCCCAAAATATAAGAAGGGGCATCTATTAAGGGATAAGAACCTAGTTTAGATAGTTTTAATGATCATGATGGAGTAAGTCTACCTAAAAATGGTGGAACTACCATCTAAAATGTATCCAAATATCCCTAGGTATCTATTATTGCTCAAATTTATCATAAAATAATAATTGAGCTCAATTTTCCCATACTTGTGGTATCTTAAAGTGATATAGATCCAATAGTTCAAGAATTTTTTAATAATGTGTTTGGCCCTAATCTAGAATATAAAATTAACAATCCATAGATAATGGTGACTCGGAACTAGTAGAATATGGTGGAATATAATTTCTTCATGAGTCGGAAGATATTTAAAGAGAAGTAGATTTTGAAACATCAGATATTGAATAAGCTAGTAGGGTGTCTCTTTTTAAAGAGAAAAACCCTATATTGGAAGAAATGGATAAAGTTATTTCACCTCCATAAACATATATGAACTCTCGTACTACTTCTACTTCTTCCCATATTTCTAAAGATTTATGAAAATTCAATCCTAATCTAATGATTATATTTAAGGAATTATTTGTGGGATTTTGTGATTAATTTAAACCTATAAATAATATAAAATTTTTTGGGATTTTTTTCTCTTATTATAGCTTATATACATTTTTTGACGCTCCTTTCCATCACAGAGTCTAAAGGAATGCAAAGGAAAATACCTTGAACCCAAAGTGATTTATCCTTTGAAGAAACATTAAAAATTGACAAAGGCATGAACCAAGATTCAAATGCACTTGGGTCATGCAAGTTCCACCAAGGTCACACAAGTATACTTGTGCGCCACCCAATGGTCGCGCAGGTGACTTGCGCACCCTCTTTGAAATTCACCCGGGGTCTCTCCAGCCTATAAATACCCCTGTGGGCCCCCCTATTTGAGGAGGAAAAATTTCTAGAAATTCAGGTTTGAGCTCCTGGTGCACTAGTCTCTTCTCAAAGCTTATGAACACTTCTAAGGTAATTTCTTACCTAGAAAGAAAGATCTAAATAGAGGGGGTAAGGCCTAAGTGTTGGAACTCATCAACACTTGCACACCTGAGTGGCCATCCCTTAAGGGAAATGGTCACACTTGAGCGCCGCCTTACCCCTTCAGCAAAACTTGCATGCCCCTCTACTGGAAGCTTTCAGGGATAGTACTAAAGGCTTGAGCCAAGACTCGCCCAAGTTCTACCTTAAGGTTTGAGCAGCGTGCAAGTACACATGTGTCACACAGGTACACCTGCATGACCAAGACTTGCGTGCCTACGCAAGACTTGCACGCCCACGCAGGACTTGCACGCCCCTCACTTTTTGGGTGCCCTTCCTGCCCATTTCACCCCTCCTATACCTATCCACCTATCATCTTCAATATTAAGCCTTCAGAACTCTCTCCAAAGCCATTCATGGCATGATTTCCTTATTGGATTCTTTATCTGAAAAGAATTTTGTGGAACATCTCTCAAAACCTAGTGATTTACACATCTTTATGTCACTAAGGTTAGAGATTTCATTCATTCAATCTCATCCTTTAAGATGAGAGAATCCTTAGCATGGGCCTTCTTTTCAAGAGTAAGTCCCATTTCAAATTCTCATTAATTTTGGCATCCTCATTAGGAGTAATCCCCAAGTCCCCTAACCTAGGAATCCTCTTTAAGAGTAAGCCCCGGTTATAATTTCCCAAATATGGGATTCCTTTTTAGGAGTAATCCCCAACCATAATTCCTTAATCTGGGCATCCTCCTCAGAAGTACGCCCCAGTCTCAAAGTTCCCAAATATGGGAATCCTCCTTAAGAGTAAGCCCAAATTCCTTATTAATTTGGGCATCCTCCTTAGGAGTAAGCCCCAAGTCCCCCAACCTGGGTATCCTCCTTAGGAGTAAGCCCCAGTTATAATTTCCCAAATATGGGTTTCCTTTTTAGGAGTAAGCCCCAACCATAATTCCTTAATCTGGGCATCCTCCTCAGGAGTAATCCCTAGTCTCAAAGTTCCCAAATATGGACATCCTCCTTAAGAGTAAGCCCCAAGTCCTCATTAATTTGGGCACCCTCCTTAGGACTAATCCCCGAGTCCCTTAATTATAAAATTCCCTTAACCTGGGCCTCCTCTTCATGAGTAAGCACCAGTCTTCAAATCCCCTTAACCTGGGCCTCCTCTTTAGGAGTAAGCCCCAGTCATAATTTCTCTTAACCAGTCTTAATTTTCTTTGATTTGGGCATCCTTCTTAGGAGTAAGCCCTAAGTCCCTTCCTAATTTCGGCATCTTCCTTAGGATTAAGCCCCAAGTTAGAGTATCCAAATCTCCATAAAAGCACATATACTTTTATGGACCATGTTCCCGGACTTCTTCTTTGAAATAAGTCTCGATCTCAATCTATTTGGGCAGTCATAGATACATAATCCCCACATCATTTTCTATGATTGCATCTTTCATGGCATAATTGTCTGGTTTCACCAATACCACTTATTTCTCACACCGAGATTGAATCATGTGATCTTAGAGTGTAAAAGTGATTATGACATCTTTTCTTTGAGCCATCAATCATACATAAACATCATACTCTCTTTCTCTAACTACGTGGGTTCTGATTCCTTTTCCAAAATAAAGGATACGTAGGTAGCCCATCTGCGGGTACGATCCCAACTCTGAAATAATCCATGTCCTTATGAATGAAAATAAACTTCAAGTGCCCCACTGAGTGGGTTTAAAACTAGTATGGTCATCATAATGACCAAGATAATTTTATATAATGTATTAAAGGATACCATTGACTAGGAATCTCTAAAAATACAGATGATTCTCTATTGATTAAGAACCTAGAATACATATAAAGATTATCTAAATTTCGTACATATCAATCATTGATTGTCAGATCTAAAGGAAATCTCATTTTATACTTGGTAATGTAATAAGGATTCACGAACATAACTTAAATCTATAAAGAGAGTCACGGAGTAGACAATAATTCCCCTCAAAAAGGTGTGATGAGTCTGACCTCCCATCTTCTTGACCAATGTAAATTCCTAAGACTCATCAGTGCATAACTAATGAGAACCTACCTTTGGAAAGTAGGTCCAAATGGATATGGAATCATTGGATGTTTCTGGTTCTACGAAAAAAACCCGTTAGAAACCGCTTGGAATGTTTGAACCTTAAATCAACGAGGTCATCCCAAATTCCAGAGGAAACAAAAAATGGTGAACCCGACGTGCATCCTTATCCAAGTTAAAGTGATGTTTTACTTATTTGTTATGCCCCTATTTAAACTCAATGAGAGGGCCAACAAAGTAATCAATAACATCTGTGCTCATCCAAAAGATTTAGTGGCCGAACTTATCTTGATTACGACTGTTATATCAAACAGGCACTCTTTTCCAAGATCTTCTGCATTACGAGAATGGATTTTCTTAAGTTCACGTCCGTGAATACTTCTGCTGTGAATACTTCTGCTGTGAATACTTCTGCTGGGAAGGCCTCTGCTACTACTCCTGCTGGATCATCGTCCGCTCTGAGGACGACATCACCTACTCAGGGTTTTCAACGTTGGGTATCAAATGCACTGGTTAAAGAGTACCATAAAAACGGTATTATTCCGACTATGGAGGCTTCTCAACAAGCCCTCTAAGTCAATAATTCACCCTGGTCGTCCAGACAGTGATGACCAGCGATCAAGAAGCAGGTGGTTCCAACCACCATCTCCAACTGTTTCGGGTCGTTATCCCCAGAACGCAATCACCATTTACTCCCATATTCTGGGGATGTGAATGAGAAGGTCCCTCAAGGCCTTAATTCAAGGAGATAGGAGTCCTTCCCAAGGTCTCCTATCAACAATCGCCGCCAGACTCGTGCGGTAGTGCGCCCTCAACATGATGAGGGTATCGTCTCCAGGCATTCGGCTTAGGTTCCTCAAACCCGAGTAGGTAAGACGAACATCCAGAGATGAAATCCGGTCAACAGTGAGCAGGTTCTCATCTCTTCCATCTCCGGAGAAGTCCGCAAACCTAACTTGGTGGCAAGCAATGAGCGGGCACACACACCCATCCGTTTTAATTCTGTTGTCCAGCGGACTCAGCTGGCAGCAGCACGCCAATCCCGCTAGGCAATTCTGGTAGAGTACTATAGACAGGAACATACACCTGTTTATAAATCATCAGCTAGTCAGCAGGCTCTTCTGACTACATATGATGAAGCCCGCCAACCCAATGTGTTGACAACAGGTAAACAGGAACATACACTTGCTTACACTCATCAATCCTGCCAACAGCCTCGTCTGTCAGTATTGAAGGAAGCTCATCAACCACGTTCGGAGGAGTGCAATCAGTAGGCACATACACCTACTAGTATTGATCAAGCCTACCAACAGTCTCATTTGGTTGCATTCAGAGAAGTTAGTCAGAAAGCTTTGGTGACAAATAGGAGGAAGACTCAACTCTCTGCCCCCACACTTGAGTACTGTCGGGATTCACTGATAGGAAAATGAGGACATGAGCAGGCACATACACCTACTCCAAGAATGGAATGGATGAATATCCCTGTTTTGGCAGCTGAAGTCACCAAGAACATTCTGTCAATGGTGAAAGAGCAGAAGCAAATTCCTGCTCATATTCTGGATGTCTGCCAGGATATTATAATAGCTTCAGTAGCATCTCAGGGAAAGACACATAAATCTATCCCTACCAATGGATTGACACATTAAAATTTCACTCCGGAACAGACACACACCTCTGTTCCAGTCTAAGAGGGTTTTGGGGCGTACTCCCCCATATCATACGGACAGCCAAGTCAGGCAGATACACCTGATTTGAGTGGAGATAATCAGCCTAACCTGATCATTTCTCCTGAGCAGGCACATACACCTGCCCATAATGACCACTTTCTTCAAAAAGTGGTTCCCAAAATGGGTAAGAAGGCATCTAAAAAGAAGACCCATCCAGCACAGTCAAGAAATCAAGGGTCAATATCTAACAAGGCCTTACTTGATGCTGGAGTTCTTGATGCACTCAGACAATTATCTGTTACAACTCAAGATTCTTCTCTCTCAGTTCACAATAATGGGAACATTAATTCTGAAGGTCTGCATCAGATATTTCCTCATGAAGGCTTGCTTCATGATAGTTCGGTCGATCTCAAAGTTTCGTCTTCAGATGAGAGCCACAAGAACCCTCTGTGTGGCCAGAAGACCAAGAAGAAAAATGTTTCATCTTTTGATGTAACCCACCATGGTGGTCCTCCCTATGATGATGAATTTATCTCTGAAAGTCCTCTCCGTAGTTATAATTCACATTGCCTGGAAAATTCTCCAAAGGAAAATGTAGTGATGAGAAAGACCTCTTATCTTGAGGAACTTGAAAATGCGAAGCTAGTCATGTCTGATGCTTCACCGCTAGAAGGTGAAATACTTTCTCAATCAAAAGATAGCTCGGGGTAAATTTCATTCTCCAAACCAACCCTCGGTAGTTCATCTTTTAGTTTTATCAGTGAATTCTCTACCGATATTGTTGAATCCGATGAAGCAACAAAGAAGCACCAACTCTGGTCCAATCAGGTAGAAGAATCTCCATTGAATGATAAAGAGGAAGTACTGAATATAAGAAAACAATTGGCGAAAGGTGAAGTGCCAGTCATGTTTTGGCATTCGACTGACTCTCAGTATGACATTCCAGAGATGTTGATGGAAGATAGAATTCATGATATTCGTCTCAACATATGAAAAACTCTTTGTCAGTTGAAAAAGAAAATATTATATTATGATGAATATGAAAATCATATCAAGATAATAGAAGGGTTACAACGCCAAATTGACTTGGATTCTCTCTCAGTTTCTCGATATCTGAAGGTTGAAAAGCAGTGGAGAGCCCTTCAACGTTCATGCCTTGGCGCACTAAGACGATTGCGCCAGTTAATTTCCAATGCCCCATCTGGTATTCATATCAAGGGATGAGGTGTTCATGGAGCACTACATTTTATTGTACTCTCCAGTCAGCAAATCCCGCCGAAAATGGTCTCATGCAATGTTATTTCCCATGGCCGTCCACAGTCAATTAGCTTTGTTTGAAATCAAAGGCTTTCCCAAGAACAGGCCTCAACTAGTTCTTCTCAAAATCAAGCATACAGAGAACAAGTTGTTGAATTACTCC
Organism: Viscum album; assembly: GCA_963277665.1. Lineage (NCBI taxonomy): Eukaryota > Viridiplantae > Streptophyta > Magnoliopsida > Santalales > Viscaceae > Viscum > Viscum album. Next base: position 527,967,674 of record OY728159.1, on the reverse strand, counting down.
TGCATAAAGAGAACGAGAATATTTTATAGGCCTCTCGTTTGGATCAAGCACATCATCAAGTGACAGAAGTGTCAGAAATCATCCAACGGTCTTTTGAACCAGGTGATAAAAGTGGATGCAGGTTGATGCATCCAGCAAATTTACGGACTAAAGTCCGCAAGATCAGGAGAGCTTACAAAAAGGTCTCAGATATAGCATGTCAAGAACCACCCCAGCTTGCCAGACTGGGGACTCTTTTAACCCAACCCTCAGAATCAACAAATAGGATTTGAGGAGTTGAGAAGGAACAGCCCCAGTCCACCAGGCTGGGGACTTTTTAAAATCCTCAATATCTTCCTTAGAGAAAGTCAGTCTTCTATCGATTAGGGAAGAATCATCAATAGGAACTAAGAGACAAATTATCAGGAGATTCCCTCTAAATTACGGTTCATCAAGAAGTTCTTGAAGGATCAAATCGACAAAAGGAAATGTCTCATCAGAGACATGGAAGAAGACAATATCACAGAAATTTTGATAGAATTTATTCAATGAATTATGCATCAATTAATGTCATAAATTTCGTTGTTGTTGATCCACCAGATGAGGTTCACTCAGAGGGATCAAATGAAGAGGTTTCTGCTCAAGAAGTTATACGCACAGACACAAATGAAGAAGGTGTGCGTACATGAAATCAAAGGCTTACCCAGAATCTGGGTGTTCCTTCAAGTAACCCACTTCCCCCTCTCCGAAATGGATCCAACAAGGGGAAATGAAAGAATCAGGTTACATACCCTTCCTTTGGAGAAGGCCAATCGCTCTCACTGGAGCAAAGATTTTCACAACAGGAGGAAGAAATGAAGGAATTGAGGAGGATGAATGCAGAACTACTTCAGGGTAGTCTTCCTCCTAAGTGTGCTGGAGTCAGTCAGCCAAAGGAATTTGTTGTGGCTACAAAAATGGATCAATAATATCCTCCTTTATCAGTACACCCTCACATGTCTAATCCTACGGGTCAAGTGCAACAACAATTGGCAGTGCTTCCATCGATTGTAGTACCAGCTTCCACATATTGCACCTGTTCAGGTCCAAGCTCAACCGGATGTTTCTAAAAAGTTAATAACTACTATTGAGTCATTAACAGCTCAGTTGGAAGCTATGTAAGGAAAAAGAGCTCAAATTCAACCAGAAAAGAGAGCTTACCCTGAATGGGTTGATGCAATTCCTCCCCCATCAAATTTTGCAAGTACCACATTCCCAATCTTTAATGGTTCGAGAGACCCATAGCAACACTTAACACATTTTGTTTCTCTTTGCGATCCTGTGATGGGAACCCTTCAGCAATAAGAAGCAGTTAAGATCAGGTGTTTTGTACATTCATTACAAGGGCCTGCCTTTGTTTGGTACACAAGCTTGAAATCCTGGTCAATTACCGGATGGGAGGATCTTTGCCAAAAACTCCTTCTTCAATTCAGCTCAACGTTACCAAAGACAACAGTTTTTGATCTTACAAACTGTAAGAAAAGGGAGAATGAAAGGGTATCAGATTTCATTGCTCGCTGGAAGGGATTAACATATTCCCTAATCTTAGCACTCCCTCAAGAGGAATTGTTGCCAATCTATGTGGCAAATTTACGTGATGAGTTGCGCACACCGCTGATCCCTGTGAAATACACAGGAGGGTTTCGAGGCCTTAATTAAATCGCTCAACAGATTGAATATTCTTATATAAAGACTAAGGATAAAGCTCGTGTAATTCCATCAGCTCCGGGAAGGAGAATGGGTAAAGTAGAGACTGCTACAGTTATGCTTAAACAAGCACCTGTACCTGCTTCTACTTCAAAACCTTCATCTTTTTTAAGGGCTCTACCTCCTGAGTGCCAAAAACAGAGGTCGTTTCGTCAAGATGATCAAAGAGATCAAAGACAAAAACAATTTTAGGATTTGAATAGAAAAGTCTACTCTTTCCGAAATGAACAAGTTCCTGGTTATTTCATTTCGGCTCTGGAAAATAATTTGGTTCAATTGACAAGGCCCAAGAGGGAAAACAAGGAAGGAGATAAAGATCGTCCCAATTATTTCCCATTTAATCAAATATTGGGGCATCCCATTCAGGAGTGTTTTGTCTTCAAGGACCTCCTGCAAAAAATGGTCGACTCGGGACAATTCAAACTGAAAGGTTCTTCAGCTCAGGTAGCATGTGTTACTGCTACAGATCCAGAGGAGGAAGGTGACTGGCAAGAAGTCAAGAACAAAAATTCACAAAAATATGATGATTGGATGGTCAGAAAAACGATCAACCGAACTCATGCTATTTTGTGAACACAATTGAAGAAACCAATTGTGTCTTCTTCCATGAATGACGCAGCAAAACCCTCTTCATCAAAGGGAAAATCCTCAAAGAAACGACATGATTCAAAGAAAAAAGAAGAATCAGAAGAAGATGAGTATGTGTCAAGGCCCAAGTTGTCTTTGACTCTGGCAGATTTTATGCCATCTACTTCGAAGCCATGGGAACCGCCCCACCAAACAGCACAGCCTAAATTGGCTAGTCAAGTAGAATCTTCATCAGATGAAGATTTAATCTTTAGTTCTGTTAATATGATTCACTTAACAGATCCTTATGCCAATCACAGTTTCGAACTCAATGAACCTAGGTTCCCTGTATCAAACAGAGGAATCATAGAGATTTTCAGAGGCTCAGGGTCTAGGGGAAGACGTGGATTTTTCAGAGGCCACTATTCCAATTCTACCCCTACTAGAACTGTGTATGCAGCAGAAACTCATGGCAGAGCCCTTCAACGAGCTCAACAAGAACAAGCAAGTTCTTCCACACAGGGCAAATTCAGTCCTAGCACAGTTATTCTGGAAGGTCAGTTGGAAGTTACACCTTCTTTATCTCAGCAAGTAAATAGACCTAATCGGTCTAATCTTCCAAAGCCAGGAGTATTACCAACTCCTACCCCGATACAAGATGCATCAACTTCCAAATCATCAACTTCCAAGGCACCTGCTAAAACACATGTTCCTGTTGGGAAACACAGACCTTTGGATTAAAAGTATGATGTATTGAAACACTTGTCCCAAGTACTGGCCAAGTTATCAATTTTAGATGCCTTGAATCTATCAAAGGATCTTCGAGAGGCACTCATTGAGGCTTTGTCAAGTCCTCAGAAGTTTGAAACTGAAATTGCTGCGACTAAAGCCTACTATGTTGAGAATAATCCTACAGAATTCCATGCAGTGATATCTTTCACAGATGAAGATGAAGATGATGTCATGCATGGACATATTAGACCTTTATACTTATCTGGAAAGTTCAATGGTGTAGACATCCGAAGAGCTTTCATTGATAATGGTTCAGGATTCAACATCATCCTCATTCGTACACTTCGTCAATTGGGCCTCATAGAATCTAATTTATCTCCTTCTACTATGATGTTACAAGGATATGATAAAAATGGACAAGAACCACTGGGTGAGATTACACTCAGAACTCAGTTTGGAGATCTTGTATCCAATTCAGATTTCATGGTTGTTGATCAAGACTCAGCCTTCAACATCTTTCTTGGAAGACCCCAGCTACATCAACATGCGGTTATCCCTTCATCATATCATCAATGTCTCAAATATTGTTTCGATGGTCAAGTTAGGACATTGTATGGTGATAAGGCCTTGTTTAAGACATATGAATATCAGTACATTGAGGAGGAATTTTACCATGTGAAGGGTAAGGAGAAATCCACAACAAGGGAGATTACAAAAGTTAATGCTCTATATGGTTTGGAAAAGATTCCAGTAAACCCATTAGCACATGTGAGTACAGATTATGTATTGATTATCAGTCAAATTGACAGGATAGACCCAAATCAGAATACTCTTATGGATACCTTCATAATGTCAATTACGGCAATCAAGCCACACAACATGGGAGAAAGTGGTGATCCACCAAGAAATGATGAAAGATCAAATGGGGATGTCTTCATTTCATCTGCTAAAATTCAGCAAGTCTATACTTCGACAACTAGGACAGAAGAAGTTATAGCAATGTCAGAGGTGAATGGTGATGTCGATTCTCAATCCATCATCTCCTCCTTAATACCCAATAAAGACCCGTCATCATCAATCGGGTCGTAAATGGAAGCTTCTTCTTCAAGATGTTCAAATTTTAACATCTCTTCGGATCATAAAAATTCTACTTCATCATCTACTATGCAAGTAAAAAAAGAAGAAATAACACATGTTGAAGAAGAATAGGAGAATCTTAGGGATGCTCCTCCATCATTTGAATAGGGTATCTCTACCACCGTAGATGAACTCAAAGAAATAAATCTGGGTACAAAAGAAGATACACACCCCACTTTAATCAGTGCGTCCATGACTCTTAAAGAGCAAGATATGTATGTTTAATTTTTAAAAAAAATCGATATATATTTTCATGAAACTATACAGAGATTCTAGGCCTTGATCCTGATGTTTCTACTCATCGTTTGGGTTTTCCAGAAGAACATCGAGGATTCAAACAAGCCGCTAGAAGAACACACCCAACCTATGCTTCCAAAATTGAAGCTGAAGTGGATAATATTATCAAAGCTAACTTCATTAGAGAAGTTCAATATCCCAAGTGGTTGGGTAATATTGTCTCTGTGAAAATGAAGAACGGACAAATTAGAGTTTTCATTGATTTCAGAGATCTTAATCAGCATTTTCCTAAGGATGATTTTCCAGTTCTGATTACAGAACTATTAATTGATGCAACAGCTGGCTATGAAGCACTTTCCTTCATGGATGGATATTCTGGGTATAATCAAATCTGAATGGCTCCAGAAGATGAGGAATCTATAGACTTCAGAGCCCCTCAATGTGTTCTTTACTATCGGGTAATTCCCTTTGGCCTGAAGAATGCAGGCACAACATATCAGTGTGTCATGCATCGTATCTTCAAACCTTTTTTAGAGAAGTTTGTTGAATGTTATGTGGAAGATTTGGTGGTTAAATCTAGGAAATGTTCTAATCACTTGGCTTATTTGGAAGTCATATTCCACAAACTTCGGCAACATAATTTGAAGATGAACCACTTAAAATGTGCTTTCGGGGTAACCTCATGAAAATTTCTCGGTTTTGTTGTACACCATCGTGGTATTGAAGTAGATCCTGAGAAGACAAAGTCAATCCTTGGTATTTCAGCTCCTTGAAATTTGAAATAATTGAGAGTACTTCAAGGACACTTAGCCTATATTCGGCGTTTCATCGCCAATTTGGCAGTCAAAAGTTTACCCTTCGCCAAATTGATGAAGAAGGGAGTCACTTACCAGTGGACTGAAGAATGTCAATAAGCATTCGATATTCTTAAGAAGTGTCTCTTGAGTCCACCGGTGTTAATGCCACCTGTTGAATCAAGACCACTTATCCTCTATGTGACAGCTTTAGAGCGATAATTGGGTGCCTTTCTTGCTCAGAAGAATGATGCTGGGAATGAAAATAGCCTCTACTATCTTAATCAGACAATGCTTGAAGCAGAAACCCGATATTCAAATATTGATAAGTGCTACCTAGAATTAATCTTTGCATTTCAGAAGTTGAGACACTACCTGCAACATCACGAGGTCCAATTGGTATCTTGTAATAACCTGTTCAAATTCATCCTTAGTCTTCCAATGCTTACAGGACGTCTGGTATGGTGGGAAGTTATTTTGCAGCAATTCAACATTCAATATGTGTCTCAAAAGGTAATAAAGGGCTAGGCTCTAGCTGATTTCCTTGTTGAACACCCTTCAGTAGAAGATACATCTTCAGATATTGATCTTCCTGATGAAGAAGTCTTATTTATTCAATATAGTCTTCAAAAATGGGAAATGTACTTTCATGGTGCTTCCAGAAGTCCAACAGGAATGAAAATGGAAAATACTAAATTCAACAATGTTGGGTTAGGAGTTGTGCTCATTTCTCCAGAAAAGGCAGTGTTTCCCTACTACTTCTCGTTATTGGGAGGTGGTACAAATAATGAAGCAGAATACCAAGATCTCATCGTAGGCTTGGAGTTGGCACTTCAAGCACAAGTGAATCACTTAAAAGTGAAAGGTGATTCAGACCTGGTAGTCAAACAAGTCAATGGGGATTATTCCATCAGAAAAGAAGAACTAATCCCTTTATATGATTATGTCAGAGAGTTAATGGAAGAATTTCCTACGGAACTGACATTTTCTTATGTCCCGAGGTCACAAAATGCCCAAGCTGATGCACTGGCTAATATAGCCACAGCTCTAGCAGATCCAAATCAGGACAAGACAACCATCAGTATTTCCCACCGTCGTACAATTTCACCTTATGTTCAAATCAGAACATAGGAAATCAATTAAATTAGTCCCATTCTTGAACCATATAGTCATACTACAGGATGGATAACACCTATCAGGGAATACCTTCAAAATGGAACACTTCCACCTGATAGAGCCGGGAAAGAACAAGTCCGGAGACATGTGGTCAATTTTACTCCTTATGATAGCCCAGATCACCTAGAGAAAATTCTCTACAAGCATGGTTTTGATGGAGTTCTCTTTATATGAATTGATGGTGAAGAGACAATGGCTGTCATGAAAGAAGTGCATGCAGGAGTCTGTGGTGCCCACCATTCTAGACACAGACTATCTGATCAAATTCGAAGGCTTGGATACTTTTGGCCTTCAATGATACAATATTGTGTTGATTTCACAAAGAAGTGTCATTCTTTCCAAGTACATGCCAACTTCATTCATCAACCCCCAGAGTTGCTTCATACAGCTAAATACTCATGGCCATTTTCCACATGGGGAATGGATGTAGCGGGACCTTATCCTTCGGCTATAGCCAAGCAGTTGAAGTATATTCTTACAGCTATGGACTTCTTTTCCAAATGGGAAGAGGCAATACCCCTCAAAGAATTCAATTCTAAATGCATTGTTAGCTTCATCAATTCTAACATCATTACTAGATTTGGTGTCCCTCATACCATATTGACGGACAATGTCACCAACTTCTGTTCATCTGAGGTGAGGAAGTTGTATCAAGAATACAACATCAAATCCAATCATTCATCTCGGTATCATGCAGCGGCCAATGGCCAGATAGAATATTTCAATGAGACTCTGTAAAATATACTGCAAAATATGGTGGATAAAGATAAGAAATCATGGCCTGATAAACTCTTTCATGCTTTATGGGCTTATCGAACCACCCCCCGCACTGCAACGCGGTCAACTCCATATTCATTGGTATATGGAACAGAAGCAGTCTTGCCCATTGAGGTTCAATTACCCTCGCTCAGGGTAGCCATTTGTGATCAGTCATCTACAGATGAACAATCTCAAAAGTTATTGGATGAATTGGAACAGTTAGATGAGAAAATATTGTGCACCCTACACCACTTGGAAGTCTATCAGAATCGAATATCACGAGATTTCAACAAAAAAGTTCATTTTTGTTCATTCATTTAGGGAGAATTGGTATTAGTTCTCAGAACTCTAATGATACCAGGAAATAAACCTCCTAAGCTTGAGCCAAAATGGGAAGGACCTTATTCAATACATAAGGTCTACTCCAATGGAGCTTATTCTTTAATCTCACTGGATAGAGAACTCATCACTACTCCAACCAATGCCAGATTTTTTAAGAAGTATTTTTTATAAACACAAAATACACCACAATCATCCTTTCTATATGATGTTAAACTATACAGCAATCATCCTTGCTATATGACATTAAACTATACAGCAATCGTCCTTGCTATATGACGTTAAACTATATAGTAATCGTCCTTGCTATATGATGTTAAACTATAGAGCAATCATCCTTGCTATATGACGTTAAACTATACAGAAATCATCCTTGCTATATGACGTTAAACTATACAGTAATCGTCCTTTCTATATGACGTTATACTATACAGCAATCACCCTTGCTATATGACGTTAAACTATACAGCAATCGTCCTTGCTATATGACGTTAAACTATACAGCAATCATCCTTGCTATATAACGTTAAACTATACAGCAATCCTCCTTGCTATATGACGTTAAACTATATAGCAATCGTCCTTGATATATGATGTTAAACTATACAGCAATCGTCCTTTCTATATGAAATTAAACTATACAACAATCCTCTTTGCTATATGACGTTAAACTATACAGTAATCGTCCTTGCTATATGACGTTAAACTATACAGCAATCGTCCTTGCTATATGATGTTAAACTATACAGCAATGGTCCATGCATATGACCTTAAACTATTGGAATTTCTCTTTTCCAGCAAGACGTTAAATTGCTCCATCCATGGTCCATGCATACGACCTTAAACTATTGGCATATCTCTTACGTCCAGCAAGACGTTAAACTGCATCATAAGCAATGGTCCATGCATATGACCATAAACTATTCGCACTTTCGTCCAACATGATGCTAAACTGTATCATCCCTTTTCATCCAACATGACATTAAACTATGAAAAATTCCCTAATACGTCCAAAATGACGTTAAACTGTGTCCTCTTTTGTCCTTAATGCATGACAATAAATTGTACAGTCCCCATTTTCATCCAACATGACGTTAAACTGTATTGTCCCCATCGTCTTAGCTACAAGACGCTAAACTGTACAGCACCATTATTGTCCAACATGACGCAAAACTGTGTTCATGTCCAACATGATGTTAAAATGTGTCCTGATATTTGTCTTATATGACATTAAACTGCATTTTGTCCTTGCTACATGACAATAAACTATGCAGCACCAATAGTCCTCACTGCAAGACTTTAAACTGCATAGTCCCTTCATATGTCCTACATGACATTAAATTGTGCATCGTTAGGGTTGTTTCTACCTCTTGTTTCTCACACCGAGTATAATTCATGTGAGCTTAGAGAAAACTTTAACCATAACACCCTCTCTGGGTCGCTAACCATGCGTAAGTCCCAACACCATTTTTTAGGTCGTTGTCCCCAAGAAAAATTTGATCACTAATTCATTCTTTAATTAAACTATGCGGACTTTGATCCTTGCCTTCTAGGCTGGGTACGTAGGCAACCTCCGAAGGTTCAAGCCCAAAACCAATCTCTTCACATCGGTTCACTTTCATCTCATATGATGTTGATTCGTGAAGCCACCCCCAGAATCAATATCTTTACTTTAGTTCACCTTTGTCCTTGCTATATAACGTTCAACTGTACAGAATTTTTTGTCTTGAATGACAATAAACTACAATATTATTTGTTATATTCCAAAGACTATGTGCATACATGGCAATTCCCGAACCTTTTATCTTGGGTTAAATCATCATTGTACTAAATTCCCCTTTCACCCTTCACATATACGAACCAAATTTGTATAGAGGGTATTTCTAGAACTATGTGGGCTTGATTCCCATCCTTATGGGATACGTAGGAACATTCGAGTGTCCTTCGAATCTAGCCCCAAGTATTTTGGGCCTAACCCCAAATTCCACTTTCAGTCCCCTGGCTGAAAAGTCCCTGTGAAAACACACACTTTGTATTCATTATTATGGTCCAAGCTCTATGACCCTAAACTAAGATCACCCATAATTTCGTCCCACACGACGTTAAACTGTATTTCAAGAACTACGTATGGCTTGATTCCCATCCTTATGTGATACGTAGTGAAGTCCAATATTTCAATTCAGGACCCAGCCACAACATTATTTTGGTTAGCATTGGTCTGTGTATCTCTACATGCATTGAACAAATGCCCATTTTTTATGTGTCATAATCCTAACCTTAAATATTTTCAGATCTCCATACCCTTTTTCTCAACTTCTGGTCACAAAATGTCCAATTTCTGAGAGTTCTTTTGCCTGACTATACAGCAGGTTCCCTTAGGCGGCCTTGCATAAACAGTCTACATAACGGACCTGTCAGCCAAAAGATGTTATTATTTTACAATGCAGCCAATTCCCTTAGGTGGCCCTGCATAATTCAACCCCCTAACAGGTTTGTTAAATAGTGTTAACTTCATTCTTGGAAAGAAGGCCTCTTTTGTAATTATTAGTCTTAATGACAATATGTAGGGATCTGCAAAAAAATAGTCATCCTTAGCATATTTGTACCATGTTCATTTTCATGATCTGAAAGTATTCAAGTCTATGGTTTATATTTCTCTTCCCTATGTTTGGGTCAGACCTTCATAAGAGTGACATTCATCCAGTTCTTAGGTGATCTTGCTTGGAAATATCTTCTCCATATTCAAGTACCTCTCTCCACAAAGAAAACTCTATGCTTTGGAAAATTTGAATCCCCATAAACTTCCACTGGATTTTTAGAAGTAGAAAAGTAAATTTCTGAGAGTTCTTTTGCCTGACTATGCAGCACGTGCCCTTAGGCGGCCTTGCATAAATAGTCTACATAACAGACTTGTCATCCAAAAGATGTTATTATTTGACTATGCAACCAATTCCCTTAGGTGGCCTTGCATAATTCAACCCCCTAATGGGTTTTTTAAATAATGGTTACTTCATTCTTGGAAACTACTTTTTCTAATGCCTTTTAGCCCTTTTTCATATCATTCCTCAGATTCAAAATTTCTCAAGTCATGGTTTACATTTTTTCCCTTTTACTTGAGTGTGGTAATATGTATTCAGATAAATTGTCAAGGAATTGAGTCAATTTTAATCCATTCGGTCAAAGCTATTTCGACCTTAAACATGAGCCTTTTTATGTCCAACGTGCATGACTTTAAACTGCCCACAAAAGACAAGGGAACTCTGAATAAAAGTCAAGTTCCAGCTCACTAAACATACATTTCTTATGATTTAGGTAATATTGAGCAAATAAAATATTCAAAGTTTGTAGGGTTATTTTAATCTTAGAAAAAATAAAACTATGCTTACTAGGCCCATTGGCTTGGGTAAAAATTTAAAGCAGGTATCAAAAGAAAGCATGCAGGAACGAATGATTGAGGGTGAAAGTGTTTTTCATTGATGCACAAGAGTTAGAAGGACATCCACATACTAGAGTCTCTTATCTTTTCCAAGAAATTACAAGAGGTTGTCGACATAAGTCTTCACTTGATGTACACCATCTCTAGCTTCATCAACAGCCACTTGAAGCTCATGCACTCGACCAGCTTCACTCTTTTTAGCCTGATGGAGTGATTTCTTGGCATCTACAATGGATTTTATACCACTCGTTTGAGCTCCCTCCAGTGAATTGTTCAGTTGGTCAAGTTCCCCAGTAACAATATCTAACTGTTTCTGAAGATGAATTTTCTGGACGATTTTATCTTTGATCTTATGTTTCAGCTCCTTCATCTTGGAAGCATAATCAGCCTCAGCTCAGGATACCGTAGCCTCAAATTCGCTAATATTGGCTGACAGCTTCACTCTGGTAAGATATTCATGACACTTTTTCTCCTTCTCCCTCCTTAAGATGACTTGCTTCACTGCAGCATGGATCTTTTGATATCCAAAACCGCCAAGTCCCAGCATGACAAATAGGGATGACAGTCGAGGGATCTTCGATGACAGCTCTTCTAAAGGAACTTCAGATTTGATCTTCCACATTTTTTCCATGCCTTGCATCGTGCAAATTGGAGCGCCTTTTGTACTTCTGGATCTGACTCAGCATCACTATCATAGGGGGGAATATAATTCGGGATTAACGCACTTAAGGAAGTGCCCTGTTCTGATCCTTCCCCCCTGACCTGTGCTTCTTCATTTTCAATTCCCGTTGGGGAGGAGGCTGAGGCTTCACCTCCAGATCTAGCCACTGAAATTGATGGCCCTGCATAATCAATTAAAAGCTTTGGTTAGTTTCAAAGAATAACAAAAGTTGATTGACTATCTTAAAAATTAAGTATCGTCGCAAATATTTTTATCCCTTACCCAATGGTATATTAGTAACTTGAGAAAGCTCCTACCCGTCTTTCCTAGCTTCAACAGGATTTTCAGGGTGAGTTTGAGGAAGCTCCACAGGGTTCAGCTCCACCTGGGTTAATGTCTCTACAATAGTAGGGTTTTCTGTACCCCCTTTAGGCATTGGTAGTTCAGAAGCTTGCTCAGATAGAACTGCATATTTTAACTGATCATGATTAGAAATGTAACAAGTTATTTTTAATAGGACGAAGGATAACACTCATGTCCATAATCTTCTAAATTACATGGTAATTTAACATGATCGAAAAAATCTTCAAAATATACGCCAAGTCCCATCATTTCATCCAATGTAATATCATAATCCTGGTTAATCTCACCAGTGGGAGCATTTGGTATGTCTTCTTGATGACCTTCATCCTATAGTCCTTGACCCTAGACAGTATCTTCAGATAAATTGGCATCATCTGTTGCAATGGACGCCAAAAGCTCTAATGCAGGGGTTGAACCTAAAGTATCACAGAATGGAAGTCAGTCGATGTTTAATTCAATATTTTATGAAGCATTGTTAACTTAACAGAAGCAGGTTCTTCTCTTCTTGCAACAGCAGTAGGAGGGATACTGGGAACAGACGCTGGATCTTCTCCAAGAGTAGCCAAGTCAGCCTGAACTTGTGATTGTTCACTAGTACCCTCTGTGGTCCTGAAAGGAGGGTCAGTCCTTTCCTGTAAAGGGGAAATTGAAGAAGCCCCTGCAATTCCAAAAAGTATGAGTAATATTTTTCATGGGTTAAGACTCATTATAACCCAAAGGACTTACCACTACTAATGAAGCGTTTAGCTATGGACTTCCTCCTTCGTTGCTTTTGCTTCCTTGGATTTTTGGGAGTGTCAGAAGTATCCATTATGGGTACCTGAATTGGAGAATTGAAAGCCATTTCCAACTCCTCATCCATGGCCTGCTGGCCTGGATATATCTCGCCCGACTCATGAGGAGATTCAGTAGCAGCCCTAATGGTAGTACCACCAGGGCTATATTATAGCGAAGGAACCTCAGTAGTTCCTTTATTTGCAAGATGCAGGATGAAGAAAATAATTTCCTTGAGTAACAAATATTTGACTGAAATCAAGTTATAAAGAAAATAAGGAAAGAAAACTTACATCTTCATGAGCCACATAATAATGCCACTCCTCATCTCTGGAAGCATCAGCCCCCTCAACAGCGCCACTATATATCATTTCCTTCACCCGCTTGGTGACAGGAATGGAATCGTCAGTGGAATATATGAGCATTTCCATCTCTCTGATATAAGCCCGCACTTCATCGGGGGTATCCTTGAAATGGATATCTGTAGAAGACAAAAGATCCCCTATTCTAGGGAGGTGTAGACCCTCGCAAAAATCCATCCAGGAAGTTTCAGCACCACAGTATAAACTCTGCCATGTCTGGATAGCCTCTGGTCGTATATATTCAGTACGTGTACCAGAAGGCTGCGAGGAAGGTCCTATAATCTTGGACTTCAGTTTCTTCCCAGCTCCTGCAACTACTGATAGAGAATAAGAAAATAAGACTTATTGCTCTATAAATTAATGGTGATTAAAATTGCCACAATGAAGTAACTTACCAGGAGTTGATGGGGTAGGTCTTTTGATTCTGACTGGAGGATTATATCGGGCATGAGGCCTCTTTTCCGTTTGTTGTGCCTCATCATCCCCATCTTGGAAATCCAGTGAGTTAGTCCTAGATGAGGAATTCGGCGAATCAGCTTCAGGTGGGGAAGCATCACCTTCATGAGGAAGGGTTTCTTTCTCTATAATCCTCTTCCTTTTCCCCACCTGATAAACCAGGTGATTCAGCACCTCTCTAGGGTATGATGCTATCCAGTGCTCGGCATACCATGTAGTCAATTTATTTTCCACTTTGTCAACTGGTAGCTCAAACACTTCCCCGGTCTTCTCCCTAGATTTCAGCAACCATAGTTGTCGGGAAACCATCGGATGTTGCTCTAACCTAACATGTACGGGGGGAGATACAGCAGTCTGTTGCAAACACTTGAATTGATGTGCAAATCTATATAGAGCATAGGCCTCACATATAATCTCTCCGTCAATCCTGGCAACCAGCACACCATCTCTACAGGCCAGCATGTATTCCCTTAAATCCAGAATGGTTGTTCCATCATCAACAAACCACCCGGTTGGTGGATTTCCATAAGGAAAGAAATTAAATTCCTTATACATGCCCAGCCTCGCCTTCATGTTATAAGAGTTTAGAGCTAGTGGATAAATTCCAGAAAATTCCTGCACTAATGGCCTGAAATAACTTCCAGGAACTTGTACTCTGTTCTATACATTATACGTCTTGAAGTGAGTGGTGATCCATCCCCACAAAACTTGGAATGGTCCCACTATTCTCAAAGGAGACTTACCCATGAAGACATGGAGTAAGCATCTGTGAATCTTTGCTAAAATGGGGGTAGCCAACCCAACCATTTTCCCCTCAGCCAATTTAGCTACGATAATGAAGGTCTCTAGCCTAATGCCTCCCTTCGAGTCCCTGACTGGCATAAGATAAACACTGAGCTACAAGGCTAAAAATACTGCCAGACGAGTCTTCTTTGGGATTCTCTGATTCACCTCATATCCCTACTTCTCAAATTCTTCTGCTTCCAGAGTCGGTCAGAATGTTCCAGGAGCACCCCTCTTCTCTGTTTTAGGGCAGGTAGTAGGACGAGTGGGCCTCTTATTCTTGGATCCCTTCTCCTTATATCCCTTCTCCTTCGGCTCCTTCTCCTGCTTCTCGATAAGAAACATATTCATCCACTCCTCTTGATGAATATCCTTTCTAGAATGAGTTAAGGAGGTCTCTGAACTCTTGATCTTGTGGAATATTTTCAATAATTCCAGAGCTAAAGACGGAGTCTTCTCCGAATCATTCCAAGTCACCTTGGGAGGGATGAATTCATCATACATATCACCCAAAATTGGAGCCCCCAAGATCTTGTGGACATCCCACAGACTAATGCCTACTTCTGCATGATTCATATGGAAAGAATTGGTTTCTGGGCTCCAATGGCTGAGTATCTCCAGTACGAAGTTATCATGCCTGTAAACATATGTTTTCCCAGCCCAGACGGCTTAATATATTGCAACTCCTTTCAAATCCTAGACAAACTCTGCATAGGTTTTTCGCACCCAATATGCCCACATCCAAGTTGGCTTCACACCTCCTCTAGGACTAAAGTCCCATATCTTCTTCCAGTCTTTGGATTGATCCATCTGAGAGTATCGGAAAATTGAGGGATAACAATGTGGTTGCATATCGGGCTTATGAGGTTTTAGATCTGGTGTACAAGGGCTATGATGCAACATATGGGCCTTCTCCACTGTTCTAGAATTTAAAAATCCTCCTCCACATGAAATATTTGCTGAAGTAAAGTTGGTGTAATTCTGAAACCAAGAAAGTGGGAGATAGTTATTTTCCTCTGGAATGGTAACTTCTCTCAGATGACCATAGCCATACAAAGGCAGATAAATGCTCTGGGGGAAGTCACGATGATACTTCTTCAAATAATTAGCCAAATCTAGGAGAGTGTTGTCGCAAATAGTATAATAATCATGGCCAATGATGCTGATCATATCATCAATTCACTTGCTAGACAGTTCATCAGCTGTTCCGATTCTCTTGGAAGCCATTGAATCTGCACAAGTGTAACATCCCAAGGTTTTCTAAAAATAAATTGAAAATGCTTGAAATTTTGTTTAAGGTATATATTTATAAGTATCCTTTAAACATAATTTTATTTCTTCTATGTTTTTAATTTCAAGAAACTGTCATCTACAATTGTGTTCAGTATGTTATTTAGAGTCTGATTAAACAAACTTGTTTTTTGGTGAATAGTAACATACCCTTATGAATAGTAATATGAATAGTAATATGACCTCATGAATAGAAAATAAAATATTATTTTATTTTCCCAAGGCAATAGGATAATGGGATCTTAATTAATTTTCCAATGTCACATAAAACTAATTGCACTTCAATATTGTTATTTTTCGAATTAACTGTTACCTTATTTAAAAATTAAATTAATAATATTTAGAAAATTATTTTTGAAAAATGGAGTTCATTTTTAAATTCTAAACGTCGAAAAATGGTTGGGGTAAATTTTTGGTATTTTTCTGAAACTCTTGAATTTTCGGTGAATAGTGAAATACGATAAAATACCGTATAATCAATTTATCAGTAAAAAAAGCACTATTTATGACATTATAAGTGATGAAAGTCCACTTGCATAGAACTCACATGATATTATCACTATTTAGGGCCACTTTATTTGAGATTATTCATAGTCTTGATAAAAATATTATAATAATGATTAAAATAATCTAAAATACCTCCCCTCCTCCACTATAAATACCACCCTCACTCCCCTCTTCCTCCCACACCTCTCAAGCCTTGAGAATTGTCTAATTTCTTCCAAATTCCCTCCCCAATCTTCTTCTCCACGTCCTAGAGCTTCTGGTCTCACCAAAAGACCAAAATCAAATCCCTTAAGAAGGATCTCAAGGAGAAGAGATCAAGAGGTAAACAACCTCTTTTATTTTCTTTCTTTTCTTGCATTTTTTGTTATTCTCTTCCATTCCCTTTGTCTTTTGTTGGGATATTTCATTAAATATTCCCCCTTACTGTCCAAATTTTGTATGAATGATGAGATATTCCATTCCTCTCATCAATCTTGTTTTTATGAAATTTTAAGAGACGTCATTAGGCTGTCGAATTTTCGTGAGAAATTTGTCAAGATTTTCTTTTATTTCATGATTCGTTTTTCTTCTTTCCTCACTCCCTCTTATCCAAGAGGCATGAAATCTCCAGAATCATGTATATTCATTATGTTCTCATTATTATGGAAAATTCCTCATCATTATTCTTCTCCTCTTCTACTTATTTAAAGAATCAAAAAAACATTGTCCATTTGTGTCGAATTACCAACATCGTGGACGATGTATTTTTAATTTCAATTAATTCTTTAAAGTCTGGTCATGAAACCATTTATATGGTTGAACCAGGTTATAATATATGTTTTATGACTCATATATGGTTCTGTAATTATTTTTTACTCATGGTTCTAATTTAATATACAAAATGACGTTGTTATTATCAAAGAACCACAAAAAGATCTAAACGAACATCATTAATGTTTTAACTTATAAGTCATTCTCATATAAGGAATAAAAGTGATAAATGGTATAAATTATGGTACTGGAAATATTTAAATACTACTCCATTCTAATTCTGGAGTTTCACTTCCAATCAACAAGAACGATTCATCATGAACCGATCGTGAATATCACAAAAGAACTCACCCAAAATAATGCAAGGAACAAAATACTAGCAATTAAGGGGTGAAATGAGGTTATGAAATGACCATATAATATGTTATAAACATTAAAATGTTTCTTTAAAATACTAATAACACTCTTTTAACCATTATACAAGCGTTTTTAACAAGTTTGAAGTAAGACAAGCTTAAGGTATGGTAATTCTTAACCCGATTTCCATTCTTTGGGTTAACCTTCTAATTTATTATTTATGGGCTATTTAAATTGTTTGAGTGATGGGTTCTGTTTATATTATGTTTCATTATGTGTATTTACATAGTATATACATATTCAATCTACTCTATTAAGTCTCACTTCAAGTATATGATGTTTATAAGGGACTTTTCATCTAAAATCCTCTTTTAAAATTCTATTTTACAAGATTCAAAAGTAATGTTTTTATGCTATTATTTATGTTGTATGATTATGTTTTGGTTATTGGGAATTTTTTATGATGAAGGGTGGGACCTATATTTCCCTCCAATGCATTGGGTATGAGTAAGTTGGAGGTCGGTCGTATGGTTACTCCATGTGTAACTGAGATGGTTACACAAAGTAAGGTAGCCGTGAGGGTTACAAATTTTAAGGTAGTCAAGATGGTTACAAGATTATGTAATTAATGCCCCAAGATACCTCTAGGATTATATTTATGTTTGTGTGGATCTTTTGTATATCTCATGTTACACTAAGTAAAAATTTATGGATGAAAAGCATGTCTTTTAAAAATGTTTTCATACTTTATGAGTATTCATGGACTAATGTGATTTCTCCTTCTTTTTCATACCTTACTGAGCTTTTGCGCTCATCCAAAGTTTTTAAATGATTTTTCACAGGTTAATGGATGAGTAATAAAAGGAAGGAAGACATGTTAAATGTTGAATAATTTACAAGGAGTCTTGTTTTAAGTTTTAATGTTTTATATTCTAAGAAAAATGGAAACTGGTTTTATGGTATCCACTATGTAATAATGTGTAATGTTATGAATGTTTTGTATTAATTCTCTGAAGCTCTAAACTTGAAAAGATCCTCAATGTAAAAGGAAGTGTTTTCTTGAATAAATTCAAGATTATGTATGTATTAAGTGCGGGTCGTTATAGTTGGTATCAAAGGATGGTTTAGATAACTTTAGGGGTTAGGGTGATGCTAATAGAATACCATAAAATATTTTTACACTATGTTTAATTTGTTATAGCATTTAAAGATTACCATGTTGCTTCATCTAATAAATGTTTGTTCAGAATGGTTGTCCGCAGAAGGAACATGGATGCTGAAGAGGAGAGGCACCGACAGAATGACATCCTTTCTGATCTATAGCCCGGAATGGTGGGGATTGGAACTGAGCAGTTTGTGACAGTAATGGATCAGCTAACATAGGAAATAAATGGTGGTGGCATCCATGCAAGAGAAAAAATAGAGGTACCCCAACGGAACATGAAAGTGGTGGAACATTTTATGAGACAACATCCTCCTGCATTCAATGGATCTTCTAACCCAGTGGAAGCAGAAGGATGGATTAAATCCCTTGAAAAGATATTTGATGTTATGGGATGTTCGGACAATTAAAAGGTAAGTCTTTCCATTTATAATTTTGAAGGGGAAGCTGATCAGTGGTGGTCAATGGTAAGGAATATCATGGGTAGAGAGGATTTTGATGCCTTAGTGTGGGATGAATTTAAAAGTCTTTTTCTTGAAAAATATTTTCCTAAGGTGGTGCGACTTAGAATGGAGAAGCAATTCCTTGAATTGAAACAAAAGGAGGAAGATTCGGTGGCTATGTATGAGGAGAACTTCACCCCACTGGTGAGGTATGCTCCAAATCTTATTCTGGATCTCGATAGCAAAATCAACCGCTTTTACTTAGGATTGAAGACAAGGTATCGAAGGGCGTTGGCCTCCCATGAATTAAAAAGTTATGTGAAACTTGTCCGATGTGCTGAGAGGGTAGAGATGGAGTTTGATGACGATCACATGCATTTTGGAAACAAAGAGAAGAAGAGGTCTAGTTGGCAAGCAATGGGTAAGAATCAACCAAAGAAATCTGATGGTAAGAAAAACCAGTTTCTAGTTTGTGAAAAGTTTGGCAAGAAGCACCCTGGGGAATGTCTTATCAAAACTGGGAAGTGTTTTAAATGTGGTAAGTTTGGATAATGTCCCAAGATTGAAATGAAAATGATCCAAAGACTAATCCTGATAAGAAAACTATAAAGTGTTTTAAATGTGGTGAGATGGGTCACTATGAAAATGCCTATCCAAAGAGGGATCCAAATGATGCAAAGAAGCCAGACTACAAGCAGAAAGGTGTAGTGAGATCCTTTGCGACTATGTCAGCAGGTTTTGGGCCATCCAATGAAGTTGTATCAGGTACTTTGTTTGTTCACTCAGATTTTTCTAAAGTTTTTTTTGATACGGGGTCTACACATTCCTTCATCTCTGAGAAATTTTCTAGTAAATTGGAAATATCACCTCAACAAATAAGACCCAAACTTGTTGTTAAAACCCCAAGGGGAAATGTTATAGCAAAGAGGAATTATAAGAATATTTATATTATGGTATGTGGAAAGACTTTACCTGCAAACCTTGTTGTTTTACCCTTAGTCGAGTTTGATGTTATTCTGGGGATGGACTGGCTTTCTGATTATCATGCTAAGATTGACTGTAGAGTTAAAGAAGTTGTTTTTCAGAAAGAGTTTCAGTTTGTATACAAGAATGAACCCATACAATTGATAACATATCAGGAAGCTGGGAAACTACTGAAAGATGGAAATGAAAGTTATCTTACTCATATTGTTGAAAACAAGGTAACTATTCAAATTAATGATGTGCCAGTGGTAAATGAATACCTTGATGTTTTTCCTAAGGAGTTACCCAGTGTCATACCTGAACGAGAAGTCGAATTCACAATTGACTTAGTTCCTGATGCTAATCCAATTTCAAAACCCTCATATCGTATGGCTCCAATAGAACTTCTTGAATTGAAAAATCAGTTGCAGGATTTTCTTGTCAAAGTCTTCATTCGTCCCAGCACTTCACCATGGGGAGCCCCTATTTTGTTTGTTAAAAATAAAGATGGTTCCATGAGACTTTGCATTGATTATAGAGCTTTGAATAACATCACTATTAAAAACAAGTATCCTTTGCCTCATATTGATGACTTATTTGATCAGCTCTAGGGATATCAGTACTTTTCCAAGATTGACTTGAGATCCGGATAACATCGGCTGAAGGTGAAGGAGGATGACATCCCAAAAACAGCCTTTCGTACTAGATATGGGCATTATGAATTTGTTGTTATGCCATTTGGGTTAACTAATGCACCCTCTGTATTAATGAATCTTATGAATAGAGTGTTTCATGAGTTCTTGGATAAGTTTGTGGTTGTATTTATTGATGACATTATGGTTTTTTCTAAAAATAAAGAGGAGAATGAAAAACATATAAGGGTTGTTTTACAAACATTAAAAGAAAAGAAACTATATGGAAAATTCAGCAAGTGTGATTTTTGGTTGCAACAGATTTCTTTTCTTGGGAACATTGTAAATAAGGATGGAATAACAGTTGACCCTTCCAAAACAAAAGTAGTTGATGAATGGACAAGACCCACAAATGTTACAGAGATTCGTAGTTTTCTGGCCTTAGCAAGTTATTACCGACGGTTTGTTAAGAACTTTGCATGGTTATCTAGCCCGATAACTAAGTTAACATGGAAAGGGGTTAAATTTGTATGGACAGAGGAATGTGATGTTTGTTTTCAGGAACTAAAGAAGAGATTGGTGAATGCTCCAGCTTTGGCCTTACCTTCCTGGAATGGTGAGTTTATCATCTATAGTGATGCTTCTTTGAAGGGACTTGGTTGTGTTTTGATGCAGAATGATCAAGTAATTGCCTATGCTTCGAGACAACTTAAACCTCATGAGCTAAATTATCCCACACATGATTTGGAATTGGCAGTTGTGGTTTTTTCTTTGAAAATTTGGAGGCATCATCTATACGGAACCAAATTCAAAATATATACTGACCATAAAAGTCTAAATTATATATTCACTCAGAAGGAATTAAACATGAGGCAGAGAAGATGGCTAGAACTGATAAAGGATTATGACTGCACGATCAATTACCATCCTGGAAAAGAAAACAAAGTATCGGATGCCTTAAGTAGGAAACATCATGCATCATTAACCATGATACATTTGGAACATGATCCCTTGATTAATTATTTGGTGAATTTTGTCTTAGAAGTTGTTGGTGCAGGGAATATATCTATTTTGTTTCAAGTTTCAGTGCAGTATTTGTTGTCAGAAAGAATTATGAAAGTGCAGAGGGAAGACCGTGAGCTATAGAAAAAGGTAGAATTGGTTAAAATGGGTAAGTTGATAGAATTTAATCTTGATAAAGATCGTGTTTTAATATTTTGAAAAAGGTTGTGTGTGCCTTGTGATTCCTAGTTGAAGAAAGAATTGTTGTGTGAAGCTCATAGTTCTCCATTTTCTGTTCATCTTGGAAGTACTAAGATGTACAGAGACCTTCGAGAGTATTATTGGTGGAATGGGATGAAAGGAGATATTGCTAATTTTATAATGAAATGTTTGACATGTCAACAGGTTAAAGCAGAGTAGGATGCTTCAGCCTTTGCCAGTGCCAGAGTGGAAATGGGAGAATATATCCATGGATTTTGTGGTGGTACTACCAAAGACTTCTAGAGGTAACAATGTGATTTGGGTTATTGTTGATCGGCTAACAAAGTCTACGCATTTTCTTTCTATTCGAGATACAATGACATTGGATCAGTTTTCTCGATTGTACCTTAAGGAGATTGTCAGGTTACATGGAGTTCCTCTTTCCATTGTGTCTGACCGAGATCCCAGGTTCACTTCTAAATTTTGGAAGGGACTTCATAATTCATTGGGCACAGAGTTGAATTTCAGTACATCTTTTCATCCTCAATCAGATGGGAAGTCAGAACGAACGATTCAAACTTTGGGGGATATGCTTCGAGCTTGTTTAGTGGACTATCAGGGAAGTTGGGATCATCATCTTTCTTTAGTTGATTTTTCTTATAATAACAGTTTCCATTCTAGTATTCAGATGGCACCTTTTGAGGCCTTGTATGGAAAGCGGTGTCGGACTCCTGCGTTTTGGGATGAAGTCGGTGAAAGAAAGTTGATGGGGTCAGAATTAGTAGAAGAAGTGACTGAGAAAGTGAGGATGATCCAGCAACACATGAGGACAGCTCAGAGCAGGCAAAAAAGTTATGCAGATAACAGAAGCAAAGACTTCTCTTTCGAGGTAGGTGACCATGTTTTCCTTAAAATATCTCCTTGGAAAAGTGTGATGTGTTTCGGTAAGAAAGGGAAACTAAGTCCATGGTTCATCGGTCCTTTTGAAATCTTGGATAAAGTTGGAACCGTTGCATACCGCGTAGCTTTTCCTCCGAGCTTGTTTCAGGTACACAATGTTTTTCATGTTTCGATGTTGAGAAAGTATGTTCCAGATTCATCACATGTCTTGAGCCCGGAAGCAGTTCAGCTGGCAGAGAACCTTTCTTATGAAGAAAACTGGTTCAGATTCTTGATCGAAGAGAATAGGTATTGCGGAATAAGGTAATACACCAGGTAAAGGTTTTTTGGAGAAACCACATGGTTGAAGAAGCAACATGGGAGTCTGAAAATTCTATGAGGGAAAAATACCCTCAGTTGTTTAATAAGTAAATAAAATTGTGAGGACGCAATTTCAAGAAGGTGGGGATAATGTAACATCCCAAGGTTTTCTAAAAATAAATTGAAAATGCTTGAAATTTTGTTTAAGGTATATATTTATAAGTATCCTTTAAACATAATTTTATTTCTCCTATGTTTTGAATTTCAAGAAACTATCATCTACAATTGTGTTCAGTATGTTATTTAGAGTCTGATGAAACAAACTTGTTTTTTGGTGAATAGTAACATACCCTTATGAATAGTAATATGAATAGTAATATTAATAGTAATATGACCTCATGAATAGTAAATAAAATATTATTTTATTCTCCCAAGGAAATAGGATAATGGGATCTTAATTAATTTTCCAATGTCACATAAAACTAATTGCACTTCAATATTGTTATATTTCGAATTAACTGTGACCTTATTTAAAAATTAAATTAATAATATTTAGAAAATTATTTTTGAAAAATGGAGTTCATTTTTGAATTCTACAAATCGAAAAATGGTTGGGGTAAATTTTTGGTATTTTTCTGAAACTCTTGAATTTTCAGTGAATAGTGAAATATGATAAAATACCGTATAATCAATTTATCAGTAAAAAAAGAAATATTTATGACATCATAAGTGATGCAAGGACAATTGCTTCGAACTCACATGATATTATCACTATTTAGGGCCACTTTATTTTAGATTATTCATAGTCTTGATAAAAATATTATAATAATGATTAAAATAATCTAAAATACCTCCCCTCTTCCACTATAAATACCACCCTCACTCCCCTCTTCCTCCCACACCTCTCAAGCCTTGACCATTGTCTAATTTCTGCCAAATTCCCTCCCCAATATCTTCCCCACGTCCTAGAGCTGCTGGTCTCACCAAAAGACCAAAATCAAAGCCCTTAAAAAGGATCTCAAGGAGAAGAGATCAAGAGGTAAACAACCTCTTTTATTTTCTTTCTTTTCTTTCATTTTTTGTTATTATCTTCCATTCCCTTTGTCTTTTGTTGGGATATTTCATTAAATATTCCCCCTTACTGTCCATATTTTTTATTAATGATGAGATATTCCATTCCTCTCATCAATCTTGTTTTTATGAAATTTTAAGAGACGTCGTTAGGCTGTTGAATTTTCGTGAGAAATTTGTCAAGATTTTCTTTTATTTCATGATTTGTTTTTCTTCTTTCCTCACTCCCTCTTATCCAAGAGGCATGAAATCTCTAGAATCATGTATATTCATTATGTTCTTATGATTATGGAAAATTCCTCATCATTATTCTTCTCCTCTTCCACTTATTTAAAGAATCAAAAAAACATTGTCCATTTGTGTCGAATTACCGACATCGTGGACGATGTATTTTCAATTTCCATTAATTCTTTCAAGTCTGGTCATTAAACCATTTATATGGTTGAACCAGGTTATAATATATGTTTTATGACTCATATATGGTTCTGGAATTATTTTGTACTCATTTTTCTAATTTAAGAGACAAAATGACGTTGTTATTATCAAAGAACCACGAAAATGATCTAAACGAACATCATTAATGTTTTAACTTATAAGTCATTCTCATATAAAGAATAAAAGTGATAAATGGTATAAATTATGGTACTTGAAATATTTAAATACTAATCCATTCTAATTCTGGAGTTTCACTTCCAATCAACAAGAACAATTCATCATGAACCGATCGTGAAAATCACAAAAGAACTCACCCAAAATAATGCAAGGAACAAAATACTAGCAATTAAGGGGTGAAATGAGGTTATGAAATGACCATATAAGATGTTATAAACATTAACATGTTTCTGTAAAATACTAATAACACTCTTTTAACCATTATACAGGAGGTTTTAACAAGTTTGAAGTAAGACAAGCTTAAGGTATGGGAATTCTTAACCCGATTTCCATTCTTTGGGTTAACCTTCTAATTTATTATTTATGGGATATTTGAATTGTTTGTGTGATGGGTTATATTTATATTATGTTTAATTATGTGTATTTACATAGTATATACATATTCCATCCACTATATTAAGTCTCACTTCAATTATATGATGTTTATAAGGGACTTTTCTTCTAAAATCCTCTTTTAAAATTCTGTTTTACAAGATTCAAAAGCAATGTTTTTATGCTATTATTTATGTTTTATGATTATGTTTTGGTTATTGGGAATTGTTTATGATTAAGTGTGGGACCTATATTTCCCTCCAATACATTGGGTATGAGTAAGTTGGAGGTCGGCCGTATGGTTACTCCATGTGTAACTGCGATGGCTACACAAAGTAAGGTAGCCGTGAGGGTTACAAATTTTAAGGTAGCCAAGATGGTTACAAGATTATGTAAGTAATGCCCCAAGATACCTCTATGATTATATTTATGTTTGTGTGGATCTTTTTTATATCTCATGTTGCACGAAGTAAGTATTTATGGATGAAAAGCATGTATTTTAAAAATGTTTTCATACTTTATGAGTATTCATGGACTAATGTGATTTCTCCTTCTTTTTCATACCTTACTAAGCTTTTGTGCTCATCTCAAGTTTTTAAATGATTTTTCACAGGTTAATGGATGAGTAATACAAGGAAGTAAGACATGTTAAATGTTGAATAATTGACAAGGAGTCTTGTTTTAAGTTTTAATGTTTTATATTATGGGAAAAATGGAAACTGGTTTTATGGTATCCACTATGTAACAATGTGTAATGTTATGAATGTTTTGTCTTAATTCTCTAAAGCTCTAAACTTGGAAAGATCCTCAATGTAAAAGGAATTGTTTTCTTAAATAAATTTAAGATTATGTATGTATTAAATGCGGTTCGTTATAACAAGAGTTGAATAAAGTAACTCTTAAATGGACTGATTTTTCTTAAAATCTGTGAAGAAATTTCGAAAAAATGGCAAAGGCATTAAGGCGCGCAAGTCTAAAATTTTACGCGCAAGTATGAATGTGTCACGCAAGTATGGATGTGTCGCACAAGTATGAATGTGTTGCGCAAGTATGGATGTGTCGCGCAAGTTTTTGGCGCGCAAGTATCACCGCGCAAGTCCAAATACCTTGACAGCAGCGCGACAGTGAAGAAAGAGTGGAAAACAAAGAAACTTGCGTGGCGAAGGGAACTTGCGTGGCAAGAGCTCGAAATTTTGAAAATTCGGTGCTTTGCGCGAGGAATGAACATGTATATATAGGCCAGGCCACACCCTTGCACGCCGACGCCTACACGGCTCAACACTTGCGCGCCGCATGTTCCTTAGTTTCCTTCTTTTCCTCAGAGTCACATCCTCACTTCT
This sequence comes from Viscum album, assembly GCA_963277665.1. NCBI lineage: Eukaryota > Viridiplantae > Streptophyta > Magnoliopsida > Santalales > Viscaceae > Viscum > Viscum album. The sequence continues at coordinate 527,941,471 of OY728159.1, read as the reverse complement.
TTCGGATCCAACTCTAAGGGGGGACTTTTGTTGATGCACCTTTCCATCACAGAGTCTAAAATAATGAAAAGGGAAATCCCTTGAACCCAAAGTAATTCATCCTTTGAAGAAACATTAAAAATTGACAAAGGCATGAACCAAGATTCAAATGCACTTGGGTCGCACAAGTTCCACCAAGGTCGTGCAAGTATACTTGCGTGCCACCCAGTGGTCGTGCAGGTGACTTGTGTGCCCTCTTTGAAATTCACCCAGGGTCTCTCCAGCCTATAAATACCCCTGTGGGGCCCCCCATTTGAGGAGGAAAAATTTCCAGAAATTCAGATTTGAGCTCCCGGCTCCCTAGTCTCTTCTCAAAGCTCCCGAACACTTCTAAGGTAATTTCTTACCTATAACGAAAGATCTAAAGAGAGGGGGTAAGGCCTAAGTGTTGAAACTCATCAGCACTTGCGCGCCTGAGTGGCCAACCCTTAAGGGAAATGGTCACACCTACACACTGCCTTACCCCTTCAGCAGAACTTGCGCGCCCCTCTACTGTAAGCTTTCAGGGATATTACTAAAGTCTTGAGCCAAGACTCACCCAAGTTCTACCTTAAGGGTTGAGCGGCGGGCAAGTACACATATGTCGCACAGGAACACCTACATGACCAATACTTGGGCGCCTACGTAGGACTTGCGCGACCACACAGGACTTGCGTGCCCCTCACTTTTTGGGTGCCCTTCCTGCCCATTTCACCCCTCCTATACCTATCCACCTCTCCTATTAAAGATTAAGCCTTCAGAACTCTCTTCAAATCCATTCATGGAATGATTTCCTTGTTGGATTCCTTATCTGAAAGGAATTCTGTGGAACATCTCTCAAAACCTAGTGATTTACACAAATTTATGTCACTAAGGTTAGAGATTTCATTCATTCAACCTCATCCTTTAATATGAGAGAATCCTTAACCTTGGCCTTATTTTTAGGAGTAAGTCCCATTTAAAATTCTTATTAATTTGGGTGTCCTCCTTAGGAGTAATCCCCAAGTCCCCTAACCTGGGCATCCTCCTTAGGAGTAAGCCCCAGTTATAATTTCCCAAATATGGGCTTCCTTTTCAGGAGTAAGCCCCAACCATAATTCCTTAATCTGGGCATCCTCCTCAGGATTAAGCCCTAGTCTCAAAGTTCCCAAATATGGGAATCTTCCTTAGGAGTAAGCCCCAAGTCCTTATTAATTTGGGCATCATCCTTAGTATTAATCCCCAAGTCCCCTAACCTGGGCATCCTCCTTAGGAGTAATCCCCAATTATAATTTCCCAAATATAGGCTTCCTTTTTTGGAGTAAGACCCAACCATAATTCCTTAATCTGGGCATCCTCCTCAGGAGTAATCCCTAGTCTCAAAGTTCCCAAATATGGGCATCATCCTTAGGAGTAAGCCCCAAGTCCTCATTAATTTGGGCATCCTCTTTAGGATTAAGCCCCGAGTCCCTTAATTCTACAATTCCCTTAACCTGGGCCTCCTCTTCAGAAGTAAGAACCAGTCTTCAAATCCCTTTAACCTGGGTCTCCTCCTTAGGAGTAAGCCCCAGTCATAATTTCTCTTAACCAGTCTTAATTTTCTTTGATTTGGGCATCCTCCTCAGGAGTAAGCCCTAAGTCCCCTCCTAATTTGGGCATCTTCATCAGGAGTAAGCCCCAAGTTAGAGTATCCAAATCTCCATAAAAGCACATATACTTTTATGGACCCTCTTCCCATAATTCTTCTTTAAAATAAGACCCGATCTCGATCTATTTGGGAATTCATACATACATAAGCCCCACATCATTTTCTATGATTGCATCTTTCATGGAATAATTGTCTGTTTTCACCAATACCTCTTGTTTCTCACACCTAGCATGACTCATGTGATCTTAGAGTGTAAAAGTAATTATGACATCTTTTATTTGAGCCATCAATCATACATAAACATCATACTCCCTTTATCGAACTACGTGGGTTCTGATTCCTTTTCCAAAATAAAGGATACGTAGGTAGCCCGTCTGCGGGTACGATCCCAAATCTGAAATAATCCATGTCCTTCTGAATTATAATAAACTTCAAGTGCCCCACTGAGTGTCTTTAAAACCAGTATGGTCATTATAATGACCAAGAGAATTTTATATAATGTATTAAAGGATACCATTGACTAGGAATATCTAACAAATATAGATGATTATCTATCAATGAAGAACCTCGAATACATATAAAAGATTCTATAAATTTCCTACATATCAATCATTGATTGTCATATATAAAGAAAAGATCATTTTATACTTGGTAATGTAATAAGGATTCACGAACATATCTTAAATCTATAAAGAGAGTCCTAGAGTAGACAATAATTCCACTCAAAAAGGTGTGATGAGTCCGACCTCCCATCCTCTCGACCAATTCAAATTCTTAAGCCTTATTAGTTCATAAATAATGAGATCCTACCTTTGGAAAGTAGTTCCAAATGGATATGGAATCATTGGATGTTTCCGGTTCTACGAAAAAAACCCGTTAGAAACCGCTTGGAATGTTTGAACCTTAAATCAACAAGGTCATTTCCAATTCCAGAGGAAACAACATTATAATTTGTTTCTGAAGTTTGATTATATGAATTGAGAGATTCAGTATTTAGGAGGCCAAGTAAGAGCATTGAAAACTGACTTAAAGTGACATGATGTTAAAGCTTGACCAAATATACTTGATTAAAATGGTTCAATACTCCTCTTCTAGTGCACCTCTCCCTCCTCCTACTTCATATTATACTCCTCCAATTAATGTTTCCTTGGATAATGATATTATTAGATAGATTGACATAAATTATATAAAGGTTGTTTTGGATGATTTTTTGAGATATGGTAAATATTGGTTTATAGTTTTCAGACTAATTCTTCTAAGACTCGTGATATAGTAAGATTTGATGCACAACAATCTCAAAAAGACTTTAATATCATCAAAAGATACATTGATCATTATTTGAGAAGGATCTTCACTAAAATGGATTTGAAGACCATGTTTAGATACCTAGATAATAAAATTCATATGTCTCCACTGACATAAGAGTTCAAATATCTAGTTGAAAAAATAATGGTTTTATCCCATATTTTGGAAATATTTATGAAAGATAAGGACAAAATATTAAAAATTATATAACAAGGATTATTGGACATGAAGGAAATCTAAAGTTTCCCAACCCATTTTCCAATCAACAGTGCTTTGGGTCAGTTGGACACTAGGCCTTAGGCATACCTCTCTATACACCAAAGGCTTCTGTCTAGCAATGAAGGTCTAGTGATGTGATAGTGGAGAGGTTATACCCTCTAGGGGTGATAAAAATAGTGATCCATATATATGTAACACATCGGAAGAAAGTACCACAATAGTAGAAGAAACAAATGAAACTCAGTAGAAACATAATAAATAGCAGTAGTAAATAAAAATCCCAAAGGTATAATACCATTTGTAGATGATAAACATGCCATTAATGTCATATAAAAAGATATACAAGTAAGTTCACCCATGGTGGATGATGTCTATACAAATATAATAAGAATGAAAAATATCAAAGGAAACTCCATGTCGATGCAAGAACCACCAACTTCTATATGCCATCCATCCCATGCTAAAGATACATCTATGATCACTAATGTATAACTCCTAAGCCTGATCCCTTACTTGATCTCAACGACATAAATTCTACACATGTCCCAAGGGGCTCGTAAAATTTAACAAGTCAATGCACACACATTTTATAATTTAACATGCTTACATTTTTCTAAATAACCATAAGGAAGTGTTTACTTACTTCAGAAAACATCGGAATATCTTTTAAAATGTTCCCCTAAATATATATGTGGTATACACTATGTTTCTGCCTGTATATATTTGAAATGGTGAGGAATCATGGATTAATGACTATGAATCCCCTAAAGAATATAATAATTGGAGATCCCTTGAGAATCTCTCATAAATATATGATTGGAACCTTGTGTCATCCTACACCTCACATGACACTAATAGAGTATCCATTATCACAGCATAACATCCAATCAATAAGTCCCAGGTCCCTTGGACCTCTACTCAGAAATTCAATGTCAACTCAATAGTCTGACATACCGAGGCATAAGTATATTCATCCTCCAATATATAATAAATCACTTCTATATCAACATCCTATTTTCCCAAGGCACGACGATATATATGCTCCAATAATCCTGGTCTATCATCCTCAAGTAAAACAGTAAGCCTCATCCCCCAATCGATGGTCTCAACACCATCTTCTAATGGTCCATCACCATCCACCATGGATTTCTACGGTGATCACCTCCAACATAATTTATGGTCAACACCATCCCCTAATATGAAATATCTATGGAGTTCTACACCCACAACGAGTAGTCAAAAACACCTCAATTGAGTCTTGTCTATGTGCACATGACTTCAATGGAACATTGGCCAATAAGGGTAAGAGGAAATCACCAATATAACTTATGCCACATCACCCAAAAACTCATACCCCTATGACCACATTACTAATTCCCAACATTCAACACCATCCCAAGTATCACGGTCCATTCCCTTATCCTAATAACCTCATTGCCTCAATAACAATGAACCATTTCACCACGACCTAGTGATCATCATCACCCAATGCATCTCAGGCCATACCCTCAACCTAAAAACTATGTCACCTTAGTCATAGTGATCAACATCACCTCAAATCCTTGGGCTAAGCCTGTTACATTTCCATGGAACTATTTCAATCAATATATACAATTTATCAAATTTAAAACACATAACCAGCCTAACCTATCCATTTGGTAAATGGATTATTACCTAGATTAGCACATTTAAATATAGGCTAGGTAATACTCAATGTCATCCCATATCCTCAATTAAACAACTTAAATACAAGCATTAATTAATTAGGGGTCTCAATTAGACAACCCAACGTGTGTATTTAGGTAAACACCCAAAAACACCTATAAAATTAAGGATAAATATAGGAACTATATGCCTTATACCTATAGGCACTCGCTCACCTAATATCATCCTCTAACTCGTTCCAAAACAAGAGAAATCCAAGTTTTAGAAAAATTCCCTAAAAACAAGGCAAAAAATACTCTATATATTTTTTATTCCATATGGTAAGATAAATAAGAAATATAATAAATAGGATTCAAGGCCTTTCCAATATGATTCCAACAAGACTAATGGCATTCAAATCAGATCTTGGATGATAGGGGATGTCCAAATCCTAAGTGGAAGAAGAAATGTGAGGAGTCCCCAACTATGCACGTGAAATAGAGGATAAAGGAGGAGGATAAGAGGAAATAGAAGGTAGGGGTAGAAAATTAATTTTAACCCAATAAATGATCCAAACAATTTGGTTTCATGGTTTGGATAACCATGTTCCAACCATGTGGTGATCACTACCCATGAACCAAACCTCACATGGCTAGGAGCAGGGTTTGACAAATCATGCACAAACCATGCAAATCCCTTCTATAAAAACGTTTTGGAGATCTCATGTTCATGAACCCCCACCCAAATATTTTTAAAAACTATTTTCATTTCATAAGTGGGCCTCATGGTTCCCCTTATAGGCCACATGGTTTGATCAAACTACATGCCTCTATCTGTGCTTTCCCAAAACTGGGTTTCCAGGGGATGACTTGCCTGAAACTCATATGAAACCCTAATTTGATTCTCTTTAATTAAACCCCATCTAAAAACAAGTCATTGGGTTAATCAGACTCTCATACTAAGGTTCTAAAGATCAGGATATGATTTTTCCCAACCACCAAACTCAAAAATTCAAAAAGGTTTGGAAATTCAACTCACTCAAAAACCCAAGACATTATAGTCTACCCACCTTAATATATCGCATCCATGAGATATAAGGTCCCATAATAAGATGGTACCAAACATAACCATGTCATAAATATCAACCCGGTCTACCCTGGTTATCAGTAATAGGAAAATTCCCCTTGTGTCACTCCACACCATAGGAATTACCTACCCAGTCACTTATCAAACCAAAATCAATCATTCTAATGGTTCCACTGACCATCCCAAAACATAAAATTCATCCCATGACATACCATCATTACATAACCTCATCATATGCACAATTCATTCTCATGTTATACTTGAAACCCATGAGATCCCTCATCTCATCAGATGTCCATTTTATACATGTTCTATACATGACACCCATCATATCCTGCATCTCATAATATCCCCATTTTGTACCCATGTCATACACAACACCCATAAAGTTTCTAGTCTCATTATATTCCCATTGGATACATGTTCCATGAATGGCACTCATAAAGACATACATCTCATCAGATGCACACTTCATACTTGTTCCATTCCTATATATCTCATATATATATATATATATATCATGCATCATAACTGATGCCAACTTACTAACCATATCTTAGTTAGTCCAAAAATAATAAATGTTCACCTCGTTCACCAAAACTAACCATGCCAATAAAAAATTTTGTGCCATGGTCAAGGAATACCTCTAACTGTCATTGGCTCCCCAAACTACTCTGAATTTGGAAGGTCAACAGCATGCACCTATCCTGAAGCCCGACTACCCAGGGACTGGACTCCCTATGAATCTGCACCAACTATTAACCAATGGACCCACTATTGGGTCGCTTAATATCTATCACAACCTCCATGTGAAAATTTATCCTAACTACTAGCTCCTAGTATATCTCCCAATCCTACCATAGATCCCTAAGTCTGACTCGGTCCCTGACTCCCAGCTATCCAAGAAGGAATCCTGCAGAACCTCTCCAAATGTCCCATCAGACCAAATGGATGGGACTCCTTTGGTTCTCACTCACATTTTTTCTGAACATTCTCTGGTTACCCATACTAGAAGCATGTTGTCGAAGAACCACTCTTCAATGGTCTACCTAAGTCTCTATCCCGACTTCCCTACTAAAACTCCTCACGATCTCACTTATGGTACTCAAATAATCTATGCTAATCTCACTAGATTCCATCACCCATCTCAAATAAGACTGGTCCTTCAAGTTTCGCTTAGTTATTTGGGATTGATTCAATGCCTCATAGAATGTTTTCATCCTAAAGATATTCACATGAACCCTAATGGAATGTCGTAATCCATCCTCAAAATGTTTCACCCTAGAAATGTCATCACCCACCATAGCAAGTGAAAAATTGTACAGGTCTATAAAATTGGCCACATAATCCATAACAGATGTGTCCCCCTACTATAGATTCATGAACTCGTGTGATATATCTAATCCAAAAGTCTATAGGAAGATGTTATTGAAGAACCTAATCTCAAAATCCTTCCAAAAAATTCCCTCATATCTGCCTGCCTAAACCTGTAGATCCCACCTTCACTTTGTGCATCCTATTAGTATATAAGTATATAGTTTCACCCTTCAGCCTTGGGGTGTCTTAAGGTGATAAAAAATAATCTACACCAACTCAATAAAATTCTCTTCTACCTGGATTCCACCCTCACACTAAAATAGCAGTGGGTGCTGAGACTGGAACTCCTGCATCTGATATGTCATAGATGTATCAGCTCCCTGTGCTCCTCAGTTAATACCCTGTATGACCCAAACCAATCTCATCCTAATATACTCATCTAGCTAAGGACTAAGGTCTAACATCTATTGTGTTTTTCACTCCTATATCAAAGCATGTACCTATGTCTTAGGATCAACCCGGCCCTTAAGGGCCTCATCATGGCTCTCTCAGGCCTCATCCTAGCCCTCTGAGGCCTCATCTTGTGCACGATCATGTGGCACCATATCTCCTCCCCCCTGATGCTCCATCAGAATCCATCTAGGTGGAATCATGTTGAAGACCAAATATCATGGTCAAACATCCATAATAGTGTGTGTGTGTGTATATATATATATATATATATCACAGATAGGGAAATCTCTATTAGGCACTGAATCTCTCCACCCTTACACTCTCCTACTACACTCATGTCACATGACATCCAACATAATGGACCCTTACCCACCCATATCAGAGTCATACATCATGTATAATATGGTCTCATGGATCTTGACTAAACATAATAGAGTCATACATCACATATCATCCATCTCAGATATCATCAATCTGGGGTAGCTGAGTAGGATGCCACCAAAAAGTCTATATAGTAAAACACTATATATTTTCTTTGTTTAAATTTAAAAAACTCACACCCTTTTATCATCCCTACCTACCCTTATCATATTTAGGCCCATACATACTGTATACACATAGCATCACATCAGATCTCAGTAGGAACCACATACCTGGGCTGGCTGAGTAGAATGCTACCAAAAAGGATAAGCAGGAAAATGTTTTTTAGATTATTTGTTGACACTTTAAACAACCCAACCCATCTTAGTGGATACTAGGTTCCCAATGAAAATCAAAAGAAAAAACATACATCATATGAGCCTATGTTCCTATCATGATACATAAATAATCCTCCCTTTCCATACAGGGCTAACGGTAAACACTATACAATCCAATAACATCACACCCAAGTGCACCACTAAAGGTGGAAATCAATCAGTGGTAAAATCACAAAGCATAACATTAATTTACCACCCCTTGAAACTTGTTTTTTCCACCATGCATGGGGCTTTAGGCACCCAAACATGAGATCTCTACTTAACTCTGACTACATCCTAAAATATAGTCTACCATAGACCAAAAAGGAAAATAAACACCTTTGATACCATTTGTAGCATCCCAACCCATTTTCAATTCAACATTGCTTTGGTCCAGTTGTCCACTAGGACTTAGGCACACCTCCCCATACACCAAAGGCTATCAACTAGCAGGGAGGGTCTGATGAGGTGATAGTGGGGAGACTATACCTTCTAGTGGTGATAATAATAGTGGTTCATATATATATAACACAATGAAAGAAAGAAATTTAATAGGAGAATAAAAAAATGACACTCAATGAAAACATAATAAACTATAGCAGTAAAATCAAACTCCCAAAGGCATAATTCCATTTTCAGATAATAAACATGCCTTAGAAGGTTATGAAAAAATGTAGACAAGCAAGGTTTCTCATGGATAACCATATCCATACAAATATAATAAGAATTAAAAATCTCAAAGGAAATTCTAGATTGATGTAAGAACCACCAAGGTCCATATTCCATCCATCCCATGCTAAAGGTACATCTATGACCACTAAGGTCCAGCTCTCGAGCCTGTTCCCTTACCTAATCTCAAAGATATAAAGTCTATACGAGTCCCAAGGGGCCTGTGTAGGGTGTGGGTATGAACTCAGTAGGCCACCACCAACATGTTCTTATATTATATCCATAATTATACATGTGTATGAAAAATATAATTGAAATTCAACACATGCACAAATTTAATAATTTAACCTACTTCTGTTTTACTCAATAGCCATAAGGAAGAATTTACCTACTTTAGCCAATTCCATAATATCTTAGAAAATGTGCCCCAAAATATATATGTCATAAACTACATTTTTTCATATATATTTTTGTAGTGGCGATTACCCATGATTCATAGGAAATAATATAGACAAGAAATGATCATGAGTTGGATAGTTATATTCATTAGTCTTTAATTGCCTTGATTTATAGGAAATAACTTTATCATTCGGTATAAAGACACAAACAAGTCTATTTTCCATGAACCACTATATATAAAAAATCCATCATTTCATGATGGTATATTTGAATCAGAGCATTGACCAATATTCTCTTCAATTCTTCAAAATATTTTTAACATTACTTTTTCCATGTGAACTTAACCCCTTTACATGTAAGCATGGTTAATGGGTTATCCAGTCAAAAAAACATTGAATAAATTGTTGATAGTAACCTTCCAAACTAATGAAACTATATACCTTGGTTATATTCATTGTTGTAGAACATTATTTGAAATCGTTTTTCTTCAAAGGATCAATTGGGATTCCATCCTTGGAGACAATATAAACAAGAAAAAAAAAATTCTAAAGTAAGAATTCACACTTTCTAAAGTTCCAATATAATTATTTTCCTCTAAGAGTATCGAGAATGATTTTTAAGTGATTCTCATGGTCCTCATAACTTTTTTAATACACCAAGATATCATCAATAAATATCACAAAAAAATTATCAATAATTTCCTTGAATACTCTATTCATTAGATCCATAAAAATATAGGGTCAATTAGTCAATCCAAATAGAATTACTATAAACTCATAATTTACATACCTCGTATGAAATGATATATTTGAAATATCTTTCTTATTTACTCAAAAGTTATGATACCCAGAATGAAGGTTAATCTTTGAAAAATATTAAGTACCATGAAGTTGATCAAATAAGTCATCAATGTGATGTGGAGAATACTTGTTCTTCATTGTAATAGAATTTATTTTCCTATAATCAATATAGAACCTCATAGTGTATCCTTCTTTTAATGAAAAGAATTGGGTCTCTATAAGGTGGAACACTAAAGAATATAAATCCCTTACCATACAACTCCTATAATTGTTTCTTAACCTCCACTAATTAAATAGTTTACATTCTATAGGGATACTTTGATATTGATATTGCATCAGGGATTAAATCAATAGAAAAATCAACTTCACAGTTTGGTGGATATCTAGGTAATTACTTGGAAAATATATCAATGTATTCGTGTAAAATAATTACATCCTCAATTTTAAGACCTCCTTCTCCATCTAAAGATTTTATCTACTCTTCTTCCCTAATAATCTTATTTAAAATAGTTGCTAAGGGTGGATCTAGAAATGACATAGATGATGAAGTCTCCACTCTAAAGATAATTAATTCTACATCTTCATCACAAATCATAATTTCCTTATATTTGTAGTAATTTTTTCCCAAATATTTTGAAATAAATTCTATAAAAAGTATTATATCAAAGTAAACCTTAGGTATAATAATAAAGTCTTTAAATAGGGAATGTTTATGCATCATAATGGGAACTTCCTGACACATCCTAATTACAATGATATTTCCACTATGATTTTTGACTGAAAACTCCCTTCTTAAGTTGATAGGAAAATATATAATTTTCTTGGTAAGGATGGAAGATATAAAAGAGAGAAAACATAAATAATCAAATAAATCATAGGCTAAATTTTAGGATATTATTAAATTATCATCCACCACATCTTTAGGAAATTCAACCTTAGCTATAGTGATTTCATAAGCTTATTCTTCTCCCATTATATTCTTTTATGGTATATTCCCTTGATTATTAGGAAATTGGTTTGAATAATTCCCCATTTATTTATATTTAAAGAAATATATAGTAGTGGTATCTTTCTTTCCCATACATTCATTGGCCAGATGACCCTTATTTCTACACTTGTAACAAAATCCCATTTCCTTCAAGTATTTTACAGGATGTTTCTTTATATAAATTTCATATTATGTAAATTTATTAATTTTATTATTATTATTTGATTTTTTACCTTTTTATTTGTGTTTATATGACCTATTATTCTCTAGATTTCCCTTGAATATATAGGATCTATAAAAATCCTTCTCTGTTTTGATGGTGTATAAAACTATTTCATCATACAATGAAAAAATTTGAGAAACCAATGCCCTTCAGAGACTTTGTTTAAGCCCTTTAAATAAATGCTCAATATTATTTTCCATATTAAATATTTAATCCATAGAATACCTATACAATCTTGTAAAGTTGTCCTTATACTATACAACACTTTTTTATTCCTTTTTTGTAAGCTGAGGAACTTTATCTTCGTTTCAGTTTATATATCATAAGAGAAATATTTTTCCAAGAATATTGCATAAAAATATCTACATTCCATGTGTTATATTTCATCTTCCTCTCTATTATGATAGATCAATTACCACCATTTAATATAATATCCTTTGATACAATATACTTCCTATACAACCTTTTCCCTTTCATCGCATCACAAGGCCAGAATTATCTTTTTGATAGGACTTAATCTACTACTTAGATACCATTGTATTTGTAGTTTTACTAAAATATATATATATATTGTCACATGAAATGATCCAAAATAGGTGTATCATGTCATGGAACATCATGTTTCTCTATATTTTCAAGGTAATTAGTCATAACTTGGGTTGGTTTCTCTAATATAGTCATGATCTACTCAGCTCCAACACTAGTTGTATTGGCTTGATTGACTGGAAAATTTCTACATTTTCCAAGAGTATTGATACTATTCTTTCTATCATGTTCCATTTCTAAAAAATGGCATATACTAGATTATCTCATAACATTATTAATTTTAAATCATAATATATAATTCTAAATATGGTGTAATGGATAACATAAATTGAAAATTTATTCATTATTAATCTATGAATCCTAAAATTGGTTTCTTTAAGAATATATATAAATCATAAAAATATTACCAAATAGTTAATAATGGTTTATAAAGAAAATTTTAATTAACTAAATCATATCCCCTATAAGTGTCAAACCAGGTGCACAGTAAGGGCACACTCACCATACACTAGAATGATGGCTAAGATATACTTAACAAACTCTTTTTAGGGTTATTACCCCTATATGGTGCATTAATGAGGGTGTGATCTCACCTATTATTACCCCTATATGAAGCTGTGTCAAAATCATGTCCACTTATAGTATCTATAAAGGGATGTATTTCTAGGTTAACTGCATAATATCTACCTTACCAAAAAAATATGATATTTTCCTAAAATTAGATATATCCTCAAATTTAGTTATACGGTTATGTTTTCTAATATATGTTTTATTAAATATAGTTCCCAAGGTTTTTACTAAATATCCTTTGATACCAACTTTAAAAACACAAACTCTAATAATATTGAGTCAGTGTAAACTTTATTACATTATTTTAGATAAAAGGGATATGATCTCAAAGTACCTATCATTTTATTAGTATTTGATAGACAGATACATACATGATACCCATTTTATATTGAGAAAAAATATATAACATAACAAAATTAAACATTCTACATCCTTGGAACTCATTCAAATATTTATTCTTCATAACCTGGGGAAATGAAACAAAATAAGGGTGATCTCAAATTCTCAATAAGGGTTATGTACAGTGTAATCTACCATGAGTAAATAAGGCTTAATCAATATGGAAAGGTAGATAACTAAAAACACATGATATTTAATGAATAATATGAGCATGAAATAAATCCATGGATAATATCAATGTAATAATCTCATGGATAATAATAATTTAATTATCAATGAATAAAATGTATAATATTATACTTCATGATCTTAGACATCATGATATCTTTACCGCCAAGCCTTATGACAATATAGTTTAATCAATGGTTAGGTATATACCAAAAACACATTTAATAATTTTGGGCAACTGATTTGTCTTATGAGACATGTCGATGCATCTAGGGGCTATATAATTCAGGTTCATACCCATAACTATATGTCCAATGCATTCCTCTTATATTGAATTAACAATTTATTTCATAAATAATATGCCTTATCAGTAAATTTCTATATTGAATAAAGAATATGAAATATTAATATTTCCCCAATAAATCAAATAAATTTCAAAGTAAAAAACTGTATGTAAAAATGATATAATTTTTAGGAAATGATCATATCCCTGATATAAATAATATGTATATTTAATATAAATTTAATTTCAAATGATCACAATGAAGTGAATGTTCAATATAAAGTTAATGACTAAAAATTAATAAGAGATAAAAGATGACCAAAAATTCATCAGAAATAATTTTTTTTTAATAAATTCAATTCTTATGGAGAATAAAAGAAAATGGATGTAAAACATTAATATAAGTTTTATTTAAAGATTTTTATTTTTAAAACCATAGAAAACTTTTAGAAGAAGCTAAATATCATAAAATGGTTATGGCAGTGGAAAATTCCATTAATGCCATAAATGTTAAAAAAAGACATTCCTTTTCACTTTTTATAAATAAAGTCGAAAATGAACCTTTCAAAAAAATTATAAATATTAATTTTAAACATTTTACAAATTAAAGAATAACATAAAATGTTCTTAATAAATCATTTGAGTAAATAAAATAAATTTTTTAAAAATAATTGAAAAATATATATAGGGAAGAAAAATATACCAGATCAAGAAGAAAAATAAGATTGGATTTTTATCTAAACATTTCTATTGAAAGAGTAAACTTGAAATGAAATCCAACAAGCATGTACCCAAGTGGTAGATCCACTTCTTGGAATCCAAAATACCCAGGATAAAATTTGGGTGCGGGTGAATTTCTGGTTTACTATAGTAGTACTATTGCAGTTACTATGAAAGGTAATATGTGACACTATAGCATCCAGAACTATTCATCCATTTTGGGCCTTTGGGTCACCGGTTTGGGGTATGGGTCTTAGGGACTTTGGGCCACCAAAGGACTTTGGGCCACAGGGCCTTCATGCTACAGAGACCAAGAAGTAGCCTAGGAAGACCACACAGGAGAAGGCCTAGAAGAGGATGCAGAGCAAGTGGAAACCACCAAAGTAGAACTAATCAGATTATAAGAATGAGAGAGTATAAAAACTGGCATTAGTACCATGCATCATACAGCTCTGCATAGGACAATGCTAGTCAATCAGCCATGTAAGGTGGGGATCTAGGTGCCTTCAAAGATGATGATGTTGGGGAGGGGTTGTTTCAAGTGTAGTTAGGTCTTGGACTATCAAGGTAATGTATTGGTCCTTGTTCCTCTGGTCCTTTGGGTAATTTATGGTCCTTTTTCCTTCTTCCAACTGGTCATGTAAGGGTTCCCCCTAAACACTTAAAAGGGGGACTATCCAAAAATAAATAAAAAACTAATGCCTTAGAGATTTCAGAATAAAAATGAAATGAAACTTTAATCATAATTAATAAATGTATATTAATGTTAAACACCTCAAATGATCAGTATATACTCCACGTATAAATTAATAGGTTCATAATACAAAATATGTCTCAATGGACTGGAAATTTAGATAAAATCCCTTACATTACGCTTCCCTTTAGTTGAATGTGATTTAAACTCATGTATAATGGTTTTAAACATATTATTAATTTATTTTAGAACCATATTCATATATATAATATCATATATTATCCTCTAATAAAATATTATCACTCGTTCATTAATACTATTTCATTATTACCATTGTTCTGGGTGGTAACTGTTTTGTTTTTTCATGCATGTTATGTCGTGGAAGTTCTAATTCATGTCCATAAGATATAGTTATATTATCTATAGAATGATAATAATGAAATATTTATCATTTTTATACATAAATTATACTTTTAAAACTAACCATGAAATATTTTTATTAAAAATGAACTACGTTACAATCATGGAGATGCTAGGTCATACGTACACATGAGTAACATTTCCATTTTTCAACAATCATGATAGAAAGAAGGTAAGTGTTATTTTATCATTATATAATTATAATTATACCATAAATATCATATTATTTATTTAAATACCCTTATATATACTATCCATGTGATGTGGTAATAAAAAATGAATCACATCGCTTTGTGGAGCTGGTAATCCACACATATGCACGAACAATGTTTTCATCTTTCAATGAATAGAAAGGTAAGAAAATTCATGATATATTAATTTTACAGAATGATAAATATTTAATTAATATTATATATATACATTAAATCCATCATCATAAATAGACATGATAGGTGATGATGGAAAATGAAAAACATCATTTTATGAGGTGGTAGTCCCCTGTACACACAAAAAATGGTTTTGTTTCCCATTTGATGTAAGAGGAGATGGATATAGGTTATTACATTGAAATAATAACATATCAGTATATTTAAAATACTAATGTTATTATATCAAAATTGTTTAATAATATTTTAAGTATATGGAAGAATAAATAAAACAAAATCACTCAGTTAAGAACGATGCATCTTCTTCAGACAACCACTTCAGGTTTACACCAAAATCCTTCCTATTAGGGTTTTCTAATCAAACCAAGGCATCTAGAATGTGGTAAGGGAATTTAAGAAAGTATTTGGGTAATTCTTGGACAAACCAAATAGTTATATAATTTTTAGTAAAAGAGGAGAGGATGTTCCCTTCTGTAAGTGAGGGGAGGGGTACTTTTGGAATTTCTTAAAATATTAAATTAATATAATTTAATTTTCAAATAGAAAATGATTAATACTGATATAATTAAACTATAATATTATTATGGGTTTAAATAATATCATAAAATAAAATTTGGATAATATTAGATTAGGTTTTTACCCTTATCTCATTATTTTAACTTGCATTAACCCTTTTTGGCGATTAGAGTAATAACAAAAAATTTACTCTTTAGGGGTTAAGATAGATACTATAAAAGAAAAATTGTAAAATAAATGGATCGTGGAAGATATTTTAAAGCGTATATCAATAACTTGTATAGATATAAGATTTTTATGAATTTTAAATCATTTAATAAAATATTATTTTTTATAAATTATCATTAATGTCAGTTTTTGAACTTTTCATTTAATTGGACTTTGAAAACAACATAAAAGAAATAAAATTAAAATATAATCCTTCAAAACATTAATAAAATATTATATTTTTCTATAAAATTCATGGAAGACAATAATTCATTCAATTTATATTACTTTTAATATTTTTAAAAACATTTATTTTATTTTTCTATTAATTGAATAAATATTATGTCACCATTATATAAGAATTTAAGGTAATAATTTCATTAATAAATATTAGAAATAAATTAAAATTATTAAAAAAAAATTATATTTAAAATGAATATTTATAACTGTAAATAAGTTTTTTATCCCTTTCACAGAATATTATAGTTATTAAAAGAATGAAAGTGGCATTTTTGAATTTATCTTTTACTTAAATATTATAAAGGTCAAAATAAAAGAAATATGGCACTAAAGGGAAATATATTAGAGAATTTTATGGAAATGGAAGAACTAAACTAATCCAATATGATAAATGTAGGTGCTAGGATCAATTTTTAGTCCTTATCATATTATCTTTAACCATAATTACTAGATTTACTCTTATCGTAGTGACAATTATTTATTATGGTTACTATTCATAATGAACAAAAATAAAATGATTATATTTACCAAATATTAATTATTATGATTAAAAAAAATGGAATCTATTTTATCAAATTCAATTCAAACAAGTGGTATAACTGAATTGAAAAATAAACCCGTAAAACGTGTCAAAAACCGGTTGTTCAACAAATGTATTTTTCAAGCATAAGATGATATTACATTAATTATATGACTAGTAATAAAAATTATTTGGATATAAATTCATATAGTGAGATATATAATCTATAAATTTAATTAAAATAATTCATAATTAACTATTACTTTAATTAATTAAAATGTAAATACATTATGATTTTTTTAAAAATAATTTTCGGAAAAAATATACCTTTTTACCTCCAAATGATATTATCTTTATTTATATAAAATTGATAGTAAATACATGGTTAATTATATATATTATAAAAAATATTATTATAAATAAAATTTGGAATATTTAAATACTACATTTTCAATTATTCATAAAATCTTATTTCTAAGGGAAATTTTCAAAAACTCATTCTAGGCTTAGTTTGACCAAGTAAGTTCAAAATCAATATTCAACTTACCAAATTAGGATTTCTATACCATGAAATATTAAAATTTGAATTATATTATAGTTTTTTTAAATGGAATGTTCACATACTATAATTGAAGCTATGGTGATACAATTAGTCTAGTACATAGTTACAATTCATAGAATCTTCTTTGGTGAGATTGTTTTAAATAGTTAAAATCACTTTGATTGTTTACATTTAAAATTATTTTTAATGGTTATTTTATCATTTAAAAATAATAAAAATGAAATTATTTTTTTATTAATGTTATATTAAATCATGAAATAAATTTTGAATAATATCTATAAAAGGCATAAATGACAATAAAATATCATTATTCACTTTGGAAATGAAAAAACCAATATTGTTTAATGGTGTTTTTCTAAAGAGTTTAAAAGAAGGGAAAAGTAATAAATATTTTATTTTTTATAAAAAAAAATATAGTATTATTAAAATAATTTTTTAATTTATTTCTATATATTACTTATTTTTATTGAAAGGGGTAAGAATAGAATTTAAATGGAAATACATGAATTTTCAAACTAGTATTTTGATAAAGTAATTACTTATTAAAAGGGTTCAATAGAAGGTAATGGGTGATATATCATCAATAATGGATAAAAATGGTGTTTATTACTTGTTAATAGAATCATGGTAGCAAAATAATAGTATTTTTAAAATATTTTTAAGGGAAAAAATCTTAAATAAGAAAGTAAAGAGAGAGACTTGGGAAACCTTAATTTGACGTAGTAATAGTTTATGAAAAGAGTTCGATGAGAGGTAATGATTGATCTCATATTGATAATAGGTTAAAATAATGATAATAATATGTAATTAAATAAATATAAATATGTAAATAAGACTTTAAAAATATATTTTAAAATAATATTTATAAAATAAAAGGGTATGATGAAGAACCCTTACCTTTCTCTTTGATTAGCCTCCTTTGGATCGAGTCTAAGTCATTCAGAGGAAGGAATTTTGTATATAATAAGTCCTTAAGGATGTGTATAGGGAAATTTAGAGATGGATTTGTCCAATTGTTTGTAAAATTAAGAAGGTTTAGTAGTCAGTATAAAGGGGTTTAAGAGGGGTGTTAATATAGACACGAGGGAGGGGTATCTTTGACTATAATATTGATTATTTTATTATTTAGGCCAAAGACTATAAATAGTGTTGGTTCTTAAAAAAATTATTAGTTTATTACTATAAAATATAGGTTTATTTGACATTTAACACCCACGAACCAAAAATCATCATAGAAATATTTTATACACAGTAGATAATCAAAAAAAACATTATTTGAATAAAATAAAACAAAGGTTTTGAAAATTGATTTATAAATTATGTTTATTATTTTTAAATTAATTATTTTACTCATTAAATACATTATAATTCATGAAAAAAATTACAAAATTTTGTTTCATATTTATATCATGATGTTTTCATAAAAATTACGGTATACGTAAAAACTATATTTTTTACTATTCACAAAAAATAAATTTTTTTAGAAAATTACCAAAAATTAACCCAAAAAAATTCAAAAATATAATTCCAAAATTGATGAAAATTTTATAAAATTTAAATTCTAATTTTTTTTAATTTTACTTTTAAATAAAATCATATAGTATATGGAAAAACAATTTTATCTTAAATGAATACTATTTGTTTTATTATGAGCGATTGCATTTTTATTTGTTATTATTTATTAATTATTATATAATTTATATTTAATTATTTAAATATTTCAAAAAAATAAATTTCATTGAATTTAGATTATAATTAAGAGGAGTTTCACTTTTAAATAAATATTTGTAAAAATATTTTCTGTGTGACAAGCTTTATACATTAATGTTATAATGTTATTTCAATGTTCATATTACTTTTATAATGATGGAATTACCCAAATAAAACATCCATTTTATAATAATAATACTCCATATATATGATAAATTATATTTCAATGTAACAATAATAAATACTTCATATAGTTATTTTTAGGGTAAAATATTCTATTTACTATTGTTAAATGAAAATTTTAAAGTAATAAAATATGCATATAGAATATAGTAACAATAATATATTAAATTTTTTTAAAATTATAAATGAACAATAAAATAATATTTTTGTTTAAAAATATAATGTAACCATTTATTTTATCATATTATTAACATAAAATATTATTTGACAATACAAATGGCCACATTACTTTCAATGGTTGTATGTTGTAGTTGTATGACTATTAAAACATGTACCATACTTTGTTAGAAATTAATATTTAATGAATAAATTATTCTTTTAATATGAAAATAAAACTATTAATAAGTGTATTATGCTTATCAAATAAAATTATATATGTAAATAGAATCATGAATAAAATAAAAGAGATTTTATAAAACCTTTTTTTATGAATTATTACTTATAAAATTTTATTATGATATATGAATTAAAATTACCTATTAATTTCATGAAAAATATGAATATGAGAAATAAAAGTCATATTATCATGTTTTAAGGATAATATATGAAAAATTTATTATTATTTCATAAAATTTTATACTACTTCTTGTTTAAATAATTATGTAAATAAATTCTAGGTCCATATAACTACAAATAAAATATGAATTTTAGTTATATAATTTAAGGAAGTAATTTCATAAAAATATTCTTTAAAAATGTGAAATGTTACATCCTACCCCATTAAAATGCAGCCTTTTTAATCATTGATAAATAGTTATTAATGATGTCTATTTTTTCAAAACTACATCACTAAATCCTATTATTATCTTAAATATTTACTGTGGAATGTTTATAATTATGAATTGGTATAAATGTAATGGAAATTTTAACCCTATGTAGTCATACAAGTTAAACATAACCTAGTAATATAGAGTTAATGATTTTATATCTAAGGATTTATACCTAAATTTTCTCAATTATAATTCCAAAAAATAACCAAAATCTATTATGATACCAACTGTGATGCCCTAAAACCACAATTCTAGACCTGGTGTTAAACATGCATATTTTTTTGTGTAACATGAATTAAAACCAAGTACAAGAACCCAAAGTTCAATGTATTTGGGAACTAGGTGCATATTATATCACAAATATATAAAATTTAATCAAACCTTCATCCTAAACCCCTTAGAATATGATCAAAATATCTTTTTCACCTATGACCACCTCGGGAAATGGGGAAACTTACAAAAGGATTGATCTCAAATTCTCAATAAGGGGTAAAACATTATCTCGATACATATTCGAATTACCAATAAATAATAATTAAGTGAGATACATGATAAAGGAAAAATTGAATGATTAATGGAATAAGATCATAAAATCATAAGAAGTGAAAATGAGGCATGATAGAATAATCATAAATCATAGCATAAATTCCATAAAAGAAATATCTTGAAGGCAAGGAATATACCTATTATATCATTTCAGGGTAAACTACACCACTAATGTGATACTAATACTACCATCCCTATTGTAATTTCTTTTCTTGTGACATAGAAATGTGGCAAAAACATATGGCATGTCATCATAAACATTATAAGGGAACATGTCCTTTTAACTCATTCCTTTGCATGTTTCTCAAGCCCATTGTTCTTGTAGGAAGCTTGGGATAATTTTGATAGTTCTTGGGAGTTAGAATCTAGTTTTGGTATAATTTCATGATGTGAACTATAGTTCACAAAGTGAGTAGGAAGTTCACGGTCAAAGTAGTTGTTTGTGGCTTGTATAAAAGAATTTCACGGGGTGTAATTCATGATGTGTATGGTATATTCATGATGTGAAAAATTTTGAGGATCATATTCAATAAATAAATCTCTAAACACTCATGATGTGAACATGAAGTTTGAGACATGAATAAATCTCATGTTTTATGAATCTGGGAGGCACTTTTTCAATATGTGTTAAATTCAATACATTCGTGATGTGAATGACTCATTCACTACCTGAAATTCTATTAAGTAGAATGTATGTAAATCTAATCATAGACTTAGTTTCTCTCAAAACCTCTATTTTTATCCTAACTATAGGAGGATAAATAATCTCTATTAATGTGTTTTAAAGCGCTTTCAAAAGGGATTGATCCCTGTATTTCCATGTTCGATCTATAGTGATCTGAAGTGAGTTTTCCTTCTTTCTATTGTAGTTTATTATTTTATTGGACTTTTTCCATCCTATTCATTATTTCAATTCTATAGTGATTGATCTTATTTGTTTTTATAGTGTTATTTTGATGTTTTTTGGAATGGTTGTGGCATGGAATTCTTGGAGGGAAATAATTTCCTTATGAGATAGTTGATCAGAGATCTACATTGTTGTTTTTTTTCTCAATTGAAGTTCATTTAAAGACTTGAGATAGTGGATTTGTTGATTCTACAATTATTTTATGTACATTCTTAAAGTAATTGTGCTTTATATCTTTGGGTTATGGTGTAATTAACCATAATAAATATTAAATATGATTAATGAAAATGAATGATTTATGGTAATAACGATCACATGTTTTTGAACCATAATAACAATTTTCGTCTTATATTACGAGATATTTTGTTATCTAAGTTTATGATTTTATTAACATGTTTGTTATTATAAGGACCCTTGTTTTTTTAGACTGTAAATATGAGAATAAATTTGTTTTTTTTTCTTTTCGATGCTTATAAGGGGTAAAATGGAAATTTTCCCCTAAAAGATGACCTCAGATAATTTTTTGACCACTATGTTATTCCAGAAATAGGGAGTTTACCCTATGATAGAGGTTTGATGAAATTATAAATATCTCAATTTTATGTGTAATAATTAATATTTAATATATAATTAGTTAAATGTTAATTTATTTACACTTGTTCATTTGGTTATATCTTTTGAATGGATAATCAGATTGAGATTTCATCTACTACATTGAGTCTGGAATGGGGGGATTTCTTAGGTGAGGCATAAACTCAGGTTGGGCACTGGGGCTCAGTTCAGGCCTCTTTTTTCTATTTGTTTTTCTTTTTCCTTTCTTTTTATTTCTTTTATTTTCTTCTTTTCTTTTATTATCCTACCCTTGGCTTCTCGCATATTCCCGGTGGGTTCCCATTAATGTGAATAAGAGAGAAAAGGGATAGGGAGAGAGATAGAAAGATGGAGAGGAAGGGAGGTGTCATCATGGAGCTCAGGAGGAGCCATATTGTCGTATGGTAGTCATGAACCATGGATACGAGTGAAGCTTCAAAAGATTCCACCCAAAGGTAGGGAATTTTTTAGTTTTTTCATAAATCCACACATATTTACCTCTTTCTAGTTTTAGATCCCTATTATCACTACTTAATACCCCTTGAAGGTCGATCTATAGCCCTTGGAGAGAAAAATGGGATTTTGAACCGATTTTAGGGGTTTTCCATTTAGAAATCTTGATCACACATCATGAATTTTAGGAACACACACCATGTGTTCTTACCATTTGTGGAAGATGATATTTTTATAAGTACACATCATGTATATGGTATACATGTTGTGTGCTGATACTCGACCAAGTAGTCGAGTACCTGGACAGACAGCCTGTGTAGTAGCATTTGTCCATGCAAAGTACATGACCAGACCCTGGGTGGGTTGAACACCATGTAGAACTGCAGAACCAGGTAGAATACAAGGTTAGGCTATGTGAGGTACATGGGTAGGTTCCCCATGTAGGTTATAAGTTTTTTACATGGTATACACATTGTGTACATGGTATTTACATGACATTTATGGCTGATGTACATTCCCAGGTGAGGCTTTGAGGGTACACATCATGTACTCAGGTATACATTCCATGTACTCTTCCTTTGATGAATTTTTTAGGGGTTTCCTTTTTTATTCCCCTAAGTGGGAATTGGACACATGAGAAATATATTTTGAGTACCTTTCCACATAGATCGCAATGGGGAAACCCTTGAGGTGATGTGAGGAATCCTAATAGGTTTTTTAGGGTTTTTCTAAATGGAGAGGTTCTTTCTATAGTAATCAAATCGATATATATCCTAAGAGTGAAACCCTTAATTTGAGGTGGTCCATGAGACATCTATCTATACTGGTAGTCAAATACTTTTCCTTTTAGTCTAAGAGGTTGTTTTATATTTTGACCATGAAGATCCCATGTAGGATGCATCTACCTTTATAAAATGTTTTAGGGTCCCATATAGGATTCCTTTGCTTACATGCTGGCCTAGGAAATCCCTTGTAGGATCCCTATACTTTTTTAATCTCTCAAGGATCTAGTGTAGGATACCTTTTTCCCATGTATATCATTCTAAGGATCCCATGTAGGATGTCTCTGCTCATGTTTGACCTAGAGAATTCCATGTGGGATAACTCTGTTTATTTATTTATTATGAGGATCCCATGTAGGATGCCTCCAATAGCTTACTTTTTTTTAGGTTCCCCTGAGGGATTCCTTATCTTATGTATAAACTTTTAGGATCCCAAGTAGGATGCCTCTCCAATGTTTTGACATGAGAGACCCACTACTGGAAATATAGCCTATACCCACGGTTTCAAACTGTGGGTATAGTCTATACCCATGGTTTGATTAACCGTGTGCTGGAGTGGCGTCGGTATAGCCCTATACCCACAGTTTTGTAGAAACCATGGGTATAGCCCACTGAAATACCATATTACCCATGGTTTAAATGAACCGTGGGTATACATCTATACCCACAGTTTAGAGAACCGTGGGTATAGATTGTTTTTGAAGAAAAATCTATACCCACGGTTCATTAAACCATGGGTATAGAAACTTTATACAGAACAAGCACACTTTGCCTTTGCAAAGTGCAACCTGAAACCAAAATGCAGTGGAACTGCAACCTGCAACCTGCAACTGCAAATCAGAATGAAAAATCAATGAAAAACAGAATGAAAAATCAATGAAAACCCGAATGAAAAATCAATGAAAACCAGAATGAAAAATCAAAGAAAACCAGAATGAAAAATCAAAGAAAACCAGCCTTCATCTTGCTCCTGCAACAAGCAAACCAATGTAACTGCAATGTCACTATAGTTAAAAACCAGAATGAAAACTAGAATGCATTATTTAAAATCAATGTAGTAAACTTCCTATAAAACTAGAATGAATTGTTCAATGAATAAATGAATAAACTATAATGAATTTCAACATGCTAAATCAATGTATCTACAATGAATAAACTAGAATGCATTGTTTAAAAACCAGAATGCAAACTAGAATAAAAACCAGATTGAATAATGCATTTTTAAACCACACTGAATAAGAATAATGCAAACCAGAATAAATAATGGATTGTTAAACCAGAAATAAAACCATAATGCATTGTTTTCAATGCATTGTTAAAACATAAGCAGAGATGGCCAAAGTGTTCAATGAATAAAAATGTTCATACCAGAAAAGTCCTAAATAAATTCATAATGACAAAGTATCAAAATCATTCATCTCTTATTAAAGCTAAATAAATTCTAATAGTGGATTCAAAATTCCTAGATGAGAACTCAAAAAATAATGCTGATATAAAAATAATCCTCTCACTCCCTGTACTCACTCCCAACCGGCACCCACCCCCACCCTCACCCCGCACCCAGCCCACCCCCTGCACCCAGCCCTACCCCTGCACCCAGCCCCCACCCCTGCACCCATCCCCCTCCCCCTCCCCCCTCCCCCCACACCCAATCCAACCCCTGCACCCAACCCAACCCCCTGCACCCAACCCCACCCCTTGAACCCAGCCCCCACCCCCTTCACCCAGCCCTACCCCCATGCACCCAGCCCCACCCCCTGTACACAGCCCCATCCCCCTGCACTCCCTACCAACCCGCACCCAGGCCACCCTCACCCTCGCCCCACCCCCTGCACTCCCTCCCAACCTGCACCCAGCCCCCCTCACCCTGCACCCAGCCCCCCTCCCCATGCACCCATCCCCACCTCCCCCCTGCACCCAGCCCCCACCCCCTATATATAGATTATAAATCCATATACCAATAGGTACTATACCTATACACCTCAAACCATAATATAAAAACTATAAATGAGAATATAAAAACCGCAAACTAGAATAAAAACTAAATAAAACCAGAAATAAACATCAGAAAAAAATTCATCCAACTCTAACCTTCTGATCAGGAGCGATAAGAGGATGATCCATCCTTAGAGAGCTTCAAAATTTCCTCAACAAGGAAGTAGCACCATGAAAAAATCATGTGTAATGAAAACAAGATTAAAAAACCTCAGAATTAATTTTTAGAACAAAAAATCAGAACTGCTAAACAAGTCCATATACCAGTACAACATAAAGGGTCCATCCATGGATGCTCAAATTTCCACAGCAAGGCAGAATCCCATCTATAAAGCAGGTGAAGTGAAACAAGAAGCAAAAAACCTCAGGTATAATGAAAACAGGAATAAAAAATGGTGGAGTTTTTGAATTCTTTTCAATGCACTAGGAAAAGTGTTTCAGTGTAAAGAGTATGAAGATTATCAAAGTTAATATCCTGTTAATCATACAAAATTTTAATTTTTGATTGAATTTTATGAGATTACTTGGAATGGGACTCCTAGAATACCCATTGATGTTTACATGAGTGGTGAATATAGGCTCATGGTTAAGTTTATTCAGCATGTAATATTCCCACGAAAAGGATACTTTAGTATATCGAGGAATCTATACCTATTTTTCTTATACTGGAGTTACAAGAGAGAAATATTAGAAATGTGTTTGTGGGAAGTGTCTTTAATTGTTTCTTTGAGTGCTTGTATAAGTTATTGAGAAAAGGATAAGGCTACTTATTACTCTTAATATCCCCCTAGTTGTTTTCCATACTCCATAAATTCTCAAGAATTGGTGGATATCATGGAAAACATGCCCTTAAACTCACCCTTATCACTCTCTTGGCCTTTGAGTTATTTTTACAAAAAAAAATGAGCAAGTTATGTAGTATGGAATCTCCTATAGTGTAGGTTCTCCTTCACACATATGGTTTCATGTAATATGTAGTTGATGTTAATTAATATCATTGCTATTGTATAATTCATCATCCCACCAATTAGTGTTTTACAATAACTGCTCAGGATACTACCATTGAGTTTATTGTTTCTCATGATCCCATAGGAAAATAGATTGATTAGTGTTAAAGGATTAATAATATTGATTTATTGTTATGGTAATCTCTCAAATTATATCCTTGGATCATAATTCCTTACAATGATTAATGTATCCTTCTTCAGCTAGATAAGTGGCATGTGGATCAATTTTAGGATCTTTTCCTAATGTGGTTGAACTAAAGAAATTCGAAATTGATATTAGGTCAACCATTTTCCATTACATTGATTTTATATTTCACACTCCCCTTATCCATATTGAAGAAATTTCCCATGTCATTACATTGAATGAAGTATTATATTATTTTAAATTCAAATTCACAATGCCTTATACTAAAGCTGAAGTATTCCATGTATAGGATACAACAGATTATTTTTTAAAATTTTAGAAAACTCGAATGTAATATGCATAGATCACGTATTATGAAAAAAGAAAACAAAGTCTTATAGGCTAACATGGAAAGTCACACACACCAAATTGAAATCTACATTATAAAACACTTGAGTATAAAGTACAAGAAATCCCCTAAAAATATTGAGAGGAAATATATTGAAATACCAAACATGGAATATCTTCAAATTTATGGACACTTATGTATATATTTGCTTCCTTCCAATTTTTTCTTTATACAAGCTCCCTCCAGTTGAATCTATCTCCGAAAAAGGATTTTGGTGACCTCCCAATGGGGTCCTTATATTGCCTCATGAAATTTCATTAAGGGTCCTTCTAAACTCCTCCTTGAATAGGTCTTCAAATACACCCTCTCATACTATAGAAAGTTTTATTTGTTCTTCTTCAAGTCTTCAAGTACTATTTCTATTGAGGATATATTCTCTTTGATCACCCTAGAACAGCTGTTGCAGTGTTGGTTTTATTTTCAACCTTCCCTGACACACATGATCTCCTGTATGTGTTAGCCTTCTATTTTATTCAATGCCTAGGCTTTCATAAATGCTATTTGTTTGTCCTCCTTTGATAAACAACAAATTATATCTTAGGTTTTTATCAATATTAGGGCCTCATAATATTTATCATACATAAATATTCATAGAATAATATATGAATATGATTTTCCATGATTTATGGAATTTGAATTATCCTGCATATCTGGTCATTTATAATTGATACTATTCCCAATAATATCACTTGTAGAATCAGATGAATAACCCCAACTGATATTTGAACGATAACATTCTTATAATCTCAACTAATCATACTACAATAATCTTCATTTAAATCTAATCATATTTGGATATGAATTACTCATGTGTAATTTGAATTTTTGTGACCTCATTATCTCCCTTTATCTAATGAATTTAATTCTTTTAAAACATGTCTATATGAATTATAAAGCACCAAAAAATTTCCTATAAAGTAGCATGCTCCATGTTGCACTTTTAGCATTAGGGACTTCTCAAAATGGACATAATGAATGAACAAAGACATGATCCTTGATTTTATATTGTTAAGTTCACATGTAACTAGGTAGGCCTGTTATTGGTTGGATTCTATCATTAATGTTAGACCATGATGTAATGAGTTCATTGTTAGGTGTATCATTTAGTAATAATTGACGAGTATTAAGGTTTGGGTGTTGTTTTTGATGTGATAAATGCTTTTTGGGTTGATTTTTGGGGATTCAAAAGTACATACTCGGGAAATAACACTTGGGAGCCCAAATCGAGGCATTATACTAGCACCATGGAATGTATGGAATCAATCCAGTAGAAGGGTATTATCATAAGCAATTAAATGAATGATATTCAATGGATGTAGTTGAACAGATGGAGTTCAGTGGATGAAACACTGCTAGTTGAATATAATTTACAAGAATCCTTTTATGTTAGGATTAGAAGAAGCATTCTGGAAGTTTATATGGGTGGTTTCTAGAAGTTTTTGTACGGTTACCACTTTTCCATAAAGTGAAATCTTAAAGAATTAAAAAAATGGATTGAGGAGGAGAAGGAATCTAGGTAGAAGTAGTCCATTGGATGGTTCATGGTGGAATATGAGTAATAAAAGGGGAATCTTTCAAATGATCATGGAGGTGGTATTTAATATTTTGGACGACATAGTGACTTTAATTAAAAGGGTATCTTTTGAATTATTAATTGAAGTTACAAAGGTTATATTGATGGTTTTCTGTAAGTCACTCTGATTATAAGTCACTGAAGATGGATTACTAGAAGAATTTATCATGAATTTTTGGAAGGAGTTGTTATGAATAATAATCAGCGGAAGAATCAAAAGGTGATGTGTATACTGAACTAGGTGCTGAAGGTTGGGGTAGTGATTTATACAGGATATAAAAATTCACTAGTTCCAAAGGGTGTATGCCTGCACATGATATATAGTAGTGCTAATTTTCTGACTAGTTAGGGACCTTTATATATTTTACATTGTACAAATTGTTCAAAGTATTCCTAACAATTGCTTACAGGGACTAAAAAATGCTAATGTGGATCCCCCTATAGAGAAGATAACATGGGTGCACACAAGTGTCAAAGGAGCCATAACTAAAGGATGATGTTGATATTCAGAAGGTTAGAGACTAAAATGAAATAAATGGCAGATGCAACAACCAAAAATTGGTGTTGATGAGTTATCATATAGGAGTGTAATCTCTGATGATGTGACTAGAGTTTAAGTTCTATAAGGGGTTGTGAATGATAAATATATGTTGCAATAACAATAAGAGGAATTAAAATTTACCTCTAAGATGAGTGATTATTAACTAAATAAACAATGAAAAACATAAATTGTGTAGTGATATAAGAATAAATGATTAGTTTAAAAAGAATAAAAAAGATAAGGAGAAGAAATTCAATACCTATTTAGAATGAATTGGCCGGGAAGTTGCAGGAGGAGAGGGAGCCGAGATGGGGGAGCGTGGAAGTCGCCAGAGCTGGGGGTAGCACGGCGAAGGCAGGGATGTTGAGGTGGAGGCGAAGGCCCGGAGTTCCAGGTCGGGAGCGGAGCCAGAGTCGGGAGGTGGAGGCCGGTGAGTGGATGAGATGGACTGGAGGTGGAGGTCGGATGGTCGGGAGGCGGAGGTTGGAGAGGGGAGGAGAGGGCTGGGAGGCGGAGGTCAAATGGCTGGGAGGCGGTGGTCGGGGAGGGGAGGACAGGGTCGGGAGTCAGCGGTCGGGGGAGGCTAGGGTTGAAGGTTGGCGGAAGTGCAATGGAAGTGAGGAGGAGCCCGATGTCGGGGTAAATTTAGGGGTTGAATACCCACGGTTTTATTATAACCGTGGGTATAGATAATAAATAACCATCTATCCCCACGGTTTAGAAAACCGTGGGAATATATGTGTGGGGAAACATCCCCTTTCCAGTAGTGACCCATTAAGTTCCCCAATGTTTAACTGACCTTGACTGAATGCATTATGGGTGTGGGTAGAGATGGTAGAGGGTGACACCTTAGAACCCATACCAAACTTGTAATCCCAAGGGGCTATGAGAGTAGTGGTGTGTTAGGTGTTCAATGTGGAATATGATTCTCATGTATTGGACCCCTTATACGGTGTTGTTTCCTAGGATTAGTTATTTAAAGTGTCAGTAACAACCTATAAGGTGTTTTCCTGCATATCTTTAATGAAATTATACTTATCAAAATCATGTGAGTATTGTTGTCCCTCATAGGTCACCCTTGGTAGTTGATTCCTTCATGTATGGTGATCTGGATGGGTCTTTTTGTATGATGTTGATAGATACCTACACACTTATAATGAGATAGACCACGAGGGGGGTATTACTTTAAGCGAATTCTTAGTGAGTGTCAGTTTATTATCTTTTCTAAATTCATATCATGATACTCTAGGGGGTAAGTACCTTATAAGTATGTTTAGAGAGAATCAGAGCCCAATTAAGACAATGCTTAATAGTTTTTTACCCTTGTAGGTCGACGTTTTATTTAACTCTTTTAGAGAGAAATTCGATAGGCATGTTAGATGCCTTATGCCGAGACAGGTGTATGGATGACGCCTCATGATATTTGACCTTGTTGAGAGGTTTAATCTTAGGTCTAAGTGGTTAGAACTAGTGAACCTCATATGATACTTGATTGGTAGGGCTAGGTGGGGTACTAGAGGCCTCTATTTTTGAATTAAACCCTTATAGTTCAACATTTAATTTTGATTAAGGGAAACCTATGAGAGTGGTTGGCCTAGGTTTATGAATGCCTTTTGAGGTAGTGAACTTAGTTATACGCCATTCTTGAGATCGATTCATGGTAGTTACTTAGGTTTTGTGATATATGTAGGTAGATGCTTTTGTTTTCTGATAAAGAACATAGGGTTCTTGTGTTTTGAGATCGGCTTTGATGAGCAGAACTATTCGGGTTCCTGGACCTGTTAACAAGTAGTTGCTCATTTAATGCTTTAATTTCAAAAAAAGATGTTGTGTGATAGGCAGTCATGGAAATAATCAAGGCATGAGAGAGGTACCCAATTTTGAAGAAGATTTTCAAGGGATCTCCTGACTTAAAGAGACCGATGTGTCATGTAGCACAGTCATCTAGATTTATAGTTGAAAACTCATGGTAGTAGGAGTCGGGTGATGATGGTACATGTTGGTTATGTTTGGTGTTTTTTAAATCATTAAATCGTTGATTGATACTATTCAGGATAAGGACTAATGGTTTTAAATTAATTCTATAGGAATAATTGTTAGAAGCTGTGATAAAATGAGAAATGAACCTCTCTGGTAGAGGATTCATCGAGAATGGGTTGGGTTCCATCAGACGGATGACACATGGTTAGACCTAGACATGCATTATCTGGTGATTTAGTGTCAGGATTTTTTTAGATGAAAATGTTGAATGTTTTAATTTGAATGTGTCTTATATAAAGCTATAAAATCCAATCAATGGAATCTTAGTTTACTCCTAGTTAGAGATGATCATGCTCTATCTTTACATAATGCTAAGTATGTTGAGAGAGCATTAGTTATACATCGATCTTCTCTTCTTTTCAATATATTTCTTGGTTTGATGAAGGAACCAGATGAGGTTACACTTGAGGAGTGATATAAAGTAATTCATATAGTGGGGAGTGAACCATTGTACATTTGAGGGTGTTGACCCTCGTGATGAATTTAAATTTGGTGTTTTACATGGAAACTATTCTTGAGAAGTTAGAACGGTCGATGTTTTGATGCTTATGTGTTGGCACACTAATATGAGTATTTTTTCCCACACCAGTCATTATGTCTAGTAATGAAAAAAGTGTGGGTTTTTGAGCTTAAATATTGGTTTAAGGGTGATGATAAGGATAATCCTATGGTTGGTAGTATTAAATTGATCGTGGTTGAACATCTCTCGTAATGGGAGAGTTGTGAATGTTATGATATCAGCCATTAGAATATCAATATAGCGTAGTTGTGGAGATTCTCAAGATGAGAGAATGAATTTTTTTTACCACCAAGGCTTCTCAGGGATGATAAGGGTTATGTTGGTGATATTTTAAGGACCTATGTTTTTCTAGACTAGAAATCAAAGAATAAATTTGAATTTTTTATTTTAGATGCTTATAAGGAGTAAAATGGTAATGTTACCCTATCATATGACCTCAAATAATATTTTTGGACACTACGCTGGTCCCATAAGAGGATGTTTACCCTAGGATAGGTGTTTGGGGGAATTATGAAACATTTGAATTTATGTGGAATAATTAATATTTAATGTATGATTAATTAAATATTAATTTATTCACACATGTTCATTCAGATATTTATTTAGAATATTTCATTGTATGAGATTACATATCTACTATTGAGTCTAGAATGGGGGGGTTCTAGGTTATTCATAAGCTCAGGTTGGGCATCGGGGTCAGGGTTGGGCCTCTTTTTCTTTTACTTTTACTTTTTCTTTTCTCCTTCTTCCTTTTCTTTTCTTTTTTTTATTCTCCTCCCCATGTATTATCACTTACATAATGTGGGATTCCCCTTCATGTGACCAATAGATAAAAAATGGTGAGAGGAGAGATAAAAATAGGGAGAGGAAGGAATGTGTTGTCATGGAGCTTGGGATAAGTCGGATCGTTTTGTGGTAGTTGTGGATCATGGATACAGGCGAAGCTCCAACGAATTCCACCCAGAATTAGGAGTTTTTATTTATTTTTTCCATAAATCCTCATATATTTATTACTTTCTTGTTTTAGAGTCTTATTGTCACTACTTATGACCCCTTTAGGATTGATTTATAGATTTTTGGGATAATGGGGTTTCAGACCGATTTGAGGGGTTTCCCATTCAGAAATCCCAATCACATGGCATGTAGTTCAAGAGAAAATATCATGTGTTCTGACCATTCAAGGAAGGTGATATTTTTAGAAGTATCTGTCATGTGTAAGGTATATACATAGTGTTCTGGTACTCATCCATGTAGCCAATTACCTACCTAGACAACCCATGTAGGGGCACTTGGCCATGTAAATTACATGGACAAACCCCAGGTGGGTTGCACGTCATGTAAAATTAAACAGCCAAGCAGAATACATGGTCAGGACATGTGAGGTGCACAAACTGGTTCCCCATGTAGGTTACATTCCATGTACAAGGTATACATTCCATGTACATGGTATTTACCTGCCATGTATGGATGAAGTACATGCCTAGGTAAGGCTTTGAGGGTACATGCCATGTACTTAGGTATACATGTCGTATAATCCTCCTTTGATACCCTTTTTAGGGTTTTCCTTGTTTTAAACCTTGGATATAGAATTGGAAACATAAACAGTCTGTTTTTTGAGTATCTTTCCTTGAATATCATGATGGTGAAACCCATGAAGTGATTTGAGGACTCCTAGGATCCATTTCAGGTTTTTTTCTAGACATATAGGTTCTTCCACTGGCAATCGAATCCAGCTATCTTCTGAGAGTATGACCCTTGATCTGAGGTGGTCCATGATCCATATCTCTATATGAATAACCCAATACCTTACCTTTGGGTATTAGAGGACATCTTATCTTTTTACTTAAAGGATCCCATGTAGGATTCCTCTACCTTTATACTATTTCTAAGGGTCCCTTATGGGACACCTTCACTTACATGTTGACCTATAGAATCCCTTATAGAATCCCTCTACCTGTTTAATCTCCCAAGGATCCCATGTAGGATGCCTCTAACCATGTATACCATTCTGTGGATCTCGTATAGGATACCTCCACTTATGTTCATCCTAGAGAATTATGTATAGGATGCCTCTCTTTACATAATTCTTCCAAGGATACCATGTAGGATGCCTCCAATAGATTACTATTTTTGAGGTTCCTCTTAGTGATTCCTTCACTTGTGTATAGGCTTAGAGGATCCCAAATAGGATTCCTCTACAGTGATTTTACATGAGGGACTTAGTGGGTGCCCCAATGTTTGACCAACCCTAACTGAGTGCGTTGTGGATGTGGGAAGAGATGATAGTGGGTATCACTTTAAAACCCATACCAAACTTATAAGACCTAGTCACTATAGAATTTTTGGTAGTTTATATGTGTGGACACTCAAAATATTTTATTTATGCATTCACTTGATTACTATTGATGCAGGTATTATTTTTAGAAGTGCTTCCATGTTTGTGGTTGATGTGCCTAATGTGATGAAATATTTAATAGGGATGCTCTGAGGTACTTCTTGGGATCCAGATTCTAAGCCTTTTATTTGATTATTATATTATTGGGATGCTCATACATACTTTATGAGGTTTTAATATTGAGCCTACAAGATTTATATTATAGGGATGCCTGGATGTACTTCCTGGGATCTGACTTTTGAGTATTACATGTTTAGATGTTGGATATGGAGCTCCTCATCATTCATTAGGATGGTTGTACATGACTCTCCACACCCATTTTGAGAAATACTCAATAGATTATTATGATCTCCTCAAGTGATGCCTATGATGCTCCCTAGGGTCGAGTGAATTCACCATTACTAAAATCACCAGACTTATTTGGGAGCGGGTTGTTGAGTCGTTTATTTGAATGGATATCGAGCATGTACTTGGATCTAGAGAGCATTCCTTTTAAATATCGCCTAAGAATCATCCCCTTAGGGATTATATGAGTTTTAATTTCATGATTGCCTATAGACTATGACCTAGGGATCAAGCATTATAATGGATTTACATGGCTTGAGTGGTATGGAATCTAGCTTAGAGACTATTTACATGATTTCTAGTTATTAACTGGAATCCTTCATTATACTAGTTGGAGGTGAGTATGGGTGAACCCAGAGATAGGACATGTATCCCCCTATGGTGACATAGCTTGCTTAGAGACATTTCCTATGTTGGTCAAAGAATATATCATCAATCATGATTATGGACCCCTAAGGATCAACTAATTATACATGGCTTGAGTGGTATGACATCCAGCTCAATGCCCTTTTCATAGGATATCCAGACGATCAAGATTATAGACCCAAGGATTGAATGTTTTTTATTATATTACTTTTCAACTTACTCATGTATATGTGTGTGTGTGTGATAGAGAGAGAGAGAGGGAATGTTTTCCAATTAACTGAGATTATGGACCCAGGGATCGACTATGGTTTCACTTTATTTATTTCATTTATCGTTTATAGTTGTGTCTTGTCAAGGATGAGAATATTTCATGAGCATTCACTTATGATAGAATATTTATAGTTTCATTATTGGGGTGTCCTACTGAGATTATATCTCACCACTATGCATTCACCTCAATGTGTGTGCATACCTTATGTCTTCTTTTCATATTAAGTATAGATTCCATGATAGATAAAGATGAGTCCTAATGTTTCATGATCAAGATGATCCAATCATGTGGATTCTCTTGATTAGGCTAGAGAATCCTGGAAATGTCTTTGAGACCGGGTATGTAGTCTAGATCAGAGTTAGTAAGAGAGCCCTATAATTTTATTTCAGTTTTCTTTATGTATTCCTGCATTTATGATCATCCCAGTGGGTGACCAGTGTTGTATGTATGACATGAATATTTAGGACTTTATATAATTTTATTTATTATTACATCATTATTCTATTTTAGTCTATTTATTTCTTCCACACTCTGATTATTTACTATTATGGATGATACTTGGTTATTTCCATTGTTGTATACTCTAACATGAGGGAATAATTTCCCCACTATCACACCCTAGGCCCTCACTACTAATCAGCAGCCTCAGGTGCATAAGGAGTCATGTTTGAGGCTGTATGGAGAACTGGCTTGGGACACCGGATTAGTGGCATCCATATCAGTACATTATAATTATTCTTGGTTTATCATATTAATTAGATGAAAATGGTTAAGAACATAAATCTAATAGTGTAGGTTGACTAATGAATTAAAGAGGCATGTTTTTGTAAATAATTCTTCTTATAAATTGATAGAGTTAGTGCCCACAACTTTTCAAAAATTCCCTACCATTAATCCCCTCACTGGCAGCTCATGGATAGGGTTCTGATGTTGGAACCCTTCGACATGGGTCCCTCTTCTTCTTCTGAGGTGTTTTGATCTTCTCTTTCATCCCCTGGTCCCCCTTCTGGGGATTATCATGTGGTTCCCTCCTTCAAGGGGGCTCTTTATGTCCCTTTTGAGGGGAGATTGAGTGGTGTATTCTTGTAGGTTTCCCCATCACTGTGTCAGCTTCGCTGGATGATTCTAGCTTGGTCTTGGAGTTTCTGGCGGCGGCTTTCAATGAAGTAGTGTTCTACCTCAGATGGACCCTTGTTGCTCGGTTTGGGTCAGGAAATCTACCTCTCAGAATTCAAGATATTTGTGTCTTCCTAGGGTCTTGAGACTCCGACATAGGTTTAAACTATCCATTGAAATACTTTCTACTTAATTTTGGATTCTGAGGCAAACTTTGTGCATGCCTGGTGTAAGGCCCCTTGGCTCATGGGGTGATGGAGGTTTAATCTTTCAAGACGGTCGTTGGAGGTTCATAGAGGTAAGGAAAGATCTCTAGCAGTTGTGAGGATATCATTGTTGGGGATCCCACTGCCTTTTCAAAATGGCACCCTACTCAAAGCTATCAGAGACTCTCTCGACAGTTTCCTATGCGCTAATGATAGCACTCGGTGCTGTGAAGATGTGTCGGTAGAGTGGATTTGTGTGGAGATTTATCTTTCTCTACCTCTCCTGAACAAAATTTCTTTGAAGGTGGGTGAGTCCTTGACCTAGAATCAAGATATTATCTACCCTTTGTTCCCTATATTATGTTCCCACTAATCTCTCCAGGGGAACTCGGTGATGGTGTGCAGGAAACTCAAGCAGAGGGGTGTTCAGGGGGCCAATTCATCCCCTAGAATTCTGGAAGCATGGGATGTTCCCCAATACTATTCTGGGTCTCCCTTTCCAATCGGTCAGGATAGATCTCAGATTGAAGATGTCCTCAATGTTTTTAGTCATCCCCCTGGGGGTTCCTCCATGGGTTCTTTAGTTCTTGATTCACTATTTGTGGTTTTCTCTTCTCTAACGGCTTTGGATTTTAAAAGTTCTTCCTTAGTGAAGATGGATACTCCTCTTCCTCTTCCTCCTCTACCTACCTTCTCTTTGTTTGGCTTGGTTCCCTTTAAGGTTATCAGATTCTCTTGCATGGGGTTCTCTGGGAGCTTGTTGGTTGTTATGTTTGGGTCAAAGGTGGTGTTATCTCCTAGATCTAATCTTTCTACCCCCCATGTTCCTTTTTGGTTGATTTCGGGAAAGAGGTACTCCCCCCAAGATTCTCTAATACCCCCAATGTGCAATTTTTGGAAGGAAATTGTGGGAGTGCTCCTTGTAAGACTCCCCAGAGGCTTTTCCATCAATAAGAGGTTACATTAAGGGGCATGCATGAGGGTATAGTTTCTCCAGTGCTGAATTCCCATGATCAGCACTCCCCTCCAAGTAAGGCGAGAATATTTCCATAGCGGAGTCGCTCCCTCTCGGTATCTCCAAGAAAGATTTTACCTTCTACAGCTTCTGAGGTCTATATAAGGGATAAATTCAGAATATTTCATAAGTTTTTATCCTCCTCTCTAAATGATCCCTCCGAGCCTGGGGATACTACTGGGCCTTCTCTATTTCAATGATTAAGATCATCATTTGGAACGCTCGTGGACTAGGGGCTCAGGTGAAGTCATACTTCTTAGCTATAGAGATGAAAAACACAAGGTTTATATTGCCATAGTTTTGGTGCACAAACAAAACTATGAAAAGTTAGAAAAGTTCACTCGAAAAGTTGGGATGAATTAGGGATTTCATACGGATTTTCCTAATTATCATATATAGATTTTTTGGAAGAAAGATGTGATGGTTGATTTATTACAGGTTGTCGATCAGTTTATCACTATAAAAGTTTTTATGGGTATGGAGTCTGTCTTTGTGTCCTTGGTGTATGGGAGCTGTGATGCACAACGAAGAGACGTTCTATGGTAGGATCTCTATGGCTTTGACCTGGGGGATTCCCCCTGGTTTGTGGGTGGAGATTTTAACATTATCATGGATCCATAAGAGAAGAAGGGAAGAGGTGCCTTCCCTTGTGAGGCTATCTCGAGCTTTGTTCAATTTATGTCTGGAAAGGGTCTTCTGTATTTGGGTATTCATGAGATAGATTCACCTGGTGTAATAATCAAAAAGGGAACCGAAGATGTTGGAGATAGTTGGATAGATTTCTAGCTAACATAGATTCCATCTCCATATTTCCTAATGCTAAGGTGTCCCATATCACTCGGGGTATATTAGATAACTCTCCCATGTTGATATCTCTACTTCCCAATCATGATGGATGTGATCGCTTTTGATTTTTTGCTCATTGGGTTGGATCCTCTGGTTATCACCAACTGGTCAGTGAGGTTTGGAGGGCTCTGTCTCCCAGCTTTTCTTGGGTGGCCTTCCATCACAAATTAAGACGGCTCGAATAAAGTTTACAAGCTTGGGATAAGGGTTTCCCCCTCCTGATCAAGACCTTGACAACCTTGAGAAGGAGGTTGAGTTCCTGTATCAAAGCCTTGAGGATTCCTAGGATGACATGGTATTTGAGTAGTTCTCGAATAAGAAATTTGTCCTACAGGAGCTGGTTCTGAAGAAAGAACATATGGACCGAGAGAGTTCAAGGGTGAAATGGATCCAGGAAGGGGACAAAAACTCAACTTACATTCACACTTGTATCAAGAAGATGAGGAGGCCAGTGAAACCCAATATTATTCTTGATGATGGCTCATTATCAGGTGACAGATATGTGGTTGGGGGCATGGCCTTTTCCTTTTTCAATAACCTCCTTCCAGGTCCTAATCAGTCCATGCCTAATGGGTACCCAAGCGGAAATTCGGAGCAACTAAAGGGGATACCTAACCTGATGTTCAGTCAAGACAATGCGGTGCTAGAAGAAATTACTAATGAGAATGAGGTTTTTGCTACATTAATGAGCCTCAGCCTGGAGAGTGCTTTGGGTCCTGGTGGTTTCCAAGGCCTGTTCTATAGGGGGTCTTGGTACATGATCAAAGATGATATCATCTCAGCCATCCAGGACTTCTTTTGGGGTGTCTTTATTCCTCGGGTGGATGGCGCCACTACCCTGGTTCTTTTTCCAAAGATCAAAGACACATTGTTCACCCATGACTATAGGTCGGTTAGTATGTGTAACTTTTCCTACAAGGTTTTTTCAAGCATCCTTAATTCAAGGATATCTATTCATGTCCCTTAGTGGATATCCTTATAGCAACATGGTTTTTTCAAGGGCCGTTCAATTCAGGGTGTGGTGGCTTTAGCTCAAGAAATTATTCGTGACATCAACATCAAAACCCATGGCTCCAATATGACCCTTAAACTAGATATGAATAAGGCCTATGATAGGATGGAATGGGGATTCATTAAGAGGGTGCTTTCAGGTATGGGCCTCACCCACTAGGAAAATGATATAATTTTTAGATGCTTCAGTTCTTCCTAGATGGTTGTTTCCTTCCCGGGAAAGACCCATGGTTTTTTCAAGCCGTCACGGGGTCTCAGATAAAGATATCTTATTTCCCCAAAAAAATTATTATTTTTCAAGATACTCTTAGCTGGCTTATCAACAAAAATATGTACTTGGTATACCTTTAGCTATTTCACAAGTGAAAGAGCCGACCTCCTATATCCCACCTAATGTTTGCAGATGACTCCCATATTTATGAATTAAAACATAAGATAGGTGGGTAGGTTGTCCAAAATTATGGATAAATACTATCTCTAGAGTGTCCAGATCATCAAAAAATCCAAGATCTATCTTTATCTCTCAGCCATATGCAGCAATCAACAGGCCACTTCCCTGTGCAATAAGTTGGGTATACAGAGGGGTTCATTTCCTTTTTCTTATCTTGGTTATACTATTTATATGGGCTAGATCCAAGTTCGTGACTATGATGGGATTGTGAATAAGATCACCAGTCGAGTGCTAAATAGGAATAACCACTATATTTTTTTGGAGGCTAGATAACTCTGGTCAACAGTGTTCTTTCAGCTATTCCAATCCATGTGCTTTCGGTAGCCAAGGTGCCCAAGGTAGTTATCTCATCCATAGAAAATATTTTGGAAATTTTTATTTTGGATTCTCAGGCTGAGGTTAAGCATAATTGGGCCTCATAAAAGAGGCTGGCGAGGCCAATTCATGAAGGTGAGATCAATGTACAGATCCTGGTTGATTCCATTCATTGTTTGCATGAAAAGCATTCATGGGAGGATATGGAAGATCGAACGCTTGGTGGGAAAATTATGTCCTCCTATAGTAGAGGGCATGCAGAGGATGGTGGTCATGAATCTCCTTTCTAGTCTATGATTCATAACATTATCCCAACTATTCTCCAACATTCCCAATGGACTGTGGGGAGGGGAGACCTCTCTTTTTGGTACCAAAAATAGGTGGGTTCGATCATAGGATTTCCAGGATTTCCTACTCCAATGATCTTCTTTCAGGAGGTCTGTTTATACCCCAGTTTTACTAGCACAGTTCTCAATGCAGAGTAGCAGGGGGTGCAAGACCTTATCTCGCTAACCCCTGAACCTGAATTTTGTGTGTTCACTGCCTCTTCTGCAGGGACTTTTTCCTCAAAGGATTTCTACCAGA
The DNA here is from genome assembly GCA_963277665.1 of Viscum album. Lineage (NCBI taxonomy): Eukaryota > Viridiplantae > Streptophyta > Magnoliopsida > Santalales > Viscaceae > Viscum > Viscum album. The sequence continues at coordinate 527,900,622 of OY728159.1, read as the reverse complement.
TTTCACCCCCCCCACGAGCATCGTGATTATTGGAATAGTGTGGTCTAGTGTGAGAGGTGAACAACTAAGTGTAATTTTCTTACCTATAGGATTAGGAATCATGTGGTCCCTACAAATGAAAATGTGAGGAAGTTGGGGGTCTGTATGGCCTCTAGGTGCCACTATTTCAAGGCGCATAGGGAGGAGTCCTCTGATCACCTATTTTTTGAAGGGGAATGGGATATGGATGTCTGTAGGTTTTTTGGTAGTTTCACCAAACTTCTTTCCACTAATTCTTATGGGTATTCATTTCTGGATAGATGGTATTGTGGTGCGACTGGTCCAGGGCCAGAACATAGGGTGAGATCGTTGATCTTTAGTGCTAGTTGTTGGTGTCTATGGAAAGCTCGCAACAAAGAAATATTTGTTGGCATCACTTCCTATGGAATATCATTGATTGCTCATTCTCGATCTCTACTTGTTGATCTAGTCCGTGGTTTTAATAATTGGTGTGATGCCCCTTCCCTGAGGGCTCTTCAGGGGACTGTTTCCTTGTTGTAGTAGTTTAACACTAGGTTGAGGGGCCACTAGGTGTCATGGAAACTACATGTCATGTGGTTTAAGCTGAATTTTGATTATTCGTGTGTTTAAGTTATCATGTGTGGGGTAGGTGTGGTTTGGGACCACAAGTTTAGTGTTATAACTATGTTTTCTGCATATTATGGGTTGGGGAGCTCCATTCTGATGGAGGCCAAGGTGATGTTCACAGGGATGGAGCTATGCAGGTAGAAGGGGATCTCAATTTTTCAAGAGGAAATATATTCTAATATTATTCATGATTTCTTACATGGTATGACCTCCACTCCATGGTCGATTTCTTATATCATCAGGAGATGCAAATCCATCCTCAACAACAATAATTTCTAGGTGCTTCACACTTGAATGGGGGCAATAAGGTAGATGATCATTTGGCCTCCATGATGGTGGCTAAACAGGGTTGCAGCATCATTTAATTTTCAAATTTTCTCCATCTGGGTACATAGGGGGTTAACCTAATAAGATGGGACTAGCTAGGGCTCCATTACTTTAGGCCTCCCTAGGCCCTTGTTTTTATGGCCTTGACATTGGTCATGTCTTGTGTATTTTTCTTGCATAATAAATATATAACCATTAAGGTTAAGGTTATAGTATTATATCTAATGCATGTTTAATTGGAACTATTCTTACATATGTTAATGGAATTGGATAAAGAACATGAAGCTAGAAATGCTTTTTGTTAAAAGTAATAATAAATAGGAGTGTTAATGGAAATGTTCTTACATAAAGTTTGTTGAAGCTGTAAGTTATTCTTGAAAGCATGTTTAAATAATTAATAACTTTTAATATATTATTACTTAGGTTACCCATAGTTATAACATATGATAAATGAATCATTTAATCCAAGTGTTAATAAAGCCAGTTGTTTAATAAAGATAAATATTTGGGGCCGAATGAGCTTATTTTCATCTGAAGGTTGGATGCCTTGTTTTTAGGGCCTAGATTCCCTGTTGACTCTATTTGTTTTTTCTATCTTATATGTTGTGTTATGGATGTGAGCCTTACTATGTGATGTAATATGAGCCTGGAATTCTTGTCTATTGATGAGATATGGGAGGGGTGGACCATGTTTGTGGAATTAGTTGATGTATGTGATGGTGGGATGCAAGGTGATATGCATGGTGGTTTTAGGGATGACACCAAGTTTTATGGAATGGGTTGAATATGGGATTTACCATTTTTGTGATGAAATATGAATGTTTTCTTTATAATATACTTCTTAAAAGGTTGGATGGTTTGGTTTCTTGTCTCACCATTATTTTCTCCACTGCTTGAGGCATATGGTTATGATTGGCTTATACATCTCATTTATGGTAGCTTGGGATGTTTACTATATTACATGGAATTATGGAATGATAATGAATAATAAATTTTTTAATCCATGGGTTTGGTTCTTGAATGGAATGAAAATTTTGATAATCTTGAGGAACTATGGAATCAGTTGGATTATTCCTTGAGGGAATGGACTTCACTTGATAGTTAATGAAATATGAATGGAATAATGTTAATTAATTGATAATGAATTAATTAAAATAAAGTGAAATGTAAAAAATAAATAAGTAATTAAATGATGTTTCTTGAAATGCCTATGTGATTATATTATACCTAGTACTTAGCAATGGAATTCGGGTGTCTGAGAGATGATAGTTGTTGTTGATATTAAGACTAGGTAAGTTCCCATAGTGTGGTTGTGATATGTAATATATAATTTATGTTTTTTGATTTCATACACTACCCTACCCATGTTGGTAGGGTGACTAACACCTAGGGTACTCTGGGATGGTGTTTTCCCCAACATCCAAGTTGGTAAGGAACATATGGATGACTTACCCATCTAACCCCACTCTCTTCTTCTGGTAGTATTATATGCTGGTATGCATGGTGGTTATCATTACCCATATATGTGTTTAGAGGTTTGTAATGTATGGTGGTTATTTCATAGACATATATCTCTAGATATAGTATACTATGGATCATTATAGTTATGACATGTATGGGATATGATGGATTGAGTTATATTACACAATATATAGGTTGTGGTGGCTTTCAGAAACTACTCAGTTACTATCTAGAGATGTGTAATGGGATTATGTGATGATTTTATGCATGAGGTATATTTTATGTGATGATGAGATGATGTGATTCATGGGATACATGTTATGATACTTAGCCCATGTGTCTTTGGGATAGCTTAATTTTGGATAGAGATGGATTAAAATGTGCGACATTGGGGTAGAATGGTAAAACAATAGGGAATTTGTAGTGGGGTACCTTATTTGGTATTATATTTTATGATCTCTTATATGTGATAGTTGGCGAGATATATTCATGGTGAGGATGAGAACTTAGTATACCTATTTAGGTTACGAGTTAGCTTCATTTATTATTCACTGGGATTTTTATTCTTTCTATATCTTTTTTTATCAGAGGATCCAAGGAGTATCCTACTGAGTATATATTATATTCTCTCCCAATGTATATATAAACTATTTTTCAGGTCAGTAGGAGAAGGTTGGTGATCAAGATGAACATTAATTTATCATGGGTTGTTCAGGAGTTGTTTGAAATTTCATGGTCACTATTAAGTATTATCTTTTGGTACTTGAAGTTTCCTTTATAGTTATTACATTGTATGAAATTACATGCATCTATTTGGGATTTTTTTAATTTTTTTATGAGTAGGTATTGTTGGGTGTTTCTATATTATCTCTCATATTATCATATCTTAGAGGGTAATGCCTCCCATTTTTTATATGATATACCCTCAATTATTATTACCAAACCATGGCTTATTAGAGGTGTAATTTTGGCATCATTATCTCCCTTATGTAATTCTAGGCATAAAAGAGGTTCCTTTGGGGGTTTGGGGTCATGGAAGAGTGGTATAAAAGGTTTAGGTTGAGGGATGGGATAGAGTTTGAAGGTAGGCACAGGGGAGGACTATGTGGGTTGGTATGGAAATGGTATAGACCAAGTTTAGTAAGCAATGTAAATAAGGGAGACCAATTTTGATAGAGTTATTTATATCCCCTATGATCTAATGCATGTAACTTTAAATTTATTGAGATAACTAAGTGAAGTGATACTGGTTGTGAGGTAGAGACCTAGGAAAGGATCATGCATCATTATTATGTATCCTTGTATTTTAAATGGGTAAACCTAGAGATTATGTTAAACCTTGAATAAATAAATAAATATTAAATATTTCATATTCTAGGTTTATGAGTCCATAATAGTCTTTCATTTTGTAGGTATGGATCCAGGTTAACATCCTCATCAGGTTCACAATGAAGATGTTTAGCGGTATGTTCCAGTAGATCATGATAGATTTGAGGTCAAAAAGGATAAAACTTTGAGGAGGACACTCTAAGAGTTTCAGAACTAGTGTATATAGAAGTATGAGGGATCTGTTTAAGATTCAATCATAGTGGAATACTTGGAGGAGGTAAAGATAGCCTTCAGTTTGATCTATGCTTAGAAGGAACATTGGGTTTAATTGGTAGTGATAATGCTTCATGGAGAAGTGAGGTGGTGGTGGTTCTTATTCCTCATGGATCATGGGGATTCAATTGTCACATAGAAGAAGTTTTGATACCAGTTTAAATCCGAGTTTCATTCTACAAATATGAAGGCATCTAGTCTCTAGGAGTTTCTTACCCTTTGACAGGGGAGTTATAGCATGTGGGAGTTTGGGACCAGTTTCTATACCCTTCTCCATTATTCTATAGACTTTTTTCTTGATGAGGATATTGGATAAAGACATTTAGAGGAGGTTTTTTATAAATATATCCAACTTTAGGTCACCCCATTTATGTTTTTGACATACCTTGAGGTGTTGAAAAGAGTATAGGTTGTTAAGAGGATGTTGAATAGATTCGGATCTTCATGATAGGGGAGTCTTTAGAATTATCCAAATAGTATATTTATGATTTGGGGTTCCCAATTTCCTATATAGAATATTTTTTTCATAGCTAAGGGTAGGTCCCATCCATCATCACCTCGTTTCTCTAGGAGGAAGCTCTCATGACCCTAGAAAGGGATTGAACTCATGTTTTCCATGTAGAGTATAAGGTTATCAATGGAGATAGTGACTGACCTTTCTAAGTAGGCAGCTTATTGTAGGTGTTCTACTTCAGGTTCCTCCATTGAAGAATTTTCATCTAAGGTAGTAGTAATAGCATGATCCAACTATGGATCTAAAAATAGGGGACAAGGTAGGTATAGGAAATCCCCAAGATGCTCTTCTTTCTTAGAGGGTAGAGAATGACAATGGAGGTGGTCATAATTAAGGTCAAAGAGGTCATAGAATAGTTCATGCTCAGCTACATGCTTTGGAGTTTCCATCACCATGTGATCTAGACATAATTCAAGGTACCCTTAGCTTTTTTTCTACTTGGGTGCATACTTTTTTTGATTTAGGAATTATTCACTCCTTCATATCACCTTCCCTAATCCATGCTTTGGAACTTGAGGGGGAGAGGCTTTCAATTCCCTTGGAATTGACTACGCCAATTAGAGGTTGAGCTTATCTATATAAATATTGTATAGGCTATGATTTAGTTCTGGGGAAACACCACTCATGGGGAGACTTACTTTATTTAATGATACATTCATATGACATCGTCCTTGGAAAGGAATGATTGTATTTGGTATGGGCTATTGTTGATTGCTTAAAGAGATAAATTATTTTTATGATGCTAATGGAGAGTCTATAATGTTTTTTGGAAACTGAGACCCTTATATGGTTCAGAGCTGTGTTCTGACCATGTATTCCTTTATGGTCGATTTAATATTGATTTTATCATATGTTTCACTGATGGTGTTTCTTAGGGTTATAGTAGAGTACCCTGATGTCTTTTTTTGAGGATTCTATAGCATTACCCCAATGATGGGAAATAAAGTTTGGAATACATCTATAGTTGGGTTCTTCTCTGATATCTATGTATTCATATAGGATGGTACCTTCTATGTTGCAAGAGCTACAAGTGCAGACCGATGATCTTTTGCATTGAGCTTCTTTTCATCCAAGAATGTCACCTTGGGTGATCTAGTTCTATTTTTTTAGGAATTTTGATGGTATTATACATCTTTGTATCGATTATTACTGCTTAAACTATGTGATAGTGAAGATCCTCTATCCACTTTAGCAAATTGATGATTTATTTGGCTAGATAAAAGGATCTAGTTGATTCTTTAAGAGAGATCTATGTTCGGGATATCATCGGAGGTAGGTAAAGTATGAGGATATTCTAAAGACCAATTTATGATGTTATTATGATCATTATGAGTTCTTGGTGATGTTTTTTGGTGTGAAGAATAGTCCAACTGTATTCATGGGTTTAATGAATGTTCTTTTCAAATAGTTCTTGGATCGGTTCATAGTGGTTTTCATTTAAAACAACTTTTTGTACTCTATGTCTGAGGAGGATCAAAAAAATAATTGGTGTGTAATTTTTTGAGTTATTTGTCATCAGAAGATGTTTGATAAGCTATCAAAGTGTTAGTTCTATGCTCATGAAGTTTTTTTCCTTAGGGAATTTCATGTCCTAGTGTGGTGTAGATCCTTCGAATATTGTGGCAGTCATGTCTTATGCATCCCCCAAGATAGTTGCAAAAAGTGTGCAGTTTCCTTGGTATTTTAGGCTATTATAGGAGGTTCATAGCTTATTTTTCTCTATTTGTGATATCCTTTCATCTAAACTATCAAAGATACATTTATATTTTCCTTATATATATAAAAATGGATAACCCATGGGCCAGTCTCAAGGGGAAGTGTATTTATCTCAATGAATCTTCTAAAATATTTTTCTATTTTTATATATTTTTAAAGAATTAAAAGAAAACATGAAATAGTGATGAATAATAAGAATATAAAATATAACAGTAGAAACAAATAAGGGGAATAAAAAAAGAGAAGAAGAAAATTCAGTGACATACTGATATTTCATGTATATTTTTTAGCATAAATTAAGGATTTTTTAAGGAATTTAGTGAATAATTCCCATGAAATTGATTATTTTATTAAGTTGTGGGAATTTTGTGATAAATAATGAAATTGAATTTAAATTATGGTTTTCAATTAAAAATTATTTTATGAAATTCTAAGATTTTATTTTCAAATATTTCAATCTTACTTATAATTTTTTTCATATTTTTTAGGAGTTTAAAAAAAATATTTCCAATAGGTTGGTCATCCATTAACCATGGGTATTCAACCACCTAACCAACCCCAAGAGGGGCTGGCAGGCCAAGACACCCACCTAGAATGCCAACACAAGCCAGCATATACACGGGTGCATGAGGCTCGTGCATGTGGCCCACAGGGAGTCAAGCCATAGGGGAGTATAATAATCCCGAAGGCCTGTGCGGTATGTACGGTATGGTTTGACCAATGTGTGTGTGTGTGTGTGTGTGTCTAGGATCCCACCCTGGTGTGGTATTCCAGCCACTGGATGTTTTTATTTGTCTTATAATCTAGTGCCTCCCTAAGCTCTATTTCGATGTTAGGCATTGGATATCTATATATTGTTCATTTATTAAGTGGAATGATGTTGTCTTTCTTTTTTCCACGACTCCACACCTTGAATCGATACTTCTAACATCCTTCACTACTCTCTATGTCTCAAAGTCTCCGACCACCATCTGTGATGCCTGAGATCCACCATTGTCATGCTAGGAGATCTCAGCTCGAGCTCATTCTCAACTATCCCACCCTAGTGTGGTATTCTAACCATTGTATGTTTTTCTTTTTCTTATAATCTAGTGCCTCCCTAAGCTTTATTTCAATGTTGGGCATTGGATATCTAGGTATTATTCATTTCTTAAGCGGAATGATGTCTTCCTACTATTTTTCATGACCCCACACCTTGAATCGATACCTCTTCCATCCTCCACTGCTCTCTATGGCTCAAAGTCTCTGACCACCATCTCTGATACCTGAGATCCACCATTTTTGTTCCAGGAGATCTCATCTCTAGCTCATTATCTATTATCACCACTTGGGTCCATTGTGGGTCACCTCTGCACCCTCAAATGACCTCCATTAATCATATTTTGAGATTCATCTAGCCACTTCGAAGGCTGAAGGAATGAGGGTTAACACTAGAACATATTCAACCCATGTCTCACCTCAAGGAAACCACATTTATTTCCACGTAACTTACCTCTATGCATGGCACAAGACACGAATCTCTTTCCCTTCATACAGTCTCCATGCATCCCATGAGGATTTATTCCACACCAAATATAAATACCTGAGATATTCAGTTGTTTCTAATATTGATCATGAGGGTATCACGAGGGTTTAAATAAATATATCCCTTGAATATTTTAAGGATGCCAAGGGATCCACTCCTTGTTTCCTGTAAAAAGAAGATAATTCTTGTCCATGAAGGGATTTCGACAAAACTAGAGGGAGAGGCTGCTGCCAGGTTGAGAGAATGGTTCTGTTTTCATCTTTCATTTTATTATTATTTTTTTGTTTTGTTTTATTTTAAATTTAATTTTCATTTATTTTCTTTTTAATAAAATATAATTCATTCATGGTTTTTATTTTTGTGTCTTCTTCCACACACCCTTCTTCTTCTTCTTCTCTTCTTCTTCTTATTTCTTCTTTTAATTTTTTTCTTCTCCAAATTAATTTCTTTTCTTTATTTTCTATTCTTTTATTTTATTTTATTCTATCTCTATATATCTATCTCTCTTCTACTCTTTTTATTTTATTATTTTTATTTTATTTTCTCTTCTTCTTTTCTTCTTTCCTTCCACAGTGACCTCTTACCCTAAAAAATGAGGGGTTAACCCAAAGCTTGGACTGGGGGTGGTAAGTGATGTTTTTATTTCACTCTATGCTTCAATTCTTATGTTTAATTAAGTTTGTGTTGAGAAATAGTGAAGTGCATGAGTGTGACAATTATCCACTGCAACATTGAATTTAATCTCATTTCTATTCTTTGTTTAAATATTTTCCCTCCCTTCTACTAGATACAGCTATTCATATGATAGATTTGAGCCATTAAGTGTATGAAATGGCATACAATGGAGCTAGGTCCTAGAATATGTCACATTCTCAATTGACTTGATCCATCAACCTTTATTATAAGAGGAGGTGGAATTTAGATTACTAAAATAATTCAATATTTCACACCACTAAATAAAAGAATAGTAATTCATTCATGAGATCTCAAAATTGAATTATCAAACTAAATTTAAACACCAAAAAGGAGAATAATGGAACCTATGGTGTCCTGACCTGAATTTCCACCTAAATAGTTCAATGGTCCAAGTGCCACTAATCCTTAAGAATAGCTCCCCAAATGCCAAAGTTTGCTGACTAGTAGTGAGGGTGTAAAGAGGTGATAGTGGGGAGACTATACCCTCTAGTGATGTTATAATAATGGTATACATAGATATAGAAGTGTAAGAATAATAATGACATATATTGGACTAGTAACCCACAAATGTCAGAATCACAATCAATATCATACAATAGTGGAGGAAAAATCAACAACAATAGTAGAAATAAACAAACAGGACAAACATGCCATTTGTAGAAACTAAAAAAGAACATGCATCCAATAAAGTTCATATATAATAATAACCATAAGGGGTTTCCATGACCAATAGTATATACATATAGTAACATACTGATGCAATGAAAGAAACAAAATATAAAATCCAACTGAGGTAAGAACCAATGGTCCCTTACCTTTTATCCCATGCTGACTCAACCTTTAGGATCAAACTCCAGAACCCAAACCCTTACCTGAATGTAAAATCATAAAATATACATGCATCCTGAAGGGACTGTTTAGGGTGTTATAATGAGTCTTAGTAGGCCACCACCAACATGTGCCTATCTTATATTTGTGATTAAGCAGGTGTGAACTAAAATAAATAAAGTAGCAGCATGGGAATAAAATAAACACAAACTTCCCTGATGCTCCAAAAACCACTAGGAATATATCACCTACCTCTTCCAATGTCGTAATACTATAGCGGAGAGGATCTTTATCCTAATCCCAAGTCATCCCCTAAAATATAAATTTCTAGGTGAACCCTCAGGTTCCACCACTAAATAAGTCACCTGAAACCATGTGCCTCCCAACACCTCGTGTCTATGTCAAGTCACCAACATCCTGATGTCATGCCCAATCAATACAAATATGGTCCCTCATACCCCTACTTGAAAGCACCCATCAGCTTGAAGCCTAATATCTAGAGGCATAATGATATCTATCCTCATGTAATATCACTATCAGCTCAAAGAACAAATTCCTGAGGAACGGTGATGTCTATCCTACCAAACAAGTCCTGAACCAACAACCACATGTGTGGTGAGACTCATCCCCCAACAGATAGCCACAACACTATCATATAATGGATCCTCACCATCCTCATGACTTTAAATAGAAAGAACCTCAAACCATAATTCCTAAGATTCACTACTAGAGGCCTCTACCCACATGAGTGGTTAAAACTACCTCAACATCTGAGTCAACCTATGTGCACAAGACTCTAAATGGTGCTTTAGCCAACACGAGTGAGAAAAAATCACCAAATAGAACCTAAGACACACTAATTCCTGGCACCACATTCCCCTGTGACCATGTCTCTTAATACAATGGTCATGTCATCCCAAATATTCAATTCCATGCCTACAACCTAACGGTCTTTCTGCCTCAACCAACGACCACATAGCCCAACCGGTGATCAACGTCACCCAATAACCTCATGCCAAGTCTGTCCTAAGGATCCCATCATCTCAGTTTAGATAGCCATCTCCATCTCGATCATTGGTCCATTCCCATCATATTCCATTAGAACCCATTAATACATCACAATAAATATATATATATATATATATATATATAATTCAATTCAAAGTAAACTAAAAAATCAATTTAAAACAAACCATTTCAATATAATGAACTCTCCCTGCCTAACTGCCCAAGGTCCAAAGCCTATCACATGGCTGAAACCACTAATAATCTCATGAAATCATTCTCATTTTCATCTCACAAGGTTTGATTTAATTAATTAAAAAGAAACCATAAATTAATTAGGTCTCACTCGGTTAACACAATGGCGCACTAAAAATTGTGCCCCAAAAACACTCATGAAAACAAAAATAAAGGTAAGATCCACTTACATTATAGTCATAGACGTAGGAACGTTTGATATTAGCCTCTATCTCGAACTGATTTGTAAGAAATTGGTATTTCATATGATCACTCTGAAAATAGGGGGAAATGACTCACATGGATTTAGTGGTCCATGGGGACATGGAAAATATAAATAGAAGCTAGAGGATGGAGATCCTTACCGACATAGAACCAACACCACAGATGGATCAAAAAATGGAGTCCATATGGAGAGATTAGAACATACCCTAGGGGAGGAGAAGAAAATGACCCCCCACCCATTTTACATATGGGGAGGATAAGAAGAAAGGGAGGAAAAGAATAAATAAAATAGAGGTGCAAAAAGGTCATTTCACACCTTTAATGAGACGCATGTTTAGCTCACACAATTTTCCAAACTGTGCAGTAACCATGAGGTTCCTACTAATTAGGATCCAAGCCTTTCATAGTTAGGCCTAACCATGTGAAAACCGTGTGCACTACAGTGTGAGGGTACTACCCATTTGGCACTAATTGTGCGCTTTGCGTACGGTTCTCACTAACCATGTGCAAACCGTGCATATTTCCTCTACTAAAAACTACATAGGTCACACGTGATCATGCGGACCATCCTAAATGGTTTCCAAACCCATGTTCAATATAAAAAGGGGAAGAAATATTTCTCCTAAGAGGGTGCATGGTTAAATCTAACCCTACACCTCAGCCTGCACTTCTCCAAAACAGGGCCTTCGGGCCTCCAACCTAGCTGAAACCCATCCAAACACCCGATCCATTTTCAAAACCTATAAACCCATCTAAAAACAAGGTTTTGGGTTAATATAAAACTTGTAATTAAGTTCCAAATATCAATAAATAATTTTCTCTACCCACCAAACTCTAAAAATTCAAAACGGGTGAGGAAAACGACCCACTCTTAAAAATCGGGACATTAAAATCTCCCCACATTAACATATATCATCCCTGAGCTATAAAACACAAAGTAGAGATGGTAATGAACATACCTATCTCAATAAAAATTAACCTGGACTACCCCAGTTAGAAGGGCACTAGTCAACTACCTCAAGGGGGTTTCCCACCTTAGGAGTTACCTACCTCAATCACATCCTGGCCCCAAAACTCAAACAAATTGACGTTCCATAAATCATACCAAGACTAAAAATTCATCTTTTTATGCATCACCACTCTTGTACCTCCTCAGGTTATCCCTTTTCATACCCGACACCCATCAAAATCTTTCACTGTATCGATGTTTGCCACGTGCCCATGTCACACATGGAATCCATGAGGTCTCGTATCTCGTCAGATGCTCAAATTAGTCCTAGTGAATCACACCTCAATCAAGTACCACATCACAATGATGCCCAGATTCCCACACACCTCAAGTAAACTATATATCCTCGATGCCCCGATGCCAACGCACCTCAATGATCTCAGTGCCTTTCACCTTATATATATATATATATATATTGAACCTGAACTAGTACCAACCTATTAAACAATGTCTATATAGTCCATAAATACATCTCATGTGCCTCATTCTCCCAAAATAGACAAGCCTATAAAAAGGACTTTCCAAAAAAGCACAAAGGGAGACTCTATCATTCCCACAGCATACCTCTGACCGTCGTCAGCTCACCAGCCTACTATGACCCTGGAAGCTCCAAGTAATGCACCTAGAAGAAAGCATGACTTCCTAAATCCTAACCTCTCTATGGTGGTGTACTAGCCACTAGCCACTAACCCAACTGCTGGGTCTCGTTGTCCCTTATATGACCTCCACGTGCAGTTGAAACTCAACTACCTTCACCTAGTACCACTCCTGGTCTGATCTCAAAACCCCTAGTCTTCCCTAGTACCTGAATATCGACTATCTGAGAAGGCTTCCAACAAAACCTCTCAATATTCTTGACTTTTACACATTCTCATCACTCTTTAGAGGTAGCTCACACTGAGTCTGGACATGTCCTGGATACCCACACTGGAAGCACACCATTGATGATCCACTGTAAGGTGGTATGCCCGAGTCCTTGGCCTGACTACCCTGTTGGAACTCATCTCATACGCACTTAATTATATCTAAATAGTACCCATTAAAGTCACCTAAATCTTTCACCTGTATTGAATAGGACTAGTCCGTCAAATTTCTCTTGGCTATGAGGATTCACCACCTCTGTTAATAAGGCTGACCTAAAGATGTTCACCTGCACCCGAATGGCATGCTATAAAGTATCCTTGAAATTTCTCACCCTCTAGGTGTCACCACTCACCATGTTGTGTGTGAACCAAGACAACTCAGTGAATGTTAATGCATAGTCCATGATGGACATGTCACCCAGTTGTAGGCTCAAGAACTCCCTAGCTATCTCTGCCCTCAGTGTCTCTAGGAAGAAGTGCTCGAAGAACCTGGCATCAAAGTCCTTCCAGGATAGTCCCTTGTGCCTACCTACATGAACATACATGCCCCACCAATGCGTTTTTAGTCCTTAGAGCATATATGTCGCCAACTTTACCCTCTACCTTAGGGGAATCTAAAGCTGCTCGAAGATCATATACATAGATTCGGTCCAGTTCTTGGCTGCCTGGGGTCCACCCTCACTATGAAACAGAAGTGGGTGTTGTGATTGAAACTCTCACATTAGATACACCTGATAAGTGTATTTCATTCATACATTTTAGAGGGTTTCAATATATTAATTTTTATATTTAATTGATTATTATTGCCAATTTGTGAGTGATTTTACATGTTTTATGTTTTTATTGTAGGATACAATTATTCTTGGAAAATGAATAAAAATAAGTGAATTTTGGAGCTAAAAGACACATCACACTGCAAGAAAAGTGAAGCAGCATGACAAGAGATTTTAAGGATGATCATGGATCACTTATAGGGCCTAAATTTGAAGAACCAGTGAAAAATGAGGCTTCTAGAGCATTAAAATGGAATTACACATTGTGTAATCATTCCACAATGTGTACCAAAGCATGCAATGAATGGAAAGACACAACGTGAAAAAAAATTAAAGCATCTTGGAAAATTACACATGCTGAAACTCAGTTACACATGGTGTAATTTTCCAGACAGAAAATTACATGTGGTGAAACTCAGTTACATGTGGTGTAATTTTCTAGACAAGAATTTTTCACCCAAATTCACCAAATATTCATTTGTTTACAAAATATTTGAAGTGGGATGAATATCAGACCACCTTTGGACCAAATATTAATGATTATTATCAATTTTAGATCCCATATGAAGCCTATAAAAGGAAGGCTATGCTACTGCTATAAAGGGTAATTCAGATCCAGATCTGCAAGAGACTAAAGCTCGGAGCGAGACATTGTGACCTCCCCAAGTTCTTTCTTTATTTTCCTTTATGCTTTATTTTTATTTTTTTATTTCCTCTATTCCTAGAACCCTAGTATGAAGGGGTAAACCCACCTATTTCTAGAGTAATGTAATAAAAGGGGGAAGGTGTCGTTGGATTTATTACATATTATTATTCATGTATTTGGATTGTCAAATTTCTATATTCATCTTCTAATTCCTTTAATTTTTACTTTATCATTACCATTGATAATTTAATTAAAAAGGAATATTATAATTGTGGAGTTGAAAATCATAAATGAGACATGAGAATTGTCAAATTTAGGGGAAATCATGTTTAAAAATGGTATCTAAACAAACTTGATTTGACAACGCCCTAAATTACCTGACCAAGGGAAATAGGTAATTACCGCATTAAGGAGGGGATAACATGATCATTGGGTATTTCTCACCTTGAATCTGACACCAATCATGAATCAACTTATTTTTTAGAAAACTAATTGCACCTGAACCCTGATATTATAGAACCCCGACATTCATTCCAAATCTTATCACAAACCAATCAATCTTCTTTTTTTTCATTCTGATTTCTTGAAATCAATCGAACCAACCTTCTCTCACCTCTTTCACAAAATTAATAAAATAAAATCCTTTTAAAGTCTAAATAAACTAATTTCTTCTTCCCTGTGGATTGATCTTGACATGCTACTTTACTACATCTTAATTAATTAAGTATCATAGTTTGAGTTTTTATAAATTTTGTTTTTTAATAGACCCATAGGGAATTAATGATTCCCTAAGGGCCTATCAAACTAAAATCGTTTTCGTGGATGGTAGATTTTTAGTTTTTAGGATTTCAATTTTTTATTTTATTTTATTCCTTTACTTTAATTTCTCTTTTTACGTTGGGTGTGTTTGTGCTATGAATTTAATATTGTTAATATTTAATGCACAATTAAAACACTCGATCAAAGGAAAAAATACATCATTGACTCAACACGTCATATTGAACCAAGATTGAGGATTAAATTAATTGCAACCATGGAATGCACTAAGAAGAATCAACCTGTTAGAGTTCTTCAGAGAGATCAGGGGCAGAGGATGCTCGCAGACTATGAGTGACCACCAAACAAAGGATTGAAAATGAGCATCCTAGAACTCACCATTGTAGTGGACCACTTGGATATAAATATTGTGATCATTTCGATGATCAAAAATAGTTAGCAATTCACCAGACTTCCACATGAAGATCTGAATAATCATCTAAGATATTTCCTCGAGATCTAGGATACATTCCAAATCCAAAATGTTTCAAATTATGTGGTAAGACTTTTTCTTTTCTGATTTTCATTGTGTGATTGAGCTTGAGGTTTGATCCAAATCCTAGATGCACATTCCATCACTACATGGGATAAGCTAGCTGGAAACTTCCTCACCCAATTCTTTCCACCTTCTAAATCGATGGACATATGGGTAAACATTCTGAACTTTTGACAATTTTAAGATGAGTCATTGTATGGTGCATGGGAATGTTATAAAGATATGACTCAAAAATTACATCATCATGGAATAGAGCTATGTCTACTAATCGAAACATTTTATAAGGTTTTTTCATAAGGAAATAGGTCAATTCTAGATGTTATAGTTGGAGGATCATTAATGAAGAAATAACCTGAAGCATGCTACAACCTATTGAATGATATAGAAAGAAACAGTTTATAGTGGAAAGGAGAAGGGTCACAAAGAAAATCCATTCAAGAAATCTATAATAATGACTGGATGGTAGCACAGATGGAGTCACTGACTAAGAAGATGGACATCGTGATGGTCCAGTAGTAAAAACCCCAAGGTATATGTATAGAATATGTATATTATGCTGATTATAATCAGGGTAATCAATTTCAAGGTTGGCAACTACAACAACAACAAAAACAGGGACAAGGATTTAAACAAATACCACAAGGCTTCCAACAACAAGCACTACAAGGTCCCTCATTGACAAGCCAGGTCCATATGTTGGAAGAGACACTAGAATATTTATTACTGCTTCTAGGTCTTCACTCAAGGAAATAAAAAAAAGAATCATCGAACCAAAAGGCCACGTTAAGGAATCTTGAGCTTCAAGTTGTCCAATTTATTGATCTTCTTAGAGAGATACCTAGAGGTAAACTTAATGGATGCTCTTAAGTACACCCATGTGAATATTTAAAGGCTATAGAGCATAGAAGTGAGAATAAAACAAAATGAAGTGGTATAGAACTTTCCAGAAGAACACTAGTGGAAGAAAGATAAGAGGAAGATAAAAGAATCAAGGAACAAATATCTGAAGAAGAAGAAGAAGAAGAAAAAAAAACACCTCAGTACAAGCAAAGTATGTATTTTACAGATCGAATGGTGCAAGTGAAGAACAGTGTTCAAAGAGGTAAGTTTTTAGAACACTTTAAAAAAATTACATATTAATATACCTCTTTACATAGGATCTTGCAAACATGCCAAAATATGTGAAATTCATTAAAGAACTGGTAATAAACAAGAATAAGTTGTAAGATATTGGAACCATTCCACTCACACAAGAATGTTCAACAGTGGTATCAAATGACCTACCTAAGAATCAAAGAGATCTGGGTATCTTTCCGATTCCTATATTTATCGGAGCTAACAAATGTGGGAAATCTTTGTGTGACTTAGGTGTGAGTGTCAATATCATTTCGTACACGACATTCAAGAGTTCGGTACTAGATGGGAGGAAGCCTACAAGGGTACTTGTTCAATTAGCATACTCAATAGTGAAATACCCAAGAGGATTCATCGAATATATCACTATCAAAATTGATAAGTTCATCTTCCTCATAAACTTCCTAGTGCTGTAGATGGAAGAAGAGCGAAATCCACTCATTCTAGGAAGACCATTTTTAGCCACCGGGCGTGCACTGATTGATGTTCAAAGTAGAGAACTCTGTATGAGAGTTGGAGGTGACCAGGTAAATTTCAACATCCGTCGACCAATGAATAACTATGATGTGCAAGAGGATAATGAGTTTAGAGAATAAAATAAACTCAAAGCTAAGGATGTTGCTGAGATTGAATAGGTACATGAGTTAGATACTATTGAGCAAGAGGATGCTCAACTAAAGAAGAAATAGAAACTGAAGAACAAGACCATTGACACCAAAGGAGAGACTGAATCCACTATATTTGATAAAGGACAACAAGTATAGATGGTACATGAACTTCCATTTAGTTCATCGGGATTGAGGAAGAAATAGTGGGTTGGTCCAATAAAGATCAATCAAGTACTAACACCCGGGAGAATTAAGTTGTACATAGAAGAAGGAAAGGGGACAACCTACATAGATAGGACACAAATAAGACCATTTATAAACCCCTAAGAGGCAAAAAAAATTCAATCGTCATTCACTTGAGCTGATGATGAAGAAGGTAAGTTCAATCCAACGATGGTAATCAAAAGCGCTTTCGGGTGACAACCCGAGTTTTTTCTTTTTCATTATTTTCTATTTTTAGAGGCATGAATGCTCTCGATCCAAATATTTAAATATTCATTAATAATGGCCTGTTCATTCACCTATTTATTTTTAATCTGTATGACCATCTAGACCCAAGATAGCAGTAAGCAAAAAAAAGTCCAAAGAAGATACAGAAACATTACGCATCACGATGGGAATTTACATGTCGTGAAAAGGTGCAGGAAAGACATGTACAGTTCATGTTTGAAGGGTCAATTTGAAATGGGAGTAAGAGTGTCAATTCTATATTTTTTAACCATATTCCCCACATTTAATTATAAGTTTTAACAGCCAATTGTATGCTTGTACTTGATTAATTATTTACTCAACTGAACTAGGATATATAAACTACCCAAGATAATTACCATGCCATGAAATTTAGATTTTTTGTTGATAAATTTTAATGTGAAAAATGGGAAAAATAATTATTAGATATATCAATTTGGATTAGTATTTGACAAATCCTGATTTTGAGGAGCAAGTTAATCATTGTAAATGAAAATTTTCTAATATTTGGCCATGTTTTGAATTTTTTATTTTTGCATTCATTGATTTAATTATTCGTATGAATTTACATGAGTGATTATCCCAACCATTCATCTCATTCTTGAGACACCCACGGAGCCAATATTTTACATTCTTTATTCTGTATATTTCTTGGAAAACATGGGCATGTTTTCTTCTAGAACATTCTTTGCATATTATTGAATATATGACTGAACAAAATCACTTTTAAAATGATTTAGGCATTCTATTTGTTATCCCTTATCCCGATAATAACCTTACATTAATCCATTTTAAGACCATAGAATCCATGAATAGCCTTGTTAGGAAATGAGCCATGTTACAAGCCTATCTTATACATTACTACCTTCCTCTAAATATTTTGCATGATTATTTAACATAAAATTGGGGGAAGAGGCATATGTTGGAAGGGATGGACATTTTTTAATGAATAAGTGTGGGGTAAGTTTTACGAGATTTGGGTAAGGCACATTCATTGTATTTATTGCACACCCTCTTGAAAAAAATGGGTTGTGTCTAGAGAAATTAAAAAATCACCATTTACTTGATCGGTGATCTTTTTATAACTATTAAAAATAGTGTCATGATGAGATAATTAGGGGTTGTGTGGTAGATGTTAGAATTTTCCCTTGCACAACTTTAAAAAAATAAAAAAAAAAAGATGGTGTTTAGTTTATTGTATTTCATATCTTTACAAGCCTGCTTTGATATAATGGGGGAAGATGAGAATTTCATTGAGATGTTTTTTATTATCATGAAAAGTAATGTAGAGCTAAACCTACTTTTTTAGCCTTATTTTTACATCATTTTCCTACCTACCCTAAGACTCAGAGTCATTTGATCCTTAATGGTGAAGCCCTCATGATTACTTGTGATTCTATCTTTACATAGTGGATATGTTAGATGCCTTGCAAGCCTATGGTAAGTTACATGTTCTTGAGGTATGCACATCACTCTATATTCATCCATACCCTGATGATGAGTAAAAAAATTAATGTGAGGTAAATTGAAAGTGGCATGCATATTAATAATGATTTGAAAAATGAAAATGGATGAATGAAAAGGCTTGACTATTTTGAAAGAAGAAAAGTAAAATACATGGTAGACTTGTTTCTTTGGGAAATGTGGCATTGATAAATTTTCTATATGTGATGCTCAAAAATTTAATTTTTCATTTGATTATTTTTTTATTGAAATTGAATTTGAAGCATGGTAAGGTGAACGTTCTTTGTAGTATGTTGAGATTCCATCCTTAAGGAAAGGTATGAATTCATGTGTGGGGGAATTTGATAAGTGTATTTCATGCATACATTTTAAAGGGTTTTAATATATTAATTTATTTATTTAATTGATTATTATTTCTAATTTTTGAGTGATTTGACATATTTTATGTTTTTATGGAAGGATACAATGATTCTTGGAAAAGGAACAAAAAGAGGTGAATTTCAGAGATAGAATAAACATCACGCCATGAGAAAAGTGAAGAAGCATGAAACCAGCTTTTGAGGATGATCATGGAGTGCTTTTGAGGCCTAAAATTGAAGAACCAAGGAAAATGAGGCTTCCAAATCATTAAAATTTAATTACACATCATGTAATCATTACACGACGTGTACCGAAGCATGCGTTGAATAAAAGGAGGCGAAGTGAAAAAAATTAAAGAATCCTAGAAAATTACACGTGGTGAAACTCAGTTACATGTGGTGTAGTTTTCCAGATATAAAATTACATATGGTGAAACTCAGTTACACATGGTTTAATTTTCCATATGCGAATTTTTCTCCCAAATTCACCAAATCTTTATTTTTTGACCAAATCTTTGATGTGGGATGTGCCCTGGACCACCGTTGGACCAAATATTAATGATTATTATAAATTTTATATCCCATATGAAGCCTATAAAAGGAGGTCTAGGTTGAAAATGTGAATGGGAATTCAGATCCAGATTTGTCAGAGACCAAAGCTTAGATCGAGACATTGCACCCTCCCCGAGTTCTTCCTTTCTTTTCCTTTAGGATTCCTTTCTATTTTCTCTTTCCATCTATTCCTCTCATCCTAGGATGAAGGGATAAACTAGCCTTGTGCTAGGGTAATGTAATAAAATGGGGAAGGTGTTGTTGGATTTATTTCATTTTATTTTTCATGTATTTTGTTTATCACAATTCTATATTCATCTCCCCCCCTGAATGGCCCGAAGGCCTTCATTTTTATTTATTTTTTATAACCCCCGTTCAAGGGATGAGGGGGGGACACTTACAAGGCCTGTAGGCTTAGATATTACATGTCTCATAGGCTTAGAAGATTACATGACCCGAAAGTATTAGAGTATTCAACCAAACTATCTACAATGAACTGCCCCTCCCCAACATCCGCATCATGATAGTAGCTCTCCACCTTCGCATGGCCGTCTGTCTAGGCTTACCATGCAAGAACAGGCTAGTCCCGATGGCATATCCATACCCTCTCATTCTGAAAATCTATTTGTCTCTACTCTGGTGAGTGCACCTGCTCTGAATCCTCTTCTGGGGCTGCTCCTTTTTTATAGAGTCTGTCTGGGGAAACTGCATGTGGCCTGAAGGCCTTGAGGTGGCCCGAAGGCCTTAAAGGTGGCCTGAAAGCCCTACTGACCCGAAGTCCTGGGTGGCCCAAAATCCTTAAGGACTCCAATCCCAAACCAGTGGCCCAAAGCGAATAGTTCCAGCTACTATAGTACCGAACAGTACCTGCTACATTACCCGCATAATGTACAGTTCTGCTATAGTACCTGTACAGTGTACAATCCTGTTATAGTTCCATATAGTGTACAATTCTGTTGTAGTACTGCTATAGTATCGGAAATATGCCTCTACCTGGTTTTGAACCCAGGTCTCATGGATCCACTTAAGGATACCTCACCAACTGGGCTGAGGCTCATGTGCCTATATTCATCTTCCAATCCCTTTATTTTTACTTTATCATGACCATTAATAATTTAATTAAAAAGGGATATTAAAATTTCACAATTGAAAATCCTAAATGAGACATGACCATTGTCTAATTTAGGGGGAATCAGGTTTAAAAATGGTATCGAGACAAACTTGATTTGACAACGCCCTAAATTACCAGACCAATGGAAATAGGGAATTGCCCCCATAAAGGATGGGATACCACGACCATTGGGTCTTTCTCATCTTGAATCCAACACTAATCATGAATCATCTTATTTTCTAGAAATCCAATTGCACCTAAACCTTGATATTACAGAACCCCTTCACACTTTCCAAATCTAATCACAAACCAATCAATCTACTTTGTTTTTATTCTGATTTCTTAAAATCAATATGACAACCTATTCTCACCTATTTCTCTAAATTAATAAAATAAAATCCTTTAAAAGCCTAAATAAACTAATTTATTGATCCCTGTGGATCAATCTCGGCCTTCTTCTTCACTATGTCTTAATTAATTAAGTATCATAGATTTATTTTTTAAAAATTTTGTTTTAGCATAGACCCATAGGGAATTAACGACACCTAAGAGCCTATTAATACCATAGAAGTCTCTTTTCCCTGATCCCCACTGTTGATCCCTTGGATGACACGTACCATGCTCTCTTGAGTTGCTCGTCAAGCCACAACCAAAAAGCTGTAAAATATGGAGACAACCCCACCTGCACCTGAGCCTGTACCTGATCTCGTACCTATGACTCATTCTCTTCCTGACCCTTCGGGGTCTCAATCTATGCATGCTTCTAAGGCACCCCATCATCGCCCTTCTGATACTTCATATGAAGTCATCTAGGTGGAAACCCACTGAATACCAATACATAGTCAAGGCCCATATAACATATATATATATATATATATATATATATAATGCACATAGGGAAAGAAGTAACAGGCAGTGAGATCTCACTGCCCTTACCCTTCCCAGTTGTAACCATGTCTCATGACATCCCAGCCTCAAGGACTCCTTATCTGCCCATATCAGAGTCACGTATCACATTTCTTCATGCCACGTTCATCTTAACAAACTGTGTTGGCTCAGCCTAAGAGAATCATCACCCAACCTGGTGATCAACATCACCCCATATATTCATCCATGTCTTCTCCTATAAGATTCAGGAATATGTGTGTTTATGTGTGTGTAACATGTCACAAGAAATTTTATCATGGAATATGTGTCTACATATCACAATCCTACTATGTGCTTATCAAAAGAAATAAGAAAAATCCCCTTATCATACCAGGTCAAGATTCCAATATCTCATCCCTTGTCATACCAATACAAGGGTCACATATCACTACAGATAACAATAACACCCAAGTGCACCACTCAAGGTGGAAATCATATCAACTGTAAAATGTGAAATAGTAGAACAATAATTCCCACCCCTAGTAACTTGGTCCATCTTCCGTGCATGGGGCTACAGGTCCCTAAAAATGAGCTATAAATCTAGTTCTGAAAATATCTTAATCTCTATTCTACCATAGCCTAAACAATATGACCAGCAGAAATAAATATCATTTGGTACCATTAGTATCTAGTCATATGTTGATACTAATTCCCAGTCAAGAACTGATCTGATACTATTTTTAGTGCCTCGACCTGAATTTCCACCTGAATAGTGCAATGGGTTGAGTGCCACTAGGATTTAAGCACACCTCCCTGAACGCCAATGGCTTCTGACTAGCAGTGAGGGTGTAAAGAGGTTATAGTGGGGAGACCAATAGTATATACATATAAATAGAATGTTTATGCAATAAAAGAAACAAAACAGAAACTCCATCAGAGAAAAGAACCAATGGTCCCTTACCTTACATCCCATGTTGACTCAACCTCTAGGATCTGGCTCCAAATCTTGAACCCTTACCTGAACGCAAAAGCATGAAATCTACACACATCCTGAAGGTCTCATATATGATATGAGAATGAGTCTCAATAGGCTACCACCAACGTGTGTCTGTCTTAAATTTGTGATTAAGAAAGTGTGAACTAAAATAAATAAAGCATCAATACAGGCATAAAATAAACACAAACTTCCATGGTACTCAAAAAGCCACCAAGAAGCTATCACCTACCTCGTCCAACACCAGAATTTCATAGTAGAGAGGATCCTTAGTATAATCCCAAGGCATCCCCTAGAATAGAAATGTCCAAGTGAACCATCAGGTTCCACCTCTAAATAAGTCACTTGGAACCATGTTCCTCCTGAAACCTTGTGTCCATGTCAAGTCACTGACATCCTAAAGGCATGCCCAATCAATACAAATATGGTCCCTCATACCCCTACTTGAAATCACACGTTGGCTTGAAGCCCAACATCAGGAGGCACATCAATATATGTCCTCAAGTAATATCATTTTCGGCTCAAAGCACGACATCCCAATGAATGGTGATGTCCATCCTCCCAAACAAGTCCAAGCCCAACAACCTCATGTGTGGCGAGCCTCGGCCAGCAACCAATATCCTCAACACTATTATCCAATGGATCCACACCATCCCCATGGATTTTTATGGAAAGCACCTCCAACCATAATTCCTAAGTCGCGCTACTGGAGGCCTATACCCACGCGAATGGTCAAAAACACATCAACATCCGATTCAACCTATGTACACATGACTCCAAATGGTGTTTTATCCAACACAAGTGAGTGACAATCACTAAATTGAATCTAATCCACACCAATCCCTGGCACCTCGTGCCCCTATGACCTTGTCTCTCAATCTGATGTTCATGCCATCCCAAATATCTTGGGCCATGCCTGTAACCTGATGACCTTGCCACCTCAACTAATGACCATGTTACCCAACCGCTGATCAATATCACTCAAGTGCCTCAGTCCAAGCCTGTCCTAATGATCACATCATCTTAGTTCATACGACCATCTCTATCTCGATCCTCGGGTCATGCCCATCACATTCCATTGGAATCTAGTAATACATCACAATAAATTCATATATATATATATATATAATTCAATTCAAATTAAACTAAATGAATCAATTTAAAATAAACAAGTCATTTCAATATAATGAACACCCTCATCCTAACTACCCAAGGTCCAAAGCCTCACAGAGGGCTCAAACCACTAGTAGTATCATGCAATCATGCCCATAGGAATCTCACAAGGTTCAATTTAATTAATTAAAAATAAACCATAATTTAATTATGTCTCGCTTAGTCAACACAACGGCATTCTAAAATTTTCACCCCTAAAACACTCGAGAAAACACAAAGAAAGGTAAGCACCACTTACTCTGTAGTCGTAGATGTAGGCATGTCTGATCTTAGCCTCTAACTCAAACCGATTTGGAAGAAATTGAAATTTTGGATGAACAACCTGAAAATAGGGCAAAAAAACTCACACAGATTTAGCGTGGAGTGAGGTTAGGGAAAATAGATATAGAAGCTAGAGGATGAATATCCTTACCAACATAGATCCAATGCCATAGACCAATCGAATAACAGAGTCTGAACGGAGATATTGGACAACACCTTAGGGGAGGAGGGAAAAATGACCACCCCCCCTATTGTGCGTATGTGGAGGAGAATAATAAATGGAGGAAAATAATAAATAGTAGAGGGGGAAAAGGTCATTTCACACCTTTAATGAGCCGCACAGTTTTTCAAACCGTACGACAACTGTGCGGCTCCTGCTGCTTAGGAACCAAGCCCTGCATGGTTAGCCCACACGGTAAGGCCTAACCATGTGAAAATAATGCATGCTACAGTCTAAGGGTACTAACCATTTGGAACTAACCACGTGTCTTGCATATAGTTCTCCCTAATCGTGTGCAAGCCATATGGGTTCCATCTACAAAAAACTATAGAGGTCTCACATGGTCGTGGACCCCATCCTGCATGGTTTCTCAAACCATTCCCAATGTAAAAAATAGGTTGCATAGTTTCTCCTAGGAAGTCGCACAATTAAATCCAACTGTGTGCCTCAGCCTAAACTTCTCTAGAACAGGACCTCTGATTCATCTGAAACCCATCCAAACAACCGAGGAATTTTTCAAACCTTTAAACTCATAAAAAAGGTTTTGGGTTAATGTAAAACTTGTAATTAAGTTCCAAAGACTGAGGAAGAATTTGGTATACCCACCAAACTCCAAAAAATCAAAACATAAGAGGAAAATGACCTGCTCCAAAAAATCAAAGGACAAGTTCTTTATTTTCTAATCACATTCTATCATTTCATGTTAGTGTGAATATTAGAATATCATTTATATTATAAATTCCATTTTTTAATAGAATTAATCAAAACAACCAAAAAGAAGTATTTTCGGAGAATTATATTAAGTAGGTGAACAACTGAGAAAGATCGTCAAGTGAGATGACCTTGTTCAACCTTTGTGATGTATTAGGAAAAAAAGTTTTCTTTTGACATGCCCTACGATAGGCGTGCCATTAAAACTAGTGTCATTGTTGGGGAGTTAATCAATAGTTTATTTGATTTTTCTATATTTACACAGTAGATAATTTTCATTGATTTAAAAAAAACCATAAAAATTTATTTTCCCATGATGTTTTCAAATTATTATTATTTTGCACGGACTGGAAACTCACAGATGCAAGAACCAGTAGCTGAATCACCCTGGTATATAAAAGATTGTGTTTTCATGTGGTCTAGATGGATCAAAGGAGTCCAGAGCCAAATTATCCAAGAGGAGGAATTCAAGGACCTCATCCAGCATCTCAAAGAGACCCTCGAACACTAGTGGTTGAAGTATTGGCTAGAGAGTTAACTGAATTCTGAGAGTACTTCTCGAAATTTTATCAAGAAATTTACAAGACACTAGTATAGTATTCCTTGTTTCCCCCATCATTTTTGAAGAGATTCCCCATGTTCAATATCAAGAACAAGTGGTTAACAATAATTTATATGACCAATTCAATGGGATGAGTGACACACTAGATGACATGTCGAGAAAACTGGAATGGATAACTGAATATTTCCAAGCATCATTAGAGCAGCCCGAACCTAAACCAGAGGACAATTAGGAAGCACCACAGGTATTCCCTAATTTTTATGAGTACATAAAAGAAGTTTAGGCCATGATCGATGAGTATCCATATCCCAACCATTTGAAGAACCATATTGAGGATGACCATGATGAGCTAGAGTGGATTTATAATGAGGAAGACTTGCCTATTGAGATAAGTTTGTGGGATCAAAAAGATCTGGATGAATTTTGGAATGAGTATGAGGAATAACTTGATATCTATGATCCCTAAAAAGTAGAAGATCCAGTACTATTGCATGTCACTCTAGCCATGGAATAAGAATACACCACATAGGTGATGGAATTTGAAGAAAAGATGGAGGATCCCAAAAACCTACCTCTATCCACTAAGATTCAATTTCAAGAGGCACTTACCACTGAGGAAGTGATTAAAACAGAAACAAATTAGGGATATGATCTTATTTTAAATTATTTTTTTGATCTTATTCAATCTAAATTGAGTGTCACTCCTTATTGTTTTGAATTTTCAAATTTGGTCAATTCTTATCATGCCTTAGAGGAAGATAAACACACTGAACATGCACCTATTGAGGAACACATGGATCTCCTAGATTTTGATGAAAATACATTTGAGGAGGCCCATGAAGAAGTCCAAGTAGCTAAGCCTAGGGAAATCAAGACAGAGGCTACTCATATTGAAAGAGATAAATTACTTATTAATAATTCAAATTCAATTTTTATTCAAGTAAAAATGACCACTTACTTTCTATTTAAAAATTCAATTCATGCAGCCCCTATTGAAGAAGCACTAGAAGAGCAAGAGAAAAATGTATAAGTATCAACCAAGGAAAAGGATGATTCATACTTCATCCTACCCCTTCCATGCAAGCTATACCTAATTGTGAAGGGGACGGATCTCGTATAGTCTATCCATGGATCATTCTCCACCAAGAAGGAAGATTTGGAAGTTGGGAAAATCCACATGTAGTGGTTCAAGTCTAAAAAACTCCATCCACCATCATACTTTGGATAATAGCTGGTATTATCCTCTGGAGGCAGTAAAAATTCAGGGCTCTCTTGGGAGATCATACCAAGACTTATCCCTTTACTTACTTTTTAGGAATTTAAATTTCATTTTTTTTTGGATTCAGTTCAACTGAAGCCCACTCCCTTTTATCTTTTTTATCTTAAATGAAAAGATTCGTGTGCTTAATTGAGTGATTTTTTTATAGGTTCATGATGGCAGAAGGCACCCCTCAAACATTCAAAGAGGAAAGAGGACTAAGAGTCATGGGAAAGGGAGTTCACTTTTATGTTTATGTTCAAAATCTCTACATTTTTGTTCAACAACATGTTTTGAGCATTAAACTGGAAATTCTATGCCCATACTTTAATCCATTCTTTACTTGACTTATCTAGGAGACATGAGCTCATAAGAATCCTATGATTCCATGTTTTAGATTTCAATTTTAATGAGATTGAATGAGTAAAATGGAGAATTGAATCATTAAAATGATGCATGGATATTAAAATGAGGACTCGTTCTTTGAGGGAATTAGTGGATTCATGTAAATGAAATTTTCCAACCATTTTTCATGCTTTGAATTTCTAAAATCCATGTGAATTGATTTGCTATTTTTAGTCATGCCTTGAGTGATTGTCCAATATCATATTCTCATTATCGAGAGGATTTATAGACCAAGTACATCATATTTTATTTTGAGCATATTTCTTGAGTGATCTTGGGACATGTCACCTGTTAGAACATGCACATGAACTTGTCAAAGTTATAACTATGAAAAACCAAATTCAAAATGATTGAGGTGTCTTTTGAAAAGCATGTATCTTAAAGACCACCTTTACATCAATCATTATTTTAACCATAGAGACCATTAATTCCCTTGTTATGAATGATCCACGTTTCAATCCATTTTTTTATTCATTCCTACCCTCCTCATGGTATTTGCATGATATTTTAAAGTTGAAGTGCGGGGGTGAATGGATTCATGGTGGAAGGGATGAAATGCATTATAAGAAAAATGTGTGGGGGTGTTACTTTGAGTAATGAGAAAGGTTATTTGATTCATACATTATACTTTCACTGTTTTCTCTTCTTAAAAAAATGAAAAAAAAAGAATGGGTTGTGACTTAAAAGAATCAAAAATCACCATCATTGGACCAGTGAGTTTTATCATATGTGGTTTGGTGATAGATATGAGGTTTATTCTAATCATAACCTTCGAAAAAGAAAAAAATGAAAAATTTCTTTGAAAAGGAAAAAATATAAAAAAGTAGTGAAAATTTCAAGGAGCACAAATCATTCATTATGTTTTACTTTGATAAAAAAAACTTACTTTGAGTTGGGGAAAGTGGGAGTAGCTACTTTGAAGGGGAGAATTTCATTGAGATTTTACTTTTGATATCATGCTTTATACTTTAAGAGAAAAACATCCTCCTTGAGTCTTAATTTTTAAAAAACATCAAATCCTACCAACCTTAAGTCTCAGATTCATTTGAACCTTTATTGCAAGTCATCATTATTTTATGTGTCTTTTGTCTTTATAAAGTGGGGAAGTAGTTCCTTTACAAGCTTATGGATAAGGAGCATGTTCTCATGATATGAGCATAACTCCACTTGAATTTTATCATGAGAGATGAGTGAAAATATTCAAAAATGAGGTAAATCATGATTTGACATGTTTAATAATAATGAATTAAGGAGCTTGAATAGATAAAAGAAGAAGTTCCATCATTTCCGAAAAGGGGGAAAGTAAAATATTTGAGTTGATTATTTCTTTGAAAATTGAGAAATTAAATTGATATTTTATGTGAAATTTGAAATTTTGATTTGACATTGATAATTGTTTAATTTTAATGTTTTGGAATCTGAATATTGATAACATTGGTGCCTTCTAAATTCCTTGTTGAGATTTTATACTTGAGGACAAACATGATTTAAGTGTGGGGGTATTTGGCACAATGATATTTCATGCATTTTTAGCATAAATTAAGGATTTTTGAAGGAATTTAATGAACAATTCCCATGAAATTGATTGTTTTATTAAGTTGTGGGAATTTGGTGATAAAGAATGAAAGTGAATTTAAATGGTGGTTTTCAATTAAAGTTTATTTTATGAAATTATAAGATGTTATTTTCAAATGTTGGAATCTTATTTATAATTTTTTCATATTCGTTTTCAAGAGTTTAGCAAAAATATATTTCCAACAGGTTGGTCAACCTTCAACCAGGGGCAGTCAGACCCAAGAGGGGTTGGCCGGCCAAGACATCCGTCGAGAAGGCCAGCACAAGCAGGCAGCTGCACGAGGGCATCAAGACCATGCGTGTGGGCCAAAGGGGGTCAAGTCGCGGGAGGAACATAGTAGGCTCAAAGGCCTACGCGGTGCGGCTCGGCCCAGGTATGTGTGTGCGTGTGTGTCTGGGAGCCCACCCCAATGCGGGCTTTTGGCCACCGAATGTCGCACTTTAGCTTATAGCCAACATCTCCCCAAGCTCTGTTTCGATGTGAGGCGTTGGGTATTCGGGAATTGTTTATCTCTTAAGTGGAACGACGTCGTCCCGCTATTTTCTGAGACCCCACACCTCAGACAGATCCCTCTGCCCTCCTCCGCCGCTTTCCACTGCTCGAAGTCATCGGCCACCGTCTGCGATGCCTGAGATCTACCATTGCCGGATGAAGGAAGGTGCACATCGTCACATCCTCAACCGCTGTTGCACCTCAAGGCCACCACATCTGCTGCCACGTCACCTCCCTCCATGCATGGCACGAGCCACGCATCCCATGCACTTCATGCAGCCTCCACGCAACCCGCGAGGATTTCTTTCATGCCAAATGGAAACACCCGAGATCCTCGGGTGTTTCCAATCTTGATCATGCAGGTCTCACGGAGGGTTTAAATAAAGTTCTCCCTTTAAGATTTAAAAGAGGCTGAGGGATCCACTCGTCGCTGCCTATAAAAAGATGAGAAGGCTCGACCATGAAGGGAGTCCGACACAACCGAAGGGAGAGACTGCTCCCAGGCTGAGAGAATGCATTTGTTTTCTTCTTTTATTCTTCTTTTTATTCCTTTTAGTTTAGTTTTATTTTAAATGTATTTTCTATTTAGTTTCTTTTTAATACAATCTAATTCATGCATGGTTTTTATTTTTGTGTCTTCTTTCACACACCCTTCTTCTTCTTCTTCTCTTCTCCTTATTTCTTCTTTTAATTTTCTTCTTCTCTAAATGAATTTATTTTTATTTTATTTTATTTTCTCTTTCTCCCATTCTTTTTATTTTATTCTTTTTATTTTATTCTTTGTTCTTTTCTTCTTTTTTTTCATAGTGACCTCTTACCCTAAAAAACGAGAGGCTAACTCGAGGCTTGCCCCGAGGGAGTTAAGTGGTGTTTCCATTTCACTTCAATTCTTATGTTTTATTAAGTTTGTGGAGAGCAAGAGTGAAATACACGAGTGTGACGATTATCCACTACGACACTAAACTTAAACTTTTATTCCTTGTTTAAATCTTTTCCCTTCCTTTTACTCGATACAAGTTCTTCATACGATGAAATTGAGTCATTCAGTAAATGAAATGACATGATGGAGCTAGGTCCTGAAAAATCTCACATTCTCTATTGAGGTGACACCAACTTTAATTATAGGAGGGTGTAAAATTTAGATTGCTACAGACATTCAAGATTTCACACCGCTAAATTAAAGAACAATAATTAATACATGAGATCTCAGAATTGAATCATCAAACTAAATTTAAACACCAAGGAGAAACTCATAAACCAAATCACAAAGGTCAAATTCTTTATTTTTTAATCACATTTTGCCATTACATGTTAGTATAAATATTATCATCTCATTTATCTTCTCAATTCCATTGTTTTAATATAATTAATCAAAACAATAAAAAAATAGTTTAGGTGAATTAGATCAAGTAGGTGAACTAAGAAATCTCTTCAAGTGAAGAGAGAAGAACCCAGTTTCATGTTGATTCATTCTATTGTATATCATAGTTCTAAAGAATTAACCTGTCAAATCTCAACCACACATAGTGCATTCTCAATTTGGACACATGCACCTCTCACTATCCAAAAAATGAACAAACAGACACAAAATCACCTTACGCATATGAGCTCTCTCCAAACTATGAAAAGAATTTCTAAGTCAAATCAAATTCGTGCAGAATTTCTTCCATGAAAGTGTGATCATCACGAGGTCAACAAATCACACAACCTCTCATGAATTAGTCTGCAGAATAAACAAGTGAAGAAGAGGAAAAATGATAGAGTTCAAAGTATCAAACCGTTCATGTGAATGAGTGTGTCGTCGCATATCCTCGGCTCACAATCACAATTTGCTAAGACTGAAGAAGACGTCGATGATCGAACTAGATATTTGATCTCCAAGCAGTAATAAGCTTCACCTTCTAGAACTAGGTCCGCAAATTAGTACTCCGTAACTTTAAAGATCACGAATGAAGAAATAGAAATCAACAGACAAATTTTACTTACAAAACTGAAAATTACATAAGTAGGAGGAGAGGAGAGGAGAGAGAGAGCGAAAACGGAATACAGAATGACTTGTTTCCAACCAAATCGGGATTCTGCTCATCAACACGCAACAGCAGCTCCTCTGCATACAATCGAGCACATGGTGTGCATACATCTCAAACCAAAAGCCGCAACAATGGAGGATCGAAACCCCTTCAACTTCAACGGATCGAACCAGTAAACACGAAAATAATAACGATTGGACTTCGATTACAGGTGCAATTCGTCGACTTGGAAATCATCTTCATTGATTTTTCCGGGCTTCAACATACCACAACGGCGGCCTCGGCTATCGGCGTAGGTGCATCTCATCTTCTTCCGCCGACACAATCCAGATCTGGAACCCTTGATCCATCCTCGTCCGTCGATAGCTTGATTCGGATTCGACCCTGTTCGACAATCTAGTCTCATCGGCTGGTTCGGGTTCAAAATTCAGTTCGGCACGCTCGATCGGATTTCAAACGGCCATTTACACC
This sequence comes from Viscum album, assembly GCA_963277665.1. NCBI lineage: Eukaryota > Viridiplantae > Streptophyta > Magnoliopsida > Santalales > Viscaceae > Viscum > Viscum album. The sequence continues at coordinate 527,868,543 of OY728159.1, read as the reverse complement.
AGCTCGGCCTCGATCTCAGATGAAGATTCCATCTCCAGCCGCGCGAGCTCGGCCTCAGTCATCGACTTCAACGGGTTCGGAGGCCGAAAGTTAGGGTTCAACTCATAATTGGGTACGTGAAACACAGAAATAAAATCATTGAATTGAAAATTAATCAAAAAATAAAGATTCAAAAACCATTAGAATAAATATATGTGTGTGTATTTATAAATTCTCAAAATACTAATTTTAAAATTACAAAATAAACATAAATAAATGTAAGTTGCATTAATTAATTAAGTAATTAGTTAAAAGCGAACAATGATTAAAATTAATAGTGAATCAAACAATAAATTAAAGTTAGTAATTATTAACCAATTAAAGTCATTTGATTATAAATTAAAATTAAAATTCAATCAACTATTTAGTTAATTAAAAAGAAGAAAAATTAAATAAAACAATGACATTTTAAAAATGGATTGTAAATAATGAGCAAACAAAAAATATAATTTAAACATAAAATCATAAATTAAACACAAAACTCATTAATTTCACAATTTACTTAAAAATTAAACACAACATAATAATTTACTAATTTAAGGCATATTTTAACATTAAAACATAATTTAAACACAAAGGTAATGAGGCAAATGATATGAATTAACGACCGCATCAAATTCCTCCACACTTAATACATTTCATGTCCTCAAGCAACCACTTAGTCACACTTAGTGGTAGAAAAAAGATCTCAAGATGGAAAAGTTGAAATGCCACTAAGAATAGATTTTCGAATTGATTTTTCCTCATGAACTCTCTTCAGTAGTAAAATATGAATACTCTCACAAATTAAGTTTCTTCAATTAAAAATCAATTACTTTTTTGCAGAAATGAATTAAATTTAAATTTTTTAAGAGAATTTAATAAATGCCAGTTTGCATCCAGATGAAAGTTCAGACATCTCTATGCCTCCAAGTGAACGAACTCGTATAATTTAAGAGTCCATATTAAATACACACTTCATTGGATGAGGTGGAGAGAAAATTTATTGGTGGAATAAATAACTCATCCAACAATTTTATGAATAAAGAATGAAAACAATAAAAGAATGAATTTAACCTGGATTAGGATTTTCATTTCATAATTCATATGGATGCAAATCTTATGAATTAAATTCTAATTAAAAAGCTCAAAGTCAATTATTATTTTATAACATTTTCCCAAAGTTTTTCTGAAATCCATTTTTGAAAGAGGACAATAAAAGTGATTTAATCAATTAAATCCAAGAGGTATTAAAGATTGATCTCACCAAAGTGGCATTACAACCGTCAAATTTGAGGAAAAAATTTACCAATTGAAAATTCATAAGTGATTCTTAAAAACTTACCATTTTGAAAAAATTGAAGGGGTTTGATGGGATCACATTGGATCACATTTTAGCACATTCAAAACCCCTATTCCAGGCTTACAACCCAAAACTGTCCTCATTGTTGAATATAACAGTGGGAGGAAATAATTTTGACAATGTAAGTTCCAAATGATTTTTGAAAATCTGCAGTGAAATAAATGTTTGAAGGTTACAAGTATGATCAAAAATCATTTTCCACACAACAAAAAAACATTACATGCACAAAAGATACCCACTGCTTACTGCATTAATAACTTCAGCACAAATTCATGGTTTTCAAAGAAGATGCATGTTAACATTTAAAGTTTGAAAAGTATGTTCACAAAAGAGTTAAAATAGGCATGCACACCATATTTTTAGCATACATATGCAAAAAAAGGGTAGCAACAACCAGCAGATTTAACGTGAGAAGTTCTGCATTTAAAAGAACTTAATTTTTTTTTCAAATATTAAATATTACACCAAAAGTGAGCAGCATATTTTGATTCATCATGAAAAATAACATAATGAAAATGTAGAATTTGAACTATTACTCCCCTCATTTGAAGCCTTAACGCTTAAGATTTAGTATGGGACACCATCCCTTTTTGCACTTGAGTTATCTTGGTATGAAAATTCAAGCTCCTAAAATTTGAAAAATACAAGCATTAAATTCTAGATTTAAAAGTTCAAAATAAGAAAAAACCAGAGTAAATGTTCAAGGAGTTTGATTCAAATTGCCCTGATATGCAACTCCATTTGGAACATGAAAAAAATGTTTCTACTTCAACAAGATGAAAAATACTTCTCACCACAACACTTAAAAAACACACTTCAAAATGTAGATGCGTTAATTATTTATGGATAGTGTAAAATATTTTCAATAAAATTCAAGAAAGAGAACATTCGACATTTAATTCAGCAAGCTCTAACACCCATAGTCCTAAAAATAATTGAAATTGGAATATACCACTCCCCCGCACTTGATTTACAACATATAATAAGAAATTAAACTCTTTAAAAATTTAGGGTGGAAGGACACAACCTGAAAGCTCGGTTGGAGTGAAATATGTTACCCAAGATAGGTTGTCACACAATGGAATGTTCTGTTATCTTATTTTCCTACAAAAGAAATGAAAAAACATGTATTTAAGAAAGAGAAATGAAAATTAAAAACTAAAAATAATGTAATAAGATAATCTTGGGTTTAACCCCCAAGAGGTGTTGTATTTAGACTGTCCACAGCTAGACAACCTTTGGTTCATCCCCAATCACTTGGTGAATGTGGTTTCTTTACCATGAACCACCAGTTTCTGTACTTACCAAATTCAGTGACTAGAATTTTTTTTGAAAACCCCTTGTTGAGATTCATTAAATATCCCCTCCATGATATTGCATCTGTCATGGAACAATGGGTAGCGAAACAAGATATAGGGGTACAACCCTACTTCTTCACTTTGATGGGTGATGTGCATGGGTAATGAGATTTCAAAACCAGGGTGAGACTTCTCTTCTGGTTTAGTCTAATGTTATTATTTCTTCTTGGAAAACAAAGAATGTATCAACACCCCCCTTTACCCCAATTACACTGCTTCAACACCTCTTCTTTAGTTTCTTCCATACATTGTTTTTTGTAAACATTGGGAGCTCCAAAAGTTCCTTTTCTAGTGCAAAATCAAGTTCTTCTGTACTATCCGGGAGATCACAAATATGATTTGCCTATTTAAAATCAACATATAGAGAAGAACAATAAAAAGAAATCCCAAAAGAGTCATAATTAACCAAAACAGCTTCTTCCATAAAATTTATAACTCCCTGAATATATGCAGTTTGTTCTTCCATATGGTCAAAAAGTTCTTCAGGGAGTAAGTCTGAGGTGGGAGTAAGGTAGTCAACGTTCTCTAGGATTTCATCAAAATGAAACACCTCATCTGTGGTGTTTTTCATGGTAAAGGAGAGGGTATCTTGAGATGGTTCGACCTATTCTAGCATGAAAAAATTATCATACAGGTCAGCGAAATAAAAATCAACACAATGAAAATTAGAAATTGAATGTTTCTCAAAAAGTTGTCCAGATTCTTCAATTTCTGCATCTCTCATCTCCTACAAGCACTTAAAAATGTCCTCAATATGTGGTTCTTTCATTTTCAACCTTTCTTAAACCACCTCAACCTCCTCCACATATGTCATAGGGAAGAGTTCTTTTTTTGAACCTCTCCAGCATAAAACTCAGGGAAAAGGTTTGATAATTCTTTTAATTCTTTAGCCATGGCTTCCATAGTAGGTCATATAATCTCTTTATAATCTTCAGTAACTAAATAAAATATTATTCACTCAAAACTTCAAAGTTTTCCCTGACTTTATATGCAAGAAATCATACCATGTCATATGAATGTCGATGTGTTTTTTTGAAATTGATAATGAAGAATCATTAAAAAAACACGTCTCTTTAGAAACAACACCAATTTTTGATAGCCTATTATTTGAACTACAAATATACTTTTATATTTTCCCTAGATATAGCACAATGGCTAACCCAGATGTCGGTTTCAAGGAGGTAGTGTGTTTATCTCAATGACTCTTCTAAAATCTTTTTGTATTTTTATCTATTTTGAAATAATTAAAAGAAAATATGAAATATTGATGTCCAATAATAATTGAAAATGAAACTATAGAAACAAAGAAGGGGAACAAAAAAAATATAAGAAGAAGAGTATGTAAAAACAGACTGGTTCTAAGTCGATTCACTATACTTCCTATCATAGATTTAAAGAATTAGACTGCCAAATCTTAAACTAACACAATGCATGATCGATCTCTCTACATGTTAACCTATCACTCTCCAAAAAATAAACAAACTCATAGAAAATAACCTTCTTCAAATGAGTTCTCTCCAAACTTTGATAACAATTCCGAGGTCAAATAAATTTTTCACAGAATGTATTATATGAAAATGTGATCATCACTAGGTCAAAAAATCATGAAACCTCTCCCTCATTACTCTATGGAATAAATAAGAGAATAATAGAAAATGTATAAGGATTTGAGAGCAAAAATTTGTTCTAGTGAATGAGTGTATCATTGCATCTCTCCATCCCATGATCACAATCTTTTAAGAGTGAAGAAGACACCGACGATCAAACTAGATATTTGATCTCTAAGAAGCAATGAGATTCACCTCTTGAAACTTGGTTTGAAAATTAGTCCTCCAGGAATGGATGTTAGAGATCATGCATTAAGAAATATAAAACAACACAGGTTAATTTTATTCAAAAAACTGGAAATTACAGAAGAGAGGAGGAGAGAAAAGAGAGAAGAGAAAGAGAAAATAGAATACAGAAATGATGGGGGCCCTTTTTAAAAATTCTTCCTTGAAAATTTATTTAAAATAAAAGGAATGAATTATTACCAAAGAAAACATATGAGTAGAACTCATCCATATGACATCTTCACCACACTGTATCCTTCTTTATGTGACGCATGTTGACCTCCCTTTGATATTTTCACTATCCTCATGTGAAATCTTCCTTATGGTCCATGATTTTAGAATCTAGATATGTTTCCAGATTAAATTCATTCTTCAATTTACTTCCATATCATACTAAACTTTCATCAATTTATTACATAGCAATAATAATTTTTTTAATCATTAAATTCCTTTATTTGAAAATGGAACATGGAGGTTCTAGTTGTGTTTGATACAACGTTGTTGTACTACACTATTGACTTCCTCTTACTACTTCAAAATCCATTCACACAAAAAAACCACCATATCAAACAAGTTTGAGCTCCTCAAAGTAGATATTAAACTTCAAACCACTTCATTTATATTCACAAAATCTAAAAAAATTATGGCAATAAGAATTTCCCAATACCCTTCTAAGTTTTTTGACCTCAACAAAGATGACATCTCGATCACTTATTGGAAATCAAAATGAATCTCGATCAAAACTCCAATGATTATATAAGACCTTATTTATTGGCCAAAAACCTCAATAAACTCAACAAATCAATCATGGTTTGGAAAAAATCTCATAAACCTCAGAAAAACATTCAGTCAAGTACCATGTGTGCAACCAAAATCAATAGCATGATCGCAGAATTGGAGAACACTATCTCTACATCCTCATATTTGAATAAAAACCTACTAAAAGAGTTATAAAACTAGAACATAATAAATAAACAGAAAAATTCTTTGCAATTCAACCCAGTTCATCATCATCAAATGAATCAAATTCAGAATTCAGTAGCATTGGGTTCCATAGTTTTTGATGTTGTTCTTCCTCCCAAGTCCTAAATAGTGTAATTGTTATAATTACCTGGTCTTAAAGATTATATAATTTTGAGTTTTAATTGAATAATTCATTCTCTTGAATTTTAAGAATTTTTCAGGTTTGGAGTTTTAGAGAATTAGTCCATAAATCATATATAACATGAATATATAATATAAAGTGGACACTTCCGATCAAAATAGATTTTTCACAATATGAAACTTTTAAGATAAAACATGATTTATTTTCGTGAAAAATATTTTCAACTTTCAACTTCACTTATTCCTTTCCCTTACCCATCCTTAAACCTTATGATTTTTTTAAATGTGGGATGAGTAAAAAAATCTCAGCAAGGGATATAAAAAGAAAGAAAACCCTTACTATAGTGAAAACATGAAAACCCATGAAATGTTTACATTTGTACCAATGTTCTTTGAGATAAAGAAATGAATCATTTTTACATGAAAAACACATGAAATTTTTCATAAAATAAATAATTAAATCCCATATAAATCGTTGATAAATCATACAGGTATCTTGGGACATCATTATCCATACCACTCTTATAAATGGAATAACCATAAGGTTGATTTCCATACCCAATTAATTGTAGGGCTATCACAGACCCACCCATCCTTGATTTATAATATAACCACTTTTTCTTGTTTTATAATGTAACCACCCATCCTTAGTTTATAAAGTAACCACCAATAATTTTTTATAACGTAACCCACCATCAATATAAATAATGCACAAGAACTATAACATAATAATAACACATAAAAACTTGTAATTTTCATTATCGCAATCATAAAATATTCACTTCACCCATAAGAAATAATTTTTAGATATTAAAATATCTATCCCTTTTAGAAAACCCATTTTTAATACCAAAATACCCAAAAAGGAATGGGTCTTTTTATTTGAATAAAAAATTAAAGCTTGTAATGAAATACAAAATTCAAATAATGGTTATGGTGGAGAAAATTTCATTGTTGTCTTATGTGTTAAAAAAGTTTGTTCCTTTTTCGTTTGTAAAGAAAGTTACACATTCCATACAAAGATTACTTTTTTTGAAAATTTTTGAAAGAAAGGACAAAATTCCCTTTATAAAACTCTTATTTATATAATAAAATCATTTTAAAAACATGTACATGGAAGAAAAATATAGTTAGAAGGAAAACACTAATATATATATATATATATATTAAAGAAATGTCCCTTATAACTTTGGAAATATTTGAATCATAAGCCTCATGAAAGATTAAAATTAAACAAAACTTTAAATACAATTAGAATAGAGAAATTCATGATATAAAAAGTCAAATGGTATGTATATACACATCATAAAAGAATATAGGTTCATAACATCAAAATATGCCTCAATGAAAGGAAATTTAGCTGAATTCCCTTACCTTGAGTCCGACTCATCATGTTCCTAACTAATAAACTTATGTTAATTATTTACTTTCTTAAGAACATATTTCAAGTTTATTATTCCTTTTATTTCACTTATTACTATTCTATATATGATTACTTAATCAAATAATTTTACATCAGATGTTTCAATGATATTTGGCTTATGTGTCAAAAATGACTTTGGTAGGTTGACAATGGTCAAAGAGATCATTATTTAAACATATATAGAATAATAATAGTGATATAATTATCATATTTATACATAAATTATACTTTTATGACCAATCATTCAATATGGTTTTGAGAAATGAAGTGTGTTATGATCATGGAGACGGTAGTCCATACATACGCATGAGGAGCGTTTCCATTTTTCAATGATTATTATAGAAATGTGGTAAGTAATATTTAATATTTATAGAATTATAATAATATCATATGTACCATATTATATATTTAAATATAATTATATATATTATTCATGTAGTGTGGTGATGAAAATAGAGTCACATCGCTTCGTTAAGGCGGTAGTCCACATGTACACGAATGACATTATCATTTTTCAGTGTAAGAAAAAAATGATATATTATATTTTAAGAATGATAAATATGACATGAATATCATAATAATGTTATTTATATCACATATATTCACTAATTTTATCCTTATTTCCTTCCATGTAAAGTGTTAGTGAAAAAAATCACATTGCTTCGCGAGCCGGTTGTTTACCATATAAACGAGTGACGTTATCATATCCCCTATAGAATAGAATGTAAAAAGTAATATATGATATAATAAATCCATATGTATAATAATTTTATTAATATCATATATATACTTTATATCCATCATCATACCTAACCATGATAGGTGTTGATGGAAAATGTGTCACATTGGTTCATGAGGAGGTGGTCTGCCGTACACACGAGCGACGTTATTACTTCCCATTTGAGAGAATAGGAGAGGGATATAGGTCATGTAATTAACATAATAACATATAATTATATTGTATACAATATTTATATTATATAATAATAAATTAATTTGATTTTAAGGAGGTGTAATAAGAAATAAAACAAAAACTTACAGTTAAAAATTTTACCTCTTCTCGGACCACCTCTTTCAGATTATACCTAAAGTATTCCGAGAATGAATTTTTGACCAAAAAAATTATTCTAGGATGAGGTTATGGAAGTTTGGAAGTAATTTAGGAAGGTATTTTATGAACTAAAAGTGTTTTAATGTGTTAAGAAGAGAGGAGACAGGGTGGATTTTTATAATTGAGGTGAGTGGAACACTTGTAATATTTTAAAAGAAAATGGTGTACCCATGTTTTTCTCATACCAAAAGGGTTAAAAATGGATTATTATAAATTCATAGAACTTATAAGGTCTAAATATGGCTATAAAATATATTTTATACAAGTTTTTAGGTTAATTTACCCCTTATATTTTTAGTTTAACCCTCGGTGAACCCATTTTTACCTTAACCATGGTAATTGATTTTTATTATTTTCACTATTCATTTTGGTCAAAAATTTAGTTGAACTCATTAGATAATATGAATTATTATTATTCCAAATATTTAACATGTTTTACCAAATTATACTCACAAAAATATTAAATTTAAAACAAAACTTGCTGATGTAATGAAAAAGTATTTTTTCAAGAAGCGTATTTTTCAAGAAAAATATGATTTTATATTAATTCTATGACTTATAATAATCATTGTATGAATATAAATTAATATATATTGATATATAATCTAAAAATTTCATTTAAAACATTTATCATTATATATTATCTCAATTAATGAAGAAGGAGAAACATTATGCATTTTAAAACAGTTTTTAGAAAAATCCCGTTTTTAAACCCAAAACAAACTTATACTAAAATCCAATATAAATTTTATTAAAAATTAATTAATTGGATTAAATATAACTAAATAATAATTATTTCAATTTAAATAATATTAAAAACATATTTTAACTTTTAAATTACTAAAATTATTGAAAATAAATGACTTTTGTACAAACATCAGTATTTTTCATGATTCACTAAAAACTTAATATTTTTTGAAAAACCCCAAAATTTTATCCTAATTAAATTTTATATGATGATTAAAAATTAATATTTATTTTTTCAAATTAAAATTCTAAAATTTAAAAATTAAACTTTTAAATAAAAACTTATAAGAAAATTATCGAATTAAAACTATTTCATTTTTTATTTAAAAAATTTATTAATTTTTTTATGATGAATAAAAACATGAAAGTGATTTATTATATTATTAATTGGGTTGTCAAATTATTCCACCATTTTTGGAAATTTTTTACCCACAATTTTATTTACTTATTAAATAAATTTGGATATTTTTCCCTCATATAATTTCTAGATTCCCATATTGCCTCTTCAACTATATGGTTTTTCCATAAAACCTTAACTTAGTAAACCACCTTATTTGAAAAAAATTTCTCTCCATGGTCCAAAATCTAAACCGACTGTTCCTTATAAGAAAGATTCTCTTCCAACTAAACTACTTCAAGGATCAGAACATGAGATAAATCTATCACATATTTTCTTAACACTTAGACATGAAAAACACTGTCTACCTAGGATAAAATCGGAGGTAAGGCCACTCAGTAGGAAACTGATCCAACTTTATCCAAGATTTCATATGGTCCAATAAATCTTGGACTTATCTTTCCCTTTTTACAAAAATGTATAACACTTTTCCATGGAGATAATTTAAGAAAAACATAATCTCATACCTCAAAAGAAATATATTTCATCTTGTTATCTACAGAAATTTTGTACCTATTCTGATCCATCCTCATATATTGCTAAATAAATTTCACCTTATCAGCCATTTACTCTAATAACTATGGTCCCATCAACTTCCATTATTCCAATTCATCTAAAAAATACAGAATTCGGCATCGCTTTCAATATAATACATCAAATGGTGTCATCTGTATATTAGAATGAAAATTATTATTATAAGAAAACTCAACCAATGAAATATGTTGATCCCAACATCCCTATTAATCCATTTAAAAAGAATAAAGAATATATTCCATGTCTTGAATTGTCTACTCATACTGGCCATTAGTTTCATGATGATAATATATACTAAAATTTAATTTAGTACCCAAATATTTCTGAAGTCCCTTAAAAAATAGAAGTAAATCTAGGATCATGTTCAGGAAAAATAGAGATAGGCACTCCATGTAACCTGAATATATCCTTAAGATAAATTTAATAAATCATATCTAAAGATATTATATCTTTAATGGGAATGAAATGTGAAGATTTAGTTAATCAATCAAGAATTACCCAAATCACATTATTAACTCAAGATGTATTTGGTAATCTCACCACAAAATCCATAGATATATTCTCCCATTTCCACTCCAGCACTAGAAAAGGATGAAGGATTACATTTGTTAATTTTTATTATTATTTAACCTTCTGAAAATTAAAACACTTTAGAGTAAATTCGGTAATATCTATTTTCATTACATCCCACCAGTAATACTCTCAAAGGTCTTTGCACATCTTAGTGCTACCTCAGATGAATGGAAAATGAAGAACTTTGAACTTCAATCAACAAATATTTCTTAAAATAGGAATCAAAAGTCACACATAATATTTTTCCAATTCATAAAACAACCTCTTCATCAATATTAAAATCTAGAAACTTACCTGTAATGTCTCATGTTTTGGAATGAGTTGAAATTTCTAAAAAAGTTTAAAATTTTCCTTTGGTGGACGGGTCATTTTGAATTTATGGAATCTGAGTGAGGTTATAAGGGTTTAAATGTATATAAATGGTGTTTTTATATGTGGGTTATTATTTAGTGGAATTCATAGGGATTTTGGAAAACACTGAAGGAAGAATGGACAACCGGGGTGGTGAAAACAGCTGTTGTGAGTTTTACACATCATTTAAATAATTTACACGACATGTAATGGTTTCATGGGGTGTGTCCCAAAAGACTCATGAAATGTAGGATTAGAGAATGACCCCAATGAATACACAACATGTATCTTTTATGTGTTGTGAAACTGTTACATGACATGTAATAGTTACATGCCATGTAATATGTGTGCAACCTTTTTTAAAAAAGGGATTACAGGGGATCGACCCAATATTTCCCTTCAAGAATATGAGGGAATCTAGGGTCACAACACCCCTCCCCCTCTCCAATGGTTCCATGTATCTCCCTTTTATAATATCCATATTTCTTTTAATCTATCTCATTGGTTGTATATCGATAATCTCTCAACTTCTCCTTCCTCCTTTCTCAGTTTCTCTCACCTTCTTTAGTGCTATCATTGTGCAAGCTAATTCACCTTATTTTCAAGGAGTTTTTCAAATACTATAATTCTTATAAAAAATTCTTGATTCAAGGCTCAATATTGGATTATTTAAGCATACTAGGCACAATTAAGGTTTTATAAAACTTTTCACTTGAGTTTCCTTGATGGATAAATCACATCTTTGTGTTGCAAGTCGGTATTTCCATGTGATGACTCTTAAATATGAATTTATGTATGTAGAACCTAATTCCCTAATTTAAAATATTATTTGTGAATCAAATTTAACTATCAAAGGTAATCCAACTCAACCTAAATCACTCTTTTTGGGTGTGTCTCTCACATACCTTGACTCGTCACACTTGTTAAACCTTTAATGGAGAGCTATATCATGGAATGTAGAATTTAATGGTCACCCTATCAATTATAAATCAAATTATAAACTAAGTGGTTATGATAAACCATATTTAAAAGGAATGAGCCTCTCTATGTCCCTCTAAATCACTTATTAATTGGGAAATACCCCTCTTTAAGTGTATTTAAATTGTGATATGTCATTCTTTTAGACATAGACACTTTATTACTCATTTATAAATTATATTATGGAGTTTTTAATAACATGGTATTCTTTAATATTATAATTGAAATGAATAATGGTCATTATCCTCTTTTTATATTTGAGTTGTGATGTCATGTTTATGAATATGGGCTTTTTGTAATTGAACTTAAATTGTTAAATGAATTGGGTATTATTTGAGCGATACTCAGGTTCCACTTTATGAAACACCAAGGACGAGCTCATAGGTTACTTTTTTTATATTACGCTAGGAGAAATAATTTTTTTATTTTATAGAATAGCTTAGATAGGCTCACTGGGCGGATGAATTACCTACACATGAGTGACATCGGTTCCCTGGGAGAATTATTTTGAATGGGATCAGTAGGAAATATTGTTATATCATGCCACGAGAAATACTTGGTCACCTATGTGGAATACAAGAGATAGGACTAGTGGGTTATTCCTTATGCACCTTGAGCGGTACTCAGATTCCCATGTAGGAATTCCTTGGACAAGCTCATAGGATATTTGTGATTATTATACCCATTAGTGACACCTGGACCCCTAGTGGTTTACCTTAGATAGGCTCGGTGGGCAATGTTTTTATACCATTCCATGAGCGATACTCAGTCCCCTATGTAGTGTCATAGGGATGAAATCAGTGGGGTGTGCTTTTATACCATATTGAGAGTGATACTTGGGATTCCTCTTTACAGATCGACTTGGATGGAATCTTATGGTGATGGGTAATTATGGTTCTCCTTGTGAAATACTTGGGATTCTTCTTTATAGATCACCTTGGATGGGCCCAAGATGAATTTTTACTAAGAACCTTAATGCCTCTTGTTTAAATATCTAAGATAAGTTATTTATCATATTTAAGTATGTGTCCGCCGAGCCAAATAGCATGCTTGGGTTTAGCCCATGTTTGTATTCGGCCCTATGATAGCCCTATTATGTCTTTATGTGCATACACCTAGAATATATATATATATATATATATATCTGTGTGTGTGTGTGTGTGGGTGGGTGGGTGTGTGTAGGTTTATTCACATAAATTATGTCTATACCGGTTGACTGTGGTTCAGAATATTTTAGCTTAGGTCGAAGTAGGCATGGTCAACCAAGTGTCCCTTAAGAGCCTTAGTTGGCTTGTTTACTTTTATTTATTTACTAATTTACCTATCATACCTATAAAATTCTATATAACATATTCATGGACTAGATATCTTTAGAAACCATTGGCGGTGGCTTACTGAGTATATCTCACACCTTGTTCATGTCTCCATTACACTGGAGTACTCAAACAGACCTCATGATTTAGGTTCAGGTTCAATGGACTATGTTTGTGTTATACTCTTGTTCATGGAGAGTTAGGAGCAGAATAATGATATAGATATCAGGATGCTCATGCATTTTTCAATTTGGGATTTTTTTCATTTTCATTTTCATTTTTCATGTATTGTATCACCTGGTTTATGTTTACTACCTTAGTTTATGTAGCCTAATCGAGACATGAATGCATGGTTGTATATTTGGAATTGTCCATTTTTCTTTTTTCAGTTTATTTATATCATCTTCCACTTCCTTTCACTTATACTACTTCTATTGTTTTCTAATTTATATATGATATACCACTATGCCACTCTAACCCTGAGGGTAGAGTCTCCCCATCATACCATCGTTGGACTCTCACCACTAGTCAGTAGCCTCTGGGGTACAAGGAGGATTTCTTGAGGCCATGTAGTGACCAGATCATGGCACCATCTTAGTAAATCTCGGGATGGGATGTTACATTACCCTTATTAACATATTCTACCTTTTCCTGTAAAGATTAGTACTACTTTTGAGCTTGATTAATTATTTCCGATGAAGTAGACTGCACTGAAACTTGAAACAAAATAAAGTATGTCGCTTCATGTACATCTTCAAGGCCAGAATTTGTCAAATCATTAATCAAAGGGTCATATTCTAAAAAAACATGATTAATGTAGAATTATTTTTTTAACTCAAAGAATCATCCAATTTGTTTTATTTTTCAGGATGGTAAAGAATCATGGAATAATAATCCTTGATTAGTTCCATCCATCTTATTTTTATCATGTTTAATTATTTCTGAGTGAATATATACTTCATTTTCTTATCAGTATATATTTCACACTTTACTCCATACATATGATTCCTCCAAATTTTAAAGCAAACCCCACAACAACTAATTTCTGATCACGTGTAGGATAATTTAACTCATGAGGTTTCAACTAATATGAAACACAAGAAATTACTTGATCATTATGCATTAGGACACATCCATGTCCTTTCAAAGAAGAATCACTATAAAAGAAAAATTCACTATTTTTGGAATGTAGGGCCAAAACTTAAGAATTCACCAATCTTATTTTTAGTTCCTAAAAAAATCATCACATTCTTTTTTCCAGATGAATTTAACTCCTTTTCGAGTTAACTTAGTTAGTGGGATATACAACCTAGAAATTTTTTCAATATACCATTGGTAGTAACCTACTAATCTAAAAAACCTATGAATCTATATGGTGTTTTTGGGTCTTGGTCATTATTCAAAAACTTTTTTAATAGGGTTAATAGTTATTCCATCTTTAGAAACAATATTTCCAATGAATTAATTTTTTTGCAACCAAAATTCACACTTACTAAATTTCTCATATAGTTTATTTTCATTAAAGGTTTACAAAGAAATCCTTAGGTGTCTTTCATGTTCCTCACGACTTTTAGAATACACCAAAATTTCATCAATAAACACAACCAAAAACTTGTCCAAGAACTCATGAAAAACTCCATCAATAAGATCCATAAATATTGCAGGTGCATTAGACAACCCAAACAACATAAATACAAAATCATAGTCCCTATATCTACAAAATCACAGTACCTATATTATAATTGATATGAGGAAAATGATACTTTTTCTTAACAGTTATGTTATTCAAGGCTCAATAATCAATGAAAAGTATCATTGAACCATATTTATTTTTAAAAAATAAAATAAGAGCACCCCATGGTAAATTTATAGGGTGAACAAAACCTTTATCTAACAATTAATTAAATTACCATTTCAATTTTAAAAGTTATACTCGAGTCATTCAATAATAGATTTTATAAGTAGGCTTAACATCAGGCACTAAGTCAATAGTAAACCGAACCTCCTGATCAAGAATAATGCTAGAAAAATCATTAGAAAATACATCCATGTATTCATTTACTATTGGCACAACACTAATTTGAAGAGTTTATTTATTTTCAAAAATATGAGTTAGGTAAGTTTCAACTCCACCTATAATAAATTTCCTATCTTCTTACTAATTTATAAAATGTATGAAATCATTGAACATAACTTTTTTAGCTCTGAAAACTATCTTAGAATGATAAAATGAAAGCCAATATGTACTAAGAATTATAGAAAAAGTTTCCTATAAATCATGGTTTCTTTAATGTCTCCACCTATATATTTCACAAAAATTTCTATCTTTTTTTTTCACATGGTTATATTCCCATTTTACTTGAAGATTTCTCAGAAATGAAAGAATGAAATAATCCAATGTCAAATAGGGTATTGACATAATTTGAATAAATGAGTATTATACATGCCACCACTTCATTTGATGGCCCAACATCAATTATAGTAGTAGAAAAATATTTTTCCATGCCCTTTTTCTTTCAGTATTGTTGATATCCACCTTGATGAACCAACTTTGGATAACTATTGGCATAATTCCCCATCTCATGGGAATTAAATTATCTTATCATCATCTTTTCATTTCTGGTCTGATCATTTTCCTTACAGTCATGAGCCATATGACCAAACTTACCACATCAGAATCACTTCTCAGGATTCATAAGAAATTATCCAGAATTCCTTTTACCACACTTCTCACAAGATGGGAACTTTTTTTCTTACCTCCTGACTTCTTTGATGATTTATTCCCCATTTCCTACCAAATAGACCTCTTATTCTACTTATTTTCATAAAATACATGATCATCGGAAAACACTATTTCTTCAATCTCAACACATCAAAAAATTTATCATAGATTTTGAATTAATGAGAATACAATTCCCTTCGATAAATTGGATTTAATCTTGAGTAAAATTGATTAATCTTACTATCATGATCATAGATAAAATTTGGAATATACCTTGCCAATCGGGTGAATTTTTATTCATATATAGCCATTGAATATTCCTCTTTTTGTCTCAATTCCAATAATTTTTTTCCATCCTAAGTTGAAAAACCTTAGTAAAATATTTCTCAAGTAAAATATTCTTAAATTCATCCCATTCTAAGGCATAAATATCTTAACTTTATATGATATTATTAACGATTGACAAAAAATAGTCATAATCACCATTAAAACAGTAAATAACAAGACTTAACTTTTAATTATATGAACCTCCCATGAAATAAAATACCTTTTATAGCTCTTTAATTCATCCTTAATCTATCATGGGTTCAAATGATACATTGGAATATGGGAGATGTTGTCTCATAAAATGATCTACTATTGACATGTTCCTTTGTGGTAGATCAAGTTCCTCTCTAGCATGGATAACCACCATTAATAGATTATTTCAGTTGATCCATCACTACAAAAAACTATTATGTTTCAATTAAATCCATATAAAGATGTATATTTGGAATTATTTTTCCTCTTAGTACCTTCCAACTCCATCTTCCTTATTTCCTCTATGGAAGACCATTCTGAAAAGAAAAATTTTAGATGAGGTAACATGGTAATATTTAAATTCAATATCATTTCAACTTAACCATAAAGTAAAATATTTCAAGGGTATTCTATTATCATTGTCCTAAACTCTAAAGTTATCTAAACTGACCTCTGATACCAACTATAAGGACTTGGCCTTAATGATTAAATAATCTTGAGTTTTAAGTATAGAATTAATTCTCTTACACTTGAGGATATTTTCAACTTTACAGTTTTATAGAATTATTCCATAACTCATGCATAACATCACCATACAATATAAAGTGAACACTTCCTATCAGTATCTTTTTTTTTCACAATATGTAAATTTTAAGATAAAACATAATTTATTTTCATGATAAATATTCACGTATTTAAAACTTGACTTCTTATTTTCCATTAACCATCCTTAAACCCTCTGAAAAACATTTTAAAAACATGGGATGAGTAAAAAAATCTTATTAAGGGATATAAAAATAAATAAAACCATTATTCCAGTGAAAACATGAAAATCCATGAAATGTTTACCTTTATATTAATGTTATTTAAGTGAAAAACATAAATCATTTTCACATGAAAAATACACACACACTTTTCGATAAAATAAAATAATTTAATCCCATATAAATAATAGATAAATAATATAGTTATATTGGAATATCATTATCCATATCACTCTTATAAATAGAATAACCATATGGTCGACTTCCACAACCAATGCATTAGAGGGATATCATGGACTCACCCATATTTAGTTTATAACGTAACCACCCATCCTTGGTTTATAATGTAAGAACCCATCCTTGGTTCATAACATAACCACCCATCCTTAGTTTAGAACATAACCACCCGCCAAGATAAATAATGTCTAAGAAACATAACATAATCATAACATGTAAAATATTGCAAATTTCAATATCATACTCATAAAATATTCTCTTAATCCATAAGAAAACATTTTCATATATTAAAATGTCCATCCCTTTTAAAAACTAATTTTCAATAAAAAATTCTTATAAAATGGAATGATTGTTTTTATTTGAATAAAACATGAAATCTTGTAAAGGAAGATAACCTTTAAATAATGGCTATGGCGGTGGAAAAGTCTTTGTCACCTAGTGTGTGCATTGTAAGAAAACTTTTAAAATAGAATGTTCTTTTGTCGTTGGTAAAGGAATTCCAACATTCCATACAAAGATTCCATTTTTTGAATTTTTTTTAAAGAAAGACCAAAATTACTTTTATAAAACCCTCATGTACATAATAAACTCATTTTAAAAACATGGACATGGAAGAAAAAGAGAGTAATAAGGAATGTATTAAAAGATATTTTTTTAAAGAATAACCCCTATCACTTTGGAAATATTTGAATCATAATCCCCATGAAAGATTAACATTAAAAAAACTTTAAATACCATGATAATAGATAAATTCATGATATATCATGTCAAAGGTTCTATATATAAACCTCGTAAAAAATATATACGCATAACATAAAAATATGCCTCAATGAAAGGAAATTGAGATGAAGTCCCTTACCTTGTGTCTAGATCATCACATACGTTATTTATAAGCCTGGATAATAAAACTTATGGTAATTATTTACTTGATTAATAACTTTTTTTAACATTATTATTCATTTTATTTCACTTATTACCATGTTATATATGATTACTTAATCAAATAATTTCACATCAGATGTTTCAATGATATTTAGATTATGTGTCAAAAATGACTTTGGTAGGTTGAATATGGTCAAAGTGGAAATAATTTAAACATATATAGAATAATAATCATGAAATAATGATGATATTTATACATCAATTATACTTTTAATACCAATCATGAAATATGTTTTTGATAAATGAAGTACGTTACGATCTTAGAGACGATAGACCATACATACGCATGAGTAATGTTTCCATTTTTTAACGATCATTATGGAAAGGAGGTAAGTTTTATTTTAAATTTATATAATGATCATAATATCATATATAAAATATTATTTATTAAAATATATTTATATATATCATCCATGTGGTGTGGTGATGAAAAGAGAGTCACATCACTTCGTGAAGGTGGTAGTCCACATGTACACAAATGACGTTATCATTTTTAAATATAATATAGAGGTACAATTATGTTATGAATATCATATATAAACTTTATATCCATCATCATACCCAACCATGAGGTTTTTATGGAAAAAATGTCACATCAGTTCACGAGGTGGTAGTCTATCGTACACACGAGCAATGTTATTGTTTCCCATTTGAGGGAAGATGAGATATATATAGGTCACGAACTTAACATAACAAAATCTCATTATATGGGAGATAATAGATTATTATATAATCATAAATTAAGAATATTTTAATTATGAATAATAATAAATAAAATAAAAATTCATAGTTAGTAACTTTACCTCTCCTCAAACCACATCTTTCAGATTATACCTAAAGCACTCCAAAATTGGATTTCTGACCAAACCAAGGATTATAGGATAAATGTATTGATGTTGGAAAGTGATTTTGGTAGTTATTTTATGAACCAACATTCTTTTAATGTGTTAATAATAGAGGATATGGGGTAACCTTTTATAAGTGAGGTGAGTGACACACTTGTAATTTTTGAAAAGAAAAAGTTATACCCACATTTTTCACATGCCAAAAGGGTAAAAAATAAATAATTATAGAGAAATAAAAATTATAAGGTCTAAATATATTCATAAAAAATATTTTATACAAGTTTTTTTTGTCATTTTAACACTTTTTTTAGTTTAACCCTCGGTAAACCCATTTTACCTTAATCATGGTAATTAATTTTTACTATTTTCACCATTCAATTTGGTAAAAAATTAAGTTGGAGATATTAGATAATATAAATTATTATGACTTAAAATATGGTATCCATTTTACCAAATTTAACTCATATAAGTGGAAAAATTATATTTAAAACAAATCCCGCTGATATAATGAAAAAGAGGGTTTTTAGGAAGTGTATTATTAAAAAAAGATGATTTTATATTAACTCTAAGACTAATAATAATGATTGTATGAATCCAAATTAATATTTATTAATATATAATATAAAAAATTAATTTAAAATATTTCTCATTATGGATTATATTAATTAATTAAAATGGAGAAACATTATGCATTTTAAAATAGTTTTTAGAAAAATCTTGTTTTTAAACCCAAAAACAAACTTATACTAAAATCCAATACACAGTTGTTAAAAAGTAATTAAGTGGATTAAATATAAATAAATAAAAAAATATCTAATTTAAATCATATTCAAAACATATTTTCACTTTTAAATTACTTAAATTATTGAAAAGAAATGGGTTTTTTACAAAAAATTGGTATTTTTTACTATTTACTAAAAGTCAATATTTTATGGAAAAAAATTCAACCTAATTAATTTTTTGTATTATGATTTAAAAAATGATATTTATTTTTTAAAATTCAAATTCTAAAACTTATAAATGTAACTTTTAAATAAAACCTTATAAGAAAAGAGTTTAGATAAAATTATTTCCTTTTTGATTTAAAAAATTACTTAATATTTTTATGATGAATAAAAACATAAAATTGATTTATTATATAATTAACAAGGTTGTTACAATATTCCTCAAAAATATATCATGTATTTTACCAATTCTGGATGCATAATCTCAGTAAAACTCCTTCAAGTCGCATCAGCTAGCCTCAGATTTTCCAAATTTATCTTCAAGCTTTGAAGAACTTCTCTAAAAATCAGATATCCAGATTCCCAACACATTCTCATATCAGCTTAAGTAAATATTTTACTTATCAAAAAAACTTAATATTCTTGGTGGTATATTTTTTATATGGGCTCAGATGGGTCTTGGTGTTCAGTGACGTTTTCGGCAAGAAAAAGAAATTAGTCACCCCGGTTTATCTTCTTCCTCATTTTCTGATGGAGAATTTTTAAGATGACTAAGGCTTGGATGATTGACTTACTAAAAATGGAAAAAATATATTAGCTATGGTTTCATTTCGATTACTATATTATCTAATCTCGGCATCATCCTTAAACTTGGATTTGTTTGGTTTGTTGATGGCTCGAGCTCGAGGAATAAAATTGACTATGTGAGCCAAAATGTTCCCCTCAATTGTAAAGAAGAAATATTATATGTGTTCGGTCACTGAAATCCCCTAAATGGTTATTCCATTTCATGGTTCCCCTCAAAATTTGGCTAGGTTAGGTTATAAAATTGGCTACATAACATCCTTTTTAAATTGGCTATGTGGAAAAAATTGGTATGGGCTACGCAAAACCTACTACAACTGCAAACATAACAAAATCATAAACTAGATTAAAATTAATCCATCAAATTAAATAGATATAAATGAATATATATATATATATATATATTCAAATTTAAAAAATAACTAATTTTAAAATTACAAATTTAACTTGAATAAATTCATGTTACTTTAAATAAATAAATAATTTATTAAAAAAAATGATGATAAAAATTATAAATGAATTAAACTATAAATTAAAGTGACTAATTATTATATTATTAAAGTAATTATACTATAAATTAAATAAAACTTCAATTAACTTTTTAATTAATTAAACATAAAAAAATGAAATAAAAAAATGACATTTATAATATTAAATTTAAATAATAATTAATTAACTTGACACAAATTATAATTTAAACATAAAATCATAGATTAAAATAAAATTCATTAATTTATAATTAACTTAAAAGTTAACCATGACATAATAATTAACTAATTTAAAGAATATTTTAACATTAAAAACATAATTTAAACAGAAAAGTGACGTGGAAAATGATATGAATTAAAGACCAAGTTAGGTTGCAACTCCTATGAAATCCTTTACTAGAAAGGATCTAGAATTATTTTAGTCTGATTAGTGTCAATAATATTTCAATTACCTGAAGTAGAAGTTGTTCAACACTTCATTTCTTAATTTTCTAAAAGAGGGATTTCAGTTCGAGGTTTTATATAATGCTTTATGTATTGGTTTGGATTGTATTTTAATGAAACAGAGATAAGTTGTTTCTTATGGGTCTTGATAATTATTTACCCATGAGTGTAACTATTCCATCAATGATCTTGAGTTAGAAATAATCATGTTTTCCTTGAATTCATTGTGACATTACCTTATTAGTGAGAATTTTGTGGTTTTTTCTGATCATAATATCTTGAGGTATGTCTTTTATTAGCATGGCCTGAACTTGATACAATGATGAATGATGGAATTATTATAAGATTATGAATTCAATATTTTATATACACCGAGAAAGGTTAATGTTTTAGTTAATGCACTGAGTAATAAATCACACGGTGGTGTCGTGTGTGAATTTGGAGATCCCTGAACAGTAATGGAATATATCTTAGTAATGCATCTTGATATTCAAAAGGATGGTGGCATTGGTTTCCTTTTTCATATGATAGTGTATACATCTTTGGTGCAGTAAGTGAAGGAGACCCATATGAGGGATTCTGAGGTGGAGGTCTAGAGATATGAAGTTGTCTTTGGTGATTTCCCTGATGGTTGGTTTGAGGATGAACAACACTAGGTGTTTTTCTAGGGGAGGATTTACATCCCTTTGATAATTCATGTGGTGGTTCTTTGTGAGTTCCATAACTCACCCATGGTGGTACATCCTATAGTGATAAATATATACCAATATTTGAGAGGTCAGTTTTGTTGTAATTGGATAAAGCATCCAGTTTTAGAGTTTGTGTCTTAATGTTTGGTCTGCCAGAAGGTGAAGGTCGAGCACTATGTTCCTAATAGTTTTATACAACCATTTTATGTTCCTCATTAGAAGTGTGAGGACACCTTTATGGATGTATTAACCATTTTACCTCAATTTTGGGGATTCTTTGATGTTATATGGGTGATAGTGGACCATTTTATGAAATCAAACCACTTTATAGATATCAAGGATTCGAGCTTAGTGTAGGTTCTATCAATGTAGTACCTGAAGTAGTTTGTTAGACTCCACAGAGTCCCAAGGACAATTATATTTGACCATGATCCTCATTTTACTTCAAAGGTATGGATAGGTCTCCAAAATTCTTGAGACTCTCATATGTGACTTGGAACTACTTTCCATCGACAGAAAGAAAGTAAGATTGAGTGGACAATCCATAATCTTGAGGAAAGGTTGTGCGCTTATGTCATGGAGTTTAGAGGTTAATATACAAGTCACCTACCTTTGGTTGTTTTTTATTACAAAAATATTTTTCACCACACCATTGGTAGGACACCATTTGAATATTTTTACAGCTGATATTTCCATTATCCATTGTACTAGACTCAGGTCAAAGTGTTAGAAATTCTCAGGCTGGAACTAGTGCAGAGCATGACAGAGTTGGTTCAGGTGATTCATGAGAGGATAAAGGTAGAGAAGTATCATCATAATCTTATTCCAATCATAAAATGAGACCTATGGAGTTTGATTTTGGAGATTATGTGTTCCAAAAGATGACTCCTTATCATGGGTAGTAAAGGTTTGGATGTGGGAGTAAGATTTCTTTTGGGTTTGTTGGGACTTTTGAGGTGTTGGATCATTTTAGAGCTATTTCATATTAGATAGAACTTCCCCCCATAGATGAGCTTGATACACGATGCCTTACATGTTTCATAGCTTTATCATCATCTTTATGATGACTCTCAATTCGTCTATTAGGCTGACATTGATGTTGATAATGATGCGGCCATCAAGGAGCAACCTATAGAGACCCAAGATTTCTAAGAGATAGTGTTGTGTAGGCATGTTATTCCTTTGGTTCATGCCCTTTAGTGGGATAGTGGAATGAAGGAGAGAATTTTGGAACTTGATTCAGAGATACACACTCAATATCCCGAGCTATTTAATTTTTATCTCTTCTCTTTTAGCGATTCTCATTTTGTAGTTCTTGAATTTTATCTAGAATATGAGATAGTTTTTTTTCTCTTGATGTTTTTTATGTCCTTGAACTTGTTTGAGAGGTATCTTCCCCATGAGACTGTTTTGGAACTAGTTATTTGAGTTACATAGTTTTGAACTTTTTTCCTATAATTAATGTGGTTGATCTCCTGTGATGGAGAGATTCTTGAGAGGTTTCTCATAGAGTGGCTATTTGGACAACCCTTTTTTTCACTCAATCTGGTTTTGGTTTTAAATTCTCAAGGATGATAATTGTTTGATAAGTATCTGATATAAGGGATCGATTAATTTTAACCCATTCCTTTTCATGTTTCTAAATCCCTTAGTTCTTGGAGGAATCTTGGGGTTAGTTCGGTAGTGTTTTGAAGCAAGAAGCTGGTTTCAGGATAATTTCAAGACATAAACTGTAGTTCACAATGTGAGTGGGAAGTTCAAAACTAAAGTAGTTGTTCACATCTTACTTAAGATAATTTTTTAGATTCTGATTCATGATGTGCAGAGTATATTCATGATATGAAAAGGTGTAGGATCATCTTTAATAAGTCTATCTCTAAAAACTCATAATGTGACCATGAAGTTTATGATGTGAATAAATCTTAGGTTTAGAGGATTTGGGTGATGATCTTTTCAGTGGGTGTTAAATTCGAGACATTCACAATGCGAAAGACCCATTCACACCATAAAAGTATATTTGGATGAATGACTATAATTATAATCAGACTCTTAGTTTATCTCATACCATCCATTTTTATCCCAAATCCATGTGTCCAAAGGATCTCTCTAAAGGCGTTTCAAATCCCTTTCCAAAGGGATTAATCCTCATCTTCCCGTATTCTATCTACAATGATCTGATGTGAATTTTACCTATTTTACTTGTGGTTTATTATTTGATCTAGCTTTATTCCTATCATATTTATTTCCATTCTATAGTGGTTCATCTCATTTGTTCTTATGGAGCTATTTTTATGTTTTTTGGAATGGTTGTGGTGTAACATTCTTGGAGGGATTTAGTTTTCTTGTGGTAGAAGTGATCAGAGATATTTTTTGTTGTTCCCTTCTCGATTAAAGAATTTTGGAAACCTTGAGTTAGGGGATTCATTGATTCTCCTATTATTTTATGTGAAATAATAAAGTAATCATGCTTTGAATCTTTAATATATAGTGGAATTAAATATAATAAATATTAAACTGTATTAATAAAATGAAATGGTTTATGGTTGCAATGGTTGTATGATTTTCCACTATGATAACAGTTTGCCTCTTATTTTTCTAGATAATGTGATATATTTTTTATTCTTTGATCATTATGTATTTTATTCTTTTTCATATCATTTTTAATTTGATGAAAATAGTTAAATAATGTAATGAAAGTAATTTTGTTTGGCTAATGAATTAATAGACATGTTTTTGTAAATCTTTCTTCTTATAATTTGATAAAAATAAAATGATTATTGATTCATATTTAATTGTAATTTTTCTTCCATATGTTAATGGAATGGGATAAATAAAATTAATCTAGTAATTATTATTTTTGGAAATAAAAATAAAGAGGCATGTTAATGGAATTGTTCTTTCTTAAAATTTGTTGAAGTTTGAATTTATGCTTAAAAATGCTTAAATAATTAATAGCTTGTAATAGATGATGCCTTAGGATACCCATAGTCATAAACTATGATAAATGAATCAATTAATCCAAGATGATAATAAAACTATTTTTTTTTGTTACAGATAAATGTTTTGGGCTGAGAAAACCCATTTGTATGTGAAGGCTGGATGCCTTGTTTTTAGGTCCTAGATTCCCTGTTGACTCTACTCATTGTTTATTGCCTATTGTGTTGTGATCTGGATGTGATCATTGATGTATGATATTATTTGATCTTGGGATGGTTATTAGTAGAAGATATATGGGTGGGGAGTCCAGGATTTGTGGTAGTAGTTAATGATTGTGATGATAGGATTGTAACGCCCTGAAATTCTAAAATAAGAACATTGTATTTGATAGCGTGTATGACATGCAACACCAAGAATGTAAGGGAATATAATATCCCAAGAATTTATAATATAATTACTATTTTAAATAAATTTCATATATTCTATAGCTTACAATCCACGTAACACAAAGTTATCTTGCATCGTACGCCACAACAATTTTCTTTGATGACTTGCATTACACACAAGACTGAGTTTTACCAAACAAAAATATATCATTAAAACATTATTATTTAATATAATATGATATAACATACCTATTAAATTAGTATTTATGAATAGTATAAGAAAACTTATAAAAATATATGTCTTTTAAGAATCTAATAAAAATTCATTGGTTACCAATTAACAAGAAACAAAAATATAAACCAATTGAATATAAAGGATATATTTTTATTTTTATGATCTTAAAGGATTATTGTATTAATAAATTAAATTAATTAATATTAGTGAATGATATTAATTAAATATATATATCATATATTCAATAAAATATTTTTTATATTCATCCAATATATTTGATAGGCATAATATATGAACAAACCCAATTTTATGCATAAAAAACTATATTTTTATAAAGGTAGTTTTATCATATTTTAATGAAGAACCTATTTTAAATCCAATTTTTGGTAATTTTATAAATTATATATGTCAAAATAAACATTATTTTTTAAAATGAAATATAAAAATTAGGTTAGGGATGATTTTTCTTATTTTTATGTGAGGTTTCATTTTTGATGAATAGTGAGAAATATAGAATTTTAATTCAAAACTACTTTTTCGTATAATTTATTTATAAGGTTAAATTATATTTTTGATTGGATGTAAAGTTTAATTAGATAAATTTTATATCAATTAATCTAATTTATTTCATTTAAATAAATTTCACATTGAAATTTAATATAAAAACATTCCATACTTTTGAACATTTTACTTTTAAAACCCACTTTGTCATCCCGTCAGTAGGATTAAATTTAAATTAATTTATACCAATTATGTGATTGAAATTTTAAAAAATAGATTAAATATTTGGAAACATAATAATTTATAATTTCTAATAAGTTAAACTTAGTTTTTTACCAAAAATATTACTGAAAGTGATTAAAATTAATTACGGCAATTAAGAGAAAAATTAGCTTAATAAGGGAATAAAACTTAAACTCAAGGGCCAAAATGTGTAGGTTCCAAGAGTAGTAGAAGCAAATAAGACATGGTGCCCAACTATATTTTCCCCATATTCAATGAAGAATCCAAGATCTATGCAATGATGAATGTCATGATCCATAGAATTGAATCAAAGAAATAACACAAAAGAATAGAAACCCAGAACCAAGAGATAGGATCAACATATTTTGTTTATAATTAATTTAATTAAATAATAATTACTTCTAAGGGGATTATTTCTTCATTGATGAGCCTGACCATATATTTTCAATGCACCACTATTGTGTTGTAGAATCCAAGTATATGATTCCTCTAGCAGTGATCCATGTATCTCCATACATCACCGAAGGAGTCTTTGGGTTCTAGCATGGAAGATCCTTGTGCTTGTGATGTCTACCTTCGATCACCTTGAGAACCAATTCCAATATATTCTATTTGATATGGTGGATAATGATCTCTCTTATTCTTGAGAGTGTTCTTGGAAAATAAATAACTCTCTAGGTTTGATAGATTTCCTCTAATTCATTGTGCACAAACCCATCGACATCACTTAGCATGCTTTTGGATAATAAGATAATAATATAATTGGTAATTTATTTCACTAGGGTAATAATAAATAATTTTCACAAGTGCCTTTAATTATTTCATTAATCCAAGAAAACCCCCATATCAAATAATAACATCAACATTATTATTTCCCAATATGTGCTTAACTTGAGAGTTATAATTAAATATTATTTAATAAAATAATTTTCAATATTATTATTTCTCACTATACCATTAAACTCGGTTCTCCAATCCTCTTCAATATTTATTAATTATTCCTATCACAATATATTCTTTCAAATAACTAGTGATGGAATAAATGTGATCAGGAATACATGAATAATTATCAAACCATGTACGAGAATAATATTTATTAAACTTGTTAAATAATAAATTATTTAACTGAGATTCTAGATACACTTAGTGTGCAACCCACTAGGCCCCTTTATTAGTAGCATTTGGAGAACCTACCTAAATTCAAAGGTTAACATCTAGAAACACACCAAAGAACCCATAGATAAATAAGTTAATGTCGCAATGACATTTCATCTCATATGAACGTTTAACATGTAATATAATCCCTTTATCACAATATCTCTAATCGAGCAGGTTGCATGCTAGTTCCATCAACCTATATGCTCGATATATCTTTATTTGACTTTATGAAAATATAACTTACCTATTGATCACCATGGAAATGGATTTATTTAGGGTATATCATTTTCATCATAGGGCCTGAGATATTATATTTCGTTAAATAATAAAAGGGATAAATCCTTTCTCACATTATTAATTAATGTAATATTACTCATGACACACCCAACATATCCTACCATGTCATGAACATTTTTTTCACAGTTTTCATCAATACATCTAAGTGCATGAATCATAACATTTATTAATAATAATATTAATGTCTAAGGACCGATACACATTTCTGTAGATAGGAACATCCAATTAAAATTCTAAATGTGGATTTCCTATTGTCAGGTCTCGTTCTCATAAAATCCTACTAGATATCACCAAGGGCGTACACCATGAGAAGGTGCCTCAAAGTCCTATGAGTCTCCACCCCTGATAACTTGTATCATTTGTGCCCCTCAAATGATATCATCAGACTATAGAACATATATTCAAGAATAGTGTCATAGAACTTCTGGGTTCTTATCATAGTAGGGATCCACTATGACCTTTTAGTGCGACAATTACTCTTAGCAAATTATCACATACAATGTTAAGCAGAAGAAAAATCATGATTTGATAAATAATTTATTAATATTCAAAACCACGAATATAAGTTATCATAAAGTAAAAATAAGTTGGTTCTAGGGCACCAACTCTAATAGAATCCCACTTTCACTAGAGCCAAGTGCTAATAACCTCCAGTCTGTTATCTATCACATGATACTAATGCTTCTTCTGAGATAGGATTTTAGTCGAGGGGTTTTCCACGTTATCTTCTATGGATACTCTACTCACTGAAACTTCACCCATTTGAAAAAAATTCTTCAATAGGTGATACTTATAGATTATATGGTTTTTCCGTTGATGTGACCTTATTTATTTTTCAAGATCCACTATTAAAAATTATTCATCATACCCTATGATGATAAGCTCATCGTATCCTCCATACACCAAGAAAATATCCTTAGTTCTTCTCAGATACTTAAGGATAGTCTTAACAATAGTCCAATGTTGTTCTCCTATATCTACTTGATATCTTCCTACCATGATCAATTCATATCAAACATCAAGTCTAGTACAAAACATGGTATACATGATTGATCCTATTTCCAAAGTGTATGAGATCTTACTCATTATATCTTTCTCCTATTGTGTTTGGGGACACATTTTCTTAGAAAGATGTAAACCATGTGACACTGGATCCAATCCCTTCTTGGATTATTCCACAATAAATCTCTTTCGTATCTGGTCAATATATGTACTTTGTCTTAGTCCAAGTAACCTCTTCAATCTATCACGAATGATCTTGATCCCTATAATGTAGGTTTCTTCGCTTAAGTAATTCATGGAGAATCACTTGTTCAACTAGTCCTTAATATATTGTAATACTGGTATGAAATTTCCCATAAGTAATATGTCATCAACATATACTACTAGGATAAAGACCGAATTCCCACTAAAACTTTTATAAACACATGACTCATATTTTTTTTAATGAAACCAAATTATTTTATGGATTCATTAAATAAAATGTTCCATGACCTAGACACTTGATTTAATTCATAAATGGATCTCTGTAAATTTCAAATCCTTTTGAAATCACATAGTGTCACAAACCTTTCTGGTTGTGTCATATAGACATCTTCCTAAAGGTTCCCATTAAGAAATTTAGTTTTGAAATCCATCTACCAAATCTCATATTCATGGTAAGATGCACTGGAAAATATGATTCTTATTAATTTAAACAAGGAAAATGGTGAAAATGTTTCACCATATTCAATTCCTTACTTTACCTTCCATGTCTAGTTTCCTCCTAAATAACGATTTACACCCAATAGGATTTAAATCAATTGGCGCATTGACCAAAACCCAAACTTGGTTATGATACATGGAATCCATCTCATAATTCATAGATTCTAGCCATCTTGCAGCTCTTGAGTTATCTACTTCATCCTTGTAGAAGAGTGGTTCATTATTGTCCAACAATAATGAGTCACCATCCTCAGTGACAAAAAAACCATATCTCTCTAGCTCCCTTACATCTCTTACAATATTACACAATACTTGTGTTTCATGAACTACTTCTTCTATGGGGACCTATGGAACTTGTTTCTATACTAACTCCTGTGTATATTGAGCATCAAATTCATTGAAGTAAATCTTTATCCTACTATCCTTTTTTAGGATTTTCTCCCTCTCAAGAAAGATGGATTGTCTACCAATATTCACTTTCTTGTCCAAGGGTTTGTATAGGAAGTATCCCTTTCTTTCCTTGGGATACCCTATAAAGATACACTTCATGCCCTAGGGTGCTTGTTTTTTTCCTAACAAAGCCTTAAAAAATGCCTCATAACTGTTGCGAAATCACCGGGAGACAGAACGACAGAAAACGAGAAAACGAAAGAAAGAAAAGCAACAAAGAACACGACGATTTACGTGGTTCGGGAAAAATCCCTACGTCCACGGGAGAGGCAGATTTTCACTATGATTCGGGAGCACATAAATTACAGAGGATTTTCCAACACAAAACCCTAGCCCGAAATGGGCTATAAAACAAATGAAGAAGACGATCACTATTCGAAAAAGTGGTCCGCGTCGCTACAGTGAACGACGGCTGGCTTTGTCAAAAGCGCTACAGTAAAGTTGACCCCGAAGTCCGCACCGCTACAGTGCCTGTCGGTGTCGGTCGGTCAGCTCCGCTATAGTGGTCAGCATTGCTACAGTGCCGAAAAATTGGGCCACAAGCATTCGGCCCAACCGGATCGGGCAACACCAATCCAACAATAACCCCATACATGTGTATGTGACAAAACCAATTTCTTTACACTCCAAAGCTCGAAGGGGATTCTTTCTGTCACCTTAGTTGGTACTCGGTTTAATGTGTATACCATAGTTTGTAATGCATATCCCCAAAAGGATAATGGAAGATTTTCATGAATCATCATCGACCTTACCATGTCTAACAAGGTACAATTGCTCCTTTCACTAACACCATTCCACTATGGTGTATAAGTTGGAGTGAGTTGATATAGAATCTCAAAATCCTGTAAAAAGTCGATGAACTCTTGGTTAAGATATGATCCACCTCGATCCAATTGAAGCTTCTTTATCTTATTACCAAGATTATTCTATACTTCATTCTTTAATTCCTTGAAATTCTCAAAGGACTCGGACTTATACCTCATCAAGTGAATATAGCCATATCTACTCAAGTCATCAGTAAAAGTTATGAAGTAAGAATATCCACCTCTAGCCTCTACTAGAAATGGTCCACACACATTAGTGTGTACCAATCCTAGAAGCTCTGTGAACCTTTCACCCTATCCACCAAATGGTGGTTTGGTCATTTTCCCTTGTAAACAAGCATGACATCTATCAAGTGGTTTTAGATCGAAAGAGTCTATGTAACCATCTTGACAGAGATTTGTCAAATGCTTCTCGTTTATATGAACAAGGCAGTGATACCGCAACTGGGTGTTATATGAGTCATGTGAGCCTGATTTATTATTAATTTCCAACACTTGGTTTTGATAATTTAATACATACAGACCATTATTTAAATGTTCCATACCATAACATATATTTTCCTTATAAAGGAAACAAATTTTATTTTTGAACTTGAAAATAAACCCATCTGTATCTAAAATTGATACAAAAATTATGTTCTTGGTAACCGTTGATACATAATAACAGTCACATAAAAACAAAATCACCCCAGTCGGCAATGAAAGGTGGTAGTCACCAATGGAAATATCATCCATCCTTACACCATTGGAAACTCGCAGATCCACCTATCCTCTAGAAATTTTCCAAAATCTACTTGGTTCCTGCATTTGGATACAAATTTGAGTACCACAAGCTATATCTAATACCCAATGAGTATAAATGGAAAGATTTCACTTGATAACTAATACACATTTGTCTTCCCCTTTTCTATGGGTACAGTTTTTCTTCCAGTGGAATAACTTCCCACATGAAAAACACACTGCCTCCTTTTCCTTTCCCTACCTTTGGATATTCTTCTTCTTGGTCAGACAATGCTCAGGAGATTTAGACTGTTTATAAGTATTAGGCCCATTTACCTTGTCCTTCCTCTTCTTATTCACTATAAGGACTGCAGGTTTTTCATGCCCCATGTTCTTATCTACTTGGATAATCAAGGTTAGAAGTCCTGATAGAAACTTCTCATTATTTCTCATATTATAATTCACAATAAAACTAGATAAATTATTGAGAAATGATGAAAGTATGAGATCTGTATAAAACTAATCCAAGAATTTAATCCCTAAGATGTCCAGATGCTCAATTTAGCTAATAATCTTGACTACATGAGGCCCAATTGACATAGATTCTCTAAGCTTAGTCATGAAAAAAGCGTTGGAGATCTCATACCTCTCTTGTCTAAACTTCCCTTGATAGAGATCCTAAAGGTGAGACATCATGATATATGCATCTATTTACTCATGTTTCTTTAATAGCTCATTGGACATGGATGATAACATGAATCACTGAACATCTACAGAACCATTCAGATGTTTCTCATACATAGAGAGCT
Source organism: Viscum album (assembly GCA_963277665.1). Taxonomy (NCBI): domain Eukaryota; kingdom Viridiplantae; phylum Streptophyta; class Magnoliopsida; order Santalales; family Viscaceae; genus Viscum; species Viscum album. Next base: position 527,835,998 of record OY728159.1, on the reverse strand, counting down.
CTTCATCACCTGTAACACCCCGAGATTTTATATTCTTTTTAATTTCATTAATGTCTTGTGTTGTACGCTACACAAAAAGGATCTTGCACAACACGCATCTCTGACTTGTCTTGCATTACACGTAAGACCTTCCTCGATAGCGTGTGTAGTACGCAATACCGAGTTTCACTAAACGAGATATTAATATAATATTATTATGAACTAGCCGTTATGAATAGTAATACCCACTTTTTGAAATTTTATAAATTTTATCTTTAAAAATGGACTTCATTTTTGGATTCGGAATATCGAAATTAGCTTAGGGTGAAATTTTGGTACTTTTCGGATAACTTTCATATTCTGATGAATAGTGAAAATTACTAAATTTTAATTAAAAACAACATTTTTAATCAAAATATTTAATAGTGATAAATTATTAATTTGAGTGGTTTTAAAGTATATTTAGAATATATTTTTACAATTTAATACAATGTTGGTCATTGGATGTAATTTCACATTTAAACCAGATATAAACAAGTGTCAATCTTTTGATAGTTATTATCTCTTAAGAACACGCTATTTGTTTTGACGACGGGAATTAATTTTTAAATTAATTAATGCAACTGATATGTTTTGAATTTGGTAAAATAGACATCATTTTTGAATTCATAATATCAAATATAGCTTAGGCCTAATTTTTTGTATTTTTCTAGAAACTTTCATTTTTTGATGAATAGTGAAACCACTAAGTGATAGTAAAAAAAACTGAATTTTTCATAAAACTTAAATTTACCGCTTCTGTGAGTGGAATTTCGAAAATCCGAGAGACACGGTTAATATCAAGGACTAAAATGTGGTTCAATGAGATGAAAATAATTTTTGGTGAATAGTAACTTTATACTTTTTTTTACCACGGTTAAAAGTAAATAGGGTAATTAAGGGTAAAAATGATATTATTATTACCCTAACACATGTCCTAATTCTATTGGATAAGTGTAATTCGACCAAAAACAACCTTAGGAATAAAATATGACCATTTAGGCCCACTTGGATTAGATTAGGACAATTATTATTAATTTACTTAAAGAAGGGTTAAAATAGTTAAAATCAAAGTTTAATAACTAAATCATTTTTAATATGGGGTTATACATAAGATAAATTCGACTATAAATATTCATTAGAAATATAAAAACATTTCCTACATAATGGTATTTTATTTGTAATTTTTAGACTTAAAATAATTTAATTTATTTATGATACAATGATGATGGAGTAATTATCTTATTAATAAAATATTGACATAATTGATGTTATAAATACCCAAATAAATGTAATTTGAGACTTTTTATGAATTAAAATAATTTTCTATGTTAATATGACATTTTAATATTGATTTAATTAATTTTTTTTCTAACTAATCATTCTGTTATGATTTTCATAAAAATCAATTACCAAATAGTGTCAAAATTGTCATAAAATAGTTTTTAAAACAAATATTATATTATTAATTGTTATTATATTCGTAAAAATCTAAGGTTCGGCCAAATGACTTAAATAAGGTTATATATATTAATAATAAACAACTTGGGGTTCATTTGGCTTGTTATAGTAAGTTTATTAACCTTAGAGTGTAAGAACACAAAAAGACACGGTAAAAGTAAAATTATCTAACTTAAAGTTAAATCTAAATGATAAGGTTAAAATAGTAAACTAAACTTGTCCAAATTATATTGGATGAGATGATTTCAACCCATACCCACCTTATCTTCGAAATATATCAATTTGGAGCTATTAAAAACCGAATTTGACTTTATAATAAAATAATATTTTTAGTTATTCCAAAGGTGCCCCTATAAAGATACACTTCATGCCCTAGGGTGCTTGTTTTTTTCCTAACAAAGCCTTAAAAAATTCCTCATAACTGTTGCGAAATCACTGGGAGACAGAACGACAGAAAACGAGAAAACGAAAGAAAGAAAAGCAACAAAGAACACGACGATTTACGTGGTTCGGGAAAAATCCCTACGTCCACGGGAGAGGCAGATTTTCACTATGATTCGGGAGCACAGAAATTACAGAGGATTTTCCAACACAAAACCCTAGCCCGAAATGGGCTATAAAACAAATGAAGAAGACGATCACTATTCGAAAAAGTGGTCCGCGTCGCTACAGTGAACGACGGTTGGCTTTGTCAAAAGCGCTACAGTAAAGTTGACCCCGAAGTCCGCACCGCTACAGTGCCTGTCGGTGTCGGTCGGTCAGCTCCGCTACAGTGGTCAGCATTGCTACAGTGCCGAAAAATTGGGCCACAAGCATTCGGCCCAACCGGATCGGGCAACACCAATCCAATAATCTCCCACTTGTAGCCTGATCCGCTGCACTGCTATTCTTCGATGCAACTGATGAAGACAACTTACTTAATCTAAGTTCTTCCTCTTATTCACTCACCAGTGCCATGCTTTCACAGATTCATGAAATACAAACTGTTTTCCTCTTCTGCTCCCATCAAGTCCTCCATCATTCTGCCTCTCATCCTCCGTTCATCAGTGGAGACCAACAGAGGCACAGCAGTGCCTCAACTTCTGTATCACCATAGGCTTTGTCAACATGTCTGCCGGATTGTTGGTTCCACATATCTTCTGCAAAGTCAGCAACCCATCCTGTATCAAACCTCTGATGAAATGGTACTTCAACTGAATGTGCTTCGTCCGGGCATGAAACACTGGGTTCTTGGCAAGATGTATAGCACTCTGACTATCACAGTGCAATACATTCTCCTCTCGCTTTCTTCCCAATTCATCCAAGAAGTTCTTCAGCCAAACCATCTCTTTCCCAGCTTCTGTTATAGCAATGTATTCTGCCTCTGTGGTGGATAAAGCCACCACCTTCTGCAATTGTGATATCTAACTTACCGCAGTCCCTCCACAGGTAAAAAACATAACCCGTGGTACTCCTCCTGCTGTCAACATCGCCTCCAAGGTCAGCATCCACATACCCCTGCAATGAAGTTCCTTTTCCAAAGCACAGAGATACCTCCTTGCTTCCCTTCAAATACCTCAGTATCCACTTCACATCTTCCCAATGTTGTTTTCCAGGGCTAGCCATATACCTTCTCACAACTCCCACTGCATGAGCAATGTCAGGTCGAGTACAGACCATGGCATACATCAGGCTTCCCACAGCTGATGCGTATGGAACTTTTGCCATGTACTCCACCTCTTCTGCCGTCTTCGGTGATTGCTCCTTTGATAGTTTGAAGTGGCTCGCCAGGGGAATAGAGACTGCCTTTGCTTCCAGCATGCTGAATCTTCTCAGAACCTTCCCAATGTAATCATCCTGTGAAAACATTAAAGTTCCAGCCGTGCGGTCTCTCTTGATCTTCATTCCCAGAATCTTGCCAGCTTCTCCAAGATCCTTCATTTCAAACTCCTCAGCCAATTGCCCTTTCAGCTCATTAATTCTCTGCATACATGATCCTGCAATGATCATGTCATCCACATACAGAAGCAATATAATATATTCATCACCGAAAGACTTGATGTAGCAACACTGATCCATGCCACATCGTTTATATTCATTTTTAGACATAAATGAATCAAACTTCTTGTTCCACTGTCTCGGTGCCTGCTTCAGTCCATATAAGCTCTTCTGGAGTTTGCACACCAAGTCTTCCTTTCCAGACTCTACATATCCCTCTGGCTACTGCATGTAGATATCTTCCTCCAAATCTCCATGAAGGAACGCAGTCTTGACATCAAGCTGCTCAAGGTGAAAATCCTCTGTCGCCACAATGCTGAGAACCACCCGGATGGTGGTAAGCTTTACTACTGGTGAGAAAATTTCAGTGAAATCTACTCCCTCCTTCTGTTGAAAGCCTTTCACCACCAGCCTTGCCTTGAACCTCCTCTTTCCATCATGTTCTTCCTTGACCCGGTAGACCCACTTATTCTGCAATGCTTTCTTTCCTCTTGGCAGAGGTGTCAGCTCCCAAGTGTTGTTCTCATGCAATGAGGAAATCTCCTCCTTCATAGCCAGCTCCCACTTGCTTGACTCCTTCAGCTGCATTGCTTCTTCAAAGCATTCTGGTTCTCCACCGTCAGTCAATAAAAGGTAATGCAATGATGGTGAATACCTCTGCACGGGCCTTCTCACCCTTGATGATCTCCTCAACTCCACTGGAGTAGTAGGTTCCACTTGTTCGGACTTCTCAAGCTCAGACACACCTTCAAGCTCCACTTGCTTTTTGCATTCTGATTCAATGTTCCCATTTTCATCTTCAACTGCATGGCGATCTTTGTACATGACACCTTCATTGAATACCACGTTTTGGCTCCTGATGACCATCCTGTTGAGATCATCCCAAAAGCGATACCCAAACTCCTCACCACCATAGCCAATAAAGAAACATTTTTTGGATTTGGCATCAAGCTTGTCCCTTGCATTAGCATCAACATGAACATATGCTAAACTGCCAAAGACTCGTAAATGTGAGAGTCTTACCACCTTACCAGACCAGAGTTCCTCGGGTAGACATTCCCCCATTGGCACAGAGGGACTCCTGTTTATGAGATATGCTGCCATATTTACTGCATCAGCCCAAAAGGTCTTGGGTAACCCCGAATGCAGCCTCATGCTCCTGGCACGTTCATTCAGTGTCCTATTCATCCTTTCTGCCACACCGTTCTGTTGTGGTGTTCCTGGGATTGTCTTCTCCCACCGAATTCCATTTTCAGAACAGAATTCTCTGAACTCTTGACTGCCATATTCTCCACCATTGTCAGACCTCAAACATTTCAGCTTTGCTCCTGACTCGTTCTCCACCATGACTTTCCACTTCTGAAATATCTTAAACACATCAGATTTGTTCTTCAGAAAGTAAACCCATACCTTCCTCGTTGAGTCATCAATGAATGTCACATAATATTGTGACCCTCCGAGGGATGGTACTGGTGCAGGCCCCCAAACATCTGTATGTACCAGGTCCAGCTTTCCAGCCTTCGGTGTTCTGCCTCCTTTTGCAAAGGACACCTTCCTCTGCTTTCCAAAGATGTAGTCTTCACATAAGCCTACTTCCACCGACTTCAGATCTGGTAGCAACCCTTTAGTTGCCAGCACCTTCATCCCCTTTTCACTCATGTGGCCGAGTCTATAGTGCCACAGTTGAGAACCTCCGACAGCTTCCAGTGATGCAGCCATGTCCATGCAACTTTCTGTCATGTTGTACAGGGTGCCATTCTTTGCTCCCCGAGATATGACCATAGCTCCTTTGGTGATCTTCCATGCACCACCAGTGAATGTGGTACTCAACCCTGCATCATCAAGTTATCCCACAGAAATGAGATTTCTTCTTAAACCAGGGATGTACCTCACGTTTTCCAGAACCAGCAAACTCCCACTATTGGTCTTGATCCGTGCATCTCCTTTCCCCACAATCTGCAAGGGCTCGTCATCATCAAGATGTACCTTGCCAAAATTTCCTGAAACAAAATTGTTCAGGAAACCCTTCTCCGATGTAGAATGGAAAGACGCCCCAGAGTCTAAAATCCAAGACTCCATCGGGCTGTCTACGCTCAGCAGTAGCACGTCGTCAGTTCCTTCAGCTACCGCGTTTGCTCCACTGGTTTCAGGTCCCTTCCGGTTTTCTCTGCACTCCTTCTTGACATGTCCTTTCTTCCCGCATGTCCAGCAGGTAGGACCAGGCCCCTTTGCCTTGTCTCTGCTCTTTCCTCTCGACTTCGATCGTCCTCTGCGATTGTCCCGCTGTGGGTACCTTCCTCTTCCTTCAATGTTCAAAGCAGAACCAAAGAATCTGCCTGATTCTCTTCTTCGAACATCCTCACTAAGGATTAGGTCCCTTATATCCTTCAGAGCCATCTTCATATTCCCCGAAGTGCTGCTCACAGCTGTTACAGTTGCTTCCCAACTTTCAGGTAACGAAGATAATAAAACCAGAGCACATACCTCATCACCAAGGTCAATGTCCACCGATGACAACTGACTTATGATGGTATTGAACTCGTTGATATGATCTGCAACAGCTCTCCCTTCAACCATTTTCAGGTTGAACAATCATCGTATTAAATGCACCTTGTTAGCCGCAGAAGGCTTCTCGTACATATTTGTGAGGGCTTTCATCAGGTCCACCGTCGTCTTCTCTTCTCTGATGTTGAACGCCACGTTTTTGGCCAACGTCAGGTGCACAACACCCAGAACCTGTCGATCCAGTAGCTCCCATTCTGATTTCTCCATTTCCGCTGGCTTCACACCCAGAAGCGGCAAGTGCATCTTTTTCTGATAAAGATAATCCTCGATCTGCATCCTCTAGAAACTGAAATCAGTTCCATCGAAGCGATCAATCTTCACTTTGCCTTCATCCAGAGCCATCGTTGGAGAATTCCGAACTCACCCACTGATACCAGTTGTTGCGAAATCACCGGGAGACAGAACGACAGAAAACGAGAAAACGAAAGAAAGAAAAGAAACAAAGAACACGACGATTTACGTGGTTCGGAAAAAATCCCTACGTCCACGGGAGAGGCAGATTTTCACTATGATTCGGGAGCACATAAATTACAGAGGATTTTCCAACACAAAACCCTAGCCCGAAATGGGCTATAAAACAAATGAAGAAGACGATCACTATTCGAAAAAGTGGTCCGCGTCGCTACAGTGAACGACGGCTGGCTTTGTCAAAAGCGCTACAGTAAAGTTGACCCCGAAGTCCGCACCGCTACAGTGCCTGTCGGTGTCGGTCGGTCAGCTCAGCTACAGTGGTCAGCATTGCTACAGTGCCGAAAAATTGGGCCACAAGCATTCGGCCCAACCGGATCGGGCAACACCAATTCAACAATAACCCCATACATGTGTATGTGACAAAACCAATTTCTTTACACTCCAAAGCTCGAAGGGGATTCTTTCTGTCACCTTAGTTGGTACTCGGTTTAATGTGTATACCATAGTTTGTAATGCATATCCCCAAAAGGATAATGGAAGATTTTCATGACTCATCATTGACCTTACCATGTCTAACAAGGTACGATTGCTCCTTTCACTAACACCATTCCACTATGGTGTATAAGTTGGAGTGAGTTGATATAGAATCTCAAAATCCTGTAAAAAGTCGATGAACTCTTGGTTAAGATATGATCCACCTCGATCCAATTGAAGCTTCTTTATCTTATTACCAAGATTATTCTATACTTCATTCTTTAATTCCTTGAAATTCTCAAAGGACTCGGACTTATACCTCATCAAGTGAATATAGCCATATCTACTCAAGTCATCAGTAAAAGTTATGAAGTAAGAATATCCACCTCTAGCCTCTACTAGAAATGGTCCACACACATTAGTGTGTACCAATCCTAGAAGCTCTGTGAACCTTTCACCCTATCCACCAAATGGTGGTTTGGTCATTTTCCCTTGTAAACAAGCATGACATCTATCAAGTGGTTTTAGATCGAAAGAGTCTATGTAACCATCTTGACAGAGATTTGTCAAATGCTTCTCCTTTATATGAACAAGGCAGTGATACCGTAACTGGGTGTTATATGAGTCATGTGAGCCTGATTTATTATTAATTTCCAACACTTGGTTTTCATAATTTAATACATACAGACCATTATTTAAATGTTCCATACCATAACATATATTTTCCTTATAAAGGAAACAAATTTTATTTTTGAACTTGAAAATAAACCCATCTGTATCTAAAATTGATACAAAAATTATGTTCTTGGTAACCGTTGATACATAATAACAGTCACATAAAAACAAAATCACCCCAGTCGGCAATGAAAGGTGGTAGTCACCAATGGAAATATCATCCAGCCTTACACCATTGGAAACTCGCAGATCCACCTATCCTCTAGAAATTTTCCAAAATCTACTTGGTTCCTGCATTTGGATACAAATTTGAGTACCACAAGCTATATCTAATACCCAATGAGTATAAATGGAAAGATTTCACTTGATAACTAATACACATTTGTCTTCCCCTTTTCTATGGGTACAGTTTTTCTTCCAGTGGAATAACTTCCCACATGAAAAACACACTGCCTCCTTTTCCTTTCCCTACCTTTGGATATTCTTCTTCTTGGTCAGACAATGCTCAGGAGATTTAGACTGTTTATAAGTATTAGGCCCATTTACCTTGTCCTTCCTCTTCTTATTCACTATAAGGACTGCAGGTTTTTCATGCCCCATGTTCTTATCTACTTGGATAATCAAGGTTAGAAGTCCTGATAGAAACTTCTCATTATTTCTCATATTATAATTCACAATAAAACTAGATAAATTATTGAGAAATGATGAAAGTATGAGATCTGTATAAAACTAATCCAAGAATTTAATCCCTAATATGTCCAGATGCTCAATTTAGCTAATAATCTTGACTACATGAGGCCCAATTGACATAGATTCTCTAAGCTTAGTCATGAAAAAAGCGTTGGAGATCTCATACCTCTCTTGTCTAAACTTCCCTTGATAGAGATCCTAAAGGTGAGACATCATGATATATGCATCTATTTACTCATGTTTCTTTAATATCTCATTGGACATGGATGATAACATGAATCACTGAACATCTACAGAACCATTCAGATGTTTCTCATACATAGAGAGCTCTTCATCACCTGTAACACCCCGAGATTTTATATTCTTTTTAATTTCATTAATGTCTTGTGTTGTACGCTACACAAAAAGGATCTTGCACAACACGCATCTCTGACTTGTCTTGAATTACACGTAAGACCTTCCTCGATAGCGTGTGTAGTACGCAATACCGAGTTTCACTAAACGAGATATTAATATAATATTATTATGAACTAGCCGTTATGAATAGTAATACCCACTTTTTGAAATTTTATAAATTTTATCTTTAAAAATGGACTTCATTTTTGGATTCGGAATATCAAAATTAGCTTAGGGTGAAATTTTGGTACTTTTCGGATAACTTTCATATTCTGATGAATAGTGAAAATTACTAAATTTTAATTAAAAACAACATTTTTAATCAAAATATTTAATAGTGATAAATTATTAATTTGAGTGGTTTTAAAGTATATTTAGAATATATTTTTACAATTTAATACAATGTTGGTCATTGGATGTAATTTCACATTTAAACCAGATATAAACAAGTGTCAATCTTTTGATAGTTATTATCTCTTAAGAACACGCTATTTGTTTTGACGACGGGAATTAATTTTTAAATTAATTAATGCAACTGATATGTTTTGAATTTGGTAAAATAGACATCATTTTTGAATTCATAATATCAAATATAGCTTAGGCCTAATTTTTTGTATTTTTCTAGAAACTTTCATTTTTTGATGAATAGTGAAACCACTAAGTGATAGTAAAAAAAACTGAATTTTTCATAAAACTTAAATTTACCGCTTCTGTGAGTGGAATTTCGAAAATCCGAGAGACACGGTTAATATCAAGGACTAAAATGTGGTTCAATGAGATGAAAATAATTTTTGGTGAATAGTAACTTTTTACTTTTTTTTTACCACGGTTAAAAGTAAATAGGGTAATTAAGGGTAAAAATGATATTATTATTACCCTAACACATGTCCTAATTCTATTGGATAAGTGTAATTCGACCAAAAACAACCTTAGGAATAAAATATGACCATTTAGGCCCACTTGGATTAGATTAGGACAATTATTATTAATTTACTTAAAGAAGGGTTAAAATAGTTAAAATCAAAGTTTAATAACTAAATCATTTTTAATATGGGGTTATACATAATATAAATTCGACTATAAATATTCATTAGAAATATAAAAAAATTTCCTACATAATGGTATTTTATTTGTAATTTTTAGACTTAAAATAATTTAATTTATTTATGATACAATGATGATGGAGTAATTATCTTATTAATAAAATATGGACATAATTGATGTTATAAATACCCAAATAAATGTAATTTGAGACTTTTTATGAATTAAAATAATTTTCTATGTTAATATGACATTTTAATATTGATTTAATTAATTTTTTTTCTAACTAATCATTCTGTTATGATTTTCATAAAAATCAATTACCAAATAGTGTCAAAATTGTCATAAAATAGTTTTTAAAACAAATATTATATTATTAATTGTTATTATATTCGTAAAAATCTAAGGTTCGGCCAAATGACTTAAATAAGGTTATATATATTAATAATAAACAACTTGGGGTTCATTTGGCTTGTTATAGTAATTTTATTAACCTTAGAGTGTAAGAACACAAAAAGACACGGTAAAAGTAAAATTATCTAACTTAAAGTTAAATCTAAATGATAAGGTTAAAATAGTAAACTAAACTTGTCCAAATTATATTGGATGAGATGATTTCAACCCATACCCACCTTATCTTCGAAATATATCAATTTGGAGCTATTAAAAACCGAATTTGACTTTATAATAAAATAATATTTTTAGTTATTCCAAAGGTGCCCCTCTCCTCCCTTATAAAAGGACACCTCCTCCCTCTCTTCCTCACACCACTTTGAGCCTTCAAGCTCGGCCAACCCCTGCCAATTTCTTCTCTCCACTTCCCTAGAGACATCCTATAGGTCCTGGTTTTCTTCAAAGACCAATTTTAGTTCCCTAAAAGGAGGTCTCAAAGAAGCGCTTCAAAGAAGAGGTAATGTCCGTTACCGATTCTTTCATCTTTATTTCTTCTTCCACTTCTTCTTCTTTAGTTGTTTCATTATGAAGTAATAACATCAGTATCACTCATATAATGATATGTTATTATAAGTATGAAACAACCCTATTTCACCATCTATCCATCCTACGGAAAATGAAATCACCGCGCGTGCGTACGTACGGAATACCGTCTCCACGCCGTGGTGTAATCTAATTTCCACCACCACCTTACATGGATGGGTATAATGGTGAAAGTAATGAATATATATGATTATTTTAAAGTGATATTGATTCTTTAATATTATACATACACTTTAATACAATTCCACGATCATGAGAATGATATCATCGCTCGTGCGTACGTACGGAATACCGTCTCCACGACGCGATGAGATTCACTCTCCATGATAACCATTCAAGAATGATTATAAAGTATATATAATAAGTAATAATGAAATATATGACATAATAATGCTACTGGATTTATTTATATATATATATCTATGTCATCTACTTAATTCCATTCAATTCAATAAGGAAACGAAAACAACATTCATGCGTACGTATGGCCTACCGTCTCCATGAACGGTGTATTTCATTCCATTTATCGATCCATTATATATATATATATTCTGAATATATATTATATATAAATCATGTTTTACATTATGGATGTAAATAATCATAATCTAAGTAATCATATGAATAATTACAAGTTAAAACACGAACGACAAATGAAACGATTTTACCCAAAATGCTACTTTAACATGAATTTACAAAAGAACGGGTAATATAAAGTCATAAGTGAACAATATATTATATAATAACAATGAATATGATTCTATAATAAGTCAATGACATTATTTAAATCATTATACAGGAGGTTTGGATACGTACAAAGCATATCGGACCTAAGGTAAGGGATAATTTTTCAAATCTCATTTTTATCCGAGATTGTTTATTCGTAAGTATTTACTGGGGTTATTTCTATCATCCATGTCCATGTTTTATAAAAGTGTATTCATGTATGTTTAAATTCCTTTTTATCCATTTTAATTTTACCCCATGGTATGGAAGGAATCTTTCTTTTATTTACCCTACAAGGTACTTTTTGACTTTTCCGACAAAAGTACGAGAAAAATGTTTTTTAACGTATACGACATGAAAGGATTTTTACGGTTTTTATAAAGCCATATTTTAATGAAGCTTCATTCAAAATATTTCATGACTATTTTCAACACAATCCTTTTCTTTTAAAATTACATGACATTTTGTGAAAAGAAATTGATTTTGAAAAAGAAAGGATATTTTCCTCAAGAATTCATTTCAAGTGTTTTATCAAAACCATTTTCAATCTAAGATGAAATTATTTCATATGTATATGTTTCAAGTGTAATGTCTCTATGATTTACATGGTTCCACTTTTGTTATTATGAAATGATATCCATTTCTTTTATATGGATTATGTGATGATGGGATGATGTTTATGAAACCCATTTTATTTATTGGGTTTTTATGAATGATGTATGTTTATTTTGTGGCACAAGTATGAATGATTTCATTATGAGATGGGTGGGACCTATATATCCCTCCAATGCATTGGGTAAAGATTTATATCTCATGAGATAGACATGGCTAGAACGGTAAGTTAATCCGGTTCAGTATTACAGGACTGGAACAAGGAGTGAACTCGATTCAGAAAGGGACTTTGTCCACTAAGATGGTCTTGGAAGCAATGCCTTGGCTACTATGGAAATAATTACATGTGCTTAATGGATGCCACAATTACATGTTTTATTACCATGCTATTTTATCATTCTTAATGTTTCTTTATGATCTATGACTTACGTACTTCCATGTTTTATGTCATTTCTCAAGCTTTTGATGTTTAAACATTATGTTCATGTTTTTAAGTTCAAATGTATATGGTATGTTTTATTTTATCCATGCTTACCCTTACTGAGAATTTGAGCTCACCATTTTTATGTTTTATTTTCCCCCAGGATTAAAAGAAAGGTTTTAGGTAAGGAAACAAAAAGTGGAAGATCTTTATGGGAGATGTTGAAGATCTTTCACCACGATTAGAAGATTACGTTCCAAGTTTCCAAAGACACTAAAATATTACGGTCCTTGTGTGTCTGTTTTTGTTATGTATTAAGTATTCCAAAAAAGTAATGTAATATCTATATACGTCAAGCTTCGGGTCTCTACAGTTGGTATCAGAGGTAAGGTTTAGTCAACCTTTGGAAACTAGGATGCGAAAACTTTAGTGAAATCCCTAGAGATATTTCTAAGGTATGTCTAGGGATGTCCCTAAGTATTAGTATACGTATAGGTTATAGTCCTAGAATTACAGTAAAGATCTTAGAATTAAACCTAAGATGTTAGATATTGAAGGTACTCCCCCTTTACTATGTTGTTTTTACTAGCATTATTTTTTGCCTCTCACACTATTCTTTTTGGGTTTTAGAAAATGGCTGAAAACAAGATGATTCACGATAATAGAGGATATTATGGACAAGGGAATGATATTCTTCATGAGAAACCAAATGAAATGGGATTTGGAAGTCCAAACATCATTATTATGTCGAATCAGCAATCTCATAATATGATCAATAAAATCAAATTTGGTAAGTTTCTTGACTCGGCTAATAAGAGAAAGATGGAGTTTCATGATGATCATAGAGGAAAGAAAGTTCAATTTCCCCTATGTAAATCATGTGGGAAGAGGCATCAAGGAGAATGTTTCAAAGGAACTGGAAGATGCTTTGGGGGTGGAAAAGAAGGACACAAAGCCAGTAAGTGCAAAGGAAAAGGTTCAGTTAACACTATGGATGAGGATAATGGTATTTCTATGACATCAATAATGGTTAAATGTTTTAAATGTGGAATGTACGGGAATTATGAAAACCAATGCCCTAAGGGAAAGTCTCATGAAGAGAATCAGTACGGTCGTATGGGTAGTATTTATGTTGATGATGATGAAGATACTACAAATGATATGTGAGATGAAAGAATTGTTGAAGCTTGGTCAATGGTTTAAGAAGTTATTGGAATGATTACCTGTTTATCAAGTGTAATGTTGTATAAGTATTCTCATGGTACTATGGAATAAAGAGACATCTAAGGATTGTAACACTGTTGTCTTTCCTAAGTTTTGAAAGTGTATGATTAATGGTACTAGTAACCATGAAAGGATATTCAAATATTTTTGGAAAGTAGATGATATGCGCATAATGAAGGGATAAAGAGAAAATGAAATGTTTGACAGTATTCATGAGCTCATGACTGATATAAGGAGAAGGTTATATCATCGTTTGAGTATATAGAATTTTTGGATTTTGGTATGTGGAAAGAGTTAACTTTTGACAGCATTCATGTTTTCACTAAGGTTTAATGGGTATTCATTTTTCAAGAGAATACATGATTAAGGTATTCACATGATTGGAATTTGACCAACAAGATATATGGGGGATAAATGATGGTATTCACGTGCTTGTTTGGTGAAATTTCAAGTAATCTTTTTCTTTATACTATAAGCTTGGACCGAAGTATTTTAGATAAGATTAAATATTGGAATGTATTATGTTGGACGTAAGTTAGTATTGTTTAATGATAGAACTTTTTTCGATATTATTGATGGGATGTTATAGTAATGTAATTTTAGAAAAAGGACAACCTGTAGGATGGGCGACAACCCATCACGTCAGACAAGGCTGTGGGAATCGAACCCACAACCGAAGTGCGACTGGCCTTTATCGCCTACCACTGGCCTACAGGAAGTCCCTGTTTAGTATAAACTAGTTTTATTATATTAATAAGTATTATATATGAAGTATAAGTCCATTTTAGGAACCATATATGATTAATCTCACTATAGATGGACTTATGTATTTTTTGATAACTTTTCTAACCTTTTGTTTGAGACAGATGGAATGACCCATAATTCTATCACATAATCTGCTAACACATCACGAATGAAAAATTAAACTTCATTTCTTTAAGAGATGAAGTGGAAATTGTCCAAAGAATGACCAACAGTGAGACTGTACCAAAATCACGAAAGTATTTCTTCTAATTCCAATTTCATCAACTTTAGGGAAATGATCTTGAAAACCAAAAATGTTGTCCTAGTTCTCTTATATCTGATGAATCAGATGGTACCTTAGATCATCACAAATTTATGGCTTTGTGATTGATGGATTTTTCATAGCCATGTTCTCTACCACTCTCCATCAGAACTTGATGGTTAGATTTTTATTCCATATCCATATTTTCACCTATGTTTTCCTACGTGGAAACCCAGTAATGAGTTAATTTGGGTAACCATTACATTTCAGACTTTAGTTTTTAAAGCCAAGTATTGGTATTCCGTTTTACGATGTGGGTTTCTATTAAAGAAACTTTCGAGTAGTAAACCATTTATAACCCCGACGAATTTCGAGGGAAAAATTCATTTTAAGGGGGGTAGAATGTAACACCCCGAGATTTTATATTCTTTCTAATTTCATTAATGTCTTGTGTTGTACGCTACACCAAAAGGAGATTGCACAACACGCATTTACACGTAATAAATACCTTCCTCGATAGCGTGTGTAGTATGCAATACCGAGTTTCACTAAACGAGATATTAATATAATATTATTATGAACTAGCCGTTATGAATAGTAATACCCACTTTTTAAAATTTTATAAATTTTATCTTTAAAAATGGACTTCATTTTTGGATTAGGAATATCAAAATTAGCTTAGGGTGAAATTTTGGTACTTTTCGGATAACTTTCATATTCTGATGAATAGTGAAAATTACTAAATTTTAATTAAAAACAATTTTTTTAATCGAAATATTTAATAGTGATAAATTATTAATTTTAGTGGTTTTAAATTATATTTAGAATATATTTTTACAATTTAATACAATGTTTGTCATTGGATGTAATTTCACATTTAAACCAGACATAAACAAGTGTCAATCTTTTGATAGTTATTATCTCTTAAGAACACGCTATTTGTTTTGACGACGGGAATTAATTTTTAAATTAATTAATGCAACTGATATGTTTTGAATTTGGTAAAATAGACATCATTTTTGAATTCATAATATCAAATATAGCTTAGGCCTATTTTTTTTGTATTTTTCTGGAAACTTTCATTTTTTGATGAATAGTGAAATCACTAAGTGGTAGTTAAAAAAACTGAATTTTTCATAAAACTTAATTTTACTGCTTCTGTGAGTGGAATTTCTAAAATCTGAGAGACACAGTTAATATCAAGGACTAAAATTTGGTTCAATTAGATGTAAATAATTTTTGGTGAATAATAACTTTTTACTTTTTTTTACCACGGTTAAAAGTAAATAGGGTAATTAAGGGTAAACATGATATTGTTATTACCCTAAAACATTTCCTAATTCTATTGGATAAGTGTAATTCGACCAAAAACAAACTTAGGAATAAAATATGACCATTTAGGCCCACTTGGATTAGATCAGGACATTTATTATCAATTTACTTAAAGAAGGGTTAAAATAGTTAAAATCAATGTTTAATAACTAAATCATTTTTAATATGGGGTTATACATAATATAAATCTGACTATAAATATTAATTAGAAAGATAAAAACATTTCCTAAATAATTTTATTTTATTTGTAATTTTTATACTTAAAATAATTTAATTTATATATGATACAATGATGATGCAGTAATTATCTTATCAATGAAATATTGACATAATTGATGTTATAAATACCCAAATAAATGTAATTTGAGACTTTTTATGAATTAAAATAATTTTATATGTTAATATGACATGTTAATATAGATTTAATTAATTTTTTTCTAACTAATCATTCTGTTATGATTTTCACAAAAATCAATTACCAAATAGTGTCAAAATTGACATAAAATAATTTTTAAAACAAATATTATATTATTAATTGTTATTATATTCCTAAAAATCTAAGGTTCTGCCAAATGACTTAGATAAGGTTATATATATTAATAATAAACAACTTGGGGTTCGTTTGACTTGTTATACTAAGTTTATTAACCTTATAGTGTAAAACAAAAAAAGACATGGTAAAAGTAAAATTATCTAACTTAAAGTTAAATCTAAATGATAAGGTTAAAATAGTAAACTAAACTTGTCCAAATTATATTGGATGAGATTATTTCGACCCATACCCACCTTATCTTATAAATATATCAATTTGGAGCTATTAAAAACAGAATTTGACTTTATAATAAAATAATAGTTTTAGTTATTCCAAAGGTGCCCCTCTCCTCCCTTATAAAAGGGAACCTCCTCCCTCTCTTCCTCACACCACTTTGTGCCTTCAAGCTCAGACAACCCCTGCCAATTTCTTCTCTAAAATTCCCTAGAGACATCCTAGAGGTCCTGGTCTTCTTCAAAGACCAATTTTAGTGCCCTAAAAGGAGGTCTCAAAGAAGCGCTTCAAAGAAGAGGTAATGTCCGTTACCGATTCTTTCATCTTTATTTCTTCTTCCACTTACTCTTCTTTAGTTGTTTCATTATGAAGTAATAACATCAGTATAACTCATATACTGATATTTTATTATAAGTATGAAATGACCCTATTTCACCATCTATCCATCCTACGGAAAACGAAATCACCGCGCGTACGTACGTACGGAATACCGTCTCCACGCCGTGGTGTAATCTAATTTCCACCACCACCTTACATGGATGGGTATAATGGTGAAAGTAATGAATATATATGATTATTTTAAAGTGATATTGATTCTGTAATATTATACATACACTTTAATACAATTCCACGATCATGGGAATGATATCATCGCTTGTGCGTACGTACGGAATACCGTCTCCACGATGCGATGAGATTCACTCTCCATGATAACCATTCAAGAATGATTATAAAGTATATATAATAAGTAATCATGAAATATATGACATAATAATTCTACTGTATTTATGTATATATATATCTATGTCATCTACTTAATTCCATTCAATTCAATAAGGAAACGAAAACAGCGTTCATGCGTACGTATGGCCTACCGTCTCCATGAATGGTGTATTTCTTTCCATTTATCGATCCATTATATATATATTCTGAATATATATTATATATAAATCATGTTTTACATTCTGGATGTATGTAATCATGATCTAAGTAATCATATGAATAATTAAAAGTTAAAACACGAACGACAAATGAAACGATTTTACCCAAAATTATACTTTAACATGAATTTACAAAAGAATGGGTAATATAAAGTCATAATTGAACCATATATGATATAATAACAATGAATATGATTCTGTAATAAGTCAATGACATTATTTAAATCATTATACAGGAGGTTTGGATACTTACGAAGCATATCGGATCTAAGGTAAGGGATAATTTTGCAAATCTCATTTTTATCCGAGATTTCTTATTCGTAAGTATTTACTGGGGTTATTTCTATCATCCATGTCCATGTTTTATAAAAGTGTATTCATGTATGTTTAAAGTAATTTTTACCCATTTGAATTTTACCCCATGGTATGGAAGGAATCTTTCTTTTATTTACCCTACAAGGTACTTTTTGACTTTTCCGAAAAAAGTACAAGAAGAATGTTTTTTTAACGTATACGGCATGAAAGGATTTTTACGGTTTTTATAAAGCCTTATTTTCATGAAGCTTCCTTCTAAATATTTCATGACTATTTTCAACAAAATCCTTTTCTTTTAAAATTGTATGATATTTTGTGAAAAGAAATTGATTTTGAAAAAGAAAGGATATTTTCCTCAAGAATTCATTTCAAGTGTTTTATCAAAACCATTTTCAATCTAAGATGACATTATTTCATATGTGTATGTTTCAAGTATAATGTCTCTATGATTTACATGGTTTCACTTTTCTTATTATGAAATGATATCCATTTCTTTTATATGGATTATGTGATGATGGGATGATGTTTATGAAACCCGTTTTATTTATTGGGTTTTTATGAATGATGTATGTTTATTTTGTGGCACAAGTATGAATGATTTCATTATGAGATGGGTGGGACCTATATCTCCCTCCAATGAATTGGGTAAATATTTATATCTCATGAGATAGACATGGCTGGAACGGTAAGTTAATCCGGTTCAGTATTACAGGATTGGAACGAGGAGTGAACTCGATTCAGAAGGGGACTTTGTCCACTAATATGGTCTTAGTAGCAATACCTTGGCTAATATGGAAATCATTACATGTGATTAATGGATGCCACAATTACATGTTTTATTCCCATGCTATTTTATCATTCTTAATGTTTATTTATGATCTATGCCTTACGTACTTCCATGTTTTATGTCATTTCTCAAGCTTTTAATGTTTAAGCATTATGTTCATGTTTTTAAGTTCAAATGTATATGATATGTTTTATTTTATCCATTATTACCCTTACTGAGAATTTGATCTCACCCTTTTTATGTTTTGTTTTCCCCTAGGATTAAAAGAAAGGTTTTAGGTAAGGAAACAAAAAGTGGAAGATCTTTATGGGAGATGTTGAAGATCTTTCACCACGATTAGAAGATTACGTTCCAAGTTTCCAAAGACACTAAACTATTACGGTCCTTGTGTGTCTGTTTTTGTTATGTATTAAGTATTCCACAAAAGTAATGTAATATATATGTATGTCAAGCTTCAGGTCTCTACATCACTCACCTCATTTCTAGGCACAACTAGTAAATGTTCTTCCATCACATACAATTTCCTTTCATGGTAAAGGATGACCCGTAGGCGCGTTTTCTACTACTAGAAATTAATGCCGATGAAAAGGTTTTCCTTCTCGAGTATGGATCACAATGATATGTTTGATTTCATTTTGATGATGTTTCTATAAATAATATGTGTATAATTTTTGTACTTTATACAATATAATTTTGACAAATAATAAAATATTATATTTATTAGTCTCCCACTATTTTATTGAAACCCAATATCCCTCACCATTGGCTTCATAATATCTTGTTTCTTAGATATTATAATGGAAATGATTCACATTCCATTCTCATTACCCCAACTTTGGATGGTTAAGAAACTCGAATGGTTTTAGGTAGGCATTCCAAATTCCAGCTGCATTAACTCATAGTTTCTTGATCCATTGAGTAGACTCCCCAATCCTAAAATCATTAATTTAGATTTTCTAAACCTTTTCCTATCAGTTACATTAATTCCTACTTTGGAATTAAAACCTTGATTTCAACCAAGTTAATTCAACCAAAAACCTCAAAAATTTGAATTCACTGGTAATTTAAATCACCACAACTTTGGATGATCAAGCACTTTAAACCATGGTTAGATTCTAACCAAAGTAATGGAAGGATATACCAACTTAATATTTTATTGATGGATTTTATCCTTTATGTGTAAATTTCTAATTATTATCTTTTCACATTCTTGTTAATATTAGGTGGGATTACTTAAGTGATTAACTATGTCTTTAAATAATATTTACACATAAGCCAGTCTATTTTAGTTCAATATTTACATGCTTGTTAATTCATTAATTATGTGATCACGAAAAAACATCCATAATGAAATAACCATGAAACAAGTAGAATTAAAATAAAGGGTATGATCATGAGCTTGTTATAATGGTTAGTTTATCTAGTGGTTGATAAACTAACTGCTGACCTAGGGGAGAAACACCTTGAACAATTTAAGGTTCGTGTTTACAGCTTTAAAACCATACACCTTTGTATCTACTTAGATTGGTTTCACATCGGGTCCTAACTTGAACCACCTTCACTAGCTTAGGATCTCCATACATTACATATGATTTTACTCACATATAGGTGAGCTGTAAAAATGGAGTTTACATAAAAGAAACCATGGGCACACAGACCCTATATATTAATGAGGAGAGAAGGAATGAATTCCAACAACTTAATTTAATAATAAATTAAAATTAAACCAATCACATACAAAGGTCTAGTCTAGCTCATGATCATCCACATGCATGTAATGAATTACGCATTTAATAAAACTATATTTAAATTATTTAATAATTCTTATTTAAGATAAATCGTACTAGAAACGATTAATTATTATCTTTAATTAATCAATCCTTTTATCTAAAATCTTTTCTAAATTACCTTTAGATTCTCATCCATTATAATTTTAAACAAATTAATAAATTCATTTAAAATTAACTGTGTACATAAATTGTACCTTAGAGGTAACCCGATGAATACCCGTTCAAAACTACCCAACATGTATTATACTAGTATACACTTTATTCTTTGTGACATATAAAATGCACATAGAATAATAACTATAATATAACTCATACATGATGTGAAAATTTTGAATATTACATAGATGTTAATAAAAAAATTATATATATATTAAAGCCTATCACATGCCATGTCCAGGTTTTACGCCCACACACAAGTACATGTCTCAAGGGTTACATAATATAATAAATTTTAAATCTGTGTAACTGGTAAAAGTACATAATGTGTAGATCTAATCTACACGTTGTGTACATTCTTCACCATGTATCCGAAGTAAACACCTAGGGACTCGACATGTGAGGATTACTTCATAAATCTTGGAGTACACAACATATCCAGTGGTCTACATGCCGTGTTGACTCTGTGTTACATGGTCACCAGTCGGGTAGTCCGTGTATGGAATACATGGCCCAACCCAGACCCGAAAGAGATTACACGCCGTGTCCAGTGGGACACATGGTGTATAGTCCAACTGACTATGTGCTAGTCTGTCCTAGTCAACACACAGTGTAATAATTAACTACACCATGTGTCATTAATGCACATGGGTTGAGTAATTTCCGAACTACTCCTGATGCATTGAACACAACTACACAGCATGTAATTCCAATTACACAGTGTGTACTACTGTGTTAATTGGATATAATCCTTGGTACCTCTGAATGAGATCCTTAATATAATTTTAATCATAAAATTAATCATTTCTGTTAGATCTGTGAGAAATGATAGAGGAATAAACATATCTCATAATTCATATTAAAAAGGAATGATTAAACTTTAATTGAAAAACTAAATTATAAATTAAAAAATAACCAACTATTATTAAATAATTATAAACAATAATATTCCCCCTCTAATACCACTTGTAGGTTCCAGGTGCAGCGGAAGCACAGAAGAAACGATGCCTGACATTAATTTTTTCCATATTCAATGAACAATCTGGGATCTATGTGGAAATGAATGATGTGATCCATGGAATTGAATCAAAGAAATAGGAAAAAATAATAGAAACTCATAACCAAGAGAGAGGGTCAACATATTTTGTTTATAATTAATTTAATTAAATAAGAATTGCCTCCAAGGTGATTTTTTCTTCATTGATGCGTCTAACCATAGATATGAAGTGCGCCGCTGTTTTGTTGTAGAATCCAAGTTCAGGATTCCTCTAGCAGTGATCCACACGAGTTCCATGTATCTCCAAACATCATCGAATGAGTCTCAGGGTGCTAGCACAGAAGATCCTTACGCTTGTGATGTTTTCCTTCGATCTCCTTGAGAACCACTTCCAAAGCATTCTCCTTAATCGAGTGGAGGAGGATCACTCTTTTTCTTGAGAGTGTTCTTGGAGAAGAATGAAATCTCTAGGATTGATATTTTTTCTCTAATTTATTATGCACAACCCCATCTGCGCTACTTATATTTCCGTTGGATAATAATAGAATAATATAACTAGGTATTTATTTCACTAGAGTAATAATAAACAATTTTCACAAGTGCCTTTAATTATTTCATTAATCATTGCGAAACCCCCATGTCAAATAATAACAGCAACATTATTATTTCCTGACATGAAATTAACTTGTGAGTTATAATTAAATATTATTTAATCAAATAATATTCAATATTATTATTTCTCACTGGACCATTAATATCGGTCTACCAATCCTCCTCAATATTTTATTAATTATTCCGTTCATAATATATTATCTCAAATAACTAGTGATGGAATAAATAAAATCAGAAATACACGAATAATTATTATACCACGACCAAGAATAATATTTATTCAACTTGTTAAATAATAAATTATTTAACTGAGATACTAGATACAATTAGTGTGTGGCCCTATAGGCCCCTTTCTTAATTGCATTAGGTGAACCTGCCTAAAGTTTAAGGATAACATCTAGCAACATGCCAATACACCCATAGACAAAGAAGTTAATGCCGTAATGACATGTCACCTCGTACGAACATTTAATGTGTAATATAATCTATTTATCACAATATCTCTAATCGAGTAGGTTTCATGCTAGTGACATCAACCTATATGCTCTATATCTTTTTTTTTTGAATTTTCGGAAAAAGAAATTTCCTATTGATCACCATGTCCATGGATTTATTTAGGCTATATCATTTCCATAAAAGGGCCTGATATATTCCATTAAATAACAAAAGTGATAAATTATTTCTTGCATTATTCATTAATGCAATATTATTCGTGACACACCAAACATATCCTACCTCACCGAAAACATCTATCATCTTGGTTTTCATCAATACATCTAAGTGCGCAACTCATAACATCCATTAATAATAATATTAAAGTATAAGGACCAATACACACATATGTAGAAAGGAACATCCAATGACACTTATAAATGTGGATTTCCTACTGTCAGGTCTCATTATTATAATACCCTACTATATATCACCAAGGGAGTACACTATGTGAAGGTGCCTAAAAGTCCTATGAGTCTCCACCCCTGATATCTTGTATCATATGTGCACCTCAAATGATATCATCTACTATCTAACATATATTCAAGAATAGTGTCATAACACTTTTGAGTTATCATCATAGTAGGTATACTCTATGAACTTTTAGTGTGACATTTACTCTTAGGAAATTATCACATAAAATTTTACATAGAATAACAATCATGATGTGATAAGGAATTTATTTATATTCAAAACCATGAATATAAGTTATCATAAAATACAAAATAAGTTGGTTCTAGGGAACCAACTCCAACAAAATGAACTAGAAAGTTTTCCAAAATACATTGCATGTTCATATTTATACCGTATCCTACCTTTTTTAAAATTTGGATCATTATTGGAGCCACTTATAATAGAAAAAACATGGGTGTAATTCTCTTTTAAAAAATTTACAAGAATAACACTCCTCCTCCACTATAAAAAGCCACTCACCCCTCCCACCTATTCACACACCTAAATCCAATTATATAACCAAAAATATAATCAAATAAGCTTTCAATATCTTTCCCCAAAACATAGAATCTTAATCATGTGTATAAATCCAACCAAGGAATTATTTTGATATAAACCAGAAGTATTTCTTGAAAACGAGGTAACATTCTTCAACGATCACTTTTATTTTATTTACTTCTCCACCCCTAAACACTTCTTATTACATACTTATATAATAAAATAATTATCATAAATAAAATAATATTTTTTTATTCTGAGGGTTCTACTTACACTCACACACAACTCCATCTAATGGGTAACAAACATACCATTCGTGTGTACGGCGAACTACTGCCTCACGAAATAATGATTGTTTGTTTTTTTTACCACCTCTCACGGTTGGAGATTATGATGGACACATAATTTATATATTATATATATATGATATTTATAATGTCTTTATTATTATTTATTTTTTATATAACACATACCTCTATGCTTTCTATTTTGTGGGAATACGATAACATCGTTTGTGGACATGTGGACTACTGCCTCCTCAAAACGATGTGATTCTTTCACGCTATACATAGAATGTATAAAATATTATTTTAATAAAACTATGTAAAATATATAATATATATTTGATAATATAATTATAATATAAATATATATATCACTTACTTTTCACTCTCTTAAATATGTAAAATAAATGAAATCAATGTTCATGCATACGTACAACCTACCGTCTCCCTAAACGGTGCGTTTCATTTCCTATCTCCAAATTTTATGGATTATTATAAATACATTTATAATGAATATATATGATAATTAAATCATGTTTTATATTCTAGATATGATAAAATCACTATCTATTTAATAGGAATAGAAATAACAAGTTAAAACATACTCGACAAACTAGGAAATTAACACCTGAAATAGTGAAAATAATGAAAGATTATTAAAAATTGGGTAAAAAGATGTTATAAGAAGTTAATATATGATATTATAAATATAAGTATGGTTATTTTATAATTTATTTACATTATTAAAACCACAATACATTAAGTTAAAATGTTTTCACTAAAAAGGAAACATAATGTATGAGATTCTTCTCTCACTTTTCTTTTCGTGAGGCATACACCATTAACACCGCTTAATTATTTTGTGTGGTGTAACTACTAAATTTTTTGATATAATATATCATGAATTATTTTATCTTAATGTTATTTAAATGTTTAATTTTATTATTATTACTTTTGGGTATTCTAATTCAAAAGTTACCAAGTAGTAAGGGACTTCGTCTCAATTTTCATTCTTTGAGACATATTTTATTTTTGTGCACCTAATTTCTTATATATTGTGTATATACTAACAATTTGACATATAATATCATGATTAATCCATTATTAATGATATTTTTTTTGTTTCAAATTGAATTATTTAATCAAATGGTTTTTGAATTAAGCGTTACTAAGTGGAGACAAATTTTTTTTCTTTGGGTTATATCACTTCCTCTTTGTCGTTAATATTATAATATTATGTGTGTAATAACATTTTAATATCTATTTTTTTATTTCCAATTTTTTTATATGGATTTACATTTTACCCACATAATCTATTTATCGATTGATTCCCACATCAATATTTTTCTCTTTTCAAGGGTCTACTTCACAATATCATTTTGTTTAGGATTGTTTATACTTGAA
The DNA here is from genome assembly GCA_963277665.1 of Viscum album. Classification (NCBI taxonomy): domain Eukaryota; kingdom Viridiplantae; phylum Streptophyta; class Magnoliopsida; order Santalales; family Viscaceae; genus Viscum; species Viscum album. The sequence goes on along the minus strand of OY728159.1, from coordinate 527,810,478 downwards.
TTTCCATGATAGAAAATTATTTGATAATTATTAAATAAGACAATTCATTATATTATCCTCTAGTTACTCATTACCCTTTTAAATTAATAGTACCATTTTCCCACTCTTTGGTAATCAAAATGTTTTAGATAGTGTTTTTAAGAAAACCCGATTTCATTTCCCTCTTTAGTCAGAGAACCTATTTTCTTAAAAAAAACCAGTTTTATAAAAAAGTTTTCAAAAACGTTTTAAGATTTCTTAAATAATTTATTAAATAAAAATTTACCTTTTTTTTCTTTAACAAATGTTTTTAAAAGAATATTCTTATCACTTTTATAACAAGTAATTTTTCTAACCTTTTTACCATGTAAAAGTAATGTTATTTTTACGTTGTAAAGCATGTACATACTTACCCACCATCATTAATTTGAAGTTTACTTTTCATGTTTAAAAGCTTACTTTTTAAAGAAAATGTTTTCAAAATTTATTTTCAAAGAAAATGATTTTCAAAATGTTTTTCAAAATAAAAAGTATATTTTCCTCAATAATGTTTTTAAAATATATTTTTATAATATTTCCATTCATCAATGAAAAAAACCTTTTTTACTCAACTTGGGATATGTTGTATTGATACCATCCTTATTCATTCTCTAAATGGTTTATGATGTCTTATAACAAGGATATTATCGACATTCACTTCCTTTATTACTTTGTTAGTCCCCTTCAAATATTCAATTTACTATGATCATTGAACATTGAATTTACTCTAATTATCAACATCATTTATCATTGATATGTTTATTTCCTAAACTGCATATCATTTTTTATACGGTGTTCACTTTGATAGTTATTTGATTATCCAAGGAAATATTGAAAAATTCATGTTATTTATTCAATACGGATATTTGATAAGGCATATTGTCTATTAATTAAATCAATTATTTGATTTTAGGAATGATTTGGATAGAAAATGAAGGGTGGGACCCAGACTTTATATATCCCCCCAATGCATTGACAGGTTCTCATGAGACAAATTAGTTGCGAAAATTAAACAAGCTTATACCTATAGTTTTAAACCACATTTTGAAAGTTCTTGACAGTATAGGTTTTCATGTGCCTTGGACATGACATCCAATAATTAATAATTTCCTTAATTTTGATTCAATATTTATTATCCATGATATTTTAACTATGAAAAAGTATACAGATGCATTTAATTTTTATTTTATTGATTAAATGGCTTGTGTTTTCAATTTATTACCTTTTCGTATTGATTTTTCCTTATATAATTATTTCAAATGCAATGTGTGTTAAATTATTTACCTTTCCATATTTTTTATTCACTTTTTTATTAGTTTATTTATTACATGTCATGTTTATTTAGTTATTACCTTTCTATATTGATTATTCTCATTGATTTATTATTATTTCTGCTTTAATTACCCTTGATGATCATTTTTGCTCACCCTTATTTTGTTTCCTTCACCGGGAATCCAAGAAGTGTTCTAAGAAATATATATAAGGATATGCTAAGTGGTAATAAATTTATCCTTGAAAGAAAAAAAATCATGTTGTAATTTGTGTATTCATTTTTAATATAAGACTCATGTATGTATCTAGTTTACTAAGATTTATAAACCCTTTTATCCTTCAGAATTTGATTCCTTATAATCATTCTGATGTAATGGTAGTGGACACCGAATTTGTGATTTTAGGGTTGAGTCACTACAGTTGGTATCAAATGAATTTTAGTTACATCCCTAAGAACTAAATTTTAAAAAATAGATTAGAGAAAATAACCCTGAGGTAGACTTTGAGGATAAGTATATAAGAACATCCAAGAATTTTGGTAAGGTAGAGATTTTGTGGGTATTCTTAACTATAAATCTCTGTATAAATACTATAGGTGGATGTGTTTTTGGCATAGATGTACTTAGGAGTGAAAACTTCAAAAATGTGTGTCATGATTGACTCGATCATAACCAGGTACATGACAACGAGCCTTATTGCACACCTAGTTTGACACTCCTGGGGGATATGCTTAGGATAATTCAGATTTTCTTTACAAACCATTATGAAGGATTTGAATATATAATGAAAGTGAATGACCTAGGATAAACCCTTGACTAAGGAAGGACCTATTTTGAAATAAAACAGATGAAGTATTTTTTGGTATTCAATAATTAGATTGTAGAAGTATTTTACTAGCGGTATTTGGGTTATAAGAATCATGAAACATCTAATGATTATTATTTATTTTAGAATCACATGTTTTAGTGGAAAATTTACTTGATGAATAATTCCTTTACATTTTATAGATGTATATTTAAAGGTATTTATAACCTTTAGGATTCATATGATCAGTAATGACATCATAATAATAGTCAAGTAATATTATTAGATTTCGTGGAAAAAAGGAATATAATGTATAGAAAAACTTATTTAAAAGGGTATTTAATTTTAATGATATCCATAATATTCCTTTTGAAAATTATATTAATATGGTTTTAGAAGAGGACACCCTGTATGCCGGGTGACAAGACATCAATTCCATTAAGACCGTGGGACTTAAACCCATGACTAGAGGATGATCAAGGTTTAATGCCAACCACTGATCTACACAATGTCCTGGTTAATATGTCATTGTTTTTAGTTAAAAAATTTGATGAATAAATATTAATAATGATCCATTAGTGTTACTTTTTAGGTTTATATATTATTTTATTAACCATATTGACTTTGGATAATAGTTAGAGACAAATAGTTAGACTTTTCACTCTTTTATGGGCCTTAAGACATGTTAAAAGTGTATTCTAGTGCTTCAAGCATTAAAGTTAATTTTTGGATAAATTAGAATTTGATCAAATCAAAACCAAAATATGGAATTGTTCATATGAAATTAAAACATATCAAGTAAGTATATTTCCTTATATTCTTAGGAAATAAAATAATTACACACTAACAGGAAAATGATAAAATTTTGTTTTTCCTAATACTATAATTTTTTTTGAACCGATGATCTTTTAAATTATCACGGATTTATGGATTTGACATCCAAAACTTTCCATTGATCATTAAATTGTTTGTGATTGATGACCTCAATCACTCCCTATAAATATTTACACTTTTTCTCTATGTACGTATCTCTACTTGCCACTAATGTTTTCATACTTAGAGACCTAGTTATATATTAGTCCATGTGACCTTTGTAATTTGCATTATTTCCTTTCTATAGGATGTTTTACGAACCCTTCTCACAATGTGAGATTTGAACATAGAAAATATCAAACAATCAGTTACAAAGATCAAGTTTAAATTGAAAGGACACAATTTAATTAAGATGGGGAGAATGTAATGCCCCTAAATTCTAAAATAAGAACATCATTTTCGATAGCATGCATGACACACAACACTAAGTGTGTAAGGGAATATAATATCCCGAGGATTTATAATATAATTAATATTTTAAATAAATTTAATATACTTAATAGATTGAAATGCACACAACAATGAGTTATCTTATGTCACATGCAATAACGACTTTCTTCGATGACTTGCGTTACAAGCAAGACTGAGTTTTAGTGAACAAAAATATATTATTAAAACATTATTATTTAATATAAAATGATATAAAATATCTGTTAAATTAAAGGTTATTAATGGTATAAAAAAACTTATGAAAATATATGTTTTATAAAAATATTAGATAAATTCATTGGTTACCAATTAATTATAAACAAAAAAATAAACCAATTGAATATAAATGATATATTTTTCTTTTTATGCTCTTAAAGGTGTTATGTATTAATAAATTAAATTAATTACTATTATCAAATTGATATTAATCAAATATATATATATATTTATTTTATATTCAATCAAATATTTTTTATATTCATCCAATTGTTCTGATATGCATAAGATAAGAACTAACCCAATTTTATGCATAAAAACTATATTTTTCTAAAGATAATTTTACCGCCTTTTAATGGAGAACCTATTTAAAATAAAATTTTGGGAACTTTTATAAATTTTTATGTCAAAATAAACTTTATTTTTGAAATATAAATATAAAAAATAGGTTAGGGTGAATTTTTGGTATTTTTCATTGAGGTTTCATTTTTTGATGAATAATGAAATATACTAAATTTTAATTCAAAACTGCTTTTTTGTCTAATTTATTTATATATTAAAATTATATTTTTGACTTTTTTAAAGTTTAATTAGATAAATTTTATATAAATTTTTACAATTTAGGTCATTGGAATCAATTTTTACTTTGAAATTGAATATAAAAACATAGAAAACTTTTGAACATTTTACTTTAAAAACCAGCTTTGTTGTCCAATCTAATGAATTAAATTTAAATTAATTTATACCACTTATGTGATTGGAATTTGGAAAAATGGATTCCATATTTAGAATCAGAATAATTTAATATTTCCAATAAGGTCAATTTATATTTTGACTAAAAATATCAGTGAAAGTGATTAAAATTAATTACGATAATTAAGAGAAAAATTAAATTAACAAGAGACTAAACTTTAACCTTAAGAGAGAAAATAACCTAGAAACTTGTCAAAATATATTGGATGTTTATATTTCAACCCTATACTCCCTTATATCTAATTTGGACTATTATTGGATCCACTTTGTTTCACAACCTGTCCCAATGGGTCCTATGTCGCGACTCCCCATACCCACCTCCAATAGGCTAGGGGCTGGTGACTAGCACTGAGTAGGTATATCACCAACATGGGAGGAATTGAATAAGTACCCACACACACACATATCCAATCCCAAAAAATGCTGAAATTTCAAAATAGCTGAACAACCAATGCATGTATACATCCATATCCTACAACTAGAGTACGATAGGAAGTAAAGGAAAGTAAATAGGGCCAAATACAAGACCACCACAAAGAAATTCGTAACAAAAGTCCAAACTAAAATTAAAGGTACTTGGAATACTCTTTGAAAGTCACAGAAACACACGTAAGTTTTTACAGTCTCACAAAGCACCATCTAGTCCTGGTCTGCCTAGGACTCCATCAAAAGGTCAATCGTCTGCACAAGACATAACCGACTGACTGATGATTACTTTTTTATTATTCTTCACTTTTGAGGAAAAAGTGAGAAAACATATAAGACTTCACAGAAAAAAAAACATTCAAAGCACCATGATACAAAAATTAAAGAGCAAACAACTCATTCAAGCATACACATAAGAGCTCCACCCAACATTATAAACATTAAATCAGTTTCTCCTAATCACTGCTTCATGAAAAGCAGACTTGTGCATGATGCACGAGCACGGAACTGATGTAAAAGCCATACCCTCTCAAACATCCAGATCCGAAAGCAAAAACCAAGATAAAACCTATGCTCTGAACCCCATCTGAAGCACTTATAGTAAGAGAATAGTTGAATTGAATCTCAAACCACAAACCGCAGGACACCAAAAACCCACCCTTAAACCGAAAATCTTCATCCATGTAACTCCAAAAAACCATTCACTACTAGTCCAAAAATCACCAACAAAAATCAAATCAACGTCGATGATCGCATCTTGGATTTCTGACAACACCAGAAAGAGGTATATGTCTACAATAAATATAACGAGAATATCCAGATATACTCAATCCAAGACACATAGTTTAGAGGTAATACACACCTGTAGTATACCATCCCTAAGATTACATCTCCAATATTGCAAAAAGAAGTCATCTAATAGAACACACTCCTGAGTCTGATAGAACTGATGAAATCCATCTGAAAGGTACTACTCATCAGGTCTCATCATGAGAAAGATACACTGATATATCCAAAGAGAATATGATACACAAATGAGGATGATGACCCGAGCCATGGGGAGATACCAAAAAATCAATATGGATTAACCCTATAAGTAGAGGATCAATGCTCAGTAGGATTGGTCACATCGATACCCCCGACTCTACCTAGGGCACAGAGATGAATAGAGGATCCCATTTTGGTCTTTTCACAGGGATTCTAAAAACTCTATCCAAGAAGTCCCACTGAAGGGATCATTATCCTAGGAGTAGGAAACAATTCATACAAACCTTTAAGGAAATGATAAGGGAAAAACCCTAATGAAACTTATCCAAGATACGAAGGTCAATAGATTTAATCCATGTATGAAAAGGTACACAATGTGTAGAGGGGTAACACACCGTGTCCCTTGACCCCAGATTCTACCCGTGTAAACGAACCATGTCATTAAAACCATGTCCATGTAGTACTACATGGCGTGTAAACTTCCCTTGTAGTCTACCCATGTATCAGTACACGACTCCAACCCATGTAATTCTGCTCGTGTACTAGAACATGGATTTTCCCGTGTACCTGGTCAAGGTCATGTCGTGGGGGAGAGTATACGGTGTGTAGAAAACCTGTGTACTCCACCCCGTGTTTGTGTAGTTCTTCAGTTACATGATGAGTATCCGGGGAGGGACCACATTCTATGTGATGTTTAACTCCCTTCGGAAACCCTAGTTGCCTCTAAGGGGGACCTACATAGTGTGTAGATCCGGTTTACACATTGTGTTCAGCAAAATTTTCTAAAATCCTAGATCTAATTCTACGCGTCTTCTCCATCACTACAACCTTCAATTATATCCATGACTTGATAACAAAATGTAGATCGAGACTCATCAAATCCCTTCCATTATCAAGCAATGCATTCCATCACCATATCTTCTTGAAAAACAGATTAAATCATTACTCTCCATTGTGTGCTAACAAACAAAAATTTAAATATCCACCATCATCTGAATCACTTCACTTCCATCATCATACCACCTTCATGTCATGTCAACCCCAGATCTATGATATCAGATCATTTCACTAAAAAACAGATGCATAATGATCAATTGATCGAGAATTCTTAAGCTGCGGGCCAAATGAAGAACTATAACGATGAATGACGAATAGGGGGAGAAAAGCACAAATAAATCAAGAGGAAAAGAGCTTGATAAATGTTCATGTCTATCTCGGTTCATTTTCCATTAAAATGAAAATTGAATAAATCAATAATCAAGATAGATATTCTCCCCTCAAAACACCGAAAATATAATCCTATCCCATAATATACATGATCTGTGAATCAATATGTTTTTCAATTAATTCACATTCATCATAGAAATAAACATCAGGGAATAAAAAAATTTAAATCACATGACATACCTCAATTTGGATTGATCACTGATGAAGAATGATTATTGCATCGTTTCCGTAGGCAAGATCTGTCGAATCTGATGTGTGTTGATCATCTATCCAAGATCCATCACCTTTCATATGAGAGGTTTATCTAAATATCTCTTCTATATTCCTTCGAAATGTCCAGGATTATGTGGATAACCCTAGGATTTTCCCATAATCATCTATTTTATGATGAGCCAATCGCTATTTTGTAAAAATGAAATAAACCAATTTATTTTATTCATTTCCATGACCCTCAGTGACTTTTACACAAAAGACCTATAAAAACTAATGTTAAGTCACACATAGGGTAAACCTTTCATTTTGAGTTCAATGGTGCAATCGAATTTATGATCTGGGCACCCTTTTATAAGTTATTCCACTTTTTTAGGAAAAAGTGTGTTCATGCTATTTATATATTTAATATATTTCAAATATTTATTTCGGGCACACCAAGCCTCACAATCGTACGCTATCTCATCATATGGTGTCAAAAATAATCCATATAATATCCAAAAATAATCCATATAAAATCTAAAACATTACATTCTCCCTAACTTAGGGTTTTATGTCCCCGAAAATCCAAAAACAAAGGTTAGTAAAAAAGATGAGGGTAATGAGCACGAATTTGAGCCTCCCGCTCCCATGTGATCTCCTGGAGATTCTCATGCTACCACCAGACATGCACAAAAGGAATCAATTTCCCCTGAAGGATCATCTCCTACTAATCCTCAATCTCCAAGGTATACTCAGCAAAGGTCTCTCCATCCTCAATGTCCAGCTTTCCCCAGTCGATAATGTGTGATGGGTCGTGCATGTACCTCCTCAACTGTGACATATGGAAGAAGTCATGCACCTAGTCTAACTAAGGAGGTAGAACTAAGAAGTACGCCACCTCACCAATCTATGTAGTATTTGGAAAGGTCCAATGAACCTCAGAGATAGATTCCCACCCCGACCAATTCTTTGCAATCCACATCGAGGTGAAACCTGTATAAACACATGGTCTCATTCCTAAAACTACAAAGGCCTTCATTGCCTATCAATATAATAATTATGATGGCTTTCTATATTCTTCATAAACTATTGGTTGATCTACACCTTCTCCGTAGTTTCTCACACCAACTCTAGGACCATGAGTGCTGAATCTCCTGGGTCTGACAAGAAAAGTGGCAACCTACAAATTCACCATTACAAAGCCTCGAATGGTGCCATACTGATGGTAGAATGATATCCATTGTTGTATGAAAACTCCACTAGTGGTTGGTGATCCTCCCAACTATGCCGAAAGTCCAAAAAGCAAGCTCACATCATGTCCTCTAGAACTTGAATAGTTTTCTCAGTTTGGCCATCGGTTTGGGGGTGAAATGTTGTTATCAAGCGTAACTAAGTCCCAAATACCCCATGTAATCCCTTCCACAACCAAGATGTAAATAAAGAATCATGATCATAAAAAATCATCGATGGAACTCCGTGGAGTTGGACTATCTCCTGAACGTAGAGGCATCCCAAAATCTTTGCTAAACTCTTCTCTCGAATAGCTAATAAGTGGGCTGATTTGGTGAGTTTATCTACTATCAACCAGATGGAATTGTGTCCCCTAGATGTATGTGGTAATCCCATCATGAAGTATATATATATCCCATATCACTTCCATTCGGGCACCTCAAGTGTTTGAGTTAAACCTGCTGGAACTTGGTGCTCATCATTCACTCATTGACAATTAAGGCATCAAGATACGAACTATACAACTCCTTTCTTCATCCATGTACACCAAAACTGATGTCAAAGGTACTGATACATATTTTCCACCCCTAAATGTACCACTATAAGAGATGTGTGAAACACTCTCAGAACCTCATCCCACAATTTCACTAGCACCCTCTTGCCTCATTTGAAAATAATTACGTGCTCCCAAGCTTTTGAATATCCATTAAGAGAATACTCTGTGGATATCTAAGCACATAGGGTCATGAAGTCAGTATCCACAAGTTTTTCCTCCCTGACTCTCTGTATGATCGGAGGGGTAACAACCATCAACTAGAGGTTAGCTCCTATATCTCCATCCAGAAAGGATAACTACAATGAGGCCAACTTCTATGACGCCTCTCTCAGTAACTACAAACAATATCTTATACTGAGAGAATATGCTACCAAGTCTTCCTTCCTAGGAGTATAGAAAATTTTGAAGTTATAGTCCTAGAGGAATTCTATCCATCACCTATGTATCAAGTTAAGATATTTCTACAAGAAGACATACTTGAGACTTTTGTGATCAGAATAGATGATAAACCAATTACTTGTTAGGTAGTGTTGCCACATCTTTAAAGTGAAGACTACCACTGTTAACTCAAGATCATGAGTCGCGTAGTTCTGCTCATGTGTTCTCAATTAGAATGAACCATAGGAATTAAATTCTTATATCTATATCAAGAAAGAACCAAGACTGATTCGTGATGCATCACATAACACTACATACTCAACACACTCCTCCGAAAATCTCAAGATTGTAGCGCTCGTCAAACTCCACCTCAACTACTGAAAATCATGCTGGCACTTCTCTGTCTGCACAAAAGGATTCCCCTTTTGAGTCAAAGATGATATGGGTGCTGATATCTTGGATAAATAAGGTATAAATCTCCAGTAATATCCATCAAACCCAAGTAATCTCTACACCTCCATCACGCTCTTAGGTGGCTTCCAAGCTAACACTTCATCGACCTTGGTTGGGTCCACTGACACTCCATATACTGAGATAACATTTCTCAGAAAGTGGATCACTTGAATCCAAAATTGGTACTTAGAGAGATTTTTGTATAGAAGGTTCTCTCAGAGTACATCTAGAACTATCCTTAAGTTTCTCGCGTGCTCCTCCTCGGACGCTGAGTATACAAGGATGTCGTCGATGAAGACTACCATGAAATGGTCTAAGAAAGGATGGAAGATCCAATTAATGAGTACCATGCATAATAATGCTGCGTTATTCATTCCAAAGGTAATCAACAAGTACTCATAGTGACTATAGCAATATTTTAATGTCATCTTCAGTATATCCTTATCCCGTACTTACAGATGGTGATATCCTGATCTAAGGTCAATCTTCGAGAACCATCTTGTCCCTCTCAATTGATAAAATAGGTCATCGATCCTCAATAGTAGATACTTATTTTTAACAGTCACCTGGTTCAAGTTCCATTAGTCCACACACAACCTCAGGCTCCCATCATCCTTATTGGAAAACAAAACTAGGGTTGCCCTAGGTGAAATATTGGGTCTCAAGAATCCCTTCCTCTACAAGTCCTCCAACTGCACCCACATCTCAAAAATCTCTATGGGTTCCATCTAATATGATGAAGAAGATATCAGTTTTGTCTCAGGGTGTAGATCAATGCGAAATTCTATCTATCGGGGGGTGGGGGAGGTAAACCCGGAACATCTTTGAGGAAGATGTCCTCATACTCCGCCACCACTGTAGGAAACTAGAAACTCATAACATCTACTACACCATGGGTCAGTCTAGCCAACTAATTAGTAATTGACTACACTCACCTATGCATGAGTCCATCCTGTGCTGCCTATGTTTCCTTTTCACCAACAAAGGAGAACCTAGTTCCATCACTGCAGACACACCACATCCTTCGTCTAAAATAGTCAATATGTGAATGAAATTTAGATAATAAATCCATACTAAGAATGAATCATAATGAATTGATGCTAATAACAAGATATTATAACAGAAACTCTCACCTCCAAGAGTAACGTCACACTATTGGCACAAGTGCATGATCACCGAGTCTTCTCTAGTAGGAGTCTCTGAGCATAAGGGTCGAGTCAACAGTTTAACGAGAATATCTAATGCTCAAAAAATATATGTGCTGAGAAAGGAATGAATAGAAATAATGTCTATCAATACTATATATAAGGTATAAAATACATATATCATACCTCAAATAATTCTTGGATCCCCTAGGTTATAAGCTTTGTCCTCTTGCAGTTGTCCCCTCCCCTTTCCTCCAGCTCCCTGAGCCTGGAGTGGACCACATGGGGGTGGTGGTGGTAACATGTCAAAATGTTGACCACCTCCTACCACTCTCTCAAATCCTATTCTATATCTACCAACCTATGGACCTACCTGATCCCGCCATTGTCTCTGCCTCGGTGGCCCATCGATGGTCTCTATGTCATCTGTACGGTGGGTTGTACAAACTCAGGCGAAATTTCTCCTACCGTCACATGAGTAGCACTACCTCTACCAGGGATGACTAGACCCACCCTGTGATCCCTAAACTGAAGATCCTCTATCTTGGGACCTCCTCCTAAAACATATCCCAAGTCCAGGTCCCTGATATTGACGTTGTCTCTCGGATGCCGAGGTCTCCACTCATGCTTTCCCACTACTGACAACCACCAGTTGTATCTACTCAGCCCAGAAAATTTTGACCACCAAATCCCTCTCCAACACCCCAGCATAGGTAATAATACACAGAGGGATAACACTAGTTCATATGTCTCTATGCATACCTCACTCAAAGGTTCGAGCCCTAAATAACTGATCTCAAACCATATCCATCGAGTACCTAGTGAGGTTAGTAAACCTAAATGAATACTCAGCTACTATCATGATACCCTACTAGAGCTACAAAAGATTCTGGATACATATATCCCTCAGTATATCTAGTGAGATCTCCTCTATAAAGAGTCACTTGAACTATATCCATGAAAGATTCACCTCATCATAAGATAGGGTAACTAAACCCTACCATCATCCCATTGAGTTGTGTAGAAGGCTCACCTCCAGGACCACCTATAGAAACCCGAACCCAGAAATCCTAGAGCCAGTGTCTGCTAACAACTACATTGGCATTATTACAAGGAATCAAATCATGAAGTATTGAATAGTTTAGTAGTCTTGGTAAACCAGATACATACATGAGTCTTGTATTACAAATGAGTACACTAATTACAATATATTTTTTTCTAATTAACTTTGAGGATAACTCTAATCCATATAGTAAATCCCTTAACATCTTTTACAGTACTCTTCTAGGATTCCTGGGGAAAGAAACATAATAAGGGTGAGATCAAATGCTCAGTAAGGAAAAAATATAGCAAAACCAATAGTTAATTAATGAGAGTAATAATTATGTCATGGTAAATAACTAAACACACATACCATGTAATCAACAAACTGAGAAGGAATTTCATAAACAATATGGAAAGTTAATAACTAAAAAAACATGCCGTTCAAATAACTAGATAAGTAAAAATCAATATGGCAAGGTAAAAAAATAAAACACATTCCATTTAATCAATGAACTGAAAATGAAATGTATCCATAAATATATCGACAAAAATATCATAGTTGAATAATAACTGAAACTAAATGAGGGAAATGCTTGATTATTGGATGCCATGTTTCTTAGGTACATGGTACCATTACCATCAAGACCTTTCATGAGACGGTTTAAAACATATCAGGTAAAAACCCATCCAAAGAAGTTAGCCAAATGACTCATCCCATGAGACTACTGATGCATCGATGGGCTATTTATAACTGAGACCCACTCGTGTCATATGAGTCCAAAACATTCCTCGTATATCTAATAATTGATTTAACAATGTGCCTTATCAAATATCCATATGGGGTAAGAGATACATATTTATCAATATTTACCCAAATAACCAAATAACATTCAAAGTGAAAACCATATAAAAATGATATACAATTTAGGAAATGAATGTATCCATGATAAATGATATGGTAAAATAGGGGAAGTTCAATGTTCAGTGATCATAAGAAGTTGAATATTTCAAGGGTACAAAAGGAACCAAGGAAATGAATGTTAATACCATCCTTGGATAAATCAATCATAAACCATCCATAGGAAGATTAAGGATGGTATCAATACAACATACCCTAAATGGATTAAAATAAAGCATTTTTATCATTGATTAATAGAAATATTATAAAAAGATATTTTAAAAACTTTCTTGAGAAAAATATTCTTTTGTTTTTAATTTTTTTCGAAAAATTCTTTGATTTGAAAATAAAATTTAAAAATATTTTCTTTAAAAAATAACCTTTTGAAAATGATAAGAAGATTCTAAGGAATGACGGTGGGTAAATCTATACATGCTGTAAAAAGTAAAAATGAACATTCCTTTTACATGGTAAAAAGGTTAGAAAAATGAATTGTTCTGAAAGCGATAAGAATATTCCATCGAAAACACTGGTAAAAAAGTGTAAAAATGTATTTAATTTATCATTTTATAAACATTTTTGAAAACTTTTTATTAAAACATAGTTTTTAGAAGAAAACAAGTTCTCTGACTAAGAGAGGAATAAATTCAGTTTTGTTGAAAAACATTTTCTAAATCATTTTGAGTACTAAAGAGAGAAAAATGGTACTAATACTTGAAAAAGGTCATGAATAAACAAAGAAGAGAAAAATTAATGGTTTTATTGAACAATGTTCATATAATTTCCTCTAATATAAATACCATTTAAATATCATTAAAGTTATTATTGAGGAAAATAATATTTAAAAATTCCAAAGTGTCCCATACCACTTTGAAATATTTTCAATCATAAGCCTTATGAAGGGATAAAATTTAATTAAAGTTATAATATCATGGTAGTAATGATACTCATGATATTTCATGAAAAAGGGTAGTGCATACACTATATAAAAGAAACTAGGTTCATAAAAACAAATAATTCTAAATGGGGTGTAAATTCAGATGGAATCCCTTACCTTTCGTTCGACTTATCTCGCGTGTCTTTAAATTCCTAAATAAAAAACTTATATTAATTATTTAAATTATTGAGACAATTTTTCATGTTTATAATTACTTTTATTTCAATTATTACTATATTATATACAACTACATAATCAATTATGTTTACATCAGGTGTTTTTTTACCAAATTCATTTTTTGTGTCAAAAATAACTTTAGCTGGCCAACTACGATCAAAGGGGTCATTATATAACATATAAATAATAATAATCATGAAATAATTATCATATTTATATTTAAATTATACTTTTAAAACCAATAATTAAATATGATTATGGAAAATTAACCAAAATTACACTCATAGAGACGGTAGGTCGTACATACGCATGAATAACACTCCCATTTTTCAACGATCATTATAGAAAAAAGGTAAGTAATACTATATATTTCTAGAATGGTAATTATATCATAAATAACATATTATTTAATCACACACACACACACACACACACAATTCTTGTGATGTAAAATGAATCACATAGTGTCGAGGAGGTGGTAGTCGACACATCCATGACTGAGATTATCACATTTTTGTGCGTGAAAGGATAATAAAGAAAATGATATATATATATACAGAAATTTAATTATGTCATGAATATAATATATATGTTTTTTATGTCTCATATTTTTAATTATAATCAACCTTTATACATTCCATGGATCGTGTGAAGGAATCACATCGCTTTGAGGGGGCATCAGTCCACACTTCCTCAAACGATGTTATCATTTTTACATAAAACAGAAAGTATAATGATATGTATTGTAAAAGAATTAAATAACTATAAATAAATTATAAATATCATATATAACATATATAAACTGAGTTTCAATCATAATTTCCACCATGACAGGTGGTAAAGGAAAAATGAACAATCATCTTTATGTGAGGTAGTAGTTCTCCGTACACAGAAACAACATGTTCTTTACCCATTAGATGGAATTGTGTGTTTTTTTAGGTAAATATATTATCCTAAAAACATCCTATTATATTTAGGATACTAGTTTTTCGATAAAATTATAAAATAATAATATTCTAGGGGTTGGATAATTGAAATAAAACCAAAAAACTTAAGAAATTTTGTTACCTGTTAATCGAGTAACTCATTTTGGTTTACATGAAAGGGATTAATTGGATTGCTTAATTCCCAATGGTAGACTTATATTATTAGAGGAAGGATTTTGGGGATCTATTTGAGCATACCTTGGTCAAGCCAAAGGGGCTTGAGAGATGTGAGAAAGTGGGAGGAAGGGAGGTCTTTTTATAGTGGAGGAGGAGTGACACTCTTGTAATATTTTCACAAAGGAATTCCATCCATGTTTTTTTACATTTAAAGTAGATCCAATAATGATAAAAATTAGATAAAATATAGGAAATGTTCTATTAATGGATATAAAATATCTATTGGACAATTTTATAGGTTGTTTTGGGTCTTATGGTTAAAGTTTAGTCCCTTATTAATCTTAATTTAACCTTAATCATTGTAATTAATTTTAATCACATTCACTAATATTTTTGGTAAAAAACAAAGGTGAAATTATTAGAAATTATAAATTATTCTGATTCAATATATGGAATCATTTTTTTCAAATTAATATCCTAGAATTGCCTGAAATTGATTTAAATTTAATCCCGTAAATGGGACGACAATGCAGGTTTTTAAAGTAAAAACATCCAAAAGGTTTCTATATTTTTATAGTCAATTTCAAAGTGGAATTGATTAAAATGAAATAAATTGAATTAATTGATAAAAACTATTATCTAATTAAACTTTAAAACTAATTAAAAATATAATTTATCCTTATAAATAAATTATATGAAAAAACAGTTTTGAAATAAAATAAAGTTTTTAATTATTCAAGAAAAAATTAAATGTTTTAGAAAAATATAAAAAAATAACCCTAACCTAATTATTATGTTTTTATTTCAAATAATAATTTTATTTTTACATATTAAATCAATTAAAATTTCAAATTTTATATTTAAAATGGGTTCTTCATTAAAAGGTGGTAAAATTAACTTTATAAAAATATAGGTTTTTATATGTAAAATATATTTTGTTCTTATCTTATTCATATACAACCTAATGGATTGATATCAAAAATATTTGATTGAATATATAAAATATATATTTCATTAAAATCATTCACTAATTGTAAGTAATTATGTTTATTAATACAAAACTCCGTTGGAAGCATAATAATGATAATATTTCTTTTTATATCCAATCGGTTCTTATTTTCATTTATCATTAATTGGTAACCAATGAATTCATTTTATATTTATATAAATAATAAATTTTCATAAGTTAGTTAATAATATTCACAACTGTTAATATAACAGCTAGGTTATATCATATTATATTAAATAATAATATTTTAATAATATATTGTTGTCTGGTGAAACTCACTCTTGTGTGTAACACAAGCTATTGAGGAAGGTCACCCTTGTGTGTATCGCAATCTAACTCGATGTGGAATGTATTAAAAGACATATAATATATCATATTTATTTATGATAGTAAATATATTTTAATGTATCGGGTTATTATACTCCCCTTTTTACACTTGGTGTAGCATTTCATAAACACTATTGAATACAAAAGTTTACTTTAGAATTTTGGGGTGTTATATTCTCCCCACCTCAATTAAATTGCATCCTCAAAATTTAAACTCGATCTTGGTAATATATTATTTTATGTTTCCTATGTTTAATTCCCATATCATAAGAAGGGTTCATAAAACATCCTCTACAAAAGAGAGAATGAGGAGTACAAAGGTCACATGGACTACCATGTAACTAGGTATCTAAGTAGGAGAACATTAGTGGAATGTATAGATTCGTACTTAGAGGAAAATCATAAGGGAGTGATTGAGGTCATCAATAACAAACACTTTGATGATCAATAGAAAGTGTAGGGCCTCAAATCCATAAATCTATGATGATTTATAGACCATTGGTTCAATAGAAATTAAGCTATTATGATAACATTTTATTTTGAAGTCATTTCCCTAATTTTGGAAATTATTTTACTGAAAAAAATATAAGGAAATATTCTTACTTGATAGGTTTAAATTTCTTATGAACAATCCTAACTTTTGGTTATACTTTGATCAAACTCTAATTCATCCCTTTAATCTTATAAATTAATTACCAATAATGAATTTTTAATGCCTAGAGCACTAAAAGAATCCTTTAAAGGATCGCAAGGCCTATAAAAAAGTAAAAAGTCTAACTATTTGTATCTAATTATCTTTTAAAACCAATATAGTTAATATATTAATCTCTAATCCTCAAAAGTGATATTACTGGTTCATAATTAATATTTATTCATCAAATTATTTAACTAAAAACAATGTAAAATTAACCATGATATTGTGTAGGTTAGTGGTTGGTGTGAAACCCTTATCGTCATTTGGTTATGGGTTCAAGACCCGCAAAATTTATGGATTTTATTGGTTGTCACCCGTCTCATAGGTTTTCCTTTTCTAAAACCAAATTAATATAATTTCCAAAAATATATATAATGGAAATCCTTCAAATATCCTTTTAAAAAAGGTTTTAAATACAAAACTAATTCATAAATACTTCATCTAAGTATTTTTACATAGATCCTTCCTTGGACTAGAGTTTATCCTCTAGAATAGGGCATTGAATTGGGTGATGTCTAGGTTCACCACACTTATGAAAAAGAACTATAAAGTATTTCTTAGGATGAGCTTCATTTACTTACATAATAATCTTCATTTTTCCTCAGCAATACATTGATTTATGTCCTTCTTTCCCACACATAAAGCATTTCCTTGTTCCATTGAGAAACTTTCCTAGGTGTCTCCTTCCACAATTCTTACATTTCAGAAATCAAGCCTTCTTTTTTTTATGTTCTCCACCACTTGAGCTCTTACCAACCTCCATCATTCTCTTCTTTGCTGTGTTCGGGAGTTGGTAAAGGTATATATTGTTAATAATATATCAGGAAAACTGATTTGGAATAAACATGATATCTATCACTCCTGTCAAAACCAAATTTGGTTGCTTGTTTTCACCACCTTGTCCTTCATGTTTGATGTTAACTTGATTCTTATAGGTTCCATCCATCAACTAAAACAAGAAAGAATAGTTTGAGAAACAATAGTCATAATGAGAAAAGCGTATAATTACCTATAAAATATCTAAATCATGAAACCTTATTTTTAAATCTAAAACACCTTAGATTTAACCTTGATTATTCATTATCATTATCCATTCAAATTCTTCATATTATTTTGTAATGAAAAAGTGGATTATCCTAAGCAAACCCCCTAGCACTATTAGAATAAAGGCTTTTAGCGACCGCTAAAATCCATTACTAAAGGCCTATAGTAGATGTTATAGGAACATCATTGTTGCCCATAATATCTTCCAAATGGTGTATACTATAGAAGATAATGAAATGGGCTATAGAGACCAAAAAACGGCGGTCACTATAGTCTAACCCGAGATGGACTATAGGGACCGCCGTTTGGTGGATGCTATAAACCACATTAGAATTCACAATAACGACCACCAAACAAAGATCAATATAGCTCAACTAGGTAAAAATTATAGTGAATTCCAAATGACAGTCACTATAAGTTTTTTTTTAAAAAAAATTCACAACAATACTAAAAAAACAAATATATTTGAAAAATACAAAAAAAAATATTTCCAAAATATCTAAACCCATGGGCACATAGATCTCTTCATCTCATCATCTTCCAAGATCCACATCCATCATCAAATATAAATGCATGAAAAAATTTAATAAAAAAATTATTACAAAAAAAATATCTCAACTAATAATTAAAATGCAATAAAATATTTCAATTAAAGCTTAGTACAATAGATCAAAGATATTTGATTTTGAAAATATATTAATAATTTCAAATAATTTTTTAAAATTTTAAAACAACTTATTCTATCGTTCTAAGAAGACCACATGTCTTATTGATGTGTACTCCACTCACACACATCACCAATAATGATAAGTAGGTTTTCCTATGATTTCATGTCATTCCAAGGTTTTTTTCTATGCATTTGATTGCTAAATGCGTTTTTTGGTGTTTTATGACACCAAAAGTTAATTTTCCATCATCTTGGTCAAACTACACCATTGATGGATGAATATTCTGCTCAAAAACTTCACAATTCAGTCCATAGTTGTTGTCTTCTGATTTAATGGTATTTGGAGGTCATTTGGCTGATTTTGATCCCCAGAGGCACCTTTTTGAAGGGCTTCAAATTTTTAAAAACCACAAATTAAGTCATATTGCACACACCACATTTTTGATTTATGTGTATTCTCCTTGTATACATAAAAAATAATAATAATATGGGTTTTATCTAATTTCATGTCATTCTGAGGTCGTTTTCTATGGATATGACCATTAAACATCTATTTTGGTGTTTTATGACCTTGGAAGTTTTTTTTCCACAAGCATGGTTAAACGACACCTCCGATTGACATACCCTATGCTCAAACATTTCAAAATTCACTTCTCGATTGTTTTCATCTAATTTTATGGCATTATGAGGTTGTTCCTTTGGTTTTTACCACCCTACACACCTTTTTAAAGGGCCTCAAATACTTAAAAACCACAGATTCCATCATACCACATAGAATACACGTCTGATTGATATTTCGTCTCCCTTTACATGTCAAGAATAATAATAAGATGGTTTTCCTGTTATTTCAAGTCATTCTGAGGTCTTTTTCTATGGATCTAACTGTTAAATGTCTGTTTTGGTGTTTTATGACACCAGAATTGCATTTTCCATCACCACAGTCAAACAACACATTAGATTGAAGTAATTTCTACTCAAACATTTTAAAATTAACTCCACAGTTGTTGTCAACTGATTTCATGGAATTTTGAGGTCATTCAGATTCTTTTGGCCACTCGACATACCTTTTTAAAGGGTGTCAAATCCTTAAAAACCTCATATTCAGTCATACCGTGTATACCACACATCCGATTTATGTGTCATATCCTTATACACTTCATGAATAATAATTAGAAAATTGTCCTATTATTTCAAGTCATTTAAAGGTTTTTTACTATAGATTTGATCGTTAAACATCCATTTTGGTGTTTTATGGCACTCGAATTACGTTTTCCGTCACTGCGGTAAAATGCACCTCTGATTGACGTAACATCTACTTGAATATTTTAAAATTCACTACATGGTTGTTTACGTTTGATTTCATGGAATTATGAGATCATTTAGCTAGTTTTGACCACCTGACACCCCTTTTTAAAGGGTGTCAAATCTTCAAAAACCACATATTCAGTGGTACCGTGAAAACCACAAGTCTAATTGACATTCCATCTCCTTATAAATGTCACAAATAATAATTAGATAGTTTTTTATGATTTCAAGTTATTATATGGTCATTTTCTATGGAGCTGACTGTTAAATGTCTGTTTTGGTGTTTTATGACACCAGAATTTCGTTTTCCGTCACAATGGTCAAACGACACCTCTGATTAATGTACTGTCTTCTCAACCATTTAAAAATTAACTCCACATTTGTTGTCGTCTTATTTCAAGGAATTCTGAGGTTGTTCGGTTGGTTTTAACCACCCAACACACCTTTTTAAAGGGAATTAAATCTTTTAAAAACCACATATTTAGTTGTACTACACAAACCGCATGTCCGATTGACGCGTTGTTTCCTCCTACATGTCACGAATAATATTTAGACTATTTTATATGATTTCAAGTCATTACGGGGTAATTTTCTATGGATCTAATTGTTAAATGTTTTTTTTGATATTTTATGACACAAGAATTGTTTTTTCCATCACCATAGTCAAACAACACCTCCAATTAACATATCGCCTACTCAACCATTTTACAATTCACCATATAGTTGTTTTATTCTGATTTAAAGGAATTATGAGGTTGCTTGGATATTTTTTACCACTCGAAACACCTTTTTAAAAGTTATAAAATCTTAAAATACCGCATATTCAGTCATATCATGCATACCAAAAGTTCGGTTGATGTATTGTATACTCATACACATCACCAATTATAATAAGATGGTTTCCTCTAATTTCATATTACTTCAAGGAAAATTTCTATGGATCTGACCGTTAAACACCTGTTTTGGTGTTTTATGACACTAAAAGTGTGTTTTTCATCATCATGGACAAACAACACCTTTGATTGATCTACCTCCTACTCGACCATTTCTAAATTCACTTCACAGTTGTTGTCATATGATTTCATGGAATTACATGTTTGTTTGGCTAGTTTTCACCACCCGATGCACCTGTTTTAAGAGCATCAAATATTTAAAAACCACAGATTCATTCGTACCATGCACACCGAACGTCCGATTGATGTGTTATCTCCTTGTACACATCAATAATAATAATAATAAGACGGGTTTAATCTGAT
This sequence comes from Viscum album, assembly GCA_963277665.1. NCBI lineage: Eukaryota > Viridiplantae > Streptophyta > Magnoliopsida > Santalales > Viscaceae > Viscum > Viscum album. Next base: position 527,789,058 of record OY728159.1, on the reverse strand, counting down.
TTCATGTCATTTTGAGGTCGTTTTCTATGGATCTGACTGTTAAATGTCTGTTTTGGTGATTTATGACACTAAATGTGAATTTTTCGTCAACACATTCAAATGACACCTCCGATTGACGTACCGTCTACTCAACCGTTTAAAAATTTACTCCTAGGTTTTTTTCGTCTGATTTCATGGCATTACGAGGTCATTTAGCTAGTTTTGACCACCCGACACACCTTTTTCAAGAGTTCCAAATCTTTAAAAACCATATTTTCAGTCGTACCGCGTAGACCAGAGATCCAATTGATTTTCCATCTCCTCGTACACATCAAGAATAATAATTGGACGATTTTCCTATGATTTCAAGTCATTTTGAGGATGTTTTCTATGGATCTGACTGTTAAACATCTGTTTTGGTGTTTTATGACATCATAATTGAATTTGCCATCACTGTGGTCAAACAACACCTTCAATTGATGTAACATCTACTCTAACATTTCACAATTAACTACATGGTTGTTTTTGTTTGATTTCATAGAATTCTGAGGTCGTTTGGTAGGTTTTGACCACTCGAGACACCTTTTTAAAGGTCATCAAATCTTAAAAGACCACATATTCAGTCATATATCATAGAAAATAGGTCCAATTGATGTGTCGTGTGGTTGTACACATCACCAATTTTTGTAATATAACCATCCTTTGATTTCATGTCATTCCATGGTCATTTTCTATGGATCTGACCGTTAGACACACGTTTGGGTGTTTTATGACACTAAAAGTGCGTTTTTCATCATCATAGAAAAATGACACCTCTGATTGGAATACCATCTTCTAAACCATTTTAAAATTCACTTCATGGTTTTTTTTTCTTATTTAATGTTATTCCAAGTTTGTTCGATTGGTTTTCACCACCCGACACACCTTTTTAAAGGGCGTCAATTTTTTAAAAACCATGGATTCAGCTGTACCACACACAAAACACATCCAATTGATGTGTTTTCTCCTCTCACACATAAATAATAATAATAATATGTTTTTCCTCTTATTTCATGTTATTCTAAGGTCGTTTATTGTGGATCTGACCATTAAATGCACGTTTTGATGATTTATGACACTAAACATGCATTTTTCGTTAGCATGATCAAACGACACCTCCAATTTATGTATAGTATGCTTGAAATTTTCACAATTAATTCCCCAATTATTGTAATATTATTTCATAGAATTATGAGGTTGTTCGGATGATCACCCGACACACCTTTTTAAAGCATTCCAAATCTTTAAAAACCACATATTTAGTTGTATCGCGCAGACTGCACGTCTGATTGACATGTTGTCTTCTTGTACATATCATGGATAATAATTATATGGTTTCATTGTGATTTCAAGTTATTACGATGTCATTTTCTATGGATCTGACTGTTAGACGTCCGTTTTGGTGTTTTATGACACTGAAATTGCATTTTCCATCACCACAGTCAAACAAAACCTCTGATTTATGTTCCTTATACTCGACCATTTTAGAATTTACTGCATGGTTTTTTTGTTTGATTTCATTGAATTTTGAGGTCCTTCGGCTGGTTTTGACCACCCAACACACCTTTTTAAAGAGCATGAAATCTTTAAAAACCACATATTAAGTCATACCGCACACAACGCTGGTCCGATTAACATGTCGTTTACTCTTACATGTCACAAATTGTAATAAGACAATTTTCCAATGATTTAATGTCATTATATGTTCATTTTCTATGGATCTACCCATTAAATTCATGTTTTAGTGTTTTATGAAACTAAATATCCGTTTTCTGTCAGTGCGGTCAAATGATACCTCCGATTGACATAACTTCTACTCGACCATTTCAAAATTCACTCCACAGTTGTTGTATGATATCATGGAATTATAAGGTCATTCAGCTGGTTTTGACCACCCGATGCACCTTTTTAAAGGGCATTGAATCTTTAAAAACCACATATTCAGTTGTACCATGCACACTGCACGTCCGATTGATGTGTCGTCTCCTCTCACATGTAATGAATAATAATAAGTTGGTTGTACTATGATTTTATGTCATTATGAGGTCATTTTATATGGATTTAACCATGAAATGCACGTTTTGGTGTTTTATGACACTAAAAGTGAATTTTCCATTTCAACTACATTTCCATTTTCAATTCACTTATTATGCAATAGAAGGGTGATTTATAACCAAATCCCCCCCACAAAACTCAAATTGAATCAATTATCCTTGATAATTTGTTGTTTGAAACAATCACTACCCTTACCCATTATACATCACACACACACATTAATTATAAAAAAAATTAAATTCTTTCATGAAAATTGATACAACACTATCTCATTCATCATCATTTCCCAGTTTCCAAATATAAGTGAATTGGTGAATCAACCACCTATCCCTATGGAGATGACCTGATACTAACCGATATTTGTGATCACATTTTTTTCAACAAAAAATAGGCATCGTTTTCAGAGATAGGTGCAATTTTTTCATTGTTTTTCATGCATTTAGTCAGATTAAATTTTAAAAATACAAAAAATAAACACAATAACTGCTTATAAAAATTTTCAAAAAGATTATATTTTCTGCAATTCCAATTAGTGAAATCTATTTTAAGGGATGTTTGAGGAATTTTAAGGACCCCATTCATCCACTTTAAAGCCCATTAATTTTTTAATTGAAGGACATCATCAAGGTAGTAAGCTTCGAAACTCTCAATGCATGGAAATAAGAGCAACACAACATTATATGTCAGATGAAATTAGTGGACATCACTATTACCATATGGACAACCAGAACTAGAATCAAGATCCACCTAAGTTGCGAGACTTGTAAATACCTCAAGTGAGGGGGATTCAACCAATAATCAATCCATCACAAAATGGAAGGGAATATTTTCTCAAGAATAATCAAATGAATTACCTTCCTATTCTTCTTTGAGGCACCAAGAGAATGCCTACCTATTCATTAGATATTTTCTAGTAGCAGTTTATTCATTCCCTCTCAATGGCCTTGAATTATCAAGAAAACTCATCAAGAGGTAGAAGAGGAGTGATTAAGGAATAAATTTCCCAAAATAATGTGAAATTTCACACTACTACACTTAAATTTCAATTGAATTCATTGATTTCAAAGAACCAAGAGAAGGAGCAATGCTATACATTTAGAGAGATTCAATTCACCAAAATTTGGGCAGAATATTTGATATGACAACAACACATCCACCCCTCTAAATTGAATAAAATAGCATGATAAACATGGAAAATAAACCAATTATAGGTGACACATTTTCACACCCACTTTGACCATGTTCGGTGGGATAAACCTCATCTATTTTTGTGGGATCAAAGCAAACTCCAACTTTTTGGAATTAATGGAAATCCAGGAAATAATATATCATGATTAACAATCAGTTAAACTTTAAAAGAATGAATTAAATCACAAGAATTAAAATAATAAAACACTAAGAGGTGTAAATAAAAATAAAGGTTTGGGAATAATTTTTAATTCCTAATTCATGTATGATATTAAAATGGTAATGTAAATTACCTCATTCATGATGTTCATCCTTGTCTAGATCACCAATGAACTCACTGTGATGTCCACCAGCTATACCTAGAGCCCACAACATATATAAATATTATATATCTTAATCATATCAATAAAAGTCAATATGAGTATGTTTTATTTTCTTTATTACCCATGTAACCACTTGTGTACCATCAACATGACGTTGTGTCATCACTTCATTGATACATGCTGACATCTTTGATAATGTCTCCTCATACTCTACATGTAACTTCTGAAACTGATCATCTGTACTACGCTGCATAGCCTACAATGAAACATCTATCTCAATCTATGTTTTCATCCTTTCATCTCTACATGCACCATCACCTATGCTCTAAAAAATGCACATCGTGGGACACCAGTGCCATAAGTCAAAGAATAACCATGACCATCACACCCCACGACACACTGAAATATCTCATCTCTGCGGATAATACTACAATGTTTCTCCTCTGGAAGATCTGCTAACATAGTGTAAAACTAATCCTATAGCATATAAATAATGAATTAATGAAAAAATATGAATAATTTCTATGAAATAAAAATAAATTTTGTTACTAAATAATTTGCTTACTATAACATCGAAAACATTGGGATCACCCACCCTACGAATCCTCACCCATATCGACATTCGATCGATCGTCTCACCTTTCTAGTGTAACTATAATAAAGGGGTCTACCAAATACATATTTATATTAATGTTATACTATAATATTTTTAATATATGAATGACTAGTGAATTCTAAACTGACATCATGTCTGAGACATGACAAATGTCGAGTAAAAAGTCTAGAGGGCATGCCCAGCATCACCCGATTAAATGAATGACATGAATACTTAGTATAAATTCTACATATTCAATTAATATACATATGAAAAAATAGCCATTTATAGATTAAAATCAATAAATTTTACCATCGTCGCCTCACTCGACCAAAATGTAACCAAATACTGCCACTGTATGGGAGGAATGGACTCACTGTAAAATGTATGGAACCCCTAAAAATGGTATCCAATGATATCTCTTCACCATTCCCTTGTAATACTTCCATAATTTTAGGAATTTGGCTATGAATATTGCCCAAAACTCATCTAGATAGGATTTAAAATTATCCCATTAAAAAAATAGTCAATAGCTGTGATAATAATAAAAACAATGTCATGAAAAATGATATATTGAATTTACCTAAACCTACCTCCATAATATATCAATTTTATCATAGGGGAAAAAAGTTCAATCATGAGACATCATAGGTAATCCTTGTGAGTCTCGTATCATATGCCCAAACTGATGAATCAATACACTTGAACCTTCTCCAACTGGATGAAATGTGTCATCAAATAACACATCCAATTGGGGTCAAGAGTTCTTGGATCAAACCTCTCTACCAGAAACCCTGTGTTTTCTAGAAGACGCACCAAATCCCGATAAATAGAAATTCATAATTCAATTACAATATAATTTAATTTTTAATTAAAATTTATAAATAGTTAGGGAAATATACTTATAGAAAATTATAATAAATTAATTTAGAAAAATTAAAACACACATATCGAAAATATTAGGTGAAACAATATGACAACTCTATGACATACCTACATTAATAAAAAATATACAATTAAATCATGTAATTTTTATACATATAATTCATAAATATTTTTTTGAAACATTAACTAGGAAAATAATTACAATATTTCACTGATCATGCAAGTCCATCATATCTCTTTAAATTGTCTCTCTTTCCCACTGTATATATTATTCTTGTAAAGATATAGTTTTTTGGTCAAGTATTTGATCAGGAAAGGTGAAAACATATGGTTCTTCTCGATCAATCAGAAAAACCCCTCTTATTGACATTTTTAACAAAACATTCCAATTAGAATCAATACCGATAAAGTAATATTTCTCTATCAATGATGTCAGTATGAAGGGATCATTTATTAATCTATCATCTTTATAAAGAATATTTTTAAATTTTACTAACATAAATTGGAAGTGATCAAATATCATTCCACAAACTGGATCGAACCAATCACACCTTTGCAATATGTGTTTTAAGCCACAACCATAAATAACCTCAATAATATCCCCCAACAATCCATAATAATAACCTGCATCAAAAAATGAACATCCAACACCACTATTCTGTGTGGATCGGTTCACATCAACATCTCTAATATAGAATCAGAATCTATTAGCATCCAAAGACTTGTAGTGAAGAGTTGTAATAAATGAGACATTAGCTAGTTGGTTGAGTTCTTTACTCATAATATGAGTACTTAAATCACACATCTTTTGAATCTGTAAATTTTACATAATTAAATGGAAAACTTATTGTGTAAATACAACTAATTTTCACTATAAAAATATTAAATCAATTATTTATATGTACATGAGTCTTGAACCACTCATGAAATGTGTTGAAATGATGTTTTTGGATTTGATAGTCAGTTTCATGGGGCCTTTCACATTTCAACTCAGTGATATCCATCCTAAATCACAACATAATAAAAGTTAAGTAATAAAATAAATATAGAAACATAATACATAATAGATAAACTATGAAATTTACTGTATCAATGGCATAACCGATGGAGTTTTTAACAACACATATTGACGAGATTGAACACACTCATCATTGTACATATCAAATGTTATCCCTTCTCCAATTGGACCCTCAATATTCTGGGATGGGTAATCTAACTTTGTTTTAACCTCATCAATATATGAAGCACAAAAACAAGTACACTCATCCATTAAATATCCCATGACAATTGAATCTTATGGACAAGATTTGTTGAGTACATACTGTTTCAATGTATTTAAGTATCTCTCTATTGGATACATCCACCTGAATTGCATAGGAGCACCAACAATGACATCACCAGTTAAATGCACAATCAATTAGACCATGAAATCAAAAAATATGGTGGAAATAGTTTTTATAGGTGACATAGTGCAATCAAAATATTATCCTACTACTTTTTCAAATCGATCATGCGATTATTCCTTGAATAGAGCTGTCTAAAAAAATTAGAAACTTCAATCAATAGCTCAACAACCTTGGTATATAAGCAATCACAAATTGCTATAAGGATTAACTTTTGAAGCATAATATGATTATCATGACTTTTAAACCCCTTTAATTACATACTCATCATATTGACATATTTTTAAATATTATATAAATAACCATGTCGCACCTTGACGGTCTTAAAATTTAATATAAATGTTTGGTTCTTTTTTTACTCATTGTGTACTGTGTAATAGGCATATATACCCGATTAATGCCACCCATTTATAAATGTAAAGGTTTTCTCAATCCCACTTCTTGAAAATCACGCCAAGCATTGGAACTGTCCTTTGATTTCTCTTTGATGCCTAAAATGGTGCATAATAGATTATCATATACATTTTTTTCAATGTGAATAACATCCAAATTATGTCTTAAAATATTATGTTTCCAATAAGGAAATTCAAAAAATTTCCAATTACGACTGCATTGTCTATTTTTAGTAAGAATAAAAGGAAATGCATGAGCTAATAAATCTTGAAAATAATTCATTGTATAGATGTGTTATTGATCAAGTTGTGCATGAATTTGAACCCCATGAATTTGAACCCCATGAATTATTTGTGGTGATGGGTCATGCTCTCCATTCCCATCAAATGACAGACTATCTTTTCTGAACCTGTGCAATGGATGAAGAAAGTATCTATGAATAAGATATTACCACTTTCTATAGTTCTTAATCCATATAGATTTATTAATTTTATTACAAAAAGGGTAGGAAAATTCTCTTTTCTTACTCTAACCTGATAAGTTAGAATACACTGAGAAGTCATTAATTGTCCATAATAAAGATTCCCAGTGTCTAAAAACATCATTAGCTACCGAGTAAAAATTAATTACACCATCTACCCAAAATTATTGTACATAATCAATAAAAGGTTGAATATAAACATCAATTTTACCACCAGGTCCTCTCGTTCCATCAATTAGAGTCGAAAGTAACAAAAATGGTTGCTTCATACATAATCATGGGGGAAATTTGCATGGAACAAACAACAATTTCCATGTACTATGTGTCGCACCAACTATTGAACTAAATGAGTTAAAACCATCTACTTCCAAACATAGTCAAAAATTACGATCATCTCAGGAAAAGTCTGGGCGTCTTTGATCAAACTCTTTCCATGCCAAAGAATCTTCCAGGTGAGTTAATTTATCAACCTCTTTGTTTATCTCTGAATTTCAATTAATAAATTTAGAAATTTATCTAACATGAAAGAATCTCTTCAGTCTTGGTTTTAGTGGGAAATATTGCCTCTGCTTAGCGACAAATTATTTCCCTTGATTCAAGACCCGACCAGGAAGAATATGACTACCTCGATTAATCTCATTGGCCTTCCACATGGATTAATAAAAAACAATACAAGTATTTAATTATAAATTATCTTTTCTGAGTAATATATATTTATTGAAACACACATCAATGGTATCATATGTAAAACTAGGGTCACCAGTCAACTTGTGATCTTGATAGAAGGAATCTAGAATCTTTGCTCCGATAGGGAGTACCTTCTTCAACAATACCAACAACATGTAGAATGAGGTGTCTGACCACTGATTCAAGGCCTTCATGTGTAAAAATTCAACAATGAATGATAGTTTACTAAATTTAGTGCATCCATGATATAATTCAGTATGCACATCATCAATAATTTCAAATAATTTCAATTCTTATCAATCTAGTGAAGAATGAGGATTACTCCATCTAGTGTCATCATTTACAATATTAATGTATTCAGGTTGAAACTAAAACATCATAACATTGAGCATTATGTTCATCAGATCAACTATTCTCAAATAGACATCCATATGAATACTTTCTTATTGGTGACATGAAATAGACTCTTGTTCATGATGTGTCTGTGTCTTACAGTTTTTCAAAAACCCATTCAAAAAAATATGTTATCTAACAATATCTAATTTAATGAGATATCTATTTGAACATTTTATGCATGGAAGACTAATAAAATCACTTTGAAATCCATTGGTGAAATCCATAAATCACTTAATACCCTCATAATATTTAGTAGAAAACCTATTTACCATATCAATCCATCTTTTATCCATATCTGTATTTAATAGAAAGAAAATAATTGAAATATATTATTTAAATTATAAAAAAATCATATCCTTAAAACTTAAAAACCAATGAGTTCAAATCTATTTTTAAGTAGAAATAAATGAAAGAAAATAAAGGGATATTGTATAAGATATTTGAATAGAAATTATGTACATTTCAAGAAGATAATAGTTTCTATATTTTAATATTGGATATGAAAATATTTTTTGGAAGATATTTAAGCTGCATTGAATGATGATCTCAAAACCTAAATTTATAGGCTTTCCAATATTAAAAAATAGAAATTATCCCATATTATATTAATTGATAATATTTAAATGATGTTTCTTTTAAGAGAATATAATAACGAGAGACTGAGAAATACCAACCATGAATAACTTCCAAATAATAATGAATTTGTATTCTTGATGAAAGGAGAGTATGATCGGTTATATAAATATGAAATATCATGATATACATTATGATCAAGATTTAATTTATAAAATACATATATAGACTTCAGCTATTATTAAACTCTGTTCTAGATGATAATATAAATCTATAAAGGACGAACTATATTGGAGATTCATGAAGATATTTTTCATTGGGTTTTAACGCCAATGCGTACAAGATGGATCCAGTATAATTAATGATGCCCCTATTATCCTCAAATATATTGAGAAATGTTGTCCCATTTTGATTGTTCGGAAATTGAATATTGAATTTTATGGAATTCTATCATGGTGTCCCTATCAAAAAATAATTTTAACAAAGTGAATATATTAATGTCTATAAAGGATATTTATGATAATCTTGAGAATATATATGAAACAAATGTTAATGTAAAAAAATATAAACTAAAAAAATGAGTGATAGGTTTGAATATGTGAAAATAGATAATGATGAAACCATTTATGAATTTTTTAAATTTTTTTATTGAAATTATATAAAACATCGAAAGATTTGGAGAAAAATTAGAGGACTCCACCATGTTGAAAAATACATTATGGTTTGTTCTTAATATATTTGATACCAATGTTTCCTCATAAGAGATTTGGTTCTACTCTCTCAAGATAAACTATAAAGTACACATGATACATATGAGAAAATAAATCCTCTTCATTTAAGAAGAAGTTCAAATAAGAGAATGATATTTCATTCAAAAAATAAGAAAACCTAAACTGAAGTAGAAGAAAGAAGATTTTACTAGTAACTCTAAATATGACGGAGAACAAGATAAAGAGTGTTAAAAAAACATGTGTCTCATATCAAAAAATTTCAAAAAATAAGGATGAATATACAAAGGTAAGCATTCTTTAAAATTATTCAATTTTTATAAAATTAGAAAAGTAGAATTTAATTATCAAATGAATAAAAATATTGAAGATATATATGATGAGAAAGAATATTCTTCTCAAAAAATTAAATAGAGTAAATATTTCTTAGATAAGGAAAAAACTAACGAAAAAAATAAAAATTTCTCAAATGTAATAAAAGTAGTTTTTTGAGTAAATAAAAAGTATAAAACTATATAAAAATTAGTGATTTAGTGGAAAAATACTAAAGAAAGCTATTATAATCACACGATGAAATCATAACATGAGTCCTATCATCATAAATATTACCAAATCAAGAAATATATTACACAATTAATGAATGGTGTTGAAAAACTAAAAGAATATTAAGTATGGTTAAAATTATGTATAGTATTAATTACTATGAAATTTTTCTTTATTATTAAATAAATTATGTTCATTGTACATTTACAAAAGTTCTACAAAATAAAAATGTGAATTCACTCACACTAGCTCCATAAATGAATCCATTAACCTTGTAACTACTAAATATTGTGAAAAAGGATTATTATTGATCAAAAAATACATTAAAATAAACTTGGAAATTTTATAAGACATATAAAATACACATATACATCGAAAAGAATCTCATTTTTATCATTTCTCATAAGATATCCTTTTCTCACTTTAAAAACCATAGTTATTTATGAAGATTCTATTCTATGATTCCATATTTACTACTGAAATAATTTCACTATAAAATACTAATGCGAACAACTTACCTGGAGGGGAATCCACTACGGGTAAAGGGGGGTGATCAGATTGGGGATACATGACGGGGTGCAGGGGCTTGATGACAGGGAATTGATAACATGGGATCAATGGAAGATATTGATAGGGACATGATGACTTGATGGGTTTGGGATAGCTTGATGGCGGAGGGAGGGTTTTACGGTGGGGAATGACGGAGCCGAGAGGGTTCGATGATGATGGGATGGGAGGGATCGACGACAAGGTATGATGGGGCCAAGAGGGTTCGATGGCAGTGAGACGGATCAACAATGACATGATATAAGGGATCGATGACACTATATGGAGGTGTGGTGGGGTCGTGGGTGGGTGTAAAAGAGGGGATACATGGGGTCACGAGAGGGTTAATGGGAGGGGAGAGGAAAAATTAGGGTGGGGGATTTAAAATTTTAGCGACTGCTATTTGGCGGTCACTAATAATATCAATAGTGACCGCCAAATGGTGGTCGCCTGAAAACCCACCCCACAAATTCTTAAATTTCTACTAGTGTGGGAGTTACAAACTAGGCGTGTAGTAAGGACCATTTTCATGTACTAGGTTACCCCGAGTTAGGCTCAGAACACCTTGTTAGATTTATTACTCCTAGGTACATCTATGCAAGCACCACGTCCACTTTTAGTATCCAGACAAAGATGTATTGCTAGGAATACCGACGTAATATCCACCTTACCAAAATTCTAGGATGTTATTCTATACTTATCCTCAAATTTTACCTTATGGTTATGTTCTATAACCTATTTTTTCCTAAATAAAATTCCCAAGGTTGCTACTAAACATCCTATAATACCAACTAGATCGACCCAACTCTAGAAATCCCGGAGTCAGTGTCTTCTATCAATTAAATTGCCATGATTACAAGGAATCAAATCCCAAAGGACCTAAGAGTTTAGTAGTCTTACTAAAACAGATACATACGCGAGTCTTGTATTACAAATGAGTAGACTAATTACAACATATATTTTTTCTAAATAACTTCAAGGATTACTCTAATACATCTAGTAAATCCTTTCATATCTTTCATAGTACTCTTCTTGGATTCCTAGGGAAAGAAACATAATAAGGGTAAGATCAAATGCTCAGTAAGGGAAAAATATAGTGTAAGAAATAATGAATCAATGAGATTAATAATTATAGCATGATAAATAACCGAACACGCATACCATGTAATCAATAAGCTGAGAGGGAAGTGCATAAACAATATGGCAAAGTAATAACTGGAAACACATGCCATTTAAATAACTAGATAAGGAAAAATCAATATGGAAAGATAAGAAAATAAAATGAATGTAATTTAATCAATGAACTGAAAATGAAATGTATCCATAGATATGTCAACACAAAATCTCATGGATGAATAATAACTAAAACTAAATGAGGTAAATACTTGATTATTATACACCATGTTTCCTAGGTACATGGTACCTTTATCGTCAAGACCTTTCACAAGACAGTTTACAACATATAGAGTAAAAACCCATATAATGTGGATATCCAAATGACCCGTCCCATGAGACTACTGATGCATCAAGGGGCTATCCATAACTGGGCCCCACCTATGTTGTACCAATCGAAAACATTCCTCATATATTGAATAATCGATTTCACAATGTTCCTTATCAAATATTCGTATGGAGTAAGAGATACTGATTTATCAATATTTACCCAAATAAGCAAATAACATTCAAAGTGAACTATGTATAAAAATGATATACAATTTAGGTAATGAACATATCCATGATAAATGATATGGTAAAATAGGGAAAATTCAATGTTCAATGATCATATAAAGTTTAATATTTCAAGGGGACAAAAGGAATCAAGGAAGCGAATGTAAATACTATCCTTGAAAAAATCAACCATAAACCATCCATATGAATATTAAGGATGGTATCAATACTATATACCCCAAGTGGAGTAAAATAAAGGGTTTCTTTTTTGATGAATAAACATCTTATAAAAAGAACTTTTAAAAACATTCTTGAGGAAAATATCATTTTGTTTTTAAAAACATTTTGAAAAAACATTTTCTTTGAAAATAAAATTTAAAAACATTTTTCTAGAAAACTAACATTTTGAAAATTCAAAGGAGGCTTTAAAGGAATTATGGTGGGTAAATCCGTACATGTTGTACAAGGTAAAAAGAACATTTTTTTTCATGGTAAAAAGGTAAGAACAATGCATTGTTTGGAAAGTGACAAGAAGATTCCATTGAAAACATTGGTAAAAAAAGGGTAAAAATATCTCTACCAAATAATTTTAGAAACATTTTTGATTTTTTTTATTAAAACTCTATTTTTAGAAGAAAATAGGTTCTTCGAATAAGATAGAAATAAAGTTGGGTTTTCTAAAAACCATTTTCTAAAACATTTTGAGTTCCAAAGAGTGGAAAAATGGTAATAATACTTAAAAAAGGTTATGAATAAATAGAGAAGATAAAAATTAATAGTTTTATTGAACAATGGTCATATAATTTTCTTGAATGGAAATACCATTTAAATATCATTAAATTTATTGTTGAGGAAAATAATCTTTAAACATTCCAAAGTGTCAAATACCACATTGAAAATTTTAAATAATAAGAATCATGAAGGAATAAACTTTAATGAAAGTTATAATATCATAATAGTAAGTATATTCATGATATTTCATGAAAAAGGTAAGTACATACACTATAAACAAATTGGGGTCATAAAAAAAAATAAGTCTCAATGGTATGTAAATTGAGACGAAATCCCTTACCTTGCATCCGAATTGTCTCATGTGTGTTAAATTCATGAATAAAAAAATTATATTAATTATTTACTTGATTTATAACCTTTTTAATGTTTAAAATTAATTTTATTTCACTTATTACTATGTTTTATACAACTACTTAATCAATTTTGTTTGCGTCAGGTGTTTTGACCAAATTCGTTTTATGTGTCAAAAAAAACTTTGGTTGGTCAACTATGGTCAAATGGGTCATTATATAACATCTCCAGAAAAATAATCATGAAATAATTATAATATTTATATTTAAATTAAAATTTTAAATCCAATAATTAAATATGGTTATTAAAATTGAACCAACATTATACTCATGGAGATGATAGTCCGTACATACGCATGAGGAACATTCCCATTTTTCAATAATCATTATAGAAAGAAGGTAAGTAAAAATATATCTTTACAGAATGATAATTATATCATAAATACCATATTTTTAATCATATATACTTATATATATAATTATTATGATTTAAAATGAATCACATCGTGTCGAGGAGGCGGTAGTCCACACGTCTATGACTGACATTATCACTTTTTAGTGTGTGAAAGGATAATAAAGAAAATGATATATATATATATATATATGATTATGGAAAGGTAATTATGTCATAAATATCATATATATGATTTTTATGTCTCATATTTTAAATTAAAACCATCCTTTATACATTCCATGGATCGTGTGAACGAATCACATTGCTTTGAGGGGGTGACAGTCCACACTTCCTCAAACGATGTTATCGTTTTTACATAAAATGGAAAGTATAAAGATATATATTTTTTAAAATAATTAAATAAGTATAAAGAAATTATAAATATAATATATAACATATATAAATATATTTTCCATCATAATTTCCACCTTGATAGGTGGTAAAGGAAAAAAATGAACAATCATCATTTTGTGAGGCAGTAGTTCGCTGTACACAGAAACAGTATGTTCGTTACCCATTAGATGGAAGTGTGTGTAAGTTTAGGTAAAACCATTAGAATAAAAACATACTATTATATCAATGATACTAGTGTTGATATAAAATAATATAATAATAATAATATTTTAGGGGTTGGTGAATGAAAATAAAACTAAAAAGCTTAAGAAAGTTTGTTACCTCTTAATCGGGTAACTCCTATTAGTTTGCACCAAAGAGATTCCTTGGATTGATTCTTTCCCAAGAAGTGGATTATTGTATGAGTGGAGGTATTTTGGGGAGATATATTTTATATTTTGGTTGATCTAAAGTGCCTTGAGAGGTGAGAGTAAGTGGGAGGAGGGGAGGTCCTTTTATAGTGGAGGAGGAGTGACTGTCTTTTAATATTTTCACAAAGGAATTCCATTAACGTTTTTCACATTGAAAGTGAATCCAATAATGGTAAAAATAATATCAAAGAGAGTATATAGTCTATATATTTCCATAAAATATATCTTTTAAATGTTTATAGGTTGTTTTGGGCCTTATGGTTAAGGTTTTGTCCCTTATTAATCTTAATTTATCCTTAATCGTTTTAATTAATTTTAATCACTTTCACTAATATTTTTGGTCAAAAACAACTTTAATATTATTATATATTATAAATTATCTATATTCTAAATATGGAATCCATTTTTCTAAATTCCAATCATAGAAGTGGCATAAATTTATTTATATTTAATCCTGCAGACGAGACGACAATGCAGGTTATTAAAGTAAAAACGTCCAAAGGTTTTCTATGTTTTTATAGTAAATTTCAAAGTGAAATTAATTACAATAATATAAAATGGATTAATTGATAAAAATATTATCTAATTAAAATTTAAAACCAATTAAAATTATAATTTAACCTTATAAATAAATTATATGAAAAAACTATTTTGAACTGAAATTCAATATTTTTGAGTATTCATTAAAAAATGAAATATTTCAGAAAAATATAATAAATTTCCCATAACCTAATTTTTATGTTTCTCTTTAAAATATAAAGTTTATTTTGACATTTTAAATTAATTAATATTTTAAAATTCACATTTTAAATGGGGTTTCCATTAAAAGGTGGTAAAATTACCTTTATAAAAATGTAGGTTTTTATATGTAAAATAGAGTTTGTTCTTATCTTATATCTATCAAACCTAACAGATGAATATAAAAAATATTTGATTGAATATATAACATATATATTTCATTCAAATCATTCACTAATTGTAATTAATTATGTTTATTAATACTAAACTCTTTTGGAAGCATAATAATAATATTTCTTTTTTATATAAAATCGGTTTTTATTTTCGTTTATCATTAATTGTTAACCAATGAATTCATTTTATATTTATATAAACCATAAATTTTTATAAGTTGGTAATAATATTCATAAACACTAACATAATTTCTATTTTATATAATATTATATTAAATAATAACATTTTAATAATATATCATTGTTTGGTGAAACTCACTCTTACGTGTAAAGAAAACTATAGAGGAAGGTCACTCTTACATGTAATGAAAGATAACTCAGTGTGGTGTGCATTACTTACCATAAAATATATCATATTTATTTAATATATTAAATATATTGTAATGTATTAGGTTATTATACTCCCCTTTTTACAGATGGTGTTGCGTGTCATAAACACTATTGAATACAAAGTTTTACTTTAGAATTTAGGGGTGTTACATCAACATATGATCTGCTGGTGTTTGGACTAGATGGAAAAATTGAGTCATCATCTCAAGAAAGTTCATAGTCTTCTGTGGGTTGGGCTCACATTGGAACCTTAGGGGTCTATGTCACTGAAACTTGTGAAGGGCGCTCAGCTTGTGCTCCTCATTCACTGGTACTATGGGTACCACATGCTGCTCTACTAGTGGTGGTATGGATGGTGAACCACTTAGAGGTAACATCTTGAGAACTAGTCCCTATATCAAAGCATCATCACTTAGGGGATCATCCTCGTGATCTTCATGCTGAATACTAGCTAGTATATGTCGTAGAGGCATTCTGAAATAAACAATTTGTACCACGGTCAATGAGTATATCTAGAGAGATGACTAAAGAAGGACATGTTAACCACAACCCATTCATATATGATGCATGTACCATTGTTTTCCTTACAACTAGTGTTATCATATACTGATTTGTAAAGTAGGTTATCAGAGTCCTAGTGTATAGATACGTCAATCGCCACACCAACATTAGATTCTCTGGCCTGAGAGCTGAACTCAAAAGATTTAACACTGTTTCCCAAAACCAATACCATATATTCCCAATCCTAAAGTAAAACCTACTACTTTTTCTACCACTCTGCCACAACCCATCCTAATGGGACTCATGTCATGACTCCCCAAGCTCGCCTCCAATAGGCCAGGGGTTGGTGACTAGCACCTAGTAGGCAAATCACTAACATGGGAGGCATTGGCTAAGTACCTATACACACACACACACACACACACACACACACACACACACACACACACACATATATCTAAGCCTAAAAAATGATGAAATGTAAAAAAAAAAGAACAACCAATGCATGCATACATCTATTTACCATAACCAGAGTATAATAAGAAGTAAAGGAAATTAAGCAGGACCAAATGCAATCCTACTATAAAGAATCCCCTAACACAAGTCCACCATAAACATAAAGGTACATGGACTACTATATGAAAGCCACAGGGACACACCTCTATTTTTCTAGTCTCACAAAGAACTTTTTGGTCCTAGTCCACCTAAGACTCCATCAAAAGTTCAATCGTCTGCACAAGACATGACAAATGCAGGTAAATCCCATGCATGGGTGAGTATAGCAATACTTAGTAGGACACCCCAAAACCATAAAACATACAATAAAGGAAATAAAGTTAGATCTACACAGGTATATGTGTACAATATATATAATAAGAATATCCAGATATACTCAATTCAATACACAAAGTTTAGAGGTAATCCACACTTATAGTATACCAGCCCTAATATTCCACCTCTAAGATTCCACGAATCATTCATATGGGAGAACACACTCCTGAGTCCAATATCAATAAAGACGTCTATCTAAGAGGTATTTCTCATTGGGTATCATCATGATAAAGATACACTGATAGATCCAAAGAGAATATGATACACATATTTGGATCACGACTAGGGCCATGGGGTGATACCAAAAACTCAATCTGGATTAACCTTATATGAAGAGGATAGGCGCCTAGTAGGATTGGTCACATCAATACCTAGGACTCTACCTAGGACATGAATATGAATAGAGGATCCCACTCTAGGCGTCTCTAGGGGATTCCAATAACTCTATCCAAGAATTCCTGTTGAAGGGATCATTTTCCTAGGAGTATGAAAGAATTCATACTGACCTTAAGGGAAAGGATAAGGGGAATGAAACCTAATAAAACTTTTCCAAGATATGAAGGAAAAGAGATTTAATCCATGTATGAAAAAGTACATGGCATATAGAGGAGTTACACACCATGTACCTTAACCCCAGGTTCTTCCCATATAAACGGCCCGTGCCATTCAAACCAGGTCTATGTAGTACTACACGGTGTTTAGACTGCCCATGTAGTTTACCTATGTGTCAGTAGATAGCTCCACCATATGTACCTGAACATGGCTTCTCCCATGTACCTGTTTTAGACCGTTCCGTGTGGGGGAGTATACGACATGTAGGAAACCTGTGTACTCCACCCCATGTTTGTGCACTTCTTTAGTTACATGGCGAGTATTTAGGGAGGGACCACACACTATGTGATAGAGTTCACACACTGTGTGATGTTTAAATCCCTTCGTAAACCCTATCCGCCACTAAGGGGGCCCCACATGATGTGTAGATCTGGTTTACACACCATGTTCTATGAGATTTTCTGGAATCCTAAATCCAGTTCTGTGCATCTCCTTCATCGCTCCAAACTTCAATTCTATCCATGAATTGTCAGAAAAATGTATATCAAGCCTCATCAAAGTTTTTATATCATCGAAAATTGAATTCCATCATCATATCTTCTCAAAATAATGGATTAAATTGTCGTTCTTCATCGTTCGCTAAAGAACGCAAATTCGGGTATCCAACTTCATCTGAATAACTCATTTTATGTTACCACACCACCGTCGTGTCATTTTGATCTAGGATATATGATATCTAATCATTATGACAAGAAACAGATGCACAATGATTGATTGATTAGGATTTGTCTATCCATGGGCTAAATGAAGAACGCTCATAAAGAACGATGAGCGGGGGTATAAAAACACAAATCAATCAAAAGGAATGGACCTAGATCAATGTTCATTTCAATCTCAATTTGTTTCTATTAGAATGAAAATTTAATAAATCTATAATCAAGATAGAGATTCTCCCATCAAAACCCCACAAATATAATCCCATCCCGTAATATGAATGATCTGTGAATCAATCCATTCGTCAATTGATTCACTTTAATCATATAAACAAATAACAGGGAATAAAAAAATTTAAATCACACACCCTGGATCGATTTGTATTGATCACTGATGAAGAATGATTTCTGCGTTGTTTTCATAGGCAAGATCTGTCAAATCCGAGGTGTGTTGATCATCGATCCATGATCCATCATCATTCATATGAGAGGATTCTACAAAGCTTTCTCAAATGGCCCTCTAACATATATAGGGTTATACAACTAACCATGGGATTTCCCCATAATCGTATATTTAGAGATGATTCAATGGTTTTTAAAAATGAATAAAACAATTTATTTTATTTATTTTATTCATTTATATTCCCATGATTAATTGTCCACAAACGATCCATACCAACTAATGTTATTTCACAACTAGGAAAAACCTCATGTTTTATGTTCAATAGTGCCCTCAGCTTTCTAATTTGGGCACCCATTTAGAAGTCATTGCACTTTTTAAGGAAAACTAAATCAAACTCCGACTTAGCACCTATTCTAAAAAAATATCCATATAATATCCAAAAAAATACATCAAAAATTCAATACATTGCACTTTTCATAGGAAAAACATGGGTGGAATTACATTTTTAAAAATTTATAAGAATTCCACTCCTCCTCCATTATAAAAAGGCACTCACCCTTATCCTTCTTTATGTGATGGATGCTGATCTCCCTTCGATATTTTCACTGTCCCCATGTGAAGTATCCCTTTTGGTCTATGTTTTGAGAATATAGATATGGTTATAGATTAAATTCATTATTTGAGTTGCTTCAATATGGTACTCGACTTTTATAAATTTAATACATAGAAATAATTATTTTTTAATCATTAAATTCCATTATTTGAAAATGGATCATGATAGTTCTAGTTTTCATTGATTCAACGTTGATTTAATACACTATTGACTCTCTCTTACTAATTCTAAATCCATGAACACAAACAAATAAACATCTCAAACTAGTTTTAGATACTCTAAGTATATATTCAACTTCAAAACACTTCATTCGACTTCATAAAATAAAAACAAATTACAGAAATAGGAATTTCTCATTTCCCTTCCAAGTTTTTCGACCTCAACCAAAACTGACATCTCTATCACTTATTAGAAATCACAATGAAGCTCTTTAAAAACTCCAACCATCATCTAAGACCTTCTTCATTGGTCACAAACCTTAAAAAACTCAACAAATCAATCATAGTTTGGAAAAAATCTCATGAACATCAGCACAACATTCGATCGAGCACCATGTGTGTAACCAAAATCAATAGCATGACCATGAAATTGGAGAACACGATCTCCCATTCCTCATATTTGAATAAAAACCCTACAAAAAGATATATACAACTAGAAAAAATAAATATACAGAAAGATTCTTTGTAATTAAACCCAGGTCATCATTATCTAATGAATCAAATTCAGAATTTAGAAGCATTAGGTTCCATAGATTTTGAAATTGTTCTTCTTCCCAATTTCGAAATAGTGTAATCATTATAAGGAATCAGTCTTAAACATTACATAATTTTGAGTTTTAAGTTAAGAATTAATTCTCTTGTATTTGAGGAAATTTTCAGGTTTGGAGTTTTATAGAATAAGTCCATAACTCATACATAACAAGAACATATAAAATAATGGACACTTTTGATCAATATCCATTTTTCACAATAGGAAACTTTTAAGATAAAAAATTATTTATTTTCATAAAAAAATATTCACAACTTTAAACTTGACATCTTCCTTTCTCTTACCCATCCTTAAACCATATGAAAAACATTTTAAAAATGCGGGATGAACAAAAAAATATCAGCAAGGGAGATAAAAATAAAAAAACCCTTAGTCCAGTGAAAACATGAAAACCCAAGAAATGTTTACCTTTATATCAATGTTCTTTGATCTAAAGAA
The DNA here is from genome assembly GCA_963277665.1 of Viscum album. Taxonomy (NCBI): domain Eukaryota; kingdom Viridiplantae; phylum Streptophyta; class Magnoliopsida; order Santalales; family Viscaceae; genus Viscum; species Viscum album. The sequence continues at coordinate 527,768,156 of OY728159.1, read as the reverse complement.
ATAAACCATTTTCACATGAAAAACACACACAATTTTTTATCAAATAAAATAATTAAATCCCATATAAATCATAGATAAATCATATAGATATCTTGGGACATAATTATCCATATCACTCATATAAATGGAATAACCATAAGTTTGAAATCCATATCCAATTAATTGTAGGGATATCATGGACCCACCCATCCTTGATTTATAACATAACCAATTTCCATTGGTTTATAATGTTACCACCCATACTAACTTTATAACATAACCACCCACACTTGTTTTATAATGTAACCCACCATCAATATAAATAATTTCAAAGAACCATAATGTAATCACAACACATAAAATCTTGGAATTTTCATTATCACAGTCATAAAATATTATCTTCACCCATAAGAAAAAAAATCAGATATTAAAATATTCATACCTTTTTAAAACCATACTTTTCAATACCAAAATACCCCAAAAAGGGAATGAGGGTTTTTATTTGAATAAAAAATTAAATCTTGTATTGAAATAAAAACTTTAAATAATGGTTATATTGGAGAAAATGTCACTATTTCCTTATGTGTTAAAATAGCTTGTTCCTTTTTTGTTTGTAAAAAATGTCACACATTACTTAAAAGGATTCCATTTTTTGAATTTTTTTTAAAGAAATGCCAAAATTACCTTTATAAAACTCTTATTTTCATAATAAAATCATTTTAAAAACATGTACATGGAAGAAAAATAAAGTTATAAGAGAAAAACTAAAATATCTTTTTTAAGATAAGTATTTTATCACTTTGGAAATATTTGAATCATAATACTAATGAAAGATTAACATGAAAAAAACTTTAAATACAACGATAATAGATAAATTAATTATATAACTTTTCAAATGGGATTTATATACATATATTAAACGAATATCGGTTTATAACATCAAAATATGCCTTAATGAAAGGAAATTGAGATGAATTCCCTTACCTTGAATCTGACTCATCACATAAATTTTTTATATTCCTAACTAATAAACTTAATTTAATTATTTAATTTCTTAAGAACCTATTTAAAGTTTATTATTACTTTTATTTCACTTATTACCATGTTAAATATGATTACTTAATCAATTAATTTTATGTCAGATGTTTCGATGATATTTGGATTATGTGTCAAAAATGACTTTAGTAGGTTGAAAATGGTAAAATATGTCATTATTTAAACATATATAGGATAATAATCATGATATAATTATAATATTTATACATAAATTATACTTTTATGAACAATAATGAAGTATGGTTTTGAGAAATGAAGTGTGTTATGATTATGGAGACGGCAGGTCGTACGTACGCATGGGAAACATTTCCATTTTTCAACGATTATTATGGAAAAGAGGTAAGTAATATTTAATATTTATAGAATTATAATAATATCACATATATCATATTATTTATTTAAATATACGTATATATATCATTCATGTGGTGTGGTGATGAAAAGAGAGTCACGTCGCATTGTGAATGTGGTAGTCCACACGTACACACACGATGTTATCATTTTTCAATGTAAGAAATAAAATGATATATTATATTTTAAAAATGATAAATATTTCAGTTATATCAGAATAATTTAATTTATATCACATATGTTTTTAAATTTTATCCTCATTACCTTCAATGTAAAGTGTTAGTGAAAATAAAATCACATTGCTTCGTGATCTGGTTGTCCACCGTATAAACGAGTGACGTTATCGTATCCCCTGCAAAATGGAATGTAAAAAAGTAATATATGATATAATAAATAAATAGGTATAATTATGTTATGAATATCATATATATACTTTATATATATCATCATACCCAACCATGAGAAGTTTTGATGGAAAATATGTCACATCAGTTTGTGGGGAGGTAGTCCACCATACACACGAGGGACGTTATTGTTTCCCATTTGAGGGAAGGGGAGAGGGATATGGACATGTAATTAACATAATAATATATAATTATATGGTAGATACTATTTTTATTATATAATAATAAATTAATATTATTTTAAGTAGGTGTAAGAAGAAATAAAACAAAAACATATAGTTTAGAATTTTACCTCTTCTCAAACCACCTCTTTTAGACTATACCTAAATTATTCCTAGAATGGATTTATGACCAAAAAAATGATTCTAGGATGAAGTGATGTAAGTTTAGAAGTTATTTAGGAATTTATTTTCTAAACCAAAAGTGTTTTAAGGTGTCAATAAGAGAGTAAATGGGGTGTATTTTTACAAGTGAGGTGAGCGGAACACTTGCAAGATTTTAAAAGAAAATGGTGTACCCACATTTTTCACATCCCATAATGGTCCAAAATGGATTATTATAAAGTAATATACATTATAAGATCTAAATATTTCCATAAAATATATTTTATATATGTTTTTAGGTTATTTTAACCCTTATATTTTCAGTTTAACCCCCAGTAAACCCATTTTTTACCTTAACCATGATAATTAATTTGTATTGTTTTCACTATTCATTTTGGTCAAAAATTAAGTTGAACTTATTAGATAATATAAATTATGATTATTCAAAATATTTAATCTATTTTAAAAAATTTAAATCATATAAGTGGAAAAATTAATTTTAAAACAAAACCCACAAATGCAATGAAAAAGCATTTTTTCAAGAAGTGTATTTTTCGAGAAAAAGATGATTTTATATTAACTATATGAATTATAATATTCATTGTATTAATATAAATTAATATTTATTTATATATAATCCAAAATATTATTTAAAACATTTATCATTAAATATTAACTTAATTAATTAAAAAGGATAAACATTATGCATTTTAAAATAGTTTTTTAGAAAAATCCTGTTTTTAAACCAAAAAAATAAACTTATACCAAAATCCAATATAAAGTTATTTAAAAATTAATTAATTTGATTAAATACAAATAAATAATTATTATTTTGCTTTAAATAATATTCAAAACATATTGTAAATTTTAAATTACTAAAATTATCAAAAATAAATGACTTTTTTTTATAAAACCCTATATTTTTCACTATTCTTTGAAAAATAAATATGTTTTTTGAAAAATAAAAAAAATTCACCATAAGTAAATTTAGATATACTGATTTATAAAATAATATTATTTTTTTTCAAATTCAAATTCTAAAATTTATATATTAAAATTTTAAATAAAACCTTATAAGAAAAGAGTTTAGTTAAAACTTTTTCATTTTTGATTTAAAAAATTACTTAATATTTTTATGATGAATAAAACATGAAAGTAATTTATTACACTATTAATTGGGATGTTAAATTATTCCCCTATTTTTGTAAATTGTGTCCTCATAATTTTATTTACTTATTATAAAAGTGGGGATATCTTTCCCTCAAATCATTTTCACATTCCCATTTGCCTCTTCAACCATATGATTTTTCTATAAAACCTTAAACTAGTAAATCACCTTATTCGACAACACTTTCTATCCATGATCAAGAATATAAACTAGCTACTTGTTATAAGAAATATTATCTTCCAACTAAACTACTTCAGGGATCAGAACATGAGATGAAACTAGCACATATTTTCTTAAAATCGAGACATGAAAAACACTCTGTACCTGTGATAAACTTGTAGGCAAGTCTACTCAGTATGAAACTAATCCAACTTTCTACAAGATTTTATATAGTCCAATAAACCATGTACATATCTTTCCATTTTTAGAAAGAATTCATAGCACTTTTCCATGGAGATACTTTAAGAAAACATTGATCTCTTACCTCGAAAGAAATATCTTTCCTCTGGTTATCTGCACAATTTTTTTACCTATTCTAAGCCATACTCATATATTGATAAATCAACTAGACCTTATTATCCATTTCCTCTACCAACTATGGTACCATCAACTTCATTTATCCCAATTCATCCCAAAAACCTAGAATTCGACCCTTCTTTCAATATAATACCTCAAATGGTGCCATATGTGTATTGGAATGAAAAATGTTATAATAAGGAAACTCAACCAAAGAAAGATGTTGATACCATAATCCCTATTAATCCATTAAACAAGAAAGAAACATATATTCCACGGTCTGATTTTTCACTCAGATCGGCCATTAGTTTGATGATGATAATCTATATTGAAATTTAATTTAGTACCCAATGATTTTTGAAGTCCCTTACAAAAATTAGAAGTCTGGGATCACAGTCAGAGAAATTTGAGATAGGAACTCCATGTAACTTGACTATATCCTTATGATACATTTGAGAAAGTAGATATAAATATATTGCATCTTGAATGGGAAGTAAATATGTAGATTTGGTAAATCAATCAACAATAACCCAAATTAAATTATTACCTCAAGAAGAATTTAGAAATATGACCACAAAATCCATGGATATATTTTCTCATTTCCAATCTAGCACTAGAAAAGGTTGAAGCATTACATTTGGTAATTGTTATTATGATTTAAACTTCTAACAAGTCAAATACTTCATGGTAAATTCAGTAATATATCTTTTCATTCCATCCTACCAGTAATACCCTCAAAGGTCTCTGTACATCTTAGTGCTACCTAGATTAATGGAAAACAAAGAACTATGAGATTCAATCAATAACTATTTATTCATCTTGGAATCACAAGTCACACATAATATTTTTCAAAATCATAAAACACCCTCTTCATCAATATTAAAATCTGGAAACTTACCTGTAATGTCCTATGTTTTAGAACAGGTTGAAATTTCCAAAGGAGTTTAAAAATTTCCTTTATTGGATGGGTCAATTTGAATTTCAGGAATCCAAGTGACTTTTTAAGGGATTGAACGTCTATAAATGGTGTTTTTGGATGTGGGTTATGATTCAGTGAAATTCCTGGGGATTTGGGCAAACACTGGAGGAAGAACAGACAACCAGGGTGCTGAAAATAGATACTACGAGTTTCACATGTCATGTAAATCATTTACATGACATGTAATGGTTTTATGGCATGTAGATCAGAAGAATCACAACATGTAAGATTAGAGGATGACCCCAAGTAATATAAAAAATGTATATTTTAAACATTATGAAACTATTACATGACATGTAACAGTTACACACCATGTAATATTTGTAAAGCCTTTTAAAAAAATGGGATTACAGGGGCTCAACCCCTCATTTGACTTCATGCATAAGAGGGAATCCAAGGTCACAATGCCTCCTCCCCCTCTCTAAGGGTTCTATGAATCTCCCATGTATGGTGTCCATATTTCTTTTAGTCAGTCTCGTAGGTTGTATAACAGTAATCTCTCGACTCCTCCTTCCTCCTTTATTGGTTTCTCTTTCCATCTTTGGTGATATCTTTGTGTGATCTGATTCAACCTATTTTTATAGAGTTTCCCAAGCCTACAATTTCTCTATAACCAGCTTGATTTAAGGCTCGATATTGGATGAGTGAAGCATCCTAGGCATGAGGAAGGTTTTCTATAGATTTTCCCTTCAGTTTCACCGATTGATAAGTCATGTCATTGTGCTGCGAACTGGTATTTTTACATGCGATAAATCTTAAATATGAATTTAAGTATGTATAACCTAATTCCATAATTTAAAATAGTATTTTTGAATCAAATTTAACTTTTAGAGGTAATCCACCTCAACCCGAACGACACTTTCTAGGTGTGTCTCTCACATGCCTTGATTCGTCGCACTTATTAAACCTTTAATGTGGAGATGTATCATGGAATGTAGGATTTTATGGTCAACTTACCAATTAGAAATGAAATTATAAATTGAGTGGTTATGATAAACTATATTTAAAATGCATGAGCCTCTCCATAGCCTCCTAAATCTCTTATGAATTGGGAAAGACCCCTATTTAGGTGTATATAAATTGTGATATGGCATTATTTTAGACATGGGCACTTTATTACTCAATTATAAAATATATAATGTCATGTTTAATAACATGGAATTATTTAATGTTATAATTGAAATGAATAATGGTCATGAACCTCTTTGTATATTTGAGTTGTGATGGCATGTTTATGAATATGGAATCTTATGCAATTGAACTTAAATGGTTAAATTAACTGGGTATGACTTGAGCGATAATCGGGTTCCACTTTTTGAAACACAAAGGATGATATCATAGGTTACTTTTTTTATATTACACCAAGAGAAATAATTTTTTTTTATAAAATACCTTATATGGGCTCACTGGGCGGATGACTTACCTACCCATGAGTGATATTAGTTCCCTAGGGGAATTACCTTGGACGGGCTCAGTATGAAATGTTTCTATATCATGCCATGAGAAATAAATGGCCCCTTATGTGGTATACTCGGGATGGGATCAGTGGGTCACACCTTATTCACCTTGAGGGATACTCATATTCCCATGTAGGAATTCCTTGGATGAGCTCATAGGCTCTTTGATATTATTATACCCATGAGAGATACCTGGACCCCTAGTTTTTTTACCTTGTATGGGATCAATGTTAAATATTGCTATACCATACCATGAGTGATACTCGGTACCTTATGTGGTGTGTTAGGGATTGAATCAATGGGTTGTGCCTTTATACCATATTGAGAGTGATACTTGGGATCCATCTTTACAAATCTCTTTGGATGGACTCTTATGGTGATGGGTAATTGTGGTGATCATGGTGAAATACTTGGTATTTATCTTTAAGGATCACCTTGGATGGTCTCATGATGATTTTTTACTAATAACCTTAATTTATCTTGTTTAAAGATCTAAGATAATCTAGTTTATCATATTTAGGTATGTGTCTTCCAAGCCAAAGAACATGCTCGGGTTTAGTCCATGTTTGTATTCATCCTTATGATATCCCAATTATGTCCCTATATGCATACAATTAGAATATATATATATATATATGTGTGTGTGTGTGTTTATATATAGGTTTATTCACATAAATTATGTCCATATAAGTTGACCATGGTTCATAATATTTGGGCTTAGGCCGAAGAAGGTATGGCCAACCATGTGAGTTGACTTGTTTACTTTTTTTTTATTTTCTACTTTACCTGTATACTTACGCACTTATATATCTTATATTCATGTACTAGATAGATTTAGACACCATTGGTGGTGGCCTACTGAGTATATCTCACACCCGTTTTAGGCCGCCATTGCACTGGGGTACTCATTCAAACCTCATGATTTTAGGTTCATGTTCAATGGACTATGTTTTTGTTTTACTCTAGTTCATGGGGAGTTAGGAGAATAAGAGTGATCTAGAGCTCAGGATGCTCATGGATTTGGAACTTTGGTATTTTTTTCTTTTTCATTTTTCATATATTATATCACATACTTTATGTTTACTTCCCTATTTTATATATACTCATCTAGACATGCATGCATGATTGTATATTTGTCATTATCCATTTTTCTTTTGTTAGTTATTTTCTATTATATTCCGTTGACTTTCACTTATACTACTTTCACTGTCTAATAATTTATATATGATATACCACTATGCTACTCTGATCATGAGGGTATAATATCCCCATAATACCATCTTTATCCCACCACTATTATTCAGTATCCTATAGGGTAAAAGGAGGCTTGCTTGAGGCTATGTAGCGACCAAATCATTGAACCATCTTAGTGAATCCCAGGTCGGGATGTTACATTACCCTTCTTAACAGATTATACATTTTCCTCCAAATATTGATCCTCCTTTTGAGATTGATTAATTCTTTCTGACAAAGTTGACTTCACTAAAACCTAAAACAAAATAGAGTATGTCCCTGAATCCATAATTTTAAGGCCAAAATATATCAAATCATTAACCAAAGGGTTATTTCCCAAGCATAACATGATTTATGTAGCATTAATTTTTTGACACAAATAATCACCCAATTTGTTTTATTTTATAGGATGGTAAAGAATCATGAAATCATAATCCTTGATCAGTTCCATCCATCTTCTTTTTATCATATTTAATTCTTTCTGAGTGAATATATACTTTAAATTTTTTTGATCAGTATATATTTCACACTTTAATCCATATAGATGAAGCCTCAAAATTTTAACAAAAACCCCAAATCATCTAATTCCATATCATGTGTAAGATAATTTAACTTATGAGGTTTTAATTTATGTGAAACATAAGCAATTAATTTATCATTACGCATTAGGAAACAACTAAGTCCTTTTAAAGAAGTATCACTGTAGATAATAAATTCACTATTTCTAGAATTCAGGGCCAAAACTTGATCATCCACCAATCTTCTTTTAAGTTTCTAAAAAAAATCATCACATTATTTTTTCCAAATGAATTTAACTCCTTTTCAAGTTAACCTAGTCAATGGGATATAAACCACGAATTTTTTTCAACAAATTATTGGCAGTAACCCAATAATATAAGAAAACTGTGAATCTCTATGGTATTTTTGGGTCTTGGTCATTATTCAGTAACTTTTTTAGCAGGGTCAATAGTTATTCTATATTTTGAAACAATATGTTCAATTAAATAATTTTTTTTTCAACCAAAATTCACACTCACTAAATTTATCATATAGTTTCTTTTCTTTAAAGGTTTACAAATAAATCCTTCGGTGTCTTTCATATTCCTCCTGAATTTTAGAATACACCAAAAATTCATCAATAAACACAACCACAAACTTTTCCAAGAACTCATGAAAAACTATATTCATAAGTTCCATAAATTAAGTAGGTGTATTAGATAACCCAAAAAACATAACTAAAAACTCATAGTGCCCATATCTACTCTGAAATATAGTCTTTAGAATTTTATCCTCATTCACCTTTTACTGATGGTACTTGGAACTCATGTAAACCATAAAAAAATAATTATCTCCCCAGATATGATCAAAAAAATCATTGATATAAGGAAAAGGATACTTTTTCTTAATAGTGATGTTATTCGTGGATAAATAATCGATGCAAAGTCTCATTGAACCATCTTTCTATTTAAAAAACAAAATAGGATCACCACATGGTGAAGTTCTAAGGTAAATGAAACCTTTATCTAATAATAACTTCAATTTACATTTTAATTATAAAATTTCCACTTGAATCATTCAATAAGGGGGTTTATAATTAGTCTTAGCATCAGACACTAAGTAAATAGTAAACAAAACCTCCCGATTAGGAATAACTCTATGAAAATCATCAGAAAATAAATCCATGTATTCATTTACTACAAGAACATCACTAATTTGAATAGTTTATTTATTTTCTACAATATAAGTTAGGTAAGTTTCAATTCCACATCTAATTAATTTATCAACTTCATGATAATTTATCAAATATATGAACTAATTGAACATAACTTTATTATCTCTGAAAACTATCTTTGAATGATAAACTGAAATCCAATCTATAACAAGAATGGTAGAAAACTCTATTTTATCCAATTTAACAATATTTTCAAGAAATACCATACGAATGATAAAAACATGAAGTTTACTATAAATCTTGGTTTCTTTAATGTATCTACCTAGAGTTTTTATAAAAAATTATATCTTATTTTTGTATGGTGATATTCGCATTTTACTTACATATTTCTCAGAAATGAAAGAATGTGAGGATCTAGACTCAAACATTGTATTGAAATAATTCAAATAAACCAGTAATATACATGTCAACAATTAATTTTATGGCACAAAATTAACCATAGTATTAGAAAAATACTTTTCATACCCTTTTTCTTTCAGTCTTACTGATATCCACCTTGATTAACCAACTTTGGATACATATTGGTATAATTCACCATCTAATTGAAATTAAGACATCTTATCGTCAGGTTTTCATTACGTGTCTGATAATTTTCCTTATATTCACGAGCCATATGACCAAACTTACCACATTAGAATCACTTCCCAGGCTTCATAATAATTTCTCTAGGATTATTTTTACCACACTTCTTACAAGGTGGGAACTTGGTTTTATTACCTCTAGCCTTCTTTGATGAATGCTTACCCATTTCCTGCCAAATTAACCCATTATTCTGTTTATTTTCATGGAATAAATTATCATCAATAAACTCCATTTATTATATCTCATCACATAAAATAAGTTCTTATAGATTTTTAATTCAATAGAATCCAATTCCCTTCGATAATTTGGCTTTAGTTCTAAGTAAAATTGATCAATCTTGCTATCAGGACTATATATAAAACTTGTGATATACCTTACCAATCAGATGATGTTTTACTTATATAAAACCCCTGAATATTTCAATTTTTTGTCTCAATTACAATATTTTTTTCCATCCAATGTAGAACAACCTTATTAAATTATTTCTCAAGTAAAATATTCTTAAATTCGTCCCATTCTAAGGCATTAATATCTTCCATTTCTTTGATATTCTTAACCATTGACCACACATGGTCAAATTAACCTTTAAAATGATAAATAAAAAGACTTAAATTTAAAGGATCTGAACATCCCATGACATTGAATACCTTTTATAGTTCTTTAATTAATCCTTCATCTATCACGAGGTCAGATGATCAATTGGAAGATGGGGGATGTTGTCTCACAAAATGATCCACTGTTGACATGTTTCTTTGTGGTAAATCAAGTTCCTATCTAGAATGGATACCACCAACATTAATAACTTTTTTGGGATAATCCATCATAACAAAAAACTATTCTATTTCAATTAGAACCATCTTAGGATGTTGATTTGGAAGGATATTTTCCTCTTAGTACCTTCCCACTAAATATTCTCTATTTCTTTTATGTAAGACAATTCTAAATAGACAAAGTTTAGATGAAGAAACATGGTATTCTTTAAATTTTATATCATTTTAACTTAACCATAAAGTAAAATATTTCAAGGGTATGTTATTATCATTTTACTAAACACTAAAGTTATCTAAATTGGCCTATGATACCAACTATAAATACTTGGACTTGAAGATTACATAAAATTGAGTTTTAAGTAAGGAATTAATTCTCTTACCTTTAATAAAATTTTCAAGTTTAGAGTTTTATATAATTATTCCATAACTCATGCATAATATCACCGTATGATACAAAGTGGACACTTACTACTAGTATCTATTTTTTCACAATATGAAACTTTTAAGATAAAACATGATTTGTTTTCATGATAAATATTCACATATTTGAACTTGAATTCTTCCTTTACCTTACCCATACTTAAACCTTTTTTTTAAAAACATAGGTCGAGTAAAAAAAGTTTAGTAAGGGATATAAAAATAAAGAAATCCATTAATCCAGTGAAAACATGAAAACCCATGAAATATTTACCTTTATATCAATTTTCTTTAAGCTAAATAAATAAATCATTTTCACATGAAAAACACACACACACACACTTTTTGATCAAAGAAAATAATTAAATATCATATAAAGAATATATAAATCATATAGTTATCTTGGGGAATCATTATCGATATCACTCTTATAAATAGAATAACCATATGGTCAACTTCTATACCAAGTTCATTATAGGGATATCATGGAACCACCCATCCTTGGTTTATAACGTAACCACCTATCCTTGGTTTATAATGTAATCACCCATCCTTGGTTCATAACATAAACACCCATCCTTGGTTTATAATATAACCACCCATCAACATAAATAATTTCCAAGAACCATAACATAATCATAACATGTAAAATATTTCAACTTTAAATATCACACTCATAAAATATTCTATTCTCCCATAAAAAATCATTTTCAGATATTAAAATATCCATATGTTTTAAAAAACCATTTTTCAATACTAAAATACATAAAAATGAAATGAGGGTTTTTATTTGAATAAAATAAGAAATATTTTAATTGAAGAAAAACTTCAAATAATGGATACGATAAAGGAAAATTATTTTTCACCGTATATATTAAAATATAATGTTTCTTTTTTGTTGGTAAAGAAAATCACACATTCCGTACAAAGATTTCATTTTTTAATTTTTTTTGAAAGAAATGCCAAAATTCCCTTTATAAAACTCTCATGTACATAATAAAATCATTTTAAAAACATGGATATGTAAGAAAAAGATATTAATAAAGAAAAAATTAAAAGGTAATTTTTTTTAAAGAAGATTCCCTTATCACATGGAAAATATTTGAATCATAAGCCCCATGAAAGATTAAAATTAAAAAAAAACCTTAAATTCCATGAGAATAGATAAATTCATGATATAACATTTTAGAGATTATATATATACACCTCGTAAAAAAATGTAGGTTCATAACATCAAAATATGCCTCAACGAAAGGAAATTGAGACAAAGTCTATTACATTGTGTCTGGATCATCACATACATTATTTATCACCCTGAATACTAAAATTATGGTAATTATTTACTTGATTAATAATATTTTACAAGTTTATTATTCATTTTATTTCACTTATTACCTGGTTTTATAAGATTACTTAATCAATTAATTTTACATCAGATGTTTAAATGATATTTGAATTATGTGTCAAAAATGACTTTGGTAGGTTGAATATGGTGAAAGTGGTAATAATTTAGACATATATAGAATAATAATCATGAAATAATTATAACATTTATAAAAAAATTATACTTTTAATACCAATAATGATATATAGTTTTGAGAAATGAATTACTTTATGATCATAGAGAGGAAAATTCATACGTTTTCATGAGTAACATTTCCATTTTTTAACTATCATTATGGAAAGGAGGTAAGTTTTAATTTTTATTTAAAGAATTATCATAATATAATATATACCATAATATTTCTTAAAATATAATTATATATATATATCATCCATGTTGTGTGGTGATGAAAAGAGAGTCACATCACTCTATGAAGGTGGTAGTCCACACGTACACGAACGACATTATTGTTTTTCAGTGTAAGAAAGAAAATGATATATTATCTTTTCAGAATTATAAATATGTAATTAATATAATAATAATGGCACATATATAACATATATTCCTTAAATTTATCCTTATTAACTTCCATGTAAATAGTTAGTGAAAAATGATTCACATCATTTTGTGAGGCGGTAGTCTGCCGTGCACATGAGTGATGTTATCATATCCCCTACGGAATGGAATGTAAAAAATTTATATATGATATAATGAATATAGAGGTATAATTATTTTATGAATATCATATATATACTTTACATCCATCATAATACCCAATTGTGTGGGGTTTTGATGGAAAATGTGTCACATCGGTTCGTGAGGTGGTAGTCTAACGTATACACAAGTAATGTTATTATTTCCCAGTTGAGAGAAGTGGAGATGGATATAGTTCATGAAATTATCATAATAAAATATAATTATATGGGATATACTAGTTTATTCTATAATAATAAATTAATAATATTTTAATTATGTGTAATAACAAATAAAACAAACACGCATAGTTAGGAATTTTACCTTTTGTCAAACCACCTCTTTCGAATTATACCAAAAGTACTCATTGATTGGATTTCTAACCAAACTAAGGATTATAGGATGAGTCGATGAATGTTGGAAAGTTATTTTATTAGTTAATTTTTAAACCAAAATGGTTTTATGGTGTGAATAATAGAGTATATGAGGTTACCTTTTATAAGTGAGGTGAGTGGCACACTTGTAATTTTTGAAAAGAAAAAGTTATACCCACATTTTTTACGTTCCAAAAGGGTCAAAAACAGAGTTTTATAGATAAATAGAAATTATAAGGTCTAAATATATCCATAAAATCTATTTATACAAGTTTTTATTTCATTTTAACCCTTATCTTTTTATTTTAACCCCTGATAAACCAATTTTCACCTCAATCATGGTAATTAATTTTTACTATTTTCACCATTAATTTTAGTAAAAAAATAATTTGAACTTATTTAAAAATACAAATTATTATGATTTAAAATATTTAATCTATTTTACCAAATTCAACTCATATAATTGGTAAAATTAAATTTAAAACAAAACTCGTTGACGCAACGAAAAAAGGGTTTTCAAGAATTGTATTTTTCAAGAAAAAGTTGATTTCATATTAACTCTAAGACTAATAATAACCATTTTATGAATTTAAATTAATATTTATTTATATATAATATAAATTTTCATTCAAAAAATTTCTCATTATGGACTATCTTAATTAATTAAAATGGAGAAAAATTATGCATTTTAAAATAGTTTTTAGAAAAGTCTCGTTTTTAAACCCCAAAACAAACTTATACTAAAATCCAATATGTAGTTATTGAAAAGTAATTAAGTGAATTAAATATAACTAAATAATAATTTTTATAATTTCAATGACATTCAAAATATATTTTTACTTTTAAATTACTTAAATTATTGAAAATAAATGGATTTTTTTATAAAAATTGGTATTTTTCACCATTCACTGAAAAGTCAATATTTTGTGGAAAAAAAATTTATAACTAATTTTTTTTATTATTCTAATAAAAAAAATTATTTATTTTTAAAAATTAAAATTCTAAAATTTATCAATTAAACATTTAAATAAATCATTATAAGAAAAGAGTTTAGTTAAATTTATTTCTTTTTTGATTTAAAATACTACTTAATATTTTTAGGATGAATAAAAACACAAAATTGATTTATTATATCACTACTTAGGTTGTTAAAATCTTCCTTAAAAGTCTCTCATGTATTTTTTCTCATATAGATGCATGAGATCACTATAAATCCTTACAGTCGCATCAGCCAACCTCAAATTTTCTAAATTCATCTTCAAGCTCTGAAGAACTTCTCTAAAAATTATATTTCCAAATTATAATAACATTATAAGATCATATTTACTAGCGTTTTTTCTTCAAAAAAAATTTAATATTCTCGGTGGCATATTTTTGAGGTAGGCTCGGATGGGTCTTGGTGTTCAACGACATCTTCAGCAAGAAAAATAAATTGGTCACCCTGGTTCAACTTCATCCTCATTTTCTGATGGTGACTACTTATGATGAGTAGGTATTGGATGATTGACTTACTCAAAAAAAAATTAGTTTTTTTTTCATTTCAATTTCTAGATTATCTAATCCCAACATCATCCTTAAACTTAGATTTGTTGGGTTTGTCGATGGCTCGATCTCGAGGTAGATAATTTACTATGTGAGATAAAATGTTCTCCTTGGTTGTAAAGATGAAATATTGTATGTGTTTGGTCACTGAAATCTCCTAAATGGGTATCCAGTTTCATGGTTCCCCACAAAATTTGGCTAGGTGAGGCTGTACAATTGCCTACATAACATCCTTTTAAATTTGGTTATGCATACAAAATCAGTATTGGCTATGTAGATCCTACTGAAAATGCAAATAAAACAAAATCATAAAATGAATTAAAAATAATCCATCAAATATATATATATATATATATATATATTCAAATTTAAAAAATAACTAATTTTAAAATTAAAAATTGAACTTGAATAAATTCTTGTTACTTTAAATAATTAAATAATTAAATAATTAAATAAAAATAAATGACGACAAAAATTAATAATTAATTAAACTATAAATTATATTGACTAATTATTATATCATTAAATTAATTATACTATAAATTAAATAAAACTTTAATTAACTTTTTTATTAATTAAAAATTATAATAATGAAATAAAAAAATGATATTTATAAAATTAATTTTAAATAATAAGAAAATAACTCGACAAAAATGATAATTTAAACATAAAATCATAGATTAAATATAATATTCATTAATTTATAATTTACTTAAAAATTAACCATAACATTATAATTGACTAATTTAAGGAATATTTTAACATTATAAACATAATCTAAACACAAAAGTGATGTGAAAAAAGATATGAATTAAAGACCACATCAGGTTGTAACTCATATGAAAGCCTTTACTAGAAAGGATTATGCATTCTTATAGATTTATTGGTGGTACATACTAATGTGAAAAAGCTGTACCAATATTTGAGAGGTCATTTTTGTTGGCATTGGTTAAAGAATCCAGTTTGAGAGTTTGTGTCTCGATGTTTGGTCTTCCAGAAGGTGAAGGTCGAGCACCGTATTCCCGATAGTTTTCTCCCACCATTGGATGTTCCTCAGTAGAAGTGGGAGGAAATCCTGATGGACTTATTTACCATCTTACCTAAATTTCAGGGCATCTTTGTTGTTATATGGGTGATAGTGTACTATTTGATGAAATCAACCCACCTTATAGATATCAAGGATTTGAGCTCAGTGGAGGTTTTGTCAAGGTGGTACCTAAAGTAGTTTGTGAGACTCCAAAAAGTCCTGAGGACAATCATCTTTGATCACAATCCTTGTTTTAACTACAGGGTATGGAGAGGTCTCTAACATTCTTTATACTCTCATATGTAACTTGGTACTACTTTCCATCCACATATTAATAGTAATAGAGAGCAAAAAATCCAGACTCTTGAGGAAAGTTGCATGCTTTTGTCTTGGATTTTGGAGGTTCATAAATGAGTCACCTACCTTTTGTTTATTTTTATTAAATTTTTTTTACTACACCATTATTAGGCCACCATTTAAATATTTTTATAGCTGAC
Organism: Viscum album; assembly: GCA_963277665.1. Taxonomy (NCBI): domain Eukaryota; kingdom Viridiplantae; phylum Streptophyta; class Magnoliopsida; order Santalales; family Viscaceae; genus Viscum; species Viscum album. The sequence goes on along the minus strand of OY728159.1, from coordinate 527,751,672 downwards.
CTTTCCATTATCCATTGTACCGGATTTGGGTTGGACTGTTAGAAATTATCAGGATGGAACTAGTGTAGAGCATGATAGAGTTGGTTTAGGTGATTCGTGAGAGGATAAATGATCATCATAATCTTATGTTGATCATAGAAAGATACATATGAAGTTTTATGTTAGAGATTATGTGTTCTAAAAGGTGACTTTTTATCATGGGCAATAAAGGATTGGATGTGGGAGAAATATTTCTTCTAGGTTTATTGGGCCTTTCGAGGTGTTAGATCATGTTAGATTTATTGCATATCCGATAGAACTTCCCCCATAGATGATCCAAATAAATGATTTCTTACATGTTTCATATATTCTTTATTATCTTCATTATAATTCACAATTCATTTATGAGAGCGATACTGATGTTGAAAATGATACGACCATTGAGTAGCAGCCTATGGAGATTCGGGACTGATAGGAGATGGTGTTGTGAAGGCGTGTTATTCCTTTAGTTCATTTTCTTTGGTGGCACAGTGGCATGGAGGAGAGCACTTGGGAAATTTATTCATAGATACACACTCAATTTTTTGATCCATTTAATGTTTATCTCTTCTCTTGTAGCAATGATCATTTTGTAGTTCTTGACCTTTATCTAGAATATGAGATGGTTTTTTCTCTTCCTTGACATTTGTTATGGCCTTGCACATGTTTAAGAGGTATCTTACCCATGAGAATATTTTATATCTAGTTATTAGAGTTTCATAGTTGTTCACTTTGTTCCTCAGAGTAATGTGGTTGAGCTTCTAAGATAGAGAGATTCTTGATAGGTATATCGCATGGAAGTTTTTTAGATGACCCCTTTTTCTTTCACTCAATCTAGTTTTGGTTCTAAATTCTCAAGGATGATAATTGTTTGATAGGTATCTAATATAAGGGATTTATTCCTTTTAACCCATTTCATTTCATGTTTTTGAATTCAATAGTTATTAGAAGAAAACTGGGGTAATTTCAGTAGTGTTTTGGAGCTAGAATATAGTTTTAGGATAATTTCAAGACATAAATTGTAGTTCATGATGTGAGTGGGAAGTTCACAACTAAAGTAGTTGTTCACATACTGATTAGGATAAGTTTTTGGATTATGATTCAAAACGTGTATAGTATATTCATGCTATGAAAATGTGTATGATAATTTTTAATAAATCCATATTTGAAAACTCACAATGTGAACATGAAGTTCATGACATGAATAAATCTCAGGTTTGGAGGATTTGAGCAGCATTATTTTCAGTGGGTGTTAAATTTGAGACATTTACAAGATGAATAACCCATTCACACCAAAAATTCTATTCATATGAATGATTATAAAACTAATAGGACACTTAGTTTCTATCATACCCTTAATTTTCTCCCCAAATCTTAGTGTAAAAAGGATATCTCTAAATTCCTTTTGAATCCCTTTCAAAAGGGATTGATCCTCAACTTCCCATATTCGATCTGTGGTGATCTCAGGTGAATTTTACCTCTTTATCTTATGGTTTATTCTTTGATCATTATTTGTTCCTATAATTATTTCTTTCCATGCTATATTGGTTGATCTATTTTTTTTTCTTATGGAGTAATTTTTATTTTTTTTCATGGTTGTCGTGTATAATTCTTAGAGGGATGTGGTTTCCTTGTGGTAGAAGTGATCAGAAATGTGTGTTGTTGTTCCCTTCTCCATTAAAGAATTTTTAAAGACCTAAGTTAGGGTATTCATTTATTATCCTAGTATTTTATTTTAAATCTTAAATTAATTATGCTTTCCCTCTTTTTGTGATAGTGTAATTAAATATAATAAATATCAAACTGGATTAATGAAATGAAATGGTTTATGGTTGCAACAGTTGCATGTTTTTCCACTATGATAACCGTTTGCCTCTATTTTTTCTAGATAGTGATCTATATTTTTTATTATTTGATAATTATGTTTTTTATTCTTGTTTTATCATATTAATTTAACTAAGATAGTCAAATAAAGTAATGATGGTAATATTTTTTGGATAATGAATTAGGAGGAATGTTTTTCCAAACCATTATTCTTATAATTTGATATAAATAAAATGATTCCTGATGCATGTTTAATTAAAATTTTTCTTCCATATGTTAATGTAATTTGATAAATAACATGAATCTAGAAATTATTTTTGTCGAAAATAATAATAAAGAGTCATGTTAATGTAATTGTTCTTCCTTAATGTTTGTCGAAGTTGGAAGTTATGCTTAAAAGCATGTTTAAATAATTAATACCTTGTAATATATGATGCATTAGGTTACCCACAGTTGTAACCTATGATAAAGGAATAAATTATTCCAATATAGTTATAAAAATGGTTTTTTATAGATAAATGTTTGGTTTTGAGAAATCTCATTTTCATGTGATGTCTGGATGCCTCGTTTTTAGGTCCTAGATTCCCTGTTGACTTTACTTGTTATTTAATACCTATTTTGTTTTAATCTAAATATGATACTTAATGTATGAAATGATTTGATCCTTGTATGTTTATTAGTTTATGAGATATGTGTGGAGAGTCTAGGTTTTGTGATTGTAGTTTATTCCTGTGATGACATGATTGTAACGCCTTGAAATTCTAAAATAAGAGCATTGTATTCAATAGCATGTATAACATGCAACACCAAGCGTGCAAGGGAATATAATATCCCATGATGTTATAATATAATTACTATATTAAAAAAATTTAATATGTTATATAGCTTTAAATTCATGAAACGCTAAGTTATCTTGCATTACACGCAACAACTTTCTTTGATGACTTGTGTTACACAAAAGATCGAGTTTTATCGAATAACAATATATTATTAAAACATTATTATTTAATATAATATGATATAACACAGATGTTAAATTATAATTTATGAATATTATTAAGAAAATTATTAAAATATATGTTTTAAAATAATTTAATATAAATCCATTGGTTACCAATTAACTATAAATAAAAATACAAACCAATTAAATCTAAAGGATATAGTTTTTTTTATGCTTCTAAAGGAATTTTGTCTTAATAAATAAAATTAATTACTATTATTAAATTATATTAATAATATATATATATATATATATTATATATTTAATCAAATATTTTTAATATTCATACAACATATTTGATATGAATAAGATAAAAACAAACCCAATTTTACGCATAAAAACTATATTTTTATAAAGATTGTTTTACCGCCTCTTAATGACGAACCTAATTTAAATACAATTTTTGGAACTTTTATAAATTTTATATGTCAAAATAAAACTTCTTTTTGAAATTAAAACATTAAAATTAGGTTATGGATATTTTTGGTTTTTTTGTGAGGTTTCATTTTTTGATGAATATTGAAAAATAATGAATTTTAATTCCAAACTTCTTTTTTATATAATTTATTTATAAGGTTAAATTATATTTTTTATTATTTTTAAATTTTAATTAGATAAATTTTATATAAATTAATACAATTTATGTCATTTTACCCAATTTTACGTTGAAATTGAATATAAAGAAATAACAAAATTTTGAATATTTTACTTTAAAAACTCGATGTGTTGTCCCATATGTGGGATTAAATTTAAATTAATTTCTACCACTTATGTGATCTGAATTTTTCAAAACAGATTAAATATTTTAAATCAGAATAATTTATTATTTCTAATATAGTTAACTTAGTTTTTTCCCAAAAAATATTAGTGAAAGTGAATAAAATTAATTATGGTGTTTAAGAAAAAAATTAGCTTAACAAGGGATTAAACTGTAAACCTAAGGGATAAAATGAACTAGAAACTTGTCAAAAATCCCTTTGATGTTAATATTTAGACCCTATAATACCATTTATATAATTCTTACCATCTTTTGAACCAATTTTCATAGAAAAATGTGGGTAAAATTCCCTTTTAAAAAATTTATAATTATATCACTCATCCTCCACTATAAAAAGGAACTCACCCCTCCCACTTATTCACACCTACAAACCCATTTATATTTCCAAAAATTTGGAAACATAATCTAAAAAAATCCATAAAAAACCTACAAGTCACAAGTTGGGCATAAATCCAACCAAGGAAGTCTTTTGGTATAAACCAAAAGGAGTTATTCGAAAATGAGGTATCATTCTTCAATGATCACATTCACATTATTTACTTCTACACTAATAAAATATTATTATTACATTATTATATAATAAACCTAGTATCCTAAATATACTAAGATTTTTTTTATTATAAGGGTTATACCTACACTTACACACACCTCCATCTAATGGGTAACAAACTTACCGTTCATGTTTACAACGGACTACCGCCTCGTGAAACGATGATTGTTTATTTTTTTCCTTTACCACCTCTCATGGTTGAGAATTATGATGGGAACACTATTTACATATGATATATATGATATTTATAATTTTTTATGCTTTTGTAATTTTTATTTAACACGTACCTCTATGCTTTCCATTTTTTGGGAATATGATAACATCATTTGTGGACATGTGGACTACCACCTCCTCAAAGCGATGTGATTCGTTCACACTATACATGGAATGTATAATGGATGGTTTTAATAAACCTATGTAACATATATGACATATATTTTATAATTTAATTATAATATATATATATATATATCATTTAATTTTCATTCTTTTAAATACAAAAAATAAAATAAAGTAGCGTTCATGCGTACATATGATCTACCATTTCCATGAATGGTGCATTTCATTTCCTATCTCCAAATTTTATAGATTATTATAAATAAATATATACTGAATTTATATGATAATTAAATCATGTTTTACATTCTATATATTATTAAATCATTATCTATGTATTAGGAACACAAATAACAAGTTAAAAATTTATCGACAAACTAGGAAATTGACACCCAAAATAATGAAAATAATGAATAATTATTTAAAAATAGGTAAAAATATATTATAAAAAGTTAATATATGATATTATAAATATAATTATGGTTATTTTATAATTTATTTACATGATTAAAAACATTATACAGGAATTTAAAGGATGTTCATTAAAAAGGAAAATCAATGTAAGAGATTCTTGTCTCACTTTTCTTTTTGTGAGGCATACACCATTAACACCAGTAACTTATTTTGTGTAGTGTACCTAATACCCCCTTTTGATATATATATCATGAATTATTTTAAGTTCATGGTATTTAAATGTTTAATTTTATGATTATTACTTGTGTGTCTTCCAATTTAAAAGCTACCAAGTAGTATGGGACTTTATCTCAATTTCCATTATTTGAGACATATTTTATTATTGTGCTCATAATTTCTTATATATGGTGTATATACTATAAATTTGACTTATAATATCACAATTAATTCATTATTCATGAATTTTTAAGTTTAAAATTGAATTATTTCATCAAATGGTATTTGAATTAAGCGTTACCAAGTGGAAAATAATTTCATAACCCAAATTAATTTCTTTAGATTATATTAATTCCTTGTTGTCATTAATATTTTACGATTTTGTGTGTAATAAATTTTTAATATCTTTTTTTATTTACTCTTATTTTATGTGGGTTTAAAGTTTACACACATAATCTATTTATCGATGGATTCTCACATCAACATTTTGGCCTTTTCAAGGGTTTACTTCACAATATCATTTTATTTGGGATTCTTTATACTTGAATTACCATGAGAGGAAATTATTGGATCATTGTTCAATAAAACCATCAATTCTATTCTCCTCTAGTTACTCATGAACCTTTTCAATTAATAGTTTCATTTTCCCACTCTTTGGTAATCAAGATGTTTTAGAAAGTGTTTTTAAGAAAACTGGAATTCATTTCTCTCTTTAGTCGGAGAACCTATTTTCTTAATAAAAACTCTATTTTCAAAAAATATTTTCAAAAATATTTTAACCTTTAAAAAATGATTTATTAAAGAAATTTCTACCCTTTTTTCCTTTTAAAAATTTCTCAAATTAATATTCTTTTCACTTTTTGAAAAGTCATTTTTAATCTTTTTATAGTGCAAAAGGAATGTTATTTTTACCCCTGTACGACACGTACAGACTTACCCACAGTCATTTATTTAAAGATTAATTTTTATTTTTAAAGGTTAATTTTTAAAGAATTTTTTTTTCAAATTTTTTTTTCAAAGAAAAGTATTTTCAAAATGATTTTAAAAATAAAAATTATATTTTCCTTAAGATTTTTTTAAAAGATATTTCTATAATATTTCCATTCATCAATGATAACAACCCTTTATTTTTACTGCACACAGGATATGTCATATTGATACCATACTTATTTTTCCTCTGAATGGTTTATGATTTCATTGAACAAGGATAATATTTGCATTCAATTATTTGATTCCTTTGTTATCCCCCTTAACAAATTAAATTTTCTATGGTCATTGAACATTGAATTTCACCTAATTATCCATATTATTTATAATGGATATGTTTATTGACTAAATTTTATATCATTTTACATATGGTGTTCACTTTTAAAGTTATTTGATTACATGTGGAAATATTGATAAATTAATATTCTTTATTCAATGTGTCTATTTGATAAGTCATATTAACTATTAATTAAATAAATTATTTAATATGAGGAATGATCTGGACAGGAAATGAGGGAGGGTACTAGACTTTATATATCCCCCAATGCATTGACAGGCTCCCATGAGACAAATTAGTTGTAAAAATTAAACAAGTTTCTACCTGTAGTTTTAAACCCTCTCTTTAAAGGTCCTGATGGTATAAGTTTTAATTTTCCTCAAAAATGAAATCTAATAATTGAGTAATACCTTTATTTTGATTCAATATTTCTTATCCATGAGATTTTTACTATAGAAAAGTCTATGGATGCATTTTATTATGATTTTATTGATTAAATGGAACATGTTTTAATTTTCTTACCTTTCTATATTGATTATTCCTTATCCAATTATTTCAAATAGTATGTGTGTTCAGTTACTTACCTTTCCATATTTTTTACAAAATTCCTTCTCAGTTTATTGATTACATGGCAGGTGTCTTCAGTTATTACATTACCATATTGACTATTCTCATCAATTCATTATTTCTTATGTTGTACTTACCTTTACTTATCATTTGAGCTCACCCTTATTTTTTCCTTCCCCAAGAATCCAAGAAGTGTTCTAGGAAAGATAGACAAGTATATGCTAAGTGGAATAAATTTATCCTTGAAAAAAAATCATGTTGTAATTAGAGTATTCATTTGTAATACATGACTCATGTATGTATCTATTTTAACAATAATTATAAACTCTTCAATCCTTTGGGATTTGATTCCTTGTAATCATTCAAATGTAATGGTAGTAGACACTGGCTTTAGGATTCTGGGGTTGGGTTTCTACAGTTGGTATCAAAGGAAATTTTGTAGTAACCTTGGGAACCAGATTTAGGAAAACATAGATTTGAGAACATAACCCAATGATATAATTTGAGGATAAGTATAAAAGACCATACTAGAATTTTGGTATGGTAGATATTATATGGGTATTCTTAGAAATACATCCATGTTTGGATACTAAAGGTGGATTTGGTTCTAGAACAGATGTACCTAGGGGTGAAAACTCAAAAAAGGTGTGTCAGGCCTGACTAGAGTGTAACCTACTACAAGAAAATGGGGTTTACTACACACTGGGTTTGACACTCCTGGGGAATGTGCATAGGATAATTCACATTTTCTTTATAAACCATTATGAAGGATTTGAATTTATGATGAAAATTAATGTCATAGGATAAACCTTAGACTAATGAAGGACCCATTTTGAAATAAAATAGATAAAGTGTTTTTTAGGATTCAGTAATTAAATTGTAGAAGTATTTTACCTATATCATTTTGGTTATAAGAATCATGAAACATCTAATGATTATGCTTGATTTTAAAAGCATATGTTTTAGTGGAAAATTTAATCAAGTAATAATGGTTTTACATTTTATAGATGTAAGTTTAAAGGTATTGATAACCTTTAGGGTTCATATGATCAGTAATGACATCACAATAATAGTCAAGTAAGATCATTATACTTTTTGAAAAAAAAGTAATATGTTGTATAGAAAAACTTAATTAAAATGGTATTTAATTTCAATGATGTAATTTATATACATTTTTGAAATTATTTTAATATGGTTTTAGAATAATAAAACATGTATACCAGCTGAAAACCCTTCAAATATATTAAAGCTGTGGGATTTGAACCCATGACTTAAGAAAATTAAATGTTTAATTTCAACCATTATTCTACATAATTTACTTGTTAATATGTCATTGTTTTTAGTTAAAAAATTAGATGAATAAATAGAAATGATGAACCCGTAGTGTTACTTTTTAGGTTTAGGGAATAATTTATTTATCATATTGACTTTGGAGAATATTTAGAGACAAATATTTAGAGTTTTCACTCTTTTATGGTCCTGAAGACCTGTTAAAAGTGTATTCTAATGCTTCAGGCATCAAAGTTGATTTTTGGATGAATTATAATTTGATCGAATCACTACCAAAAAATGTAATTGTATATATGAAATTAAAATTTATCGAGTAAGTATATTTACTTATATTCTTAGGTAGTAAAATAACTACTCAAAATTAGGAAAATGATCAAAAACATTTGTCCTGATACCATCATTTTTGTTGAACTGATGGTCTTTTAAATCATCAAGAATTTATGGATTTGATTCCCTCAAATTTTCATTGATCATTTACTTGTTTTTTATTTATACCCCCAATAAATCCCTATAATTATTTATTATTTCCTCCATGTACGTATCTCCCCTTTCCACTAATTTTCTCCTACTCCGAGACCTTGTTATATATTAGTCCTTGTAACCTTTGTAATTCTCATTCTCTCGTTTTTAGAGGATGTTTTATGAAACCTTCTCATTATGTGAGATTTAAACATAGAAACTATAAAACAATAAGTTACTAAGATCAAGTTTAAATTGCGATCAAACAATTTAATTAAGGTGGGGAGAATGTAACACCTCAAAATTCTAAAATAAAAACATCATATTCGATAGAGTGTATAACACTCAACACCAAGTTCATAAGGGAATACAATATCCCAAGAATTTATAATACAATTAATATTTTAAATAAATTTAATATATTCTATATCTTGAAATTCACTCCACACTCAGTTATCTTGCATCGCATGCAACAATGACTTTCTTTGATCACATGCGTTACACACAAGATCAAGTTTTACCAAACAACAATATATTATTAAAAAATTATAATTTAATATAAATTAATATAACATAGTCTTTAAATTAGAGGTTATGAATAATATAGAAAAATTATGAAAATATATTTTTTTGTTAAAATCTAAGATAAATTCATTGGTTACGAATTAATTAGAAACAAAAATATAAACTAATTGAATATAAAGGATATTTTTTTTTATGTTCCTAAAAATGTTTTGTATTAATAAATTAAATTAATTATTATTAGTAAACTGATATTAATGAAATATATATATTATATATCAAATCCAATATTTTTTATATTCATCTAATAGATTTGATAGACATAAGATACGAACTAACCCAATTTTACGCATAAAAAACTATATTTTTCTAAAGATAATTTTACCAGCTTTTAATGGAGAACCTATTTTAAATCCATTTTTTTACTTTTAAATATTTTATATGTAAAAATAAACTTTATTTTTGAAATATAAAAATCAAAATTAGGTTAGGGTGATTTTTTTTTATTTTTCTGTGAGGTTTTATTTTTTGATGAATAGTGACAAATAAGGAATTTTAATTCAAAATTGATTTTTCATCTAATTTATTTATAATGTTAAATTATATTTTTTATCAGTTTTAAAGTTTAGTTAGATAAATTTTAAATCAATTAATACAATTTAGGTCATTTTAATCAATTTCAATTTGAAATTGAATATAAAAATAAATCAAACTTTTGAACATTTTACTTTAAAAATCCACTTTGTCATCCCTTCTATATGATTAAATTTAAATTAATTTATTCCACTTTTGTAATTTGAATTTGGAAACATATATTCCATATTTTTAATAATAATAATTTATAATGTATAATAATTTTAACTTATATATTTACCAAAAATATTAGTGAAAGTGACTAAAATTAATTACGGAGATTATGAGAAAAAATAGCTTAACAAGGGATTAAACCTTAAACTTAAGAGCCAAAATGACCTAGAAATTTTTACAAAATACATTTTAGGTTCATATTTATAAATTATACTAAATTTTATCTAATTTTAACCATTATTGGATCCACACTTCATAGTAAAAATAAAGTGGAATTCCCTTTTCAAGAATTTACAAGAATGCAACTCATCCTCTACTATAAAAAGGCACTCACCCCTACCACTTATTAACACCTATTTATCCCTTTAGATCATAAGAGATATGATAAAATAATCTCCAAAAACTACCCGAATCAACCTATAATCCTCAACTTGTGCATAAATCCAACCAAAGAAGTCTTTTGGTATAAACCAAAAGGAGTTACCCAAAAATGAGGTAACATTCTTCAATGATCACTTTCATTTTACTTCCTTCTCCAAACGCTAAAATATTATTATTACATTATTATGTAATAAAATAAATATCCAAAATATACTTATATTTTTTTATTATAAGGTTTATACCTATACTTACACACAAATCCATCTAATGGGTAACGAACTTACCGTTCATGTGTACGGTGGACTACCACCTCACGAAAAGGTGATTGTTCATTTTTCCTTTACCACATCTCTTGGTTGGGAATTATGATGAAAAATATGATATTTATTATTTATTTTTCATTATTTAATTTTTATATAACACATACCTCTATTCTTTCCGTTTTTTGGGAATACGATAACATCATTTGTGGACGTGCAGACTACGCCTCCTCAAAGCGATGTGATTCATTCAAACTATACATGGAATGTATAATAGATGTTTTTAATAAAAATATGTAACATATATGAAATATATATGATAATATAATTATAATATACATACATATCATTTAATATTTCATTTTTTAAATACATAAAATAAATTAAAGTAATGTTCAGGTGTACGTACGACCTACCATCTCCACGAACGGTGCATTTCATTTTCTATATTAAAATTTGATGGATTATTTATAAATACATATATACTAGATATATATTATAATTAAATCATTTTTTACATTCTGAATATTATTGAATCATGATATAAGTAATAGGAACAAAAATAACAAGTTAAAACATACTTGACAAACTAGGAAATTAACACCCGAAATAGTGAAAACAATGACAGATTATTAAAAAATGGGCAATAAGATATTACAAGAAGTTAATATATGATATTATAAATATAATTATGGTTATTTTATAAGTTATTGACATTATTAAAACCAATATACAGAAAGTTAAAGGACAATCACTTAAAAGGAAATGCAAGGTAAGAGATTCTTGTCTCATGTTTCTTTTCATGAGGCATACGCCATTAAAACAACTTACTTATTTTGTGTGGTGTACCTATTAAACCTTTTTAAATAATATATAATTAATTATTTTATCTTCATGGTATTTAAATTTTTCATTTGATGATTTTTACTTTTGGGTCTTCCAATTCAAAAGTTACCAAGTAGTAAGGGACTTCATCTCAATTTCCATTCTTTGAGACATATTTTATTGTTGTGAACCAAATTTCTTATATATGGAATACATACTGACACTTTGAAATATAATATCTTTATTAATTAATTATTCATGATATTTTGAGTTTAAAATCAAATTATTTCATCTAAGGGTTTGAATTAAGTGTTACCAAGTGGAAAAGAATTTCATAACCCAATTTATTTTCTTTGGATTATATTACTTCCTCATTATCATTAATATTCTAAGATTATGTGTGTAATAAATTTATACTTTATATTTTTTTATTTAATATTTTTAATGTGTATTTACATTTGAAACACATAATCTATTTATCAATTGATTCTCACATCAACATTATGGTCTTTTCAAAGGTTTACTTCACAATCTCATTTTGTTCGGGATTATTTATACTTGAATTTCAATTAGAGGAAATTATTGGATAATTTTTCAATAAAACATTTAATTATTTTCTCCTCTAGTTATTCAAGACCATTTTAATTTAATAGTACCATTTTACAACTATTTTGTACTGAAAATGTTTTAGAAATTTTCTTAAAGAAAACCCAACTTCATTTCTCTCTTTAGTCAGAGAACCTATTTTTTTTAAAAAAAATCAGGTTTTCTAAAAAGGTTTTCATAAATGTTTTTATAGAGACCCTATTTTTCTTAAATCAATTTTAAATAATTTTAATGATAAAAAACAACAAAAAAAATTACACAATAAGGATCCAAAGGTTTAGTGACTTGGGAAAACTAGGACTATACATAACATTTACAACATAAATCATAAACATTTATTTAATTCCTTCTTCTATGTATTCTTATTGGCCCTTATGTACCATTTAGTACATATAGTCACATGAGGATATTCCTAAAAAATTGGTGAGATAAAATCCTATTAAGAGGAAAGATAATAAAATGAAAAAATATAACATGGGGTGAGCATAATCATAACATCATTTATATAATATCATAGAATGTGACAATTCATAAAAATGAAACATCATGTCTTAGTGGTTAACTACCACACATAGTTGTGAAAAAATATAAAATCATTTTCACACATAATTTCACTTCAAATCATGAGATTAATAACTTTACACAATGAATTGGAGAGCTGTATAATTATGGGTGCACCCATCACATTCAAACAATCATATTGCACTCAATAATTCCGAGCACACCCGTCACATCATAAACTTTACAATATCATGAATGCCAATAGAAAATATGTCAAACATGAAAATAAAATAACCCATATAAATAAATTGGTTTCAAATAATAAATAATACATTCATAAATATTTTTTCCCAAAATAAGGAGAGAATATCATTCTTGATATAAAACTATTAACCTTGAGTGAATAGTGAAACAATCTTCGAGAAGTAAAAAGGGTGTGTTTATTTGAAAGAAGAGTTATTTTGGAAAACATTTTTTTTTTCATAAAATAAATTATAGGACATGTATTTCCCATAAAAGGTAATATAATGATGAATAAATTATTTTTAAGGCATATTCATACTGAAAATGGGTTGAAGAGGGAAAACCCAATGAAAGAGAGTTGGGTTCGAGAATTTCCCCTTACCTTATGTATGAACTCTTTCTTCACTTTAAAGACTAGTATAATAAAATTTTATTCATTAATTAACAATTAAATATCCTTTAATACATGAATTTGATTCATTATGGTTTTATTAATTTCTTTTTTAGACCTTTGGATGAGTTATAGATCTTAAATTCATTGTTAGGGAGTGTTAATTTTCTTAGCCTTTATGAACGGTTCACTTGTATTCATGAATGGGTGTTCTTTTGAAATGTGGTTAAACATCCATAATTGTTAATATATATTATTATTAAAATTAAATATATATAAATGATCTTATAAATATTTTTTATATACCATGAAGATGTATCATTAGATAAAATTTTAATGATAAACGCTTGGAGTAATTTGGCGGTTTTTCTCACAAGGAAATTGTTTTGTATTATTATTTTATATAATGAGTGTATAAGGATTACCAAACATCAAATAAGATAAAATACATATATTATGATCTGGTTCAACTATAAAAACAGTTTCATGACCATTATCTAAGATGGTAATGCAAATTTAAAACCCGTCATCCTTGAATGTGAAAAACTAACACATCTCGGACAGTGTTTTCATTTATAGTATAAAAGGATATGGAATGTGATATTATGATGAAATTTACCATTATAAAAATATAATTACATTACATTTATGTTAATAGAGTTATAATACCATTTGTGTGATGGTAGGTGAGGAATTAAAAATAAAATAAAGGAACTTGAAAGAAAATAAAAAATCGAAAAGAGGAATTTACCTCTTGAGTTTATCTCCTTTAAGAGCCTCTTTAGGGGAGAGTATTTGATCTTTTGAGGAGTCCAAGGGCTGATAGAAGTGGGTAAGGATATTTGGGGGAGATTTGGGAATAATTTAGTTAAGTATTGAATCTTGAGTGGTGTGAATAAATGAAGGTTTTAGGCCTGGTATTTATAGTGTAGGGGAGGAGGGTTTTCTTAATATTATATTCAACAAATTATTATTTCTCCACAAGACAAGAAATAGTTTGGATTATTATGACTAAAAATTGTGATAAGTGAGTTTTATTTTAAAACAATGTCCATTTACATCAGCTGTGACTCAATCATGATGTAGAAATTTCTTTATTTAGAATATTTTGTAAATTATCAAATTTTAGTATTCACCAAAAATTAAAGTATTTCAGAAAATATCAAAAATTCACCCTAAACATTTTTTGATTTCTAGAATAAAAAAATAAAATAAAATTTTCAAAAATAATTTTCTAAATATTAACAATTTATTTTTTAATTAAAATCATAATTCACTTGAAAAATACAGATTTTAAAATTAAAACTAATTTTATAATGCTTTCAAAAATTACATAAGGTCTTATAAAATTATGTTAAAATGAGAAGAAATAAAATCGTTAATTTATGAAAACATTTTAGGAAAATAAAATTTCTTTTAAATTAATTAATTAATTATAAATAATTATTTATGACTTAAAAAAATACCAATACTTTTACTATGGTCATATTATCACTTATAAGATGCCTAAATATTATTTATACATTCATGGGTGAGGTTACAATTATTTTAGATGATTTACTATTCATAATGGTCATATTACTATTCATAAGGGTAGGTTACTATTCATAAAGGTAGGTTAGTATTTACAAAAAATTATGTTTGTCCTATCAGACTCCAAACATCTTACTGATCGCAACTATGTATATCATATTTTTGAAATTCAAAACACAGAAGTGACAAATTTATGCTTAAAGGTAACATAGTAGTTCATTTAAGCATGATGTGGCATTGTGTTTCCTAATGTGATTTTATATGATTATGAAATTACTACAATAAGGAATAAATTTCATTAATAAAAGTTTTAGAAGTTACATTGTTCCCCCCTTTTGAAAATTTTCACTCAAAATTTAATTTTTCATAAACCGGTGAGGGTACTTATCCTTCATTACATCATCTGGTTCCCAAGTTGCTTCTTTATAATTATGGTTCCTCCACCACAATTTGACAAGGTGGGTTTTATTTTTGAATATAACATTATCTCCCTTGTCCATAATCTTTACTGGATTCTCCTCATAAGAGATATCATCTTCTAGCTATACCACTTATGAGTTTAATACATGTGAGGGATCTGGTATGTACTTTCTCAGGAGTGATATGTGAAACACATCATGAAATTGAGCCATATTTAGTGGAAGTGCAAGTCAATAGGCCACAAATCCTATGTATTCAAGGATCTAAATGGGTCTAATGTACCTTGGTCTTAGCTTCCTTTTCTTTACAAACCACAAGACTCTCTTCCATGATGATATTCGAAGGAAGACTTTGTCTCCAACATCAAAATCCAAGTCACTTTGATGGTTTTCGGCATATATCTTTTGCTGACTCTCAGTAGCTTTGATATGTTTCAGGATGACTTGAAGCTTCTTTGTCATCTCTTGTACAAGATCAGTTCCAAATAGATTTCTTTCTCCAACTTCATCCCAACAGGTTGGAGTTCTACATCGTTTTCCATATAGAGCTTCATATGGAGCCATCTGAATACTTGAGTGGAAGCTATTGTTGTATGAGAACTCAACCAATGGGAGATGCTGATCCCATCCACATTTGAATTCTAAATAGAAGGTTCTTAGCATATCTTCGAGCATCTAAATAGTCCTTTTAGATTGGCCATCAATTTGGGGGTGATAGGTCATGCTGAAAATTAATTAAGTACTCAAAGCATGTTGGAGATTCCTCCAGAATTTATATGTGAACCTTGGATCATGATCAGAGATAATTGAGAGTGGAACCCCATACAACCTCACCACTTCCTCCACAAATATCTTCTCAAGTTTTTTAAGCAAGAGATCTTCTCGAATAGTGATAAAGTGGGAAATTTTGGTGAGTCAGTCAACCACAACCCATATCATATTATTTCCCTTGGACATATTTGAGAGACCCGTGACAATTTCCATAGTGACATTATCCCATTTCCACATGGGTATAGGAAATGGTTGCATTATCCCTTTGTAATTTTTTTGCGCTGCTTTAACTTACTGGCATATCAATCACTTTGAGATATATTTATAAATATCCTTATTCATGTTACCCCACCAGAAGTGTTCTCAGAGATCACGGTACATCTTAGTGCTACTGAGATGGGTAGAGAAAGGTGAGATATATGCATTATAAAATAGCTCCTTATTTATCCCAGATGATTAAGGCACACAAATCCATGTTCAAAACTGAATCACACCATCATTGTCAATATGGAACTCTAAAAGCTTCAATTACTTTACAATATTAACCCTCTTTTGTACCTTTAGATCATCCCTTTGTGCTTCCTTTATATTTTCTTAGATAGATGGTTGGGAAATAATTTGGGAAATGTTGGAGGTATTCATTGCCATTATGATTTCCAAATCCATCCTTTTCAGAAGATAGGGTCTTTCTCAATCTGCAATATGGATTAAGTAGTAGGGTATTTTCCACTTAGAGCATAAACTACCTTGTTACCCTTTCTAGGATGATAGTGAATAGAGAAATCATAATCTTTGATTGGCTCTAACCATATCCTTTGAAACATGTTGAGTTCCTTTTGTGTGAATGTATACATTATAATCTTGTGATCGCTGTATATGTCACACTTCCCACCGTAGAGGTAGTGCCACCAGATTTTCAAGGGAAAAAAACATAGTTTCTAGCTCTAGATCATGCATCGGGTAGTTTTGCACATGGATCTTCACCTACTGTGAGGAATAGGATATCACATTATCATTTTTCATGAGTACACAACCGAAGAATTTATTTTAAGCATCAATTTATATCATAAAAATTTCTACACTCTTCGGTAATGTGAGTATAGGTGCAGTGATCAACCTTCTCTTTGTCTTATTGAATCTTCCCTCACATTCTTCCATCCAGACATACTTTACCCCTTTCCCGGTTAACTTAGTTAACAGTCTTGACAATCATGAGAATTTTTTCACAAAACGTCGGTAGTACCCTACTAATCCAATAAAAATATGGATTTATGTGACACTAGAGGGTCTGGGCCATTCATTAATCACCTTTTTTTTGAAGGGTCCACAAAAATTCTCTCACTTGTGATCACATGTCCCAAGAACGTGACTTGATTCATCCAAATGTCACACTTACGACACTTGGCATACAACTTTTTTTTCTCAATGTTTCCAACACAAGCCTTATATGTTCTTCATGTTACTCATTTCTCTTTGAGTAGATGAGAATATCATCGATAAAAACTACCACAAATTTTTCAAGGTAATTTCTAAAGACTCTATTCATCAAATCCATGAATATTGTAGGGGAATTACTAAGTTCAAACAGAATCACCAAAAACTTATAGTGTCCATACCTTGTATGGAAGGTAGTCTTTTGAATATCTTACTTCTTCACCTTTAGCTGATGATATATAGAATGAAGATCCACCTTTGAGATGTAATGAGCTCCTCAAAGATGATCTAACAAGTCATCAATCATTGGGATAAAATACTTGTTCTTTATGGTGATCTTGTTGAGTTCCCGATAATTGATACACAACTACATTGATCCATCCTTCTTCTTCACAAAGAGCACTAGTTCACCCTAAGGCAATGCACTAGAGCGTATGAAACCTTTTTCCAAATTATCTTGCAGTTGCTTCTTTAAGTCCTCCAGTTTTTTAGGATCTACACTATAGGGACAATTTGATATAGGAGTAGCACAGGGTATGCGTTCTATGAAAAAATCTACCTCATGATCTAGGGGAAGTCTAGGCAACTCTTCAGAAAATACATCACAGTATTCCCTCACAATGGGCATTTACTTTAGGATGATACTTTCCTTTGACTCAACCATTTGAGAGAGGTATGCCTCTTCACAGGGAATCAACAACCACACCGTTGAAGTATTTTTCAAAGGAGATTCATGATCTTCCATGCATTAGTATAGGAGCATGGGATGGTTTAGAATATGAAATGATATTTCCTTTTCCCAAAAGTTGATATGTTCTCTATATAATGAGAGACAATCCATTCCCATTATAGCATTGAATTCCACCAAGGGAAGTAGCATGAGATTCACTGGAATAATCTTCTCACATATGCCAACAGGAGAAGATTCCAATACTTGGGTTGCAATGATTTAACAACTAGGTGTTTTTATAGATATCTCTAATCCAAGGTTTCAGGGCTTCTATTCCATAGATCTAGAAAACTTGTAATATATAAATGAATGCATAGAAGTATAATCAAATAAGAATTTTTCCATTATTGATTGAATAGAAAGTGTACCTTTTACGACTTCATTTTTTGGCTCAAATTATGCAGTAGTGGTGGAATAAGACTTCCCTTGTTCCTTTGATTTTGGTAGATACTGACACTAATTACCCTCAAGGGATCTAGGATTAGTTCACTGGCTTGAATAGTGCCCTTTCTCCCTATAGTTCTATCATTGGACCATGGGTGGTTCTTTCCTTTATTCCACCACATTCTCCTTCCTTCTCATGTATTTTTGATATTAAAGATATTGGTGGATTTCTATACCACACTTGAAAAATTTCCCTGTCCCTTTTAGGCAATTCACATGATGATTCTTCAAACATTTTTGGTATGTGGGTGGTTGAGTTTTCTTACCTCCTTTATCATTAGATCTTCTGTCTTGAAACTCCACCATTAGTTTCTTATCACCATATCCATGGGACCATTCTCCAAAATCCATCTATACTTTGAGATCACATCAAATAGATTCTTCATAACTCTCAAAGTCTTCAATTTCAAGAGCCATTCTACGTTGTGGTTTTAACCCACTAAAGAATCTATCAATTTTTCTGTCATTGTTGATAACAAAACCCAAATAATACCTTGAAATCCATGTGAAATTCTCTTCATAGGCCTTGATAGATTCACCTTCCTTTTTCTTGAGCTCTATAAATTCTCTATCCATCTTTGTATGAAGAGTTATTGGAAAATACTTGTTATTAAACATGATATTAAAGTCTTCCCATTCCATCTCTTCAATTTCATCAACCGACTTGGTGTTCTTAATCAAATCCACCATTGATCAGCCTCTCTATCTAGAAGATAAATTGATAGAATCACCTTATCCATATCAGAACAATGAAGAATATAAAGGATATTCTCCATGGAGTTGACCCACTGTTATATAACTAGTGGAGTAGAGGATCCACTAAACATCAGTGGCCGTTGCCTCATAAAACACTTGATAGCCAGTTGATCCCTCTTAGGTGAAAGAGGACGTTATACATTTTTCAGGTTATTGTTCATAACCAGAGACAGTTGGGTAAGCATCGCCATGAAGTTTTGGACTCCACCTCCCAAAGCATTGGGGATGTCGTTCGGGCAATCATTGCATTGGCCCTATCATTGGTTATTGGTTTGGTTTCTCCTAGTTCCCACAATTTTATAAAATAGAAAAGGTTAGAAAAAAAACATAAGTCAACAATTCATGAATAAATAACTTATTCATTTGTGAAATTTACACTAAAATCATATCTTATGTGATCCCTATTTTTAGAAAATATTCTTATGTACATATTTTTACTTAGTCTCACACTACAGGTTTTATCTAGGATTCACTAATCCTAATTCCAAAATTAACTAAACCTTGCCTCTGATACCAACTATAGTGACCCTGCTTTTATTACATTACTTTTACATCATTTTAATGATAAAAAATATATAAACATTACACAATGAGTATCCAAGTTTTATTTTCTTGGGAAAACAAGGACCATACATAACATTTACAACATAAATCATATACATTTATTTAACTCCTTCTTCTCTAGCTTCTTATCGGCCCTTGTGTACTCCATAGAACATGTAGTCACCTAAGGATATACATCAAAAACGGGTGAGATAAAATCCCAATAAGAGAAAAGATAAGAAAATTAAACAATTTAACATGGGGTAAGCATAATCATAACATCATTTATATAATATCATAGAATGTGGAAATGCATAAAAATGAAACATCATGTCTTAGTGGTTAACTACCACACATAGTTGTGAAAAAAGATAACATCATGTTCATGCATCATTTCACTTTAACTCATGAGATTCATCACTTTACCCAATGCATTGAAGCACTGCATAATTATAGGCACACCCATCACATTCAAATATTCATATTGCACTATATAATTCTGATCACACCTGTCACATCATAACATTTACATTATCATGCATGCCACATAAAAAATATATAAAACTTGAACATAAAATAACCCATGGAAATAAATGAGTTTCAAATAATAATTAATACATTAATAAAAATTTGGTTCCCAAAATAAGGAGGTAATATCATTCTTGACATAGAACCATTAACCTTGAGTGAAGAGTGAAACAATCTTCGAGAAGTAAAAAGGGTGTGTTTATTTGAAAGAAGAGTTATTTTGAAAAACATTGGATTTTTAATAAAATAAATTAGAGAACATGTATATCCCATAAAATGTAATATAATGATGAATAAATTATTTTTAAGGCATATACATACTGAAAATGGGTTGAAGATGTAAACCCCAAAGAAATAGAGTTGGGTTCAAGAATTTCCCCTTACTTTGTGTTCGAACACTTTCTTCAATTTAAAGTCCTGTACAATGACATTAGGTTAATTAATTAACAATTAAATAGAATTTAATAAATTAATATGATTCATTATGGTTTTATTAAGTTCTTTTATGTATATTTGGACGAGTTATAGAGTTTAAATTCATTGTTTGAGAGTGTTAATTTACTTAGATTTTATGAACGGTTCACTTGTATTCATGAATGGATGTTCGTTTGAAATGTGGTTAAACATAAAGAATTGTTAATATATATTATTAGTGAAATTACATATAAATAAATTATCTTATAATGAATTTTTTTATATACCATGAGGATTAATCATTAGATAAAATTTTAATGATAATTTCTTGGATTAATTTGGCGGCTTTTCTCATAATGAACTTGTTTTGTATTATTATTTTATACAATGAGTGTATAAGGATTCCAGAACATAAAATAAGATAAAATAAATATATATATATTTTTTTAAACCATAAAAATGGTTTCATGACCAGTATATAATATGGTAATTCAAATTTAAAACTCATCATCCTTGAATGTGATAAATTAACACATCTCAAATGGTGTTTTCATTTATAGTATAAAAGGATAAGGACGGTGAGATTATGATGAACTATCAAATTATCATAATATAATTCTAGTACATGTATGTTACTGTAGTTATCATACCATTTTGGTGAAAGTAGGTGAGGAAAGAAAAAAGAAAAGAAATGAACTTAAAATAAAATAAAAGAATTAGAAAGTGGAATTTACCTCTTGAGTTTATCTCCTTTGAGAGCCTCTTTAGGGGAGAGGATTTGGTATTTTGAGGAGACCAAGGGATGATAGATGTGGGGAAGGATCTTGGTGGGATATTTGGGAATAATTTATTTAAGTCTTGAATCTTGAGATGTGTGAAGAAATGAGGGTGTGAGGGGGGGGGGGGGGTGTTTATAGTGGAGGGGAAGAGGGTTTTCTTAATATTATATTGTTTAATTTATTATTTCTCCGCAATACATGAAATAGTGAGGATTGTTGTGACTAAAAATAGTAATAAGTGCATGTGAGTTCTAACAAATGTCCATTTCCATCATCCATGACTCAATCATGATGCAGAAATTCATTTATTTAACATATTTTGTAAATTATCGAATTTCACTATTCACCAAAAATTAAAGTACTTTAGAGAAATACCAAAAATTCACCCTAACCATTTTTCAACGTGTATAATAAAAAAAATGAACTCAATTTTTCAAAAATAATTATCTAAATACGAAAAATTTAATTTTTAATTAAAATCAAAATTTACAAGAAAAATACAGATTTTAAAATTAAACAGATTTTATAATGCTTTCAAAAATTAAATAAGGTCTTATAAAATAATATTAAAAATAGAAGACCTAAAAATTTTAATTTATAAAAACATTTTATTAAAATAAAATTTCTTTTAAATTAATTAATTATTTATAATTAATTATTTATCAATTACAAAAATACCAATACTTTTACTATGGTCATATTGTCACTTATAAGATGCCTAAATTTTATTTATACATTCATGGGAGAGGTTACTATTATTTTAAGCAATTTAATATTTGTAAGGGTCATATTACTATTCATAAGGGTAGGTTACTATTCATAAGAGTAGGTTACTATTAACCAAAAATTAAGTTTGTCTTATCAGACTCCAAACATCTTACTGATCGGAACCGTGTATGACAGATTTTCAAAATTCAAAACATAAAAGTGGAAAATTTATGTATAAAGGTCACATAGTAGTTCAATTAAGTATGATGTGTCATTGTGTTTCTTAATGTAATTTGATATGATTATTACATTACTACAATAAAGGAAAAATTTCATTGATAAAATTTTGAGTTGTTTCAATTTTAACCTTTCAAAAATTATTTATTAAATACATTTCTTATCTTTTTTTCTTTAAAAAATGTTTTCAAAGGAACCTTATTGTATCTTTTTGAACATGGAATTTTTCTAACATTTTTAATATGAAAAAGGAATGTTCATTTTACCTTGTGTGGCATGTATGGACTTACCTACCGTCATTTATTTGAAGCTTAATTTTCATTTTTAAAAGGTTACTTTTTAGAGATAATGTATTCAAAAGTGATTTTCAAAGGAAAGGATTTAAAAAAAAATCAAAATAAAAAGGATATTTTCCTCAATAATGTTTTCAAAATTTATTTTTATAATATTTCTATTAATTAATAAAAAAAACCCTATATTTTTACTCCACATGGGATGTGTTTTTTTGATACCATACTTATTCTTCCTCTAGATGGTTTATGATTTCTTTGAATAAGGATAGTATTGACATTAACTTCATTGATTCCTTTTTTAGCCCCCTTAAAATATTAAATTTCCTATTATCATTGAACAATGAATTTCCCCTAATTATCCATATCATTTATGATGGATATGTTTTTTTCCTAAACCATATATCATTTTTACATAGGGTGCTCACTTTGATAGTTATTTGATTATTTGGGGAAATATTATTAAATCTGTATTCTGTATTTAATACATATATTTGATAAGGAATATTGTATATTAATTAAATCTATTAATCGATATGAGGAATGATTTGGACATGCAATGAAGGGTTGGGACCAGACTTTATATAGAACCTCAATGCATCAATATGTTCTCATGATACAAATTAGTTACGCAAATTAATTAGGTTTATACCTATATTTTTAAATCATATTATAAAAGGCCTTGATGGTATATAGTTTCACATGCCTTAGAAATGATGGTCAATAATTAAGAATTTCATTTATTTTGATTCAGTATTTATTATCCATGAGATTTTCACTATGAAAAAGTATATGGATGAATTTTATTCTTAGTTTATTGATTAAATGGAATGAGTTTTTAGTTTCTTACCTTTCTATATTGAGTATTCCTTATCAATTATTTCAAATGGCATGTGTGTTCAATTATTTACCTTACCATATTGTTTATGCACTTCCTTATCAGTTTATTGATTACATGGAATGTGTATTTAGTTATTACCTTTCCATACTAACTATTCTCATTGATTAATTATTCATTCCACTATACTTACCCTTAATGAGAATTTGATATCTCCTTTATTTTTTTTCCTTACCAAGGAATCCAAGAAGTTTTATAGGAAAGATATAAAAGGATATGCTAAGTGAGAATAAATTTATCCTTGAAATAAAGAAATTATGTTGTAATGAGTTTTTTCATTTGTAATACAATACTTATGTATGTATTTGGTTTATAAATACTTATAAACTATTCAATCCTTTAGGATTTTATTCCTTGTAATCATGAAAATGTAATGGTAGTAGACACATGCTTTGGAATTCAAGGGTTGATTCACTATAGTTGGTATTAATGGAAGTTTATTAGCAACCTTAATAACTATATTTAGGAAAATATAGTTTAGATAACATAACCCAGAGGTAGAATTTGATGATAAGTATATAATAAAGTCCTTAAAATTTGGTAAGGTAGATATTATGTGGATCTTCCTAGAGATACATCCCTGTATAGATACTACAAGTAGACATGATTCTGGCATAGATTTACCTAGGGGTAATAACTCTAAAATGTGCATTGGGATTGACTCGAGTATAACCTGGTACATGACAACATTATTTAGTGTGAATTTGGTTTTATACTTCTGGAAGATATGCTTAGGATAATTAAAATTTTCTTTACAGACCATTATGAGGGATTTTAATATATGATGAAAATGAATGACCTAGGATATCTTCTAGAATAATTTAGGACCTATTTTTAAATATAATGGATGAATTATTTTTTTTGTATTCAATAATTAAATTTTAGAATTATTTTACTTGTGGTATTTTTGTTATATGAATCATGAAACATCTAATGATTATGCTTGATTTTAAAAGAATGTATTTTAGTGGAAAAATTACTTAAGTAATAATGGATTTAAAGTTTATAAATGCATGTTTAAAGGTATTGATAACCTTTAGGGTTCATATGATTAGTAATTATGTCATAATAATAGTCAATTTAGATTATTAGACTTTGTGGGAAAAAAATATGTTGTATTGGAAACATCAGTTAAAAGGGTATTTAATTCCTAGGATTTACATAATATTAATTTTTGAAATTATATTAATAAGGTTTTAGAATAAGACAACATTTATTCTTTGTGACAACCCATAAAGTCTAGAATGTCCATGGTACTTGAACCCATGACCGAATAATGATAAGTGTTTAATTCCAACCACTGATCTATATAATGTCCTAGTTAATTTTTCATTGTTTTTAGTTAAACAATTTGATGAATAAATATTAATGATAACATTTTAGTGTTAATTTTTAGGTTTATAGATTAATTTATTAACCATATTGACTTTGGAGAATAGTTAGAGACAAATAGTTATACTTTTTAATATTTTATGGGCCTTAAGATCCATTAAAAGTGTATTCTACTACTTCGGGAATCAAAGTTAATTTTTGTATGAATTAGAATTTGATAGAAGAAAAAACTAAATATGGAATTGTTCATATGAAATTAAAAAACATGAATTAATTATATTTACTTATATTATTAGGAATTAAATTAATTACTCAACATTGGGAAAGTGATCTAAAAAAAGTTGTCCTAATATCATTTTTTTTTGAACTGATGGTCTTTTAAATCATCACATATTTATGGATTTGGGGACATCAACATTCCATTGAGCATTAAATTGTTTTTGATTGATTAACTAAATAAATCCCTATAAATATTTATGCCTTTAATCCATGTAAATATCTCCACTTTACACTAATGTTTTCCTACTTAGAGACCTAGTTATATGTTAGTCCATGTGACCTTTATAATTCCAATCCTCTATTTTCTAGAGGATGTTTCACAAAAACTTATCATGATATGGGATTTAAAAATAGGAAATATCAAAAAATATATTACCAAGATC
The DNA here is from genome assembly GCA_963277665.1 of Viscum album. Taxonomy (NCBI): domain Eukaryota; kingdom Viridiplantae; phylum Streptophyta; class Magnoliopsida; order Santalales; family Viscaceae; genus Viscum; species Viscum album. The sequence goes on along the minus strand of OY728159.1, from coordinate 527,725,942 downwards.
AAGTTTAAATTACACGGATGCAATTTAATTAATGGGGGGAGAATCTAACTCCCCAAAATTCTAAAATAAGAACATTGTATTCGATATCATGTATGACACACAACACCAAGCGCATAAGGGAATATAATGGCCCAAGACTTTATAATACAATTAATATTTTGAATAAATTTAATATATTATACATCTTTAAATTCACACAACACTGAGTTATATTTCATCGTACACAACAACAACTTTCTTTGATGACTTGCGTTACATGCAAGATCATGTTTTACAGAAAAAAAATATATTATTAAAAAATTATTATTTAATATAATTTCATATAACATAGTTGTTAAATTAGAGGTTATGAAGAGTATAAATAAAATTATGAAAATATATTTTTTATGAAAATCTAATATAACTTCATTGGTTACTAATTAATTCGAAACATAAATATAAACCAATTGAATATAAAGGATATATTTTTATTTTTATTCTCATAAAAGAGTTTTATCTTCATAAATTAAATTAATCACCATTATTGAACTATATTAATGAAATATATATATTATATATTCAATAAATATTCATTCAATATATTTTATAGGCATAAGATAAGAACAAACCCAATTTTATGCAAAAGAACTATATTTTTCTAAATATAGTTTTACCACCTTTTAATGGAGAACCTATTTTAATTTTTTTTAGAACTTTTATAAAATTTATATGTAAAAATAAAATTAATTTTTTAATAGAAAAATCACAATTATGTTAGGATGATTTTTTGGTATTTTTCTATGAGTTTTCAGTTTTTGATAAATAGTAAAAAATACTGAATTCTAATTCAAAACTACTTTTTGTCTAATTTATTTATAAGGTTAAATTATATTTTAATTGGTTTTAAAGTTATATAAGATAAATTTTATATCAATTAATACAATTTTTTTCATTTTAATCAATTTCAAATTGAAATTTAATATGAAAACATAGAAAACGTTTGAACATTTTACTTTAAAAAACCGTTTTGTCATCATGTCCGTGAGATTAAATTTAAATTAATTTCTACCAATTATGTTATTGAAATTTGGAAAAATGGATTCAATATTTGGGATAAGAATATTTTTTACGGTCTAATAATGTAAAATTATTTTTTGACCGAAAATATTAGTAAAAGTGATTAATATTAATTAAGGTGATTAAGAGAAAAATTAGCTTAACAATGGACTAAACCTTAAACTTAAGGGACAAAATGACATAGAAACTAATAAAAAATCCATTTTATGTTCATATTTAGACTCTATTATCATTTTTATTGAATTTGTATCATTATTTAATCCACTTTTAATAGGAAAAACATAGGTGGAAATCCCTTTTCAAAAATTTACAAGAATACCACTCGTCCACTATAAAAAGGCACCCACCCCTCTCACTTATTCACACCTATCAAGCACTTTAGAACACAAAAAATATGATAAAATAATCTTAAAACATCCATAAAGTCAACTTATAATCCTAACCTTATGAAGAAATCCAACTATGTAAGTCTTTTAGTATAAACCAAAAGGAGTGACCCGAAAACGAGGCAACATTTTCCAACGATCACTTTCAATTTATTTTATTATCCAAACCATAAAATATTATTATTAAATGATTATATAATAAACTAATTATCCAAAATATATTTATATTTTTTATTATAAGGGTTATACCTATACTTACACACCTACATATAATGGGTAATGAACTTACCGTTCGTGTGTACGACGAACTAGAGCCTTGTGAAAGATGATTGTTCGTTTTTTTATGTACCACATCTCATGGTTTGGAATTACGATGGAGAATATATTTATATATGATATATATGATATTTATAATGTATTTATTCTTATTAAATTTTTATATAACACATACCTCTATGATTTTCATTTTGTGGGAATACGATAACATCGTTTGTGGACGTGTGGACTACCGCCTCCTCAAAACAATGTGATTTGTTCACGCTAAAAATGGAATGTATAAAGGATGGTTTTAATAAAAATATGTAAAATATAAGACATATATATTATAATGGAATTATAATATACATATATATCATTTAATTTTCATTATTTTAAATTCAGAAAAGAAATGAAAGTAGCGTTCATGCGTACGTATGACCAACCATTTCCATGAACATTGCATTTAATTTCCTATCTCAAAATTTTATGTATTATTATAAATACATATATAATAGATATATATAATAATTAAATCATGGATTAAATTTTTTATATGATTAAATCATGATATAAGTAATAGTAATAAAAATAAAAAGTTAAAACCTACTCGACAAACAGGGAAATTAAGACCAGAAATAGTGAAAATAATGAAAGATTAGTAAAAAATAGATAATAAGATATTATAAGAAGTTAATATATGACATTATAAATATAATTAAGGTTATATTATAAGTTAGTGAAATTATTAAAACCATTATAAATTAATTAAAAGGATGTTCACCAAAAAAATGTAAGTTAAGGTACACCTGTCTCACTTTTCTTTTCATAAGGCATATGCCATTAACACCACTTACTTATTTTGTGTGGTGAACCTAATACTAATTTTTATATAATATAACATCAATTATTTTATATTCATGGTATTTAAATTTTTCATTTAATTATTATTATGTTTTTTTCTTCCAATTCAAAAGTTACCAAGTAGTAAGGGACTTCATCTCAATTTCCATTCTTTGAGACATATTTTATTGTTGTGAACATAGTTTATTATATATGGTGTATATACTGAAACTTTGACATATAATATCATGATTAATTTATGATTTATGATATTTTTAGTTTTAAATTGAATTATTTTATCAAAGGGTACTTGAATTAAGTGTTATTATGAGGAAAATAATTTCATTACCCAATTTATTTTCTTTGGGTTATATTACTTTCTCATTGTCATTAATATTCTAAGATTATGTGTAAAATAACTTTTTACTATCTATTTTTTTTATTTAAATTTATTTTATGTGGATCTAAATTTCACACACATAATCTATTTATCGATTGATTTTCACATCAGTATTATGGTTTTTTAAAGGGTTTACTTCATAATATCATTTTGTTCGAGATTTTTTATACTTGAATTTATATCAGATACAATTATTGGATCATGGTTCAATTAAGCCATTCATTATCTTCTCTTATGGTTATTAATAACCCTTTTCAAGTAATAGTATCATTTTCGCACTCTTTGGTACTCAAAATGTTTTAGAACATGTTTTTAATAAAACCTGACTTCTTTTATCTCTTTATTCGGAGAACATGTTTTCTTCAAAAAAGGACCATGTTTTCTAATAATTTTTTCAAAAATGTTTTAACATTTCAGAATTTATTTATTAAGAAAATTTTACCCTTTTTTTCTTTTAAAATTGTTTTCAAAGGAATATTCTTGTCACTTTCTGACCATGTAATTTTTCTTTCTTTTTTACTGTGAAAAAGGAATGTTATTTTTACCATGTACGACATGTATGAGCTTAATTTAAATCATTTAATTGAATATTACTTTTCATGTTTAAAAGGTTACTTTTTAATGAAAATAACTTCAAAAGTGATTTTCAAAGAAAATGATTTTCAAAATGATTTTCAAAATAAAACGATATTTTACTCCAGAATGTTTTTAAAATATATTTTTATATTATTTCCATTCATCAATGATAACATACATTTATTTTTACTCCACTTGGGATATGTTGTATTGATACCATCCTTATTATTCCTCTAGATGGTTTATGATTTCTTTGACCAAGGATAGTATTGACATTCACTTACTAGATTCCTTTATTTATCCCCTTGAAATATTCAATTTTCTATAACCATTGAACATTAAATTTACCCTAATTATCAATATAATTTATCATGGATATGTTTATTTCCTAAACTATATATCAATTTTACCTACGGTGTTCACTTTGACAATTATTTGATTATTTGGGGAAATATTGATAAATTTGTATTCTTTATTCAATATGGATATCTGATAATGAATATTGTATATTTATTAAATTGATTATTATCTATGAGGAATATTTTGGATAGGTAATGAAGGGTGGGGCCCAAACTTTATATAGCCCCTCGATGTATCAACAAGTTCTCATGAGACAAATTAGTTTCAAAAATTAAATAGGTTTCTACTTGTAGTTTTAAACTATATTGTGAATGGTCTTAATGGTATAGGATTACATGTGAATTAGACATGACATCCAATAATTAAGTGTTATATGCATTTTGATTCAGTATTTATTATCCAAGATATTTTCATGATGAAAAAGTCTATAAATGCATTTCATTATCTGTTTATTGATTAAATGAAATGTTTTTTTATTTTATTACCTTTCCATATTTATTATTCCTTATCCAGATATTTCAAATGGAATGTGTGTTCAGTTATTTACCTTTCCATATTTTTTATGTAATTCCTTCTTAGTTTATTGATTACATGTCATGTTTCTTTGGTTATTAACTTCCCATATTGACTATTATCAGTGATTCATTATTGCTTACACTGTACCTACCCTTACTGAGCATTTTAGTTACCATTTATTTTTTTTCCTTCCAAAATAATCTAAGAAGTGTTCTAGTAAATATATTCAAGGATATTATAAGTAGGAATAAGGTTATACTTGAAAGAAAAAAATTATGTTGTAATTATTGTATTCATTTTTAATACAAGACTCATGTATGTATTTGGTTTAAGAATACTTCTAAAATCCTCAATACTTCAGGGTTTTATTCCTTTTAATCATGCTAATGTAATGGTAGTATACACTAGTCCTAGGCTTTTGGGGCCATGTCTCTATAGGGATGCATAGTGATATGCATGATGGGGTCGAGGATGGCACTAAGTTTGATGGAATGGGTTGAACTTGGGATTTCCTATTATTATGCTAAAGGAAGGATGATTTATTGATGAATTTATTCTTAAAAGTATGGATGGATGGGTTTATTGTATCTCTATTCCCTTACCTACTTCTTAAGGAAACTTTTTGTGCTTACTTTATAAATCTCTTTTATGGTAGATTAGGATGTTTCATATAGTACATGGAGTTTTGGAATAATAATGATTAATAAAAATTTTAAACTGTGAGTTTGGTTCTTGAATGGAATGAAAATGTTGATAACCTTAAGGAACTGTAGAACCAATTAGATTATGCTTAGAGGGCATATGATTTAATTGATGGTTTATGAAATGTGAATGGAATAATGTTATGTAATAGTTAATGAATTAATTAATATGTAGTGAAATGTAAAGAAGGAAATAAATAATTAAATGATGTTTCTTGAAATTATTGTGTTCTTATATGATATCGAGTTCTTAGTGGTGGATTTTAGGCATCTGAGAGATGATAAATGTAGTTGAGCCTGAGACTATGTTAATTCCCATAGTGCGGTTCTGAGCTATATTATATCATGTATGTTTTGTGATTTCATATGCCACCCAACCCATGTATGTAGGGATACTGACACCCAGCAGACTTGGGGAGGGTCTTTTCCCCAACTTCCAGGTTGGTGAGGAATAAATGGTTTACTACCCCCTATGACCCCACTCTCTTCTCATGATCGTATTATGTGCTGGTATGCATGGTGGTTATATTTCCCCATATATGTGTATATAGTTTTTTTAATGGATTTTGATTATTTTAATCACATATATCTTCATATATAGTATACAATGGGTTATTATAGGTATAATGTGTATAGGTTATGATGTATTGAGGTATATTACATGACATACATGCAGTGGTATCACTCGAAATATACTCATAACTTTATAGAGATGTGACATGGGATGATGAGATGATGTGATGAAGAGGGTTCATGGTATGTGATGATGATATGGTGTGATGAAAGAGATATATGTGATGATACTTAGCCCAAGTATATTCGGGCTGGTTTAATTTTTAAGAGATATTCCTCAGGATATGCAACATTGGGGTAGAGAAAAATCCTAGTGGGGAAGTGGTAGGAAGTACATTAATTTGTTATTATATTATACGATCTCTTGTATGTGTTACTTGGTGATAGATATCCATAGAGATGCTAAGACTTAGTATACTAGTTTAGGTGAAGAGTAAGATTTACTTTTTTTCATTGGGATTTAATATGCTTTCTTTTTTATTTTATATGAGAGGATCCAGGGAATATTTTACTGAGTATACATGATATGCCCACCCTAAATATATATAATTTTTTTTCATGTCAGTAGGAGTAGGTTGGTGATCAGGTTGGAGATTTCTATCTCATGGGTTTTTAAAAGATATTTGGGCTTTCGTGGTCACTGTTAAGGATTATCTTTTTGTACTTATAGTTTCCTTTACATTTTTTCTATTGTATAACATTACATGCTTGTATTTGGAATTTTTTAATTTTTTTATGAGCATGAGTTATTGGTTTTTTCAACATTATCTTTAAACTTTTCAAATCTCCTTGGATAATGCAACCCATTTTTGTGCATGATATACCATTAGTTTTTTCTACCAACCCATGACTTATTTAAGGCAGGCTTTGGGTGTAATTATCTCCCTTCTCTCACTGTTGGCCCAGGAGGGGTACCTTTAGAGGGAGGGGTTCATGAAAAATATAAGTCAAGGCTCACTTCAAGGAAAACATAATTTAATTATATTGGCTCATCATCCATGAACCATATATTTTATCTCACGATATATAATCATTACCCAATCAATTGGGTGGATATTTAATTTTAGGCCCACTCATCGCATTATAGTATCTCTTGCATATGTATACCATATAAATATGAAAAAAAAAATAAATCCATCAAAATCATTTCGTGATTATCCCTTATAAAGAAAATGGTAACCCAAATAATAAAATATGTATCTATTTAAATACCCTTCAATCAAGATAATGAAGTATGGGGTATTCACACTGTATAGAATAAAGGGTATATGGTCAAGTCAAAAATTTCTCTAGTTAAACAAATGTATTGGTTTATAGGTATACTCTCTTCAATTAGAATAATTAATTATAGGGTATTTATAAATGAAATTAATTTTAATAATATGTATCATTATGTATAGATTATGATAATGAAACAAAAAAGCAATGATGGATCATTTCTCTCATAGATATTTCATTTCCACCACACTGCATTTACAATGGAACTTAGATAATGAATCAAAGTATTATTTTTACAAGGGAAAAATTTATAAAAAACATTCCATTCAAGGAAATGAAACATAATAAATTTATAAAGAGTGGAATATTAAATATAATTGATATAAATTAAAATCTTTCAGAGGAATATAATAACTTGAATTGGTTTAAAGAAACAATTTCTTAGTTTTTATAAAATATTGAAATAAAAAAAAGAAAAACATCAGTTTTAAGGAATGAAATGAATATAAGGAAATAAAATTTAAAAAATGTGTGTTAATTAAAAGTTATAATATAAATAATTTCTTTTAAAAATAACCTTGATAATTATAGAGATGAAAATTGAAGACAAATTTTGAAAATATTTTTCAAAACAATTAGAGATGTTATTGTAAACAAATAGGGAAATAAATCACTTTTACAAATAAATTTACAAAAAAGTGATAATTTTTTTTAAAAAATTATTTTAATTATAAAATTTCATAATAATGGAGACTTGAAAATAAATAGAGATAAAGTATAATATTTTTTTTAAATGATAGATCTTTCAAAATATTCCTTAATAAACATCATAAGTTTTAAAATAAATAAACAATAAAAATGGAAAAATAAAGGTGTGACTATTACTAGAAAAAATTAAGGAAAAAATAATAAAAAAATATAAAAAATAATAATATGATAAAGTTAGAAATATGGGGAGGGACAAATAGAGGGTGATGGAGAAGATATCATCAAGAATGAGAAAGAACATGAAAGAACCCTTATGAACAATGTAGGGTATGAACTATAAATCAATAAGGGGGAAAATAAGGCTATTAATTAATCAGAAGTTAAGGTAAAATTGAATGTTATACATTCAATACCATGGATATGAGACATATATGGGAATATAAGAAATAAAAAAACAATACTTAAAAAATAATTGATATTTAAAAAGAAACCCATACCTCAAGTACTGACTTGATTTATATACACTTTAAATTCTTGTATATAAAACTTTTATTGATTACTTACTTTATTTATAACTATTTTAATGTTTATTTCATAATTATTATTCCTTTTAATTATTTAATCATCATTCATTATTCATTTATTAGATTATATTTTCTTGAATTTATCATTTTTAGGTTGTTCAGTTTATGATTCCAAAACTATTTTAGACAAATGGTAATGGACAATGGTCACTATCCAATGGTTTCATAAGCTTTACAAGTGCTAATATATATAATTCGTGTCACTATATAAGTATAAGAGTTAATTAGTTTTGCATACAATTTCAATTTATAGAGTCTTCTTTGGTGATATTGTTTTGAATAGTTAGAATCACTTCGATTGTTTACATTTAACATTATTGTCACGGATAATTTATAATTATAGAATAATAAAAAAAATTATTTGTTTATTAATATTATATTAAATCATTAAATAGTTCATGACCCCCCAATAGAATCCACCTGGGCCGACAATGATGATGAGACTAACCCTTGAAGCCCACCTCTAAAAGAAAACTAGTTTGCAACTAGAACCGAGCATATAAAATGCATTAATGTGAGTAATTTACCCCAATATATCTTAGGAAATGATAAATATCCCCCCAAAAAACTTGATATCCTAAATGAATAACCAATATAAATACATTAAATATTCTAAAATTCAAAAACAAAATAGAAATATACAATGAACCAAGAATAGGTTACAACTATGAACCCTAGAAGCTCCTAAACAACAACCATGAGTTGGTAATGGCCAACTTGATCACCGAATAACTCTTATAGACATGAAAAATAGATTATATATATAAGGGTGACCACAAAATTATACTCAGTAGTATCCTCCCTGGAACTTCTCATGCAAATGTGAAAGAATCATGATAAGACCTAGTGAATAAAAAAATTAAATCAACCCATTACCTAAATCAGATGAACCACATCTTAACCTAGCCAAGTCTCACTCACCAAGTAACACCAAGGAATAAGTAACATATTATCAAAACATATATAATTTATAAGTAAATATAATCCACTTACACATTGGTTTTCTTCTCTCACACCCTAATAAAAAATGTCATATGATCCAACTCCATTGATACCCATGTAATCGCACCACACACACACACACACACACATATATATATATATATATCAAGTCACATATGATGTGGTTTGGGCCTCGACCACACCTAACCCAAACTCCCATAGGTTCTAATTTTATTATTTGGATTTTCCATAAAATTTATACTGAAATCATAACCACAACCATATTCCATCACATTATATAACCATGTAATAAGACTAGAATCCATCATAGCCCTTGTAATTATGCACTATACCTAGATCTAATTGAGAACATGAATAAATACACCAATAATAACCATAACCATTATATTCAAGACACATATATATGTTATAATCTTAATTCGCAACACACCACACACGCATGTATGATAAAAATGATATCCATCACAACCCTTGTGATCACATACCATATAACTTAAGCCAATATGGATTGGATAAGCCTACACAACATGATAAATCTAAAAGGAGAGTTTGAAAGAGTGATTAGTCATAATTTTGTTCCCTAATCAACCTAGATGTTGGAGAAAACACCTAGAACCTAAAACATTTTATCACTTTAAGAAATAAAATTCATATGGTTCAGTATAAGAAATGACAAGACATAATGATAGTATAACACACAACTAGTCTTAGGGAAACTGTACTAACCTAGACTTGAACTATACCTAATATACCTTGTTAAAAACTATCTTGAATCTATAGGATTGGAAATATAATTCTCAACTAAGAATACAAGCATTGAGGTTCATCATTATTAATAATCCAGTAATTTAACAATCACCACTTACTTAATAAATCCCATATTCATTTATAATTTAACCATTTACATTAACCATAAATGAAAAAAGTTTATTTTTTAATTTACATTTCAATTCTATATTTCAAGATATTTCCTTAAATAATTCCTCCCAACCAATCCTTCGTTTCTAGTAAATGAATCATTACCATTATTAACACCCATACCCATCAATTCTTTGTTAATTCATTTACCATTCCATATTTCCAGGTATTCTATGAAATAAAATATAATAAAAAAAGACATATGAAAACACAATGAATTAGTAAAACTACATAAAGACGAATTTAATATAATATCCAATAAACAAACAAAACATAAAATCTTAACTCTTAACATGTTCAAACCAAACCAACTACCAAAAACTCTACCAACATGAGAAACAGGAAAATCCCAGCTCCCAACATGTGTCAATCAACTAAACATATCAGGTTCCACTTAAATTAATATCAATATCCCTATCATTATAATACATATACATGGATGCATACTTTTTTAGCATATAAAACTTAAGGATAAATCAATGCTATAACATCAAGAATACAAGATTATAACAAAAGGTGGGATTATAATATCCAAAAACATTAAATTATAGAAAACAATGCATCCCATTACACCATTATATTAACTGATTCATTATGAGAAAGTTTTAGTAAAACAAACCTAATATACACCAGCTAATATAAGATAAAATCATCTATAGACAAGCTCAAAGAAACACTTTCATATTCTATAGTTTTAAGGAAGAATGACAGATCAATTCATGCGTCTCTTTTATTACAATTTTTTTGTACTATATTTTCATAATTATTAAACTTTTATCATGAAAAATGTTCTAATAAAAAAATTGAACATGAAAATCAAGTTTCATACTATCTAGAAAATATCATGAGACATATATCAAAACATAGAATAATCACATTCAAATCACAACAAAATTTCCAATAACTTTCCATTTATAGTTTCTAGATAATTATATTTACTAAGTTCAATATCATAAATTTACTAATAGAATATTAATCATTTTATTCCCACATCGACACATAAAATAAGGAAATTTTTATGAATCCCCTACCTTGATATGAAGCTTTAGGGAATGACATGAAAGAATGAAGGAATATGAAATCAATGGCCAAGAAACTTGATGTAAACAACTCCATAACCTAACCACAATGAACCATTAATAAACATTATTAAATACCAAACCACTAATAATGATAAATCACTCTCATAAACTTTGTGGAGAAAGATAATATGAAGGAAAACCAAAGGGGAGAAGATAAATACCTTAGATTGAGAAAGAAAATGATCCCCACAAATTATAAAGTTATAATTCACTAGGATATGGCTAAAAGAAACAAAAAGGGTTCTAGTGGTTTGTTAGTTTCTGAAGAAAATAAAAAAGTGTCAAAACATATGGAACTCAACCACCTATTTATAGAGAAAACCCGATGGTCTATCACCATGGCATAAATATCTCCACTATGGTTGTGATGCCTATAGTCAAATCCATATCAAGAAACACTGAACATCAAAACACATACCCCCATTTCTAAAATGTTATTTTCCATTAAGAATAGGCTCAAATAGTATTATGGCATGTTAGTATCCAACACTCCCATAAAACCCTCAACCATGGATCCCCTCAGAATCCCACTATGGAATAGAGGGATTCCCCTCATTATTTCTAGTCCACCAAGGTATAGAAAATAATAAGGAGATCACATGATCAATATTTCAATCCTTCCAAAAAAACTAAACATATTTTAAATATAGAAAATCCCTGACCATTAAAATAGTCATTTTAGCCTTCCCTATTTTCTATAGGTAAATACCTGATGCGCCACACTCAATGTGGAAACCACCATAGAATTACACTCTCCTCATTTTATAAAGTTATGACATTAAAACCTTACTTGACCCCATCCCCTCAGAAATGGTATCCACTATGGCATAGTGAACCTCCACAAAACTGTCACTCACCAAAATGAGTGTTTCCTACCTTGTATACACACATTCTCCAAAACTCCCAACTCACCACACCCATGACAACAAAACGACCTCTACCACAGGCATGAAACCCTTTACTATGTTAAATGGTGAAATAATTCAAATATCACACCCCTCAAAATGGGGTTTTCACACCTTAGGCTCATTAAGAACCACTACAACTCAACCAAAACCTACACCATGCCTACCACCATAAGGTTTTTTTTCATCCAAAAGATAAAAAATCTACTATCTACCTCTGAAAAACCTCTACACACCCTCTCAACACATCCAAATCCTGGAAAACATAAAGGAAGGTATTAAAAAAAAAAATCCCTTACATAAGATACCTCTCAAACAATTTTCATCCTTAGGAATTAAAACCAATCCCATGATGTAAAAAAAGGAGTTAAAGAAATACCTCATGTGATACCTCTTAGGGATATCTTAATAACAAGAACATGGAAAATACATTATATGAACAAGGTTCATAAACATATGACATCATCAATGTGAAACCCTCATGTCATCATGGTTTTTAATAATATATATATATATATATATTTGGGTGTTTTTTAATTTTATGTATTTTTTATAGTCTTTTATTTTCGAGCTTCAATGACCATACCATAGCCAAGGGATTATTCATATGGAATGTGGTTATCTTCCATTTCATACATTTTTCAATCCTTTTTTTAGAACTTGGGTAGGACCACAATACATCATGTGGGCTATACCATAGAAGTATTTTATTTTCTAATGAGTTCATTTTTATTTCCTTTGTGAAATTTTAAAAGGAGGGGGATGACCGCACCATAGTTGGGATACATTATAGCATGGTGGGATGTTGTGGGTGAGGTAGCACCATAGATAAAGGTGTTGCACTATGGTTTTATTAGACTCAGGATTTATGGTCCTTCCATAAGGAGTACCTTCATGATATAAGCCTATAGGACACATTTTAAAGGTTCTTGGAGAGAGATATTTCTCAGTATAGAATTCTACATAGTTTTTAAAATTTTATGAGTTTCTATATTTACCCCTTCTTCAAATTTAAGTGGTTTTAGACCTCTTTTTTCCCATTATCATTTGAACAATTCATAATGGGGTAAATGGAGTTCCACCACTATTATACCATGTATCTTGGACTCCTATCCTTTAATTTCAAGTGGTTATTTGAGATAATATCTACTTTTATTTCATTTCTTCCTCTCTTCTCCTCCCTATTCTCATTCCCCTCTATTTTCATTTCTTCTATACCCTAATTATAGTATGTAATGAATTTAGGATTCATGATGGTTTTAATCATGGATATTTGGTTGTTTAAGGCTTGCAGAGGTCATTTACTTTCTTGATTGATCTTTATTTTTCAAAGGTAAGTAATTTTCACTTGGTTTTAGGTAGGTTCTTATATGAAATTAATTTAATTCACATATCATGAAAGGATTAAGATTTATAGAACTATGTTCCTATCATTTTATATATATGTGTATGACACCCATGATGGGTTTGTTAAAATTTTCAAAGATTTTATTTACTTAGAATGGTGGATTTTAATGAATGTATTATATAAATTTTGAACCAAAATGTTTGTTAATTCCAAGTGTTTCTGAAAATTACTAAAAGGGTATTTTTAAAGGAATTTTAATTTTATTGAAGGATTGTGTCCCTGTTTTATTTTTAAAGGCTATAACCCATTTTTAAGGGTTTATTTTTTATTAATGATTTTCTTGTTTTTAAAAGGACTCCTAAGGGGGGAAGATTTAAATAAATTGAAATCATTTATTTAGTTTTTAAATTCTTTTTTATGATAACTTGGTTTCATATTCCATTGTTTAGTTCCAAATGCCCATTTGGAATTTTATAAAATGAGTTAATTTAATGATTATACACCCTAGTTTCTATCGAAATGTTGTTATGTTTTTTATACACATGTGATACTTTTATGGGATGTGGAATGGTTATTATTATGTGATGATTGACTGATAAAAAGGTTTTATTTATTGAGAGGGTGTTAGAGGTGAGAATATATTTATTGTGTTTTCTTATTTTTTGATCCATGTGATGTCCATGTTGCTTTCTAATTGATTTTCCTCTCTTTACATGTCAAGGGAACCTAGGTAGCTATGCGAGGGATTTGTTTTATTCCATACTAATTTTTTTAACTTAATTAGACTCTGAGAACTAATTGATATGACTAATCAGACTATGGGAGATGATCAAATTGACCAGATAAGATTTCAGGATCATAAAAATAGATTGAATATATCTTGAGTATTTATTGGACTGTATCACATTATAACCTTGGGACTTACCCATGAAATTTAATCATTAATCTATGGTATTAATTAAGGTATTTTTATTGCACAATTTTTTGTATCCCCTTATTCTTGTTTGGGTTTTTTAGATTCTATTTCATTATTGGATTTTATTTATTATGCATCTTGGATATGATAATTACCATTTTTATTGAATTATTTATTTTATTACGTGGTTTAATTTTCAACTTGTTTGATTTTTTTTTGAAAATATTTGAGATAATAAAAATGATTTGGTTTTGATTATATAAACTTATAATTCCACCCTTTTGAATTGTGTTGAAGTTTTTTACCATGTTAAATTATGAATTCCACACCTTGTATTTAAAATAGGTTTTAAAATATATTTTTAGTGTAAAGTTTGATTTGTGTTCTTGGTTTTGAAATATGGGTTTTCAAACTGGAAATCAATTTATTTTCAAAAAAGGCTTTATCTTGTGTTTTGAAAAAAGGTCAATTTCATGATATTTTTTTCTATATGATTTACATTTATAAAAAATTACTTTCTAAATTATATTAAAACTAGAATTTCTTAAGAAAATTTATAATATGGATTTCATTTATTCTTTTAAAATCCTATTACACATGCTTAGCTTACACACTATATACACACCTATGTGTGTGGATCTAGCTCTCATGTATTATTACATGTGACCAGGTTTTGATTTTGAATAAATAGTTTTTTATTAGTCTATTTATGGATAATGTGGATATTATTAGTGGTCATAGATCATGAGGAGATATTCAATTGGTAGCTTGGGTTTTTTATTTTTGGGATGCTTATGTATTGAGAAATTTAATCAGTTTTACTTTGTATTCTAGTCCTTGTTGTATTTTTTCCATTTTTTGTTATATGAACGTATTGGTTATTTATTATTGTGTATCACTAGATTTGATTAATCATTTTTATTGATTGTGTTTCATCTAGATGTTTACCTTTATTATTCCTTAGTTGGATAGTTTATTTATCTGCATCTGTTTATTTCATATACATGGTGGTCTAAGGTAAGGATGCACTATGGTAGATTCTTGGTTGATTCCACTTTAATATTATTGTTATTTAAGGGAAAAAAATTCCCATCAGTTTCTTATTTTAAATCCATAGCACTAGTTTCCTACCTAGGGTGATCAGGAACATTCTTTGGTCCTTATGGAAAATCTTATCAGGTATCGATTCGATGGTAGTCTAGGATGATTCATTACAAAATTTTATAAAAAACCCACTTATTATTTGGGTGTGTCTTGGTAGTATGGAGATAAAGATTATTGAAACTGAAGAGAAATGTTATGAGTAGATGAATGATCATCACACTTCAGGATCATACTTGACTTTACATTAGTAATAGAGGTTTTAGTCTTCAATTTGGATTATATTTTTACCCATTTGATGTTTTTTAGATCCCTATTGAGTTAAATCAGATAATTTAGGGGTATCATTAGTTTTGGTGTACAATTATAGGAGGTACTAGAGATTCTTAGTTAGATCATGCCGTCTAGAAAACTATGTGGAACCCATACACATGGTCTTGGAAACATTTTAGAGGTTTTTTTATAATTAGTGCACAATCGGGATAACCATGTTGTTATATCATGCATAGTTATGAAACCCTATTGGATTTAGTGATCAATAATATTTTGATATTTAATGTCTCTTAAAGTTTCTTCTAGTCATTAGAAAGGGTTCAAAATAATTTTTAATGATTTTAATGATGTCTTAATGGAACTTGTTTGGTATGAGGGTGTTGGTTAGCCTCATGTTTTAAAATATATTTTTGTATAAAAAGGAGATACATGGAATGGTTTGATTTTTAAGATTAGTTTTTGGTGGTTTGTTCATAAAGTATTTTGACTCTCTTGGAGTATTTTTTCATTAGTTTTTGATTTTGAAAATGGAATTAGGGAAAATTTATGAAATAAAATTTGATTTCATGAGTTTTTTGGGTTAAAAACTAGTTTTTGTGGTTCATTTTAAAGGGATTTTCATTGAATATTTTGGTTTTTGAAACTGTGTCTTATGGTTTATTTGTAATGTGTTAACCATGGGGTGTTTTTAAAGTGGTTTAATTCATCATAAAATTTGGTAAATATTTTAAAAATTAAATTTATTTAATAAAAAAATTGGAACAGAAGTGAATTTTTTGAAACTTTTTGGTTTTATAATGAAATTCATGGGTCATTTTAGAAATAGAGAGGAACTTAAAAAAGTTTTAAGTGATATTCACATTATAAATAAATTTATGGTTTTCAAAGTTAGAGTATATATTTTTTAAAATTATTTGGTATAGAAATTGATATTTTAATTTATGAAATTAATTTTCTCTAATTCTTCTAACTAAAGTGGAATATTATAAAAGGGGTTTACTTTTGTAAAATTAGTTTAAAATTATTCATAAAATGCTAGTGATTTTAAAGAAAGGGTTTTTTGAAAAAAAAATTGAATTGGTAAGTTAGTGTTTTTAGTTTAATCCCTTAGATTTAAATGCTACGTTTTTTGAAGATATAATTTAGGGATGGGTTGGACCCATGCCTCATGATATTTTAAATATGACTCTCAGAAAGGTCTCTATGTAAAGAAGAAATTATGTTTCCAAGGATAACCCTAAAGGTGAATCCTCTCATAATTTAGGTGTATCTATTATAGTTGTTGACTGTACCTATACTCTATAATAGAGTGGTAGAGTTTGGAACCCCTATGATATTCGATTTCTTGAACATTTTCTATTTCTTTACATGGTTATTAAGATTCAATTAGGTTGATTGAGTTGGTAGAATCTACCCTCATGTTTTATTAGGAAGTTATTGAGAGGAAGTCACACACATAAATGGGACTCATGTTATCCTCAGTGTTTGGGATTTATTCTTGATGATATTATAGTGTATTGGCCTTTTGAGGTTATTTTTTAATGGTGTATTCTTTGGGCAGTTCATCTATTATTATTTGGAGAGGTATTAATTATTTTGGTTACACCCTTTCCTTATTTTTTGTGATGCCTATTGAGGTTTATATGTAATGATAACCATGTATTGAGCCTTAGATTAAGGCTGGTTACTCATTGGAATACTTGGGAATGTATTGGTGTGACTGGGATGATTACCCCTATTTGATATTATTTCACTAGCTAGGGGTTTATTTATGGTTATTTTGATAGTGTTACCAGGTTGGGATTTCTCTTAGGTTCACCATGTATAGGTGTTTCATGAGTAAGGTCCTAGTTTACTTACCCATTTACATCATGGAATAATGTTGGGTACAATTTTTTAATCATTGAAGAATTATTTTAGATGGTTGTGTTCTTTACTTTTTTATGAGATTTTGATAAATTGACTGACCTTGATAAGGGTATTTAGGATGATCTTTGGTTTATATTTCTATTATGAAACTTTAATTGTTTTTTATATGGTTTGTATGGTTGATATATGATTATTTTTTCTATTGAGGTGTTTTGAGGAAAATTATTTGTTTGGATGAAATACTTATAGTATGGGTTTTATCCTCCATCTCACCATCTTAGATGAATTTTGAATTGTGGGGAGACCTATTGCAGGTCTCTGTGACATTTTCTCCTCTTGATCCATTATTATGATTTGGATTATTCTTGGAGAATTTTAAAGATGTTTTAAAAATATTTACATTTATTTTTAGGGGTGGTGTGTTTCCTTGTTCCCTTCTCTCATCAAAATTTGTTGTGTTTTTCTCAGGCCCTTCCAAATCTTATGTTGGGGGGGGGGGGGTGCAGTGGTTTTAGTTTTCTCATTGCTTCTACTTTTGATTATGACATTATTGGGGTATAAAGTGGCATGGTGGGGATAATTGTGACACCCCCATGTTACCATGGTATTTTTTTTCAAGGAGTCACCATGATATTTAATATTAAATAATTTTGGTGTATTTTTTAATTTTTGGGAATTTTGATATTTTTTAAGTCCTATGGTTTTGTGTTACATTATACAACATTGCATCCATAGACATTGGGATATGGTGGGTGGTTATTTTCTAATGAAGGAAATTTATATAGATTTTTTTAGATTTTGGGATAGAACACATCAAAACATGTGGATTACACCATGGAGAGACTTTATTTTCTAGTGAGGTTCTTTCTCTTTAATTTTTCAAATTTCTAAAGGGGGTGAGCATGCTACTTCTAGGATGCACTATGTTGTGGTGGAATGACATGGGTGAGGTTACACTGTGAATATAGAGATTGTGTCATGGTGGATTAGGGATCATGATTTGTGTTACTTACCTTAGTAGGTCATACATGCAATAATCCTAAATGTAACACTACAAAGTTACATAGATAGAGCATTGTGCATGGTGGTAAGCACCACTCCGTAAGGTGGTCTTCCCAATTTTTTCAATTTGATAAGTTTCCAATTTTACTGTTATTAATATTTAAAGGGATTTAACCTTATTTTCTACCCCTATAATTTATTTTATGTTTATGGGGACTTAATATATTCCCTAACACCTTCTCTCTTGGATATTTTCCTCCTCTCCTTCAATTTCAAGTGGTTCTTTGAGGTAATCTCCCCTTTTACATCATTTCTTCCCCTCCTCTCCTACCTACTCCCATTACACTCAAAATTTATTTCTTCCACAAAACTTAGTCATTGTTTAGGGTGAATTTAGGGTTAATATGTTTCTAAACATTGGTATTTGGTTGTTTATAGTTTTTAGCATTCCTTTCCTTGCTCTTTTTATCTTTTAGAGTTGAAGGAGAGTGCTTTTTTCTTGGTTTTAAGTAAGCGTTTCCATAGAATTATTTTATTTCACATGTCATGAAATGTTTGGGTTTTATAAAATCATTTTCCTATAATGTTATATATATATATATATATATATATGACACCCATGAGGGTTTTTTTTAATTGTTCAAAAGGTTTTATTAACATGTAAAAGGTTATTTTTAATGAATTTATTATATTCATTTTGAAAAAATTTTTTGTATTCCAAGTGTTGGTAAAAATTATTAAGTGGAACTTTTAAATGAATTTGAAGTTTAATGAATGGTTATGGACCTTATTTAATTTCTAAAGGGTATAAACCATGTTTTAAGGGTTTATTTTTTTATCAAATAAATGTTTTATTTTCAAATTACTCCTAAGGGAGGTAAAATATGACATTAAAGTAATGGACCCTTGTTTAGTTTTCAAAGGGTGTTTTATAGTAACTTGGTTTTTTTACTTCCAAGTTTAGTTATAAATGATTAGTTTATATTTTATAAAATGAGTATATTTTATGATTATACACCCTTTTTTATCCCCTTATTATTATTCATTCTATACACTTGTTCCCCTTTATAGTATATGGATGGATTATTATTTCTTGATTATTGGTTAATAAAAATGGACTATTTATTGAGAGAGTATTGAAGGTGATATTTGATTTATTATATATACTTATTTATTGATCCATGAGATTCCATGTATCTTATTGATTGGTAACCTTCCATTTTACATGTCATGGGAACCCTGATAGGAAATTGAGAGATTTTTTTAGGCCATACTAACTTTATTTCATCAATTAGACTATAGTACATAATCAATATGACCGATCAAAACATAAGATCTCATAAAATTGATATAGTAAAACTATGGGATCCTAATCATGGATTGAATCTCTCTATTGAGTATGTCTAGGACCATAACACATTAAAACCTTGGTATTTTATCAAAAAAACTTATCATTTTTTGATGGTATTACTTAGGGGAATTTCACTGCATACTTTGTTTGTATCCCCTTCTTATTGCTTGGATTTTTTGGAACCTTTTTCATTATTGATTTTTGTTTATTATTCCAGTTGGATATGATAGTTCCTATTTTTAATTTCTATTTAATGTTCCTATTGGTTTTGATTATGTGAACTTGGAATTACAAACTTTTGAAATAATTAGCATTGTTTCTCCCATTTTAAATAGTACCACTTAGATTTAAAGGGGGTTTTGAAATAGATTTTTAAATGATAGTTTGATTTATATTATTGGGTTTTAAATCTAGTTTTTCAAACTATAAAGTGATTTATCTTCTAAAAAAATTATCTTGGGTTTTTATAAAAAGATAAAATGTATGATATTTTTTTCCATATGATTTACATTTAGAGAACCTTGTTTTCTAAATGATGTTAAAACTAGAATTTATGAAAATGTTTTATAAAATATATTGCATAGACTCTTTAGTGAAATCTTACTGGTTCTGTTTTTCTCACACCCAACAAAAACACTTGTGCGTGTAGCTCTTATGTATTATTATAGGTGATGAGGTAATAATTCCAGAATGGTAGTTATTCATTACTCATTTTATTGATATTGTGGATATTATGAGTGACCATGGGTTATAGGGATATCTTTTAGTGGTGTATTAGGTTGTTTAATTTTGGGATACTTATGTATCAGCTAATTCATTCAGGTGTACTTTGTATTCTGATCCTTGTTGTATTTTTCTTTATTTGTATATTGTATGATCATTTTAGTTTTTTACTATTTTGTATTACTATATAAGAGTAATAAATTTTATTTATTATGTCCCATGTAGATGTTGACCTTGGTTATTCCATGTTTGGACCATTTATTTATGTGTATCTATTTATTAATATAAATGGTAGTCCAATATATGGATGTACTATACAAGATTCTTGATTAATTCAACTGCTTTAGTATTATTATTATTTGAGGGAGAAAGAAATCATTAAATATAATAGTTTATTTTTATTCATTGGAACTAGTTTCCATTCCATGGAGATCAGTAATGTGCTTCAAGCCTTATTATAGATCTTGTTGGGTACCTTTTTAGAGGTAGTTTGGGTCGGTTTGTTAAAATCAATAATCTCAAAATTCAAAAATGGTATTACATATCATCACAAAAAAAACTCAGACACTGAACAACTCATCTTATTGAGAATGAATATATGACTCATGTCCCCAGGTACACTCTTCCAAGTCACTATACCACCATAGGACACAAATAAAAAGAATAACACACCAATTGAACACCTTCTCCTGAAATTCATGAATCTCAATAGGTCATTCCTCAAAGATTTCATTATCTTAAACTTCCAACTCACTCTAGTCAATGACATGGGAAATATTATTATGTTACTAAGGAATTTGTGATACATGGAAGACATAATGAATCCAATTAATCTTTGTGGGATGTGCTAACTGATACTAAATATATCAAACATTCTCTAACACCTAAAAAGGTTCAAAAAATCAAGGATAAATCTTACTCTTATGACTAAACCTCTAATGCCCATGATGATAAAATACATTTAAGAACACATAATCTCCAATTTGAAACTCTATAGGCCTTATATTGTTATTATCATAGTACTTCTAATAATAATGATCTACATTCACCCACTCATGATTCACCTACACATTCTTTATCATGATTCTCACAAATCCCAATTTGAGAATGGATAACTCCCTAACCTTATTCAAACACAACTGTGATATATAAGCTCAGAATTATATAGCTTTGAATATATCCATAATAATGGTAAAGTGATAAATAATATTACAATAAAACTATACAAAGGGTAGGTTATTTACATAAGGATATATAAAATCCAAAATTCATGTGTGAAATATATTTTCTAAAGACTATATTATCAACTATGTCTAGCCATCCATTTTAAATGAAAAGTTGTGCAATGTTATAGATGAGATCCAAAAGAATTTTGGAGACCTATCCATAATTTAGAGGTGAAATGGGGATCATAATCAAATATGATCATCTTCAGAACCCCATGGAGCCTAATCACCTCCACCAGATACTACCATGGTAAAAAACCACCATGCTTGACTCTCTAATCACTAAGAAGTGAGCTGACTTCATCAAGAAATACATGATCACCGAGGTTGAATCACATTCTCACTGAGATAAAGGTAAACCAATGATTAAATCCATCAAATTTCCTCCCACTTTAACTTGGGAACATCTAAATATTGAAGAAAACCAAAAGGGACATGATGATCATCCTTCAACCTCTTGTGGACCAAACATTGAGATAGAGGCTATGTAATCAATCACTTCATACTAGAACACAAAAATTGAGCTCTCAATGATGATACATGTTAGATACACTATGATATAATACTAAAAGTGAACCATATAACTCATAGAGAACCACCTCATAAATCATTGAAGAAAAAAAGCTTCCCCCAAAATAATCCATGATGATGGCCATCCTTAACCATGTATTAGGATCATCACCACAATCAACTCGATCTCATAGACCTCCAACTCAAAATACCATAATAGATACTCCTTCACCCATTACACCAAAGATGATTGTACCATCATATGATAAAGACACCCTCTACCATACACTTCTCACATATCAAGGTGAATCAAGAAGAGCTCCTTCATCACTGTTAAAGCATCACATGAATAACTCATAACATCACTACATGATTTCATGCTCAATGCATCATGATGAAAACATTCATTTTCCCTGGTGTATAGGAAATCTCAATATCATAATCCTAAAATAATTCCATCCACCATCACTACTAAAAATTAAAATCATGCTAGGATAAGATAAATATTATGATATATAAAGATGACAAAGTTATCACCAATAATGTAATTATACAAAAAAATTAGAGAAAACACACCCACAATAAGCTCAATATTATGGGTGGTGTAGTAATGATCTTGAGAATTTAACTTTAAAGACCCATAATAGATAATTATTATCTTCTGTATAAAAATAAAACCCAAGATAAGGAAAAAAGTGTCACAATATACCTTAAACACAACTCCATACTAGGGAAAATGAAGAATCAGATTGTAACATCCCAACCTAGAAGCCACTAAACTAGTGCTCTAATCCGGTTTACCATAAGGCCTAAAGTGCGCCTCCACATACACTAGAGGCTTCCGACTAACAGGGAGGGACTAGGGTGTGATAGTGGGGATACTATTCCCTTATACCAGAGTAAGAAACAACAAAAATAACTAAGTATCATACACAACAAAAAGTAAATAGAGTGCAGAAGTAGTAAAAAACTGAAATAGAACAATATATAATAGTAAAATTCTATAAAATCCAGAAAATCTATGAAATAAAATACAACACTGGTTACCCACTAGGCCGAACATACAGATACAAGTACAAAATAAACTGAAAGTAAAAGTACAAGGCTCAATTACTAACTTCAAGCCAACCTACATACCCGATCTCCAGACACTGTCGAACTGAACCAGCCTGATCAGTAGAACCAATCAGGTAGCTCCGCTCGATCATGAAATGATGGGCCTAAACCCTATCCACCATGAACTCATGATAAACCTGAAAATAAGACATAAGGTCTATACGCACACCGAGGTGCACATGCAGGGTTGAGAAATAATCTCAGTAGGGCACCCTGTCAAGCAACCTATAACTATGCTACTAAGTGTATGCAATAGAAATGTTCTCAGCCTATCTAGAACACAATAGGAGAGAAGTAAACCAAATGTGAAACCATAGTCGAACTCAGGGTCCGTAATCCCTATCAACTGGGTAAGTGCCACCATGGATATCCATATCTATATACGTATACATGTATAGTCCCATACATATACACATATACATAAATATGAATATTAATTGGTATGTGTATAAAACAACATGAAACCACAACAACAATCGATCCTTGGGTTTGTAATCCCGATCGACACAAAACTTGCTTCAGCCAGCGCCAGAATCATATCTATGAGTAAGCTTCATCACCACAGGGGAAGCTTATCCTACACCTGGGTTCACCCGTACTCGCTTCCAATCACCGCTAGATTTCCATATACTGATGGTCAATCCTGTAAGGAAGGATACCATATACTGATGGTTAATCATAACTAATCTAGAAGAGCATAATAATTCCAAACACAGTCCGAGGAGTGCATAATCATCCCTACCACTCGTCACCCTCTAGGAAATTTCTCACAGCCTAACCCCTATGGTTCAACTTATCATTAACATTAAAGATATACAAACCCCTAGGATAGATCACAAAGTCTAAACCCTTTGGTATTATTAAAAATAAAGACTCTTTGAGGAAGCACTCGTCGTCAATTCCCCCTATAATATTTTACCGATAAACTACAGACTCTCTGAAGAAGGACTCAATTTCAATTCCTCCGTGGTCTCATTACGATAATTATAAACACTCTGAGGGAGCAATCAACATCAATCCCCCCTATGGTCTCGTAGCGTGAAAAGTATAAAAAATACTCTAGGGAAGCCCTCACTGTCAATTCCCCCTATGGTCTCACTACACCAGGTTTCCACTGCCCTGTGTAAAGTAATAGTGCACAAACGATAATCAACATCCAAAGTAAAACACAAATACTACTTGGCTAAGAAACTACAATGCATATCATAAGAATTTCATATAATATCAACTCCATCCTAACAATACTAGGCATGGAAAGCATAACATCCTAATAGGAAATTCTAGACCCAATGACCAATATCAAAATCAAACATGGAAAACACATCCATATAAAGGTAAACAACCCTATTTACAATCAAAAACCCATACTCAAGAAAACAAGGAATGACAGACATTAACAGGGTTAAATTTCCTTACCACACAATACCCTAAGCTAGGGTATTGGGAACATTTTCACATATAACCTAATGACAATCTACATAAAGACACAGACCACCTAAAACATGGATCCACTCAAAGGAAAAAAGGATAGAGATCCTAGAAGGGACTCCCTAGGTTAGCACACAAGTAAAGGCATCCCTCAGGGGATCATTGGAAGTATCCAGTCTCACGGCCTCATAAAACATAAGGGAAAGTATCACAAGGGGAACTTCCTCTAAAGAATATGTTATGGGAAATTTATCATAGATTAACTCATATTAAAGTTCTCAACTAAGTTGGTCCAAACACCCAACCTATCATCCACACCAAGTCTCACTCTCAGGTGACAACTGAACTTGATAACTAGAGGAAGAACCTCTCCATTTATATAGAAACCCATAAAATATCATTTAGATGACCTCTAATTGTAAAAATTATTCCACCATTTCAATCTACATAGAAACACTCTTAGAATGGACTACTCACACGCCCAATTATGACTTTCAGGGCACATAATATCCCAAAACTACTAAGATGAAGTAGTACATGGCCAGAACACATGGCCAGACACATGGGGTCTGCCTGTGTAATGGTACATGGCATGTACTGTTCCATAAATGTCATCCCATGTGTGTTTTCACTCGAACACATGCCCATGTTCCACTACACGACGTGTACTCCTTAAAAAACACTATTCGGTGTCCTTTTTGCAAACGACCAGACACATGACCACCACTACACGATGTGTAATCAAAGTACACAGAGTGTAAATTGAAAAAACTTGTCTTCCTTGAATAGGAAGAACACATGGCGTGTTACCTTGGAACACACACCCTGTATTCTAGGTTTTTCAATGGGAAATCCCTTAAAATGCCCGAAACACCCATTTTCACCCCAAAAACAATAGATTCGGCCTCAAGGGGACACAAGTAAGAAATATAAGGATTTAAAGACTTAATTTTTTTTAAAGGGGATATATGGAGAAAACATAAATGTCCCTACCTTAGGGTGGAAACTTCCAAAGCTTTGGTTGATTTCACAGCTCACAGTTTCCCTTCGCTGAATCAGCGCGTCGAGAAATTCAAATCGGTACCCCTCTTGTCTCACAACTCTCTCTCTTTATCAATCTTAAAATCCTCTCAAAATACACGACCAAGTAAGATCACACATGGAGTGTGTGCAAGAAGGATGAGGAAGGAATATAAAAGAAAGAAAAGTAAAGAAGAAATAAAAAGAAAGAAAAAGGGTCACAGGCCGGCCCTGGTGCCCGACATGAGTTTATGCCTTACCTAGGATTAACTCCCCATTCCAGACTCAATGATATAGATGGAATCTCAAAGAGATACTCCGTTTAAAATTTATTTCCAAAATAACATGCATGAATAATTTAATATTTAATTTAATAATATTAAATATTAAATATTGTGCTAAAATTTGAACAGCTCATATTTCCACCAAACTCTTATCCTAGGGTAAATACCCAATTCCAAGACCAACAGAGTGGTCAGAAAAAATACATGAGATCAAATGTTAGGGGAAAATGACCATTTTACCTCTCACAAGCATCCAACAACAAAAATTAATTTTTTTTCTCAAAACTACAATCTAGAAAAACATGGGTTCTTACAAACTCCCCACCATAAACCTTATCGTCCCCAAGAAGCCCGATGAAAGGACCAGTAGCCATGCTCATAACCCAATAATCTGCACAAAAAATATATCTAGACTATCCAAAGACTAGAATAATAGCATTAAAAATTGACTCCTTTATGGAAGACATTTAACTATGACTGATCCAGTACTCCCCACAATAGGAATACCCATATCGCTATCTTAAAAGAAAACCCCAAGCTCTGAAGCTCATAGAAAACACCAAAGTTTAACCAGAATGAGAGAAACCACCCTCAAATGGCCAATGGTGCACTCCCCACCATATGGATTTGCTTACACTACTCCCAGAGCACAACCACAATAGGTTACATCCTCACAGGGAAGAACATTAATAAAGAAAAAGGAGCTCGGCATAGAGCCGACACTCTCTCAGCATACTCAAGATGAATCAAGATAACACATGATCATCTCTTACAAGAGTAAACTAATATTTCACTGAAGGCGTTTACAACTCCCTCTGATCCACGCTCACATCCTATCAACTTGTCTATGATCTAGCCATGGGTCAACCATCTCATGGTAACTTGACATTTCACAATGTCACCTCTACCATGGAGGGACATTTCAACACAAATTATGGGGGACAAACCCACGACAAGTATTAAAACATAATTCCTTGGATCGTACTCGACCACTCATCGATTTAGATTCAAGAAATACCAAGAGAAATACTAGAAACACTAGTAAACCAGGCCAGGCACCCGAACGGTCTTGCCCGTCAAATCCAGTCTCGAAAAAAAAGCACTCGAGCTGCCTCAATAAAAAACCAAAGACACCAACATGTCTTTAACAAAATCCTAAGAACTTACCATGCCTTGATCACAAAATGAGCATAAAATCAAACTCACTTCCAAAA
This sequence comes from Viscum album, assembly GCA_963277665.1. Taxonomy (NCBI): domain Eukaryota; kingdom Viridiplantae; phylum Streptophyta; class Magnoliopsida; order Santalales; family Viscaceae; genus Viscum; species Viscum album. The sequence goes on along the minus strand of OY728159.1, from coordinate 527,698,517 downwards.
TAGTCATTGGAAAACATGACCAACATTTCAAGCATGCTGCCCTAGAACAAATCAAATTATCACCTACAAGGGTCTGTGTCAAAACCAAGGGTCTTTAGGTCTCCCACCTATCCCTATAGAAAACGCCTCACAAGCGGCTCACAGGACCTAACCACCTAGACCAAAAGATCCAAAACCTCTAAGAATGTGGTAAATATCACAACAACCAACGAAAGTCAAAACTGTAACAGAGCCTACAAGGGCCCTGATCCTCTCCGAGCATCCTCAGAAGGAACTACTACCTGAATGTCACAACCCAAGCAGAAGAGAAACTGAACTGACACTCATCAGGAATCTGTATATGAAAATACCCCAAATAGGTCCAGTTCATAATAAAATCCTTGGTATCTATCGACATCATACTCATTAATTCGACTAAATAACCATAGACCTAAGAAACAACACCCAATAAGGGGTTAAACAGAAAGGCATCTCATGCCACATCAACCAAATGGGGTTACTGCACCACCTGTGCATGAGGATTGATTCATCATCCTCACACCAATGCCTCAAAGTATATCCACATAACCTGCCATCAGAGTAAAAAGTATGTGTAAGCAGACCCAATGGTCTCAGTCTTTAGTAAAAACACACACTAGTAGTTCTATATGTTGTGAATCCTATGTGCCTAGTATGATGCATGAGACACCACTTTCCTTTGCCAGACAAGAGTCAAAATCTGTCTCTGGCCTCTTACCAATGGCCAAGAGCTAGAGATCTATAGTAAATCCAAACACCCATAAAACATGTGAATCACTCAAGGTGAAAATCATATACAACTGTAACATCACAAATAAGAACAATAATCCCATACCCTGGCATCCAAGACTTCCTACCGGAAAAAGTGTTCTCAATGCACCAGTACGATATCCATTAAAGGTTCTAACACAATCTCAATACTCCTGTCTACCATATCCCAAATAGTAAAGACCATGAAATGAAAACTCCTCTGATACCACTTTGTAACACCCTACCTGGAAGCCACTAAACCAGTGCTGTGATCCAGTTCACCACAAGGCCTGAAGTGCGCCTCCCCATATACTAGAGGCTGCTGACTAGTAGCGAGGGCCTAGGGTGTGATAGTGGGGAGACTATTACCTCATACCAGAGTAAGAAACAACAGAAATAACTAAGTATCATACACAGCAGAAAGTAAACAGAGTGCAGAAGTAGTAAACAACTGAACTAGAACAAGTTGTTATAGTAAAATGATATAAGAGCTTGAACAACTATGAAATACAATACAACATTGGTCACCCACTAGGACGACCATATAGATACAAGTAAAAAAGAAAAAGAAAGTAAAAGTATAGGGCTCAACTACTAACTCCGAGCCAACCCATGTACCTGATCTCCAGACATTGTCGAACTGCACAAGCCTGGTCAGTAGAACCACTCGAGCAGCTCCGCTTGATCATGAAATACTGGGCCTCAACCCTATACACCATGCAACTCATGATCAACATAAAAAATCAGAAATAAAGTCTACACACACACCAAGGTGCATGTGAAGGGGTGATAAATAATCTCAGTAGGGAACCCCGACAAGAAACCTATAACTGTGCTGCTAAGTGTATACAAAAACATCATGCTCAACCTAGCTAGAACACAACATGAGAGAAGTAAACCAAACGTGAAACCACAGTCAATCTCAGGGTCTGTAATCCATGTCAACTGGATAAGTGCCACCATGGATATCCATATCTATATATGCATACATGTATATTACCATACATATACACATATACATAATTATGAATATTCATTGGTATGTGTATCAAACAACATGAAACCACAATAGCAGTCGATCCTTGGGTCTGTAATCTCGATTGACTCAAAACCTAATTCAGCCAGTGATGGAATCATATCTCTGAGCAAGCTACGTCACTATAGGGGGAATCTTATCCTACACCTGAGTTCACCCATACTCACCTCCAATCACCACTAGATTTCTGTATACCGACGGTCAATCCTTTAAGGAAGGATACCATATACTGACGGTCAATCCTAACTGATCTCGAAGAGTGTAATCATTTGAAACATAATCCGAGGAGTGTGTAATCATCCCCACCACTCGTCACCCTCAGGAAAGTTCTCATAGCATAACCCCTCTGGTTCAACTTATCATTTACATTAAAGATATACAACCCCCTGGGATAGCTCACATAGTCTAACCCCTTTGGTATCCTGAAAAATAATGACTCTGAGAGGAAGCACTCACCGCAAATTCCCCTATCTTCTTTTACCAATAAACTACAGACTCTCTAAGGAAGAACTCAACATCAATTCTTCATGTGGTCTTGGAATGATAACTATAGACACTATGAGGGAGCACTCAACGTCAACCCCCCCCTATGGTCTCGCAGCGTGAAAAGTATAACAGAAACTCTGGGGAATCCCTCAATGTCAACTCCCCATATGGTCTCACTACACCAGGTTCCCACAACCCGATGTAAAGAAATCGTGCACAAATGATAATCAACATCCAAAGTAAAACACAAATACTACTTGGCTAAGAAACTAAAATGCATATCAAAAGCATGTCATATAATATTAACTCTATCCTAACAATACTAGGCATGGAAAGCATAGCATCCCAACAAGAAATTCTAGACCCAATGGACAATATTAAAATCAAACCTGGAAAACACATCCATAGCAAGGTAAACGACCTTATTTACAATAAAAAACCCATAATCAAGAAAACAAGGCATAGAAGACATTAACATGGTTAAATTTTCTAACCACGCAATACCCTAAGCTAGGGTATTAGAAAATTTTGCACATATAACCCAAATAAAATCTACATAAAGGCACAAACCACCACCAACATGGATCCACTGAAAGGAAAACAAGAGATAGACCATACAAGGGACCCCCTAGGTTAGCACACAAGAAAAGGCATCACTCAGGGGATCCTTGGAAGTATCCGGTCTCACGACCTAATAATACACAAGGGCATGTATCACAAGGGGAAAGTCCTCTAAAGCATAGGTTATGGGAGATATCTCACAGCTCATCTCATATTAAAGTTCTCAACTAAGTTATTCCGAACACCCAACCTATCATCTACGCTAAGTCTCACTCTCAAGCGACAACTGAAATTGATAAATCGAGGATGAATCTCTCCATTTAGATAGAAACCCCTAAAATATCATATATATGACCTATAAATGTAAAAATTATTCCACTGTTGCGATCTACATGGAAAACGATCAGAATGGATTACTCATAGGCCCAATTCTGACTTCCAGGGCACATGATATCCCAAAACTACTAAACCGAAGTAGTACATTTCCAGAACACATGGCCAGACACATGGGGTCTGCCTCTGTAATAGTACATGGCTTGTAATGTTCTAAAAATGTCACCCCAAGTGCGTTTTCACCCAAAAACATGCCCATGTGTCACTACACGACATGTACTTATAGTACACGACTTGTACTCCTTAAAAACCACTATTTCGTATCCTTTTTTAACACAGATGGACACACGACCACCACTACACAATGTGTACTCAAAGTACACGACATGTACTTTAGAAAACCTCATCTTACCCAAATGGTAAGAATACATGGAATGTTCCCCTAAAACACATGCTGTGTATTCTGGGTTATCCAATGGGAAATCCCTAAAAAACGCTAGAAACACCTATTTTCACCCCCGAAACAATAGATCCGGCCTCAAGGGGCCACAAGTAAGGAATATAAGGATTTAAAGACTTAAAAAAACATGTTTAAAGGGGATCTATGGTGAAAACATAAATGGATCTACCTTTTGGTGGAAACCGCTGAAGCTTCAGTTGATTTCACGGCTCACGGCTCCCCTTCGCTGAATCAGCACATCGAGGGCTTCAAATTGGTACCCCTCTTGCCTCCCAACTCTCTCTATCTTTATCAATCTTCAAATCCTCCCAAAAGACATACATAAAGATGATCACACTTGGAGCATGCATAAGAAGGAGTAGGAAGAAAGAGAAAAGACGAAAAAGGTAAGAAGAAAAGAAAAGAAAGAAAAAGGGGTCTGGGCCTGCCCTGGTGCCCGACATGAGTTTATGCCTTCCCTAGGCTAAACTAACCATTCCAAAATCAACAATGTAGATGGAATCTCAATATGAAACTCCATTTAAAATTTATTTCCAAACAAACCTGCACAAATAATTAAATATTTAATTTAATAATATTAAATATTAAATATTCTGTTCAATTTCGAACAGCTAAGATTTCCACCAAACTCCTATCCTAGGGTAAACACCCTATTCTGGGACGAATAGAGTGGTTATAAAAAATATCCGAGATCAACTATTAGGAGAAAATTACCATTTTACCTCTCACAAGCATCTAACAAAAAAAGTCAAATTTCTGCTCAAAACTGTAATCTAGAAAAACATGGGTTCTTACACAGATCACTGACCGTCTTCGCCTTCAAGTAATCAAAAGAAACCTAGCACTACTCAGTCTATACAAAAATCTGATCATTTCTATTTAATGATTTCAAAGGAGTCTCAATCTGTGAGAAGTTGGGTATGAACCTATTTTAATAACATATATGACCAAGTAAACTCTACATCTTTATAATATTCTTAGAGGATACCTAAGAAACAACCACCTCAATCTTATAAGGATCCATGGATAATTTACATTGATACACAACACATCCTAAGAAATATACCTCACTAGACTAGATATTACACTTCAAAAAATTTTCAAATAGATTTTGATGTTGAAGAATCCCTTAAATATCTCATAGATTATTTGTATGCTCTTCCTCTGACTTAGAATACATAAGGATTCATTTATGAACACCACTACGAATTAATCCAAAAAAAATCAAAGAAAAAAAATTCATCAATACTATAAACATCGAGGGGAAATTCATAACTCTAAATGGAATCATGAAAAATATTAATTCCCATAATTAAATTTGAAGGTAGTCTTTGGAATACCCTCACCCTTCACCTATATCTAATGATATCCAGACCACAAATCAGTCACTAAGAACTAGCCACCTCCCTTTCGCTGATGGAATATATCATTAATCTATGTGAGGGGATATTTATTATTCACCATAAAATTATTTAACATATTATAATAGATGAAAAAACATATAATTTCTAACACCCCAAGATTCCACGGTACATTTCCCTTTGAATAATGTAGTAGCTTGTGTTGTATGTAACTTTGAGTTTTAACACACCACAACCAATGAAACTAGCCGTTATGAATAGTAATACCCACTTTTTGAAATTTTATAAATTTTAATTTTCAAAATGGACTTAATTTTTGGATTTGGAATATCAAAATTATTTTAGGGTGAATTTTTGGTTTTTTCTGAGAACTTTCAATTTTTGATGAATAGTGAAAAACACTGCATTATTGTTTAAAACCGACTTTTTATTTAAATAATTAGTTATTTTATTTTAATTTATTTTAGGTCAAAATAGATACATAATACCTATATATGTTCAATGTAATTCATTGGAGTCATTTTATAATATGTTTAGATATATAAAATTTGATTGAACTTTTTACCGTCTTTTACCCACCTTCTAGGTGCATTTGTAAATTTGAATAAAACTTAATTTTACTACTTCTGTGAGTTTAATTTCAAAAATCTGAGAGACACGGTTAACATTATTAAGTAAAATGTGATTCAATAAGATGAAAATATTTTTTGGTGAATAGTAACTTGTGACTTTTATTTACCATGGTTAAAAGTAAATAGGGTAATTAAGGGTAGAAATGATATCATAATTACCCTAACACATATTATAATTCTATTGGATAAGTATAATTCAACCAAAAAAAACTTAGGAATAAAATATGATCCCCTTTGGTCCACTTGGATTAGATTAGAACATTTATTATTATTTTATTTAAAGAAGAGTTAAAAGAGTTAAATTCAAAGTTTAATAACTAAACCATTTTTAATATAGGGTTACACACAATATAAATTCGACTATAAATATTCATTAGAAAGATAAAACTATTTCATACATAATGGTATTTTATTTATAATTTTTAGACATTAAATAATTTAATTAATTTATGACACAATGATGATGCAGTAATTACCTTATTAATGAAAGATTAAAATAATTGATATTATAAATATCCAAATAAATGTAATTTGAGAGTTTTGATTAATTCTACTGATTTTATAGGTTAATATGACTTACTATGGTTGATTAAATAATTTTTTTTGAAGTAATCGTGCTGTTATGATTTTCACAAAAACCAAATACTAAATAGTGTCAAAATTGACATAATTGAGTTTTAAAAAAAAATACTATATTATTAATTGATATAATAATCCTTAAAATATAAGGTTCGGAAATAGGACTTAGATAAGGTTATATATATTAATAATGAACCACTTGGGGTTTTCTTAGCTTGTTATAGTAAGTTTATTAACCATATAATATAAAAATACAAAGAGACATGGTAAATGTCAAACTATTTAACTAAGAGTAAAATCTAAAAGATAAGGTTAATATGGTGACCAAAACCGGTCTAAAACCTATTAGTTGAGAGTTTTTTGACCCATAACCACATTAGCCTCAAAATAAATCATTTTAGAGCCATTGGAAACTGAAAATTATTTTATTATAAAATAATATTTCAATCTTTTCCCAAGGTGCCTTTCACCTCTCTTATAAAAGGGCACTTCCCCTTCTCTCAAAATAACTCCTCCAAATCCATTTGGATTGAACAACCCCAGCCCAAATATCCTCCCAATTTCCCTCATTTCAACCTAGAGGCCTTAGTTAGATTATAAAGCCAACCTAAGGAGCCCTTTTGATTAACTCAAAAGGAAACACCCAAAGAAGAGGTAATAATTTCACCACCCTCTTTCTAGTTCTTTTCTTATTCTACTTCCTATTTATTTGTTGTTTCTATACCAAAATAATAACTCCAGTAACTTATACATACTGTGATGTTATTATAAATATGGTAAAACCATATTATTTATTCTGTCCATCCTATAAATGATTTCTACTATAAATATGGCTTTTATCAGCGTTAGAAAAGTGCATTAACAATGATAAAAAAGCGCTGTTAATTGAGGAAAAGATAGGGGGTCTGTTTTATTAGGGCTCAGAAAAGCACTGATAAAAGCCCATTTTATCAGTGCTAAAAAAGCACTGATAAAAGTGACTCATTTATCAGCGCTAAATAAAACTCTAATAATGGGGTCCTTTATCAGCGCTTATTTAAGCACTGATCAATGTCAAAAAAATAAAAAAAAAGTTAAAAAAATATAATGTGGTGTGGGGGGGGGGGGGGTCTTTTAACAGCGCTTGACCCCCCCATTTATCAGCACTAGGCAGACGCCCTGTGACTCTCTCGTGCGGTACCCATGACCGTGCTATCCCCCACATGCCTATACACCCCTCTTTGCTTTCACCCAAACTCGAACCCGTGACCTCCCCCCTTGCGGGCCTGCACCTTTACCACTAAGCCATTTCATTTTTTCTCTATTTAATGATATATCTATATATATAATTATATTTATTTATATATTAATATGGATTCATATTCATATAAATATATTTAGTTATATTAATATATATATATATATATTTTCATTTACTAGTATATATATTTATTCGTATATTAATATATATTAATATTTATTTATATATATATATAGTTATATTTATTCGTATATTAATATAGATTCATATTAATATAAATAAATTTAGTTATATTAATATGTATATATTTATTCATATATTAGTATATATATATTTATTCATATATTAATTTATATTTATATATATTTATATATATATATATATATTTAGTTATAATTTTTTATCCATACATTTATTTGTATATTAAAATATATTTATAAGATTAGTTTTAAATACATTTATAAAATATGTTTTTATGTGTGTTTATAAATAAATAAATAAATACATACATACATATATACAACACACACACACACATATATATTTACGAATAAATACATATATACGTGTATTTGAAAAGCCATAGAATGATAAATGACCCTAAATTCTAATTCAGAAGTCTATTTTAACTCTGCAACCAGTAAAATCGAAGAAAATGAAACAATCTTCGATATGATATGTGGTACAGGCCTAGAGGTCATCCGGATAAGAATTTATACCTGTTTGAATGTTAAAAAATTGGGGTATCAAGATTAAAAACTCAGTTTTAGAGGACTTTTGCGCCACTTTGGGCCTGAAAAAATGTGACATAAGGTTCCATTGGGTCACTAGCGCATAGATCTCAGCGCAATCTTTGATTTAATATGATGTAGAGCCCAAACAGACACCCAGATCAAAAGTTATGGTTGTTTTAAGTTTGAGTTGCATTTTCAACTTATTTTAGATCTTTTATTCATTTTATTGATTTTTTTTGTCTTCAGATTGTTATTAAATGATCATTAATCGATGATAATTATGAATTTTTTAATTAATAATATTTTTTAAAATATTTAAATCCATTTCATTAAATATTTTATATATTAAATGTAATAGTCCATTTATACTTATCTAAAACATATTTAAAAAATATATATTATATTTATATCAATATAAATATACTTATATAACAATATATTATTTTTCATGATTTTTTTAAATATAAATTTTATCAGTGCTAGGAAAAAGAACTGATAAATCCACCCTTTATCAGTGATACTAAAAAAAGCACTGATAAAGGGGTCCCCTTTATCAGTGCTAAAAAAAGCGCTGATAAAGGGGGGACTTTATCAGGACATTTTTTAGCGCTGATAAATGCCCACCTTTATCAGTGATCTTTTTAGCTCTAATAAAGGGTGGAACTTCCCTTTCTTTTTTAGTAGTGGATAAAGTCACCATACGTGCGTACGTACAACTTACCGTCTCCATGTCGTGGTGTAGTTTGTTATTCAAACACTTCATTATTTGGATGGGTATAATAATGAGTATAACTAATGTAAATAATAAATATAACATGTTAATGATTCTTTATATATGATATAACATTCAATTATATACTATTTCACCTTTAATTGAATGATATTGTTGCTCATGCGTATGTACGGATTACCGTCTCCACAAACGTGATGAGACTCATTCCCCATCATAATAATTCAAGAATAATTTTCATTTTATGATTAAAAATAATGTTTAAGAACTTAATATAATTTTGGATATGAATAAAATACATCCTATCCATAACAAACATGGCTTAAGTAACCGAGAATATAAAGGAAAACAGATCATTTAACACGCAAAACGATGACACTACTGAAATATTATTAACAAATCAACATTAAAGGATCATATATGATATCATATTTTTGTATATAGTTATTTTATAATTTAATAAATTTTTTTTATCTATTATATAGGAGGTTAACATACCCTCAACCAAGGAAAAGTACAAGGTAAGGTTTAATTCTACAATCTCTTTACTTATCCGAGGTTGTTAATACGTAAGTATCTATTGAGACCTATTTATCATCCACATCTGTGTTTTCTTAAAAATGTAATTCAAAACATTTTTACTATTTACTATAATATGGGTTAAAGTAATTTATACCCTTATTTGACCATATATGTTTTGAAAGGAATATTTCTGTCGTTTTCCAAATAAGGTACTTTATGACCTTTTTGAAAAAATTAAGATAAGAATGTCTTTTTTAACTTATATGGCGGGTGTGGCTATTTTCTACCATTATATCATCGTCGAAGCTTCCCATATAATCTTATGAGAATATTTTCTAAATAAATGTTTTTTTATAATTATATAACTTTTAAATGATTTCAAAATAGAAAGAGATATTTCTCTAAAAAAAAGTTTTGATTTCATCTATGTCAGCATCCTTTTATATATTTTAAGCTTATTTGAAGTTGATTTATTATGCTACAAAACTTCCATATTGTATTGAAGGTTTTGTGATATGTTTGACTGTGGATGTTTAATTTTTACACCATTCATGGTTTATGGATAAACTATTGGCATTTCGTATTCTAGTTTTAATAAGAATGTTTATGTTATGTTTAAACCTTTTCATATGACGAATGCATTGGACTTAGTATGTGATGGGTGGAGACCATTATAGCTTCTCAATGCATCGGTAGGTATCATGAGACAAACTAGTGTCTTGGAACAATACCTTGACAAAATCTTATTTGTATTCTTGGCATAAGGCCTTGACTATGTGGTTATGAAGTCTGACATTATGCATTCCATCATTATAAAATTGGATATTTGAAATCGCATGTGATTATTCGAATAGTAGAATATCCATGTAAATAATTAAATAGAATTATTTGATTTTATCTTGTCCATATTATGTTGAATTTTAAGTTTAAAAGACTTTTTTTAGTCTTATACATTGCCTTAAATGTTTATGCTTATTTATGAAAGTTTCCGCTATATTTTTATCCTTACTGAGCTTCTGAGCTCACCCATTTCTATGTTTAATTTTTCTCTGGATATGAAGAAGTATTTAATGGTTGACCTACATGGATAGGATAAGGACATAAGTGTGTTCAAAGGGGACAAAATGTTGTTGATGTTTTTCTTTCATGATGTAATGTAAATCTTATGAATGTATCTAGTATTTCCAATGATACTAAATTGATCGGTATTTTGGGACATGATTCCTTATATCATGCCAATGTTATGTAATAATTCATTGACTCTGGGTAACTAGGGACGGGGCTTTGCAATTAGTACCAGAGGAAGTTTAATACAAACCTTGGAAGCTAGATTTAGAAAAACTCTAATTAGAGAACATTACCCAAAGATATACTTTGAGGATTAGTATAGAAGAACTTCCTAGAATTTTGGTAATGTAGAGATTTTGTGAGTTCTCCAAGCAATAAATCCCTGTCTGGATTCGAGCAGGTAGAGGAGGCTCTGGAACTAATGTACCTAGGGGTAAAACCCAAACATACCGCTTTGATCTAGACTCAAACGGGAACTGGTGCACGACAACAGGCCTTGATGCACTCTTGGTTACGACACTCTCAAGAGATATGCTTAGATAATTCTCATTTTCTTTACAAATCATTATGAAGGGTTAATGAGTATATACTTACTAAAAGAAAACATTTTTATGATTATGGATTATATCTATAAACTGTTCAATTTATGTTAACTATTTTACAAGTTTGGAATTATGTATTGCGATTCATAAACTAATCTAGTATATGCCATTGTTCAGAAATGGAGCCTAATGGAAGGAATGGAAACTGTATCAACCCACTTAATCCATGTAGGTATTTACCTCCTACTCAAGATAATTATAGTGGAGCTGGTGATGCAACTGGTGCTGATCATCTTATCACCATACTGGGGCAACTCACTCAGGTTATGAATAATAACCTTACCCATATGGATCACCCTGATCCATAATGCGGAGGATCAATGTTAGACCGCTTCATGAGGAAAACCACCAATATTCAATGGGATTACAAATCCATTAGTAACTGAGCAATGTATAAGTTCCTTAGAGAAAATATTTCATGCTTTGGGGAGTAGCGAAAGATAAAAAGTTGTCATGGTAGTTTATCGCCACATGGGAGATACAGATCAGTGGTGGTCATTAATCCAAAAGATAAAGGAAGATGAGGAAGTATCAAACATGGAATAGAGGGAGTTTAAAGATATTTTCTTAGAAAAATACTTTCCTCATGACCATCTAGCGGATATGGAAAGGCAATTTCTGAGTCTGAGTCAAAAGGAGGATGAGAATGCCGCAAAGTATGAGGATACCTTTACAAGGTTAGAAAGGCATGCAGAAGATTATATACGTAACACAAGAAGTAATATTGATTGATTCTTTGATGGGTTAAATACATTTCTCCATCGAGCATTAATCTCACAATCCTTCTCATCGTACGAAGATATTGTCTCATGCGTTATCAAGACAGAAAATGAATTCTCTAAGTCTTACGACTTCAAAGAAAAGAAAGAGAAGAAGAAATCTATTGAACACTCTGGAAATGGAAATAAGGGGAAGAAGGGAAAAGTTGAATATCGATCATACAGTAAAAGTGGGAAGAAACACCTCGGTACTTGCCTAAAGGTAATGAGAGTCTGTTACAAATGTGGTGAAAAATGCCACAAAGCTCGTGATTGCAAGGGGAAGAAAGATGCTGTCAATGTTGAATGCTATAATTGTACAGAAAAGGGGCATTATGCAAATTAATTTCCTAAGCGCAAAGGGAACTTACCTTAGAAAAGGCCAAGGGAGAAGGGCCAAGCTTATGTGATCACAACTGCTGAGGTTGAAGCTCTGAAAGACGTGGTGACAGGTAATTTAATGGTTTCCACAAGTTTAGCCAATGCTTTATTTGATTCTAGATTATTTCATTGTTTATATCTTCCCAGTTTTCTAAGAAAATTAGATATTTTCAATTTGAATTAATGAGGCATTTGTCAGTCAAAACACCAAAGGTAAGTATCATCGCAACAAAGTTTTGTGAATCATTTCCCATTAGGGAAAATAAATGTTCTTTTTCCGCTGATCTCATAATCATACCCATGATTTAATTTGACATAATACTCATTATGGATTGTCTTTTAGACCATTATGTGAAAATTTATTGTAAGAAGAAGGAGGTTACAATTTTTGATGATGATATGGAGTACCTTATCTTTAGAGAAGAAACGTCACCACATGATTCTTATCTAGACCCACCCCTAGTATCTCTACTAAATTAAATTATTGGGGAGGAATAGAATGAAATAACTATGGGTAAGGAAAATAATGTTTAAATAGAGGATGTACTTATTGTGCAAGAATATGTTGATGTGTTTCCAGAGGATTTACCTAGACATCCTCCAGAGAGATAAATTGAGTTTTCCATTGATTTAATTCCCAATTCAAGGCCCATATTGAAGACCCCTTATAGAATGGATACTATGGAATTAGTGGAACTAATGAAAAAACTAGAGGAATTGAGTAATAAGAGATTTATTTTCCCTAGTGTTTCTCCATGGATATCCCCTATTGTTTTTTAAGAAGAAAGACATATCTATGAGGTTGTGCATTGACTATAGGGAGATCAATGCTATAACAATAAAGAACAAGTATCCCCTACCTCACATTGATGATTTATTTGACCAACTTAATGTAGCTCAATATTTTTCAAAGATTTACCTTCAACCTGGATATCATCAGTTGTGTGTGAAGAAGGAAAACATTCCAAAAATAGCATTTCAAACCAGGTACAGGCATTACGAGTTTACAGTAATGCCTTTTGGATTGACTAATGCACCCTCTTTCTTCATGGATCTAATGAATAGAGTTTCAAGGAATATATTGATGACTTTTTAGTGGTATTTATTGATGATATTTTGGTATACTAAAAAATATATGAAAATCATGGAAATCACTTGCGCATTATCCTAAGGACTCTTAGAAGAAATGAACTATATGGGAAATTTATCAAGTGTGAATTCTGGATTTAGGAATTTTTTTTTCTTGTCCATATTGTCTCTAAGGATGGAATCTCTGTTGATCCATCAAAGACCAAGGAAATCCAAGAATTTCCATCACCAACGAATATAACTGAGTTATGCAGTTTTATTGGTTTAGTAGGTTATTATCGGCGTTTTGTCCAGAATTTTTCCTGAGTGGCTAACCCTTTAACCGAGCTCACTCATAAAGGGGTTAAATTTGTTTGGACAAAAGAGTGTGAAGAATGTTTTGAAGAACTTAAGAGAAGATTAGTTAATGCTCATATCTTGACTCCACTATCGGGGAATGCTGGATTTGTTATTTATAGTGATGCTTCAAAGAAGGGAATTGGTTGGGTCCTTATGCATAATGATAGAGTTATTGCTTATGCATCACGACAGCTAAAAATTAAGGAAAAAAACTATCCTACCCATAATCTTGAGTTGGAAGTTGTAATATTTACTCTGAAGATATGGAGACACTCTCTCTATGGTGAAAAATGTGCGATTTATATTGATCACAAGATTTTGAAGTATATATTCTCATAGAAAGAACTCAACACGAGGCAAAGATGATGGCTTGAACTACTCAAGGATTGTGATTTCACTATACACTACCACCCGGGGAAGCCAAATAAGTTGGCAAATGCTTTGAGTAGAAAGGATCATGGAGTTTTGAACAAGATTAGAGTGAAAGGGATCCTATTTTCATGGATCTAGTAAAGATGGATATGGGAATAACCATAGAAGGTGAAACATCAGTACTTTTTCAAATGGTTGCCAAACCATCTTTACTACAAAGGATAAAGAGTTCTCAGACTGATGATGAGGATTTTCAAAATAATATTAAAGCTGTGAATGATGGAAGATTGAGTGACTTCATATATGAAGATGAAATTTTGAAATTTGGGAAGAGACATTGTGTTCCTAACATACCTGATCTAAAAAGGGAATTGTTGGATTATGCTCATAGCTCCAATTTCTCTATACATCCTGGGAGCACCAAGATGTATAGAAATTTGAAAGAATATTTTTGGTGGGACAACATGAAGATGGAAATTGCTGATTTTGTGTCAAAATGTATGGTTTGTCAACAAGTGGAAGCTAGAAGGAAACAACCCGGAGAAGTCATGAAACATCTTCCCATACCTGAGTGGAAATGGGATAATATTATGATGGACTTTTACATGGGGCTACCACAGACTCCTAGAAGGAATGATGCAATATGGGTCATTTTTTATCGTCTTACCAAGTCACCAAATTTTATTTCTATAATAGAAGATTTACCACTTGAACATATGGTAAGAATATATATTAATGAAGTTTTAAGACTTCATGGAGTACCCCTATCGATTGTTTATAACCGTGATCACTATTTTACATCAAGATTTTGGAAAAGTCTTCAGAAAGCCCTAGATACTGAACTTCGTTTGAGCACTACCTACCACCCTCAAACTGATGGACAATCAGAACAGACTATTCAAACCTTATAAGACATGTTTATATCTTTCTCACTTGACTTTTAAGGTATGTGGGATCAATATTTACCTCTGATAGAATTTTCCTATAACAATAGCTTCCATTCAAGTATTTAGATGGCACCATATAAAGCATTATATGGAAAGAGATGTTGCACACCAACTTGGGATGATGTTGGTGAAAGAAAACTTGTAGGCCCAGAACATATTGAGGAAACAATGGAAAAATTGAAGATTATCCAAACTCACATCAAAGTAGCCCAAAGTAGGAAAAAGAGCTATGCCGATAACCGAAGGAAGGATTTGTAATTTCAAGTAGGAGATCATGTTTTTTTGAAGGTATCTCCATGTAAGGGTGTTAGACGTTTCGGTAAGAAGGGTAAATTGAGTCCCAGGTACATCAGACCATTCGAAATTCTAGAATGAAATGGAGTTGTATCTTATCATTCGGAAATTCCTCCAAGTCTCTCCAAAGTTCATAATGTGTTCCACGTATCACTGTTGAGAAAATACATGCCGGACCCAACACATGTACTCACCTATGAGGAAATTGAATTGGAACCTAATATGTCTTATTGTGAAGAGCCTATCAAAATTCTCGATACAAGAGAACAAGTGCTGAGAAACCGGAAGACTCATCTGGTAAAAGTTCTATGGAGAAACCATAAGATAGAAAAGGAAACATGGGAACCTGAGAAACTTATGATGAAGAACCACCCAAATATTTTTATGCATTAATATTCAATAAATTTCAAGGATGAAATTATTTTAATGAGGGGAGAATGTAACACCCCAAGCTTCCACAGTATATTTACCTTTGAATAATGTAGTAGCTTTCGTTGTACGCAACTTGGAGTTTTAACACACCAGGACAAATGAAACTAGCAATTATGAATAGTAATACCCAATTTTTAAAATTTTAAAATTTTTAATTTTCAAAATGGACTTTATTTTTGGATTCAGAATATCAAAATTAGTGTATGGTGATTTTTTTGGTTTTTCTGAGAACTTTCAATTTCTGATGAATAGTAAAAAACACTACGTTATTGTTTAAAACTGACTTTTTTATTTAAATAATTAGTTATTTTATTTTAATTTACTTTAGGTCAGAATAGATATATAATACCAATATATGTTCAATGTAATTCATTGGATTCATTTTATAATAAGTTTAGATATATAAAATTTTATTGAACTTTTTACTGTCTTTTACCCACCTTCTAAGAGCATTTGAAAATTTGAATAAAACTTAATTTTAACACTTATGTGAGTTGAATTTAAAAAACCTGAGAGACGCGGTTAACATCAGTAAGTAAAATGTGGTTCAATAATATGAAAATAATTTTTGGTGAATAGTAACTTTTGACTTTTATTTACCACAATTAAAAGTAAATAGGGTAATTAAGGGTAAAAATGATTCCATAATTACCCTAACACATGTCCTAATTCTATTAGATAAGTGTAATTTGACCAAAAAAAACCTTAGGAATAAAATATGATCCCTTTTAGTCCACTTGTATTAGATTAGGATATTTATTATTATTTTATTTAAAGAAGATTTAAAAGAGTTAAATTCAAAGTTTAATAACTATACTATTTTTAATATAGGGTTAAACACAATATAAATTAGACTATATATATTCATTATAAAGATAAAAAGATTTCCTACATAATGGTATTTTATTTATAATTTTTAGACATTAAATAATTTAATTAATTTATGACACAATGATGATGCAATAATTACCTTATTAATGAAAGATTAAAATAATTGATATTATAAATATCCAAATAAATGTAATTTGAGACTTTTGATGAATTACACTAATTTTATAGGTTAATATGACTTGTTAGGGTTTATTAAATAATTTTTTTTTCAAATTAATCATGCTATTATGATTTTCACAAAAACCAAAAACTAAATAGTGTCAAAATTGACATAATTGAGTTTTTAAAACAAATACTACATTATTAATTGATATAATATACCTAAAAATCTAGGATTCGGACAAAGGACTTAGATAAGGTTATATATATTAATAATGAACCACTTTGGGTTCTCTTGGCTTGTTATAGTAAGTTTATTAACCATATAATATAAAAATACAAAGAGACATGGTAAATGTCAAACTATTTAACTAAGAGTTAAATCTAAAAGATAAGGTTAATATGGTGACCCAAACCTATCTAAAACCTATTGGTTGAGATATTTTTGACCCATACCCACCTTATCCTCAAAATAAATCATTGTTGAGCCATTTTAAACTGAAAATGTTTTTATTATAAAATAATATTTCAATCTTTTCCTAAGGTGACCCTCACCTCTCTTATAAAAGGGAACTTCCCCTTCTCTCCAAATCACTCCTCCAAAGCCATTTGGATCGGCCAAACCCTACCCAAATATCCTCAAAATTTCCATCACTTAAACCTAGAGGCCTTATTTGGATCATAAATCCAACATAATAATCCATTTTGATCAACTCAAAAGAAAACACCCGAAGAAGAGGTAATAATTTCACCACCCTCTTTCTAGTTCTTTTCTTCTTGCACTTCCTATTTCTTTGTTATTTCCATAACAAAATAATAAATCCAGTACCTTATACATACTATGATGTTATTATAAATATGGTACAACCATATTCTTTATTCTATTCATCCTATAAATGACAAATTCACTGTACGTGCGCACTTACAACTTACCGTCTCCACGTCGTGGTTTAGTTTGTTATTCAAACACTTCATTATTATGATGGGTATAATAATGATTATAACTAATGTAAATAATAAATATAACATGTTAATAATTATGTATATATGATATAACATTCAATTATATATGATTTCACCTTCAATTGAATGATATTGTCGCTCGTGCGTACGTACGGATTACCATCTGCACGAACGGGATGAGATTCATTCCCCATCATAATCATTCAAGAATAATTTTCATTTTATGATTAAAAATAATGTTTAAGAACTTAATATCATTCTGTATATGAATAAAATAAATCCTATCCATAACAAACATGGCTTACATAACCAAGCATATAAAGGAAAACAGATCAGTTAACACCCGAAACAATGATACTACTGAAATATTATTAACAAAGCAATATTAGAGGATCATATATTATATAATATTTATGTATATAGTTATTTTATAATTTAATAACAATGTTTTAAATATTATACAGAAGGTTAACATACCCTCTACCAATGAAAAGTATAAGTTAAGGGTTAATTCTATAATCTCTTTACTTATCTGAGGTTGTTAATACGTAAGTATCTACTGGGACCTCTTTATCACCCACATCAGTGTTTTATTAAAAATGTAATTCAAAACATTTTTAATATTTAATATACTATGGGTTAAAGTCATTTATACCATTATTTTACCATATATTTTTTGAAAAGAATCTTTCCGTTGTTTTCCAAACAAGGTACTTTATGACCTTTTTGAAAAAATTAAGATAAGAATGTCTTTTTTAACTTATATGGCGGGTGTGGCTATTTTCTGCCGTTATATCATCGTCGAATATTCCCATAAAATATTATAATATTATTTTCAAAATAAATGTTTTCTTTTTTAATTATATAACTTTTAAATTATTTCAAAATAGAAAGATATTTTTCTCTAAAATTGTTTTGATTTCATCTATGTCAACATCCTTTGGTGGATTTTAAGCTTGTTTGAAGTTGATTTATTATGATACAAAAATTCCATATTGTATTGAAGGTTTTGTGATATGTTTGAATATGGATGTGTTATTTTTACACCATTCATGGTTTATGGATAACATATTGACATTTTGTATACTAGTTTTAATACGAATGTTTATTTTATGGTTAAACCTTTTCATATGAGGAATGAATTGGACTTAGTATGTGATGGGTGGATCCCGCTATAGCTCCTCGATGCATAGGTAGGTCTCATGAGAAAAACTATTGTCTTGGAACAAGGCCTTGACAAAATCTTATTTGTAGTCTTGGCACAAGGCCTTGACTATGTGGTTATGAAGTCTGGCATTATGCATTCCATCATTATGAAATTGGATAGTTGAAATTGCAAGTGATTATTAGACAAGTAGAATATCCATGTGAATAAGTAAATGGAATTATTTGATTTTATATTTTCCATGTTATGATGAAGTTTATGTTTAAAAGTATTTTGTTTTAGTATTATACATTACCCTAAATGTTTATGCTTATTTATGAAAGTTTCCGTAATATTGTACTCTTTACTGATCATCTGAGCTCACCCCTTTCTATGTTTTATTTTTCCCAGGATGTGAAGAAGTATTTAATTTTTGGACTACTGGGATATGCTAAGGATATAAGTGTGTTCAAATGGTAAAAAATGTTTTTGATGTTTTTATTTCATGATGTAATGTAAATCTTATGAATGTATCTAGAACTTCCAAGGCTACTAAACTAATCGGTCTTTCAAGACACGATTCCTTGTATCATGCCAATGTTATGTAATAATGCACCGAATCTGGGTAACTGGGGTCGGTACATTACATAATTTCATCTACCTTGTTTTTAAATAGAACTAAAGAACCCTAAGGTTAAATTGGGGTAAATGATACCCCTCTATAGAAGAACATCGATTTGAATTCCTAGCTCCACCAACTCAAAATGCATCATCATATAAGAATACATTGAAATCAAAGAGACATGTAGTTTTAAATCTATCACAAAAATTGATCTCACATCAAGGGGATAACATCATAACCTCTTTAGAAAAGACGTCAGCTTACTCTTCTAAAACTCTAGGAAATGCCATCGGTTGATTCTCTACTGATCTCAGTGCCATCTTAGCCATCAAGTAAGATAAGGAATCGATATTCCCCTAACACATATAAAGTTATCACTTTCTTATGAACATTAAATTATCTCCATCAGCATCAGAGAATATAACTCACCTCTATAATAAATCCATAATATTCTACAAAAAATACATCCAAATATTTTATAAGATGTTTTTATGGTCTTATTTATAAACATAAGAAATATTACTAAGATAGATGATTCCCTAATGTCATCTCAAAATATCTACAAGCATCACACAAGATAACTAGAACTCCAACTAGCATAGTAAACACCAAGGTAACATGAAGAATATACACCTAATGTCATAGTTCATATACTAGGGTGGGTAAAATAAAGAAGTGAGTAGCATATGAATCAAACAAAGAATACACCCAATTAGAATAAAAGTATACAATACCTCACATAATTCCTAGCACACCTGGTGATGGAAAATTTAAGGCATGCATATGACCATGTCTAGATCTATAGACTCTCTAGACCTGATGGAGGCCACTTCCATGGTAGTTCTCATCTATCTATCTTGAAATTTATTGGACATTATATTTTTTTCCTTTTCCCACTCCATCTCCTTTTTACTAATCAAATCTTGTAGCACCCTACTATTATTTCATCAAAGGATAATCTTATAGTGGATAAACCTAAATTAGGCCTCTAGAACCATATATAAATTTTAGCAATGTTGGGAGCCCAAGATTCCAATGGCCATGACCTTCACATGAAAAGAAAATAATACTTAATCCCCCAATAAGGGTTCATGATATACCAAACCTAATAAAATGGTATAAACAAGGCTAGAATCGACCACTCACTATTAGAGACTTCTTTTGACCAGAAAACCATGAATCTCTAGTGATAGATCTAATATATGAAGATTATTAATGATTCACATCCCATGATGGTTTAATACCAACTACCATCATCTCAATGGCCTCTACCTTCTCCAACACCTTAAGATACGCCAATAATAGGAATGGGGGAACTAGTGCTATATCTATGGATGTAATGCCTCCTTGGAATTCATATCTCTAATCTCCACACATGGAAGAAAGTTTAAATAATAATACAATAGGTTCTTATAAAGAATACCAAACTCCCACATACTAGAATCCTGTTAGAGATGAGCAAGAATCTTCTACCTACAAGCCGCCTTCAAAGACAATGAAATAAACTTACCTCAAAATTGATCACAAAAATTATCCCACAAAATGGTATCCTCCTTAAGATCATCAAGGACCAAAACCCACCATTACTAAGAATCTATACAAAGTATATGAATAACCAATAGAATTCAGTGCCCCCTTTAATCACTTATCAAGCAGAAGGAAATCACTAACCCTCCAACCAAACCTCATACTCTTGAATTGAAATGGATCCCTCATTCTTCTATAGGCTCTATTACTAAAACTATCAAATCATATTACTTTATGTTTTTTCATCATTGATCTCAAATATATTGAGATATGTTGTCATATCCTAATAGAAATCATTTGTATGAACCTAATGGACACATCAACCTGAAGCCATATCTATAAAATATATTTTTTAGGGATTCCCTAAACCTGAAATATGGAATACTTTATATTAATTAATAAAGATTCACCCAAATTTATATCATCTTCCTAATTCAATAATATTAATAAAAAATCAGGATACATGATCCTTACCTAGGTCTCTATCTCAAAAGAATCATCAATTCAATTAGTATATTTAGTAAACATAAGTTCCTTACATTAGATGATAGGGATCCCAAAAATCTTGTGTCTTAATTAATCTCCATGGCTTACATCAGTTGTTATGTTCAACTAATATTGTTTCCCGACCAACCCATTTAGTCCTCATTAGTTCCTATCCCTAGGTTTTATCCTATCTCTCAACAAAAATCATTTATGCCCCTCTGTCATGACCCCACCTCCACCAATACCCCTCTTGGTTTTGTAATTAAGATGGGGGTGACCCTCAAAGACCACCTCAAATAAGACATGGGTTCACAAATAGCACCGGGGGTATAAAATGCATGAATAAAAGGAATTACATTCAATATATCCCATAAAATGTTAAAAAACAATAAAAAAACTCTATAACATAAATAAATATCCAATCCCAATATATAAAATGACATATAATATGAAAAGAAATAGATATAAACCAAAAACCAAGTCTTGGAATCCATTGAGAACTCCAACAGCTTCAGAACAACCATTATAAGCTTGTAATTCCCAAATTGATCACCAACCAACTCCTATTGACTTAAAAAAATATTATATATCTAAGGTTGATATTGCAAGTATACTTAGTAGGATCCACCTAGAAACCTCTCATGAAAATGTGAATGAATCATGCGAAGTCCTATTGAATAAATGGGGAAATAAACTTGTTATGTAAAAAATGTGAACCACTTCCCATCCTCACTAAGAATTACTCACTAAGAAATTAATAGAAATAGATAAAATAATATAAAACATATATAGGTGAAAGGTACCCCGCTTCTTATTCCCCACTGGTTTTTTTCTCTCATGCGCCAATGGAAAATTTCATGTGATTCAATCAATTTTATATCAATGAAATCACAATATATATATATATATATCAAGCCACATATTATGTGGGTCGAACCTCATCCCTACCTACCCCAACCTCCCATAGGGCCCAACATTCTCATTTCATAAGTTCATAACAGCCATACCAAACTCATACCCACAATCATATTCCAACACATCTCACAACCATATAGTAAGACCAAAATCCATCATAGCCTTTGTAACTATAGACTATGCCTCAAGCCATTATAACTTGTGCATAAGTAAAACTATAATAACCATAGACATTACAATCAATACACATGCATATGTTATAACCTTAATACACTACAACACATACATACATGTATGATAAAAATGAGGGACATCATAGACTGTGTGAGCACATACCCTATAATATAAGCCATAAAATCTTGGATATTCCAACACACCATTCTATGTATAAAGGGATACTGAAAAAGAGGGCATGTTAATTAATTAGTTCCCTTAAAACCTAGATATTGGGGAAAAACTTGGAACCTAAAACATTTTAGAATCATAGAGAATCTAAATAAGATAGTGGATCATAATAAATAACAAAACATAATGATAGTATATAACACAACCAGTCTAAAGGAAAATATCCCACCTTATATATGAACTATAGTAATTACCCCCCATGAAAATTCATCCTCCATATCTAGAGAATGAAATTCAATTCTAAAATGAGAATACAATCACTAAGGTTCATCATCATTAATCATCCAATAATGTAATAATTACAATTTACTTCATAAATCCCATCTTCATTTCTGGATTAACCATTTAAATTTACCATAAAAAACCCATGTGCATTTATAATTCAGATTAAAATTCCAAATTTAAATATATTCTCTTAGATATTTCATCCCTAATAATCCATGGTTTCCTTTTAAGGAATCATTACCATTATTAACATGAATACCCATTAATTCTTTACTAATTCATTTACCATTCCATATTCACAAGTATTATATGGACCAAATTGAGATTCCATAAGAAATATTCACTTAATGTTCATTAGAAAAACTAAAACAAAAAAATGTAACACAACAACCAAGATTTATTTTAAATCCCATCTCTCAATCTATTCAAACCAAACCAACTAGATAAATAGTCGCCAACATGAAAAACAAGAAATCCCAACTCTCAAATTGTTCTAATCAACTAACCATTCCATGTTACAATTAAATTCAATATAAGACCCCTATGATTTTAACGCACATATAAGGAATCAATATAGTGACCTTGGATTCTCATACATAGATATTACATATTTTTAGATGAATATTCAATACATTACACAAACACACACCTCATGTAACATCGCAAGTATTTATAGAATAATAAATTTTCATATATATTAATATTTATGAATAATAAATTAATTTTATGTTAAAGGAGGTTATTTTTCTAATAGTATACCCGACACACAATAATTATTTTCTCCAAAATCTTACATTTCACACAAAGCTGAGTTATACCGAAAATTAATACATTATTAATATTATTATTTTAAATGGTAGTTAACAACTAGCCGTTGTATTAGATGGAATGAACAGAACTAACTATATTATGTTTACAAATTTTTTTTAAATATTTTTACATTCATAAAATAAATTTTTGAGGCTTAAAACGAGAATAAATCCAATTTTAAGCATAAAATACTCTAATATTTTTAAAAGGTCATTTTAACGCCTTTTGATAGAGAACACTTTTTAAATATAGTTTTTGAAATTTTTTTATTTTTTATTTGAAAAAATAAACTTATTATTCATAATAGAGACATCAAAATTTACTTTTGTTGAAATTTTGGTATTTTTATGATAAAATTCATATTTTAATGAATAGTGAAAAATACTTCATTTTAATTCAAAGATGCCTTTTTATCTAATTTATTTTTATTGATAGATTATCTTTGGAATTGGTTTTAAA
The DNA here is from genome assembly GCA_963277665.1 of Viscum album. Lineage (NCBI taxonomy): Eukaryota > Viridiplantae > Streptophyta > Magnoliopsida > Santalales > Viscaceae > Viscum > Viscum album. The sequence goes on along the minus strand of OY728159.1, from coordinate 527,674,247 downwards.
GTATATTTAGATTATGTTTTTATAATTTAATCTTATTTTGGTCATTGGAAGTAATTATACTTTGAAATTTGATATAAACATATGTCAGTCTTTTGATGATTTTTACTTTTAAAACCTCGTTTTCTCATTTTAACAATGGGAATTAATTTTAAATTAATTACTGCATCTTTAGTGTTTCGAATTTGAAAAAATGTATCCCATATTTTTAATCATAATGTCCAAATTATGTAATATTTCCCTTTTATTTTTGTACATGATGAATAGTACCATTAGTAATTATTTTAATTCACCATGGTAAAAGGGAAAATTAGGTAAATAAGGATAAAAATAATATTATAATAATATAAAACTACCCTAAAACTTGTATTAATCCTTTTAGATGATATATTTCAGACCAATACAACCCTTGGGATGAAAATTTGTCCTGTGGAAGCCACTTGGGTGTGATTATGACACTTATAACTTTTAATTTAAAGTAAAGAAAATATTTTATAAACATATATTTTCTTACTAAAACAATTTTAACATGGGATTATATAAGTGATATCTTCAACTATAAATATTCATAAAAAATAGAAATAGTTCCTAAATCATTTTATTTTATTTATATTTTTTTAGAAATTAAATAATCAAATTTAATTATGACACAATGATGATGCAATGATTGCTTTATTAATGAAGGAATCAAATAAATGATATAATAAATATTAAAATAAATATTATATGACATTATTTATGTGATAAAATATTTTTATAGGTTAATATAAAATGTTATAAGACTATTAAATAGTTTGGTTTGAAGTTATATCCCTTTTTAAATTTAATTTAAATTCAACGAAATGAATAGTGTAAAAATTGACATAATTGATGTTTTATAAAAATATTAATTTATTAAATTATTTAAAAATAATAAAAATATTTTTAAATCACAAAGTTAATATTATATGGTCTAAAAGTTCATTAATTTTCCAATTATGGAAAATTGACCCCATATAAGTAAAATTATTAGCCTCTTAATAATAAAATTTTTGTTACCACAATTAAAATTAAAAGAAAATAATTAAGGGTAAACTGAAAAGATAAGGTTTAAAATAAAATAAATACATATCTACATATTATTTGATGAGAGTGTTTCGAACTATCCTCATCTTATCATCAACATATCTCAAGTTTGATCCATTTTAATTTAAAAATTTAATTTATATTAATTTAATAATTTAAGAGTTTCCAAGGGTGCCCCTTCCATTTCCTATAAAAAGGTACCCTTTCTTATCTAATAATCGAAATTCAATAACCCTTTTATTCATAAAATCCCTACCAAAAACTTATATTAGAATCCCAACCCTCATACTAGAATCCTCTCTTATGGAAGAAAGCCTTCCAAGGAAGCCTTTTGGTATAAACTGAAAGATGTTACCCGATTAAGAGGTAACACCTTCTCTCATGGATTTTAGTTTCATTTCCATTATCTACTCCCTAAACTCTTCTTATTATGTTATTACATAATAAAAAAGTGTCCTAAATATACTAGGATGTTTTTATTATATTTTTTTATCTACACTTAAACACACCTCCTTTTAATGGGTAACAAACATAATGTTTCTATGTATGGTGAACTACTACCTCACGAAACGATGATTGTTCAATTTTTACCCTATCACCTATCATGGTAGAAATTATAATGGACACTATTTTCACATATGATATATATTATATTTATATTGTATCTATTATTATGTAATTTTTTATTTATAAAATACCTTTATGTTTTCCATGTTGTGTAAATATGATATTTTCGTTTTGAGGAAGTGTGGACTACCGCCCCCTCAAAGCGATATGACTTATTCCCGATATACATGGAACATATAAAGTATGGTTTTATTAAACCTATGAGACATATATGAAATTAATATAATACTGGTATTATAATATACATATATATCATTACTATTTTAATATGAAAAAGAAATGAAATTAGCGTTCATGCGTATGTACGGCCTACCATCTCCATGAACAGTGCATTTCATTTCCTATCTCCAAATATTATAGATTATTCTAAATAAGTATTTAATGGATATATATGATATTTAAATCATGAATACTATTTTTGAGATGATCAAATTTTGACCACATGGACAATTTGCATCAAAACAAGTTCATTTTTAACTCATGTACCAAATATCGATAAAACATCCCATATGAACTTAAATAATTATGTAATTTTTATAAAATGGTAATAAGTGTTATAATAGGATTAATAAAAAGGAAAAAAATTCTAATTAAAGTATAAATTAACCTATGTTTATTATTCAGGAAGAACAAGGAACATATGTGATGAATCGAACTTAAGGTAAGGGACTTCGACTCAATCTCCTTTCACTGAGGAATATTTTGATGTTATACACCACCTTATTTTATAAGGTGTATAATCAACCCCTTGGTATTTTAATTTTATTTAAATTTTTTTAAAATGAATCTTTTTTCTATGAATCATTTTACTAAATGACAAAAGTAATGTTTTTTAACATACGTGGCAACAATGAATTTCCTGCCATTGTGACCATTATTTGGTATTTGGATTCATCTACAGGATGAAATGTTTTTAAAAGAAAAATAAATACCATATTACCATTTAGGTATTTTGGTATTGGAAATTGTTTTAATAATGGTTTGATTATATCAATATCTTGTAATGATTGTTTATGATTGAAAATTTTGTAAGTGAAATATTGATAATTGCAATATTTTATGTGTTATGATTATATAATGGTACTTAGACATTTGATGGGTGGTTACATGATAAAAAAAGAAAGGTGGTTACATGATAAACCAAATATAGGTGGTTCTGTGATAAACCATGGATGGATGGTTATGTTATAACCTCCAATTCATTGGGTATGGAAGTCATCCATATGGCTATTAAATTTATTTATATGTACGGAAGTTGACCATATGGTTATTTCATTTAAGTATGATTATGTCTCAAGCTACCTTTATATTTTATATGTGATTACTGTGGATTTTATGGTAATATTTTGATTACATAAAGAGTAAACAATGAGTTTATATTCATTGAATAGTATTTACTACTTCTTAAATGTGAAAACTATTAATTTATGATAAAGTATTCATGGTTAACATGTTTTCCCAAGTCTAACAATTTTACTTCTTTTTGTATCCCTTACTGATCTTTTTACGCTCATCCCATGTTTTGAAATATTTTTCATAGGATTTAAATAAGAATAGAGTCAAGGATAGGATCAAGTAGAAGTTATGTTTTAAACATGAAAGGAAACCATGTTTCTTTTTAAAAGGTTTTTTGTTTAATGAAAAATATGGATAGTGAGTAGAAGTGTTTACTTGTAATATTTGATTTTTTATGTATGAATTATGAACAAATTATCTAAATCTCTAATCCTGAAAATATCCTTTATGTGAATTAAATTCAAATTATTGACTTATCTCAAGATTATGTAATGTTTCAGACTGGGGCATTATAGTTGGTATCAAAGCTCAGTTTAGATAAATTTAGGGGTTAGGATATTATTAGTAGAATATCCATAAATGATTTTTACTTTATAATATAATTTAAATGATATATAATTTGAATATTACTAGGTTGATTCGTCTAAGATATTTATGTTGATAATGGGTTTTCTCATAGGAAACAGGGTAGCTGTGCTGGGAAGGAATACAGTGGAAAACAACCTTCCAAATCTGCATCCTAAGATGGTCAGAATCATAACCGAATAGTTTGTTATAGTGATAGAGCCATTGAATCAGGTGATAAATGGTGCTTGTGTTCATGCATGAGATCAACCAAATCAACCACAGAAGAATATATTGGTAGTGAATCATTTCATGAGGAAATTCCCCATATCCTTCAAAGAATCATTTGATCCTATGCAAGATAAAGGGTGGATTAAAGAACTAGATAGAATTTTTGATTTAATGGGGGTGTTCAAACAATCAAAAGGTTAGTATAACTATTTATCATTTTGAAGGTGAAACTGATTAGTGGTGTTCAATGATTAAAAATATCAAAGGAAGTGAAGAGATTGACACCATGGAATGTGATGAATTTAAGAACATCTTCCTTGAGAAATATTTTTTTAAGGTTATTCAAATTAGGATGGAAAATCAATTCTTGGAATTGAGACAAGAGGAGGAAGATTATATGGCTATATATGATAAAAATTTCACCCGTTTGTCAAGGTACATCTTAAATTTTATGCAGGGTATTGATATTAAGATAAATTTATTTTACTGGGGATTGAAGATGAAATATTGAAGGGCATTAGATTCTTATGAGTTCAAAAGATATGATAAACTTGTCCGATGTGATGAGATGGCAGAAATGGAGTTTTATGATGACCACGTGTCCCATGAGAACACGAAAAAGAAGCAATATAGTTGGAAGATAATGGGAAATCATTCATCAAAGAAGTCTGGAGGTAAGAAAACTAAATTTCCAACTTGTGAGAAGTGTGGTAAAAGGCATCATGAAGAATGTCTCTAAAAGTCTGGGATGTTCTTCCAATGTGGTAAGATTAGTAATATTTCTCATAATTGTAAGGAATATGATTAATAAGACAATGAAGAACAAGTGGTAAGATGTTTTAGTTGCAATGAGTTAGGGAATTATGCCAATGTGTGTCCAAAGTTGATTTCCCAGGGTGGAAACTAGCAAGATCAAAAGCAGAAGTGTGAGACAAAATCGTTTTCTATTACTACGGTTGATGTGGGACCATGAAATGAAGTGGTGACAGATATGTCAAAGGTTTTTTTCAAAGTATTCCAATACTCTATTTGACTCTGGATATTCACATTATTTCATTTATGAGAGTTTTGTAAGTAAATTAGAAATATAACCTCATGAATGTGATATAGAACTTTCGGTAAAAAATATAGGTGGAAGTATTAAATCATCCAAGATTTATAGGAATATTCATATTATCATTAGTGGGATAGTCTTTCCTAAAAATCTTGTTGAACTTCCCATAGTGGAATTTGATATCGATTTGGGTATGGATTGGATTTCAGTTTATCGTGATAAAATAGATTATAAAGACAACAATGTTTTATTAAATGATTTCATACCTTTGATAACATACCAATAAGCTGAGTGATTTATTAAATATGGAAGTGAAAGTTATATAGCTCATATTTTTGAAAATAAAGAAACAGTTTTGATTACTGATATTTTAGTAGTGAATGAATTAACACATGTTTTTTCTGATGAAATGTCTGGTATTTTTCCTGGTCGAGATGTTAAATTTACTATTGATTTAGTGCATGATTATAAGCCTATTTTTAAACCCCCTTATCTAATAGATCAAGTAGAACTGGTGGAATTGAAAAAAATAATTACAAGAATTTCTTGATAAAGGTTTCATTTGACCTAGCACTTCAGCATGGGGTGATCCTATTTTATTTGTGAAAAAGAAAGATGGTTCTATGAGACTTTGTATTGATTATAGAGTCTTGAATAAAATCACCATTAAGAACAAGTATTTATTTCCTCATATCAATTATTTGTTTGATCAGCTCCAGGGAGCTTAGTATTTTTCAAAGATTGATTTGAGGTCCTGGTACCATCAGATGAAGGTGAAGGATGATGAAATTCCAAACACAATCTTCCAAATGAGATAAGGGAATTATGAGTTTGTAGTTATTACCTTTGGGATATCTAATTCACCTACTGTATTTCTGAATATCATGAATGGAGTTTTTCTTCAGTTTTTGAATCAGTTTGTGGTTGTGTTTATAGATGATAGTTTGGTATATTCTAAAAGGAACAAGGAACATGAAATTCACTTAAGGATTGTTTTTCAAACAATATAAGAAATGAAACAACATAGAATGTTTAGTAAGAGTGAATTTTGGTTTCAAAAAATTTCTTTACTTGGTCATATTGTTTCTAAATATGGGATAAATGTGGACTCTTCTTAAATAAAATTTGTTGAAGAGTGTCCAAGACCTACCAATATCACAAATATTCATAGTTTTCTTGGATTAGTGGGTTATTACTGAAGGTTTGTTTAAAAAATTTCTCAGTTATCAAGACCACTAACTAAGTTAACACGTAATGGATTTAAGATTATCTGGACAAAAGAATGTGATGATTGTTTTCAGGAATTGAGAAGAAGATTGGTAAATGATCCAGTTTTGGATCTACCTTCCAAGAATGGTGAATTTGTTATCTACATTGATGCTTCATTGAATGTAATTTGTTGTGTCTTAATTAGGATTGATCAAGTAATTGATTATGCTTCACGTTAGTTGAAACATCACGAGTTAAAATACCCTACACACGATTTGGAATTAGATATTTTTGTTTTTTGCATTAAAACTTTAGAGGCATCATTTGTATGACGTAAATTGTGAAATATATACTGATAAAAAATGTTTGAAGTATATATTCACTTATAAATAATTGAACATGATATAGATGAGATTGTTGGAATTAATTAAGAATTATGATTGCACGATTTATTACCATCTTGGAAATCCAAATAAAGTGGGTAATTCTTTGAGTAGAAAAATTAATGCTATATTAACCATGATATGTTTAGAACAATATACTTTGGTTATTGATTTGGTGAATTTTTGTGTGGAAGTTGTTGGTTCATGAAATTACTCTATTTTGTTTCTGGTGTCGGTGAAATCATCTCTATCAGATAGAATTAAGCAAGTACAAAAGGAAGACATTGAGTTTCAGAAAAAGGTATAATTGGTTTAGAAGGTTAAGTTACCTAAATTTAACATTGACAGAGACTATGTTCTGAGGTTTGGGAAGATATTATGTGTGCCTTGTGATTCACAGTTGAAGAAAGAGTTGTTATATGAAGCTCATAGTTCTCCATTTTCAGTTTATCCTGGCAGTACTAATATGTACAGAGATCTTTAAGAGTATTACTGGTGGGATGTAATGAAAAGAGATATTGTTGACTTTACCATGAGGTTTTTTACTTTTCAATAGGTGAAATCAAAATGATAGTTTCCAAAAGGGATGCTTCAACCTTTCCCAGTTCCAGAGTGGAAATGGGAAAATATATCCATAGATTTCATTGTGGGATTACCAAATACTTCTTGAGGTAACAATGCAATCTGTGTTATTGTTGATTGATTGACTAAATATACTCATTTTCTTCCTATTTGAGATACTCTATATCTAGATCAATTTTCTCGGTTGTATATTAAATATATAGTTAGGTTACATGAAATTGACCTCTCCATTGTATCTGAACGTGATCCCAAGTTCACTTCTAACTTTTGGAAAGGCCTTCAAAAGTCATTGGGAACTGAATTAAATTTCAGTACACCTTTTCATCCTCAATTAGATGGGATGAAAAAAATGAACAATTAAGACCTTGGAGGATATGCTACATTATTGTTTAATGGATTACCAGGGAATTTTATATCAACATCTTTCTTTGGTTGAGTTTTCTTATAATAAGAGTTTTTATTCCAATATATAGATGAAACCATTTGAGGAACTATATTGAAAGCATTGTTGAACTTTATCTTTTTTGGATGAATTAGGTGAAAGGAAGTTTATGGGAATCGAATTGGTAGAAGAGATGGTAGAAAAAGTTCTATTGATTCAGAAGCATATGAGGGAAACTCAGATTATGCAGAAAAGTTATACGGATAACTGGAGGAAGGATCTTTATTTTGATGTATGTGATCATATATTTCTAAAAGTTTCACCATGGAAAAGTGTGATTTGTTTTGGTAAGAAAGGTAAGCTGAGTCTGAGTTTCATTAGACCTTATGAAATTCTAGAGAAAGTTGGATCAGTTGCCTACAAAGTGGATTTACCTATGAGTTTCTCCCAAGTACACAATGTTTTTCTTGTTTTAATGTTAAGAAAGTATATGCATATTCATCTCAAGTTTTGAGTCCAGAAGTAGTTCAGTTGGAAGAGAATCTTTCTTATAAGGAAAAACCAGTCAAAATTCTTGACCGTGAAGGGAAAGTGTTGCAGAATAAAGTGATTTTCAGATTAATGGTTTATGGAAAAACCATATGGTTGAAGAGGAAACATGAGAATTTTAAAATTATATGAATAAGAAATACCCCCACTTATTTGATAACTAGATAAAATTGTGGGGACGCAATTTCCAAAAGGGGGAAGGATGTGGTATCCCTGATATTTAAACAATAATAAATTTTCATATGTATTAATATTTATGAATATGATATAAATTTTATGTTAAATGTGGTGATTTTTCTGATATCATACCTGACACACAACAACGGGTTTCTTCGAAATCTTACGTCAAACACAAAGTTGAGTTATACTGAAAAATAATACATTATTAATATTATTATTTTAATTGGTAGTTAATGCCTAGAAATTGTATTGGAAGGAATGAATATAACTGACTATATTATGTTTACACATGTTTTTAAAAGTTTTTACATTCATCAAATAAATTTTAGAGGCTTAAAATGAGAATAAATCCAATTTTAAGTATAAAATACTCTAATATTTTTTAAAGATCATTTTACCACATTTTGATCACAAACAATTTTTAAATATATTTTTTGATAATTTTATATGTTATATTTCCTAAATTAGACTTCTTATTTGGATTAATTACATCAAAATTTACTTTGGTTAAAATTTTGGTATTTTTTTGATAAAATTCATATTTAAATGAATAGTGAAAAATACTGCATTTTAATTCAAAACTTAATTTTTGTCAAATTTATTTGATTTGATATATTATATTTTGAATTGTTTTTAAAGAATATTTAGATTAGGTTTTTATCATTTAATCCAATGTTATTCACTGGAAGTAATTTCACTTTGAAATTTAATATAAACACATGTCAATCTTCTTATAGTTTTTCCTTTGAAAAACCTGTTTTCTAGTTTTGACATTGAGAATTAATTTTAAATTAATTACTGTAACTTATATGTTTTGAATTTAGAAAAATGGATTCCATATTTTGAATCAGAATTTCCAAATTATGTAAATATGTCCCTTTTATTTTTGGACATGATGAATAGTAACTTTAGTAATTATTTTTATTTACCATGGTTAAGGGTAAATCATGTAAATAAGGGTAAAAATAATATTATAATAATATAAAACTACCAAAAAACTTTTCTTAATCTTTTTAATGATATATGGATGACCAAGATAGCCCTTGGGATGAAAATTTGTCCTGTGGAAGCCACTTGGGTGTGATTAGGGCATTTATAAATTTTAATTTAAAGTAAAGGAAAATTTGTTATAAACATATATTTTCTTACTAATTTTTTTAATATGGGTTTATAAGTTATATATTCGATAATAAATAGTCATTAGAAATATAAAACAATTTCCTACATCAGGTTATTTTATTTATATTTTTTTAGACATTAAATAATTAAATTTAATTATGACACAATGATGATGTAGTGATTACTTTATTAATGAAGGAATAAAATAAATGATATTATAAATATTAAAATAAATATTATATGAAAAAATTTATGTAATCCAGAATTTTTCTAGGGTAATATGAGATGTTATAATACAATTAAATAGTTTTTTTGAAGTCATATCCCTTTTTAGATTTTATTTAAATTCAATGAAATGAATAGTGTAAAATTGACATAATTGATGTTTTATAAAAATAGTAATTTATTAAATTATTTAAAAATCCTAAAAATATTTTAAAATCACAAAGTGAATATTATAAGGTCTAAAAGTTAATTAAGTGTCAAATTATTTGAAATTTACCACATATAAGTAAAATTAGTATCCTCGTAATAATTAAAATGTTGTTACTACAATTAAAACTAAAAGAGAATAATTAAGGGTAAACCGAAAAGATAAGGTTTAAAATAAAATCAATACATGTCTAAAAATTATAGTATGAGAGGTTTTAGAACTTTAATCATCTAATCAAAGACATATCTCAATATGGAGCCATTTTAATGAAAAAATTAATTTAATAATTTAAGAGTTTCCAAGTGTGGCCATTACCCTCCTATAAAAAGGTACCCTCTTTTCTCTAATAATAACACTTCAAGAACCATTTGGTCCATCTAATACCTACCCAAAACTCTTCCTATAATACCTAAACTCATCCAAGAAGCCTCCCTTAGTGCATAAATCCTCCTAATGACATCTTTTTCTATAAACCAAAAGAAGTTACCAGATAATAGGTAACACCTTCTCTCATACTTTTTAGTCTCATTTCCATTCTCCACTCCCTAAACTATTATTATTATATTATTAAATAAAAAAACATAATAATAAATATAATATTATGTTTTAATGCTATGTTTTCAATCTAATCATACACACACCTCCATTTAATGGGTAACTAACATGATGTTTTTGTGTACGACGAACTGGTGCCTCACGAAACGATGACCGTTCAATTTTTCCCCTACAACCGCTCATGGTGGCCATTATAATGGACAAAATTTTACATATTATATATATTATATTAATATTTTCACTATTATTCTTTAATTTTTATAGAACATACCTTTATGATTTTAATGTTTTGTAAATATGATATTTTTGTTTGAGGGTGTGTGGACTATTGCCCCATCAAAGAGATATGAATCATTACCGTTATACATGGAACATATGAAGGATGGTTTTATTAAAACTATGAGATATATATAAAATTAATATAATAAAAGTATTATAATATACATTTATATCATTATTCTTTTAATATGAAAAAGAAATGAATGTAGCATTCATACGTACGTACGACCTATCGTCTCCATGAATGGTGCATTTCATTTCTTATCTCCAAATATTGTGGATTATTATAAATACATATATAATATATATATATGATATTTAAATCCTTAATAATATTCTATAGATGATTTAATTTTGACCACATAGACAATTTACATCAAAACAAGTTCAATTTTGACTCAAGTACCAAATATCGACAAAACATATGATATGAACATAAATAATTATGTAATTTTTATAACATGGTAATAAGTGTTATAAAAGGAATAATAAAGTTGAAAAATAATCTCATGAAAGTAGAAATTAACTTAAGTTTATTATTTAGGAAGATAAAGGAACGTACATGACGAATCAAACTTAAGATAAGGGACTTCATCTCAATCTCCTTTCATTGAGGCATATTTTGATGTTATATACACCCTTATTTTATAAGGTGTATAATAAACCCCTTCAAATTTTAATTTAATTGATTTTTTTTAAAAGGAATCTTTTTTCTACAAAGTGTTTTACTAAACTACAAAAGAAATGTTTTTTAATGTATACAACGACAACAAATTTTCTGCCGCAATGACTATTATTTGGTATTTGGATTCCTTTATAGTACAAAATGTTTTTAAAAGAAAAATAAATACCATATTACTTTTCAGATATTTTGTTATTGAAAATGGTTTTAAGAATGGTTTTATTATATCAATATATTGTAATGATTCCTTGTGATTGTAAATTTTATAAGTGAAATGTTGATAATTGCCATATTTTTTGTGTTATGATTATATAATGGTACTTAGATATTTGAAAGGTGGTTACGTGATAAACCAAAGATAGGTTGTTATGTGATAAACCAAATATAGGTGGTTCACTGATAAACCAAGGATGGGTGGTTACGTTATAACCTCCAATATATTGGGTATGAATGTTGGCCGTATGGTTATTCCATTTAGTGATATGTGTGGAATTCGACCGTATAGTTATTCCATTTAAGTATTATTATGTCCCAAGTTACCTATAAATGTTATATGTGATTTCTATGAGTTTTATAGTTATATTTTTATTTAAAAAATGGTAATCAATGAACTTATATTCAGTGAAGAGTATTTACTACTTCTTAAAGATGAGAAGTATTACTTTATGATAAAGTATTGTTTACATGTTTTCCCAAGTCTAACAGTTTTCATTCTTTGTGTATCCCTTACTTAGATTTTTATTCTCATCCCAAGTTTTGAATTTTTTTTATAGGACTTAAAAGATAATAGAGTCAAGGATGGGATCATGGAAAATTTATGCTTTTTAAACATGAAACAAAACCTTGTTTCTTTTTAAATTTTTTTTATGAAAAATAGATATTGAGTAGAAGTGTCTAATTGTAATATTTAAGTTGTTATGTGTGAGGTATGACCTAATTCTCTAAATCTATAAACTTGAAAATATCCTTGATGTGAATTAAATTCGAATTATTTACCTAACTCTAGATTATGTAATGTTTAAGGCTGGGGACTTATACTTGAGGACCATAATAGTTTAGTGTATTTGGAGACTAGGTAAACAATCTTATAATTTGGTGAAATATCTTCAATATATACCATAAATATCACCCCTTTATTACTCTTCAAAAATACATTCTACTGAAAAAATATATTCATAACATTGAGAAAGGATACATAAGATAAGGGTGAGTTTAGATACTATGTAAGGGAAAACAAGGAAGATATATAGGCATAACATGAACACAATAGTATGAAAAAATGAGAATAAAATCTGAAAACAATACCCTACATATCAAAGATTGTAATATTGAGTCATGGAATAAATATCGGTGGCTTATAAGACATGAATCATAAGAGAATCAAATAACATGAACTATGAGAGCATAAAATTGGCATAAAACATAGATTTGTCACATACACATCAGATTATAACATTGTGAAGATGTATAAATAGAGACATGTTCACTAATTAAGTTAAAAACATTAATTAAGGATATTAGATAAACTTATGGACATGAAACTAGGTCCACACATAACATTATGGACATGAAATACAAGTTCAAACATAATATTGTGAACATGTAATCAGGTTCATTCATAACATCATGATATGTAATTAGGTTCATGTATAACATTGTTAACATGTAATCAGGTTCACACATAATATGGAGAACATGTAATCAAGTTCACACATAATATTGTGAACATGTAATCAGGTTCATAAAATAATTTTATGAACACGTAATCAGGTCCATGCATAACATATTTACTCATGAGTTATCCACCTTTACCCAATTAATTGGAGGGAGATATAAGTTCTAACCATCACATAATGAAAATAATATATATATATATATATATATATGTGTCACAAAATCATAAAAAAATCATCATATCATAACCCATGAAATGAAATGGGTTTCATAAACATTTCATTATATCATAACCTATGAAAAAGATATAGATTTCATAATAATTTCATTATTTTATCATAGCATAACCTGTGGAAAAAGAAATGGGATTCATAAGAGTTTTATCATGGTATAACCTTTGGAAGAGAAAAATAATTAATAAACATATTTTCATGATTATACATATATATAAAGATTAATAAAGGTGACCTTGTTGCATATCCCTATAAAATCATAAGTTACATTAAATTATGTAATAATAGATTGATAATGATTTTAAAAGATCACTTGGAAAATTTCTTGAGGAAGATAAATTTTCATTGAATTTAACTTTTTAAAACTAAAAATTCATAAAAAAAAATTAAAATCATTTTCATTGAAAATAACCTTGAAAACTTAGAAAGTAATATTTAAAGAAAATAATGGCCATGATGACGTAATTATTGTCATGTCGTACATGTTAAAATAAAGATTCCTTTAACATTTTTAGTAAAATCCAAATGGGAATTGTTTGGGAAATGACATGAATATTCCTTTATTTTTTTAAAAAAAAATTAAATCATGGTTAAAACCATATTTAATAAATCATTTTTATAATATAAAAAATATTTTTCAAAACATTTTTAGAAATAATGGTTTTTAACTAAAAAATTTTTTCGATCGAAAGGATTATTATTATTAAAAAAATTATTTTGAAATCTCGACTACATAAAGAGAGGAAAATGAAGGGAAGAAATTTATTTCCATTACATTACAATAGTATAATAAAATTCATGATTTTATTGATATATGTATCACAATAGTTCACCATCAAAAGTATAAACATAAATAATCTCGGTAAATGATGTGATTGTATCATAAAACCATTATCACTTTGGTAAGATTAAATCATAATCCCCATGAAAGAATAAAATTAAATGAAACTTTAAATATCATTAATATAAGTATATTCATGATATAACATGTCAAAAGAGTATTTTATACACCTCATAAAATAAGATAGGTCCATAACACAATATATGTCTCAATGAAGTAAAATTGAGACAAACTTCCCTTACCAATTTGGTAAAATTTGAATCATAAATCCCATGAAATAGAGATCCTAAATGGATATTTAAATAAAAATAAATTTTAGGAGAATAATAATAAAATACATTTATGATAAGTATAAATAAAACATAAAATAAATAGGAGTTTAATATGATGTGTCTCATAGAAGTAAAAAGTGAGATGAAAATCCCTTATCACTTTAGTAATATTTTGAATTATAATCCTTGATAAATAATAAAATCAAATAAAAATTTAAATATCCTAAAAATAATTATATTCATGATATAACATTACAAATTAGTAGTATATACACCACACAAATTAAATGAGTGTTGAATTTTCATGTCACCAAGAAATAAAAGAGACTAGAAATCCCTTACCTTAAGTCTCAACTTCCTTCGTGCACATTTGAAACTCCTATATAATAAATATAGATTTTTTATAAATATATTATATAACCATAATTATATATTTTATACAATATATAATTTACTTATTACTATTCCTTACCCATTTATTACCAATTCCTTGTTAAAATCATGTTTCAGGTAATAACCACTTTGTTTTTCGTATATGTTTTAATTTGTTATTTTCGGTCCTCTTGCTTTGTTAATGGTCCCATAATTTAGATAATAATAATTATGAAATAATTATAATATTTATAAATAAACTTTAATTTTAAGATTAATCATTAAAGTTGATTTTTAGAAATGAAGTATGTTACAATCATGGATATGGTATGTCGTACGTATGCATGAATAAGGTTTCCATTTTTCAAAAATCATTATGGAAAGGTGGTAAGTAAAATTTTATATTTAAATAATGATAATAATATCATAAATAACATATTTTTTATTTAAATATACATATACATATCATCTATGTGGTGTGATGATGAAAAAATAAAGTCATATTGCTTTATGAAGGCGGAAGTCCACACATACATGAACGACATTATCATATCAAAGTGGGTGAAAAAAAGATATATTGTATTTTAAGAATGGTAAATATGTCATTAATATAATAAATATTTCATTTATATGACATATATTCATTAAATTTATTCTTATTTTCTTCCATGTAAAGCGTTAGTGAAAAATGAACCACATCGCTTCACTAGGTGGTAGTCCATCGTACACACGAGAAATGTTATCATATCTCCTATGAAATGGAAATTAAAAAATTGTATATATGTTATAATGAATATAAAGGTATAATTTGTTTTAAAAATATCATATATATAATTTATATCCATCATCATACCCAACTATGATAGGTGGTAAGAGAATAACGAATATCATCAGTTCGCGAGGCGATACACCACTATACTCACGAATGATGATTTCGTAGCCCATTTGATGGAAGTTGAGATGGTTGTAGTTCATTAAAATAACATTAAAAATATTATTTGATTCAATATAATGTGGTTATTATATAAAAACTATTTAATAATAATTCAAGTAGGTGGAGGAATAAATAAAATAAAAAATGCTTGTTGAATAACACTACCTCTTCTTCGAGTAACCTCCTTAGGTTTTCACTAAAATAATTACTAGGATGGATTTATGCCAAAAATAAAGATTTTATGATTATATTATGGAATTTTATAAGTGATTTTGGTAGGTATTGGAAAAACCAAAATGGGTTTAAGGTCTGAATAGGTGAGGAGAGGGGTGGACTTTTATAAGTGAGGTGAGTAGCACACTTGTAATTTTCAAAAAGAAAAAGGTGCACCCACATTTTTATCATGAAATAAGGATCCAAAATGGAGTATTATAAATTATTAGACATTATAGGGTCGAAATATTTCTATAAAATATATTTTACACAAGTTTTTAGGTCATTTTAACAATTATCATTTTAGTTTAACCCCTAGTAAACCCATTTTTACCTTTACAGTGTTAAATATTTCTTATTATTTTTACTATTCATTATTGTAAAAAATTAAGTTAAACTTATTTTATAATATAAATTATACTTATTAAAAATATTTAATACATTTTTCTAAATTTAATTCACACAAGTGAAAAAATTCAATTTAAAATTAATCTCGCATACACGATGAGAAATTTGGATTTCAAAGACAAAATGTTCAAAAGTTTATAAGGTTTTTATATAAAAATTAAATATTAAAATGATTGAAAATGAACTAAATTGGGTTAATATATATATAAAATTAAACTAATTTTAATTTAAAACAAATTTAAAATATAATTTAACTTTATAGTAATTTAACCGAAAAGGCATTTTTCAATTAAAAATTAGTGTTTTCACTATTCATAAAAAATTAATCTTTTTAGAAAATTCCAAAAAATTAAACCTAAGAAAATTTTCACATGATTATTTAAAAAATAAATGTTATTTATTAAAATAAATTTTCTAAAACTATCACAAATTTTTTTTAAAATAAGTTTTCAAAAAAGTGACAAAACTACTTTTTAGAAAAATATAGTTTTAAGCGTAAAATTGGATTTATTCTTATCACTTGTCTATATAACTCATAAGATTATTGTTAAAAAGTCTATTGAATATAAAATATATAAATTTCATTAAAATAATTCACCATTTTTTTAATTTATTGGGGGAAAACATGTTTTTTTGTATAAAAATAGATTTTTTAAAAAATATTTCCTTAATTTTAATATACTTTTTATTTTAATTTTAATTAATTGCTCAACAAAAAATTAATTTTATATACGTGGTTAAAAATATATTTTTAAAAATTTAGTTAATACTATAAATATTCATTATTCAAAAGGCTAGTTGATAACTATCATGTTGAATAATAATATTTTAATAGTATGTCATGTTTTGTTTGGACTCGGTGTTGTTTGTGATGCAAGATAAACTCATTGTTGCACACAACACAAGATAAACTCAGTGTTTCATGTAATTAAAAAATATAATAGGTTAAATTTATTTTAAAAAATTTATTTCACAAAATCTCATGGTGTTATAAGAAAATCATTTTTTTAATATGGAAAAAACAAGGGGTAATCAATTCCATAAAATCAAGTGTACATGATTATTGAAAAAAAGGTAGGTATTACAATAATATCAAAAATTAAATTATAGTGAAAATTATTTCAATTACTACCTTAAATTAAAATATTCTTTATTAGTATTATTTTAAAAAATAAACCTAATATCCATCCTATAATTGTAGCTAAAATCATCCATAGACATGCATGAAGCAATGCTTTCATGTTCAACTGTTTTAAGGATGAATGATAACTCAGTTAAAGTGAATCTTTTATTACATATTCATATTAAAATATTTATGTATTTTTTCTAATTTCATCATGAAAAATATTCCAATAAACTACATTGAACAAATTAATCTAGTTTTTCACTATCTAGAAAATATCACAAGGAATCTGTCAAAACATAGCATAATCACATCTGAATCACAACAACCTTTTCTCCTCATTCATAGTTTTTAAATTATTATCTTCACTAAGGTTAATATAATCTATTTACCTATATAATATAATAATTCTATTCCCATATTTACATATAAAATAAGGATAATTTTATAAACCCCCTACCCCGATATGAAGCTTCTAGGAACACCACAAAAGAATGGAGGATCAATGAATCAATCACCACTAAAATCAATGTAAAACACTTATGAACCTAAAAAAATGAAACATAAATAATTTCTATTCAATAAAAAACCTAAAGTTTATAAAACTAATAGACATAACATTTATAAAAGAAGATAATGATAAATAATACCAAAGTAGAGAATAATAATTCCTTGTATCAAGAGAGAAAATAGTTCCCATGAAATCCAAGTTATTATTCACTAAGAGAAGACTAAATGGAACCAAAGGGGGTTTTTGAATTATATAGGTTTTAGAGAAAATAATAAATAGTTGAAACATAGGTAAACTATCCCCTATTTATAAACAAAACCCAATTGGACATTACTATGATGTGGAGAGCTCAACCATGGTCATAGTGTCTCTATTAAAAGAGAGCTCTAGAACCAATAGATATAAAAATAGTTATCTATACCTATTCTAGGTGGCCCTTTATTCTATTTAGATTAGGATTAACTGAAACCACAACAAGTTGGTATCCAACACACAAGTGGAACTCTAGACCACAACTCCCCTCAAGATCCTACCATGGAATAGAGGAATTACAATCACTGTTTAGAACCCAGCATTCCATAGACCATAGAATAGAGATACCATATTCTTTGTTTTCATCCTTCCAACATAGTTCAACCTCATCCTGACCCAACATTAAAACAACCACCAAAATGAAATTTTTTTCCATCTCAGTTTCCCATAAATAAATCCTTGAAGCACCATGATCAAGGTGGCCATAACCATGGCACAATATCTATTTATTTCAAAAGAGTGCTACATCAAGAACTTTCGAGAAACCATTCCCTTGAAAAGTTGATCCACCATGGTGTGGTGAACCTCCATGGTAATTTTACTCACAAAACTTATTGTTTCTAACCTCGGATTCACCAATTCTCTAAAACACCAAACTGACTATATGAAAGACACCCAAATAGCCTTCACCATGGGTATGGATTCATTCCCCATATTATATAATCAAATTATTCACACACTAAACCTCTTATAATATGTGTTTCACGCCCTAAGCTTTCCAAACACCACTATGGATAGACTACGGGCTCCACCATAGGTGTTTTGCGACCTAGAGAGGAAAAAATGTACTCTACACCTTCAAAACACCTCCAAAAACCATCTCAAAGCATAAAAATCTAGGAAAAAATATTAATGGATTCAAAAATACCATTCCCTTAAAAAATAAATTTTTAAGAATGTCCATAAAAGGCATGAATGAAAATAAAAAATCCTCAGTCATTTTGGTAGTGTAAAAACCACTACAATTGAAATTTTATAAATATTTTATAAGAATGGAAATAATTAATAAATATTTTATATTTATAAAAAATAAAGTATAATTAAAATAATATTTTTAAGTTACATTTAAAGATTACTTGTGTTTTTTAAAGGGGTAAGAGGAGAATTGAAATAAGAAGTCATGAATCCTGAAACCTATATTTTTACAAAGTAATAGTTGATAAGAAGGGTTTGATGGGAGGAAATGATGGATATAATATCAATAATGAATAAAAAGTGTGTTAATACCATGGGAATATATTTAGGTTAGTAAAATAAGAGTAATTTTAAAAGAGTTTTAACACAAAAAATCATAAATATGAAAGGAAAGGAGAGACTTAGGAACCCTTTTTTTACTTAGTAATGAATTTTTAAAGGGGTTAAATTAGATGGAATGAGTGATTTATCGTTATTAATGGGTTAAAATGATGAAAATAATATTTAATTAAAATAATAGAAGTATATAAATTGGTTTTTAAAAATATATTTTAAAATAGGTGTTGTAAAAGAAAGGGGGAGAACGAGGAACCCTTGCCTTTATCTTTGACTCCCCTCCAATATATTGAGTATAAAGAATTTAGATTAAAGGATTTTCATATACAAGGGCCTTATTAATGTATCATGATGAGTTTAAATAGTGATTTTGGTAGATATTTGTGTGATGTCTTGGACCCTGTTCACTCCAAAGTAACCGAACCTAGTCGGTCACACAGTCTCAAGCACGCCTCCCTATACGCTAGAGGCTACTGACTAGTAGTAAGGGACTAGGGTGTGTTTGTGGGGAGGATATGACCTCAGGTTAGAGTGGAGAACACCTATTATATAAAAAATTATAAACAATATTGTAAGCATAATACTGAATATGAATACTAGCAGCAGAATAAGCATAATCATCCAACAATAATAAACAACAAACTCACAAGCTAGAACAATATAATATACAAATGATGATGATGTGATGTCATGTCTGTATAAAATAAAAAACAAGTCATACATGTTAAGAGGTTATTAGTACAATACATGTTATACAAAATAATAAAAAAAATCAACAACTATCCAAGAATCCTGATATTTGTCTTGACCATCAGCTACCAAGCTCCCATCATAAATAATGCATGCTAGTCAGGTGTACAAGGCGGGACACTTACCATTGTCCATACCTGCAATCATATAATCTGTATAGGTACTAATGACAACCTGGATAGGGTGTGAGATAATTCTTAGTATCCCACCACCAACGATGTTTATAAAAACTATAATGTAACTATAAACTAAAAAGTGTACAGGTATATAATAAAATAAAGTAGTATAAATAAATAACTCATGCCAGATTCATCCTCAGCTGGTGTCTAAAAAATTTCATTTAATTAATTATTATTAAATATATATATATATATAAATCATGTGAAGGTTTCAACAATACCCAGATAGATCAACGTAATAATAAGATGATCTAAGGTGTAACCAAGGCATCCTTGACCTCAGGAGTTAGCCAACTCATGGTAGTATCACATTTAGTATGGCTATTAGGGGTATATGTGTAATACAATGGGAATTCCCAAGGTATTCCACTGTAAATGAGTCTAAATGATTCAATGGAACTCATCCATAGTAATCCCAGGGTAATCATGATCGAGTCTGATAGGATGAATCCATGGCACCACATCTTGAAAGACATAAATCTAAATCCAAGGAGTGTATCCAATGCATTATAATATTCAAATAAGATGTTAAGTTAATCATTGGTACATCATTTAGGCATTCACATAATCATAAAATGTTTAAATTCTGTGGTTGGTATCTCCCACAGTAATCGTCTCAATGAATTGAAATGGTATCCTATGGGTGCTCAAGGTATTCCCTCAGGAGTCCAAGGCCAACTCATGTATGAAAATTCCTATAAATATGAAAAAGGTCCAAATAAACAGGTACCATATAATCATTCCATTTATATAATATATAATTAAGGTATATTTAATAATATTTCCATTTGATTTTTTAATAGGTTCATTCCTTTACCTTTCAGTAATCATGACAAGGTATATCGAGGGCAAGCAACCATTTATCACTTTAATTTATAAACATTTATTAGGTTCATTCTATACCTTTCATTTATATGACAAGGGGTAGAGGACATAAAACCAATGTCAAATCAATTAAATTATAATTTAACTAGTCCAAGTGATATATATAAATATACTTTCCATAACATGCTTTTAAAGGTTCATTAATTATGAAGGAACACTTTCCTTATTAAATTTCAAGTTAGACGCACCTGAACAGTGCCACATATAGACCCAACATGGGATACTAAGGTATAAATGAATAAATCATCCTAAATGGGTGGTCTTAATTATGGTCTCAACCTCTAATGGAATGC
The DNA here is from genome assembly GCA_963277665.1 of Viscum album. Taxonomy (NCBI): domain Eukaryota; kingdom Viridiplantae; phylum Streptophyta; class Magnoliopsida; order Santalales; family Viscaceae; genus Viscum; species Viscum album. The sequence goes on along the minus strand of OY728159.1, from coordinate 527,652,809 downwards.
AGAAAGTATATAAAGGCTTCAGAACACAAGCTAAACAAGTATAATTAAGGAATAAAAATTTTAGAGGTAGTGCCTGGTAAAACCGGAATTCACATAATGATATAAATTTATAAACGAATATTTTTTAGAGAAAAGTCATAAACCTCCTACATTATTCCTATAGAAGATTTATCATCCAGTATCAACCCTTATATAGGTTTGGATTGGAAGAAAATAGAATAACGGATGAACAACATGAAAATAGGGAATATGAACCTGCATCAAAATAACAATGTTGATAGGAAGAAAAATGATGAACTAAGGATAATAAGTGAAGCAATCACCATGATGAATCCAATGAGATGATCATATCTTGAATTAGAGTTCAGATTATGAAACAAAAATGAATCCTATCTGTAATCCCCAACACCAGTTAGCCCAGAGTCGGTGCATTATTTTAATACATTGGCATGATTACAAGGAATCAAGTCCCGAAGGACCGATCTGTTTAGCAGCCTTGAAAAATAGATTACATATATGAACATTACATTACAATTTCTAACATAAAATACAACATAAATAATCCATTTAGAAATCCATATGAAAGGGGTGAGCTCAAATGCTCAGTAAGGACAAACAATATAGCAGAAGCTATCATAAATAAACATAAAATTTTATGGAAAGGTATAAAATTGAAATAAAATACCTTTAAAAATAAAATTCAACATAATATGTCAAATATAAATCAATTAATTCCATTTAATTATTCACATGGATATTCTAATAGTAGAATAATCACATGTAACATTAATAACTAATCTCATAATGATGGAATGCATAATGTTGGACATCTTAACCACAAAGTCAAGGCCTCGTGCCAAGACCCTAAATATAAATTTTTTCAAGGCCTTATTCCAAGACACTAGTTTGTCTCATAAGACCTACCAATGAATTGAGGAGATATATCGGTCCCCGCCCATCACTTACTAAGTCCAATGCATTCCTCATATGAAAATGGTGAGACATAACATAAACATTCGTATTAAAAATACCATATGAAATGTCAATACTTTAACTATAAACCATGAATGAAATAAAAATAGCACATCCACAGTCAAACATATCAGAACTCATTCAATGTATTATAAAAGATTGTATTATAATAAATCAACCTCAATCAAGAATAATATCCAACAAAGGATGTTGACATAGTTGAAAATGATTAGTAAAACACTTTGAGAGAAATATCCCTTTTTCATAAAATTATTTTAAAGTTACAAATTTTATAAAATAAGTAATTTAAAATAGATTTTTGTATCAAAATTTCTCATACCAATTTGAAACTTTTGAAAGGAATTAATATTTTCAATCAATCATGTCCATATAAATAAATCCTTGAAATCATTTTGAAAACATGGACATTAATTAAATAGATTTAGAAAAATAAATCTTTAAAACATTTAAAATGATGATATATTTAAATATTACCTTCCATAAAACCTTAAAATATTTCTTTTGAAAATGTTTTTATAAAACATGTACATGGATGATAAAGATGTCCCAATAGATACTTACACATAAACAATATCGGATAATAATGAGATTGAGGAATTAACCCTTACCTTGTACTTTACTTTAGTAGAGAGTATGTTTAAGATTCTGTATAATGACCATAGTATGTTATTAAATTATACCATAACCCTACTAATATTTATGATATCATATATTATTCGTTTAATACATTATACTACCCATTTAATAATAATTTCCATGTTAAAGTAACATTTTGGGTAATAATCGCTTTCTTTATCGTACGTGTTTTAACTTGTTATTCTTGATCGTATCACTTAGATCATAATTTAAATAATTAAATAATATAAAACATGATTTATATATCATATATATTTAGAATATATATATGTATAATAGATAGATATATGAAATGGAAACACCGTTCATGGAGACAATAGTCAGTACGTACGCATGAACATTGTTTCTGTTTTCTTATCGTATAGTATAGAAGTAAGTAATTGAAATATATTTATCTGAATAAATATATATTATTCCAGTAGAAATATTATTTCATATAAATCATAATTAATCAACATATATATTTTTATAAGTATTCTTGAAGGGTGATCTTTGAAGATGAATCTCATCGTGTCGTGGAGACGGTAAGATGTACATACGCACAAGCGAGAATATCATTCTATTGATGGTGAAAATGTGTTTAATTGGATGTTATATTACATATAATGAATCATTAAAATGTTATATTTATTATTTACATCAATTATACTCATTATTATACCCACCCAAATAATTAAGTGTTGAATAACAAACTACACCACGACGTGGAGACGGTAAGATGTATGTATGCACCTATGGTGAATTTGACATTCATAGGATGGATAGAAAAATGAATATGGTTGTACCATATTTATAATAACATATAATTATGTATAAGGTACTGGAGTTATTATATTAGTATATAAATAACAAAAAAAGAGGAAGTAGAAGAAGTAAAGAACTTTGAAAGAGGTGATAAAATAATTACCTCTTCTTCAGGTGCTTTCTCTTGATTTGAACAAAAGGGATCCTTAGGTTGGATTTATTATCAAAGTAATGGACATATATTTAATTGAGGATATTTGGGAGGATATTTGATCAGGTTTTGGCTGATCCAAATGGATTTGGTGGTGTGAATTTGAGAGAAGGGGAAGTACCCTTTTATAAGAGAGGTGAGAGGAACATTAGGAAGAACTTGAAATATTATTTTATTATAAAATAATTTTCGGTTTCTAATGCCTCAAAATGAATTTATTTCGAAGATAAGGTGAGTATGGGTCTAATTAATCTAAAAAAAATAGGTTTTAGACATATTTAGGTCACCATATTAACCTTATCTTTTAGATTTAACCCTTAGTTAAATAGTTTAACTCTTACCATGTCTTCTTGTATTCTTAAACTACATGGTTAATAAACTTACTATAAAATGGACAGAGAACATAAAGTAGTTAATTAATGACATATATAACATTATTTATGTCCTTTGGATGAATTTTATATTTTTAGGAATATAATATCATTTAATAAAGTAGTATTTGTTTTAAAAACCCATTTATGTCAATTTTGACACTATTTATTATTTGGTTTTTGTGAAAGTAATAGAAAATTTATTACATCGAAAAAAATAAATTAAATCAACCCTAAAATATCATATTCAACTAGAAAAATTGTTTATGACTTTATAGGTTTCAATTTACATTTATTTTAATATTTATAATATCAATTATTTTAATCTTTCATTAATAAGGTAATTACTACATCATCATGGTGTCATAAATAAATTTAATTATTTAATGTCTAAAAATTATAAATAAACTACTATGATATAGGAAATATTTTTAGATTTATAATGAATACTCATATTAGAATTTATATTATGTATAAATCTATATTACAAATGATTTAGTTATTAAAATTTTAATTTAACACTTTTAATTCTTCTTTAAATAAAATATAATAAATTTCCTAATCTAACCCATGTGAATAAAAAAGGATCAAATTTTTATCCTAAAGTTGATTTTGGTCTAAAAACACTTATCCAATAAAATTAGGACATGTGTTGGGGTAATTTTATATTATTATAATATTATTTTTACCTTTAATTACCCTATTTACTTTTAACCGTGGTAAACAAAATTCAAAAGTTACTATTCACCAAAAATTATTTTCATCATATTGAACCACATTTTACTTACTGATATCAATATTGTCTCTTGTATTTTTTAAATTCAATTCACAGAAGTGGTAAAATTACGTTTTATAAAAATTTACAAATGTGCGTAGAAGGTGGGTAAAAGGCATTAAAAAGTCAATAAAGATTTATATATCTAATCTTATTATAAAATGACTCCAATGAATTAAATTCGTATAATATAGGTATTATGTATCTATTTTTACTTTAAAATAAATTTAAATTAAAAATAATTATTTAAATAAAAAATTCATTTTTTATGTACTATGTAGTATTTTTCACTATTCATCAAAAATTGAACGTTTTCAGAAAAATACCAAAATTTCAGACTAAGCTAATTTTGATATTTTGAATTCAAAAATGTAGTCTATTTTACCAAATTTATTTCTTAGGAGTGTATAAAATTAATTTTATTGTTGTTTACAAAAGGACATAAAAAGTATTTATTTTAAGAAAATAGTTTTTCAAAATATATAACCATTTTAACAAATCTTATACATTTCATTATAAAAAATATAAATAACATTTAAAATATATTTGTTACTATTCATATCACAATATTTAATTGATAAATAAATATATATTTCAAATAATATTTTGTTTCGCAGAAACTCAATCATGCATATAACACAGGCCAAGTCGGTGTTGCATGCAATATAAGCTATTAAATTACTTTAAAGAGATAACTTAATATGAAATCTTGGGGTGTTACACTACATAAAAGTCTTGAATAAGATCTCAATAGAGGGAAAGAATACCTCCTTTCCACTGGAGTAGGAAATAAGAAAATAGGTTTAAGTTGTAATAATTTTAAGGGTGAAATGGTAATTTTACCCAAATTACAGGGGTCTCAGGGTTTGTCCATAATACTAGCCAAAACGTGAGCCTATCTTTCATAACCTACTGTCCAAAGTGGGGAGTCGAATGGTTCATGCACACAGTTTGGGAAACCATGTACAAACCATGTGTCTTGCCTCTTCTAAAAACTGCGGTGCCCCATATGGGCACGTGGCCTGATTTGCACAATTCCATCTAACCATGTAGTCAAATTTTTTCCCATTAAACACCTCAAATGGTTAGTATAAACCATTCAGACCGGGATACATAGTTTCTACTAACCATTCTACCCAGTGTTCTCTTCCACAAGTCGAGGTTCCAAGCTCCAAAAAAGCCCCGAACACCTGAACTCCCTCATATCCTCTATATACTCATTATGAATCCATATTAGGTAAAAACTAAGGAGTTAAACTGATAATTAAAGGACTTATACCTCATAAGAAAAACCAATTTCTAATAGTATTCCCCCCTTAAAGGAACTTTTCCCTGAGTTTCCCTTCAAAGGGTGGTAAAACGCTGTCTGAGAACAAATCTGTCCATTGGGCATGTACATCAGCCTCTCAATCCCATGTCTTATCCCTCACATGGACATTCTAACATAATACCCAATATAAAGGGGTAGAAAAACCTCATAGAGATTTAATTCTCTGATCAACGATGCATATGGGATAATCCCTAAAAGAAGCATCAGTATCCAACTCAACATCCTCGGGATAAAAAGTATGATATGGGTTGGCATGGTAATAGTGAAGTTGTGAAACATGGAATATTCAGTGCATGGAAAGGTACATTTGAGGTAATAAAATCTGATATGATACCGACCTAACTCTATTCAAGATCTCAAAAGGCTCTACAAAGCAAGGTGATATATTCCCTTGCCTATGTATCTATATATACCTTAATATGGGTGACACCCGCAAGAAAACATGATCCTTGACCTTGAACTCTAGAGTTTTTTTATGGATATCAACATAATATTTCTATATATACAGATGAGTAGAAATATACTTTTTGATAAACTGCACTTGCTTAAAGTCTCCTACATGAGGCGAGGACCCAGAAGCATTTTCACTTCTACCTTTAACCGGGGTGAATGGAATGACCTACCATATAAGTCCTCATATGAAGACATATGAATCTCCATTTGATAGATGTTATTGTAGGATAACTTTATGGGAGGGATATTATTTTCCCAAGAACCATTAAAATCAAGGACGCATTCCTAGAGTATGTCCTCTAACACCTATATCATCTGTTCTGATTGGTCATCAGTTTAAGTGTGAAAATATATGCTTAGAAGCAACTGTGTACCCAAATATTTCTATAACCCCTATCAAAAAATAAATGAAAAATGAGAATCCCTATCTGAAATGATGGTATGAGGGACCCCATGTAGCTATATAATCTCAGGGACATATAGTCTTCCTAGATCATCAATCGAGAAAGTCTCCCAGATAGGAAGGAAGTGGGATACTTTTTATAGTGAATCCATAACTACCCAAACTATATTTCTACCTTGAGGAAACCTCAGTAATCTAACACCCCTGGAAAAGTCAGACTTAAAAGGCTAAATGTTACTACCCATATCAAAAAGTAATAAACCCCCTACCTTTAATACCAATTTGTCACGACCCGTCCCCTTTGGCCCGTATCGTGACTACTCCAAGCCCGCCTTCCATAGGCCAGGGGATGGCGACTAACATCAAATGCATAAATCCATAGACTAGGAAGGAATTGCCTTTATAACTATAAAAAAACACATCAGAGTACACAAATGGAATAAAATCACTAATTAAAACTCTATACAAAAGAAGTGTTGGAAAGTAAAAGGGGACGGAAATATAATCCCAACAGGAAAGTATAAGTACAACTGAAAAACAAGTACAACTGAAGGAAATTAAAGTAGCTACTTGGTCGTCCTCTGGGGTTCCTACCTGAAGGTTAGGTACATATGGCCTCCTCTACACTCCACGTCCGTCCTTCTCCTCTATATACCGTCACACCGAGTGGTCCACCTCTAGGTACCGTCCAGTCCTGCTACTCTCTGCCTTAGTTAGCGTTGTCCATCGTCTATAACCAACACAATGAGGTGCGGGCATAGCCCGTGAAGGGGTGAGTATAACGATACTCATTAGAGACCCTGATATCCTCAAGGTCTCACAAAATCCAACAAGGATAAACCAAAAAGTATGAAAACAACAGATAACCATTACTTAGGTATATGCCCATACATATACCTAAGTTATCTAGTAACCCATCTCAATCATGAGGAAAACATAAAGGTCATTGACTCAGCTCAAACAAGGATTTTTATTATCGATACCATGACTGGTGGTGTAATCCTCCTCTATCGAGTACATTGGGCCTTCCATGTCACACAGAAGTGCTTCCCACTATCCTTGGACTGGTTAGGTACTCAGCTGGTCAAGTACCGTGGGTCTGCTGTGCTCACACAGAGGCGCTCCCCACCATGGGTCTAACGCGTTCACAGAGAGGCGCTCCCCCTTGTAGCCTACTAAGGTACTCCTCCTATCAAGTATCGTGGGTCTTCCGCGCTCACACAGAGGCACTCCCCACCATGGTTCTGCCGCGTCACATAGAGGCACTCCCCACTGGGCTAGTCGAGTCACTCCGAGTCGAATCCTTCAAGCAGTCGTTAGGTCTCAGCCAGCTACTAGGTCACCGTACTCTATCCGCTCGCCTCTGGAAGGATCCGCTCCATGAGATACTGGTCGATACTCCAACTGTCACAAGGTTCCATAAATAAGTATCACAAAGTTCTGCCACGTCATAGGGGTCTCAACGTAATAGACGACACGTCGATCAGACGCCCAGTCTGTGAGTTATTAGCCTTTTAGTCCTGGGGGCCCGATTGGATTCGTGTACGATCCAATCTAACTGTAACTCAAATATACCTTGTACTCCAATGGGGTTTTCTCAAAGGGACCGTCACGTTCCAAGAATACCGACACCGCTGACAGTTCGTCAAACGGACGTCCAGTGCCAAAGATATGGCCCGAGTAGGTAATGGGTCAGTAATGGCCAAGGCCCGGTCTGACTCGGGCCGGGTCAGAACCCATCAAAACATCTTCCCCTTTCCATTCTGGGACCATTAACGACTATAACAAGCTAGCAGGCCACTGGTTCTCTACCTTCACCTACTGATAGGTGGAACACCTAGTTATAAAACCTACAATATTATGTTTTATCCCAAGCCACCAATACAAGTGACACATATCAAGATGCATCATGGATATTCCTAGATGAACTTACCACTTATAAGTGTGTGACTCTTACATTAGTTCATCCCTTATATCTACTGGAACCTTGATCTACCCATGTATATGAAGGATTTCATATCCATCAATATACTAATCTAGAGGCATTTCCTCACTAGAAATTCTTTCTTATAAGAATAAACCCTGAGGATCTGAAAACTACCATCAATTCACCCTATCAAGGATTGAAGAGGTAACTTATAAAGATGAGAGAAAAGGCTTCTTATGACTCTCATGAAACTCCATATAAATATCTGAAATAAGGTCCATAAATTCCTATTCATCATTGGATTCCTTCATGGAATGTTCCTATGTTTTTTGACTCAGAGCATTAGATACTTCATTTCCCTTTTCAATAGTATAAGAAATATAAAATAAAAAATACTAAAGGTATTCGAACCATATTAAATGCCTAAGATTCAAGTTTTATTGCATAAAGATATATCTAAGTTACTTTTGGTCTGTATACATCAAAAAGTTCTCACCCACTAGATAGTGCCTCTAGAAATGAAAAGCATTGAAAACTACTACTAGATAAAGTTTTTGTGTCAGGTAATTATGATCATGAGGTCTCAACTGGAAAGACTCGTACATAGTGAATAAATCCTCTTATATTAGCAATGCACCCATCCTGATGCCCAATGAATCAAAAAACACTATATATCCTCTACTAGTCTCTAGTAGAATCATAATCATCATTGAATCAAGTCTTCCTTTCAACTCCTAAAAGGTCTTCTCACACACTTTAGACCAAAAGAACTTCAAAAATTTCTCAGTCAGTCTAGTAAGAGGTTAAGAAAGGCATGATAAGTCCTGTATTAAATTCATATAATATCCATCCATCCCCAAGAAACTCCATATATCAAACACATTTTTAGGATTCACTAAGAAATCCACAACACTCACCTTCTCTAGGTCAACTGATACTTATAATTATGAGATAATATGACCCATGAAGTGAACCTTTTCAATCCATAAGTGGAACTTATAAATCTTAACATAAATTTAATGATCTATTTGTGTATACAAAATGATATCAAGGTGTTTAGCATGATCGTTATGAGTATGAGAATACACCAAGATTTCATTCATAAAAACCATGATAAAGGAATCTAGATAGGGGTGGAAAACCCTATTCATCAAGTCCATAAAAACTGTGGGAACATTTCTAATACTGAATGACATAAAAATGTACTCATATAAATGATACTGACCTCAAAAATTTGTGTGTAGTATATATAAAGGCCTAAATCACACCTTATGATAGCCTGATATCAGGTCGATCTTCAAAAACACTCTTTCTCCTTAGAGCTAGTTGAATAGGTTATCTATTCAAGGAAATGAATTCCTTTTTTAATTGTAAGATGATTTAACCATCAGTAATCTACAAATAGGCTAAGGGTTCCATCTACCTTCTTATAAGAAATCTTGGGTATGACCCAGGAATATTTTTTGGGTTAGATAAAAACCTTTGATTCTAAATCCACCAATAGTATCCTGAGCTCATGGAGCTCAGTAGTTTCCATCCTATATGGAGGAATCAATACTATATATGCTCCTGAAATAGTATTTATTATAAACTTTACCTCTCTCTTAGAAGGTAAGACATAAAAATCATCAATAAAACTCTGGTAAAATAATCTAAAACCAAAGTAAGTTCTACATGATGTAAACCCTTATCCTACATATAAAGGCTAGAAATATGGGCTTTCAATCCACTAATCCCATGATGCTCTAGTCCATATCTACTTGCATAGACATTTCAATTACCCTTTTAGCGATAAATATCACCCTATGGCAATATAAATGATACCATACAATAGTCACAGTATATATAGTCATGTTAGGGAACCAACTAATCCATCCTGAGAATGACATCAATTCCCTTCATCTCAAGGAAAAATAGGTCCCATAAGAAATGATAACTACCTAACTTAAGGGGATAGTCTTAGAATTGGTGTATACTCTTTGACCGCACAACCAAAAATGTGTCTAGGGTCATCACCCTACAAAAGTAAAAAATTTACATCCCAAGACATTCCACGGTCTATAAAGAGATAAAGGACCAAGAATCACGTATATCGAATAAAGAAGCTATGATAGTAGAGGCCACTAGAATAGTACCTCATACAGTCAACGATCCTACACTCTGCTCCTCAGGTATTGTTTGTAATGCAAGGAACTATCCTGATTCATGTCCTTGATCTATATATGGACTACCCTATATAGTTCATCTCTACTAGCACTGATAATCAGAGTTCTGGCTACCATGGACATGACCTCTTCCTCGGCCTGCTTGGCCAGTGCTACTCTATATTCCTACTTGACGCGGTGTAACTGATCACAATCTTAAAGGTGGAGATCGAACAGATCCTCTTATGTTATAAGTATGTGGAAATTTATGAAAAAAACATTGAAGATGACCTGTCTTACCATAAGAATGACACCCAAGTGGGTATCTACCATATTGAGTCTTTATATTCCCCTATAGTCCACACTGATAGAATATAATAGAGCTTCCGATGCAGATACTCTGGGCTCCACTGCTCTGATGAAGAAACTCAAGGCTAAGATTCGTGCTACTAGAAGAACTACATCCCTATCTTGAAACATAACCTCTTTTACCAGTACCGTTGGCTTCTCTGAGGTTGTGATTAGTGATAAGATCCCGATTAACAATCTCAGAAAAGTTAGATAGGAAAAATACATTCACCTATGAGAAGATGGAATACTTGAGCCCATCCTTGAAACATCTCACTCACAATAGCTCGTCACCGGATATAATCATTGAAAAAACATTACAACTCATTAAAACATATTGAATAGTCAATAATAGACATAACACCCTGCTCCAAGTGTATGAACTACCTAGATCAGTCAACTCTCAACATCTGAGGGAAAAAGTAATTATAGAAAGTGGTTTGGAATGCTTCCCAGACCATGCCCCAATGAAGACCAAACTGAGCAATCACATCCCACCAACTCTTGGTAAAATCATGTATCATGTAGGTAGAGATATTGACCCTCCTCTATGGATGCATCTCTAGATTCTTGTGGATAGAAAGAATGGACTATGATAAGACTCAATAACCTATGGAACACCATCCCATGAGAACATGGGAGGATTATGCAGTTGGAACTCATGAGTCAGATCATACATCGTAGGTGTAGGTCATGGAGCACCCTGCATAGACTACATCAGATATAAGAAACCCTCTCAAATTTTAGCATTAGTGCCTAGTTTGGGAATAGCAGGCAATGCCTCAGGTGTCACTACTAGAGGTATCACTGCTAGCTTTGGTCCCACCACCTCTAAAGCATGTTCATTTCAACCTTCTAGGTGTACGACTAGAGGATTTCATGGTGTAATAGATCTAAAAATTACAATCACACACCTCCAAACAATATTTGTAAGCAGATAAAATCACTACATAAGTATTAAAAAAGAAAGAGGGCTGAAAACCCAATATATCATATCCCAACTAACTGCTTGAAAGTCTATGGCATTGGTATGTGTTTTAATTTTATTTATAGGGGTTCCAGTATATGAGAGGTTAAATGGAAATTTAAGTAGGAAAAATCTATATAAATTATAGGTGTACTCTTCACTTCTGAAAACCATATAATTTATAATTCAATATTTACATTTTAATTTCTGATGTTCTCATATAAATATAATAAGGTTTGATTAAATAGATCATCATTTCCAGTTAATAAAGGCCCATACACTTTATAACTGAAATGGAAACCATTCAATTCCAATTAATTAACCCCCGTACAATTGGTCTCAAAATGTAACTTGGTAAATATAATGGCTTGAATAATTGAATTATCCCTTCAAATTTATATGGTCACATACACCTTATAATTGAAATTGGTAATTATGTAATCACAGCCAAATCCCAACTCATGCAACCAGAGGTATATAGATTATAAGGGTTAAAATGGATATTTAAGATGCCACCATCAATCTATACAGTAAAACACTACTTATATTGATGATGAAATTTTAAACAATAAATTTCTTTTCCATGAAAAATATTTTAGTTGAACAATCATATATAAAAAACATGTATCACTCAACAATTATAAAAAACATAGGAAATATAAGTAATAAAATGATCATATATGACATGGCATGTGCATGGAATGTGAATTTATAGGTCATTATAATGATTCATGTAATAATGATCCTTACTAAACCAGGAAAAGTTAAATTTTCTATAAATTATATCAAATATCACAACCATGTGCATCACCCAATAGTGGAAGTATATGAACTGTAATAAGAAAAATGAAAAACAACAATTTTCTTATTCCCATGAAACTTGGTATTTACCCCAAACATAGGATAAATACTACTAAGAATGGATTATAACTAAGTTCAATCACATTCATAATATCCTATCTAAATTCCCAAAAAATAATATAAGAAAAGAACCTATGATACCACTTTGTGACATCTCAGACCCGATTCACTCATGAGTAACTGAACCCGGTTGGCCACATGGCCTCAAGGGACCCCCCCCCCCCCAATACACCAAATGCTTCCAAATAATAGTGAGGGCCTAGGTTTTGTCCAAGGGGAGACTATTCCCTCATGTTATAATGGAGCATAGAAATCATATAACATATGAATAAACAATAACAGAAGCATAATACTAAATATGAATACTGGAAGAAAAATAAGCATAATCATCCATAAATAATAAATAGTCAACTAAAAAGCTGGAACAATATTATATACAAATGATGATGATGTGATGTCATGTATCTAAAAAATAAAATGCGGGAATAAAAAGTAGTAGGTTATCAATACAATACATGTTATACAAAAGAATAAAAAATAATAAAAAACTATCCAAGTATCCTGAGCACTAGCTTGATCATCTGCTACCAAGCTCCCATCCTAAAGAAAGAGAGAAAGTCAGGTGTCTGAGGTGGGATATTTCCCCTTATCCATTCCTAAAATCATATAATCTACTCAAGTTCCAATAGAGGCCCAGATAGGGTGTGAGATAAATCTCAATAGGCCACCACTAATGGTGTCTATAAAATCCAGTCTGTGAATATAAATTGAATAGTGTGTGGGTATATATTAAAGTAAATAATTAAAAATATATAACTCACACCTGCTTCAACCTTAGATGTTGTCTGAACAAGTATCATTCAAATAATTATGATTCGGTTTATATAGATAAGTCATTTTAAGGTTTCAATAATAGTTAGATTGATCATCGTAATAATAAAGAGGATCCAAGGTGTAACCAAGGAATCCTTAACCTCAAGGGTCTTCCAACTCATAGTAGTATCACATGAAGTCTGGCTATAAAGGGTCTGAGTGTAATATAATGGGAATAACCAAGGAATTCCAAAGTAAATGAGTCTAACTAAGTGCATGGAGATCATCCATATTAATCTTGAGCTAATAATGACTTGGCCCAATGGGGTGAATCCATGGTGGCACATGTCCAAAGACATCAAGATGAATCCCAGGAGTGTATCCATGGAATTCTAATATCTGGAGAAGATGTTAAGATAATCATTGATACATCGCTAAGGTATTTAAATAATAATACAATGACTAGATTATATGTTAGGAATCTCCCACAACAACCAGATCAATGAATCAGAATGGAATCCTCTGAGTGCTCAAGGAACTCCATTAGGAATCCAAGGCTATATCAAGTATGACCATTCCTATAAAGATGAAAAAGGTCCAAAGCAATAGGCAACTTATAATCATTCCAACTAAATCACATATAATATAGGTCCATGTAATAATCATTTCATTTAATCATTTAATATATTCATTCCTTTACCTTTCAATAATCATGACAAGGTGTATCAAAGACATGCAACCATTTATCACTTTAATTTATAAACATTTATTAGGTTCATTCCATACCTTTAATTTATAAGAAAAGGGGTAGAGTACATGATACCAATTTCAAATCAGTTCACTTATAATTTATCTAGGCTCAGTGATATCTATAAATATACTCTCCATAGCATTATTTTAAAGGTTCATTAATTATGAAGGAATACTTACCTTATTAAAGGTCAAGTCAGAAACACCTGAACGATGCCGCAAATAGACCCAACATGGGTCACCAAGGTATAAATAAAGAAAAAACCCTAAATGGGTGGTATGTGTTGAGTTCTCAACATATAATGTCTTCAAGAGAATATATGAAGTCTTTAGAACACAATCTAAATAAGTATAATTAAGGAATATGAATTTTAGAGGCATTACCCAATAAAATTGGAGCTGCACAGTGATAGTAATTTATAAATGACGATAATTTTAAAGAAAATTCATATACCACCTACCTTATTCCTCTAGTAGATGCCTCATCAAATATAATCCCTTAGTTTGTCCTGAATAAAAAGAAAATGGAAGAACAGATGAATGCCCTGAAAATAAAGCATATTTTCCTGCATCAAAATAGCATCATTCAGAGGAAGTCAACTAAAAATTGAGCCTAAAGAGTGAGGAACTTACTGAGAGGAATCCAATGAGATGATATGATCTCAAATCAAAGGTTGGATGATAAAACAACACCATATCCAACCTCAAAGGCTTGAAGAAGCTCTCAAAGAAAAAGAAGAAGACCTCCTATCCATTGGAGGAGGAAATAAGAAAACGGGTTTCAGTTATAAGAATTTTAAGGGTGAAATGGTAATTTTACCCAAATTACATGGGTCACATAGTTTGGTAGCATGGTTTTCTAAACCATGCACCAACTGTGAATGGACTACTATCAAAAGGGGGAAGTTACACAATTCATGTGCATAGTTTGGGAATCCATGTGAAAACCACGTGTTTTTCCTATGCTAAAAACTAAAGACCCACCGCAAGGGCATGCAACTTGAGTTGTATGATTTCATCTAACTTTACATCCCATTTATAACCACTGAACACCCCCACATTGTTAGGAGAAATCATGCGAACTTGGCTGTATGGTTTCTACTAACTATGAGGCCTAGTGTTCTCTTCCACCGGTTGGGGATCCAAGATCTGAACAAGCCCCAAACACTCTTGTATCCTCCATACCTCACTAGTCATCCATATTTGGTCAAATTTAATGAGTTAAAATGAAAATTAAAGTATTTTTACCTCATAGAAAAAATTAGTCTCTTACACTTTGGATGGTAGTGAGGAGAAAGAGTTGGATGAAAAGTGTTGATGGAGGAAAGGGGGATGGATATCTTTGATTATAATATTGATAATTTTTTTATTTAAGATAAAGACTATGAATAATGTTCATTATTATGACTTTTATTAGTGCATGATTATAAAATAGAGGTTTATTATACATTTTAACTCACCAAAAATAAAAAAGAATCTCGAAAATGTTTTATAAAAAGTAAATAATAAAAATGTATTTTTTATTCAAATAATAAATAACTTAGGTTTTTAAAATATATTTATGGGTTTGAAAATTAATTTTATTATTTTAATTTAATTATTTTACTCAATAAATAAATTTTAATTCATGAAATATGTTTTGTTAATTTTTTTAACATATTTATCTCATGATGATTTCATAAAAGTTATGATATATGTAAAAACTGTATTTTTTAGTATTCACCAAAAAATAAACATTTTCAGGTTATTATTAGAAACCCACCCTAAGATAATTTGAAAATTTTGATTCCAAAAGTGAATTATTTTTATCAAATTCAAATTATAAATTATAAATATAAAATTGTTAAATAAAATCATCTAATACATGGAAAATCAATTTTATCTCAAATATAGACTATTTATTTTTCTATGTGTGATTAAATTTTTATTTGTTATTATTTCTTAATTATTATATGTATGATAATTAATTATTTATAAATTTAAAACAAATAAATTTCATAACATTCATCTTCTACTTTATAGGAATTTAGATTTTAAATAAATATTCATCATTATAGTTTTGGTGTGATAAACTTTATACATTATAGTTATAATTTTGTATCAATGAACATATTAAGTTTATGATGACTACTTTATCCAAATTTGATATAAATTTTTGATAATATAAATCTATACATATAATTTATTAAATTTTCAAATAATAATAATAATTTCATATTTTTATTTTTATGGTAAAACATGTTACTGAAATTTTTAAAGGAAATTTTTAGAGTAATAAAACATGTACATCGAATATGAAAATAATATTTTAAAAATTAAATTTTTATAAAATTAAAAATGACTATTAAAATAATATTTTAGTGTAGAAATATAATTTAACCATTTATTTTATCATATTATGCACATAAAATGTCATATAACATTATAAATTATTATATTACTTTCTATGGTTAAATGTTATAATTTTATGACTATTAAAAAATGAACCATACATTGTTTGAAAATAGTTATAAATGAATAAATTACTATTAAAATATCAATTTAAAAAATAAAACTATTAATAAGAGTAGTGTACTTATAAAATAAAACTATATGTATAAAAAGAACCACAAATACAATAAAAGATATTTTATAAAATATTTTTAATTAATTATTACTCACAATGATTTTATGATATATGAATTAAAAATAATTATTTATTATTATTGAATAAAATATTACTAATCAATACAATTTTAATTTTAAAAAATAAATTTGAGAAATAAAAAGGCCGTATTATCATGCTTTAAGGATTAGAGATGAATGATTTTTTATTATTTCAAAAAAACCAATAATACTTATTGTTTAAATAATTATGTAAATAAATTTTAGGTTTATATCATTACAAACAAATGAAAAAAATCATTTTAAATATATAATTTAAAAGAAAAATTTAATAAAAATTTTCATTAAAAATTTGGTATGTTTTATTTTTTTATCACTTTTAATGTCCTCGATTTCCATACTAAATTCTTATAGGATGAGAACCCACCTAATTAACCTTTCTTTAACACCCTTATTTGTGAATAAAAAATTCAAATAGGGGTGATCTATGTAAATAATTACCTTACTTGAAATTGAATTTGGTAATAATTTCATTGTTACATATACCATTTGTACCATTTATTTTTCTATGTTTTCATATCCCTACTAGTATCATTTCAGTAATTTACTAACATAGTAGATCACAAGATTATTTTTTAATTTTCTATTATCAAGCACAAAACCTACTATAAAAATATTTTCATCACATGGTATCTCGGAAGGTAGTTTCCAATATAGTGTTAAGATGATTGGAGTAGTGACTAACTCCCTCCTCAATCCATTAAAATCTTTCAAATAATCCACATAAAAATTTATCCTTACACACTTCATTGAAAGTGAACACATTGACCCTATTAAGTTTGAAAAATGAAAGATTTTTTTTATAAAATCGTACATGACTTAGAAAATTTAATACCATCACTAGGTTTAAAGGATACCATGTTGATATTACCTCAAATTTTTATCCATACCCTTCAATTCCATTCTTATTGGTCATGTGTCACAATAGAATTACTTTTATCACTATGAAATGGAATGTTTCCTAGTTCAGTATCAATTTTTTATCTGTATAACTATCAAGAAATTTAGACAAGTTTTATAAAAATTCTTAAAAAGGAAATCAAACTGTTGAGAAGTCATCTATGATTATTTGAAAGGTTCTTTTCACCATATTAGAAAATATTTTTGTCATGAACCTTTGGAACGATCTTGGAGCACCACAAAATAAAAATAGAATTATCATGTAAGAAAATGTCCGATAAGGGAAAGTGAATGTGGTTTTATCTTAGTCAGTTAGATAAATTAGTACTTAATTATATCCAAGGTAATTGTATAGAAAACAAAAATGTGAAGTTATATAAATAATTTCAATAATATGATTAGTAAAAGGTTGGGGAAGTGGTATTTACTCGTTATTGCAATAAGTTTTCTATAGTCAATGTACATATTCCAACTTGTCAGTACCCTTGTGAAAAGTTAATTCTTTTCATTTGCGATAATTATCATCCCACCCATAAACGGAACCACGTGTATTAAAATAACTGATGCACTATTTAATATAGGATATATTATCCCATTATCGAATAATATCAATATATCAATATTAATTTTTTATTAAATTTAGATTCAATCTCTTTTGTCACATAACAATAGTATTAACCACTTATTATATCAATTTTTTTGTATGATTAAGGTTTTAATTATCCTCTTAATGTCTGATATTATCCATGAAATGGATATATTAAGTTTCTTCAATAATTATAGAAATATTTCTTCTTGTTATTTCTTTAAATTAGATAAAACGATGGAAAAAAATGTACCCAAGTAAGCATATATTAGTTTGGGTGATATATTACTCTGTTTTAATTAAGTTTATTTTTATACAAATGGCTTAAATGATTTTTTCCTTTACCCTATTCATCTCATGACAGCTCATATTATTTTTTTAATAGTTTCATTGAATGTGTGAACTTTTCTCTTCTTTCACCTCATTTTTATGTTCCATTTTATTAAGTGTTTCATATACTTAAAATAATTTAGTCCTTGGTTTATTTTTTAATTCAAATTTAACCTTTTTATCAACAATATCAATAGAAAAAATCATTCAATGCATCTGAATGTTTCACACCATGAAAAAAAATTAATAATCCCATTATACCCTCCTACTTGGAATCTCAAATTACACTATAGAACATCAATTTGAGAAACTAGGGTTTCTATAAATGTTCTACCAATTATGACATGTACCTTATTGTTTATCTCCATGTTAATTACTAAGAATTACATTGGTAATATCAACTTACCAATTCTCACAAAAACATCTTCAATCACTCCTATAGAATATTTAATATATCAGTATATAAGTTGTAAATATAACAACCCATACATAAAAAATACATAATTATTATTTTAATATAAATTATTATGCTTTCTTATATTCACATAATTTTTTAGGTTTAGAGTTTTGGATAGTTATGAAAACTATAACATAATAAAGTGGACACTTACACACATTGTAATTTTTTTCCACAAAATATATTCTCATATTTACACTTCTATTTCATTATTGAAAAATATTATTCTTTCAAGAAAAGTACCCATTTATGAAATTTTGGTTGTACTAAAAAAATCTTAGCAAGGGATATAAAAATAAATGAAACCCATTAGTCTATTGAAAAACATGAAATTCTGTATGAAAGTTAACTTTTTTAAAAAATAAAATTTGAGCTCAAAAAATCATTTACTTACTCATTAAATCAGATTAATTGTCCCATGTTTAAAAAAAATATTTTTTAAGAAATCATAAATACAATATCATAGTCATGAAAATTTCTTTTGGAAACATGAAAATTTTCCTTGAAAAGAAGGATTTCACCTTTAAAAAAATAATAAACTCTTATTTAATCATAAGATCATTTACTTACCTCATAAAATAAAATTATTTACATTAAAACTTATAGAAAGAATAGAAAATTCATGTAGTATTATTGTATAATTACACTCTTCTCACCCTTATAATAACCCTTACAAGAACCCCTATAATGGAATAACTTCACTAGTTAATTCCAACACAATTTATTTGGAGAACATATCATTACCCAATAAATTGGAGGGTTATATCAGACCTACCCATTATCATATAAAATTTATAAAAACTATAATATGAATAAAAAACATAAAATATTTCCTTTCTATAAAAAACTCATTAAAAAATACTTTATAACCCATAAACATAAATATGTTTATCTATCACTTGAAAATAAGAAAAAATATCCTTTTATTTTGATAAAGAAAAATTCCCAAAAGAATGGGAATATGATATTATTTAAAAAATAATAGAATATATTTAAGTAAAATGTATATCAAATAATGGTATTAGATAAAGGAAAAATATATCAAGTATTAAATGATAAAAAACATTTTCCCCCACTTTTATAAAGAAAGTATAAATTTATCCATATGAAAACATTAGAAAGATTAATTTTTTAAACATTTGTAAATAAAGTCAAAAAAATTTGAAAAATTATTTAAATAATAATTTAATTATATAAAATAAAATTCTTGAAACATTTTAAATAACATGGATATAGAAGAGAAATATTTGTAAGGAATACGTTAAAACATTCAAAACAAGGTTTTAAATAAAAATCCCTTACCTCAAACTTTTTCTTAGTCGAATGTGCTCTAAATTCCCTGTATAATGAATTTATGTTTTTTTTGAATAATAAATATATTAATATTTATTCTAATTTATTCCATCCACTTATAATTTGTTATTACCCATATATTAATTGTTTATTGTTAAAATTAACATTCAGGTGTTAACCGTTCTGTTTCCCTTATATCATTTGGTTAGGTGGTTCTAATACTAGTGACATGGTCATGGTTTCATCAGATATAGAATATTAATAATGTTATAAATATTTTATTTATTCATTAAATATTATTTTATTATCATATATTTAATTTAGTGATGAAAAATGAAATAGGTCATTCATGAAGGTGGTAGTTCACACGTAAACATGAGCAACATTTTCATTTTTCAAATGGATGAAAATGAATGAAATTATATAGTGTATTATCTTTAAGTAACATATTTATATCATAAATATCTTACTTAATCATTAAATACATCTTTATAAGCATACATGTGAGGTATTCATAATAAATAAAATATATTGTTCATAGAAGTGGTAGTCTGCACGTACACACGAGAAACATTTTCATTTTTCTAATGGAAGGAAAGGAGGTAGATAATGGTTATTACACAAAAATTATAATATTTAAGTATAATAATGATAATTTTTTAATTATTTTATGATGGTTATATAATATTTGGAATATTATTAAGAAGTAAGAAACGTGAAAGGACTTGGTTAAGAGAATTACCTCTTCCTTGGGTATCCTTCTTTGGATCTCTCCTTAAGCCTTCTTAGGTAGGAATTTTATTGAGACCATAACCTATAGGTAATAGATAAGGGTATTGGGGAGTTTTTTATTATATATTTTTTGGTTTATAGTTCTCAATGTGTGTGGAAAATTAAGGGGGTGAAGGGTTCCTTTTATAGGTGAGAGGAGTGACACCCTTTTAAATACTCTTAACTTCAAAATAATATAAATGTATTTCTCAAGGTTAAGTGGAGCCAAGAATGTCCCAAATAAAATATAGGATAATATAGTTAGAAATAAAATCATATAATCAAATTATATATATTATTTTATAATATTTTTAACCCTATCACATAGTTTTAACCATTTTAAGCCATTCTACCTTACCATAATGACTAACTTTTACTATGGTAGCTTAATTTTATGAAAAAAATGAATGTAACCTTATTAAAAAATTTGAAAATTTTGGTTATAAATATTAATTTTTTTTACAATATTCAATTTTTAAATATATAAAAAATTAATTCTAATGTAAATATGAAAAACATAATGAAAAACCGTTTAAAAAAAATGCATTTTTAGGCATAAAAATGTCATTACACTAAAATCATGTATAATATTTCTTAACATAACATTTATTTATTTATGATTAAAAAAATGGATTTATATTATTTTAAAACTAATCCAAGACCAAATGTAACCTTGTAATTACTTAATTAAATAAAAGGATCCAAAATAGTTTTTTTATTAGAATAAAACATCACTTATGTTCTAAAGTGTTAAAAACAAAATTATAAATTAAAGAAAATATTTTTCTATTTTTATTTTACGTCTAAAATATATATTTGGTCTATCCTAATATTTTTATAAACTTTTAATTCATTTATATATCTTGTTGATGTCATGAAATTAATAGTATTTTCAAAAATGATTTTGTCACTATTCATCTAAAAATCAACCTTTCCAGAAAAATTCTAAAAAAAATTCATCCCATTTATTTATATGATAATATCCAAAACAAATTAGATTTTATCAAATTTAAATTTTATAATTTAATTTCTAAATAAAACCATATAATATGTGGAAACAATATAGTTATAATAATATCTTTTTTCAATTGAAAGTTTATGTAAAATTATTATATTGAATATGATCCCATAAAATATAATTATGAACATTAATAATATATGAAATTGATTTATTATTAATATTAACTAGGTTGTCAAATTCACCCCTAAAATAATTTAAATCCTTGTAACATTATTTATTAATAAACATATAAGGGTAATTTTATGTCATAACCTTTTAATATTCTCATGTTTCTTCTTCAATCATATGGTTATTCCACAAAACTTTAACCAGGTTAGTAACCTTATTCCACAACACTTGATCTCTATGATTAATAATATGAACTAGGTTTTTTAAAAAGATTCTCCTCCAACTAAACAACTTCAAGGCTCAAAGCACGTGATGCATCATGTATATATTTTCTTAACGATGAAAAATGAAACATGTAGCACCCCTTTAATTTGTTTAATAATTTTAAATATTTTAAAATTAATTATTTTAATTAATAATAATACTTATAAATAATTATAATTTATAGCATTCAAATTTATTAATTAATGTTCTAAAAAATAAATACTGTTTTACAATATTATTTTGTGTAAAATAATATTTTAATATGAATATATGTATTTGATAAATAGATTATTTAATTAAATATTTTAAAGAAATATACATATATTTGATATTATAATTATTTTGATAAATACTAAATTGTGTTATGAATATATTCACTATTAATATGACACCCTAAGATTTTGTGGAATGTTCTTCTTAAATAATTTCAATTCATTAAATAGATTATATGCACAAAACACTAATTCACTATGAAACAAAACTTTGTTATAAACTATCCAATGAAAATAATTTTTCTACTTCTGTGATTTGAATTTCTAAAAATGGACATAAACTGTTGCCACTACTGGAAAACTAACATATACCAACGGTTTGGAACTGTTGGTATATGCCTCCAAACTGTTGGTATATCCTATACCAACGGTTTGGAGAACCGTGGCCAAGTAAGCCGTTGGGATAGGTCTATACCAACAGTTTTCCCAAAACCGTTGGTATAGACCTATCCCAACGGTTTTGGAAACCATTGGTATAATTAATATGAAAATCTTTACCAACGGTTGTGGAACCGTTGGTATATGTATTTCAAAAAAAAACATTCACTGGGATTTGATCCCAGCACCCCTAGTTTATTAATGAACGACTTAACCACTAACCTAACATGACTTTTGTGTATATAATTACATAAATATATGTATTCTCATAATTATATTAAATTTTGATTTATATAATGTTCTGGGTAAGAAGAAATGATAAAAAATCAAAGGATCTATACCAACGGTTTTGACAACCGTTGGAATAGATTTTGAGATTCTGGGTGAAGGTTGATCCATGGGGGACCTTTCCCAACGGTTTTGGAAAACCGTTGGGAAAGGTCCCCACAATGTGGGCTTTCCCAACGGTTTGCCCAAACCGTTGGGAAAGGTGGCCTCAAAGTGGGATTTCCCAACGGTTTTTATGAACCGTTGGTATAGAAGGATTGGGAAAGGTCAGATTTCCAGTAGTGTGCGATCAGTAAGTTTTTTAGAGTCTAATAGGATCAACTTAATTTTTTGTTGAACAATAACTTAACCCTTATGAATAGTAATATACCCTTATCAATAGTAACGTGACCCATATGAAAATTAGTGTACCCTTATGAATATTAACTTCACCCATGTAAGTATAAATAAAATTTAGGAACCTTATAAATGAAAGTGAATATTTTAAACATTAATAATTAAGTGTTGGTATTTTTGTGAGCAATAAATATTTAATTAAAATTTTACAATTAATAAATTAATTTAAAATATAATTCATAAAATTCATTCATAAATAAATATTTTTTGTCCTATAATTTTGGGGCAATTTAATGAGACCTTAGTTAAATTTTCAGGGTATTATAAAAACATTTATAATTTTAAAAACTGTATTTTTCAAGTAAATGATTATAGTAATTAAAAATTAAATTTATCTCGTTTAGATTTTTTTTATAAAATGAAGTTCTTTTTTGGATTATAAAAATTTAAAAATGGTTGAGGTGAATCTTTGGGATTTTTATAAAATACTTGAATTTTCAGTGAATAGTAAAAATACGTTAATTTATAAAATATGCTAAATGAATGAATTTATGCATCATTCTTGAGTCATGGCTGATGTAAATGGACATTATTTATAACTCACAAACACTTATTACTATTTTTAGTCACAAAAATAATTACTATTCATAGTCTTGATCCAAAATAATTAAATAATGATTAAAATAATTGAAAAACCCTCCTCTTCTCCACTATAAAAACCACCCCTCACCCCCTATTCCTCTCACACCACTCCAGCTTTGAGCCCTACCTAAGTTCTGAAAAATAATATTCAAAAGCCCCTTCCTCACGTATAAGACCTTTTGTTCGAACAAAAATTCCAAAACTAAAGGCCTTAAGGAGGTTCTCAAAGAGGAGTACTCAAGTGGTAAACCACTTTTTTCTTTTTCTTTCAATTTATTTTACAAGTTCCATCCTATTATTTATCTCTCCTCACATCCCCTCATCAAAATGCTATGATATTACAATACCTTACATGCAATAGAATTATAATATACTAATTTAATATTTCAACATCGTCTCTCTTTCCCCCTTATGTTATACTAAAAGTGAAAACACTGAGATGTATTAATTTATCACACTCAAGGACGATGGGTTTTCAATCTCTATTAACATATTCAATTATGGTCATGATACCATTTTTATATTTTAACCAGATCATAATATATGTAATATATCATATTTAATGTTTTATAATCTGTTTTTACTCATGGTACTAAATTATAAAACAAAATGAGTTCGTGGTGATCGAAAAAACACAAAATTAATCCTAGTATTATCATTAAAATTTTCTCCAATGATTCATACTATCCAAAATAATAAAAGTATTTATATGATAATTTAACCTTCTATATGACCAATAATAAATCACAACTTCAATTCAATATTTCAATTTCCATTTTACATGAAATTTCACACATTTATACAAGCAAGCTGATCTTGAAAACTAAGAAAATGTGCACTCCCAAATGATGAAATTGAATATATTAACCCATATAAAAGGCCAAAAATGAACTTAATAAATATATAATAAATAAATTAAATGTATATATGGTTTCATTATTATTAATTAATGAATCTAATTTTATTATTCAGGACATTGAGATCAAGTGCAGAATACATTTAGACATATGGTAAGAGTTTCCTCATCTCGCTTCCATTTTTGTGAGATATTATTATTCACAGTTATTAGTGGAGTATGACGTATGTATAATGCCCATTGATTTATCATATCATGAATATATTTATTTTCCTGGTATTCAATTTATCATTTTATGATTATTAATTTTGGGGCATTGGATTCGATTGATTATAAAGTGGTAAGGATTTTCTACCTGAACCTTTATTTTCTTTCGTGTTACTCTTATTCTCTACATACTTCAATGAAATTATTATTTATTCTTATGTAATCCTCATAAATTCTATTTGAATGTTATATATGTTTTTACCAATAATAATCCTTCTTTATTATGTGTATTTACATGTTTTAAAAGAATCTTTCTAAAATTATTCTTGAAATACAAACCCCTTTCAAGGGAACTTCTCAAATTCTTACCCATTTTCAAGTGCACTATATATTGTATTTTAAGCCAAAATTATTTTTGTAAAATCAAGAATTTTATCATGAAAAACTATCTTGTTTAATTTATGGTTTTATGAAAACAAACATTCCTTTCCTCTTTAAAATATATTCAATATTTTCCTTAAACCACACAAAAATGTTTTATTTCGAAAGCTTCTTAAAAACTCTTTTTTTACATGATTTCACTTCAATGGGATTTAATTTAGCCTAATATATAATCTATATATCCTTACATTTTATTTTTTGGGGTATAGATGTTTATAATATTATTTTTATGACAAATATAAATGATTTTCTAAAAGAACTCTTCTTTCCAAAGTAAAAAAAGGATTTTTCTCATCTCACTTAAACTTTTATGAGATATATGGATTTTTAACCACTTATTCCATTCATGTAGTGTATGTATTAAAATTTGGTATATCATATAAAGAGTATCTTTATTCTCATGATATTCTAATGGAATATTATTTTAATGATTCAAGGTGGGATGGGAAACATTGGAATGTTTAAGGATTATTTCCTTAAGATTTTTTTAATGGTCTCCTTTAATAATATCTTCACTTATTTCAATGTCCTTTGTTTAATATTGTACTTAATTGAGGTTTATATATTAATATATCATATAAAATATATTATTGAAGTTATTATGTTTATTTTTATTGTGGATGTGCTATCTTGATACCATTCACCATATTACTCTGAATGGTTAGTGTTTATGTTTATTGATTGGGGAATGTTATTTACATTTAATATGTTTGTTTAAATATGAATGTATATGTTGTTTAAGTTTATACCAATTCATACGAGGAATGAATTGGACTTAGTAGGTGATATGTGGGGTCCACTATATCCCCTCGATGCATCGGTAGGTCTCATGAGACAAACATATATGGACTTGGACGAGGCCTTTCCCATTTTGAGATATAGTTTTGGCCAAGGCCTTAATAATTTTTAGATGTCTTGGCTGAGGCCTTGAAAATATATTTCAGAATGCATGAAATATGCATTTTACCTCAATATGATATTATTAATTGATAAATCATGTGATTATTCGACTAGTAGAATATCCATGGTAGAGTTTCCTATAGCTAGTTCTATGGATTTATTTACTCAGCTTTCATTTATGAGATATTATTCTCAAGTTTATTTTTAAAGGCATGTGTTTTTAGTTATTCACTATGCCTAATTTTTATGGTTATGATAACTTCCATTATATTACTTACCCTTACTGATCATCTGATCTTACCCCTTTCTTATGTTTCCTTTCCCTAGGTTATGAAGAAGAAATCTTTAAATATGATTTCAAGGATGTAGTTTATTTCATATTGTATCATGTTTTATTTTATTTTTCCAATGTACTATGGGTATCTTGACTATAATTTGATCTTCCAATACTGCTAAACTAATTGGTCCTTTGGGATTTTATTCTTTGTAATCATGCCAATGTATTAAAATAATGCACCAGATCCAGGCTTCTGGGGTTGGGGCATTACAATTGGCATTAGATGAAGTTTAGTATCAATCTTGGAAATTAGATTTAGAAAACATTTGGTAAGGTATATATTATGTAGATCTTGCTAGAAAATAAATCCCTATCTGGATACTATAAGTGGATGTGGTTTTATCACATATGTACCTAGGGGTAACAAATCCGACAAGGTGTTCTGAGTTTGACTTTGGGTGACCTAGTACATGACAACAGACCTTACTGTGCACTTGGTTTGACACTCTTGAGGGATATGCTCAGGATAATGCATATTTTTCTTCTATACCATTATAAAGGATTTGTTCTTCCAAAGTAACCAAAGTATATGGTTCTAGGATATACGATGCATAAATTTATATTATGTTCTATAACATGATTAGAGTTATAGAAAGTTCATAATTTTATGAGATAATATAGTATATGGAATTTTTTAGAAATGGCGCCTAGTGGATGGAATGGGAACCACATCAATTCACATAATCTAAAGAGTAAAAATGTTCATTTATTCGATGGGTTTAACCCAATATTTTGGAAGGATCTAGTCTCTCAAATGTCCTCATCATATGAAGAGATATAATATTGTTCTAACAATAAGGAGAAATAGTTTTCTAAGTATTATGGCTTTAGAAGGAAGCAAGAGAAGAAGAGTTTGGCAGAGAAAAATATAGATAAATAGAAGAAGGTAATGAAGGGTTTTCCCACATGTGATAACTATGGAAAGAATCACCGTGGTAAATGATTGAATGGAATGTGATTTCATAGTTAGTGTGGAGAAAAAGGACAAAAAGTTCATTATTTCAAGGGTAAGAAAAATGTTTCCAATCTACAATGCTTTAATTGAAAATAGATGGGACACTATGCGAATCGATATCCCAAGAGTTAAAAGAATATACACCAAAAGATGTTACTAGATAATGATCGAGTTACGATACTATCATAGATGAAGTGGAATTATTAATATGACTAGTTAAGAATAATGTCATTTTAATATTTTATCAGCAATGTAATAGTTATAATAATTATAGAATATATGAGTATTGTACTAAAATATTTTTTCATTAAGGATTTGAGTCCATAAGTTGAATGGTACCAAGAAATTATATTCAGTGGAAAGTTAAACTTTTTAGAAAATTCATGATTAAGGGAAAGACTACCCTAAATATATTCTTGATGTTGAAATAATTATGAAAAAATGATTGATTTGGATAAGTACTGACTACCTTGAAACTAATTATTGAATTGTCGAAAAGTGGTCTATGATATCATTGATGGAGTTTACAACACTTTTGGATTTAAGGAATATATCCAATAACGTGTATCTTACTTAAGGAATATGAATGAATGCATGTTTAAAATAAGGTTTTATGGTAATTCTAGTTATTAAAATATTTCAAGAGGATACATGATTAAGATATTCACATGTTTGGAATGTGAAAATTTAGAGCTACTTCATGTTGATTAATGGCTAAGGACAAGTTCATTTTGGAAATCCAGTGAACTTATTTCTAAAGTATTGAATCATTATATTTTATAAATTTAAACCATTTATGAATGGTTTAAGTTGACCATTGTATGAGGTTTTAGAGGTTAATTTATTACATCATCATATAATGTAACCTGTTCTAAGAGATAAAGTATAAATAGTTCAAGGTGCAATCAAAGGATAATATTATGTTTATGAAATAGAAACATATAATTATACTATTATAGAGTGGAATAATTCCTCAACTCAAGTAAAAGAGTCTTAATTTTTTTCCTATTATCATAATATTGGATAATATCAATGATATTTTTCAGTATTTTATAGTTTTGTAGTAATCTACTATCATCTGAACATGTTCTCTATCACTTTTCATCAGAACATCATAGTTTGATATTCATTCCATGTCTAATTTTTTTTACTTCTAACTAATGTCACCCCATTTTAAAACATAATTTGTGGGGTAACCACCTCATTTCCCTTAAACTCTTTTAAGAGGATATTTTATTAACCCTATTTCTGATTTGGGTTTCCCAAAAGGGTATTTTAAAGCATCAACCTTTAACTTTCAAAGTGCAGTTTTGAATTATGAGGATGTTATTATTTTGAGGGGGAAATAATGTAACACCCCAGTAAATTTTTTAATACTTTTTAATAATTTAAAATTAAGTATTTTAATTAATAATAATAATTATAAATAATTATAATTTATATCATTCAAATTAATTAATTAATGTTCTAAAAAAACAAATACTATTTTACACTATTATTTTGCGTAAATGAATATTTTAATATGAATAAATGTATTTGATCAATAGATTATTTAATTAAATATTTTATAGAATAATACATATATTGACTATTATAATTATTTTTATAAATACTAAATTATGTTATGAATATATTCACTATTAATATGAAACCTCGAGATTTTATGGAATATTCTTCTTGAATAATTTCAATTAATTAGAGAGATTATATACACAAAACACGAAGTCACTATGAAACAAAACTTTGTTATAACCCAACCAATGAACATAATTTTTCTACTTCTGTGATTTGAATTTTGAAAAACGGACATTCACCATTGCGATCAGTATGTTTTTTAGAGTCTAACAGGATCAACTCAATTTTTTTGGTGGATAGTAACTTGACCATTATGAATAGTAATATAACCTTATGAATAGTAACATGACCCACATGAATATTAATGTACCCTTATGATTAGTAGCCTCACCCATGTAAGTATAAATAAAATTTAGGCACCTTATAAATGAAAGTGAATATTTTAAATATTAATAATTATGTGTTGGTATTTTGTGCGCAATAAATATTTATTATAATTTTATAATTAAAAAATTAATTTAAAATACAATTCATAAAATTTATTCATAAATAAATATTTTTTTCCTATAATTTTGGGATAATTTAATGAGACTTTAGTTAATTTTTTAGGGTATTATAAAAACAGTTATAATTTTAAAAACTGTATTTTTTGAGTAAACGATGATTGTAATTTAAAATTAAATTTATCTTATTTAGAAAATTATTTTCATAAAATGGAGTTCACTTTTCGATTCTAAAAATAAATAAATGGTTATGGTGATTTTTTGGAATTTTTTTGAAATACTTAATTTTTTTGTGAATGGTGAAGATATGTTAATTTATGAAATATACTAAATATATGAATTTTGACATCATGATTGAGTCATAGACGATGTAAATGGATATTGTTTCAAACTAAAATGAACTTATTACTATATTTAGTCATAATATTCAATACTATTCATATTCTTGATCTAAAATAATTAAATAATGATTAAAATAATGGAAAACCCTCTTCTCCTCCATTATAAAAACCACCTTTCACCCCCTCTTCCTCTCACACCACTCAAGATTAGTGCATTGACTATTTTATGCCAAATAATCTTACCAATAATTTCGATGAAATAAAATACATATTGGTCTCACCAAAATTCCAAAACCAAATTCCTTAAGGAGGTTCTCAAGGAGGAGTACTCAAGAGGTAAACCTCTTTTCCTTTTTCTTTCAATTTCTTTTACAAGATCCATTTTATTGTTTCTCTCTCCTAACCCCACATCATCCAAATGATATGATAATTACAATAACTTAAATGTAATATAATTATATTATTAAAATGTAATATTTCATCATCATCTCTCTTTCCACCTCCCCTTATACTAAAAATTAAAACACCATCTGAGATGTGTTAATTTATCACACTCAAGGACGTCTGGTTTTCAATTTATATTACCATATTAAATTATTGTTGTGAAAAAAATTTTATGGTTAAACCATATAATAATGTATGTAATATATCATATTTAATGTTCTCTAATTAGTTTTTACACATGGCACTAAATTATAAAACAAAATGAGTTTGGGGTGATCGAAAAACCACCAAATTAATCCAAGCGTTAATCATTAAAATTTTATCTAATGATTCATCATATAAAAAATAACCAAAGGGTTTATATGATAATTTAAACATATCTATGATTAATAATAAATCATAACTTCATTTCTGGATTTTAATTTCCATTTTACATGAACTTTCATACTCTTATACAAGTGAACTGATCATGAAAACTAAGAAAACGTGCACTCCCAAATGATGAAATTTAATCTATTAACTATCAAAAAGAACATAAATTAACATAATAAAGATATAATAAATAAATTAAATAAATATAAGGTTATGGTATTATTAGATAATAAATATAATTTGATTATTTATGACATTAAGATCAAGTGCAGAATACATTCAGACATAAGGTAAGGGTTTCCTCTTCTCACTTCCATTTTTTTGTAATATTCCTTATTCATTATTTATTAGTTGAGTATGGTGTATGTATACTTCCCATTGATATATCATATTATGAATATATTTATTTTTATGGTATTAAATTTATCATTTTATGATTATTAATTTTGCTCCTTATGATTCAATTGATTACAAAGTGGTAAGGATTTTCTAGTCGAACCTCCATTTTCATACAGGTTACACGTATTCTCTACTTATCTCAATTAAATTAATATTTATTATTTTTTAATATTAATAAATTCTGTTTTAATATTATATGTATTTGTACCAATCATAATCCTTCTTTATTATGTGTAGTTACATGTTTTAAAATAATCTTTCTAAAATTCTTCCCAAAATAAAAGCCCGATTCAAGGGAACTTCTCAAATTATTACCCATTTTTAGGTTTACTATAAATTCTATTTTAAGCCATAATTATTTGTATAAAATAACAAATTTTATCCTGAAAAAATATCTTGGTTCATTTCTGGTTTTATGAAAACAAACATTCCTTCCCTCTTTAAAATCTCTTCAATATTTTCCTTAAACCTCACAAAAATGTTTTGTTTTTAAAGCTTCTTAAAAACTATTTTTTACATGATTCCACTTCAATGGGACATCATTTATGCCTAAAATATAATTTAAATATCATTACCTTTTCTTTTCTCAGATATACATGTTTATAATCTGATTTTTATGACAAATATAAATGATTTTCCAAAATAACTTTTTTTTCCAAAGTAAAAAGGATTTTTCTCATCTCACTTTAACTTTTATGTGATATATGCCTTGTTAACCACCTATTCCTTGAATTTGGTGTATTTAATTATCTTTGGTATATCATATATAGAGTTTCATTATTCTAATTATGTTCTAAGGGATTGTGATTTGAATGCTTCAAGGTGGTATGTGACACTTTCAAATGTTTAAGGATTATTTCCTCAAGAATATTTTCAATGGTCCCATTTAATAGTATATTCACATATGTAAAAATTATTTGTTTAATATTTTAATTCATTGAGGTTTATATCTTAATATATAATATATAATATATTTTTGATGGGTTTCTGATTAGTTTCACTATAGATGTGCTATCTTGATATCATCCACTATATTACATCGAATGTTTAGTCTTTATGTTTAATGATTGGGGAAGGTTATTTACATTTCATATGTTAGTTTCAATATGAATGTATATAATGTTTATGTTTATCCCCATTCATATTAGAAATTCATGGGACTTAGTAAGAGATATGTGGGGCCCGCTATAGCCCCTCGATGCATCAGTAGGTCTCATGAGACAAACATATATGGACTTGGCTGAGGCCTTGCCCATTTTGAGATATGGTTTTGGCCAAGGAATTAATCATTTTTAGATATCTTGGATGAGGCCTTGATTATATGTTTCAGAATGTCTGGAATATGCATTTCCCTCATTATGATATTAGTAATTGATAAATCATATGATTATTCGACTAGTAGAATATCCACGGTAGAGTTTTATGTGAGTATTTATATGGATTTATTTACTCGTCTTTAATTTATGCCATATTATGCTCAAGTTTATTTTTAAAGGAATGTGCTTTAAGTTATTCACCATGACCAATGTTTATATTTATGATAACTTCCATTTTATTCCTTACCCTTACTAAGAATCTGAGATAACCCCTTTATTATGTTTCCTCTCCCTAGGTTATGAAGAATAAGACTTTGAATAAGATTTTAAGGATGCAGTTTATTTCATATTATATCATATTTTCTTTTCTTTTTACAATGTAATATGGGTATCCTGACTATAATATAGTCTTAGAAGACTTCTAAACTAATTGTTCCTTCATGATTTTATTCCTTGTAATCGTGCCAATGTATTAAAATAATGCACCAACTCTATCCTTCTAGGGCCTGGGAGTTACAAAAAACATCATGTACCTTAGATAAACTTATATTTAAGGCTACTTAGTAAGTAATTGATCCCAATTTTTCTAAATTTTCATTCCGACCAGTAAATTGTAGACTAAATTCTCCATTTCTTCAAAAATGAATGAC
Organism: Viscum album; assembly: GCA_963277665.1. Classification (NCBI taxonomy): domain Eukaryota; kingdom Viridiplantae; phylum Streptophyta; class Magnoliopsida; order Santalales; family Viscaceae; genus Viscum; species Viscum album. The sequence goes on along the minus strand of OY728159.1, from coordinate 527,619,477 downwards.
ACCTTTTCATGAAGTTATTTTAAGAAAAACATGGTATCCTACCTCAAACAAAATAATGTTACTCTAGTTATCTACATAAATATTATAACTTATTTGATCTATCCTCTTGTGGTGCTGAATCATTTTTACCTTTTCAAACATCTCTTCTACCAATTCTGTTCTCAATAAATTTATCTCCCTAACTTCATCCCAACACACTAGAGTCCGACATCGCTTTCCATATAATACCTCAAATAATGGTATCTATATATTGGAATTAAAACATATATTATAATAAAATTAAAATAATTAAATATGCTGATCCTAACTTCCTTTATTATCCAATGGTCAAGACCAGATCATATTCTTCAAAGTTATAATCTTGTACTCTAACATTCCATCAAATTGAGTGAAAAATGTTGTACTGAAAATTAACACTTTACCTAATGACTTATGAATTCCTTTACAAAAATTTGATATAAATATGGGATATTGATCAGATACCATAGAGAGAGAGACTACATTTAACCTGAATATCTATTTATGATAGAGTTTAGAAAGTATATCCAAATTCATATTATCTTGAATATGAAGAAAATGATAAAATTTAGTTAATTGATTAACAACAACCTAACTCACATTATCACCAAAAGATGTATTTTGTAATCCCACCATGAAATCCATAGATATATCCTCCCATTTAAATTCTGAGACTGAAAATTTATGAATCTTACCCTTTGGTAGTTTTCATTTCACTTTAACATGCAGATAAATTAAAATTTTCTTGGTAAAATCAGAAATATATTTCTTCATTCCATCCCACCAATAATATTACCCAAGGTCTTTATAAATATAAGTACTTCAAGGATGAACATAACGTAAAGTGTTGTTAACTTTACTCAATAATTAATTTTTCAACTTAAAATCACTTGGTACACATGGCCTCTTTCTAAATCTTATAACACCTTCTTTTTTAATATTAAACTCAAGAAACTTTCCTTCCTCAACTAATTATATTCTTTCATTCAACCCATGATCTGATTTTTTATCCTTCTTAATTATTATTAACAAGGATTATTATACTAATATGTGATACAAAAGAGAAAATATTTTTGGATACATAACTTCAAAAATTGAATTTATTAAGTAGATGACTATTTGAACTTGTTCCAAACATATCATGGTTATTGATGCATTACCCTTTCAACTCAACACATTTATTACCTTGTTATCTTTACCAAGATGATAGTTAATTAAGCCATAATAATAATTTTCCAATTCCAAAAATCTTATTTTCATCATGTTAAATTATTATTGAGTTAATATATTTTTTAAAATATTAAAATTTGTGTATATATCACATTTCTCCCTATATAAACAATGTTTAAAATATTTTAAAGAAAAAATTACCTCCATAAGTTCAAGATCATGTGTTGGATGATTTTTATCATAAGGTTTCAACTTTCATGATTTATATGTAATTACTTGATCATTTTTCATCAAAACACAACCAATGACCTTCAAATGAGAATAACTATAAATAATTGAATTCCCACTTTTCTTGATGGAAAATCCAAAAATAGAGCAATAATCAATCTTATTTTTAATTTATAAAAATAGTCATCACATTTTTTTCTAAATGAATCTAACTCCCTTTTGAGTTAACTTATTACGTTGTCTAATTGAGAAATTTTTTCAAAAAACTATGAGTAAAACCCCACTAATCTAAGAAAACTTTGAATCTTAATGAAATTATTATGGATTTTCCATTCTTCAACCACTTTAGTTTTATAAGGATCAACTGTTATTCTATATTTATTTACAATATTTACAATTAATGAATTTGTTGTAACCAAAATTTACATTTACTAAATATTACATATAACTTATTTTCTATAAGGGTACGTATAACAATACATAGATGTTTATCATGATCCTCATGACTTTTAGAATATACCAAAATATCTTAAATTATTACCATATTAATTTTATTCAAAAACTCATAGAATACTTTATTTATTAGATCAATAAATACAATGGGTTCATTAGTAAACCCAATGGGAATAACCACAAACCACAATAGTCATACCTAGTTTGAAATATTATCCTTAAAATGTATTCTTTTAGATTCATCTGATGATATCTAGACTTGAGTTTAATCTTCTAAAAATATTTATCTCCCTAGATCTGATCAAATAAGTAATAAATATGAGAAATAGATATGTATTATTAATAAGAATGATATTGAGTGAACTATAATCAATGAAAAGCCTTATAGAACCATGTTTCTTCTTAATAACAAAACAATATCATTCTATTTGATGTTCTAGGATAAATAAAATAATTTTCAAGAAACTCGTGTAACTATGTTTTCAACTCTAATATATCTACTAGATCCATTCAATAAGGGGTCTTGAAATTATCTTAACATTAGGAACTAAGTCAATAATAAATTCAACCTCTTATTCATAAATAATACTAGGAAAACCTTCAAGAAATAAATCCATATATTAATTTACCACTGGCATCTCACTAATTTGAATGACTCCCTTCTTTTTAATGATATAATCAAGATAACTTTCACTTACATATTTAATCAAATTTTTAGTTACTTGATATATTATCATGTGTTTGAACTCATTATTATATAAAAATTAAAACACATTATAAAAATTAAATATAACTTCCTTTGATATTAAATCTATCTTAGTATGTTTAATAGAAAGCTAATCCATACCCAAAATAATATCAAATTCTATTATGGTTAATGAAATAATATTTTCAATAAAAAAATTACATAGATGATAAAAGGAAGATTCCTACTAATATTTATTACTTTAATACATCCACCATTAGTTTTTAGGAAATTTTTTGTCTCCTTTTCTTTAGGTGATATTTCTGTTTTACTATAAAATAAAATAGAAATAAAGTAATTCATAGATCTCTAATAAAAAAATGAATTGGAATAATTTGAATAAAAAAGTAATGTTCTTATCACCACTTAAATTGATGGTCCAACATTTTTTGAGGTAGTAGAAAATAAACTTTTAACACTCTTATGCTTATAGTATTGATTATTTCCATCCTTTGTAATTATATTCAGACAAAAATTTTCATAGTGGACCATCTTGTAATAATTAAAACATTTAACTTCCAGATTTTCATTATTGGGTTGACCGTTAACATTTATATTTTCTTTGCAGTCATGTGTCAAATGTCCCAACATGCCACACTAGTAAAAATTTCTAGATCTCATAATATATTCCCCAGTATTCTTCTTACCAAAATTATCATAAGAGAGAAATGTAATTATCTTACCTTCATATTACCTCACTGGATGTTTCCCTATTGCTTTCCACCAGGACCACTTCTTATCCTTGTTGTTATAAAAGTGAACAAACTTCATCTTGGCCTTATCAACTCATAAAAAAAATTCATCATAACTTCAAAATTCTTGGGTAACTAAATCCCTTCTTAAACATGTTTTTAATCCTAAATAACATATATCAATTTTATAATCATGGTCTAGAATAAAATTTGGTGCGTAACTATCAAATTTGGTAAAATGTTCATCATAGAAAACAACTGAATCTTCTTTATTTTTCCTCAAATCTAAGAATTTAATTTCTATTCTAAGTTGAACAACTTTATGAAAATATTTATTAAGTAAAATATCCTTAAATTGTATCTATTCCATTTTATAAATCTCATAATTTTCCGGGTTATTATTAATCAATGACTATTAATAATCGACATCACCTTTAAAACAATAAATAGTAAGTGTTAATTTCTAATTCTTTGACCATCCCAAAAATTTAAATATCATATTAAAATAATTAATTCAACCTTCATCTACTACTGGATATGAGGTTCTAACAAAATTCATAAGGTGTTATTTCATGAAATTATCCACTATTGACATTTTTATCTATAAGTAATTTGGTTTCTCACTTACATGGGTACCACCATTAATAAACTATATCAATTGAATTAACACAGTCAAAAACTTCTTAACTCTAACTCCAACCATTCTGGATTGTTGATTTTTAAGGATATTACCCTATTGTTTCCTTGATAATTTATTTACCCTATTTTTTATGTGGAACCCCATTCTAAAATATACATATATTAGATGAATCAATATAAAAACCTTCAAATAATATATCATGATAATATATCTATAATTTATCATCCCTAAAGTGAATTTTCTTAACAATATCCTATCTCTAAAGTTATCTAAATTTTTCTCTCATACAAATAGTAACAACTCATACATAACCAACTCATAATTATGTGTTTAATAACAAGGATTGTAATTTATTACATTTACATGATATTTTAAGTTTATAGTTTTATATAATTAATAATAAAATTAAATAACCAAGTGTATACTTCCACATAGTTTACGTTTTTTCTAAAATATTAAGTTCTTATGTTTTTACAACCATTTCATTCTTGATACACTTTATTCTTTCAAGATAAGTATCCATTACTATAAGTTCAACATTTCTAAAATTATTATACCATTTTAAAACATGTAAAATACTTTGAAAACATGGGATGAGAAAAAAACTCGGCAAGGGATATAAATATAAATAAAACTCATTATTCTATTGAAAAATGTGGAAACACAAAAGATTTTTTTTACAAAATAAAATTTGAGATCAAATAATCATTTAATTACTCATGAAATCAAATTCATTGCCCAAAGTTTTTCATAAAACATTTTTTAAGGAATCAGGAAGGAAAAAATCATAATCAAGAATGTTTCTTGGAAAAACATGTGAACTCATGAAAAATTTTCCTTCAAATAAAAACCTTCCACCTTTAAAATATCATAAACCTTATTTAATTATAATCTCATTTATTAACACATGAAATAAAAATATTTCAAATATAACTCATTGAAATCATACAAAACTCATATAGGAATACTGGGACATTATACACATGTAACCCTTTGATGAATGGCCCAATGCAGGGCCCTTGGATTTTTTTGAACCCGAATGAATTTATTAATAATGGACTATGGTTGTCTCTCGGAGAGGAAAATGTTATGGGTGTGTTTATATTTTTTAATGAATCTTATTAAATAGTGAATGAGACTGATTAGGTATTTTAATTAAATTTGTTTTAGAATCTATTTAAAGGAAGTATCGAAGCATCAAATATCCTTTTACCTTTCTAGTAAAATCATAATTATAATTGAATCACATATTCTCTCTCAGATCAAATGAAACCTCACTAATCACCCTATCCTAGTTATTTATACTCAATCAAAGTGTTTTAATAATCATTACAAAATATAACCTCACATAGACCAATGATTGGAGATCTTACAATAATCATTAGATTAACCCACTATTTATGATTATAAGCAATGAATAGATTCAAAGCGGTGAGGGTGTATAATCTAGTGAAATAGGGATGATAAACAAAAAATTTATATAATTAAGTGAATCCCCTAATATATAAATGGTTTTAATAAATATATAGATAGATTAGAAGAGGAGAAAAACTATTGATGATTGGAACTCATTTATATATATAGTAAGGAGAGTCTCCTTGGACCTGCTACTAATGGCTTAATGTTCTATCAATATAGAATTACAACTAAATAAAATGAAAGGAAACAAAAAAAGAAGAAGAAATAACAACAGCTCTGGTTTTATGGTCACGAAATCCCCCTCTCAACTAAATGATTGATAATTTATAGAAGAATGCTCATATTTCTTCAACACACTTAGAAATTCACCATATGAGTAACACTGACTTCATTTACCACAATCTAAGAATTTATAAATTATTCCTTGAATTATTATCTCATTCCATTGTATTTAGATATCTACCATGTGCAAATCTCAATAGTTGGGATTCCTCCAAATCAGTGTAATCAAATATTTTTTATTAATATTTTATCCTCCCATGATAAAAATTTGTACTCCTTTATGAAATATTGAAGAAGAAAATGATTTTATGCTCTATAGATTCACTAGAAATAAAATTATATTAGAATATGATGTATGTTGTGGGATTGAGACCCTTAAAAATAAGGGACAATTTGAAAATATTGGGACTAGATACCACTATAGTTGGGCTTAGAATATTGGACTTCTAATTTGTGCCTCGTCATCAAACCTTAATTATTTTTTCCACTTTTTCATGGTTCTCCTTCATTAATATCATCTCCTATAGGATATGAGGATATTCAATCAAAATGTAAACATATTTATCCGAATTTGAAATGAATATTTTTTTCTTCAAGTCTGTCCAGATGATATCAAGTTTAAATCTCTCTACTCTTTAAACATGCAGATCTATATTAATTCTTGAGAAGTTGTTCAGTCATACACACTTGGATTCGATTGGACTCAAGTTTCATTTTTTAATCTCTAACCTCGATCAAAGCATAGTTTAAATATAATCAAAATATTCAAACTCCCGTAGATCCTCAACCATATTCGCTTGGAAATAGATCAAGAACCTCTTATGCAGTGTTCTTCAATATCACAACTGATGAGTTTGGGATGAGTCGGGTTCGGGCTCGTTCATTCTTCTCAATGATCTGTAAAGAAAATCTATTCCAAAAATACTGGCATCCATAATTTTCATCCATATTCCAACTTCATCTCATTCAAACTTTATTCTTCCTCCATGCTTGGATTGAGATCAAGAATTATAAACATAGGTCCCATTTGGATCAAACGCTTTGATCAATTGGTCTTTAGCATATCATCGAATCATTTCAAAGAATCATGTAGTATAAATATTCAAGCACATCTCATCATATTCAATTAATTTCACAGTTTCTCAATTCTCATCTTCAAGATTTGGTGCATGTCATCAGGGTTTATTCAATTTGGATTAATCTTGGCGTATCTTCACTTCTTCAAATTTTTCATTCTTAAGATTATGTGGTCATGTTTGTAAATTCTTGAATTTAGTAAAACCTCTAACAGGTAGTGCCAAATTCGAGTCTTCATCAGTGTGGGATATGCTTGGTTTTATAGGTTACAATAGAATGAATTCAATTTTTGTCTCTTATCATTTATTTGGTTAGACATTCATCAAGGTTATTCTGCATCTTCTTTAGTTATCCATTAGCGAGCATGGTAGGAATCAAAATTCAAAAATAGTGGTGTGGAATCTATTTCCCCAATCTCATTCTCATCGGTGTAAACATAAGACATCAATCAAGAAGAAAAAATAATTCTTTTCCTTCTTATTTCATTCAAAACTAAAAATCAAATCAATTTACCTCATCTCATCTTTCTTCATGCTTCATTGATAAAGTTTCGGGCTCAGATACATTTGATTATTCTTGATGAATCAATGGTGAGCACTTGTAGTCGATTATGGTGAGTTATCATTTTAATTGTGGTCAATACCATAAATGAAATAGCCGGTTGATATTTTCTCATCTGGTCAATTATAAAAGGTTGTGGTCGATTGAGGTAGAATCACATTCACTTCATCCCTTTATGGAATTTTCAGTAGTGCGGTCGATTGTATAGGAGAAGGTTGTGGTGGCTTACTTTGGGTAAATTTTGAAGAAGGGTTTGGTCAATTGATACTTTCTATATATGGAATGTGAAAAATAAAAGTTCAACATCTCAAGGACCTTACCAATTTTCTGGTGAGCTTATACGAGCACCTAAACATTTTTTGATGTGTTATATTGCCTCTACTACATTTCTCCCTCTACAGTAAAAATCACAAAAACATTTTTTATGTACTAGAATTTTTCTAATTAATTTCAATAATAATTAAAATAATTAAAATAATTAAAATAATGTTAAAATTATCCACAACATAAGAAATTCCTCTTTTAAAAGTAATTTTTTATTTTATTTAATTCAAAAATTGAACAAAATAATCAAAATTCATGGTTTTCAAATTCACAATTGATTCAATATTATATCACAAAAAAATCAAAATATAGTTTAACATGGATTTAAAAATATTCCATTTAAAATGAAATTTATCATTTTAAATAAAAAATTAAGTTTAATTTCAGTATGTATTTCAAATAATAAATAAAATCATTAAAAATAAAAATAAATTCCATTTAAAAATTAATTCCAAAATATTATTAAAAGGACATTCCAAATTTATGAAAAATAAATTTATGGATTTAAATTAATTCAAAATGAATAAAAAATGTAAAATATAGATTCGATCTATTTAACAATTTATTTTCCAAATTAACATCACAATTGAGTTAAAAAATTATATTTTAGTAATCAAAGAATGGTTTTTTCAAGTTCATTCAAAATTTATCAAAACTATTTTAATCAAAATTGATAGCTTTTAGATAATGAAATTTTAAGTATCCAAAAATTAATGTATGGCTTGATTAATTAAATCCAAAAATTAAGTATCCACTAAAAATTAATATTAAATAAAATTTTCAATGAATTTTATAATCTCAAAATTTCAGAAAATCATATTAATTACCCTAGTTTTGAATTAATAATGGGGTTAAATACAATGAAATATAGACAAAAAAATTGAAATTGTTGACTCCCATCACTACTCAACACTTTAACTATTACACTCTCAATCAATACATTCAATCACATTTATTAAAATAGATTATTATCCCAACTACACCTAAATACACAAGCTAGTGAAGAATAAAATCACAACTTCCTCAATTTTCTGAATTATCATGACTCTTATATGATTATGATTCATTGTATTACTTAAATTTAAGTGATAATTATAAGTCCAAGAGTGGAATAAATTCGATTTAATTAGAATTAATTTTTTAAAAAGAAGGTCCTCTATTTATCCCTTGCTTATAATTTTCCTAAACCAAAGTTAGAATTTCCACTTTATTGACACAACTTAAATGAATTTTTTAAAATTAAATTACCCCTTTAATCATATGGGTTTAATATTCCCCTTTCTTGATTAAATTCATTTTTAACTATTAGGCTCTTTATTATTTTTCTTTTTCTTTTTTAATTTTTCTCATACATTTATATGAAAGGCACTATGAAAAGGAACTTATTAGATATTTAAAACTGTATTACTCAAACAAACAGTGCCTAATGTATCATAGATTCAATTTGGGATCCCAATTATCCATTTTACTCTAGTTTCAAAGGACATATATCAATTTATTTTTGGTTGGATCCCTAATGTATTATTTTTTCCAAAGCCCAAGTTACTTCATATTAAGTTTAAAAATTATAGTGACCTAATGTTATAATTATAATTCCATAAAAATCTATTCACTCACTCTCCCTTTACTAGTTCCGAGACCAAATTATCCATGAAGGCATTGAAAAATTCATTTATCTTTCATTTAACTCTTACAATTTCAGAACTAAAAAAATTATTAACTCTATCATGAAATGTTTCACCATATAGGGGGAATTATGCTCTAATATAGTTTGAAAATACAAAACAAATACTATACAAATGGCTATGTAAATTATTTATAAAATTTATAGTTTTTTTTATTTTTTAAAAATATTTATTATATTAGGGTAGATCCTAAATGTAAAAAATAAAAGTATATTTACATCCTAAACTACTTTTTCTTATTACCACCCCCGCATAGAAATATAGTAGAGACACACTTTCATTTAATTTAGTCATGCATTTTTTAAGGAACATAGATTAAAAATTTAGAGAATCAAAACTAATTTTAAGGAAAGATAAAACCGAGGGTTCTTTTTTTAATGGAATTAGGGAATATTTTGGACTCATCCATTGGTTCCTTCTAGAAATATTCATGGTATTGGTTCACTCACTGGCCATTTACTTTGAAGGGGCTCTATGGTTCGACTCCATTAATCTCAACTGCACCAAATGGAGATGTGGTAGTCACAATATATAGTATAGTCCATTTGGAATGAATTTTACCTTGAATTAGTTTTATACTCAAATATAATGAAAAAACTTTATCTAAAATTTGAAATCTCTTTTCGGGATGTTTTTTTCATAGACAGTTCTTGATTTATCCTTATATAGTAGGGAATTATCATAATCTTACCTTCTCATCTCCTCAAGCTCCATCATTTTTAGCTACCTCCGCTCTCTAGATTTTCCAAACTCCATGTTTACTCTCATAAAAACCTAGTAGGCTTTGTGCTGTAACTGAAAAGGTAAGTGAAAGTGTTTTTTATGAACAATTTTGTATGGAGACATTCCCGATTAGTAGTTTGGTATGACCAACATACATATTCATGATTTTAATCTAGTCTTTATGATTAGGTTTCACTATCTTCTCCAAAATTATTTTTTATCTCTCTATTATACACCTTGGAATTCCATTGGTTTGTGGGTGGTAGGTAGTGAATATTTTGTGTTGTACTCCATATTTCTTCATTAGGTATTCCATGGTTTTTATTATATAAGTGTATTCCTTGCTCACTTATTATTTCTTGAGGAACTGCAAACCTATAAAAAAAGTTTATTTTAGAAACTCAATAATAGTTTTGGAATCATCAGTTTGTATGGATTTTTCTTCAATACACTTGGAAACATAATCCACTATAAAAAAAATATTGGAAAAACCAAATGAAATAGGAAATGGGACCTTAAAATATAGTCCCCATACATCATATATTTAAAATAAAATAAAATATTTTAGACCATTTAATGTCCTTTTGAAATCCCACCAGTAAACTGGAAGTTTATACATTTTTTAAAAAATTCATGTAATTCTATGAAATTGAGGGAAAAAATAATCCACCTTCTAAAACTTTCTCGGTTATTCTTTGAGGTCCAAAATGTCTTCCACATGCAAGTGTGTGAAAAAATATAAGTGCATACATAATATATTCTTCAGGGATACACCTCATTATTACTTGATCACTATAGATCTTCTATAAATATGGATATTTCTAACCATAAAATTTTGATTTGAATTTTAATTTAAGTGATTTCTATTTGGAAAATAAGGGAGTTAACATTGAATCACTTAAAAATTCACTAAAATAGTATACTAGAGTAATTGAGTGGATTCATAAAGATTCTCACCAGGAAAATAGCCATTAATTAATTTTTCAAATGATGGTTCTATTTCATCAGTGTAGGGTAGTTGAATCACATAGTCTACAACCATATTCTTAGTTACTTTATTGTCCTTGATCTATAAGTTGAATTATTGTGGTAGAAACATCTATATCACTAGACTTGACTTTTCATAATCCTTCTTGATCAAATAGCTTAATATTTCATGATCAAAATAGATACTCACTTTACTTCCTAATAGGTAAGAGTGAAATTTCTCCAAAGTAACAGTTATAGAGAAAAACTCTTTCTCGCTTTACTTCCAAAGTTTTTTATAGGTTCTATGATTCATGGGCTATCACTTGTGAGTTTCCATAAATATTTTAGTAAATTAAATCTCCTGAAACTCTATTTGAATCATCACATGGTATCTCAAAGGGATGTCCCTAGCTTGGTGAACAGATTATGGGGGCAGTGGTCAAGCTTTATTTTAGATTTTCAAAAGTTATCTTGAATGAATAATAAAAAAACTCAGTTTATTTCTTAAGTAGGATAGTTAGGGGTAAATAATTCTTACTAAAGTCCTTAATAATCCTTTTCTAAAATCTATCATGGCCTAAAAATTATTTAATTTGTCACACATTAGTGGGGTAAGGAAGTGAAAAGATTACATTAAACTTGTCCTTATATAATTCAATTAAATCCTTAGAAACTATAAGACCCAAAACATTTAATTTTTTACAATAAATTGGATTTTAAAAAAATAAAAAACCAATATTTTCTCAATACATCTTTTTAAAACCTTTTACAATATTTATAGAAAATTTTTATAATAAGTTCCATAGATAGTAAAGTCATCAAGGAATATCTTATGAATCTCTAAATCAGGTCTAAGAAGATAATTACCATGCATAACTAAAATGTACATGGTGTATTGAAAAAACTAAAAGGAATCATTTTGTTGGAAAATTAAATTAATGGTAATGTGATTTTTTTTATCTTGGTACCCTAGAGCAAATAGAACCTAAAAGTACCCAAAAAAACCATCATGTCCCTTCCCAACTAGTCTCTCTAACATTTTGTCTATATAGGGAATGGGGAAGTGGTATTTTCAGGTCACATGGTTCATTCCCCTATAGTGAATGAAAAATCTCTAGCTATTATAGATTGTTATAGTTAAAAATTCATTATTTTTATTTAATATAATTACGTATCCAGTATTCTTTAGGATAATTAGAATATAAATCACCCATTGGGAGTTTAATATTGGGTAAATTATTTTATCTCCTAATAGTCTCTCTAGTTCCTTTTACCTACTTCAAGTATGATTGGGTTAGCCTTATTTGGGGTTATCTCACTAGTTTAAAATCACTATCCAATAAAATAATATACATACAGGTGGTGGGGTTAATTCATATAATGTATCCTACTGTTCAATCTATTTTCCTAACATTTTGTTACAAAATTTCCAAAATTTTATATTCTTGTTTTTACTTTAAATCATTTGAAATAATTACTAGCATTTTTTATTTCCTATTAAATTAGTATGTTTCAAATTTGATTGTAGTAGTTTCAATTCTAAATTATGGGGTTTTATAATGATGTTTTCAGAGTGTTGTTCTTCATGTTGACATCCTATAATTTTAAAGTAGATGTTTAAGTGGTGGTTTTGATCAAATAATCAAAGTAACTACCATTAATTTATTATAACTTTATATCACACAAAATTATTTCCAGATTTAACTCATTTTCAAAAAAAGATTCATCAGAAAAATTAAATGTTTTCATAGATTTTATGAATCGGATTATGTCATAAAACATTTCAATTTATTACTTATAGAAATTAGTAAATTCAAAATTGATCAATGAAAAAATAGATTTCTCTTCATGGGTGTATTCATTGAATCTAAACTGTTAAAATTTAAAATTTGTTTACCAAAAATCATTGAAAGTATCTCCTCATTAACATTAATAATTTTTTTGGTTGAATTAAGAAATGGCCTACCTAATATGATGAGGGATTGATATTTACCTTTTACATCCTCCATGTTCAGAATGTATAAGTCAACAGGAAACAAAAAACCACCTACACTTACAATAACATCTTCAATAATACCTACTGGGTAGGAAATGGATTAGTTGAAAAAATGCACAACCATTCAAGCGAGTTTTAGTTACCTGATCTATAGGGATTATTAAACTGAATATGGAATTAAATTAATTAATTCACCTAATTCAAAAAGTTTATTGTAAAAATTAATCTCACGAATGGTGTAGGGGATAGAGAAGATACCTTGATATTATAATTTCTAGAGATTTTTGGGGTTACAAATGCAAACTAATTTTTACATAGACATACCTTTTCATTAACATTAAATATTATCCTCCCAGTTCACATGAATTTGATTAATTTCATATACCATATAATTTTGAATATAGATTCTAGCAAAGGGATATTAATCTCTAACATTTTTAAAATCTCCAAAATCTCATGTTGTAGTGTGTATTTAGTGGGTATCTTGGGTGGTTTAGTTCTTATAGGGAAGGGTGGTTCGAGATTATTTTAATCCTATATGTTGTATTTCCTTTTTTTTCTTTATTTATAGGGGTGTTTCTGTAACACCCTAATATTTTAAAATAACATTATGTTCAATAGTGTATACAATAAGTAACATCGAGCTTAAACGAACCACAACATGTTATTTTTTTTTACCATTATTAAATATTCATTAAATTGGTGGATATGGATAGAATAAAACAAATTAGAAATATATATAAAGGTTATAATCAATAAACTTTTATTGATAAATTCTTAATAAATAATCAGTCAATTTTTAGTAAAGTCGTTTTATTTTTCAAAATATGTTTTCTTCAAAAAATGATTCTTATTATATTGGTGAGAAAACATTATATTTAAATTATGAAAATTTTGGAAACTTTATTTTATAAAAATAATTTCATTTTTTAATTCAGTATATCAAAATTACCTTTGAGTTAAATTTGGGGATTTTTCGGAAAAGATTGATTTTTCAGTGAATAGTAAAAAATACTGATTCTTTGTAAAATAGTTATTTATTTTCATCGAAAACATACCATTATAATTTTATTTTTACCATAAGTAACATAAGTATTATTTATTTTGATATTATATAATTAATTACAATTGAATCATAATTATATCTATTTTTTATATGTTTATTTTTGGGCTTAAAACACATTTTGTTTTTCATTCTATTTTATGTGTTTATTTTAAATTTTATTTCCTTCACATATAGGAATTTAATTTTTCAAAATTTAATTTAATTTTTTATTCATAAATTAAAATTTATCCCTGGATGAATTTTTGGGATTTTTTAATTAATTTATTTTTTTGTGACTAGAAAAACTTATAGTTTTTATTAAATATGGTATATTTTATGATATCACCAAGACATAAATATGATATAAAAATTTATGAAAATTATGGAATTAATAATGTATTATGATATAATAAATATATCATATAAAATTATTAAAAAATATAAATTAAAATTTATTTCATGATAAATATGGAAATCATTTTCAATGTCGATACAGTGCTTGCGTAACATTGGAAAGTCAAATTTTCAATCTTAAAAAATAATATTTGAGAAGGAGAAATATTTTTATATATTTTTTAATAAATATTTTCTATTATTTATTATTTTTTATGGATAGATATGAATTTTTGAGTTATATAAAATGTAACTTATCAAAATGATTGTGTAATAATTGCGCAAGCCATGAAAAGTCAAAATAGCATATTAAATAATTTGTCATGATATATATATGAGTAAATATAAATATTAAACAAATATAGAAGTTTATTTTTAACTTAATTTATTTATTTTTATTATTTTAATTTATTTTTAATTTTTATTGGTGAAATAATTACCTTAAATGCTTATGAAATGCTGACAAAGTGCTTGTGCATGTAGCAGAAAAAAAAGTAAATGATTTTAAAAAATATAAATGTAATATTATTTGGATGACTTAAAGTGTCCCATGAATTTTTAAGAAAAATAACATTTTAGATATTTTTTTATGTTTTATATTCTAATTCTATTTCTGTCATATAGTTTTCAATTTTAAATTATGTGAATACCTCTTACAAATACATTAATAGTATTTTATGTTAAATAATATTATATTAATTTATTTAAAAATTATAAAAATATTAAAGATGAAAATTAGAATGATAAATGGTAAAAAAGGTCATACATTTTCCATTTATCATCTAATTTTTACCTTATAAAAAAATTATAACTCTTTAATATTGAAAATTTCATTACCACAGTTAATGTTAAAATTGGTTAACCAAGGGCTTAAACCAAAAGATAAAGTTTAAAATGATATATATACCTATCCATATTTTATTGGGTGATTATATAAATATTATATACACCTTATATTCAAATACATGTCATTTTGGAACAATTTTACATGAGTTAGACACATATTATATTATAATATTTCATATATTTTCAAAAATGAAATTAATTATATTTTATAATAAACAATATTTTATTAAGTAATTTAAAATTCATAAAAAAATAATATATTCATCCAATTGAAGAGATGTGATTCATTTTTAATTGGGTAAATATGGATATATCTTGAGATAAAAGGACTGGAATGGGGAGTAAATCCAATTTAGTAAGGGCCATTATCCACTATAATAGCCTTAGGAGTGAAAATTGACTACAAATATGATGGAATGGGGAGTGAACCCAATCCACTATGATAGTTTTGGAAGTGATACTTAACTAAAGAAATTATTTTTTACGCTTATGTGTATTCCAAAAACAAATATATTTTGATAATATTATGCTCTCTTTGATCATGTTCTTTGATTTATTTATGATTAATGTCTTATGAAATGCTAAGATTTATACCATGATTCATGATTCTTATCTATGATATAATGGTTACAGTTTTCAAATATTAAGATCATGTTATAATACACTTATAATCATGTTATTATTATTCAATCATTGATATATCCCCTTTTTATCCTTATTGGGAATCTGATCTCACCCTTTATTATGTTTTCTTTTACACAGGATATAAAGAAAAGTTTTAAGTATGATTTGTCTAAGAAGGGTTCTAATTGTGAATAACTAAGTGGGAGAAGATTTATATCTTTTATAAACTATTTGTTTATCTATTAAAGTTTCCAAATATACAAAACCTTTCTATTATAGTGTGTATTTAAATAATATCTAATAAATATTTATCTTATAAGATGTATTATTTATGTGTGAAAGGTATGGGATGCTATAATTGATATCATAGTAGGGTTCATTCAATATTTAGTTATTAATATTAGAGAACTTTGGTAAAAACCATGAGGATAATTATAACAATAGTATAACATCCTAATTCTTTGGTAAATTAGATATTATATGGTTTTCCTAGAAATATATCTCTGTCTCGATACAATAAGTGGATGTGGTTTTGGTATAGATGCATCAATGGGTAATAACAAAAAAAGAGTTGTTTGAGTAAATCTGAACCATCATTTCGATGCATGGTGAGTGTTATCTTACTGTATACCTAGATTAACACTCCTTGGGGATATTATTGGGTTAATTCACATTTTATTTATAAACCATTATGAAATATTTGAATAGAGGATGGCACTAAATGGCCTAGGTTAAACCTAAGGTGACATAGATTGAAAATAAGGTTTCATGATTTAGAAATACTATGAAGGATTTTTCCAGATTATTTGATTCCTCGCTATGACTAATGTTACACACACTATAATTTTTGGCTTTAGTAAAAGTATAAAACCAATAGGATTCATGTTAACATAGAATGTGGTAGACAATAGAATGATTGTACTCATGAGTAACCAAATGAAACAGTATCTAGAAGGATAAACGTTGTGATTATATCTAATCATCTTTCTCATTAAATTATTTACAATATCAGCTTTAGTGAGATTCCTAACAAACCTAATAAGATAAAAATGAAGTTTTAGTAAAACCATGGACAAAATAAAATTCATATTCCTACATGTCAATTATATGTGAAAAAACACTCATGGGAACGTCTCAATGGAATGAGAATATTTTTTATATGAGTAATAAAAGGACACAAAGCAATTAATTTTCAAGGAAAAATTAAAAGTTAAGTGTAGGGAAATTAAGTTCATCATAAGGTAGCATTTATAGTTAAATGCCTTATGTGTGGGGGGATATGGGAATTATCTGAGCCAGTTTTATAATCCAAGGGTTAAATCCCAGACCAAGGAAGTACATGTGCTATACTAATCATTTAAGTGTAAGGATTAAAGTTTTTATGTATTGTGATTTGAGAATTATATTGTATAATTATTATATCAATGATATTATAGATATAAGAATCATGAAACATCTAAGGTCTGTTCCAGAGTTGTTTTTATTTAACTATTTGAAAACATATATTGAATGGTACTGATAACCAAGAAAACTAATTTACTGGTAAGGTGATGATGTTTAGTTGGGATAAATAGATGATTGAAATTGATAAAGTAAATGTTATATTATTAATGAACTTGAAATTGGTTAGTGATTTGATTACAAGTGATTTTTGTCATTTTTGATGAAGTTTATTTCATTTTGAGATTTATAGAATATATTCAATATTATGTGATTTTATTTAGGGAATATGAATTATGTTAATTTTTGTAAGAATGTAAGTTTTCATTTGGAGTTAACGGATGAGTTATGGATACCATCATGGGTTTATAAGTTTAAGGTTTATCATAAGTTCAAAAGAATAAATACCCAATTTTAGATTTTAAGTGATGAGATTTTTAGGTGATATGAAACTTTTACTAGGTTTTAGGAAGATTACTCTATTATGGTTTAAATAACCCTTTATGTTAGTATATAATAGTATGTTATGTTAATTATGGTTTATTGTATAGTGGGATATAAATAATCATGATGGTTTAAAATTGATTCATTATCAATGCGATATTTTCAGAGATATTTATGTTTAAGATAAGGATTTCCTTTCAAATTAGTATCTAAATTTAATTCATGATATTTTGATAAATTTAAGTACATTATAATAGTATATAGTGATTTATGATAGTGACTAATGATATTTTTGGATATTCTTCATCGGTTTTAGGTATATGTAACCTTTAAGTTTAACATGTGATTTACCACAAAATATTATTTGGGAAGAATGAAATTAAATTATTGGGGATGTAAGATGAAAAGTATGAGATCAACTTTAAGGTTAAAACATTATTTAATATTGATGTTATTAAGGTTATTTAGGTTAAAGTTTTATTGATGAAATGATCTAAGTGGGTCATTTTTTATTATTGTGGAAATTTTGGATTTAAATATGAATGTTTATGCATTTTGGATATTATCTTACCCTATGAAAACGATTTATTTTTCGTTAATATTTAAATATAGGAGGAATATATTAATATCCTTTTATGGATTATGATGTTAATGTTAGTGCTTCAATCTTTAAAAAGTCATCATGAATACTCATCATTTATAAAAAATATGAGATTGTGGTGGAAATTGATTAAAATATGAAATTATTTTTGTTATGTAAGTATATTTCCTTATGTTCTTAGTCTATATGGTAAATAAATTTATAAACTCTGGTAAAAGGATCTTGAAACATAAAATTTATCATATTACATTCATTTCTACGGAATTTTCGATCTTGTTCACACATCATCAATTTTTAGTTTTGTGGTAATTAACTTTCTCATGATAATTCACTTTCTTTTGACCAATGTTCTCTATCACTCTCCATCATTATTTGGATATTAAATTCTTACACCATGTCTATATTTTCACTTTAAACTATTTTAAAACCTAGATATGTGTTATTACATATTACCTTTGCATTCCTATTTCCCTGTTTTTAAGATGAAGTTTTATTAACCCTTTTTATGATGTGGGATTTCAAAAAATGGAATTTTCAAATGTCAAACTCTTGATTATTGAGTACAAGTTTAAATTGCAGTGGAATAATTTATTAAAGGGAGGCAATATATAACACCCTGATATTTTAAGAAAAAATTAATTTTTATACCGTATATAACATGAAACTTCAAGATTAAACGAATCATGAAATATTATTATTTTATGACTGTTATAACATATTTATTGAATTAGTGGGTATGGATAGTAGTAAATGAATTATATATATTAGGTTCTTGGGGGGGTAAAATTACATTAAACACACACACATGACACACATAGGTAATAAATTACGTTAATAGCCCCCCAAGAGACAACCTACCCATCAAGCCTTATTTATTCAGTAAATGGCCCGAAGGCCCGATGGGTATGAAGCCCATTACATGGACCAAAGAACCAAAAACTGGCCCAAAGGCCCAGTGAAGCATCATGACTACATTATTACTGTATCACCGCCTGCCAGTGTCATTCCTGCATCACTGCCTGACTGCGTCATGCCTATATCACCATCTACCAGCGGAAATTCGCTTCCACCCGGATTTGAACCCATGTCTGATACATGATTACGGGGAGCCTTTACCACTCGGGCAAGTCCCCAACTGCATAACTGAATTATAATATATATATATATATAAATTTTATGATCAATAAAAATTTATTAAAAAATTATTATGGAATAGACACTCAATTTTTTACTTAGGACATTTTATTCTTCAAAATATGTTTTCTTAAAAAAAGTTTTTATTTCTTTTTGTGAATAAATATTATAATTAAATTATAAAAATTAAAAAATAATTTAATAAAAATAACCAAATTTTTAAAATCTTCATATTAAATTAACTTAGACTGAAATTTTGGTATTTTTCTAAAAAGATTGATTTTTTAGTAAATAGTGAAAATATCGATTTTTTTAAAACTGTCAATTATTTTCATTGAAAAAGTAACTTTATTCATTGAATTTGATCATAAATTAACATAATTATTATTCATTTTTATATTATCAAATTAATTACATTTTAATTATCATTATATCTTATTTTTTTATAAATTCATTTTTAGGCGTAAAAACACATTTAAAAAAACTGTTTTTTATTCTGTTTTATGAATTTATATTAAATTTGATTTATTATACTTATAAGAATTTAATTTATTGAAATTGAATTAATTTTTATATTTTTATTTTTTAATTTATACTTGGATTAATTATTTATATTTTTATGAAGAAGTTATTTTTTTTGTAAATAGTCAACAATACTGTTTTTTATGAAATACGGTATCTTTTAGGATATCACAAAATCATAAATATGATTTTAAAAATTATAAAACTTATTGAATTAATAATTTATTATAGTATACTAAAAATATATTAAAAACAATTCAAACAATATAAATTAATATTTATTTCATGATAAATATGAAAACCATTTTCAGTGTCGACAATTTGTTTACGCAACACTGAAAAGGTGAAGTTTTGTGTCCTAAAAATAGTATTTCAGAATGAGAAAGATTTTTATAGAATTAGTTATTAAATATGGGGTATTATTGATGTTTTTTATTAATTTATAATAATTTTTTTAGTTATATAACAATTAACTTATCCAAATTCTTGTGTAATGATTATTCAAGGCTTGAAAAGTCAAAAATAACATAGTAAATGAGTAGTCATGGCATAGATATGAGTAAATATAAATTTTGAAAAAATATTAAAGTTTTTTTTAACATAATTTTTTTTATTATGGTCTATTATTTTTAATTTTTAGTGATACAATAATCAACTTAAATGCTTACGCAACGCCGACACATTTCTTGTGTAAGTAGTAGAAAAATCAAGTAAATTATTTTAAAAACTATAAAATTAATATTTTTTGGGTGATTTAAGGTGTTCCATATATTTTTAAGATAAATATAACATATTATATATGTTTTAAAAGTTTATATTCTAATTTAATTTCTCTCATGTTGTTTCTAAAGTCAAATTATGTGAATTGTTATTAAAATGACATTAATAGTATTTTATGTTAAATAATATTTTATTAAATTATTTAAATATTATAAAAATACTTAAAGAAGAAAATTATGATGATAAATGGTTTAAAGGATCAAAATATGTCCATTTATAATCCAATTATCAACTTATATGTAAAATTATAACCCTTTAATATTGAAAAATTAATTACCACGGTTAATGTTAAAATTGGTTGACTAGGGGGTTAAACCAAAAGGTATGGTTTAAAATGATATCTAGACCTATATAATTTTTATTTAGTGATTATATTAATATAATATCCTCCTTATATTTTAATTCATGTCATTTTTAACCATTTAACATGATTTAGACACATATTATAATTAACATTTCATATATTTCCAAAAATGATATTAAGGATATTTTATAATAAACAATATTTTATTAAATGGTTCAAAATTCATAAAAACCTATATTTTTTCAATTTAATGATATATGGTTTAACATATAAAACATAGTACATTTATGGATCACTTAACCTTTTATTTTAAATTTTTTAACCCTTAAATATTAAAAAATTGATATCATGGAAATTGTCAAAAGGATTAGCGGGGTGTTAAAACTAAGATATAAGGGTTAAAATATCACATAAACTTATCAAAATTTTATTTTATGAGATTATTTAGACTCATATAAATCCTATATTTTAAATATAAAAATTTATATCTTCATGAAAATGAACATTAATTTATATTAATTTAATACTTTAAGTAATTCCAAGAGTGCCCCTCTCTGCACTTATAAAAGGGAACCTCTTATCCCCTATTCTTCACACATTTTGAGACTTATTTATAAAAAAAAATCTTCCAAATTATATTATAAACTTATATATTTATAAATTATAGGTGATGGTATTCTTAAAATTCGAATACAAGGATCCTTAAGAAGGAATATAAAAGAGGCATGTCGAAGAAGAGGTAATTGTCTTACCCTGTCTCTTTTAATATATTTATTATTATAAATCATATAATCTATAGTATCATATATATTATAATAAAATAATTATATTAAATATAATTTATTATTATTATTATGAAATAATCATAATCCACCTTCTTTACATCCACTGTAAAACGATAATGTTGCTTGTGCGTACGTGTGGACTACCATCTCTACGAAACGATGTGATTAGTTTTTCATTGATGCTTTACATGGAAGTTAATAAGGATATATTTAATGAATATATAATATTTCATTTATATAAAAATGATCTGAAATTTTTTAATTATTATTTATCTTTTTTTCGTTCCATCCATTGAAAATTGAAAGCAATGTTCATGCGTACGTACGACCGACCATCTCCAGGAACAGTGGGATTAATTTTTCTATCTGTACCTTTTATGGATGAATATAAATATATATAATGAATATATATTATATTTATGTCATGTTTATATATTTTTTATATTGTGGAACCATGATCAAATTTTAAGGATCAGAACTATAGAACTGAAACTTTCCTGAAAAACAAAATTTTTACACCTAGAAACGATGAATTTAATAAAGAATAATTAATAAATGGGTGTTGAAACGTTATAATTGTATCATATATCATATTATACTTATGTAAATGACTCTTTTATAGAGTTATAATAACTTTAAATTTATTATATAGGATTTTATATCACCTTCAAATCAAGTGTAACTTGAGGTAAGTGATTTATGTTGCAATCTCATTATTTTCTTAGATTGTTTATAACTATGTTTAAAATGATAAAAAATTAACTATCTCTCAATAATACTATTAATTTTAATTTACTATTTTTATGCATGGAATTTTATAGTAATAGTATCATTTTCCTCTCTTTGGTACTTAGAATTATTTATAATGTTTTTTAATAAAAGTAGAATTTATTTCCTCTTTAGTTGGGAATCATTTTCTTCCATGTCCATGGTTTCTAAAAATGCTTTAATGAAAATTTTAATATTATTATATTATTTTTTAAAGTAAATTTTACCCATGATTAAATTTTAATAAAAAAATTTAAAATTAATCTTC
This sequence comes from Viscum album, assembly GCA_963277665.1. Lineage (NCBI taxonomy): Eukaryota > Viridiplantae > Streptophyta > Magnoliopsida > Santalales > Viscaceae > Viscum > Viscum album. The sequence continues at coordinate 527,596,541 of OY728159.1, read as the reverse complement.
TTGTGGTTTTCCTAATAAGGTACTTTTGACTTTTACTGAAAAGGTAAAAGGAATCATTGTTTTAATGTACATGACATGAATAGATTTTCCCTCTATCATGACCACTTAATTATTTGAGTCATACTTTATAATTTTCTATATTTATTTTCAAATAATTTTTTTCCTTAATATTTCAAAAATATTTGGATTTTAAATAAGTGATTTCAAAATTAAAAAGGGTGTTTTTCTCAAGAAATATTTTAATGATATTTTAAGGGAATTTTTCATCTATGGTAACATACTTTGTTGTTAACTATGATTTTATAAGAATATGATCCAATGATACCATCATTATTATTTCTATGGATGGTTTGTTATTATTATTATGAGATGTTTAAGAAACTCATTTATTTCCAATGGGTTATGCTGTGATGAAATGTTTATAAAACCTAATTCCTTTCCAGAGGTTATAATATAATGATATGGATAATGTTTTATGATCTTGTGGAACACATATATAATGTTTTTATTATGATACAGGTGGTCATGAAATTATATATCCCTCCAATTCATTGGGTAAATATGGATATATCATGATATAATATGAACAGAAATGTTGAGTGAACTTAGTTCATTATGGTACTCTACCCACTATGATAATCTTTGGAGTGAAGCTTGACTAAGTATATGATGTAATGGGGAGTGAACCTAATACACAATTATAGTCTTGGTAGTGGTACTTGACTAAATAAATTATTTTCTATGCTTATTTGTATACCCAAAACATATGTCGTATTCCAATGTTATGATCTCAGGTTACATGTTCTTTTATTTCTTTATGATTCATGTATTATCAACTACAAATCATTATTCCATGATTCAATATTATGATCTATGATATGTTGGGTCTAGTTTTCAAATGTTAAAATCATGTTCCAATACCCTTATTCTCATTTTATGCTTAAGTAATAATTGATATCTCCCTTTTTCACCCTTACTAAGCATCTGGAATCCCCCTTTATTTTATTTTGTTGTCCCTAAGATATGAATAATAATTTTAATTATGATGTTTCTAAGAAGGGGAAAATTGTAAAGAACTAAGTGGGAGATGATTTAGATCTTTTATGAAACAATTTTTTATGTATCCAAGTTTCCAAAGACAGTAAACATTTACAAGTTGGCACGGATTGAAATGTTATGTAATGAATATTCATCTAATAAGATGTAATATTTATGTATGAAAATTATAGACTATTATAGTTTACATAGGTGATTTATATTATTTTTAATGGGCATATTCATCAAGTACAATGGAATATTCACTTCTAGAACCCTCTTAAGATGGTGATTCTTCACTGCTTCCTATCTCCTTGCCACTTCTTAAATAGATAGAAGTAACATTTCCCTTGGTGTTAGGAATTGATTTAAAAGGAAACATTCCTGAGTATTGATTATTCAAGTCATTGATGGTGTTCATAATCAAGTTGTACTATCCTTGTAGCTCCTTTAATGTTTATTAATGAGTTTTATGGTGTTTTTTTGAGTGGTGTGAGATTCTAAAATTTGTTTTAGTAATTCATTCATGGTAGTTTCTTTATTTTTCTTGTGTTAGTATCATGTAGAGGTACGATAGTTATCTATTTTTAATATTAAAGTTTGGAAGGTTAGTTGAAATCCTTGATAGAAATGTGTTATTTTTTGTTATTGGTTCTCAAATCCAAACTAAGTATTATAAAATTATATAAATCATAAGTTTCTACTTAGTTGATATTGGAACTTCTTCTAGTATATGTCATCATAGATTTCAATCCTTTGAACTTGAGGAAATCTATTAGTGTAGTTGTATTAATAGTAACATAACTTGAAGACTATTGGATGTGTGTAATGTGATGTTTCTTATACATTTAATAAATATAAATTTTTCACAAGATATGTTAGTTCTTCAATTTTATTTTCAAGTAAAGTAGGGATACAACTTTTTACCACATCTACTCCTATTTTTGTGCTTCTTGTACTGAATTGTTGAGAATGTTAGGATATCCTCTAAATTATCTCTCTAACTTTAGTGGGGGATTTATCTATTAATTATATTATAAACGAAACATCTAGAAAATTTTAGTTATTATCCACAAACCCTTGGTAATATAATACAAAGAAATGGTGATATTCTAAGGATGTGGGTAAGAGGTTTCGATCAGCTTGAATATTTCCCACAACTCCTAGAGAGTTACTCTAGTTTCTTGTTTGATGCCATAAATCTCTTTCCTTATCTAATTTCTCCTTGAGGTAGGGAATTAATTCTATAGGAATTGCTTCTACATTCCACCATGTAGAGATTTCCCCGAGATGTAGGTTTTCGATTCATTCCTCGGTTACTTCTTCATGATATAAGGGGAAGTCATTTCAACTAACTTGATCTTATAATATTCCTATGGGTTTAAAATTAATGAAAACATTGAAAAAATCTCTTAGATATCTATTGGGGTACTCTCCTTCTAAGACAAGAAACTTTAGTAGAAGTAAGATTATACCAGTTCCCAATTCAAAATCTTTTTGATTATTAGGTGGTTGAAGTCAATTATAATTATTGAAATTGGGTATATAAAGTTTTCTTAAATTTATATTCAATTATTTCAATATTTTCCCCATGTTTTCTCTCCATAAATTTACTATAGTGAAGGGAGATGTTGAGTATGGGGAACTGGTCAATGGAACTGTGAAAAATTATCTCTCGTCTTGTGAAGTGATTTTTAAAGTTCTTAGTCTTTTCAAAACAGTTCATTTGACCTCCAAATCAGAACTGATGAGGTTAGATGAACTATATCTGGTCATTTGTTAAAATAATTTAAAAACAAAAGTAAAAAAACATTTGACTTCCAATAATGGATCTATGTTTGATGAATAGTATTTTTTGGAGCCCTCAACAAAATAATTTTAAACTTGAATGAATATAGTAATAATGGAATGGGGTTTTTCCTCAGAGAGGATAATGTTAAAAGTGTGTTTCCATTTTGTTTAATGGGTTTGATTTATAAAAATGGGCAATGATATCTATTGGAATTTTAAATTAATTTTTATTTAGAATCTGTTTAAAGGAAGTGGCCCAGCCTTGGATACCCTCTTACCTTTCATATAAAATCAAAATTATAATTGAATTCACCTATTATCTCTCTGATAAAATTAAAACTCACCGATCACCCACACCTAGTTATTTGGGCTCAATCAGAATGTGGCAATACTCATTGAAACATCTCACCACACCTAGCCCAATGATTTTAGATCTCTAATCATCCATAGATTGACTAATTATTTATAACCACAAATGGTTTGTAAATTCTAAGTTGTCTAGGTGTAAAATGCATTGAAGGAGGGAATATAAACTCAACATGTGTAGAATTAAGTAAATACCCTAATATCTAAAAAGTTTGAATAAATATCAATATTGATTAATAAAGGATAAAAAATTGATGATAATAATTCCCTTACATGGGTAAGGGGGATATCCTTATCTTTACTACTAATTACTTAGTATACCATCATCATAGAATTAAATCTAATTAAAATAAAAGAAAAGAAGAAAAGAAGAAGATGCAGAAACAACTCAGGTTTTATGATTGTGGAAGCCACCCTCTTTGGTGAACATCTAATAATTTATAGAATAATGATCAGAGTTCTTCAATATGCATAAAAATTCAATACATGAGGAGTAAAATCTTATTTTCCCCTAATCCAGGTATTTCTCAATTATTCCTTGAATTCCAAGTCCAATCCCTTCTGTTAAGATTTTATTAACATTCAAAGATCAGTGGTTGGGATTACAATAAATTATCATACTCTAATATTTTATATTAAAATTTTATCCTCCCATGATTAAGATCTGTACTCCTCATGGATTCACTGGATTTCTAATTAAAATGTGGGTTCCATTAACTAAAAAAATGCTACAAAGAAAATCATTCGGGGACTCAACCTCGCGACCGACACCCCACACCCCATCCAATTCACTGGATGTCTAATTCTTCTGGTAGATGATGCATGTGTGAGGCTTGGGTCCCTTAAAAAGAAGGGATAATTTGAAAATATTGGGCCTAGATGTCATTTTAGTTGGGACTCAAAATATTGAGCTTCCAATTTGAGATTGTTCCAAATACCTTAATTATTTAGGTCACTTTTTCCTGGTTTGGTTTGGTTATATATTTTTTTAGAAACTCTATAGATATTAAATTGAAATTTTAACTTATTTATCCATCTTTGATATCAATTTTAATTTTGTCAAGTGTGTCCAGATGATCTCGGATTCAAAACTTTTAGTTCATAAATATGTTGCTCTTTATTCATGCTTGAGCGGTTCTTTTTTCAAACATGTCTAGCTTTGATCGGCCTCAAATTTTATTTTGACATCTCCATCCTAATTAAGAACTCAGTTTTCCTTCGATCAAAACTATTGAACTCCCATGTATCCTCAACTAGATTGTAATTTCAATAGATTTAACACCTCTTGAGCAGTTTTTTTCAACTTCGCAGTCAGTGATTTGGGGATGAGTGCAACCTCAACTCCTTTATTATTCTTAATTAACTGTATAGAAAATACATCTAGTAAATTCAAGAATCCATAATATGTAGCTATAATTAGGATTTATCTCAATAAAACTCTATTCATTATCTATGACCAGATCGAGAATAAGAACACTCAGTGTGAGTTATGTTTGGCTTAATATCTTTAATCAATTATATTTTGGAGTATCATCAGACCATTTCAAATCATCATGCTACATCAATCATGTGACAGGATCAAATGGATATGATCCATATTTATGAATCTCTCAGGAGCACTTGCATTTAATTGTGGCGAGTTATTAGTTTGATTATGGTTGATCCTATACAAGCTGTAGTCAGCTGTGATTTTCTCATGCAGTTAATCGAAAAAGTTTATGGTCGGTAGATATAGAAGCATGTCTCTTCATCCATTTGTGGGATTTTAGTGCTTTAGTCAACTTCACAAGAAAAGGGCATGGTATCCTACCTTTAATAAATTCCCAAGAAAGGTATGGTCACTTAATATTTTCTACATAAGGTGAAAAATAAAAGTGTTGAAGCTTGGGGGATTTTCCATTTTTTTAGTGAGATGGAATTGCAACTTCAACATTTGTTCATGTGATTCCTTACCTTTATCGCATTCCTGCCTCCATTTTACACATCAAAAAAACATTTTTTTTAAATGCATATATTTTTAGAATTAATTTCAAGGATAATGAAAAAAAATAAAATAATTTAAAAATTAGTTGTAACATAATAAATTTCTTTTTTCCAATTAATTTTTTATTTTATATAATTCAAAAATGAACAGAATAATTAAAATTCATGGTTTTACAAATCATAATTTATTAAATCTTAACACTTCAAAAAAAAACAAAAAATATCTTAATCTAATTTCAAAAGATTCAATTTAAAATGACATTTGTTATTAAAAATCACGCTTCTAATATTGATTTCAAATAATGAATAAAAATATTAAAATTAAAAATTAAATCCATTTTGAAATTAATTACATAATAAAATTAAAAGGACATTTTAAAATTCAAAAAAATCTATTTATGTCTTTTAATTAATTCAAAATGAATAAATCAATGAAAAATAGAAATTCAATCCATTTAACAAATTAATTTCCAAGTTAAATTAAAAATTGAATACAACAATTATATTCAAAAATTCAAAGAATGTATTTTCCATGTTGATTCAAAATTGATCAAAACTATTTTAAAAAATGATAGCCTTTAGACCAAGAAATTTCAAGTATACAAAAATTAATTAATTTATTGATTAATTAAATAAAATAATTATATTTCCATAAAAAATTATATTAAATCCAATTTTCAATGAAGTAAAAAATATCAAAAAGTCACCAAATAATATTAGATACCGTGGTTTTGAATTAATAATGGGGTTAAATTAAACAAAATATAGACCATAAAAATTGAAAATTTCAACTCTCGTCACCCTTACAATCACCCTTACAAAAAATATTATAATGGAATAACTTCAATAATTAATTCCAACATAATTTATTTAGAAAAACAAATATCATTACCCAATGCATTGGAGGGATATATCAGACCCACCCATCATAATATACAATGTACATTAACCATAAAAATAATAAAACACATAACATATTATATTTACATCACAAAACTCATGAAAAAAATTTCTTTAAAACTCATAAAAAGAAAGACTTTTAGTTATCACTTGAAAATATAGGAAAAATATTATTTTATTTTGTTAATAAAAATATCATAGAAGAATGAGAATAGGACCTTATTTTAAAAACCATAGAAACTTTTATAGTAATGTAAATAATTAATAATATTCATAGTTACTAGAAAAATCAATCAAGCGGTAAATGCTAAAAAATATTCTTTTCCCTCTTTTATAAAGAAAATCAAATTTCACCCATATGTGAAAGTTAAAAAGTTATCATTTTCAAACATTTGTAATGAAAGTGAAAGATATTTAAAAATTAATTTAAACAATCACTAGATTATAGAGAAGAAAATTCTTGAAACATTTTAAAGGGAAATTATATAGAATAAAAGGATTTGGAATGAATACTTTGAAATATTCAAAATAATGTTTTAAAGAAAAATCCATTACCTCATACATTTGATGTGATCTAACTTCCATGTTTAATAAATTAGTTATTATTATTAATTTAATTAATAACCTTATTCATATTTATTTTACTTTATTATATCCATTTATAATTCCTTATTACCCATACACTAATTTTTTATTGTTAAAATAAAAATTCATGTGTTTACACTTTTATTTCCCTTAAATCCTTCATTTTTTTGGTTCTATTCCAAGTAAATTGGTCATGTTTTAATCACCTAAATAATTTTAATAATGTTATAAATATCATATTTATTCATTAAATTCACTTTTATAACTCTCTATTTAAGGAAGTGTTAAAAAATGAAATATATCATTCATGAAGGTGGTAGTCCACGCGTACACATGAGTGACATTTTCATTTTCCTAATTAATGAAAATGAAAGAAATTAGATTGTGATATATCTTTATAGAATTATATTTATGTTATAAATATCAAATTTAATCATTAAATCTATCTTTAAAACCATCCATGTGAGGTGGTGATGAAAAATGAAATATATCATTCATGGAGGGGGTAGTTTGTACATACAAACGAATGACATTTTCATTTTTCTAATGAATGGAAATGGTCTAGATAATGGTTGTTACACCAACATATAAAGATTAAAATATAATAATGATAATTATTTCATTATTTTAATATGTTTATATAATATTTCTAATAGGTTTAAAAAAAGGAAGAAACTTGGAAGAAATCTGTTAAGAAAATTACCTCGTCTTTGGGTATCCTCTTTTAGATCTCTCTATAAGCCTTCTTAAGTTGGTATTTTAGTGAGAAAATAACATCTAGGTTATGGATAACGTTTTGGAGAGTTTTTTAGTATATATTGGTCAAGATAAAGTGACCAATGTGTGTGTATAAGTGAGAGGGTTAAGGGTTCCTTTTACAGGTGAGAGGAGTAACATAATTGTAAATATGCTTAACTTTAAAATAATGTAAATGTCTTTATTTAAAGGTAAAGTGGTTCCAAGGAAACCCAAATTCAATTATAGAATAGTATAGTTTAAAATAAAATCATCTAGTTAAATTAAAGATATTATTTTGTGATATTTGTGACCATATCACATAGTTTTAACCCTTTTTAACTCGTTTAACCCTTACTACGGTAACTAACTTTTACTATATTAACTTAATTTTTTGAATAAAAATGAAATTGACCTTATTAAAAAACAAAAAATTTTTATTTTAAATATGAAAATAATTTTTCCATGTTCAATTTATATATGTGGTAAAATTTACTTTTAATATCAATATGAAAAACCTAATGAAGAATATTTCTTAGAAAAATTACTTTTAAGCATAAAATTGAATTTAGACTAAAATAATGTATAATATTGATTCCAATAAAATTTATTTTTTTTTATGATAAAAAATGAGATTTATGTGACTTTAAAACTAATCCAAAACCAAATGAAACATTTTAATTATTGAATTATAGAAAAATATCAAAAGTAATTCTTTTATTAGAATAAAACGTCACTTAGGTTCTAAAATCTCAAACACAGGTTTCTAATTTCAAATTAATATTTTTAAAAGTATTTTTAATTATTTAATATATATTTGGTCAATAAAAAAGGTTTTAAAAACTCTAAATTCATTATTATATCATGATGATTTCATAAAAGTGACAGTATTTTTAAAAAAGATGTTTTTCATTATTCATCTAAAAATTAACCTTTCCAAAAAAATCCCAACAATATATCCTAAGATAATTTTGACATGCTAATATAAAAAATGAATTAAATTTTAAAAAATTCATATTCTATAATTTAATTTTTAATCAAACTATATAATAAATGGAAAACAATTTAGTTAGAATAAAACTATTTCTTTTTTGATTGAAAAATTATATAAAATTACTCAATTGAATATGAATCCATAAAATTTAATTATGAACATTAATAAGAAAATAAATTAATTAATTATTAAAATTACCTAGGTTTTCATAGTAAATAATTTTTTGTTTTTATAATCTCTCCCATTTCTAATTTATTATACATTGTCAAAGGAATATGGTTAACACTAGCACCCAAAACAACCAAACATATAAAAGTCCCATTTCCATAAAATTTATATGGAATTTTAAAGATCCACGAGTCCTTTAATATATGTGTTGCTTACTATGAATTATAAAATTGTAATATTTATTCAATTGAACAATGGAAAACTCCTATGGAATATTTTTTTTAGAATTATATTTTCCACAAACTTATCATATGAGGAAATCTTAGTTAATAGATCTACCAATGGTATTCCCACTCTAATTTTCTATAACATAGACATGAACTACTTGAAGTGATTTTCTATATGTTTTTATAGCTCTCTATCTATTTCTTAAAAATATATAAGAGGTTTATAGGCATTAATACCAATTTCACATAACTTTAACATAACCATTCCAAAGTTATTTTTTGTTCCTATTTTTATTTAGGTTATCCATTTCATTGTATAGCACCTCATGATTCTAGCATGTATTTACATTTAAAAAAATCTAGTATGGCATATATCTTCTTAATCATGGAATACAAAACTATAGTGAATAATTCTTTATTATAATAAAAAATGAAATACATTACAATATAGTTAAACCAAACATAATTAGAAACATTAATGATTTTTTAAAATTAAAAGGGATACAATTCACTTAGGAAAAACCCATTGATTCTAGAAAAACTATGTTTATGAACTATTAATCTATATTAAATTAAATATTAATTAACGATATCAACAAAATGTAATAATAAAATTTAAAGTTTTATTAATAAAATAAATTAAGAATATCCATAAAATAATTAAGTAGCCTTAAGGAATATTAAATTAATTATTAATGGCTGAACAAATGTTTTTAAACCTTATTTCAATTATATATTATTAAAAGTTAAATTTCTCATTTTTTAATATGTATTTTAATAAAAATAATTATATATATATATATATATTAAAACAAAGTAAAAATCTTTTAATGATGATTATTTTGTAATTAATAAGTACAAAATCATTTTTATGCTTAAAAATACATTTTCTAAAAATTGATTTTTATAAGTTATGTGTTCTTATATAAAAATTATTTTTATCACTATTATAAATTGAATCAAATAGAGTAGTTTTCATATTTGGAATCATCATGTCCAAATTTAGTAATAAGGCTAATTTTATTTTTAAGCAAAAAAATAAGTTACTAAAGTAAAAGTTGGTCACCATGTTAAAGGTTTAAATAAGGTAAAATGGTTAAATTAAGGGAAATGGTCATCAAAAAACATTATCTTCAAATTTGTGGACAATATATTGTTAAATATCCACTCACCCATTATATATTATTTGTTCACTTGTGTACACTTTCCTTTTTAAAATGACAACCTCGTACATTAAGCAATGGGTATTTGGGAAAATGCCACTCAAGCTCACCAATAAAAGGATTGTACTATACCCACTTAAATATACACCATTCCTTAAAATTTTTCTTGAGTATCTATCCAAATTATGTCCCTCATAAGTCTATATCATGTTTAGGAACCTATGGTTCCAATAAGGAGTCCCAAATCCCTCATTTCTTAGAGGCTCTCTAAGAGGAGATACAAGTATTCAATGCAACTATTATTATATTCATGATCATTCTTATTTATCTCAATCATGTAAAACTTCTTGAATTTAATTTATCAATTTAATAATATTTTTTAAAATCATTAATATTTTTAAAAACTTATATTATGAATATACCATAACTTTTTCTTAATCATTCATTCATTATAATATGTTTTTGTTTTGGTTGGTTTTACCACCTACATAGACCATGTTATCATGTTTACACCACAAATGAATAAGAAAACATAAATACCAGTAATAACATAAATTAATGATGAATTTAAGATATTTTCATAATTTTGGGATGATGTGTGTGTGTTCATTAGTAAAATCAATTCTTTTTATTGAATCAAAATTCACGAACAATAATGGTTTTTAAGTGTTTCATGTGACCCGTTTCCATAAGTTCCATGAAATGAAAAAATAAAATGATACCTATATAAAAAATATGATATTTATTAATTAAAATCTTAAATATTATGAACCCATGACCAAAGAACAAGGAACAAAGCTTCCAAAATGAAACTTGTATAGAAAAATAGCAAGATTGGCACATAGATATTATTTTAAACTATAAAAAACTAATACATAGGTAAAAAATAATTTAAAATGAATTTAATTAATTAAAATACCTATGTATAAATTTATTATTCATATGAATAATAAACTAAATTTATTATATGGGATTTAGAGCACATCTGACCAAGAAAATCTGTGAGGTAAGTGTTTATTTTCCAATCTCACTTTTGAAATAAAGGTTGTTTATATTAAATTTACATTAGGTTGAAATATTTATATTTATTTATAAAACCTAATATATTTTCTTCTCATATAGTTATTTTTTGGGTTTTAAATGTTCTTTTTTTACCTCCCTTTGGATCAAAATTCAACAGAAAGTTTTACTATAGGTGGGGTAGACCTTATCACTTATTTTCAGTCAGGAATATCTCTAATCTATGTACAAATTATTTATATTTATTCATGAATACTATTATATATATTTCAATAATGGATTGAGGTTAATTTAAAATATTTTTTAATTTCTATATATAATTTTAAAAGTAAATTTTTAACATTTTCCACATAGTTCATTTTCTATTGACTTTGACTCTCTTTACAAAAGTATAAAAATAATATTTTTTTAACACTTCCAACATGAACACATTTTATCTCCATCTTAATAATTTATATTTACGAATATCCCACTCCAATTTTTTATGGTTTTCAAAAGTAATTTTTATTCTCATTATTTTGTAAATTTTTTCCTTTGAAACATAAGTTATTAAAAACATAAAAGGGTATTTCTTCTTATTTTTCAATGTAATTTACTAATAATTTTATAAAGACTTTTTCATCTATGTAAAAATAATTTAATGTTTCCTGTGATTCACTATGGATATGATCTAATTATATGATTCACCTGCTTACTCTGGAATATTATGGTAATTTTTTTAAATTTTTCATAAAGTCTGTTTCTTTCCCATGGGTTAGTTAAGATATAATGAAATTATGAATGTTTTCATGTTCATGTGGCACACATATGTTTGATTTCATTATGTAATGATTGTACCTATATTTATATCCCTCAAATACATTGGTTAAATATTTATATCTCATGTAGTGACCTAATGTGATGATGGTATGAGCAGTGATCCTTAACAAGAAAAATGATTTAAATGCTTATTTTGGGGCTAAATTATTATGCCTATGTTATGTTTTCATGTCTCATGAATATTGGATTATGTATCCAAACCCCTATTACACATGTTTTATGTTAAGCCAAATATTTATTCCATTATCCATGGTTTATAATATATATGTTTTATTAGTTATGATTATCCTATGTTATGTCTATGAACTTTGATTATGTTCTCATACCCATATGACCATCTTATTCTCATTTATTATCTTTGATTAATATCTCTTACGATCACCCTTACTGATAATTTGATCTCACCCTTTCTTATGTTTTCATTCCATAGGTTATGGATAAGAGTATAATATATGATATATCTAGAATTACATCACGTGTGAAGAATATATATGTAAGATATCTAGGAATGGTTGTGAAATATATTGGTTATGTATCTAGTCTCCAAAGTCAATAAACCTATAGGTTACAAGGTGTGTTTTATTATGAAATTTGATGAATATTCATGTAAAATGGTGAAATATGTATTCATGTTATGCTTGGTTCAACTCATATTTTAAATTTGATTCTCTTTATATTGATTTTCATCTTCATTATCTTAACAGTGAATCTCATATACTTTGTGATTTCCATCTTCATTGTCATACATTTTATTTTATTTTATCCCATAACTATTTTACCTCCTTAGGTAGTTATTTCTATACATATATCATTAGTAATGATTTCATTATTACATTGAAACTTACTATCACTATAACAACATGTTCCTTCCCATCCCATTAATTTTTTAGTTTTGGGTGTTGGAGGTGGTTTGGAGGAAGCTTTAGGATTCTTTAATGGTACCAGGTGAAACAGAGCTATAATAGGAAATTCACATCATGAATGGGATGCATGATGTGAATTTGTTGTTTATGGCCTATGTAGTTGACCGGTTTCATGGATTGTATTCATATAAGGAGGAAACCATGAAACATATTCACTTTGTGAATGTAATTAATAATGTGTAATTAATTCAGGATGAGTATATGTGAATTTCGATGGAATTTGGGATATTTGTAAAGTCCATGGATTACACATCATGAAAGGGATACACAATGTTAAAATGTTGAGTTCAAGGTTTTAAATAGGTGTTTAGTCCAAACTCCTCCTCGTTAGGCTATACCTTTCTTCCTCTAATTTTTTACAGATCCCTTTGTAATTTTGTGGAATCTTCCAGCCCTACTTCCCCTACCTTGATCCGTTGGTTATGGTGGATTCCTGTTGGTGGTCATTAGAAATACCTTCTCTTATTCTTGGTTTTTATCTTCCTTTCTTCTCCTAGAGATATTTTGTAGTGGTGCGGTTTTAGTTTGGGTTATTATTTGAGCTATGTTTTGACAACCCTTAGATGAAGTGTAGGTTAATCCTTGATCTTGTGGTTCAGTTTTGGTTTCCGGGTAGTTCTTCTTCACCCTATAGTGTGCAGTGAGATGGAAAATCTTCTTTGAGGTATGTGATTCCTATATCTATCTTTTTTATATCATATAGGAGGGTTTTGATCTTGTTTATCTATGGGGGATAATTTTGATGGATTAAATAAAGACATATAATTGAATAATTAAAATTTAAGGGGGAAAGTGAAATGATTCACATGATTTTATAGCTTTGAAATTATTGTGAAATTGTGATTGTATTAGCTGAATGCCCTGTGGAAAATTGTGTCCATTGGGTGATTTATTTACGCCCATTTTCCATGAGTTATAGAATCCTTGCTTATTATGTTTTTTTATATCACCCTAAATCAAAAATAGGATAATAAATTATATTTGGATAATGAAATGGTTTCTCTAAGATTATTGTATTATCCCAAGATTTTACAATAAATTTATTTTAGAATAAACTTAATTTCATCGATAGCTTGTAATGCATGCAACATTGGGTTTAAATAAAACATTGTTTTGTCATTCTTTTAAACATAATTTAAAATTAAATTTTACTTTAAAAAAAGTCATTTTTGAAATCAGAATATCAAAAATACATTGGGGGGAATTTTTAGTATTTTTCTAATAAGTTCCATTTTTTGATAAATTGTGAAAAATACTTAATTATATTTGAAAACTGCCTTTTCATTTAAATTATTTATAGGATTAAGTTATTTTATAAATTGGTTTTAAAGTAAAATTAGAATAATTTTATATCAATTAATACAATTTAGTTCATTGTAAAATTTTCATATTGAATTTTGATATAAGAATATTGTAAAATTTTGGACATTTTCACTTTAAAAAACACGCTTTCTCATTGAGTCTGCGAGGTTAATTTTGAATTAAAATTTTCCACTTATGTGAATTGAATTTGGAAAAATAGATTCCATATTTTGAATCATAATAATTTCTAATTTCTAATAATGTTAATTTAATTTTTTACCAAAATGAATAGTGGAAAGGAAAAAAATTAATTTCCATGGTTAAGGTAAAAATGGGTTTACCGAGGATTAAATTAAGAATATGATGGTTAAAATGACATAAATGTTTTTAACACTAATTTTATGGAAATAATTTGACCCTTATGAACATAGGAAATATTTTTATGGGTTTGTGGGACACATGTCCATGAGAGTGACCTATATAATAAGTTAAGTAAAGAAAAGGGTAAAAAGGGACCCTCCTTGCTTTTAATATCTATAAAGCACTAGGATAGGGAAAAATAACAACATATGTTTGATTATATACATTATTTTAAAATATAAATTAATTTTTTTTCATCATGATATTTATTTTAATTTTTTTAGAGGAATTAATTACTTTAAATGCTTAAGAAACACCGACACAATAATTATTTAACTAAAAATAAAATAAAATAAATGAAACTAAAAATATTAAAAGAAGAGTAAATTCATTTAATTTTTTTGTCCAATTATTTTGGTAGATTAATATATCATTGTACATAGTTTTGATAATAATATATTTGAATTCCATCATTGTCTTGATATTTTTAAATTTAAACTAGATAAATAATTTCAAAATTATCATTGATGTTATTTTATAATAAATGATATTTTATTAAATGATTTAAAATTACTAAAAATAAAATATTCTACCAAGTTATTTTTAAATATCAATAAATATAAACTATGGTCCATTCATGGACCAAGTTTTCTTTTATAATTAATATATTTACCCCTAAATAGTTAAAAGTTTATTAGTGCAGTTAAGGTTAAAACAGTGTTTTTACACATTATATCTGTGTGTGTTAAAATTAATTTCAAACACACATAGGATTTATATTTTATAAATTAGATATAATATTTATAATCAATGATTCTAAATTATCTAAAAGTATCATTTTAATTTAATCTTAAATGATAAATTACATAGGTTAAAAAGACTAATTACCTTAGTGAAACCCCAAAATGGTAAAAATAAGTAAAATTAGAAGTTAAGGGAAAAAATGTTTCAAATGTGTGTTTTATTTTATGTTGGATGTTTAATAGACTATATAATCCCTTAAACCCTATAAAAATCAATTTTGGAGCCACTTGTGGTAAGATTTACCTCCCAATAGTGAATACTTTGGGGGTATTTATAATGCGTCGCTCCTCCTCTACTATAAAAGGGAACTCACTCCCCTAACTTTTTCATACCTATCAAGCCATTTTACTCATAAAATCCATACCAAAATAACTTCTAAAATTCCTTCTAATCACCCAATAATAATTTTTTTTTCATAAATCCAACCTTTGAAGGCTTTAGTGAAAACCTAAGGAGGATACCCGAAGTAGATATAATGTTTTTCAATGAGCATATTTATTTTACTTATTTCACTAAATACTTAAATTTTGATTAAAATATGATGATATAATAATATAATTATATTAAATATACGGTGATGTTGTTATAATAAGGGCATGACCTAAAACCATGTCCACTTCCATTAAATCGTTTATGAAATCATTGTTTGTGTGTACAGCGGACTACCGCCTCACGAACTGATGTCATTCATTTTTTCATTTAAAACTCTATAGTTTTTGTATGATTATGGATATAAAGTATATATTAAATGTTTATAACATATTTAAAACTTCATATTTATTATATAATATATATCTTTTTACCTCCAATTCATTATGCGTGGTGATTCGTCTTTCACTAATGCTTCACATGGAAAGTGATAAAGATAAAGTTAATGATTATATGTGATACAAATGAAATAATTATGATATTAATGACATATTTATAATTATTGTAAGATAATATATATCATCTTATTTCTTTTATTTTCACTCATGTAAAGATTATAATAATGTTCGTGTACATGTGGACTACCACCTTCACAAAGAGATATGACTCTCTTTTCATCACCACACCACACATATGCTATTTATAAGTATATAAATGGAATATATGATATTATAATAATTTATAAATGGTATAATATTACTTACCTACTTTTTATAATGATCATTGAAAAATTGAAAATTACTTATGCGTACGTATGGCCTTCCGTGTCCATGGTCGTAACGTACTTCATTTTTCATAACCATCATTCATTATTAGTTTTAAAATTAAAATTGACTTAAAAATATGATAATTATTTCATAGTTATTATTATTGATTTGATATGACTATATTATATTCATAAGAATCAGATATTTTATAACAAAACACACATGAGAAAATAAGGCAATTAACACCCAAAACAATGAAAATGGTAAAATATTATTAAAAAAAGGGTTATAAGATATTATAAAAGGTTTATATATGATATTATAAATATTAATTTGGTTTTTATAAGTTAATAGAATGTTTATAACCACTATAAATGATGTTAAATAACGTTAAACCAAAATTAAGCACAATGTAATGGATTTCATCTCAATTTACATTCCATTGAGACTTAATTGTTAGTATGCACCAATTAACTTTTATATGGTGTATATACTACCCCTTTGAAATGTAATATATTTATTAATTAATAATTCATGGCATTTTATGTTTTCATTTGAGTTATTTCATCCAAGGGGTTGACTTGAAAATTACCAAGTGATAAAAGTTATCAAACAATATCAATTTCTTTTATAATTGTTAAATTTCTCTTAAAGAAATCACTTTATTGTAATCATTTGTTAATGGAAATTAAATTTATATTAAAAATAAATATGATTAAATTATGGATTTTATTATTACCTAAAACATATAAAATTATCACATACAGTTCTTAATTTAAAAATTATTTGATTAACAAGGGAAATATTGATAAATCTTGATCCTTTAATCAATATAGATATTTAATGATATGGAATATTGACTGATGAATTAAATTGGTTATTAAATATATAAGGAATGATTTTAACCTATAATTAATTCTGGTTCCCAACATTATATATACCCTAGATGAATCTATAGGTATAATGAGATAAATCAGTTGCCCAAATTAAATGGGTTTTTACATATAGTATAAACCATATTATGAAATGACTTGATGGTAGATGTATCATTTCCTGATACATTATATCCAATAATGAAGAATTTACTTCATTAAGCGTTTGGTTATTATTATGCAAGATATTTTCACTATGATATTATCACTAGATTCATTTCATTTTCAGTTTATTGATTAAATGTAATGTGTTTTCAGTTATTTACCTTACCATATTAATTATTCTTTAGCCAATTATTTAAATCGAATGTGCAATAATTTATTTTACCTTCCATGTTTATTATTATTATTGATTCATGATAGATTCTACTGTAATTAACCCTTACTGAGCATTTTATCTCACCCTTATTTTGTTTCCTTTCACCAGGTCATAAAGATGAATCCTTTGAATTATTTTTAATGGATTTTGAGAATTTTATTTTCTAATGTACTATATTTTATTTTCTATTTAAAATCTAAAATGGGTATCATGTATGTATCTAGTTCCACATTAATACTAAACTAATCAGTTCTTTGGGATTCAAACCATTTTATATATGCCAATGTAATAAAGTAAGGCACTGGATCTTGGATTCTCGGGTCAGGGTCGTTATAATTTGTATCAGAGGAAGTTTATTAAAAACCTTGAGAACTATATTTAGGAATGACATGGATTATAGAACATAACCCTATGATATATTTTGAGGATAAATATATAAGAATATCCTAATGTTTTGTTAAGGTAGGTTTTAATGGAAATATATCTCGGTCTGGATACTAGAAGTGGGAATGGTTCTGATACATATATACCTAGGGGTAATAAATCTAAAAAGGGTGCATTGGGCTTAACCCAATCATCACCTGGTGTATGAAAATGGGTCTTACTACACATCTGGTTTGACACTCCTTGGGGATATGATTAGGATAATTCAAATTTTCTTTATAAAATATTATTATGGATTAAAAATTAAAGACTTCCCTAAAGAAACAAAAGTTTATGATTCTAAGATTAAAAATGCATAAATTTTTAATTTATTATAAGTGTTACACCATATTTTCAATTATACATTATGATTTAAAATCCATAATTTTATGATCTAATCCAGTATATTTCATTTCTAAGAAATGGAACCTAGAAGGAATAAGGGTATCAATAGTCCTGGGAAATTTAGAGATTTACCCACCAAGGAATCCAATACAGCTGGTATTGGAATTGAAAACGTAATGGCTATATTAGGTAAGTTTAATTGGGTTATGAAAAATAACCTTTCTTAGATGGAGTAACCTATTCCATAATGATATTCTTCTATGTTGTATCACTTTATGTGATAGATTCCCCCATCATTTAGTGAGACTACTCATCCAATGGAATTCGAGCAACGGATAATGTCTCCGAATAATATATTTATGGCATTGAGATATGGTGAAAATAAAAAGGTTAAAATTTAATTGTATTGTCTCAAAGGGGATGGTGATCAATAACATTCACTGATCTAGAATACTATGGAGGAAGATGAAATAGAACTCATGGAATTGAATACTTTTAATGTGACATTATTCGATAAATATTTCCCTCTTGATAAAAAAAATGAGATGAAGAGAAAGTTTTTTAGCATGAAACAAAAGGAATAAAAAATTATTGCTATGTATAAGGATACCTTTACAAGGTTAGATAGGTATGTTACAGATTATATATGAAACATGGAGTAAAATATTGACCATTTCTTTGATGGGATTAATCAAAGTCTCCAAAGGTTGATGGTATTTAAAACCCTTTCATCATATGATAAGATAGTTTTATGTGATATCAAGATAGATAAATAATTCTCTAAGTCTTATATATCATAAGGGAATAAATATAAGAAGAGGATAAAAGATAAAAATGGATAAAGGGAATAAGGGAAAGAAGGATTTTCCCATATGGGTTAATTGTGGAATGAACCACTTGAGTACTTTCTTGAAGGGAATGAGATTTTTTTATAAGTGTGGAGAGAAATGAAACCACGCTAAAGATTTCAAGGGTAGGAAATTTCTTTAAAATGTTAAATAGTTTAATTTTAAGGACATAAATCATTATGCAAATGAATTTTCTAAGTGTCAAGGGAATATACCTCAGAAGAATCTAAGGGATCAAGGTCAAGCTTATGTTATTGATATGATCGACGAGGAATGAATAATATTCTTATGTATTTGGATCCAATAAATATGTTGTAAAAGTATTTTATTGATGATATTCTCATCATAATATTTTTTGAAGTAAATAAGGATTGTACTACAGTACTATTTCCTTGAGGATTTGAGAGAATATATGGAATGGTATGGATAACCAAGAAAAAAATCATTAAATGGAAAGTTAAACTTATTGGAGAACACATGATTTAGGGAATGATAACCCTTAATATGTTCCTCACATTGAGATAATGATAATGGGATACATAGATGATTGATATGGATAAATAAATTAGATAGTACTAACTACTTAAGGATTGATTAATGATTTGTTTAAAAAGTTTTTTATGACATCATTGATGGAGTTAAAAACATTTTTAGATTCACATAATATATCTAATAATCTATGTTTTATTTAATTATTATGTAATCATTCATGTTTTGAATAATTTTTATGGTAATTTAGGTTATTACCATGTTTTAATAGAATACATGATGAAGGTATCCACACATTTGGTATGTGACAATTAAGAGCTACTACATGCTGTTTTTGGGATTAATGGTACGTTTATTTTAAAATTTTAATTAACTTATTTTAAAAGTTTTGGATCTTAACATTTTGAAAGTATCATAAGTTTAACCATTTATGAAATGGTTTAAGTTTAACTTTGGATGAGGTTTTAAAGATTAATGTATTACTTCACCATATGAATATTCATGAATATTGGATAACTTAGGATAACCATATAAGTTTTGAAAAATATTTAGAGATAAACCTAAATAATTTTAACTATTTTATGGATATTAAAATCCATTAAAAGTGAATTTTAGTACTCCAGAATTAAAAAAATCATTTTTGGATGTTGGTCAAGGCACAACCAAAGGATGAGATTGTATTTATGAAATGGAATTAAATCAACTATTTATATCTTCTCAGGAAAATTCATAAAAATTAGGAAAAAGGATATTCAACTAAAATTATAACATATTTCCATCATTTCTGGCGATATCAATGACTTTTTCCACACCTATTTGGTTTATGGTTTTGTGGTCGTTAACCTTCTCTAGATCACCCATTTTCTTATGATCAATGATCTCTATCACTCTTCATTAATCCTTGGGAATTATTATTCTCTTACATGTCCATGATTTCATTTCCCACATATGTTATCCTATATAAAAACCTAGTTGTGTGATTATTCTATATAACCTTTGTACTTCATTTTTTCTCTTATTAAGATGAAATTTTATTAATCCTTTTTATGATGTGGGTTTTTAACAAAAGAATTTTCAAATTTAAAACCCTTGATTACTGATATCAAGTTTAAATTATGAGGGAAAAATATTTAAGGTGGGGAGAATGTAACACCCAAAGAATTTATAATATATTTATTTTATAATAAATTTAATTCTTTTGATACCTTATAATGCATGCAACATCGGGTTTAAACAAAACACTGTTTAGTCATGCTTAACACACTTAATTTAAAATTAAATTTTACCAATTTTATAAATTTATTGGAAAAAATAAACTTTATTGTTGAAATAATAATATCAAAATTATCTTAGGGTGAATTTTTGTTATTTTTTTGCAAATTTTTATTTTTTATGAATAGTGAAAAATATTGAATTTTAATTGAGGAATACATTTTTCTTTAAATTATTTATAAGGCTAAATTATATTTATAATTGGTTTTAAATTCAAATTAGATAAAATTTATACCAATTAACCAATTTAGGTAATTGGAATAATTTTCTTATGGAATTGTGATATAAAAACTCTATAAACATTTGAATATTTTCTTTTTAAAAACCTATTTTCTTATCGCATGTGTGAGATTAATTTTAAATTAATTTTTTACATTTATATGAATTGAATTTGGAAAAATGAATTCCATATTTGGAACTATAATAATTTAAAATTTATAATAAGGCAAACTTAATTTTTGATTAAAATGAATAATAAAAATAATAAAAATTAATTAAGATGATTAAGGTAAAAATGGGATTATTAGGGGTTAAATTAAGAATATAATGGTTAAAATGATGTTCCATTTGTTCCAACAACCATTTTATATCCATATTTCAAACCTTATGACCTTAGTATCTATTTTTAATGTTTTTTGGGACACATTTCCTTGAAAGTGACCTATATAAAAAATTAAGTGAAGAAAGTGATAAAAGGGACCCTCCTTACTTTTAATATCTATAAATCCTTGGGATAAAGAAAAAGAACATATGTTAGATTATAAACATTATTTTGAAATATATATAATTTTTTCATAATGATAATTATTTTAATTTTTATGAGATGAATTAATTACTTTAAATGCTTAAAAAATTCCAACAAAGTAATTATTTAGTTTACAATTTAATTAAATAAATAATACAAAAAATATTAAAAGTGAAGTAAATTGATTGAATTATTATGTTCCAATATTTTTTAAATGAATATATAATGTTATATAGGTCTGAGAATAATATATTTTAATTGCATCATTTTTGTTATAATTTTAAATTTAAATTAAATGAATAATTTCAAAATTGACATCAATGTTATTTTATAATAATTGATTTTTTATTAAATGATTTCAAATTAATAAAAATCCTATCATCTAAAAATTGATTTTTTAAATATAAATAAATATCAAATATGATCCATTAATGGAAAAATTATTCTTTTATAATGAATATATTGACCCCTAAATAGTAAAATCTATGTTATCACGGTTAAGGTTAAAGCAGTATTTTTACACGTTACATGCATTTTTGTTAAAATTAATTTCAAATACACATAGGATTTATATTTTATGAATTAGATATAATATTTATAATAATTATGTCCAAATTATATAATAATTATTATTTTTATTTAGTCTTAAAGGAGAAATTACCTAGGTTAAAAATACTAATTACCATAATGAAAAACCAAAATGGTAAAAATAAGGAATCTTAGAAGTTAAGGAACAACATGTTTAAAAAATATGTTTTATTATGTGGTGGAGGTTTGGATCGACCATATAATCATTAAAACCCATTAATAATCAATTCTTGAACCACTTGGGTTAATATTGGCCTACCAATAGTGAATTCTTTCGGGTATTTACAAAAGTGTCACTCCTCCTGAACTATAAAAGAGCCCTTACTCCCCTCACTTCTTCACACATGTCAAGCCATTTGGCCCAGTCAATACCTACCAAAATCACTTCCAAAATTACCTAAAATCACCCTAGAATCATTCTCTGTGTAATAAATCCATCATATGAATGGTTTAGTTCAAACCTCAGGAGGATTCTAGAATAAGAGGTAACGTTCTTCAATGAGCATCTTTATTTTACTTATTTCTCCACATCCTTAAATTTTTTTTAAATCATGATAATATAATAAAATTAGTATCTTAAATATAATTTTATTCTATTATAATAAATTAATTCTCTAAAACCATCTCCAATTTCCTCATATAGGTTAAGAAATCATTGTTCGTGTGTACGGAGGACTATTCCCTTGTGAAATGATGTTGTTCGTTTTTCCATTTCCACCTATAATGGTTGGGTATAATGATGGATATAAAGTATATATATGATATTTATAAACTATTTATGCCTATTATGTCATTATATCATATATATCCTTTTAACTTCCATTCCTTATGAGATATGATAATGTTGTATGTGTGTAAGACAAACTACCACCTCGTAAAGCAATGTGATTCGTTATTCACTAACGCTTCACATGGAAGGTGATAAAGATAAAGTTAATGATTATATGTGATATTCATTAAATAATTATAATATCAATTAAATATCTATCATTTTATAAAGATAATATATATCATTTTCTTTCTTTACTTTTCACTCATGTAAAGATGATAACATCATTCGTGTACGTGTGGACAATCGTCTTCATGAAGCAATGCAACTCCCTTATCATCACCAAACCACATGGAAGATATATATAAGTATATAATATGGTATATATGATATTATGATAATTTCTAAAAGGTAAAATATTACTTACTTAATTTTCATAATGATCATTGAAAAATGGAAACTTTACACATGCGTACGTATAGCCTACCGTCCCCAAGATCGTGACATACTTAATTTTTCATAGACATCATTCATGATTAGTTTTAAAAGAAAAAAATGATTTAAAAATATGATAATTATTTTATTATTATTATTCTTGATATGATATTACTATATAATTTGTGAAAGAAACCAATCTTTTATAACAAAACATTCATGAGAAAATAATGCAATTAACTCCCGAAACAATGAAAATGATAAAATATTATTAACGAATGGGTGATAAGATGTTATAAAAGGATAATATATGGTATTATAAATATTAGTATGGTTATATTATAATTTAGTAACATGTTTAAAAACCACTATAAATGCGGTTAAATAACGTTCAACGAAAAGGAAGCGTAAGGTAAGAGATTTCATCTCAATTTACATTTCATTGAGACTTAATTGTTATTATGCGCCAATTCAATTTTATGTTGTGTATATAATACCACTTTGACTTGTAATATCATTATTAAATAATTATTTAGGGTATTTTAATTTTCAATTTTAATTATTTCATCCAATTAGATTTTTCTTGAGAATTACCAAGTGGTAAATGTTATCAATTAATATCATATTATTTTTTTATTGTTAGATTTATCTTGAAACAATCACGTTCTAGTAAACAATTTTCAATTGAAATTAAATTTATATTAAATATCTATATTATTGAATGATTTATATGATTATTTCCTAAAACATATATCATTTTCACATATGGTGTTTACTTTGAAAATTATTTTATTAACAAGGGAAATATAGATAAATTTACATCCTTTACTCAATAGAGATATTTGATGATAATGAATATTGATTCATGAATTAAATTGATTATTTTATATATGGGTAATTATTTAGAACTATAGTGATGTGTGGGGTTTAGAATTATGTTTCCGCTTGATTCATCGATAGGTATCATGAGACAAATCAGTTTGACAAATTAAATAGGTTTTTACCTATTGTTTAAACCATCTAGTGAAAGGTATTGATGGTAGAGGTGTCATGTGTATGAGACATGATGTCCAATAATTAAGCATTGGATTCATTATTATCTCTTTTATTATTATCCATGAAATTTTCATGATGATATTTTTTTCTAGATGCATTTTATTTCTAGTGTATTGATTCAATAGCATGTGCTTTAATTTATTTACCTTTCCATATTGATTATGTTATATAGTTATTTAAATGGAATGCCTAATTAGTTATTTACCATTACATGTTGATTATTCTTATTTATTCATAATATATTCTATTATATTTAACCCTTACTAAGCATTTGAGCTCACCCTTATTTTTTGCCTTTCCCCAGGTCATGAAAATGAATCCATTCAATGAGTTTTCAAGGACTCTAAGCATTTTATTTTTTATGCACTATGTGTTATTTTCTATTCCTAATGTAATATGGGTGTCATGTAAATATTTTGTTAAAAAAAGCTAATAAATTTATTGGTTATTTGTCTTTCCATCCATTTTATCTATGATAGTATAATAATGTAAGGCATTGGATCTAGGATTTTTGGGGTCAAGGTCATTAAAATTATGGCTTGTATGATAATTACCATAAAAAAAGAAGTTTAATTGATAAAATATCCCTAATAAATCTATAAAGTATTTTTTACAATCATGTTGTGAGGAAATGATGTGTGGTTTTTGTGTGGTTGGGGCATGTGGGGATGCTGGGTGAGATACAGTCATGCTTTTGGGGTGGCAAGGTGACAGTTTGTTTAGTCAGGCTTTTAGGGTAGTGGGGTGATGGTTTGTTTGGAAATTCTTTTAGGGTGGAATGGTGATAGTTTTTTTGGAAATTCTTTTCGTGTGGTGAGGTGATATTTGTTTCATGCTTTTAGGTTGTGACGCAATGATTCAATGGGAATGATGAGTTGCTTGTGATGTGTGGATGCATTGTTCTAGATGCCTGAGTAGTTATGGAATAATTATTTAATAATGGTTGAAATTAATGGGGTTTGGTTAATGGGATTGAAATGATTAATGAAAAATAAAGGATGGGATGTGTGGTTAAATTTGGTTAATTCTTAATAATGAAACAAATGATTCGGATATTGGGATTGGTTATAAATTGGAAATGTCGCTTATGTAGTGTTATGAATTTAGTGGTGGCAGCGAAAATGTTAGTTATGTGAGTTTTTTAGTGTTTTGTTTTGAACCCATAGTTTGGTATTATTTTTTGGATTATATATATATATATATGAATATATTCACTTGTATATTCCTTGTGATTTCTATGCACACCCCACCCGTTTTTTTTACTATGCGTCGACACCAATATTTTCATATGAAGGGTGTTTTTACCAACATACCAATGACGAGGATAGGTGGATGTCTACCTAATCCTCCCCACACTCTCTTCCAGGTGAGTATATATGCATAGGATGTGATGGATGGAGGTCTGTTATTGCACTAGGTAATGGACCATGTGTCCTCATATGGGATGTGATATGACCATGCTATAGGGTGTTGGACTTGGTGTATTCATGTGGGATGTGATATGAACATTTTTTGGAGAATCTTATGGTGGGGGTCATGCATGGTTGGTGGAGGGAACAAGGTATATTTCCTTCATGCTCATGATACCCCACTACTCTGGTTATTTTAGCGGTTGTGATGTGATAACTTAGGTGTCTTCAGATGAGATGAGATATAACCGTGTTGTCTGGATCATTTAGGTGTCTGTGATCATGATTTGATGTGATCATGCTTGTGGGGTGGTGGTATATGTTATTCAGATGAGATGAGAGTGCCAGGTTGTATGAAATTTGGGTATGAGAGTGTAACATTAGTGGGAAAGTGATGTGGGGTACCCTTTATTGATATGATTCTTTTTATGTTATTGTGTTTGTATTTCGTTATTTGGGGATCATTCCTTGGTGAGGATGGGATAGATAGTTGATCTATTTATGTGTTGTTGGTTCTATTGTTTTCTCACTGGTGAATTAGTTTGATAATTTCACATGTGCATGAGAGACTTTGGTTTTCCTACTGAGTATACTTGTATGCTCACCCTATGTATATAAACTGATTTTCATGTTTCTAGGAGGATTACATAGAACATGATAGATAGTACTTTATCAGGCCTTTTTTGAAAGTTATTATATATCTAATTTAGATTTTATTTTGGTATTTACATTTGGATACTTTTACTTGTATCATTTTTATTTATGCATGCATTATGGGATGGTTTTGGTTTTATTTTATATTAAGTAATGGAGTTTCTTATGGTTGATTTATCTTATATACTAATATTTTTTATATTATAAAGGGTAATACCTTCTATTTATGATATTTTTTATACCCTTTGTGCTAGTTGACAACCTAGGGCCTACTGGAGGTTGGAATCAGGGGTTATTATTTGTCTCCCCACATTTGGTATCTTTGGTGGGAGGGGCTGTGAAACAGTGGTATTAGAGGTTATGGTTGATAGATATGATGTATATTGGATTTATAAATAATTATGATTT
Source organism: Viscum album (assembly GCA_963277665.1). NCBI lineage: Eukaryota > Viridiplantae > Streptophyta > Magnoliopsida > Santalales > Viscaceae > Viscum > Viscum album. Next base: position 527,569,538 of record OY728159.1, on the reverse strand, counting down.
CATGGGTTGGTATGGAAATAGTTCCAGTTTACCTTGGTGTGTGACATAGGACAGGGAGACTGTCTAATACATGAGATTTTAGGGACCCCCTTGATCGAGTTCATGGAATCTGACCATATTGAACAACCAAGTGAGGTGGACCTGTATGTAGCATAGAGACCTAGGAGAGGTACATGCATCATGATGAATTGTGTTCCTTTATGATTTGGTTTGTTTTTGTAAGGTTAAAATGAATAAAGTTAATTAAAATTAATCTAAATAAAATTCCATACTACCAGGATTCGAAAATTATTGTTTGATTTTTATCTATGGATCTTAAACATCTTTTGCATGTGGATCGGGTAGTTGAGGTTCAGTAGGAATATCCTATTGATTGTTTCAGGGTTGATCTAATAGAGTAGGATTAGGCTTGATTGATGGATCTGTGTTGCTTTTAGTGGTAGGTTTTGGGGAAGTACAAGGGAAATGTTTCAAATGTGGAGACAGAGAGCTAGATGGAGGAGATCTAGATTTCTTTTAGTTTGATCTCATCTTCAGCGGGATAATATGTGCCTTTGGTAGTTAGTCCGGTGTGGGGAGTTTCACATCTATGGTGGATGTTGTATAAGGGTGATATAAAAGAGGCATATGTTTCATGGGTTGAATTTTAGAAAGAGTTCCTATTAGATTTCTATTCATCGACCATGAAGGTAGTGAAGAGGAAAGAGATTCTTTTTATTCATTATGGGAGTATGTTAGTGCAGAATATGGGAATCAAGTTCAAGTACCTTTTGTATTTTACATATATATTTTTTAAGATGAGGAGTATCATGTGAGATGTTTTGAGGAGGCACTTCATCTTTCCATCAAGTATACACTTGATCCTTTTACATTTACAATGTATATAAAGTTTTATAAGAAGGGAGAGGTGATCAAGAGGATTTAATCATGAGGATTTTTACCATGAGAGGGGAATCAGAAGAGTTTTTTGAGGAATAGAATTTTAAATGGAAGGTATCAGGGACCAGGACCTTCGATGTTTTGACTATTAGAGAGTTGACCTCAGTAGCTTCCCTTCCGGCCTTCCAGGGCCAGTGTTTTTTGTGTTATTCCTGGAGAAAAAAATCTTGTGTGTTTTATCTATAGGGTCTATAGAAATCTACAGAACCCATGCATAGTGGTTCTTCAAGCTCAGTTTGGTGGAGGCAGATAGGTTTAGCTCCACCTTTAGAAAAAAGTTACAATTAGACCATTTCAGGAGTAGGAGATGAAGGCTTATTCTCCACTGAAGGGATATGGAGTGGGTAGAGGCCTACCTTAGGATGTTACTCATGTTTAGGGTCCTATACCAAGAATGGTTGTGGCGTTGGCCATTAGAAGAGAGGTAGAGAATATGGGAATGGTTAGTTGCATGCAGTGGAGGTAGCAGTGCTAGGGGGTCTAGAGACCATTCAATGTACGCTCTGTTTTTCATCTACCCTCTTTTTTACCTTGTTTGATTGAGGAGCTTCACACTCCTTTATTTCACCCACTCCAGTTCATTTTCTAGGACATGACATAGATATTTTTACCATGCCCCTAGTCCTGACTATGCCAATCGGAGTCCAGACCAACTTGTTTGATATGTTTCATGGTTGTAGATTAATTATGGGGCCACATCAGTCCTGTGGGGATACTTTATTTCTACAAATGAATCCATATGATGTCATCCAATGAATTTATTGGTTTATTCCATATGTTCTATTATCAAATGCTTTTATAGGAGAGTCATGTTCTTATATTTAGATGGTAAACATGTGGTTTTCATTGGAAGTTGAGGTTGTTAGGTGGTAAGTCGATGTGTAGAGTCCCTTATTTCTTTGATGGTTGAGTTGTATTTGAAATTAGTGGACGCTGGGAAAGTAGTGGTCCCCATATTTTTAGGGATTATCTGGATGTTTTTATAAATGTGGTTGTGATTCTACTCCCTCAATGTGATGTTGAGTTCAGGATATAATTGCAGCCTGGTGCATATTTGATTTTGATGGATCCTTATCAGATGAAACCTTCTAAGTTATGGGATTTTAGTATTTAGATAGATGATCTGATATAGAATGCTTTAATCTATCCTAGTCTTTCACCATAAAAAATCCAGTGTTATTCTCTAAGAAGGTGGATGGTAGTCTGAGGTTGTGAATGGACTACCATAGGTTGAATCAGGTGGTCAAAAAACGTTACCCTCTTTCGAGGATAGGTGATCTTTTTGACCATCTGAGAAGGGTGATTTGTTTTTCTAATATTGACCTGTGTTCTAGATATCACTAGTTGAGGGTGGAGGAAAATATCCCAAAGATAAGAATTTGATGTAGGTATGGGCACTTTGAGTTTATAGTTATGCCATTCGGTTTCACAAATACACCAGTTGTGTTCATTGAACTCATGAACTCCATTTTCCTTGAATTCTTGGACTAGTTTTAGTCATTTTTATCGATGACATATTGATTTACTTAAATTCATAGGTGGATCATTCTAATCATCTCAGATCTGTATTACAGGTTCTTCAATGCCACAAGATTTATGGAAAGACTTCCAAATGTATATTTTGGACATGAGAGGTGAATTTACTCAGGCATGTGGTGACTCAGTGGGGTGTTTAAGTAGACACATCTAAAGTTGAGGAAATTGTTTCTTGGTAAGAACAAAAGAATGTGGCATAGGTTCATAGTTTTATTAGTCTTGAAGGTTATTATTAGAGGTTTGGGCCTAATTTATCTCAATTTTTATCCCCACTAATAACATTGACTAGGAAGGACTAAGATTTTTGTGGAATTATCAGTGTCAAGTAGAGTTTTTTTATCTGAATGGGAAGTTGGTTAGTACCCCAGTGTTTTAGTTTCTTGAGGAGGGTGTGATGTTTGAGGTGTTTTGTGACACTTCCCATCTAGTATTGGGTTTCATGTTGATCCAGTCGAGGGAAGTGATCTCTTATGGTCTAGGATGTTATGTCCCCGTGATAAAAACTATGCTATCCATGATATGGAGTTGGCATCAGTTGTGTTTGTGATAAAGTTTTGGTGGAATTACCTCATTTGTGAGATCTTTGTGTTTTTTATAGATCACAAGAGTTTAAGGTATATCTTTTATTATTTTGATCTGAATTCGCAGTATCGTTGGTGGATAGAGTTTCTTTAGGAATATGATTTTGAGATCTCTAAACCTCAATAAAATGGAATTTTGTGGCCGATGATTTGAGAAGAATGTCTTGGAAGGATTTATTTTAGGATTCTGGGGATATTTAGAGAGTTATGGAGGAGTTTTAATCCTTTCACTTAGATGCAAGGGTTGTTTATTTTATAGGTTGTTTATTTTAGATGATGGTGCGGTCTTCTATGATGCAGTAGGTGGAGGAATCCTGGTGGGGTGCCTCAGAGGTAGATTTGTTGTTTAATCATGTTTTCCATGGTGATGGTCTATAGGAATGGTTAAAGGATGGTCAGAATCATATTTTGTTTTTTAGGAGGTTGTTTGATCCAATAGTTATGAGTGAGGGAGTCATTTTTGATTTTAATATATTTCTTTTGTTGGTACACCTAGGATTTTCCAAGATGTAGAGTGGATTAAGTATATAGTTTTTGTGGCCTAGGATGAAATAATAAGTATAAAATTTTGTGGATTTTTTTGGTTTTCCATTAGGTGAAGGCCAAGAAATCATGCTCTTGGTGGGTTTTTTGTATCCTTTGGACATTCCTGAGTGGAAATGGGATGAAATATTAATATATTTCATCATACAGTTATCCCAATCTCATAGGAGTTGTGATATTATCTAGGTAATCCTTGATCGGTTGATTGATTTGGCCCACTTCTTAATGATCGAGGAGTTAAGCGTAGTGGGTGCTTTGGATAAGAGGTATGTGGATGGGTTTGTGATATTTAATGAAGTTACGAGGTCTGTTTTCATGGATTAGGATGAATATTTTACATCAAAAGTCTGAAAGAGATTAGATCATTCTTTTGACACTCTCTTACATCTCATCATTTCTTTATACCCTTAGATGGAAGATAAAATAGATCGGAACATCCAAACTTTAGAGGTCATGTTGTAGTATTAATCTTAGACTTTAGTGTATTATGGGAACAAAATTTTCATTTGGTTGAGTTTACTTATAACAATGGATATCACTCATCCATCTACATGTCCCCATTTTAGGTCGTCTATGGGATTCCATGTAGTTCTCTATTGTTCTGGACGGAGGTTGGGGAGGTAGCAGTTCTTAGTCCTAATGTGGTATAGATCATAACATATAAGGTTTATCTTGTTAATGAGAGGATGAAATCAGTCTAAGACTGGAATAATTCTTATATCGATCATAGGAGGAGGCCCTTGAAGTTCTAGGTTAGGGAAAACATGTTCTTGAAAGTTTCCCCTCGATGTGGGTAGTATAGGTTTGGAAAGGGGAGTAAGCTTTATCCCAGGTTTTTTGGGACCTTTTAAGTGGTGGGGAAAGTTGGTGAGGTTTTGTATTGATTAGAATTTACACTATGGATGGAGTGGATCCACAATGTCTTCCATGTCTCTAAGCTTCATCTGTATCTTCATGACGACTCTATGTCATTAACATGGGAGAGTTGGATATTGAGGAAAATGAAGCGTTTGTGGAGAATCTAGTATAGATCCATGATAAACAATATAATTCATTGCATATATGGACCATTACCTTGGTTCATGTGTTGTGGAGGCATGGTGGCCAAGAGGAGTGTACTTGGGATATTGAGTTTTTACTTACTCTATTTTTCTTATGATGTGATGTTTGGATCTTATTGTGTTGTAAAATATTTTATATTCTTGATGTATTATGAGTGATAAAGTTACAACATATTAAAAGAAAAGGACCTAATTTTAAATCAAAACACATTATACTATGATGAAATTAAACTAGTGTGGGTGAGTTAGTACCGTACATAGCAGATAATTTCTTGACATGGAGGATGGAATTCTATGATTCATATGTTTGGGGTGGTGTAGTGTTTTTGTTGTAACAATTATTGGTTTGGGTTTCATGGGGGGTGAGCTGGTATGCAGTGGTTGTGTGGTAGTGTAATTATGTAAAAAGAGGTGGTTTTTAGTTGTGCAGTGTGTTTCATGGGTGTTTCGGTTAGTTTGTTTAGATGACGGTATCTTTGAAGAGTAATGAGATCCTTGAGAGGTATATCATGGGGAGGTTTCTCAGACCCATTTCCTTCTATGATTGGTTTTGTATTCTAAAAGGAAATATTCATTTTGGATGTATCTGATGTAATATTATGTGCCTTCCCAACCTATTATTGTTTCAGTCATAGGAGTTGGAGGTGTTCCAGAGGAGTCTTGAGGAGTTTCCTTGGTGGTTAGAAGTGCAGTAGAGCTATAGTGGGAAATTAACATCATTAGAGGGGTATAAAAAGTGAATTTGTGTTTCACATCTTGTATGTGGCTGAGGGGGAACTTGAGAAACAAATTCATATCATGAAAGTAATTCATGATTTGTAATTAATTCAAGATGAGGAAAAGTGAATTTTAGTGTAAGTTGTAATTTTTGAAAAACCTATGGATAACACATTGTGAAATGGTTACACGACATGAAATTTTCAAGTTCTAGGTTTTAAATAGGTATTTTGGCTGAGCCCATCCTCATTTTCCTTACCTTTGTTCATATCATTTTTGGTAAAGACCTAGGATAATTTTATTGATCTTCCATCCCTCATTCCCTTGACTTGATCTTTTGGTTTTGATGGATTCCCATTGGTGGTTGGTTGTAAAACCCTCCCTTCTTATTGGTTGTTTTCTTCTATTATTCTCATAAGGATCAACTATGATAGCATTGTTTTGGATTCGATGATGATTTGGGCTGTATTTTGACAACCTCAGTGTATTTTGATCCATGATCTCATGGTTTGGTTGTGGTTTCTAGGCAGTTCTTCTTCACCCTATGGTGTGTAGTGAGATTAGAAATCTTTTCTGAGGCATGAAATCCCTTTATTTCTCTTTTTTTTGTATCATACGGGAGGGGATATCTCTTTTTTATCTATAGGGGTGGTTATTATGGATTAATTAAATATAATTAATTGTATAATTTTAATTAAAGGGGGAAGGGGAATGATTTGAATGATTTTATAGATTTGACATTAGTGTGACATTGTGATCATATGGTCTGAATGACCTGTTGAAAATTATGATCATTGGGAGATTTGTTTGTTCTAGTTTGGAATTAGTTTTGGAACCCTTACTTATTGTTCTTTTCTTGATATCACCCTAAATGAAAAATAGGCTAATCACTTATATTTGGATAATGAAATGGTTTCCCCATGATTATGGATTGTGTGATAATTCCCCTAAAATAAAGAAGTGGAATTTATAAAATCTACCTAATAAATATGTAAAATAGTTTGTCTGGTCATGATATGGGACGACGATGTGCAGTTGTTGTGTGGTTGGGTGTGTGGGTCTGATGGTTGAGATGTGGTCATGATTTTGGCCAGCAAGGTGATGGATTGTTTGGTAGTTCTTTGGGGTTGTGTGGTGATGATTTTTCCACACTTTTGGGCAGGAAGAGTGATAGTTTGTTTGTCCATGATTTTCAAGCAGTGAGGTGTTGATTTTATGGGAATGATGAGCTGCTTGTGATGTGTGGTTTTATTATATATATTCCCAGGTTGTGATGGAATAATTTTTTAATAATGGTTGAAATGATTGGGGGGTTGGTTTGGTTAATGGGATTGAAATTATTATAGAAAAAATAAATTATGGGTTGTTTGGTTAAATGTGGTTGATTCATAATAATGAAACAACTGATTTGTATAATGGGATTGGTTGTAAAAGTGAAATGTGGATTATGTGGTGTTATGCATTTAGTGGTGGTAGTGAAAATTTATGTGTGGTGACTTGGTTATTTTTCTGTTGTAAACTCATAGGTTTGGGATTATGTGTGGATTATATATATACATATACACTTGTATATTCTTTTTTATTTATATATGTACCCCACTTATGTAGATCACTATGTGTTGACTTCCATATTTTCATATAGAGTGTGTTTTCCTTGACATCCTAGTGTTGATGGTGGATGGTTGACTATCCACTATTATTTACTCTCTCTTCTAGGGGAGTAGATATTCATAGGCTATTATGGCCAGATTTTTGTTAGTGCACTAAGAGATGGCCTATGTGTCTTCAGGAAGGATGTGATATTACTATATCATAGGGCGGTGGCCTAGGTTTCTTCAGGAGGGATGTGGTAGGATTGTGCTATGGGGAGGCTTATGGTGGGAGTCATTCATGGTAGGATGAGGGAACAAGGTTGATGTCCTTCATGTTTTGGACACCCTAATACTATGGTTACGATAATGGTAATGTTGTGATAGCCAAGGTTTCTTCAGGAGATATGAGATGTGACTGTGTTGTGGGGTGGTGGCCTAGGTGTATGTGAGCATGATGGGATGTGACTGTACTTATGGGGTTGTGTTATATGTTATTCGGCAGATATGGGAGTGCTAAGGTATATGATTTTGGGGCGTGAGAGCATAAAATTGGTGGGAAAGCAGTGTGGGGTACCCTTTCTCAATATGATTCTTATTATGTTATCATACTTGGCTTACATTATTTGGTGATTGTTCCCTAGTGAGGTTGGAATAGATAGTTTACTTGTTTAGGTACTGTTGGTTCTTCTATTTTCTCATGGGTGCATTAGTATGATTATTTCACTTGTGAATGAGATAATTTGGTTTTCCTACTAAGTATTCTTGTATTCTCACCCTACATATATAAAATGTTTTTTAGGTTTCTAGGAGAATTATATGGATTGTACTAAACAACACTTGCTCGTACCTTTTTGGACAGTTTTTGTGTCACTGCTTTATATTTTACTTTGGGTATTTAATTTTGGATACTTTTACCTATATCAATTTTATTTATGCATGCATTGTGGGATTGTTTTGGTTTCATTTTGTATCAATTCATGGAGTTGTTTGTGTTTGATTCATCTTATCTCATGATCTAGTTTATATTATATAGTGTAATGACTCCCATTTATGTTATTTTTTATACCATCGGTGCTAGTCACCTACCCAGGGACTACTGGAGGTGATACTTAGGGGTCATTATTTCTCTCCCCACATTGCATTATCTTTGTTAGGAGGGGTCATGTATTTCACAAACTGACCTAATTTTTCCATCCCTTGGACACCCAATTCGGTCTGCGACATACCTGAGGCACGTTCTCGATCACCCCGGGTTGGAAACCAATTCCAAGGTCTCAAAACATGATCATTGGAAAATATTTCACCCTTGATAATACAACCAAATCAATAATAAAACATCCACATCAGATTAAGAATCATAAATAAAAGGAAGATACTAGAGAATGAATGATAATAAAGGTGTAATCCATATAAAGTCACATGGTATATAAATGAGGAGTAATATATAAATGAATGAAAATAAACTCCTAAAAAGAATAAAATCTAAAAAATATCGATATGTATACAACCCAAATGAAAAAAATAGAATCACTACCTATGATCTCTATGTGGCCCATGACCACTCTCTTCATCTCAAGAAAAACATCCTGAATAACCCGCATTGCAACTCAATGTTGAATAATACAAAGGACCTAAAATGAAACCATAAGAGTAGGATATACCATGTGGTGTATGTAGGGAAACAGAAAAACTGAGCTCAGTAAGTAATCACCAAAGATTTTGTGAAATTCTTTACAAAAGATAGTCCTTTTTATACTATTTTGAAAATACAATTGAAAATAAGTTTTCAATCCACAGGTATGAAAAAAACCAAATCAGACCCACATATTTCAAAAAATGATTTTATTTCATTTAAATAGAAACATTCACTTGAAAACCACTTTTCTCAAGACTCAACCCCCTTTTCATAAAAATATACCCCCTTATAAAATAAATAATGGTGGAATCAAGGCCTTTTTACAAAAAAAATTAAACACTGAAATAGGATCCATTATTTTAAAAAAAGAGTAAGTTATAAGCTAACACTTCATTTATCCACTTTTAAAACATTTTCAAAAAATCCATTTCAAAATAACATCACTTTTTTCCTTTCAAATACACTATCTAAATAATTTCCACACACTAATTTTAAAGTGAACAAAATCGCTACTCAAAAAAGTGTAAGAAATCATGGTAAATATAATAAACCAACCAGCCAAAGAAACCAAATAGAATAGGGTACCATAAAACAATAATTGAAAGGGGATATAAAAAATTCCTAATCACTAAAATATCCTAATTAACCTATAAAGGATATTATTATCATTGTTAACCTCCTAGGACTCATGTATATTGGTCTAAACTGGTGACACGATCCATAGTTCTACACTACTAAATCTATCATGTCCCTAGTGGTCTCGTTGATCCATCTATATATAAACCTCCTAGGTTTAAAATGAAACCATGAGATATAAGAATCTCTCTTGTTATACCCCTTGGTCTAATTAACATGCTGAAATTTACTAGATCACTCAGTCTACTAGGTCACACTTCCTAGTTGATGCACTATCCATACTAGGGTTTTTACTAATCCAAACCTCTACTTAGTCTACTAGGACTCCCAGGACATAAATCAAATATAAATGAACAATCACATTCATCAATATATACTAAATAAATAAATCAACCTCACATACCACACCCTCATAATCAACACCCCTTTCACATTTCAATAAAAATACATGAAATAAAAAATGTTCTTAACAAGCCAAAATTCACATCAAGTGTTGGGAAAAAATCCCTCAAGGTAACATTGCATCATTTTTGGGTTGTTTATGTTAGTTTAAAATGCAGGATTTCATGGTGAATTGTCGAGTTCTAGAGATGTTGTTGAAAATCCATGTTGACAAAGAACCATGACAAAGGAAGGTAAGATTTGGAGGTGGTACAAAAGAATAGATACAAGGTTACATCATTGTTTGGTGTTTGCCAAATTTTTGGGGTCCAAAATTTGGGATTTGGTGAACATGGAGAAATGAGGATTTCCTTAAATATCTCATCAAAATATGGAAAATTAATGAGTTTCGTGAATATGTGCTTGTTGATGTGGATTTCATGAAGACCTAAAGAAATTTTATGGTGTTATTCACGATTATGATGAGCTTCGTAGATGACAAAAGAGAAGAGATTTGCAAGAGAGCATTGCGGTGATGAAGAGAATTGCGAGTGGAGATTCATGGAGGTGAAAAGGATTTGAGGGAATGCTTCACGATTATGATGAGCTTTGCGAATCCGGAAAATTTCCATAGTGATTCGCAAAATAGAGTGAATTTCAGCGGAAATTTCAGAGCTTTGCGATTTGAGATGATTTGGTGCTGACTTCGTGTGGAAGGTTCTCGAGTTAGTGGAATCACCTATGAATAGGAATTGACCCCCTCGAGTGAATTAGAGAGTTTTACAAGAAATTTTTTTCCCTCTCAAATCATGAAGAAGGTTCAAGGAGGTAGTGTGATTTGCAAAAGACAAGAGTTTCACAGTGGCTAATCTAGCTCTGCGAAAGTGGTGTGTTCCGTGTTGGCTCAGTGAGCTTCGCGAATGAAGTATCTTTGAGATGACTTGAGCTCTACAACAGCCTAATATCTTAGAATTCTTGATCTTTGTGAAGGATTTAGCTCTGCAAAGGAGTGTTCTCTGCGAGAAATGAGCTCTGCGAAGGTGTGTGATTTGCAAAGAAGCAGGGACTTTGCAAAGGATTGTTTGAGCTTCGCGAAATTAGGAGCTTCATGAATTAAGGTGATTTGCGAAGGTATTTCCAAATGCTGTTTCCTAGTAATCAGTGGAAAAGGGTTATTCATCAGTTTAATAAAATTTGGACTTCAATATAGCATCTGCATATAGTGAAGGATGCACTCATTAGAGATAATGAAAGGACATACAAGTATTTAAAATGTGAGTGGATCTTCTGAAGAAGTGGTGAGCTTACTTCAGTTGAGAGAGTAGTGAGTTCTCAAATTTTTTTTGGTTGTAAACTTGGAGGGATAGTGATTCCACTTCGAACTTGTAAACAACAGTGCACTTATAGTGGATTTGGTACATCACACATCACTAGTGTATGCTCCTTGGACGTAGCCCAGTTCGGGTGAACCAAGTAAAATTTCTATGTCATGTGCATGCTTTAAGATTCATTCAAACTCTTCAATGGGAAAGAGAGAGAGAAGAGAGTTTTGTCTAACAACAAAACCAGATCAAAAGGGGCAGTAGTTTTAATTTTCCATACCCTGATTCACCCCCCTTAGGGTATTTATCCTAGTGGACCTAACATCAAGAAATTAAATGAGAACCCCTACCCCCTGGGACAAAATTAAACAAGGGGGATCACTAGTGTATCACACCCACCCACACTATTTAAAAATCACCCAAAGTTTCAAACATTCCTCTATCAAAAGACTTAAAATTAGAATTTTCTTCTAAATGGTTTGAAATCCCACTCAAAACCATCCTTTAAAATCAAGATCTTGAAATCTATTTATAAAACATCTAAAAAATCAAATTTCACAAAAAAATATTAGAAGGAAATTTTCAAGAACTAACACATTTTCATTTAAAACTCTTAATAAGATTAAAATAACATTTCTAATTAAAATCATGACTTAAACTAGATAGAGTAATTTTAAAACATCATACTCTATTTAAAATGATCCACTCAAAAATTTCAACACTTAAAATTTTAAATATCTACTTGAATTACAAATAAAAACAATTCAAATGTTTAAAACCACACTACATATTTCATTTCATGACCTAAAATAGGTCAAATAACCATAAACACCACATTATATTTAAACCAATTCTAAAAAAATTAACAAGACTTTTTATTTCAATAGAAACTTGAAATTCCAAGTAAAACACTTATGAAAAGTGGAAAACCAACTTGAACAGATTTCAAGAACTAACCAATACATCACTCGTGGATTAATTTAATAGATAAGTAATTATAAACTATCAATAACTGAATGTAATTGATGATACTAATTTTTTTTTGTATTGTATTTATTGTCAATGAGTTAGTAAGCGACTAATCACTTAATATCAATATGTATTAGAAAATAATAATAGCTTGGAAGTCTACTAAATATCCCAAACCTATTGTTAATGATGATTTCTATATATGGAAATTAAAAGGGTATATATTATATTTCATATGATGTGAATATAAGTGTGACAACTATTAAATCGATCATAATTCTCAAGGACAAGTGCTATTAGTGTATAGATAAATCAAATTGTACACAACAATGAAGATGATTGAAGTTCAATCTGTTAATGATATTTGAATAATTATAAACATATTTTGATGAAAAGAAGTTGAAAAAAATTCCAAGAAAAATATATTTATATTTTTTCATGATGAATCATTTTGAATAAGTCATTTGAGTTTTCTTGTAAAATTTATACTTGGTAATTACTAAGTATATTATGGGTTTTAACCAAAAAGTTATGGCCAACCATAGCCAACAAACTACTCTATATTAATCCCACACATGTGGGAGAAGGTTTAAATTCATGGGAGAGCCATCCAATCCATCCATACATCCATGGATAAAAGTGTGAGTGTACATGCATAATATCCATGGGAAGTGCACCTGGGTGTGCACATGGCATGTACATAGGGCACATGGGCATATGTCATGGTCGAACATGAAATGGTTTGACTTAGACCATGTTGTAATGTGTATGTTGTACCTAGGTGATTCTCCCAATGCCATATCAATTTATTAATAAGGGGAGACTCTTATTAAGTAGTGTGAATCTTCTTGGAAGTATGATGTGGGACCCTATGAAGCACTGCTCTGTTCCTCCATTAAAAAATTTACTTTTATATCACATCCTCCTGATCAATTTAATTCTAGTGTTTGATCTAATACTTAATTTTCATCAACCACCATCTATATGGTTTTTATTTTAAAACCTCCAAAATCCAAATTGAAGTTCGACCACTCTCTCTGACCAAACCATGAAAAAGATTCATGCTCAAGTCAAAGAATCTCCATGTATACAATCTTCAACTTGAATGCATGAATCGGTTTTAAGACCATGATACTTCCAAGGATAAAACAAAATTTCAGATATTTTATCATGAATTCAAGTGAATGTTTGATTTTAGATTCCTTTGATACTAAACATGTGATTCTTATCATGATCAAGTGAGGTATTTCCGTGAGTGAAGAAACTGAGTTCTTAAAGAAGAAAATGCTACGTTTCTAGACATCGTAAGGTCTTGAATATCTAGGATCTTCATGCATTAAAAAGAATTAATTTACATTATATATTTTTAATAAGTTTATGCTATTGAATACATAGGATAGAGATGATAAACATCTTTTATAAATATTGAGGCACCTGAGCTGAGAGTTTTTGTTGAAATTTTGAGGGCTCTTATTTTCCATCCTGAAAATAGAGAATATTTTAATAATCCATCACATTTATGACTACATTAGAGAGTTTCATGATGAAACTGTGCACTGTGCAGGATTGTAGCAGTACTGTAGCAGAATTGTGAACTGTGTGGGACTGTAGCAGAACTGTACACTATGCAGGTACTATAGCAGACTGTGCACTATGCGGTACTATAGCAGGTACTGTAGCAGTTACTGTTCAGTACTATAGCACCTGGAACTATTCACCTTGGGCCAATGTTTTGGGCTTGGAGTCCTTAAGGATTTTGGGCCACCTAGGCCTTCGGGTTAGTAGGGCTTTCAAGACACATTTAAGGCCTTCATGCCACCTCAAGGTCTTCGAGCCACATGCAGTTGCCCCATACAAACTCTACATAAAAGAAGCAGCCCCAGAAGAGGATTCAAAGCAGGTTCACTCACCGAAGTAGGGGAAAATGGATTTGTCAAAATGAGAGGGTATGACTATGACATCGGGACCAGCCTGTGCTTGCACAAGAAGCCTAGCCAAACGGCCATGCAAAGGTGGAGAGCTACTATCATGATGCAGATACTAGGGAGGGGTAATTCCTTGTAGATAGTCTGGTTGAATTCCCTAAGACCTTCAAGTCATGTAATCTCCTAAGCCTACGGGCCATGTAATCTTTGAGCCTACGAACCTTGTAAGGGTTCCCCCTCATCCCTTGAAAGAGGGGTTATAAAAAATCAATAAAAATGAAGGCCTTTGGGCCATTCGAGCATTACATGAATAAAAATAGAGGAATCGTAATGGCCAAAACTATCATGAAGAATATTGAGATTCCACAGATCTTTTCAATATCTCAGGAAGTTATTTGAGAACCGTGCACACAAAAGAAACATAACAAATTTTTTGTTATTTCATGAATAAGAAGTTGTCACATACCCTATCTATGAAAAAAAACTATGTTTTAAGACACCATGTTCTTTATTGACATGAATAATATTGAAATGTGTACACATTTTTACATGGTGGAAGAGAACCAGGGTTCATATACACAATGGGATGAATTGTTTATAAAATAGAGCATGCATGAACCCATGCAGTATATGTGAATGTATTGAGATACTCATTAACATAAAGAGTGTTGAGAAAATTCACAAGAAAGAACATAGAAAATATTCATAACTTTAAAGATAAGTTTCATAATTTTAATACATATGAAATATTGATTTCATATTAAAATTGTGCAAAAAAAGGTTTCATCGAGCTTATGTAAGGTTTATATTGCATAAAATAATATCAAAAGTGTAGTATGGTTTAGTTTCATAAATATTTACTACACCCATAAGAATATGGGAGAACCAATATAATTAAAATTACTGATATTGTGTATTAAGGAAAGAGAAAAATGACATTGTTACTCTATTGCATATTTTTTTGTGTCAAAGATATGAAGAATAAGAAGAAGAAGAATTTGTGACTAAGCTGGTATTTGATGATTATTATTTGGGTTGTATATTTTTGAGATATCTGATCTATATAGCATATTCATATTATTGTGACCGAATATTTGAGATGGCCCATTGATTTTTGTATTTGAGTAATCCCTTTTGATTTCTTCATTTTAAGGTAGTTGATCACAATCATTGTTTTCGATTGAATAATACTTTGAAATATTTATAATCACTTCAAGAGGGACAATATAACATCCTATATTCTTATACTTCAAATATAAATCTTGCATTTTACCTGGTTGGTGTTAGGAGATTTGTTCCAAGCCCATTACCTTGACCATGAATTATTTGATGATTATAAGGAAGTAGTGTAGGTGTGGTATAATAAACACTATACACTGAGGATATATTCATCCACACTAGAAGAAAACCTCATTAAAAATCATAGTGTTCTTTGTGATTTATTATTTTGTATGTATACTTTCTTACTAAAGGTAAATAAGATAAGATAATCATTCACTTAATAATTGACAGAGGTATTAAATGGGATAAAATTTTTAAATTGGTAAAAATACATTCCAAAATTATTCACCCCCTCTCATTATGGTCATTACAAAGTGATCCTAAAAACTAGCATCGGATCGGGTCACATATCTAATTGGATTCTATGATTTGAATTTCATTGAAGATTTGATATATCTCTTCCTAATTCATAATAGAGTGAAAAATTGAAGGATTTGTATCTAAAGTATATCATAATTATATATCTTCCAATACATTTAAGAATATAAGAAATACGTAATTGAGAAAGATGAAGAAGACATCCATATTGTGCAAAGAGGATGATGAGTCATTTTCCCAATGCATTATTCCTAAACAAGAAAAGTAATGCATGGGAGTAAAATATTTGGTATTTTATTCTAATACTAATGATAAGGACAATAGTTCCACCTCATATAGTGATTAATTCATACATAAATAAGAGGAAACAAAAATATCTTGTCAAAATTTTTATAAAAAAGATCCAAGAATTAGTGGGATGATCACATGTTAGAAGAATTAAATGTTGAATCAATTTCTAATTTTAATGGTATGTTGCAAAATTATAAGATACCATATTTTTCTAGACATGTACCTCTTTTAATTTTGAATTAAATTCTTTTCATTGGATTTTTGATTTTCTTAGAACCATGGTGGACGAGTCTTATTTGGATACAAAGAGCCTTGTTGGGGAAAATGACCTAATGTTTAGGGATGCATGTTTATTTGAATTAATAGAGTGTAGTTATAGAAGTTTGAAAGGTTTTATGATGGTTTTCCATGAGTTCGAAAGGCTTTTGAGGTGGTTTGTGATCTTTCACATAATCTGGGATGAAAACTATTCTCTAGATAATTACACGTCATGTATATGTTACATGACATATAACTACCACCAGACATAGGTTGTGAACTGGTTCATGACATGAAGTGGTTGCATGTTGTGAACCTATTCCATATTTTGTAAACTCCAATTAGGATTAATATTAAAATTAGGTAATCGGTTTTTCTATATAACTCAAAAATGAGGAAATACATGATGTGAAATTATTACACGTTGTTTATTCCTCAGACCCATTGATTTTAAGTGGACATCACATATGATTATTTCATTTCTCCAGTTTAGTCTTTCCTCTCTCAACCCTAGGGTGATTTATAAGAAATTTTGGAGCCTCCTCTTACATTATGGAAGTCCCTATTACACATTTTATCCGTAGTTAGTTTCATTTCTTAGGTTTTCCTCTCTTCTCTTGTTGCTCTCTGTTATTGTGAGGTAAATCTCTTAACCCTATTTGTTTTGGGTTTTTTTCTTGATCTAGATGATCTAGGTTAATTATTGTGATCTTAGTCACCTCATTTATTGTTGGATATTCCTATTATATGTTTTTCTAAAATACTGGATAAAAGTAGTGGGTCTAAAACCTAACTCTATGGTATGTTTAATTTGAATGTATGTGAAATATTCTGATTGTACCAACATAATGTGTTGATTAATTAATTGAATGATGAAGTGTATTTTCCCTTGGTTCCATTTGAATCCAATTGATAATAAAATGGATTATGTTTACCCTTGGGGGAGTGAAACATTGAATATATATATATATATATCTATGTGTGTGTGTGTGAATTAGATAATGCATTAAAGTGTGTGTATCCTGACATGAGATTCAGGCGATTTCTTGATATAGATTCACCATGGAAATTGATTTTTTATTGAAAATGGTTAGCATGTTATTAATTTAAGAAAAACTTGATAAATGATAGGGTTAATTGAAATATAAATGGTAATTTTAATAATTATCCATTTGGGCTTATTATTGACATAATTGCTATTATGAATTATTGTGTTAACATGCCATAATGATTATATTTAGAGATATCTGCCCAGTCCCATGATATAATTCTTATATTGAATGGGATCTACCCATTCCCATGTTTTAATGATTATATTGAGTAGGGTCTACCTAGTACCATGTTTTAATTATTATATTGAGTAGGCTCTACCTAGTCCTATATTGTAATGATTATATTGAGTAGGCTTTGCCTTTTCCCATATTGTAATGCTTATATTGAGAAGGTTCTACCCAGTCCCATGTTTTAATTCTTATATTGAGTGGGATCTAACCATTCCCATATTGAAATGAATATATAGTGGTATTGGACCATATTTTCATGTTTCTTCCATGGATATATGGTTTTTGGTTGCCATTATTGTGGTCTATGCTCAAAGATAATTTGGCATGGTTCCAAAGCAATTTGATTGTTCTATTATATTAATTAATACACCTATTTTTCAATTATTACATGAACTATTTATTATAATGGTTATGTTTAAACATGATGGTGTCAACCTAATGAGTTTCAATCACACCATATTCATTTTTTGGCACTCGAGAGGATTACATGGATGCAGGTTTGGAAAAGGATGAGGGACCTTATTGCTAAATTTTTGCTTATTGGATGGGCTCTAGTTTGGAGATGGGACTAACATGTGGTACAAGACCAGGTTATTTTAAGACTATATTATGTATTCTAATTTTTTATTTTTATTTTAGTTTTAAATTTAGAAACATTTCAACTTTTCATTACATGGTTCACTATTATTTGGATTATTAGGTCCCCCATTTACATTCCAGTTCTTTTAATATATTGTTTCCATTATTTCATTAGTACGATTTTTATTATTATTTGATTATTCTCCTGTATTATAACTCAAATTCATGGTGTATAGTCACCCTAATATATTCATCACACACCCACTCATAGTCGGTAGACTCTGGAATACGGGGAGGCATGGTTTAGGTTCCGTAACCACACTGATTTGGCCATGTAAGACGGTACTGGATTAGGGGATGTTAAAATTCTTATCATAGGAGTAGGTTATTATTTTCTATTTATTTACTATTTGGGAAAGGTATAAAAGATACTAGGATGTGTCATTACTTAGTAATGAGCTTGTGCATGCGAGTAGTTAACCCATGCATGGGGGAAAATACAAGTGCCCAGGGATGGGATTGTTGTTTGTGTTGTTTTCTTGTTACAGTTGATATTATATCACCTTAGTTGATTCACATGTTGTGTGATGTTATTATTTTGTGATGCTATTATTTATTTATATTTATACTCGGGGCTCGGTATGGTGCGAGAGGAGTATGCATGCATCATGATAGGCACATAGGGATAAATATTGACATGCATTGTTCATGATATGGACATAATTATTACATGTGATATATACTTTCCTACAGGAACTGTGATATGAGATAATTGTTATATCTGATAAATACAATTAAAGAACTATTATGTCATGCTAAAACACTTGTGATCGATGTTTAGAGAGGATAAGAGAAGTGGTTCTTTGTTTTTGTCTCCTATTGAGGTTGACTTTTTTGTTATGGATAATGTTCTAAGGAGTATGTTTTTCTTGTACAGAAAATTCCTCCTCATCATCTTCAAGTTTAGTTTTAGGAGAGTGGAAATCATTACACTCGTAATGCATCTAAACTAGATCTTCTTGTAGCTCATGAGGACTAGTTAGATGTTTTTCTTTGTGATAGCTTCTTGAGGGTCATACGATCCATGTAAAGATAAAACGTTTACATCATACCTTTAAGGTTTGATCTGAAAATGGAGTTTCAAATGAAACATCCACCTACATTCACTAGGGATGGAGTCCCTTGGGTTTAAAAGTTATATATTAATTCAATACATATGATATTCATGCATCTTGATGCACCCACAAAATAGAGGGTAAAGCTATTAGCTTGTATGCTCCGTGGACAAACCAAGAATTTGTGGGATATTCTTGAGTAGTCTAGGAAACAAGAAGAGTTATCTTGGAAGGACTTAAAGGAAAATTTCTTGATCCAATTATATCTAGATATGTTGAGGGATGAGAAGACTCATGTGTTCATGAATCTAAAATAGAAGGACATGGCTGTGATTAACTATGCTAAATGTTTCATTGACCTATAGTTCTTTCCACAATCTTTAGCTACTGATGATATCTCCAAGGTGATACATTTTTATGATGAAATTCAATATGAGTTTAGACCGTAGGTGAATTTTTTTCTACCGAGTAGATTTTTTGATGTGATGAATCAAGAACTCATCATAGAATGGAATCTAAGACAATCCCTAAGCAGTGTTTAGACCATTTCAGTGGGGAAAACTAAGAGATCTTATTATGATGGAAATAAAGACTCTATGACAGTTTCTTCCCATTCAATAGTGGGTAGAGAAGTTAGGGAAGTGGGTGTCCATACCAGGACCGTGTTTTATTGTAACGCTATCGGTGTGGAAAGTTGGGACACAAAAGGACTTAGTGTTTGTAACCCACTTTAGAGTTTCATGTTTTTAGTAGGATGGGACATACTTAAAAGTTTTTTCAGAACTTCTAACATTATAAATATGGTAGGGGGTCAGGATAGGTACTAGAGTGTGGGAAGGAATCAGTTATTCCTCAGCAGATAGGTCGTTAGAGTTCCATTAGATGTTTAGGTTGAGGCAGGGGATGTGGTACCTCATTATAGGAACAATTGTAATAGGCATAAGGGATAGATCTAGGGAGTCAGGCTAGAGCCCAAGGTAGAGAGGTTGGTCTCTTGCATGCTATAGAGACTATTCTAACTATTGTGGATACAAGACCCTCTACCATTCTAGGTATAACACTTGTATAATTTACCCTTACTTTTGTTTTTTTTATACTAGAGCATCATATTCCTTTTTATTTTATCTTTTTTTCAAAGGGTTTGGTCTTGGTTATGGAAATCATGGATGGTTCATTGACCATCAACACACCATTGGGAATTCATCCAAATAATATCAAATGATTCAAGGCATGTTCTATAGAAATTAGTGGTTACCATTTATTTTGGGAACCATTTGTACAGTAAATGATAGGTTTTTATTTAATTCTTGGCAGTGGTTGGTTATTCCCACACCAAAATCATATTTACCTTTATTAGAGAATAGTTACCTTTCTATCTCTTGAATGGGGCAACTATTCTCAGTAGGGTGAGTGGGATCTTCAGGCGAGTCATACAGGACCAATTTAGTGTAGACTAGATTATCTCATGGCTCAAATAGAAAGCCTTAATTTGGATGATAGAAGAATAAATCATGGATCTTTTAATCTAGTGTTAGATAATTTTTAGGATGTCTTTCCTAATGAGTTTTATAGTTTACCACCTTAGAGGAAATTCGAGTTCACAATAGAGTTGGTATTGGATACAGATCCAATTTCTATCCCACATAACATAATGGAACCTTCAGAGCTTTGAGAGTTGAAATATCAATTGGAAGATATGGAAGTTAAATGTTTCATATAGCCTAGTGTATCTCCATGGGTTTCTCTAGTTCTTTTCACTAATAAGGTTGATGGTACAATGTGCTTATGTGGGGATTATTAGAGATTGAACTTGATGATGATCAATAGTCGATATACCCTTTTACATATCGATGACCACTTCGACTAGATTAGAGGTGATAAGATCTCTATATGATCGATTTGATATCAGGATACCCCCAGTTGAGGGTGAGACCATCAGACACACCTCCGACTACTTTTAGTAGAAGGTATGTCTTGTATGAGTTTGTAGTGATGTCATTTGAGTTTATGAATGCACCAGTGATATTCATGGACTTGATGAATTGGATATTTTATCTTTTCTTGGACCATTTTGTGGTGGGTGTTATTGATAAAATATTAGTGTACTCCCATCCAGAAGATGAGCCTTCCAAACATCTTGACATCATGTTGGGTACATTGAGATAGTAAGGGATTTATGCCAAGATAAACAAATGTAGTTTCTAGATTGATTAAGTGCACATCTTGTTCCACGTTATCTCAGAGAAAAGAGTTTTAGTGAAACCAAGAAAGGTTTCATCCATGGAATATTTGGAGATACCCAAGAATTTATTTGAGATTCAGATATTTCTTTGTTTATCTGGTTATTATCAATTCTTTATCCAATAATTTTCTCATCTGGTAGCACCGATGTCAGGGATGACCAAGACAAGGGTGAAGTTTGTTTGGTTGAATGCTTTCAAGATAGTTTTTAGGATCTCAATAGTAGGATTATGTCACACCCTCCATTTTAAAATTTATATATTTTTATTCATTTTTCTTGGCGTCGGGTAGTTCAGGTTGAATCCCAACTTAAATTTTTGAGTTCTTATGTAAAAAACGCTTGTTTTGGCCTTGACTGTGTCTAGCACACCGTGGTCGAAGCCGTGTGGCCTCGCCTAGGATACTGCGCAACCTCGCCCGGTTCACTGTATGCCATGTCCAGTGTTCAAGGCAATCAAGAAAAATGTAATGAATAATGAAATAAAAATAGAATAAAAGTAAGAAGTTTAATAGAATTTAAGAAAATTGTATTAATGATAATAATAATAATAACATTGTTTTATAATAATAATATTGTTAATAATAATAATGTTAAGAATATAGAATTTATTAATTTGTTATTAATATTGTGATAATAATTATTTTTGTTAATATTATGTTATGTTATGACCATTTTTATTATTATAAAATTATTAATATCATTAAGGTTGTTATTGTTATTACCACAAATTATAATTAATTAATTAAGTGACTATCGAACACAAAATAGAAAAAAATAAAATATAATATAATTTTCTTAATAATGATAATAATTTTATTATTATTTCAAATTCTTATTCTTGTTATTAGTATGGATAATTTTATTTTATTTTTTATTTTTTTTATTTTAAGATGGTGCCTAGCTAGAAAACCAAGGCACTATAAATATAAAGGAAATGAATTAAAAAAAGTATAAAAGATGGAAACATATTAAAATCTTTATTATAAAAAGGAAGTAAGTCAGCAGGAAGATCATTAAGCTAGGTAATTTCTTGATTGACTCCCTTGTTTTCAAGACCATTAGAAACTATGTTAGCTTCACAATATATATGAGTGATGATGTAGTTGATGTCGAGAAGATCACAAATGCAGTCCATCCAACGGGTGGTGATTGGCCATGCAAGATGTATCACACCATTCCAAACTGCTTGAATAATGGTGGTTGAATCACTCTCAATCCAGAGGTTATTCCAACCGTGTTGTTTGGCAAAAAATACATCATGAATCATACCCATTATTTTAGCTTTTAGTGAGGAAGAAATGTCACAGCTACCATAGAAGAAACCAATGATCTGACCAATATGATTCCATAATATGGCACCACAACCCTCAGGGCCTAGATTGCCTTTGGAAGAACCATCCACATTAAACTTAATCTATCCTGGAAGAGGGGAACTCCAGAATACTTCAAAAGTACAGCGAGGTTGGCAATAGTTTCCAGCAATACGTAATCGTCGAAGGATGCCAAATTCTGCTCTCCCCCTCCTCAAGGGTTGCTGGTCTACCCCCTCATGTTACCATCACGCTGAATCCATGGCCATTCGTCGGCCTCCCCTACTCTGTCTAGAGACCGCCTTCCCTCTTCCCTCCTGCTCCATTCGATGACCGCCACTTTAATTCACCCTTCTCCCTCCCCGTGCGCGCTCCTTCTCCTTAGCTGGACACCGGACCAGCCGCCTCCATTCTAGCCAGCCTCTAACCCATCGTGATGTCACTCCATAACCCCCTCCATCCCATTGCTTTGTTCCCCTCTGCTCCCGGCTAGCCCCCTACCTCGCGCACACCACTTAATTTCCATACCACCCTCCTCCGACAGCATTGATCCTGGCCAGTGCCCCCCCCCTTATAAGACCCTGCCGCTGCACCCTTTCCATCCTGGTAAGGGTTTCCTTCCTCTCATCTTGGGGTTTAGGTTTCTAGTTAGTTGGGTATTAGATTTAGGATGGCATCATGTTGATTTAGTTTTTGTTTTGGATGGATCTTGACCCCTTAGGGTTCGCTTGTGCTGCGTTTGGCACACAATTGAAATATGCACCAAAATTTGGGGTTTTCTTCATGTGAGGTAAGTTGTTTCGTTCCCTAACACTATTTTATTAATTTAATATACTTATTTGAATTTATTAATGTGTTCCTTGACTTGATTTTGTGGTGCTAATGGTTTCTTTGTTTTGGAATGGTTAGTGTGTTTGTTAGTCAGTGGTGAAATTTTGATTGAGGAAATGATAATGTTTTGTGTTGTTTTGGTGAAACATATTCAAAATGGGTTTTAGGGAGAATTTGGATGGTGTGAACTATGTTTTCAAGGGTATTTGAAATGTGTATGTGTTAAAATGTGGATTTCCAATGAGTAGCAAATCATTTTGCATGTTTCGACCTTGTTTTTCAATTGTGTAAATAATTTATTAGTTTGTGTTAGTTTTGTGAATTATATCTTGGAAAGGTTATGATGGAAATTTGATTTTTAATAACCATGTTTACATGAAATGGGGTGTGTTTTTTATATAAAATCACATTGCTTCTCTTGGTAGTGATTTATAGGTTGTGCGAAATGCGTTTCAAAGTTCTTTGAGGTGCGTGTATTTAAATAGAGATTTTAAAAAGGAAAATGAATCACCTGGGAATGTTTTCCTTACTGTTTACTTTTGAAACCAAATTTAAAATTGTTTTAATAATGGAAAAAATCTTTTGATATGGTTTCATTGTGTATTTGTTCTTAAGGTGACGTCTCAATATGGAATCATGTGTTTTATTGGTGTAAAGTCTTCTTGGTTTTCTTTAAATGATTTAATAAATATTTTAAATGATTTATTAATTTATTTAGATGGTGCAGAAGTGTTATTTTGAGAGAGTTTAATATGCGTTTGTTTTTAAAGTAGTATGTTTATATAAAATGTGATATGTTTCTGGGTCAAAACCCTCATTGTGTTACTTGGTGGTGGTTTATTGTGTCGGCCCTTGTTGTGTTATTTGATATTGTTTTCTAAGTTGGGAAAATTGATTATTTCCTTTGAGTGTTTCCAAATGGGGATTTTTTAAATGATTAAGTATCAAAAAATGTATTTTGGAAAGGTGTTTTGGTGTGCGTGTGTTTTTGAAATGATGTTTGGGTATGCAAGCGGTGGCTTGTGTGTGTAATGTATTGTTTGGTCTGTGATATAAGAAAGTGATATACTATGTGAATGTAGAACTTGATTGAGCACAAGGGAATCCTCGGGTACATAGGTGGGTGGATTTGGACTAGTACTCTAGATGACACATTAGTGGTTCGTCCTGGTTTCATCTGGAAGGATTGACGTTACAACACTAACTAAACTTTTGTGATGGTTGGAGACCACTAGGTTGTGGATGTGTTTCCCTTATAGTGGATCGTACACGAGTGTGTTGATTATTGTGGTTCCTATTCCATGTTTACACCGAGGTACGATGTCTCTAGCGCACAACACATACTAGATGCCTTAGGGGATTTACCCACAATGCTCTATTATTCACGACGTGGTGCCTTTCGTCTATATATAGAGAACCACTTGAGTATGTACATGTTCTTTATAAATTTTCTATTCCATTTTAAAGTAGTATTTGTGAAATGGTTTTTCTTTCAGTGTTCTTTTCCTTTCACTTTTCTCTTTTAAATGTTTTCCTTAAAAGCATTTTAAAAGTACGATTTTAAATAAGCAAGTTAAATTAAATTTTTGATGTTGTGGCATGAAACCTTT
Organism: Viscum album; assembly: GCA_963277665.1. Lineage (NCBI taxonomy): Eukaryota > Viridiplantae > Streptophyta > Magnoliopsida > Santalales > Viscaceae > Viscum > Viscum album. Next base: position 527,544,582 of record OY728159.1, on the reverse strand, counting down.
TTATTGGGTGGCATCCTACTAGACTCTTTTCTCACACCCTATATACACCCTTGGGTGTGTGTATACCTTTTTCTTTGTGTATCCCAATTTTAGGCATCATGCTTAGTGATGTTGGTTCGGGTTATCGATGGTTTTCCCGTACAGGTCTAACGATGGTGGTTTGAGGAGGTGGCACCTCATGTTGCATAAAGGTGCAAATAGATGTGTTACTTTTCCTTTCCTTGTAGTCTTCTTGGGGTTTTGGGTTGAAGTGTAAACTTTAAGTTTGGTCCAAAGTTAAGGGTATATTTGGTTGTTAGTTTTAAATTTTAGTTATCTATCTTGTTGGTTGTTTTTGTTTACTATTTTGGATAAATCATTCCCAAAGATTTTCTTTTGATACCTGAGAACTTATGCCTACCCGTAGGGATAGGGAACTCCCTTTGGGCCATGCCGTAGACCTATTCGGGCGCCGGGTCGGATGACAACCTGGCCTAGTTCGTGACAAAATGGTATCAGAGTAGGTTTTCTCTCTTGGGTCGCGTTTATTTGGGATAAAATCAGGTAGACCAAAGTTAAGGGTGTCATAACCTGACGTTCTAGCTACGAGCAAGGTGCCTGACCAGCACACCTCATGGCAGGATTGGAGAGACCAGAGTAAGTTGAGGTTTTTTTGAATCGTTGGTCCTTGTGGTTATTCTTGTTTAGGGGAAATAAAAATGGAGTAGGGTTAGTGGTCCTAGTGAGCTCGTAGGGTCTGTCAAGCCATGTGGATCTGGGGACTCTGTCTTAGAATACTCTTTGTGGCGGTGACATGATTGGAATATGGCCTCCAAGCATGTATCCCAGTCACCTGCCAACACTAGTCTCCTCTTTCATCGTTCCTCGTCTCTTTGTATTGGAATCGTGGAAATCTGGGTTTAATTAAAAATGATTTATCCTTGAATTTTTTTTGAAATGAAGTTCTTTAAAAACGAAATTATGTGCAAGGTTTGAAAAGTGTGGGTTGAAAGCTTTGGTTTGAAAAAAAATGGAAAGGGTCTGGTTTTGATCCCTGGTGTTCTCATGGGAAACCATATGCATAGCATACGTGGAAGGGGAAATGGTTAATGGCATGAGTGTATGAGTTCCTAGATGGACATTAGGTGGGTGCCAGTGTTGCATAGGAACATGCATGTGTGAGGCCCATGGGACGCCATTGGTGTTTTTTCAACCCACTGGATTTTCTTATTTTCAAAAAGTTTTGTTAAATGAAAATTTGGTGTTGTAGTAACCGGTGAATGGTTGGTCTGTCCTTGTATTTTTTAAATGTTTAATGTGAGGCGTTTCAAACAGAGAATCCTTTTTGAATGATTTGTGTCTTGAGTTTTAATTCTTATTTGTAATCTGGTGTGCAAGCGTGTGGTTAGTGGTTTCTTTTGAAAAGTGATTTGGGAAGCCCTTGTAGTGGTCCCCCTGCATGTTTAGTGTTCTCTTGCAATATTTATTGGACATTGGATCAGTTTTATTGGGTCCATGGTTATCTTTCTTGACTAGTGTACGCCCCCTTAAATCATTGACATGCAATTGAAGTGTGGCCATGGGAAATTCTCCTTTGGTTGGCCTTCCAGTTGATTAGAGTAAGGACTCTCCCTTTTTAGTGATAGTGCTAAGTCTATCCCTTTCTCCATTTCGGTTAAGCAGATACTCTCATAGTGGGATGACAGACGCGAGGGGACTTGATAGGAGTTTTGGTCTCTTTGAGTTGTGTGAGTTGTTAGGTATGAAGTTTGACATTGTTTTGTTTGAAGGTTCCCTTGGGAACAGTGAAAGAAATTCCAGCGGGGAGGGGTGAAGGAAGTTTGGAATTATCAGTGCTGATTGATGTCTTGAAAGGGTTGAATTTCTTCTATTGGCTACAAGAGTCTTATTTGGTGATGTCTTTCATAGTGAGTTCTCTTGAAGAGAAAAGGTGGATTTTGTAGAACCTTCCAAGAATCCTTGTTTTGATATGAGTGTGTCCCCCTCTTAGGGAGTTTTGATTTTTTTTGTCAAAAGAGGAGTGTTTGTCGTGCATATTTATTTCTTAAGTTTCTTATTTAAGGTAGAAAGGTGATTCATGTGCATCACCTAAACCCCTGTGTTGGTAAATGTTCCATGTGGGAGTATTTGGATGTTGTGGTGTGTTGTGTTTTTTGGTGTTGTTTCTGTTACGGTGTGGTTGTGTGCGGTACCAAAAAGGAGAAGCTCTATTCAGGAGTCTTCAATGCCTGACTGTGAGGCAAGAGATGCTTCAAACATCAGGCTCCATCCATAGGCCTCGGAGTGAAGCTGACACATGGTAAGGAATCCCAAGAGTTCATGGGACCCTAACTTTATTTTTGTCATTGGTATTGAAGGTAAAGGGGGTTTAAATTGTTTTTTGTGGTTTTTCCATTCTGAATGACTCATTTGGGGTATGTGAGGTTTCCCGTAGCTACGGGGAGGCGTGGTCATCTCGAACCTTAATGTCATGGGGGTTTCATCCCACCAGATGTAATCACATTTAGTGGTAATTATGAGGTCTGTTGGATAAATCAGTCTCAAATTTGAATAGTTCTCATCCAGGGACATGGAGATGCTAGTTTATCTTTGGTTGTTGTTTTGGCGCCCTGACAGTTGGGCCCCTCCCTCCCCGCCCCTTGTGGTGGGGTGTCTGGTCACCGTTGGGAAATTTTCAATGTTTTGTATCTTCTGTCAGTTCTAATGGTGGTGAGACCCCTTATGGGTCTCACTCAAATGTCTCTAGAATGAATTTGTGTTGGTCATATTTATAATGGTGTGGAGTTTTCTCGGGCCTCCCCGTGTCAGTTTTCCAACCTTCTCTCAGGAGTTAGCAGATTTCTAATGGCGGGAATCCCCTTCAGGGTTTCCCTTGTTGTCCTTTTTAGTTCTATTCCTAGATATGACTTGGTGGTAGGTGATAAGAGTATTCCTTGTATGTGGTTGGTCTTATTTTTTTTGTTCCATACAAACGACGTGGTTTTCATTCAATGGTGCTTTAGGTGTTTTGGCTTGTGAAGTTGGTTTCCATTGGTACAAGAGTCCCTTTCACAAATCAATCAACCAGAGGTGTTCCAGCTCTTTGGGGCGGGTGACACATAGAGGAAAGTCTTTTCATTGGTTTCTTGAGGTCATCATTTAAGTCAATTTCTCTAAGCACGGTGTGTTTGCCTCTTTCTGCTTTTTTTCAAAGGGATAATCTTTGAACCTTAAGGGGGTATTTCTTTCTGCTTTGAGTCTCAACCTTAGTTGTGTATTTTTGGGTACGGAAATATTTATGGTTGGGAGAATTATCACACCCTTCATTTTCAAATTTATCTATTATTATTAATTTTTCTTGGCGTAGGGTAGTTCAAGTTGAATCCCAACTTAAATTTTTGAGATCTTACATAAAAATGCATGTTTTGGCCTTGACTGTATCCAGCACACCGTGGTCGAAGCCACGTAGCCTCACTAGGGTCACTGCGCGACCTCGCCCAGTTTGTTGCATGCCTTGTCCGATGTTCAAGGCAATCAAGAAAAATGTAATGAATAATGAAATGAAAATATAATAAAAGTAAGAAGTTTAATAGAATTTAAGAAAATTATTTTAATGATAATAATAATAATATTGTTTTATAATAATAATAATATTAAGAATAATGTTAAGAATATAGAATTTATTTAGCTTTTATAAATATTGTGATAATAATTATTTTTGTTAATATTATGTTATGTTATGACCATTTTTACTATTATAAAATTATTAATATCATTAAGGTTGTTATTGTTGTTACCATAAATTATAATTAATTAATTATGTAATGAGCGAACAAAAAATTGAAAAATAAAGTACAATATAATTGTCTTAATAATGATAATAATGTTATTATTATTTGAAATTCTTATTCTTGTTATTAGTATGATTAATTTTATTAATATTATCAATGATATTTAAGTTACTTTATTTATTATTATCATTATTGTTTTAGTTTATCATTATTATTATTATTATTTTCAGTATTATTATCTTTATTTATTTTTCTCTTTATTTTGTTTTTTTTATTTTTTTATCCTTAGGGTTGCCCCTCCTCCCGTTCTGTCTCCTCTCCCAACATGTCGTGGGTCCACTCTCCCCCCTCAAGCGTTTCTGGTCTACCCCCTTATGCTTCTGTCGCGCCACAACCATGGCCAGCCGCAGGCCTCCCTTGATCTGTCCGACGACCGCCGCCCCACTGCCCTTCTGCTCTATCTGGTGACCACCACCCGAATCTACCTTTCTCCCTCCCCTTGAATGCTCCTACTCCTTTGGTGGACGTCGGACCATCCACCTCCCTTCCAGCCAGCCTCCAACCCGTCACACTGTCACCCAGTAACCCCCTCCAGCTCATCACATCATGCCCCTCTGCTCCCGACCATCCCCTTGCCATGCACACACCACTGAACTGCCATGCCACCCTCCTCCGACAGCATCAATCCCGGCCAGCGCCCCCCCTTGTGTGACCCTACCGCTGCGCCCTTTCCATCCGGGTAAGGATTTCATTCCTCTCATCTTGGGTTTTAGGTTTCTAGTTGGTTGGGTATTAGACATAGGATGGAATCATGTTGATTTTGTTTTTGTTTTGGATGGATCTTGACTCCTTAGGGTTCGCTTGTGGTACGTTTGACGTGAAATTGAAATTCGCACCAAAATTTGGAGTTTTCTTCATGTGTGGTAAGTCATTCTGTGCCCTAACACCATTAGATGAATTTAATGTGATTATTTGAATTTATTTATGTGTTCCTTGACTTGATTTTGTGGTGAAAATGGTGTTTTTGTTTTGGAATGGTTGGTGTGTTTGTTAGTTAGCGGTGAAATTTTGATTGAGGAAATGATAATGTTTTGTGTTGTTTTGGTACAACGTTTTCAAAATGGGTTTTAGGGAGCATTTGGATGGTGTGAAATATGTTTTCAACGCTATTTGCGATGTGTATGTGTTAAAATGTGGATTTCCAATGAGTAGAAAATAATTTTGGATGTGTTAACCTTGTTTTTCAATTGTGTAAACAAGTTATTAGTTTGTGTTGGTAATGTGAATTATATCTTGGAAAGGTTTTGATGGGAGTTTGATTTTTAAGAACCATGTTTACATGAAATGGGGCATGTTTTTATATAAAATCCCATTGCGTCGCTTGGTAGTGCTTTATAGGTTGTGCGAAATACATTTCCAAGTTCTTTAAGCTGTGTGTATTTAATTGGATATTTTAAAAAGGGAAATGAACCACCGTGGGTGTGTTTGACTTGTTGTGTACTTTTGAAACTGAATTTAAAATTGTTTGAATAATGGAAAACATGTTTTGATATGATTACCTTGTGTATTTGGTCTTAAGGTGACTTATCTATATGGAATCAAGTGTTTTTTTGGTGTAAATTCTTCTTGGTTTTCTTGAAATGATTTAATAAATAGTTTAAATGATTTATTAATTTATTTAGATGGTGCATAAGTGGTATTTTGAGAGAGTTGAATATGCGTTTGTTTTTAAAGTAGTGTGTTTATATAAAATGAGACATGTTTCTTGGTGAAAATCCTCTTTCCATCACTCGGTGGTGTTTTATTGTATCAACCCTTTTTGTGTTATTTAATATTGTTTTCTAAGTTGTGAAAATTGATTATTTCCTTTTTGTGTTGCCAAATGAGGATTTTTGAAATGATTAAGCATCGTCAAATGTATTTTGGAAATGTGTTTTGGTGTGCATGTGTTTTTGAAATGATGTTGGGGTATGAAAGTAGTGGCTTGTGTGTGTAATGTCTTGTTTGTTCTGTGATATAAGAAAGTGATATACAATGTGAATGTGGAACTTGATTGAGCACAAGGGAAACCCCAGGTACCTAGGTGGGTGGATTAAGACTAGTACTCTAGATGAAACGTGAGTGGTTCGTCCTGGTTTCATCTGGCTGGATTGACATTACAACACTAACTAAAATTTTGTGATGGTTGGAGACCACTAGGTTATGGATGTCTTTCCCTACTAGTAGATTGTGCATGAGAGTGTTTATTATTGTGCTTCCTATGTCATGTTTACACCGAGGTATGATGTCTCTAGCGCAACACTCATACTATCTACCTTAGGGGATTTACCCGCAATGCTCTACTATTCATGATTTGGTGACTTCCATTGGAATATGGAGGACCACTTGAGTATGTACATGTTATTTATAAATTTTCTCTTCCATTTTAAAGTAGTATTTGTGAAATGTTTTTTCTTTTAGTATTCTTTTCTCTTCACTTTCAGCTTTTAAATGTTTTCCTTAAAAGCGTTTTAAAAGTATGGTTTCAAATAAGAATGTTAAATTATCTTTTTGATGTTGTCGCATGGAACCTTTTTATTAGGTGTCATCCTACTAGGCTCTTTTCTCACACCCTACATACACCCTTGGGTGTGTGTAGACCTTAATCTTTGTGTATCCCAGGTTGAGGCATCGTGCTTAGTGATGGTGGTTTGGGTTATTGATGGTTGTCCCATGCAGGTCTAATAATGGTGGTTTGAGGAGGTGGCTCATCATGTTTCCTGAAGGTGTGAATAGATGTGTTAGTTTTCATTTCCTTGCAATCTTCTTGGAGTTTTGGGTTGAAGTGTAAACTTTATGTTTGGTCCAAAGTTAAGGGTCTGTTTGGTTGTCAGTTTTAAATTTTAGTTTATCTATCTTGTTGGTTGTTTATGTTTACTATTTCGAGTAAATCATTCCAAAAGATTTTATTTTCATACCGGGTCACTTGTACCAACCCGTGGGGATCATTAATTCCCTTTGGGCCATGTTATGGGCCGGGTCGGGTGCCGGGTTGGATGGTGACCCGGCCTGGTTTGGGACAGATTACCTCAGAACCTATCCTCACTTTACCTGTGATAGGTAAATTATATACCATGTACTATGGTGCATCCAATGTATTACTTAGAGTATTTTGGATGTAGGAGGTTTGAGTGGTTTCTTAAGGCTCCAGATAGTTGAGACTACATGAGAGTAATTATCATACTCATGCTTTTGATTTTGTAGTGGTGGTACATTCCCTGAGATATTGGAGACACTATCTTTTGGGTGAGAGGTTTTTTATGTACAAAGAACATAAGAGTCTCAGGTACATGTTCTCTCAGAGGGACCTGAACCTTTGGTAGAGGAGGTGGTTTGAGTATCTGTATTTTTTTGACATTGAGTTGTCTTGTACATCAGGTAAGGGAAATATCACTTCCAATTATTTTAGTTGGAATATGTTGGCAGAGGCAGTGTGAGAGTCTTACAATGAGTGGTGGGTTATGGAACACTTTTTAGAAATGAATCTAGATGTCCAGGATTCCTAGGTATGAGTATCTCTAACTTCAACATCTATCATACTTGTGCTTTTGGACTAAATGAAGATAGAAAATTTATCTAATATGGAGAGCCTAGTTTCGAGAGTCAACTTATATGGTGGGGAGGCGCCATCATGATGGTCTCATAGAAGAGAAAATTTTCTTCTTTAACATGTATAGGAATGGTTTCCTCTGGTGTAACAACCCAATATTCCACGGTAAGTTTCCCTTTGATTAATGTAATAGCTTTTGTTGTACGTAACTTGGAGTTTTAACACACCACGACCAATAAAACTAGAAATTATGAATATTAATGCCCACTTTTTGAAATTTTATAAATTTTATTTTTCAAAATGGACTTCATTTTTAGATTCAGAATATCAAAATTATCTTAGGGTGAATTTTTGGTATTTTTTTGAAAACTTTCAATTTTTGATGAATAGTGAAAAACATTGCGTTATTGTTTAAAATCAACTTTTTATTTAAATAATTAGTTATTTTATTTAAATTCATTTTAGGTAAAAATAGATACATAATACCTATATATGTTCAATGTAATTCATTGGAGTCATTTTATGATAATATTAGATATATAAAATTTTATTGAACTTTTTACCGTCTTTTACCAACCTTCAAGGCGCATTTGAAAATTTGCATAAAACGTAATTTTACCACTTCTGTGAATTTAATTTAAAAACTATGAGAGACAAATTTTACATTAGTAAGTAAAATGTGGTTCAATAAGATGAAAATAATTTTTGGGGAATAGTAACTTTTGACTTTTATTTACCACGGTTAAAAGTAAATAGGGTAATTTAAGGTAAAAATGATATTATAGTTACCCTAACACATGTATTAATTCTATTGGATAAGTTTATTTAAAAAAATTACCAACATTAGGAATAAAATATGAGCCATTAGTTCCACTTTGATTAGATTGGGAAATTTATTATTATTTTATTTAAAGAAGAGTTAAAAGTGTTAACTTCAATGTTTAATTACTAAACCATTTTTAATATAGGGTTATACATAAAATAAATTGGACTATAAATATTCATTAGAAAGATAAACATATTTCCTACATTATTGTATTTTATTTATAATTTTTAGACATTAAATAATTAAATTTATTTATGACACAATGATGATGCAGTAATTACCTTATTAATGAATGATTAAAATAATTGATATTATAAATATCAAAATAAATGTAAATTGATACTTTTGATGCATTCCACGAATTTCCTAGATTAATATGACATGTTAGGGTTTATTAAATGAATTTTTTTCGAAGTAATCATGCTATTATAACTTTCAAAAAAACAAATTACCAAATAGTGTCAAAATTGACATAAATGATTTTTTAAAACAAATACTATATTATTAAATGATATAATATTAATAAAAATCTAAGGTTCAGCCAAATGACTTATATAAGGTTATATATATTAATAATGAACCACTTTGGGTTCTCTTTTCTTTTTATGGTAAGTTTATTAACCATTTATTATTATAATACAAGAATACATGGTAAAATTTAAACTATTTAAGTAAGAGTTAAATATAAACGATAAGGTTAATATAGTGATATAAACCTATCTAAAACTTATTAATTTAGATTTTTTCGACCCATAAAAACCTTATCCTTGAAATAAATCATTTTTGAGGCATTATAAACAGAATTTTATTTTATAATAAAATAATATTTCAAGCTTTTCCTAAAGTGACCCTCACCTCTCTTATAAAAGGGTACTTCTCCTTAACTCAAAATCACACCTCCAAAGCCATTTGGCTCGGCCAAAACCTACTAAAATATCTTCCCAAATAACCTCACTTATGCCTAGAGGCCTTAATTTTATCATAAATCCAACCTAAGGATCCCTTTTGATCGAATCAAAAGGAAACACCCAAAGAAGAGGTAATAATTTCACCACCTCTTTCAATGTGATTTTCTTCTTCCACTTCCTCTTATTTGTTTTTTCTATAACAAAATAATATCTTTAGTACCGTATAAATAATTTGATGTTATTATAAATATGGTACAACTATACTCATTATTCTATCCATCCTATGAATGACAAGTCACCATACGTGCGTACGTACGACTTACCATCTCGACGTCGTGGTGTAGTTTGTTATTCAAACACATCATTATTTTGATGGGTATAATATTTAGTATAACTTATGTAAATAATGAATATAAAATGTTAATTATTTTTTATATATGATATAATATTCAATTAAATATGATTTCACCATCAATAGAATGATATTGTCGCTTGTACGTACGTACGGATTGCCATCTCCACGAACACGATGAAATTCATTCCCCATCATAACCATTCTTGAATAATTTTCATTTTATTATTAAAAAAATGTTTAAGAAATTAATATCATTTTGGATATGAATCAAATACATCATATCCATAAAAAATGGCTTACATAACCAATCATATAAAGGAAAATGAATCAGGTAACACCCGAAATAATGACACTACTGAAGAATTATTAACAAAGAAATATTAGAAGATCATATATGATATCATATTTATGTATTTGGTTCTTGTATAATTTAATAAAAATGATTTAACTATTATACATAAGGTTAACATACCCTCGATCAAGGAAATGTACAAGGTAAGGGTTAATTCTACAATCTCTTTTTTATCTGAGGTTGTTTATACGTGAGTATCTACTTGAACCTCTTTATCATCCACATCCATGTTTCTTAAAAATGTATTTTAAAACATTTTTAATATTTCATAGACTATGGTTTAAATTCATTTATACCATTTTTTTAATTTTTCTAATATTTTTATAAAGGAATCTTTCCATCATTTTCAAAACAAGGTCCTTTACGACCTTTTTTACAAAATTAAGGAAAGAATGTTTTTTAACTTATGTGGTGAGTACGGATATTTTCCACTATTATAACACCTTCAAAGATTCCCTTACAATATTATAAGAATATTTTCAAAATAAATGTTTTATTTTATAATTATGTGACTTTTAAATGATTTTGAAATAGAAAGAGATATTTTTCTTAAATGGTTTTGATTTCATCTATGTCAACATCCTTTGATAGATTTTACACTTGTTTGAAGTTGATTTATTATGATAAAATCTTCCATATTGTATTGATGTTTTTGGGATATGTTTTACTATGGATGTGTTATTTTTATACCATTCATGGTATATGGTTAAAGTATTAACATTTCGTATGTTAGTTTTAATACGAATGTTTATGTCATGTTTCAACCTTTTCATATGGGGAATGAATTGGACTTAGTAAGTGATGGGTGGAGCCCTCTATAGCTCCTCAATGCTTCAATATGTCTCATGTGAAAAACTAGTGTCTTGGCACAAGGCCTTGAAAAAAATCTTATTTGTAGTCTTGGCATGAGGCCTTAACTATGTGGTTTTAATGTCCGACATTATGCATTCCATCATTACGAAATTTTCTATTGATGTTACATGTGATTATTCGACTGGGTGAATATACATGTGAATAAGTAAATGAAATTATTTTGATTTATATTTTCCATATTATGCTGAAGTTTAAGTTTAAAAGGGATTTTTTAATCCTATACATTGCCTTAAATGTTTATGCTTATTTATGAAAGTTCCTGCTATATTTTTATCCTTACTGAGCATATGAGCTCACCCATTTCTATGTTTTATTTTTCCCAGGATGTGAAGAATTATTTTATGGTTGACCTAAAGTGATAGGCTAAGGATATAAGTGTTTTCAAAGGCGATAAAATGTTGTTGATGTTTTTATTTCATTATGTAATGTAAAACTTGTGTATGTATCTAGTACTTCCAAGGATACTAAACTAATTAGTCTTTCGAGACTTGATCTCTTGTGATCATGCCAATGTTATGTAATAATTCACCTACTCTGGGTAACTAGGGTCAAGGAATTATATTTACTTTTAGAGGATGTTTAGTACAAACCTTGGAAGCTAGATTTTGAAAAACTCTGATTAGAGAACATTACCCTAAGATAATATTTGAGGATTAGTGTAGAAGAACTTCCTAGAATTTAGGTAATGTAGAGATTTTGTGAATTTTCCAAGCAATACATCCTTGTCTGGATATGACCAGGTAGAGGTAGCTTTGGCACAGATGTACCTAAGATTGCAAAATCTGACAAGGAGTTTCAGGCTTGACCGGGGGTATCTTGGTACACGACAATGGACCTTGTTGCACTCTTGGTTACGACACTACTAGGGGATATGCTTAAGATAATTCGCACTTTATTTACAAACCATTATGAAGTATTTATGAGTATATACCTCCTCAAAGAAAACATTTTTATGATTATGGATTATATCCATAAACTGTCCAATTTATGTTAAGTGTTTTACAAGTTTGGAATTATGTATTGCGATTCATAAACTAATCTATTGTATGAAATTGTTTAGAAATGGTGAATAGTGGAAGGAATGGAAACCGTATCAGTGCATGTAATCCATGTTTGGATTTCCCTCCTACTCAAGATAATTATAGTGGAGCTGGTGATGTAACTGGTGCTGATCATCTTATCACCATACTGGGACAGCTCACTCAGGTTATTAATAATAACCTTACCCGTATGGAGAACCCTGATCCACAATGCAGAGGATAAATGTTAGACTGCTTCATGAGGAAACAACCACCAATATTTAATTGGACTACAAATCCATTTTTATCTGATCAATGGATGAGTTCCTTAGAAAATCGTGCATGCTTTTGGGGATGTCCGAAAGAGAAAAAGTTTTCATGGTAGTTTATCGCCTCATGGGAGGTACAGATCAATGATGGTCATTAATTAAAAACATAAAGGAAGATAAAGAAGTATAAAATATGGAATGAAGGATGTTTAAAGATATTTTCTTAAAAAAATACTTTCCTCATGACCATCGAGTGGATATGAAAAGATAATTTCTGAGTATGAGGAAAAAAGAGGATGAGAATGTCGCAAAGTATGAGGCTTACTTTACATGGTTAGCAAGGCATGCAAAAGATTATATATGTATCCCAAGGAGTAAGATTTATTGATTATTTGATGGAATAAAACCATTTCTCTATTTAGAATTAGTCTCAAAATCATTCTCATCATACGAAGATACTATCTCATGTACTATCAAGACAAAAAATAAATTCTCTAAGTCTTATGACTTTAAAGTAAAGTGAGAGAAGAAGAGATCTATTGAACACTCTAAAAATGGAAATAAGGGGAAAAATGAAATTTTTTAATATGCATCATGTAGTAAATGTGGGGAGAAACACCCTGGTACTTGCCTGAAGGGAATGGGAGTCTATTATAAGTGTGGTGAAAAAGGCCACCGAGCTTGTGATTGCAAGGGAAAGAAAGAGGTTGTCAATGTTGAATGCCAAAATTATAGAAAAGGGGTATTATTCAAATGAATTTCCTAAGCACCAAGGAAACTTACCTCAGAAAATTCCAAAGGATTAAGGATAAGCTTATGTGATCACTACTGTAGAGGTTGAAGCTCTGGAAGACGTGGTGGCAGGTAATTTAATGGTTTCCTCAAATTTAGCCAATGATTTATTTGATTCTGGATCATATCATTGTTTCATATCTTCCCAATTTTCTAAGAAAATTAAATATTTTCAATTTTATTTAACAAGAAAGTTGTCAGTAAAAACTCCTAAGGGAAGTGTCATTGCAACAAAGTTTTGTGAATCAGTTTCCATCAGGGCATATAAATGTTCTTTATATGCTAATATCATCGTCATACCCATGATTGAATTTGATATAATCCTCGGAATAGATTGGATTTCAGACCTTGATGTGAAAATTTATTGTAAGAAGAAGGAGGTTACAATTTTTGATGATGATAAGGAGTACCTTATCTTTAGAGCAGAAACGTCACTACATGATTCTTATCTTGATCCACCTCCAGTAACTCTACTAAATTAAATTATTGGGGAGGAAGAGAATGAAATAACTATGGGTGAGGAAAAGAATTTTCAAATAGAGGACGTACCTATTGTACAGACTATGTTGATGTGTTTCCAGAGAATTTACCTGGAAATCCTTCAGAATAAGAAATTGAGTTTTCCATTGATTTAATTCCTAGTTCAAAGTCTATATAGAAGACCGCTTATAAAATGGAAACTATATAATTAGTGGAACTAAAGAAACAACTAGAGGAATTGAGTAATAAGGGATTTATTCACCCTAGTGTTTCTCCATGAGGAGCCCCTATTCTTTTTGTTAAGAAGAAAGATGGATCTATGAGGTTGTGCATTGACTACAGGGAGATTAATGCTATAACAATAAAGAAAAAGTATCCCCTACCGAGAATTGATGATTTATTTGACCAAATTCATGGAGAACAATATTTATCAATGATTAACATTCGATCTAGATATCATCAGTTGTGTGTGAAGAAAGAAGACATTCCAAAGATAACATTTCTTACCAGGTATGGGCATTACGAGTTTATAATGATTCCTTTTGGATTGACTAATGCACCCTCGGTCTTCATGGATCTATTGAATAGATTTTTCAAGGAATATATTGATGAAATTTTAGTGGTATTTATTTATGATATCTTGGTATACTCAAAGATCTACAAATATCATGAAAATCACTTGCGTACTATTCTGAAAACTCTTAGAAGAAATGAATTATATGGGGAGTTTAGCAAGTGTGAATTCTTGATTCATGAGATTTCTTTTCTTGGCCATGTTATCTCTAAGTATGGAATCTATGTAAATACCCCAAAGACCATGGAAATCCAATAATGACAAGAACCGATGAGTATAACTGAGGTACACAGTTTTATTAGTTTAGTAGGTTATTATCGACGTTTTGTCCAGAATTTTGCCCGATTGGCTAACCCATTAACCAAGCTCACACGTAAAGGGGTTAAATTTGTTTGGAAAAAAGAGTGTGAATAATTTTTTGAAGAACTCAATAGAAGATTAGTCAATGCTCCTATCTTGATTCTACCATCAGGGAATGATGGGTTTGTTATTTATAGTGATACTTCAAAGAAAGGACTTGGTTGTGTCCTTACGCAGAATGATAGAGTTATTTCCTATGCATCACGACAACTAAACATTCATGAGAAAAACTATCCCACTCATAATCTTGAGATAATAGCTGTAATATTTTCTTTGAAAATATGGATACACTATCTCTATGGTGGGAAATGTGAGATATATACTAATAAAAAGAGTTTGAATTATATTTTCTCACAAAAATAACTCAACATGAGGAAAAGGAGATGGCTCGAACTACTCAAGGATTATGATTTCACTATACACTACCACTCGTGGAAGGAAAATAAGGTGGCAGATGCTTTGAGCAGAAAGGATCATGAAGTTTTGAACAAGATGAGAGTTAAAAGGGATTATATGTTCATGAATTTAGTAAATATGGATATAGGAATAGTCATGGAAGGTGAAACATCAATACTTTTTCAAATTGTTGCTAAACCATATTTACTATAAAGGATAAAAAGTTATCAGACTAATGATGAGGAATTTCAAAAGAAAATTAAAGCTGTGAATGGTGGGAGAATGATTGACTTCATATATGAAGATGGAATTTTGAAATTTGGGAAGAGAATTTGTGTTCCTGACATACCTAATCTAAAAAGGGAATTGTTGGATGATTCTCAAACTCCAATTTCTTTATACACCCTGATAGAATTGAGATGTATATATATTTGAAGAAACATTTTTTGTGGGATAAAATGAAGAGAGAGATTACTGATTATGTGTCAAGATGTATGGTTTGTCAATAAGTGAAAGTTAGAAGACAAAATCCTTGAGGAGTCATGAAACCTCTTCCCATACCTGAGTGTAAATTGGATGATATTATGATGGACTTTTTCATGGGGCTACCAAAGACTCCTAGAAGGAATGATGAAATATGGGTCATTGTTGATCATCTTACCAATTCAACACATTTTCTTGCTATAATAGAAGATTTACCACTTGAACGTTTATTAATACTATATATTAATAAAGTTGTAAGACTTCATGGAGTACCCCTATTGATTGTTTCTGACCGTGATCCTCATTTTACATCAAGATTCTGGAAAAGTCTTCAGAATGCCTTGGATACTGAACTTTGTTTGAGCATTGCCCACCACCCTCAAACTGATGGAAAATCAGAATGGACTATTCAAATCTTAGAAGGCATGTTGAGATCTTTATCACTTGACTTTTAAGGTATGTGGAATCAATACTTACCACTGGTAGATTTTTCATATAATAATAACTTCAATTCAAGTATTCAGATGGAACCATATGAAGCGTTATATGGAAAAAGATGTTGCACACCAACTTTTTGGGATGATGTTGGTGAAATAAAACTCATAGGTATAGAACTTGTTTAGGAGACAATGGAAAAGGTGAAGGTTATCCAAACCCACATCAACGCAGCTCAAAGTAGGAAAAAGAGCTATGCCAATAACCGAATGAAGGATTTGGAATTTTAAGTAGGAGATCATGTTTTCTTGAAGGTGTATCCATGGAAGGGAGTTATATGATTTGGTAAAAATGGTAAATTATGTACTAGGTACATCAGACCTTTTGAAATTATAGAACAAATTGGGGTTGTAGCTTACCGTTTGACAATGCCACTAAGTGCCTCCAAAGTTCATGATGTGTTCCACGTATCATTGTTAAGAAAATACATGCTTGACCCAACGCATGTACTCACCTATAAAGAAATAGAATTGGAACCCAACCTATCTTATTGTGAAGAGACTATCAGAATTCTTGATTCTAGAGAAAAAGTGTTGGGAAACTGAGCGACTCGTCTGGTAAAAGTTCTATGAAGAAACCAGAAGATGAAAGAGGCAACATGGGAACCCGAGGAACTTATGATGAAGAACCACCTGAATATTTTTATGTAGTAATATTCTAGAAATTTCTAGGATGAAATTATTTTGAGGATGGGATAATGTAACACTCTAATCTTCCACAGTACGTTTCCCTTTGATTAATGCAATATCTTTCGTTATACGCAACATGGAGTTTTAACACACCACGACCAATCAAACAAGTCGTTATGAATAGTAATACCCACTTTTTGAAATTTTATAAATTTTATTTTTCAAAATGGACTTCTTTTTTGGATTCAGAATATCAAAAATAACTTAGGGTGAATTTTTGGTATTTTTCTGAAAACTTTCAATTTTTGATGAATAGTGAAAACACTCCATTATTATTTAAAATCGACTTTTTATTTAAATAATTAGTTATTTTATTTAAATTTATTTTAGGTAAAAATAAATACATAATACCTATATATTTTTAATTTAATTCATTGAATTCATTTTATGATAATATTAGATATATAAAATTTTATTGAACTTTTTACCGTCTTTTACCCACCTTTTAGGCGCATTTTCAAATTTACAAAAAATGTAATTTTACCACTTATGTGAATTGAATTTAAAAAATACGAGATACACGTTTGATATTAGTAAGTAAACTGTGGTTAAAAAAGATGAAAATAATTTTTGGTGAATATTAACTTTTGACTTTTATTTACCACGGTTAAAAGTAAATAAGGTAATTAAATGTAAAAAATGATATTATAATTACCATAAAACATGTCCTAATTATATTATATAAGATTATTTAGACCATAACAAACCTTATAAATAAAATATGATCCTTTAGGTCCACTTGGATTAGATTAGGACATTTATTATTATTTTATTTAAAGAAGAGTTAAAAGTGTTAAATTCAATGTTTAATAACTAAACCATTTTTAATATAGGGTTATACATAAGATAAATTATACTATAAATATTAATTAGAAAGATAAAAATATTTCATACATATTATTATTTTATTTATAATTTTTAGACATTAAATTATTAAATTTATTTATGACACAATGATGACGCAGTAATTACCTTTTTAATGAAAGATTAAATTAATTAATATTATAAATATCAAAATAAATTAAAATTTATACTTTTTATGAATTAAAAGAATTTCCTAGATTAATATGACATGTTAGGGTTTTTTATATTGATTTTTATCGAAGTAATCATGTAGTTATGACTTTCAAAAAAACAAAATACCAAATAGTGTCCAAATTGACATAAATGAGTTATAAAACAATACTATATTATTAATTGATTTAATATTTATAAAAATCTAAGGTTCATCCAAAGGAATTATATAAGGTTATATATATTAATAATTAACCACTTGGGGTTCAATTGGATTTTCATAGTAAGTTTATTAACCATTTATTATTATAATACAAGAATACATGGTAAAAGTTAAACTATTTAACTAAGAGTTAAATCTAAAAGATAAAATTAATATGGTCACCTAAAACTATCTAAAAACTATTGGTTGAGAGGTTTTAGTCCCATACCCACCTTATCATTTAAATAAATCATTTTTGAGACATTATAAACTTAATATGATTGTATAATAAAATAATATTTCAAGCTTTTCCTAAAGTGACCCCCACCTCTCTTATAAAAGGGTACTTCCCCTTCTCTCAAAATCACACCTCCAAAGCCATTTTAATCAGAAAAAACCTACTCAAATATCCTCAAAAATACCATACCTTTGACCTAGGGGACTTACTTTGATCATAAATCCATCCTAAGGAGCACTTTTGATCAAATCAAAAGGAAACAGCCGAAGAAGAGGTACTAATTTCACCACCTCTTTCAAAGTTATTTCTTATTCCGCTTCCTCTTTCTTGGTTGTTTCCATACCAAAATAATAACTCTAGTACCTTACACATAATGTGATGTTATTATAAATATGGTACAACCATATTCATTATTTTATCCATCCTATGAATGACAAGTCACCATACGTGCGTACGTAAGCTTACCATCTTGACGTCATGGTGTAGTTTGTTATTCAAACACTTCATTATTTGGATGAGTATAATAATGAGTATAACTGATGTAAATAATAAATATAACATGTTAATGAATCTGTATATGTTATATTCCATCCAATTACATACTATTTTAGCATCTACAGAATGATATTGTCGCTCATGCGTACGTACAGATTACCGTCTCCACGAACACGATGAAATTCATTACCCATCATAACCATTCAATAATAATTTTTATTTTTTGATTAAAAATAATGTTTAAGAAATTAATATCATTATTTATATAAATAAAATACATCCTATACAAAATAAACATGTCTTACGTAACCAATCATATAAAAGAAAATGAATCACTTAACACCCGAAACAATGATACTACTAAAACATTATTAACAAAGAAATATAGAAGATCATATATGATATCATATTTATATATTTAGTTATTTCATTATTTAATAAAAATGATTTAACTATTATAGTTAAGGTTAAAATACCCTTGATCATGGAAAAGTACAAGGTAAGGGTTAATTCTACAATCTCCTTATTATCTGAGGTTGTTTATACGTGAGTATCTACTAGGACCTCTTTATCATCCACATCTGTGTTTCTTAAAAATGTATTTCAAAACATTATTATTATTTCTGGACTATGGTTTAAAGTAATTTATACCTTTGTTTTATTTTTTATAAGATTTTTATAAAGGAATCTTTCCATCGTTTTCCAAAAAAGGGCCTTTACGACCTTTTCGACAAAATTAAGGAAAGAATGTTTTTTTTAACTTATACTGTGAGTGCAGATATTTTCCACCGTTATAACACCTTCGAAGCTTCCCTTAAAATATTATAATAATATTTTCAAAATAAACTTTTTCTTTTATAATTATGTGACTTTTAAATGATTTCAAAATAGAAATATATATTTCTATTAAATGGTTTTGATTTCATCTATGTCAACATCCTTCGATGGATTTTACACTTGTTTGAAGTTGATTTATAATGATATAATATTCCATATTGTATTGAAGGTTTTGTGATATTTTTTACTATGGATGTGTTATTTTTATACCATTTATGATTTATGGTTAAAGTATTAACATTTCATATGCTAGTTTTAATACGAATGTTTATATTATGTTTCAACCATTTCATATGAGGAATTCATTGGACTTAGTAAGTGATGGGTGGATCCCCCTATTGCTCCTCGATGCATCAGTAGGGCTCATGAGAAAAACTAGTTTCTTGTAACAAGGCCTTGAAAAAATCTTATTTGTAGTCTTGGAATGAGGCCTTGACTATGTGGTTATGATGCATATAATTATGCATTCCATCGTTATTAAATTGTCTATTGATATTACATGTGATTATTAGACTAGTAGAATATCCATGTGAATTAGTAAATGAAATTATTTTGATTTATATTTTCCATATTTTTCTGAAGTTTAATTTTAAAAAGGCTTTTGTTTTTGTCTTATACATTGCGTTAAATTTTTATGCTTATTTATGAATGTTTCCGTTATATTATTATCCTTACTTAGCATATGAGATCACCCATTTATATGTTTTATTTTTCCCAGGATGTGAATAATTACTTTATGGTTGACCTGCAGGGATAGGCTAAGGATATAAGTGTGTTCAAAGGGGATAGAATTTTGTTGATGTTTTTATTTAATGATTTAATGTAAACATTATGTATGTATATAGTACTTACAAGGCTACTAAACTAGTAGGTCTTTCCGAGACTTGATCTCTTGTGATCATGCCAATGTTATGTAATAATGCACCGACTTTGGGTAACTAGGGTCGGGGAATTACATACGGGCTTTCACAAGGAGATAATGAAATAGATTCATTCTTATATATGGGTGGTACATCCTAGTTTTACAAAGATGTATCATGATCTCCATAGAGAGTATTAGTGGTCATGAATAAATAAGAAGTTTGTCGGCTTTATGGAGAGATGTTTCGCCTATTAGTAGGTGAAAGATAAGAATCAGAGTCCATCTAGGTTTTTTCAGCCTCTACTTATTATTTAGTGGAAATGGGATGATGACACTATTAAATTTGTGAAAGGATTACCCAGGACAACCCATAAGAATGAAGTAATATGGGTGATTATGGATCGATTGATGAAGGTAGAACACTTCTTGTATATCAGGGAGACCTTTACTATTAATGATATGGGCAGTCTTTATGTGTGAAATATATTTTGGTTTCATAGTGTTTTGTGGAGTATCATTTATAATAGAGATCCTTGTTTTACATCCCTATTCAGGAAGGGTCTTTTGAAGGATTTGAGATTCTAGGTTCTTTTGAGCCTGACCTATCATCCTCAAATTGATTTTTAATCTGAGTAGACTATTCAAGTTCTAGAGGATTTGTTATGAGACTTTGTTTTGGATTTTTGTGGTTCATGAGAGAAACATATGGAGCTCATTAAGTTTTTATATAATAAAAGCTTCCAGGAATTGATCCATATGACACCTTTTGGGGATTTTTATGAAAGGTCATGTCATTTTCATCTTAGTTGGTCAGAGGCAGGTGAGTCAGTACTTATTGGACCTAGTCTTGTGCAAGAGACATTTTAATAGTTGAATTTGATCAAAAGGTAGTTGGTGACCGCACAGAGTCAGAGGAGATAGTACACTAACCATCATAGATGAACTATAAAGTTATAGGCTAGTCATCATGTTTTCCTTCTAGTTTAACCTAGGTTGGGGTAATGCCATGTTAGGAAATAGGGTAATATAGAACTCAGGTTTTTCAATTTGTTTGAGATAGTGGATTGGTTCAGTCCATTAGCATACTGGTTATCCCTTCCACAATTCTACAGTTCCAGGCATGATGTGTTTCATGTGTCGCAACTTCGAAGATATTATATTAACCCTTATCATGTAAAATATATGAAGTACTTAGAGCTTTGTGATGAAGCATCCTTTGAGGAGCATCTTATATTCATTATAGATCATAGTGTGAAGTATCTCTAAGGTAGTACTATACATCTGGTTCTAGTTCAATGGAATCATGGGTGTTTTTAAAAGGAGACCTAGTAGAGGGAGTCTAGTATGTGATAAAAGTGGCCAGACTTATTCACCAAGACCCTATAATAATTCTTGGAGTATATCGGGGACAAGATTTTATATCCTCGGGAGGTTATAAGATCCTGTACTTTTTCAAGTACATCCATCTTTTCTTTTTTCATTAAACATATTTCATTGGGTTTTCATTTTTTTTTGAAACTTGGTGGCTGAGTCTTATTCGGATAAAAATATAATTTCTTATGGAAAATAACCTAAAGTTTAGAGATCTGTGATTATTTAAATTAATGGATTCCAGGTATAAATGTTTTAAAGGGTTTATGGTGGTTTTATATGAGTTTGGAAGGATTAAAAGGTGATTTGGGATCCTCTATAGAAGATGGGATGAAAACTGTTTTCTAGAAAATTACACATCGTGTATATATTACATGATGTGTAACTACCGCAAGACACAGTTTGTGAACTGGTCCATAATGTGAAGTGGTAATATGTCTCGAATCTAATTCATATCTTTCAAATGTTTACTAGGATAAATATTAACTAAGGTGATTTATTTTTCAGAGTAACTCAAAAATGAGGAAATACATGACGTGAAACAATTACATACTATGTATTCCTTAGAGCCAGTGGTTTTAAATGGGTAACAGATATTATTATTTCATTCCTGTGGTGAATCCTTTCCTCTATCAACCCTAGTAATATTTCTAGGTGATTTTAGAGTCTCTTCTTCCATTCTAGACATCCCGATTACACATTTGATCCCTAGTGAGTTTCTTTTCTTAGGTTTCCCTCTCTTCCCTTGTTTTTATCTACCATTATGGTTTAAATATCTTAATCGTGTTTGTTTTGGGGTTTTTTCATGATCTAGGTGATCTAGTTTCCTTTATTTGATCTTAACTTCTTCCATTATTATTGTTTATTCCTATTGGAAGTGTTTCTAAATCACCAGACAAAGGTAGGGGGTCTAAAACCTAACCTTATGGTTTGATTAATTTTCAAGTATATGAAATATTGTGATTGCACCAACATAACATGAATATTAATTAATTTAATGATGAATTTTATTTTTCCTTGGTTTCCTTTGGATCCAATTGATAGATACTTGTGTTATGGATACCCTTGGGTGAGAGAAACCTTGAATATATATATATATATATATATTAATTGAATAATGGATTAAAGTGTGTTTAGAATGACATGAAATTTAGGAGATTTCTTGATATAGATTCACTATGGAAATGTATTTGTTTATTGAAATGGATGGAAAGTTATTGGTTTATGACCAACTTGATAAATGAGAGGGATAATTGAAAGATAAATGGTAACTATTCGAATTAACAATTGTGGATTATGACGTGATATCCTTGCTATTATGACTTGTTTTGTTAATATTCTATGATGTTTATATTGGGTGGGGTCTTCCTAGTCCCATGCTATAGTGATTATATTGAGAATTATTTACCCAACCCCATGTTGTAATGCTTATATTGAGAGGGATCTACCCAGTACCATGATGTAATGCTTATATTGAGTGGGGTTTTCCCAATCCCATGATGAAATTCTTATATTGAGTGGGCCTTTCCCAGCCCCATGCTGAAATGCTTATATAGTGGGATTGGCCTAGATTTTTGTGATTTTGACATGGATATATAGTTTTTGGTTGGCATGGTTGTGAAACATGATCAGATATATTCTAGAATGGCGTTGAAGCATGTTTATTGTTATATTGTATCAATTTTTTAATTAATACACATATTTATCTCTCATGAACTTATTATCAAATTGGTTATGTTTAGAAATAGTGGTGTTGACCTACTGATCTTTACTCAAACC
The DNA here is from genome assembly GCA_963277665.1 of Viscum album. NCBI lineage: Eukaryota > Viridiplantae > Streptophyta > Magnoliopsida > Santalales > Viscaceae > Viscum > Viscum album. Next base: position 527,521,554 of record OY728159.1, on the reverse strand, counting down.
CTATTCGAGTGTCATTTGATACCTGAGAAGATTACATGGATGTATATTTGGACAAGGGAAAGGGACCTTATTGCTGTTTTTTTCTTGGTGGATGGGATGGAGTTTGGAGATGGGATCGACATGGTGTTTGGGATAGAGGTATTTTGAGATTATATTATGTATGTTGATTCTTTTATTTTTATTGTTTTCAATTTTAGATTTAGATACATTTCATCCTTTAATTACACAATTCATTAGTATTTGGTTTATTGGTTTCTCCTTTTACTTCTCATTTTGTTTGATATGATATTTTTGTTATGTCATTACTTTGATATTTATTATAATTTGATTATTATACTGTATTTTAACTCAAACCCAGGGGGTATAGTCTCCCCACTATATTCATCACACCCTCGCTACTAGTCGACATCCTTTGGAATATGGGGAGGCACGCTTGAGGTCCCATATGCAACTTGATTTGGCCACATGAAAGAGTTTTGGATCGAGGGACATTATAAAAAATGTCCTAAGGAAATAGTCACTTTTATCTGTGGCTCATTCAAATGAATATAGGAAGAGATCACTGATCATGAAGAAACTTTAGATAACTTGGAGGAATATTTTGAAGAAATAATGTAATACAATATCAATCTCTTTAAACAAATTGGATCCAAAAAAGCAGAGGTTATTTAACTTAAAGAAATATATTATGATTTTGAAGATTATTAGATAAATACAATTTAGGTGAAAGAATATTTCCCTAAGGAATTTAAAAACAAGTACCGTGCATTCGATGAAAAAAATAAATCCATATTTGATGTAAAAATTTATCAACTTGAAATCAAATAAAACATGATCAAGGACGTTGACACCTTACTTTTGGAGAAACATAAAATTCATGATGAGGAATTTATGAATATAAAAAAAAGAATTTGAAGATAGTATGAAGTTAATGAAGGATGATAAATTCATCCTAAATATTAAATTTTTTGAATTTAGAGTCAAACTAGAAAATATCGAAAATTCTTGACCTGAGTCTTCAAAATAAGCAAAAAGAAGAGTTTTTTCTATAAGAGATAAAACCAAAAAAACTTCTATGGAAGAATATTATCCTAAAATACTTCTATTAGGTGGTTAGAACAAGTTGAAATCATTCAGTTTTCAATATCAACAAGTCTCTAAGTATATAGAAGCATCCACTTTAAATAATTTTATTTTTTAAAATTCTGTTTCTATAAATAGTTCTGGTTTGAAATCAAAACCCATAAAAAAGTGGACGAAGAAGGGAAATAGAGTGGACACCACTATATTTTTAGTGAATAAATATAAGATTAACAGAAGTTTTTCCCCTAAATAATCCCATCAGAATAATTAAAATAAATAGAAATAATAATCATGTAAATCATTCTAGATTGTTACCCAAAATAAAAGATCAATATATTTTTGTTATTTTTAGTGTTTTGAAAGATTTTTTCAAATAGAATATGATTACTGGTATAATATTTCAGTATATGAAGATCAAAGTAAGCCTACATCAAGGGAGAGAAAATTATTGATGAAGTAGATTACATATAAGGAAAGGAATAATCTTATTGTTACAAACAAATTTTAAAGTTTGAATTAACTACATGGGATTTAAAATGGTGATGTTTACAGGTAATAAGAATTGAATTTTAAATAATTCATTCATTCTACTAAAAAAATTCAAAATAAAACACCATAGAAGCTAAAAACTATAGATAAGTCAACCTTGGGTAAAAATGATAACAATAACGATGATAAAAAAACCTAAGAAGAATAAAAAGGGTGACACACTTAAGATAATATGATACTTCTTTTATGGGAGAAGAAGTTTCACCATGGATCACTATAATCAATCCATGTACATCATAATGAATGGGGTAAAGATTAAGTAAAAAATAGAGAAACCAGTTCAAGAGAAAAATAAAATGATTTAAATGGTAAAGAGTGTACCTAAGAAGCCATGTGGAACTACCAATCCTGCTATTCACGTTTCAAATTATATACTAATAATTTGTCCAACTAACCTGGAGAGATAAAAAATAGAATAAATAAATATGAAGGAAGATGAAAAAGGAAAGTAGAATATTCCATATGAATAAATTGAATTTCATGAAATATTATCAACAAACTATGACCATAAAATCTCATAAGTTATATTTGGAAGGTGAAAGAAAGCTAAAAACATCTCAGATAATTATTTGTTCATAACTCTAGGTCAAGAATATATGTTGAAAAATAATAAAAAATAACCAATTGATGAATGTTCCTTGATGGCTAGTGCTAAAAAAATTCCACACAAATTTACTACTGATGATAGTAAGGATTCCATGATACCCAAGACTACTAAGAAATATAGTAGAGTTAGCATGAAGTATTCACCCTCACATAGAGGAGAAAAATGGAGTTGCATAGTTGAGAAAATATTATCAGCCTTGTTTCTCTCACTAAAAAGAAAAGAAGATCCACATTATTCCCATATAATTTGTGTTTGTTCATTACTTGTAGGGAATTAATGGTGATTCACGTATTCAGGGGGATATCAGAGTTAAAGAAATTATATTGATACATCTACAAGCTAAAATATTCATTACAAGATTAATGAAAGACACCATCCATGTTTTATATATCTATTGTTATATTGAAAATTATTTGTTGAAAAATATCATAGATAAAACTAGAATAATATTATAAATCTATTATAGTTGATCAATAAATTTGAATTCACCATTATGGATGAGATCACACAAATTAGATTTCAAATTAATTAGCATTTAGAAGAACAAGTTATGAGAATATTCATCTTGATTATGTTAAAGTGGAGATCATCCCTTGTGGGGGAGTATCTAAATACGAGCCCAAGGAAACATATTTCATTCAAAAATTATATCTCTATAAGGTACTTGTTCAAAAACTAATTTATGAGGTATGTGGGAATAATCTTATATAATTATTGAAAAAATGAAATTGAGTATAATTTTAAGGTAGAGAATTTGAATATATCAATGAAATGAGAAAAAGAATCTTGAAGATATTCCAGGATTGATTTCATAAACACTAAATTCTTATTAAAATTGAATATTTTTAATTAGTGTGTTGATATGAGTGTAGGAATTTTGGGTTTAATATATCTTGAGTTTTTTCTTTATAATTGGTATCAGATAATTTCTACTTGCATTGTATCAATTGGTATCAACCAGTTACTATGTAAACTAGAAACAATTGAATAGCCTCTTAGTAAAGAAACAAGTTGTGTTATATTAGTTAGTATCATATTCTAAATTGAGAATAGGTAGAATTTATTTAAAAAATAGACCCTCTTATTTTATATACTTTGTTAGCCCAAGTAGAATTCGATTGGAATAATTTATAGAACATTTCTTAAGAAATAAATGATATCATCCTCTCTCATCTGGAAAGTATTTGTTATCAATAAGGGGGAGAGAATAAAATAATAAAAGGGGATACTAAATGTATAATAACATATTGACATCTCATTTTCTATATTACTATTGACAAAAAATACAAAGGGGGAGATTAATGATCCTACTTTTTATTTGTGTTTTATTTTTTTCAATGAGTTAATAAGTGATGAATCACTTAATTTCAATATGTATTGGAGAAGAAAAACATGTTATAAGCCAACTGGGGATCCTGATAATTTTTTTAATGATGATTTCAATATATGGAAGTTCAAAGGTCAAATATTATATTTTTTATTAATTGAATATAAGTATGATGATTTTTTAATTGATTATAATTCTCATGGACAATTGTTATTGGTGTATAGAGCATGAAAACTGTCTATTACAATGAATATTGTTGAAGTTCCATCCACTGATGATCTTGAAATAATGATATAAATTTTTGGATATATATAAGTTAAAAAAATTTGAATTCCATGTAAAATATATTTATATTTTTTCATGATGAATCATTTTGAAGAACGAAATTTGAGTTGGCTTGGAAATTTCATACATGGAAATTACTAAGAATAATATGGGTGTTAACAAAAAAATGGGTATCCATATCCAAAAAAATATATTCAAACTTGATCCCAAACATGTAGGATTTGGATCAACCATATAGAATATATATCCAGGCTAGCCATCCATAGAGGAAGGTGTGAGTGGTCATGCATAGATCCCATAAGGAGTGTGTACGGGTGTGTGCATAGGGTGCACACAGAGTGCATAGGTGGGTGCTCGGGTAGATCGAGCAATGGTTCGGTGTAATTTATGTGGGTTATTGTGTAGGGTATATGATTTCCAACCTCAGTTCCAGTTCGAGTGATTGAAGATATGGAGACACTTAATAATCAGTGGAGATCTACTTGGAAGACTAATGTGGGATCCTGGTAGGCATTGCACTATTCCTCTATTGAAAGAGTTATGTTTATATCACAGTTTCCTGATCAATTTAATCATGTTAATCTAATCTAAGACTTTATCATATTCAACCACTATACATAGGGTTTTTATGTCACAACCTCCAAACTATGAAACAAATTTTGGCCACCCTCTCTGACTAAACCATTAAAAAGAGGCATGATCGAATCAAAGAATCTCCATGTATGTAATCTTGATCTTTCATGCATAAATTTATTAAAAAAAAGTGAAGTTATTGAGATTATATCATGAATTAAAATTCATGGTTGAGTTTTTATTACTTTGAGACTAAAAAAGTGATGTTTATCATGATCAAGTGAGTAATTTCCATGAAGTAATATGATGAGTTAGTGAAGAATAAGATGCCATGTTTCTCAGTATTGCAAGGTCTTGAATATCTGAGATCTTCAAGAATTCAAATAAATTGATTAACACCAAATAATTTTTGGGTAATTTAAGTCAATGAATATATGGGGAAGATTCATTAAACCTTTTCTATAAATATTGAGGTACCAAAGTAGAGAGCTATTGTTGAAAACATGAAAGATCTCATTTTCCATCATAAAAATAGAACAAATAGGAATAATCCCTCACATTTCCATCTATACGATAGAGGTTATACACTCACCTATTTCATAAATGAAATGAAATTAACCCTTAATATCAGGTATATCAAAAATAATATTTATATCCCATGAATCTTTTTAAGCTATCATGAAGTTATTTTACAACCACACTCAAGAAAGAAACACAATAACTTGTTTTTTATTGCATGAAGAAGTTACTTTCTCATACCCAATATATATAAATAAGAAGTTCTAAGAAACCATGTGATTTTTTCATATAAATAAGAGTAACCCACTTAAACACTATTTTAGGGTGGAAGAGAACCAGGGTTCATATACACACTGGAATGAATAGTTTATAAAATAAAACATGGATGATCCCATGCAACATATATTCATATATTGAGATACTCATCAACATAAATAGTGTTGAGAAAATTCACAAATAATGGAATATAATATATGTATAAATTAGAATATGTGGTCGAGAAGTCTAGGACACATGAAATACTGATCTCATATTAAAATTTTTTGAAACAAGGTTTCACTAAGATTGTGAAAGGTTGATCTTGCATAAAATAATATCAAAAGTCTAGTATGATTTTGTTTAATAATTATTTTTTGAATTATATAGAATATAAGAGAAATAATACCATTAAAATTATTGATATTGTGTATCAAAAAAATATAACAATTACATTACTACTCTATTTCATATTTTATGTGTCAAAGATCAGAAGAAGAAGAAGAAGTTGTGATCGATTTGGTATTTTCTGATTATTTTTTGGGTCATAGAATTCCAAGATATCCAGACTATATAACATATTCATACAATTATGACTAGAGATTTTATATATCCCATAGATTACTATATTCTAGTCATCCTTTTTTATTAATAAATTTCAAGGAATTTGATCAGAACAATTTTTTTCTATTGAAGAATACATGTTATACATGGTTGATCACTTCATGTGGGATTGAACGACATCCTGTATTCTACTGATTTAAAGATAAATCTTTTTATTGTACATGGTTGGTTCTAAGAAATCAGTTCCAAGGCCATTTACTTTCATGTTATTTCTTTTATAATAAGAAGGAAGCAGTGTGTGGGGTGGATAAAAACCAACATAAACTGAGGGTGTAGTCATCCACACTATAGGAAAACCTTGTTCTAGTGTTCTTTGTACTTTTTTGTTTTGTGTGCATGATTTCAAAATATAGGTAAAGAATAAAAGAAAATAATTTACCAAATAAGTGACATAGGTATTAAAATGAATAAAAGTTTTTAAGTGGTAAAAATCCATACCACACTAATTCACCCCCACACCCTCTCTATGTGTTTATCCCAAATTAATCCAAAATGGCATGTCAATTTAAGAAAAAAACACTCACCTCAATTCAATTAAAACCAATCCATATAACTTCACTTATGATGTTGATCACTCTAATAATAATCAAGGGACTTTAAGAAATCCCTAATTAATAAAACCCTCATAAATAAATCACCCATAACCCAAAAATTAATCTCAGAAGCCCTTTGGGTTCGTGAGGAAGAGAAAACCCAAGGAAAATGAAGGGGAAGGAGAAAGAAGAGGAATAAAAAGATTACCTTTAGGGAAATTATTGGAAATGGGGTTGGAGATGCTTGAAAATAAAAAGTAAAAGAGGGAGTATCATTCTAGGTTGTACAACTAGCTTATAAGAACAAGAGGGATAAACGAGGAATCCCTTTGGTCTCTTAAAATCGAATGGGAACTTTTGGAATTTTACTTTTAAGTGAATATGGTTAACTTTCATAGTTAGGATGCAAAGTTTGGAAAACCATGTGCCAACCATGAAGTTATAACTACTGATGAAAAAGGAATTTATAGGGTTTATCCTAAAAAAAATATCATGGTTAATATAGTTATACTCTAACCATTCAGAATGACACTTCCAACCAAAAAACCATATTGTACATTTTTTCATAGTTTACATAATTATGTGCAAGTTGTGCTCTAAGAAAACTCAAGGAAAGGAAGAAGAATATAGTTAGTACTAGGATTCATACCAGCAATTCTCTAACTATATAAGTCAAACTATGTATGTTCAAAAACAACTGAAAACTTCCTAAAGTAAGGGTACCTACACAGTTACTCCTAAATTGTGTGCCCCAAACTATGCATAAAAGAAAAACTTCCAAACAATAAAACATAAATTCAAGGCTCATAAAAATTTATGTTCTTACAAAATTAATTATATTAATTAATTTCAATAAATGCTACAAAGATATGAGGTGTTATAGTCTTCCCACCATGCCACTTTTTCCCTCTGAAAGTTCCCAATCAAGATAGAAGTAACTAGAATGATTCATAACCTATACCTCATAGAATGAGGTGAGTTTGATGAAAAATAACAACATAGGATATATTAAATAAATCACTTAGACATTGAATATTCCTCCATACTAAGACATCATGCCCACACAACCCTCATATGTCACCAATCAAAAAAAACTATAATCACCTATACAATATCTAAAGAGGAAAGAGACCATAACAAGTATCTCCACCATCTATAAATTCTCTAAATGGTGTAACAAATAGATAAAACACCTCTAATGAAAAAATAAAATATAATAACACATCTTTGATAATTCAAAGGAACACCAAGGAACCATCTAGGGAATTGATTACCACTTACTCAAAGGAAAACCAACCTCAAAGTACCCAACATCCATAAGGAAAATCCATCTTAGAGATTAACAAGAATTACATCCATGAGGAATAAATCACAATAATTACACCATAATAAAGAAAATGGTTCTTCAAACCAAGTTACCATACTCTATTGGAAAACTCGGAACTTAATCTCAGAACACCATCCCTAGAGAACCCCACAAAGCTAACACTACTAAGTGCTAAATTTACAAAGGAAACATCCATCCTAATTACCCAATAACCAAACCAATGGTCTGGAATGCCCATATTGATAAGAAAATGGCCTCAAAATGATCACATTACAAGAAAATAATAGAATCCCCATGAAAAAATAACTAAAATAATAGGGTATGGACCAAAACCCAAAAACCTAAAGGCATTCACACAAGATAGTAGTTCAACCCATTGATCATGAAATCCGTTTACATTAAAAATAAAAAATAAATATTCATTCATATATATAATAATAGGATATATAAAAAAATAACCACTCAAGGTAATCACACAGGATCCCATAATAACATCCATTATAATTTACTACCAAATCCACATTCACAAAATGGACTTACTAATGGAAAAATTCAAAACTTTCTAACTAATATATCAAAAAGAGATGAAAAGGTACTAACCAAACAAGTCCTAGAGAACAAATGAGGCTTTGAATCCCCCAAATCCACTCGGAATCTTAACAGAGTAAAAAAAAGGTTAATTCTAAAAAATAGAAGAAGCCACACTAGGAGAACTCCAAGGAAAACACACTAACTTTTGTTAATACCTTTTTGGTAGGAACATATAAACTAATTTAATACATGATCCCAACTGCTCATGCTCCTTAAAAAGAATTAGTCCCATAATTAAGGGAATAAGTCAAAAGAACCCAATTCAAATCCCTAAAGGAATTCCCATTTGAAAGCATATTTGAAAACCAATTTATAGTCTACTTCAAAACTTTTGATTGGAAACCCTAAATTTTTCCACAAAACACCTTATCAATTATTTAAATCCATTAATAAGGAACTTTGATCTCAAAAATCATTAAAAACAATGGAAAATGCCATTCTATTTTGAAATCATCCCATAAATTTTAACAAAAAGGAAATCTCAAACTCCTTTCCAAATTTTTTTTGATCTATTTCAAAATTGGTGATCCTTAAAACATTTTTTGGTCATTAAAATAGACCAAAAAATCCATTGATCATCAATCCGCCTTTTCTATTCCAAAAATAAATTTCAAAATTCCATTTGGAAATTAGTCAACCTTTTGAAAATGATTCAATAAACCAATTATTAAAACATCCCATTTTTAAGAATTCAATCTTTCAAAATTAAAAAAACACAACCCAAATTAGTTTTTAAAAAATAAAACTAAAAACCTTTCCAAAACCATTAAAAATGGGTTTTAAAACAAAACAAATCATGCAATTCTTCAATTCCATTTAAAAAACCATTTTCCATTACATAACACAAATTCCCCAAGGGAAAAAACCAAGCACACCGGTACCACTATGAAATAAACCCACATTCAACCATATCACATTCCATAAAAAATCAATATAAAAACACCGTTATCTCATGAGACACAAATGGAACACACAATTGGAATCAATTTGGGGGGTAAGGGATGAAAAATTAAAAAAAATTGAGGGGAAACTATATTGTGAATTTTTTTCCCATGTGGTATATTAAACCAAGCATAAAAGGTGAAATAGGAACTATCATGGTCATAGATCCATTCCATATGTGCACTGAACGGTTTACTAGAACATGCATGCTAACCGTGCAACCCTAGTTCATTCACCACATCCACCTCAAAAAATAAAACCAGTTCTAAAAATTATTGATACAATCAACATGGATCAAATAATCATCACGGCTTATTAAAATCCATTAAATATATCCATTTCCAAACTCAAAATTAAAACTCAAGCCCAAAACACAAATTGAAAATTGATGTTCAGTCCAACAAAGATATAGCCAAGCACTTTCCCACACACTTCACCTAATTCCTAACAATGAAAATTGTAACACCCCAAAATGTTAAAGGGTTAAAAGGATAAATTTTACTATCCATATCAATAAGGATTAATTTTATTTTCTAGATAATACCTAATTATAACTCCATAATAAATAATTTTTGTCTTGGAGTAGTGATTGGGATGGGTTCCCTCTTGGGAAGTTTCTTGAGGTGTGTATGAGTGAGGAAAACACATACTGGAAAGAAAATGTGTAGTATTATGGGAACAATCATTAGTCTGATGACCCCTTCAAGCATGTGGGTGGGTCCTATGGATGGGACCACAAGTCTATGGGAAAACTGGCAGTGCCTGGAAGGCTAGGTCTTGATGGCCATGTTAAGGTAGGATGTTTGTGCTATCAGTGGGGCCCAGTTGTTACATTGGTATTAGAGGAGGAACCCAGCTAGAAGTGTGGTGGAACTTCCTGGGTTAAGATGTAGGGTCCACAATGATAATGTTTCTCTCTAAAGGTGGAGGGGTGAATGTGACACCCCATAATGTTAAAGGGTTAAAATGAAAAATTTTACTAACCATGTTACCAAGGTGAACCTTTATTTTGAAGAGCCTACCTAATTAGAACTCCATAGTTATGTGTACTTGGATTGAAGTATTTATTTAGACGAGTTACCTCTGGGGTAGTTTACTAGGGTGTGTGAGAGTGAGGAAAAAGTACACTAGAAAGAACATGTGTTGGATTTTTAGAGAAATCATTAGCCCGATGAACCATTCAAGAACATGGGTGGGCCCTAGGAAGGGGACCATGAAGGTTCTAGATGCAAATGAAGCGGCGGATAAGACATTCTGAACTCTATTTTTTATTGTGATCGATGATTAATTTGAGACTTAAATAATGATAAATGTTTTGATCAATAGAATTGAATTAAAGAATATACACAATAGAAAAACACTAGAACCAAAGTGTGGGATCTTCACATATTATTTATAATTAATTTAAGAAATTAAATAATTACATTGTGAGGAATTATTTATTTGTTGATAAATATAAAAATGAATATACATATTTTCATCATTATGCTGCAGGAATCAAGAATAGATTCCCTCTAATAGTGATCCACATGTGTTCCATGTACCATCGAGCATCATCACAGGAATATCTCAATTCTAACAGGGTAGATCCAAACACTTGAATAATTCACGTTTGATCGCCCTAAAAATTCATTTAAGGGTTATCTTTGATCTATCTTGAATTGAGAGTGGTGGTGGAGGAGGATAACTCTCCATTCTTGAGAGAATTCTTTGATAGGGAGCTCTCTAAGACTTTGAGAGTATTCTCTTTAGGTCTCATTATGCACAAATAAATTAATTGGATCACTTAAGAAAATAATTATAATTAGGTTTATATAATACTAGGGTTAGAAGAAAATAATTGAACACATGCTCTTATTATTTTCATATTCCCTACCGAACCTCATGTCTTAAATAATAATAATAATAATATATTTTCTTAGCATACGCTAAACTCACAAATTAAATTAAATATTATTTATTCAAATAATATTCAATATATATTATTTCTCACTAGTCCATTAAAATTAGTCTTACATTCCTCCCCAATATTTATCATGTCTTGAATAATGACTATATATTTAATAAACAAATATCATTTTATTATTTTCTAATAAATAAATAAATATTATATTCACTAAATAGAAAATAATATTTATTAAATATTCTTCTCACATAATATTCTATCAAATAAATGGTGATAGAATATATGAAATCAAGAAAGAATGAATAATTATTAAACCACATGTAGTAATAATATTTATTCAACTTGTTAAATAATAAATAATATTATTATTTAATTGAGATTCTGTATACACTTAGTGTGTGACCCTCTTGGCCTCATTCTCAGTGGCATTAGGTGAAGTAGCCCAAAGTCCAAGGTTATCACCTAGAAACATTCCAAGGCACACTTAGACAAATAATTTGTTGATGCAACAACATAATACCTCATACGGATGCTTACTATGTAATTTAATCCATTTACCACTGTATCTCTAATCAATAAGGTTACATGCTGGTGCTATTAACCTATGTGCTCGATGCTTCATTCATTGAATTTTTTGAAATATAACTTTCCTATAGAACACCATGGACATGAATTTATTTAGGATATATCATTTCCATTAAAGGTATTGAGATATCAATTTCCATTAAATAATATAAGGGACAAATCCTTTCTAGTGTAATTCATTAATGAAATATTACTCATTATGCACCCAATGTATCCTACCTCACCCCAAACATATGTCATCATAGTTTTCAGAAATACATCAAAGTATGTGACTTATAATAGTCATTAATAACAATTTTAATGTCTAAGGATCAATACACACATTCACATATAGTAATATCCAATGATACATATTAATGTGGATTTTCAATTGGCGGGTCTCATTCTCATAATATCCTACATCAGATATTATTAAAGGTGTACACCATGATAAGGTGAATCAAAATCTTATGAGTCTCCACACATAATAGCCTATATCATTTTTTCATCAAATTATTTCATTCGGCTATAGAACATATATTTAAGAATATTGTCATGGAACTTATGGGTTCTCATCATAACATAGAACTATTATGACCTTTCTGTGTGACAACTACTCTTAGGATATTATCACATACAATGTTATGAAAAATAAAATTCATGATGTGATAAAGAGTTTATTAATTTTCAAAAAAAATGAATACAGGTTATCATACAATTCATAGAAGTTGGTTCTAGGGAACAAACTCCGAACTTTAATAGACCATGTGTCCGTGGGAAACTGGTATCACTTGGAGGGTCGGGACCTGATGTACATGTTAAGGTGGGGTGCCTATATTATTATGGGGCCCATTTATTGCAATAATAGTCTCCAAAATACCCAGAAACACCCCAAATAACAAGTGGGTATCCTCTAATACCATTTTATCATAAACTAACCATATTTTTCATCCCTTGGTCACTCAATCAGGACCATGACATAGCCAAGTCGCATTCTCGATTGACAAGGGATGGAAACCTATTCTAGGGTCTCTGAAAATGATCCTTGGGACTGATTCACTATTAGTAACACAACCATATAAAAAAAAATATCCACATCAAAGTCAGTTGTATAAATGAAAGAAAGTAATTGGATAATGAATAATAATAAATATGTCATCCATACCAATGCACATAGTGCATAAATAGGGATAAGTATATAAATGAATAAACATCAACTCCACATAAACATAAAGCCTAAATATATGTTGATATGTATATAACCTAAAGAGAATATAAAACAAAACTGCTGCCTATGATCTCCATGTGACCCAAAACCACTCTCCTCATCCCAAGAAAAACATGTTGAACAACCCACATCCCAACTCAAGAGATACTAAAAACAAAGAACCTAAAATAAAACCATGAGATCTATATACAATGAGTTGTGTATGTAGGGTGTGAACGAAACTGATCCTAGTAGCTGAGCACTACATGTATTGTAGAATTACTTACAAAATAAAATCCATTTTATGATAGTTTTAAAATATAATTGAAAATAGGTTTTCAATCAAAAATTATTTAAAATCAAAATCACACCCAACAATTTTTTAAAAAAGTATTTTATTAGGCTTAAATATAAACAATCACTTGAAACCCACTTTTCTAAGGCCTTGACCCATTTTTAATAAAAATACTCCCCTTATTATAAAATAAATAAGGGTGGAATCATATCCTTTTAAAAAACTTATTTTAAACACTTAAATATGATCCTTTATTTTTTTCAAGAAAAATTTACAGTATAAAAACCCATTTATCCTCTTTCAAAACATTTCTCAAACACTGATTTCAAAAGAACATCAATTTTTATTTTCCAATCCTCTTTACAAATCATTTTCACACACCAATTTGAAATTGAAAAGAAACACTAATCAAAAAAGATTAATAAATCATGGTACCTAGAATAAAACAACAAACTAAAGAAGTTAAACATGATAAAGGTAGCATAAACTATTAAACATAAGGGGATATAAGAAAGTCATAAATATTTGAATCCCCTAAGTCAATAAATAAAGGATATAAATGTCATGGTAAACCCCCTACATCTCTAGTAAAATGATTTTAATTGGATAAATGATCACTGGTTTGGAATTACATAATTTTTTTATCCTAAATAGTTTCGTTAAACCAACTGGAGATAAACCCATAAGGCTTACAATGTAACCATGCACCACAAAAATCTCTCTCATTATCTCCCAAAATCTAATAGCCATGCTCAAATACACTATCTCACTCACTCTAGTGGGATATAATTCCCAGTCAAAGCACTATCCATTCTATATTTTTTACTTATCCAAACATCTACTTAGTCAACTAGGTCTCCCACGACATACATAAAATGGAATTTAGAAATCACATGCATCAATATATACCAAAGTAGTAAATAAAACCTCATATCACATACCCTCTAAATCAATATCCTCATCACATTTCATTCATATCACATGAAATAAACAACACACCCTTTGGTCTAAAAATCATATCAAGTACTAAAAAATGCCCCTTATGGTCATAATACAACAAGGGGATCAATAGAGACTCACACACACCCATTCCATTTGGAAATCACCCAAATTTCCAAACATACCTTTATAAAAATACTTAGAATTCCAAGTCACTTCTCAATGGTTTGAAGTACCACTCAAAAACGTCCTTTAAAATCAATCTCATGAAATTTATTTCTAAAACATCTTCCAAATTAATTTTCACAAAAAAAATTGTAATGAAAATTTTAAGAACCAACACATTTTCATTTAAAACCCTAAACAGGATTAAAATGCCATTTATATTTCAAATAACAACCCAAAAATGGTCAAGGAATTTTTAAATATCACACACTATTTAAAAAAATATCTAAAAATTTTCAAAACACTTAAAATTTTAAATCTCTACTTGAATTACCAAGAAAAAAAATCTAAAGGTTTAAAACCACACTTCCCATTTCATTAAATTACCCAAATGGGGTCAAAGAACCATAAACACTAAATTATATTTTTAAACAATCTTAAACAATTTTGCAATACTTTTTATTTCAAGAAACGCTTGAAATTCCACGTAGAACACTTGTTCCAAGTGGAAAAAAAACCTTGAATACCTTTAAAAACCCAATCAGTCCACCGCATATGAAATAATTTAAAAAATAAATAATTTTAAATATAAGACCTCAATGGAATGTTAATTTAATAAAAAATTACTAAAACACATACCTCGGTTCATTGGAAACTAAGATAGAAGACATCACATTTGATAGGGAATGATCCAATAAGAATAGAGGGACCTCAAGTAATCCCAAAAAAACAAAACACTCATGAATCAATCACCTATAACCCAATAATTGAGCTCATAAGACCTTAAGTTTACTAGGGAAGAGGGAAACCTAAGTAAAATGGAGTGGGGGGAGAAATAATAGTAATGAAGGTATTAACTTGAAAGAATCCACAAGAAATGGGGTTTGAGGGGATTTAAAACCAAAAAGGAAATGTGGGATGATCCTCTTATGGTGTGTTTCTGGATTGGTTGATGAGAGGGGAGAGGAGGAAGCCATTAGGGTTCTTAAAATCAAAATGGAAATTTTGAAATTTCATTTTCAACTAAATTTGGGTAACTTTCATGGTTAGGCCACATGATTTGAAAAAACATAAACCAATCATGTGGTTGGTAATACCTATGAAAAAGTCCTTTTAATGGTTTATAATAGGAAATATTCATGGTTTATATACCTATGTGTTAATCTTGTCTAACAGAATTTTACAACCATAGATCCATATCGCATTCTTATCACATGGTTCATCAAACTGTACATAAGCTATGCACTAGGAAAACTCGTGGAAAAGAAGAGTCACATGGTTATTACAAAGAGTCACCCCAACCATGCATTTCCCAAATAGGTTAAACTATGCATGTTTAGAAACAACTATAAAATTTCCCATGTAAGGATACCCGAAGAATTACTCCAAAACCATGTACCCCAAATTATGTGTAGAATAAAAAATTATATAAAATAAAAATAAAATCCAAAACTCGTAAAAATTTAAATTACTCCCAAATTAATTAGTTATAAAACATGTTACAGTGACATATAGTGTTACACTTGAAGGACCCTAGAACACCCTGATAAGGGATGGGTGAATCAGGGTGTCAACTTTTTCTTCAAAAGTGACGGATCTTTTTCCCACATTGGTAGGAACCAATTAAACCTATCTGAAGGGAACTTATAGAAAAACAAACAACCACATGCAAAGAGATCACACAACAATTTTACATGGTTAACCGCTAAGGAATATTCCAAGGAGCATACACCGAGAGTGTGTCGGTTGTTCCAAAATCCTCTAAACTTCACTAGTTGTGGAATAAAAAATTTTAGATAGAGTAACTCTATTCCAGGCACACTACTATTATAATATTTTAGGGATATCTCACTGCATCCCTTAGAAAACTTCCGTAGACTCACCCTAGCTCACTGCATTGTGAGGGATCCGATAACAGTTTATGGACTTGTAGGTCCCTTCATTTTCATGAAATCACACATCCGCAACCACAGATAGATACTCTGTTGAAGTTCTTTTTTCACCCATAGATGAAATCCAACTTTCTATGAACTATTAATTTTGAGAAATGTTTCTCCGTGAACTGCCTTTATTCCCCCATGAACTATGCGGCTTCCTCTATGAACTGCACTGCACCATGTGGCGCAAGTTCTTCGTGGACTGCCTCTTCTTCTGCGAACTGTTCCTGATGCATGGATAGATTATCCTATTATGGACCACCTCTCCTCCACATATGGATGATTTCCCCCAGGCCGCCTATCTTCCACGGACCATTCTTCCCTTGCAGGATATATTTCATCGAAAAATGATTTTGTGGACCATTCCCACGAACAATTATGGCCTTATCAGAATTCTCCCTCACAAACCTCTTCCTTTATGTAACTGTCTTCCCACGAACCAATTCAAACTTCAATGATATCTTCCAGTGATTTCTAATAATAATCTCTCTAGTTAATGATGGGATTATTGATCTTTATATATGAAAATATATCCAAAAAACTTGATAATTTGATTTCCCAAATATTTTATATGGTATATCATTCATTGCGTACCATGCTCCTCCCGTGAACCATTCTTCCCTCCATGGTCCTCATAGCGCCTTTTTTACTTCGTTCTGACCGATGTATTCCCTGAAAAAAACCTTCATGGCCTATAAAACCACTGCATCCTTTCTAAAAATGATGAGCCATCGCGAGAACTATTTGCCTTCCGTGAACTATGAGCGTCCAGTGAACCGTTTCCCATAAGCGGTCTGCATCCCTCGCTTTGCGGTCTGCATAGCACTACTATGTAGAAATCCATTCCTTTACTAATTTCCTTCATGATTTTGTGTATTCCCTTTGCAATATTCGAAAAATGATTCATGGTCCACAAACTATGTTTTGTGGAAAACCATCTATTTTCCAATAACCAAACCCCAATTTTGAGGCCCAAAAATTTAGAAACCACCGGGAAACAATGATACCTTCAACACTGTTTTTAGCCTATATTGTAATATCACTCATATTGAAAATTCATTGACCAAACCAATGTGGATTGAAAAAAAAAACACAAAACAAACTCCATTACTATCAAAGAAAATCCTTGGCTCCAACAATCTCCCCCTTTGGGTTTGTTGGAAATATGTAGAAAAAATCAATAAACCACCAGCCACAATCAAAACTGGAGACACAATAAACAAATCATCCAACACTCTAAGTCTGTGTGAGAAAACTCAATGTAGAAAAAAAATATGGGAAGAAATAATTGGGGTCTCAAGTGTCTAATCATGTCATAGAAGCCTTCCCTTATCCTACAACTTGAAAACCATTGAATTTATCCATTTCGTTATCTTGAAACCTGAAAACCATTGAATTTATCCATTGAATTTATCCACAGTACCATATTTTAAATAAACCCAAACACCTATATTTGTACATTTTAGAGCTAAAAACACACTCCCCCTAGATCATGTCTGCCCTATAAATCTGCATCACATCCACAAATATATCAGAATAGTTAACACAAAAGGGGAGAGGGGAACACTCATGACATCTTCATGCACTAAGAGATGGTTGAACACTGAGGTTCAAATGATTCTTCTCAAACACATTTGCTGACAAAGGATTGGTTAGTATATTAGCCACTTGATCATCAGTTCCAAGATGACCATTTTAATCATGCCTTATTAAATATTTTCCTTGATAAAGTGATATCTGATTTCAATGTTTTTTGTATGAGAATGATGAACATGATTCTTCATAACATCAATTGTTCTCTTATTATCATAGTGAATCACCATGGGCTATTTCACCTCATCAACAATATCTATCAGCTATTGATTCATCCACAATAGCTGAGTGAAATCCTTTGTAGAAGATATATACTCAGCTTCAGTAGTACTAAAAAAAGTAATTTTCTATTTATTACTCAACTAGCCCACACATTTCTTGAAAATAAAGAATGCTCCACCACTTGTGGACATTATATCAACAATATTCTCAACCCATTCAACATCAGATAATGATGATAGTTCATTATATCTTCTTGTAGCAAAGTATAGTCCATAATTGTGAGTACCTTAAATGTATCTCAGGGTTCTTTTCACTGTCTTCATATGTTATTCCTTTAGATTACTTTGAAATTAGTCCACTAAGAACATTTCAAATACAATATATGTTCATGTTTCTATCAAGTAAAGTAAGCTTCCAATGATTCTCATATACATTGTGGGGTCAACAAATGTCCCATCCTCATGCTTTCCCAGTTTTTTTCCAACCGCAATCGAAGTCGACATTGGTTTGGAGTCATGCATTTTGAATTTCATCAGCAACTCTTTGTCATGATTTTCCTGAGAAATAAAAGTGTGGTCTTTCCTTTGAATCACTTGTATCCCCAAGAAGTATGTGAGTTCACTAATCATAGATATTTCAAATTTAGATTTCATGTGATCAGAAAATTCATCCACTGATCCCTACCTTCTTCCACCAAATATAATATCATCTACGTAAAACAATACCATGAACTGATCTTTTTGAGATTTACTAACATAGATATTATGATCCACTCCTCCTATTTTAAATTCGAGCATCATTAGATAAGAATTAAGGAGAGAATACCAAGCTCATGGTTCCTACTTCAAACCATAGAGTGCCTTCATTAGTCTAAAAACCTTTATTTCATCATTACCAAGTAGAAAACCCACTGGTTGTTCTATTTACACTTATTATTCAAGAACACCATTCAAGAAAGCTATTTATACATCCATTTGATACAATTTTTATCCTCTTTAAATTTCCATTGTAATGAAAAGCATGATTGTCTTTAGTCTAGCCACTAGAGAAAATTTTTCTTCAATATCAACATCTTCAATCTGTGAATAGCCTTTACACACCAATCACGCATTATTTGTGATCACATTAATATGATCATCAAATTTATTATTGAAAATTCACTTCAAATCAATCACATTGTGAATTTTTCATCTCTTAACAAGATACCGTGTTTGGTTCTTGTAAATGTTATCTAACTCTTCATTCATGGATTTCACCCATGATTCATACTTTGAGGCTTCTTCAAATGAGATTGGTTCCACAATTGATAAGATGGAATATTGTGCATTATTTCTCATTCTCCTTGTATGTGTGAGTGTTTTCCAATCCCCAATGTTTTTGGATTAATAAATTTCTACTCTTTAATTTCTCTTGCGAGGTTTATAATAATTTCATTCAGCTATGGTTTCCTCTTTTGATTCATCTTCTAAATCAACATAGTTTTTGTGACCTATAAATATTTTTCACTCATTTCTCTACTTATTCATTTGAATCTATTCCATTTCCACTATCTTACACATCTTCAATCATATCAACATAAGATCCCCTCAAGGTATTTGTGTTCTTATCTTCAATGATATTAACATAAATGCTTTCCATAATTCTTATTATATGATTATTGAAACATTGGTAGGCTTTTATTTTATTGAATATCCAAGGAATATTCCTTTATTTGCAGCATCACCATACTTCCTTTGATTTACTTCTTAATTCAAAAAAAAACATTTACTTCTGAAAACATGAAAATAATTCAAAGAGGGCTTCTTTCCATGCCACAACTCATATGGTGTCTTGGTTTCTCCCATATAAGTCCCTTTTATTGAC
The DNA here is from genome assembly GCA_963277665.1 of Viscum album. Lineage (NCBI taxonomy): Eukaryota > Viridiplantae > Streptophyta > Magnoliopsida > Santalales > Viscaceae > Viscum > Viscum album. Next base: position 527,501,648 of record OY728159.1, on the reverse strand, counting down.
TAATGTCATTCCCAAATACCTTTTTTAATCTAAATTCTGAAATAAATTTATATATGTATAAAATTATAAAACATCACATGTAGGTAACCTATTTGACTACATAAAGTTCAAGTATCCACTATCAATGTTCACTTAATTGACACCAATGACATATATAAAGAAATCCATGCAGTGTAGTTTAACTTGTTCAATATGAATACAAGTTTACCAACTTATATCCAATGAGTGACATGTTGTATATTTATACAAGTGATCCTACTCATACTACTATTAACACATCATCACAACCCAATATGATGATCACAAATCAAAGATAACCTTGTAATACATATATTAAAAGGGGTTGTTATCATATCATCTATCATGTTATTTGAAATAAAAAATAATAAATGATGAAGTATTTTCATTAATATACATTACATGATATAATATATCGCTAATCCAATAACGCATTATTTAATTTAGGAAAAAAACACTGAAAATGTCCCACTTGCACTAAATTCAGTCACCCATATATTTAATACCAATAGAGATAATATGGATTTCATGATTTTAACGTGTAAGGGGTTTTATTAGAATATTGGTAATATTTTCCTTTGTAGGAACTCAACATATCTAAATATAACCCCTATAAATAATCTATCAAATGATATTAAATCGATAAATAATATGTTCAGATATTTAGTGAGACTGGGGTTCCTTATCTTGTTCAACTACTTCACTGTAATCATAGTAGAGTTCAATTATATGCATGATAATTGGTAAAACTCCTAGTTAAATAATGAACTTATTTACCTAAATAGTTTCTTTGGTTTCATAATATACTACAATATATTTATCTTCTATTATATAATAAACAACTATTGGTTTCTTAGATCCTTTTTAGCATACCGATCCACTATTTAAGAAAAAAAATTCTAACTAAGATCTAAAGTCTTCATTATCAGTTTGAAAACTAGCATCGATATAACCCTTTACAATATGCTCTTCATCTCCAACAAAGACAAATAATACTTCCTTGGTTCTTCTCAAGTACTTATGAATAATCTTTATGATGAACTAATTATTTTTACTAGGATTTTATAGTTATATACTCATTGTACTTAATGCACAATATACCATAGGATAAATACATGATATAGAATACATGATTTATCCAACTAAAAAAGAATATACAATCATTCTCATGCATTCCTATCCTTCAACAGTTTAAGGGAATTCTATCTTTTAAAGGCCAAAAAACATTAGAATAGAAAACTTTTTAGAGTTTTGGATGTTAATTTATTTTAATAATTTACCAATTTATTTTTCCTAACCAAGGATAATAATTCATTTATACATATCTCTATAGATAATCATACCAAGTATGTGCACTAATTTATCATGATCTTTTTTCAAGAATAAATATATTTAAAAAATTTCTCTGATTGAAAAATTAGAGTCCCATTTCCAATTAGAAATACTTCATCAACATGAAACACTAAAAAACCATCTATGTTTTCATTATCATGTTCATATACACAAGGTTCATCTTCATTTTTAATAAAATTAAACTCCTGTAATCCATTTTCAATTCGAATATTCCAACATTGAGAAGCTTAGTTCAACCCAAGAATAAGTTATTTTGGATTAAACACCTTTACAATATTTTTTATATCCTCAAGACATTTAGGTTATATCATATATACATCCTTGAAAAAATTCCTATAAAGGAATATAGTTTTTACATCTATGTGATATATTATATAATCATTATATGTTGTTATAGCTAAAAGAATATAAATAGATATGATTATATCCACTGGAGAAAAGGTTTATTCATAGTAAATATCATGATTTTATTTAAAACCATTACCTACCAAGTGATTTGTATAGATAGATTTTCTACCATCCATGTCAGTATTCTTAAAAAAGGCCCACTTTCACCGTATAGGTTTTACCCCTTCTGATGGATCTACCATTTTCCAAACCTAATTAGTGTACATAGATTTCACTTTACATTCAATTTATTTTAACTATTTATTAGGTTCAAAACTCATGATGGATTCTTTTTAATATGTTAGATCATCATCTATGACTGTTAAATCACATTTATCATCAATGAGAAGTCCATGTCTCTCGTGTTATTGATGAAATAAACTAGACCATATTAGTACTTATGTATACTAAGTTGATTTATTTTCATAACCCTTTGGGTTTTCAACTTTTCCGTCTTAGGATTAACTTTATCTTAATGATCTTGATCTTTATAATGTTTAAATTTTATCCCATAAATTCTTTTTCAAATAAATTCACTTTATAGATGAATAGAATGTTCAACTAAAAATATATTGTGCACTAACAGATTATAAAAATAATAACCTACCATATCTTTGGGATAACCAATAAATATAAATATTTATAATTTTTTATCAATATTACTTGAATTAATACAATATGCATATTTCTTATAAACCTAAATATTCACGAAATAATAATTAGAACACTTCCTAGTCTGCATCACATGTTTTTTCCTTTGAATATCCTTTGATGGAACATGGTTTAGTGTAAATGAATTAGTTTATAGAGTAAAATACCAAAAGAAAATAAAAAGGTATGTTTGAGTTATCATTGGAAAAAAAGTTCTAAAAAAATTTAATTTATACATTTAGATACACTATTTAAATGTGGTATACTAGAAGGAGTGATTTTTGATCTTATACCACAATCTTATTAATAGTCACAAAATTCTTTAATCCTGTAAACCTCAATTAGATCAAAGTATTTTGATGCTTTTGCCAAGATTATTTTTTTATTCATTTTTTAAAACTGAACATTTCAAATGATTTATACTTTTGTTACGTACGCATACTAATACCCATTGAATTCATCATTATAGTTAATGAAGTTCAAAAATATACCTTTGGATACTTTACATAGAGGATCACATACATTAGTATGTATGAGTTCTAATAAATCATTATCTCATTTCCCTTTATCCTTAAAAATCAATTTGTTCATTTTTACAAAAAAATAAGATTCACATATGTCAAATGATTTATAATCATTTAAATCCAATAATCCTTCATTGTATAGTTTTTGGATATTTTTTTATTTAAATAATCTAGAAAATAATTTAAAATATATATTGATGACAAATAATTGATTTTTTAATTATTATTATTTACATTATAGATAATATTTTAAAGGTCCAATATATATAGGAGACCAAACATGTTAATAGAAACAAAAAGAGCTTCATTCATATAAATAGAAAAAAATTGTTCTTTATTACAAATGAAAATCTCTCCCTATCTAGGAAAGATAAAAAAACTATATTTCTATTTATTGATGGAATATAATAGAATTTTTCTTGTAATAATGATAATACATTAGAAATAATTAAATTCATTGTCTTCATGAATGATTCAACAACTCTGGCTTTATTCCTAACTTGTACATCCACTTCTCCCTTAATCAATTTACTTTATTCTTTAAGAAGTTGTGCATTATAGAAAATATGTGATTCACATCAGATATCTAATACCATTTATTCCAATTTATAGAAAATGATATCTATAATATATAATTCTTCACGTCTATGATTATTTAATTTCTTCTTAATCAACCCAATCACTTTGAATGTTTCCATGTTTTTATATATCTTTTGACACTTAAAAATCATGGTTGTAACATAATAAATATTATGTCATATAAACCCTTATAATAACTTTCATAATTATATTTTCCTTATTGTGAGGTAGAATAAAATTTATCATATGGTGTAGGAATCTCTAGGATGAATAATTCCACCTCTTTTTTTAGAACAATTCTCAAATTATGATACAAGTCATGAAATTATTACCATTAATTATTTTCTTTCTCAAGGACTTTTCTTATTGATAAAGTTTATTTTGTGTTCGATTACATGAATATCTACAACAAAATATATGTCATTATTAATATCATATATATTATTATTCATTAGGGTCTTTTATTTAATATACTCTCACTAAAATAATAATCCTAAATATTATATATTTAGTGGGATAAGATCCATATTTATACATGAATTAACTAAATTAAGCTCATCACTTAAGGAATGTATATTTAGATAAACAAATATTGTAAATTATAACTAGCACAAATCATGTATTGTTTAATGAATTTATTCATTTTTATGGATTATATTATAATCTTCTTTAGTGGAATCAATCCCAAAAAACAATTTGATCCATCTTAAAGAAATCATTGTGTAAAATTTTTCATAAAACACAGAATATTGGGACAAGAGTTGTAGTAGTACCAAAATCCATATTTTATTAGTATTATTTGATAAGGATCATAGGGAGTGGTTGATCAAAGCCTAATGACTCTAGGGGGAGATTGTTGTATGGATCAATAAATGTTTCATGAGGATACCCAAACTCTTGAAGGGGTGTTAGCACTTTCTTGGGGAGATATGAACAAGGGTCAGGATGAAGAAATATTTTATAAGATTTGCATAAAATTAATGAACATTTGTAGTGTTGAATACATATTGATTATCCATCTTACCACTAACCAACAAAGATAACCCGTTTTATTTATATAAGAAAATCTTGTTGATCCTCCATGAATAAAGAATGTGTTGTCCAGGTTCGACATTATCTAATGGAACCCATGAATTATGTCATGTTGATGAATGCATTTAACCTTTTTAATTATTATATAAAATGATCCTAATACCTTATTAATGGATTAAAATAAAAGGAAAATTTTTGGGAAGGGAGTTTTTGACATGATCTAATATATAGATAACATTGCATTGTATACATTTATTTTTCAGGCAATAGTCTTTAGGTATATATTCATCACATTCATGATCATATACATGAATCGTATGAATGTGTTATATGTTCATTACATGCCTCATTTATATATAACATATCATACTATATATTATCATGGTATATGTGTGTGTGTGTGTGTGCTACATGCATTACAAGAACAGGTACTATATACACATTAGTGAATGTAAATATGTTTTTATCATGATACATGTAAGGGAAACATACATTTGATAATGGAGAACCATGATGTAGTAGTAGTTGATATTAGAGGATGGATCTTAGGGTAGTTGTGGTGTGGAGAATGATGTAATAGAACATTTGGAACAAGATTTGTCTTTAGATTCTTTTGAGTTTTGTGTAAACATTTGGTTGTATTGTTTATGTTGTGTCTCTGATTAATACTTTGTTATGTTTTATTGGATCTTGTTTTGATGGTTTTATATATTGAATCATGTTTATTTGTTTTATACCACTATATTCATCTATTATTAGTTTTGTTGTGAATGAGGGTAGATTGTTACCCAATTATTTTTTACCCTTAGAATTTATTTCCATCCTTTAGTGTACGAGGTATGACCCTAAGGTTAGTGGCACCTCAATCCAGCCCATACTAATGGTTCAGAGTTAGGATGTAACAAATGATATCAGTTTGGTTTGTTCCATCAGTGGGTCTTGTGGGTGTAGAGATAAGATGTGTCAAAACTTGAAATGTGGAGTATAATAAAGGTTTATTTGAACTCCTTATATTGAAATTCAAGTTACTAGGATAATCCAAGTACAAAAGTGTTCTTTATAACTTATAGGTTTTTTATCACATCATAATTTTGGGTTTAATCAATTATACATGTGTATCATGAATTAGTTATAGACTTCCCTATAGGATATCATCATCCATGTGATATTTTATGACTCCATATTTGAAACTATGATAATATGATTTTCTTTTCATGTGTTTAACATGGAAAAAATGTAACTAGAACGTGAGTGATGATTGAGTGGTGATGTTTTCTATGGATATAGGAAAATTCCACTAGTTAAGAGATTTTGAAATCATGAAGTGGGAGCTGCCAAGAATGTGGTTCGGCCTGAAACATAGGTGAATCAACAACTCATTTGTAGAACTATTTAAGATATTCAAGATATTGAAAATAGAATTTATACTGATGAAACATGATATATGGATCATGCATTAGAGTTACCAAATTAAAACCTACCAATTTTTTAGGGAGACTCAGGGATGGAGCAAGCTGAAGCATGAATAGGATAGATGGACTTGATCTTCAATTTCCTTAGTACTCCAACAGACATCAAAGTAAAGATGGGAAGTATATATTCTTGATATATCAGCACAAAAAAGTTAAGTCCTAGCTATTAAATAAAAGCTTGAATACGACCTAACATGGGAAGGAATTGAATAATAGTTTTATAAACATCTCTAATCACATAATATTTTTTCAAGGATTACAAATTTCCTCAATCTTAAGAAAGGAGGTCTTTCAATTATTGAATATAGGGCACGATTCACATACCTAGCTCGCTTTAAATAATAAGTGGTATCTAGTTATTATCTTAAAGTGTTCATTTTCATATCAAGTTTACAACTAGACATTCACTCTAAAATTGTGATTTTTTTCATTTAAAATTACAAAGACATGGTAAATAAGATGGTGGAGGTAGAAAAAGGATATTATTGGAAAACATAGTAGAGGGAACACATTTTTCTATCTAGGTAAAGGTAGAAAATCCGATGGTGAAAATAATAGCGGGAGGGAGTGATACTTTAGAGAAACCCAAGCCTTTTATACATATTATTAGACCATTTCTAAACATAAATATCCAATAAGTACAACCCCAAATATCATGAGTACTAATGTCTTTGTAAGACTAGATTTATGATACATCAAAAGAAAAATATAACATGAAATCCATATTTTATTCTCCATAATGAGATCCTAAGTCCATTTGATCTCATAAAACTTCATAGTATAACTTAGGGAATTCATAAAATAAAGGTTTGAGATAAAAATCCCAATAAGGGGATAAAAAATATAAAGAAACATAACTTGTGTCTCAAAAGTATAACATGATATTATAAAATAGAATGCTCAAGAGTAATCACATGGAAGAATAACATAAATATAATGGTATCATAAGATCATGGTAATATATGAAATGTGGAAACAACATATAACATGACATAAACATGCACTATAGTAAAATGACCATTTCACGACGGCTTTTTTTGATATGGATGTGCTTTAAACCACTGTCATATTCTTCTACAGCGGTTTAAAAAACTACTGCTAAATTGTGCGTCAATATACAATACGTGACAGTTTACTCGATTTAGCATCGGTTTATGGTAACCGTTATAGTGGACGCTTTTAGCGGTGGTTTTTTATTATTTAACATCTATTTTCCTATCCAAAATAATTTTTTTAGTGGCGGTTAAAACCCCCGCTAGAAAAACATTTTCACCGTGGAAACTGCACCAAAATCCAAGATAACGGCCATGAAATAATAAAAGAATATGAAAACTGTTTAGAGGTGGTTTTAACCGCCGCTAAATTATTGTCTTTAGTGGCGGTTCTAACCACCACGGATAGTAAAATGCAGAAATTTTAGCAGCAGTTAAAACTGCTACTAAATATAATAAATTTATTTCACGATGGTTAAAGACACTACTAAAAATAATAAATTTATTTCTTGGTAGTTAAAACTACTGCTAAATCTAGATTTACAATAAAACAGCTGATTTTGCAGCCCCATTACCAGTGCCCTAAAAAGAAAAACCATTCCAATTTAACATGCACATACATACCATATCCAAAAGAATACCAAAAGACCAACATTTTCATAATAATCACATGATAGATACTTGAATAATAGATTTAGTATGATTTGGGTACATAAACTGTTGGTCAGAGAGGAATACTCAAGAGGGGGTGAATTGAGTTCCTATTAAAAATTTCTAATTTAAAAGATTTCTATTAAAATCCCCCAATTGAAATAACAAGCTAAACTGTAGTGAATTTTTAATACAGTAAGGGTTCAATTAGGTTCTAAAGAGATTGATTAGTTCTTAGTTAATCTAATCTGAATATTAGATTAGATTTTGAAACTAACCTACTAGTTTACAATAAATACAAACACTTTCTAGTTAATCTATCACAGTAAATTTACAATAGATTTATATTTAAAGTACTTAGCAGCAAAATATTCAAAATAGTTTTAACTAAAATAAAAATGAATAGCAGCTTTAAACAAGAGGTTCAGTCTCAACCAGAGACTTAATCCTCTCAAAGAGTTTTATATAAACTATGATCCACACCTTGGATTGAGGTTTTACAATAGTGCATAGGTTGTCCAGGTCCTCAGACCTCTACCACATTTCATCATGGGAAAACTAACCAACAACACACAGGTTTTCCAGGTCACACTTGACCTCTAACACTATCCACAGTGGGATACAATAGTGTAAGTGAAAGATTGAGTGAGGATTTAGAAATCCTCCAGTTCAGCACATGAGACAGTGGGTTCTTAAAGTACAGATCACACACAATGCTCAAAAATGTAAATAAATGAAACACAATAGATCGAAACAAATAGAGATGAGTTTATAATTCTCTATGTGTTTTCAGTGAAACTCTAGACTCCTTGGTTTGATCAGAATTTGTTCTGAGTCCTTCTCTGTTTTTTGTTAAAAAGGTGTCGTTTGTTTTCTTTGACTTCCAGGTCCAGCTTGATCATCTTGATCAGCTTGAGTGTAGGTGTCGTCATTGAAGCTCTTCACTCTTTGAATGTTCAGGTTCTACAGGTTCATCATGTGTTCTTCCTTCTTCTTCTATGTATGTATTTCCTTGTGTATATCCAGAAACTTATTTTTTATGTGCGTTAAAGACATCTTCTCCAGTAGGTTGAGGTTCTCTTTTTATATTCCTTGAGCTCTGATAATAGGAATGATTTGTACGAGGTACGGTTCCTAACATGCCAAAAACTATCATGAATTAATAGCAGATGCATTAAGTTAGTCAAATATGACTGTTTCTTATAATAAACAAATTTAAAGAAGTGACACAGTGTCGGGTGTCTGGTGGTCTCTGTAACGGTAGCTGTATGTAGCGGTAGCTCCTTCTAGTGGTAGCTCCAAGTACTAGTGACTATTTGTAGCAGTGACAAACTTTAGAGGTAGCTCTCGGTAGCGATAGACTTATGTACCAGTGACCCATACTGGTGAGCTTATAACGGTAGACTTCATAATAGTAGTTGTCACTCTATATCGGTCGACTTGTGTATACCGGTAGACTTACTATATCGGTAGCTCAGATGTAATGGTAACTGTCTGCATACCGGTGACCTTTCTGTATCGGTAGCTCATCTATATACTGGTGACCTTTCTATATCGGTAGCTCATCTTCATACCGGTGAACTTTCTATATCTGTAGATCATTTGCATACCGGTGACCTTTCTATATCGGTAGCTCATTTTCATACCGGTGACCTTTCCATATTAGTATCTCTTTGTCTATTTATGCAAACTATCCACAGAATAATTTAGAATAAAATATTACAAAGTAAATGAACATTTGATTAATCAAATGTTCTTGAATGAAAGATATGTCATTTGAACATATTCAATAGTATTTATATTTTGAAATTAAGCACTTACACAGTTACTAAAGTAATGAATATTTTAATCAGTATACATCATTTGGGATTATCAAAACTTAATTAATCATAATTGATATTATCAAAATAGGTGAGTCTAACAATCTCCCCCTTTTTTATAATCACAAATTATGGCAGGTAATCCAAATGTATCAGACTAAAATACAATATTTATTATTTCTCAGTGTGTTTCAACACAGGTAAAATATGTTTCAGAGATAAATAGAAATTCTCAAGTTCAAATGTATCAGAGAAAATTTAGTTAGAATAGAAATAAAATAAAATATTAATATCCATGTCTGACATATGTCTCTCTTTTAATAAATAATCCTCCCCCTTTATCATTTATCCCACTTGGGAAATATTTCTCCCCCTTTGGGATTAGAAAAAAGAATGGATGTAATCAATGTATCAGGGAACAGAAAAGATGGGAAATCAGAGGTAAAATATAAGAGATAAAGTTGTTTATCAAAGGGAAATTAGACAATACAAGTATAGACTAGTGGTCAAAACAAAATTTTAAAAGTAAAGGAGAAATAAAGTAATTAGGAAGCATAGGTAAAAACTAAGACAAAGATATTGCAAAAGAGGTATATATTAAGGAGTCAAAAGTACATAAGGATTACAAAAACAGTATACAAGGTACAAATGATCCCTATCAAATTCATCTAGACCCACTCAATACACTTCCTGAATGTCCACTTTGGATTTTCCTTTGGGATCTGAGGTAGACTTAGGGTGGGTATATTCAGTTGAAGTTTTGGGAACTCCAAAAATGACCGTTGGAGGTTGAGCAACTAAAATTGTTCCTGGACTATAGTGGGTACTCCTCTGAGTAATCATTGGTGTCAGGATTCTGATATCTTGAGCTGGGGTCATCTGAAAAGTAGAAGAAGGAGAGCCAGATGTAGGTAAAGCTGGAGGTACAATCACTGGCTGAGCATCAACATGGAAAAAGGGTAGCAAGAGATTTCTGAAATCCATGATAATCCATCCTCCTCTCTCCATAGCAGAAATGAAGTCATCCTTGTTCTCCAGGAATTTTTTCAAAGATGGAGTCAGCTCCATGAGCTTACTCACTTTCTCTCTGAAAGCTTGAGTCATAGGAGGTAATTTCAAATTTTCTACCAAGAGTTTGAAGTGATTGTTCAACTGATGTTTATTTTAGACCCATTAGAAATAGTAATCCACCTTGTCCTTTACTTATTTTTGAGAAGCAGTGGCCTCCCTCATGAAATCCTGAACAATATTTCCTATATCCGTAGTGGTATTCACCACTTGGGTTAAGACAATAAAGTCTACAGAGCCACTGGTAGAAGACTGTCCAAGCTCTTCCCTCATCACAACTCTAATCTGATCAACATCTAATGAAGGACTGGGAGCACTCAGAGGTGCAACAGTAAAAGCTATTATTTCCTTAAAAGATTTATTCAGCCCACTAATGAGATTTTTCACAACAAGGTCCTTGGTACTGACATGCTGCTTCATGGAATTCTTAAATTCCTCAAAAACTGATACCATCTGGCTAACTACACTTTTCACAAATGTCAAATCCTTGTCTTCTTGAGATTTGGAATTAATATAAGACTCTATAGAGACAACTGATTTCTTTAGAGATTCAACATCCTATTCTAAGATTTAAACTTGAATCTTGCAAGTCTTGACTTCATCCAAAATACTAGATACAAATTCCGCCATAACAGATTGAATGGATGATATTAAAGAGGTTTCCATTCTTCTCATTTCTTCCACAAAATAGGTCTTGAGATCAGACTTCAACTGGTCTAGGTCAGCTTTTCTTACTAAATCCTCAGGTAAAGACTCATAAAGAATATTATAACTGAAATGTGGTCTTCTGGTGAGTGTCTCATCTTCAGAATCAGGATAGTCCAACCCAAAAACTACAAAACCTAGGTATTCTTCCCAGTCTTCAATCTCATGTGCTATTGATATAGTACCATGTCTGGTGAGATGATCCCCCTCAATTTTTGCATTATCCTTTACATGTACATCAATAGTAGCCTCAGCAGGCAGGTCTTCCTCAGAAGAATCATCCACAACCATCTCCATTTCAACAACAAGAGGCTCATCAGGGATAGGTGTAGGTTCTGTCATCTCAACCAAAACAGCCTCTACAGGCATAATAGAACTCCCAATTACTAGACTCAAACTCAAAGTACCCGCATCTGAGCTATCAGAATCAGATTGTCTTCTGGGTAAAGTATCTGGAGGACTAACCTCTCCAAAAGAAATACTCTGAGGTGTAGGGCTAGGAGGCAAGTCAGGATCTCCTCCTTCTTCCACTGAAGTCTCTTCATCCTCATCATCACTATTAGCAGGTTCATCTTCATCAGGTCCTAGAACTGGATCCCTCTCATCCTTAGGCCTAGAAGGATGGTCCACATGATTAAATTTATCATACAATTTACCATCATCATTCACCCATTGTTTCTTCCAAGGGTTCCATCTTACTTTCATATACTTGCAGATAGTCTTAATAATGCAGAAATTGTCTTTAACAACAACAGTTTCATCCCTAGATTCAGAAATACCTTTGACTTTTATCATAATGGAAATCATCTTAGCAAAGAACAAAGTATTTGTCTTTGATTTAGGTTTGGTCATATCTTTTATCTGAATCATCAATAATCTGCATAGATTTACCTTCATTCCATGCCTAAATAAGTATATCAAATATATATCCTAAAACTTCAGGGTTACAAAATCTCCTCTCTTGGGACTAATCACATGTTTAATGAACTTAAACAGCAATCTGCTTTCTCCTTCCATTTCAGCAGCAATCACTTTTCTAGGTGATCTATTCCCAGTTAACTCAAGAAAATCATCCTCATACTCAAAATGGTCACTAGCTGAAGGTACTGATTTAGATGAAAAACCATAATCTCCTTCATGCGGTACTTTCATACTTTCATCCCATTCAACAGATGAAAAGGATATATCTTTATCTTTTAATACAGAAATCATATTGTTCTCATCTTCATTCATTTCAAATCTAAAAAAATCATAAAATTCTTTAACTAGTTTCAGGTAATAAGGCCCATTGTTGTTTTCAAAACAATCTAGCCATCCTTTCTCTTCTAAAATCCTCAAAACCAGAGACTTGTTTGATATTAACCACTCAGCACAAAGCTCCTTCTCAATCACTATTTCCCTCTTCGATAAGTGCAGATTCTCAGAATTTCTATTCTCTTTACTAGTACCACTACTACTTCCAGTGGCTCCATAACTGAATTTTTGTCGCTTTGCACTCAGCTCATTACCTTTATCAATTATCGGTCACTTAACTCGGGCCATTTCCAAATAGAGAAACTTAGGGTTCACAAGATTTCAGAGGCTTGGGTAGGTGAGGACTTGGAAGGGTTGAGTTCACGGTGGATTAAATGTGATTCAGACTAGAATTATATCATTTAGGAATCAAAACATAATAAATATATATATATATACATTAAAACGATAAAGTGTCTCGACTTAAAACACAAAAATTTAAAACATTGCAATAAATCGGTAACCATTCTACCAGTGAGGATTATAACGGTAAACACTATCGGTGTGGTATCCTAACAGTGAGGTTTCTATAATGGTGAGGTGTGTCTAACGGTGAGGTTTTTTTATCAGTGAGGTGTGTCTATCAGTGAGGTGTGTCTAACGGTGAGGTGTGTCTATTAGTGAGGTTTTTCTAACGGTGAGGTTTGTCTAAAGGTGAGGTTTGTGGGTAGTTGATCATTCCTAATTCATGTATAATGTAACTTAATCTCTCTAAAATTAAAGGCTTTGTAAATATATCAGCTAGTTGACATTCAATGCCTATAAATTCAAGAGTTATATGACCCTTTTGATAGTGATCTCTTAGAAAGTGGTGCCTTACATTAATGTGCTTAGTTCTAGAGTGAGATACATGGTTCTTAGAGATATTGATGGAACTAGTGTTATCACAATTAATTGAAACATGTCTAAAATCATATCCATAGTCTAAAAAAGTGTGGTTTATCCATAGAATCTATGCACAACAACTACCAGCAGCTATATATTCTACTTCAGCAGTAGACAATGCAACTAAATTCTGTTTCTTACTACACCAAGATACTAAGGATTTTCCCAATAAATGATACGTTCCATATGTGCTTTTTCTATCTAACTTGAAACTAGAAAAGTCAGCATCTGAATAACTTATTAAATCAAAATATTGTTCTTTTGGGTAATATAAACCTAAATTAGTAGTACGTTTAAGGTATTTGAAAATACTTTTTACATCAAGTAAGTGTGATTCTTTTGGATTAGCTTGAGATTGTGCACACATAAATACACTAAACATAATATTAGGTCGACTAGCAGTAAGGTAAAGTAAGCTTCCAATCATACCTCTGTAATTGGTTTGATCTACTGGTTTCTCAGACTCATCAATATCCAACTTACAAGTGGTACTCATAGGTGTATCACTTCCCTTATTACTATCAAACCCAAAACGTTTTAATAAATCCTTTTTGTATTTACATTGATTTAGAATAATATCATCCCTATTTGGAAAAATTTGAAATCCAATAAAATATTTGAGTTCCCCCATTAAGATCATTTCAAATTCATTTTGCATAATCTTTAAAAAATCAGTACATAAAGAATTTTTAGAAGATCCAAAACATATCATCAACATATATTTGTACTATAAAAACATCTTTGGAAATATTTTTGATAAAAAGAGTGGGATCAGCAATTCCTTTAGTAAAACCTTTTGAAATAATAAAATTAGTAAGTCTATCATACCAAGCTCTTGGAGCTTGTTTTAAACCATATAAATCTTTAGAAAGTATAAAAACATGATTTTGAAAATGGGGATTTGTAAATCTAGGTGGTTGTTCAACAAAAACATCTTCAATTATATAACCATTTAGAAAATCACTTTTAACATCTATTTGATATAACATCAAATTCAGATGAGATACATAAGCAAGTAAGATCCTAATGGTTTATAATCTAGCTACGGGTGAAAAGGTTTCTTCATAATAAATTCCTTCTTCTTGAGTGTAACCTTGTGCAACTAACCTAGATTTTTTTCTAATGATGTTTCCAGATTCATCAAACTTATTTCTAAACATCCATTTTGTGCCTATGGTCAAAGTGTCCTTAGGTCTTTCTACTAATTTCCAGACTTTGTTTCTTTCAAATTGATTTAACTCTTATTGCATAGCCATTACCCAAAATTCATCATTGATAGCTTCATTGATATTTTTAGGTTCTGACTGTGAAATAAAGGATTGGATTTCAACCTGGTTTATTAGAGAAGCTCTAGTATGTGTCCCTCTATCAAGATTACCTACAACAACATCTAAAGAATGATTATTTAGAATCCTAGTTGATCTAGTAAAGGTAGGACTAGAAATTTCAGGTTCTTATCTAGGTTCAGGTTCACCAGCAGCAAATTCTGAAATATTTCTAGAACTGGTTATCTTTAAAACAGGTTCACTGATTTTATCATTAAGGTTCAGAACAGAAAAATCTTCTTCAATATTTTCAAGAGAATGTTTAGGTTCATGTGGATCAGTTTCATCAAATCTTATGTGAACATATTCTTCCACACATTTGGTTCATTTATTAAAAACTTTATAGGATTTTCTAGTTAAAGAATAACCAAGAAAAATTCCTTCATCACTTTTAGATGAAAATTTATCCAAATTATCTTTAGTATTCAGAATAAAAACTTTATAACCAAAAACCTTAAAATAACTAACTTTAGGTTTTCTATTATTCCATAATTCATAAGGAGACTTATTAAGTGCTGGTCTAATCAATACTCTATTTATAATGTAACAAGCTGTATTTATAGCTTCAGTCCAAAAATAAATAGGTAAATCATATTCATTAAGCATAGTTCGTGCAATTTCATAAAGAGTTCTATTTCTTCTTTCTACAATACCATTCTGCTGAGGTGTCTCAGGGGTAGAGAAGTTATGATTGTAGCCATTGTGTGAGCAGTATGATTCAAATTCATGATTTTCAAACTCACAACCATGATCACTTCTCCAGGTTTTAATCTTAATTCCACTAAGGTTTTCTACATACTTGGAGTATTAATAAAATAATAACAAGCTTCACTTTTGTGAGCTAGAAAATGTACCCAATTATATCTAGAAAAGTCATCTAAAAGGAAATAGACATAGTGCTTCCCATTTAAACTAGAAACTTTGGATGGTCTAAACAAATCCATGTGAACCAAATCAAGAGTTTGAGAAGTTGAGACTTCTTTATTTGATTTAAAATAAAATTTATGTTGCTTTACCTTTTGACAGGGATTACAAACTTTGTCAGCTGGGAATTTAAGTTTAGGTAGGTCTCTAACTAAGTTCTTCCTAGTCAGTTTTCTAAGTGAGTGTATATTGCATTGTCTTAATCTTCTGTTCCAAATCCAATATTCTTTATGAAAAGCATTTAAATAGATAATATTTTTCTTAGCTAAAGAATACAAATCTATAGCATAAACATTTTCATTTCTTAATGCAGTAAATACCAAAGAATTTTTAGAGTCAAAAAAATTACATGAATAATTTTCAAACATAACATTAAATACATCATCACACAACTGAGAAATATTTAATAGATTATACTTTAGTCCATTAACAAATAGAACTTTAGAAATTAAAATTGAATCAGTGTTACCAATCTGGCCTAAGCTGATGATCTTTCCTTTTGAGTTATCCCCAAAGGTGACATATCCTCTATCAACTTTGACTAAGATTTTAAAACATGAAATGTCTCATGTCATATGTCTTGAACATCCACTTCCAAGTACCATGTCTTCCTATAGGAACTTTTTAAGCAGGTTTCCAATAGCACAGTTTTAGATAGAAAATGATTTTGGTACCCCGATTTTCTTGGGTCCAGATAGGTTAGCAAGCAAAACTTTTGGTATCCAGATTTTTCTAATGGGTTTCATATAATCAATAGATATAGAATATTTTGAAAGATAAACTTTGTTTGATCTATAACTATGTGAGTACCTAGTTGATACATAAGAATTTACAGAACTAGAACTCGCAACATACTGTCCAGATTGAGGAATAAATATATTATTTGTAATTTGTCTCTGTCCAAGCTGATAACCTAAACCAGTAGTATACTTTGGTGCTAATTGTCTTCCAAGAATTTGAGTTAGAGTATTTTTTTCAATTTTTGAACTTCTCTAAGTCTTTTCTAAGTTTCTCATTAGACAATTTGAGTTCTGTATTTTCTTTTAGTAGTTGATCATTCTTTTCCTTTTCTACTTCTAGAGCAGATTTGGCAGTGCTAGTTAAAGAATGCTATTTCTTTAAGGCTTTATACTCGTCTTTTAGCTCATTGCAGGTATCCTCTAGCATGTTAAAATATTCAAATAATTATTCACTAGACATGTTTTCATAATGATAATCAGAATCATCTCCAAAATAATAAGAGTTTAAAGAAGGAGTATCCAATGTTACCTCAGATGTGTTTGTCATGAAACACATATTAGTTTTTTGAGATTTTTCATCCTGAGTGGAATCAGAATCACTTGAACTGTCTTATGAAGCACTCCAGGATACTTTAATTTCTTTCTTATATTTTTGGTCCTTGTACTCATATTTCTTCTTGTACTTTAACTTCGGGCAGTCAGATTTCACATGTCCTTTCCTCTTGCTTTCACAGCAGACTATGTCATCACTTTTATCAGTCCCTTTCCAATCCTTCTTCCAATGACCTTTATTGTCATACTTTCCCTTGTAATTGGATTTTTTGAAAAACTTCTTTTTCCTATAAAACTTCTTAAATTGTCTGGATATCTGGGTCATTTCATCACTACTGTCAGATGCACTCTCTTCACTACTTGAGCTATCACTTGCAGCTTCAATTTTCTCTGTGTCCTTGATTTTTGAAGCATTGGTATTGAAGGCTACTGATTTATTTCTTGGTTCATCATCTTTATCTTTGTTTACCTTCATCTCTTCTTCATACATAATCAACTTACCAATCATATCTTTAACTGGTAGTGAACTTATGTCACACAATTCTCTTATTGAAACTAATGTGCCTCTCCATCTTTCTGGCAGACATCTGAGTATTCTCATAATTTTCTCTTTTACTAGAATAATTTTTTCTAGTGAGATCATTTTATTGACTATCTCATTAAACCTGAGATACATATTAGAAATATATTCATATGTTTTCATTTTAAAATTATCATACTTTATAGTGTATGTGTTTAGTCTCATTTTTTTTAACATTGGTTGTTCCCTCATTAGAAATAGCCAGAGTATCCCATATTTCATAAGTAGTCTTACAAGAAGATATTACATCTCCTAAATCACAATATATGGCATTCATTTCTTTATAATTATTATTGTAAGCAGTTTTAGTAGGTTCATCTCAAGTAGTTCTAACAGTTTCTATAATCTTATACTGAGTCTCTATAGCAGTCCATATTTCAAATCCCATACTTTCAAAATGAATTTCTATTTTTATTTTCCATTGGGCATAATTAACACCATTAAAGAAAGGTGTAATGTTGGTATCTTCACCTTCTAATATGTTATCCATAATTAGATTTTTGAAAATGTAATTAAAGAGATTAAAATTTAGAAATAATAAACATTCTAAGATCTTTAAGATACAACTAGAATCACAGTTAAAAAAAGTCTGTTTTGAAAAACTTTTATCCAACCCTATGATACCAAATGTTGGTCGGAGAGGAATACTTAAGAGGGGGTGAATTGAGTTCCTATTAAAAATCTATGATTTAAATATTTCTATTAAAATCCCCCAATTTAAATAAAAAACTAAACTGTAGTGAATTTGTAATACAGTAAAGGTTCAGTTAGGTTCTCAAGAGATTGATTAGTTCTCAGTTAATCTAATATGAAGATTAGATTAGCTTTTCAAACTAACCTAATAGTTTAAAATAAATACAAAAACTTGATAGTTTAACTATCAGAGTAACTTTACAATATATTTATATTTAAAGTACTTAGCAGTGGAATATTCAAAATAGTTTTAACTAAAATAAAAAAGCAGACCAACTTTAAACAAGAAGTTCAGTCTCAAACAAAGACTTAGTCCTCTCAAACAGTTTTATATAAACTATGATCCACACCCTATATCGGGGTTTTACAATAGTGCACAGACTATCCAGGTCCTCAGACCTCTACCACAGTTCTTCATGGGAAAAATAACCAACATCACACATGCTTTTCAGATCACACTTGAACTCTACCACTATCCACAGTGGGATACAAGAGTGTAAGGGAAAGATTGAGTGAGGATTTAGAAATCCTCCAGTTCACCACAGGAAACAGTGGGTGCTTAAAGTACAGAGCACACACACTACTCAAAAATGTAAATAAATGAAACAAAATAGATCTAAACAAATAGAGATGAGTTTAGAATTATCTATGTGTTTTTAGTGAAACACTGGACTCCTTGGTTTGATCAGAATTTATTTTGAGTCCTTCTCTAGTTTTTTTCAAAAAGGTGTCATTTGTTTTCTTTGAATTCCAGGTCTAGCTTGATCAGCTTGATCAGCTTGAGTGTAGGTGTAGTCATTGAAGCTCTTCACTATTTGAATGTTCAGGCTCTACAGGTTCATCATGTGTTCTTCCTTCTTCTTCTATGTATGTATGTCCTTGTGTATATCCAGAAAATTATTTCGTATGTGTGTTAAAGACATCTTCTCCAGTAGGTCAAGGTTCTCTTTTTATATTCCTTGAGCTCCGACAATAGGAATGATTTGTATGAGGTACGGTTCCTGACATTCCAATGAATATCATTAATTAATAGCTGATGCATTAAGTTAGTCAAATATGATCGTTGCATATAATAAACAAAGTTAAAGAAGTGACACAGTTTTGGGTGTCTGGTGGTCTCTGTAATAGTCACTACTGAAAAAACGACCTATACCCACGGTTCAAAACTGTGGGTATAGCCCCCAAAACCGTGGGTATAGGCTATACCCACGGTTTGGGGAACCGTGGGGCTGAGTGGCGTCGGTATAGGGGTCTCACCCTATACCCACGGTCTAGCAGAACCGTGGGTATATCCTTTTCAAAGGGAGGACCACGCTGCTCCAGCATGGCACACACCAATCCCCATGGTTTCCAAACTGTGGGTTATTAAAAATCAGAAATGGGGTGCAGCAGGAATTCGAACCCGTAACCCAGCCAAAGCCTCACTACCGCACCTCACCACGGGACCAACGTACCTATAATTTATATTTGTTATATATGCATATATCTACAAATATATATTAATATAATCCACGGATTTCAAACGACAGGAATGAAATTCAAAAAACGCGCATGGGAGGATTTGAACCCGCGCCTCACGCGGAAGCGGCGGCGGCATAAGGAAATCATGACCAACTCAGCTAATTGAATTTTATTAACATTTCCATCTGGTTGTTTACTTATATTAAAAATAATCGAATATCTGAAAAAAAAAGATACTGATATTCGAACACCGGTCTTTCATATACGAGACACAGAGCTGGACTAGCTAACTCAGTGAAATCATTTAACTAAAATCTTCACTCCATATAATTATATTAATTTGAAATCATGTTCCCGCCAAAACAAAATTCACTCCCGCGGGAATTTTTTCCCCCCCGCCATAACAAGGAAAATCTATACCCACTATTTTGGAAAACCGTGGGTATAGGTCTTGTAAAAAAAACCTATCCCTACGGTTTTTCAAAACCGTGGGCATAGGTCTCCATAACAATACCTATACCCATGGTTTTACCAAAACCATGGGTATAGGTCTTCAAAAATAACCTATACCCACAGTTTTGGGAAACCGTGGGTATATGGGTTTCCTATACCCATGGTTTTGTGCAAAACCGTGGGTATAGACCCATTTTCCAGTATTGAGTAGCTGTATGTAGCGGTAGATCCTTCTAGCAGTAGTTCCAGGTACCAGTGACTATATGTAGTAGTGAAATCCTTTAGAGGTAGCATTCTGTATCAGTAGACTTATGTACCAGTGACCCATACCGGTGAGCTTGTAACGGTAGAATTCATAACAGTAGCTGTCACTCTATATCGGTCGACTTGGGCACACCGGTAGACTTACTCTATCGGTAGCATAGATGTAATGGTAACTATTTTCATACTAGTAACCTTTCTGTATCAGTAGCTCATCTGCATACCGGTGACCTTTCTATATCTGTAGCTCATATACATACCAGTGACCTTTCTATATTGGTAGTTCATCTGCATACCGGTGACCATTCTATATCGGTAGCACATCTGCATACCAATGACCTTTCTATATCCGTAACTCTTTGTCTGTTCATGAAAACTATCCACTGAATAAGTTAGAATAAAATATTACAAAGTAAATGAACATTTGATTAACCGAATGTTCTTGAATGAAAGATATATCATTTGAGCATATTCAACAGTATTTATATTTTGAAATTAAGCACTTAAATAGTAACTAAAGTAATGAAAAATTTAATCAATAAACATCATTTGGGATTCTCAAAACATAATTAATCATAATTTATATTATCAAAATAGGTGATTCCAACATAAAATTTATTCTAAGTACAAGAAGTATCACTTTTGGATATAGTGGTTTCACAATCAGGGGTAGCAGTTGATCTCGAGTATGTTGATGTATTTTTGTATCTGTCATAACTGAGGAATGTAATCGATAGTTGATGTTTAATTAAATTGTATGGGAATTAAAGGATAATAATTTTGGATATCTCTCACTTATCATTTCTAATGACCACACTTACAATGAATAGATTAATGTTTGACTATACATACTAGTGTGAAGAAGTTTCCATAGTGTTGAAGAAGTGGTTGTTGTCAGCTCTGATCCTAATAATTCCTGAGCCTAACGTTGGAAATGTAGTGAAATGTGATGAATCTGGTTTTGGCTTAGGATATTTTATGATGTAGAGTGATAAATTAGTCCCTTTGGGTTTCATCAGCTTTTAACCCATAAGTTGAAATACTCTAAACCTGTATTTTAGTTTGTAGTTGTGGTCCATGCATTGAAATGATCATGATAGAACCTCTTGGGAGAGATATTTATTGGGTACTTTGGCACCTAGAGTGCATATAATATTTTCTCAATGCATGTAAATAATCTTTATCAGATAAATTTCATAGAGTACTTGTATATGTTTGACATTGATAAATAGTATTCAACTAGAAATGGAAATGTAGTGGTAAATGCATTGGGCTAGAAAATGTAGGAGATGGGAGAACCAATTTCATTAGCTAAAAAGAAGATCTTATCTTCACTATAAGACTAGTTGGTGGGTGCAGTTGATGATTTAGGGGAAGAAATGTGGGTATCCTTAGAGATAATTTCTTCATTGGTTACACAAGAAAAGATAAGTTAGACTGACTGACTAAAAATTTCTTTTTTTTATTTCAAAAACACTTTTTAAAGGAAAAGTGAGAAACCGTGGAACAATAATACAACCACCAAACACCAAAACAGAAACAAGACTAGAACAAACCATCGAGTCTACCCCACCCAAGAAAATATATCATGACCCCAAGCCTTCACCAAAACACAACCCTTTGGAAAGCAGTCCCGTGCAGAATTGCACGGGTACGGAACCAATGGTGAAGTCATACCCTCTCAAGCATCAAGATCCAAAAGGCCAGTGGAGGTGAAGGCTTCATGATCTGATCCCCTTCTGGAGCGAACCCAAGTATTATGCTGGAAACCAAACAACACAACCAAAAAAACAACACAAAGATCCAAACCCAGCAAGGAATTCCCAAACATTCCTTTCAAACCAACCACCCTACCACCAACTTATACATAGTAATTGAAAGAAAACTGGACCTCACCAGATTCTGTATCCCTGAATAATTTCCTTGATAAGGATGAAACCTGAAGATTAGGTACATCTATCAACATCCTCTCAAACCCAGATGACAGCTAGTCCCAGACCTGAATGTACTCCTCAACGCTGAGCTTCCCTTTGTTGAAACCTCTAACCAAGATTAGGTCATGTTTTTCAATCCATGCATATTTCTCTTCATTGAGAGACACCTCTATAGACCTTCCCATCATATTAGCCTCTTTTTCCTTCGATGCATTGATCAATAGGACCTATTCGGTCCCTTCCTCTTTAGAGGTTAGAAGTAGAACCAAGTGGTCACCCTTCTCTCTTACCTTCTGGAATGTATCATGATGTGTGATAGTTTGGAAGAATATAAAATTATTTCAGGATTGAATTTTGATATACATGGAGTGTTTATAATTCATATCATGGTAATGGTCAAATATTCCATGAGAGATGATTTTATGAGATCCTATAATGCTTTGAAGTGTGATGTTCAACCAGGGCCAACCATGATTTATAATAATGAAAATTGGATGTTCTGGTGGCCCTCCATAGCAAGAGACATTGAAGGCTTTATTTCCCATTGATTGACTTGTCCAAAAATTATCACAGAGTGTTAAAGTTGATAGTTGAAGTGGGATGTTCACCTAGGGCCGACCTATTTTACCTCATAGTTTTGGTAATTATAATATAATTCTATGAGTTTATAGTTGAATTTGTGTATAACCTTTTATCCTCATATCGATGAGTAGTCATTAATGATGATCCAAACCATATAGGATATGATTCAGGATTGTATTATAGATTTTATCTACTAGATGCATATTTTGGGGAGATTCAAATTTTGGTAGTGTAAGACACTCAAGTGTTCAATAGATATTCGTAAATTCTACTATTAATGTAGTGGACAGTCCCTCTACCTTAATAGTATCAAGAAAATCTAGTATTCAATAGATATTTGTAAATTCTTATCATAACTATTTTGAATAAGAGGAAAGCATAAGTGGCAGTGATCACATCTCAACTATAAAACATGAGAAGATAATACTATAAAATTTGAAGAAAGAAGGACTATCCACTAAAAAATAGTTTAAGGGAGTTAAAAAACTAGATATTCGTAAGAAAATAAATAAGAAGGTTGATCATTCATCCTTGGGTAACAAACCTAATAAATTTAGGAAAAACGAATCATAAAAAATGATTCATGACAATAAAGAATCGATATATATGTTGCATACCAAACTCGAGAAATCAAGACATAAAAGGAAACATCAGAAATCAATAAAATACATAAAAGGAAACATGATAAATCAATAAAATGTTAGGTCATGAAAATGTTTGTTGGAAAACATGATCCACACATGATACATATACAAACTAATAGTTAGCATATTTTTCCAACATATCAACAATACAATTAATCACGGTCCGATGATGAACACAGCTCGTCACCCTCTCCACCTCCATCTATACTTCCTACTACCACCTCCAAGAACATTATATTGAAAATTAAATATTGTTGTATATTTATATTTAAACTTAAAACCAATAAAAGTTTTCAAACTAAATGATTTTGATTTTTTTTTGATTTACCTGCTCACCTCCATTCGATGCAATACCACTGGGGGAAAATCCAGTCATCTTCTGATATAAATCAATCAAAATATATGTTTCAACCTAATATTCATATATATTACAATATTTATGAACTTACACATTGTGAAAACAATTACACAATCTCTTTATTAGTATATTTTGTTATATATTTCTCATTTTGTGTTTAGCCTCTCATTTGTCTCTTTGTTGGTATCATCAACTCTTCAATAAATGTATATGTAATTTCACTGTTCAGTAGAACATATCTATTTGCTTGTAATAATTCTATTTCTATTAGTGTAACATTTGAGTTCGTCCCAACTAATCATCCAATAGAAGGAAATATTTTTTATTTCCCATGTATTTGAGATTGAGTCGATGTGTCTTCAACATGTACAAATCAATTAAATCTTGTCTCAATATCATCCAAGTATCTAGAATAAAAGGTAAGACACTTCTATTCCAAAAAGACTTCAGCAATAGAGACTTATGGTTAAGGTTTATTTCTCACGTATGATTTCAAATGAACAAGATATATGTTAAATAAAATAAAAAAACATAATTATGGATTTAATTAAGTGAAAAAAATTGTTTACTTAACTAAAAAACATATAAATAAAGTACCTCTCAATTTGATACATCCATCGATAATGAATGGGGCCTCCTAATTTAGCTTCCTCAACCAAATGCACAGTTAAATGCATCATGATAGTAAAAAATGATGGAGGAAAGATCATATCCATTGCAAAAAGTGTCAATACAATCCTCTCTTTAAGGTTTTCAAGCTCAAATGGATGTAGAGATTTCTCACATATTTTTTTAAAAAATGTCAAAAATTGGGGTACAACAGAAGTAACTTTTTCAGGTAATAATGTATGTAATGATAATGGTAGTAACTTCAATAAAAAAATATGTAAATCGTGACTTTTCAATCAATGTAACTTATGAGTATTTAAGTGAACACACCTTGAGATGTTACTTGAATACCCATCATATACTTTAATATGCTTTAAAATTCTAAGGAATTTATTTTTATCTCTATTTTTCATTGCAAAAAATATCAGAGCATACTTTTCATTCTCATCTGGCCAGAGATCACGTTTTATGTTCATTACTTATAAGTCTTTCCAAGCATTGAGATGATCTTTCAACTTCCCATGCTTATTAAGCAATGCGAAGATCCAATTTTCATATACATTCTTCTCAATATGCATCACATAAATATTATTCCACAACAAATTAAATTTCCAATATGGAAGTTTGAAAAATATAATTTTTTTATTCCATTGTTGCATTCTGATTTCACTTGATGATGCACTTAGAACCTGTTTACTACTATCATTCAAATGATGAACCTTCCCAAATTCTGTTTCAATATTTCTAAGTTGTTTCAATATTTTAGAACTAGTTACCAACTTTGGAGGTGGTCTATGATCAATGAAACAGTTAAATTTTGATATGTTCAGCCAAAATTTATGAGATGCATCAAGAAATATTTGATGGAACCAGAAGAACCATTTTATACTATGAGGTAGCCATTTGGGCTCAAAATCAAAGTTTCAAAAAAGACAAGCCAAACCCGTGTAAATGTTCTAACCAAATAAATTCCAAATCATAGAGAAGTCACTAATGGTCAACATTAAAGTAGCATGCATTTTAAACATTGTTTTAGAAGAAGCATCAAATGTCTCAACACTGTTGCTCCATAACTCCTATAATTATTAAATTAAAGGCTACAAGTATATATCAATATCATTTCTAGGAATTTTTTTCTAGGAATAATCATCAAAATTATAAAAGACGTTTGATTCATAAACATCCATGGAGGCAGATTATAAGGGATCAAAACAACTGGCCAAATGCTATAACTGGTACTCAAAGTCCCAAATGGGTTGAATCCATTAGCAGCCAATCCCAATCGAACATTCCTAGGATCAACTAAGAAATATAGATGTAATGAATCAAATTTCTTCCATGATTCTGAATCTAATGGATGTTTCATTAACCCATCATTGTTCTTATCTAATGAATGACACTTCATGTGTTCAGCGGTTTTTGATGACATGAATAATCATTGCAATCAAGGATTTAAAGGAAAGTAATTAAAAACATTTGTAGGGTTTTTCCTTTTCTTCTTCTTCATGGTATTATGTTGATTCAGATTTCCAACATCACCCATTGACTTTAATCTAGAAGAAAAACATTTTTTGAAATCATATATACTTGAATCCTCTCACCAATAAAGAATACAATCATTAGGACACACATATATTTTTGTATATTTCCAACCAAGCCTGTTAATTTTTTTTCATATCATAAAAAGACTCTGGGATTTTTTCTTCAGGAAATTCATCACACAAAAATTCCAATATCATGGACATTGCCTTATTTTTAATTCCACATAGACATTTGATATGGTACAACTTCAGTAGAAAAGAATGTTTTGAATATTTCAAACATCCACTATACAACTCTTGATTTCCATCATCAACTAAATCATGAAACGCATTTTCCTCAGTGAAGTTTTATCTTACATTATTCTTCACATAATCAAGAGGAGGATCCACTGGTATGTTACAATCTTGATCTGGTTTTACTATAGTCTCAAAAACATCACTTGTCACCTTTCTATTTGTAGCACCCTCATCTGGTTGTTATGATATGTTTTGATGTTGATGGTGGTGTCATGTAGTTCCAAATGCATCATTTATAAGGTTTTTCATTTCATTTTCCATTGTCTACAAATTTTGGAGCTCATTCTATGGATTGACATCAGTGATCAACCATTCTGTAACGTTCGATTTTCTGTGCCAAATCCAACAAAAATTTTGACCAGGGAATTGATTCAATATTAAATGTTCATAAACTTCATCTCTCTTCAACCATCTTATAAATTTACATTTAGGACATTGACATCTTATTCTCCCTTCAGCGGATTGATAGGAAATTGAAAAATCTAAAAACTCATCCAAACCCTTAACATACTGAGGTGTGTTCCTCAGTAATGTGATCCAGATTTTATCCATTTATATCACAATGTGCCTACAGAGTATTAAAAAAAATTAAAACACATAACTATTAATAAATAGGGAAAGATATTCATATATACTAGTTGAAAAAATATATAAATATGTTAAATAAGGTTCACTAAAGGAAAATAACCTATTAGTGGCGTTTTTAGGAAACCGCCGCTAAATTGCACGTCGGGAAACTATTAATGGAGGTTATATCCATTTAGAAGTTGTTTAACTTAATCGTCATAGGTACCTCATTTCACGTCGGATTGGGTTTTTTTTAGCGGCGGTTTTATGGCCGGTGGATCTCTTTTATTTGCGGCGGTTGTAATTGCTACGAATAAAAAACACCCCCTCGCCGGAAAAGTGCTGCTAAAATAATCAAAACCGCCGTGGAATATATGTGGATGGTGCCGCCGCTAAGAGAAAAATATCTACATTTAGCGGTGGTTAAAACCGCTGATAAAATTTTACCAGTTTCATTTAGCGGCAGTTAAGCTGATTTGGGAAAAAAATAGCAGCTTTGCATCCCCTGCACCAGTGCCCTAAAAAAACTGTTCCAGGAATACAAATAGTCTAACATAATACATACTAGTAAATATGAAAAGATATGCTTAACTAAGCACAATAAAATCCATCTTTCAGTAAAGTAATGAAGATAAACATATCACATGGCCATTAGACCTTTAAAAAAAATTATAAACAAGCATGTCTGTCATATTTCATGAAGACAATGCTAAGCCTAGGTTCAACCTATTCCATCCATACGAGTGCCAACCCTGATATAACAATTCATATCAACATACATCCCACTTGTAATATATGATGAGTTGTGTATGATATTCATAATTTATGGTCATTCTATCATATCATTATTCTTATCTTATGCTTTTATATTATTATCAATTGATATATCTCACGTTTACCCTTAATGAACATCTGATTTGACACATTCTTTTGTTTCCCTAACCACTAGGTTATAAGGATTTACTACCCAACTTGTGAATTAGCATGACACGATCAATCAATTACATGTTCACATAAAAATAATTTGAATTTTTTCCAAAATTAATTCTTTGAAAATAAGTGCATACAAGAATGGACTTATATTCTATAAAAGTGAGTACTAGTAATGCATAGTGGAAAAATAGTGCATACAGTAGTCATGTCACAATTAATTTCTATATAAGTGAAAACCTATAAATGTATACTAGAAAATAAGCACATATATGAATATGTATATTGGAAAAAATAAAATTAGTAATATATACAGATAATAAAAAGATATTCCATGTATAAGAAGAAAGCACATCCTTTAGTAATATAAATCAAAAATTCATAAAGAGAAACTACAAACATAAACTCATGTATGCACTTATGTTTCGAAGTTAATTTTGTGTGATTGTATCATCATTAATTATTCAACATCATCTTTCCTCTACCTCTATTATGAGAACATGGGAAATTAATTGTTTGGTAACTCTACAATATAGATTCCCATGACTGGGTTTAGATTCTATGAGCCTTGTTGTCATGTAAAATTTTCTAATTCCTTCATTATGATCCAAATATAATCAAGTAATTCAGTCTATCATCACAACCAAACCATGATGCTCAATTCCATCTCATATTTCTTGTACATCCTATTTACCCTTGTGAATAAAAAACCCTCCCTATGGTGATGTGAATGACACTCTTTGGTGAAAATAATCAATGTAATCATAGTAGGGGAACAACCATTCCATCCCAAGAATGATGTCAAAACCATCATATCAAGGAAAATGAGGTCCCATACGAGGTGACACCCACTTATATCAAGGTCCACTCCCTACACTAACATAAATTCTCTAATCAAATCCCCAAAAAAAATTGAGTGTCATCACTTCATAGGAAAACTGAATGTCGAGCCCCATGATCTCCACAACATGCACAAATATGATGGAATGAGAAGCACCTATATCAAAAAAATAGATACTAAAGTGGAAGCTACCAAAATATTACCTCTCACTATAGAAGTTCCAACACTCTGTTCCTCGCATATTGGTCTCACATTATACAATTATACTGATCTGTGGCCCTAATATATAGCCTAGATACCTTGAGAAGGTCCTCTATACTAGTGATGTAAGTCTTGTGTCGGGATACTTTGACCATGAACACTGCTTCAAACAGATTGATTGGCCAAACAATATCTCCCTTCCTAACATGAAGCTGATTTACCCACTCCTAAATGTGGAATTATTGAAGACACTCATTCACTGTATACTCTACAAAAATCTTGTAGATGGCTCATCCTACTGCAATCTCGACACTCAACTTGATTACTATCACACAGTCTCCCCATGCATCCCTGCCTCCCACACCAATGATATAAAATATAATTACCAACACCAATGATACATATACAAACCAACTGTTCCCAATAAAGATTCAACATATATAGTGCATACCACACTCGAGAAATCAAGACGTGAAAGGAAACATTAGAAATCAATAAAATGCATAAAAGGAAACTATGTGCCACACATGATACATATACAAACCAAATGTTCCCATATTTGTACAACACATCAATAATACAACTACTCTTGGTCCGATAATGAACACGTATCATCACCCTCTCCACATCCATCTCCACTTCCTTCTATCACCTGTAAGAACATTATATAGAAAATTAAATACTATTTCATATTTATATTTAAACTTAAAACCAATAAAAGTTTGAAAACTAATTGATTTTGATTTTTTTTGTGATTTACCTGTTTACCATCAGTCGATGCACTACCACCGGGGGCATATCTTCTCATCTGCTAATATATATCATTCATCGCTTTCTGTAAAGCGAATATTTGAGCCCCATAGTCTTGAACTGTGGTTCGTAGAGAAGAAATCTCCCTCTAAGAATCTTCGACTATGGACTGAATATAATAAGAAGTAGATGCAGCTGGAATCCCTGTTAGCCTGCCAAAGACCTCATATGGTACGGGTCTGAAACCCATCCCAAACACTCTACAAGAATGCTCCTTCCCAAGGACTTTAGAAACCATGTCATCCTGGGAGACTGAGTAGGATTTCCCAGGATTGGAATCCCATAGTTATTGAATTTTTACCTATAAATCAAATATCAATATATATTAACACAGTAAAAACTGATAATAAGTTATTATAATAAAAAATTGACTTCATACCCCAACTTCTTTTGTAGGCTCATTAACAAAACTTCCATCTGATTTTTGGTGAACATCCAACCACAATTCAGTTCGAGATGCTTCGTGCCATAAACTTTGTGACTACATTAAGCAAAGAAAAATAAAAAATTTAATATATTAAATAGATAATATTGTCTTATAAATATTTAAACTAATGAAAATATTACTAGATTCATTCGACTTCTAGAAAATCTTTTTGACTCGGCAGTGTGAGGGATGGCTTGCTTAGCCTAGTTCGATGCATTCTGTCTTGAGAGATCCTGAAATAAATAAAATAAAATTTAACAATAATTTATTCAATGTCATATCCTCTTCATATACATGTATACATTTAAAATGAGGATAATATAATAATATATATTTCAATACCATCCTCTTCTCATCACGATGTATTTCAATAAAAACTTTCCACTGTTCTTTCGGTACCCCACTGGGTAGCTTCTCATACATTTTTTGCACGGTCAATGAAGTATAATTTACATCTCACCACAATATCCATTTGAAGTCTTTCCATTTATTACTAAGATTTTTCAACATCCACTTTCGTGCTATCACATCAGCAACTATAAAGTGGAAGAACATCTGTATACAGAAATTCATTTTGAACATATTAGTAACATGACATTCAATTAAACCATAATGTATTAAAATTACCTATATTTTGGAATCAAAAACTTCATTTTTCCAACTTGGAGGCATATTTTTCCAATCATCGTAAAAAATAGGTAGGGAAATGGGCTCTGTTGCTAGTTGGCCTAGAATCTGGCCAAGTAACCCCGCGGTGTCATCTGTATGGACCCCAAATGAATCAAATGGCACGACTATATTCTCGCCATTCATATTACAAACATCTAAACTTTTTATGTTTTTCTCCATGGTTTCATTTTTTTCATCTTCAATGAGAAAACACTTAGTATAAAAAAATTCAATATATATATTTATATTAAAATTTGTACATATGATAGTGACCTGCGAATATGCCTATGATGAACTGGATGGGGCGTGTTGCCGCCCCACTGCTAAGGCTCCTTAAGGGAGAATCGACGACTCAACCTCTAATGGGACACCCATAGAGGGTGTGAGAGATGGTGACTGGGAGATGGTGTAGGGGTGTAGGCAACTGGTGGCTCAGATGTCATGTGGAGGGAGACAGATGGATCGTCATCTGTCACAGTAGTAGATAAAATAGTGTACCGCTTCCTCCTTGGCATTCCTATCATTTAATAAAATAAAATTAAGTTCAGAATATATATTTTAAAAAAATTATGCAGAAACAAAAAATTAAAAATGATAATAGATTCCCAGTACTAACAAACAAAATATATATAACAATGATAATGAATAACTGCACAAATGAAATAAGTGGTTGTTGAATGAATAAATAATTGTACATACAATCATTTTCCCCTTCAATCATGTTAGTTTCTTACTCCATTACTTCTTCCACTTCATTCATCCTTGCTAGAATAATATTTTCAATATCATGATGGATAAATAATTCTGCTTCTTTTTGTTGACGAGATTCAATTTCACACGTCAAATCTTCCACTTCATCACCCATATCATACAAATATCTTTGTATTGCGTGAGCAACTAAACTCCACCCTTCATCCAGAACATCATTCACATAATATACCATTTTTTCTTGCAATGATAAGATATATGGATCATGAAGTTCACGATCACCAACATCTATCAAGCAAGAGAAGTTCACAGAAGTAAATTGCAAGGAATCTCTTTTAACACTTCTGATAATATCGATCCAATTGCATTTGAATAAAACAATATAAAAATGCCCGTGGTAGTTTAATTCAATAATATCAAGATGCTTTCTATAGTATCTCGCCTTAGCAAATGTAAATATACCACTATTCTATGTTTTCAAACCCACTTCTCGATCGACTGTACAAAATCTAAAGCCATTCACATTGTAAGTGTCAAACATTATAACTTATTTTATAGTACCTCTAGCAAGAAACTTTAAATCTTCTGACAACTATGCTTGAGTATCAGTATTCATGATCTAAAAAAAGAAATACAATTTATTAGATTTACAAAATGTATGTGTCAAACTAATATTTGTATTTATTGCAATATTTATGAACGTACACATCATGCAAACCATTCTACAAGCTCTTTATTCACAGATTTAATTATATCTTTCTAATTTTTGTGTTTAGGCTCTCATTCGTCTCTTTTTTTGTATCCTCAAATCTACAATAAATGGATCTACAATTTCACTATTCAGTAACACATATCTATGTGCCTGTAATAATTCCAATTCTGTTAGTGTCACATTTGAGGTTCTCCCAACTGATCGGCCAATAGCAGGAAATATTTTTGATTTCTGATGTATTTGAGATTGATTCGATGTGACATCAACAGGTCCAACTCGATTAAATCTTGTCTTAATATCATCCATGTATCTAGAACAAAAGGTAAGACACTCCTCAGCCAAATAGCCTTCAGGAAAAGATCCTTCTGGTTGAGCTTTATTTCTCATGTAAGCTTTCAAATGCACAAGATATCTGTGAAATAAATAAAATCATAATTATGAATTTATTTAAATTCCAAGAATTATTTAATTAACTGAAAAACATATAAATAAAATACCTCTCAATTGGATACATCCATCGATAATGAATGAGGCCTCCTAATTTAGCTTCCTCAACCAAATTCACAGTTAAATGAATCATGACTGTAAAAAACGATGGAGGAAAGATCATATCCATTGCATAAAGGGTCAATAAAAACCTCTCTTGGAGGTTGTCAAGCTGAAATGGATATAGATATTTCTCACATAATTGCCTAAAAAATGTGCAGAATTAGAGTACAACATCAGTAACTTTTTCAGGTAATAATGTAGGAAATGACAATGGTAGTAACCGTTGTAACATAATATGTGAATCGTGACTTTTCAATCCATGTAACTTATGATTCTTCAAGTCAACACACTTTGATATGTTACTCAAATACCCATTATATACCTTCACATTCGTTAAAATCCGAAAGAATGTATCTTTATTCTTATTTTTCATTGAAAAAATTTTCGGAGCATACTTTTCATTCTCATCTGGCCAGAGATCACATTTTATGTTCATTACTTTTAAGTCTTTGCGAGCATTGAGATGATCCTTTGAATTTCCATGCTCATTAAGTAATGTGAAAATCAAATTTTCACATAAATTCTTCTCAATATTCATCACATCAAGATTATGTCACAACAAATTAAATTCCAAATATGGAAGTTTGAAGAATATACTTTTTTTATTCCATTGTTGCGTTCTGATTTCACTTGATAATGCACTTCAGACTCATTTTCTTCTATCATTCAAATGATAAACCTTCCCAAATTCTGTTTAAACATTTTCAAGTTGTGTCAATATTTCATAACAAGTTAACAACTTTGGAGGTGGTCTATGATCAATGAAATAATTAAATTTTGATCTGTTTAGCCGAAATCTATGAGATGCATCAAGAAATATTCTATGGAACAAGAAACACCATTTTCTACTATGAGGTAGACGTTTGGGATCAAAATCAAAGTTACAAATGGGAAAATCCAAACCCATGTAAGTGTTCCAACTAGATAAATTCCCAAGTCTAGAAAAGTCACTAATGGTTCACATTAATGAAACATACATTTTGAACATTTTTTTAGAAGAAGCATCAAATGTCTCAACACAATTTCTCCATAAATCCTACAATTCGTCAATCAAAGGCTGCAAGAATACATCAATATTATTTCTAGGAATTTTTTTCTAGGAATAATCATCAAAATGATAAAAGATGTTTTTTTTCATAAACATCCACAGAGGCAGATTGTAAGGGATCAAAACAACTGTCCAAATGTTATAACTCGTACTCAAAGTCCCAAATTAGTTGAATCCATCAACAGCCAATCCCAATTGAACATTCCTATGATTAGCTGAGAAATATGGATGTAATGAATCAAATGTCTTCCATGATTGTGAATCTCGTGGATGTCTCATTAACCCATCATTGTTATTATCTACAGAATGCAACTTCATGTGTTCGGCGGTTTTCGATGACATGAATAATCTTTGCAATCGAGGCATCAAAGGAAAGTAACGCAGAACCTTTGCAGATGTGTTCCTTTTCTTCTTCTCCTTGAAATTATGTTCATTCAGACTTCCAACATCACCCTTTAACTTCCATCTAGAAGAAGACCATTATTTTCAATTCTGTCTACTTGAATCCTCTCCCCAATAAAGCATACATTGGGACACACATGTATTTTTGTATAATTCAGACCAAGCCTCTTAACAACTTTTTTCATATCATAAAAAGACTCGGGGATTTTTTCTTTAGGAAATGCATCACGAATCAATCCCAATAACGTGGACATTGCCTTATTTGTAATTCCACATAGACATTTTATATGGTACAACTTCTGCAGAAAAGAAATCTTTGAATATTTAAAACACCCACCATACAAATCTTGATTTCCATCATCAACTAAATCATGAAATTCATTTTCCTCCGTAAAGTTTTATCTTACATTTGGCTCCATAGAATCAAGAGGAGGATCAAATGATATGTTACAGTCTTGATCTGGTTGTGTTACAGTCTCAAAATCATCACTTGTCTTGTTTCTATTTATAACACCCTCATCTGGTTGTTCTAATATGTTTTCATGTTGATGGTGGTCACTTGCAGTGCCGAATGCATCATTTATAAGGTTTTTCATTTCATTTTCCATTTTCAACAAAGTTGGTAGGTCATTCTGTGGATTGACATCAGTTCTCAACCTTTCTGTAACGTTCAATTCTCCATGCCAAATCCAACACAAATATTTACCAGGGAATTGCATCAATATTAAATGTTCATAAACATCATCTCTCTTCAACCATCTTCTAAATTTACATTTAGTACATGGACATATTATTCTCCCTTAAACAGATCAATTAGAAATTGAAAAATCTAAAAACTCATTCAAACCCTTAATATACTGAGGTGCATTCCTCAGTAATGTGATCTAGCTTTTATCCATGTATATCACAATGTGCATACACAATATTAAAAAAAATTAAAACACATAACTATTACTAAATAGGGAATGTGATTCATACATACTAGTTGAAAAAATATATAAATATGTCACATAATGTTTTCCTATATCAATACATATGGTAAATCACCCACTAGTGGTGTCATCTAACGTAGTACCACCACAAAGGATTAGAATTAAATTGGGAGATTAGGGTGAGTGAACAAAGTACAACCACATTACTCAACTTAAGAAAGTTGGAGATTATCCTCTCCCATTAACATAAATAATTCTAACCATTGTTTGAAGTGGCCCAATATTTAGGGGGAGATATGATCCATGGGGTGGATGTGCTAATAAATTACATGTTATTCAGCTAAAGGAAGATATGATTAAATCTAAAAAATGCATGAAATAAGTTATGTAATAATTATTTCAAGTCTCATTTGATATAAAATATGATCAAAATGTGTCATGGATGATCATGACTCAGCAAGTGGTGTTAATAAACCACTTTTTTCTTCAAAACTTGATCTAGAAGTTTCATGCTGAAGTAAAGTCACTTGTTTAATCTATAATTACATAAAAAAGGTATTATTATAGAATAAAAAGAAGTTTCCAAACCTTAACTAAGAGAATCAATGATGTCATAATGAATCTAGTTTATAACAAGGGATATCAAGCACTGAATTTAGTAGAATTAGACCACTAATAAGGAATAGGTACCATCCATACCATCTCGTAATAATGTTTGTAAATTTCTTTTTATAAAGGGAGTGGGTAGGAAAAAAATTATGTACATGTATGGATTTTGAAATGTTTGATGGAATATTCCACCTTAGCTAAGGTGGATAAGAAAATTAAAAAAGTTGGTTTCCCTTAAAAATATAAACAAGTTATAAACAAGAACTAATGTCATTATTCAATTGAAATAATATGATCATGGGTTGTGGATCAATGTTGGGGTTGCAAAAAAATCATTTATTGTGAATTATATTATTGGTATAGACTGTTAAATGAAAAATTAGAAAGTAATACAATTATAAGGGATAGAAATTCAGATATGAAGAAGAAATATCCATAGTTTAAGAGAAACATGTATACATAAATAATAATTGGGAATTTCGAAAATGTGTCTGATATATAAAGAAGTAGTATTCATAGGATTGGTCCATGTTCATATCAACCTATATATTAATCGAATAAGAAAATAAGGCCACATAAGTTAGTGAATAAATAAAAAAGCATCCTTAGGAAAAAGTGAAATAATATTGTAAGAAAAAAACATCCTAAGAATATTTCACTTAGGGAAGGTAAGAGGCCCTGGAATCTAAATTTAAGAAGTTTATGAAAGGTTCATCATCTAAAAGAACTAATAAAAAGGAGTTAAGTTAGTAGTATCCATGTTGAAAGTTCAAACATTCTACCAATTAAATGATTCATAATTACTATAGATAACCTTATTTGATTTTTCACACGATAATAAATAAAAGAGTAGGAAACACTAGTGTCAAGCAATACATGCATTATGGTTAAATCAATAATAATAGTACCTCACACTATTAAGGGAACCCATTATTAATTTTATATAGCTTTATTATCCATAAATATTTATCATTCAGCCCCTCCTTGATAATTCCTACCCCCATGCTAAGATAGGGCTTGCTGGGATGTTGGGGTTGTTCTTGGAATCACTATAAATAAATCAATTTTGTGGATGAAAATTAATCTAATGATATCATCATAGTTGATTATGAAGGGATTGAGTTAGATTAAAACCATTACCGCATTTTCAATTCAGAGGATAAGTATAGAAACATTTGAGATGT
The DNA here is from genome assembly GCA_963277665.1 of Viscum album. Taxonomy (NCBI): domain Eukaryota; kingdom Viridiplantae; phylum Streptophyta; class Magnoliopsida; order Santalales; family Viscaceae; genus Viscum; species Viscum album. Next base: position 527,464,675 of record OY728159.1, on the reverse strand, counting down.
CATATTCAGCCATAGTTGTGAAATTCTCAAAGGAGTATCATACATTCCCTTTTTAAGTGACCCAAAGAGACATATTGGAATTAACCCAGCTAATTATTTTGAAGTGGATAAAAGTAAATATACCTTTTGGATTGGTTATCTGGTTCTTTTCTAGCCTTGGGATAATTTTTCTTTCTATACTTATTTCCACTGTCGGAGTTTCCACCTATGGTCATGTGAAAAAAGGTGTTCCCTCCACTAATATTCCCTATAATGTACACCTTTTCTACCATCAAGTTATTCTCAATCTCAATGAAATTATCAATTAAAAACATGAAAACCTTAGAGTGATTCTTAAGTCACAGAACCAACTCAAACCCACATTATTTGAGAGATTAACTAGATGCCACTTATAGTACATAGTGAGGAAGGTAAGTAAATTGGGCTCCATATTATATACCTGAGATATATATATGATTGAGATAAAAAAAATATTTTTCTTAATACTTGAAAGGTACGTAGGTATAATTTTGTATTAAAAAGATCCTCAAATCCATTTGAGGTAAGGTATTGATCAACCTTAACATAGATGACTCAGTCTCACCATTTTCATGATAGTCCTTTGAGTATGCACACAACTGTATTTAATTTAGTCCTATCTATAGTTCCAAGAAAATATAAGATCCTATTTATCCATCCTAGCCATGAATTTGAATCTTCAGGTCCCAAGTCACCCTATAATATTGGCAGGATTTTCCTTTGAAATTCCAATGATTGATCCATATAATGTGGTTCCTCATTCCAATTTTTTCGTTTCCACTACCCAAAAATATTTCACTATTCTTATTAATAGTTACTGATTTACTTATGGTTTAGGTGGAACCACATTCCTAGTATCACACTTCTGCTAATTTATAGGTATTCTAACCAGTGGTATTTTTTTCTATAACCATAGTCGATGTTATTAAAATCATTACTTAGTCACCACCCAACACTTTAGTTAAAGGTTTTACAGTGTGAAATAATAAACAAGTAAGATAAAAATGGAAAATTTTCAAAGTAACATCCCACAAAATATCATGTGAATGATGATTTTATTGTGGAAAGTCTCTTTAATAATGTTGATACACAACTCTCATTGGATAAACCCATGATGATGAGGAGAAAACGCGCCTAGAAGTGTTTTAAAACACTTTTAATACTCATACCACCTAGGTAACTTGAATATTAGTATAAAGAGGTTATATATACCTTTTTATACCCTATATTTCAAGTCCTAAAACATCCTATATCCATAAATAACTTCCTAACTAATAGATCATACCAAACTGATATCATTTTTAATATCACAACCCCAACCAATCACCTTAGATAATATTGGAATTCCACTAACCTTAGGTCCATCCCACAAGCACTAAAGGTTAGAAATAAACGCCTAGGGTTAAGAATATTACTGGGGGATGATTTACACTTAAAATACATAACCTTCAGTGGAATAACTCTAATGGTAAAATATAAATATGATGCATGAGAAAGGAAATCCAAAATATAATAATATAAAATAATAATAATAATCAGAGATACAATAAACAAAAATATCATCAAATAAGTCTATAATTCAAAAGACTTAAAATGGTAGAATAGGGAGCCAAAAATGGAACTACACCATGATACAAACCACTAATATCTCTAATATCAAACGTCTATCACTAATAACCACAGAATCAAGGTGCTCCTCTATATAATTAATAGGTCTTCTCTTTACCTTTACCATGTCAAACTTCATATGCACCAAGATGCATATGCGGGGTGTGAGTATGTACACCCAGTAGACAGTCAACCAAAGACTTCCTAAACATGATACTATAATAAAAACAAGTTATCTCACATTTTATTTAAAATAAAAGTGAATCTATAAACCAGTGAATACGATACATATAACTAGTGAAAAAAAATCACACTATATCACACATCTAGATCATGAAATCACACACCCATAAAATACACTAAAACTTCCCCTCTGGGAACTATTTAACAAATCTAGTGTATCCCGAATATAAGTAGGACCAAATTAATAACCAAAAATCATGATTAGAAATCCATACCCTTGACCCAAGTCATCACTTGGTGGTACAATCTATGTTCCTAATTAAACAGAATTGGTATCCAAATCCAAACCAACAAAGGTGAATATATATGAATCATGAATGAACACTAACCTATTCAAAGACATGTTTATACACACAAAAGGGTAGCATATTTATATAAACCTATGCAGTGAAGGCTCCAAAAAAATATGAAAAACAATACCTACAACTATGAAAACCACCAGTGGCAGGGGAGGGGAGCTGACTTGGGGTAGGAACTCGACGGGGTTGGGGGAGAAGGTGGCATCGCGGGTGTCGGGGGGAGATGGGAGGTCAACAACGATGAGCGTCGAGGTCACTGGCGGCACGGGAGGAGAGCAGAGCTAGGGTTGGGGCTCGTTGGGGGAGAAGCGTCATAGGTGTCAGGGAAGAGGGTCAGCTCGGGTGGGGGGGAGTGTCGCCACTATAAAAAATTAAATGGTTTTGACAGTGGTTTTTAATAAACCATCGCAAAAAAATTTTACAGAAAGGTTTAGTGGCAGGTTTGTTAACTGCCGCTAAAAGACCGCCGATAAAGGTGATTTATGTTGTAGTGGTTTTCCTATATAAATATATACTATAAATAATGAACCCACCCACTAGAAAACCAAAGCATTAAAATTAAAAAGATCCATAAAAGAATATAAAGATATCCTAAGTTATTATCCCAATTTTAAAATTGGAATTAACCATGTTGGTGATTTACCATTTCCCCAATGAAATTTTCTTAGTGACCCATAGAGCCAATATCTATCCAATTTTAGCATGAATTCAACCCTATTATAGATGACCCAAAAGATTTTTGTTGTAAACCATGAATATCATACATATAAATCACAGTACACCTAATTGTAAACACACCTCCAAATATCATATGTGTATCAAATTTTATCTTTCACTCTAAATATCATACATGAATTCTAAAAAAACACCTAACTGTAAACACACCTCCATATTTTGAGCTAGATATTTGTTTTATTGATGCCTTCAGAGGCTAGCTGAGAGCTAATTCCAGGTTGTGCTACAAGGTGTAAATATAGTATTTTCTATGTTTACAAAATTTTGTGTGTGTGTCAAATATGATCTTATGTATGTTGTTTAGGCATATGAGCCAAGTTTCTATGGGACACTTATCATGGGAGTTTGAGCCTTGTTATATCATTAGGTGATATGGAGTTGTACGAATGTTAAATTTGTATGAGATCAATATGGATAGTGGATAAGAACATGAGTGAGATTTATTTGTAGAGATCACTTCTTCTTGGACGGGTAAGAGTGATTATTGGTATGGAACTTCAGGAAAAGTCTTAATGGGTGAAAGAAACTATAAATTGGTTATATCTGATTCCTATTATTTGTCAATTATTGGTGTTGATAGCACAACCCCCCCCCCCCCACACACACACCCCTGTATCCCCCTATACATCCTCCCCACCTGGAGAACCCCCCCACCCAACCTAAACAACCCACCCCCACCCCCACCTGGACAGCCCCCTCCTCCCTAGAAATCCCACACTCCTCCCCCACCTAGAAAGCCCACCCCCTTGGACATCCCACCCTCCTAGAAATCCCACACCCCTCCCCCACCTGGATAGCTCACCTCCACCCCCTGGATAGCCCACCCCCCTCCTTGGATAGCCCACACCCCTCCCCCACTCCCCTGCAGCCCCCTACACCCCTAGACAGCCCACCCCCACTTGGAACCCCCCCCCCCCCACCCCACCTGGATAGCCCCCCACCTAGACAACCCCCACCCCCACCTCGACAGCCCACCCCCACCCCAATCCGGACAGCCCCCACCCCCATGTGGGCAGCCCACCCCCCTCCCTGGACACCCCCCTCCCCCACCTGGATAGCCCACCCCCACCCCCTGGATAGCCCACACCCCTAGACATCCCACACCCCTCTCCCACCTGGACAACCCATCGTGACCCCCCTGGACAACCCACACCCCCTCCCCCACACCCCCACACCCCTGCAACCCCCTACCCCCTATATCTCCCCTACCCCCCTGGACAACCCACTCCCACCTGGACAGGCCCCTCCACCTGGATAGCCCCCCCCAACCCCCTGCATCCCCCCTTAGGTTAATTTTATTTAAAACCATTTTATCCATTGATAAAGGCTAGGTAACCTAAAAAATAAAACCATAATATTTTTATATATCGAATGATGTATACAGGGTGTGAGAAAAACTAATCCCAATAGGATCTCAACAAGGATTTTTTGAAAGTCTTTTCAAAACACATATAATTTATGATAATTTTAAATATAGTTAGAAAATATATTTTTATTGATAATCACATGAAAAAACAAATATCACCTTAACATCTATCTTATAAACATCTATTTTCTTTTCCTTTAAATGAAAATAATAATTTTAAAAATGATAATTTAAATCCCTTACATTATTTAAAACCAACCATTACAATTTCAATTTTAAAAATAATTTAAAAACACCCTTTTGAAAACACTTCAAAAACAATTTAATGAAACAAACCCCTTCTCATAAACTGTAAAAATAAAACACAAAGTCGCCACATCAGAAACGAGATATGAGTAAACAAGGAGAAAAATTCATGGTTCCCAACATATTAATCAAACTAGGGGACACAAGGAATGAGAGTCCCCAAATGGAATCCATATAGTATCATGGGAAACAAAAAAGGTCATAAATTAAGATAGTCTTAGACCTTACCAATACATGATACCCACCACTGACATGTGTTTCATCCAAACAACACAAGTCACTTAAGTATATTGTTCCTAGCATAATAAGGGGAACTCCCCACTATCCATGGTATACAACACAACCAGGGGACACCAATAGTGTCCGACTATCTATTGTAACATAAATATATACCTCTATCTTAGTGCCTAGTGTACCCATGATATAAATAATAAGAGATGAGTAATCAAACAAGTTACATGATTAATGCAACAACATAATATAAATATAACCTCACCTCCAACACCCTTGCAATAAAATACACAAAAAATACAATCCATGTCATAAAACTACATCTAAAGAGAAGGGGGAATCATTGAGGGTGTTACATACATTATAAGTAGTTCATTATGAAAGTTACAAATGAGACTTATTAAAATAATCATAATTTTATGTCACTTTAATCCCTTTTGAAATCCCATTTCAAATAATTCATTAAAAATAACCATTTATATGATTTACTGACATATGAAATGGTTGAATATCTCTTAATTATACTCATACTGTAGAATATCTAGTGATAAAAATATTTTAAGGCTTAAAAAGAAATATGAAACCTAAATATATAATAGTCAAAGAGGAAAATGAAATAAAAAACATGTCATTTGAGGATCTATATGGATTTATCATGACCTATGAGATCATAACGAAGTTACATGCTAATAAAAAATCCAAATAATCCAATAATAAAATAATGTTTTATTTTAAAGAAATTAATGATGAAACCTATAATGATAATGAAATGGATCATCAATCAAAGAATATAAACATATTCCTCAAAATAAATAAATCATAAAATTATTAAAATAATGTGGATAATGATAGATAACAACAAGTGAAGTTATTACAATGAAAAAAAGAAACACAGAAGGTTGTAATTCTATATGAATAACAAAAGGAACAAGGGGAAGAATAAAAAATCAAGGAAACCTTCAATGTTTCAACTTAGTGTGTGAGAAATGAAACCCTCCTATAAATAGAATCAATGGAAAAATGTTCCTTGTATCTCGTGACTAAAATAGAGATTATTCATGATGTAAAATCTAACTCTTATTCATCTTCCACTAAAAATTCATCCTCTCCCCTATTATTCTTTTTCCAATCACCTCTTCTATAAATATCTAAAATATTATTGTTGAAAACATGATGAAGGTTTTTCCAAACTGAATTTAATATAGAAATATCATAAAAATAAATATAATCAATCCCTTAATGATAAGTAAAAACTCTCAATAAAAAAAACTAAATTAAGAAAAATAATTTTCAATATAATGTGATTAAGTTACAATTGAATAATTATTATATCAAAAAATATATTTTGAAATTCACCAAAGTCTAAAAACATTATATAAAATTGGGTTTACATTGTTGTGAAAATAATAATATTCTTTGGTCTTTTCAAAAAATGAATGTTATTTAAAAATAAAAACTATTTATTAATTGATCTAAAAAAATGTTTTATAATTATTATCATAAAATAAAGAATATAATTCAAGAACATAATTAAAATAATGGTATCCAATGAACTAGATGTTTGGGGTGAACTCCTATGGTGCAAGGATATTTTCTAAAAGTTCAATTTGATGGTGTGGAGGGTTTATAATCATATACTTACTACTAATGAAAATATCATGTGCATGTGTGTGAGTATGGCCTTTAGGTGATACTGTTATAACTAGAGGATAGAATAAGAAGAATAAGGATGATACTGAGGGGCGGTGAGAAGCATTGAGCGGTGCCACAGGTCAGGACCTGCAGCGAGGAGGTGAGCTAGGACTTCAGGGGGTCGGTGGTGATGGGTGGAGATATGCACTGAGGGGTGGTGAGGCAGTGAGGCACGTTGGCTTTGGGGGCTGTCGGGGGGGCGGGGTCTCGTGGGGGTCGGGGGAGTGTCAATATTGAAAAGAAAAAACAGTTTAGTGGCGATTTTTAATTAACCGCTGCTAAATCATTTATAAAAAAAGTAGCGGAGATTTACTAAATTGTCGATAAAAACCCACAAAAAAGGATATTTATGTTGTAGTGATGATTCAAGGATAACTTCCAATACAATATCACATGGTGGAAAAAGTCCTGTAATATATTAGGTTTACTCTCTAATCTCATACATGCTGTCTCATGAGACTAAAGATTTACCAATGCATTGAGCACTATTTGGGATAACCCATCATAACATGTTCATGATTATTTTGTTCCACAAAGTGAAAATAAATCATGATACATAACATTAGAATTACCCATGGAAATAGAATGTGTTGCATAATCATGCCTCATATCATAATCAAGGAAAATTTATAATGAAGGAATTTAAGAAATAAACATAAGGAATGTACTACCCCATTAAATAAAGGTATAATAATATAGGTATATATGTTTGATTCATATATACATAATTTATAAGTATTACATAACTTTTAAGAGAGAGAGAGAAAGTTAAGTAGAGTGAGAATGGTGATAACTCGAAGAAAATGGCAGTTTAGAGAGATCCCTTGCCTCGAACCCGATTCACCGCGTGCGTTATTTATCTTCCTGAATAATAAAATTATATTAATTTTTTAATTTATTAAGAAATATTTTCATGTTTATTATTCATTTTATTTTATTCATTATTATGTTATATTCAATTACTCAATCATTTAGGTTGAAGTCAGGTGTTTTGATGATGTTCGAGACATATGTCCAAAATCACTTTGGAAAGATGAATAAGGTCATAGAAATTATTATTTAATAATCTAAAGAATAGTAATCATGACATAATAATAATTTTTTACAAAAATTAAACTTTTAAAAATAAACCTGAATTATGGTCATGAAAAATGAACTATGTTATAATCATGGAGATGGTAGATCATATCTATGCATATGTAATGTTTCCATTATCCAATGATTTAAATGGAATGATGGTCAGTGTTATTTTATATTTATAGAATTATAATTATATCATAAATATAATATTATTTATTTAAATACACTAAAATATTCCATCCATGTGATGCGGTGATAAAAAATGAAATATATCACTTTATGAGGAGGTAGTCTATTATACACATGAATGACGTCATCATTATTCAATGGATGGTAAGGAAAGAAGGTATATGATATATTAATTTTAAAAAAAATATGTCATGAATATAATATATAAACATTAAATCCATAATCATTTATAGTTTAGAGAGGGGATGATGGAAAATGAATTACATTAGTTCACGAGGCAGTAGTCCACCGTACACACGAACAATGGTTTTGTTTTCCATTTGATAGAAGTGAAGATATATTTAAGTTATGAAATTAACATAATAAAATATTATTATATGGGATATAATTAAATTAATAATCATAGTTATTGAGTAATATTTTAATTAGGTTGAAGAATAAATAAAACAAAGATTCTTGGTTAAGAATGATACCTCTTGTTTGGACCACCTCTTTAGGATATAACTAAAGCTTTCCTAGATTGGATTTATCATAAAATATATCTATAGAATGTGTGGAGGGAATTAAAGAAGGTATTTGGTTAGGTATTAGCCAAACTAAAAAGATTTTTTATGTTTCGAAAGGATAGGAAATGAGGTTCCCTTTTATAAGTGGGGAGAGGACCCAATTGAAAGTTTTGAAAGGAAAAATATATATCCACTTTCTACACATGGAAAAAGGCTCCAAAATAGTTCATTATAGAACAATATATGATATAAGTTCTAAAAATGTCCATAAAATACGAATTAGATCTGATTTTGGGTCATTTTAGCCATTATATTTTTAGTTTAACCCCCAGTAAACTTATTTTAACATTAAGCGCATAATTAATTTTACTGTTTTTACTATTCATTATGACCAAAAAATTATATTGACATTATTATATAATTTTAATTATGATTATTCAAAAAAATTATCAGTTTTTTAAAATTAAATCCATATAAGTGGTAGGATTTAATATAAAATTAAACCCATAGATGTGATGAAAAAATAGTTTTCTAAAGAAAGTGTTTTCAGAAGTATAAAAAAAATTTATATCAAAATTCAATATGATATTTATTATAATTAACTAAATTGGATTAATAACAACATAGTTGAAGTAAATTTAATTTTAAAACATTTTAAAACACAATATAACTTTTTAAATTATTTAAATGAAAAAGGTATTTTTCAATAAAAAACAGTTTTTTTCACTATTCATTAAAAAAATTAAAAATTATTAGAAAAATACCAAAAATTAATCATAATATAAATTTGAAATTATTATTAAAAAAATGAAGTTAATTTTTTACAATAAATTATTCAAAAGTGTCAAATATTAATTATATTATTTGTTCACAAAAATAAATAATTTTTTTTGAGAAAAAAGTATTTTAGAATCTTATAGGGACATTATAAAAATTTAAGTACTTATTTATCAATATATTTTATTTTTCCTTAATAATTAATTTTCAAAAAGGAGTTATTCCAATTCATACCACCAAATTTAATGGCTATGTTATAGAGTTCATGTTTAAATAATGATATTAATAGTATATTGAGGTATTTTAAAAATTAATGTTGTGTGCCACATAATCTATCAAACATAGATTTATTTTTTTTAACTCGAGGTGTCAAATTATTCCCCATTACATAATTTCACCCTAAAAATTTCATCTTACAAATCAATTTGAAAGCATGTGAGGGTACTTTTTCTTCATTTATTCCTTTGATTCCCATGTTTCCTCTTTATATTTACAGTTCCACCCTAGCACTTTGATCAACTGAGTCGTCTTATAGTGTAGAAATTTATATTTATGGTCTAAGATCTTCAATAGTTCATCCTTACAAGAGATATAATTTTCCAGTTGTACCATCTCTGAATTCAGTACATGTGAGATTTATGTTATGTACTTACTCAAGAGGGATACATGGAATATATTGTGTACTTAAGAAATGGTTAGTCAAAATTCTAGTCAATAAGACATAGCTCTGATGCGATTGAGAATATCAATGGAGTTGATGTACCTGGGGATTGGATTTCCCTTCTTCCAAAATCTCATGACTCTCTTCCATGGAGATATATAGAGATACACTTTATCCTTGACCTTTAAATTATGGTTTCATTGACAATTTTCATCATAGCTATTTTTTTCAACTCTAGGAAGTCCTAATGTATTGATGAATGTTATTGAGATTTTCTACCATTTCCTAAATCATTTTAGGTATCAATATCTTGTATTCACCATCATTATCCCAACCCAAAGGTGTTACGAATATCTTCCCATAAATGGATCATAAGGAGCCATTTCAATGCTTGAGTGGAAGCTATTATTGTATAAGAACTCATCCATAGGAATATGTTGATCTCATCCTCCTTCAAAATCCACTAAACATTCTCTCGACATGTATTCCATTTTCTGAATATTCTACTTATATTGGACATAATTTTGGGGGTGATAAGTCATACTAATGATCAATTCAGTATTTAGATCATGTTAGAGTATCTTCTAGAACTTAGAGGTAAATCTAATATCTCAGTCAAATACAATTGATATTGGTGTTCCTTGCATCATATCCACCTTTTTGATGTATATCCCTAAAATATAATAAAGTTATAAGTCCTCTATAATTTCAATTAAGTGTGTAGTCTTTATAATAAAACCCACCATCACCCATATTGAATTATTTCCTCTTGATTTCTTGGAAATACCAGTAACGAAGTTCATGGTGGGTTTTTTCCATTTCAATATAGGTATGGGTAATGGTTGCATCATCCCCTTATAGTTTTTCCATTAATTCTTCACTTTCCAACATACTAGACATTTTTATGTATATTCTATGATCTACTTCTTTAAATTGTACAACCAATGGTGGAATTATAGATATTGATACATCTTCATGCTCCCTAGGTATATGGACAATGTTGATCTATTTGAATCATTTAATGGATCTCTCTAAATCTCAAGATTTAATGGTACACATAGTCACGACCCAAATCTTAAAACTCATTCTTCATCAATTTTAAACTTTGATAATTTCCCTTTTCTTATTGCTTCCACCTTCTTCTGAATTTATATATCATCTCTTTTATCATCCTTTAACTTCTCTAGAGTGGATGGTTGAGAAATCATTTGAGAAAGGAATGATGATGTTCCTTCGTTTATGATTCACATGTCCATCCATTTAACGTCTAAGAAGATTGGATCCTTCTCATATTTCAGCACTGATAAAGTCACTAAATCATTTTTTACTTAGAACATCTACCACTTTGTTAACTTTACCCAGATAGTAATGGATTGATTAGTCATAGTCCTTGATTATATATAACCATAATCACTAGTGCATATTAAGATACTTATATATAAATATATATATGAGGCTCTTATGGTCTGTATATATTTCACACTTCTCCCCATAGAGATAATCTTTCAGAATTTTCAGCACAAAGATCACTACAACTAACTCCAGATCATGTGTGGGACAGTTCTACTCATTATCTTTCAAATTACATGAGGCATAGGCTATCACGTTATCATTTTTCATCAGTACACAACACAATCCCTTCATTGAATCATCTATATATAAAATAAAAATTTCCCTACTTGATGGTAGTGTGGGGAATGGTGTAGTGATAAACATTTTTTTCAACTCCATAAAGATATCTTTGCATTAAATTGTCTTAAAAAACATTACTCCATTCTATGTTAACATGGATAGTGATTTTGAAAACTACTAAAATTTATTCAATTTTTTTTTGAAATACCTAGCTAGTCTAAGGAAACTATGGATATCTATTACAGATGTTGGTCTAGGATAGTCCTCAATTTCCTTTTCCCTAGAATAGTCCATAGATATCCCTTTACTGATGATAATATTACCCAGGAATGATAATTCCTTTATCCATAACTCACATTTACTATAAATTTTAAATAGATTCTCCTTTATCAAAGATTTTAGAACGGTATTCAAATACTCCTCATGATCCTCCTTGCCTTTGGAGTAAATTAGAATATCATCTATAAATACTACCAAAATTTTTTGAAGGTAATCTCTAAAAAATATATTCATTAAGTACATAAAATTTATTGGAGCTATAGTGAGTCCAAAACACAACACTAGGAACTCAGAGTGCCCATACCTTGTTCAAAAGGATATTTTGAGAATATCATCCTTCCTCACCCTTAATTAGTGATATCCCTATCGAATGACCACTTAAATAAATATTGGTCTCCACGTAGTTGATCGAACAATTCATCTATCCATGGGAGGGTATAATTGTTCTTTATTGTGATTTTTTTGAATTCATGACAATCAATATAGAGGTGTATTGACCCATCCTTATTCTTGATGAAGAGGACCGGTGCATCCCATAGTGAATCACTAAGGAATACAAAATCCTTTTCTAGATTCTCTTGTAACTAATATTCAACTCTTCTAACTCAGCATTGGACATTCTGTAAGGATTGTTTGATATGGGTAGAGATCAAGGTATAAGCTCAATTGAGAACTCATCCTATCAGTAAGAAGGAAGATTAGGGAACAATTTAGGGAATATATCAGTATCATCCCTCGCAATGGGAATGTATTCAAGAATGAATCTATCCTTTTTTAAAATCATGTGGGCTAGATATGAATTCTCATAAGTCAATAAAATTCATTCTAGAAAAAATAAGTCTAGGGGAGATTCATCCTCCTTCTTACAATTTTATAGAATCAGAGGATAACATGGGATGTGGAGGGTAATCTTCCTCTCTCGGCATTTGATGTTGGATATATATATAAGGATATCCAATCCATACCCAATATAGTATCAAACTACACTAAATTAATATGATATTTTATGGAAGATTCAGTTGACAAACATGGACTAGGGAGGAGTTATATACTTGTGATGAAACCATTGTTCTATTTACTATTCTCATAAATAGCTTAACCCCCACGTTTTGAGGGGGTTCTTGAATAGTTATACTAAACTTACAAGATATAAAATAATGTTTATAACTAGAATAAAAAAGTTTATTTGATTTTATTGAAGAAATAACTAGCTCACCTATCACTACATCATTACCGGCATTCACCTCAATAGTGGTGATAATATATGATCTTCCTTTATATCTAAGATTTGGAGGTTGTTTTCATTGATTGCCTCTAACAACCCTTATCATAGGTATTTTTCTATCATAATGATCATGTTCCTTGCAATTGAAACACCACAACATAGGTTGAGAATTGATCTGAACCTTCTTTTCTTCTTCCACATAGGTGGGTTTCTTCATTTCACTCTGGAACTGGTTAGCCCGATGCCCCTCTTGTCCAATTTTAAAACATATCCCAGTCCTCAATAGACAATTTTAAAGATGCTTCTTCCCACACTTTTGAAAAGTGGGATTTTTGTTCTTCACTCCTCCATGGGATATATCTATTGATACCCATAAAGAAAACTCCATTTTACATTTGTTGTCTTTATTCCCACAAGACCACTAGGAATACCCAATCTTCATCTCGATTTTTAGGGAAAAACGGACAATATCTTCATAACTATTGAAGTCTCTAATCACCAAATCTTTTCATAGACTTGTATTTAATCCACTAATGAAGTGTTCTTCCAAAAATTTAATTTGGTGGAAAATCCAGAGATGTACCATGTAATCCTTGTGAAGATTTCCTAATATTCCCCAATAGACTCATCATACTTTTTTTCATACTAAGGAACTCCATCTCCATTTTAAGATGGATAATTATGGGGAAATATTTATTGAAAAAAACTCATGATGTATTTCCATTTCATGGAATAAATATCCCCTTTGGAATTTTTATTCTTGATCAGTGTCGTACATTGATTAGATTCTCCCTCAATGCGATAAATGGATAACATAACATTCTGTTTCTATGAGAATTAGAGGGTAATGAATATTTTATCAATGGATTTAATCCATTTTACATGATGAGGGGATATAAATATCTACTAAATTTATGAGGTATTTGTTTCATAAAATATTGGACTAAAGATTAATCTTTTTTAGGAGGAGGAGTGTGTTCTACATGGTTCAAGTTATTATTTATAAGTTAAGCTAGTTGAGCCAGTACTGCCATATAATTCTCAGTTCTTGATCTCATAAGGTTAGGTACATTGTTGTGTAAATCATCACACTTCCTATCATGTTTATTATTAGCACAGTTTCTCCTATTTCCTGCCATTAACTAAAAGAAGAAAAATAAGGTGAGAATACATTAGCAAATAAAAATGAAAAATGAAAACATGTAAACTTTGGAGAAATAACTTATAAATGATAAGTATATCCTAACTTATAAATCTATAGGTTTCAATATTGTTTATCCATGGAAGTTTTTCATATTAGGTTTTTTACCAAACAATTCGTTCAATTCCTTCACAATGGTTTGTAAAGTGTTTTGTGAATTTCTAAAGCATATCCCCTAGGAGTGTCAAAACAAGTGTGCAAGAAGGCCTATTTTCATGCACTATGTGACTATCCACTCCATATCAATACACCTTTTTTTATTACCCCTAGGTGCAACTATTCTAGAGCCACATTCACTTCTAGTATCCGTACAGGGATGTAATTTCTTAGAATCCAATCACTATATCCTTTACCAAAATTCTAAAAAAATACTATACTTTGACTTATCCTTTAATTATCCCAAGGGTTATTGCTAAATTATTCTAGTACTAGTCCCAAAAAAATAACTAGAACTTACTTTGATACCAAATATAGTGACAAAATCCTTTTATACATACTATTATGTGAATTTTAAAAATAAATATCCAATAAGTACAACCCCAAAGATTGTGATCCCTAGGGTCTTTGGAAGACTAGGTTCATTGTACATCAAAAGGAAACTAAAACATTAAAACCTTAATTTATTCTCAATAATGATCTTATAAATCATTTTGATCTCTTAAAACTACATAGGATAAACTAAGGAATACATAAAATAAATGGGTGAGCTAAAAATATTGATAAGGGAATAAACATATAAGGAAGGATAACTTGTGATTTATAAGTACAACTTGATATCATAAAAGAGAATTCATGTGAGTAATCACATGAAATCATAATATAAATAACATGGTATCATAATATCATTTTAACATAGGAAATTTGAAAGAAACAAAGAAAATTAAATAAACATGAGTCAAGGATAACTTCATAGACAATATCACATAGTGGAAAAAGACCCATAATGGATTAGGTTTACTCTCTAATCCCATACATGAAGTATCATGAGACTAAATATTTACCTAATTAATTAGAGATCTATCTATGAACACCCATCATAAAATGTTCATGATTTATGTGTTCCACAAAAAATAAATCAATTATAAGGCATAATATTAGAATTTCCTATAGAGAGAAAATGTATTACATAATCTTGCCTCATATCATAATCAAATGAAATTTAATAATAATGGAATTTGAGAAATGAATACAATACATGTATTAATTCATCAAAGAAAGGGAGAATAATCTAGTTATATATGTTGGAGACATATATATAGAATTTAGAATAATTACACAACTTTAAAGAGATAGATAAAGTGAATTAGAGAGAGAATAGTCCTAACCTGAAGAAAATGATGATTTAGAGAGATCCCTTACCTCGATCCCAATTCATTGCGTGCATTATTTATCATCCTCAATAAATAAATTATGTTAATTATTTACTTGATTAGGAAAAAATTTCAAGTTCATTATTCCTTTTATTTTATTCATTATCATGTTATATTTAATTACTTAATCATTTAGGTTCAAGTCGAACATTTTGACATTGTTCGGATAATATGTCCAAAACCACTATGGAAAGTTGGGTAAGATCCTAGAGTTTATGATTTTATCATATAATAATCAATAATAATGAAATAATTATAATTTTTATAAATAAATTATACTTTTAAACATAATAATGAATTATGGTCATTAAAAATGAACTATGTTATAATCATGGAGACAGTAGGTCATACATACGCATATGTAAGGTTTCCATTTTCTAATGATCATAATGGAAAAAAGTTAAGTGTTATTTTATCTTTTTAGAATGATCATTATATCATAAATATCATATTATTTCTTTAAATACACTTACTGATCATATGGTTTTCACAGTCTATATTCAAACATAAATTTTTATTTTATTAAAACTTGGAATGCAACATAGGGACGGCCAAGTTCATTTCCCACGGAGCGTGTTTGGGTTAGATTATAAATATTATAAATAAATTATTATTATTTATTTATTTTTATTTATTTTAAAAGTATCTAGAAATTTTTTTATTGAGTTTTTTATTTAATTAATTATAAATTACAATTAACAACAATCACAATAAAGGGTGAAAGGGGATTGCATCTCGGGTTGATTACATAAATTATTTATTATATTCCTGAATTTTCATCTCATAATAATGTCAATGACATTCTTCAATTTCTATCCTCTATCTATTTTTGGGTTCTGAACACACAGGGAATAAATATCCCCATTTTTATCTTATTCCCCCACCTTCATAAGGAAGAGGAAATTAACACACTCAATCAAGGCATTCACTGTATGAAAAACCATCATCATCATATGTTGTTTATCCCTCAATACACTATTCTCAAATTATGTGCACCTCATACCAAGGGAAGGGATTTCGAAATGATTTGATAGATCCAAGGATGTTGTAGTTCATTAAAAAGAGCAGATGAATATCATTGATCTACATCATTACATTGCACTACCACATTAAGTATGAAATTTAGAAAATTAAAAATTACAAGTGCATGTGTAATATCCCATGGATCTTATACCTTAGGTTAGTTCTCCATGATTTGGAGTGAATATATCATGTTATGAGTATAGAACAGAGGTTGTGAAGACACAAAGAAATTAAGGGAGAAGAAATCGTAACAAAATTGAATAGGAAAAAAAATAGAACATTTAATTAGAATTGGAAATAAAGAAATAGAAAGAAATTGTATGGGAGATCCACTAAAATTAGAAGATGCAAAACGTTTTTCCTGGGTGAGGGGGAAATTATTTATAAGGTTGAGGCAGTAGCCTTCTTCACCCTCGTATTCAGTGTAGTGAGGCAAGGAAATGGATGGGTTCTATGTGTAAATATTTAATGGTTGTGATCAATTTATTTAATAGTTCATTCTACCCACAATCATGTGTTCATATGTCAAAATTATTTCAGTGATTCGTGACTCTAGTAGAAGTCTTTGTTAATTTTCCAAACCATGGATTTTACTACTTGTAGGTACAGTGAAAAAAATGTGTGTTCAGTGTAAATTATTTGCAAATTTTCACATGCTGGAAGATGGAGAATGGGAATGTCACTATAATTGGGATTGGGATGTAACTTTAAACCTACAAACATGGAAAAAATATAGCAGTTAATTTCTTATAATTTTGAATCAGTTTTTAGTTTCTTCTTCTTTTTCATTTTCAATATTATCATTATATATATACATATTCACCTTTTTTCTTTGTTATTTATTTTATTTTTTTCTTTTATTTTTATTAATTTGTTTTTTCTTTCATAGGGGGTGTCCTTGGAACAGTTTCTTCCTCACCATTATATGGTTGTTTGATCTAGGATTTTGCCTTCTCCAGATCATCGTGCTTCAATGGAGACTTGATGCGGCATCGACATCCATGGTGGGATTGTCATATTTAACAATGGTAGGTGACTTGTAGTGTGGTGAGATTATGGGGAGGAATGACTTTATCTCAATGCAAGGTCCTCTAGTGGAGGTGATATATGGATTTCTTCCATAGCGATGTGGATTCATTGGAAAGGGATCTATTCATTGGCTCATGTTGGGGATCGAGCAAAGACACATGGCTATGGTGGTTTTTTTTCTTCTGGGTAGAGATTTAGATCAAATTAGTGGTGTTTCTTCAAGATCCAGGAGGTCATATCGATCATATTTGACAGGATTAATCTTCCACGGTGGTGGATCGGTCGGCTTCAGGGTTCCTCTAGGTTTATATCTGGATTTATCAAGAAGATTTAGTGGAGGATGTGGAATATCTAGAGATAAATTTAATGGTGGTTTTTTGCAGGCTAGTTATTCATAGTTTCAACATGTGGCCTTCTTCATCCATGGGGTGGCGGTTGGTGTTCTAGGTGAACTTGATCTAGTGTGGCCATTAGGCTTAGTTGGAGGTAGCGGTGCTACCATTGAAATGGTGGTAGGTTTATGTTGTAACATAAAGTGGTGGAAGTAGAGAGGGTGTAAACAGTGGTTTATTTTTAGGGACATTGGTTTTAGATGATGTTACTATGGGGTTGGTAGTTGTACTGTGGGTGAATAGGAGGAGTGTATTATACTATCGTGGGTTCTACTATGGAAGGAGAAATGTATTTTCAGCAGTACCAGGTGGCACTACCATTGAACAATGGTGGAATTAGCTTGCAATGGAAGCTAGAAGTAAGTTGAAGAATGTTAGCAAGAAAGATAGCAGAGTTATACCACTATTATGTTAGTATTACCCAAAATGGATGGCAGTAGCACTCATTTTTATTCACATGAATTTCAAAAAAACTAAACATTTCTTAAAAATTAATTTCTAAGAATAAAAACACTTAAATCTTAATTTCATTATTCAAAAAAGTAATTTTAATTTCAATTAATTTAATTAATTAAAAATAGGATTTTTATAAAACATCAAATTTCTAAATATTTTTTCAAAATCACATTTTAGTTCCATCTTGAAAATTAAAAATAAAAAATTCTTTTTTAAAAAAATTTAAATTTATATATTTTCAATAAATTCACAAAAAAATGTAAAAAAGAATTAAAAATTTAAATAGATGCTTTTATGAATTTTAGTTCTAGATTAAAATCAGAAAATTTTATTTTAATGTTTAAAAATAAAAATTAATTTATTTATAGCTTGAAAATTTATTTCAAAAATGAATAAATCGTTAAAAACTAGTATTTCATCCATTTATCAATTAAATCTAAAATTTCACAAATTATCAAAAATCACTATTTTTTTAAGAACTATTTAATTATGGGGTATTTTCAAAGAATAATAGAAAAAATTAAAATTTTATGCTCACATCACTTCCCCACACTTGAACTATTTCACTCTTTATAAATTTTATCTTTGAATTAAACAATTCAAAAAAGAAAAGAAATAATTTTCTACCTACCTATATCTAAATTTACAACCAGAGAAAAGAAAAATAAAAATTCAGCCAATATTCAAATTAGCATTCTTGGTTTTCTATTTCAATTCACTGTTTCACTTAAATCCCATAAAATATTCAGTTCAAGAGTTGATTGAGTAAGATTTAAGTGGAATCAAAGTTTTTACAAGAGGAAATTCATTTTACCCCTCTTCTAATTTTATTAAACTAGAGTTTAAATTTCCACTTCATTGATATAAATAAAATGAATTTGTTATAATTTAATTTTCCCCTTCCTGGGTTGAATATTCTCCTCACCTAAATGAATTCATTTTTGACAAATGGACACTTATTTAATTTTTTTTGAACTTTTTATCCATGTATGTGAAGAGAATTTTTAAAAAGAACTAATTTAAATATTAAAATAGGGGTACTCACACACACTATTTCATTGCCTCAGAGATCCATTGTGGGTTCACAGTTTCCCATTTTAATCCATGTTCAAATGATTTATATCAATTTCATTTTATTTGGATCCAAAAGGTGTTATTTATCATAGAGGTTAGGGTACCTCAGATTAAGTTTAAAAATCTAGTGACCCCAAGTTATAATTCTGATTCTACAAAAATTGTTTCACTTACACTTAATTTCCTAGTTATAAGATCAAACTTATATGAAAAAAATGACCAATTTCACTCATTAATCATCTATCTCTCACACCTTCAAAGAAAGTGAATTACTATATCCAATATGGTATTTTAAAACTAATAAGGGTTGTGTTTGAGTTCAAGAATGGTTTGAAAAATCATAACAATAAAATATATAAGAAGAACTATATATTGTATTTATAGAACATTATGTATGTGTGTGTGTTTGTGTTTTTTTAAATTATTTTATTAACTTACTAATTCACTAAAATAACTTTTAAAAATAGTAAACATATTTTTTTTATAGATTCTAGAACATTACTAAATTATTAAAAATTTTCCATTTAAATCCCTGAAAAATGAACCAAATATACAGTGAATAAAAGTGAAAATAAGTATTCACAACCTAGTGTTTGTGTCCCAGTAGGTTTGAGTGAAGCTCTCCACTGGGTGTGTTGTTCATGGATGGTTGAGCTAGCCTGTTGAGTTTTATCCACATAGGGAAAAACTAAAAAAATAAAACCTAAAAATTATAAATTTTTATTAAAAACTAATAAAAATAAATATAAGGGATGAGAGTATTAGGTTTAACCACCGAATAGGTTCTTTATTTTATATTTTCTGAAGCGATACTATCTTTTTATTATCCATAGTCTATTGGTAGGTTGATATTGTGTGGTAAAAACCACCACATATTATTTTTTACAGAGCTAGAAATTCCTAATTCTTCCCAGATATCCTTAAGAATAGATATATTTAAGTACAGCCCCTTAGAATTGTGATGTACTTGGTAAGGTGGTGCTTGTAGGATGATGTATGAGATCTCACTAGGATTTTCCACTACTATTATGGCTTCTTCATCTTCCGGTGGAAACTCCAATTGTTTTTCTTGGACAAATTCAAACAAGGGGGAATTATGAGATCATTCAAATTTAAAAAATTCATAACAATGTGAGATCAAGTTAATGTTCCACCTTAATAGGTTTCATCATGTATTTATATCTCTTCATGAGGGGACATTGAAAATTATTCTTTTGTTATTGTTCCTCCCACCAGTCGTTGTTAGGTGTGATATTGAGAGAGTAATGAATTTACCATGGGTCCTAGAGTTTTTTATTCTTTAGACACTTCTCCTTTGGCATCTTATTTAAATTTTTCAAGAGAATATTCAAATAATATATCAAATTAATCTTCATCCATCTCCTATAGTTCATTATGGGAATCCTCTTCCTTAATTTTTCCCAGATCATGTGTATCTTCTACTAATTCCAGATCTAATTTTTCTTCAAGGGGAGACACCATAGGTTCTTCATATTCTACATCTAGGGTCAGTAAAAAATATGTGGGTTCTGGAATCGAAAAATTAGGGAGATCAAGGTGTAGAACAAATTTTGAAAAATAAAACAATTTTAAGGATCGATTCACTCCCTCATATGACCCAATTTGAAACTAATTTTTCTCATGAAGCACCCTTGGAAGTTTATTTGTGATGCTCCTAGCTTGTGGTTCATCAATTATATTCTAACATCAGTATCTGTCAAATCCTTCTTCTTCATTATCTTGGATAGGAATCAGTGGTACTAAGTATTTAAAATTAAAATTATGGGGATTAATATATAATTCATCTTGTAAAAACATAAAAATAAAAGGATCCATTTTAGTGGTATCCCCCTCTTGAATTTCAACTTCATGGTCTTTTTCTAAGTACAATGCCTCTTTGAATTTTTCTTTTGTAAATGGGGGTAGTAGTGGGAATTCTATATTTTCATCAAATATGACCCCATTAACTTCTTTATCTTCATTTTCTGGGGTTAAAAATCATAATTATGATTCTTTTATATCATCTACAATAAAAGGGATATAAGAATGAAATTTGTTTTCAATAAAATCATATAGAGAAAAGTTTTAAAAGGGATCTCTCTTAAGTGTTTCAACTCTATGTTTATTTGTATAGTAAACCATCTTTAGAAAGATATGATTAAGGGTAAATATTGTAAGATCCTTTTCTCTACAAGATCTTAGAAGGAAGTGAAAAATTCAGATGAAATTTTACTCAATTCCTTCACCCTTTCTCTATGTTACTATAATTTTTGGATCTCTTTCACTTTTAAGTCCTAATGTTTAGATGAATAGATCTGAATTTCCTCTACTGTAAGTTCTTCTTGAGTTTGATAGTTTCGAGGCATATGTTGTTGATGGTAGTTTGGTCTATTCATGTAGTATATTCCATCCTCTCACCCACTTGTGTATGTCAATGTTTGTTGATGTAATTTCCATTAAAATCTCTAGTGGGGTTCCTATGGGAATGTGTATTGTGAATATGAGTGATGATCCATTAAAGAATGTCCTCATAGTCATGCTTATCCTAGATTGGAGAGAAAAAAGAAAAGGAAAAAAATAAAAGGAAAATTGAAAAACTGAAAAACATTTAATTACAGTTGTGTTAAGGATGGTGGGAACTCTACCCTGCTCCCCATAAATTGCGACAATTTGATCGTGCAATTTTTGTAGGCCACGTTCAAAAAGGAAGTTTTATTTTATTAAAACTTAGAATACAACATAGGGATGACCAAGGTTGTTTCCCATGGAGCATGTGGGGGTTAGATTATAACTACTCTAAATCACTTATTAATATTTATTCTTGTTTTATTAAATTTAAAAGTATCCAAAAAGTGTTTTTTTGGATTTTGATTTAATTAATTATAAAACATACTTAACAAAAAACACATCAAAGGGTGAAAGGGGATTGGATTTGGGTTGAATACACATATTATTTATTATCTTCATAAATTTTTATCCAACAATCGAGCCAATATCATTATTTTATTTCCCTCTTGTATATATTTTTTAGTTCTAAAGACATAGAGAGTGAATCTAGTTCTTCCTCCTTCACAATGAAGAGGAAATAAACACACACAATCACATGATTCATTATCTCGACACCCATCCTCATCATATGATGTTTATACCGTAAACCATTTTTCTTCAATCATATGTACTGCAGTCTGAGAGAAGTGAGTGATAAATGATTTGATATATTCAAGTATGTAGTTGTTCATTGAATAGAGTAGATGAATATCATTGATCTTCTTTTGTCTGATGCAAAATTGCGTAAAGGATAGAATTTAGAAAATTAAAAAGAACAGGTGTCGATGTGATATCCCATGGGGTCCTAGCCCTCATATTAGTTATTCATGGATTAGAGTGAAAAGATCATATTATAAATAAGAAATAAATTTTGAGAGGAAACAAATAAATTAAAGGATAATATACCACAACATGATTGAACTAGAAGAGAAACAAAACATTGAATTATAATTGAAAATGAAAACAAAGAAAGAAACTGTAGAGGAGATCCAATACAATCAGTAGATGTGGAATGTTTTTCCTGTGCAAGGGGAAAATTATTTATAAATTTGAGTTACTGAACCTCTTCAACCTCGCATTTAGTGTAGTGAGGAAAGAAAATGGATGGGTTCCACATATTTATTTATGATGGTTGTGATGAATTCCGTTAGGAACATTTTCATCCCATGATTATGCACACACATATTCAAAATTATTTCAATTCTTTGTGACTCTAGTGGAAGTATTTGTTAATTTTCTCATCCATGGATTCTACTACTTATAGGTGTAGTGAATTTTTTTAGCATAAATGCTTCACTGAGTTGCATGTATTGGTAGGTGGAAAAGGGTAACTTCACTGTAATTGAGATTGGGATGTATCTTTGAACCTATAAACATGGAAAAAATACATCAATTAATTTATAATATTTTTTACTCAACTTCTAATTTCTTTTTCATTCTTAATTTTTAATATTTTTAGTATATATATATATTCATTCTTTTTAACTTTTTTATTTAATTTATTTTTTATTTCATTTTTATTCTTTTTTTTTCTTGGACTAGAGGTGGCCTTAAAATTGATTATTCTTCATGGAGATAGGGTGGTTCATTCTGATATTTTGTCTTCATTGAATCACCACACTTCAGTGGAAACCTTGTATAGTATAAACTTCCATGGTGGGTGCGACATATTCAATAGTAGTACGTGACACATAGTGTTGTGAGCTTCCATGGATGTATCATGTTCGGGGGGATACTGTCACACCCCAAAAAATGGAGAAAAGATCTAGTGATGAGGTTCTCTAGAATATTTTAGAGTTCTATACATCTCCACCAGATTCTGGAATATTCTAAACTTCTCTAAAGTGTTGCAGAACACACCTTGGGCCTTGAAGGCTCCAGAACATTCTAGGACTCCATGGAAGTGTGAGAATCTCTACAGGTTCTAGAATGATCCATGTATATTTTAGTGTATTAGGCTAGAATACTCTTGAATCTTGTGAATGTGTATATATTCTAGGATGTTTTAGACTTTTCCACCAACCCGTATATAAAGGGAGTGGATCCTCATTTTTAAAGACACGTAGAATTTGAGAGCAATTGTGTGCTTTGAAAGCAAGTGTCTCTTGTAAGCTTGTCGATCACTTCCCTTACGATCCTAATTTTGTTGTGAGTGTGGAAAGGATGAACTTGTCTAGGATTTGAGTGAGGAAGATATCCATGTGCCACATGAGATCTTGGAAAAAGGACAAGTCCTCTGACAGTTGGTATCCGAGGGAATGTGCCTCATGGGGTTGCGGAATGTTGCCGATTGGACCTTGGTGGTTGAAGTGGATTCCCATGGTGTCATGGTAGAGGTGACATGACATAAAAGGCTGCCCTTAAGAGATTCCAGAATCAGAGATGCCACTATGAAGGGTGGGTTTTGAGGAGGTGGTTTGAGACCTAGAGAGTGTGTGGACCCCAATGGTTTGCGACCCAGAGAGTGGGTGGACTATTGATGCCAGCGACAAGGAAATAGCATCCCATTGGCCATGCTTGGTAGCTGGTTAGATGGATTCAAACCATTTCACATACACACCAAATTCCACAATCCTGCATACATGAGGGTGTGCATGGAATGGTGGTGGGAGAATTCCACGACCCAATCATGGGGGTCTTGTCCCACACTTGAAAGAACATCAAGGATGTGGTTCATCTAGTTTTCTCCTATAGAAGGTATGGGAGTCACCCCGATAATATGGAGGATAGTGCGTGTCAGTCCTAACACCAAGGGTTGTGAGTTGGGGCCACTATCCTGATGAGTCTATGGAAGGACAAAAACGGTGAACCTCACATCATATAAAGAGCTAAATGACTGAACCCCTCCCACCTAATAGGGGATTGGGTTGCCACACTAGTGAACCACTATGCTGAGACACTCAGCCTGTGATAAGTGGTATTAGAGAAAATGTTCCTCGTGATGTTGTGGAATGTTGCTGGTTGAACCTTGGTGATGGGATTAGAGTCCTGGGGTGTCATGGTGGACGTGATATGAAAGACAAGGTCACGCTCGGTAGATGTCATATGTATAGATTCCACTATGAAGGGTAGGTTTCGAGGAGGTGGTTTGAAACCCAGAGAGTTAGTGGACCCCTATGGTTTGTGACCTAGAGAGTGGGAGGAGCATTGATTCCAATGACAAGGAAAGAGCGTCCCCTTGGCCATGCTTGGTAGTTGGTTAGTTGGAAGTAGACCGTTTCACGGACACACAGAAGTCCATGATCCTGTATACACTAGGGCTTGCATGGAATAGTGGTGGGAGAATATCAAGACCCAATCATGGGGGTCTTGTCTCACACCAGTAAGAACATAGAAGTTGTGGTTCATCTAGTTCATCCCTATCAAAGAGATGGGAGTCACCCTGAAAATGTGGAGGATGGTGTGTGTTAGTCCTGACATCACTAGTTGAGGGTTGGGGACACTCTCTTGATGATTCCATGGAAGGATGAAACTAGTGAACCTCACATCATATGAAGATCTAGATGGATGAACCCCCCCACCTAGGAGGGGCTAGGGTGCTGCTTGGGAAAACTGATGTGTTGAGACGCTCAGCCCGTGACAAGTGGTATCAGAGAAAATGTGCCTCGTGGTGTAGTAGAATTCCATCGGTTGGAACTTGGTGGTAGGGGAAGAGTCCCGGGGTGTCATGGTGGATGTGACATGACAGAGAAGGTTGCACTCGAGATATTTTAGACATAGAGATTCCACTATGAAGTGGGGATTTTGAGGATTTGGTTAGCAACCAAAAGAGTGGGTAGACCCTGGTGGTTTGCAACCCAAAGAGTGGGTGGACCATTTATGCCAACGAAAAGGAAAGAGTGTCCACTTGGCTATGCTTGGTATCCAGTTAGTTGGAATCATACCATTTCACAGACACAGAAAAGGGCATGATCCTGCATGCATGAGGGCATGCACAAAATAGTGGTGGGAGAATGTCATGACCCAATCACATGGGTCTTGTCCCACACCAGTAATAACATCAAGGATGTGGTTCATCGAGTTTGTCCCTATCAAAGAGATGGGAGTTGCCCCGAAAATGTAGAGGATGATGCATGTAAGCCCTAACACCACTGGTTGGGAGTTGGGGTCACTCTCCTGATCAGTCTATGGCAGGAAAAAACCATTGAACCTCACATCATATGAAAAGCCAGATGGATGAACCCTGCCCTCCTAGGAGGGGGCTGGGGTGCCACATAGGCAAACCGCTATGTTGAGATGCTCAACTCATGACACTACACTATTTAAGGAAGTCCCCATTCAACTACCAAGGTCCATTAGGTATAAAATTGGTTCACATAATCCAAAAAATAAAAAATCTAAAAACAAATTTCTATATTCAAGTTACATAATATGAAACAAATAATCATGGATATATTAAAAAAATCCAATAACTGGAAATAAAAAATGATTAAACAGTGAACCTATCACAAACCAATAGAAAATACAACTAATAGAATCAAACAACTTGTAAGAATTCTTATAAACAAGAAATGACATTCTATAAGATATGGTTTAAATAAAACTGAACCATAACCTTGATAATAACAATTCAAGACTCATCATATGTATTTTATAGAAAAAAACTGAGTTCTTGCACAAATAAAATCTCTACAACAAGCTAAAATGAACAATAATAACAGTATGTAGAGATGATAAATGAGAGTAGTGCAATACTCAAATAGCTTAAAAATTAAGAAATAAATACAAAACCAGATTGAATTAATTTGAGAAGCAGTGTTTAAAATTAACCAAGTAGATAGAAAAGATACAGAAAGTAGTAAATGGGCATAGATATTTATGTGCTTCAGCCAATTGGACTACGTGTATGTGGAAAAGTCATAATGAGTTTTCACTATTCAAGAAACAATGGAGTATAAGAGATAGTAGAAATGGAAAACTACAAATGCTATTGCATCAAAAAACCAGCACATACAAGAATAAAAAACCCAAAAAGAATAAGAATAGTAGATTAAATCCCCCTTACCAAGGCTCAGTCTTACCTGTTGATGATCTTTCTTGCTCGAAATCCACATCCATGGGTTTTCCAATCTAGATATTAAACTATTATCCAAGCTCAATGAAGCCATCTAGAGACACCACCGCCATCCAGATCTGGTGAAAACCAAAGCCTCTACCACTATCCACTAGATCTTCTATAATCCAAGTCCATCACCCTCCAGTTAAAGAACAAGAACCCCTACTATTCAAGATTTGAGTATGCAACTGATATCCAGACCAGCCTCCATGGTCCAAGAATATCGACACCATGGGATTCCCTTCTGTTTCAATAACCAGAAACCCCACATCCCATCATGATTGATCTCCATGTGTAGAAATACAGATATGTCAGAGGGTCATCATAACTCCTTCTCAGGGAGTAAGAAGATAAAATCTCCCTACGTTGCTACTCTCCTCCATCCTCAACCACTCCAAAAAATTTGAACCTATATCCCCTCTCTTCGATCAAGCATAATTCCCCTTGCCAAGACCTAACTAAAAACTTCTTCCGGCTCTCTCTCTTTCTTATTCTGAGGGGTAAATCAAAATACCCAAAGGAACTTCTATCCAAATGGAATATTTTGAGTCATTTAATAAAGGAAAAGGGGAATTTATAAGTGAATAATATGGGACATGTGGCCGATAAAGAAGAAATGGGTGGTTTCCACTTTTTAGATGCATAACAGTCTCTTAACAGGCATATTAAAAAAATAGAATCTAATTAAAAAAATAAAAAATGAATAAAAATTCAAAATTTTCCACCTTGTTAATTAAATAAATAAACAAAATTTAATATGAAATAATGTAACAAAATATCCTCCTTGAAAATTAAAACTTTAACCACATGATGATTCTACACCACCTACAACCATTAATTTGGGCATCACATCCTAAATAAGAAAGAACCTATACGGTACAACCCAAATAGTCCCCTATCATGCATCAACATGACTCGCACTTCTCAAATTAATGACATTATAATTCTACTAAACATGATTAAAATTTAAATAATTCAAAAAATAAAAAAGAACACATACTTGTACTTACCTTAGTCGACCTTTGAGATCATTTCATTGAGGAAGTCCTGAAATGCTCACTAGTACCCACAACACAAGATAGAAAATAGTAGTACCCATACTCTAACCATGGATAAAAACTTAGAAAATTCACAAAGAATAACTTGGTAAACCAGTGTAGTCATGAAAATAGCATTCATAAAATAAAAAACAAGAAATCAAGAAAAGAAAAATAATAACCGGCCTCCACATGAACCCATCACAAACTCAAAAAACTCTCCACCATAAGGGATTACACTACCTAGAACCCATCCAACATTAGAAGTTACTAAAAAAACGAAGTACCACTACAAATCCCATGAATCCACAACAGTCTTAAGGAAAAACTCTAAACCCATGTGAACCCTGGTGATCCAAGGGAAACCAACTATGGACTAAGAAATCACATCCTATTATAGCTTCCTAATGATATCTAGGAACCACATTGAATCTATAAAGAGATCCCAATAGAACTAATATGAATCACGGTCATCATCGAACCTATTCACATGACACTGTCAGTCTAAACACTTCCCAGGACCAATCACCACTCACAAAAGGTCAACACCTAGAGAAAAAAATCCCAAAATCAAGACATGAAATAGAGGAAGAATCTTGAGATAATTACTAGATCACTCTCCTAAATAAAAAGGTAAAATTAGGAGACCAAACAAACAAACTAACCCTACCACTCATATTAGTACTAAACAGAACACTCTCACCCAAGAAAATCTTACACAAATACCTCATACCCCACAACCTAAGAAAAAAACAAAAAACTACAAGCAACCTAAGGTTTATACCAGGGTATAAAAAATAGGGATAAAGTAATTGAAACAATAATAAATTGAATATTTCATAATTACATCCAAATAAAGTAGACAACCTAGTTAAACGAAAACAATCAAAGCATGTTGTAGAGTAAAATACATTAAAAGTAATTTAAAGTAATGGATATTTGATTCTAAATTTTGATGACACAAAATTATACCCAATTTAGATCAGATACCACTTATTGGGGGGCTATGTTTTTCAAGGAAGTCCCCATTAAACCACCAAGATCCATTGGGTATAAAATAGGTTCACATAATACCAAAATATAAAATCAAAAAATAATGTTAATATTCCAGTTCCATAAGTTGGAACAAATAAACATAATATATCCATAAAACAAATTTCAATAACCATAATTATAAAATGATTTTATAGTGAACATATCACATTACTATAGTAAATAAGAATAATAGAATAAAACAACTTTTAAGAATTATCCTAAACAATAAATAACATTTTGTATAAAATGGTTCAACTAAAACAGAACCATAACCATCAGAATAAAAATTCCAGACTCATCATATGTTTTTTCTAGAACAAAACCCAGTTCTTGCACATATTGAATCTTAACAACAAGCCAAAATAAGAAAAACAGCATGAAGAGATGATAAATGATAGCATAGATATAATAAAATAAATTCAATATCAAAAAATAAATCCAAATCCATATTGAATTAATACAATAATCCATGCTCAACATTCACCAGTTCGAAAAAACAGATGCATAAAGAAGTAAATGGATGCTGAGATTTACATGCTTTGACCGATTTGCCTTTGTACATGGGGAAGAGTCACCATGAGTTTTCACAATGAAAGAAATAAAATATTATAAGAGATAGTAGAAATGGAAAACTATAAATTCTACATCATTGAAAAACCATCATGTACAAGAATAAAAAAAACCAACAAGAACAAGAATATCAGATCGAATCCCCCTTACCAGGGCTTAGTCTTACCTATTTATGATACTTTGTGTCTGAAATCTATAGCCATGGGTTGTTAGATCTAGATCCATTACTTATATCCATGATTGATGCACCTATCTAGACACACCATCGCCATCTAGATCTTGTTAGAACCATACTCACCGACATTATCCACTACATCTACCACAATCCAATCCATCGCCTTCAGATTCAAGAACAATAACCCCATGCTCTTCATGATCTGAGGATGAAGCTTCTATCCAGGTGATCTTTTGCGTTCCAATAATGTTGATTCCATGGGCTTCCCTATGGGTTCAAGAAAAATAATCCTCACCTTCATTCATGATCAATCTCTATGTGTAGTAACACGGATGTTCCAAGGGCTCATCATAACTCCTTACTAGAAAAAAATAAAATGAAATCTCCCAGTGTCATTGATCTCCTCCACCCGCACCCTCTTTGAACAAGAATAACCTTCATTCCCTCTCTTCACTCGAACATAATTCTCCCTTCCAAGCCCTAATTGGAATTTTCTACCCACTCTCTCTCTCTTTTTGGCTGTGATGGGGAAATAAAAATACTCAAAGGCACTCCAATCCAAATGGAGGAATGTGAGTCGTGCAATCAAGGAAAAGGGGAATATAGGAGCGACTAATCTAGGACACATATTTGGTGGAGGAGAAATGGATGGTTACCACTTTCTAGATATGAAACAGTCTCTTAATAGGCATATTAAAAGAATAGAATTTAATTAATAATAGAAAAAATGAATTAAAATTCACATGTGATTTCATCATGACATGAGGTCCTCCAGTGGTGATGAAAACCGAAATTTTTTAGTGGAAACATGGATTCATAAAATAAAGAATCTACAACCCTAAAAGTGAGCTTGGGGGTTTGAAATCAGTTTGTATCAGCAAGGGATATGGTCATCAGATCGCGATAGGGATTGAGAATAGGCACATGACAATGGAAGTTCGATTTGTTTCCTGGATAGTGCATCAGATCCGACAAGAAATGCTTCTTCAAGATCTATGTGGCTGGTTTGGTAATAATCAACATGATTCATCTTCCATGGTGGAAGATCGGTCGTCTTTAAGTTTTATCCTAGTTCATATCTATCATCATTGAGAATCTTCAGTGGAGGCTATAGCAGATATAGAGATTTAATTAATGGTTGTGGTGTACATGATAGTTCTTCATAGTGGCGGCCTATGAACATCTTCATCCTTGGGGTAGTGGTCAGTGGTCCAGGTGAACTCAATTTGGTGTATCCATCGATAATAGTTAGTGTTAGTTGTACTACCATTGTAATAGAGGTAGGTTTATGTTCTACTATGAGGTGGTGGTAGAAGATATGTGGTGAACAATGGTAGATTGCGAGGGAGAATGGTGGTAGATGATGGTGTCATGGGGCCAGAGGTGGTACTATGGGTGAAGAGGAGTGGTAGAAGAGTGAAGTGGAATGGTGGATTTTTGACATTTTCTAAACAAATTAATTTTCAACAATGATAAAACCACTTAAATATTAATTTCATTCTTCAAAAAATTAATTTCAATTTAAATTACTTTAATCAATTAAAAATATGTTTTTTTAACATAACATTTCCAATAATTTTTTTAAAAATCACATTTCAGTTCCATCATGAAAATGAAAAATCCATAATTATTTTTTAAAACAATTTAAATTTATGGATTTTCATTAAATCCAAAAAAAATGCATCAAATAATTAAAACTCGAAATAGACCCATCTAAGAATTTCAGTTCTAGATTAAAATCAAAAAATCTTATTTCAATGTTTAAAAATAAATTTCAATTTATGAATGGCATGATAATTTATATAAAAAATGAATAAATCATTAAAAACAAGTATTCGATCTATTTATCAATTAAATGCATAATTTCAAAAAAAGTTTCAAAAATCGCTATTTTTATCTAGGAATTATTTAATTAATGTGGTATTTTCAAATAATTACAAAAAATATAAATTTTATGCTCATGCCACTTAAATATAGCATCCATGTGACACAGTAATAAAAAATGAATCACATCGCTTTGTGTGGTGGTATTCCACCATACACACGAATGACGTTATCATTCTTCAATGGATGGTAAGATAATATATTATATGATATATTAATTTTATATAATGATTAATATGTGATGAATAACATAGAAAAACATTATATCCATCATCATGAATATTCATGAGATTCAGTGATGGAAAATGAATTACATCTATTTGCAAGGCGGTAGTCCATCGTACACATGAATGATGGGTTTGTTTCTCATTTTATGGATATGTAGATGGAATTAAGTTATTCTATTAACAGAAAAAAAATATTATTATATGGGAGATAATAATATTATTATATCATAACGATTTAGTAATATTTTATGAGGTGGAATAAAAAATAAAACAAAGATTCTCAGTTATGAATGATACCTCTTCTTTGGACCACCTCTTTAGGATTATACCAAAAGCCTCCCGAGATTGGATTTATGATCAAAACAAGGACTATAATATGTGTGGAAGGAATTAAGTAAGGTATTTGGGTAGGTATTAGTTGAACCACAAGGATTTTGTATTTTGGAAATAAAAAGATCGGAGGTTCCCTTTCATATGTGGGGGAGAGGACACACTGAATTTTTTAAAATAAAAAGATATTCCGATATTTTACACATGAAAAAAGGGATCCAAAATGGCTCACTATCAAAAATTAGATGATATAAGGTAGAAATATTTCTATCTAATAATAATTGGAAAAGTTTTCTTTCATTTTTTATGTTCTAAAGTATCGGATAACAACTGAGAATGGGGGGTTGAATCAGTTGTTTCCTTTTTATAAATTTTAAACTTTAGGAAACTTAACCTTTGAAACTTGTTTGAGTTTATTCCGTATTAACTTTTAGTAAAATAAAATTTAGTTAAGTATAGTAAGTTAAATAAATCACACAATATTTACAAGTTTAAACCTTAGTGCGTGAACCTAGATCCTTGCCATCGCCTATAACATCTCGACCTGTAAGCCACTAAAATGGTTCCCTAAGATGGTTGGTCACATGGCCTCAATCACACCTCCCTATATGTCAGAGGATACTGAATATCATTGAGGGTTTAATGAGGGTATGGTGGGAATTATATAGCCACATTATTATAGAATCTAAGTTGTATAAGAGATAATAAATAAATGGTGAAATCAGTATAAATGAAAGGAGGATCATCAGAAGATAAATCTAATTAGTAAAATGGACAATTCTAAGTATAACATGCATGCATGTCCATGTGAATATAAAATCAAAACCATGAAGCATATAATAGGTATAAAAAATATAATAAAAGGAAAAAATAATAATAAAAATCTCTAAGGGTGATCACCATGAGCATCCTGAGTACTAGCTCAGTCCTGTGCTCTTAAGCTCCCATGTACAATACATAGCACAAACAATAATCCATTGACCGATAAACATGAGGTATACTTGAATTCCCTGGTGTAATGGAGGATCAAGAAAGGTGTGAGATATATTCAGTAGGCCACCACCAATGGTTCATAAATCATAATCTAATCCATGAATATAGTTACATAAGTGTGTAAGGATAATAAATAAAGTAGGAAATCAGTAAATAAAAGTAATAAGTCTGGCTCAGATTCCTCAAGGACACCTGGATAAATATACCTGCTTCAGCCTAATCTAGAATACCTTTAGTATTGATATATATATATATGTATTTATGTATGTATGTATTTGTGTATACATATATATGAACTATAGACATAGTGAAGTTAATATCCCTATATATGGATATATAGTATTAGCTAGGACTTGAGGAATAACTCAGGAATCCATGAATAATACTACTCATACTAATAATAATAATCTCATAATAATGAATAAGTTTCATCATTCCCAAGGATCATAATCTACATAGGATTCCATGCATAGTATCATAATCAACAATGGGAAGGTTCATTCCCAACCTCTTAATCAAGGGGGTGTGGAACATCATGCTCAACAACCCAAGTGATGTGAACATCATACCAACATCCTTGACCAATGGTGTGTGACATTTCATGTCCAATGACCCTACTCAAGGTCCCTTTATTCATTAAGAAATATATGGTAATTCACTTTCTATATGATCCCATAGCCTAATATTCTATAAAAAGGAAACTGATATCGCTCAAGGAAAAGTGGATCCTTTTAAAATATAATTAATTTACATATAATAATAGTCTACGTGTTCATCCAATCCATGTGTAATGTCCGTTTATAAATAGGAAGAGAATCCATGACCATAGCATTCCATTTATCATTTTATTATAAAAGAAAGGGAAAATACATGTACTTAAGCATGAAAAAACACAAGTCATGTACATTTAAAGAGGGTAATGCCCACTTACCATTTCAACACAGGCCATTCATTTCATTATTTGGTTCAATCCATCATCAAAAATTTGAATTCCAGGTGAACTACCCATAATAGTTAACATCATACATGCAAGAGGCATAAAATAGGCCATAATAACATGCATACCACACAAAAATCATCAAGTACATTCAATAAGAGAATTTTACAACCCCCTTGGTAGTGGTTCAGTCTTTAAGAGATTATATGGTTTAATGTACCCTTCCACTTTCAATTCATCCCATTTAGAAAACCCGATTACATTTTATAAGACAGATCACCTCAATAAGGGGTTTTATTGAAAAACAATTGATTCATTAAAGTATTTCATGGAAATCACCCTTAAGGTAAGTTAAAATATGAGATCCACGACCATCAATCATTCCAATTTAACATATAAGTGCTACTAGATGTAGGGAGTTAAGACCTACAAATTAAATTTCACATTTAAGAGGCGTTGCATGGAAATACCAGAACACATAAAATAACATACTTATAAATCAATGATACTTTTAGGGAAATTATAAAAACAACCTTCCTCAAACATTGGAAGGTACACTCTTCCAATATCAAGCTTTGATTTGACCTGGTTCAAGAGAAAGTGAATAAAAGAAATAATTCCATGAAAATAGGTTGAATTAGGCCGTACCTTGATTATGTCAATGAAAATAAGATAAATGAAGAAAGGAGATCAAGGAGTGAATATTTTACAAAGGGATAATCAATGAGACTGATGAAAATCAATTTCGACACCAGATGAAGGAAAGGTATCCATGCCTAGGTGAGGATAGGTGAGGGAACCCATGGTTGGAGGGAGGAGCTACTTGTGTGGGAGAAGAAAGAATGGGAAGAGGTTTAATGTGATAGAGGGGAAAAGGTGTAATTTTACCTATTTAAATGAGGTTCACTATTTAGATGTGTGTTTTTCTAAACTGTGCACTCAGAACTACCCAAGGAACCCCCTCGCACGGGCTGGCTGCATGATTTGTCTAACTGTTCAAAAGCCTGTGAACATTCCCTCTATCAAGATGTCTACGACACCCACATGGTATTTTGGATTCTATCACATGGTTATAAAAAACCACATGAGACCTCCAAATCTACTATATTAGCTACACAATTTTAGCTGGTGGGATTTATAGTTTCATACAAACCATGTGCACTTACCAGATTTTCCTATTTTTGAGTTTTCAGAGCCTGATGCTCATGAAACTCGACAAAACCCCCCATGCATCTCTCAATCATTAAAACAAGTCTAAAAACAACACATCATATTTTTACAACTATCATAATTAAATTTAAACACTCTATTTAAAAACGTCCCATCCACTAAATGGTAAGATTCAAATTCCCTTGGAAATTTTAAATGGTCCAAAAACACAAGTTGTTACAACCTCCACACCTTAGAACTTCTCATACCCAAGAATCCTTGGGGAAAAATGGAAAAACCCCCCCTACCTACTCGAGTTGTGAAGTTTTTTTATAAACAGGTGAATTGAGTTTTTAAACTCTCAATGCACCTCTAAGCATCCCTTTAATCATACGGTACATAAGCCATTAAAACCCAAGACAACACTCATTCAAAACTGAAACATCAAGACGATGCTTACACGAGACCATTAAAGAAGAGACATGATCACATTAGTGTCTCTTTAACCATATGACCTATAGCACTCCCCAACACAGGTTCTACTATTTAACTACCAACTCCAATCCATAGTATCCCCACCATTGTAATTTCCTTACTACATATGCCCTTAGAGCTCTAATGACACTCTTAAAATAAACCACAACATAAAAAATGGTCAACTACCAATCAAAATAATTTATCCAAGTCAAGCCATATTTTCATGCAAAACCCTAGTCGATCCAACCTACACTCACCTCATCATGATGAAGTGATATGAGTGGTTCCTCACTGACCACGTTTTACGAGAAAAGAGGGAACATGTTGAGTCACTTCTAGCCAACTATTCACAAAAATGATCGGATTATATGGCATGCATATTACAACCTAAAAAAGGATTCGTTATCTTAAGGAAACTCACGTTTACTTAGAAAATGTCCACTAAATACCTTCTCATACTCATAGTAATGTCTCAATCCCAAACATTCAATTAAAGATGTCTCACCCTAGAACAAACGTGGGTGTACACCTGATCTAATACACTAAGATTGTTACCATACAAGTATCCCATCCAGGCTTGACTAAAGTCCAGGATAATCTAGGAATCAATAATTTGAGTCCAATCAGATTATCCAAGGTAGTATATACTCTAGTTTTTACAAGAGAGACATTGATACATGGTCGAATGTCTATGTTTTAAAAAGAATAACTCATCCTAATGACGATTAATTCAAATATATGACTGATGACCATGATTCCAACCAAGTCATTCCTACTTGGTAACCCAAGTATCACTCAAGACTAACCATGCCTTAAGAATAACCACTCTTCTAGAGCGCAATCCCTATAAAGTCTACTGATCGAAACTGAAGTGAATTTTAATTTAACTTGGCATAAAATTGATGATTTCTCAGTTTATTATAGATGATATCAAGATATGGGACATGATTGTCACTAATACAAGAGTACACCAAGAGGATTTCAAGAATTTACAATAAGACCTGAGAAACTTCCATCATATATAATAAAAATTTCTTGGTTTAGTTTCCAACCAGTCATACCCAACTACTAGAAAGTAAGATTAGTCGAAACACTACTAGTCAACTTCATTTAAAAAAAACTCATCTTCCCCTACTAATACATCATATTTAACTAACAGTGATTCATTTAGCACTTAAGGAACCATGTGATTTCTCAAGAATAACTAGTGATTTCCAACCAAACTAATGATGTTTCTAAAGGTTGCATAAAAAACCAACCATATCATTGTCTTGTTTCCTCTCAAGCACTAACATATCTGAAAGATTACCAACCACTTGGGTATTAAAAAGTATCACTGACCATTTTCAAAAGTTCATTTCACAGTCATGCTCCCTCTTATTTGAAGGATATTCCAAACCTTCCCGACATGATTCTTCACACCTTAGAAGTGTCCTTATCATCACATTATTGAGAACGCTAACTTATCCCACAGAACACATTAAATCAAATTCTAACTGAAGGTCTTAGATGTGACCAACACTCTTTTATCTTGTAATAACATTGAAATAGAATGAAATGGGTTTCTAAAAAGATAACTAGATAAAATTCACCTTCAGACATACGCGTGAGACTCCTACCAAGTTATTTCTATACACGCCATTGAATATGGCATAAGAGCCAAAACAATGGAACAACATGTCAAAACAGCTGATCCTATTTTAAACGTCATCATGAGTATTGGGACAAGTTAGATTTCCTTTAACACTTAGGACAATATACCTCATATATGACTTGTGATCAAAGTGTAACATCTCAATGTTTAAACAATTTCCACTGAACTCATTCAGTTTTCTAAACCATTTAAGAAACTCTATGGGTACCACATGTATCAACTCTTACTACCCTAATATTTCATGAGTAAAACAACACATACTTGTTAGTATCTATAGGCTTATCTTAAAATGAATAAAATTATCTAATGAAACATAAAAAATAACTATCCTATAGTTTTACTATCCCATATGACTATAAAATGAGATGACAACCTCGTGAGTATCCAAAATTGAAGAAGAGGAAGAATATAAAGGGTCACATATCCCACTAACCAGCTAGTCATTCCATCACCATGTATAACACAACGTCACTGAGTAGTATATGATGCTCACGCCTGTAACAAGGGTGAAATGATAAAATAGAAATTCATCAATCCCAAGTGTCATCTTAGAAACTGGGGAGTCCTACTTGGAAACAATGGCACCTAAACAACACCAGATGTCTAAAATGTTTCAAAAGCATTAAGAAAGGTTTTAAAGTTTTGAGGGATATACCTACTATGGTCTATCCACTTACAAAAATTGAAAGTGTCTACACTACAAAGATGGCATGCCTGAAGAGTGACTAGGGTTAATTTTCTATCATCTAGGCTCTAGCAATATAAGAGGATGCCAATGGAAGACAATCGCGTCTTCGTTTCAAGGAAACACTCAAGAAAAGGTTTTAACCTACCCTTACATGAGGGTTGAAACTAAGACCACCCCAACAAGGTTTTATTTGAGCAGATTCACTTAAGTATATATGATCCTTAAAGATTTTAAGGATCAATTCAAACATAAAATACTATTTATGAAAACATATATACATGGTAATTTATTTAACTAATTCCCCAAGGTGATAAAGGAAAGTTATAGTAAACTTCATTTTAATCATTATTTATTTAACTGATATCCTATCACAATTAGGCAATTTATCAAATAAACCCTATTTTTAAACATTTTTGTTTATTCAAAATCTTTCAAAATTGGCTCAGTTAATGTAAATGTAAATTCCAATCTAATGAGGAAAAAATCTTTTAGGTTGCACTTAGAATTTTAATTAACTAATGCCTCATATGAGTACAACTCAAAAGAAAATAAAAGGAATTTTATTAATTAAAGAAGATAGTAGTCAAGTAGGACCCCAACATACGTTTATATGTGATCCCATATAGGCAACTGCATACACTTTAAATAATCATACCAATATATCATGAGTATACACTATGGGGTTAAGAACTAAGACATATAGAAATATAAAGTCGGCCTATGAGGGTACCGTTAAACCATTCTAGGTTCATCTATATAAAACCCTATTTTATTTAAAAAATTAATATTAAACGCCCTTATTAATTTTATCTCATAAGAGTAAAGCACCATGAGTAACCTACTTAGGTATAGTCAAGTTTATCTCATCAAAAGAATGCCCCAACTGGCCTACTTGAATCTAATTGTGCATTTAGAAATTTAGTCATACACTACTACAAAACATGATTGTAATAGCACTAGCCATTATCAGCGGTAGGAGAAAAATGTTGATAAAAGTCTCATTTATGAGCTCTAAAAAAACACTAACAAAGGGTACCATTTATTAGTGCTAAAAACGCTGATAAAGGGTATCTTTTATCAGTTCTTTTTTTAGCATTTATAAAAGGTACCCTTTATCAGTGTTTTATTTTTAGAATCCATAAAGGGATACTTTATCAATACTTTTTTAGCGCTGATAAAGATCCAAATAAAATGAAATAATTAAATAAAAAAAATAAAAATGAGTTTACTAAAAAAATATTAAACATTATATTAATTAAATAATTATTGATAAAAATAAAAAAAAATTGATTATACTACATATAAATTATAAATAATAATATATATTATATATTAAGTATCTAGATATATGTAAAATGAAATTTAAACAATT
Organism: Viscum album; assembly: GCA_963277665.1. NCBI lineage: Eukaryota > Viridiplantae > Streptophyta > Magnoliopsida > Santalales > Viscaceae > Viscum > Viscum album. Next base: position 527,425,152 of record OY728159.1, on the reverse strand, counting down.
AAAAATTAAAAATAAGTAAATTGAGAAAAATATTAAACATTTAATTAATTAAATTATTATTTATTATCTTATGAAATAATATATATTAAATATATAGATATATATATGAATGTATATAAATATTATTTATATTATAAAAAATATTATGTTTTACATTAAATAATAATTATATATTTAGTTAATAATAGTATATAACTAAAAATTAATATGATTTAAAAATATAGACTAATTGAATCGAGTAATAAATATAATTGAATATCATTTGATTTTTCAATTTAACATAGATATAGTGTTTATTATATTGATTTCACATATACATAATTAATGCATTTTTATATACAACGTATGCACACAGAATAATATTTTTTTTGGGAATTTCATCAATTTCTATTATATATATATATATATATATATATTTACTATGTTTTAATATTTTCTATATGTATTTGTCTTTATTTAAATATATATATATATATATATATATTTAATAATTTATATTTATTTATAAAACTTATCCATTTTTTCAGTATTGTTAAAGTGTACCCATTTTTAATTATTCAATTTCACTCATTTTTAGCATGCATTCACTTAAGATTAAATATTCATTAATAATGTTAAAAATATTGTTATAAAAAATATTTATTAAAAATATATTTATAAATGTATATTTACTATTTTTATACATTTACATATTTAAAATTATAAATAAATAATTATATATATTTAAATAATCATAAAATTATAAAAGACTTATTTAAATAATGAATATATTAAATATATATATATATATTTATATATATTTAATATATATATATAATTATATAAATATATATAATGATATAAATATTATTTTTTTAAAAGTATTTATATAATTATAAATAAATAATTATAAAAATATAATAACTATATTTAAATAAGGAATACATTTACTATATTTATATTTATATAAATTTATTAAATATATATGTACTTATATATATATATATATATTTAGAATTTTTTTTATTTATAATTATAATTATAAATCCTTTATCAGTGCTTTTTTAGCACTAATAAATCTCTATCTTTATCAGTGCTAAAAACACAGATAAAGATTTCTTTTATCAATACCAATTAATTTAGCACTAATAAAAGCTATCTTTATCAGATTTTGTTTTTAAAATACGGATAAAAGTGTCCTGGCTTATTTAAATAACCCTAACCAGTCGTGATACTGAAGCTTTCTGTGAAAACCACCCTCTATCGGTGATCCTCCTCAGTGAATCGAAGCTCGAGTCAATGTTCAAATATAGGGTTCGAACAATTTCAAGGCTCAATTTCAAGGCTCGAATGATTCAATGGTTGAAAGAAATAAAGACTCTAAAGTTTTCCATGTTTTCGATATCTCTACATTCTATCAGATGATTCAATGTTTCAATCCATGATATCTTATTTTCTCCTCATCCTCCTCACTCATTCATTGATTGTTTGGCGAGATATATTTGTGTTTTTGTCTTCTTTATTACTTTATTGTTGGTATATACCTGTGGTCAATAATTTTCATTAGGAATGTTTGGTTGAAAGGAGATGTGGTTGTCCTTCCTTGTACTCTCCCATCCTCACCACTTGCTGATTCTATGAAACCCACCGACCCCAACGCCACTGAAGGAAGTAACTGTTTATTGTTGAGTCTAAAAAGTTCATTAGAATCATGGATCTTTAATTATGATACATCATTCCACTATATAACCAAGAAGGGATGCATGGATTATTATGTATCTCATTTTTTCAGCAATGTCCATTTAGTCGATGATAAATATCTTCAAATTATGGGGAAAGTCATTGTTAAAGATGATATTTCATGTGAATGTTCCTTGAACTTAGAAAGAGTTAGACACATACCATGTTTATGGATGAACATAATTTTCTTTGGTCAGCTGGATGAAGTAGGATTTTGGCTTATGGATAAAATATATATTATACAAATATGTACTATAAAAATATATATTATACAAATATATTATACAAATATATTATACAAATATATGATACCATTATGTTATAGAAATATACTATATAAATATATAATACAATTATATTATAAAAATATAAATTATACAAATATATTACACAAATTTATATGTGTACAATTAAAAAAAATACAAATTTGTTATATATTTAAAAATATTATATTTATATGTAAATAAATAAATATTATATATTATATATTTATATGTTATAAAAATATCTTATAAAAATATATATATTATACAAACACAAATTTATATTATATTACAAAATTATTTAAAATTAAAATATATATAATACAAATAAAGATATATTTTTCACACACACACACACACATATATATATATATATATATATTACAACACACAAATATATATTATAAAAATATATATTACATAGGTATATTATAAAAATATATTACAAAAATATATTATACAAATATATTTAAATAGAGTTCATTCATTGGTTAAAATTCATCATCCAAATTTACTTATGAATATGAAGGTTTTAAACATAGGGTGTGATCTATCTTATAAGGAATAATCAGTGAAGAGAATCAGTCTTTGAGATAAAGTATGATGAAAAATGACCACAACTTATCAAAGTTTTGTTCCAAAATCATAAGCACAAGGAAGTGACATGGGAACTAGAAGATGTAATGAAATAAACGTATTCTCAAATGTTATCACATGAGTAATGGAACTTTAAGGGTGAAATTTTTTTAGGAGATGGAGAATGTAGCATCCCATATTATAGTATGATTTTTCCTTCTATATCTATCATGTGTGTCATAATTGAATAAATTGATTCACATTAAATACAAATCTAGATAAAAAATGTTTTATTTTATTATAGTATAATATTATAACATTAATTGTAATAAACTTTATTATAAAAAATAAATTATAAAAAAATGCAAAGAACATGCTTATTAAAACTATAAAAGGACAATAAATACAAGGTAATAATTTTTTTTATGATTTCAATATTATTTTTAATGGTTTCCAATTAAAATCATATCCTCGAGTATAACTATAGAAATAATTAAATATGTTAGAAATATAATAGGTAATTTATAGAAGAAATAATGAAATGGGATGAATAATTCTGAGGGAATTTTTTAAGAAAATATATAGGAATTTAAAAGGATAAAGTGGTAATTATATTTTTGTTTGATATATATAGTCATTAGCTATACATATAGTCGGTCTATCCATTAAAATTTTCATTACTGAAATGTAATCCTAATGTATAGGTGAGTAATTTATTATAAATAATAAATTTGACATGTATAAAATAATAAATAGTATCTATTGACAAAGAAATAGTTTTTTTCTATAACAATTTTTTATCTTATATATTATTTGTTTTTATTTAAAACATTTTCACCCCTACAATGTTGGAATTTATCACTTTCCTTCAAGTTCCCTCTACTTCTCAATCACAGAAGTAATATGATGTTTTCATAGTAAAATCATTGTCTATAAAATTAATACATTGTTTCATATTTATGTTTAATTTATTTCATTTTAGTATTAATCATATAATAATTGTTTTCTCATATAGGTGGATTCTTTTTTCTGATTTGGGGTGGTTTGTTTGAAGCTTCTCATGCTCATGAGATATTGAACTTTGATCCTACAATTGAGATAATGAAAACAAAGAAATGCATTAAATATACATAAAACCATCATGAAAAGGTGAATTCATACTACTTATTTATTTAATTTTTTCATAATTTTATCTACGGTATGTAAGTTAATTTCCATATCAATATTATCAAATATTTAATTAGTTTTTTCACAGATCTTTTGGGAAGTAATATTTTTTCTTTCAACTATCTGTAAAAATCCGCAAAGGAGGTAAAATGTTTATTTCTTCCAATGTTACCATGATTTCTATTTCCCTAAATTTTCTTGTCTAACTTCCAAAATTTTATATTGATTTGATGTTGTTAGCTGAAAAAAATTCTTATCGTTGAAATCTAGAATAGTAGAGGGAACAGGAACATCATCTTCTCTTTTGGATTTCAATAATGAGAACAGTTTTTCAGCTAATAACCTCGGGTCAATATGCAGTGTAGGCAGTTCAAAAAATAAAGTCAATGGAAATCATGGTAACATTGGAAGTTAGGAATTTTTTGAGACCAAGATATGTGTAGGAATCAGTCGCACCTCAAAACAATACACGGTGTGAGTGGTATGAAGCAAAGTGATTCTTTTTATTTAAAATTGACATTAATTTTAGTAAAAGAGACAAATGAAATAATAAAAACTAAGAAAAAATATTATGATTGTTTTGATACTTTAATAGAATAATCCATAATTCATTTCTAATGTGTAGTAATCAGCCTCACATCAATTCGATACATGATGTACTCGATATGAATCAAATAGTTTGTTATCAGTTTAAAATCGACATTTTAGTTCAAAATATGTCACTAGTTGAAAACCAAGAAAACATTCTTATGTTTTCTTGGTAATTTAGGAAATTGATTCATAAATCATTTTTTATGTGTACGAATTATTCTAACATCAAATCGATACATGATTTTATATTTATCAGTCAAAGTATATATTTCTAGTTTTAAATAATATTTTAGAAAAAAAGAAAATTGACATACTCAAAACTAAGTAAATGAATTATGATTGTTTTGATACCTTATATAAATGATCCATAATTAATTTGGGATGTTTAGGAATCATCTTCACCTCAATCCGACACACAGTGTGACCGGTATGACTCCAAGTGATTCATTTTATTTAAAATTGACATCAATTTTAGTAAAAAGGATAACTGACATGTTCAAAACCAAGAAAACATATTATGATTGTTTTTATACTTTATTAAAATGACTTATAAGTCATCTAGGATGTTTAGGAATCATCTTCACCCTAATCTGACACACAGTGTGACCGATATGACTTTAAGTGCGTCTTTTTAATTAAAATTAACATCAGTTTTAGTAAAAATGTAAACTAACTTTCTCGAAACTAAGAAAATGCATTCTAATTATTTTTATACTTTAGTAAAACTATCCATAATTCATTTTTATGTGTAGGAATCATCTTCACCTCAATCTTTTACATGATGTGCCTGGAATGACTCAATGTGTTACTTAACAGTTTAAAATTGACATTTTAGTTCAAAAAGTTCCACTTACTAAAAACTAAGAAAACACACTCATATTTTCTTGATAATTTAGTAAATTTATTCATAATTCATTTTTTATGTGTTCTAATTTGTCTCAAATAAAACCAATGTATGATGTGATCGGTATGATTCAAAATTTGTGTTTCCAGTTTAAAATGACATTTTAGTAAAAAAGACAAGTAGCGTACTAAAAACCAAGAAAACACATTCATATTGTATTGATAAATTAGGGAAAAAATCCATAAGTTATTTGATACATGTAGGAATCATATTCACCTCAATACGACGCACGGTGTGACCGATATGGCTCTAAGTGCATCTTTTTATTTAAAATTGACATCAATTTTAGTAAAAAGGACAACTAACCTACTCAAAACTAAGAAAACACATTAGTATTGTTTTCATACTTTAGTAAAATGATCCATACATCATTTTTAACATGTAAGAATCAAATTAACCTCAATATGATACATGATGTGCCCAGTATGACTCAATGTGTAAGTTATCATTTTGAAATCGACATTTTAGTTCAAAAAGTATCACTCACTGAAAACCAAGAAAACATGCTCAGGTTGTCTTGATAATTTAGGAAAATGATTCATAAAATATTTTTTACATGTAGGAATCAATATCACATAAAACTGACACACATTATTTGACTTGTATGAATAAAAGTCTGTATTTCTAGTTTAAAATGACATTTTAGTTAAAAACACAAGTGACCTACTCAAAACTGAGAAAACACATTATATTGTTTTGTTACTTTAGGAAAATGATCCATAAGTCATTTGAGATCTGTAGGAATAAGCCACAGCTCAATCCAACACATGGTGTGACTGGTATGACTCCAAGTGTGCCTTTTCAATATATATGTGTCATTTTAGTTTAAAACGTGCATCACATCGCCAAAATTGAGAAAATGATCCTAGATTTTTTTTTCATCATTATATCTACTATTAATTAATTAATTTACTTTTAATTTTTATCATATAATTATTTATTTAATTTTCATAGATATAATTCGTGAAGACGAACAAGAAATAGTGTGACATGCAAGAATCAACTACAACTCAATCTGATACACATTGTTCTTAGTATAACTGAAAGTTTAGTTTAAAATTAACGCTTTATGTTAATTTATTTCTATATATTATTTCTAAAATTAGAATATTTCTCTTATATAGGTGTTTATTTTTCTTGATCATGGGTTATGATCAAATGAAAAGGGAATACTATTGTTTTTTAATGTATGTAATAATTTGTACTTATGTAATTATATAAACTAATGTTTGAAATATCTATAATATAGTGTTTTCTTCTTGTATTTTTATTGTAAATTTTACTTCATTTAAATTTTGTATTGGTGCTTTATTTTTTTGATTTCGTGGTGTTTTTGGTGTTGTAGTGTTGGGTTACAGCACACCACAACATGCCCCTTTATCAACACTTTTTTAAGCATTGATAAATGGGACATTTATAGGTGCTTTATTAAGAACTCATAAAGGGGTACTTTATTAGTTCCTGTTTATGTTCTAATAAAGGGTTCTTTTATCAACTCTTACAAAAGCGTTGATAAAGGACTAGTGCTTTTAATCTCACTCCAGTAGTCAGTGATTATCTAGCACTGATAAAGTCTATTTTTAGCACTATTAAAGGCCTATTTTGTAGTAGTGATATGGGTCTTCATGCCCATGTAACCAAGTTACAATCCTCTATAAAGAAAACCAATTCATTTAAAAGTCATAATTTAACATCTTTTTCGTTTATACAATGGTATCAATGTATATCAAGCTCATATAAATTGGTTCAATTATATGGGTTACCATTTTCTAATTTATAAAGTACACATACACTTTATAAATTGAAAATTGGAACCCATTTAATAACAACCAATATGTTTTAGACCATGTAACCATTGGTTCATGTCGTAAACATGTCCAAATTGGTTAGTTAAGGTGTCACCATCAATCTATATGAAAAATTCCATTTTAGGTTGATGATGAAACTTTAATAACCAATCGTATATCAAAATTATAACTACACATGTAACCAAAATCAGTAAACATAAGGAAGTATGGAATTTAATTATGGTAATCTACAACCTAAGTAAGAACACACTGAATCATGGTATATAAGGAATGTTTTATAAATAAATCACATGATAATTATTCACAGGAAAAAAATACTAAATAAATTGCATATCATGTTATATAAACAAGTATGATAATGGAATACATAAGAATATATACAACTGAGCATGTTGCTAAAATACCTAACATGGTAAACAACAAGAATGATAGTAAACACACAAGGCGCATCAATAAATCTCAAATACCCTAGTAATTCAATCTACATGGCTTGGAATGTGATTCTCTATGTTCTAATAATGATTTATTCAACAATACATCCTTTCCATATTGGGACAAGGGTAAATTCTATAACCCTCATAAATTAACAAATAGAAAAAGTATGTTAATAACTCACAGGGAAATCATAACCAATTGTAACAACAAGAAACATGAAAAAAATCCCATCCCAGAGAACTTATAATTTTTTCCACGATTGGGGTGATCACTCCCAGGCACGACTATTTACAAATCACTAACACATTCCTAGTCTCCTATCTACCAGCCCAAAATAGTATTACAAAGAAAAAGAAACACCTCTGGTACCACTTTGTAATGTCTCAACTTGGGATACACTAAAATGGTTCCTGATATGGTCGGTCACATGGCATCAAGTGTGCCTACCCATATTCCAGAGGCTCCCAGCTTGTGGTGAGGGTCTAATGATGGTATGGTGGGGAGATTATACCCTCATGATTACATTAGAACAGTGTTATAAGACAAAATAAATAAATAAATCAACAACAAAAGTAGTATAAATGAAAGGCATAATAGTATAAGATAAATAAAATAACTAATAAAATTGTCAATGCCAAGTAGAACCATGCATGCATGTTTATGTGACTACAGAATCCAAATAAGAAAACATATAGCGGGTAGTGACGATTCAATATGAGAACAAAGAAAAAGGATAAAATCCCTAAGGATGATCTCCATGAGAATCTTGAGTACTAGATAAATCTCGTGCTCCTATGTTCCCATGTACAATGCATAGCACACGCAATCATCCATGGACCTATGAACATGAGGTCTGCTCAGGTACCCCAGTGCAATGAAGTACTGAGCAAAGTGTGAGATATACTTAGTAGACCACCACCAATGGTTTCTAAAGCATAATCTAGTCTATGATTATCGATACAAAAATTTGAATGTTTAATAAATAAAGAAGGAAATAAGTAAATAAAAGTAAAAAGTCAAGATCAGGTTCCTCAAGGACACTTGGTCGGTCATACCCACTTTGGCCTAAGCAGGAATACCTCTGAGTATATATATATCTATATATATAAAGATATGTATACATATATATGAACTATAGATATAGTGAATTTTATATCCATATATATGAAAATATAGTATTAGCAAGGATCCAATTCATAAATGAGGAATCCAGGTATAATACTACTCATAATAATAATAAGAATCTCATAATAATGAATAAGGGTCATCATGCCCAAGGATAATAATCAATATAGGAATCTGTGTTGAGTATCATAATCAATTATGGGGAGGGCCATACCCAACCTCCTAATCAAGGGGGCGTGGAACATCATTCCCAATAACCCAAGTGATGTGAACATCATTCCAATATCCTCAACCAAGGGGGTGTGAAATATCATGGCCAATGACCTTACTCGGGGTCCCTTTAGTCATTAAGAAATATAGAGTAATTCACTTTCCCTATGAGACCTTAGACCAATGTGTCTTAAAAAAGCAATCGACATCGCTCAATGCGGAGTAGATCCTTTTCAAATATAAATGATTTATATTTAGTAACATGTTATGTGTTCATCCAATCCATGTGTATAATTAATTTATAAATAATAATAGAATCAATAACCCTAGAATTCCATTTATCATTTTATTATAAAATAAAGGGTAAATATATTTACTTAATCATTCCACAACCCAAGTAATGTACAATCTAAGAGGGTCATGCCCACTTACCATTTCAAAATAGGACATTTATTTCATTATTCTGTTCAATCCATCCTAAAAAAATATGAGGTCCAGGTGAACTATGCCTAACAGTTAACACTATACATGCAAGAGGTATAAAATAGGCCATGATAACATTCATACCAGACATGAATCATCAAGTTAATTCAATAAGATAGGGTACCAACCCCCTTAGGTGGTGGTCTGACCTCTAGGAGATCGCATGGTGTAATTCACCCTTCCACTTTCTATTAAATCCATTTAGTGAACCCAATTACATTTTATAAGACAACACATCTCAATGAGGGGTTTTATTCAAAATAATGATTAATTAAAGGCCTTCATGGAACTCAAACTAATGTTTGGTTAAAACATAAGGTCCATGACCATCAATAATACCAATTTAATATACAAGGGTGCTAGATTTAGGCTGTTATATCCTACATTTTAAATTTCACATTTAAGATACATCGCATGGAAATACTGGTGCACGACACAATGACATACTTATAAATCAATGAAACTTTGATGGAAAAGATATAGAATACCTATCTCGTACTTAGGATGGTCCACTCATCTAATGTTAAGATTTGATTTGAGCTGGTTTGAGAGAAAAATAGAGAAACATACAAACACCCTGAAAATATGGTGAATTAGGTCACACCTTGATAGTGCTAATGATAGTAAGAGAAATTAAGAAAGGTGAAAGAACAGTGAATATATTACCAAGGGATTTTCCTAACCCCTTCCAGAGGGGCCAATGACGTAACTCCCCATGCCTGCCTCCAATAGGCCAGGGGCTGGTGACTAGCACCAAGTAGGAATATCACTAACATGGGAGGCATTTACTATGTACCTGTATGCATAGACACATCTCTAAGCCCACAATATACTGAAATGTAAAAACCACTAAGAACAAAATGCATGCATACCACTACATCCCAACCAACAGAGTGCGGTAGGAAGTAAAGTGTAGTAAAGTAAACTGGGCTAGAATACATGCCCACCAAAAGAAAGAGTCTGAAAACTACAAAGTCCAACCTATAAAACAAATAGGTATTGGGACTGCTAATCAAATACATATGAATACTGTAGCCTACCTGAACTCACAAAGCTCTGGCTGGTACTGGTCCACCCTAGACTCCATCAAAAGGTCACTTGTCTACACAAGACACGACACGTGTAAGCAAACACCATGAAGAGGTGAGTATAACATTACCTAGTAGGAAACCCCAAAAAAACAAATAAATACACAAAAGAAAGATGCATCATCTCTACACAGAATATTTCTACGACATATATAACAATAATATCCAGATATACTCATTCCAAGACTTGAAGTCTAGAGTTAAGTCACAACTACCACATTCCAACACTAGGGATTCAGTTCGATGATTTCACAAAGCACTCATCCGGGAGAACACACTCCTAAGTCTGATAGCCTTGATGACATATGTCTGAGAAGTACTATTCATTAGGAACCTTCATGAGAATGATACGCTAATAGATCTAAATAGATATATATATGATACAACATATGAGGATCACAACTAGGGCCAGGGGTGATACCAACAACTCCATCTGGATTGACCCACTAAATAAAGGATCGACAGATGGTAAATTTGGTCACATAAATACCAAGGAATATATCTTGACAATGAATAATGAATAGAGGATCCTACTCTGATCCTCTCAGAGGTGATTCCAACAACTCTATCTAGAAATTCTTACTGAAGGGATTATAATTCTATGGGTAAGAAATGATACCAACTAACCTTTAGGAAAAGGATATAGTAACAAACCCTTAACAAAACCTATCCAAGATACGGTGGAAAAGTGTCTCAAGCCATGTAGAAGATAGTACACAACATGTAGTACGGTCTCACGCTGTGTATCATGAAACCAGGTACTACCCATGTACAACAACTTGTGTCAAAAGTATATGTCGTGTAGAAGATAGGTAAATGCTATGTAGAAGTGTCACATGCCATTTCTGTCCATTCAGGTTCCACCAGTGTACTCTAGACATGTGCCAGTACACAATGTCAACATGTGTCCACCTACTCGTGTACTAGTACATGGGATAACCTGTGTAACCAGTCTGGCCCAAGCTGTGTGGTGGGGTACACACCGTCTAGGAAACCAGTGTACTCCACCCTATGTCCATGTATCTATAGAGATACATGATGAGTCTTGGGGAACGGCCTACACATCGTGTGATAAGGGCACATGCCGTGTGGCATTTAACTATCTCCCAAAACCCTAGACACCACTGAATTGGGGCCACAAACTGTGTAATCCAGGTTACATGCCGTGTTGATTTCAATTTTCTAGAAATGTTTTATCTTTCTCTATGTGCCTCATCTGATCCACTAGTGTTCTATATAATGCTTTGTTCACCTCAAAACTTGATATCAATGGTCATATCATCATTTTAACACTGAATCGGGGGGTTTTGGGCCTTTAATTGGTTCTGAAATCTGATTCCAATCACCCACACATAAATCACCCGAAGAAAGATATCTCCCAAATCTCTTTTATTCAACTATCACCATCATTGTCACACCTCCTCTATATCATCACAAGGTAGGATATCAATTTTATATCATTGTGCTAAGAATCAAAGGTGCAACGATCATTTGTTCATAATCCATGAAGAACGTGAAGAATGTCTAGAAAATATGGGGGAAGATAAATACGCATAATGAATAAAATTGAGGAATATACCTCGACCATTCTACATTTCAGATTTGATCTATTCCCATAAGAATGATAAAAACATCAAACAATAAATCATCCCCATACATCCCAATGTTAAATCCATTCCCATAAGAATGATCAAACCATGGGTCAACCTATTCATTTTTTGATCTATATTCATCATTGATTATAAAAAAGGTGAAATAATTCCAAATAACAATGCCCTGCCTTGGGATTGGATCACTCTTTGAAGAGCATCGATCATCGTACCACCGCTGTTGGCGAGATCTATAAAAAAATTGCATATGTCGATATTTGATCCAAGGCCCATCATTGTTTTCCACCTAGAGAATTCTCCAGGGATCTCTACATAGTCTCTAGGAAATTCCAGGGTTATGAGACTAACCATGGATCAATACTTAAAAGGATAATTTAAAATAAACCATCACTATATCGCTACTAAATGTTAAAATAAAATAAATTCTCCTTTTATTTTATTTATTAAAACTCCTAAAACTACTTCTAACAGATGACCTGCACCAACTGATGTTAGGTCATGACTTGGGTAAATTTTCTACTCAGAATTCAATGATGCCCTTGAATTTTTAATCCAGGAACTCATTTAGAAGTTATTATACTTATTTAGGAAAACTATGTGCACGTGCTATTTAATATTTTAATATATTTCAAACATTTATTCTAGGCACCATGGGCTTCAAAATCGCACACCATATCAGCTCCTAGTCTTGAATTAATTCAATAAAATATTTAAAAATAATACATGGAAAAATCTAGGGCATTACATTCTCCCAACCTAGGGGCTTTACATCCCCAAAAATCCAAAAAAAACAATACAAAAATATGTGGGTACTATATAAAAATATGAGTCTCCTGCTCCCATATTCTCTCCTGGAGATTCTCATGATGCCACCGAACACACACCAAGGGAATCACTCACCATTTAGGATCCTCTTCTACCAATCCTTGATCTTCACTAGGTACTCAACAAAAGTCGCTCCACCATCAATGTCCAGCTCACCCCAGTCGATGATGTGTGATGGATCATGCATGTACCTCCTCAGCTGAGACATGTGGAAGAAATCATGTACCCAATCCAACTACGTGGGTATTTCCAAGTGGTTTCAGCTTTCCATCTCTATGTAGTATCTGAAAAGGGTCGATAAATCTCAAAGATAACTTTCCACCTTGTCCAAATATCTACAATCTTCATAGAGGTGAAACTAGAAGTAACACATGGTCTCTTTCATTGAACTCCAAAGGACTTTACTGCCTATCAACATAATATTTCTAATGGCTCTGTGAAATCTTCAGCCACTCCTAGGTGATTTTCACCATCTCAGTAGTATCTTTCAACAACTTCAGGCCCCTGAGTGTTGACTCTCCAGGGTTAGTCCAGCAAATTAGTGACCGGTACGGTCGCCCATACAAATTGTCTAATGATGTCATTCCAATGGTGGAATTGTAGTTGTTTTTGTATGTCAAATCCACCAGAGGCAGGTGATCCTTCCAACTACAATCAAAGTCCAATATGCAATCCCACTGTATGTCCTTTAGGACCTGAATGATTCGCTCCATGTGGACAACTTTTTTAGGTTGAAACATTGTGCTCAAGCATAACTGATTCCTAAATGCCTCCTAAAATCCCTTCCACATTCGGGATGTAAAGCGAGCATCATGATAAAAAACAATCATCGATTGTACTCCATGGAGTCGAACTATCTCCTAAATGTAGAAGCATCTCAAGCTCTCTACTAAACACTACTCTCAGATAGCTAGGAAGTGGGCCGACTTGGTGAGTTGGACAATGATCACCCAGATGGAATTGTGTCCCATGGACATACATGGTAAAATTATCATGAAGTCCTTGGATATCCCATCCTACTTCTATTCTGGAACCTCTAGGGGTTGAGCTAAACCCAATGGAACTTGGTGCTCAACCTTCACCTACTGGCAGTTAAGGCATTGAGAAATGATCTCTGCCATTTCCTTATTTTTCCCTATCCACCAAAACTAATTTCGGAGGTCATGGTACATATTTTCCACTCTAGGATATAGTGCAAAAGGTAACGTATGAAACTCACATAGAAATTCCTTCCACAATTCCACTGGTACAACTATGCATCCTCTAAAAAGAACAATGTGTTCCCCACCTTGTGAATATCCATCAAGCACATGTATTAAAAACATCTAATCATATAGGTTATCATAGTCAGTATCCTCAAGATGTGCATCCCTAACTCATTGTAAGAGTGTAGTGGTGATAACCATCGACTAGAGGTAATCTTCTCCAACTCCATCCATAAAGGATAAATGTAACAAGGCAAACTGCTCCAATGCCTCATTCAGTAAATGTGATCAAGATATATTACTGAGAGAATCTACCCCCACGTTTCCCTTCCTAGAAGTATAGATAATCTCAAAGTCATAGTCCTAGAGGAACTCTATTTATTGACTCTATCTCAAGTTCGGAAACTTCTATAAGATGATATACTTGAGAATCTTGTGATCAGAGTAAACGATAAACCACTCACCCATTAGGTAGTGTCAATACATATTCAATGTGAAGACTAACACTACAAACTAAAGATCATGGGACATGTAGTTCTGATCATGTGGTATCAATTGGCATGAAACATAGGCAATAAAAAATTTCATCTGCATCAGGACACAACTAAGTCTAGTCCCCGATGCATTGCAGAACACTACGTACTCGACACCCTCCTCCAGAAATCTTAAGATTAGAGTGCTCGTCAAAATCTACCTCAACTGCTGGAAAGCCAGTTGGAACTTCTCTGTCTACATGAAAGGCTACCCATTTCATGTCAAATATGTCATAGGTGGTGATACATTGGAGAAGTCAAGTATGAATCTTCAATAATATCCCACTAGCCTAAGGAATCTCTACACCTTCATCATGATCATAGGTGACTCCCATGCTAACACTGCCTCCACCATGGACGGGTCGAATACCACTCCATCCATTGAGACAACAAGTCCTAGAAAGTGGACTGCCTAAATCTAGAACTGAAACTTCAAGAGTTTCAAATAAATCTTATTCTATCAGAATACGTCCATAACCATCCTTAGGTGTCTCAGGTGATCCTACTCAGACTCTCAGTACATAAGGATATCATCGATGAAGACTACCATGAACCGGTCTAAGTAAGGATGAAAGATTTGGTTAATGAGTATCATGAACACTTCTAGGGTGTTCATCATGCCAAAGGGAATCACTAAGTACTCATAGTGACTACAGTGGAATCTGAATTTCATCTTCGATATATCATCATACTATACTTGCAACTGGTGATAACATAATCAAATTTCAACCTTCGAGAAAGGAATGATTGGAACCTGTGTCTATTAATACTACATCTAACGTAGAAAATACACATATAAAACCTAGAAACATCCTTGGAGACCCTGGTTCATATGCCACAATCGCATGCAGTTTTCCCCACCCCTATCCTCCAGCTCCCTGATTTTGGCATTGACCTCCTGGGGGTGGTGGTGGTAACATGTCGAAACATCAACCACCTACTACAGCTCTCCCAGCTCCTCTTCCATGTCTTACACCCTGCGGATCTACCTTCTCCTTTATTTAGCTTTTCCTCAGTGGTCCATCCACTATTTCCCTATAAGTAGTATGGCAGGTTGGAAAATCTCAAGCGATATGTCTCTTGTCATCACACGAATAGCATAGCTTATACCTAGGTTGGTAGGACCCACCTTGTGAGCCCTGAACTGAAAATCCTATGTCCTGGGACCTCCTCCTAAAACTTCTCCCAAATTAAAATCCCTGAGATTGATGTCGGATCCCTGCTATCGAGGTATCTGAACCTACTCGTCTACTATTGACAACCAGTACTTGTACCTACTCAGCCAAGAATCTTTCAACCACCTAAGCTCGCTCATGAATTACTACATAAGTTGAAATTCATAGAGGTATAACAATGCCTCATATGTATCTAAACAGACCTCACCCTAAGGTATGATCCCTAAAGCACTAATCTGTGAACATATCCATCTAGTACCTAGAAATTATGGTGAACCTTGAGGAATACCCATCCACTGTCAAGCTACCCTACTAGGGATAAAGAAACTCCTGTATACGCACTGCTCTCAGCATTATTGGTGATAACTACTCTCTAAAGATATTATCAAACTCCATCCATGAAAGAGTATCCTCATCATGAGTCTATGTGGCCAAACTCTACTATCTCCCTACTGATCCATGTATAAATCTTGCC
This sequence comes from Viscum album, assembly GCA_963277665.1. NCBI lineage: Eukaryota > Viridiplantae > Streptophyta > Magnoliopsida > Santalales > Viscaceae > Viscum > Viscum album. The sequence goes on along the minus strand of OY728159.1, from coordinate 527,408,960 downwards.
ACTAGGAGTATCATCTAATACGCTGGTGTCCTGACTAGATAAAAAACTCAGTTCACCGACTCAAAGAATTCCTCATCTCTCTGAGGTTCAGGTTCAACATAGAACCTGAGGGGTCTCTATATCTGAAACTCGTGAAGTGTTCTTAACCTAATCTCCTCGTATACTTGTATTTTGGGCACCACATGTTTCTCCGTATGTGGTGGTATAGTTGGTGCACCACCTAGAGGAAACACCTAGAGAACCGGTCCCTATATTGAAGCCTCGTCACTGAGGAGGTCATCCTTATGATCAATTTACTAAATCCTAGCTAGTATGCATCTCAGGGGAATCCTGTAATAAAACAAGATGTACTACAATCAATTAGTATATCTATAGAGATGAATCAAGAAGGATATGGAACAAAAACTCGTTCCTATATGATTAATGTACCATTATTTTCCTTACAACCATGTTCTCATGTATCAAGTCACAAAGTAGGTTATCAGAGTCCTGCTGTATGGATATGTCGGCCGCCCGCACCAAAACTGGATTCCACGGCCTAAAAGTCAAATTCGAAACACTTAACATTGTTTCCCCAAACCAATCTCATAGACTCCTAGTCCTAAGGTAGAACCGACCACCTCTAATACCACTCTATCATGACCTGTCGCATTGGGGCATGTGTCATGACTCCACAAGCCTGCCTCCAATAGGTTAGGGGCTATTGAATAGCACTAAGTATGAATATCACTAACATGGGAGGCATTTTCTATGTACATGTATGCACACACACGTATCTAAGCCTGCAATATGATGAAATATAAAAACCAATAAGAACCAAATGCATGCATACCACTATATCCCAACCAATAGAGTATGATAGGAAGTAAAGTTAAGTAAAGTAAACTAATCCAAGATACAAGACCACCAAAATAAAGTGTTTGAAAACTAAAAATTACAACATGTAAACAAAGTAGGTATTGGGAATGCTACTCAAAGTCATAGGAACACTCTGGACTGCATGAACTCGCAAATCTCTTTCTGTTCATGGTATGCCTTAGACTCTATCAAAAGTTTTCTTGTCTACACAAGACAAGACATATGTGGGAAAACCCCATGATAGGGTGAGTATAAAAATACTCAGTGGGACACCTTTAAACCATAAATCAATACAAAATGGAAATATGCAGTCATATCCACACAGTATATATCTATAGCACATATTTCAAGAATATCCATATATACTCAATATAGTACTTGAAGTCTAGAGGTAGGTCACAACTATCACATACCAACACTAGGGATTCAGTTCAAAGATTCCACGAAACACTCATCTGAGAGAACACACTCCAGTGTCTGATGTCCCTGATGAAATCTATATGAGAATTACTATTTGTTAGAAATTTTCATGAGAGAGATACAATGATAGATCTGAAGATAAAGATACAATAAAACAGATGTGGATCACATCCATGTTCATGGGGTGATACCAACAACTCTATTTGGATTAACCTGCTAAGTAGAGGATCGACGCCCGGTAAAATTGGTCACATAAATATCAAGGACTATACCTAGGGAAAGGAGAATGAATAGAGGATCATGCTCTAGGCCTCTCAGAGGGGATTCCAACAACTCTATCTAGAAATTCTTATTGAATGGATCATACTCCTGTGAGTAGGAAACGATACCAACTAACCTTCAGAGGAAGGATACTAGAATTAACCCTTAACAAAACTTGTCCAAGATACGATGGAAAAGTGTCTTAATCCATTTAGAAGAGATTTCATGGTGTGTAGTAAGGTTACACACCATGTATCATGACACTAAGTACTACCTGTGTACAGCGACTTGTGTCAAAAGTACATGTCATATAAAAGATGGGTACATGTTGTGTAAAAGGGTCACATGTCGTGTCCTTCCATATGGGGTCCACACATGTCATTTGGCCATGTTCCAGTACACAGCGTTAACCCGTTTCCTTCTACCCATGTACCCATACATGGGATAACCCATGTAACTAGTCTGGTCCAAGTCGTTTGCTGGGTTACATGCCATGTAGGCAACCCTTGTACTCCAACCCAAGTCTGTGTATCTCCTGATATACACATGAATATTATGGGAAGTACATATATGTTGTCTGATACGGTCACATTCCATGTGGTGTTTAACTAACTCCCAAAACACTAGCCACTACTAAGTGGGGGCCACACATCGTGTAACCCCGGGTTACACGCCATGTTGATCATGATTTTCTGAAAACCTCTATTCTTCCTCCATGTGCCTCGGTTGATCCTCCAATGTTCAATACAATGCTCTATTCACCTAAAAATTGGATATATAAGGTTATATCTCCATTGTAACACCGAATTGGGGGGGGGGGGTTGGGCCTTCAATCAGCTCCAAAATCTAATTATAATGCCTCGCACATAAATCACCTGAAGAATGACATCTTCTAAATCACTTTGATTCGTCCATCACCATTGTCTTCTCACATCATCTAGGTTGTCACGAGGTCAAATCTTCAATTTTGGATCATTTCATAAAGAATCGAAGGTGCAATGATCGTTTGTTCATAAACCATGAAAAATGAAAAGAACACGCTAAACTTATGGGGGAGAAGAAATATGCATAAGAAAAGAAACCCGAGGAACATACCTTGACCATTATTCATATCGGTCTCGATCCCTACTCATAAAAATGATCAACAAATTAAATAATAAATCAACCCCATACATCCCACAGTTAAATCTCATCCTGTAAGAATGATCAAATCACAGGTTAACCTGTTCGTTGGTTGATCTGAATTCATCATTGATTCCAAAAATGAGAAAATAATTCCAAATAAAAATGAACTACCTGGGGATTAGATCACCTACTAAAGAGGATTGATTGTCGCATCACCTTCGTTGGTGAGATCCGTCAAAAACAGCATCTTTCGATCTCTGATCCAAGCTTCTTTGTCATTTTTCATTGAGATAATTCTCCAGGTTTCTCTCCAGAATCTCTAGGAAATTCAAGGGTTATGAGCCTAACCCTAGATCCATGCTTAAAATGATAATATAAAATAAACTACCATAAAAAAATGTTAAGATAAAATAAATTCTTCATTTATTTTATTTATTAAAATGTCAAAAACTAGTTTTTACAACTGACCTACACTGGTCAATGTTAGGTCGCACCTAGGGTAAAATCACGGCTCCAAACACAATGGTGCCCTCAAATTTATGATTTGGGCACCCATTTAGATATTATTCTAATTTTTCAGGAAAAATGCATGTGTTTGATATTTAATGTTATAATATATTTAAAACATTTATTCTGGTCACCCTAGGCCTCAAAATCGCACATCGTCTCAACGCCTGGTCTCGAATTAGTTCCATATAATATTTAAAAATCATACATGAAAAAATATGTGACATTACAGGAATAACCAACAAGACTGTTGAAACTCAATTTTGACACTAGATAAAGGAAAGGCATTCATGCCTAGGTGAGGAGAGGAGAGGGAACCCATAGCTGGAGGGATGTGATGCATGTGTGGGAGAAGAAAAAATGGGAAGATGTTTAAAATAACGAAGGGGGGAAAGGAAATTTTAAGCCTTTAAATGAGGAACACGGTTTAGCCACATGGTTGGCCAAACCATTTTCTCAAAACTAATGAAGGAACCCCATTGCATGGGCAGGACACACTGTTTAGCTAACCATGTACATCCTGTGCAAAATTCCCCAATTAATATATTTTCAGAATCTACACGACCATGCATCTCCTCTTACATAGTTAGAAAAAAAATGTGCAAGACATTCATCTCCATTAAATCATACACATGGTTTTACTTGGTTGGCCACACAGTTTCAGAAAAATGGTGCACCATTACCAACTTTTCCCAGTTTTGAGTTTCTATAACCTGATGCTCCCGAAACTCAACTGAACCCCCTAGACACCTCTTAAACCTCAAACCAATTCTAAAAAAATTGAACATTCTAACTCTTGGAATTACATTCAGAAACATGGTTTAAAGAACGTACTATCCACCAAATTCTATAATTCAAATTCCAATAGAAATTCTACCAGCACCAAAAACACGTGACGTTACATAGATTCTCTTATGGGTATATGGAAATTCACTATTATAAATAAGTGACTACAACTCGTGTAAACTCCCATTATACACCTTCAATATCTTGATACTAAAAACTATACTAAATCTCATTAGTTTACAAATTTATTCTTAAAAATAAATTGATCCATAATAAAAAATGAACAAATTGAAACCTTATTCTCTATAAAGATCTATCCAGAACCTAAATTTGATGTGTTTAGGACCTATTTCCTCAATCTGATGATCTTAATCTGATAGACTCAATCTGATTCACCTTTACTCAGTTTATTCCTACTATAATAAATTTTTATCTACCTATTTAGTAAATCTTTGCTACATATGAAAATTCTTAAAACTCATAAAATTTTCTAAGTCTGATTCCCTCAGTCTGGTAATCAGAACATGGCGTAGTCGGATCTTATGATCAAAATTTTCTTTCTATAAAAAAACTTCTAACACAAACATTGTAGGACTTCCACCTTTTCACACACATGAATAGTGATCACGTATGATGTACTTTCCATCTCAATTTATAGGTGCTCCAGAAATAGTAAATTTCGGAAATTGAAATATTTTCCCACTTACCCAAATTCCAAAAATTGTGAATTTAACTCACATTTGAACTTCATGTTTGGTTGATTCAACTCTTCTCCACTCTTCTTAAGTCTTCCCAAAACATATCGATTCTATACAACTCGTCTTGAATTTTAAAATCCTCAGTCTGTTAGAGATTCTAAGCCCATTAGAACTTCTCCATCTGGTAGAACTTCGCAATCTGCTAGTACTTTTCAATCTAATAGAACCTCTCAGCCCATAAGAACTTCTTAATATGTTATAATGTTCTAGTCAGTTAGAACTTATTAGTTCATTATAACTTATCATTCCATCATAACTTCTCATTCCATTATAACTTATTAATATGTTATAAATTCTGAGTTCATTAGTACTACTCAGCCCATTGGAACTTCTCAGTCTATTATAAATTCCCATTCTATTAGAACATCTCAATTTATTAGAACTTCTCTATCTATTAGAATTTATCAATCCATTATAACTTCTCAGTCTGTTATAACTTCTCATCCCATTGGAACTTCTCATCCCGTTTTAACTTCTCAGCCAATTGGAACTTCTCATCCCATTAGAACTTCTCAGCCTGTTGGAACTTCTCATCCTATTATAACTTCTTAGTCCATTATAACATCTTAGTCTATTAGAACTTCTCAACCTATTAGAACTTCTGAATCCATTACAACTTCTCATTCTGTTATAACTTCTTAGTTTGATAGAACATCTGTGGTGAAGAACTTAAAATTTTGGAAACATCATAAATTCAAAAATATATTCCCTTCTATAAACATCAGCTTGTATCATGACTTCTTCATGATGTTTTAGGAACTTAAAAGAATGTAAAAATATCTTTTTTCATTCCTTTGAAACTTCTTATCAATACAAATTTCCAAACATTCAGACATAAAAAATTTTCTTCATCTTTAGAAAAAAAATTTCTTCATCTCAACAAAAAAAATTTCATAATCTCATTAAAACAAATTCATCATCTGAGAAAAAAAATCATTACAAAAAATTATGATTTTTTTTATTTTAAAAAACATTGGACTCAACAAATTCTTTTTCCAATGATATGAGACAGATCTGGTGCATCTGATCACCATGTTTGTAAAAGAACTTTCTTCACTCATATTCAAAACTAATTCTCAGCAAAACATGTTATAAAATTTTAAAAACATATATTTCACCTAATTTACAAAAACATTCTTTAAAAAAATTAGTTTTCAAAAAAACAAAAAAAATTAAAACCAAACATCACAATGGATCTTTAATCTCCCCCTCTATATTTATTAACAACTTTGTTAACAAATTTTTAAATCATGATTTTTTTAACATTGTTTTTTAACTTATTTATGATCATTTAACAAAACATATCATTTCTTAAAAAAGGTTATCCTAAAACCACACTAATGGATAAAGTAATGTTTTTGAAGGAATTCAATCCCTTGGTTACAATCAATTTGCATCCATGTTAAGATAAATTTCTCCTTAATTTTATGTTTTCCTCTCAATTTTCATTAACTCCCCCATTTTATGATAACCATATATTTAGATTCATTTAAGTAAGAAATGTAATTCCCTTTACCATGTAGGATAAATTTATATAAATCCACCCCCTTTTTCAACATAATTCAAATCACAATGGGGGATATTTTTTAAGATGATTAGGAAGTCGGTGGTGGTTGTTGAACATGAAGTTGCAGCTTCAATTCCAAAAATCTCTCCTTTGGAATTACTTTTGTGATGATATGAGAAATTCTATACTTAATTGAAATATATTTGAGGAAAAAATTTCCACCAAAAACATTTTATTTAATGAATTGAAAATTGATATCAATATTTTTTGATCTTGAGTGTTGAAAAGTATTTTTAGAAAGATCAATTGCACTCCAATTACCACAAAGTACCTTTAATGGTTTGAAAAATTCATCTTTCAAATCATCCAACTGAACTTTCATCCAAAACATTTGAGCATAATCCAGAGTTGTAGCAACATATTTTGATCCAAATGAACTCAAACTTACAGAACTCTATTTATTTCTATACTAACTCACACAAAATTATCCCAAGTAAATTTTTCCACCTAAAGTTAATTTTATGCCATTGAAATCACCATCCCAATCAGTATCAGTATGACCATGAATGTTAATTTCAAAACTTGTTTTGTATAAAATCTCATGTGAAGTTGTTCCTTTAACATATCTTATAATTCAATTTTTTGCAAACATTTGTGGCTCTTTAGAATCACTCTAATATCTAGTATATAAAGTTATATCATAAAGAATAACAAGTCTTGAGGCTGTGAGATAAAGAAAACATCATATCAATTTCTAAAAATATTTCCATTTTACACTTTTATAATTTCATTTTTACTCAACTTTGTTATCACTGAAATAATATTTGAAACTTCTATGGATTATACCATCCCATATTACTTTAACAATTCGTTAGCATTATTTTTTTGAGATTTGAAAATGTATTTTAATTTCTTTGAACTTGTAATCCAAGGAAGAAAGTTAATTCTCCCAACATTAAAATTTCAAAATTATTCTTTATTTCCATATAAAATTCTTTAATAAAATTTTCTTCATCCTCAAATAAATTTATATCATCCACATAAACAATTTCAATTAGGGTTTCAGAGTTGACATCTTTCAAATATAGATTTCTATTAAAATTTCCTTTAGAAAAAATTCCATATTCTCAAACAATTTTTTAGTTTTGAATAACAATCACATGGGGATTGTTTCAACCCATAAAAATATTCATTCAATTTAAAAAAATTCTTTCAAATTCATAAATTAGAAACTAACAAGTTTGTTCAATGTAAACTTCTTCTTCAATATCACTATTTAGAAAATTTGAATTTACATCCATCTAATAAAATTTATAATTTCAATGTGAAAACACTACTAGAAACAATATAATAGTTTCTAATCATACAACCAGGTAAAATATTTCTTCAAAATTCACACCTTCCACCTATTCATAGCCTTTGCAAAACAATTATTTCTTTATTTCTTGAAACTTCTCCATGATCATTTAACTTTTCTATGTAAACCCATTTTGTTCCAATAAAAGTTTTATTTGTTGTTCATGAATAAGTTCCCATGTTTTATTTTTATCCATATTATCTAGATATTCATTCATAATATTAATCCATTCTCTGTATTCCACTGCTTCTGGAATAGATTTTGGTTTAATTTATGAAATGGATGATGTCTTCTTTTTTAATCTAAGCCTTCTTCATGTCTGAACTAGTGACTTCTAATTCCCATGAATATTTTTGGCTTCAAAATGTTTTTGTAAAGTAGTAAATTTTAAAATTTATCTTCCAAATTCACTTTCCTCATCACATGATTCTTCTAAATCTTGAAAAGTATATTTTGACTTACTATCATTTTTGTTGGAAATATTCAGTTTTCTTCCTCAACATTCTCAATAACATTTGATAAGTAATTTGGATTTTCAATAATATTCACATCATATGAATCAATTAAATTTTGTAAACATTTGTTCCAAAAAATTTAACTTCTTCCATTTGGATAATATCCCATGAAAATTCCTTCATCATCTTTCTCATCAAATTTTCTGAGATCTGGGATTTTTATTTTTAGAAAACAGGGACTTCCAAAAACCTTAAAGCATTTTAATGAATATTTTTTGTTGTAACAAATATCATAGGAAGTCATGTTGGATTCTATCCTTATAAAACATCTATTTTGAACATGCATAGTGGTATTAACAGGTTCTCTCTAGTAGAACTTTGAAAGTTTGTATTCTGCTAACATGTTTTCCCTATTTCCATTAAAATTCTATTTTTCCTTTCCATGACTCCATTTTTTAGGGGTGTATGGAGTAATGTACTGATGTTTAATCCTGTGTTTATTCAAAATATTATTTGAAGGAATCTCATGTGAATTATTTTCCATTATCATTTCTCAACTTCATTATGTAAACACCCATTTCTTTATCAACTTCACTTCTGAATACTATGACCATCTCTATTGCCTCTGAATTGTGCTTCATAAACTAAATATTGGGAATTTGGATGAAATCATCAATAAAAGTGATAAAGTAAAAAATTTCCTTTTTTTATTAATGTATCATTGGAGCACAAAAATCAGAATGTATAAGTTTTGGATGTCTGGTAGACTGAATCTAAACTTTCTTATAACTTTTATTAGTCATTTCCCCTTTCTGAAAAGTGATTAAAATACCTTCATATTTTCTTTTCAATTCTATAAAATTTCATACTATATAAGATTTAGAAAGTTTGTTCATATATTTATATCCAAGATTCCTAGGTATCTGTTTCTACATCTTTTTTCATCTTCAGTACTCAAGTAACATGAGTTATAAATTTCTTCTATTTGAAAGAGATCTCTACTGGTTCTTTATCCTCTTATAAAGACTTCTCAATATTCATAAGTTCTGATGATACAAGATTATTTTATAAAATCACATCTTTTTCATTATAAAAAAGTTGACTTACACTAATTAAACTATTATTTATCCCATAAATAAATAGAACTTCCTTATATATCAACTTTTTTCTTCAATATCAGTCATTCTAATTCCTCTGATTTTTAAGGAACTATCATTCTCGAAGGTAACAGATCCTCCTCATGATTTTCAATATCTTTCAATATTTTCAAATCACTTATCATGTGTGATAAAAAACCAATATCAAGTATCCATAGTTTGTTCTTTTTAACTTGATTTCAAAGATGATTCAAAAATAAGATCTATTTCCTCAACTTTCTTCTTTCTAGCTTCCTTTTCTTTTCTACTATAAGAAACTTTTTGGGGAAGTAGGGTCATACATTGTTCGGTATAATGATCAGATTAGTCACATATTCTGTGAACTTCTTCTAGAAATTAAAATCTATTTCCATTGTAATTTTTCTAACATCTTGAGTTTTCACTTTTCCAATTTACTAAGTTTTATAAAAGAATACTCATTATTCTTCCACCATTACTTCAACTATATTAAAACCTTCTCTCAAGAAGTGAAAGGTTATGCCAAAAATTATATAACGTATTCTTGTAGATTCCACATCACCAGAAAAAATCATAAAATATCAATTTTATATTGAAGCAATATCTTCCTCAGTAAAAACTTTATTGAGGTTGATATCTTCTTCATACTCTATCATGCTCTAGAAATAGACCAGATTTTCTACTGATGGAGTTTTTAAAATTTTCATATTTGATAGGTTTATCAAATCCCTTTTCAACCCATAATTTTCCAACAATTTTCTTCTCACCTGAAGTGTTATAAAAATGAGATGAAACATTATTTTTGGTGGGTGAGGATTTCACAAGATTCTTCATTTTATCATTCTCAGAAACATTAGAAGTCTCATCTTTTACTTATGAATATTTTTTGAAGTTTCCATTTATCTTTTTTAAAGTACCTTCGGCCTCAAGATGTTTGGATTGAGACTTGTTAACTTCATCTTCCTTAACTTCCAACTTCATACTAAGATATTCAATCATCTTTCTATGTTTAGAAATTGTAATGTTGTAACTAAATATCTACTAGAGGTATTCTTCTTCTTTATTCAAAAAATATTTTCCACCATCAAAAAATTGTCCGCCATCTTTATTCATCATTCTAATGTCTTTATTGATAGTTATATTTTTCTCAAGACATGCAACAAGTTATGATATGAGCTGATACTCTCTGTAAGATTCTTAACCTTCTTATTATTCACTATCTGTGGAATATTTTGTTTTCTAAACTTTTCATTGAATGTTTTGAACATTTTTTAACTTTCATCTTCTGAAGAATTATTTTTAGTTGAGACTAATTCATCCTTTTTACTCAACATACTTCTCTTGTTCCAAGTAAACCGGTTCTTATATTTATTGGAGGAATTTTCTTATTTAGAAATTTTGTTCCACTTCTTCCATTGAGGGTTTTCATCAAAATATTCTCAATATTCTTCAACTTTATTCTTAGGTAAATTCATATAAAAGTTCCCAATTCCACCACACTCAAAAAATTTGAGAGGAGGTTTTCCTCCATACATTCCTCTTATTATTCTACATTTATTGGGGATAAGGTACATGATTTTACCATTAAACTCCTCAACCTATTTATCTTTGCAATCAAAATGATATATATAATCAATATCTTGAATTTACATTTTTCTCATAACTTCAAAATAAATTTCATCTTTTATCTTCTTTCTAAACACTGGAGATTTTATCATTTTATAATAAATAGAAATTTTATTCATTTCATCAAGAGATAAATCATCATTATCTTGTAAATTATAAACTTTAGAATAATACTTGCCCAAATAATTTCTCATGAGTTTCTTCACAATTTTAGGGTTTTCCATAACATCTCCAAAAACTATGATGTTACAAAAAAAATCATTTTCTCTGGTGAAGTACTCATCAATATTTTCTTCACCTCTCATCGTCATATCATAAAACATGTTACTCTATATTTGTATCTTTTCTTCCTTAAATTTATTATTCCCTTCAAAAATACTTTCGAGATTGTCCCACATACTTCTTGATGTTTTGAGACCCATAAACTTCATATTAAAAGTTTATAACAGAGACATAAGAATAGTATTTCTATCTCTTTCATCAAATTCAATATTTCTCTTATTATTAATGTCATTGGGGAATCTTTCTCAATTGGTGTAAACCCAATTGTAGAAGTATAAAAAACTACTAGTCTAATATTTATGAGATATATAATCATTCTATTTTTTCAACCATAACATTTTTCCATCAATTATAGGAATTACACTACTTTTGACAGAATTAAAAATATCCATGATAAGGATACAATAAGGAAACCTACCTCCGATACCAATTGAAGTTCTAAAGGATTTAAGAACAACTTAGAAATGGGGAGGGGTGAATCTATTTTTTCCTTTTTTAAAATTTCAAACTTTAGGAATATTAACCACTGAAACCTATTAGAGTTTATTCCTTATCAACATTTAGTAAACTGAAATTCATATAAGTATAAGAAAGTAAACAAAGAGAACAATATTTATAAGGTTCATCCTTAGTGTGATAACCTACATCCTTCCTATATCCACTCCCATGAGTCTATAAAAAATCACTATTATAAATAAGTGAATATAACTTGTGTCAACTCCCATTAGAAACCTTCTATCTCCCGATAAGAATGATTATACTGACTCTCGTCAGTTTAAAAATTTCTTCTTAAAAAAAATGATCCACAAAAAAATAAACAACTTGAAACATTGTTCTCTAAAAAGGTTTATACGAAACCTCAGTCCGATGTTTTTGGGTCCAATTTCCTTATTCCAATGAACTTAGTATGAAAGAATTAGCCCAATTAACCTTTACTCTATATGTGCCTATTATAAGAATGTATGATCTTCATATTTAACAAATTTTTGCTACTCAAACAACTTCTCAAAACTCAAATTGATTTTATCATTCTAATTCCTTCAGTATGATAATCTAAACTTGGTATAGTCTGATCTTCTACTCAAAAGTATTATTTCGAAAAACACTTCTGACATGAACTCAACAACACTTCCACATTTTTTCACATTTGAATAGTGATCACATGTGATGTACTTTCTATATCTATTTATAGGTTCTCTAGAAATAGTAAAGTTGGGGAATTGAAATATTTTAGCACTCACCAAAATTCCAAAAAATTGGAATTTCACTCACATTTGAACTTCATCGTCGACTTCTTCAATACGTATTAACTCTTCTCAAGTATTCTAAAAGATTATTGATTCTTAAAAAATCTTCTTGAATTTCCAAAGCCTCAATCAGATAGAACTTCTAAATCCACTAGAACTTCTCAGTTTATTCGAAATTCTCATCCCATTATAAATTCTCAGTCCATTAGAACTTCTCAATCTATTAGAACTTCTTAGTCTATTAGAACTTATCATTCCTTCAGAACTTCTTGGTCCTTTAGAAATTCTCAATCCATTATAATTTATCATTTCATTAGAAATTATCAGTTTATTATAACTTCTCAGTCTATTGGAACTTGTCAATCCAATAGAACTTCTTGGTCTGTTAGAACTTCTTAGTCTGTTAGAACTTTTCAGTACGTTAGAAGTTATCGCTCCGTTAGAACTTCTCGGTCTATTAGAACTTCTAAATCTTATAAATTCTCATTCTATTAAAACATATTAGTATATTAGAACATATAAATCTGTTATAACTTCCCAATCTATTATAACTTCTTATTACTATATAACTTCTTAGTCTATTATAACTTCTCATTCGATTATAACTTCTCAATTTATTGGAACTTCTAAGTCTGTTATAACTTTTTGGTCTGTTGGAACTTCTCAGTCTATTAGAACTTCTCAGTTAATTGGAACTTATAAGTATGTTATACATTGTCATTACATTAGACCATCTCAGTCCATTAAGACTTCTCAATTAGTTATAACTTCTATGTCTATTAGAACTTCTCAGTCTGGTAAAACTTCTGAGGTAAAGAAATTCAAATTTTAGAAACACCATAAATTCACAAATATCTTCCATTATACAAAATTCATCGTGTATCATAAATTATTCAGGATTTTTTAGGGACTTAAAATAATAGAAAATAATAATATGAATTAATTTGTAAAATTATTATATTTCTAACTTTTAAAACATTCTTATATAACAAAATTTCTTCATCTTTAGATGAAAACTTTTCTTTATCTCAACAAAAAAATCATTCATCATCTCATTAAAAAATTTCATTCTAAAAACTTCTGACTTTCTTTAGTTTAAGCAACCTTATACTCAATAACTTTTTTTCTGCTAATCTGAGTTCGATTCGGTGCATTTGATCACCATAATTGTAAAAACACTTTCTTTATTTGGATTCATAGACACTTATCACCAAAATAAGTTTTAAACATTCAACAAATATCTTTCACCTAATTTATAAAAACATTCTTTTAGAAAAAAAAAACTGTCAAAAAAAATTAAAACTAAACATCACAAAGGATCTTTAATTTTAACCCTTATATTTTTAGTTTAACCCCTGATAAAATTATTTTAACCTTAACCGTGATAATTAATCTTTACAATTTTTACTATTCATTATGACCAAAAAAGAAGTTGACCATATTATGTAATATAAATTATACAAATTCAAAATATGGAATATAATTTTTAAAATTAAATTCATATAAGTGGTAGAATTTAATTTAAAATTAAATATGTAAATGTGATGAAAAAATAGTTTTCCCATGAAATTTTTTTCATAAGTATAAAAAGTTTTTATATCAAAATTCAACATGAAATTGATTCAATTGACCTAAATTGGATTGATAATAATATATTTGAGATACTATTTTAAAACATAATATAATTTTTTAAATTATTTAAATGAAAGGGTAATTTTTAATAAAAGCCAGTATTTTTTACTATTCATGGAAAAAATTAAACTTTTTAGAAAAATCCCAAAAAACCATCCTATTGATTAAAAAAATGAATTTCATTTTTAATTTTTTTTTTCTAAAATTGGAAAAATTTAATTTTATTATTTGTTCACAAAAGTAATGAACATAATTTTCTTGAGAAAAATGTATTTTCAAATAATATAAAGACTTTACCAAAAATTAAGGACTTATTTATCAATATATTTTATTCATATTTCACATTTAATTTTAAAAATGTGATAATTCATATTCATACCACCAATTTTAATGGCTAGGTTATAATGGTGGGTTTAAATAATAATATTAACAATATATTGATGTTTGTTAAAACTCAGTGTTGTGTGTCGTATACGATATCAAAAAAAAAGATTTCTTCTTTTTAACTCAGGGTGTTATATAATTCTAGGGAAATATAGCATTTGATGTCCAATATTTAGGAATGGTTTCTCTTCTTCCATGATTCACCAACCAATAATGTTTCTTCCTATGTGGTTCTATAGACTACTTCCAGAGGGAGTGTACTGCACCACTTTTTAAGTGCCATAACTATGTTAAAATAAGGAATCTCGAGTATTTATATAGGTAACCACTAAATTAAAATGGTAGAGGTGGTTAAAATTTAAATCAAGCAATGGATGCACCACCAGGTTGATCTCATCGAAGTGGTTCTCATCCTCATCATCGACCTAGTAATAGTGATCCTTGGAGAACTTCAGTGTATCAACTAGATAAATCTCAACAATATGGTAGTAAAAAACCCATGAGGGATTAAATGGAAGCTTTGTGGAGTTGAACATGCCATGGTTAATAAAGAACTATGTCCCTAAATGGTGTGAGGTATTATTATTCTTAATTATACTTTAATGAATGTCTCTTTTGACACTAACACCTCCCATTATTTTATTTATTCTCATGTGGTGATTAAAATAGAGTTATACATGGAGAGGATTCCTCATGTCATGAGAATTAAGACAATTCTTGGAAAATAGGAGTGTAATAAATTTAAGTTTATGGGATGTTCTATCACCATTGATGAAATCTAGTTTTTTTAATAGTTCACAATAATGGAAGTAGACATTTTTATTTGGTTTCTTGGATGGAATAATTATTAGAATTTGAATCTTTTATTGATTACTACACTCAACATATTGCCTTCACATCCCTTAATGGATATGTTCATATATTTTAATGATAATGGGACATAAATATTATGAGATCAAGGCATTAAAGTATAGTAATTAGAACTATCTCTTATCAGTTAGAAACCATGAACTTGGAAGTTATTGATGTAATCTAAAGTAAATATATTCCTCATATAATGGATCGATACCTTGGTCTCTTTCTAGAAGATTTTTCGTGGATACCACATAAAAGAGAATTGGAATTTTCCATCAACCTCCTACGTGGAATGATTCATATTTTTATTCCTTCATATAGAATGCCATCAATTTCATTACAGGAACTAAAAGTTCAGTTATAAGAATTGGAAAATCAAGGGATTTATTAGATCAAGTACATCACCATGGTCCACTCTAGTGTTATTTGTAAACAATTATGATGGTAATTATTGACTATGTTCCAATTATCATAAACAAAATCAAGTTATGATAAATAATTTGTATCCACTTCCTCAAATTGATGATATTTTTTTTATTAATTAACGGTATCAAAATGGTTCTCTAAGATTTATCTATGGTTGGGGTACCACTAACTCAGGGTTAAGAATGATGATATTCCAAAAACATATTTTTGAATCCATTACGACCACTATGAGTACTTAATAATTCCCTCTGGTCTAAATAATGCACCAAAAGTATTCATGGAATTGTTGAATCATATCTTTCATGGGTATTTATGTTGTAATAGTGATTCACCTAGACCCATCTAAAATAGTACTTTTTGATTACCTTACCATGTATACTTTGAGTTATTCATGATGTACACTTAACATTATAGTGTTTATATTTCTATACCCACTATTTAAATGGTAATGTCCATATATTAGTTTTAATATCAAAATTTTATAGAAGTTCTCATACTATAATGAGAACCTTGTGATACTATGACATTAATCTTAAAAAATGTCATGTGGTTTAGATACATCATTATAATTGGACATAGATGATATCTGACTATCATGTTTTGGGGGCTCATAAGCATTGATAGTTATTCTCATAAATTTTACACTTAGTGATTTTGAGTAGATGAGATCATGCAGACTAATCCGCTAATAGCAACACCACATATTTTGGGTATCATTGGTAGTTTCTATTTGTGAACACGTGTACTAATATCTAAACATGATATTATTATATATGTGTAAAATTACATCAAGTACTTTGATTCAAGGAAAAATCCATGAAATTGAGGTCATGGTGAGGTATCTTGTGTGGGGAGCATCATTGGTGGTACGACATTGACTGAATAATCAAGATAGAATTTGTTGCTTCTAATAAAAAGAAATATCTCAGGGCTAGTTGATCTGGATGGTAGTACATTTACTAAATCCATGTCCATGGTATAGAAAGGTAATTATATCTAGAAAGGTCAAAGAATAATAAATAAAGAAAGGATGATGGCACAAAGTGTGGGTCCTTCTTTATGAGATATCATGAGACAAAGATATTATATTACACAGCATGTGTTTGTAGGAATGTTGTTGTTGCTATGACTACTCATTTTACCTTTAGGGGTCTTGATGGGTATCTAGAATCCACTCCTAGTCTGTGAATATTATTTAATTATATTTAGATAAGGTCATAGAGAGTCACCCATAATAGCGTATTCAAAATTCTTCCCTATTCTGATGAATATGAGTTTAAGAAATGGTGGGCCTCAACAAAGGATCTGGGATATATTTGAGGATATACTATCACCAATTAATAAATAAATTCATAATATTTCAGTTTAGAATAATTAGTATTGAATTTATTTATTAAATTTATTGACAATTATTTAAGTAAATACAAGTAAAATATTATATAAACGAATATTATTTTAATATTCAAGGTTAATTTAATATTTTTGGGAATGATGAGTCAAGTTAATGGATTTATTTTATCACATAATAATATATTATAAGTAAGTGATAAAAATATAAATGAAATTTATGACTTAGTAAATAAATGATAAGATTTCTTTATAGTGAGTAATAAATATTTGGGTGTTGGGGAACCTTTTCATGTAATTTGTGAAACATACAATAAATAAGAGGAAGAGGCTCTCCTGGCGTGGAATATTCTTTTATTAAGTTCTAGAGACTCTATATCCTCTCTCCCACCATCTAGAGAGAGACAATCTCATTCAAATCACTCGATCAAATAGTTTCTCCAGGGATAGATAGAATGAAGTAGTAGTGATCGTCGGGATGTTGAAGGCATCATTGGATCATCGTGCTTGCACCTGGAATTCGACGATCAATGTTCCAGTAGATTTTGAAGCGTGTGTGGATGATCTATATGGATTTGAATTTGGGTCCTTTATCCAATGATCATTGGTGATGATTAGATGAAGAACACATGACTTCAAATCAAACTAGTTATTTTATGGTTTATTTGTTTCTTAAAATTCATCATTCATGATCACCAGGCTTTAACCAGGGGTAGTTCTTCACCGGTGATGATGTAGTTACATTGATGGATGGTGAAAATTTTTAAATCACCAGCCCACCGGCTTCCAATTTTCACTTGGGTACCTTTAATTGGTATTAAAGTGAGTGTGTGATGTTTTAATCCAATGAAAAATTAGATTTACAATTAATTTATGAAGAGGGAATCACAATCGTTCTAACACTGTAGACAACAAGCCAATCTGATATCGGATGTTCAAGTTGCGACCATCCAAAGTTTTTAATATGGATTGAAATAAACTTTTCATATTTTATTTTTGAATAGGATATATATTTAAATAAATTTATATATACCCAAAGGTAGTCGGCAATAGAAATTCTAGTATACCCATTTACCTGCAAGAAATTTAATGCTCGCCGGAACAGTAATTTTAACTAGCCAAATTTTCTATTGGTTTGTGGAAATAAAAAATTATTATTATTTTTTATAGCATATTATATATTTTTTGAAAATCTTTCGAAAATATATATTAAAAAAAACAAAAATTCTTAATGATTGGTAACAGGTCCGCATGAACCAAAACAATAAAATGAGAAAAGTGGACTAACCACCGCATACCACAAAACAAAATAATTATATATAGATATATAATTTAATAAGGTGGTTAAGTGTAGAATTAGTTGGTGTATACATGGTTTTTAAAAAAGTGATGGTTTGGGGGTTACTATCTCTGTGGGTAGCCTTCCTGGGTATACTTTCCTGGTCTGACCCCCCTGGTGACCTCAGCGGACTGACTACCTTGACCATCATGCCCCACTGAAGACACATCCCTATCCAGATATATATCCCACATGAATTAGTCACCTTATATAAATGGCCTCCCCCCATTCTCCACCTACCATAAAATTTCCTCCCATGTGTCGCTCCTCCGTGTGGCATTGGATTCCGTCTTGTCTTCTCCCACCGACAGGGGTTCCCAATGAGCACTATGAAAACCCTACCCCTTATTACACATTAATTTGGTATTTATTGCATAATATTACACATAATACAACCAAGAATACTAAGAAGCCTAGTGTATTTAGTAATTAAGTACATTAAATAACAAATTAAAACAAGGTTTACGACAACATTATTGAAAATTTCCTTTACATGATCATATTAACCCATCGTACTTAAAACTACATGGGATAACCTGGGGACATACATAAGAAAAGGGGTGATCTATAAACACCAATAAGGTAATAAACATAAAATAAAATGAATAAATTAGTAAATTTTGTAAAATATAAATATAAATGGGAAATAAAAGGGGTGATAATAATAAACATAAACAATGAGGTGTGATATAACATGATAATCATAAAGAAAACATGGGAAATGTGGAAACAACTTATAACATTTCATCATTAACATAAGTCAAGGATAACTGCTAAGAAATCGTGATGGAAAAAAGTCCCATGATGAATTATGTTCACTCCCTAATCCCTTTCACGACGTCTTGTGAGACTAAAACATTACCAAATGTATTGGAGCACTTTATAATTTTGGGCACACCTGTCACTTTCATTTCATTCTCATGCTTAAGTGTGTCACATAGATTATAAAACATGGAATCATTTACCGCAATATTTTTCTCCATGATCAAGGAGTGTGTAATATAAAAATTTAATTCCACAATAAAATAAGTACAAGTTCATAAATTGGATAACCCTTTCTAGGAAATGGGTATGGTTATTCACTACACATTTGTTTAGCACATAAAATCGTGGTGAAATTTCAGCAGCATACGGCATTACATAAAGATTCATAAAATGGGTTGATAAGAGAAAAAGGGTTCTTTAATCATTTAGAAATAAAATTTCCAATAACAAGGACATAAAAAATATATCCCGACATTAGGAATTAGAAATAGAAGGCACATGATAATGAAGAAACTTGAATAAAGAGGAGAAGGAAATGATCCCTTACCTTGTGAGTGTGATTCCAAAGGCTCGGTAGGAGATTCTTGAGATCTTAGAGGCACCTCAGGATGACTCTAGAGAGGTTTTGGAAGAGTAATTACATTATCCAATTTCATTGAGTAAATATAAATGGGATCTTGGGTGGTTTTATATAGTAATTGAATGGGGAATTGTTTATCATTTCTCAAACTTAGGTTTTGGACTCTATAAAATAAAATAACCAAAACCACAAACATTCCCATGGTTTTTCCCATGGTTTCTACCAAAGGAAAGTTATTTTAATTATTTTATATGGAAAATGTCCGAAATTATAAAAATATTAACCTTTTTGATGTGGAAATGAGTCATGTTCTTATTGGAATGATTTTAAAACCATAAAATATATTATAAGTTTTGGAGGATTCATAATGGATTTATAAAACTACTCAAATAAAATTAATATTATATTATTTTAATTGGAAACATATATTCTATTATGTATTCCATTTATAGTATTTATTATATCACTTTTTTTCATTATGATGTCATAATGCACACAGTATATTTATACGGTATTTAATATTTACCTGAAAATTCGTCTGTCTCATAAAATTATAAAAAAATAACCATTGTATAATTTCAATGATATGATTATAAAAATAATATTTATTTTATAAAAATAATTTTCTAACTATTTGAATTTTCTATTTTAAAATAAGAATTGAAATTTATTGAGAAATAATGGGTTTTCTGACAATAATAGTTTTCAAACCCGTGTAAAAATTAAATTTGACTTCATAAAAATTATATGATCATTTATATTTAAAAAAAATTAATAATAATATTTCAATAAAATATTTTTTTTTCAAAAATCCATTAATTCATCAAAATAAATTCCTTAATTGAATTTGAATATTGCCCAAAAATACAATTTTTATTTTATTATATCAAAATGAAAATCATGTATAAAGTAAAAATAATAAGATAAAAATATATTAATTACTATATAAAATATATATATTCAAATTATTAGGGTATTGATACATATCCCTATAGTACACCAAAAAACTCCCTAAGAGTAAGGTGTGTGATGGTGAGATTTTCATGGGGTGGTTCAACATACATGGTTTGGGTCATGATCATGATGAGATTGAACTTCTCCCATAAACAATTTCACTCATGATTAAGTTGTCATATCTCAACTTGGGATTGGTCAAGGGAAAATCTCAGGGATTCTATCTCCCTCAGAAGCTCTAAGAAATGAACTTTATAGGTTATGATCCTACTGGTTGGGGCCATCACTTACATTGTCTATGTTAATTGGATTTATCAAAAACCTATGTTTATACTAATCATATGATCACTCTTCAAAGATTATATTATCAATAATAATGATACTTAACGGTATTTTAAATATGATAAAATATAATGAAATCAAGAAGTTCATGTGCTTTCTATATCTATAATATATAATATTTCATTTAATTAAATCCAAAGGGAAATTTTATTTATAAATGTTCATTTCATTAAAATCTTCCCCCATTCAGAAATTTTACCCTCAAAATTTTCATTTCACATAGTAAAACTGATGAGGGTAATTATGTTTCATCACTTCCTCTTGTTCCCATATCACATCTTCAAAATTGTGTTTTCTCCATAACACTTTGATAAGGCACATTGTCTTATTTCATATAACATTATCTCTATGATCGAATATCTTCACTTGTTGCTCCTCATATGAGATATAATTCTAAAATGGTACCACATCTGGATCGAGTACATGTGAGGGGTATAGTATGTACTTCCTCAAGAGGGATATATGGAATCCATCATATAATTGAGATATCTTAGGTGGGAGATTCAGTCGATAGTCCACCACTCCAATGTGATCAAGGATCTCAAAGGGACTGATGTATCTTGGAAAAATATTTCCTTTCTTCCCAGATCTCATGAATTTATTCCATGGAGATATATGTGGGAATAAAATGTCTCCAAAATCAAACTCTAGGTCTTGTTGAGGATTTTCTGCACAACTCTTCTTCTGACTCTGAGAATCCTTGATGTGATGATGAATGGTATTGACTGTTTTCACCATTTCCGCGACCATTTCAGGACCTAGTAGTTGTTTTCCCCAACTTCATCCCAGGATGAAGGTGTTAGACACCTCTTACCATAAAGGGATTAATATGGATCCATTGGATGCTTGAGTGAAAATTGTTATTGTATACGAAATTGACTATAGGAATATGTTGATCCCATCATCCTTTAAATTCAATTGAGTATGCTCTCAAGATGTCCTTGAGTGTCAAGATATTATTCTTATATTGGACATAAATATAGGGAGTGAAAGTAATTCTAAAGTTCAAATTATTATTTAGATCATGTTGGAGACTCTTCCAAAATTTGGAATTAAATATTGTGTCTTAATAAGATATAATCCATAGTGGCATTCCATGTAGCCTCAGCACTTCTATAATGTATATCTGTGTACGTTGATCATGTGAGAATTCCTCTCAAATATAAATTAAGTGACCAGTCTATGTATTATGATCCACCACAACCCATATGTCATTATTTCCTCTTGATGTATTTAGAAAACCAGTGAAAAATTCCATGGTGATGTTTTCTAATTTCAATGTAGGTATGGGTAATGGTTGCATCATCCCCATATTTTTTCCTTTTTACCTTCACTTACTGATATACAAGATATCTTAATGTATATTACAAAATATCCTACTTTATATCATCCTACCAATAGTGATCTCATAGATCTTGATACACCTTTTTTCTTCTTGGATGGATGTATAAAGTCGATCTATGTGCATCATACAACAACCCCTTTAACTATAGGTTTTATGGTACACATAGTCATGTCCTAAATCACAAAAATCCTTATTCATTACCATTTAACTTTTAGTATTTCCATTTTGTTATATATTCCACTTTCTTCTGGATTCCCATATCATCTATTTGAGCATATTTTATCTTCTCTATAAGGTATGGTTGATCAATAATTGGTGAAAGGATTAACGATATTACCTCCTTTATGGTTCCCATTTCCATCTTTTTAAAATCTAATAAGATTGATCCTTCTCAATTATCATTAATGATAAAATCGATGGATCCTTTCTACTTAGATCATTTTAAATTGTATTTTCTTTCCTAGGATGGCCATGGATTGAGGATTCATAGTCCTTGATTAGCTCAAACCATAATCACTAGCACATATTCAACTCTTTCTGTGTGAATATATACTTGAGGATCTTGTGATATGTATATATTTTACACTTCTACCAAAAGAGATAATGCCGCCAGATTTTCAATTCACATATCGTTGTGCCTAACTCTGTATCATGTGTTGGGTAGTTCAATTCGTGAACTTTCAATTTCCTTGAAGCATAGGCTATCAATTTTTCATTTTTCATTAACACATAGCCAATATATTCTTCAAATAATTGTTGAATACCATAAAAATTTCTCCACTTATGGGTAGTATGAGTATAGGTGCAGTGATAATCCTCCTTTTCAACTCCTTGAATCCATATTCATATTAATTATTCCAAATAATATTGACTCACTTTTAAGTAATCTTGGTTATCGGGTTTGAAAATTGCAAGAAATTTCTCAAAAAATGATGATAGTACCCAGCTAATCCAAGGAAATAATGGATTTTTATCACATATGTTAACCTCATACATCCATAAATTTATTATTTATTTGAATGGTTCACATATATCCCATTTCTTGTGATAATATTCCCCAATAATGAGACTTTATTCAACTAGAAATCACATTTTCTATACTTTGCATAAAGCTTCACCTTTGATAAGTTTTTTAACAATGTGATCATATTCTACTCATGATCCTATTTGATTTATGAGTATAGTATAATATCATCTATAAAGACTACCAAAAAACTTTCAAGTTAATCTCTAAATACTCTATTCAAAAAGCCCATAAATATTTCTAGAGTATTAGTGGGTTTGAATGGAATTACTATGAACTCACAGTTCCCATACCTTGTATAGAAAGTGGTCTTGGGGATATCCTCCTTCTTCACCCTTACTTGATAATATCTAGACCAAATATCCACCATGGAGAAGTATTGTACTCTACATAGCTATTAGAACAAGTCATAAATCCATTGAATAGGATACTTATTCTTTATCGTGATCTTTTTAGCTCATGATAATCAGTGCAAAGGCACATTGACCCATCATTCTTCTTGATGAAGAGGACTAGCACACCCCATGGTGAAGCACTTGGTCGTGTGAACCCTTTATCTAAATTCTCATGTAGTTTTTTCTTTAACTCCTCAATTTCCAAAATAGACATTCCATACCAATTCTTGGATAATGTAAACTCCCCCGGTATAAGCTTGATTGAAAATTAAAGCTCTTGGATAGGGGTAAGACCAAGAAATTATTTAGGAAACACTTCAACATATTCCCTCACAATGGGAATATCTTGAAGTATTTTATTTTCCTTATAATTAATCATTTAATCTAGATATTCGTTCTCTTTGTGAAATAATATCCATGATTGATATGTTGGTGATAAATAAGATTCATCCATATCCTTGAATTTGTATTGAATATGAGAATTATTCATGATACAGAGATTGATTTCCTTCTCACAGTAATTTATATTTGATATATATAGGGAAATCCAATCCATACCCAGAATTGCATCAAATTACACCAAAGGGAGTATCACAAGGTTCACTGGGAAGTTCTTCCAACAAATTTGTTATAGGGGAAGAGTTATATTCTTGGGATGAAATAATTTCACCATTTTGTATTTTCACCAACAACAATACTTCCATGCTTTGTGGTAGTGTTTGAATAGTTCTAAAAAACTCTTAGGATATGAATAAATATGTAGAACCATAATCAAAAAGTACATTCTCTATTCTTGAATGAATAAACAAAGTACATGTCCGCAACTCTTTTTTGGGATTCACCTCAATAGTTGCAATGTCATAATCTCTCCCTTTCTACCTTGGAGGTTATTGGTTGTCTCTAAAGGACTTTTTCTTAGTACATTGGTTTTCAAAGTGCCTTGGTTCCTTATAGTTGAAATAATGAACAATGCATTTAGGGTTGACTAGAGAATTCCATTACTCCATCATATTAGTTGGATTATCCCATTGGAATTCACTTTCAAGGTGTACTTATTTCCCACACCTAAAGTATTTCCTCATTACCCTTATGAAATTTCTATTGTGCTTCTTTCCACACTTTTGACAAGTGGGATATTGAAATTTCTTATCATCATTATATATATCCATCGAACCTCCATAATTAAACTCCAATGTCCACTTATTATCCCCATGATACCCTTGAGGTTCACTGATCTCCATTTTGACTTTGAGGGCACATAAAACAATTTCTCCATAGCTATCAAAGTCTTTTATCACCAGGGCTTTTCATAGACTAGGTTTTATCTCACCAAAGAAGCTTTAAAACTTGAATTTATGGGTAATGATAAAGTCAAAGGTGTATCATGCAAGTCTTGTGATGCTTTACTCATATTCCCTGATATATTGTTCATATTTTTTGAGGGAAAAGAAAAACCTTTCCATTATAAGTCTGAAAGTGTGAGGAAAATTATTATCAAAAAACATTTTCTAGAATTCCTTCCACTAATCGCTTCGATCTCTTCCTTATGGTTTTTATTATTGACCAATATTAACCACTAATTATCTTTCCCATCCATATGATAAACAACCAGTATAAACATCTCTTTCTCAAAATGTTGAAGGATGGAGAAGATCTTCTCAATGGAGTTGATCCATTGTTCCATGATTAAGGGATCAAATGATCTAATGAATGTTGGTGTCCTTTATCTCATAAAGGTCTCAATTACAGCTTGTTCTCTCTTAGGGGATTTGAAAACTCCTTTTGATCCAAGTTTCTATTAATAACCTAATTTAGTTGAGAATATCATCACAAATTTCACTATTCCTACTCCCATAAGGTTGGGCATCTCATTTGGGCAGTCATCACATTTCCTTTCACATCAATTTTTTTCTTCATTCATTTTATTTCCATCCATTGGTTAGAATAATGGGAAAATTAAGGATGGGTATTTAAACTATTAAACACATAAATGGGAATCCAATGACATTAATGAGATAAATTATAAATGACATTTATTCCTTAACTTATGAATTTATAGTCTTTAATCTATGTTATCAATGATCTATTTTCTAACATACACTCTTATAGGTATTTTTATTCCCTTAATAATGGTTCATAATGAGTTTGAGAATTTTCTAAATCATATCCCCTCAGATTTCCAAACCACATGGGCAGAAAGTTCTATTATCATGCCCCATTTCTTGATCGAGTCTAGATCAACATGGTGTTTTTGTGTTTTACCCCTATTTACATATGTTCCATATCCACATCCACTTGTAGTATCCAGAAAGAGATTTATTTTCTTGATAACCCACTTACCCTATACTTTACCAAAATTTAGGGATGTTTTCTTATAATTAGTCTTATCTATAATAATTTCTATAGAGTTTTCTAATCCTAATCCCGAAAATGACTAAAATTTTCCTTTTGATACAAAATATGGTATCTTTACTCTTTATTACACATTAATTCATGATTTACAACATAATATTACACATAATAAAACTCTGAAGACCAATAAGTATAGTTTCTTTTGGAATTAGGTACATTGCATAACAACTTAAAACATGGTATATGATAAAATTATTGAAAACTTCCTTGACATGATCATATTAATCCATCATACTTAAAACTTTATAGGATAACCTAGGGACATACATAAGAAAAGGGGTGAGAAATAAATCCCAGTAAGATAATAAACATGGTATAACAGAAGAAATTAGTACATGTTATAAAATAGGAATATTAATGGGAAATAAAAGGGGTTATAATCATAAACATGAACAATGAGGCATGATATATCATGATAATCATAAAATGCAACATGGGAAATATGGAAACAACCTAAAACACTGCATCATAAACATAGGTCAAGGCTAACTGCTAAGAAATCATGATGGAAAAATCCCATGATGAATTAGGTTAACTCCATAATCCCTTTCTGATATCTCACGAGGCTAAAACATTACCCAATGCATTGGATATCTATATAATTTTGGTTACACTCATTACTTTCAATTCATTCTTATGCTTAAGTGTGACACATAGATCATAAAACATGTAGTCATTTATCATCATATATTATTCCATGATCAATGAGTGTGGAATATATACATGTAATTACCCAATAAAATAAATACAGATGTATAAAGGTGAACACCCTTAATAGGAAATGGGTATGGGTATTCACTACATATTTTTCAGGCATGGAAAATTGTGATGAAATTTCAGCAGCATAATGGCGTTACTTAAAGACTCGTAAAATTTGTTTATGAGTGGTAAAGTGGTATTTCATCATTTTTAAATCAAATGTATAGTAATAGTGGCATGTAAAAACATATCCCAACATTATGAATTGGAAATATAAGGCATATGATAATGAATAAATGTGAATAAAGAGGAAAAGGAAAGGTTCCCTTACCTTGAGAGTGTGATTCCAAATGCTTGGGAGGAGCTTTTTTCGAGCTTGGTGGAACCTTAGTAGGACTATAGAGAGGTAATTCCAGATTAAGAACGTGGTAAAAGGTTTTTGAGTTAAGATAAATGGTACATTGGGTGGGTTTATATAGGAAATGAGTGGGGAATTCTTTATCAATTCTCAAACATAGGTTTTGAACTCTATATAATAAAATAACCAAAACTAAAAACATTCCCATGTTTTTTCCCATGGTTTCTTCCAAATGGGATTGTTTTTAATTATTTTATAAGGAAAGGACCAAAATTATTAAAATATTACCTTTTCTGATGTGGAAGTGAGTCATGTCCTTAAAAAATGATTTTAATACCTTAAAATATATTATAGGTTTTGGATTATTCATAATGGATTTATAAAATTAATCAAATAAACTTAATATTGCATTATTTTAAAGGGTAAAAATATATTTGTTTGTGGATTACATTTATATTATTTATTACATCACTTTGTGTTCATTATGATATCATAATTCACACTGTATATTTATACAGTATTTAATTTTTACCCAAAAATTAAACTATATCAGAAAATTATAAAAAAATAACTATTAGATAATTTCAACATTAGGATTAAAAAAATAATATTTATTTTATCCAAATAATTTTATCAATATTTGAATTTTCACTTTTAAAATAAGAGTCAACATTTATTGATAAATGTTGGGTTTTTTACAATAACATTTTTTGAACCCTTATAAAAATTACATTTGAATTCATAACAATTATATGATCATGTATATTTAATAAAAAATGTTTTAAAAAAATATTTCAATAAAATATTATTTATTTAAAAAATCCACGGATTCATCAAAATAAATTCCTTAATTGAATTTGAATATTACCCAAAAATAAAATTTGTGTTTTATTATATTAGAATCAAAATTATTTATAATGTAACAATAATAAGATGAAAATATATTCATTATTATATAAAATATATATATTCATATTGTCAGCGTCTTGATACATATCCATTTAATACACCAAAAATATCCCCATGAGTAAGGTTCAAAATAGTGAGACTTTCATGAGGTTGTTCAAGTACATGGTTTGGTTTGTGATCTTGATGAGCTTGAACTTCTTCCATAAATATTTTTTCTCATGATTAAGTTGTTGGATATTATATTAGGCTTGATAAATGGAAAATATTAGTGATTTTATCTCCCATGGAAGATCAAATAAATGGGCTTCATAGGGTACGGTTATACCGGTTGAGGCCATCACTTCCTTTGTCTATGTCAATTGGATTTTTTAAAACCTTATATTTATAATAATCATATAATCACTGATCAACGACTATATTATTAAATGTAATGATATTTAATGACTTTTTAAATCAAATATAACATAATGAAACTAAGAAGTGCATGTTTTTTTCATATCTGTAATATATAGTGATTCATTTAATTAAATCAAAATAGGAATTTTATTTATAAAAGTTTGGGTCATTATAAGCACCATCCCTCTACACCAAGCTGGGTAGCACACACTATTGAGCGGCCTCCCTCCAAGTTACCTACTGTCGGGTTTGATTTTTTCATTGTGCATCTTGTGCCACTAGATTGGACCCTCCACCCACACTGATCTCCTCCTATGATGACCCCCTCATCAATGAAAACCCTTTTCTATCCCTTCCATATTTCCTCAAATTGAATGAAAAGCCTCCCATGTGGCAAGGAAACCACGGTTTTACTGATTCTAGGACCCACCACTGTTGGTCCTCCCTGAATGACCACCACTTATCACCATCTGGCCTCCAACCACCCACTACAGATCCCATGTTGATAACCCCTATCTCATAGCCTCCCTGGGTTCCCTCTATATTCGATCAGACTAGCCAAAATCAAGATGTATAGGCCTTGCCTAACCCAAAATGGGTCTAGGTAGGTCCGATATGACCCAAGATTTACTAAATTGGGTTTAGCCCAACCCATTCAGACCCTTTTGTTCTGGGTAAGGGCCTGATAATTAATTTATATATATATATAAACATATATTTTAAAAATAAGTTATAATTCTAAAATATATATAATTTAAAAAACAATTAATTTAATAAGTAATATTTAAAAATAAGTTAAAATTATGAAATATAATTTAATTAATTAATGGGGATGGATGACTTAAATATTTGAATTAATATAAGAGTAAATTATTTTAATTCATTAGAGTTCCCCTTGAAAATAATTTATTTAAAGTTTAATTTTATTTATTCATTTAATTTATATACATGAGATTAATGCATATTGACTGATTATAATCCATGTACTGACCAATACATGTCTTGTATTTTTTTATTCATTTAATTATTGTAATTCATATAAGTAATAATTACTTAATAAATGAAGATCAGTGAATTGTCTTATACGTCATTATTTATATAAGAGTATGCTTTCCCAGATAAAAGTTTTTTATCTCTATTCTTCATTCTTGAGTCCCCCTTGCATTTTTGTGAGTATTATTGTCTAATGACAAGGATGAGCATTGAAATATTTCATGCCAAGATTTGGTGGCACACCAAATGGGAGTTTTATTCATTGGATGGGTGAGTGTTGCAACTCGAGTTACATACAAAGAGATTCAAGGGGTTACCCCTAGGGTTTAGATTTATCCATTTTCACTCAATAGATCAACCATTATAATTTAATCATGATCATATCATTTTATTTTATTTATGCATGGTATATTATTTTATGTATGTGTAGTTTTATGCATGATCGCATAAAATAATAAGCAATCCTGCACGAAGAAAATGAAAATATGATGTGATGAATTTTTTTCTATTTATTGCATAGTGAATTGTGAGTTCGATCACATAGAATATTCATATCAGAAAGAAAATTATTTCACTCATCCATAAATAATTAAAAACCCTCATAGAAATATTAAGTCACAAACGACTTCCATCATTTGAATTTGAATACAACTGGGTGTACGAGGTTCTCGTCAACCAAAGTTGAGGGTGTCTCTAACTATCATAGAGTTCTTATAAGAGTGGTGGGTTGACTTAAATAAATTTGGAAGTAAAGGAGTATCCAAATATATATTTTTTCAACTTTAGAGGAAATTGTTGATTAAATCAAGTTTTTAATTTTAGAAGATGGGACTTCACTCAATAGAACAAGGATATGAAAGTTAATGCAATTGGCCAGTCAAATGCCTACCTTGAACTCTCCAAGTAGTGGAGTAGCCATATATTGTACATAATGAGGATAGGTTTTAAAGATCCTTTCCAATATAATACCCAAGTAACAAAATATTTTGATTCTAGTACAATGGGTTTCTAGAGTTTGATAAAATATTGGGAGTCATTTTATGTTTAAATAATCGGTAATGTCTAATCAGTAATCAAGATAAAAAGTACTAATCTGCTATATTTTGTTTTTTGTATAAAAATTCAAGTAATACCAAAAGTATTATGTGATTATTTTGGAAAAATTCAAGTTCATTCCGTAATGAGTTTCCAAGAGTAGTAAAAGAACATTATCAGAATACAATGATATAGGAATTTCAAGGTGTTGGAGTCCCCAATACCTATTGAGTCACCTCAGGAAGTGAGGGTGATAAAATTTCTTAAGGGATACTCATGTATGAAGTATATGATGGTTAGGTAATAATTCTGTCATCATCATCTGATGTAAGTTGTGGATACAACATTAGGAAATGGATGATTTCACATATTGACTCATCTTTGATAAGCATGTGAGTAGAAAATGAAGAAAGATGTGAATAATATTATTTTTACACTTGATATGTGTAAATTTAATGAAGGGTCATAATAATTAAATACATCCAATTATTATATCT
Source organism: Viscum album (assembly GCA_963277665.1). Classification (NCBI taxonomy): domain Eukaryota; kingdom Viridiplantae; phylum Streptophyta; class Magnoliopsida; order Santalales; family Viscaceae; genus Viscum; species Viscum album. Next base: position 527,377,969 of record OY728159.1, on the reverse strand, counting down.
TTATCATCCATTTACTCTAGTTTTGTATGATATTATAAAAATGAGTAGTATGGAGAAAAATGCTTCATTACCTTTTAGGTAAAGGTTCTCCAAGAAGATAAGAACATAAGAAATATTAATATTTAGTTATTATGGTGAAAAAGGTGAAAGAAAGTGAGAAAAGGAAAATGGAAAGGGTGACACCAAAGGCACCCTCACAACATATTTCAGAATATAGAGGTGATAAAAATGGGTTTATTTTCTACTCATTTCATGAGATAATTATATGGAAGATGAATGCAATGAACTAAATTAAATAAGAAAGTAGTTTCATCTTCTTTAGGAATATTCATAAATTATAAGTAACATTTCTATTTTACATCTTAGGTATTAAATAAAATATTCCTATCACATTTTTTTATTGAAATAAAGTAACCAAGCAATAAAATAAACATTACAAGAATTAAGGTGTGTTCTCCTAGCAGTTGAGAAAATTAGGTTCCTAAGTTAGTGGTGAGAATCACACAACTTCCAATTTCTATATAAATGGTTATTATTGAAATTTTGTTAAGTATTATCAAAACATTAATATCATGTGTCCAATGGAAACAAGGGGGTATTATTTTGGAATAAATGTTGTATGTGGTGTCTTTTACTCAACTAATAGTTCAGTAATAATTGAATCATTAATAATACATGATGAATATAAAATGTAAGACTTATATACCTAGTTGTGTAAAGATAATACTTTTTCAAGAAAAACTAATTATTTTTCAAGGATATACCCATTTTGGTTTTAGAATCATTAGAGTTAAAGACATTAGGTATTATCGACACTTATACTTATTTATTTTGGACAAAGAAACCTTTAAAAATAAATACAGTCCACAAATATTTAAGAATTATTTCATCTAGAGAGTGTGGAATATTATAAGATTAATCTAGTGGTAAATTTATATACTTTATAAGATTATTTTTTAGAGTTTTAAGGAATGTAAAAGTAAAGTATGGTATGTGGATAGTTAGAATATATGAGTTAATTTAGGTCTGTGTTCCAAAAAATATCTTGATTAAGAAATCATTGATCACAATAATGTACCATTGAGTAATTCCTAAATCCACATTACCTTTTACATGTCAAAGTTATGATATTTGTAAGGAGGATTGATGATGACTATTACAAGAAAACATTGATCAAAAAAATGTATTGTGGAGTAATTACTAAACACACATTTTCTTATACACATCAGATTCATGATATAAGTAAAATGAGCATCAATGTTTAGATTTATATGCATTGCAAAACTTATATTATTTTCAAGACATGCTTTGAAAATAGTGGTTTTATCCCATAAATGTATGCCAATTATAATGAAAAATGGATATTATATGAGTTATAGTATGATATAAATCCATTATGTCATAATAACATGTGTTTATATTCAAAGAGTTTGTTAGAATATAATAAAAAATACATCAAGTGAAACAAAATGTGCATCTAAATTAGTTATCCTAAATTTTTCTAAGGATATTATAGAAATCCATATGATAGAAAAGTTATATTCAAGTGATAGACTACATTTCTATAAAAAATTTCAGATATCTATTTGAGATAGTGAGAGAAATATTTACTTGGGTTAAGTTAATGTTTTATATTCACAAGTGGTTGGCATAGGAAGAAGTTCCATAAGATATTATGGAAGAGGAATGTTCTAGAGACTCATACTATATAGGAAGGAAAAACCCATTGTCATGTTTTTGTATTCATTATGGTCGTTGATACATTATTAATTGAGGATAATGAATCCTACAAGTAATAAATATATTGAAATCAGATAAAATTGAAAATATAAATTAATATCCAATAAGTTTTTCCATGTATCAATGTACAGGGGCTTGTTATTTTGAATACTATAGTAGGTATTAAAGTGATATTATACATGGATGGTACAATTTTGGTACCAATAAGGCTCGATTAGTTATACCAAGTACTTATACCTAAATCCTTTTGAATTTTACTTATCGTAGATACTTTTGATGATCATTCAAATAGGAATTATATGCAAAGACCATATTTCTGGGAATGTGTCTATACAGAAAAACCAAAAAGCGTTTGTGACACCACGAAATTCTAATAAGGTGTGAAAGTTACTACAATCCAATTTTGGATTGAATTAAGAAATAAGATCATATAATATTCATTAAGAATGAATTTTTTCTATGTTTATACATTAGTTTAGTGGGAGCGCCATGATTTTCAAATTATAATATGTTTGGTAACATATGGAAAAAAACTATTGGTCTTATAGTTAGCTAAGACCAGAATGAAAGTAATTATCCAGAGACTGACTTAAAGTAGAAACCAAAGTTATAGGGAATAGGATCTACTAAGTTAGATCTAACGATTTCTTAGACTTATTCAATGGTACATATATTACCAAGGTATTGAAAAATACCAATTGAAACAATTTGAGGGAAAATTGTTATCCATGTCACATGGAATAAATCTCTCCAACATGGCATGTATAGGGAATGAGAGGAGATTAATATGGTGAGTTGAATCTCATACACTTCTGTGATGAATTAATCACTTATTCCATGATATGTATAAGAAATTATATTTACAAAAAATACTTTATGGTAGGAAAATATCAGTTTTATCTAGGAGAAATAAAAATTATACTAGAACAAGTATAATGGATATATACCTGGTATGAGGATTGGAAGGGATACTAGTTATAAAGGGATATAAACTAGTCTTCCTATAGATTAATATGATCTAATATCACATTTAGGATAAGTTAATGAGCACTGTAAGCTCATTCAATACAATGGTATCTATATCTAGGAATACTAAGTATGTTATGGCTTCTGAGACAATTAAAGAAACAGTTTATAATATGAAATTATTTTTTCTAGCTCATAGAATCATACTTAGTATGTGATGTTTTATAATAATATAAAATATGATAATTCTACTATGATTACTATCCAAGATCTTAATTTTATAAAGTGGGTAAAAGGATATATACTCTAGGTTTACATATTTTAAGGAGTTTTACTCAAGGAGTTGAAGTCGCATATACCAAAACTACCATATAGTGGGAATGTGGTACGCCCATGACTAAATCCATAACTCAGAAGAAACATGATCTTATCATTTGAGAATAACAAGGTTTGTTAGCAAGTTTGAACTAGTGAAAGTGGGGGTTTTTTAATAGTGGGTGACCTAAAACCAACTAAAGAAGTACTTTTCGATTATCTTACCATGTATGCAGTGAGTTACACATGATTTACACTTACCATTATAGTGTTGATATTTTTTATTTACTATTTGAATAGTAATTTTTATAGATTAGTTGTCATATCAAAAGGTTACAGTATTTCCCAGGCTATAATGACAACCTCATGATACTATGAAATTAATCTTAAAAAATGTTCTATGGTCTAGATACATCATTCTAATTAGAATTAATTTTTTCTAAATATTAGGTGCTTGGGCCTCATGAGCATTGAGAATTATTCTCATGAATTTCTCACTTTGTGATCTTGAGTATATGATTTCATTAGGACTAACCTGTTGTACCTCTCATACCCCTCGTGGTTTAATTTTCATGATCACAATCACCCTCTTTTTATCTAATCATGTTTTAAGTGTTTTTGGATGAGAGGCTTAAATTCAGGGTGCCAAGGAATTGGGCCAAGAAGGCCAAGAAGGCAAAAAGCCAAAATGGACTGAAATTCAGTCCACCGGCCAACCGGTGGCTTCACCACCGGCCAGCCGATGGACCCTTGACAGAAAGGCTCTCCACTGTCCAGAGCACCGGCCAACCGGTGGCCTCAGCACCGGCCAACCGGTGACCTCAGCACCGGCCAGCCGGTGGAGCCTGAGCCCGAGCCCTCTCCCATTTTGCACGTACCGGCCAACCGGTGGCCCTGTACCGGTCAGCCGGTGGAGCCAGTCAAACTAGCCGTTGGGCTTTTGACCAGCCTGTCCACTTGGCCTCCAACGGCTCCGAAAGCCTCTCCAACGGCTCCAAAGGCCTCCAATGGCCATATAAGGGTTCCCCCTCTATAAATAAAGGACCTTGAAGCCTCGGAACACTAGAGAATCATACGGAATCCCACGGGACACATTTTCCATCATTTGGCGAACCTTCGGCGGATTGTTCCAAGGGAACCCCAATTGCTCCAACCAACTTCCACATCCAAAGAGCACCACCATAGAAGCTTGGGAGAGCACTTCATCAACTTCATCAAATCATTTGGCGCCCAAGGCTTCTTCCATTACGGTTTTTCTTGTTTATCATTTTTGAGCTTCATTTTGGGTTTGTGCCTACAAACCCCCCATTTCTCTCATCCTCTCTTCTTTGGGTTCTCACACCACCTTCAAGGTGTGAAGAGGTTAGTCAAGCCTTACCTTTCAAAAGGCTTGAGACATAGGTGAGCTAGCCTTCACCTGTAAGAAGGCTAGTGGGTTCTTACTCAACCATTAAAAGTAAGTGGGTTCTTGCTCAACCAATAAAAGCAAGCTGTAATAGGTGAGCTAGCCTTCACCTGTAAAAAGGCTAGTGGGTTTCTTGCTACAACCATTGAAAAGCAAGTGGTAGAATCTCTCAACGGTTGAGTTGGGATCGGAGACGTAGGCTGGGTTTTTGGCCGAACTCCGTTATCAATTTTGTGTCTTGCCTCTTTTATTTCCGCTGCATTTCAACTTTGTTTTTAAATTGTTAATCATTTTTTAAAAGGCAATTCACCCCCCCTCTTTCCATCACTCCCTTTTTCTCCGCCCAACAATTGGTATCAGAGGCAAAATTTGAGTAATACCCTAACCGGTTTCAAATTTAAGATCCATTGTGATGGCTTCAACCTCTTTCGCCCCCGAAGGCTTTTCCTTGGGTCATGCTCCATTTTTTGATGGAACCGACTATAATTATTGGAAAACCCGCATGACCACTTTTCTTAGAAGCATAGGATATCCCATTTATAAAATTGTCATGCAAGGTTACACTCTCTCTTCCCCCGATGAATCTAAATGGACTCAAGCCGATATAAAAAATTTCGAGCTTGATGGCAAAGCCACGAACGCTCTACATTGCGGCCTTGACCGAAATGAGTTCAATCGAGTTTCCACATGCACCTCTTCACATGAAATCTGGAAACTATTGGAGGTTACCCATGAGGGGACCAACAAAGTAAAGGATACTCGATTAGATATGTTTCGTCAAGATTTTGAATCATTCTCCATGCATCCAAATGAATCTATTTCCGAAATGTTTACTCGTTTTACTGATGTTTGCAATGGTAGAAAATCTCATGGAGATAATATTTCTGCAGAAACAATGGTCAAGAAGATCCTATAGATCCTACCAAGATCATGGGCTCTGAAGGTCACGGCAATCCAAGAAGCCAAAGACATCAAGAACATGCTGGTAGAAGAGCTCATCGGATCCCTCATGACCTACGAGATCACCATGAGGAGGCAAACTGAAAAGGAAGGCAAACCAATCAAAACTCCAAAGAACATCGCCTTCAAGGTACAAAAAGAAGAAAGCTCATCCTCCTTCTCATCTTCTTCCTCTTCAAGCGGCGATTCAGAAATGGATAACCTTGCCCGCAAAATGCATAAGTTCATGAAGAAGCACAAAAAGAAGAAATCCCGCAAGGCCCGCAAGGCTCAACCCAATGAAAAATCTGAGCCCAAGGTAAAATGTTACGGGTGTGGCGAGAAAGGCCATTACAAGCCCGATTGCCCACTCAACAAGAAAAAGGCCAAACAAAAGGAGAAGAAGAAGGCTTTCAAGGCCACATGGAGTGATAGCTCCACATCCTCCTCCTCCTCCTCCTCGAGCGACAACGGTAACAAATGCCTAATGGCATTTCATGAGGTAACATCTTCCGACTCCTCATCCTCTTGTTCTTCAAATTCTTTCAATCACATGTCTTATGAGGATCTCCAACATGCTAGAGATCAATTGGAGGAAGGTTTTCACGAACTTTCTTCCAAATTTGTTTCTTTAAAAAAGAATTTCAAAAAACTCTCTTCCGAAAAAGAACAACTTCTCAAAGAGAAGGAAGAGCTGTCCCTCAAAATCCAAAATCTTCCCGATATTGATTCCATGGAATCAACTATCAAAGATTTAAGGGAATCCCTTGCTAAGTTCACCCAAGGGGAACAAAATTTGAACAATTTACTTGGTTCCCAATGTTTATCTAGAACCACCCAAGGGCTTGGTTATTCCAAGCAAACTTCCTCTTCCCATGCTCCAACTATTTTTGTAAGGGGGAGCTCTCAATTTAAATTTTGTAATTATTGCAAAAAACCCGGGCACTTAATTTATGAGTGCAATTGTAAAAATGCCCGGTATGGCCACCCCAAAAGTATTTTCTTAAATGATGAATTTTTTAGGAGAAGACCCGCCACTAGACAAGTATGGATTGAAAAATCCCTCTTAGCGAGTCTCTCCGGGCCAAAATTTGTCTCGGTTTCAAAAACCTCTCCCCGGTGATTTGTTGTTTTTATTTAGGGGGAGTTAGGATCGTTTAAGCTCTTTTTCAATTTCAAAATTTTCGATTCAAACTTTCAATTTCAACACTTGGTATCAAATTTTTCAATTCAAAATTGGTTATTCAATTTTTCGATTCAAAAATTTCAATTCAAACTGTTATTCAATTTTTCGATTCAAACTTTCAATTTCAACACTTGGTTTCAAATTTTTTAAATTGTTATTCAATTTTTTGATTCAAAACTTTCAATTCAAATTTCAAAAATTTCAATTGGTTTAAAATCTCTATCTTGTTTTTCAAACTTTTCCCTCAATCAAGTTTTATGCCCCGTGCTATTTTGATAATCACAAAGGGGGAGAAATTCTTGGTTGATTGGGGGAGAAATCTTTTAAAGCATGCTTTTCATTTCATTTTATACATTGTTTGTTTTGGTGATTGTGATCACCAAAATAGGGGGAGATTGTTGTACCTCTCGTACCCCTCGTGGTTTAATTTTCATGATCACAATCACCCTCTTTTTATCTAATCATGTTTTAAGTGTTTTTGGATGATAGGCTTAAATTCAGGGTGCCAAGGAATTGGGCCAAGAAGGCCAAGAAGGCAAAAAGCCAAAATGGACTGAAATTCAGTCCACCGGCCAACCAGTGGCTTCACCACCGGCCAGCCGATGGACCCTTGACAGAAAGGCTCTCCACTGTCCAGAGCACCGGCCAACCGGTGGCCTCAGCACCGGCCAGCCGGTAGAGCCCAGACCAAGAGTCCAGCAACTGCCTCAGCACCGGCCAACCGGTGGCCTCAGCACCGGCCAGCCGGTGGCACCCAGATGAATAGTGGTTGCTACTGTCTCAGCACCGGCCAACCGGTGGCCTCAGCACTGGCCAGCCGGTGGAGCCTGAGCCCGAGCCCTCTCCCATTTTGCACGTACCGGCCAACCGGTGGCCCTGTACCGATCGGCCGGTGGAGCCAGTCAAACTAGCCGTTGGGCTTTTGACCAGCCTGTCCACTTGGCCTCCAACGGCTCCGAAAGCCTCTCCAACGGCTCCAAAGGCATCCAACGGCCATATGAGGGTTCCCCCTCTATAAATAAAGGACCTTGAAACCCCGGAACACTAGAGAATCATACGGAAGCCCACGGGACACATTTTCCATCATTTGGCGAACCTCCGGCAGATTGTTCTAAGGGAACCCCAATTGCTCCAACCAACTTCCACATCCAAGGAGCACCACCATAGAAGCTTGGGAGAGCACTTCATCAACTTCATCAAATCATTTGGCTCCCAAGGCTTCTTCCATTACGGTTTTTCTTGTTTATCATTTTTGAGCTTCATTTTGGGTTTGTGCCTACAAACCCCCCATTTCTCTCATCCTCTCTTCTTTGGGTTCTCACACCACCTTCAAGGTGTGAAGAGGTTAGTCAACCCTTACCTTTCAAAAGGCTTGAGACATAGGTGAGCTAGCCTTCACCTGTAAGAAGGCTAGTGGGTTCTTACTCAACCATTAAAAGTAAGTGGGTTCTTGCTCAACCAATAAAAGCAAGCTGTAATAGGTGAGCTAGCCTTCACCTGTAAAAAGGCTAGTGGGTTTCTTGCTACAACCATTGAAAAGAAAGCGGTAGAATCTCTCAACGGTTGAGTTGGGAGCGGAGACGTAGGCCGGGTTTTTGGCCGAACTCCGTTATCAATTTTGTGTCTTGCCTCTTTTATTTCCGCTACATTTCAACTTTGTTTTTAAATTGTTAATCATTTTTTAAAAGGCAATTCACCCCCCCTCTTGCCATCACTCCCTTTTTCTCCGCCCAACATAACCCACCAATAGTAACACCGCATGTTTCAAGAGTTATTGGTAGTTCTTGTCTACAAACACATTTTCTATTCTTTGGACTTGAGATTATTATCGATGTGAACCATTTTATCAAATACATTGATGAAAGGAAAAAACAATGACATTGAATTCATTGAGAGGTAAATTTTGTTGGGTTCATCATTGGTGGTATGACATTGACTGAATAATCAAGATAGAATTTGTTGATTCATATTGGAAGTGATATCTCAGGCCTAGTTGATCAGGATGGTAGTACCTTTTATAAATCCATGGTTATGGTAGAAGATGGTAAGTCTGTCCAGTATGTTCAGTGAATAATAAAGCAATAAATTTTGATGACATAAGGTGTGTGTCCTTATTTATGACATATCACAAGAAAAATAGATTATGCTACACGAAGTGTGTTCATATGAATGTTTTCATTACTATAACTACTCATTATCTCTTTAGGGGCCTTGATGGGTTGCTAGACTCAACTCCTCATCTATGAATAGTATTCCTTACTATCGAGATAAGGTCTTGGAGGGTCACACATGATAGCGTATTAAAAAATCTACCCTATTCTAATGAATATGATTTTAGGACATGGTAGGCCCCACCATAGGGTTAGGGATAGGTTCTACGATATATATTCACCAATGAATAAATAAATTCTTATTATTTGAGTTTAGAATAATTATTATTTAATTTATTTATTAAATTTATTTATAATTATTTGAGTAAATATGTGAAAAGTATTATATGAATTAATATTATTGTAATATTCAAGGTTTATTTAATATTTACAAGAATAAAGACTCAGGTTAATAGATCACTTTTATCATGTAATATATTTATTACATTAAAAGTAAGTGATAAAAATATAAATGATATTTATGACTTGGTAAAGTAGTCATATGATTTCATTTATAGTGAGTAATAAATATTAAGGGGTTGGGGACCCTTTTTAGGTAATTTGTGAAACTCTCTATAAATAAATGTAAGAGGCTCTAATGATATGGACGATTCATATAGAAAGTTCTAAATACTCTATCTCCTATCTCCCTCTCCCTAATCCTAGAGATAATTTCTCTCATTCCAAGTACTTGATCAAAGAGTTTCTTTACAGATTTACAGACTTAAGTAGAGGTGATCACCAGGACATCAAAGGCATCATCGGATCACTATGCTAGCACCTAGAATTCAACAATCGGCACTTTCATAGATTTTTAAGTGTGTGTGGATGATATAGAGGGATTAAAATTCATATCCTATGAGAATTAATCATTGGTGATGAGTGGATGGAAAATGTCTGGCTTCAAATCAAACCAGGTTTTCCCCTATATTTTGGCGTAAAATTTATCTCACGTGATCTTTGAGATTTAATCAGGGTAGTGCTTCACTAGTTATGACAAAAAAAATTCAATAAATAGTGAAAAATTTTAAATCCCCATCCCATCGGCTTCCACTGCATTCCCTAGTACCTTAAATTTTGACTATTTTGTGATCGTGTTTACTGATGAAATTTTAGTGTACTCTCAAAATAGAAGTGACCTTGAAAGGCCCTTAGATATTGTAATGATTTTATTGAGAGATAACTATATCTATGAAAATTTATCTAAGTTTTACTTTTGGATATAATAAGTTTTATTACTTGGACATGTAATATTTGAAAAATTCATATCATTCGATCTAAATAAAATTGAGGTTGTCATATCATGGAAACCACTTAATAATGTATTTAAGATACAAAGACTCTTGGGGTTAATAGAATACTATAAATAATCTATCCATGATTTCTCATGTTTATATTAATATTTTATGACCTTAAACAAGAAACATTCTCTATTCCAATGGAGAAATAGTTAATAGTAATATTTTTAGGAGCTTAAGAATTGGGTTACCTTAGCTTCGATTATAATTTTTCCAAAACTGAGTGAGGTTTATTTGGTCATTTTAATCTATATTTTGTTTTTTCCTCATTAAAGGAGTCCATTTTATAGTATTTGTCTCATGAAAACTTTGGGAACATGAAGAGAACTATTGACTTCATGATCTGGAATTGGTATTTGTGGTCCAAGCATTAAAAACATGGTATCATTACCTGTTTGGGGAGAATTTTATAGTATTCATCAATCATAAGGGCTTGAAATAAATATTTTCACAAAGTTATTTGAAACTAGGTAAATGAAATTGGATGAAATATCCAAGTTTTTTGACTTTTAATTGGTTTACATTCTTGGGAAATGAAATTTAGTATATAATGCATTGAATCATAAATCCTAAAACCAAGTGGTCAGTGAAGCTCATAATCAGTGGAAACTAATGGGTATAATTGGTTAAATATACATGGAGTGTATATAATAAATGTGTGGATTCATTTTCTTACGAATCACACTTATCCATGGCTTGGTGGAGCACATGAAGGAAGCTTAATAGTTATACACTAACTCTATTACCATTGAGTAAAACCTTAATGGTGGGGAGACCATGGATGGATGGTTGATGGATAATAATTATGTGTTCTGCTTCCAAGATTGGATTTTAGTTCCTACTTATCAGTAATAGACCCTTTGTGTGTATTAATATAGGAAAAGGGAATTCCATCCAAGTATTGAAAAGTTTTACCTTGAAATGAAGAACGTTTTTTATAGTCAAGCATAAAGAAATAGGTAGATGGGTATGTGGGTATATGAATAACTTTTCAGTAGGTAATGGTTGGACATTAATGGAATACCTTCATATTTCAATCTCTTTCCATTCCCATATAGAAATTGGAATAGGTTTCTATACATTTTTACACCAGATTACTAAAGATTCTTTGAAATTAAGATGTTATTTGGGTGATTTTTGAATGACTTACCAATTCATTTTACTTTATTATAATTAGAGAAAAAAAATTTGTTAAGGAATTAGAAAAGTTTAAAATTTATAAAGTTATAAAATTGGATGGGTTATAAGTTTCAATTTTCTCAAACTGATACTATAGATTTAAATAAATATTTTTTTCAATATCCACAGAAATCCCTTGGAAATAATTTTACATTGATTATAGTTTACCACCCTCAACTTGATGGCCATTATGAGTGTAATAATCAAATTTTAGAGGATATTCTTAAAGCATGTGTGATATACTTTGGTATTTCATGGGAGGATCATTTTCCATTAGTCAAGTTTTCATATAATAACAATTATCGGGTGTCAATACATATGGATCAGTTTCAATCATTTCATGGACAACTATGTCAATCTCTAGTTTTCATGTTAGAGACTAATGAAACCTATCTGATTGGACTGAGTCTTGTCTATGAGATAATTAATAAGATCTATATGATTAGAAAATGTATGAAAATGGACCAAATACATCAGATGTCATATGCACATCATCGTCATCACTCTCTACCTTTTAAAGTATGTGATAATGTTTTCTTATAAGTATCTATAATGTTTGAGAATCGATGAGTAGGTAAGAAGGGAAAGATGTGTCCTTGATATATGGGACCATTTTAGATTCTAGATCACATTAATGAATTATTATATCTCAATTCAGTGCATAATTTGTTCCACATATCTCAAGTAAAAAAGTTCTAGTTGGATCCAAATCATGTGATTAGGTGGGATTTTGCGGCACTGAATCCAAATTCTTCAATCATCCATAACTTGATATGAATTAAATATAGGTAATATAATACCCTGTGAGGTAAATATATCTATTCAGTGTCAATATTATGGAAACATGGTCACCTTAAAGAAGATACATGGGAACATGAGCAGTTTATATAAGATCAATAGTTATAACTTTTCTAACACACCACCAACCACCTGTTTTATAAGGATGGAAATCCCAATGTTGGGAGAATATGAACCCCTTAGTTTGAGGAACTTTACTATTTGATTTTATTGATTTATGTTTTCTTTCATGTATTTCATTTTTATCATGAAGTTGGAGGGTTTCATGGTTGTAAAAAAGGATTTTCTCCTTTCAAATGTCCACCACACCATATTGTTGTAAGGGTATTCTAAACTATATAAAGGTAGTATACATCCAGTATAAGGGTATTTTATTTTTCATGAGGATAGAGCTAATCTGTGTGAGAGTATCCTAATTGTGTGAAGGAAATCAGATCTCACATCAGGTATTTTTTTTATTTCATGTAAGCTTTCTCCCATATTGTGTAAAGGAAATCCCACTTTTTCATTTATTTTTTAAAGGTTAACCTATGTTTTATCAGGTTGATTCTATATTTTGTGAGGAGAAATCACAATTTTGTTAGGTTATATCTATGTTTACTTGAGGGTCTTCAAATAAGGGTTGGTATATCTTGGTTTTTTGGTCTAAGGGAACGCCATGGTATGTGAAATGGACAAGGTGGTCATTTCGATCAGCATTATTCATAAGGTGATCCTCCTGTGTAAAATAGGGATGTTGAAATTCATGGGATCTAAAGAATATTGGTAAGTGGTTCAAGGTGATCATAATTCCTAGAGAGAGCTAAAAATAGTGAGTGAAACTTCACCACCTATAGCCTAAGGCATTGTGGGTTTTTGGTGGGACAAAATTGTGAGGAGAATCTCTCTACTCCAAAGAGGATCTCGTGTTGGTAGTCACTATTTTTTAAAATAAATGGATAAAATAGTCACCTGATTTTAGGGGGAGATGTATGTTTGAATTGGAAAATATGTGTGAGTTTTATAGGGGATCACTATATTTTAGACTCGATTACTTCCTAAAAACTCTCATTATTTCTGAAATCACAAGGTTTCAGGAATGGGAATCTTCTAAAGGTGTGTTGGGTAACTCTCCTCTTTATGGATTTTTAAACTCTCATTTTTTGTCAGATTAATGGTTGAAGGTTGTTGGATTATATCTTAATTTACTTGTTCAAAAAACTTTAATACTTTCGGTATCTAAGTTTAATTATTTTTATTTTTAATATAATATTTTGAAAAACCTCTTAAAAATATTTATTTTTTTCATTTTTTATAAGAAACCCTTTAGTGTGTGTGAAATGGACATGGTAATGTGTTTGGTGTGCATTCATATTTCATTAAAAGGGGCCTTGTTGATTCATAATTGTATAAAATACCATCTAGAAAACATTATGTTACTCCAATAAGTGAAAACATGGAATGGAGGAACTGGGGTTCCACTCACAAGTTGGGTCTATTCTAGGAATCTTGTCTTGACAGGATGCATTTGATGCATATTGTGGTTCTATATATGATGTTTTGGGTTCATAAAATAGTTATTTTAACTCTTTTTTCTTATACATGTGTTTTTGAGCTTAAGTTATTTTGTTTATCTTGATCTTATATATATATATATATATACCAATTTTGATTTAACTCATTCTTGTCCTAGTGGTGTGTGTGGGAAGTATCTAGCAGATTGGCTAATGGGTTGAATACTCACCCTCTATACATGCACTTTGATGTATATACAAACATTTTTTATCATGATATAGGAAAGAGAAATGTCTCTTTATTTTCTATAGGATCACCATAATGAAAATGTCATTGATTTTGGAGGATGGATCTTAGAGTGGTCATGGTGCAGAGTATGGTGCAATGCCACATTTGGAATAAGAGTTTTATTTAGGGTATTTTGATTTTTATGGATACGTATGGTTGTATTTTTTATGTTTCATCTTTTATTACTACTTTTTAATGTTTTATTAGAGCTTATGGGGGTCATATTGGAAAACTCAAGAGGGGGTGAATTTAGTTTCCAATTAAAATTTCTATTAAAAATTAATTAAAAACTAAATCCCCCAATTTATAAAATACACCCAGTTAAATAAAATAGTATAATTATATAATTTTATCTATTAAAAAATATTCTTATAAGTTTGATCACAACTTAGTTAAAATAGGTTTAAAACTCTTAACTTTTGAAATAGATTTACTAGAATTAAACATGGTATATAAAATAGAAATTAAAGTTAACTATCAAAGTTATGTCTTGTTATATAGTTTTGAAAACTAATGAAGATTTTGTTAAGAATAGAGTAAAATAAAATAGATAAAACACATAGAGGAATAAAAAATAAGTTTAGTTTAAATCCAAGACCTAGTCTTTTCTACTTGGAAATCACCCATTGCTAATTGGTTTATTATAAATGATGGAACCTCTTTATTTTAATGCTCACAAATAATGTTAATTATGTTTCTAATGAGTTTTACTATTTATGATATCATTTTATAATATAAATAAATATGATGAAAATTTGGATAAGTATCGGGATGAGCCACCTTTAATTCAAAAAGACTCACCGCCAAAATTTACCTACCGCCAGAAAAGAGTCACTTCCAAACATTACATGCCTCCAAAAAAGAGCCACAGCCAGACTTGACTCACAACCATACCTGAGTCACTACTCAAAATGAGTCATCGTTAGATGACCTACCACCATATGACTTACCACTATAAGAGTCACCTATAAACATGATCATTTTCTAGATGACCTACCATTTGATAACCTACCACCAGCCTGACTCACCATTAGATTGACTCACTGCTAGAAATGAGTCACCATCAGCATGTTCCACCATCTCTATTCTTAGTAATTTCAATTTAATTCCTTAATCAGTTATTTTATTGAAGTTAATTCCATGGATTAATTAATGATTATTCTTTAATTATTCCATGGATGCATTTAAGACAATTCCAGAGCCAAGTATGATATTTTAAAAAATATTTATGATTATCCTTCAATGGATATTATTTTCTTTAGTTTTATATATTTTTAAAAGACTCTCTCTCTCAGAGGATGTTTGATCAAGAGGTTCAATTATAAAATACAAGTATCGTCACTCGAGAGCTTACATGCTGCATTCCTAAAGATTTTCATCTATGAAAGAGTGGATCATCTTGAAAATCAATATGACACTCTATTTTACAACTATATACAAAGAAACAGCTCAAGCTCCTCACCAAGCCAAATCAGGGGACTCTCAAGCATCTGGATCACTTCATACCAAGTAGAACTACCTTTTGCATATCTTATTTCTTTCCCTTTCTATTTGTTACTTTTTCATTGAAGAATTGTGTTGTTGGTTTTTTTTATTAACATGCACTATCTCCTATGACATAACTATAGAATACTATAAATTCTCTTCACTATATTTTCATATATATACCCATGGTATTTTTGGAATAGGTATATGTGTGGCCTATATTTTTTATATTCCCACATTTATTATAAAACTGGACCTTGTGTGGCCTTGACATCTTGTATGTTGTTGTTTATATACCTGGTTTAGGTTGTGGATCATACATATATATATATATATTATTCTTGGAAGTATGGGATTTCCAAGTGGAGAGGATTATGTCTCTATTTGAGACTAACCCCCTTATTTTATTCCATTTTGTGTTTTTTGTTTTGTTTCATTCTTTACAAAGATTTAAACTGTATTTTTTTAAGCTGCAAACAAAACGGGTACTTTGTTAGTTAATCTTAATGAGTGTTTATATAATTATTTTATTGAGTAAATTGATTTAAAAAGTTAATATAAGTTTCATATTGTTTTAACATGGGAGTAATAAATCTTTAAGGAATATTTTAATAGATCAAAATTATATTAAACTACTATTTTTATTAACTGAGTGAATTTATTTTAATTTAGAGATTTTATTTGAACTTGTTTTTAACAGAAATTTTTATTGGGAACTAAATTTACCCCCTTCCTAAGATACGAACTCCAACCAACATTTGGTATCAATGGTTTTTAAAATATTTTCAACAATGATTTTAGTTGTTTTTTAAAGATCTCACTACAGGAAAACTGAATATTTGCGACGGGCGATTTGCGACGGGATCCCGTCGCAAAAGGTCTTTTGCTACGGGGCTCCATCGCAAATCGCCCGTTGCCAAAAACGGCGTCGCAAATGGTTTTTCATTTATATATAAAAAATGTATTTGCGAGGGGTCGTCGCAGATATATTAGTTGCGACGGGTTTCTGACTCGTCGCAAATGCGAAATTTAAAAAAGCTATTTGCGACGGACCGTCGCAAAAATGTTTTTCCGACGGGTATTCTTCCCGTCGCAAATGTTATAGTAA
Source organism: Viscum album (assembly GCA_963277665.1). Lineage (NCBI taxonomy): Eukaryota > Viridiplantae > Streptophyta > Magnoliopsida > Santalales > Viscaceae > Viscum > Viscum album. The sequence continues at coordinate 527,361,618 of OY728159.1, read as the reverse complement.
AAAAATATTTACGACGGGAAATCCCGTCGCAAATATTCTCATCACAAATACTAAAAAAATAAAATAAATAATACAAATCGTATAATATTATATAAAAATAATAATAATATTAATAATATAAAAACATTATATTATTATAATATAAATAAAATAATATATAAAATATAATTATGAAATATTAATATAAAATAATAATAATATGAATATAAATAATATAATATAATATAATAATACTAATATTAATAATATAAAAAATTAATATATTATTATTATTATTAAATTCTGTATATAATATTATTATTATTATTAACATAAATAAAATATATTATTATAATATTAATAATAAAAAATATATATAATATAATTATGAAATATTAATATCAAAAAATAATAATAATATGAATATAAATAATATAATATTATATATTATGAAATATTAATATCAAAAAATAATAATAATAGTACTAATATTAATAATATAAAAAATTAATATAATATTATTATTATTAAAATAAACATACATATTTATGAAAAAATAATATTAATATTATTAATATTAATAAAATTATAAAATTGTAAACTTCTCAATATTAACAATAAATATAAAATATTAAAAGTAATATTACTAAAATAAGTTGACATTAAAAATAATACTAATAAGTAATAAAATATTAAAAAAAATAAAAACAAATTAAATCATGCAATATTCGTACCAATATGAAAGAGGAATTGTAAATAGTTAATATGAAAATAAACTATGAACTCAAATGTTTATTACATCTAAAAAAACCACTGGGGGTGGATAATCTGGAGGACCTGGATGAGGTGGAGGAGGAAACTCCATCCCTAAACTATGAGTCAAACGATGCATATACTCTATATACTCCTGATGTTTCTCCTCATATCGACATCTCTCCTCATCCTGCTGCTGACACATCTACTCCTTCCATCGACGCATCTCCTCATCGTGCTGCTGACGCATCTGCTCCTGCCCCTGACGCAAATCCTCTATAAGCTGACTCTGAGCACGCAGCTGCTCCTGATACTGTGAGGCAGAAGATGATGTCTCTCCACGAGCTCCTCTCGAGCAGAACGCCGACATTGCAGCAGTACCATAATAAGCTGCAGGAGTCAAACAAGAGCCGATACCAACTACTCGGCCCTTTTCGAAGCCATACCGGGTCACCTGCATCCATGTCGTCTCATCAAAATGGTTGGCACTAGTCTGATCACTCATCTCGTCTTAACTCTCAGCCTGTGTCTGAGGGGTCGCGGCCTCATATGACTCCTTAAGTTTCAATTAGAAATTAAAATAATGAAAAGATTATATGTATTTAATTTGAAAACTGAAAAGAAAATAATAATGACCACAATCTGAAGCTGGCGGTCACCTTTAATCTCTCCAGTAGTCGGGTCAGTGTACATCCTCTGATAAACGTCGTGCGTCGTAATACCGGGCTGCTCGGCTTCCTATATGAATATAAAATAAAGTTTTTATATTTAAAGTTGTATAAAATATTAAAAAAAAAGTACTTACCAGATGCTCTCTATGCGCACTGAATGTGCGACTACCGGCTCGATGCGTCACATCTTGTCCCCACCGATTCTGTCGACCTAATAAAGATTTCCTCTGAAACCCACCACCCAACCAGTGTGTAAATAATCCATCCCAAATATGAGATGAAATGTACTCTGGTTAGTGGGCCCTACAAGACTCATCAAATTCTGTCACTCCGGCTTTCTTCACAGTCATCTTTCTCAAATTATGCAAAAACTGACAGAAACGGTCACACATAGACACCACCCATGCCGCGTGGATAGTGGCACACATGCTCTCATCGATGGGATACCATAAACCATGATATAAAGTTATTAATGAATTAAATTTCAAAATAAATAATGTTTAATTATGTACCAGGCAATGATCGAACATGGCGGCCTGCACATCAGCGGGAATCTGATCCCATGTGAGCCAGGGCTGAGAAAAATAATTGCGCAAGATAGCGCCCCCCTGTCCAATAGCTATATGCGTAAAACTATGGAAAAAGAAAAAATAATCAAGCAATTATAATATTAATAAATTATAATGAAAGATAATTTAAATACACAGGTTACCATACCACCTCGTGTGCGCATCGAATCCAAGAGGTGGATGTCGCTCCGGGATAGGATCTGGAATCATCAGTCTGGCAAGACCACGCCCCCTCCAAGTGCTCCCTGTGGTGCCAACAGCCTGAGGGTCAGACGACTCAAGAACCTCATCATCCATAGGTAGATCAGCCTCCATAAACTGACGAAACATTTCCGAGTCCATCTAAAACATGAAATGATTGTTATTAGCAAACAGTTGAAAATAACTATTATGTATAGATATATATTTGTTATGATTCTAACCAGCATTTTACTGTGTCAATGTTCATCTTAATCATCATCTTTATAGTTTTCAATGTCAATGTCTTCATCTTCCTCATCAACATCATCAATTTCCATATTAGTTCCACTTTCATCATCTCTTGTCATTTCAAATTCAGTTGTAACATCATTGACAACATCGTCACCATCGACCCTTAACTGTGGGGTGTCATCCTCGATATCTATGTCTCTTTGTAAAAAAGATGTGTTTTGAGGAGTGTCCTGGAAAATTTCATTTCCTTTCACTTCAGTGGAACCACATTCAGTTTGAGTAAACTGATTTTCTCAAGATTTAACTTTTATTATACTCCACCAATCATCCAACTCTTTTGCAGTAGCACAATATTTTTCATAATAAATTTGATGTGCCTAATGAGCCAATAAAAATGGTTCATTTACTACAAGAAGACTTTTATGTTTAATATCAACAATTCCATGAGTCGGATGAATACGCAAGCCTATCTCAGTATCCAGCCATCGACATTTAAACATTGTTACATAATTCTGTCCCAAATAACACAGTTCAATAATTTCTTCAAGCATGCCATAAAAGTCAACTTCAATATCTCTATGATGTAATCCCTTCAAACAAACACCACTATTCATTGTTTTCTTTGATTCCCCATATTCTTGTGTATGAAAGCGATAACCATTCACCACATATGCATTATAATATTTAACCATTTTGGATGGTGGGCTACTCAATATACGCAATCGACTATCAATCTTATCAGTATGTACAGATACCTGAAAATTTGTAAAACATTTATCACTATTACAAGTAATAAAGTGATTTTATATGTAAAACCAAAAAAGAATGTATGTTACCAGTTTTTGAAACCAGTAGGCACAATTTTATTGCCGACGTTCTTCTAAGTCAGCTGTTTTAATTTGTGAAAATTGTTTCTTGATATGATCATCATATAACCTACAAATACAATATGATTAATTTACTATAACAGAATCTATAGAATAAGGGATAGAAGCACTCACTGTACAATTGGTGACATTTCTTCACAGTTGAGTAGAACATATGTATGAGCTTTATGATGTTCATCATCTAAAAGCCATCTATCATGAACTCCGCCAAATCCAAGTTCGAGCTGATTGAAAACTGATAATTGATTTTTCATATCGTCATCAACGTTCCCCTCGTTCCGGACCATGCGGTTAAATTTTGAGGGATATTCAGATTCAAAATAATGAGAGCAGAATAAAGAAATTTCCTCTTGCAAATAAGATTCAACAATTGAGCCTTTAACTGATGCTTTGTTACAGACTTTTTTCTTCAATTTCTGCATGCATCTCTCAAATGGGTACATCCATCGAAACTGAACCGGACCTCTATATTTTTTTTCATGTGGAAAATGTAATATCAAATGTTCCATTGAGTCAAAGAAAGCTGGCGGAAATATTTTTTCTAGTTTGCATATAATTACAACAACAACTTCTTCCAGTTTTCTTAGGTATCGTAGTCTGTTGTCGCCGCACACATGTCTCGGAAAAAATATGATATATCTGTTATCGAATCCCAAATAGTAGAATTCAACAAACCTCTTAATCCAATAAGCATAATTATTTCCATTATAACATGACAGTCATGACTTTTTAATCCGGTAATATGACCATTTTTATCACATCTGCCCAAGTTGGAAGCATAGTCATCTGGAAGTCTCAAATCAACAATCCAATGACAAAATAATAAGCGGCTCTCTTTGTTTAGTGTATAAGCTGCTTTTGGCTTCATTAATCTCTATGATCTGACATTTTCAAACAATTCAAGTTCTGGTCGCCTGCAAATTTGGGCAAGAACTAATCGTGCCTTTACATTATCTTTGGTTTTACCCAGTGTATCCAAAACTGTATAAAATAAATTATCAAAATAGTTCTTATAAATATCCATGACATCCAACATGTATCGGACCAACAAATCAGACCAATATGACAGATTCCAAAAAATGCTCCGTTTTGTCCAATTGTGTTCTTTCCCAAAGCCATGAATTTTCTGTTGGTTTATTGTCGGTCGAAAAGTGATGAAAGGTAATGAAAATACAACTGATTGTAACTCTGTACCTGAGATCATTTTTTGAGGTTCATCTCTTTCAATTCTGCCTTTCCTGAAATTAGATTTATTCCTCCGAAAAGGATGATCGATTGGAAGAAAACTGCGATGACAATCAAAATAGAAAGGTTTTTTTCATTCATGAGCATAAATGCTTTGTTGTCTCCCATACAGTAAGGACATGATTTTGGACCATGTGTACTCCAGCCAGATAACATGCCATATGCCGGGAAGTCACTAATTGTCCACATCAAAACATCTTTCATTACAAAATTTTGTTTCGCAGCAGCATCATATGTATCAACACCATGACTCCACAATAAATTTAACTCATCAATCAATGGTTTCAAATAAAGATCAATATTCTTTTTCGGATGTCCTGGGATTAATAATGTAAAAAATATATAAGGCTCTTTCATCAACATCCATGGAGGAAAATTGTACGGAGTTATAAAGACATGACAACAGGAAGACTGACTACCAAAAGATCCAAATGGACAAAAACCATCAGTAGAAAGACCCAATCGCACGTTCCGGGATTCTAAAACAAAAGATGAATGCACTTGATCAAAATGTTTCCATGAATCACCATCAGATGGATGAATCAAGCTTTTACTATTTGAAATATTGGTTTTGTGCCATGACATCATTGTCGCTGTGTTCTGAGACATAAATAAACACTGCAACCTGGGTGTAAGCGGGAAATATCTCAACTGTTTTACAGGAATCAATCCATACTTCCCTGATTGAGCTTCTTTATACCTCGATTGTACACATGTGGGACAACTATCCAATGACTCATTTTCACCAGAATATAAGATGCAATCATTTGAACATGCATCGATCTTCTGATAACTAATGCCCAGATTATAAACTAGTCTCTTTCTCTCATAATAATTCACAGGCAGCACATTTCCTTCAGGTAACAGTTCTTTAACCAAAGAAAATATCTGATCAAAACAGTTATTTGACATTCCATTATCTGATTTAATAGCCATAAATTTTTCAATTGCTTCTAATTTTCTTATCTTGAAACCAGGATATAATGCATCCTCAGCAGACCTGAACAACTCAGCAAATTCAGATGGTTCCAACTCGGGAGGTAAATCAACATCATCCTCGATTTCTGTTTGTTGAACGGATGACCCTGCAACATCATGTACTAAATTCTGAAACCTTGATGGATTCGGAATCAAATTGTTAGTATCTTCTCTGGAACTACGTTCACCGTGTTGATACGAAAAAATATAATATGATTGAAAACCATAACGCAAGAGATGTTTCCCAACGATGTCAAATGTATCAAACGTTCTCAAAGAACATTTTTTACAAGGACACTTAATTGTCCCTTCTGAAAAAAATTCTGGGTTTGATGATGCAAATGATAAGAAAGCTTCAACACCATCAACATATACAGGATTTAAACTAGAACCGTTTGGATTTCTGCGCTGATTTATCCAAGCATGATCATATAATAATGATTCATGTCGATTTCCTTGTTCCATATTCATATATATGTTTCTAAAAAATTTAAAACCATTACTGTTGTTAAATAATTTGATATAAGAAAAACAATATCCTAAAAATAGAAGATACATAATTACAGTTATTTCTTAGTAATTACCAATAATTATAGGCGACACAGTTAGTTTGTAATCATCCCCACTAATTATTATTAATTTAGAAATACTTAGCAATACTTGGCAAAATGAAATATGCTTGAATAATGTAATACAATTTTGCAATCATCGTTGTGGAGATTATATTACTAATTATTCTGATTTTTTCGATGGCTCATCTCTTTTTAACTTTCTCCCGACTGAAATAAGTATGAAAAACTTGCTCTGACATACATTAGAGCACATTTTTCATACTGATTTCAGTGAGAGAAAGTCGAAAAGATATGAGACGTTGAACAAAAGGTAACATCCAATTCGCTGGAAATTATGCCAATTTATAACCATGTACTTAAATTTATTTTATTTTTGATTAATTATTATTAATTATTACTAATTATTACAAAGCTCAATATGTCCAACAGATTTTTCTCTATTCTTAACATGCTCAAATCTTAAAGAGTCGTCAATTTTCAGGTCATGCCCAATAAAAAATTTGCGTCAACCTTGTCCAATTTAAACTCTATAATTGTCCTTACATGGTTGATCACCTCGCAAGTAGTGTTGCAATAGGACGACACAAGTAATGAGAAAGACATGACTTGGGTTGTCCTATTGCAACGCTACTTGCGAGGTGATCAGCCAAGCAAGAACAATTATAGAGTTTACATTGGACACGGTTGACAAAAACTTTTTATTGGTCATGGCCTGAAAATTGGCGACCCTTTAAGATTTGAACATGTTAAGAATAAAGAAAAACTTGTTGAAAATATTGATAATTGTAATATTTTATAATTTTTTTTATAATTTTAATAATATTAATATTTTTTTATAAATATTAAACATATAATAATAAAATAATTATATTATTAGTATTATTTAATTATTAATATTAGAGTAATATAATATTTTATATTATGTTACTATTTATGTTACTATTTATATTACTAATTATGTTACTAATTAGAAATGCGAAGATATGCATATAGTTCGGGTGGTTAATCAATCATTGAATAGAAAAACAAACGTCATTGACCACTCATCTACCTCAATTTTCTTTTCATTTTTGTGTTGAGGCTTGACAGGAAACTTCTACCTCCACCTGTAATATCTACTTTTACTGTCAAAATTATAAACCTCCTCACCTCTATGTTGGCGAGGAGGTTGATAATTTTGATAGTAAAAGCAGATATTACACGTGGAGGCAGAAGTTTCCTGTCAAGCCTCAACACACAAATGAAAAGAAAATTGAGGTAGATGAGCGGTCAATCACGCTTGTTAATTTTCCTAATTGTTTAATTTTCCTAATTGTTTAATTTTCCTAATTGTTTAATTTTTCTAATTGTTTAATTTTCCTAATTATTATAATTGTTTCCTAATTATTATAATTGTTTCCTAATTATTATAATTGTTTTCTAATTATTATAAATGTTTCCTAATTATTATAATTGTTTCCTAATTAAATAAAATTGTTTCCTAATTAAATGTAATTGTTTCCTAATTAAATCTAATTGTTTCCTAATTAAATCTAATTGTTTCCTAATTAAATCTAATTGTTTCGTAATTAAATATAATTGTTTCCTAATTAAATCTAATTGTTTCCTAATTAAATCTAATTGTTTCTTAATTAAATATAATTGTTTTCTAATTATTTTAATTGTTTCCTAATTATTTCTAATCAATTAAATCTAATTCTTTCCTAATTATATGATAATTATTTTAATTAAATCTAATTAAATATAATTATTTCCTAATTATATTATAATTATATATTTATTTCTACTTATTACCAAAACATCCTCCAGGAGTGTCGAACCAAGAGTGCAGCAAGGCACGTTGTCGTGTACCAGGTTACCCTGAGTTAAGCTCGAAACACCTTGTCAGAGTTTTCACTCCAAGGTACATCTCTGCCAGAGCCGCCTCTACTTGTTCGTATCCATACAAGGATTATTTGATACAACCACTTAATCTAATTATACTATATAGATACTAAACATTCTATTAAAAAAATTAAGATTAACAATTAAAAATTGAAATTAACAATTAAAAATAATTTAAAAAATAGTTAAAAAAATAAAAAAATTATAAATACCTTCGATATTTTGAAGTAATATGCGTCTTCTAACTCCTTCTCTCTGCTTCATGAAAGAAAAAATTAAAACAAAAAAAATTCTACACAGAACTGAAAGTTAGAGAGAGAGGAGAAGAGAAATCTGAATGTTGTGGAAAAAAACAGGTGGGGTGTATATATAGGTTAGATTAGTTGCGACGGTCGTATTTTTGACGGTATCCCGTCGCAAATACTAGGTATTGCGATGGGATACCGTCGCAAATACCTTCTCCCGCATTAATTACGGGTGGCGGTTAAAAGGTTTTTTGCGACGGGCCCGTCGCAAATAGCAGCCTGTCGACACACCATTAGCGACGGGTGGATATCCCTATCACAAATTCATATTTATAGCTGCCGGTATTGGCGACGTGCCCCGTCACAAATACCATTGCCCGCATTAATTACAGGTGGCGGGTAAAAGGGTTTTTGCGATGTGCCTGTCGCAAATATCCACCATTAGCGACGGGCGGATATACCAGTCGCAAATTCCTATTTACTGCCACCGGTATTGGTGACGAGACTCATCGCCAATACCACCCCGGTGAATAATTTTTGCGACGGGACAATTTACCCATCGCAAATAGTATTTACCACCGCCGGGTAGTTGCGACGGGTCGAAGTCGACCGTCTCAAATAGGCTTTACCACGGCCGGTATTGGCGACGGGTCCCGTCGCAAATAACACCTTGCGAATAATTGTTTGCGACGGGACAATTGTCCTGTCGCAAATACTATTTACCATCGTCGGGTACTTGAGACGGGTAGAAGGCTACCCGTCGCAAATAGGCTTCCTGCGTTTTGGCGCGCAAACCGCGCCATTGCAATTGTGACAGGACCTATATTTCCATCACAAATAACTAACCATTTGCGACGGGAATATATTCTCATCGAAAATACGCTTTTCATCAGAGTTTTTGCGACGGGAATAAAACTCGTCGCAAATACCCCATCGCAATAAGTGTTTTTTCCCGTAATGTCCTAAATTTCCGTTAGATCTAAATTTAGTTAATTAATTGATAATAGACAAGAAGGCTTTGCTACCAATATACCTACTTTATTTAATAGAAATAATTATTCTCAGTTGAAAATAAAGATGAAAAATCATATTGAGAGCATGATTTTTTAAATTTGGTCTGTTATTGAAGAAAAATATGAGATACCTACGATTTCTAGAAATACACGGGATAATGATACAAAAACTGATTATAAAAATAACTGTAAATATATGAATTCTATTTATTATGATTTAGGATATGAATAATTCAATTGAATATCTACATGCAAAACTGATTTTGAAATATGGGACACTTTAGCTATTTCTCGTTAAGGAACAACTAATGTTAAATAAGTGTGGTTAAATATTTATAAAATTAAATATGACATGTTTAATATGAAACCTGATGAGATTATTTCTGACATGTATCTCAATTTCATTGAGATATTGAATACAATTCATTCATTTGGGATTCGAGTTTCTAACATAGACCAAGTGATGTGACTGTAAAGATGCTTACCAAAAAGATGGAGAGGAACCTATATCTCAATTAGAGAATCTTGTGATATTATTAATATACCTATTAAGAAGCTAATTTTAAAGTTAATTATGTATGAGAAAGAACTAAAAGTTAATAGAGAAGTTAAAGATTAACCTAGAAGGAATTATATATCATTCGAGTCTACTTCTTCAAAATAGAAAGAGAAAGGTCAATCTAGAAGCTCAAGTGATGAGGAATCCCTAGCTGATAATGATGAAGAAATGGCCAATCTACCCAAAATGTTTAAAAGGTTTTGCATAAAAAAAATTCTTTAGAAAACCAATATAGAAAGGAAAATATGATACAAGAGGAAATTGGAAGAAGGATCGGAAGAAGGATGATACTTAAAATGATATCATCTGTTGTGAATGTAAGAGAAAAGGGCATGTAAAATCTGACTATCCCAAACTGAAGTATAAAAATAAGTATGATGATAAAGATATTAAATATAAAAAATCAATTAAATAAACATTGAGTGCTTATAAAGATATCTCAAGTGATTTAAGAACTAACCAATAGGAAACATAAGACATAGAAAACAAGTGTTTTATGACATATGCATCTGAGGTATCGAATATATTTCCTATTTCCCCTAAACTTATTCCAATACATTTTGGAGATGAAACTAATGATGAAAATATGTAAAATAATGATATTTATTAATATTATAACATGATAGAAGATTATTTTAATGATATTAATGATAAATATAAGACTTTGAATAAACACTATGCTTTAACTATTAATTTTAATTCTAATATTATTGTAGAAAAAGAGAAAAATTCTCAAATGTTAAAAGAAAATACTAAATTAAAATTTTCTAATGAGAAACTAAAAATGGACTTAGATAGATTCACTAATGAGATAAATACTCTCACTCGAATATTGGGAAATAGATAGTTCCTAAATATATCACTGGACTAGGTTATCAACCTAAACAAAGGAGAATTATCAAGAATATTTTTATTCATAAATACTGTTCTAGAAATTCTACATATGGCATCCCACCTTTTTATTACATAAATTCTCATTACATTGTACAAACATATGATCATTTAAAGTTTAGTTTCTTGTAAATAAGGAAAATAATACATAAAAACTTAAAAACTTCTTATAAATTCACTTAAAATACATTTTTATGGGTTCACCCAAAGTTACTTTTACCACATCTCATATCCTGGGGACATACATCAAAGGAAGGCATGAGCATAAATAATAGTAAGGGAACAAGCAAGGGAGAAAAAAAATTCGATCATGTGACAGATCAATAATAAAATGAGGCATAACAATAAGGCATGAACAAGAGGCATATAAGAACATGAATCATAATACAGAAATGTTGCTAAAACATTTGAATGATACATTCATAAGCATATCACCAAGGTTTATCACCATGGTTTCATAAATAAAAGACCAAGGTTATTCACCAACGTATCATAAAACATGTCATCTATAGAGATTACATTCTTTTACCAATGTATTGAAGCACTATTAGGGAAAAACCTTAATATGTATTAATTTCATGTGATCCACATATATCATAATAAATCATTTCATTAATAACCCATGGAGAATAAAGAATTCTTTTCTTATCAAAATCCTAGCATACAAAAGAGCTTAAATACATGATCATTGTGTCATTTTTAACCCATGAAAGAAAATATGGGTTTCATATATGTAAATACACAAATAAAATAGTAATTTTAAAATCTAGTTCAGTACCTATTGAAATGAAAAGGGTTTTGGGTATTCAAATAAAAACTAAAATACAATTTCTTTTGTAAAATATGGAAATTTGAGAAGTAAATTCACCAGCATGACAGGTATAAAACATGGTTTTAAAAAGGGTAAAATGATAGGGTAAAAGGGTCTCCCATTTATAAAATACTATTATTATAGTAATGGGATAATATTAGGTGGAAAATATAATTATTTTGGTAGATAGAAGACATCCAAAGAAAGGTGCTTGAATGGAAAGAGAAATGGAGATTTCCATTACCTTGAAGAGTTGCTCTTAAAAATTCAGGATGAAACCTTTGAGTCTTGAGGAAACATTTAGGGGACTCCATGGTAGAAAAAATAAATATAAATTCATGGTGTATGGATTGGGAGTGAAGAAGAATGGTGAAATGGATGGGTATTTAAAGAATAAATGGAGGAATTGTTTAATAATTTCCAAACATAGGTCTTGGAAATCTAGGTTGTGGAAAATGAAAAACCATTGGCTTAAAAATGATTTTTTATCATGTTTTTGGATATTTGGGTCACATTTTATGATATTTTAATCCACCAAAACCGAAAACCTTTTTTTAATACTTCTATTGGCATGGAAAAGTAAAGATTCCACAAAGTAATGTTTTTAAAAACCAAATTTTCTATTTTAGACTTTAGAAAGACACTTATAGTTTTAGAAATTGATTAAAATATATTAAAATAATTAATATTAATAAAATAAAAAAAATTAGGTCTTGTAATTTGTTTAATTAATTATTAAATCATTATTAAATTAATATGAAGTCATAAAATATACTAAAATCCTAAAATTGTATTTTCATTATTCATAAAAAATAAATTATTTTAGAAAATTATCAAAAATTCAGCCTAACATAATGTCAGCATGATAATTCAAAAAATAAATGTTTATTTTTCTATAATAATTCTATAAAAATGAGAAGTATAAATTTTAAATTTGTAAATCCTTATTTATTTAAAAATAGTTCTTTTTAAGGCACAATCGAATTTTTAACACTTATAAAAAAATCCTTAGGCCATTATAAAATTATTTTATCATTTATATTTAGGTGAGACTATTTTAAAATACTATTTGATTAAAATATATTATTCATAATACTCGATTTCATTATAAAATTGTATATATTTTCTATAAATATATGATTATGTTTTATTTGCATCCAAAAATCAATTTATCTTATTCAACTCAATTAAACATATATTTTATTAAGAAAAAATATTCTTAAAATTAATTGATGGAATAAATTTTTTTTTATAAAAAGTAAATTACACTTTATGTAACTATGTCCTAGACACATAACCCCTTATTACACCCACATACGCCCTAAGGCTAAGGTGTACAATGGTTGTAGATTCATGGGGTGGCTCGACTAAAATTGATAGAGTGGTAATCTCTAATAACATGAACTTATCACATAGGTGATTTTATTCAATATTTAATTATTGAATCTCATCTAAAAAATGGTCAAGGGTGAACCCCAGTGATGCTACCTTCCTCCCATGTTCCAAAAAATAGGCTTTAAGCAACACAACTCTATTGGTTGAGGCAATTGATTCTCCTTTCTGTATCAATTATCCTTTGTCACTACAACTTATAACCACTAATTATAATGGTAAAATTATCAACCAAGTGTATAGTTTCCAATTATAATATTAATAAATTTTTATATTGACCAATGGTCATATTTGACCAATGGTTGTATAATGGTCAAATCCCAATGATCACATTTCCCTATATTCATTCACTCAAAAATCACTACAATTATAATTAAGGTTATATTTTTATTTTCCAGAGATGTTGATTGGTTTACTAATATGTTTTTCATTTCTATATCATTTTTAGTGGGGGAGATGATTCTAAAAAACTAGGGTGATCCATACTTTCCCATTTTATCAATTCTATTTTATATTTTTTTGTCTAGTTGTACTGTTTGGAATTTTATTGGGTTTCATAGATGGCTAATGTAATGATATTTATTAATGATACAAAATTTCTCAATTTCTATATCTTTTTTACATTTATAATGTTATATAATATGTAGCAAACATTTATTCAAGAAACAAGTATCATTTAAAAATTATGGGTTGTTAGATTCTTCCCCCCTTAAGAAATTGTGTCTCATAAATTTAAACTCATTCTCTTAGTTGAGATAAGGTTAAGGTACTTCTATCTCATTATCTCATGTGGTTACCACATCACTTATTCATATTTATGGTTTCTCCGCACTTTGATGAGGTAGAAAATCTTATTATGTAGAACCCTCTCATTATGGTATAAGATCTCCACTGACTGATCCTCATAAGAGAGGTCATGTTCTAGTTATACCATCTCCGGTTTTAGCACCTGTGATGGATCCAATATATAAGATCATAAAATTTTATATAGAAATATCAAACTCATTTATAGGTACTATTTTACACTTTTTTGATTTATCTTCTTTGGGTTTTTGTTTGGGGTTGTTTTGGGAAAAAAATTGAAAATTTGGAGGAAGAAGGTGTAGTGAACTGTTGGCGTACAGGTTTCCCAAACCATGCAACTACCCCCAGAAAACCGTACAACCCCAAATAGAGTGGGATTTAATGGTTGTATCATAGTTTAAAAAACTATTTTCCCTCTTAGAAGTAATTGTGTGACCCCTAAGAGAGACACATGGTGTGGGCACATGGTTTGAAAAACCATGCACCCAGCCCAGAAAACCATGCGTGTAGGTTTTGACCCCCCGAAAAAATATTTTAAAATTCCCAAACCCTCTAACATTCACCCTCATTCAACCCTATTCATAATGAGACAGCTTTCTATAGTTTTAGAGGCTTCAGGATGAATTCCAAGGCCTTTCGGACACTGTTCATGATGAATCAAAGATCTGATTGACATATCTGCACCTATCCCAATGAGTAATCTGTTCCTGATTGGATTCCTATCTCTTACATATCTCTTTCTGAATCAATAGGAGTGTTTTTTATCTGTCGTAGAGGGTTTAGATATAGGTTTTTATGGTTTTTGTTCTGTTTTATCTTGGATCAAGGTTTTAGATTTAGATCGCATTTTTTGTTGTGCAATTGCACATTCCACTTCAATTTGGGGATTGTCGGGTTGGCGAACACTCATCAACGACCTTGAGGTAGGTGGTATAAATTGGAAGTCCCATAGTCATTATTATAGTTGTGTGTATGGAATTGTGAAATAGAAATTCCCATATTTGGAAAACAAATCTTGAATTAGATTATTTAATTGATTAATTAATTAATAGAATGATGTGATTATGAAATTGGTGAATTAATGGGATTATTTATGTGATTGAAAAATTTGAATTATGGAATTTATTAATTGTGGTAATCAAGGGATGTTTGTCTTAACCTTAAAGGGTTAAGAGATTAAATGATTAAATGTTGATAAATGGTTTAATGGTGAATTTTTTATATTATTCCATGTGATTAAAGTGTTGAACCATGATTTTTCAAAAATTGAAATGGTATACCATGATGTGAAATGTTGATAAGAGGGATAATGATGACTAAACTTGTTAAATGCGATATATGTTAAATGTTTGATTGTTTGATAAATGGGTTGTGGGACACAAACTGATTCTTCAAATACCCCCAGGCTGCTAGACACAGTGTTCTAGGCCCAAATTCATTCATGTGATAAATGAGTGTGGGACACAGACATATGCTTCAAAAGGTCATGTGTGATTGTTTGATAAATGGGTTGTGGGACATACACTAATGATTTAAATACACATGGGATCCTAGCCATTTAGTTCTAGGCCCAATATGTTGGCATTGGACTATGGTTCCAATTATCTATGATATAAATTGGAATTAAATGTATAACGAAAGAACATGTGATAATAAATTATAAATCCCTATGTGATATTGTTCGGACTCTGAAATGGGTCGTGGCAGGTATTGGTGGTTCAAATTTCATTGTGAACCCAGGTAATTTATATGTTTAATTAAAAAAATAATGAAATGTGATAACTTTTTTACTTTATTGACTGTACTTTATTCTTTATACAACTAAATAATCTATTATTGAATGGGTATTGTTTTAAACACCATCGATGATGGAATACTGAGTTGTACTCAAACCTTACTTAGGCTTCTTAATTGGTACCTGAATAGACTTCATGTTTGTAGGATAGGATAAGAGTAAGAGACAAGTTTTAGATGGATAAGTTGGGATGGAGCATGGATGAGGGGACCATACTTGGTGTAGGGACCCTCTTGGGAGTGTCAGTGTCTTTATTTTGGAATTTTCATTAGAAACATGACACTTATTATGACATGACATATCTACTATTTAGTTTCGATATTGTTTCTTATTTTCGTTCATCATGTGATACTGGTTTTTTCTTGTTATTGTATTATTTTGGTTATGGCTATATCATTTGTTTATTTTTTATTTATTTATGTTCTTGTGATTCTTTGATAAAGATGGAAGAGTCTCCCCATGTTATATATTAGACCCTCACAACTAGTTGATAGCCTATGGTGTATGGGGAGGCACTCCTTAGGTTACGTGACTAATTGGCTCTACGAACTGGCATGGGGCACTTGGTCCGAGATGTCAAAAAGTGGTATCAAAGGGAGTTAGTTTTCTTTTATTTTCATTTGTATTACTATTGAAAACTTAGATAGGACATTAGAATGAGTGGGCCCCAGGTAAATAGGTCATGCATGGGAGTGGATAACCCATGTACAGGGTGTAAAACCAATTACCCAATGTGGGATTAATGTTATTGACATTTGGTGATACAATTGAATGTTATTTCACCTTAAGTGATGCACTTGTTGTGTGATATTTTTGTTTTCTGAGTTTTTTTTCATTGTGGCCCAGAATGGCATGAGATTTGTGTAAGCATGCATCATTCTAGGAAATTTTTATTATTATGGTAAATACGTCATTTTAGGAACACGTGGAAAATAATTCTTGGGGAGAGTTGTTTAAAATAAATTATTTTCTTTTTTTGTGTAAATTTAAATGAAAATGGGGGCTTAATATGAAACTAGAAAATTGTAATTTATGTAAGATGATAAAATTTTAAATGGATAAAAAATGGGATGTCTAATAAGAAACATGAAATGTGAAAATGTTTTTACCCTTTTTTAACCATTCCCGAGGTGAGGTATGGTTACAGGTAGTGATAGTGCATCAGTTTTAACCATGTGGTAAGATATGGGGGATGAATTTTTATGAGTTTATGTAAATCCCCATAATTGTGTAAATGATGTGTTATGTGTTTTGAGACATGTGTTTGGCATTATATATATATACCAATATTATGGCACTTGTTGGTATGATAATAAGAGGACATGGATAGAAATGATCATCCAGTAGTGAAACATGAGGCTCTGATTTTTCTGAGTGAAGGGACGACAGAGCAGTTCTGTGAGAAATTTGATCACTTTATACAATTTATGGAAAGAGACCCAGAGTGGGTTGTGAAAAGTATGTTCAAATTGACACGTGAGTTCCATTTTTAGCACCCTTAAACATTTATTGTAGAGGGTGGACCTATGGCAGATGAGTTCTTTATTGATTATATCCAAACAATATCTGACCACCTAGAGAATCCTGCTAATAATAGAGAGAAAATAGTTTCTTACACATTACATGGTCCAATGAAGTGTTGGTGGTATATCCAGATTTGGTATGGATGGCTGCAGAATATGGTTTGGAAGGACTTCCATGAGAAGTTCTTGAATCAATTTTACACTGAGATGCTTAGGCATGAGATAACAACTAAATTTATAAGGTTGAATTGGGAGAGAATGTCCATGATTGACTATACTAGTCACTTTACTAATTTGAAATTATTTTTTTAGCATTGGATGGGGTTGTGGTTAATATGGAAAATCAGTTTCAATATGTGATGTGAGATTAATCCCCATGTTAACATCTTCAGGATGAAGAAGTTTTTAGAAGTGGTAAATCAGGCTCCCATATCTAAGGGGAACCTAAAAAATGTTAATAGTGGAGGGTAGGTGGTTTCTACTAAATGACAAATAGATACACCTTTTGAGAGCAGAAAGAGTCTCCTCAATAATGTTAAATAGGGAGATAATAATAAGAGTGGTCAGGGGAATGGTCAGTTACTTAGGACCTTACCTGAGTGACCTTCCACCAGTGCAATAGCCTAGGGTGCATTAATAAATATTCTCCCCGAACACTAGTAGAGAGTTGAACTTACTGTAGGATGGTTCATCTACAGTAGTTCTACAGGAACCCATGACAGATTGGTAATGATGGAGGATCTAGGAAGAATCAAAGTGTTAGAAGTGGTTCTTCAACCCCATATCAGTTTAGGAGTTAGAGTTCTACTGGTCTTATCGGTAGAGGCAATGGATGTGGTAATTATTGGAAATAACACCTGTATCAGTAGAGTGGTGTAACTCAAGGGGATCAGACTGCATCACAGGGAAGAGGGGTAGGACAAATACATGAAATTATACCTACACTTATAGAAATCAATGTTGGACTATCAATAGTTAGAGGTACTATTATTGTTTATTATATGATTTATAGTGCCTTATTTGATACTAGTACCTATCATTCCTTTATATCTTCACAACTTGTGAATGGGTTGATTATGGCAGAGAAGTTTTTGAGTGGGGTTTTGGAGATCAATACAACTTTGGGGGTATGTTAGAGATACATCTATTTGTGAAAGGGGTGTCCTCTCAAGGTTGGGGAGTATAGTTTTAATGAGATATTTACATCCTTAATATGTTAGGCTTAGAATTAATTTTGTGTGTGTACTGGTTATTAGAATACCAATCCCACATTGATTGTTACCACAAGAGAGTAAATTCTTTTTCTCTTAAGGGTGACAATTATATTCACCGTCGAAAGTGGGATATCTAGGTGGGTTGTGCAGGGAAAATTCATCAAAAATTGGGGGATCTCACTGCCCAAGTTATAAGTCTTATGGTAGATGAAGGGGGTGTAAAGAATGATATCTATCTACCCATGGTGGATATGTTCTAGGATATGTTTCTTGAGGACTTCTCAAGGCTTCCACCTGAGAGAGATTTGGAATTTAAAATTCAGCTCATGTTTTGATCTGAGACTATTTCTATTCCACCATACAGAATGGCACCAACAGACCTTCAACATATCAAGACTCAATTGGAATAGTTGGTGGATAATGGGTTTATCCATTCAAGTATTTCACCTTGGGGTTCCCTATTCTTGTTTTCAAAGAAGGAATGAGAGAATTTGCGCTTGTGTGTTGATTACCGGAAGTTGAACTAGATTAAAGTGAATAACTGGTACCCTATTCCACATATAAAGGATTTATTTAAACATTTGAGGGGACCTTGTTTTTTTATAATATGGAATTGATATTTTGGTATCATCATTTGAGATTTTGACCTTCTAATATACCTCAGAGAGATTTTATAAGTAGGTATGGACGGTATGCGTTCACTATAATGTCATTTGGATTAACGAACACTCCTACTATGTTTATGGCCTTGATGAGAAGAGTCTTTCACCCATACCTAGATCAGTTTTTTGTATTATTTTGGGATAACATCTTGGTGCACTCCAAGACTCATGATGATCATACCCAACATCTTGCTATCGTCCTGAGTACACTGAGACATAATCATCTATACATCAAGATATATAATTTCCAATTGTAGATCAATCAGGTATATTTATTAGGTTACATAATCTTAGAGGAAGGTGTGTTGGTGGACCCAGAGACAGTTCATGCAGTTTTTTCTTGGGAGTAGACCAATATTTTTTTTGATATCTATATATTATTAGGGTTAATACGATATTATTGGAGGTTCATCTATGACTTTTCTCGCTTGACAACACCACTTTGGAGTTTTTCCAAGAAGGGAGTAAAGTTTTAATGGTCTGGATCATGTGAGGTTGATTTCAATAGGTTAAAGAGGCAATTGACTACTGCTCTGATCTTGATCCTATCAGAGACAGGAGAGAAGTATATAATGTTATTTTATACTTCAAGAGTGGGTCTTATAGAAGTGTTTATGTAGGGAGATTGAGTTGTGGCTTATTGGTCATGAAAATTGAGTCTACAATAATAGAATTGCCCTATGAATGACCTAAAGCCCACTACAGTGTTTTATGCCTTGAATTGTTTGTGTAATTATCTATTTGGTGAAAAGTAAACTGTGTATACTGATCACAAGATCTTAAAATATATATTTCCATGGTGATATTTGAATATCCGATAGTAGAGGTGGGTTGTGTAGATGTAGAATTTATATTTTGAGTTGGTATATACACTCGAGAAGGGAAAAAGTGTGTCTAATTCTCTGAGAAATAAAACTCATAATCACACAGTTCAAGAGTCTAGTTCTAAGTGGAATATAATGTCACTATTAGATGAGATGCATGTTTTTCTTTAGGAGTTCTTGGAGAAGATAACCCTTGTATTGGTTTCAGTGGAGTCTACACTTTTGAGTTAGATAAGGGAGAGGTAGTATTAGGATCTGGAATGTTTATCCTTGAGGGAAAGTCTTGAAGGTGGAGAGTCACCTTCTGATTAGACTATAGATTTGGATAAGATCATATATGTTTGGGGAAATGTTGTTGTGCCTACATGTATGCGAGAGGAGCTGATATGTGAGTTTCAAGCCTTGAAGTGGGTGGTACATCTAGGTTTGAATAAAATTTATTGATGCCTAAGTCAGAAATATTGATGGTTTGCATGTAAAAGAAGATAATAGGGTTTGTAACACGATGTTACAACTTTCAATAGTTAAAGGTTGAGAATCAATGAAGTGGTGGTTTTCTACAACCATTTCCCATTCTTTAATGGAATTGGGATGACATTGTTATAGACATTTTGGTGGGTCTCGCAAGGATGCCTCAAAAGAATGACTCTATTTGGGTGTTTATGGACTAATTGATGAAATTAACACATTTCTTGACTATAAGGGAGACTTAATCAATGAAAAAATTAGGATACTTGTGCATTTGGGATATAGTTTTTATGCACGGGGTTCTACAGATATAGATTTAGACTGTGACTTGTGTTTTACTTCATGCTTCTCATAATGTTTATAGTAGGCTCTTGGTACGTAGTTACTACTGATTATGGATTTCCACCCACAAGCAGATTACTAGTCATAATGTACAATTTAGTTTTTTGAGTATATTATAAGACAATGTATTCTTGAATTCAGCGGGTCTTCATAGAATCACATATAACTTATGTAGTTTTCCTATAAAAATAGTTATCAGGAAACTATACAGATGTAACCATTTGAGGATATTTATGGTAGGACATGCTGGTTACCTCTATGATTGATAGAGGTAGGTGAGTCAGAGATTTTGGGACTGAGTGTCATATAGGAGATGGTGGAGCATGTTTAACTAATTTAGAAACATATGGTTATGGCTCAAAGTAGGCAGGATTTGTATGCTGATAGAAATCGACAACCCCTTGAGTTTATAGAGGGTGAGAATGTATTCCTTCAGGTTTCTCCTAGATTGGGTCACTATAGGATTCAAAGGTAGGGAAAGTTGGTACCCAGGTTTCTTGTACCGTTTGAGGTTGTGGATGGAATTGGGATGATAGTGTACTGATTGGATCTTCTATAGAGGTATAGTGTTATGCATGACATTTTTCATGTGCCACCGCTTTTGTGAAATCACCCCAACCCTTCACATGGGATCGATGTGGATGATATTGATTTTGATACTGATGAATCCTTTAAGTATCATCTAATAAGTGTGTTGTATCGTAATGAGAAAGTTTTTCAAGGAGTGACCATATCAATAGTATGAGTATTGTGGAGACATGGATGTGTTTAGAAGGAAACTCGGGAGAGATAATCATATATGTGGGCTCATTGGCCCAATATTTTTACCTTGGAATCTTAAAGATACTTGTGTGCACATCTGGAGGATGAGATTTTATAAGGTGGGAATATTTTGAGATCCCAACCCTTTATGGATTTGTCTCATAATAATTTATAGGTACTATTTTACCCTTGTTTTTTATCATGGTTGGATTTTTGTTCGGGGTTGCTTCAGGTGAAATTTGAAAATTATATAAGAATAAGGGATATTACATGGTTGGTGCATGGTTTTTCCCAACTGTGCACCTACCCCATCAAACTATGAAACCCTAGACATAGAGGGATTGAATGGTTGTCACACAGTTTGAAAACCCATATACCCTCTTAGTGGTAACTGTGAGACCCCTAAGAGAGGTGAAATTTTAGGGAAATGGTTTAGAAAATCGTATTCCATGGCCTAGGAAACTGTGTATGTAGGTTTTAACCCCCCAAAAAATATTTTAAAATTACCACCGCCCCTAGGATTTCACCCTCATTCAACCCTATTTGACCTAATATAATTCCCTATTATTTTAGAGTATCCCAGAAATATTTTAATGCCTTTCGAACATTCTTCATAATGAATCAAATATCCATTTGATAGATCTATACCTCTCCTGGTGAGTATTCTACTCCTAATTTGATTCATTTCTCTTTCGTTTCTCATTACAGATCAATAGGAGTGTTGTTTTTGTCATTAGAAAGGGTTTAGATCTAGGTTTTGATAGTTTTTGTTCTGTTTGATCTTAGATCTAGATTTTGGAACTAGATCTCATTCCTCATTGTGCAATTTAATTTTCCACTTCAATTTAGGAATTTTTGGTTTAGAGAACACTTGGAAATGACCATTAGGTGGGTGGTCTAAATTGAAATCCCATAGTCTTGATTCTAATTGTGTATATGGAATTATGAAATATAAACATCTATTTTTGGAAATATCATCTTGAATTGGATTAATTATTTGATTAATTAATTAATTGAATGATGTGATTAGAAAATTTGTGGGATATTGGGATTATGGAATTGGTGATTTAATGGGATTGTTTATGTGATTGAAAAATGTGAATTATGGAATTAATTAATTGTGGTAATCAAGGGATGTTTGGATTAACCTTAGAGGGTTAATGGATTAAATTATCAAATTTTGATTAATGGTTTAATGGTGATTTTTTCATATTATTCCATGTAATTAAAGTGTTGAGATATGAAGTGAAATTATGATAAGAGGGTTAATTATGATTAACCTTCTTAAATGTGATATATTTGAAAGGTGTTATTGTTTGATAAAATTATTGTGGGATATAGACTGATGCTTCAAATACCCATGGGGTTCTAGACACAGTGTTCTAGGACCAAATGCATGTATGTGATAAATGTGTTTGATACATGCACTAATGCTTCAAAATATCATATGCAATTTTTTGATAATTTGGTTTTGGGAAATAGAATTATGCTTTGAATACCCATGGGGTCCTATCCATGGTGTTCTAGGACAAAATGTTGGCATTGGAATATGGTTCCAAATAGATGTGATATGAATTGAGATTAAATGGATAATGAAAGACCATATGATAATAAATTGTGAATCCCTATATGATATGATTCAGAATATAGCATGGTCTGAAGTATGTATTGGGGGTTTGGCTATCAACATAAAACTGAGTAATTTATGTAGTTGATTAAATAATAATGATATATGATAAATGTTTACTTTATTGATTGTAATTTATTATTTATACACCTTCGTACATTGTTATTGATTGGATATTGTTTTAGACACTGTTAGTAGTGGCCTTCTTATTTTTAATCACACCCCACTCAAGTTTCATGATTGGTACCCAAATATATTTCACAACAGGATAAGGCCAAGAGCCATGTGTTATATAGATTGGTTGTGATGTAGCATGGATAAGGGAACTGAACTTGGTGTCGGGACACACTTGGGACTATCAGTGTCTTTATTTTTGGTTTTTCATTAGACACTTGACACTTATTATGACATGACATATCTTCTATTTAGTTTGGATATTGTTCCCTATTTATGGTTAATCCTATCATACTGGTTTGTTCCGGTTATTGTATTATTCTAGTTATGGTTATATCACTTGTTTATTTTCTATTTTATTTTTGGTTTTATGATGCTTTGATAAAGAGGTTACAGTCTCACCATGTTATATATTAGACCCTCACTGCAATTTGAATCCTCTAGAATATGGGGAGATGTACCTGAGTTCATGTAACCAACTAGATTAGGGCACCAACATGTGGAACCCAGGTTGGTACGTTACACGTTATGTAATTCCTCAAGAGAGATACATGGAATCCATCAAGAACTTGAGCAAGATTTGGTGGAAGAGCTAGCCAATAGTCCACTGCTCTTGTGCAATCAAGGATTTCAAAGGGAACAATATACCTAGGGCTATGTTTCCCTTTATTTCCAAATCGTATGACTCTCTTCCATAGTGATATCTAATGGAAAACAATGTCTCCAACATCAAACTCCAACTCTCTTCGATGGTTTTTAGTATATCTATTCTGCCAAATCTGAGCATCCTTTATATATTTTTTTATATCATTAACCTTTTATTTCATATCTTTCACAAGATTGGGCCCAAGTAGCTTTCTCTCACCAAAACCATCCCAATATGTAGGAGTTATACATTGATTCCCATATAGAGCTTTATATAGTGAAATTTTAATACTCGATTGGAAGCTATTGTTGTATGATAAATCAACTAATTAGAGGTGTTTATCTCATATTATTTTAAATTACATTGAGCATGTTATCAGTATATACTCAGGTGTTTAAATATTTCTTTCATATGTTCATCATTTTGCGGGTGATAGGCCATACTAAAATTCAATTTAGTACTCAGATCATGTAGAATAATTCTATAGAATTTATATGTGAACCTTGGATCACAATAATAAATTATAGAAAGTGTCACCCCATGTAGCCTCACCACTTCCTTTACATATATCTTGGAAAGTAGGTCAAGATAGAAATATTCCAGAATAATAATGAAATAGGTAGTCTTTGTGAGTCTATACACTATAATTCATATCAGATTTTTTCCTTCAGATGTTCTTGGGAGACCAGTGATGAATTCCATAGTGATATTGTCTCACTTCCGTGTTGGTATGGGTAGTGGTTTTAATACCCCTTTAGGAACTTATCACTCCTCTTTCACTAGTTGACATACCAATAACCTTTCAATGCAGTCAACAATATACCTTTTCATATTATCCCACCAATAATGATCATGAAGGCCCCTATACATTTTAGTGATTCTAGGATGTATAGAGAATGTAGAATTATGAGTTTTATCCATCATATCCTTCTTTATATTTGAGATAGATGACACACATAGCCTTGTATGAAATTTCAGTACACCTTCTTCATCAATATTGAACTTAGGAAACATCCCATTATTCATAACCTCTGTCATCTTTTGTAAAAAAGGATATTATCTTTGAGATCTCTTTATCTTCTCTAGTAATGATGGTTGAGATACTATTTGGTTTATGGTTGATGATGTTACTTCCCTTCTGATTTCTATGTCTAACTTTACTAATTCCTTGATTAATGGATCTCCTTGAATCATCATCATTGCTAGCACAACTAGGTCTTTACTACTTAATGAATTGGTGACTTTATTTTCTCTTTTGGGGTTGTTAATGAATTGAACAGTCATAGTCTTTAAGAAATTCCAACCATCTCCTTTATCTCATGTTCAATTCCTTTTACGTGAAAATATACTTCAAAATTTGATGGTCTGTTTATATATCACATTTCTCCTCATAAGGATAGTTATTCCCTATTTTCAGAGTAAAAATAACTACATATAACTACAAGTCATGCATAGGATAATTCTACTCCAGAGGCTTTAAATGTCGAGATGCATAAGAAATCACCTTGTCATTTTTCATGAGGACACACCCAATCCCTTTCATATACGCAACACTATAAATAATAAATCCTTCAATAATTGAGGGTAGAGTAAACACAGGTGCAGTAACCAATCTCTTCTTCAGTTCTTGGAAAATTTCTTCACATTGTTTTTTCTAGATAAACTTAACTCGTTTTCAAGTTAACTTGTTATTGGATTAGAGATTCAGGATTTTTTTCACAAATCTCTTATAATATTCTTATAAAACAATGAAACTAATAATCTTAGTTACTTTTATAGGATGAGGACACTTCTCTATAGCATTTTCCTTCAAAGGGTCAATTTATATTCATTCTTTGGTTATAATATTCCCCAAGAATTCAACCTATTGTAACCAAAATTCACATTTTCTGAATTTTCCAAATAGCTTCTCCTTCCTCAGAGTTATCAATATAACCCTTAGATGATACTCATTCTCCTTGTGAATTTTAGAATATATAAAAATATCATCAATAAAAACTACCATGAATTTATCATGGTAGTACTTAAAGACTCTATTCATCAAATAAATAAATATAGAGGGATAATTAGTCAAGCCAAAGGGAATAACAAAAAACTCATAATGCACATATCTTGTTCGGAAGACAATATTTGAAATATCCTCTTTCATAACCCTAAATTGATGAAACCCATATCGGAGGTAAATTTTAGAAAATAATTTATCCCCATTAAGCTAGTGCAATAAATCAAAAATCCTTGGGAGAGGGTACTTTTTATTCACCTTGATCCCATTAAGTTATCTATAATCAATGCATATCTGCATTGATCCATCCTTCTTCTTTACAAAGAGAATAGATGATCCCCTAGGAGACACACTTGGTCAGCTAAATCCCTTATCCAAAAGATCTTGAAGTTGTTTAACTTCATATTTTCCATTCTATATGGGTTCTTTAATATTATCTTGGATCCAGGTATGAGTTTAATGGAGAACTCTACCTATCTTTTTGGGGGAGTTTTAAGTAAATATTCAAGAAATACAATAATATATTCCTAAATGATGGGGAAATTCTCTATATTTATACTTTTTTTCCTTCTCCCTCTTTACTGGTCATCTTCATAAATAAGGCTATGGGATTTGATTATAGAAAAATCTTTGGTTTAGATATATCTTCTTGAAAATAACTATAGGTTTTCCATTCAACACTGGTGAAATTTAATTGCTTCTACAGTTGATCTTATCATTATACTTTGAGAGACAGTCCATCCTCAGTAGTATTTAATTCTACCATGGGAATAACTACTAGTATTTTGATGTGATAATACTATCCAAAGAAAATAATAGAGTTTTTATACACTTTTGATGCTCATATAATCCCTCCAGGTTTCATGACGGATAAATCTACTTCTAGAAGTTCAGAGATTTATTCTATATTCTTTGAAAACATGGAGGAAATAATAGATTTTGTATAACCATAATTAAACAAAGTGTTTTATATCATTGAGAGTACAATGATTATAACTTCCACTATGTCATTTGGAGCCTCTACTTTATCCATCATGATATAAAATGACCAACCTTACTCTCTTTTCCTTTTATAAGGTTGTTGGTGGTTCCCCTATATTATATTCTATTTTGAAAATTGATTGGTAAAGTGTCCAAGATGTCCAAACTTGAAGCATTGAACTTCGGGTTAGGCCTGCACCATATTCCCTTTGTCATTAGTTTTGATAATTTGAGGTTTCACCTCACTATGAAATCTCAAAGCTATATAGTCATCTCTTCCAAACTTGTAGCACTTTCCACTCCTAAAAAAGCAGTTCCCTAAATGCTTATTCCCATATTTTTTTCACATGGGAAGTTTCACTTTCTTTCAACTCTTCCATGATCAAAGTTCCTCCCTTAGTTTGGTTCCATTTATCTCTTCTTTTCATTTGACATATATGACCACTATGTCTCTCCAAGTTTAAATTTTTCCTTCATAGTACTCCACACTATCTTCTCATAGCTTTCATAGTCTCTATTTTATAAATTACTCTATATATGGGGTCACATTCCACCAAAGAATCTATCAACCTTCCACTTAGGATCCATAACAAATCTAGAGGTGTATCGATCAAGTCGTGTAAATTTCATCGCATATCTTCCTAGTGAATAGTTTTCCTTCTTATTAAGTTTTAGTAATTACTTTATTTTTTTAACATCAAACGGGTGAAATATTTATTGAAAAAGATTCACCTAAACTCTTCCCACTTAATAGAATCAATCTCCCTTCTTGGATTCATGTTTTTAATCAGTGTCCACCATTGATCATATTATATTTCTAAGAAGTGTACTGTTAGAGTGAACTTTTCTAGATCTAAACAATGGAGTACAAAAAGGATATTTTCTATAGAGTTTATCCACTGTTCAAAAATCAATGGGTCAGTATATCCACTCAAATAAGGTGGTCATTGAAGCATAAAGGACTCGATGTAAAAAATTTCCCTTTGAGATGAATCTGGTATCTTGACCTGATTCAAGTTATTATTCATAACTCAAGTTAGTTGATTCACCATCCTCATGAAGTTTTCTATTGAAGATTCCATTAGAATGTCATCAGTGCATCATCTATTGCACTCATCATTTACGTGATTCCTCCCATTTCTTACCATTTTTTCTAAAAGAATAAAATCATAGTGAGAAATATGTTAATTTTAGAGATATTATGATTCTAAATGGATTTTATGTCTTAAAACATCATGCTTAAATATTTTATTAAAAAACTCTAATAAAATTTACATTTTCTATATATCCTTAATAATGGTTATAAAAAGATTGTGATTAACCAAACATATCCCTTGGGAGTGTCAAACCAGGTGTGCAGTAAGGAACATTTTTTTGAACTATTTCCTAATCGAGTCTAGATCAATGTGATGTTTCCAGCTATTACCTCTAGGTACATCTGTGTTAGAGCCACATCCACTTGTAGTATCTAGACCATGATGTATTTTCTTGGAAACCACTTAATTAATACATACAAAAATATCATGATGTTTCCCTATATTTATACTTTCCCCTAATTTTCATTAAGTTTTCAAGTCCGAATTTCCACAAATAAATAAACTTTCCTTTGAATCCAACTTTGGAATCCCACCTTTTTATTATATATATTTTTCTTTACATCGTACAAACAGAAAATCTTTTAAAGTTTCGTTTCTCATAAATAAGGTAAAAAATACATGAGAACATAAAACACTCTTCTAAATCCACTTAAAATACATATTAATGGGTTCGTCTTAAGTTACCTTTACTATATCTCATGTCCTAGGGGCATACATGAAAGGAAAGGGGTGAGTATGAAGCCTAGTAAGGAAACAAGGAAGGGGGGAAAAACATGTGATCATGCGACATATCAATAAGAACATGAGGCATAACAAAAATTCATGAACAAGAGGCATATAATAACATGAATCATAACATATAAATGTGGATAAAACATTTAAATGATACATTAATTAGAATATTATCGATGATTATCACCAAGGTTTCATAAATGAAAATGACTAAGGTTATTCACCAAGGTATCATAAAACATGTAATCTCTTGAGATTGAATTATTTACACAATGCATTGGAGAACTATAAGGGTGAATAATTAATAAGTATTAATTTCATGTGATACACATAGATCATAATAAATCATTTCATTAATAACCTGTGGTGAATAATTAATGGGTTTCTTATCAAAATATTGGAATACAAAAGAGCTTAAAGACATGATCATTACATAATTTTTAACCCATAAAAGGAAATGTGGGTTTCATATATGTAAATACCTAATTAAAAAAATTAATTTTTAAATTAAGTTGAATACCCATTGAAATTAAAAGTGGTTTGGGAATTTAATTGAAAAGTAAAAGTGAATTTATCATGTAAAAGAGGGAAATTTGATAATTAAATTCTGCAACATGGAGGGTATAAAACATAGTTTTAAAAAAGGGTAAAATGAGAGGATACAAGGGTATACCATTAATAAAATACTATTATTATATTAATGGGATAATATAATGTGTAAAAAAGGAATTATTTTGGAAAATAGAATACATTCCATAAAAAAGGAGCTTGAATGGAAAGAGAAGTGGAGATTTCCCTTACCTTGAAGAGTTGTTCTTAAAAATTGAGGATGAAAACTTGGGGGAATGAGGACAGTTTGGAGGGACTATTTGGGAGGAAAAATCACCATAACTTTAGGAAGGATGGATTGGTATTTAATGGTAATGGTGAAATGGGTGGGTATTTATAAAAAAAGAGGGTGAATTACTTAATAATTTCAAAATATAGGTCTTACAAATCTAGGTTGATGGAAATGAAAAACCATTGACTTACCTATGGTTTTAGCTCATGGTTTTGGAAATTTTGGTCACATTTTATAATATTTTAATCCATCATAACTAAAAACCATTTTTAATATTTATTTTCAAATGGAAAAGTAAAAATTACACAAAGTAATGTTTTTTAAAAACCAAATAATCTATTTTAGACTTTGGAAAGTCACTTATTGTATTAGAAATTGATTAAAATATATTAAAATACTAAATATTAACAAAATAAAATATTTTAGGTTCTGTATTTTTTATATTTAATTATTACATCATTATGACAGAAATATGAAGTAATAAAATATACTAAAATCCCAAAACTGTATTTTTTTAATATTTATAAAAAAATTATTTTAAAAAATTCTCATAAATTCAACATAAACTAAATTAGATGTGATAATTTAAAAAATAATGTTTATTTTTTTTTCATAATAACTATATAAACATGATAATTTTAACTTTTAAATATTAAAAAACCTTATTTATTTAAAAATACTTATTTTAAAGGCACAGTCAGATTTTTGACACATATAAAAAAATTATTGGCCAATATAAAATTATTTTATAATTTATATTTAGGTGAGAGTTTTTTAAAATAATATTTTATTATAAAAAATTTTATTTATAATACTGGAGTTTATTATAAAATTGTATATATTTTCTAGATAAATATAATTATTTTTTATTTTCATCAAAAAATTAATTTATCAAATTCAAATCAATTAAACATATATTTTATTAAGAAAAACTATTCTTCAAGTGAATTTATGGAATAATAATTTTATTTATACAAAAGAAATTACACTTTATCTAACTAAGGCTTAGACATGTAAATCCTTATTACACCCATATATTCTCTAAGGGTAAGGTATGCGATGGTCATAGTTTCATATGGTGCTTGGCTAAAATCAACTTAGTGGTAATATCCACTAACCATGAATTCTCCAATATGTAATTTTGTTCAATCTTAAATTTTTAAATCTCAACTTGGTCTTGGTCAATGGAAAACCCTAGTGACGCTACCTCCCTCCCAAGTTTGGACAAATGGGCTTCAAATGATATGACTCTACTGGTTGAGGTAATCGATTATCCTTTCTAAATCAATTATCCTTTATCATTATTACTTATAAATACTAATTATAATGGTAAAATTATCAAAAAATGGTATAGTTTCCAATGTTCATATTGACTAGTTGTCATATTGACCAATGGTCATATTTGACAAATGGTTATATAATGACCGAATCCCAATGGTCGCATTTCCCTTCATACCCTATAAATACCAATTCATTATTTCACTCAAAAATCACTAAAATTATACTTAAGGTTATATATTTATTTTTCCTATTTTTTTATTGGATTACTAATTTTTTTATTAATATAGAATTTGATTTGGTGTTGATGATTCTACCAGTCTGGGGTGATCCATACTTTCCCATTTTAGAAATTCTATTTTAAATTTTCTTTCCAGTTGTAATGTTTGGCATTTTAATTGGCTTCATAGTTGAATAATTTAATGTTATTTATTAATGATATAAATTTTTTAGTTTTTATATATTTTTTATGTTTAAAATATTATATAATATGTAAAAAACATTTATTCGGGAAACAAATATCATTTAAAAAATTATGGGTTGTTACACTACTACTATATTTTATTTAATTGGGCCTAAAAAATTATTTATTTACAAAAGTTTACAAACCACTTATAGAAAACCTATTAAACAATTATAGGTTCCTAAATCCCTAATCACTAACATTTACATACCCAATAATATTTGGGTAACAGAATCATTTTTGGTGTAAAACTTGTTTTGGAGGGAACCTACTTGAAGAGATCCAGTAAAATTCTATGGTACCTTGACAATAGTCGTTCCGGTCACATGACTGAAGATTACTAAATATTTAAAATTTTGATAAAGTTGATGTTGTAAATTTAATTCTGTTTACAATTACAAAGGGAAAATCATTTTACTTGGCCATGTTGGTGATTCTAACTTAGTTTTAATTTCTAATGTATTGTTTGTTGATGGTTTGAAGTATCTTATTCTTAGAATCTCATAATTATGTGATGATGGTTTCATGTGAAATTTGAAAATAATTCTTGTAATGTATTTTATTATAAAAATTATTTAGTGTTTAATACTTTGAAAAATGAAAATGTTTATGTTGTTAATTTAGATTCTTTATTTTCTTAAAAAAATCTTATCTAGGTTGCTTTCATAAAGAATATTATATTTTTCATAGGAGACTAGGACATTACAATATTCACCCACTTAGAAAACTAATTAGAAAAGGGTTGTTCAAATATCTATATAATCTTGAATTCCCAAATAAAAAAGTATATAACCCCTATCAAGAATGGAAAACACAAGATACCTTTCAAATCAAAGAAATAATTTTCAACTTCTCAACCCCGAGAGTTGGTTTACATGGATTAGTTTTTACTATCTATAGTATTTAATTTAAATTGTAAGCATAGTGTATATGCCATTATAGATAAATTTTATAGATAAACTTGGGTATTCTTTTTAGATCACAAAAGTGAATCTTGTTCCTACTTTACCAAGTACTCTAGATCTATAGAAAATCTTAGTAGACTTATAATTAATACCTTAATAATTGAACATGGTTGCACGCTTGAAAACCAATAATTTCAATCTTTTTCTTAGAAAATGGAAATAATCATAACTTTTCTACTCTTAGGACCCCATAATAGAATGGAGTTGTAGAAAGAAGAAATAGAATACTTCAAAAAAAAATTAGGACTATGATTAATGAATATGACATTCCTTTATACTTTTTGGAAGATGATCTAAATACAAACTACTATATAATTAATATAGTTTTAATTAGAAAACTCTTAAAGAAACCCACTTATGAACTAGATAATAATATAAATCTAAAGGTTAATTACTTTAGAGATTTTTTATACAAAGTCTATATTCTTAACGCAAAGGATAATCTTGGAAAACATTATTCCAAGAGTGGTG
Organism: Viscum album; assembly: GCA_963277665.1. NCBI lineage: Eukaryota > Viridiplantae > Streptophyta > Magnoliopsida > Santalales > Viscaceae > Viscum > Viscum album. The sequence continues at coordinate 527,329,066 of OY728159.1, read as the reverse complement.
AAGGAATTTTCCTTGGTTATTAGACATATAGTAAATTGTATAGGGTGTTTAATAAATGAAACAAGATTGTGAAAGAATCTATAAATGTCAATTTTGATGAAACATATCCACATGAGCCTAAAATTCTATTAGAAACCCATGAAGATTAATTTTCCGATATGTACATTAATGTCAAACCTTTTAACACTTTTGTGAAATAAGTAATAAAATCATCCAGTTCTGAGTAACTTTTACAACCCAAACCAAAACCTATAAATGACCATGAGATGATTATCCCCTATTTTCAAAGAAATATTAGAACTCTTAAATACCATCCTCTAGATTATGTAGTTGGAGACCTATATAGAGGTACACATACTAGATATTCTCTTATAAATCATGTTGAACATCAAGTATTCTTTTCATAGCCTAGACCTAAGAACATCAATGATGGAATTAATTGTGAATTCTAGGTAATGAAAATGTAGGAATAATTTAAGCGATTTAAAATAAATAAAGTTTGGTCACTTTTAGATATACCTAAATACTCCTTGAATATTGGAACTAAAACGGTTTTTAAAAACAAAGTTGATAAATATGGAACAATAGTAAAAAATAAATCTTGGTTAGTTGTAAAAGGGTATAGTCAGGAAGAGGGTATTGAATATGAGGAAACCTTTTCACCTTTATCCAAAATTGAATCCATTATAATACTACTTGACTATACTACACATTTGGATTTCAAACTATATCAAATATATGTTAAAAGTGAATTCTAAAATGGTTATATAATTGAGGATGTTTTTATTAAACAACCCCTTGGTTTTAAAAATACTCATTTTTAAATCATGTTTTCAAATTAACAAAAGAATAATATGGTTTAAAATAGGTTCCTAGATCTTAGTATGATAGGTTTAGATCTTTTCTTATTTATAAAGGGTTTTAAAAAGGTATATAGGATCCTACTCTTTTTATAAAATTAATTTCATAATATTTTTTAGTTTTTAAAATATAAATAGATGACATTATTTTCAGATCATACAAAAATTCTTTGCATACTGATTTTTCAAAATAATGAAAAATGAATTTGAAATTAGATTTATGGGTAAAAATAAATTCATTCTAGGTTTTCTTATTTTTCAAAACAAAGAAGAAATTATCTTAAATCAAATAAAGTACACCAAATATCTTCTAAAATGTTTTGGTTTGGATAACACTAAAAGTATTGATACTCCCATGAGTACCACCTATAAGTTAGATCTTCATGAAGCTAGAAAGATAGTGGATCACAAAATCTATAGAGGAATGATTGGAAGTCTTTTATATTTAACTTCTAACTATCCCGATATTATATTTAGTGTGTGTACGTGTGCTCTTTTTTAAGAAAACACAAAAGAGTAACATTTACTTACTGTTAAAATAATTTTTAAATACCTGAAATATACAACTAATTTAGGATTGTTCTATTCCAGAGGAAAATCATTTAACTTAGTGAGTTATTAAGATACTAATTTTGGTGGAATCAAGTTAGATAAAAAAATCCAGAACATGTCATATTTTGGGTAAGTATCTAGTATCTTGGTGTAGTAAGAAGAAATTTTTTTTTGTATTATCTACTACTAAAGTGAATACATAGTTGTAGTTAGTTTTCCTACTTAGATCATTTGGATGAAACACACTCTTCTAGACTATGGATATCAATTTAGACATGTCACTCTAAATTCTGACAACATAAGTGCAATAAATATTTCAACGAATCATGTGTATCACTCTAGAACAAATAATAATAATGTAAGACATTACTTTTTGAGTGATCATTTTCAAAAGGGTGATATAAATATTGAATTCATAAGAAATGAACATCATCTTTATCATATTTTTACTAATCCATTGAATTCTAAGAGATTAAACTATATAAACCATAAATTAAGATTGATAGATTGTGGATACACATGAATTTTGGAAACCATACATTGGAAAAGTCGCCATTGGAAATTACCCACCATTGGAAATTATGCCCCATTGAAAATTACCTTCCATTTGAAATTAACCACCATAGGAAATTAACCACCATTTTAAATTACCCACTATTGTAATTTACCCACCGTTGGAATTTACCCACCGTTGGAATTTACCCACATTTGGAATTTACCCACCATTGGAAATAACCCACAGTATGAAATAATCCATCATTGCTAATTTTATTTCTCTGGTTTTAATTTTTATTCAATTTAAATGTTTATATTTTCTTATATTTTCTGATTTAAAATCCCTAAATGATATAAATCGAGGCTTAATCTAATTTTGACTCACTCTCTCCCTCACGCCTTTTTCCGTTAGAACCTCTCCACTATCCTTTATATTTATACCTTTAGCCTTCCTTTATCCTTAATAGAACATTCCCTATGTTGCAATGATAAAAGTGAAGTGACCTGATAATCTATATCCCAAGGAGTTGATACCTTCAAAGAAGTCTAGAGGAGAATTTAGTAGACCGGTAGTCAAACCACAGAACCTATAACTCGTAAATCTTATAATGGTTACTAAGAAATAACTAAATGCCAAAAGTTGTTGTCAAGAAGATCGATGGTGCTTAGAGTAATCCAGGACTAGGGATGGATAGACTCATTTTTGAATAATGATAGACCATTCTATACTAGGTTGTTTTACCAATTTTATCAATATTTTGAGTTTAGTTTTGGGGAAAATAAATATTGTATTCGAATCATGATAGATGGACAAAAGGTAGTATTCTCTTCAAAACAATGGGCTAATTGTATTAAAGTGCCTCATGAAGGATTTTTTAATGACTATCAGTGGTCCCTTAATAGTAATAGTGACTCTTCTGTGTATGAGAATGACTTAGTCGAGCTTACAGAAGATGGAACTATAAAAAGACCTACTGCAACTGAATTGGATGGTGAGTGAAATTTTTTGTTTAAGTTTATACAGTACATGTGATTCCTAAGAAAAGAATACTTCATCACTATGAGATATCAATATGTGTATCTCCAATACATTATGAAATGAGGAGACATAATAAATTTTTGTAGGTATCTAATAGAACATATGATAAATATGTTCAAGACATTATCCAGGTCTAATTCCTTAATTTATCCTAATTTTATTTTCGTCATGATTGAGGGTAATGGATTAGTTGATGAAAATGAAGTATCTGAAGTGATGTGTGGTGGTTTTTCTTGACATAAGTCATCTATAAAAATAATTAAGGTAAATTGGAACCCATGGGTGAAGAAATGGGTGGAATATGTTGATGAAATATTTGAGGATTTTAATCCTATAGATCGCCCTACCAGAACAAAAAACCTTATTGATCCTAGATTGGAGCTATATTAAGTAGTTGAGTACTCGGATAAAGAGCAAGAAGACATGGAGGCTGTTGAACCTGGTGATGAGGAGTATTTATCAATGGAGGAGGGTCATGAACCTAACATATGTAAGAGCCTAGTGGTCTCTTTTGGTGATTCTATTCCTCCAAGATCTCTACCTATTATAGAAAGTATTTTATGTGAAGGAGATGAATAAGAGGAAACAGAAGTTTCAGGAGAAGAACAGTTCATAAGTTTATCTCCTAAATAGTCTAATGAAATTATTTATGGTTATAATAGTTAAATCAATGGTTATAAAGATGATGGAGATGATAATGATGAAGGAAATGGTAAAGATAATGAAAGTGATGGTGATGAAAATGGAAATGATGAAGGTAATGGAAACGATGAAGGTAATGTAGATGATAAAGATGAAGGAGATGACGATGTAAATGGGAGTGATGATGGATTTAATCGTGATGGTCTTTATGATCATCAGATGACTTTGACACATCATTGTTATCTAGTTCTATCTATTTCTTCTAGGTTTAAGGGGAGACCAAGTTTTTTTCAAGATATTGATGAAGCTTCTTTTGTTAGAGATGATATGAGGGCATCTATTGAGGGGGGTATAGTTTTGTTATCCATTGATTTGACCCCATATATTATGAACCAATTACCTTATCTTCTTCTAAGATTAGTGTCATATATTTTGATTAATGGGACTATTCTTAGTGTATGTGATTCTTGGATTGGATTATTCTGACTTATATGTTGATGAGAGAATTCCACCAAAGCATGGTGGACCTCTTATCCTAGTTAGAGTTGATATAGATCATAAGGGATCCATATTTGAGAATATTTACGTTTCATGAGTGATTCAAGTATTTATATCAGATGTACCTACTAGACCTGAGCCAGTAGAGGTTGTTGTGCCTCATGTTGAGAGATATGTTTCACCCCATCCTACTTTTACTACACCAATTCCCTTAGATACTATTTCTAAAGTAGATATAGAGCCTTTTAGAGAGAGGATTATTTCTTATTTTGGTAGGATTATAAGGAATCAAACACCTCTGATCACACATCTTAGTGATAGTGATTCTAGAATATTATTTGAGTTGGTTTTTATCCACATACATCCAAATATGATTCATCACATTCAAGAGGTTGATATTGAGATTAGATGACTATCTAGTGAGATGGAGTCTTTGAGGTCTGTGATGGAGGAGACTCAGACCTCTTTTACTTCTAGTTTGTCTATGATTTGGAGATATTAAAGACTTTACCTATATTAGATTCTATTTTCAGTGCTCCACCTACCTCATCTTACTTTGATATATATTTGATTAGATTTATTGTCAGAGAGAAACTTCATGAAACTACGGGAGATGTTCATGCTACCCCTCAGGAGGATTTGAGGCAGGTCAGACAACATAGTGATCATATTTATAAGATGGTAAGGGAATGTTTGAATGATTATAGAATTGATAGGGATCACATATCAAAGACCATTAAATATTACCTTTCCAGGATATACATCAAACATGAATTCAACTCTCACTTAAAGTTTCAAACTAAGAACCTTTAGATGATTCAACTTACCCAAGATTTCAAGGAGCAAGTCAATTAGATAAAGGTGATGAAACATGTTCTTCAGTTGTTTATGGAGGAAAATAAATACTTCTTCAGTTTATTGGAGTGTGGAGGCACTATAATTATATATTTAATCAACCACATGAAACCTTTCTTGTATGTTTTTGGTACTGCAATTATAGTTCATTAGGCCATTCTAGCGACTCCTCATTTATTTACTACCTCCACTACCCCCTGAATATTTATGAACAACTATTTTCCTAAATCTAAATGCTCCTTTACCTAATCAGTTTCAACCTCTCAGTTTGTCTCCAGTGGAAGCAGTACAAAATCTTTGGCCAGTGATTATCATAGAGCTATCCACTTCTACCTCAATCCCTATAGCCAGTACTTCAGTTCCCTTAGCATCTACCTTTATTCCCCAAATCTATGACAAGGGAAAAGTACCTACTGTTCCTAGTACCAAGGTTTTGAGTGACTCTGATTAGATATTTTCTTTGATAGATACTTCATTGTATTACTTTATTTTATCCTTTTTTATGTAATACACTCACTTTTGTATTAATAGAATTTATCTTATTATTCAAATTTTACTTATTTGAATTTAATTTTTCTTATCTTACCTTTTTGATAATACCAAAAGGGGAAGAATTTTAATAGGATTTATGGGAAGAAAGTTATTCTAATTTATGTTTATGGTTTGTGTATTACCTCCTTTTCCTATTGCACGCTTGCGCGTCATTGGGTACGGTCGAAAAACTAACATTTATAACCTACTTACTACTTACGACAGTGGCAAGACAGGGTCGAACCATAGGGAGGCATGTTTTTGTGTTTAGTGTTCTAAAAAAAATAAACTAAACAAAAACACACATGAAAAAACAAGCAAAAACACTTGATGGTGGTGAATTGGAGTGAATGAGATCTAGTGTGTGAAGAAGTGAGGGTGAGATGGTGAGTGAAAAGTGAGTAGACAAAAAGAGAGTAGTAAGAGGAATTGGGGTGTGAACAACCAAAAGATGAATAGGGGAAGGTCCATCGGCCTATTTGATGTTGCTTAACCTTTTTCACGCACCGAGATTAAGAAAAATGGATCTGACTAAAGGTAATCATCCAGATTTGTCACCTGGTCGGTTTATGATTAACTAGATCTTACTGTCCCTCGATTGTAAAATTCATTCCATACAATGGTGAAATTAAGTCAGCAGTCACCAAGCTCAAAGGAAACAGTTTTTATTATTGTACAAACAAGATCGGTTTTCACACGATCCTGTTGTTTTGAAAATAAGCTTGTCTGTAAATAGTAAGAGAGACAATCCAATTAAGTGATGCAGTGCATGAATGAGACTTAAACAAATAAAATCAACTAGATTATTTCCCCCAAAGGAAATTAGCTGGACATAGTGGATGGTTTTAATGCAACAGTTGAGTACGAAATAATGAAGTTCATATTAAATTGAGTTGCAGAAAAACAGAGCACAAGGAGTCTAAGATGTTCGAACTCCCTGCTGATTCTCCTAAAAGAACTAGTTCCTACTGCTCAATGGTGGAAGGGACACTGGAATTCACTCGATATCCCACCCTGGGAGTCGAGTTTAAATGCACTAGTTTACTGCTCTCAGTACTCCAATCTGTCTCAAGTTTTTGTATATGCTTCGAATGATCCAAAGTCTTGCTGCTTGTCTCCCTTGTTCCATTGTGTCCCGAATGATTCCTCTCTCCTCCTTCTTAGCTTTATTGTTTTGTGCTTCTCCCGCCTCTCGTGCATTCATCACCCAACATAAGTCTCTAGAATCTCCCCCGAGGAGTTCTCTGGTCTCCACGTGGTGCTTTCACTGTGCTGCTCCTCCCACGCTGGTCACCAGAGCAGTTACTCCTAACTGAATGAAAAATATGCACGCACAGTGAGCCAGTTTTTTATCCGGAAATAGTCGGTCCACGTGGTGTGCTTCTATGTACACGTCACCCTCTTTTAAGTAAACTCAATGTAAGTGCATCCCGCCCCCTGCAACGAAACATAGAAGTACCAAAACAAGTAAAACAATTAAAATGAAACTAAAATTAAATAACTATATATTAATATTTTTACTTAACTAAAAAACTTATTAATATATATATATATATATAATACTATAGTACCTAAATTATTAGTAATATATTTTTAATAAATTTTTTATTTAATTAATCCATATGATATATAAAAACTTATATACTATTTATTATTACACATATTTTTTTTTGTATAGTATTTCATATATATATATATTATAATGTGATATATTATATGTTATATATATAGTATATTATGTTATATTATATGTTATTATAATAACTAAAAGAATAATAAAATAAAAAATGAAAATAGAGGGGGAGATGCGGGTCTGGCGAAGGGGGAGAAAGGAGTGCGGCTGGGGTTTAGGGCAGGGGACGGCACACAACATGAGCGCCGGTGAGCTCGAAGAGATTCAGTCGTGGCTTGGGTTTGGAGGTGGTTCGAGGCCTCCGGGGAGGTCCGACGAAGATGAGGTGGTGCGGCTGCAGTGCAAAAGGTCGGGCAGATGGAGGCTCGGGTTAGGGTTTAGGTAGATGCGAGAGGTAAGGTGGTTCGAACAGGGGAGGTCTCGGCTTGGAGGAAAGGTGAGGCCGGGGAGGTTCGAACTTCAGAACAAGCAGGTGTGATCTCAAGTGACGGTGGCTTCGGGTCTTCAAGTGGCGCAGGGATTCGAATGGGGTAATGGGTTGGCTAGGGTTCAGAAGCCGATTCGCTGAATAGTAGGGTAAATGAGGGCCGCTGAGATTTGAAAGTTTAAGTTTGAATTCTTCTTCTGATCTTGAGTTTACTAGTGTGTCGTTGATTTTTTCCTGGTTCCAATTCAGTGCGATAATTGTTGATTGTTGGTGTTGCTGTGTGAATGAGGGTGCCAGCAGTGATGGTGGTTCTGAGAGAGATGCGGTAGATGTGAGGAGGTGAGCCGAGCAGAAACGGTGAGGAGAGGAGGGTCGTGAGGAAAAATGGAAATGAAGAGGGTAAGTTTTATCGGTGAGCTAAGATGCATCGGTGAGGATGAGCGGGGGTGTATCGGTGAGGTTTGGAAGTGGGAGACGTATCGGTGAGAAAAGTATCGGTGAGGATTTTAGGTATCGGTGAGCTAATATATATCGATGAGGTAATATGTATCGGTGAGGATGAGCAGGGAAAACAGTGAGGTGGAGTGTAGGTGTATCGGTGAGGTAAGGGTGGAGGTGTTCTTTATACAGCTACTGGTAGAGGGGGTATGGTAACGGTGAGGAAAAGCAGCGAGGTATCAGTGAGAAAATGTGTATCAGTGAGGATTTGTGTATCGGTGAGGGAGGTCAGCACGCGGCCACAACACCTGCGAACAAGCAAAACAAAGAAAATTAAATTAATAAAATAATTTAATAAAACTAATAAATAAATATACTAATAAATTAAATTAAATAGAACAGAATTAAAAACTAAAAACACATAGTAAAATAATAAAATTAATAAAACTTTATTTAAAAGAATGAATTAATTTGGGTTTAAAATTTATAAACATACATAATTAAAGAACAAATTAAAATATTTACAATCACTTGATTAAATTAATTAACCAATTAATTAAAGAACTAATTAAATTAAAGAATAAAAAGAATTAAACGAAAAAAATTAAATTGTTAAAACTAATTAAATTATTAAAAGACTACAAAACCAAAAATAGTTATTTATTTACAATTTAATGAATAAAGCATTAATTAATTTAATAAATTAATTAATAAACTAACTAGAATAAAAATAAAAGAATAAATAAATAAAAGTTTAATTTGCATGACTCGTTTAATTTTAGAATTATTTAAAATGACACTACAGCACATTAAAACACATGTTTTAAACTAAAAATAATTATTTTACACAGAAAAGTACAAAAACACAAAAATTATCAGTTATTTACTAAAAATAATCATTTTGATATAAAAAAGTCAATAAAAATACACAAAGTATGTGGAAAAGAGTGTTAAAACACTGCCACATCAAACTCTCCCACACCTGAAGCCTTGTTTGTCTTCAAACAAATACATGCCTTTGACTTTAAAACAGTAAGAAGTTTAGTGAGTTTTAGCTTTAAAGGTGCATGATTAAACTTTAATACTCAGAGGATCAAGACCAACAATAGGTCAATCTTTTCAAAGGTTTTCAAAAATGTTGTCTTGTTTAGCTTCAAATACTCACTGGAAATCAAAAGCCTCACGAACTCATACACTGTCAAGTATGTCATGCCCCCTATGTGTAATCATTAATTGTCCTACTTCACCTTCCAATTCAAGTTCTAATTCAAGGAGTGTTGATAGGTTAGATGAAGTGGAACTCAAAACATAACCAAGTGCACCTTGCATTCTCACCTTCCCCCAGGTTTCAAAAATTAAAGTCCATTAATTTGATCACTTTATTGATTTAACTCAAATGAAAATTAACCAAGTCAATTGCTCCCTTCTTCATCTGGGTTCAAAATTCCCCTCACCTTAATGAGTTCATTTTTGACAATGGCGCTTTATTTTAATCTTTCCCAGCCATATTCCCTGTGTAGAGCATTGTGAATAGCACTTATTAAGATTGAAATTGGATTTCTTTATTCACAGAAACGCACCCAATGCACCTTGTCTCAGATACTCACCGTGGGATCCCATTTTCCTATTTTACTCCAGTTACAAATGACAAAATTAATAATCATTCGAATTGACTTCCTAAAGTGATTGAATATTGTTTTTTATAAAAAATTGAGTCCCATGGGTTCCAGTGAGATCATAAAGTTATTCCAAGTCGTGATCCTTACTCCACAAAACCTATCGGTCACATTCACATCCTCAGTTCCTAAACAGACAGATCCATTGAGACAGTGAACAATTGCACTCAGCAATCATTCATACTTAACAATTTCTGACTAAGTGCCACTCTCAACATCCAGGAAATAGTTATCCACTAAATAGGACATAAATGAAGTACCAGTGAATCTCTAATGACCATCATGTGATGAAATTTTTTGAAAATTATTGAAGGAATTTTGAACCATTTTTTTGAAAACATTTGACCATTTTTTTGAAAAAAAATTGTTCATGTTTTTAAACAAACCCAGGTTTAAGAAGGGGGAATTCGACATGACACTAGAATAACCCCTCTCCCCCACACTTAAAACCCAACATTTTCCCTAATGTTTTCTCTCAGGGTGGGAGACATTTAAAGTTCAAAACAGATAGAAAATTCAGCTGAAAGAGGTTATGGAGGGGTATCAATGAAGTTCAAAAATTTTCTTTACCACACAAAAAGTGAAATAAAATAAAAACAAAAACAAAAGAAAAATAGAAAAGACCAACCCCACTAACCATTACCAGCAACCAAGTGAATTTCTATTCCTAAAATGTTCATGCTTTGACTCATTGTGAGTAGACAAAAGATTGTGTTATTTTAATTCAAATAGTACCATGTTTAGCGATGATGTGCAGCAGCAGCATAATGAAATTGAAAACAGTGAGTGAAAGTATGTTTCAAAAATCAGCTCAAAATAAATTTTCAAATAATTAGATATTAGCATCTAACACCCAAGCATAAAAAAAAAGTCCAAGAGTTTCAAAAATCAGTGGGAAGACCTCCACACTTAGTTCACAGCAGAGAGTAAGCAATTAATTGAAAATGAAAAAGGTAGAACAACACTTCCCTGAATTATTGGAACTGAAGCAGGGCCTTCATCAATAGATCCTCTTAATTAACCAATAAGTTCAAATAATTAATGTAAGATTTCATAGTTTAATGTTCCAGAAAAGTAACCCAATAGATTGATTTGAGAGAAATGTTATCCATATGATGCAGTGGATTGCTCCCTTGGGTTTTCTAGGCCAAGTTTCTGACAGCAACAACTCTCTCTAAAACAACAACAGACCATGAAGCAACAATAATAAGTTAAGAAATTGAATGGGAGAACAAATAGCAGGGATGAACTTTATTAACAAACAAGAAAATAAAAGAGAAACTACTAAGCAACCATGGGTTAGTTCCCATGAAACACTGAGTTTATAGTCCTCATTTATACTTGAATCATCTAATTCTTCCAATAGAGATATGGCAGACAAGCCCTTTGGCTACCCTTCAAAGAAGCGCTTTATTCTTTTACCATTGACTAAGAAAGGCTGATTCTCTTCTCCAACCAGCTCAACGGCTCCATTAAACAAGACTCTAACAATGGTAAAGGGTCCTGACCACTTGGACTTCAACTTTCCTGGAAACATCTTCAATCTAGAATTGAAAAGTAGGACCCTCTCACCAACCTTGAAATTTATTTTTTGAATGATTGATTCATGAAAAGCCTTTGTTCTTTCTTTGTAAATTTGAGCATTATTATAGGAATCTCTTCGAATCTCATCCATCTCCCCCAGCTCTAGCAGTCTCTTCTCTCCAACAGATTTAAAATCAATGTTAAGTGCCTTCACTACCCAATAAGATCTCTGTTGTAACTCAATAGGTAGATTAAAATCTTTCCCAAAGAGTACCCTATATGGTGACATCCCTATAAGAGTCTTATAAGTAGTTCTGTAGGCCCAAAGGGCCTCATCCAACTTCCTTGACCAGTCTTTTCGAGAGATAGACATTGTTTTCTCTAAAATCTGTTTGAGCTCTCTGTTTGAAACTTTTGCTTGCCGACTGGACTGTGGGTGGTAAGTAGTGCATGTCCTATGCGAGCACCCATACTTCTCCATAAAACATTTGAACTTATAATTCTTGAAGTGAGTCCCATTATCAGTGATGAATGCCTGAGGTGAACCAAATCTGGAAAAGATGTTTTTCTTAATGAATTTCACAACACTAGCAGCTGAGTTATCAGGCAAATATACTACCTCAACCCACTTGGACACATAGTCCACAACAACCAAAATGTACTCATTCCCATAAGAAGATGGAAATGGTCCCATGAAGTCCAAGCCCCACACATCAAGGATTTCAACCTCCATGATGCCATTTTGGGGTAGTTCCTACCTTCTTCCAACATTTCCCAACATTTGACATTTTGCACAGCCAATAACCAGACTCCTAGCATCTTTAAACAGTGTTGGCCAGTAGAAACCAGCTTGTAGGACCTTCTGAGCAGTCCTTTCTCCTCCATTGTGGCCACCCCAAGGTGATGAGTGGTAGATCTCAAGTATGGGTAAAATCTCATCCTCAACCACACATCTTCTCAGAATCCCATCAACACACCTCTTAAAGAGAAGAGGGTCATCCCAAAAATAATATTTCAGTTCAGATATAAACCTATTCCTCTGGTTGTGTGAGAGATCCTTGGGCATGACTCCAGCTGCTAGAAAGTTGGTATAGTCTACAAACCAAGCAGACTGCTACACAGAAGCAGCAAACAACTGTTCATCAGGGAAAGAAGTATTGATCTCTTTTGGTTCCTTACTTGGTGAATTGGGAAATCTGGACAAGTGATCTACAATAACATTCTCAGCCCCTTTCGTATCCTTAATCACTAAATCAAATTCCTGTAGCTGTAAGGTCCACCTCATGAGTCTAAGCTTCGAGTCCTTTTTATCCAGCAAATACTTAAGGGCTGAATGATCTGTGAAAACTATTATCCTTGATCCTATCAAATACTGCCTGAACCTTTCCAAAGAAAACATGACAGCAGCCAACTCCTTTTCCGTGGTAGAATAATTCTTCTAGGCATCATCTAGATGCTTTCTTGCATAGTAAATAACATGAAGTTTCCTATCCTTCCTCTTCCCTAACACATCTCCTACTGCAAAGTCACTAGCATCACACATAACCTCAAAAGGAAGATTCCAGTCAGGAGCAGTGATTATAGGTGAAGTAGTCAAATTCTCCTTGAGTAGATTAAAGGCCTCTAGACATGTCTCATCAAAGACAAAGGGTGTGTCCTTAACCAGAAGGGAGAACGGGGGTCTAGTAATCTTAGAAAAGTTCTTAATGAACCTCCTATAGAACCAAGCATGACCCAAAAAACTTCTAATTCCTTTGACATTTTCAGGTGGGGGAAACTTTTGTATGACCTCAATTTTAGCATTATCTACCTCTAGCCCCTTCTTAGAAACCTTATGTCCCAAAACTATGCCTTTAGTGGCTACGAATTGGAACTTTTTCCAGTTTAAGACCATGTTAGTCTCTTGGCATCATTCTAACACTAGTTCCAGGTTTTTCAGACAATTCTCAAAGTTATCTCCCGCAACAGAAAAATCATCCATGAACACTTCAATTATCCTCTCAATCATGTCTGAAAAAATTGCCATCATGCATCTCTGAAAAGTGGCAGGAGCACCACACAAGCCAAAGGGCATCCACCGGTAGGCAAATGTCCCAAATGGACAGAAGAAGGTGGTTTTCTCTTGGTCCTTAGGTGCAATGGAAATCTGTTTGTAACCAGAATAACCATCAAGAAAGCAGAAAAATTCATTTTTTCCCAATCTCTCTAACATTTGATCCAAAAAATGGCATGGGGAAGTGATCCTTTCTTGTGGCATCATTAAATTTTCTGTTGTCTATACAGACTCTCCATTTATTCACTTCTCTTATCTGGATTTTCTCATTCCATTCATTAGTGACCACTGTCACTCCACTTTTTTTGGGTACCACCTAGATAGGACTGACCCATGGGCTATCAAAAATAGGAAAAATTATTCCAGCATCCAGCAACCTAATCACTTCTTCTCTCACAACTTACTTCATGTTTGGGTCGAGTCTTCTTTGAGTTTCTACTCTAGTCTTACACTCAAGTTCCATTGGAATTTTATGCATACAGAAGTATGGGCTTATCCCTTTGATATCAGCAATCGACCAACCTATGACAGACTTATACTTCCTCAAAATAGTAAACATATTCTTCTCTTGACTCACCTCTAGATTTGATGAAATGATCACAGGAAGGGTTGAATTGTCTCCTAAAAAGGAATATTTGAGATGGGTAGGGAGGGGATTAAGTTCAAGGGTGTGTGGTAACTAGATTGAGGGAAAACACTTGGGCATGGGTGGCCCATGGTCTTCATGCTGCCTCTTAAAGAAGGCAGTAGACAAGGATTTTTCCTCAGTATAAGAGCTTCCAAAAGATGTTTCCTCAAACTCAGACTCCTATCTTAGGGTAAGAATGTGCTCCAAAACAAACTCATCTATGTTCTTGAATAATTCCCCCTCATATTCATCAACAAATTCTCTCTCCTTACTTGAGAAAATCCCCATGCAAGATACAACAGGGACTTCAAGTTCACTGTTGATTTCAGCTATCATTCTGAGAAACTCTTCTTCATCCTTATCAACACTACTCTCAGCAGTTAACATCTCATTTTTTGGGAAAATTTGGTGGGTGGGTTCTTGTATTTTCTTAAAAACATTGAATTATTCTTTCTGCTCACCAAAATTGAAAATCAGTTTCCCCTTAGACACATCTATCACATCTCACCCTGTGGATAAGAAGGGCCTACCAATAATGATAGAAACCTTCTAGTCACACTCCATATCAAGGATAATAAAGTCAGCAGGGAAAACGAGTTTGCCTACTACCACTAACAGATCATCAACCCTACCCACTGGATGAGTTATAGACCTATCAGCAAGCTGTAACACAACAGTGGTGGGTTGGGAAACTACTAATCTCAGGTGCTGAAAAAGTGACAGTGGAATCAGATTAATAATAGCACCCATATCACACAAAAAATCGAACTTACCACCTCTATCCCCAAATTTGCAAGGGATGACAAATCTTCCAGGGTCCCGAAGCTTAGGAAGTATCCTATTCTACAAGACTGCACTACACTCCTCTGTCAAGCAATAAGTGGCAAATTCTTCCAAAGTCTTTTTGTCCGAACATATTTTCTTGAGTGATTTCAGATATGATGGGATTGGAATCAATGCTTCCAAGAATGGGATATCAACTTTCAGCTTTTTAAACACTTTCAAAAATTTCAACAATTCAGAATCATGAATTGGTTTCTTAATTCTTTGTGGGAAGGGGATTGCAGGGGAAAAATTCCTCAAAATTGGGGGCATCTCTACAGCTTCTTCTTTAACGATTTTCTTCCCTGTATTGTGTTTGTTTTTCAAGACATCTTCTTTGGGTTTTTGAGTCAGATCAGCAGGAACTGGAGGAATTCTAGTGGTGTTGTCTAGTTTTCCAGATTCAGGTTCTTTCAAATTTGAGTTTTCAACTTCATTCAGTTTTTCATTTTCATCATTTTGGGGTTCATTCCTAGGCTCTTGGTGAGTTTGGAGACAACTTTTGGTGGTCACAACCATGGCATTCTCCCTATGATTTGCTTCAGTGGTGCAAGGAAGTCTACCTTTTTTTCTATTACTAGCATCCCTAGCCAACTGCCCCATTTGAGTTTACAAGATCTTCATTCTAGCATCCATTTGAACTTTATCAAAATCATTTTTGGTCTTTTGTTCATAAAACCACCCTATAAACTAGTGGAACATGTCTCTCAGCTCATATTTTGAGTTGGATAACTCAGCCTTTGGTTGGGATTGGGGTTGGAACCGCTGCCTAGGAGGCTGCTGGAATCCATGAGGAGCAGTAGGTCGGAGGACTCCCTGCTCCCTCCATGAAAGGTTCGGATGGTTATTATACCCCTGATTGTAGGTGTTGGAAAAAGGATCATCCCTAGGCTGCATCCGAGGTCCATAGCCAGCAAAGCTGGCACTCTCATGAGGCTAGACATACATATCAAAGTTTGGACAACAGGTTTGAGAATGGTCATACATGCCACAATGGGGACACTACTCATTAAGTATTTGATGTGCGTTCTCATTAAAGAACCCAACATCTTGGGCTTCATCTTGAGGAGTAGGGGTGGTTTCTTTTCTCATAATGGTTCTCCTCCTAGAGAATTTTTTCTAGGAATCTTGAGCTAATGTGTTAAAGATTTGTTTGAGTTCCTCAACAGTCCTATCACTAAAATCTCCTCCAGAAGACTAATCCACTAAATTTTGGTGGTAAGGGGTGAGACTATTGTAGAAGGTGTCCATGAGGAATTGAGGTGTACATTGATGGTTTGGACACTGCCTAAGAAAACCTCTAAACCTATCCCATGCTTCATGAAACAGTTCTCATTCATCCTGAAGGAATCCAGTGATTTTGTGTCTAATCTCAGATGTCAACCTCCTAGGATAGAATTTCATTGTGAAGGAATTGTAAACTTGATCCCAGGTGACAAAGATATATTCCTCTAACTATTGGAACCAAGACCTAGCATTTCCCTTTAGGCAAGAAGGGTAACACCCTCAGTTTAGCTCTTCCTCAGAGATACCTCTATGTGGAAACTGCTGGACACTACAATAGAAGGCTCTAATGAAGTCAAGAGAGTCTTCACTAGGAATTCCATTGAAGATAGGCTGTTGACTAAGCATGGATTGGTTAATCTCGTAATTCCTGAACCTAGGAGAGAGTCTAATACATGAAGGGTTTCTAGACACTGAAGGTAATAAGAACTCTCTTAAAATGTGCCTCTCATCCATGTCATTCCCAGGTGGGTTCATCATTCCATGTTGGTTCACATTCTCATGTAGTGGGTTATTCATGTTTTCATTTCTGTTATCTTACATGTTCACATTGTCTTTGTTCTTTTTCACTTCCTTAAGGTGTTTATCAATTTTAGGATTACCAGGTACTAAGTGTTCAGACTTAGACCTGGTTTCCATGTAGCAGGTTCACAATTTTTTTTTGAATTTTAATATTATTTTTGCGGATATTTTTTAGTGATTTGTTTATGATTTTTTTATGATTTTTTTTATGTGAATTTTTGTTTGTTTTTTTATCGAACCTAGCCTCCCCAGAAACGACACCAAAATTTTCACACTCGTGCATATTTGGGCACGGGTGAAAAACTAAAATTTATAACCTACTTACTACATAGGATAGTGGAAAGACAAGGTCGAACCACAGGGAGGCATGTTACTGTGTTTGGTGTTCTACAAAAATAAACTAAACAAAAACACACATGCAAAAACAAGAAAAAAAACTTGATGATGGTGAATTTGAGTGAATGAGATCTAGTCTTTGAAGAAGTGAGGGTGATATGGTGAGTGCAAAGTGAGTAGACAGAAATAGAGCAGCAAGAGGAATTGGGGTGTGAACAACCAAAAGATGAATAGGGGAAGGTCCACCAGTCGATTTGATGTTGATTAACCTTGTTCATGCACAAAGATTAAGAAAAATGGATCTGACTAAAAGTAAGCATCCAGATTTGTCATCTATTCGGTTTGTGATGAACTAGCTCTTACAGTCCCTCGACTGTAAAAGTGATTCCATCCAATGGTGAAATTAAGTCAGCAGTCTCCGAGCTCAACTTGTCAGTTGAGTTCGATGTGTCTCTCTCTTTCGAGAATAATTCACTTGTCAGTGAATTACTTAGATTGAAACAATTTTTATTATCGTACAAACAAGATTGGTTTTCACACGATCCTGTTGTTTTGAAAATAAGCTCATCTGTAAATAGTAAGAGAGACAATCCAATTAAGTGATGCAGTGCATGAATGAGACTTAAACAAATCAAATCAACCAGCTTATTTCCCCCAAAGGAAATTATCCGGACATAGTGGATGGTTTTAATGAAACAGTAGAGTATGAAATAATAAAGTTCATATTAAATTGAGTTGCAAAAAAACAGAGCACAAGGAGTCTAAGATGTTCTAACTCCCTGCTGATTCTCCTGAAAGAACTAGTTCCTGCTGCTCAATGGTGAAAGGGACACTGGAATGCACTCGATATCTCGCCCTGGGAGTCAAGATGAAATGCATTGGTCTGCTGCTCTAATTACTCCAATATGTCTCAAGTTTTCGTCTATGCTCCGAATGATCCAAAGTCTTGTTTCTTGTCTCCCTGGTTCCAATGTGTCCCGACTGATGCCTCTCTCATCCTGCTTAGCTCTATTGTTCTGTGCTTCTCCCACCTCTTGTGCATTCATCCCGCAATGGAAGTCTCAGGAATCTCCCCTGAGGAGTTCCCTGGTCTTCACGTGGCGCTTTCACTGTGTTGCTCCTCCTGCGCTTGTCACCGGAGCGGTTTCTCCTAACTGAATGAAAAATATGCGCGCGCGGTGAGCCAATTTCTTCTCAGGAAATAGCCAGTCCACGTGGCGTGATTCTATGTACACGTCACCCTCTTTTAAGTAAACTCAATGTAAGTTCATCCTGCCCCCTGCAACGAAACACAGAAGCACCAAAACAAGTAAAACAATTAAAATGAAACTAAAATTAAATAACTATATATTAATATTGTTACTTAACGAAAAAATTTATTAATATATATATATAATACTATAATACCTAAATTATTAGTAATATATAATTAATAACTATTTTATTTAATTAATTCATATGATATATAAAAAATATATACTATTTATTATTACACCTATTATTATTTTTTTGTATAGTATTTGATATATATATATATATATTATATAATGTGTTATATTATATGTTATATATATAGTGTATTATGAAATATTATGTTATATTATATTTTATTATAATAACTAAAAGAAAAAGAAAATAAATAATGAAAAGAGAGGGGGAGATGCGGGTCTGGCGAAGGGGGAGAAAGGAGTGTGGCAGGGGTTTAGGGCATGGACGGTGCACAGCAGGAGAGCCAGAGAGATCGAATAGATTCAATCAGGGCTTGGGTTCGAAGGCGGTTCGAGGCCTCCAGGGAGGTCCGGCGAAGATGAGGTGGTGCAGCTGCGGTGCGAAAGGTCAGGCGGATGGAGGCTCGGGTTAGGGTTTAGGCAGATGCGAGAGGCAAGGTGGTTCGAACAGGGGAGGTCTTGGCTTGGAGGAAAGGTGAGGCTGGGGAGATTCGAACTTCGAAACAGGCAGGTGTGCCTCAAGAGACGGAGGCTTCGGGTCTTCAAGTGGCGCAGGGATTCAAAAGGGGTGACGGGTTGGCTAGGGTTCAGAAGCCGATTCACTGAATAGTAGGGTAAACGAGGGATACTGAGATTTTAAAGTTTAAGTTTGAATTATTCTTCTGATCTTGATTTTGTTGGTATGACGTCAATTTTTTATTGGTTCCAATTCAGTGCAAGAATTGTTGATTGCTGGTGTTGCTGTGTGAATGAGGGTGTCGGCAACGATGGTGGTTCGAAGAGAGATGCGGTGGATGTGAGGAGGTGAGCCGAGCAGAAACGGTGAGGAGAGGAGGGCCGTGAGGAAAAATGGAAATGAAGAGGGTAAGTTGTATCCGTGAGCTAAGATGCATCGGTGAGGATGAGCGGGGGTGTATCGGTGAGGTTTGGAAGTGGGAGACGTATCGGTGAGAAAAGTATCGGTGAGGATTTTAGGTATCGGTGAGCTAATATGTATCGGTGATGTAATATGTATCGATGAGGATGAGCAGTGCTAACAGTGAGGTAGAGTGTAGGTGTATCGGTGAGGTAAGGGTGGAGGTGTGGTTTATACAGCTACTGGTAGAGGGGGTATGGTAACGGTGAGGAAAAGCAGCGAGGTATCGGTGAGAAAATGTGTATCGGTGAGGATTTGTGTATCGGTGAGGAAGGTCAGCGCGCGACCGCAACACCTGCGAACAAGCAAAACAAATAAAATTAAATTAATAAAATAATTTAATAAAACCAAAAAATAAATAAATAAATATACTAATAAATTAAATTAAATAGAACAGAATTAAAAACTAAAAACACAAAGTAAAATAATAAAATTAGTAAAACATTATTTAAAAGAATTATTTAATTTGGGTTTAAAATTTATAAACATACATAATTAAACAAAAAATTAAAATATTTACAATCACTTGCTTAAATTAATTAACCAATTAATTAAAGAACTAATAAAATTAAATAATAAAAAAATATTAAACGAATAAAATTAAATTGTTAAAAATAATTAAATTATTAAAAGACTACAAAACCAAAAAGAGTTATTTATTTACAATTTAAAGAATAAAGCATTAATTAATTTAATAAATGAATTAATAAACTAACTAGAATAAAAATAAAAGAATAAATAAATAAAAGTCTAATTCGCATGACTCATTTAATTTTAGAATTATTTAAAATGACACTAAAGCATATTAAAACACATGTTTTAAACTAAAAATGATTATTTTACACAGCAAAGTACAAAAACACAACAATTATCAACTATTTACTAAAAATAATCATTTTGATATAAAAAAGTCAATAAAAAATACGCAAAGGATGTGGCAAAGAGTGTTAAAACACTGCCACATCACCTATAATATCCTAAGTATGTGAATACCATATCTTTGATAGAATATTTATTTATCTTATGTTTTAAAATTCATGAAAAAACTCTCACATTATCTGTGTAAAGTGTCAAGTAGATATGATTACTTTTTAAAATACATCTATTTTATGCCAAAATTTATTCTATACATGGTTTCTAAAATTCCATGATTTTTTATCATCAAAAAGGGGGTATTGTTTCCACATCCTTATTTTAATGCTCAGAAATCATTTCAATTATGTTTCTAATTATTTTTACTATTTAGGATAACATTTTATAATATAATTAAATCTGATAAAATTTGTCTAAGTGTTGGTATGAGTCACTATTAGTTCAAAAAGACTCACTGCAAGACTTTACCTACCCCCAAAAAAGAGTCACCATCTAACTTTAACTACAGCCTGAAAAGAGTCACCACCAGACTTGAATCACTACCAGACCCGAGTCACTACTTGGAATGAGCCACCATCAGATGAACTACATCTAAATAACCTAACATTAGATAACCTACCATCAGATGAGTTACCTCTGAACATGAGTCACCACCAGATGACCAACCATCAGATGACCTACTACTAGCCTGAATCACTGTTAGATTGACTCTCTTCTAGACATGACTCACCATCAACATGTACCACCATCACTATTCTGAGGAATTTAAATTAAATTCTCATAATAGCTATTTTATTGAAGTTAATTCCATGGATTATTTAATTATTATTCTTTAAGTATTCAATGGATGCATTGAAGACAATATCATAGCCCCATATGAGGTTTCAAGAAATCTTTATGAGTATCCTTCAATAGCTATTCGTTCCTTGAATTATATATATTTCCAATGGAATATCTCTATAAAAGGATGCATGATCAAGAGGTTAAATTATAGAATACAAGGATCATCACTCAAGATCTTACATGCTACAATCCTATAGATTTACATATATAAAATGGTGGATCATCCCAAAGATCGATACTACACTCTGTTTTACTACTAATTTTAGAGAAATGGCATGATATCCTCAACAAGACACATCAGAGGACTCTTAATAATCTAGATGACTTCAGACCGAGAAACACTACTTTTTCTATATCTTATTTCTTTCTCTTTATGCCTATTTCTTTTACTTTCGTGTAGTGTGTTGTTTATTTTGTTTATCAACATGTATTGTATCCTAAACTATAACTGAACAGTACTATATATTATATTCACTCTATTTTCATATATATATACCCATGGTATTTGTGGAAGAGTTCCATGTGTGGAATGGATATTTTGTAAGTTTTTTTGTATACTCGATTCAGGTTGTAGATCATATAATATTTATTTAATATATTTGGAAGTGGGTGATTTTCAAGTGGAAGGGATTAGGTCTCGGCTTGAGACCAAACCCCTTATTTTATTTTGTTTCATGTTTTTTTGTTTCATTCTTTCCAAATATTTACACAGTAATTTTTTTAATCTACTAACAAAACTTTTACTTTCATAGTTAATCATAACTAGTGTTTATATAAGTATTTAATTGAGTAGATTGATTTCAAAAGTTAAATTAATTTTGTAACACCCTGAGTTTTTATGGAATTTTTTTTGAATGAATTAATTTTTATTAATGTATTTCATTTCACTAATTAAAATTTTCATTTCACATGGAACTAAACTGGCTTTCACTACACTCAACATTTACTTAGTGTGCATTACACGCAACATTGAGTTTCTACGAAACATCATTTTATTGATATAATTATTTAAACGAGATAATTATAACCTATCCATTAAGCATAGTAATATGAAATTAATAAAAAATTTAAAAATATTATTTATAATGATTTCATATAAATAAAAAAAATATTTCTAAGGAAATATATAATTTTTAGGTAAAGTATTTATATGTTTAAAATTATTATTTTCTTAAAGAAACTGCTTTTTTATGTCCTTCTGTCAACAACAATAAAATTAATTTTAGACACTCATATAAATTTAATTGTATAAAATAAAATTTATTTTTTAATTCATAATGTCAAAATTATCTTAGGGTGAATTGTTTTGAATTTTTCTGAGAAAATTTATTTTTTGGTGAATAGTAAAAAGTACTGCAATTTAGTTAAAAATTGTCTTTTCGTTTAAATAATGATTAGTGTAAAATTATATTTTAAATTTGATTTTAAAGTCAAAATAGATAAATTATACATATATTAATCCAATGTAGGTCGCATAAATCATTTTTATATTGAAATTTGATATCAACACTTATTGAACATTTGAACATTTTCCTTTGAAACCCTGCTTTCTTGCCACCTCTACGGGATTAGAGTTCAACTTAATTTTCCCACATCTATAATTTAAATTTTTGAAAAATAGGAATAAAAGGTTGTCATTAGTATAATATTTTTGGTCTAATAATATCAAATTAATTTTTTAACCAAAAATATTAGTGAAATTGATTGAAATTAATTACAGTGTTTAAGGTAAAATTAAGCTTAATAAGGACTAAAACTTAATAATAAGGAAAACAATTGCTTGGAAACTTGTCCAAAGGAAATTAGAATCCAATAATTAAACCATATTACCTATTGTTTTTAATTTTATGGGTTATTGTGATATTTTTAAATGAAACTTTCCTATATAAAAGGTTAAGTAAGGAAACATAAAAAAGGGAACTTTTATTACCTTTAACATTTATAAAACTTTAGGATATGTAAAAAACATCATATTTCAGTTTATATATATAATTATGAAAGATAAATGGTCTATTTTTATTATAATAATTTATCGTTGTTTTTTAGAGATGAATTAGTTACTTAAAATGTTTAAGAAATGCCAACATAGTGATTATTTAAGTAATAATTAACTAAAATAAATGATACTATAAATATTAAAAGTGAAGTAAATTGATTAAATTATTTTATATAATTAATTTTTTTTATGAATATATCATGTTACATAGATTTAAAATCAATATATATGAATTCCAATATTCTTTTGATATTTTAAAATTAAAAATAAATAAATAATGTCAAAATTAACATTAATGTTATTTTATAATAAATGATATTGTATTAAATGATTTAAAATTAATAAAAATCCTATATTATACCAGGTTAATTGTAATTGTTAATAAATATTAAATATGGTCTATTAATTAACCAATTTATCTTTTATAATCAACATATTGACCCATAAATTGTAAAAACATTTTTAGCACGGTCCATGTTTAAACAGTGTTTTCATGCGTCGCATGCTCTTATTTTAAAATTAATTTCCAAAACACATGAGAGTGTTATTTTTTGAATTATCTATAATATTTATAATTGTTTTTTTATATATTTTCAATAAAAATGTCACTTTAATATAGTCTTATGTTTAAACTACATAGGTTATAAAACCAGTGTCTTTAATAAAAACTAAAATGATAAAATTGGGGGAACTCAGAAGTTTAAGAACAAAATTATTAAAATGCACATATTTTTGTTTTTTGGAGGTTTTTATAGACCATTATTCATATTTAATGTAATCTTTTTCAATTTTATAGGAACATTAGGTAAGTTATACCTCCCATCAATGAATACCTTTTGGTATTTACAAGAGTGTCACTCCCCTTCCACTATAAAAAAGAAAGCACTCTCCCTCTTATTCACAACTCTCAAAACACATATGTTTGGAAAAGATCTACCAAATACACTTCCCAAAATCCATAAATTACTCCTATAATCCTCACCTATGGAATAAGAAAATCCAAGGAAGCCTTTTGGCACAAACCAAAAGGAGTTACCCGTTTAAGAGGTAACGACTTCTCTCAAGCTCCTTTATTTTATTTTATTTCTCCACATGATCCACTATCTTTATTAAATGATTGTATAAAAAAAATGTCTTAAATATATGAGGATATTTTTATTCTAAGTTTCCAACCTAAACTTACACAAACCACCATCTAATGGGTAACATAAATATTGTTTATGTGTACAGCGAACTACCGCCTCATAGAACGATGATTGTTCATTTTTCCTTACCGCCTCTCATGGTGGAAATTTTGACGGAAAATCTATTTATATATGATATATATGTTATATATTATGTATTTAATCTTATTTAATTATTTTACAATACATATCTTTATACTTTCCATTTCGTGTAAATAAGATAATTTCATTTGAGGAAGTGTGGACAACCACCCCCTCAAGGAAATGTGATTTGTTCACACACTACATGAAATGTATTAAGGATGGGTTTAGTGAAATTATATGATAAATATTATATAATAATTTTAATTTAATAATTATATATATACATATATGTAATTTACATTCTTTTTTTCAATATGACTATCAAACGGAAACATCATTCATGTATACATACGACCTTCCGTCTCCATGAATGGTGTATTTCATTTCATACTTATATATTCTATAAATTATTATAAAACACATATACTGAATATAAATTATATTTATATCATTATTTAAATTATTTAAATCATGATATAATTATAATAACTGAATAAATAACAAATTAAGACACATCTAAAGAACAAAGCAGATATTACCCAAAGTGAAACCTTAACATAGAATTGTTAACAAGTGGGTAATATAAAGTCATAATAAAACCATATAAGGTGTTAGATATAATAATATGATACTTTTACAGATTTATAATAAACTTATATTAATTATACAGGATTTTTGAATGATTACGACAATAGTCAAGACACAATGTAGGGGAATTTCATCTCACTTTTTATTTCTGTGAGATACATGCTTTATTCACCACCCATTCCTTTTGTGTGGTGTGTATACTTCCCATGGATGTATTATATAATTATTATACTTAATTTTATGGGTTTTTACATATCCATTTGATTATATTTCTTTCATGGAGACTATTTTTCAAAAGTTACCAAATTAGTAAAATGATTTTGTCTCAATTTTTATTCTTTGAGACTCATGTCATATTATGAACCTATATTTTTATATGAGGTGTATATACTAAAATTGAAATGTTATATCATGAATATATTTATAGTCATGATATTTTAAGATTCATGTAATTTAATTTTCTTAAAAGGGTAGTATGTTCAACGTTACCAAGTGGTAAGAGTTTATTGAAACAATCTCATCGCCTTTTGAGATTATTTATGATTATGCTTTATTTGATCAAATATTATGATCCATATCTTAAGAACACTCATAAATTTTATTATTCTATAGTTATTCATGATATATTCATCTATTGGTACCATTTTCCCACTCATTTGTACATACGATAGTTAAGAAGGTGTTTTTAAGAAATTCTGACTTTACCCTCTCTTCAGTTAGAAATCTATGTTCCTTTAAAATCATGTTTTCTAAAAAAGGTTTCCAAGAATATTATTATATTATATAATATTTAAAAGACATTTTACCCTTTTTTCTTTTACCTATGTTTTTAGAGGAATCTTCTTGTCGCTTTCCAAATAATGATTTTTTCTAGACTTTTTTTACCATGAAAAAGGAAATTTATTTTTACCTCATACAGTATATACATATTTATCCACCATTATTTATGTGAAGCTTACTTTTCATATTTAAATGGTTAATTTTTAAGAAATTTTTTTTAAAATTAATTTTCAAAAAAAGTGGTTTTTACAACTTTTTTAAGCTTTATTTATAAATTTTCAAAGTATTTTCAAAGAAATGTTTTTCAAAACATTTTCAAGAATCTTTTATATGTTTTCAAGGAAAATGGTTTTTAAAACGTTTTCAAGACTTATTTATAATTTTTCAATGTATTTTCAAAGAAATGGTTTTTTAAAAAAAATTCATCTTCTTTTATAAGTTTTCAAGGAAAATATTTTTCAAAACATTTTCAAGACTTATTTATAAGTTATCAAATTATTTTCAAATAAATGGTTTTCAAAACATTTTCAAGCTTATTTTATAAGTTTTCAAGAAAAAATGGTTTTCAAAAAAATTTCATGATTATTTTATAAGTTTTCAAGGGAAATGTTTTCAAAATGATTTCAAGACCTCATTTTATGTTTTCAATGCATTTTCAAATAAATTCTTTTTCTAAAGTTTTTATGTTCTAAAAAGACTTTTCAAAGAAGAAAGGATATTTTCCCCAAAAAAATTTAAAAATATATTTCCAAGTTATTTTCCATTTAAGATGAAATCCATTGATGTTACTAATTCCCTTTTAAGAAATGATACAAAGGTTCCATTAATATTCTTTATTGAATAGTTTTTGTTTTGATGAAATGATTGTTATGACACCAGTTTCCTTTCCACTGGTTATATGATTTTTAAACCCACTTATTTTCATGGGTTCATCCTTGATGAAATGATTATAAAACATATCACTTTTAGAAAGGTTATGATGTGAAGAAATTTTAATGATACCTATTTCATATCATGGGTTATGATTTGATGTTTATAGAACCCATATATTTTAATGGTTAATGATATGATGAATGTTTTGTGGCACATGGATGTATGGTTTCATTATGTAATGGATGAGATCTATATCTCCCTCTAATGAATTGTGTAATCGTGGATGAATCATGAGTATAAATATTATCTGTGAACCTGATTAAATTTTCACAATGTTATGTGTGGACCTAGTTTCATATCCATAAGTTTATGTGTAAACCTGATTACATGTTCATAATGTTATGAGTGAACCTTATTATGTGTTCATAATGTTATGTGTGAACCTAATTACATGTTCACAATGTTATGAATAGACCTGGTTTCATGTCCATAAGTTTATGCATAAACCCATTTAGATTCTCAAAATGTTATGTGTGAACCTAATTGCATGTTCACAACATTATGTGTGGACCTAGTTTCATGTCCATAAGTCTATGAGAGGGCCTTATTTCATGTCTTTAAATTAATGTGTGAACCTGTTTCTACTTATATAAGTTCATGATGTGTATGCCAGAATTCCATGTCTTATTCATATGTTATGCTTCCATGGATTATGCTCTTGATTTTCTTGTGATTCATGTCTTATGAATTTCCAATACTTGTGAGAGACATAAGGGATTTCTAGTCCCTCACCTGAATTCCACCATCATTTACAATGAAAATACATGGCCCCCCATTCCCATGGATTTCTCTACTCTCCTGCTTACTCTGCCCTCTCAGCATATAGGGTTGTCTCCTAATCTCTCTATTTAGGTTTCCTTGCTTCTCTTTGCCTCCCCCTTCTTTACCCAACCTCTTCCATCACTTCTCCTAGGGTTTATTCCTCTACCTCCTTCCACTGTTGGTCTGTACCGGTTTTCTCCTTGGCCCCTGCTCATCAATTTTTCTTCGGTGGAGGTGATTTGATCTTACCCTAGGCTGTTTTTCCATGATCAGACCCCGAATTCCAATTCTCTCCTTCAGGCCGGATCTGAGTGTTAGATACTCAGAGATTTTGGGCTAAGGCTCAGCGGTTTTGGGTTCTCTTGGTGTTTTTCCTTCTCTTTTCTGGTTTCATCCCCTGCTTTTCCATCCTTTTTCTTGGTTATGGCTTCCCTTAGGGTTGCACTACTGTTTATCTATTATTATCTTTAGGCTTTGTTCTTTTTTTAGGTGTTCTTTTTTCTATTTTTGGTGCTTTGGATTCGATTTTGGGTCTGTTTTGGGGGTTCTTGAAAATGATCTCTATCGTGGTCTTCGCCCGCCTGTTTCTATGCTCTGTCTCCAGGTCTCCACGACTCGCTTTGAGGTAGAGTTGCACGGTGGTCTTCCCGATGCTTTGGGTTGTGAGTACGAGCGGTGTTGCGACTCGCGGTGGTTTCGTTAGCTCCGGGATGATTAAGGAGACCTTCAGTTATATGGAATGGGGTCTTTAGGTTCTCCTTGTGTGTTTGTCGATGATGATGGTAAACTGCAACGTTAATAATGATTTCTGTAGTTTACTTATCGGCATTATTCTATTATGTGAAGTTTCATTTTGGTTGTTTATGGTGGTGACGATGGACTCCGATGGTGACGGGATGTTCGTCGTGGCTGTGGAGTGGCGCAGATCAGCTCTGACAAAATGTGTTCTATAGAATACGAGTGTGATTAAGGATAGTGAAAATGATAGTGATGATGGGTTGACGTCGATGGCCGATAGTTTCTAGTGGTTATGGTGACAGAGGCGTGTTTGGATGACACCTTCAGTGTCAAGTGTGCATCCCGAGATGATGGCGACCCAGGCCTGATGATGGTCTGTCTGTCTTTAGAATTTAAAAATTTGAAATGTTTGTCTTGTTTGGCGGAATTGTGGAGTCATGGTCAGTGTTGATTGTAGAGGATGGTTTTTCTGTGGACCATCTTAGGTTGGAACGTGACAACTTCAATATGGATTTGGAAATTATATTTTTTCTTGATGTCGTGTTTTTTTCTGGATTTTTAAGTTGGCGGGTTGTGATGGTTTTAAATCTCTTGAATGTTTAATCTGGATGGAACTTTGTAAAGGTTCACACTTAACATTTAAAAGTATTATTAGAAAATAAAAAATATGTATTTGAGGAGGAGATGAATTTCCAATACTTATGTGAAGTATCATTATTATGATCTTTTATATGCATGGTTTGATCATCAAATTCTATGATCAAATTATCATACCCTTATATTCATGTTATTTTAACACATTTACCTTATTTACACTTACTGAGCATTAGATATCACCCTTTTATTATGTTTACTTTCCGCAGGTTATGAAGGAATGTTTAAGGTGTAAATACTAAAGGGGAAGATATTTACAGGAGACATTGAAGATCTTTCACCAAGTTAGATTTTTTTTTCAAGTTTCCAAATACACTAAACTATTATGGTCCTCAGACATGTAATTTTATAATATGTTGAATATTCAAAAAAATTATGTTATATTTATGTACGTTAAGCCTGGGTCACTATAGTCAGTATCAAAGTAAAGTTTTAGTCAGCCCTTGGAAACTAGTATGAGAAAACTTTAGTAAGATACCTAGGTATATTTTTAACAATATTTATAGGGATGTCTCTAAGGATAAGTATATGGATGAGTCAACGTTTAGGAAATTTTTTTATAACTTTGGTAAAGGATGGAGTGAGTGGTTTCTTAGAAATACATCCCTGTCTGGATACTACAAGTGGATGTGGCTCCAACATAGATGTACCCAAGGGTAAAAACTCCGACAAGATATCTCGGACCTAACTCGGGGTAATCTGGTACATGAAAATGGGTCTTGCTGCACACCTCATTTGACACTCCCAAGGGATATGCTTTGGGAATTCACAAAATATTCATAAACCATCATGAAGGATTTAAAAATAAGTTAGAAATGAGTATCCTAGGATAAAACTAAGGTGTTGATGATCAAAGAGTAGGTGTTATGATTTAGACATCCTAATAAGTATTTTTCATGATTATGTGGTTTTATTCTATGATATGTGTTTCTCACCCTATGCTTTCTGGTTTTAGTTAATGGAGAGAACCAAAAGGAACATGGTTAACATTTAATTTTTCAGATGTGGAAATTATAAGAATTATGAAAATAGATTTACCAAGTGTAAATCTTATAAATAGAATCTGGAAGGTGGTATGTGTATTGGTAATACTTATAAAGATAAATAGACCACAAATAACATGTGAAAGGTATATGATTTTCTTCCAATATTGTTTACATTAAACATAAGAAGAAATATTAGATTTAGGTTGAGGGACCTTAATACATTATTCATATTTCATATTTTGGGAAATAGGTATTAAGTAAAGAATAAGGTTGGATGAATGAAGTATTTATGTTTTGGAATTCAATGAGTATGTTATATAAATCATAAAATATATAATTATTTTCATTAAAAAATCATAAATTATTGAAAAGGATATGTTGAATGGTGATAAAGACTTATAAAGGTGATATTTTGAGGTAACCCTTTAATGTGTTCAAGATGTTGAGAAAATTGGGTTTAGCTTGGATAAAGAGATGATTGATTTGGATAAAGTAAATTGGATAGTATCAATGACCAAAAAGGAAAATAAAGATTTGTTGAAAAGGTAGTCTATGTCATCATGGATGAATTATAAAACTTCTTAGATTCATAGAATATTTCATGTAACCTTTAGAATAATGAAGAATTTATGTATTCCAAAAAATGTCATGGTAATTCAGGTTATTACAATGTTTCAAGAGGATTTACGATGAGGGTATTCACATTTTAGGAATGTGACAACCAAGAGATACTTTTTGATATATGGGGGATCAGTTTTAATCTAATTTTGTTACATTATTTCTAATGTTTTGGATTTTTATCTTTCAAAATGGTTATAAGGTTAACAATTTATGGAAATATTAAGTTAAACTTTGGATGATGTTTGTGAGATTAAAGTATTATCTCACGACATGAGGACTTATGCATATTGGTTAACCTGTTTGTGTTAATGGTAAATAAAGACATATGGGATGACTTTTCCTAGATCTCATGATATTTTAGCACTTCAGGAATGACAAAAATTCTCATTAATTTATTAGGGTAAGAGATGAAGTGGAAACCTATCAAGAAACAACCAAAGGGTGATATTTTGCATATTAAAGAGAATGAAATCAGGTAATTATAACTTCTCATGAAAATTATTCAACTATAGGGAAAGAATCATGAAACTCAAAAGGTTATCCAAGTACTTTCTATTCTGATGAATCAAATGGTCATTTAGATAATCACAAATTTATGGCTTTGTGATAGTTAACTTTCTCTTGAACAAGTTCTATATCACTCTCCATCAAAACATGATTGTTGGATTTATCATCCATATCCATGTTTTAACTTGCCACCTATATTCTCAAAGAAATGGGACCATGATGTTTGGGGTGAAGTTTTATAGAAAAGAGAGATCCCTAATAAGTTTAACATTATGATATGGAGAATCTGGAATAAGGTGCTTCCTACTGAGGATAACATACAATGTTTGGGAGTGAACATATCCTCTAAATGCCTTTTTTGTAGGGTACCATAGTCTGAAATTATTGACTGCATATTTTTTGGAAGTGATTGGGCAATCATCATTTGGCGCGAGTTTGAAGGCTTCATAGGCAGGGACTTTGGTGTGGACTCGTGCACCACCTTCCTTGAACAATGGTTCTAGGGGACGGATAACTGTGGACTACAGAGAGTTGTGAGATCAAGCCTCTTTTTGGATGGTTGCTGAGGGATTTGGAGGAAACATAATGAGGCCCGCCACATGGGTGTACCATGCTCCTGAGTGGGACTCACTTGAAAAACTAGGTATGTTCTCGCTGATTTGATCCATCTATGCAGTGTTTTCTAGGATGCCCCCTCCATCCAGCATATTCTCATGGGAACCTCTTTATCCAGCAGTACCCACAGTGCTAGGTAGGGAAGATGTGTCTGTTGGTTTCCCGATCACACCAGCCTCAAAATGAATACGAACAGATCATGCATTGTGGGCGTGATGTGAGGAGGTGAGGTGATTCGAGACTCAAGGGGATCAGTGGTCCATGATTTTTGTGATTCTTTTGGATGTGGTAATGTGTTGCAGGTGGAGGCCTCTGTTATGCTCATTGTTTTATTACTTTTCATCCAAAAGAATGTTCATCTTGAGGCTCTCAAAACTGAATCTCTTTAGTGTATAATGATTTATGTGGAATCGGTTCTATCCCTTAGACTATTTTTTACACCATTCAAAGGTGAAAGGGGATTTTGATTAGCATTATGGAAGTCTACCATACGTAGCGTGAAGGGAATGTGGTGGATAACTTTTTGGCTTCCAAGGAAGAACAAAGAGTTCACATGTCATGATTGTTTATCCCTGGGTCCTTTCTCATGAAGGGAATTAATTTTTTTTACACAGATTCCCTTAGCCTCCACTGTGTCAAACACCCCTGACTCTTTTTTTGTCTTTTCTTCCCTTTGGACCTATACTGCTATTTTTCTTTCCCTTTATTAAAATAAATAAAAATGTTCGGTTGGATATGTGGTAACCTAGTTATGAGTTTCTTTGTGTAACTTTTATGGTTACAAATTTATATTTTTAAAGTATGTTATAGAATTAATTTTAATGATGTGGGTTTCTATGAAAGGAGCTTTCAAGTACTAAACCTTTGATAACACAGAAGTATTTTGAGGGAGAAATTCATTTTAAGGGGGGTAGAATTTAACACCATGATTTTTTATAGATTTTTTTTGAATGAATTACTTTTCATTAATGTATTTCTTTACACTATGTAAAATTTTCATTTCACATGGAACTTAATTGGATTTATATGCACTCAACACTGACATTGGGTACGTTACACGCAACACTGAGCTTCAACAGAACATCATTTTATTGCTATAATTATTTGAACAAGATAATTATAACCTCACCATTAAACTCAGTAATATGAATGGTAATAACTACTTTCCTAATATTATTTATAATGGTTTTATATAAAAAAAATATTGATAATGAAATGTATAATTTTGGTGTAAAGTCTTTATATGTTTTAAAATACTATTTTCTTAAGGAAACTCCTTTTTATGTCCTTTTTTGAACAATAATAAAATTAATTTTAGACACTCATAGAAATTTAATTAAATAAAATTAAATTAAATTTTGAATTTGGAATTTTAAAATTATCTTAGAGTGAAGTTTTAGGATTTTCCTGATTAACTTTATATTGGGGTGAATAGTAATAAAAACTGCAATTTAGTTAAAAAAACGTTTTAAAAAAAATATTAGTCTAAAATTTTATTTTAAATTTTATTTAAAAGTCAAAATAGATCAATTATATATATATTAATCCAATTTATTTCACCAGTATAATTTTTATATTGAAATTAGATATCAACACTTATTTATCTTTTGAACGTTTTTACTTTGAAAACCAACTTTCTCACCTCCTAAATGGGATTAGCGTTAAACTTAATTTTCCAACTTCTGTGATTTAAATTTAAAAAATAGACATACATGGTTGTAATTAATATAATATTTGTTGCCTAATTATATCAACTTAATTTTTACCAAAAAAATATTAGTGAAAGTGATTAAAATTAATTATAGTGATTAAGGTCAAATTAAGCTTAATATGGGACTAAACATTAATATTAAGGACCAAAATTACTTTTAAATTTGTTCAAAGGAAATTGGATGATAATAATATGACCATATTTCCTCTTGTTTCTAATTTTATTGGTTATTGTGATATTATTAAATTAAATTTCTCTATATAAAAGGTTAAGTAAGGAAAAAGACAAAAAGGGAACTTTCCTTACCTTTAACTTTTATAAAACATTGAGATATATAAAAAACATCATATTTTCATATATACATGTAATTTTTAAATATTAAAATGTTATTTTTATCATAATAATTTATCAATAATTTTTAGATATGATTTAGTTACCTAGAATGTTTATTAAATGCTAATGTAGAGATTATTTAAGTAATAATTAACTAAAACAAATGATGCTATAAATATTAAAAGTTAAGTAAATTGATTAAATTAATGTCTATAATTATTTTTTTAGATTAATGTATCATATTACACATATTTAAACTCAATATATTTGAATTCCAATATTGTTTTTTTGTTTTGAAATTAAAATTAAATAAATAATGTCAGAATTGACATTAATGTTATTTTACGATAAATGATATTTTATTAAATAATTTAAAATTAATAAAAATACTATATTATGAAAAATAACTTTTAAGTGTTAATAAATATTAAATATTGTCTATTAATGCACCAATTTATCTTTTATAATTAACATATTGACCCATAGATTGTAAAAACATTTTTAGCACGGGTCGGGTTTAAGCAGTGTTTTTGCGCGTCACTTGCACTTACATTGAAATTAGTTTTCAAAATACATGATATTTTTATTTGGTGAATTATGTATCATGTTTATAATTATTTGGATCTATATTTTTATGAAAAATATCACTTTAATATAGTATTTTGGTTAAACTACATAGGTTAGAAAACCAGTTTCCTTAAAGCAAACCAAAATGATAAAATTGGGGAAACTTAAAAATTTAAGAAAACAATTATTAAATGCACATAGTTTTGTGTGGTGGATATTTTTATGGAACATTATTCCCATTTAATACACTATGTTTTCATTTTTTAGTCACATTAGGTAAGTTATACTTCCCATTAATGAATACATTTTGGTATTTACAAGAGTGTTACTCTCCTTCCACTATAAAAAGGAAAACACTCTCCAACTTCTTCACACCTCTCACACCACATAGTTTCACACAAGATATGACAAATACACTTCCAATTATCACTAAATTCCTCCTATAATCCTCCCCTTGGCTGGAAAGAAATCCAAGGAAGCCTTTTGGCACAAACCAAAAGTAGTTACCCGATTAAGAGGTAACGACTTCTCTCAAACTTCTTTCATTTATTTTCTTTCTCCACCCCCTACAATATTTTTATTCCATTATTGTATAAAAAATAGTATCTTAAATATATTATTATTTTTTATGTTAAGGTTTGATTCTAAACTCACAAACACCTCCATATAATGGGTAATAAACATACTATTTATGTGTATGGTGAACTACCACCTCATAAAACGATGATTGTTCATTTTTTCTTATCACCTCTCATGGTGGAAATTCTTAGAGAAAATATGTTTATATATGATATATATTATATATATTATGTCATTATTCTTATTTAATTATTTTACAACATATATATTTATACTTTTTATTTTTTGTAAATATGATAATTTCATTTGAGGAAGTGTGAACTACCGCCCCCTCAAAGTGATGTGATTCATTCACACACTACATGGAATGTATTAAGGATGGGTCTTGTAAAATTATATGATATATATTATATAATCATACTAATGGAATAACGATATATATATATATATATATATATTTCATTTACTTACTTTCTTTCAATGTGACTATTAAACAGAAATAGCGTTCATGCGTACGTATGGCATACCGTCTCCATGAATGGTGTGTTCCATTTAATAATTATATATTCAATAGATTATTATATAACACATATAATTAATATACATGATATTTTTATAATGATTCAAATTCTATAAATCATTATAAATGTATAAGGATGAGAGATATAAAAAATTAAGTCAAATGCAAAGAACAAAGCGAATATTACACAAAGTGTAACCTTGACATAGAATTGTTAACAAGAGGGTAATAAAAATTCATAATCAAACCATATAAGGTATTATATATAAAAATATAGTCCTATGATAGATTTATAATAAACTTATGTTTATTATATAGGAGGTTTTAATGATTACTATGAGATTCAAGACATAAGGTAAGGAAATTTTATCTCACTTTTTATTTTTGTGAGATACATGATTTATTCACCACCCATTCCTTTTCTGTGGTGTGTATACTGCACATGGATGTATTCTATGATTCTTATTCTTAAATTTATTGGTATTTAAATATCCTTTTATTATATTTATTTCATGGGGACTATGTTATAAAAGTTACCAAATCGGTAAAATAATTTTGTCTCAATTTTTATTCTTTGAGACACATGTCATGTTATGCACATATATTTTTCCATGAGGTGTATATACTCCCTTTAAAATATTATATCATGACTATATTTCTATTCATGATATTTTAAGCTTCATGTAATTTTATTTTCTTAAAATGAGATTGTTGTTCAATGTTACCAAGTGGTAAGATTTTATTTAAACAATCTCATCACTTTTCGAGATTGTTTATGATTATGCTTCCTTTGATGAAATATTATGATCCATATCTTAAGAACACTCGTGAATTTTATTATTCTATGGTCATTAATTATATATTCATATCTTGGTACCATTTTTTCACTATTTTTTACATAATATAGTTAAATATTTTTTTTTAAGAAAGCCCGACTTTACCCTCTCTTCTGTCGGAAATCTATTTTCCTTCAAAACCAAGTTTTCTAAAAAAAATTCCAAGAATATTCTAATATAATATTATATTTAAATGAAAATTTTACCCTTTTTATTTTAACAATGTTTTCAAAGGAACATTTTTGTCTCTTTATAAATAATTCATTTTTTAATATTTTTACCATGTAAAAGTAATGCTCTTTTTACATCATACGACATGTATGAATTTACTTACCATCATTTCTATGAAACTTCCTTTTCATATTTAAAAGTTTAATTTTTAAGAAATTTTTTTTAAAGTAATTTTCAAGTAAAAGGGTTTTCCAAACATTTTCAATCCTTATTTATAATTTTTCAAAGTATTTTCAAAGAAATGGTTTTCAAAACATTTTCAATATTCTTTTATAAGTTTTCAAGGAAAATGGTTTTCAAAAAAATTTCAGGACTTATTTATAAGTTATCAAAGTATTTTCAAATAAATGGTTTTCTAAAAAAATCAAGATTATTTTATAATTTTTCATGGAAAAAGGTTTTCAAACTGTTTTCATGATTATTTTATAATTTTTCAAGTGGAAATGTTTTTAAAATGATTTCAAGATTTCATTTTATGTTTTCAATGCATTTTCAAAGAAAATATTTCTCTAAAGGTTTTATGTCTTTAAAAGACTTTTAAAAAAAGAAAGGATATTTATATCAAGAAATGTTTTCAAAATATCTTTCCAAGTTATTTTCCATATAAGATTACATATTTTTATGATACTAAGTCCCTTATAGAAAATTATTCAAAGTTTCCATTCATATTATTTCTTGAATGGTTTATGTTTTTATGAAATGATTCTTATAACACCAATTTATTTTCCACTAGTTATATTCTTTTGAAACACACTTCTTATCACAGGTTATTATTTAATGAAATGATTATGAAACCAGTCACTTTTAGATAGGTTATGATGTGATTAAATTTCAATGATACCTATTAAATTTCATGGGTTATTATTTGATGTTTATAGAACCCATATCTTTTCATGGGTCATAATATGATGAATTGTTTTTGGAATATGCATGTATGATTTCATTATTGTGATGGATGGGATGGTATCTCCATCCAATAAACTGGGTAATTATTGATGAATCATGATTATAAGTTTTATGCATGAACCTAATTACAAGTTCGCAATGTTATGAGTGGACCTTATTATTTGTTCATAATGTTATGTGTGATCCCGATTACATTTTCACAATGTTATGAATTGACTTGGTTTCATTTCTATAAGTTTATGTGTGAACCTGATTACATGTTCACAATGTTATGTGTGAAATTGATTACGTGTTCACAACATTATTCATAGACCTGGTTGCATGTCCTAAGGGGCCTAATTTGATATCCTTAACTTAATGTGTGAACCCGTTTCTACTTATATATGTTCACGATGTTATACATTAATGTGTATGTGACAATTCCATGTATTATTCATATGTTACACTTCCATGGATTGTGATATTTATTTACTTATTATCCATGCCTTATGAACTACCAATATTTATGACATGTCTCGTGATTATGATCTTTGATGTGCAGGGTATGATCTTCAAATGTTATTCTCACATTCCCATACCCTTATGTTCATGTTATGATTATTCATTTTCCTTATTTACCCTTATAGAGAATTTTATATCACCCCTCTTTTATGTTTCCTTTCCCTATGTTATTAAGGAATTTTTTAGGTAGACATACTATAGGGGAAGATATTTACTGGATACATTGAAGATATTTCACAAAGTTAGAATATTTTTTTCAATTTTCCAAAGACACTAAACTATTAAAGTCATCAAGCATGTACTTTTTTAATATGTTGAATATTCTTCAAAAATGATATATTATCCATGTATGTTAAGTCTGAGTTACTATAAATTTTTATAATTTTTTAACTAAGCAGTGATCAAACATTGAGGAATCTTTTAAAATATCAAGATTAAATTAAACCACTCTTTTTATTAAATGGGGGAATTTATTTTAATTTGGGGATTTTATTTGAAATTTTTTTAATTGAAATTTTTATTAGGAACTCAATTCACCCTGATCTTGAGTCACTCACTCAAGAAAAACTAATTCACAATCTATATCAGGTTTTTCACAACAAGTCATAAGGTTTTCCAGGTTATACATGTTGGACTACTAATATTGTTCTAACATATCCCATGTACTTTAGGTTTTGATGATCTCAAATACTCTTTCATATGTTACTGATGTTTTCGTTTTTAAGTATGTTCATTAGGTTTTTTCTTTTTTTAAGTATTTCAGTTGTTAAAATCCATATGTTTGAAATTCAAAAAAATTTACTGAAATTTTCTTAAGTTTTAAAAAATTGGTTATGTGAGGCATTTAGATACATGGAGAATTTTCTGTGTTATAATTTGGCTACATAAATTGCCTACATGAAGGGTTCACTAATCTAGGTCAGAAATATCATAAATTATCTTATGTGAAATTCACCTACATCATTAAATCGGCTATGTTAGAAATCATATATGTGTATCAATAAATAACATGGAGTAATCAGCTACATGAATCAAATATGTGGTGAAATCAGCTATGTGGTTCCAATTGGCTATGCCATATCTTTTTACATGAGTAGAAATACTATGTGAATCAATTTGTCTATGTCAATTTGGTTATGTGGAAAATTGACTACATTAAGAAAAATCAGATACGTAAAGATGTTCTATATAAATTAGGCTATGTATATAATTTGACTAAATGAATTAAAATGAATAATTTTTCTATGTGGTGATCTGCAATAGGGTACATCATGTTGAAATATATATTTATTATTGTTGAAGCACTTGAGTGAGATTTTAATGTTTTCATACAATATTTAAATGAATAATTACCTATTTATGGTAAAAAAGATTATAATTAGAGGAAATTACTGATAAAGGAAACAAGTAAAAGGATAATATATTTTTCTTTACTATTGAAAATTTATTTTTAAGAAAATGGCATGTCTCTAATCCTGGTTTTTATGGATCATGTGTTTTGAATTTAAGTAAGAATTTTTGGATGAATTTTCAATATACAATATAAAGAAATAGATATCATGTGTGTAAATATATATATATATATATATATATATAGTATAAGAGAATTGTCTTCATATATACCATAATTATCTCCTAAAGATCTTGTATGCTACTTAGTTTCTTCAAAAAAAATACGAAGCTTTGTAACATATAGTTGTGAATTATTTATTATCTCTGATGTAGTTAGAAGACTCACCTCGATCTAAATTTATTTTCTTATCATCTCTCCTAGAGATTTCTTCCATTTTTCATTTATATCTTACAACTGTGTACTGAACCTGTAAACTCTCTATTTATCATCTTTCTCATTATAAAGGTTCTAGGTAAAAGAACCTGAAGGCTATTGTTTATAATTAATTTTTGTACCCGGTTGAAATATTATATTCCATTTAAATAAGTTTCTATTTATTTCACATAGTTATATAGTCCCTAGTAAAAGGACAGGCAGTCCTCAACAAAAAGACCGGTCTAGTAAAAATCATAACTCATGGAGAATGTGGTTGGTTGAGTGGACTAGGGTACTTGTATTCCTTGAACCACTATAAATATCGATGTTAGATTCTTTTCTCTTTTAATTTTTTACTTCCACTATTTATTGTGTTTAAGAAAATATTATAAGTCAATCATATCCAAAAGAGGGTGTTTTCTAAGAAAATAAAATTTCAAGAACTCAATTCACCCCCTCTTGAGTCTTTCGTAGACCTTTCAGGACAAAAATGGGTATCAGAGGAAGTGAATTTTTGAATTCTCAACTTCAAAATGTTAAAGTATAAAAATATTCTTTCAAATTGTTTCAATGAATGATAACAGAGAAGATATGTCGATAGTAAGATCCCCCTACTTCAAAGGTGAGAATTATGGATACTGGAAGGCTTGGATGATCATTTATCAAAAGAACCTTGGTATGGGGGTTTATCTTATAGTTTTGAAGCCTTATGAAATTATATAAACACAACCAAAAACTTGGGATGTTGATACTTAATCAAGTTGTGATTTAAACTCCAAATCTATGAATGTTATATTTTATGGACTAGGTCCATATGATTTCAACCCATTTTCTAAATGTCAAACAACCCATAAAATGTGGACTATTATAGCATTTTCTTATGAAGGTATGTATAAAGTGTGCGATATAAGATATGGTATTTCCAAACTTAAGTTTGAAAAC
This sequence comes from Viscum album, assembly GCA_963277665.1. Lineage (NCBI taxonomy): Eukaryota > Viridiplantae > Streptophyta > Magnoliopsida > Santalales > Viscaceae > Viscum > Viscum album. The sequence continues at coordinate 527,288,829 of OY728159.1, read as the reverse complement.
TTCAGAATATCTAAAGAAGAAATAATTAATCTATTTAATGGAAGACTCAATTAAATTTTAAATAATTTTGTTTCTCTAGGAACACCAATTACTAAGCTAGAGTAATCTGTGAGAGTGCTAAGAGTTTTAACACCTAATTGTAGTATAATTTCAGTTCCTACAAGAAAATATAAATATTTAAATAATTTTAAAATAAAATATCTTATATGAAATCTTATTATGTATGAGTTAGATATGGAATCTAAATCTGGAGAGTACATATTAGTTAAGAAGGAGAATGAAACTTTAAAAGACTCAACTTCAAAATATGTAACATCTTGTCTAATATAAATGGTAAGGGCCATTAAATTTTGGTTTAAAATCACTTAAAAATACATAATAATGATGCTTAAAATGTTAAAGGGGGTATTGGGTGTGTTTAAGGCACATTCGAATCCCAGATCCCTAAAATGGAAAGAAGAAAACTAGGCCGCACTGTTAGAGAAAAGCATGTAACCCAAACTGCATAGTTTACCTAAACCATGTGGTTGAAGAGAGTGGGGTTCTAAGGGACACATAGTTTGTCTAAAACCATGCGACCCCAAGTTCATGTCCATGTGGCCACCTACATGTTTTTGACAAAGGGGTTTCACACTGTCAATCAAACCATGCAGCTAACTGTGCGGTGTGCCCCCCTTAAAGCTGAACTTGTCGCATGGTTAGCACATAGTTTGGCCAACCATGTGGCCAAACCATGAAACCACTTCTATGTGAGTGAAATAGAAATTTTCCCTTAATGAAGTTTTTAACCTATTATTTCTTCATCCCCTCCCCTTTCCAGTGTGATTTTCCACCTCCCCTTGATGTGTGGATTTTTCAACCCTCATCCATGGGGCTTTGATCTATCTCCCTCCTCCAGTGTCTATTTTTTCCACTGTCACAAGTATTGTATATTTATTGGTAAGATATTCCTTAATAATCCTTCTATTTAAAGGTTCATCTTTCATATGTTGTTCTATTTTTGTGGAATGTCTTTTCCCCTATTTTTAAGGCATTTGACAAATCCTTCGATTTATACTATTTTAGGTGGAATCAAGGCTTGATAACAGATGAGTGGAGTGATACCACATATAGGTAGGTTTCCTTGTATATTTCCCTTCATTTATTCACTTTTTAAATTATGTGTTGTCATGTTGTGCATCAAACCCTTCTGGAAATGCTTTTTTCTTTCTTAATAAATTAATTGAAATGGTTTCCCATGTAATGTGTGGACTATAATTATGGTGAAACCCATTTGTGGGTCGTTCTCTTGGTCGTTTTCCACCCCTTAGGGTATTCCCACCTTAATGGATTGTTTTAAATGCCTTAAATGGTTAAATCACCATGTGTGTGATGCATCATAATTAAATTCCTTAATTTATAATTTGAATTAAGATAAATGGTTGGCCATGAGATTTTCCCTTGAGCTTCATGCCTCATACCTTTTATTTAAATGATAATGATTGATGAGTCACGTTGAATCTCATATTCCCTCTATTTAGTTTCTTATGCAAGTTTTTGAATGCCTATGCTTCATTCCAAATTCCATTGCTTACCCATATGATATGCTTATTGCATAGAACTTTATCTCTATGGTCCAAGATCTTCACCAATTTCTCCTCATAAGTGAGATAATTATTTAACTGTACCACCTCTAGATTCAGTACATGTGAGGGATCTGGTATGTTCATTATTAAGAGGGATACATGGAATACATCATGTACTTAATACATCGTAGGTGAAAGAATCAGTCAATAGACCACAACTCTGAAATGATCAAGAATCTCGAAGGGATCTATGTACTTGGGACTCGTCTTTCCTTTCTTCCTAAATATCATGATCCTCTTCCATGGGGATGTGCAGAGGAATACCATGTCTCTAGACTTAAACTCTAGATCCCATCAATGATTGTCTACATATCTCTTCTATCGACTTTGGGTTGCCTTGATGTGCTGCTAAAAGGTTTCCACATTCTTCACCATTTCTCCAACCATTTCAGGTCCTAGAATCTTATGTTCACCAACTTTATCCTATAAAATTATTGTTCTACATCATTTCCCATAAAGGGCTTCATATAGATCCATTTGGATGCTCGAGTGAAAATTATTATTATAATAGAACTCAACCAGAGTAAGATATTGGTCCCATAGTCCTTTCAAGTCTATAGAACATACCCTTAACATTTCTTCCAATGTATGAATAGTCTACTTAGATTGGACATTATTTTGAGTATGATAAGTTGTACTAAAGTTTAGTTCAATTTTTAGAGTATATTAGAGAATTTGACAGAACTTCAGGGTGAATATCAAATCTTCATAGGATACAATCAATAGTGGTACTCAATGTATCCTTACCACTTATCTAATGTATATACATGAAAGTTTATCCAGTGAAAATTACTCTTGAATTGCAAAAAATTGAGTTGTCTTTGTATGTTAATCCACAACAACCCATATAGCATTGTTTCCTCTAGATGTCTTCAGAAGTCTGGTGATAAATTCTGTAGTGATGTTTTCCTATTTCCATTTTGGTATGGATAATAGTTTCTTTATCCACTTAGAATTTTTTCTTTTATCCTTTAATTGCTGACATACCAGGCACTTGATATATATATTCATCAATCTCCTTCTTCATATTGTCCCAATAATAGTTCTCTTGGAGATATCGATACATCTTTGTGCTCCTTAAGTGAATAGGAAAGTCTAAGCTATATGCATCACTCAAAATCTATTTCTTTATCTCTGGATTAGATGGTACACATATTCATGACCCAAATATAATGACTCATTCCCCATCAATCTTGAACACCGAGGATTTCCCCTTTTTGGAAGCTTCCACCTTCTTCTAAATTTCCACATCATTTATTTGATCATCCTTTATTTTCTCCATGAGGGATGTTTGAGTAATCATTTGAGAAAGGATTGATGATGTTCCTTCCTTAATGATTCCCATGTCCATCTATTTAAAATATAATAAGATCGGATCCTTCTAAATTCCCATCATTGATAATGTTGTAGTATCCTTTCTAATTAGAGAATCTACCACTTTATTTACCTTACCAGGATGGTATTAGATTGATCAGTCATAATCCTTGATGAGATATAACCATATTTTTATGTATATTATGATACTTCTATGTGAATATATATTTTATGATCTTATGATAATATATATGTCACACTTCTATCCATAGAGATAATGTTGCCAGATTTTCAATGAAAAGATCACAGATAGCAACTCCACATCATGCATAGGATAGTTTTTCTCATTAATTTTAAACTGCCTTGAGTCGTAGGCTATAAATTTATCATTTTTCATTAGTAAACATCCTAATAACATTTTTTAAGCATCTCTATAAACCACAAATAGTTTCCCAATTATCGAAAGTGTGAGTACTGGAGCGGTAATAAGCATTTTTCTTAACTCTTTAAAAAATTCTTCACATTCAATGGTCCAAACAAACTTTTCTCCCTTCTCAATCAACTTGGTTATTGGGTTTTAAAATTGTGATAAGTTCTTCACAAATCACTAGAAATACCTATCTAGACCAAAGAAACTATGTATCTCCATTATAGATGTTTTTCTGGGATACTCTTCAATTTCATTTATCTTGGAAGGGTCCATAGATATTCCTTCTCTGGTGATAACATGCCCCAATAAAGATACTTTATCCATCCATAACTCACATTTACTATACTTTTCATATAGATTATCCCTTCGTATGTTTTTTATTACAATATTCAAATGATCCTAATATTCCTTCTCTCCCTTGTAGTATATCATATTATCATCAATAAAGACTACTAGAGATTTGTCTAGATAATATATAAAGACACTATTCATTAAGTCCATGAATATTTTTGGAGCATTAGTGAGTTAAAAAAGAATCACTATGAACTCATAGTATTCATACCTTGTTTGAAATGTGGTATTGGGAATATCTTCATTCCTCTCCTTTAATTGGTGATATCCTGACTGAAGGTCCACCGTAGAGAAATACTTGGCCCTGCACAGTTGATTGAACAAGTCATCTATATATGGAATGAGATACATTTTCTTTATCATGATTTTTTGAGCTTACGATAATCAATGCAGAGGAGCATTGATCCATACTTCTTGATGAAGATGATTGGTGCCTCCCATGGTGAATCACTTGGGTGTATAAAACCCTTGTCCAGATTCTCTTGTAACTGCTTCTTCATTTTTTCCAACTCAATGGTGATCATTCTATAAGGTGTCGTTGATATCGGCAGAGATTTAGGAATTATTTCAATTGAGAACCTAGCAACTCGATCAGGATAAAGACCAGGAAATTCTCCAGGGAACATAATAGTGTATTCCCTTACAATGGGCATGTCTTTGATTATGATTCTCTCCTTTGTCTCAATCATTTGAGCTAGATATGATTTCTCATAAGGAAATAATATCCGCACTTGAGATAATGATTCTGAAAGAGAATCATCCTTCTCCTTATATTTATATAGAATTTGAGGATTCCTTGGGATGTGAAGGGTGATCTCCCTTTCCCAAATTTTAATGTTGTATTTTTAAAAAGATAGCCAATCTATTCCCAAAATAGCATCAAACTCCACCAAAGGAAGTAAGACCATATTTTTTAGAGGTTTGGTCTACAAACATTAACTAGGGAGGATTTATATACTTTTTATGGAATAATTTCCCCATTTTTTGTTCTCACATATAACTGAACCACAATATTGTGAGTTTGTGTTTGTATAGTTATACTAAACATGAATGATATTAAATAATGCATAGAACCATAATCAAATAATATGTTCTCTATTCTTGAATGAATAACCAACATAATTGTCACTATATCATTTTTGGGATCCACCTCAACATTAGGGATAGTATAATATTTCCCTTGATACTTAGTTTTGGTGGTTTCTGGTGTTTATTACCCTCGAGGACTTGAGTTTTAGTGCATTGGCTTATATAGTGTTCTTGGTCCCTATAGTTGAATCATTGGACCATGGGTGGTTCTCTCCTTCCCTCCACCACATTTTCCATCTTCCTCATTTCTCTTATAAATTCATAAGATTATTTTCCTTCTATCTCAAACTTTAGGTATTTCCCCATCACTTTGAGGCAATTCCCATGATAGATTCGCATTCCTTTTTCTTTAGCTCTACGAATTCTCTCTCTAAATTTGTATGAATAATTCTAGGGAAATACTTATTAAGAAATATTTTATTAAAGTTTTCTCACTCCATATCTTCAATTTATTCCATTGTCTTGGTGTTCTTAATTAACTCCTACCATTTATTGACCTCTCCATATAAATGATAAATATCCAGAGTCGCCTTCTCTATCTTAGAATAGTATATAAAATAAAATAACTTCTCCATTGATTTGATCCTCTATTCTACAATTAGTGGATAAGAATATCCACTAATTGTCATTAGTCGTTGCTGCATAAATGACTTGATAGCCAGTTTCTCCCTCTTTGGTGAAGGATGATGTTCCACATTCTTTAGGTTATTGTTCATATCGTGATATAGTTGGGTAAGCATTTCCATGAAATTTTGAACTCCACCTATCAATGAATTGAGGATGTCTTTTGTGAATTCATTACATTTTCCCCTATACGGGTTTTCGGCCTGGTTTCTCTTAGTTCCCACAATTTTATATAATAGAAAAGGTTTGAAAAAAAATAAGTTAACAAGTCATGAATAAATAATTTATTCCATTATGAAATTAACTCTAAAGGCATATCTTGTGGGATCCCTATGTTTATCATTTTTATAAAACAAAGATTATTGGGTAATTATCCTCAAACATAAGGCTTTTCACTAATTTTATCTAATAAAAATTCCCAAATTAACAAAACTATTCTTGGATACAAACTATAGTGACCCTACTTTTCTTACATGATTAATACATCATTTTTAAAATAAATAACATAAAATCATTACAAAACAGGATATGTAGGTTTAGTGTCTTGGGAAAATTAGAACCAACCATAACATTTACATACTAAAACATTATTTAATTTCTTATTCTCTAGATTCTTAGTGGCCTTGACATTATTATTAGTACAATTAGTCACATGAGGATATACATAAAAGAAACGGGTGAGCTAAAAGGCTAGTAAGAGGATGGATAAGAACATGAATCAATATAATATGGATGAGTACAATAAATATCATCATAACATAATCATGGGATCGTTATCATAATCATGATAGTAAGCATTAGATAAATGCATGGAATGTGGAAATTCATAAAAATGAAAGATCATGTCTTAGTGGTGAACTACCACACATAGTTGGGAACAAATCTAACATCATGTTCACGCATAACATATGTGCATAATAAAAAAATCATCATTATGAACAAATATAGCATCATGTTCTTTCATATTACACATTACCTCATCATATCCATCTCATTAACCAATGCATTGGAGCACTATATAATTTTGGTCACACCTGTCACATCATAACATTTACATAATCATGCATGCCACATATAATTTATATCAATCTTAGACATAAAATAATCCATGGAAAGGAAATGGGTTTCATGTGAATTTAATAAATCATACATTCTTGAATAAACCTTGTGGTTACCAAAATAAACAGTGAATAACATAGTTGTTATAAGAATCATTAATCTCAAGTGAAGAAGAAACAATCTCAAGAGAAGTAAAAAATGTGTGTTTCTTTTAAAAAGAAGATTTATTTTTGGAAACATATCTGGATTTTCTATAAAATTATATTGGAAACATTTATATCATCAAAAATAACAAATAAATTACTTTTTAAGAACACAATTTGAACATTCATACTATGGAAGATATAATAACCAAAATAAAGGAATTAGTTTTGAGAATCCTTATACCTTATATCTGAATACTTTCTTCACTTTAATATCATGGATAATAAAATTAGATTCATTAATAAATAAATAAATAAATAACCTCTTATAAATGTATCTGATTAATTATAACTTTATTAAGTTAATTTATGGATATTACGATGTGTTTTAGAGTTCAATTTCATCATTCAAGAGTGTTTGTTTTCTTGGTTTCCATGATTGGTTCACTTGTATGCATGTATGGAAGATCATGTAAAATGAGGATAATTCTCCAGAATTGAGATTATATGTTATTAATGAAATTACATAGGATTAAATGATCTTATATATCATTTGGTTATATGATATGAGGATGAATAATTAGTTAAATAGTTAATGAAAATGATTTAATTTATTCTGGTGGATTTTATTACCATTATGAGATTATATCATCATGTTTATATATATAGGTTATAGAACATTATATAAATTATAATATGTATAATAAAATATTTTTAAAACATAATAATGATTTTATGACCATCCTTGAAGGTGGTAGTGAAAAATTAAAATGCATCGTCCACAGTGGTGGTAAATCAACACATCACGGACGATGTTTTAATTTTTAAAATAAAAGGGAAAGTGAAGATATTTGAAGATGAATTATTCCATTAACATAGTAAAATTATTGTATATAAAAGATACTGGAGTAATCATGACACTTGTATAAGTGTATGTGTGAAGTGGAAGATAAAATAAATGAAATTGTAAAGAAATTAAAAGAAAACAAAATAGGGTGTTACCTCTTGTTTTTCTCCACCTTGAAAACCTCCTTAGGGAAAAGGGTTTGGTCTTTTGATGAGACAAAGGTCTCCTGGAAATGGGGGAGGAAATTGGGAAGAGTCTTGAGTAGATCTTGGATAAGATTTAAGGATTTGAAGGTGTGAGAATAAAATGTGGTTAGGGTGGTGTTTATAGGGGGAGAGGGGTGTTTTATCATTATTTTATTCATTAGTTTATTATTTTGGCTCAAGACTCTGAATATTTTGATCCTTATCACTAAATATATTAAAATAATGAAGTATATTGTAACTCCCCGAACCCTAGAATCCTAGATTATATTCATTAGTTTAATACATTGGCATTATTACAAGGAATCAAATCCTAAAGGACCTATTAGTTTAGTAGTTTTGGAAAACCAGATACATACATAATTTGAACATTACAACTTGAAAATAAAAACAACACCTAAGTTTTATTTCAAACATCCACCACTCTAAGATTATCCTTGTAGGTCAATCATAAAAAACTTCTTCATGTCCTGAGAAAATGAAACATAAGAAAGGGGTGAGCTCAAACACTCAATAAGGGTAATCCATGCAATGAAAGATATCATAACATAAACATTAGGCATGGTGAATAATTGAAAACACATGCCTTTACAAATAATAAACTTGAACACATTATGGTAGGAATATGATATGAGTAAATAATTCCATAATAAAACATAATAATTGGTATTATAATAGTCGAATAACAACATGAACATTAAATTACTTGCTTCTTACTGAGGGAAGTACATAAGCCAGACATTCTGAAACATTTTTTCAAGGCCTCAGCCAATACATTTAAAAATGATTAAGGCCTCAGCCAAAACCATATATCAAATTGGGAAAGGCCTCGGCCAATTCCACATATATTTGTCTCATGAGACCTACCGATGCATCGAGAGGCTATAGTAGGCCCCACCTTTCACATAATAAGTCCAATGAATTCCTCATATGAAAGGGATGAACATAATTAACATATACATTCATATTGAAACTATCATATGAAATTTAAATAACTTTCCCCAATCATTGAACATAAACACTAACCATTCGGAATAATATGGTGAATGGTATCAAGATAGTACATCCATAGTCAAACTAATCATAAATAATTAAATAAAACGTGTTGGATGATATCATAGGATATAAAACTAAATTAAGTAAAAGGTTCAACAAAGTTTTTTGACATAGATGAAGATACTTTTAAATGAGACCATTGAAAAATCCTTGGGGGAAATAGTCCTTACACATTCCAAAGTGTCACATACCACCTTGAAACATTAAAATAATAATCCCTTATAATATAATGAGAATAATGGTAATATTGATATGATATACCAAAGTCTAGTAAATACGATACAAGATAGAAATAAGTGGTGAACAAGGAATATATCTTATAAAAGTTAATATGAGATGACAAAAATCCTTTTTACTTTTGAAGGAAGAGTTCTTTTGGAAAATCATTTATATTTTCCATGAAATAATATTATAAGAATGAATTTAAAATAAAATAAAATACTAGGACATTATATTTTAGTAATAAATGATGTCCCACTGAAGTGAAATCATGTAAAAAGAGTTCTTAAGACTCTTTAGAAATAAAACATTTTAGATCAATTTAAGGAAAGTATTAAAGAGAATTTTAAAGTGGAAAGGCACATTTGTTCTATTAAATCCTGAAATTATCCAAGATAATTTTTCATGATAAAATGAGTGCTTTTATAAAAATAATGGTGTATTAAAACATATTATGGTGTACACTTGAAAACAGGTAAGAATTTGAAAATATCCCTTGAATTGGGTTTGTTTATCGGGATAACAATTTTGAATGATCCTTTTAAAATAGGTAAATACCTATAAAATAAATAAGGATTATAGATGGTTAAAATATATAGGAAATTAAAACATAATTTATGTCGTGTAAATAAGAATAAATAAGAATTTATTTGAGGTAAGTAGAGAATAAGAGTAACTTGAATGAAAATGGAGGTTCGGGTAGAAATCCCATACCATTTTGTAATCAATCGATTCACATGACCAAAAATTAATAATATTAAAATGATAGATTGAATAAAATTAAAATAAATTTATTTGTGATATGTTACATCAATGGGTAGTATATATACACCATACACAAGTATTGGTAGTGAATACGAAAAAACTCACAAAAATGGGACTAAGATGAAGAAACCCTTACCTTAAGTCTGAATGTGTTCCGCTCTTGAACTTAAGGTCATGGAATATGAAATTAGACTTGTTAATAAATTATTTAAGAACCAATTATACATTTATTTAGTTTATCATAATTATTTTTAGTTCATTTATTCCCTTATTGAGAAGTTATTATATTGAATTTCGTTGTTCGGGAGTGTTCGTTTTCTTTATTTTCATAATTGGTTCACTTGTTCTTAAGTAATGGAGTTCGTGTGGATTTGATGTAAATATATAGAATTAAAATTAAATATTATTTATGAACCTCCAGAAGTGTTAATGGTAATTTCTATCATTTGGTTACAAGGAAAGATGATGAATCATTAGATGAAATATTAATGACATTTACTTAGATTATTTTACAGGTATTTTGATTATTAAGAACTAGTTTGGTCATACAATTTAATAATATGTACGTATACTGGTTCCTGAATATTAATTAGGTTATAATACATATATTATAGTTTTTTTTCAACCATAATAATGGTTTCATTACTATTAATGATGGAGAAATTGAAGAACGAAACTTCGTCGTCCATGAAGGATATAAATTGGAACCTCATGGATGTTGATTTCGTTTATAAAATAAAAGAGAGAGAGAGAGAGAGAGTAAGGATATTGATGATGGTTATTCAATTAACATGATATAATTACATTATATAGATTATAATAGACCTATCATGGTCATTTTTATAGAAGAGGTGAGGAGATGATAACAAAATAAGATAAATTGAAATGAAACTAAATGAAAAAGAAAGGTGTTTTACCTCTTTAAATAACCACTTTGAGAATATCTTTAAGGGAATGGATTTTGGTATTTTGGAAAGCCAAGAGATTATTAGACATGGGGAGTGACTAAGTAAGGGTATTTGGACAGAAATTTGAGGATCTTCAAGTCTTATAGTAGTGAAGAGAAGAGGGAGTGAGGGGGGTAATAGTGGAGGAGGGGAGGGTTTTCATAATTTTTTAATCATTAGTTTTTTAATTTCCCTCAAGACCAGAAATAGTGATGATTACATGACTAAGAATAGTAATAAATGAATGTGAGTTCAAACCAAGTGGTCTTACATCATTTATGATGTCATAAATAGTATATTTAACTGATAATTTCTATATGCGGTATTTTACCGTATTCCACTATTCATCAAAAATTTGAGTATTTTAGAAAAATACCAAAAATTAACCCTAACCATTTTTTGAGGTGTAGAATCAAGAAATGAGGTCCATTTTTCAAAAATAATTTTCTAAATATTATTAATTTAATATTTAATTAAAATCATAATTTATTCTAAAAATAGTTTTAAAACATTTATTTACTTATTCCAAAACATAGGTATATCGTACTTCCTCTTGAATATTATTTATATACTATCATAGGTAAGGTTACTATTTATTAGGGTATATCACTATTTATAATGGTATGTTACTATTCATAAGGGTAGGTTAGTATTCACCAAAAATTAAGTTTTTCTTATTGGACTCCAAATAACTTACCGATCACAACCGTGTATGTCAGATTTTTTGAAATTCAAATAACAGAGGTAGAAAAATTATGTTTACGTGACTAGGTTATAAAAAAGTGGTGTTTTGTAGAGACTCGGTGTTTAATGAATTCTATAATAAATCTATTTTTAAATTATTGGGGTGTTACATATATTTTTTGATTTTTATCTTATATCATCCTTACATCAATAATGACTCAAAAATTCATGTATTTATCTTTTATCATAAATTATCATATTTTATTATTCACCATAAATTAGGTATTTTATAAAAATACCAAAAAATTACCCTAACCATTTTTTCAAAGTATAGAATTAAAAAATTAACTCCATTTTATGAAAATAATTTTATAAATATGGGAAATATAATTTTTAATTAAAAGCATCATTTATTCATAAAATACAGATTTTAAAATTATAACTGATTTTAAAATGCTTTGAAAAAATAATTAAGATCTCATAAAATTATATTATAATCATAATACACCAAAATATTAATTTATTAATCTATTTAATGAAAATAAATTTTATTTTAAATCATTATATTAATTATAACATTATAAATAAACATTTATGTTTTATAAAAATACCAATAATTAATTAATAATTTTTAAAACATTTATTTACTTATAATATGATATAATTATATCATATTATCATTTATAAGATTTCTAAATGTTATTTACACTTTCACAGGTGAGGTTACTATTCTATTGGATAATTTACTATTCCTAATGGTCATATTACTATTTCAAATGTCAAGTTACTATTCTATTGGTATGGGTTCCTTTATTTCTATAATTACCTCTTATTTCATTCAATATTGGTTTATAAAGTTTTTATTTTGTTCTTAATGTGATTTTATGTGGTTTATACTATATGAAATAATTATAAGAAGGGATTTTTCATTGATAAAATTATGGGTTTTAATGCCATGTACAGGCTCTCTAGATGGTTTTACTTATACTCGTGAGTGACACAGGTTCCCTAGGGTAGAAATCAAGGATGGAATTGTGGAAAAGATGGTTACTCTATTCCCTGGGTGATACCTGATCCCCTATGTGAGATACTTGGTACGTACTTAGAGTTCACCATCCCTTGAGTGATACAAGGGGCACTATCTGGGTTTCCTTAGAGGGAATCGAAGGTATTGGTCATATTAGAGACACCCATGGTGGCCTTTGGGATTCTGTTTAGATCACCTTGTATGGGATCAGGACTCCACCCATGGATTTGATGGATTGATTGAATTATTATGCAAGTTTTATGTCTTCCTTTTATATTATGAGAATGCTTATAGGATGACATGAAATTTTGAACTCCAAGCTAAAGCATAAGTATGGGTCAGATTTCCTTAGTTTCCTTGTTTACGTCGGCCCTTGTATACATTATGACTTGAATAGGTACCTCTTTAAGACATCCATATTAGTCCAAAGTAGGTGGTATCGGTCGAGTGCCCATTTAGGAACCTTAAATGAGGTGTTTGTTATTTAAATTGTTTATTTTCCTTCATTTATGTATTATGGAACACTGTCATTTATTTGATGCATGAAATGGATCAACCTAGAAAATGTGCATTCTAGCCTACGGAGATTGTATCTCACACCCTACTTGGGCCGCCCTTGGCACCCAAGAAGATTTCATGATTGTGGGTATGGATAAAGGGAAGCATGAATCTTCCAATTATTGATTGGTTTACATCTTTAGGATAGAGAACAAGGTAGAGAACTGAGCCTATGCTCGAGATTCTTATTGTAGTATTTTTTTTATTTTTGTATAATTTTCTAGCATGTAGTATATGATTATATCCCCAGATCCTCATACTCAAATTTTTTATAGACATTTGACATACCATCATCTTCATTTTTGTATATAATTTTTTTTATTCAGCTTCCACCAGTTGTTTACTTATCTTTCATGGTTTTAATTATGGTTATTCTGATTATGATATTTAATTCCACTTTTTGTTGCTACTATTTACCACTATGCATACTATGACCTATGAGGGAATATTCTCCCAATGGAGACATGCAATGCCCTTGTTTCTAGTTAGCATCCTCTAGTGTTCAGGGAGATGTGCTTGAGGTCTTGTAGCCCACCATCTCAGGGAACAGTTTAATGTCACTTTGAGCAGGATGCTACAAAGTGGTATCATAGGGGTTTTATTTTCATTTTGTATTACTATTTGGGTATTAAAAAGGAGACTATGACATTGTAATTTGGACCTTTACCTATTCTTGGAAATAGTTAACCCATGTACAGGGGAAACACAAATTTCTTGGGATGAGAAATTATAGTTATTGATTATTCTATTTGGAGTTGATATGACTTCATTATTGGGTGACACACATGTCTTGTGATGTTATCGATATTGGTATTATTTAAATGATGACTTTAATTAATTCAGCTCGATGATATGAGGTCACTTCATAGCACACATCATACTAATAACCATAGGAAATAAATTATCATGCATATTTCCAGGTCATATCTACTTTCAGTGTCCATTTCCTACTTCGCATGTGGTGGTTGTTATGCCTAGTTGTTATGCCCTATGGTGTTTCATTGTTATATATATAGAAATATGCCAATTCAACTTGTATGAACATGATGTGATTTGGATTAATTGGCTTCTAAATTTCAATTTATAAGGATTATGGGACCTTATAAATTGGAATAAATATCCACCTAATTCAAAATTTTAAAGGGAACACATTGCATGCTTAAAATAAATTGAAATGAATATAACCATTAAAAAATAAATGTCCACATTAAATGAGATTGTGAGACCTTTACTAGACCAAACCATAGTAATGGGAAGTAGGCTATTCTTATCATGTTCTTAATGATCCTTATGTTCTTTCCTATCACCTAAACCTATATCTAGAAACAAGCAATGAGTTTTTATGTGTTTATGGGAGGCTTATATCTTCCCTTATTTACTTATTTCCTTATCTACTTTTCCTATATCTTTAAAAAATATTGTCTGAGCAGTGTTATTAGAAATTGTAGAGATATTATACTATGACATCCTCGTGCTGTACGCCAAGAGAGTGGTGATGAGAAAATTTCAGAGGTGGCGTGCCCTGTTCCACCCATTATACATTTTATAGTGCCACCAGAGGCACCTCCTACTAAAATTACACTAGGAATTGATGCTTAGTTCCGTGTGAGATATCTCATGTTTATGAAATCTATTCAGGGTTCTCCCTATCCTGCCCCTACTATGGTAGATCATACTTAATACTTACAGGATCATCATCCTCCCACCTTCTCAAGGGATGGAAGACCTCATGCTATAGAGTCTTGGTTAGAATACATGGTGTCTATCTTTGACCATCTTGAGATGCCTCCTTAAAGGAGGGTCAATCTCACTACCTACATGCTAAGTGACTCCACCAAGAATTGGTAGTATGTCATATCTCACTCTGAGAATCATCAGGTAATGGTCTAGGAATGTTTCTTAATATCCTTCTATGATCACTTCTTCCCACAAACTCTGAGAGTGGATCATTCCTAGTAGTTCATGCATCTTCAACATGGATCTATGACTATGATTTATTATTATTTTCACTTCACTGAAATTTAGTGTTTTTCTCCTTATCTGATTGGTGATGAGTTGAAAAATGTGATTTTTTTAGTACATGATTGGTTATGTTGTCCAATCATAGGTAAACATCTTTCGATTGACTACTGTTGCAGAGATAGTGAACTAGGCCCTAATTATAGAATAGAATCTGAGGGAAGCTGGCAATGTGAGCTAGGAAGGTTGAGTTCTGAGATAGGGTGATGGTTATTATGGTAGTCAAAAGCATCATTTTGATAATACACATGGGGTGGTGCTAACTAGGTGACATGCAATGACCGCTCTATAGTGTTTCACTAGTGTGAAAGGTCAGGCCATAAGAAACCTTAGTGCATGAAAAACCCATTTGAGTCTTGAGCTTGCAGTATGATGGGGCACCTTCAGTGCTTCTTATATTCTTTTAATCTAGTGTCCAGTGAGAGGGAATTTGTACCAGAAAATCTATTAGGTATAGGATTTGAGACTCAATCTTAGGCTAGGAGTTGGTCTTCTATCGGTCAATCAAAATGAGGCAGTAGTGTTCGTGGTCGAGGCAGCTAGTCCCCAAAACATCAGCATTAGTAGAATGGATCTGCTCAGGCTAGTCAGGCATCACCTCAAGGTTGTGGTTCTGGCCATATCTATGAATTGCAGGTAGTTCCAGAGGAGTAGAGTATATGGCCATCTATAGTTATAGTTACTATTACGGTAACCTCTACTTTAGTTTCTACCCTTTTTGATATAGTTGCATCACACTTTTTCGTATCTTTTGTAGTTTTGGAAAGTCTTAGCCTTGAAATTGAGTACTTTTGTGAAATCATGTCTCTCAACATGATTTTTAGGGTTAGAAAAGAGAGCATTAAACAATTATAGGAGTTCCCCCTTGAGATAGGTGGGTGTAATTTCTTCTAGAGTTTCTTCATCCTTTAGATGACCAGCTTCAATGTCATTCTTGATATGAATTGGCTTGTGCCTTATCATACCCAAGTATATTTCTATCACCGTTGAGTGTCTTTCACATTAACCAAGGGAAACATGTATATACACAAGGGAGAATTGGATATCCTAGAAGATCGAGCTAGGCCTAAGTGAATTGGGCTTGGTGGAGTGATAACCCATTTAGAAAGTCTCTTTATGAGAAATCAGGGAGTGTATTTATTAGACTCCCCTCCCGTGGTGAATCGTTTCAGTGATGTCTTCCCTGATGATTTCTTAGGCTTACCTTTAGAGAGAGACGTTTAATTCACCATGGATATAGTGTCGAGTGTGATACCATTTTCCATTCCTCCATATAGGATGGAACCTATCTAGCTCTAGGAACTCAAGAAAAAGATTGAATATCTATTGGATAAGGGTTTTATTAGACCCGGAACATCATCATGGAGTTCACCTATCCTTTTTCCAATAAGGAAGATGGTACCTTGAGGTTTTGTATGTATTAGATACAGTTGAACCAGTTTTTAGTGGATAATCATTATCCATTTCCTAAAATTGATGACCTGTTCGACTAGCTCTAAGGAGGTACTATTTTCTCTAAGATATATTTGACATAAGGCTACCATTAATTTCGTGTGAGACAATCAGATATACCACATACATCATTCCATATTAGGTATGACCTGTATGAGTATTTGGTTATTCCATTCGGTCTAATTAATGTGATATAAGTCTTCATGAATTTCATTAATCGGTTTCTCCACCCATATCTTAATTACTTCGTGGTATTCTTCATAGAAGACATCTTAGTGTACTCATGCACCAGAAATGATCATTCCAAACATCTTGATATCTTGTTGAGTACACTAAGAGAGAACCAGCTATATATAAAGATCGGTAAATTCCACTTTTCGATTAGTAAAGTTCACTTCTTAGGTCATGTCATATCTGAGGAAGGTATATTAGTTGAGCCATATAAGGTGAGTTCCATGGTCTCCTAGTAGCAACCCATGAATGTGTTCAACATACACAACTTCTTAGGGATATCTGGCTATTACAGGTGATTAATTTATGACTTATCCTACTTAGAAATTCCTATTACGACCATATATAAGAAGGTTGTGCAGTTATTATGTTCTAAATCTTATGAGATATCTTTTTGGAGTTAAAGGGAAGACTCACCTCAACATTGATCCTAATTCTTCTAGATCCATCCAGGAGTTATATATTCTACTTTTATTCTTCATGGATTGGTCTTGGTGTAGTTATGATGCAAGGTGATCAAGTCATGGCATATGGTTCCCACCAGGTAAGGCCACATGAGCAGAATTACCTAACCCATGGCCTTGAGCTAGTAGTTGTAGTTCATGATATGCGTTGTTGGAGACACTATTTATTGGGAGAGTGATTCATCATTTACATGAATCATAAAATTATAAAATATATCTCTACATAGTGAGACTATAATCCGAGGTAGTGTAGGTTAGTGGAATACCTGTAGTCCTTTTACTTTGTGCTTACTTACAAACCCAGAAAGGAAAATTTTGTGGTTGATGCATTGATCTGGAGTAATCATATGCAAATACTCAAGGAGGCCAGCATTGATTGGTAGATGATGGTTATATTTTCTAAGATGAATCTTGAGGTTTAGTAGCAGCACATGCATTCATTCCTAGAAACTCTATCAATGAACTCTACCCTTCTGTAATAGGTTTGGATTAGGAAGTTATAATATTTTGAAGGACTCATTCTAAGGGATAGTGTCATAATAGATAACCTACCTCCTGGTTAGGTTGTTGATGGTAGTGATACCTTTATTTTATGTGGTTGGGTGCCTTCAAATATATGGGGAGAGCTGATGAGGGAATCACATGCCTCTATATGGGTAGTTCATCATGATCTCATCAAGATGTATCGAGATGTACGCCATCAGTATTGGTGGTTAGGTATGAAGAGGAAAATAATGGTCTTTATCACATAGTGCTCCACTTATCAGTGGTGAAGGTAGAGCACCAACAGTCTGTTGGAATTCTATAGCCTCTATCCAGTCCTGAGTGGAAATGGAATGAAGTGACCATGAATGTTTTGATGGGATTACTAAGATCTCCTTGAGTAAATGATGCGATATGGGTGATCGTCGACAGGATGACCAAGGTCATGCACTTATTACCAATCTGAGAGACCTTCTCTCTTGATGAGTTAGAAACGATTTACATCTAGGAGATAGTGAAACATCATGTTGTGCCTCATTCTATTATTTCGGACCGAGATTCCTAGTCCACATTGTGGTTCTGGAAAGGGTTACAAAAGGTAATGGGTTCACAGGTGTTCTTGAGTATGGCATACCACCCCCAGACCAACGGGCAGCTCGAGCAGACTATATGGGTGTTAGAGGATAGGCTACAAGGCTGTATTGTTGATTTTACAGTTTTTTGGGAAAATAATATTCCTATGGTTGAATTTTCCTACAAAAATAGTTTTTAGGAAACAATTCTGATGGATCCATATGAGTCCCTCTATAGTATACCATTTCGTTCACCTCTATCCTAGATAGAGGAAGTTGAGGTAGCTCTATTGGGTCCTTGTCTGGTTTAGGAGACTTCAGAGTAAGTCTAGTTAATTCACAATTGTATTCTTACAGCTTAGTCGAGGAAGAAATCTTATACCATTCATCATCGCATACCATTGGAGTTCAAGGTGGGACATCAGGTCTTTCTGCGTGTATCACCTTGATTGGGTCAGAGATGAATCAGGAGACAAGGAAAGTTATCACCTTGATATATCGTACCATTCGAGATAGTGGATAGAGTAATACTGATAGATTATCATTTGTAGCTACCTCAAAGGTAATTTACCATGCATGAAATCTTACTTGTATATTAGCTTCAATAGTATCATTCTGACATGTCTCGTTATTTTTATCCTAAGAATATTGAGCTTGAGAAGGATGCGTCCTTCGAGGATCATTCAATACGTATCATGGATCATAGTATAAAGGTTCTCTATGGCAGTTCAATACCTATGGTCTGAGTGATATAGTAAAACATACACATGATGGATGAAACCTAGGAGAAGAAGGCCAATGTATGTGAATAGTGGTCATAACTCTTTTCAGATGATGTCGTATAACCCTTGCAATGTAAAATCGGGGATAATTTTTCTTAATGAGGGGATGTTGTAATGTACTGTATTTTCTCAAAGGTACAGACCATTATTTTTTTAAAATTTATTTAAAAATACCTAATAATGATTCCTAAAAGGTTAAAGAAGGCCTCAAGGGCATCTAGGGCTCATTCAAAACCCAAATCCCCAAAATGGGAAGAGGCAGACTGGGCCGCATAGTTAGAGAAAATTGTGCCTCCCAGCCTATATGGTTTCTCTAAACTATGAGGTTGTAAACAGTGGGGTGCAAAGTGCTGAACAGTTTTCTAGAATAGTGTGACCCTAAGCGCACATCCATGCATCCACCTATAGGTTTTGGATAGTGGTGTTTCACATATTTTGTGTACTATTAATCAAACCATGCAGTGTGCCCCATTAAAGCAGAACATGTCACATGGTTGGTTCATGGTTTGGAAAATTGTGCAGACGAACCATAAAACCCCTCATGTGTGGGTGAAATATCCATTTTTACCAAAATGAAGGTCTTAACCTATCCTTTATTCCACTATTATCCTTTCCAATGGGACCCCCCCCCCCCCTTGGTGTGTGGCTTCCTCCCCCCTTATACATGGGGTTTTTGATCTATCTCCCTCTAATAGTGTCTGTTTTTCTCACCATCAAAAGCATTGGATTTTTCTCGATCAACTCTTCCTTCTGCACCCTTCTATTTAAAGGTTCCTCGCATATCTGTTGTTATATTTTAGTGTGATATATTTTTACCTATTTTCAGGATGTTTGAAAAATCCTTCGATTTATTATGTTCTAGGTAGAATCAAGGCTTGAAAATAGATGAGTTGAGCGCTACTAAATTGAGGTGGGTGTTCTAGTCTCTTTACCATCATTTCATCACTTTTTAAATGATGTTCCATCATTCCACTTATCATACCCTTCCAAAAACACTTCTATTTTTCTTAATAAATTAATTAAAATGGTTTACCATGTAATGTGTGACCTCTCCTTGTGAAGGAGCCCATTTTTAGGTCGTTCTCTTGGTCGTTGGCCATCCCTTAGGGTGTTCCCACCTTAATGACTAATTACCCATGCTTTAAATGGTTAAATTTTCATGTGTGTGATGCATCCTAATTAAGTGACTTGATTTATAATTTTAGTTAATATAAATGGTTTTCAATGAGATCATCCCTTGAGATCCATTCCTCTTGTTTTCTATTTAAAGGCCAATGCTTGATGCTTCACATTGAATCTCACATGCCCTCTATTTAGTTACTTATGAAAGTTTTTGAATGCATATGCTTCATTTCATATTTCATTTATTACCCATATGATATGATTAGTCAAGATTGTTAGCTTGTGTTACTGAAATTTCATTGATGACATGTGATTATATATTTTCCATACCTTTCACATTTTCCATATAAATAGTGCCATGTTTTTTCCCGTAAAATGATTAGTTTGATTAATTGTGAGCATGTGATGTTGAGGTGTTTCATTGATGGAATATTATTATATAAATTTTATGACTTTTGATATGTTCTTTGTTACCATAGATCACTTGCTACAGGTCGGTATAGAACATGGGTCCTGATTTAAGGATGCCATGGATAGACTCACCATGCTCAGTTGGATCTACTTGGTGCACTGGGAGAGATACTTTGGAATGCTAGGTATGGGCTCTTTGCATGGTTTTACTTGTACTCATGAGTGACACTGGTTCCCTAGGGGAGAAACTAAGGATGGACTCATGGGAAAGATGGCCACACCATGCTCTAGGTGATACCTAGTCCCCTACATGGGATTCTTGGTACAGACTCAGAGTTCACCATACCTTGAGTGATACAAGATGCACTATATGGGTTTCCTTGGATAGACTTAGAGTTATTGGTTATATATAAGGCACACATAGAGACCCTTGGGATTATATTTAGATCACCTTGGATGGTATTGGGACTCCACCCATTGATGGATTGATTGATTTCTTATGCATGTGTGATGTCTTCCTTTTATATTATGATCATACTTATAGGATTACATGAAATTGTGACTTCTAAGATAAATAAAAATCATGGGGTTGGCCTGACATAGTTTCCTTGTTTACATTAGCACTTGTATACATTATTACTTTCACAAGTACCTCTTTTAGACATTCATCTTAGGCCGAAGCAGGTGGTATCGTTCAGGTCTCCATTTAAGAACTCGAACCAAGGTGTTTATTATTTAAATTGTTTATTGATCTCTATTTATGTATTATGGAACCCTTTCATTTATTTATTGAATGAAATGGATTGACCTAGACTCTGTGGGTTCTAAGATACTATGATTTTATCTCACACCCTTCTTGGTCCACCCTTAGCACCCAAGAAGATTTGATGATCATGGGTATGGATAAAGGGAAGAATGTGGCTTTTGATGCTTTATTTTTTTATAGATTTAGGATGGACCATAGGGCAGAGGACCGAGCCTATGCTTTATATTATTCTTATAGAAGTTTTTCCTTATTGTATAATTTTCTAGCACGTAGTATATGATTTTATCCCAACTACCTATACTCATATTTTGAATAAACATTTGACATACCATCATCATAATTTTAGTATCTACTTTTGTTATTTAACTTCTGTCAGTTGTTTTCTTCTCTTTCTTGGTTTTCATTGTGGTTATGTTGCTTCTTCTATTTATAATATATGTTTTTACCTTTCATCGCTACTATTTATCATTGTGTATACTCTGACTTATGAGGGTATAGTCTCCCCACATAAACACCCAAGGTCCTCCCTAATAGTCGGTAGCCTCTAGCTTTCAAGGAAATGCTCTTGAGGTATTGTGACCCATCGTATTATGGGAATAGTTCAATGGTACTTGGGGAGGGATGCCACGAAATAAGACATGAAATGTAGAAAAATTAAAATATTTGAGTCATATAATGAAGATACTTCAAAAAGTTCTAATTTAGAGAGTGATATTGCCAACTTATCTAGTAAATTCATAAAGTTATAAAATAAGAGAGGAGGTTTTAAGAAACACTTCAACAAGTATAATGATTCTAATAGAAATTAAAAATAAGTAAGATGATATGAAAGTAAGAATCTTGGACACATCAAGATAGGTTGTCCATACCTATAAGAAAAAAAATATCTAAGAAAATGTACTTCAAGAAAGTTTCCTACAAAAATAAATGCAATAAACCCATGAAGGAAACATGGAGTGATTCAGAGGATTTTAGTGATATCACACATTCAGAATCTAAAGCTGAACATACTAATCCGAAGGCCAATATGTTCTTTATTGAACACTCTAATGTGGTACATTCATATTATTCTTCTGATAATGATTCTTGATCTGAAAATGAAAATTTTTCTTATGAAGAATTAAATGAATATTGTGTTATGCTAGAAGCTAAATATGAATCCTTAAAAAAATATCTTAATATTTAAACATTGATATGGTAAATCAAAATGAGGACTTAAACAAACAATTTGTATAATTGAAAACCAAGATGGAAAGTTCTACTGCATCATGTATTGAACATGGTAATAAGATTAAAAATTTGTGAAAAGAAGTTTAAGATTTCAAAGATGTTTCCAGTGTTTTCACTAAAGGTGAAAATTATTTAAATCAAATTCTTAGAAAAATAAATCCCATAAAAATAATTTTGTAATATTAATCCAAGTTGATAATCAAAAATATTTTAAAAATATTTATTCCCCAGTTCTATGGATAATAACCTCTCTAAACCACTTGTTTTCATTATGGAGGGTTAGGAAATTATTCTAACAATTGTAGTTTGAAAATCCCATAATTATGTGGAGTTAAAAATGATTTTCTTTCAAAAGGATTTTCAAAATTCGGGGATGGAATTTTTTAACAGAACAAGTGTATTTCGGTTCCCAAATATTTAGTTACTAACATTGTTTAACCCAAGAAAGTATGTATACCAAAAAAAATCTTGTTTTATTATTCTTTATAGGGAAAATATCCAATCGTGTAAATTAAAAATGGTATATGGATAGTGGATGTTCAAGACATATGAGTGGGGATTTATCTAATTTCAACACATTATCAAAAGTTTATGGAGACTATGTTACTTTTGGTGATAATGCTAAAGGAAAAATTATGGTAGTTTGATCAGTTGATAATCCAAGATCAATCCTCATCAAAAAAGTTCTTTATATGTAATGATTAAATAATAAACCAATAATTATTTCTTAACTTTGTAATGAAGGTTATTTTTTTCATTCTTCAAATAATGTGTGTTCAATTTTTAAAGATAAAACATTTGAATTTAAGGAACCTAGAATAGAGAATGTCTATACTCTATATCTTAATTCTATGAGTAGACATAAATTGATCATTTTACATGCTAAAACAAATGAATATTGGCTACAGAATAGAATATTATGAAATTTTAATGTTTATTCTTTTATAAAATTATCTAAAATGAATTTAGTTTCAGATTTACCTCAACTTAAATTGAATAAAAATAAGCTATGTGAAGTATGCTAAATGGGTAAGCAACATAAATCATCTTTTAAAACAATTAAAGAGATTGTAACTACTAGACTCCTATATCTTATTCATATGGATTTTTTAGGTCCATATAGAGTTGCAAGCCTAATATGGAAATATTTTGTCTATGTATTAGTTGATGATTTCTATAGATATACTTGGGTTTTATTTTTAAATGTTAAAAGTGAAGCATGTTCTATTTTTATAATTTTTTTCAAGTCGATTCAAGAATAGAAAGATGGTAAAATTATTTCTTTAAGAATTGATCATGGTCAATGCCTATTTCTCAAAACATGGTATCAAAAATATTTTTTCTACCCCCAAGACACCTCAACAAAATGATGTTGTTGAAAGGATAAATTGTAATTTTCAAGAAATTTCAAGAACAATGTTATTTGAATATAACATGCCGACTCATTTTTGGGTTAAAGCTATAAGTACAACATTTTATGTCATTAACAGGGTTCTAATAAGACCCATATTAAAGAAAACACTCTATGATCTATGTAAAAATATAAATCTAAATTTTGGTTACTTTAAAGAATTTGGATTCATGGTTTATATTCTAAAAAACAATGATAGTCTTGATAAATTTTATCCAAAGGTTTATGAAGGAACATTTCTTGGGTATTCAACTACTTACAAGGCATATAGAGTTTTCAATAAAAGGTAAAATATTTTTTAAGAATTAACTCATGTGAAATTTGATTAAATTGATCCTTTTGATCACAAAATTACTCAATTTGATGAACTAAGTAATTATTTTGAGAATATGAATCCCAAACCTATATTTTAAAGTAAAAATGATGAATAATTGGAACTTTATTTTCAAGAACCAATTCCCATAAAGTGTAATTCCTAGATAGCCTAGAACCCTTAATAACCATCCCTTAGAAATAATTATAAGAATATTTAATGAGGGAATTAGGACTAGAAGGAGTGTAGGAAACCTTTTAGAGTTTTTTGTCTTTCTATATCAACTAGAACCTAAGACTATAGAAAGATCCCTAGTATGTGAGAGTTGGGTTGTAACAATTCAAGAAGAATTAAACCAATTAAAAAGAAATAAGGGTTTGGTATTAGTTGATAAACCCTCTGACTATCCTATTATAGGAACAAAATGGGTTTTTAGAAATAAACAGGATGTTCATGGTGTGATCACTAGGAATAAGTCTAGACTATTAGCTTAAGGTTATAATAAAGAAGAATATATAGATTATGAATATGTCTTTGCACCTATATCTAGATTAGAATATATTAATATTATATTTTTCTATACATCATATATGAATTTAAAATTATATCAGATAGATGTAAAATATTATTTTATAAATATTTTACTTATGGAGGAATTTTATGTTGAATAACCTCCTGGTTTTGAAAATCCTCATTTTCTAAATTCAGTTTTTAAACTAAAAAAAAGATATTTATGAACTTAAATAATCACTTAGAGACTCATAAAATATCTTAAGTTCTTTTTAAAAAAAATATTTTGATAGGTAAGGAATATCCTACTCTTTTAAAGAAAACTTCATCTTCATATATTTTTCTAGTCCAGATATATATTGATGATGTGGTTTTTTGTTCAACAAATAAAATATTGTGTAATTATTTTTTAAAACTTGTGAAAAAATAATTTGAAATGATCATGACGGGTGAGTTAAATTATTTTATAGGTTATAATATTTATCAAAAATACTTTGGGAATGTTCTAAATCAAATAAAATACATACTTGACTTACTTAAAAGGTTTGGAATTGAAATTGGTAAAGTAAATACGACCCCTTTGAGTTCTAATGAACATATTAACTTGGATGAATCTGAGAAAACCAGTTGACAATAATCTTTTAAAAGGAATAATTGGGAGCCTATTGTATTTGACTTCTAGTGGACAGTATATTATGTTTTCAATATGTCTTTATGCTATATTTAAAGTAAATTATAAGTAGTCTCAATTTAAAAGGTTCCAAAATAATTTTAAGGTATTTAAAAAGAAAAATTTCTCTTTCCTTTATTTTTTTAAAAACTTATAATTTTAATTTAAATTTGTATTTGGATGCCAACATTGGTGGATATATACTAGATAAGAAGTGTACCATAAGAACCTGTAATTTTCTAGGAAAATCCCTAGTATTCTGGTCTAGTAATAAACAAACCTCTCTTTCATTATCTACTAATGAAGAAGAATATATTTCCACTAGTGGATGTTTTGAACAAGTACTGTGGATGAAACATACCTTGATGGATTTTACATTAAATTTCAATCAAGTCTCAATTAAATCTAATAACACTAGTTCTATCAAAATTTCTAAGAATTTGATAAATCATTCGGCAAGGAAGCATATTGACCTAAGTCATCATATCTTAAGATAAGATGCTCAAAAAGGTGATATTACTCTTGAGTTTATCTCTACTAAGAATCAATTAGTAGATATTTTATTAATCCCCTTGTGTAATAACGTTTTTTATTTTATCAAAAGAGAATTGCGTTTATCTAAAATTGAGTAAATTCAATTTTTCTAATTTTGTTATATTTTAATTTAATAAAATTTTAGTTATTAATTTTTTGTGTTAATTGAATTAATTTTTTATATTATCTATTTAAATGTTGAAATTTTTGAAAACTATATTTTTTTATTTTAGTTTCTTTTTATTTTATTTTATTTATTAGTTATAATCGACCCAAACATTGATTCGAGTACATATGCATTTTGTAAATTGGGTCAGTGGCCAAAATTTTGATCTTCCTATGACCCTTTTTTCATTCGACATATCATATTCTCAAAGACAAACCTTCTCCCTAAACCTCAAACCTTTTGATCCTTGGTCGACATTTAACCGATTTTGTCTTCCATGGGAAAGTAGAACCAAAGTGATGAGGGATGTTTTGGTTCATCTAATAAATCCAAAGGTAGAATTCCACACATAGATCTTACTAGGAAATACATTGATATGGTATGGCTAAAGTAAACCAAAATGTTTCTAAAGAAATTAATTTAGTTTTAAGGTTTGGATTTCATTTTTGATGAGAAAAATGCCAGTTTTCTATTTTAGGAAGAAGTAAATGAGTTTATGAGGAATTTTGAGTTCCAATTTAATCAAATAAAGGATGTTATATCTCCAAGAATTATTGGTAAGGAAATGTGTTTTTCATATACTCAGTTGGTTGAGTTTATTCATTATCCCCATGAGGAAGAGTTGAGTTTCATTTAGATTTTGGGGGAATAATCTTAGTTTGACCGAAAAGGGTATTCAAATTTTTTTGGTACCTTTTATTTTGAGAAGAAACTGGTAAAGGATTTATGATCATAATGAAATTTTTATGCAAGTTGTTTCAAACATGGGTAGGCTAGAGACTTGGTGAGTTGGAGAAGGTTTTATTTTAGGACATATACTTGTTTTATGTTCTGATAAATAATTTGAAGCTCAATCTTCCAAGGTAAATGATGCACTTTATGTTTCATGCCCCCCTCCCTCCAAATATACCTCAATGAGGGGAGAGAGATAACGACCTTAGAGTCCTTCCTCTAATAGACCCCGGTTAGAGACTTGAACAGAGGGAGTAAAATATCATGGAATGATAAACATTACCCTATATAATAAAATAAGATTGGGAGATAATATAAATCATCCAAAAATATTTCTATGACATAATATAAAAAGAAACCAAAACCATACCACATGCATATATAAATAAAATTGATATAAATAAAAATATCTAAAGTAAATACCAAAAATAAAAGCTAAGGCAGTGACACAAAAGCTATCCAAGGTCCGAGCTAGTAATTTCCAGCATGGTCCACATAATCCTATTGGAAAACTGAAAATAGTTTTATATAAATAGGGTGAGAATATAGGTATACTCAGTATTAAAACCAAATTCTCTCACAAACATTTGAAAAATCATACTAATGTACCTGTGATCAAACAACATAACCAACAACACTTAAACAAGTCGGATATCCATCCTAGCCTCACTAAGGAATGCTCACCAAATAATTCAAACCAAGTGCAGTAACATAATAAAAAGCATATCGATAAAGGGTACCCATGACTACTTTCCCACTGGTATGCCTCTCTCACGGCCCAACATCATACATCCTAGAGATCACATCTCTTCTATATACCACAACACCCCACAATCACGGTTACATCACATCATTCCCACAGACACCTAGACTTGACTCCCCATAAGAACAGTCACATCACATCTCACCCAAAAACACCTAGTTCTTCACATCACAACCATAACCAGAGTAGTAGGGTATCGTGAACATAAAGGACAACAACCTCATTCCATCCTCCTACCATGAATGACCCCCACCATGAGTCACCTCATCCAATATCATCTTACCCATAGACACCTGGGCTATGTCAAATCTCACCTGAAGACACATGGGCTCACTACCCCACAATAATGACTATAACACATCTTTACCAAAGACACATGGGCTATCGCAACCACTATCTAGTAAACTATCAGACCTCTATCCATCACAGCCTATGTAATACCTACCACTCTTGGAAGATAGAACATGAAATATTGGGTTCCTAGCCATCTTTCCTCCTCATCAGATGTCAGGAAAAACACCCCCATGTGACTATGCAGGTGTTGGAACATAGATTTTGACATGGGTGGAGTGTGTATATAAATCACAAGGAATATAGAAGTGTATATATATATATATATCCACACACAAGCCCCACCTGTTGGTTCACAACAAAACACTAACCAACTCACAATATCCCCACTTTACCTGCCACCTCTAAATGCATAACACCACACAAACCACATACCACATCTCATACAACCAACCAAATTCATTATCCATCCCATTCATTTAATTATTAAGCATTAACCACATTTAAACACACATCCCATTATCTATTTGTTCATTAATCAATTCCATCCCATTAACCAAACTAAACCCTAACAATTCAAATCATTAATAAACAATTATTTATTCCATCACTACCTGGAAATCTAGAACAACACAACCACACATTACAAGTATCCCATCACATCAATCACACTATTGCCTCATTGCCCCACAAGCACGGTCAAATGAACCACCACCTCACCTCCCAAAAATCACATCCAAAAAATAACCATATTTCCACCCCAAAGTCACGTCCAAACAATAACCACCTCACCACCCCAAAATCATGGCCAAACAACTCACCCATCTTCCCACATCGCATTGAAAACGCACATCACTTCCCCGCAAACATGACCATACATCACAACACATCAATATCATTTTATAGATTTAAAAAATGGGATTTTATCACATTTTAATATATTTTAGGGGTGTTATCACAGAATCCATAATCTGGGGGGGGGGGGAATTTCATTAGTCAAATATAAGTGGTTAGAAAATTTCTATTTTAGGTCAATATCACAAAAATCACATCAGAAACGTTAGTCACAACACATATCATCTAGTGTAAAAAATCCCCAAATGGTAAAAATTTTCAACGAGGCATTAATCCCATACAATCCATCATATCATAATAAATTCAAAGTTGTAAAAGTATGAGAATCAAACCCTTTTCCCCTTTAAAATTCATTTTAACCGGTTCTTTATCTTTAATTAAGCTAGAAAACCCATCCCCAATAGATAAAAAAGTAGATCCCTCCCACATGATACACAATAAAGAGAAATAAGGGATTCCCTACCACAAAGAAGCTTCTTTGACTTGCTACGCGCCACAGGGAGAGGAGAAAACACCCATAAACCGCAACCTCACACAGAAAAAGGGAGATAAACCTACACCGCACCCAGATATCATCAAATTGTAGCCCAACTCACACATCAAACCAAAACAACAACACCATAGTGGATCCATATGGAAATAATGAAATAAAATAACTTAAAGTAAAAGACGGTATTACCACCGATCACCAACAGAGGTCAACTGGAATCAATAGATCGAAGTGAGAGGAGAAGCGATAAAAGATCCTCTTAGGGTGCCTAGGGTTCTTCCAAAATGAAAAGGATAAGGGGTTTGACCGAATGAATAGGCATTTAAAACATATATCCCACTGGTTTCATAGTGTGTAATAAATTTACATGGCGTGTAAACCATGAGTTTCCTAAAATTTTAGGTTTCATAGAAAATCACGCCACTTTCAAACTTTTTTAATACACGTCATGAATTCAACTTACATGAGATATAATCCATATCATGGTTCCCATTCTATCAATTTACAATCCATGAACCAACTGTCTTAACAAGATGTGAACTACCATTTCACATCATGTAAACAATACATGATATGTATTTCCTACAATAGCTCTGCTTCACCTCCAACCTCCACTGAAAACTCCTAGAACCTCCCCTGAACACCTATAACCACCAAAAATAGAAAAGTGGAGAGACTTGCAGGAATAGTCCATTATATTAGATACCTCTAAAATGATTCTCTCCCTCAAGAATCAAAAACCAAGCCCAGAAAGAAAGGGGTCCGAACAACCACCCTGTGAGATACCTCTCAAGTATCTCTTCATACCTCAAATGCCACAACTAGCCAAACATGCCAAAATAAATGGCCACAAAATATCTCTCAAAACCTTACCACCACACACAGCCAGATTACCACAATCATAAAACCACCATACATCCCAAACCAATAACAGTCGCAAAAAAAATTACATTGCCTCAAACATACATATCATAGAATTTTATCCTCAATGTCTAGATACTATCATCTTTGGGCGATATTGACACAACCACATGAGTTTAATTGCATTGTGATATAATGCATCTCAATTATGAATAAGTTCCTCCCCTTTTCATATTTCATAACTTCATAAAGCATCATACCTTACAAAATCGTGAAAATAATTAATCACATAAAATAATAAGGTATAAAACATCACATCATCCAAGAAAATCCAAATAAATAAAAAAACTCAAAATAACTATGGGTACTGGGAACACATCAACATCTCTCACTCCCAGTTACTCTCCTCTAGGAAACAGTGCCTCCTCAACACACAAACCAATGGAATGGTCCATTTATGTTGTGCATTATCTTGGAAATCCTAGACCTCTAATATAAGCTCCACAAACATTATGTCATACTTGATATCCAACTCTCCTCAGTCAATGAAATTGGAGTCATCATGAAGATACTAAAGAATATGATATTCATGGAAGACATAATGGATCCTCTCCATACATGTTGTAAATTACAACCAATACACCATGACACCAAATTTCCCCAACACCTAAAAGGTCCCAAAAAACCTGGGAAAAATCTTACTCCCCTTTCCAAACCTATATTTCCCACATTGAGGTGAAACCATTAAAAACACATAGTCTCCAACCTCAAACTCTAAGGGCCTCCTCCTATGATCATCATAAGACTTTTTTTTATATTGTGCTACTTTCATACACTCTTAAACAAGATGAACTTCCTATGTTTTTCTTAGCACCACATTGGGTCCAATAACTGTTTTCTCCCTAACCTACATCCAACATAATAGAGAAAAACGCAGTATCCCATACAAAGACTAAAATGGATCCATGCCAATGGATGAGTAATAGATATTTTTGTACATTAAATTAACCAAAGTATGGTTTCATACCTAATATTCACCAAAGTACAAGATTCATGATCATAATATATCCTCTAATGCATGGGTAATATGATTCATCTTCTCATCCATCTGATGATGGAAAGCAGTGAAAGGGCATAACAATGTGCCAAAAATATGATGTAATCCCCTCTAGACTCACAAGGTAAAACATGCATCCCAATCCGAGATAATGGACCTCAGAACTCTATGAAACCATACCACTTCATCCACATAACGCTTAGAAAAATTATCTATTGTTCCCGACTCCTTAATCACTAAGAAGTGGGTCGATCCCACCAATTGATCCATGATCACCCAGATAGCATGAAAACCACCCTAAACTCAGTGTAACCCTATGACAAAATCCATTGATATGTTATCCCATTTTCACTTGGTAATATCCAAAGGCTACAAAAATCCCTCAGAAATAAGATTCTTGGCCTTTACCTATTATAAAATCAAACACCTTTCCATAAACTCTACCACTACCCATTTCGTCCAGGGCCACCAAGACTACATCCTAAAACCATAGTACATCATGGAAACTCCAAGGCTTATCACAAAAGGTGATCTATGAAACTCATGAAGGACTCTCTCACACGTTAATACTAGAATAAAAAACCTTGCATGAAATAACATCCAGTTATGACCATCTTTCAACCATCCCTACGGAGCATCATCATAGACAACATGATCATGCATCACCTCTATCTATGGGTCTCCCCACATAGATTACATACTCTTCATTAGATAAGATTTCACTATCATATGAATAAAATATCCTCTATTATCATCCACCCTTGAATCTAATTAAAAGGATTCCAACTCCTCTATTTATCTCCAAGCATCCACATGCTCCCGAAAAACACCCTTCTCTAACTTCCTACTCAAACTGTCAGCCACAACATTTCCATTTCATGATGTGTGGGAGATCTCAAAATTATAATCATAAAAAAACACCATCCACCTCTTCTACTATAAATTCAAATCACGTTGAAAAAATATATACCTCAATCTATTATGATCTATAAAGGACAAAAATTTTCTCACCAAAGAGGTAATGTTGCCACAACTTCAATGTAAACAACACCACTGCTAACTCCAGATCATGGGTGGCATAGTTATGCTTGTGGGGACATAACTTTATAGACCCATAAGAGATAACTTCCATATTTTTCATAAACAAACATACTAATCCCAAATGGGAAGCATCACAAAACACCTCAAACATCACATGCTTCTAGGGAAACTAAAGAACTAGAAAACTAACCAACTTCCCCTTCAGGTAACCAGATTCTACCTGACACTGATCAGTCTACACAAAATCATAATAATTTTGGGTAAATGTTGTAAAAAGGTATACAAATAAATATAAATAGGTCATAATCCTCAAATGATAACCCATAATATTAAGAAAATTGTGAAATTATACCACATTCTTGGGTGCTGCCTAAGAAACAACTACAACAATCTTCGATGGGTCTACTGCCACAACCTTTTGAGACACCACATGCCCAAGAAAATGCACCTCTCATGTAAAAAACTTAAACATAGAAAAATTTCCATATAGACGGTGGTTTCAAAGGAAATATAAAATTGATCTAAGATACTTGTCATGTTCCTTATCTGAATTTGAATAGATCGAGATATCATTGATGAATACTATGATGAATTGTTCCAGGAAATCATGAAACATGGAGTTCATAAGACCCTTAAACATATCTCATGCATTCATAACATTGAATAGAATGACTAAAAACTCAAAGTTTTCATACCTTCATTTGAAGAAATTTGTTAGGATATCACCCTCATTCACCCTCAACTGGTGATATCCAAATCACATATCAATATTATAAAACCAACTCACCCATATCAGCTGGTTGAAAAGATCATCTATCCTCAGAAGAGGGTAAATGTTCTTGACCATAACCTGATTTAACCTCTAGTGGTCTATTAAAAATCTTATACTACAATAATAATTTTTGATGAACAACACTAGAGCACCCCACGACGACACACTAGGATGGATAAAACCCTTTTGCATCAGATCATCTATCTGAATCCTAAACTCTCACAACTTGTAAGGTGACATCTAATAAGGAGCCATAAAATTCATAGAAGCACCAAGATGAAAGTCTATCATAAACTCAACATCATGTTGATGGGGTAGTGTAAAAACAACCTCAATAAAAACATTTAGAAACTCCCCCAATAGCCCTTGGAATCTCTACCATCCCAGATTTTACTAACTCCACTGATAACTCAGCCAAAAAAGAAAGTAGGGTCTTTACAAGGTGATTGACCACTTAAAAACAACTCTCTAATGAAAACCACATGTTGGACATCCATATATCATAAAATGACTCTCCTATAGAATAATTTGGTGATAGAACACATGTAATATAACCATTTGATGATGAGGATAAAATTGTATGGTTGCATATGTAGTAATAAAAGATTCCCATGGAACTGATGTGTAGACCCATTATCAGTCTACACCCTCGTCACACATCAAACAAGATAGTATAGACTTTGAATGGAATATTCAGTACCAGGGGAATGAGAAGAATCTCTACATATAGTCCTAGATAATGAACTAGAGTTGGTGAAACAAAGGAGTGTGAAGCTCTGGAATCAAACAAGTTACAAACAAGGGTACTAAAAAAACCAATCACACTTATAACAATATATATCCCCTATAGAATTACCATATCCACTATGTGAAAATAACCACACCCAGATCCTCTACCTCTCTACTGAAGACCACCTCCATGTCCATGCTAGGGTTGAGGTCCCTGAACATGAGAAACATACTAAGGTCAACCTCTGCCTATTCTATCTCCCCTTGGAGGAGCATAAGCATGTTTCCCCTACTGTTAAAATAGTCTCACTGGAAACTCTTGCAGAGGTTGGTGCTGAACCAATCCACTGCCACTAAACCGAGCTCGAAGGACCACTAGGAACCAATTTTAATGATTTCCACAAACACTATAGACAAAGAACACTAGAACAAATATCCTAGGAAGATCATGAAAACCACTTTCTCCATAAGGACAAAAAAGAAGTTGATGAGGTCAACTACCCATTGTTTGAAACCTCAATGTTCCTAGCACCTGAGATCTACCACTACCAAATCTTCTCTTAGAGGAACCCTATTAGTTCCCCTCTCATGGAAAACCTCCTTAAAATTGAATCTACTTGATCAGCTACACTTTATTCTAAAACTCTACATACATTGTCAATGTAAAAGGAGTAACTGAACATTGGATAGAAGGATGGAGTGCCTCTTCAAGACATCTCTCATGAGACTCCTCATTGGGAAATAGATCTATGGAAAAAATAGAAGACACTTGAAACTGATTCTCAACTCTTATACATACATCCTCCCCTGTTGAAGAGAAAGAATCTCCTTCATCTTTGTTGTCTTCATAGTTGATAAAAGGAACTATGTCTGAAACTATTTTTGAAAGTCAACCCATAAAACATCTACCTCCTTCTGCTCACCCTGATACAGCATCCACTACTGATATAAAGATCCCCGCATCTGATTGAATGTTAAAGGGACCTAGTATCTTATCAGGTCCCAGATCAAACTAAAAGTGATCTCAAGCTCCTCCAACCTACTCTCTGCCTTCAAATCTAAAACACTACCCTCATAATTCCCCAAATCCTACCACTGAAAATCATGAAAATTACTCTCCTAAGCCTCATCCTCCTCTACCAGATCAACTCTGCAGTGATCAATTGGATCAGCTTACTAAACCTCAAATTCTTGAACCACATGTGAATGATGATAA
Organism: Viscum album; assembly: GCA_963277665.1. NCBI lineage: Eukaryota > Viridiplantae > Streptophyta > Magnoliopsida > Santalales > Viscaceae > Viscum > Viscum album. The sequence goes on along the minus strand of OY728159.1, from coordinate 527,253,945 downwards.
GTATCAATAACTACAAAGAAAACCAGAATTTCCTAAGTCTGGTAGTATGGAATATTATTTAGATTCGTTTTAATTCACTTTACTCATTTTAACATTTCCAAAACAACCCAATTAAAATAAGAACACAAATCATAATGATTCATGTACCTCTCATAAGTTTCTACCCTACAAATAGGTCAACCTCACTTGGTCGTTCAATGAGATCAAATTTTATTCACTGGGTCATAAGGGACCCTAAAATTCCATGTCCTAGATAATCTACATGGAGTATGTTAGGAACCAAGGTCAACTGGAAATGTTTTCATACCAAACCATGAAAACCTCATTGTTCCTAACTCTAAACTTCATCCCATATTGTATCCATCCCTCTGATACAACTCTATCATGACCCCTCCCACCAAAGATACCACAATGAGGTAGAGAGATAATGACCCTTGAGTCCCGCCTCCAGTAGGGCCCGAGTTGGAAATTAACACCAAGGTTATAGAAATATCGTGGAATGAGAAGCATTAAAATATATAATAAAATAATTTTATGGAATAATATGAATCATCCACACAAAAAATCCATGAAAAAATATAAAAAAAACCAAAACCAACCCACATGCATGTATAAATAAAACTGATATATATATATAAGATTATCTTAATTAAATACCCATAAGTGAAGCTAAGGTAGTGACATAGTAGTTATCCAAGGTCTGAGCTAGTAATGACCAGCATGGTCCACATAATCCTCCTTAAAACCTAAAAATATTTTTATATACATAGGGTGAGTATACATGTATACACAGTAGGAAAACCAAATTCTATTGTCCACATGTGAAAGAAACATACTAATGCACCCATGAGAAAATAGAAAAACCAACAGCAACTAAACAGGTCAACTATCTATCCCAACCTCATCAAGGCATGCTCACCAAATAACAAAATCCAATTGTAGTAACATAATAAGATGCATATCGATAAAGGGTACCCCACACCTCTTCCCCACTAGTATGCCACTTTCAAACCCCAACATCGTACAACCTAGAACTCCCATCTCTTATGTACATCACACCACCCCACAAGCACATCACACCCTTAGACACCAGGGATTTCCACCCCACATAAATAGCCACATAACATCTCACCTAAAAACACCTAGTCCATCACATCACAACCATAACTAGAGTGGTAGGTTATTGTGAACATGAAAGAAATCAACCAAATTTCATCCTCTAACCATGCACTACACCCACCATAATCCACCTCATCCCATTTCATCTCACCCATAGACACATGGGCTACATCACATCACACTCGAAGACACCTGGGCTCATCACCCCACAAGATTGGCCACAACACATCTCACCCGAAGATACCCAGGCTATCACAACCACAATATAGTACACTATCAGACCTCTGGTCATCACATCCTATGCAATACCTTCCTTTCCTATAAGAGAGAGTGGTAAATATATGGTACCCAGCCACCCGTCCTCCTCACTAGATGTCGGAAAAGACACACCTTGTGTGACTATACAGGTGTTAGCACATAGTGATCAATGTGGGTGGGGTGTGTATAGAAATAAAAACAAATATAGAAGTATATACACATAGCCACACACAATCCCAACCTTTGGGTTCAAAACAAAACACTAAACAACTCAAAATATTCCCACTTTCATTGCCACCTATAAATGCATAACAACACACAAACCATAAGCCACATCTCATACCACCAACCAAATTCATTATCTATCCCAGTCATTTCATTATTAAGAAAAAATCACATTTAACCACACATCCCATCATTTATTTTTTCATTAATAAATTGTATCCCCTTAACCAAACCAAACCCCATCCATTTTAATCATTATTAACCAATTATTTATTATATCACTACTTGGGAATATATCATAACACAACCACACATTACAAGAATCCCATCATACCATCATCTCACCACCCCTCAAGAATGGCTAAAAAACCACCACCTCACCACCCCAAAAGAACAGCCGAACAACAACCACCTCACCGCCCTAAAAGCACATCCAAAAAACAACCACCTCACCACCCCAAAAGCATGTCCAAAAAACTCACCAATCCATCCCACATCACATCACAAACACACATCGCCACCCCAAAAACATAGCCACACAAAAAAAACACATCAAGATTATTTTACATATTTAATAAAGGATATTTTATCACATTACACTTTATTTTAGGGGCATTATCACACAATCCATAATCCTAGGGAAACCATTTTATTAAAAAACTATAAGTTCTTAGACAATTTCCATTTTAGGTTAGGATCACAATAATCCCATCAAACATAGTAGACATAACACATATCATCCAGTACCAAAAAAATCCTCAATGGCCACAATTTTTAGTGGGGCATCAATCTTTTACAATCTGCCATATCACAATAATATAAAAGCTATAAAATCATGGAAATAAAACCTCATTACCATTTCAATTTCAATTTAATTGGTTATTTATCTTTAATTAATCCATAACAACCACCCCCCATAGAAAAAAAATCATACCCCTTCTATGTGATACACAATAAAGATAAATGAGGGATTCCCTACCTCAAAAATCTTTTCAGACTCACTGTACACTGTAGGGAAAATAATAAATGCCCAAAAACCAAAAACACACATAGAAAATCATGGATCAACCTACACCACGCCGAAAGATCATCAAATCATAGAATAAATCACACCTCAAACCAAAAAAACACCACCGCAGTGGATTCTTGGGGAAGAAAAAAAGAAGAAAAAAAGAATGGAAGGGATTACCAATGATCATCGATGGGGAACAACTAGAATAAAAAAATGAAGCATGGGGAATGGGATTAGAAGATCCTCCCAAGGTACCTAGGCTTATACCAAAATGAGAGGGAGAAGGGGTGTGACTAAATGAAAAATATTAGGTTGATAGAGGACTTTAAAACCTGGATATCATCGGTTTCATGACATATAACACATTTACACGATGTGTAAACTATGTGTTTCCTAGAATTTCAACTTTCACTGAAAATTGTGTTCCCTTCAGCCTTTATTTAATACAAATTGTGAATTAGACTTACGCAATGTGTAATCCATATCATGGTTCCCCATATACTAATTTACAAGTTATGATCCATCCAATTTCACAAGTTGTGAACCTCTATTTCATGTTGTGTAAATTATATACAATGTGTATTTTCTATTATAGCTCTGTTTCACCTCCAAACTCAATCGAAAACTCCTAAAACCTCCCCTGAACACCTCCAACCACCAAAACTGGAAAAGTAATAGGTTGGGAATTCATGGTACATTTTATTATGAATCATTACTATAAAGGAAAAAAATTAATCTTAACTATTATACTTATGGTAGACTAGTCACCTTAGTTATGGAGAGAAAAAAGTAGATCTTAAGAAATGAGATGCATTGAAGTGTCACAAAAGAAACACCTTTTCGACTATTTTTCTAAAAAAAATTGGGTGTTCTAGGACTCTTATTCAAATTCCTTAAATCTAGTTGGGCAAGAAGGTATAGCTCAGGGGAATCTATCTCAAACCTCACTATATATGGATAAAGCACATTTCGAGATGGTTCTTATTAGGGAAGTGAAGGAGACAATGGATATCAGATCTGAACCTTAAGTTTTTCGTGGTAAATCTAACTGTGGTTGAGTCTATTTATAGTTAAATAGAGGAGTATACTTAGATCCAAGTTATTTAAGTTTCTATTGTTGGTCAGCATATTGGGGAACTATTTGTTGAGAAAAATGTAGTAGTTCCTAAGAAGAGGCCAGTGGAGACTATGCCCAGTGGTTCAGTTGCTGAGGATAGACCATAAGATTTAGTGGAGCATCAGACAACTAATCCAATTATTCCTAGTTCATCTGTTTATAGTGCTAGATTTGGTGATGTGGCTATGGATACTATTGTGAATTCTCACACAACACCTGTACCATCAAAAACTCCAGTTGTTCGTGAGGAGGCACCCTCAGTTAGTAAAAGCTCAGATAGATCAGAGAAGGAATATTTTTCTTCTATTGTGATGATGGAACTTGATAATCTCAAGGAAGATTACTATAATTTGAAGGTGGGTCTTAATTTTTGTAAGGATGAGATCAGAGAACTCAATGATTCCTCTATCTCCAAGTATGATTTTGATAAATTGGTTAAATTGTTGGATACTTAAATAGAGATAATAAAGAGTATTTAATTTGTTCCCCATATTTAAAAAGTTTATCTTAAGGTAAGATCTAGGAAACTCGAAGAAATGAAAAATATAGTAATATGATTGAAAGATGTTTTCCCTACCAAGTCTGAGTTTAATGAACTTGGAGTTGTGATTTCATCTTAGAGAGACCCCCTTCAGAATCTTCCAATAGTGAAATCTGACATGCCTCAAGAATTTATTAATGAGATTAAGTATTTTAGTGCTAAAATGAAGGAAACCTTGCACACCTTACAAAGTGTTGTAATAGGCTAGTTTAAATTCAATAAAAAGTCTCAGATGGATACTACTTCTCCCTCAGAACCTTCATTTTTTCCTGATTTTCAAAGTGGAGTTGATTAACTAATGTGAGAGTCGATTTCTATTTCTTCTTAGATCTAGGGTCTTCAGTGGGATTTTCTCATACTAGTTCTGTTACAAGAGTTCAAGAAGGATCTAATGGGTGAGTTCCAAGACACCAAATAATCTATGAGGAATCATAGTATTAGACACTATGGGAAAAATAGCTCTTTGCGACGGACTATTTGCGACAGGAATAATTCTCGTCGCAGATAGTCTGTCCCATAGGTTATTTGCAACGGGAGGTTTGACCCATCACAAATAATTGGTTATTTGTGACGGGATTTGGGCTCCCGTCGCAAAAAGTAAGGTTCAATTGGGCATGGTTTGCGCGCCAAATCGCGGGAAGGTTATTTGCGACGGGGTGATTCCCCCATCGCAAATAGTGCGTCGATAGAAGGGTATTTGTGATGGGTCCCGTCGCAAATACCGGCGGCGGTAAATAGGTTTTTGTGACGTGGTGTTGTCTCGTCACAAAAAGTGTGTCAACAGACAACTATTTGTGATGGGTCCTGTCGTAAATACTCTTTTAACCGCCGATAGTAATTAATGCGGGCAAAGGTATTTGCGACAGGTCCCGTCGCAAATAGTATCATCGCAACTAATCTAACCTATATATACCCCCATCCATTTTTCCTACTCTTCCCCTCAATTCCCACTTCCTCTCTCTCTCTCTAAACACTATTTTTAGAGTGAAAATTTCTCTGTGTTAGTTTTTTTACGAAAAGTTGTGAATTCGTCTACATCAATAGGAGATCAAGTTTAAAGGTATTTATATTTTATTTAATTCAGTATTTATTTCATTTTTATGTTGATTTTAATTATTGTTGATTAGTTGTAATTAAATTAGATTTAAATTATTTTGTTATCATTATTTATTTGTAATAATAAATTGTAATTATTAGTACTAATTCTTAATAATTAGTAATAATTAATAATTATTGACAATAATTAGTATTGTATATTAATAATTAGCGGTAATTAGTAATTAGTAGCTGTAATTTGTAGTTATTAATAGTAATTAACGCTAATTAGTAATAATTAAAGGTAATTAGTAATAATTAGGGGTAGTTAGTAATAATTAGTGGTAATTAGTAATAATTAGGGGTAATTGGTAATAATTAGGGGTAATTAGTAATAATTAGGGGCAATTAGTAATAATTAGTAATAAATTGGAAAAAATAGGAAAAAATAAGAATAAATATTAATAAATAGTAATAATTGTTAATAATTGGTAATAATTGGTAATAATTGGTAATAATTAGGAATAATTGGTAATAATAAGCAATAATTTGGAATAATTAGCAATAAATAGAAATAAATAGCAATAAATAGGAATAAATAGGGATAAGTAGGAATAATTATCTGTAATAAATATCATTAACTAGTACTAAATAGTAATAATTAGTACTAAATAGTAATAATTAGTAGTAAATAGTAATAATCAGTAATAAATAGTAATAATTAATAGTAAATAGTAATAATTAATAGTAAATAGTAATAATTAATAGTAAATAGTAATAATTAATAGTAAATAGTAATAATTAGTAATTATTAGTAATAAATAGTAATAAATTGTAATAAATAGTAATAAATAGTAATAAATAGTAATAAATAGTAATAACTAGTAATAAATAGTAATAAATAGTAATACATAGTAATAAATAGTAATAAATAGTAATAAATAGTAATAAATAGTGATAAATAGTGATAATTAGTAATAAATAGTAATAAATAGTAATAAATAGACATAAAGAGTAATAAAGAGTAATAATTAGTAATAAATAGTAATAAATAGTAATAATTAGTAATAATTATTAATAATTAGTAATAATTAGTAATAATTAGTAATAATTAGTAATAATTCGTAATAATTCGTAATAATTAGTAATAACTAGTAATAAATAGCAATAAATAGCAATAAATAGTAATAATTAGTAATAATTAGTAATAATTAGTAATAATTAGTAATAATTAGTAATAATTAGTAATAATTAGTAATAAATAGTAATAATTAGTAATAATTAGTAATAATTAGTAATAATTTTTAATAAATTGTAATAAATAGTAATAATTAGTAATAATTAGTAATAATTTGTAATAATTTATAATAAATTGTACTAATTTGTAATAATTTGTAATAATTTGTAATAAATAGTAATGCATAGTAATAAATAGTAATAAATAGTAATAAATAGTAATAAATAGTAATAAATAGTGATAAATAGTGATAATTAGTAATAAATAGTAATAAATAGTAATAAATAGAAATAAAGAGAAATAAAGAGTAATAATTATTAATAAATAGTAATAATTAGTAATAATTAGTAATAATTATTAATAATTAGTAATAATTAGTAATAATTAGTAATAATTAGTAATAATTGGTAATAAATAGTAATAATTCGTAATAATTAGTAATAACTAGTAATAAATATCAATAAATATTAATAAATAGTAATAATTAGTAATAATTAGTAATAATTAGTAATAATTAGTAATAATTAGTAATAATTAGTAATAAATAGTAATAATTAGTAATAATTAGTAATAATTAGTAATAATTTTTAATAAATTGTAATAAATAGTAATAATTAGCAATAATTAGCAATAATTTGTAATAATTTATAATAAATTGTAATAATTTGTAATAATTTGTAATAATTTGTAATAAATAGTAATAAATATTACTAAATAGTAATAATTAGTAACTATTAGTAATAATTAGTAATAATTAGTAATAATTAGTAATAACTAGTAATAATTAGTAATAAATAGTAATAATTAGTAATAATTAGCAATAAGTAGTAATAATTAGTAATAATTAGTAATAATTAGTAATAATTAGTAATAATTAGTAATAATTAGTAATAATTAGTAATAATTAGTAATAATTAGTAATAATTAGTAATAATTAGTAATAAATAAGAATAATTAGGAATAATTAGGAATAATTAGTAATAATTAGTAATAATTAGTAATCATTTGTAATAATTAGTAATAAATAGTAATAAATATTAATAAATAGTAACAAATAGTAACAAATAGTAACAATTAGTAACAATTAGTAACAATTAGTAACAAATAGTAACAATTAGTAACAATTATTTGCAATTAATAACAATTAGTAATAATTAGTAATAATTAGTAACAATTAGTAACAATTGGAAAGAAATAGTAAGAAATAGTACGAATTAGTAAGAATTAATAAGAAATAGTAACAATTAGTAAGAAATAGTAATAATTAGTAAGAATTAGTAACAATTAAGAACAATTAGTAACAATTACGAACAATTAAGAACAATTCGGAACAATTAGGAATAATTAAAAATAAAATCAATTGTAATAAATTGTAATAACTTCTAATAACTTGGCACAATTTACAGTGGATTGGCGGCACTCCTTTTGCTTGATGACTCTTCTCCTTTCAACTTTCACCGAATCAAAACATTATGAAAAGTATGATTCTACGTATACATATCCAATCTCGTAAGAACAAGTTTGAATATGCATTCGTAGGACCACATTTTTCATATTGTTTTCAGGCGGTGACAGTTTCAAGAAGATGATTCATCGACAAAAAGGGGGCTCTTTTGTCCGACGGCTCATTTACTTGCAACTTTCTCACACTAAAATCACAATAAAGAATCGGCTTGAAGGTATGCTTATATATTCTTGTATGCACAAGAATGAATATGTGTACCTCTGAGTAGATTCTTCATTGTGATTTCAGTGTGAGAAAGTTGCAAGTAAATGAGCTGTCAGACAAAAGAGTAGTCGTCAATCCACTGGAAATTGTGTCACCCGTAAATAATGGTAATTATTATGAAGTAGTTGTAATTATTTATCTTCTATTTTCAGATATTGTTTTTATAATTTCAAATTATTCAAAAATAGTAATGATTTTATATTTTGTAGAAAAATATGGAACAAGGAAGTCGACAACAGTCATTATTAGACGATCGTGCTTAGATAAATCAGTACAGAAATCAAAATGGATCTGGTTTAAATCCTATATATATTGTGGGTATTGAAGCTTTAATATCATTTGCATCATCAAAACCATAATATATTTCAGAAGGCATAATAAATTTTCCTTGTAAAAGATTTTCTCTAAGAACGTTTGACACATTTGATAAGGTTGAGAGACATCTCTTGCAGTTTGGTTTTCAACCAGATTATGTTTTTTGGTATCAACATGGTGAACGCAGTTCTAGATAAGATACTAATAACTTGATTCTGGATCCATCACGGTTTCAAAATTTAGTATATGATGTTGCAAGTCCGTATGTTCAACAAACTAAAACTCAAGATGATATTGATTTAACTCCTGAGTTGGCACCATATGAATTTTATGAGTTATTGAGGTCTGTTGAGGATGCATTATATTGTAGTTGCAAGATAAGAAAATTATAAGTGGTTGAAAAATTTATGGCTATTAAATCAGATAATGCAATGTTAAACAACTGTTTTGATCAGATATTTTCTTTGGTTAAAACACTGCTACCGAAAGGGAATGTGTTGCCTGCAAATTACTATGAGAGTAAGAGGCTAGTTCGTAATTTGGGCCTTAGTTATCATAAGATTCATGCATGTCCAAATGATTGCATCTTATATTCTGATGAAAATGAGTCATTGGATAGTTTTCCCACATTTGGACAATCAAGGTATAAAGAAGCATAACCAGGGAAGTCTGGATCGATTCCTGTAAAACAGTTGAGATGCTTCCCCATTACACCCAGGTTACAGTGTTTGTTTATGTCTCAGAACATAGTGTCAATGATTTCATGGAACAATACCAAGATTTAAACCGATAAAAGCTTGAATCATCCATCTGATGGTGATTCATGGAAACATTTTGATCGTCTACATCCGTCTTTTACTTTAGAAGCCCGAAATGTGCGTTTGGTTCTTTCTAATGATGGCTTTTGTCCATTTGGTTCTTATGGTAGTCAGTATTCATGTTGGCATGCCTTTGTAACTTTATATAATTTACCTCCATGGATGTTGATGAAGGAGACCTATATCTTTTTGACCTTATTAATCCCAGGACATCCGGAAAAAAATATTTTTGTTTATTTTAAACCGTTGATTGATGAGTTAAATGCATTGTGGAGTAATGGTGTTGGTACATATGATGTTGCTGCGAAACAGAATTTCATATTCAAAGCTACATTGATGTGGACAATTAGTGAATTTACGGAATATAGCATGTTATCTGGTTGGAGTACACATAGTCCTAAATCATCTCCTTACTATATGAAAGACAACAAATCCTTTATACTCGTCAATGGAAAAAAAACCTTTCTATTTTGACTGCTATTGCATATTTCTTCCAACCGATCATCCTTTTTGCAGGAACCAATCTCATTTCAGAAAAGGCACAATTGAAAAGGATGAACCTCCAAAATTGATCTCATGTACAAAGTTAAAATTAGATGTATTTTCATTACCTCCCATCACATTTGGGCCAACAATAAACCAACCGAAAATTCATGGCTTTGGGAAAGAACATAATTGGATAAAATGGAGCATTTTTTGGGATATTCCATATTGGTCTCATTTGTTTGTCCACCACATATTGGATGTCATGCATATTGAGAAGAACTATTTTGATAATTTATTTCATATAGTTTTGGATACACCAAGTAAGACCAAAGATATTGTAAAGTCATGAGTAGATCTTTCCCAAATTTTCAGGCGACCAGAACTTGAACTATTTGAATATTTCATATCACATAGGTTAATGAATCCAAAATCTGCTTATACATTATCCAAAGAGAGTTGCTTATTATTTTATTACTGGATTACAGATTTGAGACTTCCAGATGGCTATGCTTCCAATTTGGGCAGATGTGTTAAGAATGGTCATATTACCGGATTAAAAAGTCATGATTGTCAGGTTATAATGGAAAGGATTATGCTGATTGGATTTAGAGGTTTGTTGAATTTTATGAATTGGGATTCGATAACAGACATATCATATATTTTTCGAGACATTTGTGCAGTGACAACAGACTACAATGCACTAAGAAAACTAGAAGAAGATGTTGTTGTAATTATATGTAAACTGGAAAAAATATTTTCTCCGGCTTTATTTGAATCAATGGGACATATGATATTACATTTTCCACATGAAGTTAAATATGGAGGTCCAGTACAGTTTCTATGGATGTACCCATTCGAGAGATGCATGCATAAATTGAAGAAAAAATTACGTAACAAAGCATCAGTTGAAGGCTCAATTGCTGAATCTTATTTGAAAGAGGAAATTTCTTTTTTTCTTCTCTCATTATTTTGAATCTGAATATCCATCAAAACACAACCGCATGGGACAGAATGAGGGGAATGTTTATGAAAAAAATGGAAAATAAATTATTATTTTTTAATAAGCTAAATTTTGGATTTTATGGAGTTCATGAATAATGGATTTCAGATGATGAACATCACATAGCTCATACATATGTTATACTCAACTATGAAGAAATGACATCATTTGTACTATGAGTGCTTCTATCACTTATTCTATAATTTATGTTACAGTATGTAAACTTATTTTATTTGTAGGTTATATGATAATCATATCAAGAAACAACTTCCACAAATTGCAGTAGCTGCTCTTGAATAACGTAGACAAAAAAATTTCTCAATGGTTTCAAAACCTGGTAACATAAATTATTGATGGTTTAATATCAATTCATTTTATTATTTATTACATAGATAATTATTTTACAAATTTTCAAGTTTCTCAACATGCTGATAAAATTGATAAGAAACTATTTATACTGAGTAACCCACCATCCAAAATGGTTAAATCTTATAATGCATATGTGGTGAATAGTTTTTGATTTCATACACGTGCATATGGGGAATAAAAAAACAATGAACAGTGGAGTTTTCTTTAGAGGATCACATCATAGAGAAATTGAAGTTGACTTTTACAGCATTCTGGATGAAATTATTGAGTTGTGTTATCTATGAAAAAATTACATAATTATTTTTAAATGTCATTGGTTGGATACTAAGAGAGGCTAGCGTATTCATCTAACTCATGGAATCGTCAATATTAAATATAAAAGTCTTCTTGCAGTAAATGAACCATTTTTTCTAGCTCAACAAGCACATAAAATTTATTATGCAAAGTATTGTGCTACTTAAAGAGACCTGAGTGATTGGTGGAGCATAATAAAAATAGAATCTTGGGAAAATCAGTTTACTCAAACTGAATGTGGTTCCGCTGAAGTGGAAGGAATTGAAATTTTCCAAGAGACTACTCAAAATATATCTTTTTCACAAAGAGACATGCATATCAATGATGACACCCCACAATTAAGGGTCGATGGTGGTGAAGATGTTAATGATGTTATAGATGAATTTGAAATGAAAAGAGATGATGAAACTGAAACTCATATGGATATTGATGATGTCGAGGAGGAATATGAAGAAATTGAAATCGTCAGATATGAAGATAACGATGAAGGTGAACATTGACAAAGTAAATTTCTGGTTGTAATCATAACTAACATATATCTATATATAATAATTATTTTTAACTATATGCTAACAAAAATCATTCTATGTTTCAGATGGACCCTGATCTATTTTGTGAGTTGGAGGAGGCTGATCTACCTTTGGATGAGGGAGATTTTGGATCATCCAACCCTCAGCCTACTGGCGGTTCAGGGGGTACACGGAGGGGGTGTGGTCTTGTGCGACTGATGATTCCTAATCCTATCCCCGAGCGACGCCCAGGTCTTGGATTTGATCCACACACATGGAGGTATGGTAACCTATATATTTTAGTTATCTTTAATTTATTTATTTATATATATACTAATTGTTTGAATATTTATTCTTTTTTCTTAGTTTTTCACATGTAGTTGTTGGACAGGGGAGTGCTATCTTGCACAATTATTTTTCTCATCCATGGATCACATGGGAACATATTCCTATTGATGTGAAGCTCGACATGTTAAATCATTTGCTAGTATGTAAATAAATAATATTTATTTTGAAATTTATTTTATTAATAACTTGATATAATAAATTATTTGTAGAGTTTATGGTATCCCATCAATGATAGCATGCGCGATGTTATCCACGCAGTATGGTAGGTGTCTATGCATGACTGTTTCTGTAATTTTTTGCATAATTTGAGAAGGACGACCATTAAGAAAGTAGGAGTGATAGAATTTTATGAGTCGTGTAGAGACCACCGACCAGAGTATATTTCATCTCATGTTTGGGATGGATTATGTTTACAATAGTTGGGTGGTGGATTTCAAAGGAGATCTTCTGTGGGTCGGCAGAACTGAAGGAGACAGGAGGTGACACATCGAGCCGGTAGTTATATATTCAGTACGCATAGAGAGCATCTAATAAGTGTCTTTTTAAAATATTTTATATACCTTTAAATAGAAATAGTTTATTTTATATTTATATAGGTAGTCGAGCATCCCGATATTACGGAGTATGACATTTATCAAAGGATGTATAGTAATCCATCCACTTGAGAGATTAGAGGTGATCGCTAGCGTCAGATTGTGGTTAGTATTTTTTTCAGTTTGAAAATTAAATGCATATAATATTTTCACAATTTGAATTTCAAATTGGAATTGAAGGAGTCATATGAGGCTGCAACCTCTCAGACACAGACTGAGAGTCAGGACGAGACGACTGATCAGACCAGTGCCCACCATTTCGATGAGGCGACATGGATGCAGGCAACTCAGTATGGCTTTGATAAGATCCGAGTAGTTGGTATTGGCTCTCATTTGACCCCTGGTACTTATTATGGTAATATTGCGATATCGACGTCCAGCTCGAGAGGCGCTCGTGGAGAGGCATCATCTTCTGCCTCACAGTATCAGGAGCAGTTGCGAACTCAGACTGAGCTTATAGAGATTTTGTAGAAGCAGCATGAAGAGATACTTTAGCAGCAGCAGCAGCAGCAGTACGAGGAGGTTATGCATCGATGGAAGCAGCAACAACAGCACGAGAAGATGGAGTACATGCGATGTCTAACTCATTGTTTAGGGATAGAGTGTCCTCCCCCATCTCCTACAGCTCCTCCACCTCCTCCAGAAGACGACCCCCAATGATTTTTTTTATGTTAAAAACATTTGAATTCAAGATTTGTTGTAATATGAACTATTTATAGTTTCTGTCTTTTATATTGGTGCGAATATTTCATAATTTAATTTTTTTTATTTTTAATATTTTTTTATTTGTTATTAGTATTATATTTTTTAATGTTTGTTTATTTTACTACTAATAATAATAATAATATTTTATTATTTTTTTTGAATATTGAGAATTTTAATATTTTTTTATTTTTTTATTATTCTAATAATACTAATTTTTTTTCATTAATCATAATTTTATTAAATATATTTTTTTAGTATTATATTTTTTAATGTTTTTTTTATTTTAATAATAATAATAATAATTGATTATTTTTTATATTTTTTTGAGAATATTGAGAATTTTAATATTTTTTATTTTTTTATTATTTTAAAAATATTAATATTATTTTTTCATTAATCATAATTTTATTAAATATATTTTTTTTACTTTGTTTATTATTTGCGACGGGAACTGTTTCAATGGGCTCCCGCCGCAAATAGTTTAAATATATATTTTTAAAATAGTATTTGTGATGGTCTCTTGGGCCCATCACAAAAGGTTTATTTATATATAATGTATATAATCATAGGATTATTTGCGACAGGGAACTTCCCTGTCGCGAAAACTATTTTTTGTGACGGGCCCGTCGCAAATAGTATTTACAACAAGCCCTTCGCAAAAGGTTTATTTATATATATTGTATGTAATCAGAGACTTATTTGCGATGGTGAAGTTCCCTATCACAAATACTATTTTTTGCGACGATCCCATCGCAAAAAATAGTATTTTCGACGCCGTTTTCTGCAATGTGCTATTTGTGATAGGACCCCATCGTTAAAGCTTATTTGTGACGGGATCCCGTCGCAATTAGCCCGTCTCAAATACCTCAAATTCCAGTAGTTAGAGTAGACATGTGATTGAATGACCATGTTGGTCATCTTCATTAATCCATTGGTACAATTATAGAAGAAAACTTGGGAGTATCTAAGAAAACACGAGATATAGTATCATGCTCCATTAGACCAATCAATGAAAACACTCAAATTATTTTTAAGAGACTAAAGGATATCTATCTAGAAATTATGGACCTAAATTATGAATCTTTATAAGTGGAATCAATTTTGAAATATGAAGGGAATCCAGTTGTACCAGTGTCTCATAGAGGTAAAGAGTTGGTTGTCTATAGAACTCAAACTTTTGTTCCTTTATGGCATCAGTTACTCATGCTCATGCTCTCATTGTATCTATTCAAGAGGAACCTAAGCCTGTTTCTATTAGTGCTCTAATTATAGAATATTCTATCATTACTATTAAACATGGTATTAAAATTCCATTAGAGTAAGTGGAAATCATGGATATAAAGATAAATTTTGTGAATAGTATAATGATTGGAATATAGATTTTAGTAGATCGGATTCTAAAAAATGGATTAGTGTAAATTCCATCTTCACTAACTGATGTGACATTTCTCTTCATCTCATTCTTTAAGAAGTCATTTCCCCTTCAAGTTTTTCATTAGGACAACTTGGATCCTTCAAATTAATTCTAAGAAGTGGTTTATATTTAGTTTCCATAATTAATAAACAGGCCTCTATAATCCTTCTTGAGTTATGTAAGTCAGAAATTATCCCAAGGATTGATATATGTGTTGAATCCTTGTTTAATATGAGAAGAAGAAGGCCTCTTGGTCATAATCCTCCTGATATTTTCATAGGTTTTTGAAAAAGAATTGAAGTTGTTTATGATCCATACTCAATCTAAAAGAGAGAGCAATCTAAGGTAGACATGTCTTGAGCTAATAAGTATTCAAAGGAAGGACCCCCATCCACTGATCCCATCAAGAAAGTTCCTTTTGGGACTCCTAGAACTTATCATTTTGATACGATTCAAGGTAATTTTGAAAATATTCTCAGTGGTCATGCTCAGTGTCTGCAAGTAAAAGTTATTGTTGGAACAAAAAGTGTCTCTACTTCAATGTCAGGCCAAGAAGTGATTCCCTCAGAAATGGAGACTCCAACCACCTCCCAGACCAAACCTACTTTTAAAATACCTCCAATAAAGCCACCTACTCATTTCTAACCCATCCAAAAGTCTAGGTCTTTTGACTGATACAATTTATTTTTAATTTGTTTTTATTGAGTGGGTACTGTAGCAGGTACTGTTTGGAACTGTAGCAGCCGAGAATATTCCCCCATTTGGGTCTTTGGGCCACCGATTTGGTCCTCAAGTCCTTTAAGTCCTTTGGGCCACCCAGGCTTTCGGGTCAGTAAGTCCTTCAGGCCACCTCAAGGCCTTCGGGCCACCTTAAGTGCAGATGCAAACCAGAAAACCTACAAGAAACAAGCTCCATAAGGAGTATGAGTAAGGAGATTTCACCATAGCATAAGTTAAATGGATTGTAAGAATGAGAGGGTATGGAACCTGCAATCGGGACAAGCCTGTGCATGCACAAGAAAGCCTAGTCGAACAGCCATGCGAAGGTGGAGAGCTGATTTCATGATGAAGATGATGGGAAGGAGCAGTTACAAGTAATTAGTCTAGGTTATATGTAATGTTTGAAGCCTACAAGAAATGAATTCCTCTAAGGCCTACAAGTTATGTAACACTTATGCCTACGGGCCTTGTAATGGTTCCACCACACCCCTTGAAAGGTGGATTATCAAAAATCAATAAAAAATGAAGGCCTTTCGTCCATTAGAGTGAGTAAGTATACTTTTACATGATGACAATCAATAAAATACTTCTTTACTCAGTTTTGATGTTTTTATTAGATATTTTTTCATTTAATATTATTTATATAATGTTTCTATTAGTTAATTTTTTTTATACTATTCTTTTTTATCTTTTTCTTAATGAATGTTTTCATTTAATATTATTAATCTTGTTATTTTATTTACCAAATTCCATTCTTACCATAATTCTATGTTCAATTTTCACACAATAATTGACTAGTTCATTACTCTGAAAATGCTAAATTAAAAGTTTTTTCTCTATTTTCCCTTCATTTTTAATGACACAAAAAGGGGTATAAGTTACCCTAAGGTTAATCAAAAGGGGGGAAGTTTTCACCTTTTTCAAAAAGGGTGATAAGTTTTCTCTAAATTGGTAGAAGTGAAAAATTAATGGGGAGAAATAAAGGAGAAAAACTGAATATTTAAAAGTAATATATATATATATATATATATATTTAGTTTTGTGCAAAATCCTATTAAGACTTTTAAAATTTCATGTTTAGTATCTTATGGGTTTTTTATCATCAAAAAATGGGAAAATTATTAGAATACTAATATGTTTCCAACATATCCCATGTACTTTAGGTTTTTATAATCTCAAATACCAACTCATATGTTATTGATGATTTTTTTAAGTATTTTTATTAGGTTTTATCTTATTGTAAGTGTTTTGGCCATTAAAACCCTTAATTTTTCAATTATGGATGTTTTTCTGAAACTTTCCTAACTCTAGAAAAATTAGTTGGATGGGGAATTTTTATACATGGAGAATTGGCTACATGAGAATTCAGCTATATAAATTGCATATATTAAGGATTTTACTATATAAATCAACTACATCATGAAGTCAACTATTTGAAATTCACTTACATCTTAAACCAGTTACATGATAAATTAGCTATGTAGATCAATCGGTTATGTGCAGTAATCAGCTACATGAATTGGATACATGGTAAAATATCCTACGTGGTTCCAATAAGCTACGTTTGATTTTCTTATGTGAGTAAAAATCTTATGTGAATTAATTTTGCTACCTTAATTTGACTATGTGGAAAAAATTTCTATGTGAAGAAAAATCATATGCATAAAAAAGTCTGACATAAATTTGGATAAGTGAATTAAAATGAAGAATTTAGCTACATGGTGATTTGTGATCAGCTGCATCATACTGAAATCCGTATTTACTACCATTGAAGCACTTGATTGAGCTTTTAATGATGTCGTGAAATCTTTAAATGATGGATTAAATCTTTATAGTAAAATTGAATATAATAATAGGAAAGTGAAAAGAAAGGAAACAAGTACAAGGATAATTTATTTTTCTTTACTGTTGCTAAGGTATTTTTGAGAAAAGTATATGTCTCTAATCCCAGTTTTTAGGGATCATCTGTTGTGCATTTAAATAAGAATTTTTGAAAGAATTTTCAATATATAACATATTGAAAGATCCCTTGTGTGTGTAGAAATATATATACATAGAATAAGATAAGAGTCTTTATATATATGACTCCTCTCTTGAAGATCCAGTACATTGTTCTATTTTTTCATCAAAAAGGAAGAAGAAGCTTTGTGATCTACAATTGTGCATTATCAATAATATTTATTATCATTAGAAGACTCTCTTCAAGATGCATTCATTTTCTTATCATATCTCATAGAGATTTATTCTATATTTCAGTTGTATCTTACAACTATGTGATGAACTTATAAACTCTCTGTTTATCATCTTTATCATTATAAAGTTTCTCTATAAAAGAATATGAAGGTTGTTGTTTGCAAAGTCTTTCTAGATACTGGTTGAAAGATTCAGTTACATTGTAATAAGTGTCAATTTCTTACACAAATTTGTGTATTCCCTGGTAAAATGACTGTCAGTCCCTAGTAAAAGGACTGTTCTAGTGAGAATCACCAAACTTGTAGAGAAGATGATTGGTGGAGTAAACCAGGGGACTTCTATTCCCCAAACCACTATATATCTCTATGTCAAATTCATTTCTCTTCTATGTTTTTATTTCTGATACTGAATGAATTTAAGAAAATATTATAAGTCAATAATATCCAAAAGATGGTAGTTTTCTAAGAAAAGAAAATTTCAAGAACCCAATTCACCCCCACTAGAGTATTTTCTATATCTTTAAAGACAAAAATTTAGAGCCTCTTTCATAATTATATATGGGAGAATAAAAAAATAACAACTGGTTCCAATCAGTCCATATGATATAGCCTCTTTAATAGTTATTTGTGGGATAACATATGAAAAAGAATAATAGAAAGTGTCTTATACTCTCTAATAAAGTATAGAAGATAGTTCTAAAATATATATAGTGTAAATCACACACTACTCAAAAATTAACAAAATCAGAGTAAGGGAAGGGAAAGAATTATGTATAGTAGCGTATGTAGTTTTTTTTTGTTTTGTAAGAGATTTTTTTCTTCTTGTTTCTATCTTCTGATTTGGAATTGATGAGTGACTTTCAGATTTTCTCTAATGTGTCATTAAGGTTCAGGAAATAATAGAATCATAGACATTCAAAAATAGAGTACGGATTCATATTTTTCATTCATGAAAAAATTTAATTTTTGGGTGTTACATGTGTATCTCGTCTCTCTATGCATATAATATGTCTTCTCTATCTTCGGTCATATTTTAAAAATAATCACTCTTTGAAATAGCCTTTAATAAATCATCATTGAATATTATCATACTTCAGCAAAACAATATAGGCGCAATAAATTATTCTAACTATAATTTAATTCTATAAATAAAAGTGGATAGATTAATATATTTAATAATATAATACTTAATTTAGGTATTGTATCTTTTAAGGTTTCCATTTAATCATCCATGGTTACTTTAAGGTCTTCCATGTCAGTATCCATGGTTGATTTAGTACATTTTAAGAATTATTTTATAGGTTGTACGGTCGATCACTTGTGCCTATGGTTGATCATTTGATCTTATGGTCAATCACCTAATATTTTTGGTCAATCGCCATACATTTGTGTTCAGTCACCATATACTTACAATCCGTCCAATACTTTGTCAAATTGAGACTATTGACCATGGTATCTTTATTTGGTCATGTGTTCAATAATTTAATTTGTTGAAAACTATATATTTTACAAATGTTTGATTTCATTTGTAATTATGGTTGCGTGGTTTCTTGTGAGGTAGATCTGACTAGCCTTGCAGTCAATCTAACATTTTGTGATGTGATAGCTATGGTCGATTTGTTAGGTATGTGGTCAATCCACTTGTCATGGAGTCAATCCATGCCTTTGTGAAAAAATTTGATCATGGAAGTCACTTGAGAACAACGTGTTTCGATTTATCTTGTGCTCACTTGATTTTATCATATATTCACCATGGTCAATTTCATGTGTTGTGAAGTAGATTCCAGAATTATCAAAATTTGCATTTTTTCCAAAAAAATTTTTATATTTCATAAAACATAAAATGAATTATAAATAACCTAAACATGATTTATGATTTTTAAAATAAGTAATTTTTGAAATAATACAAAAATATACAACTTTTTTATGATCACAAATACTAACATAAATAATTATACAAAGGATAAAAGATTAGGCATTAAATATCATAATCTGTTATAACAAGAAATTATAAATAATGAATAATCATTATTAGTTTTTTTTTAAAATTTCATACATTTTACTCGTATGCAATACTTTTCTCATTTATACCATATATTTTATTCCCCATTTGGGATTATTAAAAATAATTCATAAAGTTTTAAAAAGTAAAGATGCAATAAACAGAAAAGAAAGCATACTGAAATGAAAAAGAACAAAAACTCATAAATATGAATAAAGATATATTTTATATTAATTGTCCAAAAAGTGTATATAGTACCTATCAGAGTCTAATAAAAATTTGATTCCTTAGTATCTAGATAGTTATAATGATAAAAGGGATCCATCTATTTTCCAATAAATGGCACAATAGTAGGAGTAGTCTAAGGAAGAGATGGAGGTCTTGGATTAGAGATTCCTTTTGAAATTGGTCATATCTTCTAAGGGATTGGGAAATATAGAGACCAAATGGTCTTTTAGGAGGTAAAGGTGAGGTATATATTGGAATAGATGGATTATAATTTGAGGCTTGGGTGGGATATATAGAGATGTGAGGTAATGGAAGAGTAGGAGGGGCTAGCACTGGAGCTTGAGATATAACCATGGAATAGGAGTAATCAACATCAACAATCTCATCTAGTTCCAAACTAGGGATAATGATATCTCTTTGCCTATAAGGATGAGATATTTGATTGAATTTATCATAAAAATTCTCCTCATCAGTGATCTATATCATTTTCTAAGGATCCTAGTGGATCTTAATTCTTTTACAGGTTTTATGATTCAGACAAAAACCACTTGGAAACACTATTCTTTCAACTCTCATAGGTACTAAATTTTTCATTTCTAGAAAAATAGAAATAAACTTTGGATATGGAAGAGTGTTAAATCTAGAATATGGTTTGGTTAACTATTATATATTCCCTATAAAGAATCAAGGAAAGATTATCTAAATACTGTGAACCATTCGATATAGAAAAAACAAATCTTGTTACCTTATATAGATAAAATATTCCTTCCTAGGGAATATAGTATACTGAATGAATTTCAAAAGTATCTGTAATTATGTACTTATCTCATTTGAAACTGGACTCCAGTTGGTTCTTTCATTCATTAGTTTTTCCAACACATTCCCAATCTTGAAATTGGGATGTTTTATAGGTTAAAATCTCTGATAGTATCCATATTCTTCAATATGAAAAACTCTTATACAATCAGCCAAAAATTTATAACTGAACCCACACACTTGACATTTGATAATTGTTCTAATCATATCCCCATTATCTTCATCTTATAACATTATATTTAGGTAAAATTATTTCACAAGGTGTGGATAGAAGGGGTGACTTTCATCTAATAACCAACTAGTCCAATTTTGATGCAAGACGGCTCCCCATACCAAAGCGAAAATAGTTATAAACCACTCAACATTTACTTCTCTCTCATAAAATACTTTATGAGAAAGTAGATGTGGCTTTTAAATATTTATATATTTTCTTGATTTAGATTTTTCTCTCTTAGATGATTCAGGAGCATCTTCTCAAAAATATCTCTCAATTTCGACTACACAAATTGTGATTTGTGATTAGGGATTTGTTGAAAGGTTTGGAAAAGAGGGTTTGAAAAGAGGGATTGGTTTGGGTTAGAAAGAAGTGTGATTATTTGATTTTTATTTGATAGTTAAATCATTTATGGATTTAACTATTCAGAAAAAAGAGATAAATAATAATAAATATTTAATATAATCATAAACCAATATGATATATTTTAAAAATGAAATAACTAAGTAAATAATCGATTATAAATATATATATATATATAAACAATATTGAAAATAAAATTAAAAAGAATATTTAAATATGTTTAAAAACATTTTAAATGAAATTAATCATACCTAATTCATGTATGATATAATTTATTCTCACAATATTAAATGGTTTGGTAAATATGTCATCAAGATGATGTCTATTACCAATGAATTTAAGTGTTATATCACCTTTTTGAAAATGGTCTCTCAAAAAATGATGTCTTGTATCAATTTTTTCCCCTTGAATATGATACATTATTTTTAGAAATGTTTATAGCACTTGTTTTTTTAATTTATAGGGACATATCTGAATTGATATCCATAGTTCAATAGTGTTTTTTTAATCCACGGAATCTATGTACAACAACTACCTATCATTATTTACTCAACTTTAGTAGTAGATAATAAAACAAAATTCTATACCTTACTACACCAAGGAACTAAAGACTTTTCCAAAGGATGATATGTTATATAGGTTATTTTTATCTAACTTATTACCACTAAAATAAGCATCTAAATAACTAAGTAATTCAAATTCATGTCCTTTAGGTTCAAAAAATCAAAAATTGGTTATATTCTTGAGGTATTTAAAAATACTTTTAACAAAGTTTCAATGAGATTCTTTAGGTTTTTCTTGAAAACATGCACACATACACACACTAAACATAATATCATTTCATCTAATAGTTAAGTATAATAAAATTCCAATCACACATTTATAAGTTGTTTGATTTATTTACTTTTTAGTTCCATCATGATCTATCATACATCTTTTACTCATGGGAGTGTCACTACTTTTGGTTTTATCCAAGACAAAACATTTTAAAAGACCCTTTGTGTATTTTCTTTGATTTAAAACAATTATTTCTTTGTTTTGAAAATTTTTAAATCCAAGAAAGTATTTAAACTCACCCATTAAACTCATTTCAAATTCATTTTTCATCATTTTATAAAATTAAATATACAAAGATTTTTTGGACTGTCCAAAAATAATATCACCAATATATATTTTTACTAATAAAACATCCTTGGGAATTATTTTTATAAATGAAGTAGGGTCAAAAACACATTTTTTAAAACCATTTGAAATAAGTAAATTGTTAATCCTATCATACCATGCTCTAAGATATTTTTTTAAACTATACAAAAAAATTAAATTTAAAAACATTATTTGGAAAATGAGGGTTTTGAAAAATTGGATGTTTCTCAAAAAATACATCCTCAATAATATATCCATTTAGGAATTAAATATTAAAATCTGTTTGATATAGTTTGAAATTAAGATTTATAGCATATGAAAGCGATATTTTGATGGCCTCAAGTCCAGATATAGGTGAAAAAGTTTATTTATAGTTAATAACTTATTCTTGACTATATCCTTATACAAAAAATCTATATTTTTTCTAATAATTGTGCCATAATTTTTTCTATATGCCCACTTCGTGCTAATAGTTAGGTAGTATTTGGGTCTATCTAATAATTTTCAGACTATATTCCTTTCAAAATGGTTCAATTATTCTTGAATTTCTATTACCCAATGTCCATCATTGATTACTTCATTGATGTTTTTAGGTTCAATCTATGACAATAAATCATTATGTTCAACCTAGATTCTTATTGACACTCTATTTTGATTTCCTCTATATTTATTTTCAACTATAGCATCTAAAGGGTTCTCTTCAAGGGTTCTAATAATTCTAGGGATATAAGTACTTCGTACTTCATTTTATTATACTGGTTCAGGAAGATGTTAATGATCTCTACCAGGTAATTTATTTGGTAAATCAGTAGAAGGGTTAGAATAATTATAGGTATTATTGATATTCAGTTTTGATATATTATCCTAAATATTTTCAAAAGAAGGTTTGGGTTCATGTGGATCCTTTTCATTAAAAGTGAAATGAATAATTTCTTCCAAAACTTTAGATTTCTTATTATAGACCCTATAAGCTTTAATAGTGGTTGAATACCCAAGGAAAATTCCTTTTATCTTTCTGGTGAAATTTTTATTGATTATATTTTTTGTTATGAATGTGAACTTTACATCCAAAAACACTAGAGTAATTTACTTTAGGATTTATAACATTCCAAAATTCATATTCAGTCCTTTTCAATATAGGTCTTATAAAAATTCTATTAATTAAAAATCAAGATGTGTGAATATATTCAATCCATAAATGGACAAGATTGTCAAATTCACTAAGCAATCTTCTAGAAATTTCTTAAAGAGTCATGTTTCTCCTTTCAACAACCCCATTTTGTTGAGGTGTTCGAGTTGCAGATAAATTGTGAGTATATCCATGTTGTGAAACAAGAGATTAAAATTAATTATTCTAAAAATCTCAGCCATGATCACTTCTCAAGGTATTTATGGTAAGTCCACTATGGTTTTCTATGAATTTAGCATACATAGAAAAATAGGAAGGAGATTTGCTTTTATGAGAAAAGAAAAACACTAATGTATATATTAAATAATCATTAATTATAACCTAATAATAATATTTTCCTACTAAACTAGAAACTATATATGGTCCAAATAAATCAATATTAACCAATTATAACGATTTATATATAGAGACCTATTTCTTTATTTTGAAGGATATATTGTGTTTATTTCCCTTTTAATAGGGATTATACACATTATCTTTAGAAAATTATATATTAGGTGGATCTTTGACTAAAAAGTTATTATTTATATTTATAAGTGAGTATATATTTAAATGGCGTAGTCTCATATTCCATACCCAATATTCACTATGAAATTTACTCAAACAAAAAACATTTTTGATAAAATAAAGCATCTAAATTACCAGCATAAACATTATTATTTATAAAAGTAGTAAAAACAAAATCATGATTAGAATCAAAAATTATATAAGCATTATTTTCAAATTTCACATGATAACCATAATCACACAATTGTAAAATAATGATAATATTATAATTTATCCTATCAACAAATAAAAATTTAGAAATAAGGAAAGATTTAGAGCTAACAATTTTTTTTAAGTACAATGATTTTTTATTTTACATTATCACCAAAAATTACATGCCAACCATACACCTTTATAAGGTTTTTAAAGCTTGAATATTCTCTATTCATATATCTATAACATCCACTATCATGATGCCATATATTCTTATTGAATCTATCTAATCATTTTTCTAACAATATATTAAACACACATTGATTTTGGTACCCATATCTATTTGGGTCAATACAATTTAATAATAAACGCTTTTGGAATCTAAATTTGTATTAAATTCATATTAGAAACATATTTAACAAATATAAAAAAAAAATATTTTTTAGGTCCAAAATTCATATAATGATTTCCAAAATTATTATAATTTTTAAAAACTAAAGGTCTATTTTTTGAATTTGGAATAAAATATTTTTTTGAACAGTTTATTTTGTTTTCTAGGTTGATGATCAAAATATTCTCTTGGTTAATGTATAGCCTAACTTACCAAAATTTTGTTTAAGGTTTTTGTTCTTTATAAAAAAACCTATAATGTACCTTTCAAATTGTTCATTTTCTTTTTTCAAATCAGTATTATCTTTTAAAAAATTAATATTCTTTTATTTTTCAATGCTAAGAGTATATTTTTCTACATCACATAACACATGAGTCTTTTTCAATTTTTTATATTTATCTTTTAACTCATCCATAATATCTTCCATAATAGAACAATATTATTCTAATTATTCCTTATAAATTTTAGATTCATTGGGAATATTAGAAGAAATAAAAGCTACATCATAGGTAGTATCCATGAATCATAGATTATATTTTTCAGTCATATCTTCTCAACTTGAATCTAATTCACTAGATCTATCCTTAGATGCACTCTAAGTAGCCTTTATTTCCATTTTTAGTCTTTTGTACTTATATTAATATTTCATTTTGTATTTTATCTTTTAACAGTCATCATTTAAGTGTCCTTTTCTTTTTCATTCGTATCATGTGAGCTCATTAGTTGATTCATCCTTTTTCAATATTTCTTAAATTTTTCTTGATTTTCATATTTTCCTTTATAGTTAGACTTTCTGAAAAAAAAATCTTCCTTTTTTATAACTTGGTAAATCTTCTAGATAGATGGTCTATTTATTTATCAAAATCAGTGTCACCTTCACTTCCACTTGCACTTTCATCTTTAAAAAATTCTTTTTATTTTGACTATGATTATTTAAATATGGTAGATTTTTATTTTGGTTCATCATCATCATTATTTACCTTAAACTCTTCTTCATAAATCATCAGCTTCCTAATTAATTATTTGATTTATAACTTTATAATGTTGCATGATTCACAAATAGAGATTGTAGCGTCTCTCCATCGGTCTCGTAGACATATCAAGATTCTCATTACTTGATATTTTTCATTCATAAAACTCTAAGGATAATCATAGTGTTTATTATCTAATTGAACCTAATATACATGTTGGAAATAGATTCAAAAAGTTTCATTTTGAATGTATCATATTTAATAGTATATATATTTAATCTCATTTCATTCACATTAGAAGTTCTTTCATGAGATATGGAGAGGGTATCCCAAATCTCATAAGCAGTTTCACATGAAGATATTCTATTTGATTCATCTTTTCCTAAAGTATAGAAGAAAGAATTCATAGATTTTCTATTTTAATCATAATCTAATTTAATATTTTAATCCCATTCTATTCTAGTAGTTTTGGGTTTCTCAAATTTATCTTCTATAGATCCCCAAATACCAAATCCCATACTATCAAGGTGTATTTTCATTTTTATTTTACATTGATCATAATTTTGACCATTAAAATACGGAGGAATATTTGTTACATAACCTTTATAATTAGCCTCCATAATAGAATATTATTAAGTAAATATAAATTAAATAGATATTACTGAAATAATTGATCAAGTTTAAACAATAATCAAAGATAAATAAAATTCTCTGATTCTAAATGTTATTCAGAGTGGAAAACTGAAGAGAATGGTGAATTGAGTTTCCAATTAAATTTTTTATTAAAATTATTTTAAAACTAAATCCACCAATTTATGAAATATGCATAGTTAACTAAAATAAGGGGATTATATAATTTGATCTTTTCATAAATATTTTGATAAGTTCAATCACAACTTAGTTAAAATTGGTTTAAAACTATTTAAACTTTTGAAATAAATTTACTAGAATCAAACATGGTATATAATAAAATTTAAGTTAACTATCAAAGTAATGTTTTGTGATATATTTTAGAAAACTAAAATAGATTTGTTTAAAAAATATGGTAAAAAAATAGATAAAATACACAGTGAAATAAAAAAGGAGGTTTAGCCTCAAGTCGAGACATAGTTCTCTCCACTTGGAAATCACCCACTACTAAGCAATTTATTATAAATAAACTAATCCAAAACTTGGATCAGGATTTAAAAAATAGTAAAAAATGAGTTCCAGGCTATACAAATCCTCTTCCATAGTTCTATGTGGGATAATAAAAAGATAAAAACTGCACATAGGAAGTTCAAGATGCACAGCCTCTTCCACATTTCTTCATGGGAGACCAGATAAAAAAAATAATAGAGAGATTCTCTCACTCTACAATGTAATAGAAGATCTAGTGCTAAAAGATATACAATATAAATCACACACAACTCAAAAAGTAGTAAAATCATGGTAATAGAAGGGAATGAATTCAGTGAAGTAGAGTATATAGTCATGTTGTTCCTCAAGAGATTCTTCTCTTCTTGTTTTCATCTATTGATTTTGAAATGATGCATGAAGATGATCAAATTTTCTATTATTTTTTGTTTAGGTTCAGGAAAGAACAGAGTCATAGACGTTCAAAAGTAGAGTACTAGTTCATCTTTTTCATTCATTATAGATTTTTATGTCTATTTGTTACACATGTATCTCATCTCTATATACATATAATATGAATTCTCTATCTTTTTTCACCATTTAAAAAGAATATATCTTCAAAAATATCCATTAAGAAATCATCATTGAATATCCTTTCACTTCACTAATAAATATAGTCTCAATAAATTTTTCTAAATAGAATTTAACTATATATATAAAAATGGTTGGATTAATATAGTTAATAATATAATACTTACATTAGGTATGATCTCTTTAATTTTTCCATCTCACCATCCACATTCACTTCAAGGTATTTTATGTCAGTTTCTACGATTGATTTATTACTTTGTAAGAATTTATTGATAGGTTTTATGGCCGATCATGTGTACCTATGGTCGATCATTTGATCTTACAGTCAATCATTTTATACTTGCGGTTGACCACGTTACACTTACAATCAGTCAACTTATACGTACGGTTGGTCTAATACTTTTTCAAATTGAGACAACTAACCATGGTTTCTTTATTTGGTTATGTAGTCAATTCATTACTATGTTGAAAAATCTATATTTCACAAACTATTTATTTTATTTGGCCTTGTGGTTGCATGGCCTCTCATGTAGTCAATCCAACTAGCCTTGTGGTCGATCCAATAGTTTATGATGAGATAGTTATGGTCGATCTATTAGTCATGCAGTCGATCCACTTATCGTGCGGTCGATCCATGCCTTTTTTTAATCTTGACAATAGCTGTCACTTGGGAATAATGTGTGGTTGTTCGGTTTTTATTATGGTTGCTTGATTTTTTTGATATATTCACCATGTTTGATTACATGTGGAATGTGGTCCATTCCATATTTAGTGAAATTTCCATTATTTTCAAAAAAAAAAGATTTATCTTTCATAAAATATAAAATGGATTAGAAATAACATAAACATGATTTTCAATTATTTAAATCATAAATTATTAGAGTAATCCATCATCTTGGTTGGATGGTTTTCTATCATGTATCATGTTTATTTATTTTATACCATTTTTTCATTTGTTATTAGTTTTGTTGTGTATGTGGGTAAATCATCCCCCAATGATTTCTAATATCATTAGCATTTATATCCAACCTTTGGTGTCTAGGTGGTTCACATAAGGTTAGTGTCACCATGGTACAACTTTAACCATTAGGTCAAGTTCATGATGTTACATCCTATGACTAATATCTAGAACAATTCTTATTCAAAATTAAAATATTTAAGATTTATAAAGAACTATATTATGATATTTTAGGGGTTAAATGAATATTCTAAGTGTTATATTTATGTAGTTTATTTCTAAGATGAATAGGCTATTATTCAAAGTATTATTTCAAGAATGAAATATTTTCAACGATTATGTGAAAATCATTGATAAAATTATAGAAAGATTTAACTGTATTTATTTATAATTATCTAAAAGAAGAAGATTATAATAGCTATAATTATTATTTATACTATATTAATATATATATATTAACTGGATTGATCAAAAGGTGAAACAACATATTACTACTATGGATTATTTTAGATAATTCACAACATTCTACTTAAATAGAAATATTTGATGAAGGAAAGAGAATTTATAATATTTTGTATATTCAATTATTCTCTTATTATTTCTTGCTCAAGAATATTTTATTAATGAAATACGGATAAAAATAAAGTTTGTTCTAACTTGAGAATTTTTTTTCTATTCTGTTTTATTTTTTTTCTTCAAAAATTTGATTTTAGAGCTACACCATGATAATTAATCTATTCTATGAAAAATAACTACTCCTATAAATTTCTAGAGTTACAATTGTGCACTAAAGCTGTGATTATTTTTCTACATTTCATTTATATTATCAATTTCAAATGCTTGTACTCAGTTGTGGGGTTATGTTTTAGCTACTTGCACTTAGTTTTGGGTGAGTGTCAATAACTTACTCAATTCTGAGGTACCTGATAAAAGGATCTAAAGTCTCAGAAAAATTCATGTACTAAGTGTAAACTTCTTGCACTCAGTTTTGAGATCCCTAGGAAAAGGATATGAATAAAATCATTAAGCCTACATTGGTTTTTGGTGGAGTAGACTAGTGGATGCTAATTATTTCCCTAAACCACCATAAAAATATGATGTTCCATGCTCCTTATTAATTTCCACTACATAACTGATTAGAAGAGAAGGATGGATTCTAAAAAACTTAAATGGGGAGTTTTAAATTGGTGAAACTTTTTAAAAGACTCAATTCACCCCCACCCCCCCCCCCCCCTCTTGAGTCTTTATCTATTACTTATCTAAAACAAAATTTGGTATCAGATAAAGACTCTTGATATCTCTACATTGGTCGATTGAAGCTTGAAGATAAATTTTTAAGGACATTAATTTTTTATCATTGATAATCTAGCGAGAAAAAAAGAATTAATAGACAAATAATAATGTTTGGTCCTAGAAAAGGGATGTCTATGATTAGAGGTCCTTATTTTTATGGTGAGAATTATGGGTGTTGTAAATCTATAATGATTATCCACCTAAAGAATAATGGATTAAAAGTTTAAATAAAGGTGTTGAAATCCTATAAGATTCATACTGGTGACCCTGAGGCATGAAATGTTTCTCAAGAAGCTAATTATGATTTAAATTCAAAGGATATTAATATTATCATTTATGGATTATAACCAAATGAATTAAATAGAATTTCTCAATGTACCAATAATCATGATATGTGGGAAACTATTGTTGTTTTCTATTAAGGAACTAAAAATGTAATAAAATTAAGGTATAATAATGAAAATATAAAGGTTGATAATTTTATAATGTTTGATGGATAAAGTTTCACTCAAATTAATGGAATACTCACTGGGTTAGTGAACAATGTGGGTTCCATGGACACTGATATAATAGAACCAAACCAATATTTAAAAGTTTTTAGAGTTATTGCTTCTAAATATAGTAGAATATATGATTCTATTAAATAGTCCACACATGTTAAAGAGATAAAAAAAAGAATTTAATTAGAACACTCATGATGTATGAAGTTGAGATGAGAGAAAAGTTTGATAATCAAAATCTATCCAAGGATGAAATTATTTCTCTTAAGGTTTATACTTCAAAGGATGAGAGAAGGTCTAAAGATACATATTCGGATTCATATGATGAATATTCTAGGATTTTTTATTCTAGTGATAAATATATATAAAATTCTATAATATTAAATAATATTTGTAAGAGGAGAAAAGATAAAATTAATAATGATGATGAAAAAGAGATTAGATGTTATGAATGAAAGAAAATGAGACATGTTAGACCTAACTTTCCTATACTCAAATATGAAAGTAAATCAAGAAATTTATATTATAAGAAGAAAAGTAAAATATGTATTAAATCTAATTTGAGTGCCTTATAGGATTTAAGTGATTAATCAAATTCTAACTTTGAAGTAAAACATTCAAAGAAAAAGGAAAATAGTGTCTTATAAATCATATAGAAGAGGAAAAATATTTATTCTCTCTTACTTATGAATATAAAATTTATTATTTTGAGGATATTAATGTGTATTGTTCTATACATGATGATAAATATGATACTTTAATTAAATTTTATAAATATATAAATAAATATTTTTATATTTTTCTAATTGAAAAAAATGGTTTGTCTAAATAGATATTAGAATTAAATTCAAAACTTAATAAAGTTGAATCTATTTTTTCCTTACAAGATAGTAAAATTAAAGAATAATTAACTTAATTTGATTCTTTGAAATTTACACCTAGTTTTTTTACTAGGGTATTGCCATAAAATATGTTTGATAAAAATAAATAAAATAAAAGAGGAATTGAAATTTAAAGAAATGGTGAAAAAACGAAATCTTTATATGAATTATTGTGTTCCTAGTTTAACTAGTAAATGCATGTCTACAGTTACTTGTTTTCACTATGGTATTTGTGGAAATTATGTTAATGATTTTTTTTGAATTCCTCATATCTGTGGTGTTAAGTATGCTTACATTTTTTAAGATTTATCCCAAGAAAAGGCGGTAATTTCTACTAGAAGTAAATAGTTTTGGTTACTTAAATCTCTTATTTATAACACTATTCGACCCAAAAGAATATGGTTACCAAAATGAATAATTTTTTATATTTTATAATAAATTTTCCATACAAAATGAAATGTTAAATGTTTTATGTATAGTGGTTTTATATGAATGAAGACTTCTTGAACTTTCTTTTACTTATCATAATTGATTAAATTCATGGAAATAATGTTAAGGAAGGATCATTGAATATTTTTTTGGGATAAAATCCCTAATTTTGTCATTTAATATTTTTTGGATTGTTTTATTTTTGAAAAATACTGGTTTAAAAGGGTTTAATGGTTACCCGGAATAATGTTTTAATGGTGGCAATGTTTTCTAGCGTTTTCCAAATTTTTTGTTATGAAAGTTCCAAGGAAAAGGGTTGTTTATGCATAAGAATCATGTGGACTTCGAAATGATATTAATGTGGACTATGGAAGGAGATCATTTAGACCATGAAAAGAGATTATGTGAGAATATTTTCATATTACTATCGAAAGGAAGTGGTTATTTGTAGACCGTGAAACAAATTACGCAGAAGGAGAATCACACGACCACAAGATAAGGTCATCATTTTGTGGTGAAGTGATGTTTGTTTAGCTAACCATGTGGATTATTATGAAAAGGTATATTATATAGAGGATTATCACATGGTACTTTGGGATAAGGCTTTCGTTCACTGTCAAAATATGGAAGGTAATTTTCATATGGATTTTATGGGTAATGAGTGAATAGTAATTTGGGATTAGTAGATTTTTCTGATATCTTTCCTATATAAGGAACTTATAATTACTATATTCACACTGAGAAAAAATTATTGGGAGGATTGATTTTTTTTTGATATTTTGTTAAGTAGGAAAGGGTTTTACGAAGTGCAGAAGCCATGAAAGGGTCTATGTAGAATTATTCCATGTAAGGAGTTATGTGGTGAGTAGTGACCGCATAAGGGAGTTTATATAATCATTCATCCAAAGGTTTCATGTGGTGAATAATAACCATGTAAGATGATACACAAAGGAAAGAGGCATACTATTGTTTGAAAATAAGGAGTATGCAAGGAAGCTCATGTGGTGGACATTTTGTAGTGGACATCACACAGTGGCATCTTATGGTGAATAGTACACCAAGTAAAGTGAATAACTCTTCACAAAGGAGTTTTACATGGATTAAATCCTATACGAAAAGGAGTATTTCATATCTTGAATAAAAAAGGATCTTTATGGAAAACTTATATATGTTTTAACCAAATCTGAGTCGATTCGAAAGAATAGAACAATATTTTGGAGGAACAGTTAATTCACTTTAGCAGAGAGAGAAATGATCTTTCAAAGTGTGATTGGTAGTAAACTAAGAGGGATGGTGAGTCTGATCCAAACATTGTAATAGTAGTGTGCTAGTGGATTTTTACATTATAACATTTCCTTTATATACTCCTTGGACTAGGCCAGTTAAGGGTAATCCAAGTAAAAAATTCTGTGTTTCATGCATGTTTTCATTTATACTCATACATTTATATGGGAAGGAGAGAGAATAGTGTTTTGTTTAATAAAAAACTAAGATCCAAATAGGGGATTGTTTCAATCTTTCATGCTTCGATTCATCCCCCCAGGGTATTTAACCTAGTGGGGATAAAAATTGGTATCAAAGGAAAAAGGTTCAAGTGAGTGATTCTCTATCAGTTGAAGCCATAGAATCCCTCAATTAATAAGGTATTATGATCTTTGAGGGAAACAATTTCCAATTGTGCAAGAATTGAATGGAACACTACTTATGATCTTTATTCATGGATATGTATATAGTAATTATTCATATGATCTTAGTTAGTATAGATAGAAATGCCTTATCAGATATAGAAAAAATAGAATTGGATATAGTGTAACAACACGAGATTTTATGAGAATTATTCTCTTTAATTTCATAGATGTCTTTTGTTGTACGCTACACCAATATTATCTTGCGCTATATGCAACACCGTATTAGCTTGCAGTATATGCAACACTATTCTTGGATTGTGTTACACACAATTTCAAGTTCGTTTGATAGTAGTTATTCTACGCAACATTGAGTGTGTATATAAATTTATATATATATTCAATGTATAAATGAAATATGGTTGTATTATGTTATACGCAACAACAAAAGAGTCTTGCACTACACACAACCCTAACTTGTCTTACATTACACGCAACCACGACCTTCCTCGATAGCGTGTGTAATACGCAATACTGAGTTTCACTAAATGTGATATTATTATAATATTATTATGAACTAGCTATTATGAATAGTAATACCCACTTTTTGAAATTTTATAAATTTTATCTTTCAAAATGGACTTCATTTTTAGATTCATAATATCGAAATTAGCCTAGGGTGAATTTTTGGTATTTTTCTGAAAACTTTCAATTTTTGATGAATAGTGAAAACACTAGGTTACTATTTAAAAACCGAATTTTTATTTAAATAATTATTTATTTAAATTTATTTTAGGTTAAAATTGATACATAATACCTATATAAGTTCAATTTAATTCATTGGAGTGATTTTATAATAATTTCTGATATATAAAAAATTTATTGAACTTTTCACCGTCTTTTACCTACCCCCTAGGAGCTTTTTGAAAACTTAGATAAAACTTAATTTTACCGCTTCTGCGAGTGGAATTTCAAAAATCCGAGAGACACGGTTAATATCAAGGACTAAAATGTTGTTCAATGAGATGAAAATAATTTTTGGTGAATAGTAACTTTTTACTTTTATTTACAACGGTTAAAAGTAAATAGGGTAATTAAGGGTAAAAATGATATTATTATTACCCTAACACATGTCCTAATTCTATTGGATAAGTGTAATTCGACCAAAAACAACCTTAGGAATAAAATATGACCATTTAGGTCCACTTGTATTAGATTAGGACATTTATTATTAATTTATTTAAAGAAGGGTTAAAATAGTTAAAATCAAAGTTTAATAACTAAATCATTCTTAATATAGGGTTATACATAAGATAAATTCGACTATAAATATTCATTAGAAATATAAAGAGATTTTCTACATAATGAAATTTTATTTATAATTTTTAGACATTAAATAAGTTAATTTATTTTTGACACAATGATGATGGAGTAATTATCTTATTAATGAAATATTAACATAATTGATGTTATAAATACCCAAATAAATGTAATTTGAGACTTTTTATGAATTCCACTAATTTTATAGGTTAATATGATATGTTATTATTGAATTAATTTACTTTTTTAGAACTAATAATTCAGTTAGGATTTTCAAAAAAATCCATTACCAAATAGTGTCAAAATTGACATAAAATAGTTTTTAAAACAAATATTATATTATTAATTGTTATTATATTCTTATAAATCTATGGTTCGACCAAGATACTTATATCATGATAGGTGTGTCATTAATGGGCCACTTGGGGGTCTCTTGTATGTATATGGTTAGTTTATTAACTATATAATATAAAAATACAAAGTGACATGGTAAATGTCAATCTAATTAACTAAAAGTTAAAACTAAAAGATAAGGTTAATATAATGACCCAAACCTGTCTAAAATATATTGGTTGAGAGTATTTAGACCCATCCATGCCTTATATTAAAAATAAATTAATTTGGAGCTATTAGAAACCGAATATGACTTTATTATAAAATAATATTTTAAGTTTTTCCAATGGTGCCCCTCTCCTCCCTTATAAAAAGGGCACCCCTTCCCTCTTCTCTTAACACCCTTTTGATCCTTGAATCTCGGCCAAACCCTGAACATTTCTCTTCTCCACTTCCCTAGAAACATTCTGTAGGTTCTGGTCTTCTCAAAATACCAACTCTACTTCCTTAAGAGGAAGCTTAAAGGAGGTGTGTCGAAGAAGAGGTAATCTCTTCTTCCGATTCTCTCAAGTTTATTTCTTCTTATACTTATTATTATTTAGTTGTATCATTATAAAGTAATAACATAATTATTACTTATATACTTATATGTTATTATAAATATGAAACAACCTTATTTCACCTTCTATCCATCCTACGGAAATCGAAATCACCGCGCGTGCGTACGTACGGAATATCGTCTCCACACCGTGGTGTAATCTGTTTTCGACCACCACCTTACTTGGATGGTTATAATGGTGTAAATAAATAAATATATATGATTATTGTAAATTTATATTGATTTTAAATATTATACATACACTTAAATACAATTCCACGATCATGGTAATGATATCATCGCTTGTGCGTACGTACGGACTACCGTCTCCATGACGCGATGAGATTCGTTCTCCATGTTAACCATTCATGAATGATTATAAAGTATATATATCATGAATAATAATGAAATATATGACATAATAATGATATTGTATTTATGCATATATATATTTATGTCATCTACTTAATTCCATTCAATTCAATAAGGAAACGAAAACATCGTTCATGCGTACGTACGGTCTACCGTCTCCATGAAAGGTGTATTTCATTACATTTATCAATCTATCATATATATATGTATATGCTGAATATATATTATATATAAATCATGTTTTACATTCTTGAATTATGTAAATCATTATATAAGTAATAATATCAATAACAACAAGTCGAAACATGTATGATAAATGAAACGATTTTACCCAAAATGCTGCTTTAACATGGAATTTACAAAAGAACGTGTAATATAAAGTCATAAGTGAACTATATATGATATCATAACAATGAATATGATTCTATAACAAGTCAATGAAATTATTTAAATCATTATACAAGAGTTTTGGATACATACCTAACATATCAGACGTAAGGTAAGGGATAACTTTTCCAATCTCGTTTTTATCTGAGATTGTTTATTTGTAAGTATTTACTGGGGTTATTGTTATCATCCATGCCCCTGTTTTCTATAAATTTTTTCATGTATGTTTAAAGTCCTTTTTACCCATTTTGAAATTTACCACATGTTATGAAGTTAATCTTACTTTTGTTTCCCACATGAAGAACTTTTTGACTTTTCCGACAAAAGTACGAGGAAAATGTTATTTTTAACTTATACGATGTGAATGGATTTTTACGGTTTCATAATGCCTCATTTTCATGAATCTTCCTCTACAAGATTGCATGATTATTTTCAATAAAATACTTTTCTTTTAAAATTTCATGGAATTTTGTGAAAATAAAATGATTTTGAAGAAGAAAGGATGTTTTCCTCAAGAATTTATTTCAAGTGTTTTATCAAAACCATTTTCCATCTAAGATGACATTATTTCATATGTGTATGTTTCAAGTATAATGTCTCTATGATTTACATGATTTCACTTTTCTTATGATAAAATATCCATTTGTTTTATATGGATTATGTGATGATGGGATGATGTTTATGAAACACATTTTATTCTTTGGGTTATGATGAATGTTTTAAGTTTATTTTGTGGAACAAGTAAGAATGATTCCATTATGAGATGGGTGGGACCTATATCTCCCTCCAATGTATTGGGTAAAGATTTATATCTCATGAGATAGACATGGCTGGAACGGTAAGTTAATCCAGTTCAGTAATACAGTACTGGAACGAGGAGTGAACTCGATTCAAAAAGGGACTTTGTCCACTAAGATGGTCTTGGCAGCAATGCCTTGGCTACTATGGAAATCA
The DNA here is from genome assembly GCA_963277665.1 of Viscum album. Taxonomy (NCBI): domain Eukaryota; kingdom Viridiplantae; phylum Streptophyta; class Magnoliopsida; order Santalales; family Viscaceae; genus Viscum; species Viscum album. The sequence continues at coordinate 527,216,536 of OY728159.1, read as the reverse complement.
TATCATGTGCTTAATGGTTGCCACAATTATATGTTTTATTCCCATTCTATTTTATCATGATTGATGTTCCCTTATGATATATGCCTTACGTAATTTCAAGATTCATGTCTTTGCTCAAGATTTTGATGTTTAGAATTTATGTTCAAGTTTTTACATTCAAATGTTTATGGATTGTTTTATATTCTCTATGTTTATCCTTACTGGGCATTTTAGCTCACCCCTTTTTATGTTTTCCTTTCCCCAGGATTTAAAGAAAGGTTTTAGGTAATAAAACCAAAAGGGGAAGATCTTTATGAGAGATGTTTAAGATCTTTCACCAAGATTAGAAGATTATGTTCTGAGTTTCCAAAGACACTAAACTATTACGATCCTTTGGTGTCTGTTTTTGTTATTTATTAAGCGTTTCGAAAAAGTTTTGTAATGTCGATGTACGTCAAGATTCGGGTCACTACAGTTGGTATTAGAGGAAAGGTTTAGTTAACCTTTGGAAACTAGGATGCGAAAAATTTAGTGAGATCCCTAGAGATATTTCTGAGGTATGTCTAGGGATGTCCCTAAGGTTAAGTGCAAGTATAGGTTATAGTCCTAGAATTACGGTAATGATATTAGAATTAAACCTAAGATGTTAGATATCGAAGGTACTCCCCCTTTATTATGTTGTTTTCCCTAGCATGATTTTTGCCTCTCACACTATTCTTTTTGGGTTTTAGACGATGGATGGAACCCGAAGGAACCATGTTGATCAATGTAATGGACAATGCAATTATTGTCCTCCTGAACAAACCAATGTTATGGGAGATGGAGTGAAAAATCTTATTGTTATACTTACGAAAGATATGAATCATTCTGGACTTCCGAATGAGAAGAGAAGGGAACAATATTCTATTGAGTCCTTCATGAGGCAACATCCACCTTCTTTCAATGGGTCTTCTGATCCACTTGTTGCTGAACAATGGATCAGTACCATTGAAAATATATTTTCCATACTTCGCTATTCAGAACATGATAAAGTCATTCTAGCTATTTACCGTTTAGAAGGTGAAGCAAACCAGTGGTGGACTATAATTAAGAATACAAGGCCCCAAGATGAAATTGAATCCATGGAATGGGACGAGTTCAATAACTTGTTTTTCAGTAAGTACTTCCCTCGTATTCTTCAAACAAATATGGAAAAGGAGTTCCTTGAGATTAAGCAAAAAGATGATGAATCTTTTGGTATATACGAAGCAAATTTTACAAGGATTGAAAGGTATGCATCTGGCTTTATCATCCAACCTGAAAGTAAAGTTGATCGATTATTCAGTGTCTTAAAACCAAGTCTTCAAAGGGAATTAGCTATAAGAGACTTCAGTAGATATGAAGAAATTGTGCGTTGTGCTATCAAGGTAGAAATAGAAGTTGGTGTTACATATCCATCTCATGGTTTGGACAAGAAATGAAAGATGGAGTTCAAGGAGAAATCTCAGAACAATGGTGAAAAGAAGATGAATGTTTCTTTATGCTCAAAGTGTGGAAAGAAGCCTGGTGGAGATTGTCTTAAAGGGTCTAGAAAATGTTTTAAGTGTGGAAAAGAAGGTCATCGAGCAGCTGAGTGTCAAAGTAATGGAAAAAAGGTTTCTAATGATGTGAATAAAGAAAAGACTGTAGAGAACGCACCACCAACAATTCAATGCTTCAGGTGCAATGAAATGGGGCATTATGCTAATCAATGCCCTAATCCAAGGGTTAATGATGATCAACATGAGCAACCACTTAAGGCAAAGGACAAAGGTAATTCGCATGCGATCACTATTGGGGATGTTGAATATGACAACGATGTGGTGGAATGATTAAGTGTTTATGTAATGGGATTCCAAAATAATGTTGTATATAGTATCGTGGAATATTGGAATATTTATGTATTGGTCTACTGTGGTTTCAATAATTTTATGGTACCGGTAACCATGGAAAGTGATTGAGATATTTTTGGAAAGAAGATGATATGTGCATAATGAAGGGATAAGGAGAAAATAAAATGTTTGACATTATTCATGAGCTCATGACTGATATAAGGACAAATTTATATCATGGTTTGAGTATATAGAATTTTTGGATTTTGGTATGTGGAAAGAGTTGACTTTTGACAGCACTCATCTTTTCACTAAGGTTCAATGGGTATTCCTTTTTCAAGAGAATACATGATTAAGGCCTTCGAATGTTTGGAATGTGACCAACAGGGCATATCTTATGATATATGGGGATCAACAATGGTATTAACATGCTTGTTATATGAACTCTCTGGTAATCATTTTCACTATAATATGAGATTTGACAATAGTATTTTGGATAAGCCTAAAGATTGGAATGGATTATGTTGGACATAAGTTAGTATTGTTTATGGATAGAACTTTTTCGATATTATTGATGGAAAGTTATAATAATGTATTTTTAGAAAAAAGGGCAACCTACAGGATGGGCGACAACCTGTCACGTCGGATAAGTATGTGGTAATCGAACCCACAACCGAAGTGCGACAGGCCTTTATTTCCTACCACTGGCCTACAGGAAGTCCCTGGTTAGTAGAAACTAGTTTTATTTTATTATGCAGGATGATAGATGAAGTATAAGTCCATTTTGGAACCATATCTGATTAATCTCACCATAGATGGACTTATGTTTATAACTTTTGCTAACTTATGTTTGAGACAGATGGAATGACCAATCATTCTATCGCATGATCTGCTAAAACTTCACGAAAGACAAATTCAACTTCATTTCTTAAAGAGATGAAGTGGAAATTGTTCAAGGCACGAACAACGGTGAGATTTTACCAAAATAAAGTAAGTATTTCTTATAATTCAAATTATTCAACTTTAGGGAAATGATCTTGAAAACCAAAAATGTTGTCCTAGTGCCCTTATATCCGATGAATCAGATGGTACCCTGGATCATCACAAATGTATGGCTTTGTGATTGTTGGCTTTTTCATAGCCATTTTCTCTACCACTCTCCATCAGAATATGACGGTTAGATTTCTATTCCATATCCATATTTTCACCTATGTTCTCCTACGTGGAAACCCAGTGATTAGTTAATTTGGGTAACCGTTACGTTTCATACTTTAGTTTTTAAAGTTATGTTTTTTTATTCCATTTTACGATGTGGGTTTCAATTAAATAAACTTTCAAGTAGAAAACCATTTATAACCCCCGACGAATTTCGAGGGAGAAATTCATTTTAAGGGGGGTAGAATGTTACAACCCGAGATTTTATGAGAATTATTCTTTTTAATTTCTTTGATGTATTTTGTTTTACGCTACACCAAGATTATCTTGCGCTATACGCAACACCGTATTAGCTTGAAGTATATGCAACACTATTCTTGGATCGTGTTACACACAATTTCAAGTTCGTTTGATAGTAGTTATTCTACGCAACATTGAGTGTATATATATATATATTCAATTCGTAAATGAAATATGGTTATATTCCGTTATACACAACAACAAATGAGTCTTGCACTACACGCAACCCTGACTTGGCTTACATTACACGTAATCACGACCTTCCTCGATAGCGTGTGTAGTACGCAATACCGAGTTTCACTAAACAAGATATTATTATAATATTATTATGAACTACCCATTATGAATATTAATACCCACATTTTGAAATTTTATAAATTTTATCTTTCAAAATGGACTTCATTTTTGGATTCATAATATCAAAATTATCCTAGGGTAAAGTTTTGGTATTTTTCTGAAAACTCTCAATTTTTTATGAATAGTGAAAACACTGGGTTACTTTTTAAAAACCGACTTTTTATTTAAATAATTATTTATTTAAATTTATTTTAGGTCAAAATTGATATATAATACCTATATAAGTTCAATTTAATTCATTGGAGTCATTTTATAATAATTTTCGATATATAAAAATTTTATTGAACTTTTCACCGTCTTTTACCTACCTCCTATGAGCTTTTTGCAAACTTACATAAATATTAATTTTACCGCTTCTGTGAGTGGAATTTCGAAAATCCGAGAGACACGGTTAATATCAAGGACTAAAATTTGGTTCAATGAGATGAAAATAATTTTTGGTGAATAGTAACTTTTTACTTTTATTTACCACAGTTAAAAGTAAATGGGGTAATTAAGGGTAAAAATGATATTATTATTACCCTAACACATGTCCTAATTCTATTGGATAAGTGTAATTCGACCAAAAAAAACCTTAGGAATAAAATATGACCATTAAGGTCCACTTGGATTAGATGAGGACATTTATTATTAATTTATTTAAAGAAGGGTTAAAATAGTTAAAATCAATGTTTAATAACTAAATCATTCTTAATATAGGGTTATACATAAGATAAATTCGACTATACATATTTATTAGAAATCTAAAAATATTTCCTACATAATGGTATTTTATTTATAATTTTTAGACATTAAATAAATTAATTTATTTATGACACAATGATGATGCCGTAATTATCTTATTAATGAAATATTAACATAATTGATGTTATAAATACCCAAATAAATGTACTTTGAGACTTTTTATGAATTCCACTAATTTTATAGGTTAATATGACATGTTATTATTGATTAATTAAATGTTTTCGATCTAATAATGCTGTTATGATTTTCACAAAAATCCATTCCCAAATAGTGTCAAAATTTACATAAAATAGTTTTTAAAACAAATATTATATTGTTAATTGTTATTATATTACTAAAAATCTAAGGTTCTACCAAGATACTTATATCATGATAGGTGTACTATTAATGTACCCCTTGGGGTCTCTTTTATATATATGGTAAGTTTATTAACTATATAATATAAAAATACAATGTGACATGGTAAATGTCAATCTAATTAACTAAGAGTTAAAACTAAAAGATAAGGTTAATATAATGACCCAAACCTGTATAAAATATATTGGTTGAGAGGATTTAGACCTATCCCCACCTTATCTTAAAAATAAATCAATTTTGAGCTATTAGAAACCGAATTTGACTTTATTATAAAATAATATTTTAATTTTTTCCAAAGGTGACCCTCTCCTCCCTTATAAAAAGGGCACCCCTTACCTCTTCTCTTCACACCCTTTTGAGCCTTGAAGCTCGGCCAACCCCTGACCATTTCTCTTCTCCACTTCCCTAGCAACATTATGAAGGTTATTTTCTTCTCAAAATACCAACTCTACCTTTTTAAGAGGAATCTTAAAGGAGGTGTGTCGAAGAAGTGGTAATCTCTTCTTCCGATTCTCTCAAGTTTCTTTCTTCTTCTACTTATTCTTCTTTAGTTGTATCATTATAAAGTAATAACATAAGTATTACTTATATACTTATATGTTATTATAAGTATGAAACAACCTTATTTCACCTTCTATCCATCCTACGGAAAACGAAATCACCGCACGTGCGTACGTACGGAATACCGTCTCCACGCCGTGGTGTAATCTGTTTTCGACCACCACCTTACTTGGATGGGTATAATGGTGTAAATAAATAACTATATATGATTATTGTAAAGTGATATTGATTCTGAAATATTATACATACACTTAAATACAATTCCATGATCATGGGAATGATATCATCGCTCGGGCGTACGTACGGACTACCGTCTCCACGACGCGATGAGATTCATTCTCCATGTTAACCATTCATTAATGATTATAAAGTATATATATAATGAATAATAATAAAATATATAACATAATAATGATACTGGATTTATTCATATATATATGTATGTCATCTACTTAATTCCATTCAATTCAATAAGGAAACAAAAACAGCGTTCATGCGTACGTACGTTCTACCGTCTCCATGAACGGTGTATTTTATTCCATTTATTGATCTATCATATATATATGTATATGCTGAATATATATTATATATAAATCATGTTTTACATTCTGAAATTATGTAAATCAGTATATAAGTACTAATATCAAGAACAACAAGTTGAAACACGTACGATAAATGAAACGATTTTACCCAAAATGCTACTTTAACATGGAATTTACAAAAGAACGTGTAATATAAAGTCATAAGTGAACTATATATGATATCATAACAATGAATATGATTCTGTAATAAGTCAATGACATTATTTAAATCATTATACAGGAGGTTCGGATACATACGTAGCATATCAGACGTAAGGTAAGGGATAACTTTTCCAATCCCGTTTTTATCTGAGATTGTTTATTCATAAGTATTTACTGGGGTTATTGTTATCATCCATGACCATGTTTTCTAAAAAAAATCATGTATTTTTAAATTCATTTTTACCCATTTTGAAATTTACCACATGTTATGAAAGGAATCTTACTTTTTTTCCCACACGAGGAACTTTTTGACTTTTCCGACAAAAGTACGAGGAAAATGTTATTTTTAACTTATACGGAGTGAATGTACTTTTACGATTTTATAACACCTAATTTTCATGAAGATTCCTATACAAGATTGCATGATTATTTTCAAAAAAATACTTTTCTCTTAAAATTTCATGGAATTTTGTGAAAAGAAAATGATTTTGAAGAAGAAAGGATATTTTCCTCAAGAATTTATTTCAAGTGTTTTATCAAAACCATTTTCCATCTAAGATGACATTATTTCATATGTGTATGTTTCAAGTATAATGTCTCTATGATTTACATGATTTCACTTTTCTTATGATGAAATATCCATTTGTTTTATATGGATTATGTGATGATGGGATGATGTTTATGAAACCCATTTTATTCTTTGGGTCATGATGAATGTTTTAAGTTTATTTTGTGGCACAAGTAAGAATGATTTCATTATGAGATGGGTGGGACCTATATCTCCCTCCAATGCATTGGGTAAAGATTCATGTCTCATGAGATAAACATGGATGGAATGGTAAGTTAATCCGGTTCTGTAATACATGACTGGAACGAGGAGTGAACTCGATTCAGAAAGGGACTTTGTCCACTAAGATGGTCTTGGCAGCAATGCATTGGCTACTATGGAAATCATATCATGTGCTTAATGGTTTCCACAATAACATGTTTTATTCCCATGATATTTTATCATGATTGATGTTCCCTTATGATATATGCCTTACGTACTTCCAAGATTCATGTCTTTGCTCAAAATTTTTATGTTTAGAACTTATGTTCAAGTTTTTGCATTAAAATGTTTATGGATTGTTTTATGTTCTCTATGTTTATCCTTACTGGGCATTTCAGCTCACCCCTTTTTATGTTTTCATTTCCCCAGGATTTAAAGAAAGGTTTTAGGTAAGAAAACCAAAAGGGGAAGATCTTTATGAGAGATGTTCAAGATCTTTCACCAAGATTAGAAGATTACGTTCCGAGTTTCCAAAGACACTAAACTATTACGATCCTTTGGTGTTTGTTTTTGTTATGTATTAAGCATTCCACAAAAGTATTGTAATGTCGGTGTATGTCAATCTTTGGGTCCTTACATGTAGATACCCATGGAATCAATGCTTTAGGGAGAACTCTATCTAATGCAATCTATATGAAAGTAATGTCGTATAAATCCTCACATTCCATATGGGAAAATATTTTAAACACCTATGAAAGTGATTAAAGAGTTCAATAAGCTAAGTTATAGGTTCTATGGAATAAATATAAATACTAGATGATTCACCCTTATTAATCTATTAATGAATTATTTGATTTGGTGAACATGATTTTGGAGGATATGTGTGGTCTCGAATAAATCCTCAATGACGTGAACGTCATAAAATGAATCCTGAGAATATTTCCAACCCAATTAAATCTAAAATTTTCTACTCTTGAGGATAAAGATTCAAAGGAGCATAAATTATATACTTTACAGAGTACTCTTGTCACATATGAGATAAAAAATGATGATAATGAGGATTTCAAAAAGGGGTAGTCTAAAGAGGTGGAATTAAAGGTCATAAATAATATCATATAGATGATGGCTAGGAAGAAGTGTAAGTGTATGAATTCATGTAATACATATCCTCAAACATGAAAAGAGTGAAATTAAAGTTTAAAGGGAAACTTTCACTCACTTATTTTCGATGTGGATAGATTGGGAACCCTATAGAAAAGTGTCCCAAAAAGTTTCAAGAAGAAAATCAGGATGATGAAATTACCAAGAAAAATCCTCCAGCCAATGTGAAAGGTATAAAGGCACAAAGCACATTTTCTTCAAGAATAATAATATGATTTCACAAGAAAATTATAGTTCATAAGAGACTGAGAAAGAAGAAATTTAAGAATGAAAATTCCACAGAGAAAATGTTTTGGTGGAAGTTGTTGGAAATTATATTAAAAGAGAATAGAGAAACACTAAATAAGGAAAAATGGAAGGAATATTTGATATCAAGTTTGATCTTGAGGCTTCTATTAAAGAAATAGATTTTTAGAGAACTAAAAAAAATAAATCCAGTAGAGTGGTTCATCATGAAAAACTCTCTATATAGCAGTAGGAAGAAGAGAAGTATGAGATGAAGTCCAAAATTGAAAAAATCAAATATAAAAATCTATAAAACTCAAATAAGGTTATCGAGTAAAAGCTCAAAGTTGAAGAATGTACCATGGTTATAGATGGTTTGACTAATTAAATTAAATATCAGGTCAAACATATTGAATAACATGATTAGGAAGTTTTTATCCTGTGATATAAATATTGAGATTGAGAGAAACTTTTGAATCGCATAAGGAAATTGGAAAATTAGATCACTCATAAGACAGAAAAGGTGAAAGTGGAGTATGAAGGTATGGAAAAGTAAAAGCAAGATTCATATCTAAATTACAAGGATAGTATTGTAATGACCAAAACTATTATAAATAAAATTCTCCTTTTGATTTAATTAAATCTGGTTATAGAAAACAAATGCACTTATTTTGTTTTATTATATTCAATTGAATTTAAATTTTCATTAAGTATCATTACCATTGATAATATAGACATTGAATAGTGACCACGTGATTAGTACAAATATAGGGTTTTAACTAATCAAACTAACATAAAAAAAGGAAGTGATGGCCTCAACCAGTAGGATTATACCCTATGAATCCCATTTATCGAAGCTTCTGATGGAGATAACATCATTAGGATTTGACTTTGACCAAGTCTAATCTAATATATGACAACTTAAGAATGAGAAAAACTATTTATGGGATAAGTTCAATATCATCGAGATCACGGCCCCAACCATGTTTGTCGAACCACCCCATGAAAGTCCCACCATCACGCACCTTACTCTTTGGGAATTTTCTGGTGTATTAAAGGGATATGTATCAAGACCATAGAAATATGAGTATGTACGTTATTTTTTATATAATATTGAATTTATTTTCATCTTATTATGGTTACTTTATAAATTATTTTTATTTTGATAAAATAAAACACAAATAGTATTTTTTTGGTTAATATTCAAATTAACTTAAGAAATTTATTTTGATAAATTAATCGATTTTTTAGATGAAAAATATTTTAATAAAATATTATTATTGAATAATATTTATTAAATAAAATTATCATATAATTTTTATGAATTCAAATGTAATTTTCATAAAGGTTTGAAAAGTGTTATTATCAAAAAAATCCATCATTTCTTAATAAATATCGATTTAATTTTAAAAGAGAAAATTCAAATATTCAGAAAATTATTTAGATAAAATAAATATTATTTTTGGAATCATAATGTAAAAATTATCCAATGATGAATTTTTCATAATTTTCCGAAACAATTGAATTTTCAGGTAAAAATTAAATACTATATAAATATACTTTTTGTATTATGACATCATAATGACCAAAAAGTGGTATAATAAATAATATAAAGGGTATAAAAGACCAAATATTTTTTTTACCTTTAAAATAATGTTATTTTATGTTTATTTTATTAATTTTATAAAGCCTTTATGAATCCTCAAAAACCATTAATGTAATTTAAGGTTTTAAAACCATTTCTTTAAGATTATGAATCACCTCCACATAAGCAAGGGTATTATTTTATGCCATTAAGCCCTTGGTATTATAAAATAATTATAATCAATTCCATTTGGTAGAAACCCTGGGAAAAAACAATGGTATGGTTTGTGGTTTTGGTTATTTTATTATGTAGAGTTCAAAACCTAAATAATAAATAAATCCCCTTTTTCCTACATAAAACCACCCAAGATCCCATTTATCTTCACTAAAACTACTTGGATCACATATAAAATATTCTATACACTATCTATATTCCTCCAAAGGTTCCCCCAAGCTCTCAACAAGACCCTCTTAAGCATTTTGATTAACACACTCAAGTAACTGATTTCTCTCTTATCATTTTCATTCAACCACTTCTTTTATGTAATGTCTCCAAAATTCTATTTTATTATATTGGGATATGATGTTCCATATTCTAAATACTATAAATTTAATTTATATATTATTATATCCCCCTTTCACTCCCATTAAGCCTCTCATTATCCTTTTTGTACACCCATTACCATGTCGAAATATAGTTAGGATTATTTTCTTTATACATGTTTCTTCGTTAAAGTATGCCTTATATTTTTAATTTATAATGTTCTGATATGTTTTTTCATATCACTATTACTTACCATTGGATTTATATGTGATTATAGACCCCATTTTCTCTGATCAACACATTTTTATGAATCTTTAAGTGACACAATTATTCTTCCAAAATTTCATCGAGATTTTCCATGTTAAGACAATTATGTTATGAATGCCATACCCATTTCCTATCAAGGGTGTTAAAATTTATGCACATATAATTTTTTTATTGGGTAATTATATGTATTTATTCCACAATTCTTGATCATGTAATAAATTATGATGATGAATGAATCTATGTTGTATGATCTATGTGTCACACTTAAGCATGAGAATAAAATGAATGTGACGGGTGCACCCAAATTTATATAGAACTCCAATGCATTGGGTAATGTTTAGTATTATGAGACATCATTTTGGGACAAGTAGTGAACCTGATTCCATTATGGTAATATTTCCACCATTATGTCTTGGCAGTTTATCCTTGACCTATGTTTATGATGTGGTTTTTTATGTTGTTGTCACATTCCCCATGTTATGATTATCATGTCATATCATGTCTCATTGTTCATATTTATGATTACTACTATTTTTATTCTCCATTGATATTCCTATTTTCAAATGTGTATTATTTTTTAAATGTTATTCCATGTTTATTCCCTTACTGGGCTTTATAGATCATCCCTTTCTTATGTATTTCCCCAGGTTATCCTGTGCAGTTTTAAAAGCTATGGAATTTTAGAAGCATGTTAAGGAATTTTTTAATAATGTTGTAGTATCCCATGTTCAAGATGTTATGTTATGTACCTAATTCCCAAATACACTAGACTTCTCGATATTTTGGGTTGTATTAAGTTTAATCTTATGTAATAAATCAGGTATTAATGTGAAATAAATAATAGGGTTTTTATAGTTGTGGAAGGAGAATATTTATGATAAGTATAACAAATGTGAGTTCTGGTTGAAGTAAGTCTCATTATTGAGGCATATCATCATAATAAATTGATATTATGGACCCTTCAAAGACAAAATCAATTAAAGTATGTCCAATTCCAACATATGTGATATATATCAATAGTTTCCTTTGATTAGCTGGGTATTATCATAGATTTGTGAGAAATTTATCATGATTGTCAAACCCTATAACCAAGTAAACTCAGAATGGAATCGAGTTTGCTTGGCATGATGAGTGTGAAGAGATATTCAAGTAACTAAAAAGGATACTTATCACTACCCCTTTTCTCACACTACCCAAAAGTGGAAAAAACATCATAGTGTTTAGTTATTATTTGAATAAGGTATTGGGTTGTGTGTTAATGAATAATGATAAATCCATAGCCTATTCTTTAAGGCGGTTAAAATTTCATGAACAGAACTACCCAACGCATGATCTGGAGTTGGATGCAGTGATCTTCACTTTGAAAATATGGCAACATTATCTATTTGGTTGGAAGTGTAAAATATATACAGATCGAAAAAGACTCAAATAGATATTCACACAGAAAGAGATGAATATTCACCAAAGAAGATGGTTAGATCTGATTGAGGACTATGACTACTTAATCCACTATCATCCTAGTAAATCAAATAAAGTGGAAGATGCTCTAAGTATAAAGGATCATGAAATTCTATCATTGATGAGAATTGAGAAGGATCTGATCATCTTAGACTTGAATAGGATGGACATGGGAATCATAAAGAAAGGAACATCACCAATCCTTTCACAAATGATTTCTCAACCATCTCTTTTTGAAAAGATAAAGGATGCTCAAAGGGATGATCTGAGAATTTAGAAGAAAGTTGAAACTATAAGAAAAGGTAAATCCTCGTAATTTAGTGTTAATGAATAAGGAGTTGTGATATTTGGGTCCTGGATATGTGTATCATCAAATCATGAGTTAAAGAAGGAACTATTGGACGATGCACATAGTTCAACTTTCTCCATTCACATAGGAAGAACAAAGATGTATAAAGGTCTCTAATAACACTATTGGTGGGACAATATGAAGAAGTATATTTTGGAGTATACATCAATATGTATTGTATGTCAGAAAGTAAAAGTGGAAAGGCAAAAATAAAAGGGGATATTTCAACCATTACCCATACCTATAAGAAAATGTGAAAACATCACCATGGACTTTGTCACTGGACTCTCGAAGACATGCAAGGGAAATAATTCTATTTGGGTTGTGGTGTATCATCTTATAAATACTTCATACTTCATTGCGATTCGATAAGAATTATCACTATATCAACTTACATATATATACATCACATAAGTGGTAAGTATTCATGGAGTACCACTATCAATTATATCTAATATAGATTCAAGATTCACCTCTAAGTTCTGGAAAAGTCTCTAATATGCTCTAAATACTAATATGAACTTTAGTACATATTATCATCCTGAAACTAATGTCTAATATGATAAGACTATTGATACATGGGAATAAATGTTGAGAGCATGTTATATGGACTTCAAAGGAGGATAGGACCAAAATATTCCTCTGGTTGAGTTCTCTTGCAACAACAGTTTCCACTCAAGCATCAAAATGGCTCCCTATGAAGCCCTTTATAAGAAGAGTTGAATAACATTTACATTCTAGGATGAAGTTGGGGAACAAAAATTTCTATGTCCTAAAATGGTCAAGAAAATAGTGGAAAAGGTTAATACCATTCATTAGTACATCAAGGATGCTCAGAGTCGACAAAAAATCTATGTTGACAACCATCGACAAGACCTATAGTTTGATTTTTGAGACATGGAATTCTTCCATATATCTCTATGGAATAAAGTGATGAGATTTTGGAATAAGGGAAAGATTAGTCCAAGATACATCATCCCCTTTGATATCCTTGATTGCATCATAGTGGTGGCCTATCAACTAGCACTCCCATCGAACCTATATCAAGTATATGATGTATTCAATGTATCCCTCTTGATAAAGTACATACCAAACCCCTCACATGTACTAAATATAGAGGTGGTACCATTGGAGAATGACCTTTTCTATGAGGAATATATGGTGAATATTTTAGATCATAGAGACAAAGTTCTACAGAATAAGACAATTCACCTGGTCAAAGTGTTATACAGAAACCACAAGTTTAAAGAAGTGACGTGGGAACCAGAGGAAGTAATGAATAAGAGTTAACCTCATCTATTATAGTGTGGGAAATGAAAATTGGGGGGGGATTTATTAAGTGGGGAGATTGTAATAACCCTAACTATTATAAATAAAATTTCCCTTTTGATTTAATTAAATATGGTTATAGAAAACACATGCACTTATTTTGTTTTATTATATCCAATTAGATTTAAATTTCCATTAAGTATCATTACCATTGATAATATAGTCATTGAATAGTGATCATATTATTAGTATAAATATAGGGTTTTAACAAATTCAATTGACATAGGAAAAGGAAGTGATAGCCTCAGCTGGTAGGATCGTACCCTATGAAACCTATTTATCGGAACTTCTGAGGGATATAATATCATTGGGATTTTCCCTATACCAATCCCAATCTAGTATCCAACAACTTAATCATGATAAAAACTATTTATGGTAGAATTTCAAGCTCATCATGAGGAATGATTCTGCAAAGAGAAATAGTTTGTGAGAAAAATTTGCAAAAGTGTTTTTTCATGGATATACAGCTCGAAAAGTAAAGTAGTCTATGGAATAGGAGTTGTTATATAGAGAATAAGAGGTTTGAGGAATAAGTATTATGTGGAAGAAGGAATTATTCATAAGTGATATCGGTATGAGGAGGTAGTACCTGGAAGCGGTTGATAGAAGTGGTATGCAGAGGTTCTTCGAGGAGGTGGTTCACAGAGGTGGTATGTAGAGGAAGTTCATAAAAGAGGTGATATGTGGAGCATACATGCTACGTGGTGTAGTGCAGTTAACTGAGGAAGAAGTTTGTTCATAAAGGTACTTGAATAGTTTGTGGAAGTAATTTCTTCTAACTTATAGTACACAGAAAAGTGGATTTCTTCTACAGGTGAAAATAGAACCTTAACAGAGCATCTAACAACAATTGAGGATGTGTGATTTCATGAAAATGAAGGTACCTACAAGTCCCTAAACTATGAGTGGATCCTTTCCAAGATAAGTGAGAAAAAAAGGGGAAGACGGTGATCCTTTCCACCAGTAGTGAGCCAGAGAAAGAGACATAGAGAGTAACCCTTGGGAATATAGTGACAAGAACCTAAATCTTGTAAAGTTGGTGAACCTAGCCATAAACGTGATCTAACATGAACCTTGTAATTGGAAGTGATTTTTATTGGATTTGGTACATCGACACATCATCATTGTATGCTCCTTGGATATATCCTAGTGAGGATGAAGCAAGTAAAATCCCTATGTTCTATGCATGATTTCATTTCTATTCATATATAGCTACAGGATAAAGAGAGAAGTTTGTTTTGTTTAATGATGAAACAAGATATAAAGTGGCATTAGTTTTAATCCTTCATACCCTGATTCACCCCCCCAGGGTATTTGACCTAGTGGACCTAAAAATTAGTATCAGAGGGAAATGTTGAAAGCTATTGGTTATATTTCAGTATAAGAAATAGAGTTTGTTAATCGTAAAGGGGTTCCGATCTTTGATAGAAAAAAAATTCAACTATAGAAGAATCGGATGCAGCACTACTTCTGATCATTAGGAATGGATGCCTTTACCATAGCTATGCATGGAATATCAGCCAATATATACAGTGGTGATTTATTAGAATCCAAACTAAGGGAATTTGATGATGATTCTAAAGGGATCAATGCTTTAGGGGGAGACCTATAAAACTAAATTTATACAAAGGTTATGTCATGTAAGTCATCACATTCTATGTGTGAAAATTTGATGAATATTTATGTGGGTGACTCAGAAGTAAAAGAAGAAAAGATACAGGTTCTATGGAACAAATGTGAGGATCTCACAATGCACCCTAATGAGTAAGTTGATACATTCTTTGATTGGGTGAATGTTGTTGTGGAAAACATGTGGGGTCTTGGAGAAATCATCGAATATATAAAAATTTTCAAGCACTTATTGAGAAAACTTCCACCTTAGTTTAATCTTAAGGTTTCTCTATTATAAAGAAAGGATCCAAAAGAGATTATATTAGATAACATGCACAGTACTCTTATTTCATATGAAATGATAAATTATGATAATGATGTTGTGGAAAAGGGGAAATCCAAATAAGTGGTGTTCAATTCCATAAATAAGATCTCTATTTAATATAGTCAGGAAGAAGACATTTTTTATGATTTCATGTCATTTCTCTCCTTAAATATTCAAATAAGAAGAGGAAAGTTCAAAGGTAAACTTCCACTTTAATTCTTTTAAATTGGAAATATTAGACATTTTGCAGCAAAGTATCCCAAGAAGATTGAAGATGATGATGAAGATAATGATTAAATTCAGAAAAAAGAAGTATTCATCCAATTTTAAAGGTAGGATAAGTAATAAGAAAAAGTTATTAAAAATAAGAATATTCTTTCAAAAGAAGATGAAAGTTTAGAATAATTTGAAGCAAAAGAGTTGGAGGACTATAAGGATTATGAAGTAGATTCTTTGGTGGCAGTTGTCATAAATTATATAACACAAGAATAAAGTGACAATGAATAATGATAATTTGAAGGAAGAGTTGACATTTAGGTTGAATTACAAGCTAATCTTGAGGAAATAAATATTTGGAGAGATAAAATGAAGAAATCCAACAAAGTGTTTCTTGATGTCAAACTTTACATATAGTAACAGGAAGAAGAGAAGTTTGTGTTTAATGAAGAAATTGAAAAACTAAAGCCTTTAATGCCTGAGAGTTCAATTAAGGATATTGAGTACATGATCAAAATTTAATAACAGAAAAGTTAAATTGATAGTTTGATTGATACTGGAAAAGATCAAATAAAATGTATTGAATAACTTGAAGAGGAAGTTTCCAGTTTATGATGAAGTGTTAAGGTTAAAGAAAATTTGTTGACTCGCAGAATAGCATCAGGAAAACAGATAACATAGGTAATAGAAAAGATAAAAGTAGAGCATAGTTGTATATAAGAAACAATCAAATATAAATTATAAGGCTAGTATAAGGCTTGATCAAAAATAAAAAGCATTAACATTTGAAGACAGACCACAATCACCCACACTGAGATTGAATATTGATTTGTGTATGAATCAGAATTAGAAGATTCAAAAAAAACTAAGGGATAACTGGTGGTGAATTATTTCCACATAAAAATGTACCCCACATAAGATACTATTGTTTTGGAAAGATGGGACACTCACAAAATGTTTGTTCCATAGAAAATAGGTTTCAAAGGGAAAAGGACCAACATAGGTAGTTATACAGAGCTCAATTTTCTAGTTTATCATTTGATGGTCACTATTTCAAGTGTGTAGGATTTAGACACATGGAAAGATATTGCTCATTGATAATATAAAGGAATGTGATGAAGAAGACTGATGTTGGTTATAAGTAATAGAAAAATGTATTATCAAATGATATGAAAATGAAAAATCAAATTGAAACTCTGCAAGATGAATATGGTCCATAATATTCTGAGAAATGTCAAGAGTATCAATCCATATCGAGTATGAAGTGAAAAACATGGATCAAAAAAGAAAAGATCTGAGTAGGGAGTGGTCGTAGAAATTGTGTCCAAGGCATTAGATATCACTGGGATATGGATCATTGACAGTGGATGCACCTTTTATATAATAGGAAATGAGGATATTTTAATGCGAATCAAGTATGATAAATAAGGTATCATAAGTTTTGGTAATGATGAAGGTTTAAAAATTATTATCTTTGGGAAAGAAAATTTTGGGGGGAAAGTCACGAGACGTGCATATGTCTTAGTTTTTGAAGGTCTTAGTCACAACTTATTATGTTTCAGTCAATTGTGTGAATCAGGACATGCCATAATCTTTTCTAAGAAATTATGTGTCATCAAGGAAAAATATGGTGTTTTTCTATTGTAGGTGAATAATACAAAAGGGAATCTCTACCTCGTGATTGGAGAAAGAGATATGTGCTTTATGTCCAAGTAATAAGAAAATAAGTTGTGGCATAAACATCTTGTCCACGTGATCCAAAATTCCTTGGAAGATCTGGTGAAATATGATGCTTCTCAAGATCGACCTGTATTATCATGTGATTGTACAAATACATGCAATGCCTTCCAACAATGGAAGATTATTTGAAATACATATAAGGAAAAAGATAAAAGGTCAACAAGATTGCTTGAGTTGGTTTATATTGATGTGTGTGGACCAATTTCACCAAGATATCTTGATGGGAGGAGATATTATATTCTCTTTATTGATGATTATAGTATAATGGCATGGGTATAAATCATTACACACAAGTTTTAGGTGTTCAGTTTCATTACAAGATATTGACGAGAAGTTAAAAAGATACTAGGTCAGAAAATCCAGAAGATCCAAATAGATAATGGAACAAAGTTTAAAAATATCCAAGTGAGAAATTATCTCGTGAAACATGGGATAAGGCATAAAGTTTCAGTGGTGATAACTTCATAGAAAAATGCAGTGGTTGAGGGAATAAATCGGATTATCAACAACATGGATAGAACAATTCTCATTGAGAAAGACCTTCCAGATAAATTTTTGGAATGAAGTAGTGATGACAATATTATACACTTCAAATAGAGTGTCTCTGTGTCCAAAATAAGAGAAGACTCTGTATGAGCTATGGTATGGAAATAATCCATCATTTCAGTACTTTAGAGTCTTTAGAAGTAAGTGTTTAATCCTCAATAAATAGAAACATAGTAAGTTTGAATCCCGTTGAGATAAAGGGATATTTATTTGATATTTAAAGAAAATCAAATCATGTAAATTCTTCAACAAGTGTCTAGGAAAGGTAGTTGAAATTCATGATTTAAATATAGTAAATAATGAATAGAATCTTCAACAAATACATAATCAGTCTCAGGATTATAGTGATGAAGAGACAAGCAGATTAGGGGATTCTCCAGTTCCATAGGTAGATTTAGAAGAAGATTCAGATAATGAAAAGGATGAGCACAATTTATTATCTGCACAAAGACAGAAGAGAAGAGCTGAAATTGATATATAGAACATAATTAGTGATCAGACAGTGCCAGTGCAGACAAGGTGGATGCAGACTCTATAGAAAGCATCATACTTATCACAGGTAGAGAGTAAATGTTTTGATGAATCTATCAGTGATGAGAATTGGGTTCAGTCTATGAATGAATATCTTGACCAAATTGAGAATAACCAAACATGGGAGATTATTCTGAGACCAAAAAACAAGAATGTAATCATAATGAAATGGTTCTTTCATAACAAGTTGAATGAATATGGTAATTTGATTCGAAATAATACACGGATAGTGTGGGAAGGGTACTCACAGATAGAGAGTATCAATGTTGATGAAACATTTTCACCTGCAGCAATGCTAGAGACAATCAAACTACTCTTGGTCATAGTAGTGAAAAGAAAGTTCAAAGTTTTCTAGATGGATTTCAAGTCAGTATTTCTGAATGGGGTTCTGGAAGAATAAGATTATATTGAGAACCCAAATGCTTTTCTAATTCATTAATATTATAACATAGTTTTTTGTCTAAATAATGATTTATATGGTTTGAAGCAAGCACCGAGATAACGGTATTCAAGGCTATATCAGTTTTTTAAGAAGCTAGGATTTTGGTGTGGTGTAGTTGATTACAACTTGTATTTCAACAGTGGTAGTAATCAAAGGATGATGGTTATGGGGTATGTTTATGTCATAATATTTGGTGTATTAGATGAAGTGCAATGTAGAAAGTTTTTCAAATTTATGAAAAGTGATCTAGAAATGTCAATGATTGGTGAACTGATATTTTTCCTTCATTTACAAGTGACACAAGGAAAGTATGGAACATTCATTTCTCAATAAAAATATGCCAAGGAGGTTTTTAGAATATTTTTAATGGATAATTATAAGGAGATGATGACTCTGATAGCTACTCGGATGAAACTGTCTCGGGATGATGAAGGTAAAGCAGTTAATGTCACAAAATACATGCAGATCATTGGAATAATGTTGTACTTCAAAGAAAAAAACCATATATTGTTTATTCTACATGTCAAGCAGCATAGTATCAAATAAATCCTAATGAAATCCACTTGGTTTATGTGAAAAAAATACTTCAGTATATAAAGGGAATGGTGGATTTTGGTTTGATATACAATGAAAAAACTCAAAATGAGTTATTGGGATATACAGATGCAGATTGGGATGGATCAGTGGATGATATAAAATCAACATCGGCTAGTTCATTTTATATTATAGGATTGTGTATTTCTAGGTTAATCAAGAAATAGGATTGTATCTCATTGAGCACTATAGAAGCTGAATATATTGTGTCCAGTCAAGCTTGCATGCAGTTATTATGGATGAAGCAGCAGCTTGATGATATGGGAGTTGAAGTGAATTCTCCCATCAAAATCCATTGTGATAATTCAAGTGCGATAAATCGAAGAAAAAAAATCCAATTCATCACTCAAGGACAATGCACATTGAAATAAAATATCATTTTATCAAGGAGAATGTGGAGCAAGGGATTGTGAAGTTGGAGTACATACCTACAGAACTACAGGCTGCAAACATTCTGACAAAGGCCTTACCCAAGGAATCATTTGAATGGAATCAAGAGTTTAGTCGACTCCCCACACTTGAAAAAATGTGGATGTAGGACCCCCTCACTCCTAGGTATGGTTTTTTCTCCTAAATGTGTTGATCTATGTTCTTTACTCTATTGCAGACCTCAAAGGAATATCGTTTGGGTTCATTGACAAAGCGGGAGAAATTATGGCTATAGAAGGAAGAAAATGTCTTAATCAAGACACGGAGATATGCTTCTAGGTGGAGCAGTGAGATAGGGGAGTTGAATCTATTAGTGGTAACTGTGATTTAGGGGGTATTAAATCTAATGATTCTAGAATTGATCGATCAAAGATTATATATCATGATAACTGAGGTATGTGATAAAAGCATATGAGTGGTTTTGGAATGGAATGAAGTGATTAATTGATGAAATTTTCATTATACTTCTACTTCTCATGCCAAGAATTACTCATGTGGTCTTAGATCATGTGTTGAGTAAATCTTTTATGGTTATATTAATCGTGAGAAGTGAATGATGGTAGAAGATGGAGGATGCTTTAACGAGGCATCAAATTATAAAAGAGTTTTCAATAAACCCAAAGGGGGTATTGTTGGGAAAAAATCCATCAAGGTGTCCTCTCGGTGTTTTGGGTGATAATGTTTTTGTTGAAAAATACAGATGACCTCAAATGTGTATGGTTGTCTTTTCCGATTTAGGTGTTTAAGGTGGCGCAGTTTCCCAGTGTTTGTCAAATTTTTGGGCCTCAAAATCAAGAGTTTGCTTTTGGCAAAGGAAGATTTTCCAAGTAGGAGTATATGCAAAGTGGACCATGAAGTACATTTCATGGGGAAAAAAGTGGAATGTGGAATGGGAAAAAAATAGAAAAGTGAATAATTCTGCATAGTAGTGCTATTCAGACTGTGAAGCGTGGTACATTGATTGTGTAGATGAAATGGTTTGCAAAATAGAAACGGTTCGTAGAAAGGAATGTGGTTCATGGGAGGAAAGTGGTTCATGGGAATTCTTGTGGTTAATGGGATGGATTTTCATTGGTGTAAAAGAGGTGGTTATTTGTGGTGTCACGAAGGAAGAGTGGCGATAAATGTACTGTGTAGGGATGGATGGTTCGTAGGAGCATAGTACGCAGTGAATTTTCTATCACATCAAAGATTTGGGTAAATCTTAGATTAGAATATTTTTCCAATATATTTTCCTATATAAGGACTTATAATACCATAATTAAGGAGAGATCTATTTTTATTAAAAAATATCATTGATTTGGAAGAATTCAGCTAAGTCTGAAAATGGTTTGCGAGGAAGGATTTCGCGAAAAGAAATAGTTCACAAGAACAGTTCACGAAAGTGTTTTTATAGGGATTTTCAGATCGTAAATGAAATTGGTCCATGTGTGAGGAGATTTTCCATATAGAATAAGTGGTCCATAGAAGAATTAGTCTATATAATATGGAATTTCTTAGAAGTTCAAGTGGTGCACGGAGGAGGTATATAGAAGTTGTTCACGGAAGCAGTACGCGAAGGTGGTTCGCGGAGGCATTTCACAAAGGCGGTACGCGGAGGAAGTTCATGGAAGAGGTGATCTATGGAGAATAAATGATACATTTTGTAGAGAATTTCATGGAGGAAATAGGTTTTTCATAAAGGGACTTAAACAGTTCACGAAATCAATTTTTGCTAACTAATAGTACACGGAAAACTGGATTTCATCTACGGGTGAAAAAGAAACTCCAACATATCATCTACCTACAATTGAGGATGTGTAATTTTGTGAAAATGAGGGGATATACAAGTCCCTAAACTAGTATTGGATCCCTTATAAGATCAGAGAGCAAATAAAGGGGAAGATCGTGATCCTTTCCACCGATAGTGAGCTAAAGAAAGAGACATAGGGAGTGACCCATGGGAATGCAGTGAGTAGACTCTAAATCTTGTAAAGGACATGAGTATAGTAATAGAAGTGACCTAGCCTAAACCTTGTAATTTTCAGTTAGATTTAGTAGATTTAGTACATCCGCACACCATTGTATTCTCCTTGGACACAACCCAGTGAGGGTGAACCAAGTAAAATCGTTGTGTCTTTTGCATGATTTCATTTCTGTTAATATATTTTTATAGAAGAAAGAGATAAGTGTTTGTTTTTTTAATGAATAAACAAGATTTTAAGGGGCATTAGTTTTAATTTGTGTCCTTTGCAGGAATTCATTTTCTCAGTTTTGAGTTTGTTAGTTTTTTCACATAAATTAATGTCAGTTTTGAATAAAAAATGAACTTGGAGTCATACCGGTAACACCGTTCATTAGATTGAGGTGTGTCTAATTCCTACATATCAAAAATGACTTATGGATTGTTTTCCTAAAGTACTAAAACAATCTGAATGTGTTTTCTCATTTTTGAGTATGTCGGTTGTTTTTTGCACTAAAATTAATGTCACGTTTTAATAAAAATATGCACTTTGAGTCATACCAGTCACACCATGCATCGTATTGAGGTTAGGATGATTCCTACACATCACAAATTACTCGTGAATCATTTTCCTAGAGTACCAAAACAATATGAATGTGTTTGTTCAGTTTTGATTAAGCCACTTATGTTTTTTACTAAAATATCATTTTAAACTCGAAACACACACTTTGAGCCATACAGGTGGCATCATGTGTGGGTTTTACATGAGACTGATTTATACATGTCACAAATGAGTTATGAATCATTTTCTCGAATTATCAAGACAATTTGAGCATGTTTTCTCATTTTTCATTGAATGACACTTTTTGTATTAAAATATCAATTTTAAACACATAACGGATACTTGGAGTCATACTGGTCACATCATGTGCCAAATTGATGTGCGGATAATTCATAAAAGTCACAAATGACTTATGGATCATTTTCCTAAAGTAAAAAAAACAATCCAAATGTGTTTGATCAGTTTTGAGTATGTCAGTTATTTTTTTCACTAAAATTAATGTCAGTTTTGAATAAAAATATGCATTTGGAGTCATACCGGTCACACTGTGCATCATATTGAGGTTAGGATGATCCATACATATCACAAATTACTTATGGATCATTTTCCTAAAGTAAAAAAGTAATCCAAATGTGTTTTCTTAGTTTTGACTATGTTAGTTATTTTTTCCACTCAAATTAATGTCACTTTTGAATAAAAAGTTACACTTGGAGTCAAACTAGTCACACCGTGCATTGAATTGAGGTGCATATAATTTATACACATCACAAATGACTCATGGATAATATTTTTAAAGTATAAAAAAAATAGGAATGTATATCCTCATTTTTAAGTACGCCACTTATTTTTTTACTGAAATGTCATTTTAAACTAGAAACATGCACTTTGAGCCACACAGGTGGCATCGTGTGTGGGTTTGGCATGAGACTGATTCATACATGTCACAGATGAATTATGAATTATTGTCCCAAATTATCAATACAAGTGGTGAAAATAATTATTTCAATAAGTCACTTGAAACACTTGCACAATGGATCTTATCTTAAGTTACAAGTGTTGTGTGCACTTTTAAAAAAAATTCTCAAACACAATCATGGTATGATATTCATTATACTTCATTTCCCAAAAAATTTATTATTTACAAGACAACACTTCTTATCCTACTTCTAATCAATCCCCACCTCGGTCTTTTCCTCTACCTCCTCCTCCATGTCAGTATCAGACTTAGACTCTGCCTAAGACTCTACCTCCACCTTCACCTCCGCCAACACCTCTACCTCTGCCTCCACTATTTCCCAACAATTTTATTTTTTTCAGGTCATAAATTATAAACAAATTTATTTCCTCCATTATTATTCTCATTGATAAAGAGATCAAAAATAATATATAAGCATTCAAACACTAATGTTTCACACCCCAAATATCTTTCAAAGGTCATAACTCATACTAGATCAAAAAACATAGCAGGTAATCACCTTTTTTTTGTCGGTATACATTTTGAAAAAAAGTAAATTGCCCAATCATCTCTAAAAAAATTGATTTATTCTTTTGAGTAACTAGGTTGTCGAAAATCTTGATAGTAGGGAGAAAATTTAAACAAACAAATTATTATGAAATATATTTAAATTTTCAAACATAATATCCACAATCGGTTTCATTATATTATTTCAAACACTGCATAAAAATTGACCAAAATAAGTAAATTATTTTTTAAATGTTTTGATAATTAAATATTTCTATATATACCCTGATTTGTTTCCATTTTTAATAATTCACAGACTTTAGCCCTTCAAACACTGACTTCATACCATGACTTAGCCTGTATTTACCAACCACCCTATCATAAAAAAATCTTATTAAAACACATACTGAACATATAATTAAAATTTTATCTATAAAATTCTGATTTCAGTGTATTAAATATTCACAATACACATCATGTGTGGTCAGTTGGTTTCATATCCATTCATTGGATCCAAGAAATAAATATTTGGGGTGTCCATATTGACTGATATTAGTATCCAGTGCGTCTTAAAAAAATAATAATTAAGTAATGAAAAAATTTAAAAAAAATGTGATTAGATTGTAAAGTTTTACCTTTCCATTGTAGGCATCAAAAAGAGTTTGTCATCTGATGTTTTTTTATTAAATGCTCGAAGTAACTGAACTTTTTTCTTCTCAATTTCATTGTTCTCCAAATTAAGTTCTGGAATAGAAATGATATAGGGATTAATGAATCCAAATCTTGCTTCACATGATCTTCCCTTTATATAGTTGTGATAAAAATGCCTATACAAAATATGAATATTTATTAACTTTAATAAACATATTAGATCGCTATTTGGAAAATTTTATTAGGAAAATGTACCTTATGTAAGTATTCACAACTAACACACCTATTCATTCATGATTGAGAATATCAGTTAGAGTCTTGAGAACAATTATGTTTGTAAAGGAATCACCATATATTTTTTCTTCATATTCAATGTAATACATATTTTTATCTTTAAATTTGGTCTCTTCGTGAAGTTGTAATGATAAAAAAATTTCCCTAGAACTGGATGGGAGAAGGTACTCTTGGAAGGTTGTTTTTTTCTTGGTCAATTTACTAGATTTTATTTATTCAACCTTTTTTTTCAATGATTATTTATACATCTATAATATCATACCTCACTTCATAACTTTTATCATCAACTGTTACATGTTTTTCATAAGAATTTTTTTTAAATACATACCTCTTGTATATTTATAAGATTAAACAATCATGCTATGAAAGCTCCAATAGCAGCTTCGACCATTTTAATATATGGACCATCAACTGGAACAGGAAAATCAGTAGTCAGGTCATAAGCTACCTAAATCCCCAATCTCATGTGATCCTTTGGGAGGGATTTATTGTGTATCTAGTCTCTCGATATTTTATACATTGTACCCATCGCAACACAGAGGTATGTGGGTGTTGAAAAATACAAATCACATACAACTGTACCCTGCAAAATTTTAGTAATATCAATTTATCAGAAGTTGTTTGATTCACATTTAGGAGAAAGAGTAATGAAAAAATTGATTACCCTGGGTAAGGTATACAGTTGGGGGTATGAATAGCCTCAAAGATGGTTGGATCATTTAGTTCATGTGTGGATCTTTCCTCTGTCACTAGTTTTCTTTGATCATTTCTTGTACATTGGTCTGCCAAACCAGACTACAAAATAATATCTTGCAGTGGGTCTATTTGTGTCTTCATTCATCTCACCATATTATATATATCGTCATTTGGTTTTATCTTCTTGAAATATTTTTGAGGAGAGACTCCAAAACTTAATACTCTAACATCATCATAATGTTCAAGCCACTTCAAAGTTAGTAAAATTCAAATTTGTTTTGGTACAGTTGTTGTCGATTCTTGTTTCTAAACCATATATAAAAATATGAACATATATATTTTTATGTAATATTTTGATAAATTATAATTAATTACAATTATCTCATACTTACACATGCTTCCCAAACTTCTTTTTTGTTTTCATCTATTAATTTACCATCTTTATTTACATGAGCCTCCTTCCATAACACATGATGTGGGATGGAAATGGATTCATATTTTGATTCATAAATATGTACATAAAAAAAGGAGCATATTTTTTTCATATCACATAATTAAACATTTATTTTTGATTTAAAATACATACTAATTTATTTTCTAATGAAGCGTACCACATCCTTCCTTTACGGTAGGGGTACCTTGGTTTTGATGCACATTATTTATTTTCATCACTATTTTTTTCATAAATTAAATTTTTTTAATCAAGTTAGATAAAATAAATAATGTTAAATAATATATTATCAACTACAATGCACCTGAAATGATTTATCATTATGATTATTAATGAAAGCAGTCCATGTTTCCTGCTTTATAATGTGTGCATAACTAAGTGGTGGGTGGGACTTTATTTTCCCCTCAGTATCCCTAAGATATAACTTCATCAGAAGAGTTAGGAATCCTCTATGGTCTTTTATAGTGGCCATTAAGACAAATTTCTTACAGAAATCTTCTAAAATAAATGAATTCTATAAGTAATAATGAAAACTAAATCAATGTTTCATTATATAATTTTTCAGTAAAATAGAGAAAGTATATTTTAATATTACTGTTATATATTTCCAAAGTATTTACTTTATTATAGGTTGGACACAATGCCATGAGTCAATATCAATCCACACATTTATCCTCGTTGTGACCCCAATATAACTAATGAACATTGACTTGTTGGATTCTATAGGTTGGTCGCGTTAATTCCAACCAACCTCAAATTTTATACCCTAAATTATTTCCTTGATAATTTTATTCAAAACTGTGATTCTTTATCATTGTTTATTTTTTTCATCAATATGTTCTAGATCCCATAATAATTCCACAATTTCATCATCAACTGTTTGTTCTTCCTTGGGATTGGTAACATCTTCATTTTCAAAAGACATTAAGGGATGGGGGATGATTCTCAAGCAACAAAATGAAATAATAACTATCTGGGAGATGAGATTTGAGTTTCCAATAATGTTAAAAAATAACTTAAATAAAATTTTAATTATGGATTATAACATATTACATTACAAAAATGAAGGAATGAACATTCAAATCCACATGACTTTCACTCATAGTCATTTACTTCCACACACAAACAGTTATTTTTTGTTACTTCCTCTAAAATTTTTCTTTTTTTAGTAGGGATTATAGTATACAAAAACTTGTGGTGGTATTGATGTGAGGTGGATGGGAGAGCTTAAAAACCATCCATTTATCTAATCTTCCAAGAGAAATTATCCTGAAGATAAATCCAAAAATAGGGTCGGAGAGCTCTGCTCATTGTGGGGGGAATACCTTCAAGAGTCAGATTATATGACTCATTATAGTAGTATTCTCATCGAAGTATGATTAATTCTAATAATATCCAATGTGAACTTACTCAAAATAAAAGTAATTTTTTATGAGGTGTTGTCAAAAGTAATCTAGTGAGTCTTATAAGAAAATGAATATAAGGAAACCAAACAAATTCATTCATTATGTTTTGATTAATTTTTCATTGTCATTTTTTATGTTCCTAGGGAGTAGTAAATAAGGAGGATGAAAGGATGAAAGAGTTGAAGAATGAGTTCAGAGGTGCGGTATTCAAATCCATGGCAGCAGCTTTGACGGAGATTAATGAATACAATTCGAGTAGGAGGTATCTCACCAAGGAAGTTTGGAACCACAATGATGGGAGGAATTCTCGTTTGGAAGAGGGAGTATAATCCATCATAAAGAGATTGAAGGAAATCAAACATCTCAGGACGGGATAAATAAAGGCAGTGAGGTTATTTGTACTATAGTATTGAAGTATTTTATCTCTATTAAAGACAGTAATAATGTTCATGAAAGATTCATGTCATTGTGGACTTTTATGCATGAAGTGTTTTTATTGTGTATATATCTTACCAAAAAGAATCCTTATTTACTCATAAATAAAATTGACACTGATTACTATTTTCCATATGTTTACTTATTGAGAATATTGATGTTAATAACATTATGAATAAGTTCTAATCTCAATCCTAGATTAAATGTAAGATACTCATAAATTAATAATTGGAATCTTTTGTGGACTAAGACCATCAATAAGAGTATAATATACTAGGATTGTACCTATCACTATAGAACAACCCTATATAGCATCATTCATAGACTACTCAACCATAAATAATCTACCAATCATATCTAATGACCATGCCAAGAAGGAACAGCTCAAAAGGACCATTGGAGGTTCCCCAACTAACTGCATCGATAGAAATGTTTCACATCAAAAAGGAAATAAGGATTAAAATTTCCTGGGAACCTACACTGATGAAATCACTCAAAAAGTATCCTCAATTGAAGAGGAATTGGAATACCTCCACTCTAATGGTCTTGAATAAATTAATCTCACCCGACCAACATTCGACATCACTTCTGTCTACCCAAGGATTCCTCACCTTCCAATTTTGGATATTTTTTTAATCCACCATAAGATCCCTCCAATAACAATCATCCCTTTAAAGGGTGAATTTTTCAACTTATACTCAGTGTTGATTTGGAATTTTTTTACTCTTATAAATGAAATGAGTATATTCAATGAAATCCAAAATTTTTTATTATGATATATTACCATAAAATATTAGAGGAACCATAGATGCTATATGTTACCGTCATTTAAAATTATACCACATAGATTGAATTCGATCTACAATTACCTCTAGAACATGACGATCAATATAAGTTATAGAATATAGAGGATGTTAATTGGATACTTCTTATGCTGATCTAGGGATCAAAGCGGTGACATATTCTATATTAATATATATATATTCACATAATTTTTCCCTTCTAAAAACAATAAACTTTCAGAAATAGGGAAAAAATAATCTATATTAAATGTGAACCCCCCACCCCTCTCTCTCATTCATTTCCTTTTTAATAAGTATTTTCATACTTTAAATATAATTTAAAAGACGTTAGAAGTATTCTTTTAAAAATAAGTATGAAACAACTAACTAATATTATCGACAAAGGGGGTTACTAAATAAACTAAATCAATTAATAAGTTGTATAAACCTAATCATCGCTAATAAGTCAATAAGAATATTCTATTTATTTATTATTCATGTTTCTATTAATATAAATGTATAATTGATTCTATAAAAAATTAAACAAACAGACATAAGAACATGAAATTTCATATATTCTTACCAATTCCTACCTATCAACTCCTAAATAAGAGGCATGAGACTCGATAAGATAAGTCAAGAAAAAAATAAACAAAAAACAACCTAGGATTCATATGGTAACTCAAGTATCCAACATAATTATGCTATCCATATATATTTATGAATTACTTATTATGGATAGAATTTTTTTTCTTTTGGATATAATGAATACTAATATCCCTAGTTTCACTTTGATTCCATTTTATAATGATTTTGACCTAGTATACCCAAATAGTTCCCAATTCAGGTCAGCACATCACCTCAGACGCACTTCTTGATCACTAAAGTCATGTTTCATTGTTAGGGGATATAGATAACATTAACTTTTCAGTAGCTTATTGTAAAAAATATATTTTATTTATCCATACAGGCCCGTACACATATGTCAACTCACCATACCATATGAAAACATCATTATATTTCTTTGAAACTATTTTTTGTGGAGGAAAATAGATGAAATATAACCACTAGTTTTATTTCAATGGTGATGAGATGAGATATAGGGTTCTTCGTGGTTAAGAACAACAAAAAATCAAAAAACATGAAACTCAAAAAATCCATCAACGGTAGAGGAAAATTAGAAAATAATATACATTGGATTCTAGCCTTGATTAGCTTGAGGGATCAAAGAGGAGTCGTGCTAGTAGTAGAGGAGTTCTGTGAGATCTTGAGAATCATGAGTGAATGAGTCATGGTTAGGGTTCTTTTAAAAAGATCGGGGATTCTTTTAATAGTGCTTTCATAAAAGCACTGATAAAGATCCCTTTTATCGGTGCTAAATTAATAAGCACTAATAAAAGGGATCTCTATCAGCACTTTGTTGTGCTGATAAAGATCAATCTTTATCAATGCTAAAGAAGTGTTGATAAAGGATTTATAATTATAATTTTTTAAATAAATTTATTTTTATAAAATTATAATTATTTAAATATATATTTATTTATTACTAATTATATAAATATTTATTTAAAAAATAATTTTTTATTTATAATAATTATAAATATATAAATTTATAAATATAGTAAATATACATTTATAAATATATTTATTTATAAATATTTATTTACAAATATATTTTTAACATTATTAGTGGATATATAATCTTAAATACATGCATTTTAAAAATGAGTGAAATTGAATAATTCAAAATTAGTACACTTTAAAAATATTGAAAAAATGGATAAGTTTTATTAATTAAAGATAAATTATTAAAAATATATAGATATATATATATATATTGAAGTAAAGATGAATACATATTGAAGATATTAAAACATAGTAAATAAAATATATATAAATATATAATAGAAAATGGTCAAATTCAAAAATAAAATAAAAAATAAAAAATAATATTAAAAATGAATACCCTAACTATAATAGTATTTAAAATAAATAAATAAAATTTACTGATTAAAAACATAAAATATATTAAATGTATCATGTTATACTTATTAATTTTTATTAATAATTGTTTGATTAATAATTTTTTAAATAATTTTGTAATTTTTTTGTTTAATTATTAAAACCTATTCATTCTATATATCTATATTTAATATATACTATTTATTAATATTTATAATCTATATATATTTATATGAAATTTATTCATTTTTATCAATAATTATTTAATTAATAAAATGTTTAATATTTTTCTTAATTTACTATTTTTAAAAATTTATTTGCATAATTATTTCATTTTATTCATTTTACATATCTGTATATTTAAAATATATTATTTATTAATTTTTAAAATTTATATATATGTATATTCAATTTTTTAATTTTTAACAATAATTATTTAATTAATGAAATTGTTAATTTTTTTTAAATATTTCATTTTATTGTGGACCTTTATCAGTGCTAAAACTAAAGCAATGATAAAGAGTAACCTTTATCAACTCTAAAATAAAGTGTTGATAAAGGTTCCCTTTTATCAGCACTAAAAAAACGTTGATAAATGTTCACTTTATCGGCGTATTTTATTAGCGCTGCTAAATACTAGTACTGTTAAAGCTATGTCTTATAGTAGTGTGAGAAAGGATGATGACACAAGTGTGTGTCCTGATTTATGAGATATCTAAAGATAAAAGATATTATATTACACAATGTGTGTTCATAGGTTGTTGTCATTATTATGACTACTCCTTATCTCTTTAGGGGTCATGATGGGTTGTTGGATTCTACTCTTGGTCTATGAATAGTATTCACTACTATCAAAATAAGGTTCTAAAGGGTCACACACAATAACATATTCAGGAATCTTCTATATTCTGGTAAATTGGTATATAGGACATGGTGGGTCCCATCTCTAGGGTCCAAGATTTGTCCAAGGATGTACGATCACCAAACGAATAAATAAATTCATCTTATTTGAGTTAAGAATAATTCGAAATGAATTTATTTATTAAATGTATTTACATTTATTCAAGTAAATACATGAAAATATTATATGAATGAATATTAGTTTAAAATATTCAAGGTTCATTTACTATTTACAGGAATGGATAATTGAGTTAATGGCTTGGGTTTTATCACATAATATATTTATTATATTAAAAGAAAGTGATAAAAATAAAAATGGTATTTATGAATCAGTAAAGCAGTCATGATATATCATTTATATTGTGTGTAAAAATATTCGGGGGTCGGGGAGCCTTATCCGGGTAATTTCATAACACACTATAAATGGAAGGAGAGAGGCTCTCACCTTGGTACAATTCAATATGATATCTTGATAGATTCTCTTTCCTCTCTCACTTTCTAGATAGAGAAGCTCTTAATCCAAGTGATCATATCAAGATCTCCTTCATGCATTGAAGGAATGTCGATGCGATGATCATCGAGGCAATGAAGGCATCATCGGATCGTCTCACTAGCACCCAGAATTCAACAATCGACACTCCTATGGATTTTTGAAGCGCGTACGGATGATCTACAGGGATTATACTTTAGATCTTTATGCAGTGATCACTGGAGACAATATGTCGATCGTGGATTCATATCGAACTAGTTATTTATGGTTTAATTTGTGTGCTTAAATTTCGTCATTTGTGTTCCTCAGGCCTTATCGGGGTTGTGCTTTGCCAGTGATGACGACATTACATCGATCTCTAGTGGAAAAATTTTAATTTCTCATCCCATCGGCTTCTACTGTACACCTCGGTAACTTAAATCAGTATCATAAGGGTACATGAAAATTTTAAACCAATGAAAAAAAAATTAAATTTTCATTAAATTTTAAAGTGGGCATTGATTTGGTCCCAACACCGCAAACAACGTTTCAATCCGACATCGGATTCCCAGTCTGCGTCTATCCAAATTTATGTGTATTGATTAATATTTTTTTTGTGGGTTTAGTTTGATTAATACATATATAAATATATATATATTACCCAAATTAGTGACGAGTGACAGGTTTTGTTAGACCCAAGTATTTCGGCCCTGTTCTAATGGTCGGAATAGGGTTTTCTGGTAGGATTCAGAATCCACACGATTGTGGAAAGAATAAAGGAAAAAATTAAATTCCTAAATGCATCATCTATGGAAATGTTACAAGGAAAAAAGGGTTTGTTTAAGGGACAGGTTTCCATTGTGACCTACAAAGAAAATTTAAAAAGTCTAATCTATTATTTTATCGGTGACCTGTCCAAAAGTAAAAAAACAACTTTTTTAGGAAAGGAGTAGGCTCACTGGTTTCTTCTTCCTAAAGCTGCCCAGAAGAATTGATTGGCCACCTTTCCCCTTCGGCCCTCTCTGGTGTGGCATACCTCTTCTCAACTTATACAGCCCCAGCTCCCACTGTTGTACGCTCTCGACCAGTCGCGTCCATGTTAGAATAACTCATGTGATACGTGATTTAATTTAATATTATTATCATGGGATATTAAGGGATAAAAAACTGTCAATTGATGGACTTTGACAGTTTTTAAGTAACCACCCATATAACTGCTTTATCCCTATTTAAAGGTCTTATCCTTTCCAATTAAGTCTCAATCTAATTTTGGTACATTCCATCAATTTTTGCTGTGGAAGAGAAAAGAGGCAGAGGATAGAAATCCTTTTAAGTGGGAGAAAATCAAGGATATTCAACTAAAAGATCTCATGGATCAAGGTATGTTTTATCTTATTTTAATTTTTTTTATCTATGTGATAAACACAGATGTTAAATATCCTAGAATAAATGAAATTTAATTTACATGTGGTATCAAAGGAGGGTTAAGAAATATGTGTTTTATCCATTTATAAATTTATTATGTGTTGCGTTAAAATAAGAATAAAAAATCTGGATTACATTCTGCAAGTAACATGTTGTGTTAAATCTGAATTCTTTTCTTCTTATTTTAAATGGTCGTTAATATTAAATGAGAATACGTTGCCTCTCTCTTAAATCATGGGGTGTTTTGTAGTGTTGTTTCATTGTTTAATAATCATTGTGCAATTATTATTATTATTTTTAAATTATGAAATCCGTTGTGCATTTGTTTTCACTTCCCAAATATTAAGTGCCTATTTTTTGGGGAATCTCAATTTGCTACATCTTCTCCTTGATTTTAGATTTTTTAATTTCCCTTTAGTTATTTATTATATTTGATAATAAAATGAATTTTATATTTAAAATTATTTTAATGATTAAAAAAATGGATAAGGTTTACCACCTTTACGAAATGGTTTTAAATGTGACACGTTAGCATTTATTTATTTATTTATCAACTTTTTTTCATGGGGTTTTCAAACCTTAACAAAATTTTTATAAAAAAATATTTATTTATCATTATTTGAAATAATTATTAGAGTTTTAAATTTGATGCCAAAAAAATTAAAGAAAGAGTAAACAAAATTTTGGATTTATGTTTATTAAAAATTTTATAACTATGTTATGATTATGATATTTTTTATTTTGAAACAATATTTCATGAGATTTGTTAATCACCAAAGTGGTCAAATCATAGAGTTAAAATTATTTCAAAAATTATGTTAAAATGATATATATTGATTGCTTATAAATTTGATACTATTATGATATCTTATGAGCAATTAAAATTCATTATTATAAGATATTTATTAATTTCCCAAAGGAAATTTGCATATTCTTATAATTTATGAATATAATTGTTGGTAATATATATTATGAATTATGAGATTTATTTATATATCCAAATATAATAAATAAATCTAATTGATGCATATATTATTTCAAAATAAAGTTATTTTTATTAGTATCAATTATGTTTGTGTATTAGTGTTTTACCCAAAGGAGAACACTAATACACATTTATGTTAAATAATTTGTCTGAATAATTGTATTATTATTATTTCAAAGCATTAATTTTAAGCATGTATTTATTGCAGTTAGCTTTTCATCATCATTGCACTCACAGACATCATCTGTTCCGATCTTTAATGGATAAAATTTCTCTGATTGGAGTGAGAAAATCCAATTTCACCTTGGTGTATTGGATCTTGATTTAGAACTCTGAGTGGAGAAACCTGCTACTACAACTGATGACAGTAGTGATGATGATAAAGTATATTATGCATCATGGGAAAGATCAAACAGATTAATTTTGATGTTCATACGAATGAGCATAGCAAGTAACATCAAGTTAGGTCTCCCTAAAACTGAAAGTGCTAAAGAATTTATAAAATATGTGGGAGAATGATCTCAAACTGCTGAAAAATCTCTTGCTGGAACATTAATGAGTACATTGACCACCATGAAGTTTGATGGTTCTCGTACCATGCATGAGCATGTCATTGAAATGACAAATATTTCAGCAAGACTTAAGTCTTTAGGAATGGAAGTGGATGAAAGTTTACTTGTACAATTTGTCCTAAACTCATTACCGTCTGAGTATGGACCTTTCCAAATGAACTACAACACCATGAAAGATAAATGGAATGTGCATGAATTTCATAGTATGTTAGTTCAAGACGAAACACGTTTAAGGAGTCAAAGAATCCACTCCATCCATTATATGCATCATCAAGGAGGAAAGAAGCATGGAATACAGAAGCATGGAAAAGGAAAGGGACCATTGAAGGTTAATGAGTCTTTTAGCAAGAACCAGAAGAACACAAATAAAGATAAATTCCATTTATGTGGGAAAGTTAGACATTTCCAAAAGGATTGTATGAAACGAAAGGCTTTTTTTGAAAAGAAAGGTAAGAAAAATGCTTATATATGTTATGAATCAAACTTAGCTGAAGTTCCACATAATACATGGTAGATTGATTCTGGTTGTACGACTCATGTTTCGAATAAAATGCAGGGATTTCTTTCAACCCAAATCACAAGCCCAACTGAAAAGTTTATCTTCATGGGGAATAGAGTGAAGGTTCTAGTTGAAGATGTCGGGACTTATCATTTAATCCTTGATAGTGGATATAGTTTGGAATTATGTGAAACCTTTTATGTACCTAGTATATCTAGAAATTTGGTTTCTTTGTCAAAAATTGATGTTGTTGGATACTTTTTTAATTTTGGGAATGGATATTTTAGTTTGTTTAAGCATACACACATGATTGGATCTGGTTTATTATATGACAGTTTATATAAACTAAATCTTGATAATATGTATGCTGAAACACTTATGACCTTGCATCATGATTCTGGTACTAAACGTGGTTTAGCAAATGAAAAATCTTCTTATTTATGGAATAAACGTTTAGGTCATATTTCCAAAGAAATATTGTAGAGATTGATTAAGTTTGAAATCCTTCCAAAATTATATTTTACCGACCTAAATATTTGTGTGGATTATATTAAAGGAAAACAAACAAAACACACAAAGAAAGGTGCCACAAGAAGTACTCAACTCCTTGAGATCATACATGCCGATATACGTGGACCTTTTGATGTCAATTCATTCGGTAAAGAAAAATACTTTATCACCTTTATTGATTATTTTTTACGTTATGGATATGTATATTTGTTGCATGAGAAATCTCAAGCAATAAATGCCTTGGAAATTTATGTAAATGAACTTGAGAGGCAATTAGACAAAAAGGTGAAGGTCATAAGGTCTGATAGAGGTGGTGAATATTATGGAAAATTTGATGAAAGTGGACAAAACCCTGGTCCATTTGCAAAGTTTCTAGAAAGTCATGGCATATGTTCACAATACACTATGCCTAGTACACCACAACAAAATGGTGTAGCGGAAAGGCGTAATAGAACATTAATGGATATGGTTAGGAGTATGTTAAGTAATTATTATTTACCCTTATTTTTGTGGATGTATGCTTTAAAAACTGCCATGTATTTACTGAATAGGGTTCATAGTAAATTTTTTCCAAAGACTCCTTTTGAACTTTGGACTGGTAGGAAACCTAGTTTAAGACACCTGCATGTATGGGGTTGTCAGGTAGAAATAAAAGCATATAATCCACAACAAAGAAAACTGGATGCAAGAACAATCAGTGGACATTTCATTGGTTATCTAGAGAAATCAAAGGGGTATATATTTTATTGTCCTAACCATAGTATGAGAATTGTGGAAACTAGAAATGCTAGATTTATCGAGAATAGTGAATCTAGTGGGAGCCAAGTTCCATAAAATGTGGAAATTAAAGAAGTTAGAATTCAAGTTCCATTTTCTTGTATTCCAACTTCACATGTTGTTGTTCCAAAAATTATTTCATCACAAAACAATCAAGTAGAACCACAACAAAATGTTTCCCAAATTCACAATGAAGAAATGGTTGAAGAACCACAAGAAATAGTGTTAAGAAGATCCCAAAGGGAAACAAGGTCAGCTATTTCTGATGATTATGTGGTATATCTGCATGAAATAGAAAATGATATTGGCATTAATAATGATCCAGTTTCATATTCTCAAGCCATCAAGTGTGGTAATTCTGAAAAATGGTTAGATGCCATGAAATGTGAGTTGAATTCCATGGAACAAAATAAAGTGTGGGACCTTATGGAATTGCCTGAAGGATGCAAGAGAGTTGGATGTAAATGGGTCTTCAAAACCAAATATGACTCTCTTGGAAACATTGAATGTTACAAGGAAAGACTTGTTGCTAAAGGATTCACTCAAACGGATGGTGTAGATTATAATGAAACCTTCTCACCGGTTTCTAAGAAAGATTATTTCAGAATTATTATGGCATTGGTAGCTCAGTATGATTTAGAGTTACATCAAATAGATGTTAAAATAGCCTTTCTAAATGAAAACTTAGAGGAAGATATATATATGGATCAACCAATGGGTTTTTCCATTGAAGGAAAGGAACACATGGTATGTAAATTAAAGAATTCAATATATGGACTTAAACAAGCATCCAGGAAATGGTATATTAGGTTTAATGATACCATTGTATCTTTTGGATTTAAGGAAAACATCATTGATTGATGTATATATCAGAAGATCACTGGGAGAAAATTTATATTCTTGATTCTATATGTTGATGACATATTGCTTGCTACAAATGATCTTAGTCTATTATATGAAACCAAGAAATTCCTCTCTAATAATTTTGTAATGACACACTTGGGAGAAGCCAAGTATGTTATTGGAATAGAAATATTTTGTAATATAACACAAGGTATATTGTTCTTATCTCAAAATTCATACATCATTAAGATTTTAGAGAGGTTTATGATGGAAAAATGTTCAGCATCACCGGTTCCAATTTAGAAAGGAGATAAATTTAATCTCAATCAATGTCCTAAAAATGATTTGGAACGAAAACAGATGGAAGAAATTCCTTACGCATCTATTGTTGGAAGCTTGATGTATGCTCAAACATGTACAAGGCTAGATATTAGCTTTGCAGTTGGTATGTTGGGAAGATACCAAAGTAATCCTAGACTCAATCATTGGAGATCTACAAAGAAAGTTCTGTGATATTTGTAAGGAGCAAAGGATCACATTCTTACTTATAAAAGATCCAATGATCTTGAGGTGATTAGATACTCTGATTCATACTTTGTTGGTTGTGTTGATACAAGAAAGTCCACTTTTGGTTATGTGTATCTTCTAGCCAAAGGATCAATATCATGGAAAAGTGAAAAGCAATCAGTTATAGCTACTTTGACCATGGAAGCTGAATTTATAGCATGCTTTAAAGCTACAATTCAGGGTACGTGGTTGCGGAACTTTATTTCAGGACTTGGAATTGTTGACAGTATCACCAAGCCCTTGAAAATTTATTGTGACAATACCGCAGCAGTATTCTTTTCCAAGAATGATAGATATTCCAAAGGTGTTAAACACATGGAATTAAAGTACTTTGCAGTTGAGGAGGAATTTCAAAAACGTAAGGTGTCAATTGAACATATTAGCACAAATCTTATGATTGTCGACCCTTTGACGATAGGGTTTCTACCCAAGACATTTATTAGACAAGTTGAAAGTATGGGAATTATCATTGAGTAGGTTTATTTGTATGTATTGAATGTTATGATTGTTATAGTTGACACTTGGACTTATAAATGTTTTGATCATGTTGTCTGTTTTTCAATAAGTATACATGATTGGATTGAATAATGATAGCAGACACATTCTTTAATAAATTCATTATTGTTGGACCAATATATATATATATATATATCCCATTTTAATTATGATATGGAAAATGATCATAACGTAGTACATGGAAGGGAGTATATTAATAGAGAATATATGATCGCCATGACTCATGTGGACATTATCCTTTATTATGATGAATGTTGTATACATGATAGAATAGATATAAATGCGTATAAATGATCGATTGAATATTAAATATCATAAAGAAATATCACATGAGTTAAGTGGGATAATGTTAGAATAACTCACGTGATACGTGATTTAATTTAATATTATTATAATGGGATATTAAGGGATAAAAAACTATTAATTGATGGAATTTGACAGTTTTTAAGTAACCAACCATATAACTGCTTTGTCCCTATTTAAAGGTCATGTCCTTTCCAATTAAGTCTCAATCTAATTCTGGTACGTTCAATCAATTTTTGCTACGGAAGAGAAAAGAGGCAGAGGATAGAAATCCTTTTAAGTGGGAGAAAATCAAGGATATTCAACTAAAAGATCTCATGGATCAAGGTATCTTTTATCTTATTTTAAATTTTTTTTATCTATGTGATAAACACAGATTTTAAAGATCCTAAAATAAATGAAATTTAATTTACAGTCCAACCTCAGCTGACTCCTCCCCCCATCCATGGTAGAGAAAACCCCAACTAGAATCTCATCACCGGCCAGGCTACCTCCCACTATTCCGATAGTGAGTCGTCCCTGGATGACATGGACATCACCACTCCTGAACACACAAGTCGTTGCGGCAACCCTCGTCTATTGCCTAGACCTTCCCCACTAAGGCCCCGGTCCACCATGGCACCAGGCCAGATTGCTACACTTTCCCAGTGAAAACCTCCCTCCCATCACATTGACGCCCTACCGGGTCTTTTGGCCATAAATCCCAGCGGCACCTCTCTCGGTGCACCCCTCCTACCCGTCAACAGCTCTCCTGGTCAGCCTCTTGAAGGAAAATCCACAGGGCCCCTACCATCGAATAGCCACCACTCCCATATGACCTCCTCCTGCCAGTTCTTTTAGTGTCGGATCTGCTGCAGTGTGGTAACTCTCTATCTAGAAATGTTTCTTTATCCCAATAGGCCGACCATGGGACCTATTTTACTCAATCTTCACCGCAACAAGTATTACCATATTTTCCTAGCCCTAAATACCTCATGGATAGTTTTCCTAACCTAGGATATACAGGGTCTACACGCCCCGAATGGTATGCCCAAGGTTTTCTGGGCCTGAGTAATTTTAAAAAATAAAAAATTAATTATTTTAATTATTTTAATTATTTTAATTTTAAATTAAATTAATTAAATATTATTTTTTGGTTTGAAAATATACACTTAATACCCGGTCTAAATTAATTTAATTTGGTATTATATTTAATTAATTAATTAATTTAATTTTTGACATTAAAATTAAATTAATATCGGGATCGAACGATGAAAAAATTTTAGATTTAAAATAAGGTTGAATTTTTAATTCAATAAATTCTCCCTTGAAAATAATTTATTACAGATTTAATTTTTATTTTATGAAATTATTTTATACGTGATTTTAATGTGTATCCACTAATCACGAGTAGTGGACCGACTAATGCATGTCTGACATTTATTTACTTAATTAATTATTTCAATGCATGTTTTTAATAATTAGTTTAATATATAATGATCTACATGTCGTCTTTGTGTCATTATATGTATAAGGGCCTACGCGTCTAGATAAAAGTTTTTATCTGTATTTTGTATTCCTGATACCCCCTCACCATGTGCAAGTACTGTTGTAAAATGATGAGGAATAACAGTGATGTAATTCATGCCCAGATTTGGTGACGCACCAGATAGGAGTTTGACACAATGGATGGGTGAGTTCTGCAACTTGAGTCGCAAGGGATATGACTCAAGGGGTTACCCCTAGGATCAAGTTTAATCCATTATTCACTAAATGGATTAACCATTAGTATCATCTCATGATCATGTCATCTTATTTTATTTATTCATGGTTTGTTATTTTATGTATGTGTAGTTTTACACACAATCACATAAAATAATAAGAAAGAATGAATAGATAAAATGAACATGTGACATGATGGATATTTTATATTTATTGCATGGTTAATTGTGAGTGTGATCACATAGTACATGCTTATGAGATAGAAAATTATTTCATTTCATCATGTAATAATTAAACACTCAAAGAATTATTAAATCATAATTTCCTTCCATCATTTGAATTTGAACAAAACCAGGTGTCCAGGCTGCCCGGTCAACCATAGTTGAGGGTGTCTCCTACTATTGAGGAGTTCTTATGAGAATGATGGCTTTACTTAACTGAAGTTGGAAACAACATAGTAGCCATAGTAATCTTTTTCCAACTTTATATTCAAGCATCGGTTAATTAAATTTTAGGATTTTAGAAGCTGGGAATTCACTCAAGAGATCAAGGAACCATGAGTTAATGTGGTTGGTCAGTAAAATGTATACCTTGAACTCTACGAGTAGTGGCATAGCCATAACTTGTAGGATATGAGGGGAAGTTCAATTATCTTTTCCACTAGAATACTGAAGAGATGGAATATTACAATTCTAGTACAGAGGGTTCCAAGAATTCGATAAAATAGTGGAATATATTTAATGATTTAATTAATTGATTGATAATCAAGATAAAAGCACTAATCTAGTAGATTTATATTTATAGAAAATATAATTTCATACCACAATACATACTATGATATCTAATGGAAAAATTAAATGTACATACTGGCATGAGATTCCAATAGTAGTACAGGCACTTGTGCAAAATTATACGATATCATAAATTCATGGTGCTGGTGTCCCCAATACCTGTTGAGCCATATTAAGAAGATAAGGTGATAAATTTCTTATAGTAGACTCAAGCATAATACATATGATGCTTATGTCATAATTCTATCATCAATGTCCAATATGAGTTGTGAATACTACATCAGAACATGGATGATGTTACATGTTCTCTCATCTCCAAGAAGTTTGTAAGGATAAAGAGAAGTGAGATATGAATGGAAAATATTATGCTGGATATGTGTAAATATGAAAGGTGGATCATGATCATTCAATACAGCCCATTATAACATCATTTTCACCCATTTAATATAGTTTCAATTGAAAAAATGAAAAGTATGGAGAAAACACTCTGTTACCTTCTAGGTATGGTTCTTCAAGAAAATAATAAATTAAAGAAGGTTTCATCTTTAGTTATTACAGAGAATAAGGTGAAAAGGCCAATGGAAAGTGTCATGACAAATGCATATTCACAATATCCTTCAAATAATATGTATTAAATAGGAGTTTATTTACTTCGAATATCATGAAATAATTCTATGGAAGACCAAACGCAATGAACTGAATTGAAGAAGAAAGTATTCACTTCTTCTTCAAGTATATTCATCAATATAAAATTTAATGTTTTGATTATACTTCTTGGGTATTAAATACAATATTCTTATCACATATGTGAACAAAAATATAGTAACCAAGTATAGAAATGTTATGAGAAGTAAGGTGCATTCTCCAAGCAGTTGAGAAAGGGTGGTTCCTAAGTCAATGATGAGAAACACACAACTTCTATATTTCCAAGTTTAATGATTCAAGTAGAACTTTTATTGAGTATAACCAGAACATTTATCTCACATATCCATTGGACACAAAGTGACATAATTATGATTTAGTAATGAATATTGGTTTTGGTGTTTCATATTC
This sequence comes from Viscum album, assembly GCA_963277665.1. Classification (NCBI taxonomy): domain Eukaryota; kingdom Viridiplantae; phylum Streptophyta; class Magnoliopsida; order Santalales; family Viscaceae; genus Viscum; species Viscum album. Next base: position 527,173,816 of record OY728159.1, on the reverse strand, counting down.
AATAAATAGTTCAGTGATACATAAATCATAGGCAAAACATAATGAATACAAAATGTAAGACTTATATACCCAGTTATGGAAAGATAATACTTTGTTAAGAAGAAACAAAGGTGGACATCAAGGATATTCCCAAAATGGTATTTATACTCAGTGGAGATAAATTCCTTAGGTATTAATTATGTATATACTTATTTAGTTTTGATAAAGAAACCTTTAGAAATAAAGGTAATCCACAAATATTTCAGAACTAGTTCAGATAGAAAGCGTGAACTAATCAAAGGGTAGATGTATATTCTTATAATTCATAAGATTACTTTATGTTATTAAGGAATGTGAAAGTGAAGTATGGTATATGCATGTTTAGAAGATATGAGATTCTTCGGGCTGGTGTGCTGAAGAATATCTTGACCAAGCATTCATCGATCAATATAAGTAATTCCTAAATGAACATTACCTTATCTACATCAGGGCTTTAATGCTAATAAGAAGGATAGATGAGGGTTCTTACATGAAAAAATTTATCAATAAAATATAGCATGGAGAAATTCCTAAATGCACATTTCCTTATATACATCATAGCAATGATGTTTGTTAAAAGGATAATCAATGTTAAAACTTATCATTGCAGAAACTTCCATTATATTTCAAAACATGCTTCAAAAATAATGATTTTATCCCATAACCAAATGACAACTATCATGATAATTTGATATCATATGAGTTAGAATATGATGGAAAAACATTGTTTCATAGGAACATGTGTTTCAATGTAAAGTGTTTGTTAGTATATAAACAAACTTATATCAAGAAAAACACAATGTGCATCTATAATAATTATCCTAAAATTTTATTAGGATATTACAGAAATACCTATGATATAAAAGATATAGTCAAATGATTGAATATATTTCTATAAAATGGTGGACATATCTATTTTTGATAGTGGGAGAAATATTGTCTTGGGTTTAATCAATTCCAGATATGCACAAATAGTTTACATATTAATGGGTTCCACAAGAGGTGTGGAAAATCATTATTACAGAGACACATACTGTGTAGAAAGGATAAAATCATGGTGATGGTTTTCTATTCACCATGTTTGGTATACATTATTCATTGAGAATAATAATTCCTATAAGTAGTAAGTATATGTAAATTAGATAAAATTGACAAGATCAATTAAAATTCAATAATGGATTCCATGTATGAAAGTACATGGGGCTTATAATTTTGAATATTGTGGTGGGTATTCAAGTGATACTATAAATGGATGGAACAAGTGTGGTACCAATAAGGATCAATTGTTAATACCAAGTTATTATTCATAAATTAATTATAATTTTACTTATCATAGATACATTCTATGATCATTTTTATTGAACATTGGATGTCAAGAACAACAATTATGGATGGTGTTAATACGAGACAACCAAAAATGGATGGTGGCATCACAAAGTTTCAATAAATGGTGTAAGTTACTAAAATATAGATAAATATTAAAGTAAGAAACGATATATTATAACATTTATTTAGAATGAATATTTTCCATGTGTATACCATTGGTTAGTGGGAGCGTCATTGTTTTCCAAGTAAAATATTTTTTGTAACATATGGAAAATAGTTATTGGCATTACAATTAGCTAAGACCAGAATGAAGGTAATTCTCTAGTGATTGACTCAAAGTAACAACCTAAGTTCCAGGGAACCAAATTTATTAAGGTTGATATAAGGGTTTCCTATACATATTCAATCGTACATATACTGACATGGTATTGAAAAATACAAGATGGAACAATTCGAGAGAGAATTGTTACCAATGTCACATGGAATAAATCTCTTAAAGAATACATTAATATGAATATGAGGAGATTAAAGTGGTGAGTTGAAATTTCATATGCTTTGGTGATGGATCAATCATGTATTCCATGATATGTACAAGAAATGATATTGAAAAAATATACTTTATGATAGGAAAATATCAGTTATATCCAAGATAAATGCAAGGGAAGTAGTTTGAACTATCCAATAGTACTATAGTAAGTACACAAGATATATACCTAGTATATGGAGAATAAATGATACTAGTTTTGAGGGGACACAAACTAGTCTTCCTTGGATCAATATGATCAAATGTCACAGTTAGTCTAAGGTGATGAGTGAGACAATCTCATACAAGATAGTGGTATCCATATCTAAAAATACTGAGTATGTTGCGGATTATAAGGTAGATTGAAAGCAATGAAAATACACAATGATTTTTTCCAGTTCTTGGAATCATTCCTAGTAATAAAATTATTGTCATAATATAAATTATGATACTCTTACTAGCCAAGATATCAAGTTTTTATAGTGAATTAAAGGGATATACTCAGGGATAAAATATCATGAGGAGTTTTATTCAAGGAGATGAGGTCACACATAACAGAATAGCCACACAGAGGATACATGGAAGACCCAGAAACTAAAGTCATAACTTAGCAGAAACAAGATCATAATCATGTGAGACAAAACAAGGATGGTTAGAAAGTTGGATCTTGTTCAATTGAGAGTGTTATAATAGTCGGTTCCCTAGACCCAACTATATAGTACTTTTTTATTACAATTTCATACATACAGTTATATATATATGATGTATTCTTAACATTATAGTGTATACATTTCTACATCCACTTTTTAAATAGTAATTTTCATAGATTATTTTTCATGTAAAAAGGTTATAAAAAATCCCAACCTATAATGAAAACCTTTAAATACAATGACATTAATCATAAACTTATGTCCTATGGTCTAGATATATCATATAGAATAGACATATTAGATGTCTGACTATCTGGTGCTAGTGGATCATAATTATTGAGACTTCTTCTTGTGAATTTCACACTTGGTGATCTCTAGTAGTTGAGATCATGGGGACAGACCCTCCAATAGGAACTCCTCATATTTCAGGTGTCATTGGTTGTTCCTATCTATAGACATGTGTATTAGTCTCCTAACTTGAGATCATTATCAATGTGTGAAAATTGATCATGTTCTTTTATTCAAGGAAAAAAACATGATAATGAAATTATGGTGAGGTATCTTGTGTTGGGTGCCTCATTGGTGGTATGGCATTGGTTGAATAGTCAAGATAGGATTTTTCACTTCCGGATTGAGGAAGTAATATATCCAGCTAGGTTGATCATGATGGTAGTACCTTAATAAATCCATGGTCATGGTATTCTAGAGTAAATCTGTCTAGTTAGATCAATAAATTATAAATCAATAAAGGATGATGACACAAATGTACATTCATCTTTATGATATATCTAGAGAAAAAGAGATTATATTACACAGTGTGTCTTCATAGGTTGGTTGTCATTTCTATGAATACTCTTTATCTATTTAGGGTCCATGATGGGTTTCCAGATTCTATTATTGATCTATGAATAGTATTCACTACTATTGAGATAAGGGTTTAGAGGGTCGCACACAATAGCATATTCTAGAATCTTCCCTAATCAGGTGAATAGGTATATAGGACATGGTCTACCCCACCACTTGGGTCAGAGATTTGTCCAAGGATGTATGATCACCAAATGAATAAATAAAATTAATCAATAATAATTTTCATTAAATTTATTTATTAAATGTATTTACAAGTATTAAATTAAATACATGAAAATATTATATGAAAGAATATTAGTTTAAAATATTATAGGTTCATTTAGTATTTTTGGGAATGAAGAGTTGAGTTAATGGCTAGGGTTTTAACACATAATATATTTATTATATTATAATAAAGTGATAAAAATATAAATGATATTTATGACTAAGTACAGTAGTCATAATATATCATTTATATAGTGTGTAAAAATATTTGGTAGTCGAGGAGCCTTATCCAGGTAATTTCATAACACACTATAAATATGAGGAGAGAGGCTCTCTCCTAGGGAAAACTCACTATGAGCTCTTAAGATATTCTCTCTCATCTCCTACTTTCTATAGAAATAATCTCTCGATCTAGGTGAACATATTGAGCTATCCTCCATGCATCAAAAGAATGTAAATGCAGTAATCATTGGGACATCAAAGGAATCATTGGATTGATACTTCTGTAGATTTTTGAAGCACGTTTGGATTATATAGAGGGATTATACTTTGGATCCTTCAATTTGTGATCACCACTTACAAGTAGATGTCAAGTACAACTTCACATCAAACTAGGTATTTATTGTTTAATGTTTTTGCTCAAATTTCTTCACATGTATTCCTCAGGGATTACCAAATTTGTGCTTCACTAGTGATGATGATGTTGCATTGATATTCAGTGGAAATGTTTAAAATATCTAGCCCATTTGATTCCCTTGTGCACCTCATTACCTTTATCAATAAGCAGTTAAGAAAGGTTGTAGAGAGTAATGATGTTGTTGTGGTGTAGAATGAGAAAAATATTCAGAAAATTAGTGAAAAGTATCATAAGAATAGTGATAAAGAAATGAGCATATGAGGGGGAGTGAAAGTGCCTAAGGGAGATTATGATGATGAGAAAGATGAAGTTATACCTGTATCTTTATAGAATATAAAGAAACTAGCTAAAATTAATAGGCAGAACATCAATAGTGATTAGACAACACATGTACAGATGAGGAGAATAAAGTCTCTATAGAAAACAACCTTTCTATTATAGGTAGAGGAAAATTGTTTTGATGAATATATAAGAGATAATAACTGGGACTAGGTAATGAATAAATATCTTGACCAAATAAAAAATAATTATACATGGGAGATTGTTTTGAGACCAAAAGACAAGAATTCCATTGGGAACAAATGAATTTTCTATAAAAATATGAATTAAGACCACATGGTGATTTGAAATAAGGAATGACTAGTGTGAAAAGGATACTCTCATATATAAGGAATTTATATTGATGAGCCATTTATTCCCATGTAAATGTTGGATAAAATTCATCTATTTTTATTCATTGCAATAAAAAGGAAGTTCAAGTTATTCTAGACGGATGGCAAGTCAGTATTTCTAAATAGAGATTTATAAGAATAGTTGTATATTTAATATACATATGGTTTTATTTTCCATGAAAATTAGAACAATGTTTTCTAGATAAAGAAGTCTCTTTATAGGCTAAATCTACCACTGAGAACTTTTTATTCAAGACTAGATCAATACTTGAAGAAGCTCGGTTTCTAGCATGGTGTGGTTTATTACAATCTCTATGCTCGTAATTATAGTAAACAAAGGATGAAGGTTCTTATGTACATAAATGAAATAATATATGGGGGATTAGATGAGGTGAAATGAAACAATTTATAGACTTCATGAAGAGTGAGTTTGAAATATTGATTATCCGTGAACTGACATTCTTATGTGGTTTTAAGGTTTTACAAGGAAGGAATAGAACATTTATTTCTCAATATAACTATTCCAAGAAGGTTCTAAGATGATTTGGGATGAAGAATTCCAAGGATATGAAAACATTGGTTGCTACCCAGATGAAATTTTCAAATAATTATGAATTAAAAAGCGATAAATTTCAAAGACTATAGGAAGATCATTAGATGCTTGCTATACTTAACAGTGACACAACCTAACATTGTTCTTTGCATCATTCCAGGTGGCACGATATTAAAGAAATAAAAAATAGAGACACATGATTTTAGTAAATATAATATTCTTATATATCAAAGTTATAGTGTATTTTGGTTTTTTATATAAGGAAAAATATCAACAATAATTATTGGGATATATAGATTTAGATTGGGTCAGTTTAGAAGATGATAGGAAGTTAATGTTGGGTGGTGTGTTTTGTCTTGGCAGATTGTGTATATATTTTTCTATCAAAAAACAAGAATGAATTTCTATGACCATTGTAAAAGATGAATATATTATAGAAAATCAATCCCACGCGTAGTTATTGTGGATGAAGCAGCATCTTGAATACATGGGATTTGAGGTGAAGTCTCAAATAAAAATCAATTGTGATAATTCAAATGCTATAAATGCTTTCAAAAATCCAATCCATCACTTGATAATGAAGAAAATTGAAATCTAATATCACTTTATCAAGGATAAATTAGATCATGGTTTAGTAAATTTGGAGTATGTTCCTATTGAACTACAAGTTGCAAACATTCTAAAAAACGCCTTACCCAAAGAAGCATTCAAAAGGCATCATCTGGCTCTTAGAATCTAGTTGATCCCATGCACCTAAGTGATATGGATGAGAAAATCCCCCTCCTTGATTCATATTTAGGTTTTACCTATGTTTTGATAAATGTTATTTTCTTATTACAGACCACAAAGAAGTGACCTTTGGTATCATTGAAAAATGAGGAGAAATAAGTGAAATAGAAAATGTGATCGCTCAAACCTATTAATGGGGAGAGTAAAGTGATGAATAGTTAGAGATATTTTTAGTGTTTAATCAATTGGAGCAATAAAGTTGTGGGATATTTCAATCTGACAGTGTTGACAATGTTTTATCAATGAGAATATATCATGAAAGGATGTTTTATGGGTTCATGATGAAATTAGTTTTTATGTGTGGTAGAATAAGTGGTCTTCTTGATACTTCCTTTGTGTTAACCTTTCCATTAATTGGTATTCATTTCCAATAAATTTTGGTATCATATTTCAAGATTAGTTGGTATCAATTCAATGATTGGTATCGAGAAAGGTTCACCATGAGGTATTGGTAAGAAAGTGTTTCATTGTTAAATTTTTTATAACGCTCTTATTCCTCACACAAATAATCTATCAAGTAGGATTAGAGTACATTTTGGGTGAGTCTTGGATCACTATACATAGTCTCTTTGTGATAATGGTGGTTGATGTAGGAAGTGTGAAAGAATTGTCAATGAACTGGAATAAAAGTGTTCTAAAAAGTTGTACATAATTTTCAACAAACCCAAAGGAGGAGATTATTGGAGAATAATCCCTCATTTAATTATTTTGGAATTTTTGGTTTATTGTATTTATTTACAAATTCTGGTTGAAAAGGGTTCAATGGTTTCCTAGAATAAGGTTTTGATGGTGGTGATGTTACCCAATGTTTTCCAAAATTTTGGGTATGAAAATTTTGGGGAAAGGGGTTCTTTATTCATAAGAATAAAATGGATTACAAATGATTATTCATGGAAACCATGAAATGCGATCATGAAGACTGTGAAAAGAGATCACATGATAAGATCATTGTATTGTGGTTAGAATGTGGGGGATAAATGCAAACTGTAAAACAGATTATTTATAAGGAGAATCATGCAATAGAAAGATAAGGATATCATTTTTCAGAGAAGTAATAGTGATTTGGATGATCGTATAGACGATTATTTGAATGGAGATTATGTGGGGGATGATCTTATGGTGTCATGAGAGAAGGATAGCATTCACGGTTGGAAGGTAGAAGGAATTTCACAAATGTATTTTTTAATGAAGTGAAGAGTATTTTGTGATTTGTGGATTTTTTTAATCCTTTTCCTATATAAGGATTTTCTAATTAATTCATACACACTAAGAAAATATTCTCAAGTGTATTGAATTTTTTGGAAATTACACTAAATTAGAAATTGTTTTTGTGAAATTATATAGCCATGAAAGGATGTATGCAGGATCAGTCTACGAAAGAGGTTATGTAGTGAATAGTGAACACATAAGGGAGCTCATAGAATCAATCCACAAAAGCAGTCACATAGTAAACAGAAACTATTTAAGGAAATATGAAATGTCTATTCATGTAAGACAAATCACAATTGAGAAATATGTGAGGAAGCTCATGTAAGACGTCACGTGGTGGACTCATGTAGTAGACATCTCGTGGTGGACATCACAAAATGTCATCTCATAGTGAATAGTGCACCGTGTAAGGTGGAGAACTTTTTAGAAAAAAAATTTTCTATGGATTAAATCTTATATGAAACGGATTATTTTATCTACCAAATTAAAAACGAGCTTTATAATACACTCACATATGTGTTAACCAAATATAATCTAATTTAGAACAACAAAAGAATCTTCTCGAGGTGAAATGAGTTCACTTCAGTAGAGAGAGCGATGAGATTTCAAAGTGTGATTGGTATTGAACTTGTATAGATAGTGTCTTCTATAAACATTGTAACAACAGTTTGCTATAGTGGATTTGGTACATTAACATATTTCCTTTTTATACTCCTTGTACTAGCCTAGTTAAGGGAGAACTAAGTAGAAATTGCTGTGTCTCATGTATGTTTTCATTTCTGATAATACATTTCTATGGGAAAAAGATCCAAATAAGGGAGTGTTTTAATCTTTCATACACTTATTCACCCCTCCCCCTAGGGTATTTAACCTAGTAGAGCCTTTATATTGTGTGATAGAGTTTACTAATCTTTTTTTATATCTATACAGGGAGAATCTATATCATTTATATCATAGTTTTAATAACTAATTGATGTGAACAAATTTTTTTATACAATGGGAGATACTTTTATAACTATTTTATTTTATACCCTTCTAAATTATATATTACTATTTTAGTGATTTCAGATATGATATCATTATGTGATATCTTGTTTTTAATTTATTATCATATGCCCAGTGTAATTTCTTAACTATTTATAAGTTTTACTAGATTCTCTTTTATTTTAAATGTTAAAGTGTTAGGATGATTTATTCTATTAACTTTTTATCATCATGAATACTCTTTATAGTTATATTTATTAGTATATTGGAATGAGCTTATTTTTAAGTAGTTATTTTAGTAATCATGAGTTTATTGTTTTGTCTTTTCGTTTACACACATGTGTTATAACTATTTATACTTAATTCTTTTAATATTTTTAACTTTTTTTCATGGATCTATTTGGTTAAATGTTTTTACAGGAGGAGTTCACTTTGATTAATATTCATTATCATATCTTTTCAAGATAGTATTATTTTGTTGTAATAGTGGGTTCCCTAGACCCAACTATGTAGTACTCTTTTATTTCAACTCTATGTATATAGATATATATGCATGATGTACACTTACCATTATAGTGTAGACATTTATGCATCAACTATTTAATGGTAATATCCATAGATAAATTATCGTATCAAAATGTTATGGAAGATCCAAGGATATAATAAGAACCTCAAGATACTACGACATTAATCTTAAATATATGTCTAATGGTCTAGATACATCATACAGACTGGACATAGTTTATGTTTGACTATCAGGTGTTGGGGGATCATAATAATTTATACTTCTTCTCGTAAAGTTCACACTTGGTGATCTCTGGTAAGTGAGATCATGAGGACAAAAATTCCAATAGGAATACCATATGTATCAGGTGTCATTGTTTATTCCTATCTATGGACTTGTGTATTGGTCTCCTGACTTGATATCATTATCAATGTGTTATATTTGAATGCATCCTTTGATACATGGAAAAAACCATGATAATGAAATCTTGGTGAGGTATCTTGTGTTGGGTGCATCATTGGTGGTATGGAATTAGTTGGATGATAAAGATATAATTTGTCACTTTCTAGTTGAGGAAGTAATATATCATGGTCCTGGTTGATCATGATGGTAGTGCCTTCATGAATCCTTGGACAAGGTAGTCAAGGGTAAATATGTCTAGTTAGATCAACAAATAATAAAGAAAGGATTATAACACAAGTCTGCATCTTGATTTATGAGATATCAAAAGACAAAGAGATTATATTACACAGTGCATGTTCATAGGTTGGTTATCGTTGATATGATATTCCTTATCTCTTTAAGAGCCTTAATGGGTTACAAGTGTAACGCCCCGACCCCAGAATCTAGGAGCTGGTGAATTATTTTAATACATTGGCATGATTACAAGGAATCAAGTCCTGAAGGACCGATCAGTTTAGTAGTTTTGGAAACAAGATACATACATAAGTTCAACACTACAACTTGAAAAGTAAAACAACACTAATTTATTCCCTTAGAAACATCCAAGATTCCAAGATTATTCCTGCAAGTCACTCATAACTAACTTCTTCATATCTAGGGAAAATGAAACATGAGAAAGGGGTGATCTCAAACGCTCATTAAAAGTAAGCAATACAGCAGAATATAACATAAACATTATGCATGGTGAATAATTGAAAACATATTACTTTAAAAATAATAAACATGAACACTTTATGGTAGGAAAATGAGCTGAGTAAATAATTCCATAATAAAACATAGTCATGGGTATTCTACTAGATGAATAACCACATGAAATATCAATATCTAATCTCATAATTATGGAATGTATAATGCCAGACATCATAACCACATAGTCAAGGCCTTGTGCCAAGACTACAAATAAGATTTTGTCAAGGCCTTATGCCAAGACACTAGTTTGTCTCATGAGACCTACTGATGTATCGAGGAGCTATAGCGGGCTCCACGCGTCACTTACTAAGTCCAATTCATTCCTCATATGAAAATTTTGAAACATAACATAAACATTCGTATTAACACTAGCATACGAAATGTCAATACTTTATCCACAAACCATGAATGGTATAAAAATAGAACATACACAGTCAAACATAACTCATTCAATACAATATGGAAGATTTTATTGTAACATATTAACCTCAATCGAGAATAATGAAGGATATTTACATAGATGAAAATAATAATCAAAACTATTTGAGAGAAATATCCCTCTTTTCTTGAAAACATTTAAAAGTCACACTATTTGTCAAGAAGCCGTTTAAAAATAGATTTTTGAATCAAAGTGTCCCATACCACTTTGAAACTTTTAAAAGTAATTTTAATTTTAAAACTTTAATGTCCATATAAATAAATCCTTAAAACCATTTTTAAAACATGGACATTAATGAGAAAGATTGAGAATAATAAATCTTTAAAACATTTAAAATGATATTTTAGTTAGAGTTCCTAACCAAAAGAGAGACACTTGAATACAAATAATTTAGGTAATAAAAACTTTATAATATCATTAGAATAAAGGGATTCATGATATACTATGTCAAAGTACATTATATACACCATATAAATGTGAATTGGTGTATAACAACAAATAAGTCTCAATGGAATGTAAATTGAGATGAAATCCCTTATAAAGACAGTATCCTTAGGTAAAGGATAAATAAATGACATAATTATGTGTATAAAAATATAAATACACTCAATATGATTGGATATTCAGTGTAAATCAATCATCGGAGATTCACACATATTCTTGTAAAAACAACACCAATGACTTGGATGTTTAACTCAATGAATGGAAATTGAGTTAAGATCAAGTTTATATCAATGACTTGAGAAATTATCAATGGAGTGATTATGTGTATCAAAAGTATATCCACAAAAAGGGGAGTGGAAATTAAAACATAAATAATAAATAGTGATTCCATACATAATCTTGGAGTAAAATAATCAATGAAGTATGCGTAAAGCCCACTGAGTGGAAATTGAAATTTGAAATTCCCTTACCGATTTGGTAACTTATGAAACATACAAACCATGAAATAAGGATCATATAATGAAGATGTAAATAATAATAAATTAAATTATATTACATCAAGAATAAAATCATGGACATTAAATATGCCACACAAAAGGAAATAGTTTCCAATATAGCATGAATCTCACGGGAATAAAAAGTGAGATGAAACCCCCTTACTTCATTGTAATCAATCGAGTCGTATGACCAAAAGTAAATTACCACCAAATGTATCACAAAATACCATGAATATAAATATAATAATGATAATATATATCAAATGGAAGTACACAATACACCACATCCAATAAATAAGTGGCGAACAATGGAAATCTTTTAGAAGTAAAAGTGAGATAAGAAACCCCTTACCTCAAGTTTGAATTGTCTTGTATGTTCCTTGTTCTTCCTGAATAATAAACTTAAGTTAATTTCTACTTGATTAAGAACATTTTAAAGTTTATTATTCCTTTTATATCACTCATTACCTTTATATAACAATTAGTTAATTATTTGATTTCATATTGGATATTTTATCGATGTTCGGAACTTGAGTCAAAAATGAACTTGTTATAATTACAATTTTTCCATGTGGTCAAAAGTAAATTATCTCCCGAATGATATACATGATTTAGATATAATATATATATTATATATCCAGTATATATTTATCTATTTATAATAGTACATAACATTTGGAGATAAGAAATGAAATGTACAGTTCATGGAGACGGTAAGTCGTACGTACGCATGAACGCTACTTTCATTTCAATTTTTCATTTTAATGGAATTAAAAAATAATGATACATAGGTATATTATAATTCCAGTATAATATTATATATAATATAATTAATTCCATCCTTTATACATCCCACATAATGCATAAACGATTCATATCATTTTGAGGGGGCGGTAGTCCGCACTTCCTCAAATGAAATTATCGCGTTTTACCCATAAAGGAAACCATAAAATAATGATATAAATGGAAAATACAGAAGCATAAAGAAAAAATAAACATAATATATATATCATATATAAATAAATTTCCATCTTAATGGCCACCATGAAAGGAGGTAGGATATAATCGAACAATCATCATTTCGTGAGGCGTTAGTTTTCCATCCACAGAAACAGTATGTTCTTCACCCATTAGATGGAGGTGTGTGAAAGTGTAGTTCTAATACTTCTCATAAAAACATCCTAGTATATTTAGGATACTTGTTTTTATAAAATAAAGTAATAAAAAGAGTTTACAGTCTGGGATTAGTAAAATAAAACAAAATTAAACAAAATAATTTAAGAGAAACCATTGCCTTTAATTTTTGTAACTTCCTTTGGTTTGAACCAAAGGGACTTCTTGAAGTGACTTATGCCTAAAGTAAGGCTTCTAGGTGTAAGAGAGGGATACTGAGAGATTATTTGGGTAGGTTTTTGATGAGACAAGAGGCTTTAGAGGTGTGTGGAATGGGTTAGAAGTGGTGTCCTTTTATAAGGGGGAGGAGGGTCTCTTTAGGAAAGTATGAAAATGTTATATTATTGTATAGTGATATTCAGTTTATAATGGTCCAAAACTAATTAAAGGTGAAGATAATATGACTCATGGTTGAAATAAAATCATCCAATAAAAATTGGACAGGTTTTGGATATTGTTTTAATATTAATAATCTTATTTATTTAAATCATTTATTAATGAGGTGAATACTACATCATTATTGTTTCATAAATAATTTAATTTATTTGATGTATAAAAATTATAAAAAAATACCATAATATAGGAAATATTTTTAGATTTCCAATTAATATTTATAGTCGAAAATATGAATTATATAATCTCATGTAAAATTGATATACTAAAAGATATTTGTTAATGTCATTTTTGTCTTTACTTTAAGTTAATTAAAATAAAGTGTCATTGTCACTCTTAAGTGGCTCCATTGTTAAGTCAAAAGTCTTCTTTTGGCTTTTACATCATGTTTTGGAAATCACAAATATATTCTGTCATGATTTGAAAATCTCAAATGTATTCTATCATATGTTTGTAAATAACAAGTTGTGTCTATCGTATCGTACGATGACTGATCGTACCGACCAAAACGTATCGTACTGACTCTGTCAAACGTATCGTACTGACTCTGTCAAACGTATCGTACTGACTCTGTCGATCGTATCGTACTGACTGTTATTCAGATGATTATTTTTTGTTTTGGTACTTTGTTAAAAAAACTCTCTCTGCATATGAATCGTACTCATGTTTTACATTTTCTATATCTCTTATCCTAACAAAACGATGTCGTTGAGTTAGTTATATACTAATCAAAACGATGTCGTGTTTTCTGTTTCAATATGACCGTTGGAGGCAATATGACCGTTGGAACCCGAGGCCTATAAATAGGAGGTCATTTGAAGCTGAGAAGAAAACGATGAGCAAACTGATGAACGAAGAGATTATGTGAACTACGAAGATTCTAGAGAGAGACGCTGTGACTTCTCTCATCAGCCTTGTGCGTCCGATCATCGTATCGAGGGCTTTCAAGTAATTGAAAGACAGAGGTGCCGATTACCTGCAAAATCGAGGGCTTCCGGGGATAGGCAGACAGACGAGCCGATCATCGTATCGAGGGCTGCCGGGGATAGGCAGACAGACGAGCCGATCATCGTATCGAGGGCTGCCGGGGATAGGCAGACGGACGTGCCGATCATCGTATCGAGGGCTCACCAAGGTGTTGGTGAGACAGACCTTTTTATCCTAGGTGAAAGGATAACCCTTCTCTTTGGGTTAAAAGAATTGTATTACTTTTACATTTCCGCTGTTTGTATTAGAAAGGAATTGTATTGTTTCCTTTCTTCTTTTACATATTCAATTGTAATTGTTTCAATTACAATCATTCTTTTACATATTGTATCAATTGGTTCTATACGCTTTTAAAGGTAGAACCATTCATTTTTGTATTACTCTGATTATTGTGTTCACCTTGAATACAATTGTTTTACTTTACAATAGTATTACAATACATCATACCTTTTACATTCAATACAATTGTGGGTGTTTGTATTTGTATTAGTTTAAGATCTTTTAAACTAATCTCTTTGTTTCTAAAACTCAAAGGTTTTTAAACCTACAATTCACCCCCCCTCTTGTATTGTTCCATCTAATAGACTTTTATATCAACTATTCGATCCAACAATTGGTATCAGAGGAGGTTTTCCACTGATTTGTATTATTAGCTTTATTTCTTATTATTTTTTTTAAATACTTACTACACTAACGTGTGGAGTGGAAAAGTTGTTTTTGTTATTAGATGGCAGGAATGAATATCGGATCAATTGATAATCTGAATCCTTCTAGACCACCAATCTTTGATGGGAATGATTATGAGTATTGGAGAGATCGCATGAAGACTTTCGTCATCAATACTGGTGTAGACAATTTTATTATGCTTACTGGGGGTTACAAAATTCCTGACAAGGAAGTTAGTACTTTCACCAATCAAGAGAAGCAAGAATATCAACTGAATTACAAGGTACGCAATACTTTATTATGCTCTATGACCAGGAATATATATAGTCAGATATCTTCATGTGAAGCAGCCAACTGTATTTGGAAGAAATTAGAAGTCACTCATTTTGGTACATCCAAGGTTATTGAAACAAGGAGAGCAATGCTTCGAGCAGAGTATCATGGTTTTGTTTTTCCTTATGGAGAGCCAGTTTGCAAAGTGCAACAAAGGTTTATGACAATTGTCAACAGCTTACAATCAATGGGAGAAAAAGGTCTTGATGATGAAGCTCTTGTTGATAAGATTATAGATATTATGCCAAATGAATGGGAGTCGAAAAGAACAGCTATTGATGAAAATAGAAAAGTTTCCCAGATTACTCTTGATGAACTCTTTGGAACTCTTCTACAACATGAGACAAGAATGAAAAGAGATGCTGATTTCAATAAGAAGAAGAATGGGAATGGAAGTGTAGCTTTTGCTTCTAAAGCTAAAACACCTGAAAGGGTTACAAGGTCTAAATCCAAGAAAGTTGTTGTTTCTGATTCAAGTGATTGTAATCTTTCAGACAATGAGTTAGCTAATCTTGCTCGAAGGATGAACAAGATTGTGGGAAAGAAAGATTTTCAATATAGATTCAAAAAGAAAGACAGGAAAGACAGGAAAGATTCAGAGGTAACTTGTTATGAATGCAAGAAAGCAGGACATATAAGGCCTGATTGTCCATTACTAAAGAGGAAAGATAGAAAGGAGAAACATTCTGAAAGAAACAAGAAAAGGTTTTATAAGACAAAGAAGGTCTTGAAAGCAAATGATACGTGGAGTGCAAGTGGAGGTGATTCCTCAGATGATTCTTCAGAATATGAGACGTCAGGACAAAGGAATATTGGACTTCTAGCCAGACTACCAATTGAAGATCATTGTCTCATGGCTAAGGTACATAGTGCTGAAGCTGTTACAAATGTCTCTTTAAATGCAAATTGTGTTGATAATAGATATTATGAATCTTCAAATGATGAACCCTCATCATCAGAAGATGATACTTTACCTTCTTTTGAAGAAGTCTCTAGATTTGCTAAGTTACTTGAGAATGAAAATTCTAAACTCAAAAAAAGATTTGAAAAAGCGAATTCTAGAATTTCTATCTTGACAAAAGAAGTTTCAGATCTTTCTAAAGATCTTGATGGGAAAACTTCTGATTTTGAAAGTATTTTGAAAACCCTTGAGAAAGTCAAATCTGAAAAGGATAAACTTTCTAAGGATCTTGAAACTGCTATTTCAAAGAAAAACATTTTAGAGTCTAACTCTAGTTCAAATTCAAATGTTTTAGAAAACAAGAATTTGGTTTTAAAACTAAAGTCAGAGATTTTATCCTTGAAAAAGTGTTTGTCAAACTTTACTCATGGAAAAGAAAACTTTGATAGGATGTATTCTCAAATTAGACCATTGAGAAATCGTTCTGGTCTTGGTTATACTTATTCCAAACCTGTTTTTAGTAATAACTATTTTGTTCCTCAAAAAACCATTTTCTGTTCCAAGTGTCAATGTGGTGGACATTGGAGAAGAGATTGTTCTCTTAACAAAACTCAATCCTTAGGATTTCATAAAGCTCATTTTGCAAAACAAATGTGGATTCCTAAAATTCTTTTATCTAATCCTTCTGGATCCAAACAAGTTTGGATTCCGAAAATCTAATTGTTTCTTTTTCAGGAAAATCAGAAGTGTACCAATAAGAACATTTGGTACATGGATAGTGGTTGTTCTCGACATATGACTGGAAACAAAGATTTCTTTGAAAAGGTTATCAAAACAAAAGGTGGAAGAGTTACCTTCGGAGATAATGCTCAAGGAAAGATTGTTGGTATAGGTAATATCATTTTTCTTGGA
Organism: Viscum album; assembly: GCA_963277665.1. Classification (NCBI taxonomy): domain Eukaryota; kingdom Viridiplantae; phylum Streptophyta; class Magnoliopsida; order Santalales; family Viscaceae; genus Viscum; species Viscum album. The sequence goes on along the minus strand of OY728159.1, from coordinate 527,156,983 downwards.
AAAGTTCTTATTTCAAATGTTTTGTTTGTTAAAGGTCTTAGGCACAATCTCATCAGCATAAGTCAATTATGTGATGAAGGTTACCTTGTGAATTTTAGAGATGATAAGTGTCTAGTTCACAATTCCAAGGATGAATTCATTCTATCTGCCCATAGGCAAGAGAATGTTTACACTATTAACTTAGAAGACCTTAGGAACCAAAACTTACCTTGCTTAAGTGTAATAGAAGACCAATCGTGGCTATGGCATAGGAGACTAGGACACTGTAATTTGAGAAACCTAAGAAAACTCTCAAAGAAAGGACTTGTAAAAGGGTTACCGGATCTTAGATATGATTCTTCAAAAGTTTGTGATCCTTGTCAATTTGGCAAGCAACATAAAACTAGCTTTAAATCAATTAATGAAGTTTCAACTTCTAATGCATTACAACTTGTGCATATGGATCTGTTCGGTCCTTCACAAACTGGAAGCATTGGTGGCAAATACTATGTATTTGTTTTAGTTGATGACTTTACTAGATTTACATGGGTCTACTTTCTCACAAAGAAATCTGAAGCCTTTTCCTATTTTAAAACTTTTAGAGCCCAAGTTAAAAATGAGAAAAACCTACCATTGATAACTATTCATAGTGATCATGGTGGTGAATTTCAAAACTCAGTTTTTGAAACCTTTTGTAGTAAGAAAGGTATTACTCACAATTTCTCAGCTCCAAGATCTCCTCAGCAAAATGGTGTTGTTGAAAGAAGAAATCGTATTCTTCAGGAAATGACTCGAACCATGTTGAGTGAATACTCAATTGCTAAGCACTTTTGGGCTGAAGCTGTTAGTACCGCCTGTTATACTATAAATCGTGTTTTAACTAGACCATTTCTTAATAAAACTCCTTACGAGTTATGGACTGGCCGAAAACCTAAAGTTTCTTACTTCAAAGTTTTTGGATGCAAAGTATTCATTCTGAATACAAAAGATAATCTACACAAATTTGCACCAAAATCTGATGAAGGAATCTTTCTAGGCTATTCCACAACCTCTAAGGCTTATAGAGTTTTCAATAAAAACACTTGTACTGTTGAAGAAACAGTACATGTAAAATTCGATGAAACTAACCCTTTTGTTTTCAACCAACCCAATCCTACATCCTCGGATGTGTTTTCTAAAAATGTTTATCAACCTATAGTAGGAGAACATTCTGATAGGGAAAATGTTCAAGAAATTATTCCTGAAACATTTACCACAGAAGATTTTCTACCATATGTTGAAGAACAGGTTTTACAAAACCCAAATCAATTGTTTCTTAGGAGTCATCCCAGTGATAACATCATTGGTGATATAAATCAACCTGTAAGGACCAGAAATTCCTTAAGAAATGAAATAGAACATCTTGCTTTTCTTTCCCAATTTGAACCTAAAAGTCCAAGTGAGGCCTTAGGTGATGATGATTGGATTAAAGCAATGCAGGATGAACTAAATGAATTTGAAAGGAATCAAGTCTGGACTTTAGTTGAGAGACCTAAAGAAACAACTGTAATTGGTGTAAAATGGGTTTTCAGAAACAAGTGTGATGAAAATGGAATCATTGTAAGAAATAAAGCAAGACTTGTTGCTAAAGGCTATAATCAACAAGAGGGAATAGACTATGAAGAAACATATGCTCCTGTAGCTAGACTAGAATCTATCCGTATTCTATTAGCCTTCGCAGCATACTTCAATTTCAAACTATTTCAAATGGATGTCAAATGTGCTTTTTTAAATGGTTTTGTTCAAGAAGAAGTTTTTGTCGAACAACCTCCTGGTTTTCAAGACCCAAAACATCCTGATCATGTTTTTAAACTTACCAAGGCTCTATATGGTCTTAAACAAGCCCCTAGAGCATGGTATGATAGACTTACAGGATTTCTTTTACAAAACAATTATACAAAAGGTACAGCAGATCCAACTCTTTTTATCAAAATGGAAAACAAAAATGTTTTGGTTGTCCAAATCTATGTTGATGACATCATATTTGGATCAACTCAGAAATCTTTAACCGAGTCTTTTGCTAAATTAATGAAATCTGAGTTTGAAATGAGTATGATGGGTGAGTTAACATTCTTTTTAGGTTTTCAAATTTCTCAAAAACCAGAAGGAACTTATATATCCCAACATAAGTATATTAAAGACTTACTCAAAAAGTATGGATTTGACAAAACTAAAAGTATTAGCACTCCAATTAGTACCTCAAATACTCTTGATCTTGATGAAACTGGAAAACCAGTAGATCAAACAATTTTTAGAGGTATGATAGGGAGTTTGCTATACTTGACAGCTAGTCGACCTGACTTAATGTTTTCTGTATGCTTATGTGCAAGATTTCAATCTAATCCAAAAGAGTCTCACTTAAAAGCCGTAAAGAGAATCTTTCGGTATTTAAAAGACACTATGGATTTAGGTCTTTTCTACTCTTCTGGAAATGATTTTGTTTTAAAAAGTTTTTCAGATGCTGACTTTGGTGGTTGTAGAATGGATAGAAAAAGTACATCTGGAACATGTCATTTCTTAGGAGATTCTTTGGTTTCTTGGTCCTGCAAGAAACAACACTCTGTAGCACTCTCCACTGCTGAAGCTGAATATGTAGCAGCTGGAAGTTGTTGTGCTCAAGTATTGTGGATGCAGCACACACTCACTGACTATGGTTTGAGTTTCTCCAAAACTCAAATTCTTTGTGATAATACAAGTGCCATAGCTCTTAGTAAAAACCCAGCACATCACTCTCGTGCAAAACACATAGATGTTAGGCATCACTTTCTTAGGGATCACACACAAAAAGGAGATATTGTTTTACAATTCATCGGAACGCAAGAACAACTTGCTGATATTTTTACAAAATCTTTACCTTCCGATAGATTTGAATTTATAAAACAGAAGCTAGGAATGATTACATTAAAATAATCATTCATATCTACTTCCTGTTTTACATCTCTCCTAATAATAAGAAACTCCTCGTAGAAAGGGGGAGGACATTTCTTTATGTCTTTATGTTTCTGATATTTAACTATTTCAATTTTTCTGTTTATCGTATTGACTATTTCAATTTTTCTGTTTATCGTATTGACTATTTCAATTTTTCTGTTTATCGTATTGACTATTTCAATTTTTCTGTTTATCGTATTGACTATTTCAATTTTTCTGTTTATCGTATTGACTATTTCAATTTTTTTTTCTGTTTATCGTATTGAAATTCTTTTCCATCGTACCATTCAAATTTTATTTGAATCGACCGATGATGGTATTGAAACTTTTCCATCGTACCATTCAAATTTTATTTGAATCGACCGATGATGGTATTGAAATTCTTTTCCATCGTACCATTCAAATTTTATTTGAATCGACCGATGATGGTATTGAAATTCTTTTCCATCGTACCATTCAAATTTTTTTTGAATCGACCGATGATGGTATTGAAATTCTTTTCCATCGTACCATTCAAATTTTTTTTGAATCGACCGATGATGGTATTGAAATTCTTTTCCATCGTATCATTCAATAATTTTTGAATCGACCGATGATAGTATTGAGATTTTTTTCCATCGTAATGTCACCAAAACCAGCAATCACCTTACGATCTTCGACAGGTATTCTTTTTCATTTTTTTTATTATTCTTTTATTTCTAACCGTTGATCTGCTTTTCTTTAATCCTGACCGTAGAAGATCAACCGTCATATCTTTTTGCCTATAAATATCCCCCTCCCCTCCCCAAACCCACATCGTTTGTCCAAGGATTTGAGGCGAAGCTCTGTTCAACCGGCTATAATCAATCGTACGATCTTCTCAATCGGCATCATCTTTATGTCTCAATCTTCTGCCAACACTCCCGCTGATATGTCTTCAAAGACCTTTACTGAGAAAGACTTTCACAGAGAAAGGTTAGTATCCCGAGAATTCTTTGATACGTACGATTCCACGATCAAGAGGATTATTTTGTTTCAAGGATGGGAACATCTATGTGTGGAAAAGCCTGATACTCAAGATCCAGTTCTGTTTGATGAAGTGTGTCAATTCTACAAAACCGTTTCTTTTGACAAGGATATGAATATTAACTTCGCTGTGTACGATAGGAAGTTATCTATGTCTGTGAAACAAGCGGCGCATTTTCTAAATGTTTCTATAGAAGGTGATGCATTCTGCCCATCTCACAAACTTCCAGAGGAAGTTGGTACTTTCAATAGAGAAAATGCTGAAAAGTCTTTGTTTGTTGTTAATGAGGGAAAGAGGAAAGTTTATCATCTTTCACCAGACAATAGGTTTGTCACTCTATGGATGAAAGGTTTCCTTGTTCCAAGGAAAGGGGATAGAGAAACCCTTAAAGTCTCTGATGTCTTTATGCTTGACTACCTTGTGAATATGAGAAAGGTAAATCTCATGGGATATATCTTTGAAACAATCAAGAATGTCAAGAAAGGAGGGATTAAATCCCAGATAATAATGTATCCGGCCATCCTCACAAAATTCATTCTTGAGAGTATGAAGTTCTGTAATATTCCTTTGAAAGGAAAACCTATGGATTTGTGGCCGTCTTTCATTAATAAGAGTACGATGAAGAAGCTGAATGTTTGTTTTGATTCGAATTCAAAACTTTTTGTCAGAGATGAAGAAGCTGATTTGCCTGAAAATCAATCGGCACCTATGCCTGCCAAGGACAATCAATCGGCCGGTGTTACTCGAAAGTCTGATCCGCAGACTAGTTCAAAGCCAAAGAAGAAGCCGAAGTACAGCAAAGAAGTTGTTGCAAAGTGGAGAAAGGACAAGGAACAGAGAAAAGAGGGTGATCCGAAGTTTGGACTTGACCCTGCTGAGGCCTTTGCAGAAAGGATAAGGGTAGAAGAAACCCTTCAAGCTGAAAAGAAAAAGAAGTCTCTTTTGAAAAGGAAGGCTCAGGACTTTGATATTTCTAAAGTCTTGAAAGCAGTTGAAGATGCTAGTGCTCAACTAACCGTGGAAGTCCATCAAGAGCCTATCGTACAGAGTTTGCCTGAGAAAGAGAAAGGGAAACAAGTGATGGAAGAAGTGGAAGAAGAAGAGGATTTTCTTTTAGAATATCTTCAAAGTTCAAAGAAGAGTAAAGAGGAATCACTTCAAAAGCTGAGCGAAGGAGTTCAACAAACTCCTCACGCCGATCAGGAAAGGTCACCGAACAGGATGTCATCTAAAGAAAAGGAAGATACTCAATCTTCTCAGACTGATAAAATTGTTGTCATCAGTGATAGAGTAGAAGAAGAAAGAAAGCAGAAAGTAAAGGCAAAAGGGAAACAGCCTGTTGTTGAATCGAGCAGATCGTATCAACTAGCATCGTACGATGATGATACTGATTCAGAGAATACAATCTCTCTCAAGAAGAGTGATTACATTGTTCATGTTTTGAGGAGAATGGAGAAAACAATTCCTTATTTCCCGAGGCTGGAAGGAAAGATTGATTTTATCACTGAAAATCAGAGAAAGAAGTTTGGATCTGTGAAAGAGTTGAGGAAGAAAGTTTTATCTGTTGAAGCCGATTTAAAAGTTCTTTCAGAAAGCTCAGCTGTTCATAAGAAGGCATGTAATAAGATGACTAAGTGGTCGTACAAAACAGAGAGCTCAATCAATGACCATGAGATTGCTATTGAAGACATAAGAAGGTTATCAAATGATCTTGCAATCGCTTTCAACAAGCTTGATAAAGAAACAGTTGAAAGGCTGAATCTTTTATCCTCTCAAAGAGCCGATGTCCCTTCAGTGAAAGACTTGCAAGAAAGAATGAATGCTTTCCAATCTGATTTTTCGAAGGTTTCATCTTTCAAAGATGAAATGGTTTTACTGAAGAAACAAAATTCTGAGTTGGCCAAGGATAACAAGACTCTGCAAAGCAGAATTGATACTCTTGAAGAGGTAATCAGAGTCCAGGAGGAAACCATCAGAAATCAAGATCAGATTTTTGCGGATCAACAAGAGCTCCTCAAAACTCAAGGTGAATCAATTTCTGAAGACAAGAAGGAGATCAAGAAGATGAAAGCTGTGCTTCATGAGCTTATAAAGAAAGAGAAGGAAAGAGGAAAATGATTGTTGTATTTGTTTCTTTTGAAACTTGTTTGTGTTGTAATAACTCTTATAAACCTCTTTTATCCATTGTCTTGTATTACTTCACTAACTCTTTCAGACAATTCGAGGTTACTCCTTTCTTTTTGTAAATCACAAAGGGGGAGAATATTTACAAAGCAAAGATTGTTTTACAAAGGGGGAGAATGCAATACAATACTCTTAAGGAAAGTCTATGAATACAATCCTTGGGAAAGTCAATACCTAAGGGGGAGTTAGTTGTATTCAATTTCTTATTCAGAAGAGTTTTCAATAACTCAGGGGGAGATAAGTATTTCTTGTTTCATTTACTTTGTGTGTTTGTGCTTTCCAAAAAGGGGGAGATTGTTAAGTCAAAAGTCTTCTTTTGGCTTTTACATCATGTTTTGGAAATCACAAATATATTCTGTCATGATTTGAAAATCTCAAATGTATTCTATCATATGTTTGTAAATAACAAGTTGTGTCTATCGTATCGTACGATGACTGATCGTACCGACCAAAACGTATCGTACTGACTCTGTCAAACGTATCGTACTGACTCTGTCAAACGTATCGTACTGACTCTGTCGATCGTATCGTACTGACTGTTATTCAGATGATTATTTTTTGTTTTGGTACTTTGTTAAAAAAACTCTCTCTGCATATGAATCGTACTCATGTTTTACATTTTCTATATCTCTTATCCTAACAAAACGATGTCGTTGAGTTAGTTATATACTAATCAAAACGATGTCGTGTTTTCTGTTTCAATATGACCGTTGGAGGCAATATGACCGTTGGAACCCGAGGCCTATAAATAGGAGGTCATTTGAAGCTGAGAAGAAAACGATGAGCAAACTGATGAACGAAGAGATTATGTGAACTACGAAGATTCTAGAGAGAGACGCTGTGACTTCTCTCATCAGCCTTGTGCGTCCGATCATCGTATCGAGGGCTTTCAAGTAATTGAAAGACAGAGGTGCCGATTACCTGCAAAATCGAGGGCTGCCGGGGATAGGCAGACAGACGAGCCGATCATCGTATCGAGGGCTGCCGGGGATAGGCAGACAGACGAGCCGATCATCGTATCGAGGGCTGCCGGGGATAGGCAGACGGACGTGCCGATCATCGTATCGAGGGCTCACCAAGGTGTTGGTGAGACAGACCTTTTTATCCTAGGTGAAAGGATAACCCTTCTCTTTGGGTTAAAAGAATTGTATTACTTTTACATTTCCGCTGTTTGTATTAGAAAGGAATTGTATTGTTTCCTTTCTTCTTTTACATATTCAATTGTAATTGTTTCAATTACAATCATTCTTTTACATATTGTATCAATTGGTTCTATACGCTTTTAAAGGTAGAACCATTCATTTTTGTATTACTCTGATTATTGTGTTCACCTTGAATACAATTGTTTTACTTTACAATAGTATTACAATACATCATACCTTTTACATTCAATACAATTGTGGGTGTTTGTATTTGTATTAGTTTAAGATCTTTTAAACTAATCTCTTTGTTTCTAAAACTCAAAGGTTTTTAAACCTACAATTCACCCCCCCTCTTGTATTGTTCCATCTAATAGACTTTTATATCAACTATTCGATCCAACATCCATGGGGTCCCAAAAATATATCCAAGGATGCCCATGGTCGGTCATAACTCATCCAATAATTTTAGGACAAGTTTTAAGGTAATTTTGTATTATTATAATATTATTTTTACCTTGAATTGCCCTATTTACCTTTAACTGCGGTAAATAAAAGTCAAAAGTTACTATTCACAAATAATTATTTTCATCCTATTGAACCAAATTTTACTTACTAATAAAAACCATGTATCTCAGATTTTCTAATTTTAATTCATAGAAGTGGTAAAATTTTATTTAAATGAAAAATTCAGATTTTTAATTACTACTTAGTGGTTTCACTATTCATCAAAAATTGAAGTTTTTCAGAAAAATACAAAAAATCAGCCTAATATATATTTGATATTCAAAATTCAAAAATGATGTCTATTTTACCAAATTCAAAACATAGATTTTTTATTAGTTAATTTAAAATTAATTTCCATTGTCAAAACAAATAGTGTGTTTTTAAGAAACAATAACTATCAAAAGATTGACACTTGTTTATGTATAATTTCAAAGTGAAATTAATTCCAATGATCAACATTGGATTAAATGGTAAAAATATAATCTACTTACACTTAAAAACAAATTTAAAATTTAATCTAATCATATAAATAAATTAGATTAAAAGGCAGTTTTGAATTAAAATACATTATTTCTCACTATTCATAAAAAATGAATATTATTAGAAAAATACCAAAATTTCATCCAAAGTAAATTTTGATGTCCCAATTCTAAATAATAATTTTATTTTGTCAAAATGAATATGTAAAAGGGTCAAATATTGGATTTAAAAAGGGTTTGTCATTAAAAGGTGGTAAAATTGAATTTTTTTGAAAAATACATTTTTTATCTGAAAAATTGAATTTGTTTTTATAATATGTCTAAGAAACACATAATACATAAGTTAAAATTGTATGGAGTATATAAAATTCAAAATCCAATTAATATTATTCATAACCTCTTTTGAACGGCTAGTTTGGTAAGTCATGGTGTGCTCGAACTTGGTGTTGCATGTAGCGCTAGCTATTGAATTTAAAGAAAATAACTTACTGTGAAATCTTGGGGTGTTACATTCTCCCCTCCTTAAATAAATTGTTTCCTCGAAATTTGAAATTGTTCTTCAAAAATAAAAGGTTAAAAATAGAAAAATACCTTTGTGGAAAACCCACATCAGAAATTGGGTTAATAAAATTTAGTCTTAATAAGAGGGAAAAGGAGATGAAAAAGTCACCACTAAATTATGATCTCGATTAGGAGAACATTGGTGTCAATTAGAGACACATAATTAGAGGAAAAACAAAATTATATATAGGGATTGATTGAGGTCATCAATCACAAACAAGTGTAAAATTGAGGGCCTCAAATACATCAATCTATGACGATTTAAAATATCATCAGTTCAACAAAACATAAAGCATTAGGATAAAAAATTTGTGGTTTTAAGATCCCTTCCCTAAAGTTTAATAATTAATTTATTCATAGAATAAGAAAATATAAATATACTTGACAATTATAGTTTCATTATTTATCTAATTATTATCACAAACTCATCTTTCACTCCAAATGATGAGTATTAAAGATGACTTGGTCACACATAAAGTGCTAGAATCAACTTATAGAGAATCTCATAATCCACAATAGATGAACTATATATTTCCCTTTTCTTTATAGATTAACCAAAACCAAAATGTTTAGTAAAAGATCAGATTATCTGCAAAAAGGATAATACTTTAGAGAAAGAAATATTAATCTTAATTTCAAAAATTAAACCAATAATACCCAAAGTTCAATAAATACCATTAAATAAACAATTGTACATAAAATCTTTTAATATAATCCAAACTAATATTGAAACCCAAAACTCAGAATAATTTTCTTACGTAGTTTTCCACGTTAAATTGTATCTCCAAATAATATCGACTACTCTTAAAGTCACATACTTAAAAGTAATTTACCTAATCACATATTCTCTATGATAGGTTAATTATTTCCATAAATAACCCAAATCTCTATAAATCCACAATAAAAACATAGGTAAAAAAACTCCTTTACTATTCAAATGAAATCCCAAAGTATTATATTTTCCTTACTCACATAGTATTCCCAATAGAGCGAACATCTTCCAAAATAAAATTTATCACATAATCACCAAATCATTTTCCTATACTAAGGATATCCATTTGATAAGACATAAGATCCAAAATAAACTTATTATTGATCAATAAAATCATTTAACTAAAAAGAATTAGTCACACTAACCATGGACTTCACGTAGTCCGGTGGTAGGCGATAAATCCTAATCTCACTATGGTTGTGGGTTCGATTCCCGCAGCTTTGTCTGAAGCGACGGGTTGTCACATGGTCTATGTTTTGTCCTTTTTTCAAAAACTATATAATTTTATAATATTCCCAAAAATGAGATAGATTCCTCAAAATAACTATAACAAAATTTCATCACAAATGTTATCTCATACCTCACATTTTCATTCCAAAATTTAATAACTTGTAATTTCCTCAAACTCAATGATCATATAAAACCAAATTGTTATTTATAACTATATCCACAAGAAAAAAGATAATTCTTCCTCAAATATCATTTTCACATGATGAACTGCAGGGTTACAAATACAAGATAAAAGTATTCCAAAGTAATCCCATCAACAAAGAGCACTAATAATTTTTAAACATTTCTCCATACATTTATTTCATCATAGCTTCTTCCTTGACCAAGAGGATATCCTATAAAATAGGGAATTCACTCGGGTAATGGCCAGGTCCCTTACATTTACGGAAAATGACTGTAAATGGATTCTTAGGACCATTTTTATTTTCTTCCATAGTACTCTCCATTTTTCCTTGGAAATTCTTTACTTTATGTTCTTATTTCCCACACATAAATCATTTACTTGTTCCATTAATAAACCCTCCTAGGTGTCCCCTTCCACATTTCCTGCATGATGAAAAATGAGATTTCTATTCTCCATAGTCTTCACTGTTGGAGCTCTTATCATTCACCACTTTTCTCTTCCTTGTTGAGTCTAGGAGTTGGTTAATATATATATTGTTGATCATATTTTTTGAAAACTTATTTGGCATGAACACAATATCTTTTACGCCTGTCAACATTACATTTTGTTTCTCATTTCCACCACCGTTCAAACCTTCTACATCATGCTCAATGTTTCTATGACTTCCTTGGAATTCATCCATTGACTAAAACCAGAAAGGATTGTGTGCGTAATAATAGTCATAAAATCATTTAGAGAATATCATGACACCTTATTTTCAATTTAAAACACATTAGGATTAACCAAGGTCATTTATTCTCATCTTATATTAAAATCCTTCAAATCGGTTTGAAATGAGAATGTAAATTATCTTAAGCATATACCCCGGGAGTGCCGTAATCAAGAGTGCAATAAGGCCCATTGTCGAGTACCAGGATACCCCGGGTTGAGCCCGAAACTCCTTGTCGGATTTTTCACTCCTAGGTACATATGTGCCAGAGCCACCTCTACCTGCTCGTATCCAGACAGGGATGTACTACTTGGAAAATTCACAAAATCTCTACATTACCAAGATTCTAGGAAGTTATTCTAGATTAATCCTAAAATTCTATCTTAGGGTAATGTGCTTTTATCAGAGTTTATCTAAATCTAGTTTTCAAGGTTTGTACTAAACTTCCTTTGATACCAACTGTAACACCCCGACCCCAGAATCCAGGAGTCGGTGAATTATTTCAATACATTGGCATGATTATAAGGAGTCAAGTCCCAAAGGACCGATCAGTTTAATAGTCTTGGAAACAAGATACATATATAAGTTCAACACTACAACTTGAAAATAGAAACAACACTAATTTATTCCATTAGAAACATCCAAGCTTCCAAGATTATTCCTGCAAGTCACTCATAACTAACTTCTTCATATCCTATGAAAATTAAACATGAGAAAGGGGTGCGCTCAAACGCTCAGTAAAAGTAATAAATACAGTGGAAGATAACATAAACATTATTCATGGTGAATAATTGAAAACACATGACTTTACAAATAATAAACATGAACACTTTATGGCCAGAAAATGATCTGAGTAAATAATTCCATAATAAAACATAGTCATGGGTATTCTATTAGTCGAATAACCACATGAAATATCAATATATCTCATAATGATGTAATGCATAATTTCGGACATCATAACCACATAGTCAAGGCCTTGTGCAAAGACTACAAATAAGATTTTGTCAAGGCCTTTTTTTAAAACACTAGTTTGTCTCATAAGACCTACCGATGCATCGAGGAGATATAGCGGGCTCCACCTGTCACTTACTAAGTCCAATTCATTCCTCATATAAAATTTTTGAAACATAACATAAACATTCGTATTAAAACTAGCATATGAAATGTCAATACTTTATCCACAAACCATGAATAGTATAAAAATAGCACATCCACAGTCAAACATAACTCATTAAATACAATATGGAAGATTGTATTGTAACAGATTAACCTTAATCGATAATAATGAAGGATATTGACATAGATTAAAATAATCATCAAAACTATTTGAGAGAAATATCCCCCTTTTTCTTGAAAACATTTAAAAGTCACACTATTTGTCAAGAAGCTGTTTAAAAATAGATTTTTGAATCAAAGTGTCCCATACCACTTTTAAAATTTTAAAAGAAATTTTAATTTTAAAACTTTAATGTCTATAAAATAAATCCTTAAAACCATTTTTAAAACATGGACATTAATGAGAAAGATTCAGAATACTAAATCTTTAAAACATTTAAAATGATATTTTAGTTAGAGTTCCTAACCAAAAGAGAGACAATTGAATACAAATAATTGAGGTAATCAAAACTTTATAATATCATGAGAATAGAGTTATTCATGATATACTATCTCAAATTAAATTATATGCACCATATAAAAGTGAATTGGTGTATAACAACAAAAAAGTCTCAATGGAATATAAATTAAGATGAAATCACTTATAAAGATAGTATCCTTAGGTAAAGGATAAATAAATGACATAATTATGTGTGAAAAATATAAATACACTCAATATTATTGGATATTAAGTGTAAATAAATCATAGTACATTCACACGTATTCTTGTAAAAACAACACCAATGAATTGGATGTTTAACTCAATGAATGGAAATTGAGTTAAGATCAAGTTTATATCAATGAATTGAGAAATTTTCAATGGAGTGATTATGTGTATCAAAAGTATATCTACAAAAAGGGGAGTGGAAATTACAACATAAATAATAAATATTGATTCCACGCATAATCTTGGAGTAAAATAATCAATGAAGTATGCGTAAATCCCACTGAGTGGAAATTGAAATTTGAAATTCCCTTACCGATATGGTAACTTATGAAACATACAACCCATAAAAGAAGGATCGTACAATGAAGATGTAAATACTCATAAATTAAACTATATTACACCAATAATATAATCATGTACAGTAAATATGCCACACAAAAGGAAATAGTGGCCAATATAGCATGAATCTCACGGGAATAAAAAGTGAGATGAAAAACCCTTACTTCGTTGTAATCAATCGATTCGTATGAACAAAAGTTAATAACCACCAAAAGGATCACATAATAACATGAATATAAAGATAATTGTGATAATATATATCAAATGGTAGTACACAATACACCACAGCCAATAAATAAGTGGTGAATAATGGAAATCTCATAGAATTAAAAGTGAGATAAGAAACCTCTTACCTCAAGTCTGACTTGTCTTGTATGTTCCTTGTTCTTCCTGAATAATAAACTTAAGTTAATTTCTACTTGATTAAGAACATTTTAAAGTTTATTATTCCTTTTATATCACTTATTACCTTGCTATAATAATTATTTAATTATTTTAGTTCATATTGGATATTTTATCGGTGTTCGGAACTTGAGTCAAAAATGAACTTGTTATAATTACAATTTTTCCATGTGGTAAAAAGTCCATTATCTCCAGAATGATATACATGATTTAGATATTATATATATATATATTATATATCTAGTATATATATATATATATCTATTTATAACAGATCATAACATTTGGAGATAATAAATGAAATGTACCATTCATGGAGACGGTAAGTCGTACGTACACATGAACACTACTTTCATTTCAATTTTGTATTTTAATGGAATTAAAAAATAATGATACATAGGTATATTACAATTCCAGTATAATATCATATATAATATCATTAATTACATCCTTTATATGTCCCACATGAGGCATTAACGATTCATTTCATTTTGAGGGGGTTGTAGTCCGCACTTCCCCAAATGAAATTATCGTGTTTTATCCATAATGGAAACCATAAAATAATGATATAAATGGAAAATACAGAAGTATAAAGAAAACATAAACATAATATATATATCATATATAAATAAATTTCCATATTAATGGCCACCATGAGAGGTGTTAGGAGATAATTGAACAATCGTCGTTTCGTGAGGCGTTAGTTTGTCATCCACAGAAACAGTATGTTCTTCACCCATTAGATGAAGGTGTGTGTAAGTGTAGTTTGAATCCTTCTCATAACAACATCATAGTATATTGAGGATAATTTTTTTATAAAAGAAAGTAATAAAAAGAGTTTATGGTTGGAGAAGTAAAATAAAAAAAATAAAACCAAAGAATTTAAGAGAAACTGTTACCTTTAATTTGGGTAACTTCCTTTAGTTTGAACCAAAAGGACTTCTTGAAGTGACTTCTGCCTAAGGTAAGGATTCTAGGTGTAATAGATGGATATTGAGAACTTATTTGGGTAGGTTTTGGATGATATAGGGGGATTTATAGGTGTGTGGAATGGGTTAGAAGTTGTTTCTTTTTATAAGGGGGAGGAGGGGCTCTTTAGGAAAGTGTGAAAATATTATTTTATTATATAGTGATATTCAGTTTCTAATGGTCCAAAACAAATTAAAGTCGATTATAAGATGACTTATAGTAGAAATAAAATCATCCAATAATAATTGTATAGGTTTTGGATATTTTTTTAATATTAATAATCTTATTTATTTAAATCATTTATTAATGAGGTAAATGCTACATCATTATTGTGTGATAAATAATTTAATTTATTTGATGTATAAAAATTATAAAAAAATACCATAATATATGAAATAGTTTTATATTTACAATGAATATTTATAGTTGAAAATATAACTTATATAATCCCATGTAGAAATTGATATACTAAAAGATATTTGTTAATGTCATTTTTGTCTTTACATTAAGTTAATTAAAATAAAGTGTCACCATCACTCTTAAGTGGATCCATGGGGTCCCAAAATCAACCCAAGTATGACCATGGTCTGCCATGACTCATCCAATAAGGTTAGGACAAGTGTTAAGGTAATTTTGTATTATTAAAATATTTTTTTTACCTTGAATTACCCTATTTACCTTTAACCATGGTAAATAAAAGTCAAAAGTTACTATTCACTAAAAATTATTTTCATCTTATTGAACCAAATTTTACTTAATAATAACAACCATATATCTAGAATTTTTTAATTTCAATTCACAGAAGTGGTAAATTTTCATTTAAATGAAAAAGTCATATTTTTAACTACTACTTAGTGGTTTCACTATTCATCAAAAACTGAAGTTTTTCAGAAAAATACCAAAAATTCAGCCTAAGATATATTGGATATTCCGAATTCAAAAATAATTTCTATTTTACCAAATTCAAAACATAGAAGTTGGATTAATTAATTTAAAATTAATTCACGTTGTCAAAACAAATAGTGTGTTTTTAAGAAACAATAACTATCAAAAGATTGACACTTGTTTATGTATAATTTCAAAGTGAAATTAATTCCAATGACCAAAATTGGATTAAGGGGTAAAAATATAATCTAATTACACTTCAAAACCAATTTAAAATATAATCTAACCATATAAATAAATTATATTAAAAGGCAGTTTTGAATTAAAATACATTACTTCTCACTATTCATAAAAAAATGAATATTATTAGAAAAATACCAAAATTTCATCCAAAGTAAATTTTGATGTCCCGATTCTAAAGAAGAATTTTATTTTTTCAAAATGAATTTGTAAAAGGGTCAAATATTGGATTAAAAAAGGGTTCTCCATTAAAAAGTGTTAAAATTGATTTTTTTGAAAAATACATTTTTTATCTGAAAAATTAAATTTGTTCTTATAATTTGTCTAAGAAACACATAATACATAAGTTAAAATTATATGGAGTATATAAAATTCAAAATCCAGTTAATACTATTCATAACCGTTTTTGAACGGCTAGTTTGGTAAGTCGTGGTGCGCTCATACTCGGTGTTGCGTGTAGCGCAAACTATTGAATTTAAAGAAAATAACTTACTATGAAATCTTGGGGTGTTACAACTAGAATCCACTCTTGGTCTGTGAATAATATTAACTACTATCAAGATAAGGGCCTAGAGGGTCCCAGACAATAGCATATTCAAGAATTTTCCATATTGTGGTGAATAGGTATATAGGACGTGGCGGGGCCCACCATAGTGTCCGGGAGTTGTCTAAGTTATCAATCACCGATAAATAAATTAATTAATTATTATTCAAGTAAATAATAATTGGTTTGAATTTATTTACTAAAAGTATTCACAAGGGTTTAAGTAAATACGAGGAATAATATTATTTGAGTGAATATTATTTTAATATTCTAAGTCCATTTAATATTAAGTCAGGATTACGAGTCGATTTAAATAAATTGGGTTTATCATGTAACATATTTAATCTATATTACAATAATTTGATAAAATATAAATAATATTAATGATATAGTTTAGTTCTTTATAATTATTATTTATTACTTATTTAGTGGATGTTAAAAATATGGGGGTCAGGGAACCCTATTAGGGTATTTGAGAAACCACTATTTAAAGGAGGAGAGAGGATATCACTAGTGACTATTCAGGCTGAACACTTGAGAGTTTATCTCTCTTATCCCACTTCATAGAGATAGTAACACTTAATCCTGGTGATCAGAATGATTTCTCCCCCACACATTGTAAGCATGTTGATGTGGTGGTTGTCAGGGTGTCGATGGCATAGTAGGATCTCCATGATAGCACCTAGAATTCAACGATAAACATTCTATAGATTTTTTAAGCATGTGTGGATGATCTATAAGGATTCTGTTTTGGATCCTTCGAGTAGAAATTACTAGTGACAAGCAGATGTTAGGTGTAACTTCATATCAAAAAAAGTTATGTTCTCAACTTTATTTTTTTTGCACTATGTAATTTGCGAGAGATACTTGGATCATACTAGGGCTCAGATCGCCAGAGACGACAAGTTCCATCATCCTAATGATGAAAATTTTAAAATCCCTAGCTCATCGGCTTTCACTGCGGCCTTGATACCTTCAATTGATATCATAAGGAATCATGTAAATTATCTAAGCCAAGAAAAATTAATTTTCATTAAATTAAGTAGATGGTTTGAATTAGGTTCAAATGAATATGACCACACGTTGATCTGATTTGGTATGGTCAAGTTATGACCATCAGAATTTTTAAATATGGATTGTTTTTTGCGGTTTTTGGGTATTATAATTTTAAGAATGATATATATATATGATCGTGTTCTTCATTTTCAGTGGTCACAGAAGTTAATTCCCTATTCCGACCGGATTCCGATCGCCTGAAAAACACCATCTAGTGGACAATTGATATTTTTTGGAAATTATAATATATAATAATTATAATGTTATAATGTTATAATAATTATAATTTTTATAATTTTTATAATTTTTTTACTTTCGAATAAAAAAAACCAATTTTGAAAAGGGAACACTCGTGTGTATTTTTTTCCATCCGGGTGTATTTTTTTCCACAAATAATTCATAGGGGACACTAGTGTGGAATAACCACAAAAGAGACAGTCTTTTGTGGAGGCTTGACCTATAATAGAAAGAGACAAAAAAATTATCTGAGTCAAAACTTGTAGTGTATGCTAGAGTGGGTCCCTCCCTGTCCACCTTGCACCGGCCGCCTCCCATCGAGCAGGTGATTCCACCCCAGGGAGCTTCGACATTCCACCCATCTGGCCTTATCCCTTCCAATCAGAGTTTACAACCTTGGGTGCCATGGGGTTTCTCTCAAATGACTACGACTCTATCCACGCTGAAGGTTGTCATTGCCACCAGATCCCACAAGCCAAACCACTCTCTGCACACCATTTTCTTTCTCACCTATGGGTTCGAGGTGGCTCTACTCGACTCGGAATAGTTCTGGACAGACCTTTCTAACCCAAAATATCCCTTCATGGGCCTTTCACGACTTGGAATGGATGTGCAAATTAATTTAAAAACTAATATTTTAATACCCAATACAATTAATTTAATTTAGACATTAAATTGAATTAATTAATTAATTTAATTTTTGTTGTTAAAATTAAATTAATTACAGGATCGAATAGAATTAAATTATTTGAATTTCATTAATTCATTTAATTTATTTAAATACCATCATACTTAATTTATTTTAATTTAATTTTATCGTGTGTTTATTTTACCCACTGACTTGTCTGGAGCAAGTGACACAACCCATATATGGGTGATTTAATTATTTATTACATGCGTGAATGGATTGTAATAAGAAGGTGATTATTTGATGTTATGTGCATCATATTTTTATTTAAATATGTATAAGGGTCTACGCGTCCAAATTTATCTGGTGTATATTGTGCCCCTAGTACCTATCACCCATCTGTGAGTGCATTTTTATTTTAATGAAGATGATGTATGATGTGGAACCTACCATGATGATTATGGTGTAAGACGAAGACAACGCCAAGTTAAGGTAAAATCCAGATGAGCAGTGGACATGTTGGATGGGGGACAAGCTTCATCATGAGTTCAGCAATGACTGGGGTATGATACCCCTAGTTCATGGTTGGTCTATTGAGTTTAAATGGATCAATCAGTTTTAGATGCTTAAGACCAGTCAGGTAATTTTTTTACTTTATTAATTTGTTTATTATCTTATTCATTTGCATGATACTATGAAATATATAATAAAGTAAACAATAAAATGCATAAAGAAATGAAGGATTTTTTTATATTAATTTTCAGTTGTGAGTGTGATATCATAGAATGAACAATATTAATAGAAATGGATTACATTCATTAAGAAAAATATAAAAATACAAAAAGAAATATTAAGTTTTTAAACACCTTCCAACATTTGAATTTGAACACAACCATGTGTTCAGGGTGCTCGGTCAGCCATAGTTGAGGGTGCCTCCTACTACTGGGGAGTTCTTATGTGAACGATGGGTTGACTTAAATGATGTTGAAACCAAGGAGTATCCATATATATCTATTTGTAACTTCATAGTAAAGCACTGAGTAAATCAGTTTTATGATGTTAGTAGCTGAGACTTCACTCAATAGATCAAGGAGCAATGAGTTAATGAGGTTGGTCGGCCAAATGCCTACCTTGAACTCTCCGAGTAGTGGAGTAACCATAGCTTTTAGACTATGGGGGAAGTTTAAGGATCCTTGACACTAGAATAATTAAGAAACTGAGTATTCTAATTCTAGTATATAGGGTTCCTATAATTCAATAAAATATTGGGAGACATTTAATAATTTAATTAATTAATCGATAATGTTTAAATCGGTAATCAAGATGAAAAGTAAAATCTTCTATATTTTATTTTTTTTGTATAAAATGGAAATTAATACCACAATATAGACTCCAATAATCATGGAAAAAGTAAACATACAAACTAGCATGTGTTTCCAAGTGTATTACAGGCATCTATGCACAATACTATGATATCATAAATTCAAGGTGTTAGTGTCCCCAATACCATTTAAGCCACCTCGGGAAGCGAGGGTGTAAAAATTCTTATAGGAGACTCATGTATGAAGCATATGATGGTTAAGTCATAATTTTATCATCAACATCTGATTTGATTTGTGGATATAACACTGGTTAATGGATGAATTCACACAGAGTCTCGTCTCTGAGAGGCTTACAAGGATAAAATTAAGAAATATATGAATAAGGTGATGATTACATTGGACACATATAGATTGTAATATGGGTCATGATCTTTAAATGGATCCCTTTATCATATAATTTTCACCCATATACTCAATTTTATTTTATATTACAAAATGAATAGTATAGATAATATGCTTTGTTAACTTTTGGGTAGGGTTCCCCAAGCAAATAAAAACTTAAAAGAAGATTATTATGTGTTATTTTGGAAAACATGTTTAAAGATAAGTTGAAAAGGACAATGGAAAGAGTAACACCAAAGCCACATTCAAAATATCCTTCAATAAATTGGTGTTGGTTATTAAATATGAGGTTATTTTCTTTTCATATCGTGAAATAATATTTATGGAAGTTTAAATGCAATGGACAGAATCATAGAACCAAGTACTCGCTTCTTCTTCAGAGATATTCCTTAATTAAATGTAATGTTTTGGTTATACTTATTGGGTATTAAATACAATATTCCAATCATGTTTATGTATTTAATCATAGTAACCAAGTAATTATAGAAATGTTACAAGAAGTAAAGTGTGTTATCTAAGTAGTTGAGAAAAGACGGCGCTTAAGACAATGGTGAGAAGTACTCAACTTCTATATTTCCAAGAGAATGATTCCAGTAGAACTTTTATTAAGTATAACCAAAACATGTATCTCATGTTTCCTTTGGAAATAATGAGACATTATTCTAGTTCAAGAATGAATGTTGTTTGTGGTGTCAAATACTCAATTAATAGTTCATTGATACTTGAATCATAAGAAATATGTGATAAATATAAAATGTAAGACATACTTACCCAGTTGTGGCAAGAAAATACTTTTTCAATCAAAACTAAAAGTATAATTCAAGGATATACCCATTATGGTATTTAGATTTAGTGGATCTAAACACCATAGGTATTATAGATGTATATACTTATTTATTTTTGGACAAAGACACATTTATAGATAAAGGTAATCCATAAGGCTTTCAAAATTAGTTCAGTATGAGGGCATGGAATATTCAAAGGGTAAGATAGTGGTAACTATACTTCATAAGATTATTTGAAGTGATTAAGTAATGTGAGATTAAAATATAATATATGCATGTTCAGAAGATATTAGATGCTTTGGGCTGGTCTATAGAAGAATACATTGAACAATCATTCATTGATCAATATAATGTAGTGTGGAGTAATTCCTAAACACACATTACCTTATCCACATCAGGTCTATGATGTCAATAAGAAGTATCGATGATTGGTCTTATTTGTTAACATTGATCAAAAAAATGTAGTGATGGTTAATTTATAAATACTAATTTCTTTATACACATCATAGTTATGATTTAAGATAAAGGAGAATCGATGTTAAAACTTAAGCATTTTAGTAACTTCCATTATATTTCAAGATGCTCTTCACAAATAATGATGATATCTCATGAATATGTGCCAAATAACATGAATAATGGATATCATATGAGTTATAATATGATATAAATCAATTATGTCATAAAAATATGTGTTTCAATGTAAATAGTTTGTTAGGGTATAAACAAACTTTCATCAAGTAAAAACACAAAGTGAATATATAGTAATTATCCTAAACGTTTTTTAAGATATTATAGAAATACCTATGATATAAAACATGTAGTCAAGTGGTAGAGTATATTTCTATAAAATTGTGCACATCTCTACTTGAGAAAGTTGGATCAAGATTAACTTAGTTTTAGTTAATTCTAGAGATGCACAAGTAGTTGGAATAGGAACAAATTTCACATGAGGTGCGAAAAAGAAATTTTCTAGAGACACATAATGTGTAGGAAGGCTAAAACCATAGTGATGGTTTTACATTCACTACATCCAGTGATACATTATTTATTGGGAATTATGAATTCTTAAAAGTAATAAGCATATGTAAATTATCTAAAATTGACAAGATTAATTAAAAATTCAATCATGGATTCCATGTATCAGAGTACAGGGGGCTTATTATTTTGAATACTATGGTGGGTATTCAAGTGATATGATACATGGATGGTATAATTGTGGTACCAATAAGGCTCAATTGGTAATAAAAAGTCTTAATGCCTAAATCCATTATAATTTTACTTATCATATAAAAATTCTATAATCTTTTATTGAGCATTGGGTGTAAAGACCACCAATCGTGGAAGGTGTCTATACGATACAACCAAAAAGGGATGGTGACATTGTAAAATTCCAATAAGGGGTGAAAGTTACTAAAATACAGTTCATGATTAAAATTATATGGAAAGATAATGTAATATTAATTTAGAATTAATATTTTCCTTGTGTCTACCAATAGTTAGTGGGAGCACCGTAGTTTTCCAAGTATAATACATCTGTAACATGGAAAATAGTTATTGGTCTTACAATTAGTTAAGAGTGGGATAAAAGTAACTCTCCATAGGTTGTCTTAAAGCATAAACTTAAGTTATTGGGAAAAATATATAATGAGGTAGATCTACTAGTTTCTTAGACCTGGTCAATCATATATATACTAACATGTTATTGAAAAATAAAATTTGGAACAATTCGAGAGAGAATTGTTACCAATGTCACATGGAATAAATCTCTCCAATAATAAATGCATGGGAATAGGATGAGATTAATGTGGTGATTTGAATTCCATAAGATTTTTTGATGGATCAATCACATATTTCATGATATGTACAAGATTTTATATATCCTACTATAAATTTCATGTTGGAAATCTCAGTTATATCCAACAAAACAGCAAGAGAAGCGGTTAGAAATATACAATAGTACTATAGAAAGCACAAAGGATATATACTTGGTATGTGTAGAGGATGGGATACTAGTTTTTGGAGGACACAAACTAGTATTCTTATATATCAATATGATCTAATATCATTGTCGGGCTAAGGAAATGATAAAGAAAACTAATACAAGCTAGTGGTAGTCATACCAAAAAATACCAAGTACGTTGCAACTTCTAAGTCAGTTAAGAAGCAGTTATTAAATGAAATGATTTGTTCCAGTTCTTGGAATCACACCTAGTATTTAAATTTTTATCATTATGATAATTATATTACTATTACTATCCAAGATTTCAATTTTGGACAGTTGAAAAATGGATATATACCCGGGGTTTACATCTCTTGAAAAGTTTTACTCAAGGAGGTGAGGTCACACACAGAAAAATATCCACAAAGTGGAAACATGACACACCTAGTAACTAAAGTTGTAACTTAGAAGAAACATGATTTTAATCATGTAAAATCTTACAATTATAGTTAGTAAGTTGTATCTAGTGTAAGTGGTAGTTTTGTAATAGTAGTTTCCCTAGAATGAACTATACAATACTTTTTTATTTCAATTTCATGTATATAGTTAGATATGCATGATATACGCTTACCATTATAGTGTATACATTTCTACATCCACTATTTAATTTTAATTTTCATAGATTAATTATTGTATTAAAAGGTTATGACAGATCCTATACTATAATGGGAACCTTGAGATACTATGAAATTTATCTTAAATATATTTTCTATGATCTAGATATATCATACTGACTGAACATAGTTGATATCTGACTATCAGGTTCCAGAGTCTCATAATCATTGAGACTTCTTCTCATGAAGTTCACACTTGGTGATCTCTAGTCGGCCAGATCATGAGGACAGACTCACCAATAGGAACACCACATGTTTCAGGTGTCATCGGTTGTTTCTATCTATGGATATGTGTATTGGTCTCCTAAATTGATTTCATTATCAATGTGTTCCATTTGAATATGTACTTTGATGTAAGAAAAAACCCATGATAATGAAATCGTGGGGAGGTAGCATATGTCGGGTGCATAATTGGTGGTATGGAATTGGTTGAATGATCAAGAAATATTTGTTCACTTTTTATTTGAGGAAGTAATATATCTCAAACTTGGTTGATTAGGATGGTAGTGCATTCATAAATATTTGTCCAAGGTAGTCAAGGGTAAATATGTCTAGTTATATCAATAAATAATAAATCAAGAAAGTATGATGACACAAGTGTGCTTCCTTCTTTATGATATATCAAAAGATAAAGAGATTATATTATACAGTGTGTGTTCGTAGGTTGATTGTCATTATTATGACTATTCATTATATATTTAGGGGTCTTTATGGGATGCTAGACTCCACTCCTGGTTTGTGAATATTATTCACTAATATCGAGATAAGGTCCTAGAGGGTCACATGCAATATCATATTCAAGAATCTTCCTTATTCTGGTGAATAGGTATATAGGACATGGTTGTCCCCACCATGGGGTTTGAGTGTTATCCAAGTTATCGATCACTGATAAATAAAGAAATTCATTATTATTCATGTAAAGAATAATTATATTGAATTTATTTATTAAAATTTTTTTATGAGTGTTTAAATATATTTGAGGAATAATATTATTCGAACAGATATTATTTCAATATTCCAAGTTTGTTTAATATTAAGCAAGAATTACGAGTCAAGATAAATGACTTGGGTTTATCATGTAATATATTTAATATATATTTGTTTCCCCCAAAATGTGTGTTCTAGTTAGGAATCACTACTTATGGATGGTTTACATCAGATTTATTTATGGAACCAGAAACACCCAATGGTTCTATATCCAAAGGGTCCTTCTTTCCAAAGGAAGTTGTTAGTTAGGTTTTTTGGCCTATAATACTTAAGAACTTGCATTGGTCGAGAGGATGGGAGATTGGGCTCATCGCACCCTTTTGGGGGGATTTATTTCCTACTCCAGAACTCTCATATAGATTTAAGATATGTTCATGAATCCTTATTAATTTACCATGCGTAATGTAGGTTTCCCTTGAAATTTGTAATCAATTATTTATCATGTGTGGAATTTAGATTCATCCATATGTATTCAAGGTTCTTCATCAATGGATATATCTATATGTATTCATGGTTCACCATCGATAATATCCTCTTATATGATACTTAGATATTATTTATCCATTGTTACAATGATGCTAGTTTTTAAGACACTCAGTGGGGCACTATAGAATTTATGGTCATCCAGGCATATGAATGTCACTTTAAAATTTATCTTCATTGAGGGAGATAGAATTTGTTTTGATGTTGGGATTATACCCATAGATGGGCTACCTATATATCCTCATGAAAGGAATCAGAACCCTTGTAGCTAGGTGCCGCTAAATGGGACACATCATACCTTCAAACTTTATATGATAAGGACCCAACCATACAGTTTAATGTCATGTGGTAAGGATATCTAGGTGTAAAGTTCCTAGTCAAATCTTGGTATGGGACTTATGCCAAAGCATCCCAAGAAACCTGAAAAAAATATGAGTTTCCAAGTTAGATTAGACCCTTCTGGGAATGTTTCCTAAAGAGAACATGGTTGATTTGGAGTGTTGGTTTTGAACCTTAGGGAGGCATCCTATGTATCCCAATTGGATGGGAATAAAAGCCCACATATTTTGTTAAGTCTTTCAGGGGAGTATGGACCTTTGAGAGAAATAGGTTGGGGCTTACTCCTAAAGAGGATTACCTTGTAATAGGGTCCACTAGAGATGTTTTAACTCATGGAGATTTAATAGGGACTTAATTAGGGGATTAATCCTAAGAAGGATGCTCAGATTAAGGAGATTAAGGTTGAATTCATGAGGAGGATGTCTGGTGAGCTTAGTCCCTAGGCTTCCTACGTATCCCAGTTATAGTGGGAATCAGAGTTCTCATGGTTCAATAAATTAGGTGGATTGTGCGGATGTTATGATCATCACAAATATCTAAGCCCACATGAGTCATGATCAGTGTGAGAAACAAGATAATGTGAAAGATTAAATAAATGCACACACTTTAATTCCTCCACTGGTAGAAGAGGTTGGGCCTATGGAGAAAGAAGTTGGGGAGACGGTGGATGAGGTGTGGAGCAATGAATCTTTCGATGTGACATGAAGGTGAAGATCATTAGTCTGGCCCAAAATGATAGGGGCTCACTCTAGGAGGTATTCCCTAAAATTGGGTGCTTATCAAGGGAGGATATAATCCCATATGGAAGGGAAAATCAAGTGTGATCCTTATCCTCCCTGTTAGGAACCTAAGGCTCTAGATCTCAGAGACAAGGAGGGGAGGATAGAGTCATATCCTCAGATATGATACTGAGAACTCCCCAACACTAACCTTAGGGAAAGGTTCTACGTGACCATAGATATTAAAATATATATACATCCCAAGAATACTAAATCCATTTAAGTCGAATGTGGGAAACCTATGACCGTAGAAATACAAATCCAAATGGTAGACATGCTGATGTGCCTTTCCCTAAGGTTTGGTAAATCATGAGGTTTTGGTGGAGGTTTCAACTTGGTCCATTTATGACAAGGAATCCAATGAAGGAGAGGCCCTTCCATGGGTTGTTTAGAATAGTCCTTCAAGGATGGATCACGTTGGTGGTCCGCATAGGTATGTCATGTAGGTATGTTGCGCAGGTCCTAGGAGGAATTGAAAAATGCTTAACACGGGAAGGATAAGCCTATGAAATCTTGATGTACCTTGGGAAATTGACTACTGGGACAACAACACTGGGGTGAGATTTTAACTTAAGAAACCTAGGTATCCCTTGATTTCCTTGGAAGAATATCGCCTGAGTCTTTTCTTAAGGAAAGGACCTTGTGAAGTGACTTATTTTATAGAAAGAGGGTCTTAAAACAACTATCTTGTATTTTTGACCCTGAAGGGAATTTTATCTTGTTTATCCCTTTCAATTATCTCTTCTCTCATGTTTTAGAGAGATAACTAAGAATATTATGGGGACCTATGAAAAGGATCTAAGCAATGAGTTTCTCGAGAGTTCTTTTGAGTTTTTTAGTTGTTGAAATAGGGAGCCCAATGGTCCTGTTTATAGGCAGGGAGGGGGCTAGTCGAAAGGAGGTTGTCCATGTAGGTCTCTGGCGTAGTCCCCCAATGTAGATCTTCTACATAGGGTTGAAAAAAATACACTTTCGCGTAGGTCCTCGATGTAGGTCTTCGACGTAGGCCCTCTGTGTAGGTCCTCTACACAGGTCCTCCACACAAGTGAGGCAAATTCCTTTATAAAATTTATTTATCTTCCGAGTACCACAACTTTTGATCCGTAAGTCTGTTTGGTATTCGTGACTAGTAAAATAGAAGCTATTGAAATGACATACACTTCTAGATATGGTGAATACACCAAGTCTATATAAATTCTAGCCTTTTACACATATCATTGCATGATTTTAAGCATAGTAAAACATCATATTACAAGACTAGGATCGTAAAGTCTAGTGTCTTGGAAGACTAGGTACATAAAACTTAAAACATGGAACTAAATATAACATTTCTTTATTTAGTCTTTATAAAGATCCTATAACTTATATTTTTCTCATACATATTTATAGTATAACTTGGGGATATCATGAACAAGGGGATGAGCAAAAAAACTAGTAAGGGAATAAACATAAGAATAAAGCTTTAGCACAAGGGTTAGAAGGCATGCCATAATGATATAAAAAGGTACAAAACATATGGAATAATAATATATAAACATGGGATCGTATAAACATGGATTCATAGTAATGTGTAAGAAACATAAAAAATGAATTTATCATGATTCAAGGCTCATTGCACATATAGGAGCACAAGTCAAGGTTAACCCCCAAGACCATTGCACATGGTAGCACGAGTCAAGGCTAACCGCCAAGACCTTTGCACATAACGTCTCATGAGACTCAACATTAACCAATGAATTGGATATCTATCTAGGTGAAGCCATAATAACATGTTCACAAATATTCTTTCCACAAAAATAATCATACACAATCAATCATACATAAACATAAGGGTACCCATGGAAGGAAATGAGTATAATAATCATGTCATAATGCATAACAAATTGAAGTATCATAAAAATGTCTATGAAGGAAAGGAATTAGAGCTTTAATGGAAAATAATATGGTAGTATAGGCATATATAATTAAATGTGATATCAACTTGAAGTATTAACAGGTAAAAAGAGTACTTAAGAATCTTTATAATTAAAACACTTTAGTGTGGCTAAAGGAAAATATCAAAGGTCATTTAAAACATAAAAGGGAATTATCTTTTATATAAAAACAAAAGTGAACCAGTAATGTTTTAATAATAAAAAGAGTGGTTTTATAAAAATAATTGTGGATTAAAATAGTTTATATAGTGCACCTGAAATTGGATAAGAATCCAGGAAGTTCTCTTAAAATAGGGTTGCTTATCGGGAAGTATTGAGGAGGGAACCACTTAAAAACACGTATATACCTAAAATAGAATGATGATTGGAACTTGATACATGATGTTAGAGAATTTAAACAAAATTTATAATATTTAAATAAAAATAAAAGATAAAATCATTTGGGTAAAAATAAAGATAAAGAAACCTAAAGGAATAATGGAGGTTTGGGTAGAATCTCTTACCTTAAGTCTGATGGTGTTCTTCACTTGATCTCAATGTCCTGGATAACCAAATAAAATTCATTAATTAATATTCCTAAAACCTCTTATTTATGTAATTTATTTATTATAACCTTACTAAGTTCATTCATGACCTTTTTGATGGGTTAATAGGTTCAATTTCATTGTTTGTTTTATTGGTTTTCATGATTGGTTTACTTATATACATGTAAGGATAAGCATGTAAGATGAGAATGGTTATCCAGAATTGGAGTAATATGTTAATAAGTGATCATTCAATAGATTAATTGGTTATAAAATTCATTTTTTTTATTTGGAGTGAAGATGAATCATTATATAAAACTTTAATGATAATTGTTTTGGTTAATTGGTGGTTTTTTATCACATCGAACACATTTTGCTTTATAAATTAATATCATGTATAAAAAAGATTCCAAAACCTTAAATTAGACATAATACATATATTATAGTATATTTCAACCATAAAAATGGTTTCATGACTAGAATTTAAGTCTGTAATAGAAATTGAAAACTCTTCGTCCTTGAATGTGAGAAATTAACACATCTTAGATGGTGTTTTCATTTCTAGTATAAAAGGAGGGGAAAAGAGAGATTATGATGAATTATTAAATTATCATAACAAAATTACAGTACATGTAAGGTACTGTAGTTACCATAACATTTTTATTAAAGGAGGTGTGGAAAGAAAAATAAAAGAATGGAAATTGAAAGAAAATAAAAGAAATGAAAAGAGAAATTTACCACTTGAATATATCTTCCTTGAGAACCTCTTTAGGGGAGAGGATTTGGTCTTCTGAAGAGACCAAGGGTTATTGGACATGGGAGAGGGGATTAGGGAGACATTTGAGAAGAATTTAGACTAGGTATAAGTCTTGATAGGAGTGAAGAAAAGAGGGGGTGAGGGTGGGTTTTATAGTGGAAGAGAGGAGGGTTTTCTCAATATTTTATTCATTATTTTATTATTTTTCTCAAGATAAACAATAGTATTGATTCTTGTGAAAAAAATAGTAAAATGTGAATTTTATTTCAAACCCAAGTTTCTTACATCATCTGTGAATCAATAAATAGTGTATTTAACATATAATGTATATATACAACAAATTACTATATTTTACTATTCACTAAAAATTCAAGTATTTCAAAAAAATCCCAAAAATTCACCACAACCATTTTTTAACATGTAGAATTCAAAAATAAATTCCATTTTATGAAAATAATTTTCTAAATATGTGAAATTTAATTTTTAATTAAAATCATAATTTTCTTGAAAAATACAAATTTTAAAATTAAAACAACTTTTCGAACACTTTGAAAAAATAATTAAGGTCTCTTAAAATTATCATATAATAATAAGTCATCAAAATAATTATTTATGAATACATTTAACAAAAATAAATTTTCTTTTAAATTATTAAATTAATCATAAAATTGTAATTAAATATACATGACTCACCAAAATACCAACACTATGATATAATTATATCATATTATCACTTATATGATGGATAAATTTTATTTACACTTTCATTGGTAAGGTTACTTATTCACTTGGACGATTTACTATTCATAAGGGTAATATTACTATTCATAAGGGTAACATCACTATTCATAAGGGTCAGTTACTATTCACAAAAAATTAAGTTTGTCTTATCGGACTGCAAACATCTTACTGATTGCAATCATGTATGTCATATTTTCAAAATTCAAATCACAGAAGTGACAATACTATGTTTAAAGGTCACATAGTACTTAGTAGTTCACTGTGTTGTGATTTCATGTGATTATACTATATGACATAATTATAAGAATAGAATTTCTATTAATTAAACTTTGGGTCATTACATTCTTCCCCCCTTATGATATTTCACCCTCAGAATTTCTTTTTACATTCTAATCTATAAACAGGTGTGGGTACTTTCCCTTGATTGTCTCCCCTAGTTCCCATGTTGCCTCTTCGTATTTATGGTTCCACTATAGTACTTTGACAAGGTGAATAGTCTTGTGGTGTAGAAATTTTTCTCTATGATCCAAGATCTTCACTGAATACTCCTTTTAATAAAGATCATTCTCTAATTGTACCACCTCTAAAGAAAGTACATGTGAAGGATCTGGTATGTACTCCCTTAAGAGAGATACGTGGAAGACATCGTGTACTTTATACATGGTAGGTGGAAGTTCTAGTCGATAGGCCACAACTCTAACATGATCAAGGATCTATAAGGGTCTGATGTACCTAGGAAATATCTTTCCTTTCTTCCCAAACCTCATGAACTTATTCCATGAAGATATACAGAGGAATACCAGGTCTCCAACTTTGAACTCAAGGTCTCATCGATGATTTTCTACGTAACTCTTCTATCTAATTTGGGTTTCCTTGATGTGATGTTGAATGGTTTTCACCTTCTCTACTATTTCTTTAACCATTTTAGGTACTAGAATCTTACGCTCACCGACTTCATCTCAATACACTGGTTTTCTTCACCTTTTCCCATAAAGGGCTTTATATGGTTCCATTCGAATTATAGAGTGGAAACTATTATTGTAAGATAATTCGACCAGTGGAAGATGTTGGTCCCTTTCTCCTTTGAAGTCTATATAACATGCTCTCAACATGTCTTTCAGTGTCTAAATAGTTTGCTCAGATTGGCCATCAGTTTGAGGATGATATGTCGTACTGAAGTACAATTTAGTGCTTAGAGTATGTTGGATACTTTTCCAAAACTTCAAGGTGAATCTCGGATATCTATCTAATACAATAGATAGTGGTACTCCATGTATCCTTACCACTTATTTGATATATATCCCTGAAATTTGATCCAATTTGAATTCCTCTCAAATCGTGATAGAGTGAGTTGTCTTTGTAAGACGATCCAAAATGACCCATATAGCATTATTTCCTATGGATTTTCTTGGAAGTCTAGTGAAAAAGTCTATGGTGATGTTCTCCCACTTCCATGTTGGTATGGGTAGTGGTTGCATCATCTCCATATAATTTTGTCTTTCAGCCTTCACTTATTGACATACCAGACACTTTAATGTATATTCAGCAATCTTCTTCTTCATATTGTCCCACCAAATGTTCTCTCAAAGATCTTGATAAATTTTTTGTGCTCCCTAGGTGAATAGAGAAGGTTGAGCTATGTGTTTAATTCAAAATATCATTCTTTATCTCTGGATTAGATGGTATACATAATCTTGACCCAAATCATAAAACTTCTTCCTCATCAATATTAAACTCATAAAATTTTCCATTTCTAATAGCTTCCACCCTTTTCATAATTTCCACATCTTTTCTTTGAGAATCCTTTATTTTCTCCATGAGGTATGGTTGAGAAATCATTTGAGAAAGGATTGATGATGTTCCTCCCTTAATGATTCCCATGTCTGTCCTATGAAAATCTAAGAATATCGGATCCTTTTCAATTCTCATTATTGATAAATATGCATGTTCCTTTATACTTAGAGAATCTACCACCTTATTTGCCTTACTAGGATGGTAGTGGATTGAGTAGTCATAATCCTTGATAAGATCTAACCATCTTCGTTGGCACATATTAAGCTCTTTTTGTGTGAATATATATTTAAGACTCTTGTGATCAGTATATATCTCACACTTCTCCCCATAGAGATAATGCCCCCAGATTTTCAACATAAATACCACATCCCCCAAATCCAAATCATGTGTGGGATAGTTTTTCTCATGGATTTTAATCTACCTTGAGGCATAGGCTATCATTTTTCATCAGCACACAACATAATCCCTTCTTTAAAGAATCACTGTACACCACAAAGAGTTCTACACTTTTCAGCAGTGTGAGTATTAGCACAGTGATAATCCTCTTTTTGATATCCTTAAAGATTTCCTCACATTCTTGAGTCCAGACAAACTTCACCCCCTTCTGTGTCAGCTTTTTCATTAGGTTTGAAAATCATGAAAATTTCTTCACAAATCGTCTATAGTATCCATCTAGACCCAAAAATTTGTGGATATCCATTTAAAATGTTGGCATGGTCCACTCTTAAATTGCCTTTGTCTTGTAGAGGTCCACAGATATCCCTTTTTTGGTGATAACATTCCCCAAGAATGATACTTCCTCCATCCAGAACTCACATTTACTATACTTTGAATACATTTTCTCCCTTTTCAAAGTCTTCAACACAATATTCAAATGCTTCTCATGTTCTTCCTTTCTCTTGGAGCATATCATAATATCATTGATAAATACTACCACAAATTTGTCAATGTAATCTCTAAATACTCTATTCATTAAATCCATGAATATTTCTAGAGCATTAGTGAGTCTGAAGGGCATCACTATGAACTCATCATGTCCATACCTCATTCAAAAGGTAGTCTTGGGAATATCTTCCTTCTTCACCTTTAATTGGTGATATCCTAACCGAAGGTCCACCTTAGAGAAATACCTGGCCCCACAAAGCTAATTGAACAAGTCATATATCCATGGTAATGGATACTTGTTATTTGTCATGATTTTATTGAGATCATTATAATTAATGTAGAGGCGCATTGATCCATCCTTCTTCTTGATGAAGAGGACTAGATCACCCCATGGTGAAGCACTCGGGTGTATAAAACCCTTCTCCAGATTCTCCTATAACTGCTTCTTCAACTCTTCCATCTCTACAGTGGACATTCTATAAGGTGTCCTTGATATAGGCAGAGATCAAATAATAAGTTCAATTGAGAACTCAACCTCTCGGTTAGGAGGAAGACTAATAAATTTTCAGGGAATACATTAGTGTAATCCCTAATGATGGGCATATCATAGAAAAGTATCATCTCCATTTCTCAATAATTTGATCTAGACATTATTTCACATAAGGCATTAATATCCACACTTGAGACAATGATTCTAAAGGATATTCATCTTCCTTATTACACTTTTAAATAATTGGAGGATGCTTTGGGATGTGAAGAGTGATCTCCCTTTATCGACATTTGATGTTGGATTTGTATAAAGATATCCAATCCATGCCCAAGATAACATCAAACTTCACTAAAGTAAGTATAGAAAGATTTGATGGGAGGTTCAGTTCAAAAAAATTCAACAAGAAGGAGCTATATACTTTGGATAAAGTAATTTTTCCATTTTCTATTCTCACAGATAACTCAACCTCCAAATTTTGAGGTGGTGTTTGAATAGTTCTACTAAACTTTCAAGATATGAAAGAATGAATAGAACCAGAATCAAATAGTATGTTCGCTATTCTTGAATGAATAACTAGCCTACATGTCACCACATCATTGTACATCTCCACCTCAGTAGTAGTGAGAGCATAATCCCTTGTTTCCTTGGATGTTGTTGATTTTTTCCGACAACCCTTGGCTTAAGGAAATTGTTCACATAATGCCCATGCTTCTTGTAGTTGTAACACTGCACTATAGGCTAATAATTGATCTAAAACTTCCTTTATTATTCCACATTAGTGGGATTCTTCATATCTCTCTGGCGGTTCTTAGAAAGATATCTCATTCTTCCACATTTGAAGCAATTCCTGGTTCCCCTTAGACAGTTCCCAGGATGCTTCTTCCCACAATTTTGACACGTGGGAAGTTCGATATTCTTTCCATAATGGGAATTATTTCTCGAACCACCCATATTAGACTCCATTTTATACTTTTTTCCCTAGGACCACAAGACCACTGAGAGTCTCCTATCTCCACTTCAACCTTAAGGGCACAATAGACAATATCCTCATAATTATCGAAGTCACGAATCACCAAAACTTTTCATATACTCAACTTTATTCCACTAAATAAGTGATCCACCTTGATTTCGATGTTCATGAAAAAGTTGGAGGTGTATCTTTCAAGCCTTGCGAAGTTTGTTTCATACACCCCGATGGACTCATCTTACTTATGCTTAAGTCTGAGGAACTCGCTTTCCATCTTGAGATGGAGGGTTCAGGGAAAATATTTATTGAAAATAATTTTCTTGAATTCCTCCCCATCCATGGAATCAATTTCCTCTTGGGACTTCATATTATTGATCAGTGTCCACCACTGATCAGATTCTCCATTAAAACAATAGACCTCCAACATGAATTTCTCTTCTTCTGAGCACTGGAAAATAGAAAATATATTTTCAATGGATTTAATCTACTTTTACGCGAGGAGGGCATTAAAATATACATGAAACATGGGAGGCCTTTTCCTCATAAAATATTTAAAATAAACTTACTCTATCTTTAGAGGAGGAGTGAATTCCAAATGATTCAAGTTATTATTTATAACATGATCCATCTGATCAAGTATTGTTATGAATTTTTGGGCACCCGTTCTAATCATATTTGGCATATCATTAGGGAAATCTTCACATTCCCTATCACATTGATTTTTGGAATGTGTTCTTCTATTTCCCTCCATTAACTAAGAAAAATAATGTATAATTAGAGGTCTTGAATACTTATCTATTAAGCATAAAAATAAACTTTAAACATAAAAGGATAATATCTTAAAGGAAAAGTATATCCTAACTTCGGATTCCCTAGGTTTCAATGTAGGTTATCCTTGATATGTTACTTAACATATATTCTTATGGGATATTTTTTTTGTTCCCTTAATAATGGTTCATAATAAGCTTATGAATTTACCAAATCATATTTCCCAAGAGTGTCAAATCAAAAGTGCATCAAGACCCATTGTTGTGCACCAATTCCAATTTGAGTCTATCTCAAAGTAGTATTTTTATGTTTTACCCTTAGATACATCTATGTCATAGCCACGTCCACTTGTTTGTATCTATATAGGGATGTATTTTCTTGATAAACCACTTACTCTATACTTGCCAAAATTTAGGGAATTTTTCTTATACTTAGTATCATCCCTAAGGTTCTTACAAAATTTATCTATTCCTAACCTCCAAAAAATACTAGACCATTCTCTAATACCAAATATAGTGACCCTATCCTTTTACACATATCATTACATGATTTTAAGCATAGTAAAGCATCATATTACAAGCCAAGGATCATAAATTCTAGTGTCTTGTAAGACTAGGTACATAAAACTTAAAACATGGAACTAAATATAATATTTCTTTATTATTTATTCATAAATATCTCCTAACTTCAATTGTGCTCTTATATCTTCATAGGATAACTTAGGGATAACATGAACAAAGGGATGAGCTAAAAATCCCATTAAGGGAATAAACATAAGAATAAAGCTTTATCACATGGGTTAGAAGGCATGACATAATGATATAAAAAGGCATGGAATATATGGAATCATAACATATAAACATGGGATCATATAAACATGGATTCATAGTAATGTGGAAGTAACATAAAACATGACTTAATCGTGATTCAAGGCTCGTTTCACATAGAGGATCACAAGTTAAGGTTAACCACCAAGACTGTTGCACATGGTAGCACGTGTCAAGGCTAATTGCCAAGACCGTTGCACATGTTAACATGAGTATAGGCTAACTGCCAAGGACATTGCACATAACATCTAATGAGACTCAAATTTACCCAATGCATTGGAGCTCTATCTGGGTGCATCTGTCATAACATTTTTGTGAATATGCTTTCCACAAAAACAATCACACATAAAAAAAAGGGTACCTGTAGAAAAAAATGGGTATCATAATCATGTCATAAAGCATAAAAAATGTAAGTATCATAAAAGTGTCCATGAAGGAAAGGAATTAGATCTTGAATGGAAAAGCATATGGTAGTATAGGCATATATCATGAAAAGTAATATCAAATTGGAGTATTAACATATAAAAAGAGTACTTAAGAAACTTTAGAATTAAAAAAATTTAGTGCGGTTAAAGGAAAATATAAAAGGTAATTTAAAACATAAAAGGGAATGATATTTTATATAAAACAAAAAATTAACCATGAAGTTTTTTATAATAAAAATGGTTGTTTTATAAAAATAATTTTGGCTTAAAATAGTTTATATAGTGCACCTGAAATTGGAGGGAACCACTTAAAGACACATATATACCCAAAATATAATTATTAATAGACCTTGATACATTAGGTTGGATAATGTAGACAAAATTTATAAGATTTACATAAAAATAACAGATAATATCATTTGGGTAAGAAGAAATATAGAGCAACATGAAGGAATAATGGAAGTTCGGGTAGAATCCCTTACCTTAAGTCTGATGGTGTTATTCACTTGATATTAATGTCCTGGATAACCAAATTAAATTCATTAATTAATATGTCCAGAACCTTTTATTTATTTAATTTATTTAGTATAACCTTATTAAGTTCATTCATAACCTTTTTGATGGGTTAAGAGGTTCAATTTCATTGTTTGTTTCATTGGTTTTCATGATTGGTTTACTTATATACATGTAAGGATAAACATGTAAAATGAGAATGGTTTTCTAAAATTGGAGTTATATGTAATTAGTGATCATATAGTAGATTAATTGGTTATAAAATTCATTATGTTATTTTGAGTGAAGATGAATCATTATATAAAACTTTAATGATAACTTTTTTGGTTAATTGGCGGTTTTTGATCACATCGAACGCATTTTGATTTATAAATTAGTATCATGTGTAAAAAAGATCCCAGAACCTTAAATTATAAATAATACATATATTATAGTCTATTTAAACCATAAAATTGGTTTCATGACCAGAATTGAATATGGAAATATAAATTGAAAACCATTCATCCTTGAATGTGAGAAATTAACACATCTCATATGGTGTTTTCATTTCTAGTATAAAAGGAGGGGAAAGGAGATATGATGATGAATTATTCCATTATCATTAAAAAATTATATTACATGTAAGTTACTAGATTTATCATAACATTTGGATTAAATGAGGTGAGGAAAGAATTATAAAAGAATGGAACTTGAAAGAAAATAAAAGAAATGAAAAGAGGAATTTATATCTTGATTATATCTTCCTTAAGAACTTATTTAGGGGTAGGATTTGGTATTTTGAAGAGACTAAGGGATTTTGGACGTGGGAGAGGGTTTTGGGGAGATATTTGATCATAATTTGGACTAGAAAAAGGCTTGAGAGGAGTGAAGAGAAGAGGGGGTGAGGGCAGTTTTTATAGTGGAGGAGAGGAGGGTTTTCTCAATATTTTATTCATAATTTTATTATTTTTATCATGACAAGAAATACTATTAATTCTTGTGAAAAAAATAGTAAAATGTGCAAGTGAGTTCAAACCCAAGGTTCTTACATCATCCATGACTCAATAAATAGTGTATTTAACATATAATGTATATATACAACAAATTACCGTATTTTACTATTCACAAAAATTCAAGTATTTCAGAAAAATACCAAAAATTCAAACCAACCATTTTTCAACGTGTAGAATTCAAAAATTGAAAATAATTTTCTAAATATGTGAAATTTAATTTTTAATTAAAATCAATATTTAATTGAAAAATAAAAATTTTAAAATTAAAACTGTTTTTCTAGCACTTTGAAAAATTAATTAAGGTCTCTTCAAATTATGATATAATCATAAGTCATAAAAGTAATTATTTATGAATACATTTTAAGAAAAATAAATTTTCTTTTAAATTATTAAATTCATCATAAAATTGTAATTAAATATAAATGACTCACCAAAATACCAACACTATGATATAATTATATCATATTGTCACTTATAAGATGGATAAATTTTATTTATACTTTCATTGGTAAGGTTACTTATTCACTTGGATGATTTACTATTCATAAGGGTTGTATTACTATTCAAAAGGGTAACATCACTATTCATAAGGGTCAATTACTATTCACCAAAAATTAAGTTTTTATTATCTGACTCCAAACATCTTACTAATCACAACCGTGTATGTTAGATTTTTGAAATTCAAATCACAGAATTGACAATATTATGTTCAAAGGTCACATAGTACTTAATAGTTAATTATGTTTTGATTTCATGTGATTATACTATATGAAATAATTATAATAATGGAATTTCCATTTATTAAACTTTTTATCAATACAAATTATTCTCAGAAGAAACTCAGAAATTGAATTTTGATTCATCGAAACCTTTTTTATCATCGATCTTGGAAATCCACAGCTTACTCCTGGAGGGGGGGTCTTTCTGCTTATCCCTCGTTGTGGAGAAGTATCATGGAAAATAGAAATCCAACCATGAATTTTGTGGAAAAGTGCATGAAACACATTCTATGGTGTCAACAAAATCCCCCCCCCCTTAGAATTAGATTCATTCAGAATGAAATGAACCTGGTTCTAAGGTAACTTTAGGGAACTTTGATGTATTACAATATTATTTTGTGGAATTTGAAGCTATTCCAACTATGGAAGGGTTCCCCAATTTTTTTCCAATTCCATGGGGCCTAGAGAGCGTATTTTTATTATTGCTAGGATCATATGGAAACCCCTAAAAACTTTGTGTCTTTTGTGTCATCGACTTAACTTTTTTCCTAAGCTTGATATGAAGGAGACTTAGTGAGTGAGAATTAGTTTTTTATTAAGTTTCCCTTTTAACCCTTTATTTATCAATTTTTCCTAAACCATAAAAAGTGTTGGTCTAGCAATTTGAGACTCAACTTTTATCCAGATTTCCCTTTGTAGGTTTTTAGCTTGGTGAGTACTATGTCTCTTTTTTTGTCAGTTTAAATTCATGCATGTTGGACTAATAAGGCTAGTGTTTTAGGTTGAATAACTTTGACCATTAATTTTAATATTAAAATCCAAACAAATCCTGATGGCTAGGAGGGTCCCAATACTTCTCAGATATTTCCAAGGGGAATCTTGAGTCATGATGATTATGGTCGCCAAATCTAAAAATTGAAGTATATAAATAGAGTTATCTTCCATGAACGAAGTTACCGCTATTTTACAAACCCATTATGGAGGATGTATTATGTAGAGCCAACTAAGGCATGTGATGTATAGCTAAATAGTGGCATCCTTAGGCTGAAATACCCATTATGTGGGTGAATTATACAAGAGAAATTGGGGCACATACTCCATAGTCAGGTAAAGGATCTCTCAAGAATTCTGAAATTCTATTGCTGATAGACAAAGGGGTTTAAAATTTGGATGTCTCAAGACCAAAATGGGTGGCACTTCCAAGAAAATATTTCTGAGAATAATGGGGCCATCTGTGCCGATATAGTCCATGAATGAGGAACCAATACTACATGAATTTAGTGTATGAAGGAGGTTATATTTTTTATAAAGGATATTTTTGATATTTTCTATGAAATTTAATGTTATATAGTAAGGACATTATGCTGTTCAATTTCAAGTCATGCAGCAAGGGTATTAAGGGATTTTTAATAATATGTTATGCAGTTTAAAGTTATGTAGCAAGGACATTGGGGGTTTGTCCAGTTTAAAGTCATGTAGTAAGGTTATTATGGGGTTGTGTAGTTTAAAGTCATGCAATAAATACATTATGGGGATATGAATTTTAAAGTCATGCAGTAAGGAAATTATGGGGTTGTGTAGTTTAAAGTCACGCATCAAGGAAATTATGGGGTTATGTAGTTTAAATTCATGCAATAAGGACATTATGGGGTTGTGCAGTTTAAAGTCGTACAAAAAGGACATTATAGTGATGTACAGATTAAATTCATGTATTAAGGACATTAAGAGGCTTTAATTTAAGGACTTTAGCTCTGACCAAAGATTTGATGATTTTCCAATTTTTGGTAATTCTTCTAGAAATGTGCTACCATATTCAGGTATGGAAAGGAATAATTGTAAGTTGTGATTTGTGGATTTTTGAATCTAAAGAATTACATGGGAAAATGGATAATGGAATTTAGAGGGGGTATCTTCCAAGAATGAATTTACCACTATTTAACAAACCTGTTATGGGGGTTGTATTATACAGGTCCAACTAGAGAATGTGATGTATATTCAAACAGTGGAATCCTTAGGCTGTAAATCCTATTATGTAGGAGAATTTTATGCAAGGACAACTAGGGTACGTACTGTATAGTCAGGAAAAGGAGCTCTCAATAATTCTGGCATTCTATTTTCTAAAATTCAATGAATGTTTATGGAGATTCGAATCTTACCAAGTACAGATTTTGGTTTATGGAGAAAATTACTTGAATATAGAAGGATTATTTCTAGTCATGATTTCCAAATAATCAGATAAATAGGTTCTATATAAAGGTTTGACCTAAGTGTAGGCAGTATGGTGTCTATAGTTTTAGTTCATATGACTGTGACCAAAAAATTATGGAAACAATCAATGATATGTGGTCAAATAACCTAAGATTATTCAAATATTCTTTGAACGAGTGAAGGGGGAAGTTTAAATGATATTATTGGAGACTTTGAGGTTGGGAGAAAGGATGTGGGACAAATATGCAAAGGATGGACGCTTTAAATTATGAGGTTCTTGCATATTGTTATCAAAGTTTAAAGGGACAGAGGAGGATTCTCTTAAGAATTAAGTTAATGCTATTTGAAAAAACTGTTATGGGGGATATATTATGCAGGGCCATATAGGGAATGTTATGAATTTCTAAATAGTGGAATCCTTTGGATGACAATACTGTTATGTGGGAAAATTATGCAAGTCCACCTAGGGGAACTTACTTTATAGTCAGGAAAAAGAGCTATCAGGTATCAGACATTCTGCCACCAGAAACCAAGGAAAGATTATGAAGATCTAAAAGTATCCAAGATTTGGAGTATGATATGTGAAAGGTAAAATGTTAGATACACAATTTAAGTATTTGGAATGATATTGTCCATGATTTTGGAGTCCCTTACATAGATCTGTCTCATATGTACAATGGGGACATTTTTTGTTTCCTTGGTAGGCTCTCTAAAGAGAGGATCCAAAATAAAATTTCCTACATATATTTTCGATTATATATAGGTAGGGGGAAATAATATTTTATTATGTGTTTGATATTAGGATCTAAGGCCTATTTTCACTACGCATCTCAATTGGATGAGAGTCAAGAAATATGTAGTTCTCTAAGTAACATTCATTTTAAATTCATGTGATAAGGACATTATGATGTGCAGTTTAGAGTTATGCATCAAGGACATTAGGGACATTGACATGAAGAGAAATTTCAATGTTGTGACTGGACTAGGGTATAGGGCATAAGTGTCACTATGTATTTTGTCAAATAAATAATCAATCCACACATAGTTCTCATCAAATACAAGTTCATGTACAAGGTGTGAACTTGTATTGGATTTCCTTGTGTAGATCTGACTTGTACATGGGAGAATAGAGGATTTTTTTACATCATGTTACACTTGGGCCTAGGATTGAAAATCTAGAAGTCACTATATATCTCATAGGTATGATAATCAATCCACATGTAGTTCTTAAAGAACCATGCAGTTTATCATCATGCGATAAGGACGTGAAGTGATTTCAACGTGAAAAAGAATATTGCGGCTAGACTAGGGGATAGGACCCAGGTGTCACTACGTATCTTGGTAGGTCAAGAATCAAGCCACACATAGTTCTTAAATAAATGTTACCTCACCCTAATTGGATTCAAAAGTGGGGAATAATTGGGGTTTCTTGAATACGGTTTCATACATAAGATGGGAACTCATATTAATCTCATCATGTAGATCTGACTAATACATGGGAGAAAAGAGGTATTAATTGCATGATGGTGCGGCTGGGTCTAATAGTGAAAGGCTAGACATCACTACGTATCTCATATAGATGAGAATCAAGTCATACATAGTTCTGGAAAGATTTTCTCATGCAGGAATAATCCATACATAAGGAATGGAGGATTTTTTTTAATTACGGCTGGTTCTGAGATAGGACATTTGGGTGTCACTATGTATCTTAATAGAATGAGAATTAATCCACACGTAGTTCTTTGAACTTCCATTCGGTTTAACTTCATGCAATATGGATGAATGTGAACTGACGTGAAATGACTACATATATCATGAAAATGATAATTGAACCACATTTAGTTTTTTTACTTTTTAAAAGATCATACAGTTTATCATCATGTGATGAGGACATCTACTGTGTCTTTTAAGGCCTTATATCTAGGACTATTGATAACCCCAAATATGAATTGAGATACCTTATTTATGTAGATAATATATTTACCTAATTCCTAATCCCACATGAGCTATTCTTGGTGTGATAAATAAGGAGTGGTAAAAGATTATTTTGCAACACAAAGGTAAATAAAGTGAAAGATAAGGGTCTAATGATTGAATGGTGGATGAGATAGGATATAGGGTCTATGCATCACTACGTATCTTTATAGGGGTAAGAATCATCCCACATGTAGTTATTGAAATTATTCCCCATATTATCAGGTTTTAATGTGGGGAAGAGGTCTTTTTATAATTTCCAAGATAATGGTTGGGCCTAAAGCAATAATTCTAGGCATCACCATATATCTTATTGTAATAATAATTAATCCAAAACTCATGGAAGATATCCCTACACAGATTTGGATCATGTATGGGGAAAAGGAATGTGGTTTTCTCTTCGAAAATTGTAGCTGGGCCCAGGTTTGGAGATCTAAACATCACTACATATCTTGATGAGGAAAGATTCAAGTCACGCGTAGTTCTTGAACATTCTCCCTGTGCAATTTTAATTCATACACACAAGGGTGAAGGGTTTTTTTGTCATTTA
This sequence comes from Viscum album, assembly GCA_963277665.1. Classification (NCBI taxonomy): domain Eukaryota; kingdom Viridiplantae; phylum Streptophyta; class Magnoliopsida; order Santalales; family Viscaceae; genus Viscum; species Viscum album. The sequence goes on along the minus strand of OY728159.1, from coordinate 527,114,140 downwards.
TAGGCCCAATATTAGAGATATGTATGTCTCTACATATCTTATTGGAATAAGAAACAAGCCACATGTAGTTCCTAAAAATATCATTCCCCACACCAACTGAGTTTGATGTGAGAGATAGGGACGTTTGATACTTTCCAGAATAATAGTTATACTCCAGACAAAGGATGGTATGAGAATCAAACAATGTATTCTAGAAGAGTTCTCTTTATAGGTTTGGTTCATATATTGGAAAAGGGGAAATGAATTTCTTTATGGTTTCATCTGGGCCCAATGTTGGAGATCTAGGTTTCACTATGTATCTCATTGAAATAAGAATCAATCCACATGTAGTTCTTGAAGAACGGTGCAGTTTAACATCTTGCGGTGAAGACGTAATTCACCTGACGTGAAAGAAAAATTTTGGGTGGACTAGGGAATAATACCCAGGTGTCACTACGTATCTTTATAGGGTCAATAATCATGATACAAATAGTTCTTACAAAGGGGTCGCTATGTATATTTGATTCAAACATAGGGATAAATAGGGCTCAAGTGACACTAAGGAGTGGCAATGATGTGAGTAATGATTGCGCATGGAAGCTACTCATCTTTTAATGAACCACATGTAATGCCAATTTGTGGTATCTTGGGAGATTTCTTAACATAAAATCAAGGAGAAGTTAATCATACAGTTTAATATTGTGTAGCGAGGATAAATGATGTTGTGGAGTTTAATTTCATGCGACAAGGACTAAGGTGATATGCAGTTTAATGTTGTGAAGCATGGATGTGTATGGTTCTATACAGTTTAACATCATGCGGCTAATATGATGGTTTCTATTCAGTTTAACGTCATGAAAATAGGAAAAAGGTGCTATGTAGTTTAACATCGTGTAGAATGGACATGTATGGTGATATGAATTTTAAGGTCCCGCAACTAAGATGATGGTTTCTATACAGTTTAATGTCATGTAACTAGAACATGTCATGTGATTACACAAAGTACTTCTTTAAGAATATTGTATTCTTTGGAGTTTTAATGAGTTCTCTGTCCATTTAGATTAGTCAATAAGCTCCATTAGAGTGGACTTTATGCATTTAGTAAGGCCCTTCCCACTTTGGATCAATCTTTAGAGGCTTCTTCCCTAGTATCAACCGAGTCCTAAGGACTAATATCAATTCTCCTTGAAGAAGTGAACATAGGAAAACTTTCTTATTAAAATCCCATGCTATTCTATTCTGATATACTTACAGGTAATGCAAGGTATGAAATCTCTTTTCATCTAATCACTCCAACTCATCTAGTCACTTCTGGGACTAGTCATTTGAATATAACTAGTCACAGAAGACAACTCGAAGTGAAGGCAATTGAATTTCAATGGGAAGGACTGCTTCTATTCCATATATCAATGAGTATGGAGTTTCTCATGTGGTGTTATGGGTAGTAGTCCTATAATCTCATAAATAATGCAAGAGTTTATCAAGCTACTATTTATTATCTTTATCCACCATCCTATGGAGTATATTTTATAGGGTCTTGTTTAAAGCCTCTATCTTTCCATTGGTTGTTGTATAGTAGTGGGATGAATGATTAGATTTAATATTGTGTTCCTGCTATAACTTCCCTACCTTAGCAGAACATAAATTGGTTCCTTTTCTATCAACAAGGTATAAGGGACACCAAATCTAGTGATAATATTAGTTTTGACAAAACTAACAATGATTTTGGCCCTGACTTCTTTAAGAGGTATTGCCTTGACCCATTTGGAGAAGAAATCGGTAGTATTAAGAATGAACTTGAACTGCTTAGTCGTAGCAGGAGGATAAGGTCCCACTATATCCATTCCCCATATAGCAAATGGTCAGGAGTATTTAGTTGTATATAGCAACTCCGAGGGTTGATAAATGAAGTTTTCATGCACCTAGAAGGGATGAAACTTCTTAGTGAAATCTATTAAATCCCACATCATCGAAGGAAAAAATTATCCAAGCCTTCAGATTTGATTAGAAAACTTATTCCCAGAAAGGTGGGCACCAAAGGCACCTACATGTACTTCTTTCATGAAAACCGCGGTTCTGTCCGCATCAATGAATCTGAGAATAATTCTATCAAAGCCTCATCTATAGAGGATCTTATATTGATCTAGGACATCATATATTCTCTCATTCAACTATATCTGGTTGAAGTTCCCTATTTTGGAGATATTCCATGATGGGTGTTATCCATCCCATGGTAGGAACAAATGATTTAGGAATGGGACTGATTTCATTGATTTCCTTTGTTCTGATTTGAACAACAGGTGAAGCCACTGGATAATGAGAAATTTTAATGATAGTCTTGTCCTGATTTGGACCTTCTAGGGTTGTAGCTACATTTTCCAATGCATTATTTTGGGCATTTTTGGGACCACCAGACATAAGAAAATGTTGGTTCTGAGGGAAATTCTTCCATTAACCCTCATACATAATCATAGATTGGTATTAGTTCTTCTTTTCTAATGGCGTAATCCCCATTGATTTGTTTGATTACCAATTATGAATCACACTTCACCTTTAGGTGATTCACTGGTACTTGGAGTGCTAATTCCAATCCTGCAATGAGGGCCTGATACTCTACCTCATTGTTGGTACCGCCTTCTGATAATATGAAGGAGTATGGAAATAATTCCTTCTCTGGGGAGATAATCACAATCCCTAACCCAATTTTTTTGAGCTTAGGGTCTTCCATTCTCTTCCATGTTGGACTTCTGGAAGCACCATCAAAGTAAATTTCCCATATTTCTGAACTATCTTGAATAGAGAAGATTTCTTCATCAGGAAGTTCATTATTCAATGATGTATCTTCCAAAGATGGGTGTTCAGCAAGTAAGTCTACTAAGTCTTGGCTTTTTACTACTTTCTAAGTCACAAAATATATATTAAACTATTGCATAATAACTGACCACTATGCCAGACATCCTGTAAGCATAGGATGTTTAAGGATAAATTTGAGCGGGTTATTGCAAGATACCAAGTGGACCTTGTGATGATCTAGATAATGCCTCAGTTTCTGGACTATAAAGATTAATTCTAGGAATATTTTCTCAAAATATAAATATTGATTCTCTACATTAATCATGGTTTGACTGAGATAGTAAAGATTGTTTTCATTCTCAGTATCATTCTTTTGTTCAAGTAAGGCACCTAGTGATCACTCTAAGTCTATTATATAAATAATGAGTGGATTTACTTCAATATGTGGAATAAATATTGGGGGGCTCAAGAGGTATTTCTTAAGGGTTTCAAATAATTCTTTGTAGTCATTGGTCCATTGATATGTGACCCCCTTCTTAATCAATTTGGTGAAGGGTAAACACTTACCTTCCAGATTATCTATGAAGTGCTAGATATAGTCCAAGTGTCCTTTAATTCCTCTCAACTCTTTTAAGTTTTGAGGGGGTGACATTCCAAGGATAGCTTTAGTATTCTTGGGATCGAATTTGATGTCGCAATGGCATACAACGAAACCAATAAATTTTCCTGAGGTTACCCTGAAAGCACATTTTAAGGGGTTTATCTTTAAATTATGTTGTCGAAGATTACTGAATATGGTTCCCAAGTCATTCAGGTGATCATAACGTTGTTTATATTTAACCAATAGATCATCAACATAGAATTCAATGAATTTTTTCAAGAAGGGTTTGAATATGTGGTGCATTTCACATTGATATGTCGCACTAGCATTCTTCAAGCCAAAGGGCATTACCCGATACCAAAAAACACCTTGTGATGATGTGAAGGCTATAGATTCCTCATATTCTGGGGCCATCTAGATTTGGTTATACCTAGAGTAACCATCCATGAAAAATATAGCTTCATATCCAGCTATTTCATCAATCAAGAGATTTGTGATCAGAACCGGGAACTCATCTTTGGGAAAATGTTGGTTGAGATCTATGAAATTGATGAATAATTTGATTTTTCTGTTCTTATTTTTTACTAGGACAATATTAACTATCCATTTAGGATATTTCACTTCCCTGATGAATCCGGCTTTGATAATCTTATCGACTTCAGTTTCTAATTTTGGAAGCATGAGTTGGGTGCGTTCTTCTCGCTGCTTTCTTAAATCCATGATGCTCTTATGTAAAACCAAAATGATGGGTGGACACATCAAGGTCAAGAACTATAATATCTATGTAATTACAATAAAACACATCTTGGTGTTTCTTTATAAAAGAGGCATACACCTCTTTCTCTTCAGAAGTTATAGCCGCACTAATCTGAGTGGGGTGTGGATCTTCTTTTTTACCCATATTTATTTCCCTAAGTTCATCCACAGTGCTAGAGATGACTTTCTTAAATGCTAGACGGGCATCCCTAAGATCTTATTCTTATTATTTATCACATGTTACCTATTCTATCTTAGTTTTAAAGGTAGGTGATGAAGTAAGACTTTCAGAGCTAGGGGAGGAGTCAGTATTTGGACATCTTGAAGAGGAGGCAACCATCTCCGGACCAACTGATGATGAAGGGTCTTTTGAAGTTATAAAGGGAAGATGATGGGATAGGAATTGGAATCCCTGTATTTATTTATGAGTTTAATAACTTCTTATGGCATAGCTGATGAAGTAGAGACTTGTTGAAGTTCAATAGATGGAATGAAGACATCTTTGTTTAGGCTTCCATCATTATTTAGTGAATCAATGATTTCAACTATGTTGTCAGGCTCAATTTCCATAACTGAAATTGTGGAATCCACCAAATGAGTGCTTGGATTTAAGTCAACCCTTTCAATTTTATTAATGTAAAGTATGTAATGTACCCTGAGATTATTGAATGGGTTAGCTGGGATCTTTTTCAAACCATTCGGAGCATTTATTATTATTAAATCCTTCATCATAGATTGTTTTCCCTTTTTTGATAGAACTATACATCAATATAATGATATTAACAAGTTTTGAACAGGGTCTTATCATCACAAAATGTCCCAATTTTACCATTGAATCAATTCTTGAGACAGGTGGAATGATGAAGGAATGGCCGCATATTGATGTAAACAAGGGCTTATGTTGAAAAGTTTGTATTACTGGAAAACCATGAAATATAAATCATATATAAGATCCCCAAATTGATTTTTAAGTGTAATATCACCCATAGGTTCTTGTTCATTATTTTCATAACCTTGAAACATCATAGTGGACAAAGACAAGTTAGATTCAGTGAGACCCAACCAATAAAGTGTATGGATGGTAATGAGGTTGACTCTTGATACATTATCATTGAAGGCTCTCCGGATGTCGGTATCATTAACCTCTCTAGATAAATACAAGGTATTGATGTGTCCATATACAACATCATCCTAATCTTATTTTTTGAAATATATAACTGCGTGAAATTATGCAGGATCATTCTCTATATGGAGAACCTCAATAGAAGAAACCTTGGTTTCAAACTCTTTAGGACTTTCCAAAGCCTCAATAAGTGCTTCCCGAAGATCTTTTGATAAATTCAGAGCATCCAAGATTAATAACTTTGATGGTAATTGGGAAATTTTCTTCAAAACATCATACTTTTGGTCCAAAGGTCTGCATTTTCTAGTATAGAGATGCAATTTTATAGGTTCCTTGGAATTTGATGCTCCTGATGTAGATGGACCATTTGTTGGGGCAGATGATAAAAATACTTCTTCTCTTGGCAGGTTAAACTAGTTAGGTTTTCCCACCTGCCGAGAAACTGGTGGTATAGCCTCTAATCAGTCTTCCAATATAATCATTTTGAGGCTTAACTTGTCATGTGTGGAGAATTACCTAGTTCTTTCTAATCCTATTGAAGGGATATCCCATGAGTTTATTCTACATAAACAGTTCGAGTAAGGGTGTAATTTAAATAGTGGATTCTAGAATACCCACATCTTCCCTTGTATCCTTGACATTGATGAAATATTCCCCCAGTTCCCCAACCAAATACAGGTAATTCAAGTTCATAATCAGAATAATCATTTTCATAGGAATCCATTTAGTGAATAATGTTAACAAAACTGAAGATCAAATCATCATTTAATGAAGGTTCTACCTAATAGACCTATTCTTGTTGTGTTGTTTGGTGGTGCGGTGCCTATTATTTTGATACATTTGGTATGAAATCTTCCAAATTCAAGGACAAATTTGGCCTTAACATGAGCTCATCTTCTTCTAACTGCTCTTTATCCTTTTGACCATGTTGCTTCTTTGAGGATTGGATTTTGGAGGACTGATGTTTTGATGAATATGGATTGGTTGCAGCAGAAGTTACAAGAGGCATAGTTGGTTGTTTCAACTATGTTTATAGAATGGAATGAGTTTGATTGATCATTTTCCTAAACATACAGTCATCAAAATTCTACCCATTCTTGCTTTTGAATTACCGCTACTCGCCTTCTTCCTCTGGATCGATAGCAGTAACACTTTCTTCCTGGGCCGGTGAATTTTTCAGCTTCACTTTCCTGAAGTCCACCATATTTTTTAGGATTTATTTAAAAACAAAACACTCTGGGATGGGGTACCCCAACATTTTATGAAAGGGGAAATAATTTGGGATATCCTCATCTCCTTCTCTGTTTTTATTTTTGGGCCTTGGTAATTAGACTAAATTATTTTCCAAAGATGAGATGAATTAACTAGGGACTTGGTCATTTTGAAAAGAATAGAACTTATTTTTCAACTCCTCAAACTATATTCACCTTTTATCTTTTTGATCATGTTGATGAGGCAGTCATTTCTGCTAATGTTCAGGAAGTGGATCCCTATGGTATGATGAGGGATTTGAAGTAGGAGTAGGTATAGGTTCTCGCTTGAGTGTAACTATAGAAGCATCTTCTTTTCTTGTTCTCCTTCCTAGAGCTGATGGTATTACATGAGACTTATATTTGGTTTCTATGATGGAATTATCCAATTTTTTTTGTGATTGAAGTAAGGTATTGAAACCCTCCTGTGTATTTCATAGGGATTAGTTGTGTGCGTAACTCGTCATAGAGATTTTCCACATAGATTGGCAACAACTCTTCCTAAGGGAGTGGTAGGTTTAAGGAATCTTTTATTCCATTCCATCGAGAAATAAAATATGAAACTCTTTCATTCTCCCTTTTTTTGTAGTTTGTAAGATCGAAGATTTCTGTCTTCAATAGTTTTGAGTTAAATTGGAAATGGAATTTCTAATGAGGGTATTCTCATCTAGTAATTTATCGATACTACAAACTTGTATACCAGACAAAGGTCGACCCCTGTAGCGATTGCACAAAACATCTTATCTTTACTACTTATTGTTATTGAGAGGTCCCCATCATGGGATCACAGTGAGGAACGAAATGTGTCAAGTGCTGCTCTGAATCTCCTGAACAATTAAAAATTGGAAATTTGGTATTCATAAAGTTTGGCAGGGGAGGAATCGGATCTACCCATTTAGGTTAAGCCTTCATTCCGGTTGTACCAGTGTACGATGTCCGTCCATAGCTTCTAATTGAGTTTTCAATGACTCGATTGTATTTATAAGAATTTGGGAAACATTAGGCTGAGCTAGGACTTGAACAGGTGCGACAGTTGGATCCTAAATAGGTGCGATGACTGGCAAGACCATTGGTGGTGGTGATACTAGTATTTGTCTTGGATAACCCATGGGGAGAGGCCTATAAGGATGCACTTTACCCTATTCTTTCAATGTACCCAATGGAAGAAATTCATTATCTACATCAGTAGTTGCAACAAACCCTCTTTGCTGAGGTGATCCTACTGGAAGTGAAAGTTAGGGATCTACTTGTGGAGCATGTCTAGAAATAATTCTACTTCAGAGTAACTCTTCATTGAGTATCCTCAACACCTTCATCTCTTCCTCTTCTTGATAAAATATTTCTTCAAATGAAAGGGATTAACCTTCTCTAGGGGGGAATTTGAGACATAGTTTTAACTTTACCTTTATACCTGTTAAGTTCCTTGAGAAAATGTGTAAATGGATTATTTGAGGGGATGCCTTGATTTTGGGAAAGCCTCTGATTTTTTATGCACACCTCCTTAATTTTCTTCGGTGTGGACCGAATTATGAATAAGATCTTTATCATATGACTCTCCTGAACTGGACTCATTTTCTATAGGATCTTCCATGATGGAATTAATGACATTCACTGATGTATAATGCATTGATGGTATTTTGTTAATAACTTTGTGAGATCGTCTCCTTCATCCTCCACAATATTTTGTTCTCTTATTTTTTGGTTCCCCAAGAACTATTTAGAGGATAGTAACCTGAAGGGAATCCTTGAATAGTTTATTTGTGTGTTCATTTTTCGGCTTCTTCCCTAATTGGGAGAAAATTGACTTTTGATGAGGTGGGGATTGTGAATGTGAAAAATCCCCCCAACCCTACGGGCTCAGGCTTTTCCTATTATTCTTCCTCAACCCTTCAGGCTCTATTTGTTGAATCTGAAGTTTGGGTTAAAAAATCCACCAACCCTATAGGTTGTGGTGGTTTCTAAACTGCTATGGATGATATCAGCACAACTGATCTTCTGATTTTATGAATTATATTCTGAACATTAGCTGGGTTCATTATCTGACAACCACTTAAATCGCCTATTTCAGAATACCATTGTGATATTTCAAACATTTTTGTGATATGATGGATGACATCCTCTAAGCGGTAAGGTTGCTCGATGTTTTCATATGTTTGATGCAAAATCATCTCAATAGATTTCTCCCTTTGGTCCTGAATTTGGTGAAAGTCAATTGAGGCATGTTATTGTTGAACATCTCTTCGGTCATGAACAGATTTTTTTTGTTGTAGCTGACCTGGGGTAATAACATTGCATGAGACCACTTTTGGAAGGATTTGCTGGTTTTGGAGCACAGTGAAATGAAATTCTCCATGTGTACCCCATCCTCTAATATGAACACCATATGGGGTTTCTGTAATCAATTATCACAACCTATTTAATTATTCGAGGCATGCACATTGAAGGGACTCATGTTACTTCTCGGTCTTTGGATTTCGGGAAACCTGGAGAGATTCCAAGTCAATTTTCTACTACAAACCTTCTATTAACATAACATGACTTTTATATTCATCATATGGTAATACTTTGGATTTCATATGATGAAGAGTCTTCCATATGTTGAGGTAGATATCATTAATACAATTTTCTGCCAACATCACTGGAATGTTACATTGAGAAGTGGTCAAAGGCCAGAACATGAATGGTATTTCACCCTTATCTAGTTGTTTCCTCATGTTCAACATATTCTCTTTGTCTTTTTTATAGAGGTTTCTCAACTTGGTCTGACCAAAGTGGACACTTTCTGATTGCTTCACCACAAGAAATGGGATCAGTTGGTGTTTTCTCTACTATATTAGAAGGAAAATGACCTAAGGGAGGTTTGGATAATGAGAATCACCTTGGGATATCTTTTGGCTGAGAAAGTATTTAACCTTCTAGTAACAAGGAATAAGACATGACTAGCCTTATATTTGAAATTGCCTCAAGATAAGAGGGATTTCTCATCACTACATTATCAGTTGGATAATTCTCTTGAAAATGTGAAATGCTATTGAGAAGAGAACTTTCGTAGTGATTCCATCATGGGGAGGATCACCATGGTGGATTATAAAAAGGGATAAATCCTCTTTATCCTTAGTCTTCGGGCCATATGGATAGTTTCTGTGGCTCTCATATAGATATAGGTTCTCTAGATTGATTGAATTTTCATGAATCAATCCTTCATGATAAATTGTCTGATGAGGAACTTCAGAATTACTACTAAAACTCCTGTAATTTGGTAATAGTAGGGTAGGATCTTGAATTACAACAAATAAATGTCTGAGGGCTTCAACAACTCTAGCATTAAGATGATTCAGATCTCATATATTCTCTTGATTCTAAAACTATGCTTGGTGAGACTTCTTCTTAGATGCCTTATTAAACGTAGTTGGGGCCACTTACTGGGAAAAGTGGTGATCATGGGTAGGTCTATGTACCTACCTATAAGTGGATATTAGAATAGGATGATTATATCTAATTGAAAGGGTGTATTTTCTCGATATGATTGTCCACATGATATGGGGGAGTGTGCCCCATAACCCTCCTGGACTAGAATAGAGGTCTTTATATGCTTTATAATGGCATGATAATGAGTTATCCTAGGTATAGGGACAAAATTATGTGTATGTCTCTCTAGTACTACTGAAGTTGTCATTATGATATTCTGGAAATCTTCTAGGATATGGGAAGGAATTTTTTTCTTCCCTTTCACCATTTCCAAAATGTTTTTGATTAATTCAGTAGCTGAAATGAGAATATAAATCCATTCCATATTTAGAGTAGGTGTATGTACCTACTCCTATCCTACCCTTCCTATTAGTAGATACTGACAGTACTCATGTGTAGGGGAAGAGAGTTGAGTTTTCCCTATGTTTGTCATCAGAGCTTTTTGAGTGACTTATCCAAGTGCTTCCAAATGATACTGTTGGCAGGATTGATGGATGATGGCAGGTGTATGTGCTTGTTGGTTGTTTTCCACCAATCATGGTCAAAGGAATTATTTAAGTGTTTCTAGATGAGACTGTTGGAAGCCTTGGTGAGTACAGGCAGGTGTATGTTTATGCATACAAGTTACCACCACATTTGGTTGGTAGGCTTCCTTGAATGCATCTAGAAGAGTATACTGACTAGATGATATCTTACAATCAGGTGTATGTGCCTGCTCATGATACTCCACAAGATTTGAACGGTGGGATTGGTTGGGAACCGCCAGAGGAATCTGATGGTAGGTGGAATTAAGGCAGATGGGTGTATGTTCCCATTCATTGTTTTCCACCAAACTGGGTTTATGGACTTCTTCAGAGGGGGGAAAGGTAGGAACCTACTCCATGTTAGCCAAATGTTGTCCCCGATGGTTCTTATTATGTGTCTAGGTCTGAGGGACCTTGGTCAGAGAGCCAAAGATAACACCCTCATCATGTTGAGGGTTTTTCTACCGTGTAGCGTTGGCGGTATAGATTGTTGGCATGAGCCCATGGTAAGCACCCCTGTTTCTTTGAGATGAATCCACATATAGCATCTTGGTCGACCTCTCTAGAATAGGGGATGGATTCTAATTGCGTTTCGGGGATAAGCTCATGAAATGGTTGAAGACCATGGTTGGAACCATCTACTTCTAGACCACCGGTCATCATTGATTGGACAACCGAGGGTTATTCTTGATTTGGAGGGCCTATAGGGCAGCCTCCAAGGTTGTGATAGTACCGTGTTGATGGTAATCTCAGACCAATGCATTTGAGACCCAATGTTGAAGATGTTGAGTTAGTGATAGCATCCTTTAAGTGGATAAGGATCCAGCTTGAGCAGCATCTGAAGCATTTACAGGTGCAAACTTGAAGGAATCCATTTGGAATGAAGGGAGTTCTTAGAAATAAAGTGCCTTTGTATATGAAAAATACAAATAATGAACTCTAGAAAAGAAGAAACTTTTGGATGAACGCATGCATGATTTATTTCCTAGTCTGGTCTTCTTTTGTCAATTAATAGGGGCTTAAAAAATGGTAACACTATCATCTTGGTTAAGGTTTCACGTTGGGTTCACCATTTTTTTGTTTTCCCTTAGAACGTGTGTTCTGGTTAGGAATCACTACTTCTAGACAATTTCCATTGTATTTATTTATGGAACAAGAAACACCCAATGGTTCTATATCCAAAGGGACCTTCTTTCCAATGGCATATGTTCATTAGGTTTGCTGACATACAATACTTAAGAACTCTCATCGGTCGAGAGGATGGGAGGTTAGGCTTATTAAACCCTTTTGGGGGGAATTATTACCTAATTTGGGACTCTATTATAGATTTAATATATGTTGATGAATCCTTATTAATTTACTAAGAATAATGTAGGTTTCCATTAATATTTGAAATCAATTATTTATCATGTGTGGAATTCAGAATCATCTGTATGTATTTGAGGTTCTTCATTAATAGAGATATCTATATATATTCTAGGTTATCCATCGATAATATACTCTTATATACTACTTAGAGATTCTTTATTCATTTTTACAGTGATTCTGGTTTTTAATTCACTCGGTGGGGAACTCTAAAATTTATGGTCATCCAAGTAGATGAATGTCACTCTAAAATTTATCGTCATCCAAGGAGATGGAAGTTGTTTTGATGTGGGGATTGTACCCATATATGGTATACCTATGTATCCTTGTGAAATAAATCATAACCCTCATAGTTCGAGGCCACTTAATAGGACACATCATACACTTTAAGTTTGTGTGATAAAGACCTAACCATATAGTTTAATGTCACGTGGTAAGGATATCTAGGTGAAAGGCGCCTTGTCAAATCTTGGTGTGGGACTTATGCCAAAGAAGCCCAAGGAACCTGAAAAGGATATGAGTTTCAAAGTCAGATTATACCCTAATATGAATGTGTCCTAGAGAGAACATGGTTAATTTTGAGTGTTGGGTTTGAACCTCGGGGAGGCATACTATGTATCCCACTTGGATGGGAATAAAATTCCGCTTAGTTCGGTTAGTATCGTGGGGGAGTATGACCCTTTGAGATAAATAGGTTGCGGCTTACTCCTAAATAGGATTCCCTTGTAACCGGGTCCACAAGAGATGTTTTAACTCATGGTGATTTAAGGGGGACTTAATTTAGGGCTTACTCTTAAGGAGGATTCCCGGATTAATGGAATTAGAGTTGGATTCCTGTATAGGATGTCCAGTGAACTCAGGCCCTAAGTTAAGTCTTCCAACATATCCCAATTATGGTGGGAATCAAAGTTCTCATAGTTCAAGAAATGAGGTGTATTGTGTGGATGTCTTGATTATCACAAATCTCTAAGCCCACATGAGTCATTCTTGGTGTGAGAAATAAGAGAATGTGAAAGATTCAACCAACGCACACACTTTCCTTCCTACACTAGTGGAAGAGGCTGGGTCTACGACAAAATAAGTTGTGGAAACGATGGATGAGGGTGCAAAGAAATGAACCTTTCAATGGAAATGAAGGTGAAAATAATTAGGTCCATCCCAAAAGGCTATGGTATTACTCGAGGAGGGATTCCCTAAAATTGGGCTCTTATAAAGGGATTATATAATCCCATATGGAAGGGAAAATCAAGTGTGATCCTTATCCTCCATTCTAGGAACCAAAGGATCTGGATCTCAGAGACGAGGAGGGGAGGATAGAGTCATATCCTCAGAATATGAGACTAAGAACTCCCTAACATTTTCCTTAGGACAAGTGTCCATGTGACTGTAGATATTCAAACCTATAGACATCTCGATAATCTTGACTTCATTATAAGACAAATTTGGGAAACCTATGACCATATAAATACAAACCCAAATGGTAGACATGCTAATGTGCCTTTCCCAAAGTTTTGGTAAATCAGGAGGTTTAGGGGGAGTTTTAAACTTAGTCCCTTTCAGATAAGGAATCCAAGGAAGGAAAGGCCCTTCCATGTGTGTCTTAGAAAAGGCCTTCAAGGATAGCTCACATAGGTGTTTCACGTAGGTATGTTGCGTAGGTATGTCATACAGGTCCTAATAGGAATTGAAAAATGATTAACACTAGAAGGATAAGCCTGTAAAAGCTTGATATGCCTTGGAAAATATACTACTTAGAAAACAACACTTAAGCGAGGTTTTAACTTAAGCACCCTGGGTATCCCTTTATATCCTTGGAAGAATCTCACACAAGACTTTACTTAAGTAAAGGACCTTTCATAGGTGACTTTTTATTATGGAAGGAGTGTCCTCAAACAAGTATCTTTTATTTTAGACCCTAAATAGAATTTGATCTTATTTATACCTTTAAATTATATCTTATCTCATGTTTTAGAGATCTATCTAAGAAAATTCAGGGGACTTGGGTGAAGGAGCTATGCAATGAGATCTTAGAGAGTTCTTCTAACTTTTTCAGTTGTTGAAACGGGGAGCCCAAGGATTCTATTTATAGGAAAGGACGGGGGCTAGTTGAAAGGAGGTTTTCCACATAGGTATTTGGAATAGCCCTATAGTGTATCTCTTCCATGTAGGGGTGAAAAAAATACACTATTGTGTCGGTTCTCATCATAGGACTTTGGCATAGGTCCTCCCCCTAGGTCCTCTACGTAGGTCCTCCACACAGGTGAGGAAAACTCCCTTATAAAATTTATCTGTCTTCCTAGTGCCACCACTTATGATATGTAAGTCTATTTGGGCTCCTAGTCCAGTCAAATCGAGGCTATCGAAAAGATATACACTTCTTGAGATGGTTAATACACCATGTCTTCTCGGAAAAAACTCAGAAATTGAATTTTGATGCATTGACACATTTTTTATCATCGGTCTTAGAAATACATGGCCTACTCCTGGAGATGGGGTTCTTTCCACTTATCCCTCATTGTGGAGAAGTATTGTAGAAAATGGAAATCCAACCATGAATTCTGCGACAAAGTGCATGAAATGCATTCTGTGGTGTCAAAAATATTATATGAATATGAAAAATGTAAATAATATTTATGATGCAATTTAGTTCTTCATACTTATTATTTATTACTTATTTAGTGGACGTTAAATATACGGGGGTCGAGTAACACTATCCAGAAATTTGAGCATCCACTATTTAAAGCAGGAGAGAGGCTCTCTCAAGTGACTATTCATGGAGATCTCTTGAGAGTTTCTATCTCTTATCCCACTATTTAGAGATAGGAACTCTTGATCGAGGTGATTGAATTGATTTATCCCTCATACATCTGAAGCACGTCGATGTGTTGGTCATTGGAGTGTCTAAGACGTCATCGAATTTTCACACTATAACCCAGAATTTTATGATTAACACTCCTATGAATTTTTAAATCATGTTTGAATCATCCAAAGGGATTATTCTTTGGATCCTTTAAGTAGCGATCACTGGTAACAAGAAGATCTTGATCGTGTCTCCATATAAAAAAGCTATGTTTTCGAATTTATTTTTTTGCTCTGTTTACTTTATGTGAGATCCTCATACAGTAACGAGGCCCGGATCACTGGAGATGACAATTTCCATCACCCCGGTGATAAAATTTTTAAAATCACCAGCCCATCATCTTCTTTTGTATCCTTGGTACATTTAGATTTCAGTGTCATATTTTTTAAAAAGGAAGAAGCTTATATTAAGGTAAAGATTCTAATATTTTATTATTTGGTTATTTCTATAATACCTAGTATATCTTTGAAATATGAATGAGTTTAAGTGGAGTTATTTTTTATATATTTAATTAATAGATTTTTTATATTTCATTTGAGCATGATTATTTATCTCATGTCTGATATTTTGAATCATGTGAGATTTTTTATATGTATTGTCTCAGTGTGCTTATTTATTCTTTTAGTTAATATTGTTTTATGTATGGGTTTCCATTTTCATTAATATTTGTATATAAAGTGGAATAATTCTAGTTCTATTGAAAGTATGTATTGTGGTTATATGTTGTCATATTTTATTCAAGCATGCTAATTTTGATAATTCATTTTTAATTATTGAAGCATGTGTATATTGTGCTTTATTATTTAGAAAAGGGAAATAAATTACTGTTTAAAATTTTTCATGTCCCTGTTACTTTTATTATTTTCTACTAAGAAGAGAGTATGAGGTTTATATTTTATTACTTTTATTATATTACCTTTTTTATCCTTATAAAAATGGGGAGAGTTTTCTTTATGTGTTTGGGTTTTGTAATTATAAAAAAGGGGGAAAATGCTGAGAGGATCTTTTTCATTCCTCATTATTTATATTTTGATAATTACTTTATCCCCCTAAAATTATTTTATATGTTTTACTTTATTTTATTCACATTTAATAATTCATTTTTATATGATGTTTTATGTTATCATCTATTATTCAGTATTGTAACATGTTATTATATATTATTCACTATTATTCATGATTTACATTTCATTCTCATTATTATTTTGGAATTTATTTATTATTCTTGAATTATTATGTTTCTAATGTTTTCTGTTGGGAATTTTTCTTAGTGTTTTATAAGGGAGGAATAATTATACTCATATTTATTAGACTTTGGATTGGAAGTTAAAAAATCCTGAAGTTTTATTTGGATAAGTACAATATATTATGTACCTTCAATTTTGTGTTGAAGAATTTTCCAAATGGAATTATATTACATATCATTGGAGCTGGAGAACAATATCTTATGCATCTCAGTGAAGTAGTTCAAGAACATATAATTTTTACAAAGTCATAAAATTTAAAATTTTGATTTTTTTTCAAGTTTTAAACCAACAGAGAAGATTTACTCTTATGTTTGAAGTAAGTTACTTTTATGTACTCAAAAAAATTACTTATACCAAATTCATAGGAAGTATTGGAAGTTTTGGAATTTGGAAAAGTGTTTGAAGACTGAAAAAACCATTTTAGGCATGTATTTTTTTATATAAAATGGCCCTTTTGTATTAATTTATTGATTAAACTTGTAAAAATTGATTTTTTTTATGTTTTATAATAGGATATAGATTTTGATCAAAAATGTTGAAAAAGGAGATGAATGTAGTAAGTTGAAACCACTTCATACTACACTGTGAAGTGGACTGACATGAAACTAGATTTTTTAAAGATATTTTGAAGATGCAACATAGTCATTGACCAAACCTGGAGCTCAGAAATGAGTAAACAAACTAAAAATGGGTGAAACCTACTAAAAATAAAAATTACAGTTCATGTAATTCATTTACATGATGTTTAGATGGAGAAATTTATAGAATGGTAATAATTGAACCATGGAGAAAACGCATTACCCCTCACATTAGACGCCATGTAAACCTATTAAACGGCGTGAAAATTCTCATATAGATTCCTGAAATGCTGATTTATGATAGGTCTTCAGCAAAAACACAATTATAAACACCCGTTGATGACCCATTATATTCCAAAACACATTAATGGACCATTATGATTCCCCAAATTCTATTTAATTCCAATAAAGAAGAGGATATGGGTGTATTGAAGGGGACCAATAGGAGAGTGAATCTCTATATGAATTCCTATTATATATTTATTTACCTTATTTCCTTTTCTTTTATTTTCTTTATTCTGAAATGTTTCCCCTCTCTTGAATCAACTCAACTTCCCCATCCATGTAGGGGTAGTTTCATTGAGTGATCAGGAAATGGGAGGCTGGAACTATGTGATTTTCTTGAGTTTTTTTATTCAATTTAATAATATACTTTCTTCTTTCTATATTTGGTTTGAATTCTTAATTCAATTTTAAATTCCAAATGCGGTTGCATTAGGTTTTGATTATTTCAATTATAATTTCTTTGGTTTATGATCTGTATCTCCCTCCACCCAATTCTTGTCTATATACGGTGGAACATAATAGGGTTGGGTGGTGACTGCTCAATATTCATCAGCACATGTGTAATATTGTATGTTAGAATATTGATTTATTAGGGAACAACAATTCCTTGTTAGGGATTTCCCTAATTAATCAAGAAAACCTGTTGCAATGCTACACACGCAATAACAAGGATAGAACAACCTAAGGTTTATGATAGGAATATTCTCATCATAACCATCTATCCAAGAGTAGGGGAGGACTCAGTAAATGAATCTCCCTCTTACTGGCCAGTAGAAGAAGAAGAAGGGGTAAATTTTGGAAACCATGATAGCACAAAATTGGGTCTATCCAAACCCTCATTGGTCACCTTCTTTCTCAATTGTTTTAAAATCAATTAAATCAAAATACTTTTTTCTCAAACTTTATCAAAATTAATTAAAACCATTTTTTTAGAAGACTGATAAAAATTTAAAACCTTGTTTTGTGTGCACTCTACTTTAGAAGACTACCTAGATTTAACTTCTATGTAATTTAAATATTTGTTTACCATGCCCCATGATAGGATTGCATAAAATACTCAAATGAATATGGATTTTACACATAAAGGGAGGTTTTTGAGTACTATATGTTTCATAAAGAAAAATACTCTTACATTATGAAGAATTTACTTATATAGATTACAGTGATGATGATGTTTTAGAAGAAAATCATTTAGAATTTATGGAATTTTTTACTTGATTATTTGATAAAAAAGTTTTAGTCACAACCACAATGAATCATGTCACAATGTGGAAATACTTTTATGGATTTAAATGATTTTATTACTTTAGATATTATTATGTTGTGGAAGAAAGGACATGATGTGAAGAACATTTAATTAGTAGAACATGATAAATATAAATATGATGAAATATAATTCAATTTGTTTCACTGGGTGTTTTGGTGAATGTGGTATCTATGAAATGAGGATACGGTGAGCACCACACTTGGTAAGATACCGTGTTTGGATTATAATATCCCTATGAAAAATGGGGATACCCGAAATAGGTGTTTAGAATCCAGTTATGAATTTCATGTGTTCACATCGCAAAAGGAAGGATGAAAGCTATGTTGTGAAGGTTATTTGTCAGGTTGTTTAAAACATTCATCAAAATCATGACCATCAAGATATTTCAATTTTTTAATTACCTAGAGAGATCCTACAACTAATATCTATAACACAAATTAATCAAAATTCAAATATTTATGATTTATAAGGAACTATATTATAATATTTTAGGGATGATTCAAAGAATTAAAAGCTGGTTAACTTAGAAGAATTAAATTAAGATTATGAGTGGTGAATTTTTGGAGTTTATTTTGAGGTTACAAAGGATTTTATTCAAATTATTATTTTAGTAAGGAATTATTTCAATAGTTATGCTAAATTTATGGACAAGAGTATAGAAATATTTGACTGTATTTATTTTGAGTTATTGGAAGGAATAAGACTATAATAACAAGAATTATTATTTGTATTATATATGTGTGTTTTATGGTAGGATACAAAATTGTAACAACATACTAATACTACAATTTCTTTGAAATAATTCACAATAATCTACTCATAGAAAAATCTTCAAATAAGAAAATATAATTTAAATCATTCATACATTCAATTATTCTCTTACTGTTGTTTACTCAATAAAACTATACAAAATAAATATCTAGAAAGAATCCCATGATAACTTGAGGATTTTGTTTCTATTTTACTCTATTTAGGATCTTGTAAAAGTCTATTTGAGAGCTAAACCTTGAATATTCATCCATTATTTTGAAGTAGACTACTTATATCAGTTGTTGGATTTGTAACTATACATTGAAGTTGTGATTATTTTTATACATTTCATTTATATTCTACGTGTTAAAAACTTGTACTCGATTTTATATTTAAGTTCTAGCTACTTATAAATAATTTTGGGTGAGTGTCAATTTCTTACTCAGTTGTGAAGTCCCTATTAAATGGGTTTAAAGGCTTGGTAAAATTATTGTACTGAGATTCAACTACTTGTATTCAATTGTGAGATCCCTAAGAAAAGGATCTAAA
Source organism: Viscum album (assembly GCA_963277665.1). Classification (NCBI taxonomy): domain Eukaryota; kingdom Viridiplantae; phylum Streptophyta; class Magnoliopsida; order Santalales; family Viscaceae; genus Viscum; species Viscum album. Next base: position 527,094,745 of record OY728159.1, on the reverse strand, counting down.
TAAAATAACCAAGTCTTTATTGGGTGTTGGTAGAGTAGAATAAGAGATTTTAATTTTTTACCCAAACCACTATAAAAATATTTTATACCCTATTATTTTATTTATTTATTTTTACTACATAAACCGATTAAAAGAGAAGGATAGATTCTATACAACTTACAGGTAAAGTTTTAAATTGGTGAAAATTTTTAAAGGACTCGATCCCCCCATCTTGATTCTTTTTCTATTACTTATCTAGGACAAATTTCCCTTGTTACAAGATTATTACTCCATATGGATTTAGATAAAGTAGATATGGTCAGGATTCTTGGAGGCCTGGTTAGTGCACAATGACTCGACTTGGGTGCATACTTGTTTATTTGTTTTTTTTTTCATCAGTTCATGCAATCACATATATTACCACACTTATGTTAAAGTATTAATGATGATATCATATTAGTTTTTACACTCACACCCTACACATTCACCTTAGTAATAATGTAGACATTTTTCAGAAATTCAAGTAAGAGGAAAGCCCAAGTGTTAGGAAACTAAACAGGATAATCTTGGTATGGAGACAATGGTGATACCAAGACACACTCTCAGCTATTTTATATTAGATCCTCTATTTTTATTTTATTCTGTTTTATATTATAGTCATTGATTTTCTACCTATGAGGATCATCTTTTGACTACTAATTTATAACTAAAATGGATTCATTTTATTATTATGTATGATATTGTTTATGTGGTGATCATGTTATTGTGATTCCATATTATTTTTTTATTGTTTATGGTTGATTTTTTTATTATTGGATAATGTCATACTAATGGAATACTCTCCTTAATGTATGGTATTATCCCTCCCCACTAGTCTAAAACCTCTTTCATATAGGGAGGTGTGCATGAGGTTTTATAGCGGTCTAAATCAGATCTGATGACCTAGTTTGTGGAGTTACCCAATAGGATTAAATACCATGTTTCTTGAATTATTATTTTGGGATTGGATATTAGAGATATTATGGTCATAAATTAGGTTGGATGTTATGCTTGTGTCTAGACAGCTTATATATATAGGGGACACTCAAGTTTCCATCATAGTAGGATTGGTGTTATTGGTTTTGAGGTTATGGTTTCTTAGTTTTTCCTCAAGTAATATTTTGAATTTATGGTTTATAAATTTTATTCTTTCCTAGGGTGGTGATCATGTGACTTCATGCATCATGATTAACACATAGGGTCACATATCATGTTCTTACATGTGTGAAACTCTAAAATATATTTAAAAAATGAGGTATAATTAATTAAGTGTTGATGATAATTAATCTTATATTTTATTAATAACTTAATGGAATCATTTTATTCATTAAATCAAGGATATTTTTAGTGGTTATTTCTGTGATATAAAAATGGTATCTTTACATAAACAAGAAATGTGATCATAGATCTTGAGGTAAGTAGTGGGTTATAATGTGGTAGTGTCTCATAAAGTAAACACTTAGGGTATATATCCTAGGGTAGGTTATCTTGGGGTAATAATTTAAGAGGATGGGAGGTTATCATATTATTGTATAACTAATCATGCTTATATTCTTTCAAGACTTGAGCTACATTAAAACAATCTAATTAATGTTTTGAAAATTCAGAAATTCCACCTTGAAGACACCCCACAGAGCCACCGAGGGATAGGGTTGAGAATTCTACTAATGTGTAAAGTACTCTTTTTATACATCCATCTGGTCAGGAAGGAGGGGTGGAAAATACTCTTAAGGTTGTTCATGTGGATTAGATAGTATATCCATCTTAAGAAATTATCTTCTACTAAGTACCTATGAGAGGTAGAGGAGTACTCAGAGGTGAGGCCACTATTGTGGACTTCACTTGAGATTTCTAGATGTAGTTTCCTATATATTTACAAGGAATTAAATTCCCTAGAGATTTCTAGGACTAGATTGATATGATTGAGAGTATATTCAAGATTATCAAGACACCTGAGGATATATAGGTGAAACTGGTATCATTTATGCTTAAAGAACTTAGTAATAGATGGTGGGGTGCGATGGTTCAACCAAGGATACATTAGGTCTTTTCATGAGAAGCCTTCAAGGATTGCTTCTTTTATGAGTTCTTAATGGATATGTTGAAAATGGATTGGGCGCATGATATTATGGAGCACTATAATGGAGAATTATATGTGATGGATTATGTTACCCATTTCTCTAAGTTGTTATGATTTTCTCCTTTTATAACTAGAAATGAGACCCAAGGATTGCATATTTGAGATTGGTATTCAACTATATTTGAGAAAGTGAGTGAAGATGTTCAAACTAACATCATACTCTAAGGAGGTATATAAGGCTCTTACTACTAAGAATATCCTAATGGTGGTTAGTGAAGTAAAATCTTTTCCTATATTCAATATCTTGAGTGGTGGACCTTCTAGTTGAGTTGGTGGGGTCTCTTATAGTGGTAGGAAAATGAGATATGATGAGGCAGTCCAAGGCGATGAGAGGTAGTAAATTCAGGGAATAGGTTCATTGCTTCCTCCTTCAGGAGGATCTCCTGTTATATAAAATCAATGCCAGAGATTAGGTCATATTTGTATTTCTTATCTTAACCCTTTGAAGGATTTTTATACTTGTGTTAGTATGGGAAACCTATTACTATATGAAAGGAGGGTGTCATGACAAGGTGTTTGGAGAGGCTCTAGGTAGACCCAAGCTTCTCAAGCTTGGTTTGGGGGACCTACGAAAACAGAAATCTGGGATTTGCTAGGGAGGTTGAGATCTAGTCATGGGAAATGACAATAGATGCCTCAGGGGTCAGTGCCTTGGGGTATCCAAGGATCGAAAAGGTAGAGTCATGGGTCCAAGGTTAGTAGGATTTTTACATCGGTCCAGGTTTAAATTGATGTGGGATAAGGTATGATGGCTAGAGTTATAGTATTAGTCAAATATACTCTTTTTTATGCTTTATTTGTGTAGAGACTCAGTTTTTACCTTGTAAGACTTTGGAATATTTCTAAATATATTTCCAGATCGAGGCACTAATATGGCGTGCAATTCTGAGGACCGATGTGCCTGGAATAAATTATACAAAAATATTAAGTGTTTTTGTACTATCCATGTGTCGGAAACAGGATATCTCTTAAACGGTAGCTCATATTAGAAATATGAGGACACAGTTGATTCTGAAACGTGTCGTATATCCTAGTAGAGATATAAAATGGGACTTCTATGAGAAAACTCAGCCAGGGGAAAATCGTAAATAAAATAATTAAATTTAATTATTTTATCTTGAGCGCTGAATCAAATAACTTTCTAACGAGGACTAAGATTGGAAATACGAGAGCACCGTTGAGTTTGGAATGAGGTGTTATTCCTAAGCGTGACATAAAGTGAGTGGTTGTGAAGGTTTTGGATTCTGTGACAATTGGAGGGAGTTTTTTGTTTTTCTATAAATACACATTTAAGGGATTAAGATTAGGGTTATACCATAATATCCCTCTCTCTCCGCAAAATTCTCTCTATATCTATTGTTCTTCGATGTTCTTCATCGGATCGAGGAGTGACCTTCACCTAAACCTCATAAAATCAATGTGGGAGGATGAAGATTTCATCATCAATGATAAACAAACGAATCGAGGTAAGATTTATTCTACTTTTAAGTTCTGATTCAAATATTTAATTGAAAATACTTCATTTCTCCTTGGTTTCATCATTTTTAATATCACCGTTGATGGTCGCACTAACACAGACATCAATCCTTGTTGAGAATAACTTTTGTTCTTCATGTTATTCACCTGTTATTTGGGTTTATTGAAATTTAATTTTGGGCATGTCAAAACTACAACAGATTGTTGAGTGAAGCCCACAGCTGTGAAGATATCCTTCTGAGCTTTTCTGAAACTGAGTTTGAAATAATTTTTAGACCCATGGTGTGGTCGTGGTGGTCCGTAGAAGGGGAAACTATAGAATAACCACCGGCGGCAGCTAACGGTGGCCCAAGGTAGATACAAACCGTAGAGCAGGCCAGTGCAGTGAGGCGGGCTGACTGGGGGGGGTCAGTGGCTAGTGTTGTGAGGCGGAGCAAGCAGAGGCCAGAGGTCAGCCGGGGCAGCTGGCATCATGTGTCACGGGAAACCAGCGGTGAGAGGCAGAGTTAGAGTGTTTTGAAGTGGCAGATGGGCATGCGGCATCGGTGGATGGTGAAACCACGTCGCGGTTAGGCGGGGCTCTGAGGCAGCAACCAGGGGACAAATACTCGCGTCGTGCGAGTCATGCACTAACGTGGGAGCGACTAGGAGGAATGGCCATAAGTGGTGGTTGGTGTCAGCAGGCGGGATGCATTAGGTGGTCTAGGCCATGGAATAATGGGCTGAACCCGTGTCCATCCCAGCAATCCAGACCGAGCTGGCCCAGGAGGGGGGGTCCGGCCAGTTTGGACCGTGGTTCTTTAAATGATCGTTTCTACTAAACCATGAGTCTGTTTGACGCATCGTCTATAGACGCACATTTTTATGATCGAGGAAGATCTTTTAAGATCGATTTTGTACTTTTAAGTCTTGGTTTTATTTTTTGGTTTCACAAGACACTTATATTTAATAATAATAGTTTAAATATTATTATTCAGAAATATTATTTCAGACTTACCTTCTAAACAGGAGGTCTGTTTGACACTCCGTCAGCAGTGGCACGACCCTACTCTTTGTGAAGAATTTTCAAGACTTCTTTTGGGTTTTTAAAACAAGGACAAGGTGTGGGCCCCATGATTCCCAGTTCACACACTTTTTAGTGAAATGAAACTCTTTCCCCAGTTATCCTTTTTTGACAAATGAGTAGTCCATTTTGTGTGTTTTTTCGAAAGGATCAAAATGGCACAAACCATATAATTTCTTTCAAGACAAAGGAGTGGGACCCATGGGCCATCCTTTGAGCACGGTGTGGCAACTTACGACTTTTCCATCAAATTTCTATATGGGGTGAATAAATAGTCGATCTTGCATGTTTTTTCATAAGGATCACAAGTGTGTGATCCATTTGGTTGTGAAAAGACTTATTCAAAATCTAATTAAATGTAGAAAAATGAAAGGAATATCGGTGTAATATCCTTTTGATGTGTTTGAAGAGAACACATGGCTTGGGTCAACCTCGACTCTTGTGAGAGTGGAGAAGATGTATGAAGAGATGTGGTCAAATTTTCTTGAGCCGTTTGAGGAGGTATGCCAGCATAATTACACTTTTGCCCCTCTAGATCAACAAAGAGCATCATGTGCTCATCGGCCTTGTGACTAGGTGTTTCAATTAATTTAGGAGTAATTTAGAACAATTAGAGGTACTTTTTCATATTTTAGTACCTGAGAATGGTTAGGTACACTTCTAGTCAATGTGGTGAGGCCACACGACATGTGGTCCCTACACGCGCTATATACCACTTTACAAATATTCTATCTCTCGCATCTATTTCTTTTGGACTTGGGTTTTGGCATGTGTGTAGCCTATCCTTAGTGTTTTTTCACATAGAATGTGATGGTGCCCTCCATAGTGGATTGTGGGTTACGATGAAACATGTTCCAGTTGTGACGCCTATCCAGGGTGTCACCCGATGTCTGCAGTAGTGTTTTTCATGAGAGATACCATTCAGTAGGGATGTCCAGTGAAGCGGTGTGTTTCCGAGAGTTACCATCCAGTAGGGGTGGCCAGTGTAGTGGTGATTTTCCTAGAGTGTAATCCTCTAGTTGGGCTATGCATGGGTCCTCGACGACACTAGAGTGGCATCCTCTAGCTAGGTTGGTCATGGGTCCTCAAAGACACTAAAGTGGAATCCTCCAGCTGGGCTAGGTATGGGTCCTCAATGGAACTAAAGTGGTATCCTCTAGTTGGGATAGGAATGGGTCTTCAACGATAGTAGAGTGGCATCCTCCAGCCAGGCTGGGCATGGGTCCTTGACTTTGAGACACGATCTCTCGACTGTGTGGCATAATGATGAGGCATTCTTTGATGTGACTTTGGACTCTCAAGATAGAGGGATTATTTTACCACCAAGATGTTTCCTTGTGATGTGACCTAAAACCGTATGGGTGAGAAAGACCCTCCCAAAGTGGATAGTATCAAGGTGCGATGATTGAGTCCCATTGACTTGCAGTTCAGAGAAGACGTGTGGGATTGTAGGAATCGGTGGTTACTTTTGGGACTTTTGGATACTCAATTTTATTGGGCTGAGCTAGTGAGATAGAGATACCCTTTCTCTCTCATTTAGGTTTCTTTAAATGAGAATATATATATATATTCTACTTTCAGTACCCACTTCTTGGGTTTTGGATACTCTCCTTCCAAGAGTGGAAAAGATGCACAGGGTATGCCATGTGCTTTCCATGTCTAGCTTCTCATGGTTAGAAGAGTCTACTCTCCTAATATAGGTAGAGAAGACTCAATGAGAAGTTCACATTCTCACTATTTCTATATTATTGTTTTTGGATGAGCATACTAAAATCATTTACTATATTCTTTTAATATACCATGTTCTCTCTACTGCACCCCTCTTCAGTACTTCTCTTGCTGCTCCAATGAGATTTCGGGGAATCTTACTCAGTATCTCTATACTCACACCTGCTTGGGATTTTCCCACACTTGGTGTTCCCTTATGTATGATGGATAGGTTGATCGTGACTTTAGAGGATCTAGGGATACGGGGTTCTTGGACCATGTCCAGTGGTCGTGACTTGGGATTCAAGAGATAGGCTCTCCCAGCTGCTTTACTTTTTTACCAGTTGTCGGGTTGTGTCACTTTTCTGGTTAGGTGTTTATTTTTCCCCTTTACCTTTTAGTTTACTTTTCTATACTTGTACTTTTTAGAGGTCTATGCATGTTTTTGGTTTATATATAGTAGTTTTGTATCTTGTTTTCTTTTCCCTCTACATTGTTTTCGTTAAGTTGGTTGTGTGTGTGTGTGTGCAGGTTCTTAGGAAAAGGTTTCCCCGAGTTTGTTGTGCCTTAGAAACTTGTCACCACCCCTAGCCTATAAAGGCGGGCTTAGGGTAGTTTTATCTTGTGCCCCAGTATGGTTCAGGTCAAGAAAAATTGGTATCAAATGGGTTCTCCCCTTGGGAATTTGTTTGGACATTTTCCTAAAAAGGTCTTGGTTGGGTTTAGGGAAACAATGTCAAAGTGTCTCGAGAGTGTCTCTTAGGATAGAGAGTCTAGTGATGGTACAGGAGGCCAAAATATCAATTCACCAGGACCCTAATTACTCACTTGTAAACTCGGAACACTAAGACACTTATTGTAGGGAACAATGGTACATGAATCATATAGGATTGAGTCTTTGATTGTCCTTATTGATCCATCTCCCCCATCGTTGTTGATATATATATGATCATATAACCATGGTAATACTTTATAACATTCAATATGTCTCCACGATGACATCCTTCTAGGATCCTAACTCTGGTTCATGACAACAACCTTGTGAGCGATGAGGCCTCAGTTCAGGACCCACCATGCGATCCCCTTTCTCTAGGTGGGAAGGTAGCAGAACCTCCACCTGTTGGGAAGCAGACAACCCCAACATATTGGGATGAGGATTCACATAGGCTAGGCACACTTCACAAGTTCTAGTGATAGAGACCACTAATGTTCCACTATGAGCCAGACCCTCATACAGCAGAGGTTTGGCTAGTGTCGGCAATCCACCTCTTCAGGTTTGTGTAGACACCAATTGATCAGATGGTGGATTTGGTAGCCAGCCTTTTCCATGGATCATCTAGACATTGGTGGTGCTTGGTTACTTAGATGCATGATGAGTCAGAACTCTCATGGGAAGACTTCCAACAACTGTTTTGTGAGGAGTATTACCCCTCCTACTTGCACTCGGTTCGACTTTTGGAGCTCCTTTAGTTTCAGCAGGGAGGGATGATGGTGACTGAGTACGCAACTAGGTTAACAGACCTTGCACACTACTCTCTGGACATGATCCGTGATGACTACTTCCAAGCACATATGTTTGATCAGAGACATGAAGGGATATCTGTGCTATCATAGTACCCCTATGCTTTCCCATCTATGTTAGTGTGATGGAGCAGGCACTTCTGACAGAAAGCTTTCTGTCAGAGGGATTCCATACAAATGGTTATGGAAGTCATCACAATAGATCATGAGATTATAAGAGTTATTCCCCATGTCTTTTTCTACTTTTTCAAGTAAAACTTGTTAGGCACTGTGTGAAATACTATTTTCTCCCAACTCCTTGCTCGGGGTTTTACCAGGGTGACACAGGGCGTCAGTGTAACCCTATGTTGATGTTGTTCAACATAGCTTTAAATGCATGATGAAGAGGGGTCATTTTCACACTATGATACATTTTTTTGATGCGATCAAAACTGTGAGGGAGAGTTACTATCGCCAAAAGAGGATAGTATTGAGGTGAGGTGTAAGAGTCCTTCTTATGTGTGCACTCATGGCAGGGTTGTATAGAAGAGTGTCAGAGTGAGTCCTATCTTTTCTGATGGAGTCTTTTTGTTTGACCTTATTTTTCTTGGAATTCCACTAGTGGGATCGACAGGGTTCCTTTTTTTGGGATTACTCTCCTTAGAAGAGGGTAAAAGACATGTGGGTATGCCACATGATTTTCGTGTCCAAACTCTTGTGGTTAGATGAGTTTAATCACCTACCCTATTCATTGGTACCTTACGTTCTCAACGTCAAGTCTTGATACTACAGTTATCAAGTATAGGTTGAGGTGATGGAAACCCCATGAATGGAACTACGTGACTCACTATGTGATGTTGGCAGTGGTAGTCTTCGTCTTGAGAATGCAGAGGTTCTACCTTCTAGGATGGCACTTTTTGGTTTGCGCAGAACACCAAAGTCTCAGGTATGTCTTCACCCATAGGGACTTGAACCTGAGATAGTGACGCTAGTTGAACTTCCTAAAGGACTATGAATTTGAGAAATTATATGCTCTAGGAGTGGGAAATGTTGTAACAGATTCTCTTAGCAAGAATTCCTAGGCTCTCCTAGTGTGGGAAGTTTTAGAGCAGTTAGCTTCCCTATAGCTAAACCTGGTGGAGAAGGAGGGTACATTTTTCTTTAATAAATAATGTTTACTACTTCGTTTATTGATCATGTAAGAGAGTCTTAGTTATGATACATCAACTATGAAATATTGTGTGACCAAATATCCACGGGTGTTTCACCTGATGGATATTATGGAGGGAATCATGAGTCCCTATTCTTGGGAAAACCCTTGATTCCAGTCGTGATGTGGAACATAGAGATTCATCCAGGGAAGTAAACTATCCCCTAAGTTTCTTTGGGTTGTTCGTAACCATTCAAGAGATGGTGAGGTTGCCTACTTCCTTTCCCTACCACCAAAATCTGGAGTGGGCGCACAACGTCTCCCACGTGTCACGAATGGGGAGGTGCGTGCATGTTCCAACACACATCATAAGCATGAGAAGACCTTATGAGGATGGACCATCCCTTTCTTTTTCATGTTTTTTCAGCATGGAAACATGTAGGTTTTCCTGGGAGAGAGAGAGCCATGTGCAGGCTCAGTACCTCGAGTTTTTTTCCCTAGTTTTGCTTTTTAAGGATGAAAAGCCTAAAGGAGGGAATGATGTAGAGACACGGTTTTCACATTTTAAGACTTTTTAATATTTCTAAATATATTTCCAGAGCTAGGTACTAAGAGGACATGCAATTTCGAGGCCCGGTGTGCTCAGAATAAATTATACCAAAATATTAAGTGTTTTTGTACTATGCACATGTTAGAAATAGGATATATCTTAAAAGGTATCTCGAATTAGAAATATGATGACACGATTGAGTACAGAACATATTGTTGAACCTAGTTGGGGTATAACCTTTGTGTGTGCGGTTCTTCTACGAGGAAAGTCACCTAGAGGTAAAATCGTAAATAAAATAATTAAATTTAATTATTTTATCTCGAATTCTGAATCAAATAGCTTTAGAACTAGGACTTGGATTGGAAATCTGAGACCAACATTGAGTTTAGAATGGGGTTTTTTTCCTAAGTGCAGCATAAAGTGAGAGGGCGTGAAGGTTTCGGATTCCGTGACCGTTGGGAGGAGTTTTTTTCTATAAATACACATTTAAGGGATTAATATTAGGGTTACACCCTAATATACCTCTCTCTCCACCAAAATCTCTCTCACTACTGTTCTTCGTTGTTCTTCATCGGATCGAGGAGCAATATTCACCAAAACCTCATAAAATCAAGGTGGGTGCATGATGATCACATCAATAGTGATAAATAGATAGATCAAGGTAGTATTTCTTCTACATTTAAGTTCTGATTCAAGTTGTTAATTGAAAATCCTTGGTTTCTCCCTGTTTTATTCATTTTTAATATCACTGTTGATAGATGCACTAACATAGTCATTAATCCACATTAAAAATAACTTTTGGTCGTCGTGTTCTTTGTCTATTCTTTGGGTTTATCAATGTTTAATTTTATGCACATCAAAACTCCAACAGATTATTGAGTGAAGCCCATGGATGTGAAGATCTCCTTTCATGCTTCCTGAAACCGGCTCTAAAATAATTTTTGTACCCCTGGTGTATTCACGGTGGCCTGTGGAAGGGGCCACCATATAAGAACCACCGGCAGTGGCCCATGGCGGTGGAAGGCCGCGGAGAAAGCCGGTGCGGCGATCGGGTTGGGCTGGGGGGTCGGCAGCTGGTGTTGTGAGGGCGGAGCAAACGGATGTCAGAGGCCAGCCGGGGCGGCTGGCAACATGAGGTAAAGTGAACTAGGGGTGTGAGGAATTGATAGAGCGCATCATAATGATAGATGGGTGTGTGGCGTCGACGGATGACGGAACCACATCACAATCAGGCAGGGGCTATGAGGCAGCGACCGGGGGACAAAGACCCACGTCGTGCAGGTCATGAGCGGATGTGGGAGTGGTGAGGATGGTTGGCCAAAAGGGTGGATCGGTGTCGGTAGGTGGGCCACAGGACATGTGGGTAGGCCAGTGATTCAGACCAGGCTAGTTAGGATAGGCCAACCAAGGTGGAGTGGGGGGGGGGGGGGGTCGGCCAGTTTGGGTCGGACCGACCCAGTTTGGACTGAGGTCCTTTAAATACTTTTTTCTCCTAAAATGTGCATCTGTTTGACGTGTGTTCTATGGCCACACGTCCCACTAATTCAGTTAGATATTTTAAGTTTGGTTTGGGACTTTTAATTATTGGTTTCATTGTTCTCATCCATGATACACTTAGATTTAATAATAATAGTTTAATTTTTATTATTCAGAAATCTTGTTTCGGACTTAACTTCTAAACGGGAGGTCTGTTTGATGCACCATCAACAGTGGCATGACCCTGGTCTTTGTGAAGAATTTTAAAGACTACTTTTGGGTTTTCAAACCAAGGACAGGGTGCAAGTCCCATGAGGCTTGGTTTGCACGCTTTGCGGTGAAATGAAATTTTTTCGCCAGTTATCCATTTTGGACAAATGAGTGGTCCATTTTGTGTGTGTTTTTTCGAGAGTATCTCAATGGAACAAACCATATAATTTGTTTCAGGAATGATGTGTGGGTCCCATGGGATGTCCTTCGATCACAGTGTGGCGACTTACAACTTTTCCATCGAATGTCCATCTAGGGAGAATAAATAGTCGATCTTGCATGTTTTTTTCTCAAGGATCGCAAGGGTGTGATTCTTTTGGATGTGAGAATCATTATTCATGATCTCATTAAATGTGGAAACATAAAAGGAATATCGGTGGAAGGTCCTTTTGATGTGTTTGAAGAGAACCCATGGCTTGGGTTAACCTCGACTCTTCTGAGAGTGGAGAAGATGTATGAAGAGATGTGGTCAAATGTTCTTGAGTCGTTTGAGGAGGTGTTCCAATGTAATTATGATTTTGTCCCTTCGAATCAATGACGAGCGCTATGCACTCATCGTCCTTTTGACTAGGTGTTTCAAGTACTGTGGGAGTAAGCTGACATGCCTAGGGGTACTTGTTCATAGTTTAGTACCCGAGAATGGTTAGGTACATGGCCAGGTGATGAGGTGGGGCCACACAATGTGTGGGCCCCATGTGCATTGTGTACCACTTTATGAATCTTCTATCTCTCTCATATCTTTCTTTTGGACTCGGATTTTGTCATACGTGTAGCCTATCTTGGGTGTTTTTTCATGTAGAATGTGATGGTGCCCTCCGTAGTGGCTTATGAGCTATGATGAAAGATGTTCTGGGTGTGATGCCTATATAGGGAGACACCTAATGTCTACAACACTGTTTTTTATGATATATACCATCCAGTAGGGATGGCCATTTTAGTGGTGATTTTCTGAGAGTTACCATCCCGCAGGGATTTCTAGTGCAACGGTGCTTTTCCTAGAGTGGCATCCTCCAGTTGGGATGGGCATGGGTCATCGACGACACTAGAGTGGCATACTCCAACTATGCTAGGCATGGGTCCTAAACAAAACTAGAGTGTAATATTCTAGTTGGGTTGGGCATGGGTTCTCAATGACACTAGAGTGGCATCCTCCAGATAGGTTGGACATGGGTCCTCGACGACAGTAGAGTGGCATCCTCCAGTCAGGCTGGTCATGGGTCCTCGACTTTGAGACGTGATTTCTCAACTATGCAGCATAGTGACAATATGTACTTTTATGTGAATTTGGACTCTCAATAAATAAGGATTCTTTTCCCACCAAGATGCATCCTTGTGACGTGACCTAAAACCGTGCGAGTGATACAAACCCGCCTAAAATGGATAGTATCAAGGTGCAGTGATTGAGTCTATTTAAATTGCATTTCAAAGTAGACATGTGGGATTCTAGTCATCGATGGTTACTTCTGGGACTTTTGGCTACTCACTTTTCCTAGGATAATCTAGTGAGATGGATATGCCCTTTGTCTCTCATTTTGGTTTCTTTAACTAAGGATATATATATTCTATTTCTAGTACGCACTTCTTCGGTTTTGGTTACTCTCCTTATAGGAGAGGGGAAGACGCGCAGAGTATGCCATGTGATTTCTGTGTCTAGATTTTTGTGTTTGTATGAGTCTACTCTCCTACTATAGGTAGTTAAGACTCAATGCGAAGTTCATATTCTAACCCTTTTTATATCCTTTTGTTTGGAAGAGCGTACTGCACTCCTTTATTGTATTATTTTATTGTACCTTATTCTCTCTACTACTCCCATATTTAGTACTTCTCTTGCTACTTCCCTAAGCCTTTGGGGAAACCTACTAAATACATTTATACTCACCCCTTCTTGGGCTTTGCTCGCACTTGGTGTTCCCTTACAGATAACGTATAGGTTGATCGTGACTTCAGAGGAGCTAGGTATATGGGGTTCTTGGACCATATGTGGTGGTCGTGACTTGGGATTCAAGAGAGGGGCTCTCCCAACTTCTTTAATTTTTCACCTGTTGTTGGGTTATGTCACTTCTCTAGTTTGGTGTTTATTTTTTCCCCTTTACCTTTTAGTTTAATTTTCTGTACATATACTTTTTAGAGGTCTATACATGTTTTTGGTTTATATATAGCAGTGTTGTATCTTGTTTTATTTTCCATCTACACTGTTTTCATTGATTTGGTTGCATGTGTGTGTACATGTTCATAGGCAAAGGCCTCCCCAAGTTTTTTGTGCCTTAGGAACTTATTGCCACTCCCTGTCCTATGAAGTCGGGCTTGGGGTAGTTGTGGATTGAGCCCCGGTACGGGTCGGGTCATGACAATTTTACATAGGAGTGACTCATTGCTTAAAATATCATTATTTAGAATTAGGTTTGGGGGTTGTTTTAGAGTATACTGTTGGTCTTCTATCTCAATATACGTCTATCGGGAAGTGGTTAGATCATGTGAAGAAATTCCCTTGGTGTTTCATAGAATTTGTAGGTTATGGTTATTTATGGGATTTCTTCATCTTGGATATGACCAACATTAACATTATCTTTGGGATGAATTGGATGGTGCATTTCTTGGATTGGATTAATTACTAACAGAGGAATTTTTCCCTTATATTTCTCATGGGTGATGAGAACACCATTAAAAATTAATGGTATTATTAATCAAGCATATCTAGATTGGATCTCAGATAGTTGAGAGTCATTACCACATAGATGGCCCTAATGGTCTTACAAGATAAACATGTAATGGTTCCACCTAATTTTCCTCAAGTAGTGGATCATTTCTGGGATGTAATATATTAATATTTCTTAGGTTTTTCTCTTTATGGGAATATAGAGTTCACTATTGATCTCATGTCAGTTTTTGAGCCCATATTGATTCCCTATTATCATATAACATAGCCTGAGTTGAGTGTTGAAGTTGTATCTAGAGGATCAAAAGGTGATGGATTTTATCTATCTGGGTACCTCTCATTATAGTGATTCTATTTTTTCCAATAAGGGTGGTGAAATCTTGAGATTGTGAATGGATTATGGGAAGTTGAACCAAGTTATTATAAAGAATAGGTATCCCCTACCATGGATAGATAATCTATTTGGTCAGTTGAGGGGAGCCTAATGGTTATCCAATATTGATCTACATTTAGTCTACCATCAACTATGATTAAGAATATATGATATCCTAAGGATGAAATTCATGAGTGAGTTTGTTCAATATGAGTTCATGGTAATGTCATTCAATCTGATGAATGAATCAAAAGTGTTCATGAATCTCATGAACCAGATTTTCCATCCCCATATAGAATCCTTCATGATGGTGTTTATTGACAATATTAGGGTATATTTTAGGACCCAATAGTAGCATAAAAAAAACTATAGATGATATTTATTAAACTTTGAATGCATTTGTTATATGTAAAGTTCTTAAAGTATCATTTCTAGATTCAAAAGGTACGTTTTCTCGAGAAAGTTATATCGAAGTTTGGAATATTTTTTAACCCATAGAAAGTGGAGGTTTTTCCATCTTGGGGTCGAAAAAAGAATATTTTTAGGATCAAGAGTTTCCATAGATTGGTTGGGTATTGTAGGTGATTCTTTCAATATTTCTCCCTCTTGCAAGTTCTAATGTCAAGTTTGACTAGAAAGGGGTGAAATTCAAGAACAATTAGTGTATAGTCATATTTTAGAATTTAAAGGAGATATTTATGTCTTTTATGATTCTGATTCTACCTAAAACTATAAAGGTTTATACCATATTTTATACACACTTCACTATATGTGTTTTTTTCATGTACATATATATGTATTAAACAAAGGATACTTCCAACCTTTTCTCTTAAAATTATTAATTGAGATGCATGCATGTAATATTAATAGTAATAATAAGGTGATGACCTCTTTAAAAATTTTAGGCACACATTAAAAAAACAAGGTTTTGTTATTGTTTTCCAATATAAAATTGTATTTGTGATCATATAATCAATTAAGACACGTATTGGAAACATACAATTCAAGGGTTGATTACAAATGTAAAACATGTTGAAATATAAACACTTGTATTTCTTTGCAAAGTATCTTAGCTTGATTAATTAATCCCTGGCACAATGAGGACTTAGAAAATAATTACAATATAAATCCCTTATCTTCCATTTATTATTATTTTTTTGAAAATGGTTATCTAAAGATACGATCACATGTGTATTGTATAAAACATTTTGAACAAATCAAAATATAAATTTCAAAACATAAAATCATAACAAGGTTAATATGATTATTTAAAAATATATTTTGAACCAATCAAAATATAAATTTCAAAAAATAAAATCATAACAATGTTAGTATGTTTATTTACAAATATATTTTGAAAAAAATAAAAATATAACTTTCAAAACATAAAATCATAAAAAATTTAATACCATAAAAACATCTTAAAATGAAACAAGACATGTATATATGTATTTTTGGTACTTATATATACATGTAGGTTTTGCATCAAGAATTAAAAGAATAATTATAAGGACAAGGATCGCCTTTAAAAATATTTTCTTAACTTAAGAAGAAAAGAAACTTAATCGGTTTAGGTTTGTTAATTATACATACCATATATATACATATATAAGTATGAGTTTAACAAATTCAAAAAAAACTCTTAGTAAACCTTTACAAGTAATATATGCATAAAAAATCAGTAAAATACTAATAATAATCACTTGAAAAATCCAAAATAGATTAGGATTTTGAAATTGTATAAAACCGCATATACACATAAGTGTATATAAGGGTTTTTAATATAAAAAATGAGGCTAAATTAGACCTTACACAGCGGATTTTAGAAATAAAGAATAAATCCATTACTAATTTGTAGAAAATCTGGAGACTCCTCTTGCTTTGGATAGACCAAAGTGGTTTTTCCCCTCTTCATTTGAATATGTTATAAGGCTTTTATAGATAAAAGGTTTTATTGTGCAGTGATGTAAAGAAATTGTAAGTGGCTAAACTAGTGGACCAAAAGGGATTCTACCAGACTTTATAACAGGGTCAGTTCAAGACAGCACAAACAAATCTTGCTCTGCAAGCTGAAAAATAGAGATGCAATTGGAAGTAAACGCCACACAACCAGCACCACATAATTGATAGAAAAAATTTGATAAATGCAAAAAATAAGGATAACCAGGTTGATAAATGTAGACCAAACTATTCATAATCCGAAATCAGATTACAAAACCGCAATCGAACCTCAAAACAAGATACAATTAAATGGTTAACAGTAGTCAGACAATGAAATCAGTGGAGAAAACCCAGGTATAGACAAAAAAAACACTATTACGGGGAAGAAAATGGGACATATAACAAAGACATCTACCTGGAAGATCTGGACTAAGGGAAACCCTAACTGCGTTGGAATCAGAACCCTGGCGGTGGAAAAACCTTCCTCACTGACGGTTGGATGAAACCACACCGGTGATCGTATTTCAGCTCTAAGTTGCACCATAGCTCAGGCTCCCAATTCCCAGGACAATGCACCCCGACCAGCAACTCGACATCGACTCAACCCGGTGAAGACTCTCAACTGCGCTCGAACCTGGACCAGATGTCACTCTCACGGGTGACTTCTCGATCAGTGCCTCCACTATACCACATACTCGATTCCCTTAACCCTATTCCCCTTTATTATTATTTATTATTATATAATTAATTTCTTTAATATACTTTATATAAAGTTTAACATAATATATTCTTTATAAGTTTAACTTTTAATAGTTATAGAATTATAATTTTTATTAAGCAAAAATCATAATATTAATAATTTTATAAAAATTAACCTAATAAAGGCTTATAATTTAAAAATAACAATTATTAATTCATATATATATATCATCATTTTTTTATTAATTTAAAATTACCATATTATATTAAAAATAATATTTTTTTCAAACATAATAGTTTTAAGAAATAATTTATTGAAAATTTATAATTCAAACTAACATTTCATATATATAAAAATCAGGTTTTAAATAAAATAAAACTATCATGAAATTTGTATAAAAATATATATAAAATATAATTTTAAAATATATTCATAGTTTTAAAATAGCAATAATTTTATAAATCTAATCTTAATTCATAATTTTAAAACTGATGATTATATTTCATATATACATATATCTATATATCCATATAATATTTCGAAAATCAAAATTTGTAAAACCAAATTAATTATATTCAATGTATAGTATTTATTACTTCATATTAAACAATTTTTTTCATAGTTAGCGTAATTAAAATGGTTAATGTATTATTTCTTTTTAAATTTATTTATTTAAAATATTTTATCAAACACCCCTTTTGATAAATTTTGTAATTAAAATTTATAAATAAATTCAATATAACGATATAAAATTAATTTTAACACTATAAAATTATCTATAAACATTATAATATAATTATCTTATAATCAATTTAATTAAAATATATAATTTAAATTATTATTTGTAAAGGAAATCGACTAAATAAAATATATTTTTAATAAAATTAAGTTTATAATATTCTGGTTTGTTACATTATTCCCCCCTTAGAATTGTATCCTAGCAATTCATTTTTTTGGACTAAAAATAATTCTGAATTTATGCCTTCAAAATTAAGAACCACTTGGACTACTAAACTCTGTTGCTTAGACGACAACATATAATCACCAAAGTTGACTTGACCATTCCTATGATACCAATTATAAAGACTCAACCTTAAACATTACATAGAAGATGACCTTTTACCGGTCTAGGTTCTGGAGAGTTAGTTGAACGCTTACAATTTATCATAGTTGTAATAAAATTAAACAAACAAAAGTCAAACTTCACTTCCATGTGTGTAAAAAAGATGGCGTCCAACTTTGGACTTCAAATTGACCTGTGAAAAATAATTTTAAAGAAAGGGGTGATCATTGGAAATGCCCAGTAAGGGGTTTTAAAAATAATTAATAAAATCCTTTTTAAAAACATCCCTTTAAAATAATTATACATACATAAAACATTTTCTTATAAAAAAACAACATTTTTCAAATGTTACTAGAAATTGTTTTTTAGGGAAATCTCATACAAAAGAATTTATGTATTTATTTAAAGGCTATAAATAAAACATATTTCAGAATATGCATACTTGTACAAAAATGCATGGAATGTTGTATATAAGTTAGGAGTTGATCAAACTAAATTAAGGGTGATATGCAAGGGTGCAGGTACAGATTTAGCACATGAAGTAATACTTTCTTATAATTGGACAAGAAACAATATCATAAATCACTTATCACATAAAATTCAATTCATGAAATGAAAGATGAATTTCTAACTTTTTTATTAAATTTCTAAAAATAGATGCTAAACTTTATTTATAAATGATTTGTTAAGTACTTACATCCTTATGTCATGTGCATTTATTACCAGAATCATAAGAAAAATATTCTTAACCAAGGATATTCTACTCATTGAATAATCACATAGTTGGTTAAATAATAATCACATAATGTGGGAATGCATAATACAGTACAATCATAAACATTCTGTCAAGGCCTCCGGCCAAGACCATACACAATCATTATTTCAGGGCCTCTTGTCATGACCTAGTTTGTCTCATGAGACCTACCGATGCATCAAGAGGCTATAGCGGGAATCACTCATCACATAATAAGTCCAATACATTCCTCATATGTCTAGTAAGTCTTTTATTCAAAGTTTCTCATACCAATTTGAATAATTAAATTGTTTCTTTTATTCAAAGTGTCTCATACAACTTTGAATAATTAAATTATGTCTTTTATTCAAAGTGTCTAATACCACTTTAAATAATTAAATTATGTCTTTTATTCAAAGTTTCCCATACCACTTTGAATAATTATATTTCTTAATCCATAAGTTATCATAAAAGGTAAATTACATACTTTCATAATTGTCTATATTCATAAATAATGTGAATCAAGCAATAAATAAAAAATTTAATCTAAAATATTGCATGGTTTGACATTTATACTTTAGGATATGGTTATATCAAATTTATCAATGACATTCATGAACAAACAAGCACACTTTTTCACATGTGATGATATCTAGTGTACATAAAATAATATATTGCTTAGGTATGTCACATAAAATAAAGACTCTTAAATTAAAAACCCATGTTTCATGAAAGTAAAAATTTTGTATACAAAAATATATGTTTTTGAATTTAAGATACTTATCCTTAATGTTTAAACCATGCTCTAATAAATGGGATTTTCAATCAAACTAAATCATAAAATTCAATATTTAATAGTATTAATTGTGGTAGATTCACCATGAATCAAAATATAATATTTATAAATGTAAAACATTCAATTCATGTGAGATATTGATGCATAAGAAAATATTTATACACACTTCACTATATGTGTTTTTTTTCATGTACATATATATGTATTAAACAAAGTATAATTCAAAACGTTTATCATAAAATTATTAATTGAGATGCATGCATGTAATGTTAATTATAATAACAAGGTGATGACCACTTTTAAAAATTTTAAGCACACATTAACAAAACAAGGTTTTATTATTGTTTTCCAATATAAAATTGTATTTGTGATCATATAATCAATTAATAAATGTATTCAAAACATCCAATTAAAGGGTTGATTACAAATGTAAAACATGTAGAAATATAAACACTTATATTTATTTTCAAAGTAACTTAGCTTGATTAATTAATCCCTGGAACAAAGGGGACTTAGAAAATAATTACAGTACAAATACCTTATCTTTCATTTATTATTTTTTTTTTGAAAATTGTTAACTACAGATATGATCACATGTGTATTGTATAAAACATTTTGAAAAAAATCAAAATATTACTTTCAAAACATTAAATCATAACAAGGTTAATATTCTTATTTATAAATATATTTGGAAAGAATCAAAATATAACTTTCAAAACATAAAATCATAATAAGTTTAGTATGCTTATTTGCAAATATATTTTGAACAAATAAAAATATATCTTTCAAAACAAAAAATCATAAAAAGGTTAATACCATCAAAACATCTTAATTTGAAACAAGACATTTATATAAGTATTTGTGGTACTTATATATACATGTAGGATTTTCATCAAGAATTAAAAGAACAATTATAAGGACAAGGATCACCTTTAAAGATATTTTCTTAACTTAAGAAGAAAAGAAACTTAATTGGTTTGGGTTTTTTAATTATACATATTGTATATACACATATATAAGTATGTGTTTAACAAATTCAAAAAAAACTGTTAGTAAACCTTTACAAGTAATATATGCATAAAAATATCAGTAAAATATTGATAATCATCACTTGAAAATCCAAAATAGATTAGGATTTTAAAATTTTATAAAAAACATATATACACATAAGTGTATATACGGGTTTTTCATATAAAAATGAGGATAAATTAAACCTTACAGAATGAATTTGAGAAATAAAGAATAAATCCCTTTCTAATTTGAAGAAAATATGTAGACTCCTCTTTCTTAGGATACACCAAAGTGGTTTTTCCCATCTTCATTTGAATATGTTATGAGGCTTTTATAGATAAAATATTTGACTGTGCAATGTTTTAAAGAAAGTTCAAGTGGTTAAACCAGTGGACCAGAAGGGATTCTGCCAGACTTTATAACCGAGATAGTTCAAGACATCACACACAATGCTTGCTCTGGAATCCGAATAAACAGAGATACAATTGGAAGTAAAAAACACACAACCAACACCACATAATTGAAAGAAAGAATTTGATAAATGAAAAAACAGGGACATCTGAATTGATAAATACGGACCAAACTATTCATAATCCAAAAGCAGATTACAAAACAGCAATTGGACCTCAAAATGAGATACAATTTAACGGTTAATAGTATTCAAACAATGAAATTAGTGGAGAAAATAAGGTACAGACAACAAAAACACTATTATGGGGAAGAAAACAGGACTTAGAAACAAAGACATCTACCTCAAAGATCTGGACTAAGGGAAATACTAATCGCGCTGGAACCAGAACCCTCCCGGTTGAAAAACCTTCCTCACCAATGGCTGGAAGAAACCACATTGGTGACCGTAATTCAGCTCGAAGCCACACCATAGCTCGGGATCCTGATTCCCAAGATGAAGTGCCCCTACCAGTGACTCGACATCAACTCAACCTGGTGAAGTCCCTCAACTGTGCTCGACCCTGGACCAGACGTCGCTCCCATAGGTGACTTCTCGATCGGCACCTCCCCCATACCTCATACCTGATTCCCTTAACCTTATGCCCCTTTATTATTATTTATTATTATATAATTAATTTCTTTAATATATTTTATATAAAGTTTAACATAATATATGTTTTATAAGTTTAACTTTTAATAGTTATACCATTATAATTTTTATTAAGCAAGAATCATAATATTAATAATTTTATAAAAATTAACCTAATAAAATCTTATAATTTAAAACTAACAATTATTACTTCATATATATATATAATAATTTTTTTATTCAATTAAAATTAACAAATTATGTTAATAATAATATATTTTCAAACATAATAGTTTTAATAAATAATTTATTGAAAATTTATATTTCAAACTAGCATTTCATATATATAAAAAACAGGTTTTAAATAAAATAAAACTATAATAAAATTTGTATAAAAATATGTATAAAATATAATTTCAAAATATATTCATAGTTTTAAAATAGAAATAATTTTATATATCTAATCTTAATTCATAATTTTAAAACTAATGATTATAATTTCATATATACATATATCTATATATCAATATATTATTTCGAAAATCAAAATTTGTAAAACCAAATTAATTATATTCAATGTATAGTATTTATTATTTCATATTAAATAATTTCTTTCATAGTTAGCATAATTTCAATGGTCAATATATTGTTTTTTAAAATTTATTTATTTAAAATATTTCATCAAACACCCCTTTCAACAAATTTTGTTATTCAAAATCATAAATATATTCAATATAACAGTATAAAATTAATTTGAACACTATATATTTATCTATAAATATTATTATATAATTAACTTATAACCAATTTAATTAAAATATATAATTTAAATTATCATTTTTAATGAAATCGACTAAATAAAATACATTTTTAATAAAATTAAGTTTAGAATATTATGGTTATTACATTATTCCCCCTTAACAGATTTGTGTCCTCACAATTCATTTTTTCAGATTAAAGTTGATGAGACCGTTCCTATGATACCAATTATAAGGACCTTGCCTTAAACATTATATAGTAGAGGACAACATCGAATCTCCAAAGTTGATTATACCATTCTTATGATACCAATTATAAGGACCTAGACTTAAACATTACATAGTAGAGGACCTTTTACCGGTATAGGTTCTGGAGAGTTAGATGTAAGCTTACAGTTTATTGGAGTTTCAATAAAATTAAATAAAAAAAATCCAAAATTCGCTTCTGTATGTGTAAAAATGATGGCGCCCTACTTTGGACTTCAAAGTGACCTGTGGAAAATAATTTTAAAGCAAAGGATGAGCATTGGAAATACCCAGTAAGGGGTTTTAAAAATAATTAATAAAATTATTTTAAAAAAATCCCTTTAAAATAATTATACATACATAAAACATTTTCTTAAAATAAAACAACATTTCTTGTAGTGCGACATCATCATTTTTCGAAGGTTACTAGAAATCATTTTTTTGGGAAATCTCGTACACAAGAATTTATGTATTTATTTAAAGGCTACAAATAAAACACATTTCAGAATACGCATACTTGTACAAAAATGCATAGAATGCTGTATATAATTCAGGAGTTGATCAAACTAAATTAAGGTTTACATTCAAGTGTGCATGTACATATTTAGAAAATGAAGTAATACTTTCTTAGAATTTCACAAGAAACAATATCATAAATCACTTATCACATAAAATGAAATTCATGAAATGACAGATGAATTTCTAACTTTTGTATTAAAGTTCTGAAAATAGATGCTAAACTTTCTTTATAAATGATTTTCTAAGTACTTATATCATTAATCCATGTGCATTTATTACCATAATCAAAATTAAAATATTATTAACCAAGGATATTCTACTAGTTGAATAATCACATGGTTTGTTAAATACTAATCACATAATGAGGTAATGCATAATGCAGGACAATCATAAACATTTTGTCAAGGACTCGTGTCAAGACCATACATAATCATTCTGTCATGACCTAGTTTGTCTCATTATACCTATCGATGCATCGAGAGGCTATAACGGGCCTCACCCATCACATAATATGTCCAATACATTCCTCATATGTCTAGTAAGTCTTTTATTCAATGTGTCTCATAGAACATTGAATAATTAAATTGTGTCTTTTATTTAAAGTGTCCCATACCACTTTGAATAATTAAATTATGTCTTTTATTCAAAGTGTCCCATACCACTTTGAATAATTAAATTATATTGTTTATTCAAAGTTTCTCATACCACTTTTAATAATTAAATTTACTAATCCATAAGTTATCATAAAAGATAAATTCTATACTTGCAATAACTATCTATATTTATAAATAATGTGAATCATGCAATAAATGAAAACTTCAATCTAAAATATTGGATGGTTTGATAGTTATAATTTAGGCTACAGCTATATCAAATTTATCAATGTCATGCATGAACTAACAAACACACTTTTTCACATGTGATGATATCTGGTGAACATAAAATAATAGATTGTTTTGGTATGTCACATAAATTAATGACTCTTAAATTCAAAATCCTTGTTTCATGAAAGTAAACATTTTGTATACAAAAATAAATGTTTTTTAATTTAAGATACTTATCCTTCATGTTTAAACCATACTCTGATAAATGGGAGTGTCGATCAAATTAAATCATAAACCTTAATATTTAATAGTATTCATTGTGGAATATTCATCATGAATCAAAATATAATATTTATAAATGTAAAACATTCATTTCATGTGAGATATTGATGCATAAGAAAATATTTATACACGCTTCACTATATGTGTTTTTTTCATGTACATATATATGTATTTAACAAAAGATAATTACAACCTTTTGTCTTAAAATTATTAATTGAGATGCATGCATTTAATGTTAATTTTAATAACAAGGTGATGACCACTTTTAAAATTTTTAGGCACACATTAAGAAAACAAGGTTTTATTATTATTTTCTAATAAAAAAATTTACTTGTGATCATATGACCAATTAATACATGTATTGGAAACATCCAATTCAAGGTTTTATTACAAATGTAAAACATGTAGAAATATAAACACTTTTATTTCTTTGTAAAGTAGCTTAGCTTGATTAATTAATCCCTAACACAATGAGGACTTAGAAAATAATTACAATATAAATCTCTTATCTTCCATTTTTTTAAATGTTCAACTACAGATATGATCACATTTGTATTGTATAAAACATTTTTGAACAAATCAAAATATAACATTCAAAACATAAAATCATAACAAGGTCAATATTCTTATTTACAAATATATTTTGAACGAATAAAAATATAACTTTCAAAACATAAAATCATAACAAGGTTAGTATGCTTATTTACAAATATATTTTGAACAAATAAATATATAACTTTCAAAACATAAAATTATAATAAGGTTAATACAATAAAAACATCTTAAAATGAAACAATACATGTATATATTTAATTGTGGTACTTATATATACATGTAGGTTTTGGATCAAGAATTAAAAGAATAATTATAAGGCCAAGGATCGTCTTTAAAAATATTTTCTTTACTTAAGAAGAAAAGAAACTTAATCGGTTTAGGTTTGTTAATTATACATACTGTATATATATATATATATATAATTATGAGTTTAAAAAATTCAAAAACAACCCTTAGTAAACCTTTACAAGAAATATATGCATAAAAAACATCAGTAAAATACTGATAATCATCACTAGAAAAATCTAAAATAGATTAGGATTTTGAAATTTTATAAAACAGTATATACACATAAGTGTATATAAGGGTTTTTAATATAAAAAAAAGGATAAATTAGACCTTACATAACAAATTTGAGAAATAAAGAATAAATCCCTTACTAATTTGTAGAAAATATGCAGACTCCTCTAGCTTTGGATACACCAAAGTGGTTTTTCCCCTCTTCATTTGAATATGTTATAAGGTTTTTATAGATAAAATATTTGACTGTGCATTAATGTAAAGAAAGTGTAAGTGGCAAAACTAGTGGACCACAAGGGATTCTTCCATACTTTATAATAAGGACAGCTCAAGACAACACACACAAATCTTGCTCCGCAAGCCAAATAAACAGAGATGCAATTGGATGTAAACACCACACAACCAGCACCACATAATTGACAGAAACAATTTGACAAATGCAAAAATAGGGACAAACGAATTGATAAATGTGGACCAAACAATTCATAATCCAAAATTAGATTAAAAATAGCAATCAAACCTCAAAACAAGATACAATTAAAAAGCTAACAGTAGTCAGACAATGAAATCAGAGCAGAAAAACATGGTATAGAAAAAAAAACACTATTAAAAGGAAGAAAATGGGACATGGAAACAAATACATCTACCTCAAAGATCTAGACTAAGGGAAAACCTAACCGTGTTGGAACCGGAACCTTGGCGGTTGAAAAACCTTCCTCACTGACGGCCAGACGAAACCACACCGGCAACCGCATTTTAGCTTGAAGTCGCACCATAGCTCAGGCTCCCAATTCCCAGGACGACGCGCCCCTACCAGCGACTCGACATCGACTCAACCTGGTGAAGACTCTCAGTTGCGCTCAACCCTGGACCAAACGACTCTCCCACAGGTGACTTCTCGATCGACGCCTCCCCTATACCTCATACCTGATTCCCTTAACCCTATTCCCCTTTATTATTATTTATTATTATATAATTAATTTCTTTCATATACTTTATATAAATTTTAACATAATATATGTTTTATAATTTTAACTTTTAATAGTTATACCATTATATTTTTTATTAGGAAAGAATAACAATATTATTGATTTTATAAAAATTAACCTAATAAAATCTTATAACTTAAAACTAACCATTATTACTTCATATATATATATATATATATATATATCATCATTTTATTATTCAATTAAAATTACCATATTATATTAATAATAATATATTTTCAAACATAATAGTTTAAAAAAATAATTTATTGAAAATTTATAATTCAAACTAACATTTCATATATATATAAATTAGGTTTTAAATAAAATAAAACTATCATAAAATTTGTATAGAAATATGTATAAAATATAATTTCAAAATATATTCATAGTTTTAAAATAACAATAATTTTATAAATCTAATCTTAATTCATAATTTTAAAACTAATGATTATAATTTCATATATACATATATCTATATATCCATATATTATTTTAAAAATAAAAATTTGTAAAACCAAATTAATTCTATTCAATGTATAGTATTTATTTTTTCATATTAAATAATTTTTTTTCATAGTTAGTATAATTTCAATGGTCAATATATTGTTTTTTTAATTTATTTATTAAAAATATTTTATCAAACACCAATTTCAAAAAAATTTGTTATTAAAATTCATAAATATATTCAATATAATGATGTAAAATTAATTTGAACACTATATAATTATATATAAACATTATTATATAATTAACTTATAATCAATTTAATTAAAATATATAATTTAAATTATGTTTTTAATGGAAATAGACTAAATAAAATAACATTTTAATAAAATTAATTTTAGAATATTTTGGTTTGTAACATTATTCCCCCTTAACAAAATTTCGTCCTCGCAATTCATTTTATCGGATTAAAAATAATTTTGAATTTCCATCTTCAGAATTAAAAACCACTAGGACCGCTAAACTCTAAAATCTATCACTTGAAAGAAAACATCTAATCTCCAACTATAAGGCCCCGACCTTAAAACATTACATAATTATAAATTAAATGAATAATTCACATTGAGGATCTTTTCAGGTTTAGAGTTTTAGAGAATTAGTACATAACTATTACATCTCAATGATTACAAAGTAGACACATCTACTCAGCTTCCATTTTTAAAAAAAAATAAAAACTCTTGAACAAAAGAGTAATGTCTAGTTCCATGTTTTAGATAGCATGACATTTCCTTGATCCCATCCTTGACCCTATTCCACTTTATGTCCTGTGAAAAACATTTCAAAAACTTGGGATGAGCATAAAAAGATAAGTAAGGTATACACAAAGAAAGAAAACATTAGATCATCAATATATACATAACATAATATTTTTAACATACCTCATGAAATCATAAGATTTACGAATAACTCATAGAAATCATAAGACATAAAGGTAACTTGAGGCATTCATAACATTCTTACGTAGGGAGTAACCCTCATGGTTACGTTTGGAATACCCATCACAGTATATTCCCTAAATCTCTTCGGAGAAACCATAGCGTTTAACTCCTTCACGTTACCCAATGCATTGGAGAGCTATCTCGGGATCACCCTCCCTCACTTTATCATGGAGCCACTCGACTTCATAAACAATTCCCAAGAACCATAACATAATCATATCACATAAAACATGCATAAAGGAAACATAACATTTCCACATTTCAATCACAAGATATCAATACAACACATTGATATAATCAAAACATTATCAGAACCATTTTCAATACCAAAATAAAATAAAATTAAAACATGGTATTTATTTTTCATTTAAAAAAATTATGGCTTGTAGAGGAAGCTAAAACTCAAATAATGGTCACGGCGGCGGAGAAGTCATTGTCACCGCATACGTAAGACAAAAACATTCCTTTTGTCCTTTAGTAAAACTCTTTGTGTAAAAAGATTCATTTTGAATGAAATTAAAATTCAAAAGGGTTTTATACAGTGTAAAATAAAGTCATGTAGAAATCAAAAGATTCCTCAATGAAATGAGATTGAGACGAAGTCCCGTACAAAGACGGTATCCTTAGATTGAGGATAAATCAATTACATAATTTTGTGTGACAAATATAAATAAACTCAATATAAGTGGATATTAAGTGTAGAACAATCAGAGGTCATCCACACATATTCATAGAATGGTATAATCAAGAAGTGGAGGTTTAACCCAAAGAATTGAAATTGGGTTAAGAAGTTCCCTTATAGAAATTCGACAGCCTAACGGCGTCACTTTAAAATTTAGAAAATGAGTTGATGAAAGATAAAAAGGGTATATAATCACTTGGACATAAAATTTACTGCAATAAGGATATATAAGAACATATCCCAACATTAAGAAGATGTAAATTAAAATACCTAACAAAAATAAGTCTTTTAAAAAGAGGAGGGTGAAAGGTTCCCTTACCGATTTGGGTAACTTTCGAAACGTACACCCCATGAAAGAAGGACTATAAAATGTTGATGTAAATACCCATAAAAAAGTATATTAAACAATGAGTAGAATAATGGTCAGTACATACACCACTAAAAGGATATAGCGACAAATATAGCATGAATCTCACGGGAATAAATAGTGAGATAAAAAAACCCTTACCTCGTTGTAATAAATCGATTCGTATGACCAAAAGATAATAAGCACCAAATGAATCATAGAATACCATGAATATAAATAGAATCATGATAATATATATCAAATTTTAGTACACAATACACCACATGCAATAAATAAGTGGCAAACAATGGAAATCTCACGGAATTAAAAGCGAGATAAGAAACCCCTTACCTCAAGTCCGACTTGTCTTGTTCGTTTCTTTATA
Source organism: Viscum album (assembly GCA_963277665.1). Taxonomy (NCBI): domain Eukaryota; kingdom Viridiplantae; phylum Streptophyta; class Magnoliopsida; order Santalales; family Viscaceae; genus Viscum; species Viscum album. The sequence continues at coordinate 527,065,533 of OY728159.1, read as the reverse complement.
TTCCTGAATAATAAACTTTAGTCAATTTATAATTTCTTAAGGACTTAATTTAAATTTTATTATTCACTTCATATCACATATTATCATGTTATAATAATTAGTTAATTATGCGAGTTCATATCATACGTTTTGTCGATGTTCGGTACATGAGTCAAAAATAAACTTGTTTGAAGAGAATTTTCCATGTAGTTATAAGTACATAATCTCCAGAATAATATTAATGATTTAAATATCATATATATCAAATATATATTCATTTTATACTATTCCATAACATTTGAAGATAAAAAATGAAATGCACCGTTCATGGAGACGGTAGGTCGTACGTACGCATGAACGCTACTTTTATTTCTTTGTCATATTAAATGAATTAAAACTAAATGAGACATATATATATTATAATTTCAGTATAATATATACGTTATATAGGAAACATAATTTCATTAATTACATTCTTTATAAATTCCATGTTTTGCATGAACGAGTCACATCACTTGAGGGGGCGGTAGTCTACACTTCCTCAGATTAAATTATCGCAGTTCCACAACATGAAAAGAATAACGATGTGATTTAAAAATAAAATTCAGAAGCATATAGAAAAAATAAATATCATATATATTATATATAAATACAGTGACATCATAAATTCCACCATTAAAGGTGTTAAAAGAATATTGAACAATCATCGTTTCGTGAGGCAGTAATTCGCCACCCATAGAAACAATATGTTCTTTAACCATTAGACGGAGGTATGTGTAATAATAGGTAGAATCCTTATCATAATAATATCCTAGTCTATTTATGATACTTTTTTTATTATGGGATCAAATAATATGAAGATATTGGTGAGTGAAGAAGGAAAATAATAGAAAGAAACTCGAGAGAAGACATTACTTCTAAATCGGGTAACTCTTTTTGATTTGAGCCAAAGGCTTCCTTGGAAAGACTTATGCCCAAAGTGAGGCTTCTAGGAGTAATATAGGGATATGGAGAGATAATATGAGAATAGGTTGGACGATACAAGGTCTTTAGAGGTGTGGGTAAGGGGGTAGAGGTGGGGGCCTTTTATAAGAGGGAGGAAGGTCACTTTCAGAAAGTCTTGAAATGTTACTTTATTATAAAATGATTTTCGGATTTTAAAGGTCACACAATGATATATTTTGAGGATAAGGTGATAAGGGTTCTAAATAAACCCATCCAATAGGTTTTTGACAAGTGTATGTTTTATATTTTACCTTATCTTTTCATTTTATTTAAATCGTTCATTAATGAGGTAATCACTGCATCATCATGGTGTCATAAATAAATTTATTTATTTAATGTCTAAAAATTATAAAAAAAATACCATGATGTAGGAAATATTTTTATCTTTCCAATGACTTTTTATAGTCTAAGATATCATTTATTTAAACAAAACTAAATTTTTTTTACTTAGGATATACAAACCTTTGTTATATTTCTCTTCTTTTTAAAAATAATGTCCTAAATGTCACTATCACACCCATGTGACTCCATGGGACCTAAATTTTGGTAAAAATCTTCAAATTGTCGGCCATGACTCAAAAAGGATGATTTGGATACATTTTGGGGTCATTTTATATTATTATGATATTATTTTATTACCCTTAACTACACGATTACTAATTAATCACGATAATTAAAGATAATTACCATCGTTACTATTCATAATGTCCAAAAACAAAAGCGTCTTAATTATATAATTTTTACCTTATGATTCCAAATATGGAATCAATTTTACGAAATTCCAAATAGATAAATTTCAGTAATTAATTTAAAAATAATTCTCGTTGTCAAAACCAAAGACAGTTTTTTAAGAAGTAAAATTTATCAAAAGATTGACTTGTTTTTACATCCAATTGAAAAGTGAAATTACTTACAATGAACAACATTGTATTAAGTGATAAAAACATAATTCAATTACACTTTAAAACCAATTAAAAGTATAATCTAACTATATAATTAAATTAGATGAAAAAACAGTTTTGAAGTAAAATGCAGTATTTTTCACTATTCATTAAAAATGAACATTTGTTAGAAAAATACCAAACATTTATCCAAAGTAAATTTGATATTCCAAATTCAAAAATGATTTCAATTTTACCAAGTTCAAAACATAGAAGTTTAATAAATTAATTTTATAATTAATTCCCGCTGTCAAAACAAATAGCGTGTTTTGAAGAAACAATATCTATCAAAAGATTAACACTTGTTTATGTCCAATTTCAAAGTGAAATTAATTACAATTCCCAAAATTGAATTAAATGGTAAAAATATATTCTAATTACACTTTAAAACTAGTTAAAAAGATAATATAACGATATAAATAAATTACATTAAAAGGAGGCTTTGAATTAAAATACAACATTTTTCACTATTCATAAAAAATGAACTTTATCGGAAAAATAATAAAAAATTACACAAAGTAAATTTTGATGTCCTGATTCTAAAGAAGGATTTTATTTTGTCAAATATAACATATAAAATTTTCAAAAAGTGGATTTAAAAAGGGTTCTCCCTCAAAAGGCGGTTAATTGACCATTTAATGAATATTAGAATATTTATGCTTAAAATTGGATTCATTCGCATTTTCAGCCTCTAAAATTTATCGGATAAATGTAAAAATATTTAACAAACATATATAATCATTTTTTAGTTAGTTCTGTTCATTCCCGCCATTACAACAGCTAGGCGTTAACTACTATTTAAAATAATATTATTATATTATTAGTGTGCAACGTAAGATTTCAAAGAAACTCATTATTGTGTATTGGGTACTCCATCGAACATAGAATTCCCTTTAAAGTAATATTAAAATTTTATTCACATATATTAATAAATATGAAAAATTCATATTCTTTATTTATCTGGGATGTTACATCCTTCCCCCTTTTGGGAATTGCGTCCTCGCAATTTTAAAATTAGGCCCGTAAACTTTATTGAAAGCACCACATCAGAAAATGATTCAATTAAACTGTTACATTAAAAGAAAGAAAGAAAAGTAAAAAGGTCACCTAAGACAACAGATACTAGGATTCCATGAAAACATGGATATGGAGGAGAAAACAAACCATTAAGTTCTGATGGAGAGTGATAGAAAATATGTCTAGTAGAAAGTTATCCACCAGAAAATCACAAACTTGTGATGGGTTAAACGTTATTTGATTTTCTAGTAGGAAAATTTAACAGACAATGTTTTTGTTTTAAGTTACTTTTCATTGAGGAATTTATTTATGAGATTAACTAAATCATAAGGAAACATACTTACTCGTCATGTAGACTTTCATCTCTTACTATATTTCTTACACAAACTCATATTTTCTCCAAAAGATGAGTATTTAGGATGACTTGTTCACCTTAAGAGCGCTATAATAAACTTCTAGAGAATCACATAATCCAAAAAATATATGAACTATATATTTCCCATGTATTTATACCTTAACCAAAACCAAAATTGTCAGTACAAGATCAGATAATCCCCAAAAGGATAATCCTTTATAAAAAGAAATACTACTCATAATTTGAAAAAAATATCAAACAAAACCCAAAGTTCATCAAAGACCAAACAATAAACAGCTATCCATAAAATTCTTCAAAGTAATCCAAACTAATATTGAAACCCAAATATCTGAAGGATTTAATCACATCATCTTCCAAGGTAAATCTTAACATTTATCTTCAAATAACATCAGTTACTCTTAAAGTCTCATACTGAAAAGTAATTAACCTAATCACATATCCTTCATGATAGGTTAATCATTTCCATAGATAACCCAAAATCAACTTATTACTGATTCATAAGATCATCTAACTAAAAATAATTAGTCATACTAACCAGGTAATTCACATAGTTCAGTGGTATGTGATAAATACCAGTTGCACTTTGGTTGTGGGTTTGATTCCCGTAGCTTCGTCCGACGCGATGGTTTGTCACACGATTTTCGTGTTGTCCCTTTTCAAAAACTACATAATTTTATAACATTCCAAAGAAGAGATAAGTTCATTAAAAATAACCATAACATATTTTAACCACAAAGTTTATCTAATAACTTTCGTTTTGCATCTCAAAATGTATTAACTGGTAATTACCTCAATTTTAAGGATCATATAAACCAAAATGGTTCATTATAAATATATCCACAAAAGAAAAGATAATTATTCCTTGAATAAAATTTTCATATATCAAACATCAGGGTTACACATACTATAAAAAGTCTTCTAATGTAATCCCATCATCAAAAGATCCTTAATACTTTTAATCATTTCACCATCCTAAAATCTACCATAACTCTTGAATCCCTTATATGTTGACTTCTTACTCATTCAGCATTCTTCATGATCCATTAACCATTCCTTTCCAACTTATTCTTAAATACTTCTTTCCTATAAACAAAATCATGAATCATATCCTAAGATTCAATAATAGGAAAACATATGTTAAGAAATAATCCATACCTTTCATTGGTCATTGTCAGTTTCTTCATCCTCAATCGAAATGGAATTAGGTATTCATAAATGAATATTTGTATGATCCTGGTGATCCCATTCCCTAAACTTATTCGTAGGACATGTGTTTTCATAATGACCATGCACACCACATTTAAAACATTCAATTGATCCTTCAGAAAGAACTTCTTTACCTTTCCTAGAGTCAACTAGATGCTTCCTTTTTCCATGGAAGGTTCTTGCTTTATGACCTTTATTTCCACATATATAGCTTCTTTCTATCCCTTTGAAACATTTTCCTAGGTGTTTCTTTCTACATCTTTGACACATAGGTTTTTTAACATTCTTACCTTTATGATTATTACCTGAACTTCTGTAGGGATTTGTTTCTCGCATATATAATGCCTTATAAAAATCACTAAGGTTTAGGTGGTCAATTATGACTCCATATAGTTTTTTGAGAATAACCACAATAGTTCTCATTGCAGCTCCTATATCATTCAGTTGCTCATTCGGAAAACCATCATAGTTTTCTTCACATCCACTGTTACTTTGGTTCCTGCTAGATCCAACCATTTACTAAAACCAAAAAGGTCAGTGTGAGTATATCAGAAAAATCATCATATAATATCTTATGAGGAGGGTAAATACTAAGATATATTATTCATGTTATCTTAAACTCATTCACTTTATAAAAATAACTATGACTCTTTCTAAAATCCTAACCATTATGGTAATGTCACTTGTGCTTAAAGAATACCCTAACCTCTAAAGTTATCCAAACCACCCTTTGATACCAACTATAAGGCCCCGACCTTAAAACATTACATAATCATGAATTAAATGAATAATTCACATTGAGGATCTTTTCAGGTTTATAGTTTTATATAATTAGGACATAACTATTATATCTCAATGATTACAAAGTAAACCCATCTACTCAGTTTTCATTTATTTCAAAAAATAAAAACTCTTGAACAAAAGAGTCATGTCTAGTTCCATGTTTTAGACAACATGACATTTCCTTGATCCCATCCTTGACCCTATTCCACTTTATGTCCTATAAAAAACATTTCAAAAACTTTGGATGAGCATAAAAAGCTTAGTAAGGGATACACAAAGAAAGAAAACATTAGATCATCAATATATACATAACATAAGATTTTTAACATACCTTATGAAATCATAAGATTTATGAATAACTCATAGAAATCATAAGACATAAAGGTAACTTGAGGCATTCATAACATTCTTACGTAGGGAGTAACCCTCATGGTTACGTTTGGAATACCCATCACAGTATATTCCCTAAATCTCTTCGGAGAAACCTTAGAGTTTAACTCCTTCACGTTACCCAATGCATTGGAGAGATATCTTGGGATCACCCCCCTTAGTTTATCATGGAGCCACCCGACTTCATAAACAATGCCCAAGAACCATAACATAATCGTATCACATAAAACATGTATAAAGGAAACATAACATTTCCACATTTCAATCACAAGATATCAATACAACACATTGATATAATCAAAACATTATCATAACCATTTTCAATACCAAAATAAAATAAAATTAAAACATGGTATTTCTTTTTCATTTAAAAAAATTATGGCTTGTAGAGGAAGCTGAAACTCAAATAATGGTCACGGCGGCGGAGAATTCATTGTCACCGCATACATAAGACAAAAACATTCCTATTGTCATTTAGTAAAACTATTTTTGTAAAAAGATTCCTTTTGAATGAAATTAAAAGTCAAAAGGGTTTTATACAGTGTATAAAATAAAGTCGTGTAGAAATCAAAAGATTCCTCAATGAAAGGAGATTGAGACCAAGTCCCGTACAAAGACGGTATCCTTAGATTGAGGATAAATCATTTACATAATTTTGTGTGACAAATATAAATAAACTCGATATAAGTGGATATTAAGTGTAGAACAATCAGCGGCCATCCACACATATTCATATAATTACATAATCAAGAAGTGGAGGTTTAACCCAAAGAATTGAAATTGGGTTAAGAAGTTCCCTTACAGAAATTCGACAGCCTAACGGCGTCACTTTAAAATTTAGAAAATGAGTTGATGAGGGATAAAAAGGGTATCTCATCACTTGGACATAAAATTTACTGCAATAAGGATATATAAGAACATATCCCAACATTAATAATATTTAAATTAAAATACCTAACAAAAATAAGTCTTTTAAAAAGAGGAGGGTGAAAGGTTCCCTCACCGATTTGGGTAACTTTAAAAACGTACACCCCATGAAAGAAGGACTATAAAATGTTGATGTAAATACCCATAAACGAAATTATATTACATAAAGAGTATAATAATGGGTAGTAAATACATCAGTCAATGGTGATAGTGACAAATATAGCATGAATCTCACAGGAATAAATAGTGAGATTAAAAAACCCTTACCTCGTTGTAATAAATCGAGTCGTATGACCAAAAGATAATAAGCACCAAATGAATCATAGAATACCATGAATATAAATAGAATCATTATAATATATATCAAATGGAAGTATACAATACACCACATGCAACAAATAAGTGGCGAACAATGGAAATCTCACGGAATTAAAAGCGAGATAAGAAACCCCTTACCTCTAGTCCGACTTGTCTTGTTCATTTATTTATATTCCTGAATAATAAAATTTGGTCAATTTAAAATTTCTTAAGGAATTCCTTTAAAGTTTATTATTCAATTAATATCACATATTATCATTTTATAATAATTAGTTAATTATGTGAGTTCATATCATACGTTTTGTTGATGTTCGGTACATGAGTCAAAAATAAACTTGTTTGAAGAGAATTGTCTATGTAGTTATAAGTACATCATCTCCAGAATGGTATTAATGATTTAAATATAATATATATCCAGTATATATATTCATTTTATACTATTCCATAACATTTGGAGATAAAAAATGAAATGCACTGTTCATGGAGACGGTAGGACGTACGTACGCATGAACGCTGCTTTCATTTCTTTTTCATATTAAAAGAATTAAAACTAAATGAGACATATATATATATTATAATTATATTATAATATATATGTTATATAGGAAACATAATTTCATTAATTACATTCTTTATAAATTCCATGTTTGGCATGAACGGGTCACATCACTTGAGGGGGTGTAGTCCACACTTCCTCTGATGAAATTATCGCAGTTCCAAAACATGAAAAGCATAACGATGTGATTTAAAAATAAAATTCAGAAGAATATAGAAAAAATAAATATCATATATATCATATATAAATACAGTGACATCATAATGGACACCATTAAATGTGTTAAAAGAAGATTGAACAATCATCGTTTCGTGAGGCAGTAATTCGCCACCCACAGAAACAGTATATTCTTTAACCATTAGGCATAGGTGTGTGTAAGTGTAGGTAGAATCATTATCATAAAAAAATACTATTATATTGAGGATACTGGAGTTATTATGGGATCAAATAATATTAATATAGTGGTGAGTGAAGAAGGAAAATAAAAGAAAGAAACTCGAGAGAAGACATTATCTCTAAATCGGGTAACTCTTTTTTATTTGAGCCAAAGGGTTCCTTGGAAAGACTTCTGACCAAAGTGGGTATTCTAGGAGTAATTTAGGGATGTGGAGAGATAATATGATTATATTTTGGATGAGCCAAAGGCTTGAGAGGTGTGGGTAAGGGGGTAGAGGTGGGGGCCTTTTATAAGAGGGAGGAGGGTCACTTTTGGAAAGTCTTGAAATGTTACTTTATTATAAAATGATTTTTGGATTTTAAAGGTCACATAATGATATATTTTGAGGATAAGGTGATAAGGGTTCAAAATCCACCCATCCAATAGGTTTTAGACAAGTGTACATCTTAGATTTTACCTTATCTTTTCGTTTTATTTAAATCTTTCATTAATGAGGTAATCACTGCATCATCATGGTGTCATAAATAAATTTATTTATTTAATGTCTAAAAATTATAAAAAAAATACCTTGATGTAGGAAATAATTTTATATTTCCAATGACTATTTATAGTCTAAGATATCATTTATTTAAACAAAATAAATTTTTTTTACTTAGGATATACAAACCTTTGTTATATTTCTCTTCTTTTTAAAAATAATGTCCTAAATGTCACTATCACACCCATGTGACTCCATGGGCCCTAAAGTTTGGTAAAAAGCTTCCCATGGTCGTCCATGACTCAAAAAAGAGTATTTGGAAACATTTTGGGGTCATTTTATATTATTATGATATTATTTTATTACCCTTAACTACCCGATTACTAATTAATCACGATAATTAAAGATAATTACCATCGTTACTATTCATAATGTCCAAAAACAAGAGTCTTACTAACATAATTTGGATCTTCTGATTCCAAATATGGAATAAATTTTACCAAATTACAAATACAGAAATTGCAGTAATTAATTTAAAAATAATTCTTGTTGTCAAAACCAAAGTTAGTTTTTTTAAGAAGTAAAATTTACCAAAAGATTGACTTGTTTTTACATCCAATTGAAAAGTGAAATTACTTTCAATGAACAAAATTGTATTAAGTGATTAAAACATAATTAAATTACACTTTAAAACCAATTAAAAGGACAATATAACTATATAATTAAATTAGATGAAAAGGAAGTTTTGAAGTAAAATGCAGTATCTTTCACTATTCATTAAAAATGAACATTTGTCAGAAAAATAACAAAAATTTATCCAAAGTAAATTTGATATTACAAATTCAAAAATTATGTCCATTTTAAAAAATTCAAAACATAGAAGTTGAATTAATTAATTTTATAATTAATTCCCACTGTCAAAACAAATAGCGTGTTTTTATGAAACAATATCTATTAAAAGATTGACACTTGTTTATGTCCAATTTCAAAGTGAAATTAATTACAATGACCACCATAGAATTAAATGGTAAAAATATATTCTAATTAAACTTTAAAACCAATTAAAAATATAATCTAACCATATAAACAAATTACATTAAAAGGAGGCTTTGAATAAAATACAGCATTTCTCACTATTCATAAAAAAATGAACTTTATCGAAAAAATTACAAAAATTTACACAAAGTAAATTTCAATGTCCCGATTCTAAAGAAGGATTTTATTTTGTCAAATATAACATATAAAATTGTCAAAAAGTGGATTTAAAAAGGGTTCTCCATCAAAAGGCGGTTAATCAACCTTTTAAAAAATATTAGAATATTTATGCTTAAAATTGGATTCATTCGCATTTTCAGCCTCTAACATTTATTGGATAAATTTAAAAATATTTAACAAACATATATGATCATTTTTTAGTTAGTTCTGTTCATTCCCTCCATTATAACGGCTAGGCGTTAACTACCATTTAAAATAATATTGTTATATTATTAGTGTGCAACGTAAGATTTCAAAAAAACTCATTGTTGCGTATTGGGTACACCATCGAACATAGAATTCCCTTTAAATTAATATTAACATTTTATTCCCAAATATTAATAAATATGAAAATTTCATATTCTTTATTTACCTGGGATGTTACACCAAAGTTTACTATATTTTTTCTCTAATACCAATTATAAGGACCCATCCTTAAAAATTACATAGAAGATGACCTTTTACCAGTCTATGTTCTGGATTGTTAGATGCAAGCTTACAGTTTATCAAAGTCGTAATAAAACTAAACAAACAAAATAAAAACTTCACTACCGCACATGTAAAAATGATGGTGTCCATCTTTGGACTTCAAAGTGACCTATGAAAAATAATTTTAAAGCAAGGGGTGAGCATTGAAAATGCCCAGTAAGGGGGTTTAAAAATAATTAATAAAATATTTTTTAAAAACATCCCTTTAAAATAATTAAATATATATAAAAAAATTCTTAAAAGAAAACAAAATTTATTTTAGTACCACATCATCATTTTTCAGAGGTTACTAGAAATCATTTTTTGGAAAATCTCATACACAAGAATTTATGTATTTATCTAAAGGCTATAAATAAAACACATTTCAGAATATGCATACTTGTACAAAAATGCATGGAATGTTGCATATAATTCAGTAGTTGATCAAACTAAATTAAGGGTAACATGCAAGGGTGAAGGTATATATTTAGAACATGAAGTAATACCTGCTTATAATTTTCCAATAAACAATATCATAAATCACTTATCATAAAAAATTAAATTCATGAAAAGACAAATGAATTTCTAAATTTTGTATTAATGTTATGAAAATAGATGCTAAAATTTCTTTATAAACTATTTTCTAAGTACTTACATCATTATTCCATGTGAATTTATTACTATAATCAAAAGTAAAATATTCTTAACCAAGGATATTCTACTAGTCGAATAATCACATGGTTGGTAAAATACTAATCACATAATGAGGGAATACATAATGCAGGACAATCATAAACATTTTATCAAGGCCTCATGCCAAGACCATACATAATAATTCTGTCAAGGCCACATTCCATGACCTAGTTTATCTCATGAGACCTACCAATGCATCGAGAGGCTATAGAGGGCCCACCCATCACATAACAAGTCCAATACATTCCTCATATGTCTAGTAAGTCTTTTATTCAAAGTGTCTCATACCACTTTGAATAATTAAATTGTGTATTTTATTTAAAGTGTTCCATACCACTTTGAATAATTAAATTATGTCTTCTATTCAAAGTGCCCATACCACTTTGAATCATTAAATTATGTATTTTATTCAAAGTTTCACATACCACTTTGAATAATTAAATTTCTTAATCCATAAGTTATCATAAAAGATAAATTCCATACTTGCAATAAATGTTTATATTCATAAATAATGTGAATCATGAAATAAATAAAAACTTTAATAAAAAAAATTTCATGGTTTGATAGTTATAATTTAGGCTATGACTCTATCAAATTTATCAATGAAATTCATGAATAAACAAACACGCTTTTTCACATGTGATGATATCTAGTGCACATAAAATAATAGATTGTTTAGGTATGTCACATAAAATAATGAATCTTAAATTCAAAACCCTTTTTTCATGAGAGTAAACATTTTGTATAAAAAAATACATGTTTTTGAATTTAAGATACTTATCCTTGATGTTTAAACAATACTCTAATAAATGGGAGTGTTAATCAAATTAAATCATAAACTTCAATATTTAATAGTATTCATTGTGGGAGATTCATCATGAATCGAAATATAATATTTTTAAATGTAAAACATTCATTTCATGTGAGATATTGATGCATAAGAAAATATTTATTCACACTTCATTGTATGTGTTTTTTTCATGTACATACATATGTATTAAACAAATGATAATTACAACCTTTTCTCTTAAAATTATTAATTGAGATGCATGCATGTAATGTTAATTGTAATAACAAGGTGATGACCTATTTTAAAAGTTTTAGGCATACATTAAAAAAACAAGGTTTTGTTATTGTTTTCCAATATAAAATTTTATTCGTGATCATATAATCAATTAATACATGTATTGGAAACATCCAATTCAAGGGCTGATTACAAATTTAAAACATCTAGAAATATAAACACTTGTATTTCTTTGAAAAGTATCTTAGAAAGATTAATTAATCCCTAGCACAATGAGGACTTAAAAATAATTACAATACAAATCCATTATCTTCCATTTATTTTTATTTTTATTTTGAAAATGGTTAAATACAAATATAATCACATGTGTATTGTATAAAACATTTTGAACAAATAAAAATATAACTTTCAATACATAAAATTATAACAAGGTTAATAAGATTATTTACAAATATATTTTGAACGAATCAAAATATAACTTTCAAAGCATAAAATCATAACAAGGTTAGTATGCCTATTTATAAATATATTTAAAAAAAATCAAAACATAACTTTCAAAACATAAAATCCTAACAAGGTTAATACCATCAAAACTTATTAAAATGAAACAAGACATGTATATATGTATTTTTGGTACTTATATATACATGTAGGTTTTTCATCAAGAATTAAAAGAATAATTATAAGGACAAGGATCACCTTTAAAAATATTTTCTTAACTTAAGAATAAAAGAAACTTAATCGGTTTAGGTTTTTTAATTATACATACCGTATATACACATATATAAGTATGAGTTTAAAAAATTCAAAAACAACTCTTAATAAACCTTTACAAGTAATATATGCATAAAAACATCAATAAAATACTGATAATCATCACTTGAAAAATACAAAATAGATTAGGATTTTGAAATTGTATAAAACTGTATATACACATAAGTGTATATAAGGGTTTTTTATATAAAAATGAGGCTAAATTAAACATTATAGAAAAAAAATTTGAGAAATAAAGAATAAATCCCTTATTAATTTTTAGAAAATATGCAGACTCCTATTACTTCAGATACACCAAAGTTGTTTTCCCCCTCTACATTTGAATATGTTATAAAAAATTTATAGATAAAAGGTTCGACTATGCAGTGATGTAAAGAAAGTGAAAGTGGCTAAACTAGTGGACCAGAAGGGATTCTTCCAGACTTTATAAGAGGGACAGTTCAAGACAACACACACAAAGCTTGCTTCGCAAGACAAATAAACAGAGATTCAATTGGAAGTAAATGAAACAAAACCAGAACCACACAATTGACAGAAACAATTTGACAAATGAAAAAACAGGGAAATCCTAATTGATAAATACAGACCAAACTATTCATAATCCAAATGCAGATTAAAAAATAGCAATCAGACCTCAAAATGAGATACAATTAAATAGTTAAAAATAGTCATACAATGAAATCAGTGGATAAAAACAAGGTACATACAATAAAAACACTATTACAGGGAAGAAAACAGGACTTAGAAACAAAGGAATCTACCTCGCAGATCTGGACTAAGGGAAATCCTAACCGCACTGGAACCAGAACCCTGGCGATCGAAAAACCTTCCTCTCCAATGGTTGGAAGAAACCACACTGGAAACCACAATTTATCTCGAAGCCACACCATATCTTAGGATCCTGATTCCCAGGATGAAGTGCCCCTACCAGCAACTCGACATCAAATCAACTTGGTGAATACCCTCGGCCGTGCTCGACCTTGGACTAGATGTTTCTCTTATAGGTGACTTCTCGATCGGCACCTCCCCTATACCTCATACCCGATTCCCTTAACCCTATTCCCCTTTATTATTATTTATTATTATATAATTAATTTATTTAATATAATTTATATAAATTTTAACATAATATAAATTTTTTATAAGTTTAACTTTTAATAGTTATACCATTATAATTTTTATTAAGCATGAATCATAATATTAATAATTTTATAAAAAGTAACATAATAAAACCTTATAATTTAAAACTAACAATTATTAATTCATATATATATATATATATATATATCATTTGTTTATTCAATTAAAATTACCATATTATATTATTAATAATATATTTCCAAACATAATATTTTTAAGAAATAATTTATTAAAAATTTATAATTCAAACTAACATTTCATATATATAAAAATACGGTTTTAAATAAAATAAAACTATCATAAAATTTGTATAAAAATATGTATAAAATATAATTTCAAAATATATTCATAGTTTTAAAATATCAATAATTTTATAAATCTAATCTTAATTCTTTATTTTAAAACTGAAGATTATAATTTCATATATACATATATCTATATATCCATTTATTATTTTAAAAATCAAAATTGGTAAAACCAAATTAATTATATTCAATGTATAGTATTTATTATTTCATATTAAATAATTTTTTTTCATTTTTATCATAATTGAAATCTTCAATATATTGTTTTTTTAATTTATTTAATTAAAATATTTTATCAAACACCCCTTTTGATAAATTTTGTTATTCAAATTCATAAATATATTCAATATAATGGTATAAAATTAATTTTCACACTATATAATTTTCTATAAACATTATTATATAATTAAATTATAATCAATTTAAATAAAATACATAATTTAAATTATTATTTTTAATAGAAATTTACTAAATAAAATACATTTAAAAAAAATAAGTTTAGAATATTCTGGGTTGTTACAAAAAAAATATCTATGAGTCATAAGAAGATGAATAAAATAGGTTTCATGCATCAATATTCATTTCAAGTTTAAGTGGGAAAATAATCATATCGAGTAAACATGCACGTAATGTGTCCATAATCAAAAAATGGTAATCATGGCGCAAGGGTGTACACAACTAAGATGAACCAAAAACACTAGCTATAATAAGTGAATCCTAATATCTGGGAGCCTTGGTTCCCTATAAAGGCTACCCACTAGCCACAATGGAATCATGGGAACATCCCCTAGTGACAGATAACTCCACTAGGGCTTGCATATGTCTAGTTTTCCCCCACACCCCATGGTCTCCCAATGTGCTATTACATCATTATTACATTTAAGGAAAACAAAATCATGTTTCAAAAACATTTTCCAAGGGAAAATCCATTTCAATTTCATGCCCACATTTTCATAAAACATTTTCTATTGTGATTTCACACCACTCATGTTGCTTGAAAAACCATTTCAAGACCATCTTTCATGGATTTCATCATTTAAAATTAAAAAAAAAATCAAAGAAAATATCTTTTGAAAACAATTACATAGCCAACAAAGATCAATTTCACCTCTCATAGATTTCAAATAATTAATTTCATAAACCAAAACAAAATGTAAATTAATAGAACATAAGGTGTTCTGAGGGAAAACCATAGGATAAAGACACCTACCTAAAAAATGATGAAAAAAATATTTCCTTCTTAATTAGTGATTAGAGAGGAAGAGATCAAATCCTATAGAACCTAGATCTGAGGAAAACAAAGTAAATTCTCTATACCCATGATAGATCTAGAGATCTAGTCTTGATATGCATCAAATTAATTGGTAATAAGTGAAGAAATATAATATAATAGGTTTAACTCAATGAATTATGATCAATGGAGACCCAAGCTTTCAATCGGCACAAAGATCAACCAATGGGAAGGGGGAGTCAAAATCATCACCAAGGATCATCTAAAGCATTATAAAATGAATTAGGTTCATAAGGGTCATATTATAGGAGATAAATAATTATTTCAAGCTAAAAATACATTTATCCCTTACTAAAGAGCATGCCCATCAGCGTCATCGGCTATTGGCTAGGCCTCACCAATAGGCCGGTGGTCCATCGTATGTCTAGTGATAGAACACCAGCTGGCCAGTTGGTTCAGATAGAGATCCTTCAACTACAATCCTTCCACCAGCTAGCTAGTGGAAGCCCATCAGCTATCCAATGGCACCTACAAACTTTTAAGCATTCTTCTAACCTACATCATCTAGTAGGTACCCTCCACTAGCTAACCAGTGGCCTCCTTCTACCAAAACAAGAAAAAATCATCCTCCTTTTATAAAAACAACTCAAAAACTAAAATAAAAGAAATATAGAGGCTTTGTACTTGATTTTTAACATTGAGGTGTGACAATTCTCCCCAACATAAAAGCTTTTTGTCCCCAAAAAAGTCACAAGATCATGAACCTAAGAAAAGATAAGATCATTGATGCATCATCAAGGCCTCATGTTCACATTTCTCATAGTTTTAACTACCACATTTTCATCTCACTCAATCCAATGGTTTTATCTTTACACATAGAACATTATCCTATCTATCCACTATCTAAAAAGGCCTTTCAATTATTGAGGTACCAGGTTTAATTTCAACATCCTCCCACTAGATCACATAGGATGGATCTAGATGATATTTATTCATTTGGAAAATATAAAACACATCATGGATAAAAGTCAAATGAGTAGGTAAGTCTAATCGATAATTCTCCTTCCTGAGTCACAACACAGCCTCGAATGGGATGACATAACAAGCTGTCAACTTACCCTACCTCCTCAAATGTCTATATCCCAACTGAGGTGAAACTTTAAGAAAAACCCAATCACCTACCTCAAAGTCAAATGGATGATGATTTCGATCATAATATTATTTTTGGTGACTCTAAATTGTCTCTAACCTCTTCTTAAACAATTTCATGATATTAATTGTCTCCTAAATGATGCACGGTCTAACTAAGGACCATTATCTATTCTCTTTCCAACAAAGATCTGTTCAGCAAGGCCTCTCATATAATGCCTAAAATTTCACCATCCTGATTAAAGATAGATAACTATTATTATAGGGAAATTCCACCAAGGGAATATGTTTCTCCCACAATCCTCTAAAGTCAAGTAGACATGCTTGAATCATGTCTTTTATAATTTTGATGGATTGCTCAGTATTTCCATCCATCTGGGGAAGATAAGTCATGATCAACTTCAATTGAGAACCCATCACTACCTACAATCCACTCCAAAACCAGGATGTGAAGCAAGGTTCCTTATCAAATAAATTAGATAATAAAACATAATGAAGTTTGAAAAATCTCCTACACATATAATTTCTCATGAACCTCTAACTTTTTCAACACCTTTATAGGTAGAAAATGCACTGATTTTATGATTTAATCAATAATAACCCATATCGCATCCTTACCACTAAGATTATGAGGTAGACCAACCATGAATTCCATGGCTATCTCACCCCATTTTCACACTGGAATAGGTAAGGGTTGTAGTAAACTAGCAGGCCTATGATGTTTCACCTTAATCCTATGACATGTGAGGCATCAAGACATAAAACCAGTAATCGGTCATCTCATTCCAAACCACTAGTAATGAAATCTCAAGTCATGGTACATCTTGGTATCTCTAGGGATCATAGACTAACTCGATTTTTTTCCATTATCCATTAATTTTTCCCTCAAGTCCATCAGAACAATCGTCTTTCCTTAGAAGAAAAAAAGTCCATTGAGAGACTACAACCACTCACCTGAGGTCTCCCTACCATAAATCTTCCTACTAAATCAATGAAACTCTTCATCCTCAACCTTTAAAAGTCAAATATTATCATAAATATATGATATATCCTAATAAAAAACTAGTAATACATGTTTGGAATATCTCCCTTTATCCAAGTGCATCTCAGTAAACAAGTTCATCAAGCATCATTCATCCACTGATTCCTTTACAACCTGAGTTGGTAATTTTCTACTCAAGACATCTATATCCACATTCCCTTTTTAGTGGGTGTAATAAATATCAAAATCAAGGGTCTAAATATATTCCACCCAATGTATTTTTCTCAAATTTATATCCCTTTGAGTGAATATATACTTCATACTCTTATGGTGTGAATATGTTGTAAATCTCTCCCCGGAGAGGTGGTGATTTCAAGTCTTGAGTACGTGAATTAATACTTACAACTCAAGATAATGAATTAGATAGTTCTTATCTTTATGGAATAACTAACAAGAGTTATAAGTTACTACAAGTCTCCCCTATATCAAAACACAACCCAAACTCATACCTGAGGTGTCACAGTAAACATCATAACTAACCCCCAGCTCAGGAAGAATTATGTTTGAAGTTAAATTTAATATCACTTTCAACTCTTAAAAATATCTTTAGCATTGATCACTCTAAAAAAAATTACACCCTTATAAGTTAACTCTATCATAGTAGATGCAATATTGGAGAAGTCTCAAAAAATGTCTATAACAACCAGCTAATCCCAAGAAACTCAGAATCTCGAACACATTTCTAGGTTACTCCCAAGTCATCACTACCTAAGGATTTTCAAGATCCACTGATACACACTTCTCTTAAATCACATGGACTATAAATTTAACTTCTTGAATCCAAAACTAACATTTGGATAGCTTCCAGTACATATGATTATCTCTTAAGATTCCAAGGATAGTGTTAAAATAATTATCATGATCCTATCCCAATTTGGAATAAAAAATAATATCATCCACAAATTCAACCATGAAAGAATCCAAGAATTAATGGAAGATCTAATTCATTAAAACCATAAACACTGAAGGGGTACCTATAAGGCCAAATGAAATAACCAGATACTCATAATGACCATACTTTCCACTGAATTTCATCTTAGGAGTAACTTACTCTTAGACCCTTAGTTGATGGTACCCCAATATAAGATCAATTTTTAAAAATCATAGAACTCCCATGATCTAATCAAAAAGGTCATCAATCCTAGGAAAGAGATATTTTTTCATCATTTTTACCAGGTTGAGTTTTCGTTAATTAACACAAATTCAAAGACTCCTATCTGCCTTCTTTATAAAGAGCACTGGAGATGACCAAGGTGAAATTATATGATGAATAAATATTTTAGCCTTAATATCCCCAAGTTGAACCTTTAATTATTTCAATTTAATAGGTTCCATTTGGTACAAAGGTAAAGAAATTGGTCTCATCCCTGAAATAAATTCTATAGATAACTCAACTTCCCTCGGATCTGGTAACCCAGAGAAATAATTTGGAAAAATTTCAGTATACTCACTCACCACTATAGGAATAGGGCCAGTAATACGTGTATCAAAAACATCAAGAAACAACTCTAAAAACTTGTATAATATCATCTCAGCACTAAGAGTAATGGGATCTTCTCTCCTCGATCTTGAATACCACTCACCATGGAAGACATGAGTGACTCCATTAGAATAAATAAATTGTACCTAACAATGAGATAAATAAATCTAGGATTTATATAAAATCATCCAATCTACGATAATGATAAGATAAAATATTTCAAGATCAAGAACTAAAAATTACCAAACTATTTCATGGTCAAAAATCATCACCTAACACTCAAGATATCTAAATTCTATTCCAACTTATTTCCTAAAGGAGTGTAAATATTTTTAAAGAAAAGTATAATCTATGAATGAAAACCCAAAATATTAATTAGATTGAATAAGATAAATGAATGAGTTTCACCAGTATAAATAAAATCTATAACCATAGAAGATGTAATAAACATCATACCTTTCATGGTAGCTAGTCCAACATCTAACTCTTCTGGTGCACACTCTGCTGCATACAGATGCCCAACCTCATCCTACTCTTTCTTACCCACCTAATAATCACCCTTGGCATGAGTTTGAGATCCCACCCCTTTTACAGAATCATATCTAAACTGAGATTCCTTGGTGAAGTTGGATCCAGCTCTACTACCTCTGGATTCTCTCTCATAGAAACAAAAAGTTGACCATATTACTCACATGTGTGACATGCCCTAGGTGTTACTAGTGTCTCTTTATCCCATAGTGGTAATAGACCACCAAAATATACCCTGATGACCATTACGCACCCATTCCACCACCTCAATGCTAGTCACCCCGCTTCCTTTTATAACCATAAAGTTAACTCTAGCTACCACTTGTAGTCACTGATGCTCTAAAAAGTCATTTCACCCCCAAAATGTTTTCCTCGGCCATAGATTCCTCATACACAACCTTTGTGAAGGTGCGTAGGCACAAAATAATCATCATATACATAATATCTGGCCTCAAACCTATCTTGAAACTTTATGCCTTAAGATATCCATTGGAAATAAGCTCTGGATATTGGTGCACCAACTCAGAAAACTGAGTATCATACTCCATGATAGAAGGATCTCTCTGCTCCAAAGTAATAAACTCATGTGCTTTCATCACTCTCGGTGTCTGAAGATAGAAATATTGATTGAAGGATTTATTAAAGTTAGTCTAAGTGATTTATTCATGTAACCTAGCTTGAAAAATGGATTCCCACCACTTCCTTCTCATCCCTTAAAGCATATAAGTGGAAAAAAGACTTAGAGTCTTTCAGAGTTTTCAAGAAGTGGAATATCATCTCAATACTATCGCATCCATTCTTATATTTCTTATGAACCCTTGTCACTAAAAAATATTTGTGGATGTTTCTTAGTGAATTTTGAATAATGGTCCACCGTTCTTTCTTATTTAACATGTGTGACTTGGCCCATGGAATGGATCATTCAGACTATAGTTTCCAACAATATTGAGTCAACTCAAGGATTCACCTGTGGGGATTTCTTTGTGACTTCCTCTCTAGTATTCTATGATACTTTTATTGGAGGAGACATGATCTATAAAATAAGAGGGAATAAAATATTTAGAGAATAATTATATTCCTTCATCATAAATAAAATTTAGATAACTGAATCCAAACAGGATAAAATTATAAAAAATGAAATTATACAATCCTGGAATTCCCATGGTAACTCAAGGTTTTTCATGAAAGTGAGTTTTCCAGGAACACTCCCACCCTAACTCTAGAGTCCCGAAGGTCCTATATTTAGTCTATAAAAACCCTCATACATAAGAGGGTGATACAAAATCATGAGTGTAGGTTTTAATGTAACCTAGCTCAGATACCAATTTGTAACTAACCAAACCAGGTTGACCCATGATGTCACCTGAATTATCCCACCATAAGTTTTGAAGCATGTTCTCAATCACTAATCTCTAGTGAAAAAAACCATGGTACCATAAAAAGAAACGTAGTAATGATTTCACTCTCAAATGAATATATGATAAGATAGAAACAATCATATTATCACAACAGATATCCAAAATACATCATTTTTAAATCAACCAAACCATAAGATAAAACCCAATAATAGGATATAAGGTTTAAAGAAAAAATTGCAAGACCAAAAACATTGAACTTGAAGCATCCCATGGGTTCATCTTTATGTGGCCATAAGTCACCACCATCCCAAACCACTGAAAAGGTAACACAATCTAGGAGAGTATTCCTCTACATAACACTCTTCCCTTTTTTATCCTATAAAACCCAGGCTAAAAATTCCAAAAGGAAAAAGTAGGGTGTGAACACTAAAGGTAAGTAGGATTCCACCAAGAATCTATACAATATATATCCACATTAATTTGTTAGTTCTTGTATAAAACTGATTTCTTAAACATTTCAAAAGACATCATTTTCCATATTAAAAAATTGGTTTCCTTTTTAAAAAACATTCCATAATCCATAATCAAAGAAATATGACATAAAAATATCTATGAGGAATAAGCAGATGAATAAAACAAGTTTCAAGCATCAATATCCATTTATATTTCAAATGGAAAAATAAGTATATCAACTAAACATGAACATAATGTATCCATAAGTACAAAAATGAAATCATTACATGTGGGTTTACAAAACTAAGACAAACCTGAAACACTAGTTAGCATAAGTGAATCCTAATGCATGGGAACCTTAGTTCCCTGGAAAGGCTACCCGCTAGCAACCATGGAATCATGGGAACCTCCCCGAGTGATAGAGAGCTCCACTAGGGATCACATATGTCTAATTTTTCCTCATACCCCAAGGTATCTCAATGTGATATTACATAATCATTACGTTCAAGGAAAAAATCTTATTTAAAAAACATTTTATAAGGTAAAATCCATTTCAATTATATGCCCACATTTTTATAAAACATTTTCTATAGCTATGCTACAATTCCCCTTGCTTGAAACCCCATTTCAAAACCATCTTTGTTGCATTTCATCATTTAACATTAAAAATCGGTTTTCAAAGAAAATCTATTTTTAGAATAATTAAATAAATAATAAATATCAATTTCACCTCTCATGGATTTCAAATCAGAAAATTTATAAAACAAAACCAAAGGGAAATTAAAATAACATAAGGAATGTTAAGGGATAGACCATAGGATAGATAAACCTACCTCAAGAATGATGTAAACAACATTTCCTTCTTGACCAGTGATGGGAGAGGAAGAGATATAATCCTAGAGAACCTAGATTTGATGGAAAAAAATTCAATTCTCCATGTCCATTATATATACAGTTATCTATTCTCAATAGGCATAAAATTAATGGATAAGAAAAAAATAGATAGAATAGAATGTGTCAAACTCACTGGATTACTATCAACAAAGACCCAATATTTCAATCGCATGAAGATCCACCAATGGGAAGGAGGATAGACCTAAAATCATCACCAAAGAGCCATTGATTTAATATAAACTAAATTAGGGTCATATGGGTCATATTAAATGAGATAAATAATTATTTCATGCTAAAAAGACATTTTATCCCTTACTAAACCACACACCCAGCGATGTCACCGACAATCCCCTAGGCCTCATTGGTTGGCTAGTGGGTGTAGTAAAAGAGTGTAATAGAACAACCCAAATCAACCAAACCATACACTTGAGCTAACCTTCACATGGTTAGGTGGAGAAAAGACAATAGAACAAGTCTTGAATATAACAGCACAAGATATAAAACCAGAGTACTATGTAAAAGAAAAAGATACAACCCAATCTATAAAATCTAATCCAAACTGGATAAACTAGAAATTATGAATAAAACAAGACCAAAAAGTCCTTATGTGACCAATAGTCACCTCTAAAATGAATCGAATCAAAGGAAGAAATAATAATAGAATCCAACATACTACAAGATTACCTTCCCTTTACCTAAATCCTTCAATACAACATCTAAAACTGCCTAAAGTAAAAAAGTAGACTGTGAGAAAAAACATTATAGGATACAACCATAGTTTCTATAAAATTTATAATATCAATATTTCAATATTTCTATCTTTTAAAACAAAAATAGTGTTACAATTCATTTATCATAAATCCAAAATCCTTTTGTATATCATTTTTCATTTGGTTTTCATAAAATAATTTCATATTCTAAAAACCAGAAATATGAAAAGCATAGGTGATAAAACAAAAAATTATATCCATGAATCATAAGGTAATCAAGTAAACACATGTCTATAAAATTCCATCATGTGATTCCATTTCATACAACCTCGTATAAAAACATATGATAAAAATCCATGATAAAAACTACCATGCGATAAAAATCCATAAATGACTAAACACACTATCATTTGGGATCTAAAATATGGGAAAATATGTAATATACATTCAATATACTAAAAAGTAATAACGTTTGTACCAACCAATATCGAGTCCTACCACATTCCATTGATATCTCAAAGGTTACCTCCTAGTGGCGCCACACTCACTAAGGTTACCCATATCTATTTTCTGATGCACCCAAGGTTACCAAAGTGCAAATCTTGTCAAGTAAATTTTAATATCATGCTTACAATTTATAAAACATTTTTCAAAGCCAATCCAAACCACTTTAGTGTTTTAAAACACATTTTCAAATCAGAATAAATCCATTTTTAAATAATACCTCTTTAAAAACATTTATTTTTCCAAGAAATACTTTATAACCAATAATCACTTCTATTCAATGATCACCCTAAATGAATTTATCAATAATGAAAATAAAATCATTTAATTAACCCATTTTATAGATATTACAAACTCAAAATAGTATAAACCTACTATCCTTTGACAATGGTGAATGGAAACCAAAAGATTGGCCTCCAAAAGACAAGGTGTGATAAGAATCAGTAAAGGATCGATGAAAAATACTATATAATCATGAATATGAACCATAAATTTGTCCAACACAGTGTCCACAGCCAAATAAATGAATATCCATAAGATATTCTTACTTGGATAGGCACACCACAACATCCCTGATGGTCGATTGTTGAAAGAACGATCTGAAAGGAGTGAAGATTTCCAAAATTTCATAAGGTGAGCTTTGGGTCGGTAGAGGGGGGTTTCATGGTAGAATGAAAATTAAATCACTCATACAGTTCCCTAAAAACCACATATCATGGTATTTACATTGATTTTAATCTAATTACACATCGTGTATTCCACAAAGTCTGAAAATGCTGAAAAACACGTCACTTTTTTTTATAAAAAACTGATTTTATCCATTACACGACATGAACCATTTACATGGTGTAAAAACCTTGCACGTCCTAAACTAGATTCACGTCATATTACCAATTAAATTTACACAACATGTAACCCCTTTACATGGTGTATAATCACCATATAGATAGAAAACATGCTAGTTCTCAATAGAAAAAAACCAAAGCACCTTGGATGTTCTCCAAACTTGGGGAGAATCCCTCAAAGCCATTAACACATTTATACTTGGACTCCATTAATTAAAACAAACATACATCCTATAAATTTATATAATTTTCCCCAGAAAAGGATCTATATCCCTAATAAGCATACAAATTCACCCAAAAAAGGATAATAAACAAATCATGAACAAGGGAGTACCTTAAAAGCATAATGGGGTGTTACAATCTTGCCACCATAAACTCTTTATGCCCCCAAAAATCCATCATATTCCTAGACTTAAAAAAAGTAAAGACTATTATTTCCTCATAAAAAAATCCATCTCCCACATCTCATGTCTATCCCATCTGCACTACCACAGTACCCAGACCATAGGAATCATTTTACCACACAATACCTTCTCTCGATGATCCATGATTTGAATTGGTTTCTCGACCATAGTGGTGTTAGTCTCAAGATAAACATCCTTTAATCCAATCAAATGCTAATGATATAGTATAAACCTCCTCATCTAGGAAACATGAAACATGTTGTGGATATAATTAAAACCATATGGAAAGTCCAATCGATAGGCCACCTTTAACAGCCATACAATGATCTCAAAGGGTCCCACAAACCTCAGTGCCAACTTACCCTGCTCACCCAACCAAAAATTTCCCAAACAAGGTGAAACTCTAAGAAAAACTTGATCACCAACCTAAAAATCTAGTGACTGACGATGATGGTCCACATAATATTTTTGATGACTCTATGACATGATCAATATCCTCCGAATCAACTACACCCTCTCTATCATCTCCTGAATGAGACTCGTCCCAACCAAGGACTTCTCTCCCATCTCTATCTGGCACAAATGAGATATATATGGCCACCCATACCAATCCTTGAAGGTATCCATCTAAATTGATGCCTAATAACTATTTTTATAGGAAAACTCAACCATAGGCAAATTATTTTCTCAAGATACTCCAAAAATCAAGCACTCTAACCTGGAACATATCCTCAAGAACCTAGATAGAGATATTGTTGGATTGGTGTATCCTGATCCGTTTGTATGATGTTGGTCTAAATTCTAGTGTCCCATACTACACACTGATCCATAACTCTCATGAGTTGAGCTCTATGGTGATCTTATTGGGGGTTACAGGGGAAAATGAGCCCCTGATCTAGGGGTCGAATACCCCTAACCAAATTTTGGGGGGATTTTAGCAACTTTGACCACCTTTAGTAGAGATAACCAAATGAAACCAATAGATAATTATAGCAGTGTGTACTTTGGCATGGTTACTATAGTAGATCGTACTTTTGAGGCAATAGTACTACAACACCATGGACTTCTTACCACCATCCATTGTAGTAGCTTGGAATTGGGTGGTCATAGCACTATAGTAGTGTGGACTTCCATCCACCATTCACTATATCATAGTGGAATTATTATGTGTTTGGTGTAATATTACATCATATTCTTTATTAGCTCATTTTAAGGTAGGGTTTTTGTGTTTTGAAACTCTAATATTCTCTCTATATTTGTGATCCTAAATCATAGTGAAATTATTCATATCCATGGACGTAGGGATTATTACCGAACCACATATATAATTATGTCCTATGAGATATTCTTCTCATTATTTTCTCATTATTTTATTCTATATTTTCTTCATCTGCAAACTTGTTCTGTCACTATGACTCCCAACATTTCTAAAATGACTCTCTTTCTATCTATCCATTTGTGGATGATAAGTTGTGTTCAATCTAATCTGGGAACCCATCACCTTATGAAACCATTTTAAAACCTGGATGTAAACCTTAATTACCTATTAAATACAAACATAGAGGTCAACCCATTAATTCTCACAATCTATCAAACATACAAGTCCCCAAGATTTTCTACCTTTGTCATCTCATTCATAGAGAGAAAATGTGACAATTTTGTGAGTTGATAAATGGTCACCCAAATCACATCCTTCTCACTAGGAGTATTTAGAAAAACAACAACAAAATCCATGGAAATATCATCTTATTTCTATTCTGGAATGGGTAAGGGATACAACAAACCCATAGGTCTTTGGTGTTATACCATAATTCTCTAACAAGTAAGGCATTATGATACAAAATCCACAATCGACTACCTCATCCCTAATCACCAATACCAATGTCTCAAATCATGATACATATTGGTAGCCCCATGGTGCATGGACTAACAAGACTGGTGTCCACTATCCATCAACTCTTACCTCAGGGAAAATGGAACAACCATCCTACTATAGAAGCACAAAGTTCCATTGGGAGACCAAGACCACTCACCCAAGGTCTCCCCACCATAAGATCTTTTATCCAAGCATTAGTACTCAGTTTCTATCACCTATTTGAGCCAAACTCACTAATAAAAATATGATTCATCTTTTATCAAATCTAAAAACACAAATCCACCAACTTATTATACTTCTAAGATCAACTTAGAAAAAAAATCATCAGGGACAACTTCTTAATATATTATTTCATGTCTTATGTTGGTAATTTTATGTTCAACGCATCAACAACCACATTTCCCTTCCTATGGGTGTACAAAATATAAAAATTATAATTTTGAAGGTACTCCACCTAGTATCTCTGTCACAAATTCAAATCTATTTGAGTAAAAATATATTTCAGGCTATTATGAGCATAATATATAGTAAATCGATCCCCAAATATGTAGTTTCACCACATTTTGAGTGCATGAATAATTGATTACAACTCAATATTGTGGGTAGGGTAGTTCTTCTCATGAGGGAGTAATTTGCATGATCTATAGGCCACCACCTATTTCCCCTTAATCAATACACATCCCAAACTCATACCATAAGAATTAAAAAAAAATGATAACCCAAACTAGGTTCTGGAAGAATCAAAATCAATGTTGAAGTCAAACTCACCTTCAACTCCTAAAAAAATCTCTAAAATTTTTTCATTCCATTCAAACTTTACACCCTTACAGGTTAAAGAAATCATCGAATATGTGATCTTGGAGAAATACTGAAAAAATGTCTATAGTAACGAGCCAAACACAAGAATCTTCAGATCTCAAATACATTTATGGGATACTCCTATGACATAAATACTTTTATCTTTTCATGATCCATTGAGACACCCCTCTCAAATATCACATGCCCCATAAATTTTACTTCCTGGATCCAAAACTCACGTTTTGGAAATATTTCCATATAGATGATGTTCTTTAAATGTTTGAAGAATGATATCCAAATAGTCATTGCGCTCCTCCTCTAACTTGGTTTACACCAAGATATAATCCATAAACACAATGAGAAAATATTCCAAGAACCAATCAAAGATATGGTTCATCAAATCCATAAAAAGATCAAGATCATTAGTCATACCAAATGGCATAACTAAAAACTAAAAATGCTCACACCGTCTCCTAAACATTGTATTAGGTATATCATCTTCTCAAACTCTCAACTGGTGGTACCCTCACTGAAGGTCAATATTTGAAAACCAACATTCCCCACAAAGTTGGTAAAAAGGTCATCAATCCTTGGAAAATGATATTTTTTCTTAATGGTCACCCTATTAAACTTCTGATAGTCAATACAAAGTCCAAAATCCCAACCAACCTTCCTAGAAAAGAGGATAGTAGAAGCCCATGGTGACACATTAGGATGAAAAAATCCTTTATCCTCTAGGTCCTCAAGCTGGACTTTAAGTTCCACCGACTCAATAGGTTTGATTTTATAAGATGGAATAAAAATGGACATCATAATAAAGAGAATATCAATAGTAAACTTGAACTCTCTCTATGTCGGTAAAATAGAAAAATCATCTAGAAAAACCTCAGGGTATGCACACATAACTACAAGAAGTTGACCACCTAAACAAAGGTCAAATTAATAAAGAAACATCTATGACAACTAGAATGATATTATCCCAACATAAGGAGAAACAGGCTCTGCCTTTCCTGATCTAGAGATATGATCCCCCTGAAAAACATGAGTGACTTCATCGATAGATAAGAACTATACCTGACAGCAATAATAGTCTATCTAGGCCATAACGCTGGTCATCCAATCCATGTCTATAATCATGTTGAATATTTCAAGATCAACCATTAAGAAGTATCACTCAACCTCTAAGTTGGATATCATCACTATAAATTAAGGACACTTAAAACCTTGTTTGGACCTCTTTCCCAAAGGCATGGAAATATCCAATAAGAATAGAATAAGTTTTGAACATAAGCCTGATATGTCAACTAACTTTGATGATATAAAATATTGAGTACCACCTTTATCAAATAAATATAGCACCATAGAAGATTAAATAACATTGTACCTCTAACTGTAGGTGGCCCTACTTCAGATTCCTCTAGTGCATACTCCATTGCATAAAGATGTATGCCTCAGCTCATCCTTGAGCATTCTTAGAAACATGAATATCCCCCTTAGCCTAAGGAAAGGACCCACCACACTTGGAAGCATCATTATGAACCTAAAAACCCTTGAAAAGAGTGGACCATGTCTTACTACCCTGGGATATTCTTTCACTGAAATGATTTAGATGGCCTACTAATACACAATGATGACAAATCCTAGGAGCCTCTGTATAGTTAGGCTTGGTATGACCATGCCTCCCATATTGATAGAATATGACCAGGTATTATCCTAATGAAGCCCCTGAAGTTGGTCCTAAAGAGAACTGACTACTCTTATGTTTCCTTTTTTGGCCAAAAGACACACTTTGGCTAACAACTGTACCAACTAAAACTTCACCCAAACCATTCTTCCCAGCTATGCCTGCCTTAGCCACAGATACTTTGTTAACTACCTACACAAAGTTCGAAAGGCACATTATAATCAACATCAACCAAATATTTGGTCTCAATCCCAAATCAAACCTCTAATCCTTTGGTTACTCAATAGTTACAAGCTCCGATGTCAGATGCACAAGCTCAGCAAAACAAGAAGAATACTCCAAAATAGTATGCCCCCCTCCTCCAATATCAAAAACTCCTGGGTCTTTTCTGCATGTAACTTCTCAGGATAACACTATTGGTTAAATATTTTCTTGATGTAATCCCAAGTAATATCCTCATGCAACTTATCTCCCATAATAGAGTTCCACCATCTCTTTCTTGGTCCCTCGATTATGTATATGGAAAAACCCACATTCGAGTATTTAGGAGCCTTCAAGAAGTTGAAGATCCTCTCAATCTGCTCAATCCAATCCTTAGATTCGTATAATCCATTTTCACCATAGAATCCAGGTGGATACTGCTTATTAAACTCATAGCCATGATCCACCACACATCCTAGGTTCTTGAAACCCACTTGACCTAGAGTTTGAATGGTGCGGATTGCTGCTTCTACCAAAGAAGGGGCCACTAGAGGATTCTCCTATGAAACATATCTCGCAACTTCCTCTCTCGAATATGGAAGAGATATTATCAAATTCATTATGTAATAAATATAATAAAATAATCAATGAGATCGTGAGAACATTCCAAAATCTTAATACCAATTCCAAAATTTAGACCAATTATTTAAATTACTATAATTTAAAGAAATTATGAATTATACCAATGAAATACATTAATTAAAAAGTAATTGGTCAGTTTAAATAAACCTCCCTTACAGTCCATTCAAATGACCTCAAACCCCAAGTCTCAAACCTGTTAAAAATACCCTTACAACCCATTGTAACTCTGGTTCAGTCATAAAAGTGAGATGGCCAGGCCCCTTTTCCTCACTTACTATCTGAATTCTGATGGTCCTAAATCCTATCTACCCAAGATGTGGAAACAAACTTATCCAGTGTTAACACACTTTAGTTTGAGCCTTCTATTTGATACCAAATTGTAATATACCAACTTGTGTCAACCAAACCACACACCAGATCCACTCATCACTTGATGAGGTGAAGCAAAGGCAATGAAACAAGTCTTGAATATAACAAAACAAGAGATACAATCAGAGCACTATGTGGAAGAAAAAGATTCAACCAGGTTCATACAGTCAAATCCAAACTGGATAAATGAGAAATTATAAATAAAACAAGACCAAAAAGTCTCCATGTGACCAAAAGTCACCTCCAAAATGACCCAAACTGAAGACAACAACAACAAGAGAAACCAGTATACTGCAAGATTCCCTTCCCTTTACCTAAACCCTATAATACAACATCTACAACTGCTCAAAGGAAAAACTAGGGTTATAGAAAAAACCCAGTAGTATACCACCATATATTCTGTACGGGGTATAATATCAATAATATAATATTAATAACTTTTAAAACAAAAACAATTTTATAAAGCATTTATCATAAATCCAAAATTCCTTTTGTAAATAATTTTCCCTTTGGTTTTCATAAAATCCTTACATATGATTGAAACCAAAAATATGAAAAAAAGGTAAAAGTGATAAAATAGGAAATCATATCCATGCATCATAAGGTAATCAAGTAAACACATATCCATAAAATACCATCATGTGATTCCATGTGAAACAACCTCATATAAAAACTTGTGATCAACAATCCATGATAAAAACCACCATGTAGTAAAAATACTTAAATGACTAAGGACAAAATCATTTGGGCTCTAGACTATGGGAAAATATGTACTAAACATTTAAGAGACTAAAGAGGCATAACATAGGTATGAACGAATATCGAGTCCTACCATAGTCCATTGATATCCCAAAGGATACTTCCTAGTGGTGCCACACTCAGTAAGGCTACCCATGTCTATTTACCCATGCACCCAAGGTTCCCAAAGTGCCAATCTTGTCAAGTACATTTCAAAACCATGATCACAATTTATAAAAAACAATCAAATCCAAGACAAACCACTTCGTTTTTTGAAAAAATCATTTCCAAATCAGAACAAATTTGTTTTTAAAGAAAACCCATTTAAAAACATTTATATTTCCATGAAATACTTTAAAACTACAAATCACTTCTATTTAATAAAAAAACCAAAGTAATTTATCAAGAATAATAATAAATTCATTAAATTAACCCATTTTATAGAAACATCTACCTCAAAAGGGTATAAAACTAGTCGTCTTTAAAAATGGTGAATGGAAACCAAGAGATCAACCTCTGAATGATAAGGCGTAATAAGAAGGTGCAAAGGATAGATAGAAAACACTATCAAATCATGAATCTGAAACATAAATGCATCCAGTATAGTTTCCAAAACCAAAGGAATGAATAACCAAAATGAATACTTACCTAGATCTGCACACCACAATAACTCTGATGATTGAGGGAATAAAATATATACCATCCATTTCCTTACCCTTTTACTATTAAGGGAATGATATCATTACTCATGCGTACATACGGACTACCATCTCCATGATGAGATGCGATTCATTTTCCATATTTTCCATTAAATAATGATTATATAAATGTATATAATGAATAAATATGATATATATTACCTTAATATTATTCTACAAATGATGGTACTATATCCTATTCACAAGAATTGAGACTTATATGACAAATCATACATAAGAAAATAAAGTAGTTAAAACCTAAAATAATAATAATAGTGAAATATAATTAATGAGGGATAATATGATCATATATGATATCATAAATATAAATATTATTTTGTAATAATTTTAATAACATTATTTAATCCATTATAAAGTAGTTTAAAATACATATTAAGGAAATCAGACCTAAAGTAAGCGTTAATTTCACAATCTTATTATTATTTGGGGTTGAAAGTATCTTCAGAGAAAAAAATATTTTCCATTTCAATGTTTCTTAAAAAAATCATTCCAAACTATTTTTACTATTCTTCTACAATTTTTTTAATTCATTTTTACCCATGTGTAAATTTTTACAAAATGGTTTAAAAGAAATCTTTTTGTAATTTTCCTAACGATGTATTTTTTACTTTTTTGAAAAAATATATGAGAAGAATGTTTTTTAACTTATAACGGATTTTTACACTTTCATGACACCTTAATTCCTTGAATATTCCCATGAAATATTACAAGGTTATTTTTAAATAAATTTTTTCCTTTAAAATTGCATGGAATTTTAAGAAAATAAAACATTTTCAATAAAGAAAGAATATTTTCCTAAAGAATTATTTTCAAGTGATATCTAAATGTTACTAATGTTTTAATGGGAATATTTTTAAAGGATACAATAACTATTATTCCTATGTTTGGTTTATATTTATGATATAATGATAACTATGAAACCCATTTCTTTTCCATTGGTTATGTTATGATTGAATGATTTTTATGAAACCCATTTCATTTCATGGGTTTTGATATGATGAAAGATTTATGTTCTTGTGGAACACATGTTTATTGTTTTTATTATGTGATGGGTGGTACCTATATATCCCTCCAATGCATTGGGTAAATATTTATATCTCATGATATAGATAGGAATGAAATGGGAAATGATCATGGTTCAGTAATAGAGGGTTGTAATGGGGTGTGAACCCAATTTAGTAAAGGACTTTGTCTGTTATGATGGTCTTGGCAGTGAGCCTTGAATAATATGGAAATGATTTTATATGATTATGTGAATTCCACAATTTCATGTATTATGTTATGATCTCATGAAATAATTTCTTTATTAACTACTATGATTTATCCCATGACATGTTATCATGATCCTTTATATACATAATATAATTTTCAAATATTTTGCTTATGTTATTATATATTATGATTATGATATGATTGATATCTCCCTTGTTTACCCTTACTGATCATATGATCTAACCCTTTATTGTGTTTCTTTTCCCAATATACGAAGAAAGGTATTAAGTAGTATGTGTCAAAAGGGGCTATAATTATGAAAAAATAAGCAGGAGATGATGTAGATGTTTTATGAACCAATTGTTTATATTTCCCAATTCCCAAATGCACTAAACCCATACAGTTTTTGTGTGTTTTTTATGTTATATAATGAATAATATTCTATTTATATGTAATATCTATGTATGAAAAGTATGGTTTGTTATATTCAATGTTGTGGTTTTTTCCTTGAATCAAATTATGTGATCAAATGGAACACATTGATAATGATCTCAAGTCAGGAGACTAGTACACATGTTAATAGATAGAAACAAACAATGATGCCTGAAACATGTGGTGTTCCTATTGGTGAGTTTTACCTCATGATCTCACATTCCATAGATCACCAAGTGAAAACTTTATGAGAAGAAGTCTCAATTATTATGATCCCCCAACACCTGATAGTCTGACATCAACTGTGTCTAATCATTATGATGTATCTAGACCATAGGAAATATGTTTAAGATTAATTTCATAGTATCTCAAGGTTATAATTGTAGCCTGGGAATGGTTATAAACTTTTTACATGACAATTAATATAATTACATTACCATTTAAATAGTGGATGTGGAAATATCTACACTATAATGGTAAGTGTAAATCATGCATAACTCAGTATATACATGGTATGGTAATAGAAAATTACTAATAAATTTGGGTTTAGAGCACCCACTATTACAACATTCCCACTTTCACTACATCCAACTTACTAACCATCCTTATTAGATCTCACATGATAAGATCATGTTTCTGTTGAGTTATGGCTTTAGTCATGGGTTCTTCCACGTCTTTATTATGTGGCTATTCTGCAATTTGTGACTTTACCTCCTTGTGTAAGACTTCTCAAGTGGTGATATCCCCAAGTATATCCCTTTTTTTCACTATCTAAACTTTACATATTAGCTAGTAAAATTAAAATAATTATCATCATGATAAAAGTTTACTTACTAGGTATGAGTTCAAGAACTGGAACAAATCATTGTGTATTTTGCACTACTTCTTTAGCTGCCTCAAAAACTAAAACATACTCGGTATTTGTAGATATGGATACCATTGGATTAAATTATCTTATCATGTTTTTACCTTATCCTAAATGCGATATCATATCATATTTATCTAAAGGAAGACTAGTTTGTTTCCCCTAAAAACTAGTATCCCTTTCTCTCCACAATCTAGGTACATATACTCAAGTACAATCAGATAGTTCTGACTGCTTCCCTTACAGTTCTCTTAGATATAACTGATATTTGTCTACTACTAAGTATATGTTGGAAATATAAATATATATAGTACATAACAAGTCATATGTGATATATCCATTATTGGCGCCTATAGAATTCTACTCACCTCTTTAATCTTCTCCTTTGCACCATGCATGCCTACTTGGAGAGTTTCATGCCATGTGACATTGGTAAAAATTCTCCCTCAAATTGTTCCAACTTGTGTTTTTCAATACCTTATCAGTATATGTACATCATACATGAGTCTCCTATAAGAATTTTTTGCACCATCACATCATGATGTGTCTTAACAGGTAATGGGAACACCAGCACCTTGAATTTCCAATGTCACGGTACATTGCACAAGCACTGGTACCATTCTTTGGAAAATCATGCCAATTTGGAAATTTTAATTGTCCAATATTATCGTAGGGTACTTGTGGTATTTCATTCCATTTTATACATAAAAAATATAGCATATTGTAATTTTATCTAGATTGATGATTTAGACATTATTGATTAATTAATTAAATCATTAAATGTCTCCTGCTATTTTATCCAACTCTAGAAACCCTCTACACTGAAATTGGAATACCCTGTAACATAATTATTCTAGTGGAAAGGATCCTTGAAACCTCTCATCATAGTTTAAAATCTTTGGTTACACTATTACATGGAGAGTTTCTTGGTAGGCACTAGACTGGTCAGCCGCATTGAATCGCGACTCCTTGATCTGTTGAGTGAAGACCCAACTTCTAAAATCAAAAACTTGATTTACTCAATTCTTACCTCTAAAAATTTAACAAGATAGATTTGGATAATTCTTTGCTGCCAACTTCAGTTAAGTCAACTCATCACTCTCATAAGAACTCCCTGGTAGTAGGATGCACCCACAAATTTGGTTGGCAAGCACCCCATATACCTGGTTTGGTTCAAATTCAAATGATGGAATTCATTTTTGACTTATTATTTTTGTGACAATTTTAATATTTTTGATGAATGTAATATATTTCTATTAATATGTTCCTACTATGTTTTCATGCTCATAACTAAAAATTAATTGAAAAACATTCATCGCATCTTTATTCTTTTTACTGTTAATTATTTTATGTGTTTCTTGTTGTCATGAAAATACCTAAAATAATAAACAACATATAAAGCAAATAAAATTACCTGACTAGTCTAAAGCATATAATATTGGTTGATCCATTTAAACTCAATGTATCAACCATAACCTAAGGATATGATACATAATTCATGTCTTGATTCATGATGTAGCTCATCCCCCCATCCAGTGTGTCCATTTCTTGTCTTGATTTCACCTCGACTTGGCGTGGTTCCTGAATTACAAAATCATTATCAAAATAAACATTTACTCACACATAGGAACGGGGGTATCGATAATGTAAAATATAGATAAATCAATTTTATCTGGGTGCACAGACCCTTATACATATTAAACAAGAAAAAATGATGGTGTACAGACTGTCTTATTTAAATAATTAATTAAATAAAATAGCCCAAAGAAATACAAGGGTCGGTCACTACTCAAGACCGTTCAGTGAGTAAAAATAAAGTGCAATAAAAATTTAATGCAATAAATTTAGTATGAGGGTGTTTAAATAAATTAAATGAATTATTTTAATTCAGATAATTTATTTCTGGTTGTTCCCACAATTTATTTTATTTTATTTCAAAAAATAAATAAATAAATAAATTTAATTTCAATGATAAGATTAAATCAATATTCAGAATATTAAAATTATTATTTTTGTAAACCAAAAATTAAATTAATTTATTTTTTATTAAATTAAAAAAAATACTCAAGCCCCAAAACCTCACAGATCGGGTTGAACTCACACAGGCCTATACCAGCTAGGAAAACCCCATGTAGGGGTGTTCTAGGCTAGGAAGACCCACCCTGACTAGTTCTAGGTTGGATGGATCCACCTCATCCAGTTACAGGGGGTCAAGTCAAACAGGACCTGAGGAGGCATGATTCTCAGCCAAACATAGCAGGAGGTGCCTCAGGTGGGGTTCATACGTGACTGGGGTGGCATCTGATGATTAAATTTGGGAGTTTGTGGCCTAGATATGGGATATCCAAAGCATGATTTAGCGGGGTTCATCGGTAGCGGTGACTGTGGGTATTGGTGAGGTGTGACAGCGGGTACCATCGAGGAGGGTCGGCGACATCGAGGTCGCGGTAAGTCAGCCGATCGAACCATCGATGGTGGCTGGAAGAGGTGACCACTACAAGAGATCATGTGTTTCGTTCAAGGTGGGAGCTAATGTAAAAATTAGAGAGAGTTCGGAACTAGCAGAATATGGTGACTAGTAGTGGACGTCTTTGGACGAATGGGAGGCAGTGGGTGGGAGGCATGCAAGTGGCTGGCAGCGCAGCGGCTCAGCGATGGTCAATGAGAGGTGTCGCTCCGGCGAGCTGGGGAGCTATGGAGGAGGTTATCTCGGCTTGTCTAGTAATCCAGTTAGATTATGTTTTTTTCTTTTTGACTGTTTTCAATTGCATCTAGGACCAGGTTTTTGTTGCATCATTTTCTTTCCACGCAGACAGTGCAAACCTCCATGAAAAAACTAATCAGCCTTTTTTATATTATTCTCTTTTGACATAAATTTAAAAATCATGTGTAATAGGATTAAGAAAAAAAATTTATTAAAAAATTTAATTCCACAATCTTGTGGAATTAGAGCTACCAAAATGTATTATACCAGTGACCGTAATCCGGCCAGATATTGGCTATAGTACATAAGGTCACTAGAATCTCTACCGCAATCTTCTTCAAATAATAATATCATATATAAAATCTATGTTTTTCAAATTTTAATACTCAAAAAACACCACACAAAATCTATATTATAAATTTACGATGTCCATAACTTGGATGTATAAAATTGGATCGACGCACAGTATGTTCCATTTGGACCAGAAATAAACCCTCTACTTAATTTCATGAAAATTAATTTTTCTCAGCATAAAAAATTCTTACAATCATTCTGATACCAATAGAAGGTATCTGGACACGTAGCAGAAGTCATTGGTCCAGGGATTTAAAAATTTCATCACTGGAGAAGAAAAACTTGTTGTCTCTGGTAATCCGATCCCTATTAGAGATCTGAGGATCTTGTATGAATTTAATAAGCACAAAAATTAAACTAAATAAATACCTTGTTCAAAAACAAAGTGTGCATAACTATAGCTCATCACTGGTAACCATTGCTCGAGGGATCAAAATTCAGACCCCTCTAGATCATCCACACATGCTTCAAGAATTCGTGCAATTTTCGTTCATCAAATTCCAGGTTCTAGCACAAAGTTTCGATGAATCCTTCATCCTCACGAAGATCATCATGATCTCATCCCTTCAATCCATTGAAGGTGTTCTTGGTTTGGTCACTCAGAGAGAGAATTTCTATCTCTAGGAAGTGGGAGGAGAGAGAATATCTCATTCTAAATGAATGATTTTCCTCTAAATGAATGTATCTCTCCTTCTTATATAATGGGAGGTTCAAATACCAAAAAAGGGCTCTCGACCCCTGAAAATAAAACACCCAATAAATAAGAAGAAAGTGACACGTTATAATAATATAACTATTTCATTAATGTCATTTATATTTTATCACCTCCTTGTAATATATAATAAATATATATTACGTGATAAAACCCAAGTCATTAACTCGACCCTTAATTTACAATAATATTAAGCGAACTTTGAATATTAAAATAATATTTATTCCTATAATATTTTTCTTATATTCACTTAATACCTTGTGAATAATTTTAATAACTAAATTCAACACAATTATTAAATACTTAAATAATAATGAATTTATTTATTTTTCGATGATCGATCATTTAGACAATTCTTAGACCCCATGGTGGGGCCCACCATATCCAATATATGTATTCACCAGAATAGGGCAGAATGTTGAATACACTATTGCGCGTGACCCTCTAGACCCTTATCTCGATAGTAGTGAATACAATTCACAAACCCAGAGTGGAGTCTAGTAACTCATCAAGACACCTAAAGAGATAAGGAATAATAATATCAACGACAACCATCCTACAAACATGTACTGTGTAATATATCTCTTTGTCTCATGATATCTTATAAAGTAGGATGCACTCTTGTGTCAACATCCTTCCTTATTTTATTATTTGTTGATCTAACCATACATACTTACTTTCAATTACCTTTTCCAAGGATTTATGAAAGGTACTAACATCCTGATCAAGTAGGCCTAAGATATCACTTCCTCAACTCAAAAGCAAAAAAAATCTATTTTGATCATTCAACCAATGTCATACCTCCAATGATGCACCCAACACAGGCTACCTCGCCACGACTTCATTGTCATGGTTTTTGTCTTGCATCAAAGTATGCAATCAAATGGAACACGTTGATAATTATATCAATCCAGGAGACCAATACACATGTTTATAAGTAGGAACAATGAATGACACCTGAAACATGTAGTGTTCCTATTGGGGGGTTTGTCCTCATGATCTCACATACCATAGATCACCAGTGTGAACTTCATAATAATAAGTCTCAATGCTTATGTGATACCATCACATGAAATCAAACATCAACTGTATCCAATCAGTATGATGTATCTACACCATAGAACATATGTTTAAGATTAATGTCATAGTATCTTAAGGTTCTCATTATAGCATGGGAACTGTTATAACCCTTTTACAAGACAATTATTCTATATACATTACCATTTAAATAGTATATGTAGAAATTTATACACTATAATGGTAAATGTACATCATGCATAACTCACTGTATACATGGTATGGTAATTGAAAAGTACTAATCAAGTTGGGTCTAGGAAACCCACTATTACAACAAAAGGATGGTGACAAAAAGTGTGTGTCCTGATTTATGAGATACCATGAGACAAAGAGAATATATTACATGGCATGTGTTTGTAATAAGATTATCGTTTTTATGACTAATCTTTATCTCTTTAAGGTTCTTTTTGGTTTTCTAGAATCCGATCCTAATTTGTAAATGGTATTCACTATTATCAATATTTAGGCCTAGAGTGTCACACACTAAACATATTCAAAAGTACAACCTATTCCGATGAATAGGAGTTTAGGACATTATGAACCCCACCACGAGGTTAGAGTGATGTCCAAATATATATGATCTCCAAGGAATAACTAAATCCATTTTATTATTTCTTAGAATAATTCACATTGAATTTATTTATTAAATATATTTACTTGTGTCAAAGTAAATACATGTAAAAATATTATACAAATGGATATTATTATAATATTAATGGATCATTTAATATTTTCAAGAGAGATGAATCGAGTTAATAGATTAGTTTTTTTATGTAATATATTTATTATATTACAAGATATTGATAAAAATATCAATTATATTTATGACTTAGTAAAACAATAATAATATGATGTTTATAGTGAGTAATAAATATTCAAGGTTCAGGGATTAATTTTGGTTATTTGGTGATCTCAATTTATAAAGGAGGAGAGTCTCACACATGGAGAACTATTCATCACACAATGGATGAGAGTATCTCTCTTTTCTCCCAATTCCTAGATAGATAAGCTCTTTCTTTAAGCACTCGATCGCAATTCTTCTTTACGGATCGATAGAATGGTGTAGCGGTGATCGTCGAGATTTCGAAGGCATCGTAGGATCTCTGTGCTAGCACCCAAAATTAAATGATTGACACTCTCATATATTTTTGAAGCATGTTTGGATGATATAGAGGGAATAAACTTTGGTTCCTTCAAGCAACGATCTTCGATGATGAGCGGATGTCAAGCGCTGCTTCAAATCA
Source organism: Viscum album (assembly GCA_963277665.1). Taxonomy (NCBI): domain Eukaryota; kingdom Viridiplantae; phylum Streptophyta; class Magnoliopsida; order Santalales; family Viscaceae; genus Viscum; species Viscum album. Next base: position 527,025,277 of record OY728159.1, on the reverse strand, counting down.
AAAGAGGTAATTTATGATTTAATTTTTATATATGCATTTAATTTATTTATGTGAGTTAATTTATACCAACTAATCATGATCCATAGACCAATAAATGCATGTTTGGTATTCTTTTTCTATTTAATTAATTATTACAATACATGGTTTGTAATAATTATTTTATAATTGACGATCTTTGTATCATCTTTTACATAATTATATGTATAAGGTTATGCACACACAGATAAAAAAATATTTATCTGAATTATTTATTCCAGGGTTCCCCTCTCATATGTTTGAGTATTGTTGTATAATGTCAATAATGATAAGTGACGTAGTTTGTGCCAAGATTTGGTGACATACCAGATAGGAGGCTGACGCATTGGATGGGTGAGCGCTACAACTTAACTCAAATGCATAGAAACTCAAGGAGTTTCCCATAGGTTCTAGGTTGATCCATTTTTCACTCACTCGATCAACCATTAGTATCATCTCATGATCACATAATTTAATTTTATTTATACATGGTTTAGTATTTTATATATGTTTATTTTTTAAGCACGGTCACATAAAATAATAAGTAAGCATATGCAGATAAAATGAACATGTCACGAGATGATTTTTTTCTATTTACTACATGGTAAAGTTGTAAGTGTGATCACCTAGTATGTTCATATCAGATAAAAAATGATTTTATTTTTTAGGATATAATAAAAACCCTCAAAAAAATATTAAATCACAAACACCTTTCATCGTTCAGATCTGAACAAAACTGGGTGTATGGGGTGTTCATTAGCCCTAGTTGAGGGCATGCCCTACTACTAGAGATTTTATATGAGTTTGATGGGTTAACTTAACTAAGTATGGTAGTAAATAAGTGAAAATACCCACGCAGGATCAATTTTATCACTGAGAGGGGGAGGGGTGAATCAGTGATATCATTTTTTTTATGTTAAATTTTTTAACAACATTCACCTCCTGTTAAGGAGAAACAAATTTATTGAAAAAAAAACAAATAAATCCACGCGAATACAAGTATTTATAAGTTTCACTAATAAATAAGTGTATCTAGACCTTGGAAAGGTTTTTAAATAATATAATACCACACAATCCACTAGAAAACAATCATTTTTGAGTGCTTAAAACAAGTAGGAAATATCCTTTTACTTGTATAGAACTTTGATCAATAAAACGGTGTTTATTATTCTTGCATAAAAGATGTAAATATAATTTTGTAATAAATTTAAAAACATTCACCAATAGGTTCTGAATATTGTCACCGTACTACTTAAAAATTCACTTTTTATAATCTTCAAACAGTTCTTTACTTTATTACTTAGCAGCGGGTAAGAACTTCTTCTCTGGAATTCATACAAAACTTAGTCTGGTTCCTCTATCCAGAAACAAGTCTGATTCATCTATCTAGAAACAATTCTGATTGGTTTTCTCATAGAAAATCAAAAACCAACTCTTTCCTTCATGTTTTGGAATCTGTATGTCTGGTTGTTCAATATGATCTGGTGAAACATGACCACCACTTCTCTGATCACTTCTTCTATCTGAAAACTATTTTAAAACTAAAACTTCAGATTTTTACCTTTTTGAGCATGTGAAAAGTACCCCAAATGATTTACTTTCACCCCTTTATATGAGTGTGCTTGAAACAACAAAGTCTAGAACCCAAAATTATTTTCCTACTCAATTAATTTTTACAATTCAAAAATTTGTGTCAAATAAAGACTTCCAAAAACTTCTCAAAACTTATATATTCTTCTAGACTCTTCAATGAAGACACAAAACAACTTTCTTCTACACAATTATTTCATCATAAAACTTTTTCAAGAAAAATATAGTTTAGAACATCTTAGTATGAAACTCTATTCACCATTATTATTCTCTTTACCCAAATAAAAACAAGTAAAATAAAATATTTATCACTCGGATGATCCAAGCCAACTAAATAGGTTTGACTACATTGTTTCAAATTAAAAAGACTTTATAAACCTACAAAAACTATATGGTGTAAACTTCTATATTTCTCACCATCTCATCCACTTTCTTCATATGTTCAATAGCTCCTCATTCTGATGAAACTATGTTCGATGAAATTCAGAATATGATGACTTATTTGTGTTTAACAACTCATCCGATGAATCAGTATCAACATATCATCTAATGGATTGGTATATGAATCACATCTTATGGATTGGTATCATTAGATCACCTAATTGATCGGTGTTAAAAACTTTCCTAATGGATCACCGTCATCGGCTCACCTGGTTGATCAGTGTCAATGATTCTTCTAATTCACAATCAACAACTCTAGTCCATCCAATACAGTTTGTGTAGTTTGATATTCTGTATCTGATATAACTCTGAATCTGAAGCCTTATCAATGTCAAACATTCGTCTAATGGATTGGTGTCAATAGAAACTTATTACTTTCTATAACTCATCAAATGATGGTTTATTCGATGAATCAGTTCATCTGATGGATCAGCCCATCATATGGATAGACCGGTCATAACTTTTTCAAATCTTCTGAATTTAACAAATTTACACTTCCAGTTTTATAGAAAATACTTCATCTGATAAACTGTGTCTAGAAAACTACTTCTCAGTCTATCTGATCCACTCATTCTCTTTTACAACCTCCAACTTGATTCATGAGACTTCTTTATGATTTAGAAACATTAAACAATTAGCAAAATCATAGTTAGATTTAAAATTTAATTTTATCAGAACCCTTGTGTTTGGAACAACTCTTTCAACATTATTTAACTGATACATCTTCCTGGTCCATTATGAAAATCTCTATTCCAGAAATATAAGACCAAAAACAATAATACTTAGTAAATAATATTCAGAACAAAAAACTTCAATTCATGGACTTTATCAATAAATATGTGTCTGATCATCTGAGTCTAAAACCCTTTATTTGATCATTAGATTTTACAAATTGAGGTGATTTTTCATAAATACAACAAAATATAAAACTTCCATCAAACTTCTTTCAAACAACACCTTCATCCAACTTGGTCCCAATAATCTCCCCCTTTGGATTTTGTTGTTATCCAAGATTCATAAATCACTTGAACTTTGTAAACTCAAGATATGGATCACTTATAAACAATTCTAATTATACATGAGAAAACTCAATATATGAAACATGAATCATTGAATAGTAAAACCATTATGTACATATGTAGTGACTTAGGAAACAACTTCTTGAACTTAAAACTTTCCATATCTTCACAACTTGTCAACTTTTATCTCTTTACAACATGTCAAATTCCTAATAAGAACAAAGTTTCCTACATGCATTTCAATAAACTGTTAACTATTTTTCACATTTATATGTTGAGATCACAATTTACCCCTATAAAAACTCCCCCTAAATACATGATTTCCTTAAAAGTTTTAGCACAAACAAATGGATAAATTTATGAAAGATCATTCCCCCCCTAAAAACACTATCCAAAGAAAATATGAGAGGGGGGTAGAAACACATACCGACCTTGGATAGAAAGAGGTTGGACACCCATATTCAACCTTGGTTTATAAAAATTTTCCTTTGGTAAAGGTTTTGTGAATATGTCAACAACTTGTTCTGTTGTAGGAACATATTCCAAAGTGATTTCATCATTATCCACATGTTATTGGATGAAGTGATATTTGATATCAATATGATTTGAATGAGAGTGTTGCACTAGATTTTTAGTGAGACTTATATCACTTTGATTATAAAAACCCAAGAGAAGAGGTAACTTGACTTCAACTGGAAAATATTTCAACTAAGTCTTCATCCAAATAAGTTGTGTTGAATATTGAGTGTTAGTAACATATTCATCTTCATTATTGATAAGAGTTACATAATTATTCTTTTTTTGTATGTCAAATCACACAACTTTCCCCTAGAAAAAAACTCCACCAGATTTAGATCTTATATCATCCACACTTCATTCCCAATCAGTATCTTTATAAACAAACAAATACATTTTTTCTAAGTTGTCATATTTTATAATGAAATATATTATGACTTTGATATATCTGAGAATTCATTTTTCTTCCAAGATATGAGATTATTTTGGAGCACTCTGAAATCTTCCACATAAAGTAACATCATATATAATATTTGTTCTTGAAGAAATAAAATATAAAAAACTTCCAATCATATTTCTAAACTCCTTAGAACTTACTTCCTTTCCTTCTCCATCTTTAGATAACTTGGTTCCCACCAAAATTGGTGTGGAAATAGGTTTTTATTTTTCCATTAAAAACTTCTTAAGAAGTTCCTTAGAATTCTTCTCTTGAGATCAAAAAAATGTATTTATTATTTTATGATATTTTTAAGCCAAGAAAATATTTCATTTCACTGAGCATGGGCATTTCAAACAATTTCTTCGTCTCTTCATAAAACTTTTTACAAGTTCTTTCATATTTCCTAAAAAATTTAATATCATCCACATAAACAATTACAATGAGAGATATCTTCCAATTATCTGTAATGTAGAGATTATTGTCAACTCTTACATTCTTAAAGTTTAACTTCTTTAAGTATAAATCCAATTTGGAATACAAATATCTCAGAGCTTTCTTTATCCCATACAAGAATTTAGTCAACTTTCATGCATAGCTTTCATTTTTTTCCAATTATAAATCCACATATTTTTTCAATATAAAATTTTTTATCAATTTCTCCATTGAGAAAAGATGATTTTACATCCATCTGAAAAATTTTATAACCCTGTTTTGTAGTAATAGAAATAAATATTATATTTATTTTTAACCTTTCTATTAGATAAAAAGTCTCATCAAAATTAATGCCTTCAATTTGTGAGTAACCTTTGAAAATCAATCACGGTTTTTTTCTAATCACTTCACCATCTTCATTTAACTTGTTTCGAAACACCCACTTTGTACCAATAAATTTTTTATTATTTTGTTTGGGTATAAGTTCTCAAGTATCATTATTCTCAATCTGGTCCAACTCTTCATCCATAACATGAATCCACTCTAATGCTCAAAATATTATTTAACATCTTTTGTCTCAACTTTTGAATAAAAATAAGTCTATGCAATAAACTTTGAAGTTCTTATTTTTTGAAATTTTTTTTATTGATCACCAATGATGTTTTGTACTTCCATCTATTTACTCATCCTAGGATGATATTTACAAAATTCTTCCTCAATAATAAAAATAGTTGAGTTTGAATCTTCTATTTGTGTGGAATCACAATTGTTGGAAAATTTTCATGTTTTTCAATAAGAACTATTTAATATTCCCCATCTTCCTTATCTATGTGTTTTTGAGAAACTTCTTTTTCATCTTTTTCAAGAACTTTTACGTTATTGGAATCAACTATTTTCTATGTTTGTTTGTATAAACATCTATATCCTCTGCCATTATGAGCTTAGACAAGAAAAATTCCATCAACACCTCTTTGACCAAATTTACCAAGATTACCACTTTTGTTTTTTATGATGCATAGAATCCCAAAAACTATTGAATATTTCAAACTTAGAGTTTCAATATAGAACATTTCATAAGGATTCATATCAGAACTTGGTCTATAGAAACATTGATTGTGAATATAAACTATTATACTCATCACCTGCCTCTAGAAATAGTGAGAAGTGTCATGTTCAATCAACATTGTACATTCGATCTCCACCAAACTTCTATTATTTATTTTAGAAAAACCATTTTTTTGTGGTGTGTAAGGTGCATTGAACTCATGATGAATTCCATGTTTTTCAAGATAATTTCTGAATTATTCATTTTTGTAATTACCACCATTTTCAGTTTGCAACTTATTAATAGAATATCCACATTCCATTTTTTTCTATTTTCATAAAACACTTAAACATTTTCAGAGATTATGATTTAGTTTTCAAATACATAACACATGTAATGCAAGTAAAATCATCAATGAAAGAAATGAAGTAATTATCTCTAAAAGTTTATTATTTTCCCATTAGCCCACAAATATCAGAATTAATCAGCTCTAGGGGATGAGTTGGATGAATTTCAACTTTCTTATGCACTGAGTTCATAATATTCCCTTTCTGACATATGGAACAATACAAATCTATTCTTCTTGTCAAATTAGTAATATCACAAATATTGTCTCTCTTTGTTAACTTCCTTATATTCCACTGACACATATATCCCAAAATTTTATGCCACAATTTATTTTCTTCAATCATGCTTAGACAACACAAATTTTGAATATCACCAACTTGAAACAAGTTCCCATTTTTATGTTAGTCTCTTGTAAGAACTTTTACATATTCTACTCTTTTCACACACAAAAAACCACCTTTCCTAAATACAATTTTATTGCCTTCATCATAAATTTTTGAAACACTTAACAACTTTTGTTTTATCCCATTAACAAACAAGGCACTTTTGGAATTCAGTTTTTCTTCCCCAATAATAGATGATCCAACACCTTTGATTATAAGAGATTCATAATTTCCAAAAGTCATTATTCCTTCTTTAAAATATTTCACATTCTTAAAAAGATTCTGATCTCCTATCATATGTGAAGAGTGTCCACTATCCAAAATCCAGGTTTGTTATCCTTTTGTATCTTTGGGAATACATTTTACAACAAGAAATTTTTATTTTCCTTTATATTTCTTCACATTCATATTTTGAGAATTTTTATAAAAAAATTGTTGTACCGGTAGAAAAATAATACATACTTTTGAAAGTTGTCTAGGTTGTTCACATCTTTCAAAAATAGTTTCCAAAGGTTGGAATATATTTTCAAATTTCATAACAACTCTCTCAGGGTTCCTTATTTGAGAGGATTGACTCCCCCTAAAACTTTTATTCCAATTACTCAAGGGATTATTGTAGTTTTTTTATTGAACTAACACATATTTTATGTATGAAAAAATACTCCATAATACTAGCACTAGCCATAAAAATAATACTTTCCTTTGTAACTTCCATACTGCTAGGAGTTGAAAAATTGTTTTTATATCGCTTTATTACATTCAATATTATGATTTGTTGAGCCCCAAAAGTTCTAATATCTTTTGAAATATTCTTCTTAAACTTGGATTTATTCCCATATTCAATAGAATCACTAGTAGTATCAACATTTTATTTAGACTTTGAAATTTTCAAAACTTCTGAATTTTCATCATTTTTTGTTTTGGATACATACACAATTTTCCCAGTTTTCTTAATATTAGGAACATATTCATTATTATTTTTAGCATTTGAAGATAATTTTTTATCTTTCTCAGGTTCACACTTCTTTTAACTTTCACCAATTTTAGAAAAAAAAAATTGAAACTCGTAACTCCCTTCTCATTTTTAGATAAATTTTTTTGAACAAGATTTAATTGTTCCTCCTTTATTTTTATATTTATTTAAAGTTGTTCATTCTGATTCTTTTCTTTTACAAGATATTTCTTCAAATGATGAATATTTTCCAAAAACTTAGATTTATCTTTAATAAAATATTCTTGACTGTTAGTTGTTGAAATTTCCTTTTTCAACTTCTTGATTTATCATTAATGCCTTGCAATCATTTGAAGACATTATTTAAACTCTCTTTTCAGAGAAAATTCTAACTGAATATCTTCTTCTGAACTACTAAATTTATAACTAACAAACTCTTAATAATTTAATTTTTCAATTAATGTGTTCACTACATTAACTTCAGTGAATTTTTCATTTCCAACTGTGTTGGTCGGGGTAGATTACTCAAGAGGGGAGGGGTGAATTGAGTAACTATAAAAATTTCTGTAAAACGTGTTCTTAAAAAGACTTCCCCTTAAAGTTAAATACAGCCTAGTTAATCAAAGTAATAATGTTATAAGAGTTTGACTGTTTAAATAACTTCTTAGAATATTGATTAATTCTCAGTAATCTTAGTAGTTATTAATATTACTTTTAAAGTTATTTTACTAAGACAAAGCAATTATAACTTCTTTCCAAGATTAACTATAAAAGTGAATTTAGTGATTTATGAGTTATATAGAAAAGCACAATAGATATGAAACAAGTGGTTTAGTCTCAAGCCGAGACCTAATCCACTCCACTTGGTGATCACCTGCCACCAAGTAGTTTATATAAATAAACATTGATCCACACCCTGGATCGGGGTTAACAATAGTACACAGGACTGTCCAGGCCATACAGGGACATCTTCCAAAGTTCTTCTTGGGTACAAACTACTAGGTCACACAGGGACCTCTTCCACACTTATCAATGGGTGTACACAATAGTACAAGAATGTTTGAGTAAGGATATCTTGTATCCTTCAGTTTTATGCAGGAGACAGAGTGTGTTATTATATAGATACACACTCTACTTGAAAGTTAATAAAATGATACACAACATAGTAGTAATATTGATATAGGATTATAAGTGCTCTGAGTGTTGGTCTTTATAGCTCTGGACTTCTAAGATGAAGCAGATGCAGAACTCGAGTCCTCGTCTGGAAAATAGAGTGTCGCAAGACAGACAGATTCATCTTGTGTTCTTCGTGGAGTTTCACAATGCGAATCTGTTCTTGGGATTCAAGTATGATTTTTCTGTTCTTCAGAAAAATCGGTTTGCATCAGCCAATTCACAAAAATGTATTCTTTTATATCTCACTCCCACAATCTTGTTCATTTGTATCGTATTTTTCCTACCAGTTTTCCGCCATTTTGTTTCTGGTCCGCAAAACTCTTTTATCTTGGAATACATGTGTTGGAGCCGATAGGTTGAATGTATTCTTCACCTTGTACCTCTTATAGTCTGATGATATGTCTAAAAAGAAACAATAATTATGTCAGTGCATTAAAATCTTCAAATATGACCATTAGAGATTAAATTGTAAAACAACAATATATATTATGAAACGGTGTCACATTATGTCATGGAAATGTTGTCTCCTTCACACGGTGTCTGAATGTCATGGTGTCTCGTGGTCACGGTATCTCATGGTCATGGTGTCTCGTGGTCATAGTGTCTTATTCACAGTGTCTCGTTCACAGTTTCTGGATGTCATGGTGTTTGGATGTCATGGTGTCTTCTTGTTCACGGTGTCTGCTTGTTCACGGTGTCTGATGGTTCATGGTGTCTGATGGTTCACGGTGTTTGATGGTTCATGGTGTCTGATGGTCACGGTGTCTGATGGTTCACGGTGTCTGATGGTCACGGTGTCTGATGGTCATGGTGTCTTATGGTTCGCGGTGTCTGATCCTTTATGGTGTCTGATTTACTTTTCTAGAAAGACATAACCAGTGGCAGACTCATGGTGTCTCATACTTTTCAAAATAACTATATTCAGACTTAAGCAATGATGATCATAGAATGGATTAGACTTAATCATTTGTCAAATAAGGTATTATAAAAGTAAATCAAGGATAATATAAAGTAATTAAACTGAATTTAGAGAAATTAAGATCTTTAATGGCTCTTCTTAATGCATGAGAATACTTTAAACAATAATACACATGATTTGATATAATTTACAGGATTTAACCAGGTTGAATAGGATTTTTGATCATTAAAACATGATTAGTACATGAGGAGTCTAACAATCTCCCCCTTTTTTATGATCACAAATCATGTAGAATTAAGGTGTATATTTTACTCAACTATAGATATAGAGATAAATGTCTAACATATAGAGATTTCTCCCCCTTTTGAGATTATCAAAAATATAGAATAATAGAAGTCATTAAAAGTGAACATTCCATTAAAGAAAATAAGATCTAGTACAAACAGAAAATGAGAAAAACAAAAGCAACATCATTCCTATCAAAAAGGATTAATCATTGTCCTTCTTCACTGACTGGTCTTCTCTTTTACTTTATCATCAGTAAAAGAGGAAGTCATAGGAGCTGAAGTGGAGGTAGAAGAAGGGAGTGAGCTAGCCGATAGAGAAGGTAAAGGAAGGACTTCAAAAACAGATGGATCCAGAGTTGGAGTAGTAGAAGATCTAGGTAGGTGTTGATCAAGGATCACAGGACTAATCCGACTCAGGGCTTGGCTGACAGATATAGTAGTGGAGGCTAGGGCAGAAGTGAAAGTAGGCAAACTAGGCCTTAGAGGTGCAACCATAGGAGCAACAATGGTTGTACTTTGTACATAAAGGTAAGGCATTAGAAGCTTGATAAAATCCACAATGATCTCTCCACCATACTACATGATTTCTCAAAATCATCCTTGTTCTCCATAAACTTGTCCAACAATCAAGTAAACTCTGTGAGCTTTTGGACTTGGGTCTTGAAAGCTTGAGTAACAAGAGAAATCCTTAGATTTTCCACAAGATACTTGAAATGATTTGTCATATCAGTCTTGGAGAAGATTCGGCTGAAATAGAAGTCCACTTTCTTGGAAATATCTTATTGAGCATCATTAGAAATTTTAGAATGAATCTGGACTAGGTCCAGAACTCTATCACTGTTCTTAATAACTTCATGTAGAGAATCTTTATTGAAGCCACTAAGAACAGTCTGAAGCTCTTCTTTGACCATTGTTCTGAGCGGGTCACTATCTAAAGAGGGTTAAGAGGATTGACCAGAGGCTTTAGAAGCATTAATAGCGGTGGTGATAGATTTCAGTTGATTCAGTACTTTCTGAAGACATCCTGTATACTCATCAGTGAGTTTGTTTAGATTAACCACAAGCTCTTGCATTTATTTCACAATCTGTTTGTTCCTTTCAGTGACCTTTTCATCTAAGGAATCTAAGTGTGTATAAATCTCAAAGACAACATTCTGTGGGGTTTGAGGAATAATGGGTTCCACAGGATGAGAAAAAATCTCTGATCTCAAATGCATCTCTTTCTGCATGTCTTCAATCATACCTCTTAGGGTCTTCACTTCATCACTAAGCAGCCTGTTCTCAACTCTTACTTCCTGAATCTCATGAATAATTTTAGGTTGAATTTTCCAAATAACTTTCTCCAACAATAAAGCGGAATCTTTCTCACTTAGATGTGTCACAAGAGCAGGTTGAAAATTCAGAACTTTTTCAACACCAGACAAAAGGGTAGAACCAAATTCCTTTAGATCATCCTTACTCACAAAGGATGGTTGTTCTGATAAAGGTTAAGAAATAGAGACTGATAAAGTTTCAGGTTCCTTATCAAGAGTAAGATTGGATATAGATGTCATCTGGAACATAGTATAAAGGTCAAGGTCTTTTACAGAAACTTGCTGAGAGTCATCCACATCATAGAAACTGGGGAATTTATATCGAGTGTCTACAGGACTTGGAACTATCTGGTTTGGTTCTTTAGTGGATTCCATATTTGGGGGTTGCTCCCCCTCAATAGTTTCATCCTTCTCAGGACTAATAGGTTTAGGATCTTGATCCATTTCCAGAAATTCATCTCATATTTATTCTCTCATTTCCTTCCTAGCCAGCTGAAAAACCAGCTCCATCCTTTCCTCAGCTGAAGGGGTTATCTCAAGAACAAATTGTTCCATTGGGAGTTCCTCAAGGTCAGCTCCTTGTATATCAAGTAATTCTTCCTCTATAGGTTCTTCTATGGCATTATTTTTAGTTTCTTTGGCAAAATATTATATTTCAACCTCGGGTTGAGCTTCCAAATTAACAACTTATGTAGGTGTAGGGACTTCTTTTTCACTTACCATAAGAGGGATAGGAGTATTATCTTCCTTAACAGAAATAGTTTCCCTAGGGGGGATAGTAGCCTCTTCTTACTCTTATTTAGAGTACTCAAAAATGTAATCTAGTTCCAAACCAGGATCATAAAAGTTTCTTGGTCTTGAGGGATGTTCCACAGGATTGAATTTTTCATAAAGTCTATCATTGTCTTCCACCCATGACTTTTTCCAAGGGTTCCAATTTATTTTCATCTTTTTGATAGTGACTTTTGAAAGGCAGTACTCACAATCCTTTATAACTTCCTCATTAGGTCCAACCATACCTTTGGAATGAAGCATGGATGAGATAATCTAAGAGTAAAATAGAGAGGTTGACTTGGATGTGGCTCTAATCAGTTCACACATGTGGTGAATGACATACTTGAAAAGGTTGATCTTAGGACCTTTTTTTATAAGGTGGATCAAAAACACATCCTGATATTTCAAAAAAACAAAATCACATTTTCTTGGGCTAACCAGATTTTGAATAAACTTGAACAGAAGTCTTGATTCTCCATCTAGTTCAGCAGAAATGGATCTCCTATTGGTGCCATTTCCAGTTAAGGCTTTCAAAGCATCTTCCAGATCAAAGAATTCGGTTGAAGGTGTAGGTCCTCTCTAATAATCCCCACATATGCCTTCAGGAGGTGTCCTAAGGCATGCATCCCATAACCTCAAAGAGAATGAGCATTTTTTCCCATTGATCCAGCTTCTCACAACATATCCATCCTCAGACTCAAAGAAGAACTGAACATATTGATAAAACTGAGCCACTAACTTAGGATAGATAGGTCTATCTTCCTTAGAAAACTATTCTATCCAACCTTTCTCTCTTAAAACTTTTAGAACTAGAGACTTACTTGACAAAATCCATTTGGGGAAAACTTCTTTCTCGGGTACGACAACTCAATTTACCATATTTGGGTTCAGAGGTCCTTCAGGTGCTATCCTAGGTGTAATATTCTTCTTCTTTGTGCTACATTTCTCAGGAGTCGACGATGAAGGGTGTTTCATCCTGGGCATCTACCAAAGGTTTAAGAGAGAGAGAAGGGTTTTAGGTTTGAAGATAGGTTACGAATGAGGGAATAGAAGAAAGCTCGTGTGATGGACAAATGATGCTTTCTTTATTTTATCATTTAGGAATACCAAACGTCGCAAAAGTAAAAGTGCGGGGAAACAAAAAGGTGAAAAGGATAATTATTGCAATACGGTTTTTAATTCAAATATAAAAATCATAAATAATCTATATGCTGAGATCCTATCGGGTCTTTATGGTGAGACAGAGAATGAAATTTTACAGTGAGGCAGTGATTGAGCGTTACGGTGAGATATTAACTGAGCATTACGATGAGATGGTAATTGAGCATTACAGTGAGACAGTAACTGAGAATTACAGTGAGACAATAAACATGAAATTTATGGTGAGACAGTGAACATGAATTTTACGGTGAAATAGTAACTATCAGACAGTAGTCATGAAGCACTAATTGTGAGACCGTAATCATGAAACAGTAAGATATAAAATAGTAATACATTTACTTAAGATTTATCATGCCTAATTCATGTATGATGTAGTCTATTATCTCATAATTTAATGGTTTGGTGAATATATCAGCAAGCTGATATTTAGTACCAATGAATTCCAAATTGATATCACCTTTTTGATAATGATCTCTCAAAAATTGATGTCTTACATCAATATTCTTTGTCCTAGAATGTGAAACAGGATTTTTCAAAATTTTAATAGCACTTTTGTTTTCATAGTTTATAGGTACATGCCTGAATTGATATCCATAATCTAGTAATGTATGTTTCATCCACTAAATTTATGCACAACAACTTCCAGTAGCTATGTATTCAGCATCCACAGTAGATAATGAAACAGAATTTTGTTTCTTACTACACCATGATACTAGTGACCTGCCTAAAAAGTGACATGTTCTAGAGGTTCTTTTTCTATCTAACTTACATCCACCGAAGTTATCATCAGAATAACTCACTAATTCAAATGATTTTCCTCTAGGATAGAACAATCCTGGATTGGGTTTATTCTTGAGGTATTTAAAAATTTTCTTTACAGTATTTAAATGAGATTCCTTAGGATTTACTTGAAAACGAGCACACATACACACACTAAACATAATGTCAGGTCAACTAGCATTTAAGTAGAGTAAACTTCCAATCATTCCTCTCTAAGTGGTTTGATCAATAGATTTTCCATATTCATCAATATCCAACTTACAAGTGGTACTCATGGGAGTGTTACTACTTTTAGTGCTATCCAATCCAAAACGTTTTAAAATATCTCTAGTATATTTACTTTGAGTTAAGATAATACCATCATTATTTTTAAATATTTTAAATCCAAGAAATAATTTTAGTTCACCCATTAAACTCATTTCAAATTCATTTTGCATCATTTTAGATAAATCAACACATAAAGAATTTTTTGAAGATCCAAAAATAATTTCATCTATATAGATTTGAAAAACTAAAACATCATTATAAATTCATTTTATAAAAAGGGTAGGATCAGCTATTCCTTTTGTAAAACCTTTGGAAATAATAAAAGTACTCAACCTATCATATTAGGCTCTTGGATCTTGTTTTAAGCCATATAAAGCTTTGGATAATTTAAAAATATGATTCAAAAAAAGAGGGTTTTTAAATCTAGGGGGTTGTTCAACAAAAACATCCTCATCTATATACCCATTTAAGAATGCACTCTTAACATCCATTTGATATAGTTTAAAATACAGATTTGCAGTATAAGCAAGTAGGATTCTGATGGCTTCAAGTCTATCTACTAGTGCAAAAGTCTGCTCATAGTCAATTACTTTTTCTTGACTATAGCCTTGTGCGATGAATCTAGCCTTGTTTCTAACTATGTTACCAGCTTTATCTACCTTATTTCTAAACAAGCATTTAGTGTGTATGGTGAATGTGTCCTTAGGTCTTTCAACAAGTTTCCAAAATTTGTTCCTTTCAAACTGATTAAGTTCTTCTTGCATAGCCATCACCCAAAATTAATCATTGATAGCATCATTAATGTTTTTAGGTTCAAGTTGTGACAAGAAGACTTGATGTTCAACCTGATTTCTAAGAGAATATCTAGTTTTTGTTCCTTTGTCTAGGTCTCCTACAACAACATCTAAAGGATGGTTCTTAAGAGTTCTAACAGTTCTAGAAAAGGAGGGACTAGTGATTTCAGGTTCATCAATAGGTCCAGGTTCATTGTGACTTGATTCTAGGGAATTTTCAGAACTGGAAGTTTTCACATATTCTTTCACAGAAGTGTTTGAAGATTTTTAATTGATTTTCAGATTTTATAAATCATCCTATAGGTTTTATAGAGAGGTTTTAGCCTCATGTGGATCTGTTTCATCAAATTTGACATGGATAGATTCTTCCACACATTTAGTTCTTTTATTGAACACTCTATAGGCTTTAATAGACATGGAATATCCTAAAAAGAAACCTTCATCACTCTTGGATGAAAATTTGTCAAGATTGTCCTTAGTATTAAGAATATATACTTTACAGCCAAAAACTTTGAAGTAGTTAACTTTGGGTTTTCTATTGTTCCATAACTCATAAGGAGTCCTCTTAAGAATGGGTCTAATTAAAACTCTATTGATTATGTATCATGCTGTATTGACAGCTTCAGCCCAAAAATAAATAGGTAGGTCATATTCACTAAGCATTTCTCTAGCTATCTCTTGCAGGGTTCTATTTCTTCTTTCTACAACTCCATTTTGTTGAGGTGTTCTAGGGGCAGATAAATTGTGACTATAACCATTTTGTGAGAAAAAGAATTCAAACTCTTGATTTTCAAACTCATGGCCATGATCACTTCTTAAGGATTTAATTCTAATTCCACTAAGATTTTCTACAGACTTGGCATATTTAGTAAAATAAGAGTAGGCTTCACTTTTGTGATCCAGAAAGAAAATCCAAGTATATCTAGAAAATTCATCTACATGAACATAAACATAGTGCTTCCCATTTAATATAGAAACTCTAGATGGTCCAAATAAATCCATGTGAAATAGTTCAAGAGGTTGAGAAGTTGACACTTCTTTCTTTGTTCTGAAGGAAACATTGTTTTGTTTTCCCTTTTGACAGGGATTACACACTTTGTCATTTGGAAACTCAAGTTTGGGTAAGTCTTTAACTAAGATTTTTCTAGTTAGCTTTCTAAGGGAGTGAACATTACAATGTTCAAGTCTCCTATTCCATAGCCAAGACTCTTTATGAAATACACTTAAACATGAAGCATTTTGAGAAGCTAAGGAATCTAAGTTAACATAGTAAACATTTTCATTTCTTAAAGAAAAGAACACTAATTCATCTTTAGAATTAAAGACATTGCAATCATTATTTTCAAATATATCATGAAATCCATCATCACATAATTTTGAGATTCTAAGAAAATTATATTTCAATCCATCAACAAACAGTACTTTAGAAATTAAAACTGAGTTAGAGTTATTGATTTGGCTGAGGCCAATTATCTTTCCTTTGGCATTGTCACAAAATGTGACATTTCCTCCATCTATTTTTATTAGGTTCTTGAAGCATGAGTAGTCTCCTAACATGTGCATTGAACATCCATTGTCCAAGTACCATAGACTTTTACAGGAACTCTTTAAGTATCTTTCCTACAAAAAGATTAATAAAAAATAGATTTTGGTACCCATACTTGTTTGGGTCCAGTAATATTAGTAATAAGTGCTTTGGGAACCCATATTTTCCTTATAGGTTTCCTATAAGCATTGAGTAAAGTATTTGAAAAATAAACTCTATTCGGTCTAGAAAATTTTGAAATAGTATAATATGTATCATGAATTGAATTAGTTGATTTATGTCCAAGACTGGGAGTAAAACTATATTTCCTAGATCTTGAAACAAAATTTTTTCTACCAAGATTTCTTTTTCCAGGTTTATAACCTATGCCAGTGTTGTATTTAGGGGCAATTTTTTTCTAGCATTTTAGTAAGGGTATTCTTCCCATTGGTAAACTTTTCAAGGTCATTCTTCAATTACTCATTTGAAATTTTTAATTAGTTGTTTTCTTTGAGAAGTTGATCATTTTTCTCTTTTTCAGTTGTGAGTTCAGATTTGACAGTCACAGTGAGAGCATGTTGTTTCTTCAATGATTTATATTTGTCTTTTAGTTCATTGCATGTTTCTTCAAGCGTGTTACGGTATTCAAACATTTCTTCATTAGTCATGTTCTTAGAGTCACTCTCATCTCTATAATAGTATGAATCATGTACAGAATAATCCAGTGTTACCTCAGATGTGTTTTTCATAAAACACATATTGGCTTTGTTTTCCTGTTCATCATGTGATGTTTCTGAGTCACTTGAACTATCCTCAGAAGCACTCCAGGTTTCTTTCATGGACTTTTTATACTTCCTATCCTTGTCCTCATATTTATTTTTGTACTTGAACTTTGGAAATCTTGCCTTTATATGTCCTTTGCACCCACATTCATAGTAGACAATTTCATCAACCTTGTCACTTCTTTTCCAGTCCTTCTTCCAATTTCCTTTTTGGTCATATTTTCCCTTGAAGTTAGGTTTTCTGAAAATGTTCTTCTTCTTGTAAAATATTTTGGATCTTTTGGTTAATGGATCCATCTCCTCATCACTGTTTGATGATGATTGTTCACTGGTGGATCTTTCTACAGAAGCTTCCAGTTTCCCTTTGTCTTTGTGTTTAGAGGTGGTGGTATTGAATGGAACAAATTTCCTCTTTGGTTTATCCTCCTCTTCCTTATTGACTTTCAGTTCCTCTGCATACATCATTAGTTTCCCAATGAGTTCTTTTACAGTTATCCTACTAATGTTGCATGATTCTCTAATAGAGACAGAGGTTCCCCTCCATCTTTCGGGTAAACATCTAAGGATTCTCATTATTTGTTCCTTGGTAGTGACTTCTATTCCAAGCGAGATCATTGTGTTGAAAGTCTCATTGAACCTAAGATACATGTCAGAAATAGGCTCATCAGGTTTCATTTTAAAATTATCATATTTTATAGTATAAGTATTAAGTCTCATTTATTTTACACTAGATGTTCCTTCATGTGACATAGACAGGGTATCCCAAATTTCATGGGTAGTTTTACAAGTAGAAATTCTATTGAATTCCTCATCTCCGAAGGATCAGTATAAAGTATTAATAGCTTTGCAATTGTTATTGTAGGCAGTTTTGTAAGGTTCATCCCATGTGATTCTATCAGTAGGAGGAATCTTATATTCATCTATAATGGAAGACCAAATTTCAAAACTCATACTCTCTAAATGCATTTTCATTTTGATTTTCCATTGAGCATAGTTGGCTCTGTTAAATAATGGTGTTCTGTTGATTACAACACCTTCCAATCTATTATCCATAATAATAGAATAGGTTTAAAGAGCTATAAATTTAGAATTAACAGAAATTTACAGATCTTTAAGGTACAACTACAATCACAACTGAATAATATTAAATAGAGTCCTAATAAACAACCTCTGATACCAAATGTTGGTTAGAGTAGATTACTTAAGAGGGAAAGGGAGAATTGAGTAACTATAAAAATTTCTGTAAAAAGTGTTCTTAAAAAGACTTCCCCTTAAAGTTAAATACAGCCCAGTTAATCAAAGTAATATTGTTATAAAAGTTTAACTATTTAAATAACTTCTTAGAAGATTGATTAATTCTCAGTAATCTTAATAGTTATTAATATTATTTTTGAAGCTATTTTATTAAGACAAAGAAATTATAACTTCTTTCCAAGATTAACTATCAAAGTGAATTTAGTGATTTCTGAGTTATATAGAAAAGCTGTAAAATAGAGAAAACTAAATTAAGCAGCACAGCAGATATGAAACAAGTGGTTCAGTCTCAAGCCAAGATCTAATCCACTCCTCTTGGTGATCACCTGCCACCAAGAAGTTTATATAAATAAACTTTGATCCACACCCTGGATCGGAGTTAACAATAGTACACAGGACTTTCCAGACCATACAGGGACCTCTTCCACAGTTCTTTGTGGGTAAAAAATACCAAGCCACATAGGGACCTCTTCCACACTTATCAGTGGGTATACACAAGAGTAAAAGAATGTTTGAGTAAGGATATCTTGTATCCTTCAGTTTTATGCAGGAGACAGGGTGTGTTATTATACAGATACACACTCTACTAAAAAGCTAATAAAATGATACACAACAGAGCAGTAATATTGAGATATATTTAGAATTGCTCTGAGTGTTGGTCTTTACAGCTCTGGACTTATGAGATGAAGCAGATGCAGAACTCGAGTCCTCGTCTGGAAAACAGAGTGTTGCAAGACAGACAGATTCGGCTTGTGTTCTTCATGGTGTTTCACAATGCAAAGATGTTCTTGGTATTAAAGTATTCATTGTGTGTTCTTCAGGAGAATCAGGTTGCATCATCCAATTTACAAAAATGTATTCTTTTATCTCTCACACCCACCAGCTTTTTCATTTGTATCGTATTTTTTCTACCAGTTTTTCCGCCATTTTGTTTTTGGGCCGCACAACTCTTTTATCTTGGAGTGCATGTGTTGGAGCCGATAGGTTGCATGTATTATTCACCTCGTACATCGTACTGTCCAATGATATGTTTACAAAGAAACATTAATTATGTCAGTGTATTAAAATCTTCAAATATGACCGTTAGAGATTAAATTGAAATACGACAAAATATATTATGAAACGGTGTCACAGTATGTCATGGAAATAGTGTCTCCTTCACACGGTTTCTGAATTGGTCATGGTGTCTGAATGTCATGGTGTCTCTTGGTCACGGTGTCTCGTGGTCAGGGTGTCTCGCAGTCATAGTGTCTTGTTCACAGTGTCTCGTTCACAGTGTCTGGATGTCACGGTGTCTGGATGTCACGGTGTCTGCTTGTTCACGGTGTCTGCTTGTTCACGGTGTCTTCTTGTTCACGATGTCTGATGGTTCACGGTGTATGATGGTTCACTGTGTCTGATGCTTCACGGTGTCTGATGGTCACGGTGTCTGATGGTTCACAGTTTCTGATGGTCACGGTGTCTCATGGTCATAGTGTCTGATGGTTCACGGTGTCTAAATTACTTTTCCAGAAAGACATAACCAGTGGCAGACTCACAATGTCTCATACTTTTCAAAATAACTGTATTCAGACTTAAGCAATGATGATCATAGAATGGATTAGACTTAATAATTTGTCAAAGAAGGTATTATAAAAGTAAATCAAGGATATTATATTGTAATTAAACTGAATGTAGAGAAATTAAGATCTTGAATGGCTCTTCTTAAAGTATGAGAATAATTTAAACAATAATACACATGATTTGATATAATTTATAGTATTTAACCAGGTTGAAAAGAATTTGTGGTCATTAAAAAATGATTAGTACATGAGGAGTCTAATAAACTTCACTTTCATCATCTTCTTCATCCTTAGACAAAAAAATTATCCTTTTATATTAGGAGAACTTTTTATATTTTCCCTTGGAATAAGATTTCTATTTTTCAACTTGTTTCTTAAAGGGTCTTCTTGACTTTATTTCATCTTCATCGCTTTATTCTTTATCCTTTATTCTAGGATAATTTGCAGTAAAATTCTCAATATCTCTACAACTAAATCATTTTAGTGGTAACTTCCCTTTATAATTTCTTATACATCATTTCAAATTTTTAGAAAACAAGGACAAGAATTCATTAAAATTGTCACTAACCACATCTTTGGTGTTGGAGTCACCAAATTCTTCATCTTTGAGAATCTTTTTATATTTTCCTCTCTTAGATTCTTTGAAGGAGATTTATTAATCAAATTTTTCTTTATTTTTCATAACTTTATCTATCCTCATTTAATATATAATGAGTGTGTTATGTAATTCATCCAAAGATAGAGTTTCAGGATCTCTATCTTCTAAAGATGAAACTTTGACATCAAACTTGTTAGGAATAATTTATAAGATCTTGTCATTAATCGTTGAATCCTCCATCTTCTCACCATGACATCTTATGGTGCTTACAATATCATTATCCCATGTAAAGAAGTCACCTATAGATTCATACTCACCCATTTTGAGATCTTCATACTTCAGCATCTATATTTGTAACTTTTCCTTATTCACCTTCATATTGAATTTGTAGATATTTTTAAACCTTTCCCAAATACCTTTGGTAGTTCCAAATCCTTTTACTCTAAGAAATTCACTTTTAGATAGTGAATAAAGTAAATAATTTTTATCCCTTCCATCATTCTCTAGATTTTTCTTATCAGTAGCTATAAGAGGAACATTATCAGCATGAGGTGGAAAACCGTCTGTTGAATCCTCCAGAACTTCATAACCAAGAGACATAATATATAGAAACATTATATATTTCCAAATATGATAGTTCCTTCTATAAAAAACCATAATCCCCTATTGTTCACACAATTAAAATTATCCATAGAAACTTCTCTTAAAAATTCAAAAAAGAGTAAACAAATGGGCCTTCCCTATGATACCAATTGAAAAGACCCACAAAAAATCAATGTTATCACTGAGAGGGGGAGGGTTGAATCAATGATATTTTTTATTTTTATGTTAAATTTCTTATCAACCTTCACCTCCTATTAAAGAGAAAAAACTTTTCTAAAAAAAACTTTTAAACACATCCATATGAATATAAGTATTTACAAGTTTCACTACTCAATAAGAGTGGATTATCTTTGGCATGGTTTGGAAATAAGATAGTACCACACAATACACTATAAAAAATCTTTTTTGAGTGGTTACAAAAAGTAAAAAATATCCTTGAACTTGTAAATCACTATAATCAATACAACAGTGCTTGTGGTTCTTCTATCACAAAATATTTAAATAAGATTTTGTATCAAGTTTAGAAAACTTCACCAATAGGTTTTTAAAATTTTCATTGTGATCATTCAACAAAATTAACTTTAGATAATCTTAAAAATAGTTCTTCATTTTCTTACTCAGTAGATGGTAAGAAATTATTCTCTAGACTTCGTACAAAACAAATTCTAATTCCTATGTTCGGAAAAAAGTTTGATTTTTATATTCAGAAACAAGTCTGACTCATCCATTTGGAAACAAGTCTAATTCGTTTATCTGGAAACAAGTATGGTTTTTCTATCCAGAAACAAGTCTCATTCATTTATCCTGAAATAAGTCTGATTCATCTGTCTATAAAAAAGTATGATTCATTTATCCAGAAACAAGTCTGATTGGTTTTACTAAATAAAATCAAAACCCTACTCTTTCCTTATTCTTTTAGAATATGTCTGTATAATTTTTTGGTCTAATCCTATGAAACCTGACCACCACTTATCTGATCACTTCTTCTGTCTGAAAACTAGTTCAAAACCAAAACTCCAGCATTTTACCATTTTGAGCACATGAAAATTACCCCTGTATGGTTTACTTTTACCCCTTTATATAGGTGTTCTCGAAATAGAAAAGGTGGGAACCCAAAATTATTTTCCCTGTCAATGAATTTTCCTAATTCAAAACTCCCACTCACATATAGACTTTCAAAAACTACTCAAAACTTCTAGATTATTCTAAACTCTTTAATAAAATCACAACACAAATTTCTTCTACATAATTATTTTCATCATAAAATTTTTTCAGGAAAAAGATATTATGGAACATCTCAGTTTGAAACTCTACTCACCATCCCGATTCTCTTGAACCAAATAAAAACAAGTAAAAAAATACTTCTCTGTCTGATGCTTCAAGCCAACTGAAGATTTTTTACAACATCATTGAAACTTAAAAAGACTTTATAATCCTATAACAATAGTCCAGTGGAAACTTATATATGTCTCACCTTTTCATCCACTTTCTTCACCTCTTCAATAGATCCTCAATTCAATGAAACTATGTCTAATGAAATTCAACATCTGATGACTTATTGATGTCAAACAGATCATCTGATGAATCGATGTCAACATATCATCTGATATATCAGTCTCTAAATCTCATCTGATGGATTGTTATCATTGAGTCACTCGATTGATCTATGTCAACAACTTCCCCGATGGATCATTCTCATCAACTCAGCAGATTGATTAGTGTCAACAACTATTCTCATTTACAATCAATAACTATGGTCTATACAATAAAATTTGAGTAGTCTGATGTTCCAAATCTGATGGAACTCTACATCTGATGCCTTATCAGTTTCAAACACTCATCTGATGGATCGATGTCAATAGTGACTTATTACTTTCTATAAAACAGAAAATAATGGTCCATTTGATGAATCAGTTTGTCTAATGGATCATCCCGTCAGATTGATCGAATGATCATAACTTTTTCAAATCTTATGAATTTAGTGAATTATCACTTCAAGTTTTCTAGAAAATACTTCATCCGATAAACTTCATCTAGAAAACTACTTCCTAGTTTTTCTGATCCACTTATTCTCTTTTACAACCTGTTTTAGAAACGCCAAGAGTCACACAACAGAGGGTTTCATATGAAGAAAATAAAGTAACAAAATAATAATAACAACAACAACATGGACACATCGATTTATATGGTTCAGGAATAATCCATCTATCCATGGAGAGACAAAAGCACTTAACTAAAATTCAGGAGCATAATTACAAGGAGATCATAGTTTCACTCGCACACAAAAACCCTATCTCAAATGATCTAAAATAGAAAACGAGTTACTATTCCACTAATCACGCAATAATTCCATTGTACTATAGTGAACAGTGGCTAGAAGTTCATACTACTACAATTCTATCACCACCCAAGTCCAAGCTACTATATTAGCTGGTGGAAAGAAGTTCACAGAGCTATAGTACCATTATCTCCAAAGTCCGAGCTACTATAGCAGTCATGATAAAGTCTTCAATACTACAATTCTCTATTGGTATCACTTGTTCATATCTGCTACAATTGGTCAAAGTTACTATAGTTACCTAAAATTTGGCCTAAGGACCTT
Organism: Viscum album; assembly: GCA_963277665.1. Lineage (NCBI taxonomy): Eukaryota > Viridiplantae > Streptophyta > Magnoliopsida > Santalales > Viscaceae > Viscum > Viscum album. The sequence goes on along the minus strand of OY728159.1, from coordinate 527,001,700 downwards.
TATCCCCTAAACCCCTATAGTAGGGGCGTGTTTCCCCCTGTAACCCCTAATTAACTCAATATGGAGCTCGACCTGTGAGAGTTATGGATTGGTGTTTAGTATGGGACATTATCATTAAACCCAACGTTATCCAAAAAAATTGAGTTACACTAATCCAAAAATGATGAATGAGAGGGTAAGGCATGTTGGCCCATAGTGACTTGACTTTGGGGAGGAATTTTACCGATCATGCTTTTGGTCTAAGATCAAGTGGACACACCACCAAGAATAAGAGTGTTTGATTTGGTTTTCTTTTGATATCCTTGATGGAGAAGAATCAAAGACTTCTCTTTATAATGAAGATCAACTACTCTAAAGTAATTGGAAGATGAATGTTATTTCTCTAGATATAGGGTTGGAAACCTAGTCCATGAAGTTAAGGTTATCATAATACATTCTTATTATCCCTACACTAGTGATAACAGATTCTTAGGAAGCAAGAAGCTCGGAGAACCATTAAGTTTCCAGGGAAGGATCCTGAAGGTGAGATATATAGTTTCGATTTGGGGATAAAATTCCCTCAGGAACCTGGTTCAGGAAGAGATAATTCAAAGGACCTCCTTTTATTTTTGGGGGAGCATAATTCTTTAAGATTATATGGTCAAACTTGGGAGTAAGTTGAGGAACAAGGTCTTAGACAAGGAGAAATAGTATTTCAAAGTGAATTGAGGAAGGATTTGATTGATTTAGGGAAATATATAGGGATACTAATAGGACTAATTCATCTAAATTAGTCCAACCTTCCATGAATCGAACACTATTAGAACCAAGGGTAGTCACTGTACATGGGATATAATAAACCAAATATATTTAAGGGGGGTTTGAAGGTGTAACATGAAAGGGAACCCTACCTAATAGAGGGATGTACCACTTCCTACAAACTAAATTCATGTGACCATGAATATTTTGATGAGTATAGAAACATTTTATGTTTGAATAAAATAACTTATTCTATAGGGGTGTCATAATCATCACAAAAAATGAACCAATGGGGGAGGGGGATGCTAGATCCACCTCAACACAAATTTTCATAACCATTGTGTACTCCATCCAAAATGTTGCTTCATCAGTAAAAAGATAATTCCCAAAGGAATATGAAATTCCTTTTAGTATTAAAAGATTATGAAATGGTAGAGGGAGGCATGGAAGCTGACTCCACAATGCTTCCAATGAAGAATCACCTCTCTTAAGTGTATACATAGACCAATGTAGGGGGGAAACCTTAATCCCTCATAGGTAAAGGCCTCCATATCCCATTCCTTGATGATTTCAAGATCAGAGAAAAGATAAATATAAATGTATTTCCTATTCAATATGGATATGGATATGGGTCTTTTGAGGTTCCATGACATAACAAATCAAGTGAAAACCAAAATAGGTAAGAGATCCACACCAAAATTAGCCACTATTGACTACTTTTGTTACATCAAAGATACCTAGAATTCACTTTCAAAATGATATAGGATTATGGAACCATCTACCATATCATGTTATATCATCCGTATGGGGATAAGAGGGAATATAGGAACAATAACTTCTAATAAAGGGTGAAGGTCACCAGAGAGAACAACCTTGCATGGTGCTACATGGGGAGTTGGAAGATATCTTAGTGAGCACCTGATAGGAGCCTGATAACCATCTGTATTGAAGGATCTAGTAAAAATTGTTCCCTAAGAGGTTGTTTATGGGGTATAAGGTTATGTTGGGGGCTCAGGGGGTTCCTATAATGGTTTGCGCCTTCCCAGTATATTACTTTACAAGTTTTTGGTGGTTGGAAGTGTTAGTAGAAGATTCTGAGAGTCTTCGATGGAGGCTAGAGTTGTATAATAGTTGATGCAGAAAATACATTTTGTCTAAATGTATCACATGATGTGTAATGGTGGTTCATGACTAGTGTATTAGGGTGTTTTAGGGATTGTACACAGCTAAGGGGTATCCTGTGAAGAGGGTACACATTGTGTAAGTGGGATTCATGATGTGTCATAAATTTAGGTGTTAAATCCTTCGAGGAAACATGTTTTTCAGCGAAACTTAAAACCTAACATTTACATGATGTGTAGGGATTATATTCTATATAAATGTCTTTTGTAGTATGTCTTTAAAAGTCACAATGCTCAGGTTTATTTCTTAAACCCTATGGTCGGCACTCCCTCTCTTGTTCCATGTCACGACCCGTCCCCCAGGGCCCATGTCGTGACTACCCCAATCCATCCTTCCATAGGCTAGGGGTTGGAGACTAGCACTGGAAAGGAATATCCCTAAAAAGGGAAGGCTTTACCTCAAAACCTGTACACACAGAGACAGGGAACACAACGCACAAGTATAACACAACAGAAGAAAAAAGGTACAAAGAAAAAGACTCAACTCAAACCAGGTATATAACATAAAGATAAGGAATAAATATGATTAGTCATAAATCTAGATCATCTTATTCTGTCGAGAGGCTTTTACTGCTAGACCGCACAAGGTCGATAGAGGTGCTGACCCACAGAGGATCGCTAAGTGTTGACCCACATAGGATCGCTAGGTGATGACCCATACAGGATCTCTAGGTGTTAACCCATGGAGGATCGTTAGGTTCTAACCCACACAAGATCACTAAGTGATGACCCACGGAGGATCGCTAGGTTCTGACCCACATAGGATCGCTAGGGGTTGACCCACACAGGATCACCAGGTGTTGATCCATGGAGGATCTCTAGGTGTTGACCCACATAGGATCGCTAGATTCTGATCCACACAGGATCACCAGGTGCTGACCCACAGAGTATTTCTAGGTGATGACCCACACAGTATCGCTAGGTTCTGACCCACATAGGATCGCTATTCTTTCTTCACGTCACAGCCAGCCACTGGATTTCCACACTTAGCACGCTTGATTCTAGGAGGATTCGATCCTCAAGCCATCGGTCTTAATTCAACCACCATGAAGTCCCATGAGAATTAACCTAATGAACCACCATTTCATAAGGGTTATAATGAAATAGGCGGCGTGTCAATTGGACACCTGGTCTGAAAGTTATAGGCATTTTAGTGCGAGGGGCCCAGTTGGATTCGAGTCTGATCCAACCCAACTATACTCCAAAATTATCCAAAACCCAAGTTGAGTATCTCAAAATAACTATTTCTTCCTAAGGGTTACACCACCATATATGGTTCGTCAAACAGACGTTTGGTTTAGGAGATATGCCCATTTAAGCGAAACTGGGCCTAAAAGGGCCCGGGTTCGGCCCGACCCAACCCAGACCGAAGGGGCTGAGCTCGGCCCAGTTCAGTGGGGCCCAGTCCAGCCTTCTGGGTTGCGGAACGTCCCACTTTCTGTAGGCTAGGTCCGCTATATGGCATCCCGCCTTTTTATTACATAACTTTTCATTACATTTTACAAACAGAGGATCTTTAAAGTCTAGTGTCTTGGAAATCAGGAACATAATACATGAAAACAAAATAAAACATTCTTATAATACACTTGTAAGGATTCATCATAGGTTCATCCTAAGTACAATTACTGCATCTTATAACCTGGAGACATACATCAAAGGAAAGGCTGTGCAGAAGGCCCGGTAAGGAAATCAAGGGAATCGGTTTACTTGTGATATCAATAAGAACTTGATAAAAACATAAAGACATGAGCAATGAAAGTATAGGAATATCATAATAAAAATAACTTGAAACATAACTTCCATATGTGGATACAATATTTAATTTAGACATTCATGAACATATCACCAAGGTACAACCCCGAGGTGTCATAAATATTACCAAGGTTATTCACCAAGGTATCGTGAAACGTGTCATCTCTAGAGATAAATTCTTTACCTAGTTCATTGGAGCGATATCAGAGTGTACCCTTAATATGTCTTTATTCTCATGTTATCCACATATATAATAATCAAACATTTCATAAATAACCCATATATAATAAAATAAATGAGTTTCATTTCAAAATCGTGACGTTTTAAATGTGCTTTAAAAATAAGATTGTTATGTCATTTATAACCCATGGAAAGGGAGTGAGGGTTATATGTATTTCAATTCCAGAATAAAATATATATTTTTTTTGTATTTATGATAACCCATAAAAACAAAATAGTTCTGGGTATTCACATAAATAAAACAAGAGAATTTCATGAGAGAAATAGAGAGAAATTTGAGACAAAATTTCTGCAGCATAACGGCTATATAACTTGGTTTTAGAAAATAATAAAAGAGAGGGGAAAAGGGTCACCCACTCATAAATAAATAATTATACATTATTGGTACATAATAAAATAAACAAGATCATTGTATGGTTATTTGAAGGAAATACCATATGAAAATGAAACTCGAAGGAAGAGAGAATATGGGATTTCTTTTACGAAAATTCGGCAGCCTAACAGCGTCACTTAACAATTCAGAAAATAAATTGATGAGAGAATAAATGGTCTCTCATCATTTGGACATGAAATGGAAAATAATAATGATATAGGAGAACACACCCCCATATAATAAAATGGAAACTATAAGACATAACATAAAGAAATTCATGACTTAAAAGAGGTGGGTGAAAGGATCCCTTACCTTGAAGAGTAACTTTGAAATATTGAAGGTCGGGACCTTGGGAGCTTGAGGGAACCTTGGGAGGATTCTAGAGAGAGGAGGGAAGATTTTGGATGAAATTAAAAGGCTTTGAGTGAAGAGGAAGGGGGATCTTGGGTGGGTTTATATAGGAAAGGAGATGGAATTGTTTATTATTTAGGTTTGGGACACCTCACATTAAAATAAACAAAACCACAAACCATCCCATAGTTTTTGCCCATGGTTTCTGAAAAAGGGTATTTTAAAACAATATTTTATAAGTTCAACGGCCGTAATTCTTAAAATAATAGGGTTTCTTATGTGGAGGTGAGTCACACTCTCAAGGAAAACAATTTAAAAAGAAAAAATGTTATATAAGTCTTGGAGGGTCCACTAAAGCTTTTTAAAATAAATCAAACAAACTCAAAATCACATTATTTTAATGGTAAAAAATATATTGTCCAAACATAAAGTTTATATTATTTTATTACATCATTATTGGGTCATTATGATGTCATAAAACACATTATATATTTATACGGTATTTAATTTTTACCCAAAAATCTGACTGTCTCAAAAAATTATGAAAAATTCACCGTTGCAATAATTTCGACGTCCCGATTCTATAAATAATATTCATTTTATCTAAATAATTTTCTAAATATGTTAATTTTTACTTTTAAAATAAAAACCAACATTTATCAAAAATTCATGGGTTTTGACAAAAATGGATTTCAAACCTTAATAAAAATTTCAATTGCATTCATAAAATTATACGATAATTTATATTTAATAAAAATTAATTTAATAATAATAATAATATTTTATGAAAATATTATTTAATTCAAAAATCTAATAATTCATCAAAATATATTTCTTAGTTTAATATTTAACTAAAAATACTATTTGTGCTTTAAAAACTATTTACAAAGTAACAATAATAAAATGAAAGTACATTCATTATTATATAAAAAAATAGTGTACATGATCATAGTACTAGGGACTTGTTACATAACCCCTTAAAAACCTGCATAAGACCTTAGGTGAAGGTGTGTGATGGTGATAAACTCTTAGGGTGACTTGGATAACATCGCTCGAGTGGTAATCTCTATCAACTTCCACTTCTCCCGTAGGCAGTTTCACTCGAGCTTAACATATTCAAGCTCAGATTGGGCTTGGTCAAGAGAGAATCTCAAAGATGCAACCTCCTTTCCGAGCTCTGTTAAATGGGCTTCATATGGGGAAAGTCTACTGGATGAGGCCATCGCTTCCTTTGTCTGGGTAAAAAAGAATTTGTTAAGGCCCTATATTTATACTAATCATGTGATCACTGTTCAATGGCTATATTAGAAATGGTCACAATTCTTAATGGTATTTTAAAATCCAAAAACATAAAAAAAAAGTACATATGTTGTATAACCATTTCACATATTAATACATTTAATTAGATCAAGGGGGATTTACATTAACAAAAGTTTGGGTCATTACAATCTTCCCCCCTTAAGAAATTTCATCCCTAAAATTTTAACTCATACCCTAAAAAGAGAAAAGGTGTGGGTAATTCTACCTCATAGACTCCTCCAGTTCCCACGTGGCTTCTTCGCATTTGTGGTTCCACCACAACACCTTAACAAGGTTGGTAGTCTTGTTGCGTAGAACATTGTATCTACAATCCAAGATCTCCACCGGCTGCTCCTCATAAGAGAGGTCATGTTCCAGTTGTACCACCTCTGGGTTTAGTGCATGTGAAGGGTCAAGTATGTACTTCCTCAAGAGGGATATGTGGAAAACATCATAAACTTGTGCAAGATTTTGAGGAAGTGGAAGTAGATAGGCCACTGATCCCACGCGATCAAGGATTTAAAAGGGGCCAATGTGCCTAGGTCTGAGATTTCTTTTATTCCCAAACCTCATGGCTCTCTTCCAATGTGAAATCCAAAGAAATACTTTGTCACCAATGTCAAACTCCAATTCCCTTCGACGGTTGTCGGCATATCTCTTTTTATGACTCTGAGTAGCCTTAATGTGTTGTTGGATAGCGTGGAATTTTTTCGTCATCTCTTATATAAGATTAGGCCCAATAAGATTTCTCTCACTAGCTTCATCCCAACAAGTAGGAGTTCTAAATTTCTTCCCATATAGAGATTCATAGGGTGCCATTTGAATACTTGAGTGGAAGTTGTTGTTGTAAGAGAACTCGACTAAAGGGATATGTCGATCCCGTCTACCTTTAAATTCCATTGAGCATGTTCTCAGTATGTCCTCAAGTGTTTGAATAGTCCTTTCAGATTGTCCATCAGTTTGGGAGTGATAGGTCATACTGAAATTCAATTCAGTGCTTAGAGAATGTTGAAAACTTCTCTAGAATTTTGATGTGAACCTTGGATCACGATCAGATACAATAGAAAGTGGAACTCCATGCAGCCTTACCACTTCTTTCACGTAAATCTTGGCAAGTTGATCAAGAGAGAAGTCTTCCCGAATGGAGATAATATGGCCAGTCTTGGTTAGATGGTCCACAACAACCCATATTGCGTTGTTTCCTTTAGAAGTTCTTGGGAGACCAGTGATGCGAAGTCCATAGTGATATTGTTCCACTTCCATACTGGTATGGGTAGTGCTTGCAATACCCCTTTAGGAATTTGTCGCTCTGCCTTTACTTGCTAACATAACAGGAACCTTGAAGTGTATTCAGCAATCTCCCTTTTCATATTATCCCACCAATAATGATCACAAAGGTCCCTATACATTTTTGTGCTCCCAGGATGTATAGAGAAAGTAAAGTTAGGAGCTTCATCCATCAACTCCTTATTTATTTCCGAAATAGATGGAACACTTAGTCTTGTACAAAATTTCATTACACCTTCTTGATCAATATTGAACTCAGGAAACTTCTCATCCTTCACAGCCTCAAAATTCTTATGTAACAAAGAATCTTCTTTCTGATATTTCTTGATCTTCTCTAGTAATGACAGTTGAGAAATCATTTGGGTTAGGGTTCATGATGCCCCTTCCCTTATAATTACCATGTCCAACTTTACTAGGTCATTGATCAAAGGATATTTTTGAATCCTCATCATGGAAAGAACAAATGTGTCTTTACTACTTAATGCATCAGCAACTTTGTTTGCTCTTCTGGGATGATAATGAATTGAACAATCATAGTCTTTAAGAAGTTCCAACCATCTTCTTTATCTCATGTTCAATTCCTTTTGTGTGAAAATATAATTCAAACTTTTATGGTCTGTGTATATATCACATTTCTCCCCATAAGGATAGTGCCTCCATATCTTCAGAGCAAAAACGACTGCAGCTAGCTCCAGATCATGCGTAGGATAGTTTTTCTCATGAGTCTTAAACTGTCAAAATGCATAAGCAATTACTCTTTCATTTTTCATGAGGATGAACCCAATCCTTTTTAGAGATGCATAGCTAAAAATAATGAATCCTTCTCCACTTGAGGGCAGAGTTAACACGGGTGCAGTAACCAATCTCTTCTTCAACTCTTGGAAACTTTTCACACATTCCTTCATCCAGATGAACTTGACCCCTTTTGAGTTAACTTGGTTAATGGATTAGAAAGTCATGAAAAGTTTTTCAAACACCTCCTATAATATCCTTCTAAGCCAAGGAAACTACGAATCTTGGTTATTGTTATAGGTTGAGGCCACTCCTCTAAAACATTTGTCTTTGCAGGGTCAACTGTGATTCCTTCATTGGTAACAATGTGCCCTAAGAAAGCAACTTGTTGTAACCAGAAATCGCATTGTCTGAACTTTAAAAAAGCCTCTCCTTCTGTAGAGTTTGAAAAATAACCCTTAGATGATCTTCATGCTCCTTGTGAATTTTGGAATATATTAGAATATCATCAATAAAAACTACCATAATGTTATTGAGGTAGTCCTTAAAGACTCTATTAATCAAATCCATAAAAATTGAAGGTGCATTAGTCAGTCCAAATGGCATAACAACAAACTCATAATGCCCATATCTTGATCGGAAGGCAGTTTTTGGAATATCTTCTTTCTTCACCCTCAATTGATGATAACCAGAACGAAGATCAGTCTTAGAGAAGAATTAAGCCCCATGAAGTTGGTCAAATAAGTCATCAATTCTTGGAAGAGGGTATTTATTCTTTACTGTAATTCCATTCAGTTCTCTATAATCAATGCATAGCTGCATCGATCCATCCTTCTTCTTCACAAAGAGAACTGTTTCTCCCCAAGAAGACACACTCTGACAGATAAACCCCTTCTCCAAAAGATCTTGGAGTTGTTTCTTTAATTCCTCCAACTCCACATTTTCCATCCTATATGGGGTATTTGATATCAGATGAGATCCAGGTATGAGCTCAATGGAGAACTCTACCTCTCTTTCTAGGGGAGGTCATGGTAACTTCTCAGGAAATACATCAACGTATTCCTGGATGATGGGGAAATTTTCTATCCTTAAACTTTCATCTCCTTCTTCTTCTTCACCAATTAAATCCATAAAGAAGGATATAGAGGGTTCTTCTAAACAAGGATCTGGTTGAGATATCTCTCCTTGGAAGATAACAGTAGGTTTTCCATTCAAGACTATTGAGATTTCCTTACTTCTGCATTTGATCTTAGCATTATACTTTGAGAGCCAGTCCATCCCTAGTATAATTTTGAATTCCAGCATGGGAATGACTATTAGATTTGTGATAAGATTGTGATCACCAAAGAAAATACTAGATTTTTTAAACATTGATGATGCTTGGATAATCCCACCAGGAGTCTTGACTGATAACTCTACTTTTAGAAAATTGGGGGTTGATTCTAAATTCTTTGCAAACTTGGAGGAAATAAAGGAATGTGTAGAACCAGAATCAAACAAAGTACTTGATATATTTGAGAGAACAATAAGAGTACCTACTACCACATCATTTGGAGCTTCAACTTTAGCTGTCATGATAGAAAAAGCACAACCTTTCTCCCTTGGCCTTTGCTGAGGTTGATGGTGGTTCCCCTCCACTGCCCTCAGATTTAGACAGTGATTTTCAAAGTGATCATGTTGTCCACACTTAAAGTATTGGACATCAAGTAGGTCCTGCACCATATTCCCCTTGTCGTTAGTTTTTGGAAGTTAAGGTTTCACCTCACTATGAAAATTCCTTGCAATATGGCCATCTCTTCCACACTTTTAGCATTTCCCGCTCCCAAGCAGGCAGTTCCCCGAATGCTTCTTTCCACATTTATTATATGTGGAAAGTTTCACGTTCTTGCCTCCTCTTCCTTGATCAAAGGTCCTACCTAAGCTGGGCTCCATCGATATCTTCTTGTCGTTTGATTTATGAGACCACTGCGTCTCACCAAACTCCAACTTGACTTTCATCGAACTTCGCACGATTTCCTCATATCTATCATAGTCTTGGTTGGCTAGATTATTCTGTAGATGAGGTCTCAATCCGCCTAAGAATCTATCAACCTTTCTATTTGGATCTATGAAAAAGATAGAGTTGTAACTTGAAAGCCTTGTGAAGTTAATCTCATAGCTTCCCACATATTCATTCTCCTTCTGCTTCAGCTCGAGAAACTGCTTCTCCATTCTTTTTCTCATTGATCGAGGGAAATACTTGTTGAAGAATATCCTTCTGAACTCTTCCCACTCCATAGATTCAACTTCCACTCTTGGACTTGGGTTTTTAACCAGTTCCCACCACTGATTAGCTTCTCCTTATAAGTGATAGATAGTCAGGTTAACCTTTTATTGTTCAGAACAGTAGAGCACAGAAAATATCTTCTCGATAAAGCTGATCCACTGTTCAGTAATCAATGGGTCGATCGATCCACTGAAGGTTGGTGGTCGTTGATGCATAAAGGATTCAACAGAAATTTGTTCCCTTCGTAGTGAGATTGGTCTCTCAGCTTGATTCAAGTTATTTCCCATAACTTGAGTCAGTTGGTTCATCATTCGCATGAATGTTTCCATTCCGGCTTCCATCGGAGGGCCGTCAGTGCATGGTCCATTGTGGTCACCATTTTCACGGTTCCTCCTACTGCCCGACATTTTCTAAAAGAATAAAACCTTAGTGAGAAACTTATTTCATTTAAAAATCTTTTAACTATCAAGGATTTTATGTCTTAAAACATCATGTTTAAGCAATTACATTTCTCTATAATTCCTTTATAATGATTCGTAAAATTATTGTGATTAACCAAACATATCCCCTGGGAGTGTCGTAACCAAGAGTGTAGTAAGGCCCGTTTTCCTGCACTAGTTCCCGTTCGATTCTAGATCAAAGCGGTGTTTTCGGGTTTTACCCCTATGTACATTTGTGCCAGAGTCGCCTCTACCTGCTCTTATCCAGACAGAGATGTATTTGTTTGATATACCACTTACTCATTACTCACCAAAATACCAGGAAGTTTTATTATATTTAAAATTTTCTATATAGTCATTCTTAAAGTTTTCATAGCCTAATTTACATAAATAACTAAACTATCATTTGATACCAACTATGGAATCCCGCCTTTTTATTACATAACTTTTCATTACATTTTACAAAGATAGGATCTTTAAAGTCTAGTATCTTGGAAATCAGGAACATAATACATGAAAACAAAATAAAACATTCTTCTAATCCACTTTTAAGGATTCATAATAGGTTCATCCTAAGTACAATTGCTACATCTTATAACCTCGAGACATACATCAAAGGAAACAGTGAGCAGAAGGCCCAGTAAGGAAATCAAGGGAATCAGTTTACTTGTGATATCAATAAGAACTTGATAAAAACATAAAGACATGAGTAATGGAAGTATAGGAATATCATAATGAAAATAAATTGAAACATAACTTGCATATGTGTCTACAACATTTCATTTAGACATTCATGAACATATCACCAAGGTACAACCCCGATGTGTTATAAAAATTACCAAGGTTATTCACCAAGGAATCGTGAAACTTGTCATCTCTAGAGATAAATTATTTACCAAATGCATTGAAGCGCTATCAGGGTGCACCGTTAATATGTCTTTATTTTAATGTGATCCACATATATTGTAATCAAACATTTCATAAATAACCAATATAGAATAAAATAAATGGGTTTCATTTCAAAATCATGACGTTTTAAATGTGCTTTAAAAATAAGATCGTTATGTCATTTATAACCCATGGAAAGGGAGTGAGGGTTATATGTATGTAAATTCCAGAATCAAATATATAATTTTTTATGTATTTATGATCGCCCATAAAAACGAAATAGGTCTGGGTATTCACATAAATAAAACAAGATAATTTCATGAGAGAAAGAGAGAGAAATTTGAGACGCAATTTATGCAGCAAAACGGCTATGTAACTTGGTTTTAGAAAACAATAAAAAGAGAGGGTACAAGGTTCACTCACTAATAATTAACTAATTATATATTAGGGGTACAGAATAAAATAAATAAGACCATTTTATGGTTAATTTAAGGAAATACCATATGAAAATGAAACTCGAAGGAAGCGAGAATATGCGATTTCTTTTACGAAAATTCGGCAGCCTAACGACGTCACTTAACAATTCAGAAAATAAATTGATGAGAGAAGAAAGGGTATATCATCATTTTTACATGAAATGTATAGTAATAATGATATAGGATAACATACCCCCATATAATAAAATTGAAACTAGAAGACATAACATAAATAAAGTCATGACTTAAAAGAGGTGGGTGAAAGGATCCCTTACCTTGAAGAGTAACTTTGAAAGCTTGATGGTCGGGACCTTGAGAGGCTTGAGGGAACCTTGGGAGGATTATAGAGAGGGGAGGGAATAGTTTTTATGAACTTAAAAGGCTTTTAGTAAAGATAAAGGGGGAGCTTGGGTGGGTTTATATAGGAAAGGAGAGGGAATTGTTTATTATTTAGGTCTAGGACACCTCACATTAAACTAAAAAACCAGAAACCAGCCCATGGTTTCTTCCAAAGTGGAGTGGAAAAAAATATTTTATAATTTCAATGTCTGAACTTCTTAAAATAATAGGGTTTCTTATGTGAAGGTGAGTCACACTCTCAAGGAAAACAATTTAAAAAGAAAAAATGTTATATAAGTCTTGGAGGGTCCACTAAATCTTTGTAAAATAAATCAAACAAACTTAAAATCACATTATTTTAATGGTAAAACATATATTGGTCGAACATACAATTTATATTATTTTATTACATCACTATTGGGTCATTATGATGTCATAAAACAGATTATATATTTATACGGTATTTAATTTTTACCCAAACATTTGACTGCCTCAGAAAATTATGAAAAATTCTATGTTGGATAATTTCAATATCCCGATTCTAGAAATAATATTAATTTTATCTAAATAATTTTCTAAATATGTTAATTTTCACTTTAAAAATAAAAACCGACATTTATCGAAAATTCATGAGTTTTGACAAAAATGGCTTTCAAACCTTAATAAAAATTACAATTGTATTCATAAAATTATACGATCATTTATATTTACTAAACATTAATTTAATAATAATAATAATATTTTATTAAAATATTATTTAATTCAAAAATCCAATAATTCATCAAAATAGATTTCTTAGTTGAATATTTAACTAAAAATACTATTTGTGATTTAAAAACTATTTACAAAGTAAAAATAATAAAATGAAAGTACATTAATTATTATATACAAAAATAATGTACATAAACATAGTACTAGGGTCTTGTTAGATAACCCCTTAAAACACCCGCATAAGACCTTAGGGTAAGGTGCGCGATGGTGACAGACTCTTGGGGTGGCTCGGATAACATCGCTCGAGTGGTAATCTCTATCAACTTCCACTTCTCCCATATGCGGTTCCGCTTGAGCTTAATGTATTCAATCTCGGCTTGGGCTTGGTCTAGAGTGAATCCCAAAGACGCAACCTCCTTTCCTAGCTATGTTAAATGGGCTTCATATGGAGAAAGTCTACTGGATGAGGTCATCGCTTCCTTTGTCTGAGTAAAAAGAATTTGTTAAGGACCTATATTTATACTAATCATGTGATCACTGTTCAATGACTATATTAGCAATGGTCACAATTATTAATGGTATTTTAAAATCCAAAAACATAAAACAAAATAAGTGCATATGTTGTATAACCATTTCACATATTAAGACATTTAATTAGATCAAGAGGGATTTACATTAACAAAAGTTTGGGTCGTTACACGCTAGGCCGTGAGTTCGTCCCGACCCACCCGGTTGGCCAAGCCCAGCTGGGCCGCTAAACCAACCCAGCCCGCTGGCTGGGCACGGCCCGCTAGTTGGGTGTGACCCAGCAGCTGAGCGTGAGGGTCCACTCCCCTTATAAACAGACTACGGTCCATCCGGTTCTTCAAACAGGCGGCGCTAGGCTGGCGCCACCCCCCTCCAGCTGACCGGTCTGTTGGACCGGTCTTGGACAGGACCCGCGGTCCAGATCTGCCTTCGCCACAGCTGGAGCCACGATACTTCCTCTGTGTTAGACCTTTGGCTGTCACCGCTTCCACCGTAGCGTGCCTTTCACTATCAATGTGTCCAGCGTTGGTCGACTGCCCCTTGTCTGTCGCGGCGCCTTAGGGCACCGCCAGCTCTTTGCGGCCAGCGAGAGTCGGTGTTGTCGCGCCGGTGGGGATTCTGCGGGCCTCCAGTGAAGTTCTAGATGTCGTTTTTCTTTTTTGACTGCACCCATGGGCCTCCCGGGATGCTTCCATCACCGCGTGGCCCCCGGTTTTGTCTTGCCGCTATATTGGTCAGTCACCCATGAAGAACGCAATCATTAACAAGATCGGAGGAGGGTCTGGGCCTTGTTCGATTCGGCCCATGTCCTCCGCGTTATCATTATAATATGGTAAGGATTATTTAATCATAAAAACTCCCATAAATTAACCCTGCATTATCCTCCCACATTAAAGAACTAAACGTGGATCAACCCGTTGGATGGTTGATCCGTGTTCTTCATAATATTCAAGAACAGAAAAAAGGGAGGAATTAAGCACATAACCCCATACCTTGAACACATTGGTAGACGGTGCAGATGAGAAATATGGGTCTACATTCGTAGCATGTTCATTGGAATTTTTCGAACTACGTATTGAATCCTCTAAGGTGCCAAAGCTCCGTTCTACGTTGTAGGAAGTCTTCGTCGGCACTTCATCAGAGTTTCCTCTCATGAGTGCACAAGACCCATGCCCAAGCTTTGTTTAAATAGATTAAGAGAGGAGTTTAACTCACCACAAAATTAATGAGCTTCATTAATGAATTAAATTAATTAACTCATTAATCTCTCAATGGTGTGGTTACACAAGCAAGTGTAATTGGCCATTAAATGGTCTGACAACCCAGCGGTCCCACCACCATCACTCATCGGTTACAAAGAAAGAAATAAAATAACTCGTTGAGTTATTTTATTATTATTTTTGTAAAGTCTAAAAATTAAATTTTTCATCCGACCCCTTCCGGTCGAAGTTAAGCTTCGCCTAAGAGAATCCCAATGCTGTAAATTCAACGATACCCTCAAATTTTTAATCTGAGCATCGGTTCAAAAGTTAGAAATCGTCGCCTGTACGTTTATTGAACGTACCTTAAAAAAGTTCAAATAACCATTAACAGTCACCATCAACCCATGTCGGTCAAGGTTAGGCTTTTCCTAAAGGGAACATACCCTCACGAGCTCAATGGTTCTCTCAGATTTCCAATCTGAGTTACCGTTTAGGAGTTAAAGAATTTACCAATAAAATAATTGTTAATTATTTTATTTATGGGCAAAAACTAACTTCCACTGTTGGCCCATTCCGGACAATTTTAGGATCTTCCTAAGGAAAGAATACCCTCACAAGCTCAGCGATGGTCTCGGATTTTTAATCCGAGTCACCATTCATGAGTTATAAGAATTTAAAAAATAAAATAATTTTATTTATGGTTATACCATTTTTAGGTTTTCTCAATAGAGGCATGTGCCGACAAAACTTAAGTCACACCTATGGTAAACTCTTCATCCTAAACGCAATGGTGCCCTTAGATTTATGATCTGGACACTCATTTAATAGTTATTCCACTTTTTCAAGAAAACTTCTCACATGCATTATTTAACGATTAAAAGTTTTTTGATGGATCATTCTGGGAACTCCAGGCCTCGAAATCATGTGTCGTCAATTTTCTCAGTCTCGTAATAATCCCATATAATTAAAAATATATATGTGGAAATTCTAGGTCTTTGAATCCTCATCATCTTAGGGTTTTATGTCCCTAAAATCCATAACAAAGCTAGGGGAAAAAAATGTGGGTACTGAGCACGTATCTGAGCCTCCCACTCCCATGTGCTCTCCTGAAGTTTCTCGTGCTGCCAATGAACTCACACTAGAGGAATCGACCTCCCATAAAGGACCCACTCTTGTAAATCCTCTATCTCCATCGGGAACTCTGCGAACGTCACCCCATCATTAATTTCCAGCTTTCCCTAGTCAATAATGTGTGATGGATCATGCACGTACCTCCTCAACTGTGACATATAGAAAACATTATGCACCTGGTGCATCTGTGGGGGAAGATCTAGATGGTACGCCACTTTTCCTACTCTGTTGAGGATCTGGAAAGGTCTGATGAATGTTGGATATATCTTTTCACCTCGGTCAAATCTCTGTAATCCTCGTCGGGGTGAGACCCATAGAAAATCATGGTCTCCCTCCTCGAACTACAAGGGTCTTTATCTCCTATCAGCATAAGAATTATTCCAGCTTTGTACAGTTTTCATCTTCTCCTGGATGATCTACACCTTCTCAGTGGTAGACCTTACCAACTCTAGACTCATAAGTGTTGACTCCCCTGGGTCGGTCCAGCATATAGGTGATCTACACGATTGCACGTACAAGGCCTCAAACAGTTCCATGATGATGGTGGAGTGATAACTATTGTTGTATGTGAACTCCTCCAGGGGAAGGTGGTCCTCCTAACTATGGCCAAAATCAAGGATGAAATCATAAAGCATGTCCTCAAGAATCTGTATGGTCCGCTCTGTCTGACCATCTATCTGAGGATGAAAGGCGATGCTCAAGAATAGCTGAGTCTTGAACGCCTCCTGTAATCTCATCCACAACCGAGATGTAAAATGAGCATCATGATCTAAAACAATCATTTATGGAACCCCGTGAATCCATACAATCTCTTATATGTAGAGGCATATCAATCCCTCTACTGACTCCTTCTCTCGGATGGGTAGGAAGTGAGCCGACTTGGTGAGTCCTTCAACGATCATCCAGATGGAATCGTGGCCCCTGGACGTACGTGGTAGCCCTATCATGAAGTCCATGGAGATGTCATCCCACTTCTACTCTAGAACCTCAAGTGGATGAGTCAAGCCTACTGGAACCTAGTGCTCAGCCTTAATTTACAAACAAGTGAGGTGCCGTGAAATAAATTCCGCCACTGCTTTCTTCATCCCTAGCCACAAGTACTGATGCTGGAGGTCCTGGTACATCTTCGTCACACCAGGATGTACCGCCAAAGGGGATGTGTGGAACTCCCTCAACACATCCTCTCGTAGCGTCACTAGCACCATGGAACAGCCTCTAAAAAGTATGATGTGCTCCCCACCTTCAGAAAATCTATCAGGAGCCTGTCTTAAGGATATCTGAGCATGTCGAGCCTCACAGTTAACGTTCCCAAGTTATTCCTACCTGACTCACTGAAGGAGTTGGAGAGTCACTGTCATAGACTGGAGGTAAGCTGCTCCATCACTATCCAGAAAGGATATATACAATGTGGCTAGCTGCTTTTTCTCCTCACTCATCAACTGTAGTCCAGACCTCCTACTGAGTGCATCTTCCACCAAGTTCCCTTTACCAGGAGTGTATACTATCTCAAAGTCATAGTCCATGAGGAACTCCAGCTATCACCACTATCTCAGGTTCAGTTCCTTCTATAAGAATATATACTTGAGAGTATTGTGATTAGAGTAGATAGTAAAACATTCTCCCAACTATACTCTCAGCTCCTAAAGCTCTGAGGGAGCCATCCGATATGTAGTTGTAGATATTGGTGTTTTCCTTGGGTACAAGCCAATGCCGAAGTCCCTATCCCTACAGGGAGGTAATTCTGGAAACAACTTTTGAAAGGATGTTCCTAAAATCTTCCACTACTATTGGGAACTAAAACCTCAAAACACCTATTGCCACAAGGGTAAGGTTGGCTGACTCGAGAGTGATCAATTGCACCCTCCTATGCATGAGTTTATCCCATGCTGTCTGGGTTTCCTTTTTCACCAACCAAGGAAAACCCCATTCTAATGTTGTATATATACCATAACCTTTTTCCTAAAATAGTCAATCTAAGCATGAACTGTGGATGACCATTCCATACCTAGACTAACATCGTAAGGCCTCGATGTTGCCACCAAGAGGTTCCAACCAAAACTCTCACCTCAAGGGTCAGATCACACTGTCAGCATAAGTTTGATTATTGGGTCTCCTCCCATAAGTATCTTTATATGTAAGGGTCAAGTCAATGGTTTAACTGGAAACTCTAGGTCTTGAACAAGATTCGTGACAAGAATGATTATTACCTATGTCTATTAATTACGATAGATAGTAGTAAACCCAGACCATACCTCGAATCATTCATGGAGCCCTTGGGTCACACTCCTTGACCGCATGCAGCTACTCCCTTCCCCTGTCCTCTAGCTCCTTAATCCTAGTGGGGACCACGTTGGGGTGGTGGTTATAACATGTCGAAATGTACACCACCTCAAACTGCTCTACAAGCTTCCCTTCCACGTCTGTTGCCCTATATATTCATCTGTCCCTATAACTTCCTCTTCCCAAAACATTTCACATATCTAAGTCTCTGAGACTGACGTCGGTTTCCTGCTTTCCCACTGCTTACATTCACTGGCTGTATATACTCAGCCAAAGAATTTTCAACCACAAAAGTTCTTTCTAGCACCCTAACATAAGTAGAAATGCACAGAGGAATAGTGCTAGCTCGAATATCCCTAAACACATCTCGCTTGGAGGTCTGATCATTGAAGCAATAGTCGTATCGTATTCATCGAGTACCTAGAATGGTCGGTACACCTCGACAAATACTCAATTAATGATATGTCATCCTTTCAAAACTGTAGAATCTCTTGGGAACACAAACCCCTTAGATTTTCATGGCAAGAGACCCCCTTCTCTAAGGAAGGTTCTTAAGCTCTGTCCACAGAAAAGTCACCTCATCGTAAGATAGGGGTAATCTAAACCCTTTCATCACCCTACTGAGCCACATAGAATGCTCACTACTAGGACCACCATCTGGTCTAATGGTATCCTGGTTAGATGGAAACTCAATAACTACCTCATGTTAGTCCTTAGCCTCCTGTGAGTCGAGATCGCCTCAAAACCTAAGGGGTATCTATCACTGAAACTTGTGTAAGTAATTGAGCCTATATATGTCCTCTACTAGTAGCATCGGTAGTAACTACTAACCAATGGGCAGTGGTATCGCTAGAACACCGTCTGAAGGTACCATCTCAGGAAACAGTCCCTATACTGAAGGCTCATCACTCTATGGACCATCCTCATGGTCATGCATTGGAATCCTGGCTGACTATCTATGTGGTGGCATCTTGAAGGAGTATCAAGATGAACCATGGTCAACAAGTTATACCTGGTGGATCGAATCAAAATAGATCAAAACAAAAACATTTCAAAAACACAAGCAATAAGTGTTTTCTCGTACCGTTCCAGAAAACAGAATTCAGGGTCCTGGTGTATGGATATGTCATCCTCCGCACCAACACTGGACTCCCCTGACTAAAATCCGAATTCAAGACTCTTAACACTATTGCTCCATTTAAAACACAGACTCTTAGTTCTTCTGGTATACCTGACCACCCTCTGATAGCACCTTTTCACGACCCATCCCCTGGGGCCCGTGCCGTGACTAACCCAAGCCCGCCTTCCATAGGCTAGGGGTTGGCGACTAGCACCGGAAAGGCATATCCCTAAAAAGGGAAGGCATTGCCTCAAAACCTGTATACACACAGACAGGGCACACTACGCACAAGTATAACACAATAAAAGATGAAAGGTACAAAGAAAAGGGTGAGCTATAAAGCCCGGTAAGGGAGTACACAATGAATAACATGAGGAGTACAATACATGTTAGGCAATAGTCATATCAATAGAGCATAAGAGAGAAATGAACATAAAGGCATGATAAAGCATGATAATCATAACATGGAAATGTGGCAACAACACTTAACATTGAATTAGCATGAGCCAAGGCTCATTGCACATGGAGCATGAGTAAACCCTCATTGCACTTGAAGCACGAGTAAACCCTCGTTGCACTTGAATTAGCATGAGTCAAAACTCATTGCACATGACGTATCATGATACTATACGTTACCCAATGCATTGGAGCGCTATAAAGGGTGCACCCTTCTTAAACATTTCATTTCGTGCATAAGTGTGCCACATGGATCATAAAACATGGATTCATAAAACATAATCATTTCTTCCACGATAAAGGAATGTGGAATTCATACATGAGACTTTATAATCAATATTTAAATGTGCATAAAGGTGAATACCCTTGATGGAGAAATGGGCATGGTATTCACTACACAAAGACATTGGCTTAGAAAATCGGTGCGATTTCGGCAGCGTAACGGCGTGACATAAGAATTCATAAAAAAGGTTGATGAGAGAGAAAGGGGTTCCTCATCATATTTACATGTAATGGACAGTAAGGAGATCATATATATACATGTCCCAACAATATAAATGGAATTTAGATTCATGATACAAAAGTATTGCTTGAATGTAAAAGAAGAGAGAGAAGTTCCTTTCGGAATTTCGGCATAGTAACGGGTGTACATGGGAGGCATTTAATGAGAGAGAAAGGGTTCTCCCATCATTCAAACAATAATAGGGCAGTATGGGAGAGGTGCGAAACCATACCCCAACATTCATAATTGAAATTAAAAGGGCAATACGACTTAAATAAAATTGACAAAAATGAGAAAGGAAGGAAACCCCTTACTTGGAAGTGTGCTTCCAAAGGCTAGAGAGAGGCTTTTGAGAGGCTTCTTGGGAGCTTGGGGCACCTTGAGAGGATTCTAGAGAGAGTAGGGCAGAGGTTGGACGAACTTCAAGGGATTTGGGTGAGGAGGAAGTGGGAGCTTGGGTGGGTTTATATAGGAAAGGTGAGAGAATTCTTTATTATTTAGGTTTGGGACCCCTTATATTAAAATAGTCCAAACCACAAACCATCCCATGGTATTTGCCCATAGTTTCTGGAAAAGGAAAGAGGAAAACAATATTTTACAAGGCCAAGGTCCGAACTTATTAAAAAATTAGGGTTGCTTATGTGGAGGTGAGTCACACTCCCATGGAAATTAATTTAAAAAGGCAAAGTGTTGAATAAGTCTTGAGGGCTCCATTAATGCTTTGAAAAGTGAGTCAAACAAACCCAAAACCTCATTATTTTAATGATAAAACACATATTGGTCGAACATAAGGATTATGGTATTTTATTACATCACCATTGGGTCATTATGATGTCATAAAACACATTATATATTTAAATGGTATTTAATTTTTTTACCCAAAAATTTGACTGTCTCAGAAAATTATGAAAAATTCACCGTTGGATAATTTCGACGTCCTGATTCCAAAAATAATATTTATTTTATCTAAATAATTTTCCAAATATGTGAATTTTCACTTTTAAAATAAAAATCGACATTTATAAAAATTCACGGGTTTTGACAGAAATGGCTTTCAAACCTTAATAAAAATTTTAATTGCATTCATAAAATTATAAGATCATTTATATTTAATAAAAATTAATTTAATATTAATAATAATATTTTATTAAAATATTATTTAATTCAAAAATCCTTTAATTTAATAAAATATAATTCTTAATTAAATAATAACTAAAAACACCATTTGTACTTTAAAAACTAATTAAAATGTATCAAAAATGACTAGAAATTATATTCATTATTATATACAAAAAAAATAATGTACATGAACATGGTGCTACTTAATTGTTACATAACCCCTTAAAATAGCCGCATAAGACCTAAGGGTAAGGTGTGCGATGGTGACAGGCTCTTGGGGTTGCTCGGATAACATCGCTCGAGTGGTAATCTCTATCAACTTTCATTTTTCCCGTAGACGATCACGTTCGAGCTTGACTTGATGAAGCTCAGCTTGGGCTTGGTCAAGGGCAAAGCCCAAAGACGCCACCTCTTTTCCGAGCTCCGACAAATGGGCTTCGTAAGGGGCAATTCTACTGGATGAGGCCATCGCTTCCTTTGTCTGAGTAGAAAATTGGTTCGTTAAAGCCTTATATTTAAACTACCCAGATGATCACTGTTCAACGGCTATAAAAGTAACGGTCACAAATCTTAACGTTAAACTAAAGAAGTTGACATCTTATAAAAACATTTTTTTTTCCTAAAGAAACATTTAACTGGATCAAGAGGGATTTTCCATTAATGAAATTTTGGGTCGTTACAACATTCCCCCCTTAAGAAATTTCGCCCTCGAAATTTTCCTTTTCCCACACTAAAACAAATGTGGGTAACTTAGCTTCATCATATCCTCTGACTCCCAAGTTGCTTCTTCAAACTTGTGGTTTCTCCACAACACATTGACGAGGGGCATTTTTCCCTTAATAAGGGTTCATACTAAGATTGTGAATTTATCAAAACATATCCCCCAGGAGTGTCGTAACCAAGAGTTCAGCAAGGCCCGTTGTCGTGCACCAGTTCCCGTTCGAGTCTAGCTCAAAGCGGTGTTTTCGGGTTTTACCCCTAGTATACATCTGTGCCAGAGCCGCCTCTACCTGCTCGTATCCAGACAGGGATGTATTTGTTTGATAAACCACTTACTTAGTATTTACCAAAACTTAGGGATGTTTTTATTATGATTAGTCTTGTATCTAAGGCTTTACTAGGGTTTCCTAATCCCAAAAATAACTAAACCTATCCTTTGATACCAACTATGACAACCCTGCTTTTTATTACAACTTAAGCATGCTTTATTACATAAAACTTCACTTGATACAACAAAGAAGATCGAGAGGTTTAGTGTCTTTGGGGCTTAGGATCATTACATAAAAACTTTAAACTTGAAATACAACATCCTTATTGAAAACTTCCTTTACATGACCACTACATTCCTTCGTACTTAGCATTGCATGGGATAACCTGAGGACATGCATAAGAAAAGGGTGAGCTATAAAGCCCAGTAAGGGAGTACACAATGAATAACATGAGGAGTACAATACATGTTAGGCAATAGTCATATCAATAGAGCATAAGAGAGACATGAACATAAAGGCATGATAAAGCATGATAATCATAACATGGAAATGTGGCAACAACACTTAACATTGAATTAGCATGAGCCAAGGCTCATTGCACATGGAGCATGAGTAAACCCTCATTGCACTTGAAGCATGAGTAAACCCCCGTTGCACTTGAATTAGCATGAGTCAACACTCATTGCACATGACGTATCATGATACTATACTTTACCCAATGCATTGGAGCGCTATAAAGGGCGCACCCTTCTTAAACATTTCATTTCATGCATAAGTGTGCCACATGGATCATAAAACATGGATTCATAAAACATAATCATTTCTTCCATGATAAAGGAATGTGGAATTCATACATGAGACTTTATAATCAATATGTAAATGTTCATAAAGGTGAATACCCTTGATGGAGAAATGGGCATGGTATTCACTACACAAAGACATTGGCTTAGAAAATCGGTGCGATTTCGGCAGCGTAACGGCGTGACATAAGAATTCATAAAAAAGGTTGATGAGAGATAAAGGGGTTCCTAATCATATTTAAATGTAATGGACAGTAAGGAGATCATATATATACATGTCCCAACCATAGAAATGGAATTTAGATTCATGATACAAAAGTATTGCTTGAATGTAAAAGAAGAGAGAGAAGTTCCTTTCGGAATTTCGGCATAGTAACGGGTGTACATGGGAGGCATTTAATGAGAGAGAAAGGGTTCTCCCATCATTAAAACAATAATAGGGCAGTATGGGAGAGGTTAGAAACCATACCCCAACATTCATAATTGAAATTAAAAGGGCAATACGACTTAAATAAAATTGACAAAAATGAGAAAGGAAGGAAACCCCTTACTTGGAAGTGTGCTTCCAAAGGCTAGAGAGAGGCTTGTGAGAGGCTTCTTGGGAGCTTGGGGCACCTTGAGAGGATTCTAGAGAGAGTAGGGCAGAGGTTGGACGAACTTCAAGGGCTTTGGGTGAGGAGGAAGTGGGAGCTTGGGTGGGTTTATATAGGAAAGGTGAGAGAATTCTTTATTATTTAGGTTTGGGACCCCTTATATTAAAATAGTCCAAACCACAAATCATCCCATGGTATTTGCCCATGGTTTCTGGAAAAGGAAAGAGGAAAACAATATTTTACAAGGCCAAAGTCCGAACTTATTAAAAAATTAGGGTTGCTTATGTGGAGGTGAGTCACACTCCCATGGAAATTAATTTAAAAAGGCAAAGTGTTGAATAACTCTTGAGGGCTCCATTAATGCTTTGAAAAGTGAGTCAAACAAACCCAAAACCTCATTATTTTAATGATAAAACACATATTGGCCGAACATAAGGATTATGGTATTTTATTACATCACCATTGGGTCATTATGATGTCATAAAACACATTATATATTTAAATGGTATTTAATTTTTTTACCCAAAAATTTGACTGTCTCAGAAAATTATGAAAAATTCACCGTTGGATAATTTCGATGTCCTGATTCCAAAAATAATATTTATTTTATCTAAATAATTTTCTAAATATTTGAATTTTCACTTTTAAAATAAAAATTGACATTTATAAAAATTCACGGGTTTTGACAGAAATGGCTTTCAAACCTTAATAAAAATTTTAATTGCATTCATAAAATTATAAGATCATTTATATTTAATAAAAATTAATTTAATATTAATAATAATATTTTATTAAAATATTATTTAATTCAAAAATCCTTTAATTTAATAAAATATAATTCTTAATTAAATAATAACTAAAAACACCATTTGTACTTTAAAAACTAATTACAATGTATCAAAAATGACTAGAAATTATATTCATTATTATATAAAAAAAAATAATGTACATGAACATGGTGCTACTTAATTGTTACATAACCCCTTAAAATAGCCGCATAAGACCTAAGGGTAAGGTGTGCGATGGTGACAGACTCTTGGGGTTGCTCGGATAACATCGCTCGAGTGGTAATCTCTATCAACTTCCATTTTTCCCGTAGACGATCACGTTCGAGCTTGACTTGATGAAGCTCAGCTTGGGCTTGGTCAAGGGAAAAGCCCAAAGACGCCACCTCTTTTCCGAGCTCCGACAAATGGGCTTCGTAAGGGGCAATTCTACTGGATGAGGCCATCGCTTCCTTTGTCTGAGTAGAAAATTGGTTCGTTAAAGCCTTATATTTAAACTACCCAGATGATCACTGTTCAACGGCTATAAAAGTAACGGTCACAAATCTTAACGTTAAACTAAAGAAGTTGACATCTTATAAAAACATTTTTTTTCCTAAAGAAACATTTAACTGGATCAAGAGGGATTTTCCATTAATGAAATTTTGGGTCGTTACATTATGACCCACAAAGAATCGATAGGTGCTGACCCACACAGGATCACTAGGTGCTGACCCACGGAGGATCGCTAGGTGCTGACCCACATAGGATTGCTAGGTGCTTCCCACATAGGATCGCTAGGTGCTGACCCACGGAGGATCGTTAGGTGATGACCTACACAGGATCGCTAGGTGTTGACCCACATAGGAACTCTAGGTGTTGACCCACAGAGGATCGCTATTCTTTCTTCACATCATAGCCAGCCACTGGATTCCCACACTTAACACGCTTGATTCCGAGAGGATCTGATCCTCAAGCCATATGTCATATTTCAACCTCCAGAAAGTCCCAATAAGAAGTAACCAGACAAACTGCCATGTCATAAGGGTTCCAACGCAACAGGCGGCGCATCAATCAGATGCTCGGTCTGTAAGTTATAGGAATTTTAGTGCTAGGGGTTTGGTTGGATTCAAGTCTGATCCAACTCGGCCATACTCCAATAGTATCCAAAACCCAAGTGGAGTATCTCAAAAGGACTGTCTCGTCCTAAGGTTTTCAGCACTGTAGATAGTTCATCAAACGAACATCTGGTTTAGGAGATATGCCCATTTAAGTGAAACTGGGCCTAAAAGGGTATGAGACCGGTCTGACCCGATCAGACCGACCAGACCCAACAGGTGCTGGGCTCGACCCAGTTTGCTGGGCTCAGCCCATCCCGCTGGACCAACCTGGCCCGCTAGCTAGGCATGGCCTTCCAGTTGGGCGCGAGGGTCTGTTCCCCTACCGAATGGACTACGGTTCTTTCGGTTCTTCAAAAAGACAGTGCGAGGCTGGCGCCTCCCCCCTCCAGTTGACTAGTTCGTTGGACCGGTCTAGGGTGGTACCCGTGGTCTGGGTCTGCCTCCACTTTGGCCGAAGCCGTGGTACTTCCTCCGCGGCAGCCCTTTGGCTGCCAGCACTTCAACCGCGGCGCGCTGCCATGGTGCATTGTTCACTGTAAATGCGGCTGATGTCAGCCAGCCACCCCCTGTATGTTGCGATGCCTTTGGGCGCCACCACCTCTTCGCGGTCAGCGAGAGTCAGGCACTGTTGCGCTAGTAGGGATTCCAGGGGCCTATATTGAAGTTCCGGAGGTCCGTTTTCTTTTCTGACTGCACCTATGGGCCTCTCGGGACGCTGCCATCACCACATGGACCCGATTTTGTCTTGTAGCCATATTGGTCGGTCACCCATGAAGAACGTAATCATTACCGATATCGGCAGAGATTCTGGGCCTTGTTCAGTTTTACCCGCACCCTCTGTGTTAGCATTATAATATGGAAAGGATTATTTAATCCTAAAAACTCCCATAAAGTAACCCCGCATTATCTTCCCGCATTAAAGAATGAAAGGCAGATCAACCCGTTGGACGGTTGATCTATGTTAGTCATAATATTCAAGAACAGGAAAATCTGAGGAATTAAGCACATAACCCCCTACCTTGAACACATTGGTAGACGATGTAGATGAGTAAGATGGTTCTTTGTTCGTAGCATGTTCATTGGCATTCATCGAACTCTGAATTGAATCCTCTAAGGCATCGAAGCTCCGTTCTACGTTATAGGAAGTCTTCGCCAGAACTTTGTCAGAGGTTCCTCTCATGAGTGCACAAGACCCATGCCCAAGCTTTGTTTAAATAGATGAAGAGATGAGTTTAACTCACCACGCAATTAACGAGGTTCATTAATGAATTCAATTAATGAACCCATTAATATCCTGATAGTGTGATTATAGAAGCAATTGTAATAGGCCATTAAATAGTCTAACAACCCAGCGGTCCCGCCACCATCACTCATTGGTTACAAAGAAAGAAATAAAATAACTCGTTGAGTTATTTTTTTTGTAAAGTACAAAAATTAACGTTTTCATCCAACCCTTTCTGGTCAAAGTTAAGCTTCGCCTAAGCGAATCCCAGTGTTGTGAATTCAATGGTGCCCTCGTATTTTTAATCCGAGCACCGGTTCAAAAGTTAGAAATCGCCGCCTGCACGTTTGTTGAAAGTATCTTAAAAAAGTTTAAAAAATTATTAACAGTCACTCTCGACCCGTGTCAGTCATGGTTAGGATCTTCCTAAGGGGAGAACACCCTAAAGATATTAACGGTACTCTTGGATTTCCAATCCAAGTTACCGTTTAGGAGTTAAAGAATTTAAAAATAAAATAATTGTTACTTAATTATTTTATTTACGACCAAAAACTAACTTCCACTATTGGCCTGCGCCGGCCAAGGTTAGGATCTTCCTAAGGAAAGAATACCCTGAAAAGCTCAATGGTGGTCTCATATTTTTAATCTGAGTCACTGTTCATGAGTTATAAGCATTTGAAAAATAAAATAATTTTATTTAATTATTTTATTTACAGTTATTCCATTTTTGGGTTTTCTCACTGGAGGCCTGCACCGACTAAACTTAAGTCTTTACTAGGGTAAACCCGTCATCCTGAATGTAACGATGCCCTCATATTTCTGATTTGGGAACCCATTTAATATTTATTCCACTTTTTTATGAAAACTTCTCACACGCATTATTTAAAGCTTAACATTTTTTTGACGGATCATTCTGGGCACTCCGGGCCTCGAAATCACGTTCAGTCAATTTTCAAAGTCTTGTAATAATCCTATATAATTAAAAAAAATACTGAAATTTCAGGACTTTACATTCCAAGAGAACAATGGATCCCTCCTTTAGTATTTTGATATTCCTTTTGATAGGGATTGTGTAAAATCCTGACCTGAATGCCACACACCACTTCCCTGATCCAAACCACCACACGACCTCAAGAATGCCTTCTCGTACACCAGAGGATGAATACTATCAGTGAGGGTCTAATATCGATCAAGGGGATACAATACCCTCTTTATCAGAATAATACACTAATGAAAATAAATAAACAATAACCAAATGATATAACCATAACCAGAATAATATTAGTATCACAAGATGACCAAAATAAGAAAAATAAAATATCAAAACTAAACAGTAGATATGACATGCCAAAGTATGTGTCAAGTGACAATATGAAAAACCCAAAATAAATAAAGACACTGAAAACTCCCAAGAAGGTCCTGGACCATGTTCAGTTCCCTCATCCATGCTCTATCCCAAATCAGTCATCTAACACAGGGTCTTTCCCATTATCTTGTCCTGAAAACATGAAGTCTATTCAGGTACTAATCTGGTAGCCCGAGTAGGGTGTGATTAAAACTTAGCAGGCCACCATCAATAGCATCTAAAAACAATATCCAATCAATATAGTGTATGCAGTTGTATAAAGAATAATGTAAAATGCATAATTAAATAGTTATCACATTATTCATTCTTTAAATTAACTACAATAAACCACGGGTTCCCAAGGACACCCGAACATTAATTCCTACTTCATCCCATGATGGAGTCTGAACCATGTCACATATTCAATCCTCAATTTATTATAATGAAATGTGAATTCATTATACATTCATTTCAATTCATTTTCATGGATAATTGGAACTATAGTCCAATGCCAATCTCATGGGTGTAGAACATCATTTCTAGAACCCTGTGGGTATTTGGAGTATCAGTCCTTGTCCCACACCCCATGGGTATTTGGATCATCAATACATGTCCCATAAATAATATTTTCAAGCATGTAGTCAGATCTAGAAACCATGTCTAGCACCTCTGTGGGTATTTGGAGTGTTAGTCTATGCCCCACACCCCATTCTCAATCAACATGTATATCACATAGATCACATCATTCAAGGTTAATAAATATTAACCTTCTATCAAATTCCTCATTTAAAACATTTATTAATTAATTCAATAATTAATTAATCCATTTCAATAAATTGCATAACTAAAACAATTTCCATAAATTAATTCAATAATTAATTAACCCAAATTTATAACCTTAATATCCAAATAATTAATTCAAAAATTAATTATTCAAATCAATTTCACAATCTCAACATCTTATTAATTAATTCAAAAAATAATTAATCTTATTTCACATTCAATTTCACAATCTGCAATATCCCATTAATTAATTAATTAATTAATTAATTCAATTCAAAACCTCAATTCCCTAATTAAATTAAATCTTTAACACAAGGAAATTAAACTAATCAATTCAATTTTTCAAATAAATATCCCAATCATGGAAATTGAAATTCTAAAAAATTACATACATGTGATTTAATCAAGACTATGGACTTTTAATTTAGACCACATACCTCAAGTTTGATGATGAACGGTCACTAACGGATATACCCAATTGAAGTGGAACAATCGTAATCACGATACAGAATGGGATTTAGATATGAATCCCAAATCCAAGATTAAATGAATCAATATCTAAAAAATATATATCTATATCTAGATCCAAAGATGATAAATATATCTTTTTATCTAGAAATAGGAGAGGGAGAGAGAGAGATCTAAATGGGAAGAAACTCCATACCCGAGTAGTGCATATCTTCAATATGCCCTTTGATTTTCCAAGAACAAAGGTGAGGAAGGCTTAGAATCTATCTGAGAGCCTCCAAAATTGTGAAAGAGATGTTAGGGTTGAACTAGGCCAATCAGGGGTTAATATGGGGGTTTTTGAATTTTAAAAACTAATTTTTGGGCTAATTAAAAATTTGTGCACGATTTGATGGGGAGAGGCACACAGTTTTCTAAACCGTACACCTTAACTGTTCTCCTCTTCTAGGGTGGGTGCATGGGTTATCCTAATAGGGTGCATGGGTTGACAAACTGTGTGCCATCCATGAAAACTCTCTCTATCCAGGGTTGCATGGTTTGCTGGGCTAGGGTGAATGATTAGGGAAAATTTTGCTCCAACTGTGCACTACCCTCTTTCTTCTATTATTATCAAATTTTCACCTAAACACACCCCAAGGTAAAACCCAAATGAAAATTCCTCAACACATGGAAAAAGAGTACCTATAAAAAAGCTTGAGATATCTCTAGAAAAGTTTTGGGTTTTAAAATCTCCCCACCTTATAACAACCCATAATCAAGCTATACTCCCAAGATTCTATAAGATTATAAGTCAAAAATATTGGACCACTAATCCCTCATATCTACTTCTCTCTCCCAAGTTTCCTCCTGAACAAGACCATGTCACCACAATACCTGAACTATTAGCACGGTATTTCCCCACAATAGTTTCTCACTGTGATCCAACACACGTATTTGATTCTCCCCAAAGGACGCATTTATCTCAAGCTCATCATCATCCACATCGATCACATGATAAGGGTTAGGGTTATACTACCAAAATTATAAAACATGGAAAATTTTGTACTTAGCACTGTATTTTTGTGGAAGATCCAAATGGTACGCCATCATCCTGATTCTCTCCACAACCTCAAATAGTCCAACGTAACTGGGTGCCAGCTTTCCCTATCTATGTATCCTTTGGTGACCAAACCTAGAGGACACCCGAAGGAATACACAATCACCCACTGTAAACACTAGGGGTCTTTGATGTCTGTCAGCATACAACATTTTTCTACTCTAAGACATAGTCATATGCTTCTGTATCAACTGAACATGCTCCAATGTCTCCTGCACAAGAATCGGTCCCAAAAACTCTGAATCACCTACCTCCATCCAGTATAGAGGTGATTTTCATGGCCTAATATAAAGATCATTGTATGGTACCATCTATATAGTTTCCTGATAATTTTTTTTGTAGGTTAACTCCACTAAATCTAGGTGTTTCTCCCAAGACCCACTGAGTCGAGGACACATTCCCAAAACATATCCTCAAGCACCTGTATAGTACGCTCTGACTGCCCATCTATCTATGGGTGGAAATCCATACTCAATAAAACCATTATACCAAGTACCTTCTACAAGACCTTCCAGAAGCAAGAAGTAAAACATGAGTCATGGTATGAAACTATAGTTTTTGGCGCCCCATGAAGATTTATTATATCTTAGATATACAAGTCTCTCAACAAGTCTATTGAGAAATTCTCCCGCACTGGTAAGAAATGTGATACCTCTGTTAAATGGTCCATAATAGCCCAAATAGATTCATTCTCCCAAGGAATCCTTGGGAGACCCATCACAAGGTCCATGGTAATTTCATCGTACTTCCATTTCGGAATGGAAAATAACTGTAGTAGACCACTAGGTCGTTTATGCTCGACCTTCACCTACTAACAGATGTAGAATCGTATCACAAATATTGGTGTATCCTTTTTTCATATTCATCCACCAAAACTATCATCGTAGGTCATAGAATATTTTTTTCATGCCTGGATGCACTGCCCACTTTGAGGCATGAAATTCTCACATTATCTCCTACTGCATGCTCGTAGGCACAACAACCCTATTCCTAACATAGATGATCTCATCCTCATATATCATCTAGTATGAAGGTGTCTCCCTGCCTTCAAGGATTCCCCTCAAGGTAAAACATTTTGGATCCTCATAATTCATGTCTTTGATCCATCTCAAGAGAGTAGACTCGACTGAAACTGATATGAGATTCATCTTCTCCTGATTCTCCTGAACTACAAAATGTATTTCAACCAATATGGTCATCATCTTCCACTCAACACTCGACTCCCAAACTGCATGAATCTAAGTTTTCCTACTCAAAGCATCAGTAACACCATTTCCATCACTGGTCATATATACTAGTTCACAATCAAATGACTGCATATACTCAACCCATCTCTGCTATTAGAGAATCAAATATCATTGTGAAAAGATATACTTTAAGCTCTTATAATCTGTATACACAGAAAACTTTTCATCCAACAGATAATGCCACCAACACTTGAAATCATAAACCATTGTTTCTAACTAGAGTTCATGCATAGGGTAGTTCCACTCATGTGACCTCAACTTATAAGACCCATATTCCAAAACTAAATCTCCTTGAACCAACATAGCTCTGAGTCTGATCCCAGAAGTGTCACAAAACATCATATACTCCTCCCCTAACTCAGGTAGGATCAAAATTGGTGTCTATATCAACTACTTATTCAACTCCTAGAATTCATTCTCACATGATTCCGACTCGTCAAACTTTATCCCCTTTTTAGTCAATCCCAAAAGCAGCACTGCCAGTATAGAAAATTCCTAGATGATTCTTCGATAATATCCAGCTAACCCTAGGAATATACGGACATCAAAAACATTCTTGGGTTGCTCCCAAGACACAAATACATGAACCTTCTCTGGGTACACTAACACGCTTTTCTCCAAGATAATGTGACCCAAGAAGTATACCTAATCGATCTATAATTGATTTTTTATTAAAAATATGGGATTCCCCCCACCAAACTATAAAATTTATGGAGGCCTAAAATGATGAAGTCCAAGGGCATCCCCTTGAACAAAATTCTTGTACTCCACGGGAAAGGATCCAAGACTAGAATAAACAATCATGGGATCTTGAGAATTACACCCTCTTGAGAGGGCATCCACCGCTTGGTTTGCCTCTCTTTTGACGTGCTAGACCGATCAACCCTATCTGATCTCCACATAACATCTACGAATCATATATGTCATCTTCCAAGGAGGCATCGCCTTTCTTTGAATCACTCGAACCAAAGTTTCACAGTTCGATTCCACCTCTGAGACAGTTAGATCATGACTGTTAAAAAGTGTAAGCCCAGAAAGTAGAGCTCTGACTTCTTCTCCTAAAGAATTTCATGTACCATACCATCATCTGAAAGAAATCAACACAGATCCAAAGGAATCGCGAAGCAGACCCCCCCCCCCCCCCCCCACGCATCTATCTATTCAAACAAGATCCATCCACATTGATTTTGTGGCCTCTCCTTGGTGGAATCCATCTGATACAGCAACCTTGAGTTGTGACAACCTCAGGTGGCCTGTTGGTAAGTCTACAAATAATCAGGGATCGAGTTCCACCTTTCACCAAAGAGCATATCTCATGAATAATCACCTTCAAACGCATATGCAGAATGGGGATTGTGGGCCTGTTATCCAACCGGGATTTATTCCTTGCTTCCCACAAAGTCCAAAGAATAGTCGTGGCGATGAGAGCACGAACCTTGATTTCCATCTTTTGACTTACCTGAATCGAAAGCCAGTGAACAAAAAAATTCTGCATGGAATCGCATGTAGGATCATAATGTCCCCAGCTGCTCATTGTCGTCTAGAGGGAGACTGCCCACTCACTTGTGAGAAAAATATGCAAAGCTGACTCTGCTTTTAGTTGCAAACAACAGAAACACTGTG
This sequence comes from Viscum album, assembly GCA_963277665.1. NCBI lineage: Eukaryota > Viridiplantae > Streptophyta > Magnoliopsida > Santalales > Viscaceae > Viscum > Viscum album. Next base: position 526,968,238 of record OY728159.1, on the reverse strand, counting down.
AATCCAAAGGTATCCCTTTTTTCTGAATATTATCCTTCGTTGATATTGTCTGATTCAGCACTCTCCAAACCAGAAAATTCATTTTTTTGGGGATCTCTTTGCACCATAGAAGGGCTGCCCATTCAAGGTACACGACTTCAGAAATGAGAAGACCCTGATAATCCTGACCTCTGAAGTTCCCATTCCTCGAACTCATGAAACAGCACCTATCATCCTCTTTTGAAAAAACAATTCCAGAAAGAATTTCCTTCTGTTCTTCATTCAAAATGCACTCAATCAGGTTAGGGAATTGCCTTGCATCTTTAATATACAAGTCCAGCACCGGAAAATATGGGGAAAACAGTTTCTATCCTAACCAGTTGTTGTTCCAAAAATTAATGTCTCCTCTTCCAACAACCCAACGGGAATCACCCTGGAGAATATCCAGATGAGATCGTGTGGTTTTGGCCATCCTGGAGAGTTTGCAATCGTCCCACTCCTCCCAGCGTGCCCCGTATTTGGTACTAAGTGTCTTCTCCCAAAGAGAATTTCCAGTAAGAAAGTCCCAAGCCAGTCGCCCCTACATGGTTTGCATGGTGATTGTTAAATCCCTGAGGCCCACTCCACCCTCCTCAACCGGTTTCGCCATTCGCTTCTAAGCAACCCATCTGCAACGACCTGCATCGTTAGAATCCCAAAGGAATTTATTCAACATTTTCTCCATCATAAGAATTTTCCCTTTGGGGGGATTGATGATGGAGAAGATGTGAATTGGAATCAAAACCATAATAATGTTGATCCGAGCTACCAGACCACCAAAGGATAAGAATTTTTTTTTCCAACTGAGAATCCTCCCAAGAATCTTGCTAATGAGATCATCAAAAAAATCTTTTTAACTCTTCCATTTGAAATAGGAGAACCGAGATACATCATAGGAAAATGTTTTATCTAAAATCCTAGAATAGATTGAATTTCCCGCACCCTTATCTTAGAACATTTGTTAGAAATATGAACGTTTCTTTTCTGATTATTGATCCTTTGGCCGCTTAAGTACCCATACGTTGACATGATTTAATTGAAATTCTTTAGGGAATACCTCCTGCCACTCATGAAGATAATAATGTCATCTGAAAACATAAGATGAGAAAAGGTTCCATCTGAGGCTTTGGAGTGATACGGAGTTATCTTCCCTTCAGCCAGGCCTTTGTGCAGATTTTGGGAGAGAGCTTCTTGAGAAATGAAAAACAGTGATGGTGAAAGGGGGTACCCTTGTCTCACGCCCCGCACACTTTTTAAGAAACCAAAACATTTTCCCATAATAGAAATAGTGATCCAAGGAGAGGAGTAACACCGAAAACAAAGATCACAGACCCCTTCATGGAAACCAAGTCTCCTCATGGTTCGAATGATGAAGCTCCACTCCAAGTTGTCGTATGCTTTGTTCATGTCAACTTGCATGATAATATTAGAACCAATCTGCTTCCTATTGATATCATCAGCCAGTTCTTTTGCAATCCCAATCTCCCCTTGTATACCCCTACCCTTGATGAAACCATGTTGCTCCTGTGAAATGACTTTTGGAATCACCTTATTGAGTCTTCTAGCAATTAAACTTGCCAAAATCTTATAGGAGAAATTACAAAGGAAAATAGGTCTGAACTGATCAATAGAGGAGGGATCTTTGGTTTTTGGAATAAGGACCACTCTTGAAGCACAGGAGCTTCTGTTAAGAGAACCCCCATGAAAAAAAATCTTGAATTTCCTCGGAGACATGCCCCCCCCACAAACTCCTACAATGCCTTGAAGAAATCCCCTGGAAACCCATCCAGACCGGGTGCGCTTTCCAAAGGCATATCACAAACGGTGTCTCAAACCTCATCCCCTGTAGGTAAGTCCCTGAGAAAATCATTAGTGTGATTCTCAATGCGCCTGTGAATATCGTCCATGAACTTCATCTGCTCCACCATCTCTAATTCAATTCTAGAGGTTCCAGTGTGACGTCCTGCAAGAATTTGTTCAAAGTGAATCGAATCCATTCTTCCTGCTACATCAATATCAGAAGAGAAAGATCCATCTTCTAGTCTAAGATTAATTTTCATCACCCGACGTTCTTTAATACATTCATGGAAGAACGCATTATTCCAGTCACCCTCCTTTAACCACTTGACCTTGGACCATTGTCTGTAACTCCTTTACATCTCCAAAAGCCTACCCATGAGCAGGCTACGTTTGTCATAGATCCTCAGAAAAATTTCCTCATCCCTACCTTGTTGAAGAACAGATTCCAACCTGTCAATGTCTCTTTTCAACGAATACATTGAATTATCCTCCACTGGATTGGAGAGGAGCCAATTTAAAATGTCTGATTTAAGTCGTTTTAGCCTTCTGGATAGACCGACCAAGGCCCATCCATCAACATCCTGCAGCCAGGACTGCTTCATCATATGCATGAAACCTTCCAGACGATGCCAACTCGTAGAGTACATGAAGGGGTTCTTAGCATGACTATCCTGTTTAAGCTCAATCAGAAGAGGAGCATGATTCGATAAAACCCTTGACAAGTGGGAAACCGACGTTCCTGAGAAAGAATCCAGGCCTTGTAAGCTTGATAAAAATCTGTCCAATCTTCTTCAGATCCGGTAGTTACCCCTACGATTGTTTCACCAAGTGAATTTACATCCCTTGAAGCCCAGATCCAAAAGTCCCTTTCATGAAATGCAACTTTGGAAATCCAGCATGTTGTTGGTGAGATTACCCAGGCCTCCTCTCTTCTCTGAGACGTCCACAATCGTGTTAAACTCACCGCCTACGAACCAGGGTAGACCAAATAAATCAAAGGAATCCAGATAATCCCATAAGGGTATTCTTCCTTGGACCTCATTACTAGTATAAATTAAGGGGAAAAGGATATCAAAGCCCTTAAAACCTATTTTAACTATGATTCTTTGGTCGTTAGATTGGACCAACTGAACTTGGAAACTTCCTTTCCATCAAATCCAGATGTGCTTATTGACCGGGTAGTCATGAAGATGGCCTTCAAAGCCCATATTTTTTTGCGAAGAAAACAAGTCTGGAAGAGTCCTGTTTTTGTTAAAGGATCACAACTAAAGACGCGTTCCTTCTCCGAGCTTCAGAAGACAGAAAGGAAGATTTTCCTTGAACCCCCAGTCCTCTAGCATTCTATACGATTAATGATAACATTAAAGAGGAAGTTTCCTACCCCTTCTACCCTCTGGCCCTGCTCTTGGGAAAAATCGTCCTCCATCAAACTCTTCCTTAGACATTGAGTGGGTAACTGGTCTGAAGATTACTTCCATGGAGAAACACTTCCTTGGCATCAGGATCTTCTACTTCAGTGGGCTATCGGATTTTTCCAAGAGAGACAGTCTGCATCCCGGTGAAGGTTTCGTCACGCTTGTTTCCCCCTCCTCCCGGAGGATCGATTCCAGCACCTTAAGAGATGGAGAACTTCGCATTATAACTATTTCCTTCCTCACTCCCTCTGAGAAATACCTCTGCATGCTGGTATCTATGTCGTCTTTGTATATCTATACCGAGGCCAATAAAGAAAAGTTCAGAGTTCCTGGGGCGATGAACGAAGAAATATTCGCGTTAGTATAAGGAGAGGAGAAAGGTCTTGGGACTTGCATGGAAAAACACTTAGATAGATTGGTGTATATATGATTCTCTCTCAGTGTACTCAAGATAATGTCAAGATATTGGAAATGGTCATCATGATTCTTGGAGTACACTAAGATATCATCCACAAACACCACCAAAAACTGATCTAGGTATGGATGGAAGAATTTGTTCATCAAGTACATAAATATTGTTGGATATTTCATTAACCCAAAAGAAAATACAACGAACTCATATAGGTCATACCTACATTTGAAAGTAATTTGAGGTATATCAGAAGTTTGAACTCTCAAATGATGATTCCATGATCTCAAGTTGATCTTTGAGATGACACAAGCTCCCCTAAAATGGTTAAACAAATCTTTAATATGAAGAATAGGATATCAGTTATTTAAATTCATCCGGTTTAACTTCAGGTAATTGACACAAAAGTGTAGAGTCTCTCCAGTCTTCTTAGCAAACAACACTAGAGAACCCCAAGGTGACATACTTGATCGGATAAACCCCTTATCCTCCAACTCCTCCAGCTGATTCTTGGGCTCTTGAAGCTCTATCGGTTTCATTATGTATGGTGGAATTGAAACTAGATTAGCTCTAGGCATGATCTCAATAGTAAACTCCACATCTCTCTTAGGTGGAAACCCTGAAAAGTATTTAGGAAACACGTCATGATGTATGACTACTAGAGGTGGAAATAAATATTTTTTTTCACCCCCATCATTCAGTAAGAGACTAGAAACCTAGTTTGTGATATCTCTCAGTTATTGATGAACATTCCCTGCACAAATTGCTTGGATATCACACTCTCCATGATGGATGTAATTTTCACCCTTAGGAGATATAAAATTCACTCTCCTGCGGTAAAAATATATGTGGGCTCAGTATGCTACTAACCAATTCATACCAAAAATCAATCCAAATCGTGGCATGTCAAGGATGTAAAGATACCATAGAAAACAATATTTCCCAACCTCAAGAGAACACCCCTTACATAAGAATATGTCTCTCAACCATACTTTAAATGATGTATCTATCGTCAACACCCAGATCAAGAATTCCACTACCAGGCTCAAACCATTAACAAGTTGCTAAAAAATAAAGGAATGAGAGGAACTAGTATCAAATAAGGCACTAGCTAGCATAGAAGCTACAAAAATAGTACCTCTCACTATCAACGGTCTAGAATCACTCTCCATAAGTGTAGGCTAAATGGAATGTAGCTGTCATGTCCATCTTTCTTGTGATGCAACATGGGTCCCCTACACTACACAACTCTACTAATATGGGTGCTCTTTCCCAAAAGAACCTCTTCCACTAACTCTACCACCTATACTAGTATAAAAACATCTTCTAGACTAATATGGTGTTGAAGATCCCCTTCCCGCACCCTGATTCTATCTAGATCCTCCATCACTACTCATATGATGTGGGTTCTTGCATAGCTTTTATAGATGTCCCATCCTACCACAAGATCATCATTTTACCAGTGGTCAAAAATAATGGTTACAAAAGTTTCCCAGCCTACCGCACTAGTGGAAAATAACTCAGGTATAGTCTTGAGTAACTAATCTTTCCCCCTGGCCACTCTGCTTTCCACTTCTCTAGATAACACTATCATAGAGATGCTTTCTACCCTCAAAATACATACCTCTTGATTAACTGAAGGAAACCACATGTCTTCCACTAGAAGCCTCCTTCAGTTTCCCCTCAGATATGAGATCCTGATTCACCACTTCTAAAAAAACTATTCAAACTGAAGATATTCAACCAGGTTTTAATTTCACACTTAATTACATCCTGAAATAATTTTATTGAAGTATCCTCATCTTCCTACAATGTTGAATCAAAGTGTTGCAAATCTATAAAGTGTCCAGTGTAGTCCATCACGGACATACTCCCTTGATTCAATCTCATGAATTCATATTCTCTCTCATTCCTAAGTGTCTCAATATAAAATTGCTCCAAGAACTTATCATGTAAGTCCTTCCAATCTATAGTCTCCAATTGTCTATCCTGGGTCTGGACGTCCCACCAACGCATTTCTTGACCACGTAACATATAAGCATCCAACTTGAACCTCTTCTTAGTAGGGGTCTCCAAGTGATCAAGTATAGTCTGGATAGACTCAATAAAGAACTCATCTACCTCAGATCCACCCTCTATAGTAAAATTTAGGGGGTTTTGAAATTGAAAATCCCATTTAAGATCAGACATTCCCTTCACAACCTGCCCTAGGTCTCTTTCCATGAATTGCATGAACTGAGAAAATTTCTCTTGGAACTACTCTCTGACTTCCTCACTCGGCACTACCAGTGCCTTAGGTTCCACCACTGGAGGATTATCCCTAGCCATGTCCTCATATCATCCTCTCAACAAGCATCGTCGTGAAGGAAGAACTCTAAAATTACAAACACACACTTTAGGAAACATTTCACAACATTAACACATTTATGGGAAACACAATATGCCACAACAAGTCATTTCCCCAAACCCCACCACACATTCAAAATTGAGGCGTTGTCACTACCCTTAACCATCCTATATCTAGGTCATGGTTAACAAAGTCTAGAAACATTCTCATTATCAAGTTTCTCATTAGACATACATAATTCTCATTTTTCATCATTTTAAAAATCTTAATTTCATATTAGGCACCATTTTCAGTTCAATTTTACAGGAAAGGAAAAATAGTTCAAGTTAAACAACTTACCCAAAACCCATTTTCCTATATGTACCTAAAATGATTCATGTCACAAAAATACCTAAGTGTCTAAAATGATGCATATATACTCAAATATTATGCCTTACTGGGCCACGAGTCAAATATCAATGAATATCTAAAATAATAATCACATCACACATCAAGTATATCACCCAAGGTGAAATATCATCAATTGTAACAACATATATAAATAACAACAATCCCACCCTGGGTACTTGGGTTTTCCCTTATACATGGGTTTGAAACTCCCATGCACGATCTCATTCTCAAGGCCTGACTCTTCCTAGTCTCATGTCTACCTTTCCTAAATAGTAAATCAAAATAAAAGAAAAGAAAAATCTTTTTATACCACTTTGTAACATCTCGAAATGTGTTCCACACACCAATGACCCAAGCCAGAATGCCACATGACCTCAAGTGAACCTCCTCATAGGCGAGAGGCTGCCAACTAGCAGCAAGGGTCTAATATCGATCATGGGGACACTATTCCATCTTTATCATACTAATACACCAACAAAAATAAATAAATAATAACCAAATGATATAACCATAACTAGAATAATATCAGTATCATAAGATGACCAAAATAGGAAAAATACAATATCAAAACTGAACAGTAGATATGTCATGCCAAATTATGTGTCGAGTTTCAATATGAAAACCAAAAATTAAAGAAAGATACTGAAAACTCCAAAGAAATTCCAAAAATATGTCTACTTCCCTCATCCATGCTCCATCCCAAATCATCCATCTAACATAGGGAATTTTCCCTTATCCCATCATGAAAACATAAAGTATATTCAGGAACCGATCAGACATCCAGATTAGGGTGTGAGTATGACTCATTAGGCCACCACCAACGGCATCTAAAAACAAAATCTAGTCAGTATAGTGTATGCGTTTGTATAAATAATAAAGTATAATGGATGATTAAATAGTTATCACATTATTAATTCTTTAAATTAACTACAATAACCCTCAAGTTCCCAAGGACACCCAAACCTCAATACCTACTTCAACTCATGTCGGAGTCTAAACCATGTCACATATTCAATCCTCAATTTATTATAATTCAATGGGAATTAATTATCCATTCATTTCAATTCATTATCAAGGATAATTGGAACCAATTTCCAATTCCAATCTCATGGTCATAAAATTTCATGCCTATCACCCTGTGGGTATTTGAAGCATTAGTCCTTATTTCACACCCCTTGGGTATTTGAAGCATCTATCCATGTCCCATAAAATAATATTTTTATACATTCAATTGGGTTTAGAACTCTATGTATATCACCCCCATGGGTATTTGGAGCATCATTCCGTGTCCCACACCCCATTCTAAATCAACATGTATATCACATAGATCACATCATTCAAGGTTAATCAATATTAAACTTATATCACATTCCTCATTCAAAAAAATTATTAATTAATTAAAAAATTAATTAATCAATTTCAATCAATTTCATAACCATGAAAATTTCCATTAATTAATTTAATAATTAATTTACCCAAATCTATAACCTCAATATCCCAATAATTAATTCAACAATTAATTATTCAAATAAATTTCACAATCTCAACATCTCATCAATTAATTCAATAATTAAGTAATCTGATTTCACATTCAATTTTACAATCCACAATATCTGATTAATTAATTCAACAATTGATTAATTCAATTCACAGCCTCAATTTCCCCAATTAATCTAAATCGTTAACACATGGAAATTAAACTAATCAATTAAATTTTCAAAGAAATTTACCAATAATGGAAATTGAAATTATCACAATTATATACACATAATTTAATCAAGACTAGGGGGTTGGAATTTAGACCACCTACCTCAAGTTTGATGATGAACGGTTGCCAATGAATATACCCAATTGAAGCGAAACAACTATAATCACAACGAAGAATGATATTTAGATTCGAATCCTAAATCCAAGATTAAACAAATCAAGATCTAATATATCTAGATCTAGATCTATATCTAAAAGTGTATAAACATCTATTTTTATCTAGAAAGTGGAGTGGGAGGAGAGAGAGAGTGATCTAAATGGGAAGAAACTATATACCTGGGTGGTGCAGATCTTCAATACACCCTTCAATTAGCCAATTAAGGAGGTCGAGAAGGCTTGGAATCTATCTGGGAGCCTCCAAAATTGTGAAAGAGATATTAGGGTCGAACTATGGCTGATTAGGGGTTAATATGGGGGTTTCAGGAATTTTAAAAAGTAATTTTTGGGTTAATTAAAAATTCATGCACAGTTTACTAGGCAGAGACGCGCGGTTTTCCAAACTATGCCCCTTAACCGTGAACCTCTTCTAGGTGGTGCATGAATTCTCTTAATAGGGTGCACAGTTTGATGAACTATGTTCCATCCATGAAAACCCTCTTTGTCCAGGGTTGCACGGTTTGTTGGTTCAAGGGGCACAGTTAGGGAAAACCATGTGCCAACCATGCACTTCCCTCTTTCTTCCATTATTCTAAAATATTCACCTAAACACACCCCAAGGTAAAAAACATGAATGAAAGGTACTCAAAACAAGGGAAAAGAGTACCTATAAATGAGCATGAGACATCTCTAGAAAAGGTCTAGGTTTTACAGATTGGTTCTCGGCTTCCTGTATTCGATCCATGGTGATTTAGCCTCTCATTATCATATTTTTCCTTCTATTATTATTCATATTTTCACTATGGTGGTGTGGTTTGGTTTGTGTTGTGTGTTTGGGATACGTTTTTATGGATCTTTGGTGTGGTTTAGGATGATTTTCGGTATCTCATGGTGAAGGTGTGGTTTGAGATCATTTCTTCTTCTCCCTTCAGTACATAACGAGTTGGAAAATATTATTTGAGGTGTGTAATCCCTCATTTATATTTATTTTATATCATGTGGGGGTTACTTTTTTATATATATGGGTTATGTTTGTGTTGTATTAATCAAAGATAAATAATTTACTGATTTAAATTTAAGGGTAAATGGGTTTTATTTTCATGTTTTTACATGTTTGTTATTTTTGTGTTATTGCGATTGTACAAGCTTGATGCCCCACTGAAAATTGTGGCATTTGGGGGATTTTTTTGCACTGTATATATGTGTCGTGATTGTTACTTTTTTTGTGATTGTTTTGATATCACCCTAAAATGGAAATTTATTAACCATTTATATTTCTATAATGAAATAATTTCCCCAAGATTATGGCTTGTGTAATAAAGCCCCTAAAATAAAGTAGAATGTGATAAAATTCCATTTGTAAATTTGTAAAATGATCTTGATGTGGTGTGATGTGTGGTCATGATTTTGGGGCGGCATTGTGTGTTTGGGTCATGTGGGGATGATGGTTTTTTTTTGTCATGATTTTGGGGTGGAGAGGTGATTGTTGTTTGGCTGTGCTTGTGGGGTGGAGAGTTGGTTTGTTTGGTTGTGATTTTAGGGTGGTGAGGTGGTGGTTGCATTGTGTTAGATGCCTAGGTAGTGATAGAATAAATAACTTGTTTAATAACATTTGAAATGACTGTGGGTTTTTTTGGTTTGGTTAATGATATAGAAATGGATAATGAATAGATAAATGATGGGTTGTGTGGTTAAATGTGGATGATGTTAAATAATGAAAGGAATGGGATGATTAAATGGAATTGGTTGGGAATGTGTTATGGGGATTGTGGAATGTGTCTTGTGTGGTGTTATGAATTTATAGGTGATGGTGAAAGTGGTAATGTTGTGAGTTGATTAGTGATTGGTTTTGAACCCATAGATTTTTTTGTGGAAATATATATATATATATATATATATATATACTTTTATATTCCTTGTGATATTTATATTCACCCCACCCACATCAATCATTGTGTATCGACACCCGTATAGTCACGTCGGGTGTGTTTTTTCCAACATCTAGTGAGGAGGACAGATGGCTGGGTACCCACTCTTTCCTGCTCTCTCTTCTAGGAAAGGTTGGTATTGAACAGGATGTAATGGTTAGAGGTCTATTAGTGCATTATATGGTGTTTTTGATGGCCAAGGTATTTTCAGGAGATATGTGACTGTGCTTGTGGGGTGGTGTACCAAGTGTTTTCGGGAAAGATGTGATATGACCGTGCTTATGGGGCAGCATCTGGTGGGGGTCTTTCATGGCAGGAGGAGGGCATGGGTTTTATGTCCTAAAAGTTCATGATACCCTACTACTCTAGTTATGGAAGTGGTTGTGATGTGATGGCCCAGGTGTTTGTAGGGGAGACAAGATATGGTTGTGCCTATGGGACGGTGAACCCAGGTGTCTACGGGCATGATGTGATGTGACCATGATAGTGGGAGATGTGGTATATGGAAGATAAGGGAGCACTAAGACACACAATTTTGGGGTGTGAGAGATTCATATCATTGGGAAAGTGGTGCGGGGTACCCTTATCGTGTAGGACCCCAGAACACCCTGAGAGGGGAGGGTGAATCAAGGTGTAAAATTTTTCTTTTAAAGTGATGAATCCCAAGTTGGTAGGAACTTGTTAAACTTGTATTACGAAATCGTGCAGTAATAAAATATTCACATGCATAGATACAACACAACAATTTTATTTGGTACACCACTAAGGGATAGTCCAAGGATCATACGTCGATAGTGTTTCAGTCATACCTAAATCCAAAAATCTTTACTAGTAGTGGAATATATAATTTTATACAGAGTCATTATGTGTCAGGCATGCTTCCTTTACAAGATTTTATGGATATCACACTTCCACTCTCAGAACACTTTCATCGACTCCCCTTAGCTCACTACTTCAAGAGAAATATTACTCAATTAAACAACTTGAAGGTCAATTTAGTATATTGGAGTTTAAGTCTTTTTCCTTGACTATCATGAGACTCTGCTTGCATTGTAATCCTGAGTTAATGCACTTGAAATCATTGTTCACTAAAACCTGATGTTCAATACTACCTTTCATGAAGCTCACTACCTTTGTGAAGCAAACTTCCTTCGCGGAACAAACTGCCTTCGAAAATCTCACTGAGTCATCATAGAAAACCTCATCATCGCAAAACTCCTTTTTCCCAGATACCTAAGCATTGGTCAAAAATAGAGAAATATTTTCATGATGATCAAGATTACTTTAATACTTGATTCAAAAATCTCTTGGCCTTCATGAATTCAGAGTGATTCATCCTTTTCTCCAATTTTTTCCATGTGTAATGAAGAGGAGGTAGCCTCATATTTTTTGGCTTGACCTCTTGTAATGCTCCCTTTCCTCTAAAGGATTTTTCATGAAATTCCAAAACCCTATTCGTGAAGCTCCTTCACTTGTGAAGCTCTAGTGAAATTCAACCTACTCACAAATCTTCTCATAGTCACGGATATTACCATCAACCCATTGCGACATTCATGATGATTGTTCATGATTATTCACTTCTTCATGAATCTAGACCTTTACAAACCCTATCTTCGCAAAACCCATGCCTTTCCATTTTTAAGAATATACAATTCCAGAAAACAACCTTTCATGATGCTTGATCCTTCCTTTGGATTTTGAGACCAAAAATTTGGAAAACACTAGTAAATGATGCCACCTTCAACACTATATTCAGATTGTACTGTAAGATCAATTGCCTTGTAAACACCCTGGTCAACCCAATGTGGATTGGCAACAAATACAAACCAAACTACATTTCCAACAAATAATAGAGTTGGTTCTAAGATTCTCTCCATTTGGGTTTGTTGTCAATCTGTAGAAAAATTCAATAAATCACTAGCCACTATCAAAACCTAATATGCAAGAAACAAATCATCCAACACTCTAAGTCTATGTGATCAAAGATCAGTGTATAAAATAATAAGGTAAGTATGAATTACGTTCTCATGTTTTGGAATTCTTAAATATTTTCAAGCTAACCTCTGATTGTTTCCTCATAACACTGAATACTCATCATGTCATGGAAGCATTTCATGGATTTTTAAACTTTTGAAACTAAAAAACCTTTATCGCATTGAATTTATCCATTCTCCCCCTTTGTAAATAAACCCAAAGAACCTGATTTTTACTTGTAGAGATAAAAAAATATACTCCTCATGCATTGAATCTCCCCCACAAACCTCAATCACTTCCACAAATAGATTAATATAGTTAACGTGGATGGGGATAGGGGATGCACCATAACCTCCTCATACACTAGTAGTTGGATAAACACCAAGGTTCAACTGATGTTTCTCGAACACATGTGATACCAATGGATTAGTCATAATTTCATCCACTTGATCATCAATTCCAACATGCTATATTTTAATCACACCTTGTTCAACTTTATCCTTAATAAAATAATATATGATCTTAGTATGTTTTGTATGAGAGTGCTAAACTGGATTCTTAATAACATCGATCATTCTCTTATTGTCATAGTAAATCACCATCTGTTGTTTCACCTCATCACCAATATCAGTCAATTGTTGTTTCATCCATAAAATATGAGTGCATGCTTTGGTGGTAGAGATATACTCTGCTTCTGTCATGATGAGAAAAGTGATTTCTTGTTTCTTTCTCAACCATCCTACACATTTGTTTCCAATGAAGAATAATCCACCACTTGAGGACTTTCTATCCACACATCTCCATACCAATCAGCCTAAAAATGTCAATAATTCATTATCTCTATTTGCAGCAAAGTATAAGCCAAAATTCAATGTACATTGAATATACCTCATGATTCATTTAATAGCTTCCAAATTCTCTTCCTTCATATTACTTTGAATGTGGGACACTAATCATGTTGCAAAGACAATATATTTCCATATTTCAGTCAAGTATAATAAGATTTTATGTAACACCCCGACCCCAGAATCTAGAAGTAGGTGCATTATTTTAATACATTGGCATGATTACAAGGAATCAAGTCCCGAAGGACCGATAAGTTTAGTAGTCTTGGAAACAAGAAACATACATAAGTTCAACACTACAACTTGAAAAGTAAAACAACACTAATTTATTCCATTAGAAACATCCAAGCTTCCAAGATTATTCCTGCAAGTCACTCATAACTAACTTATCCATATCCTAGGAAAATGAAACATGAGAAAGGGGTGAGCTCAAATGCTTAGTAAGAGTAATAAATACAATGGAAGATAACATAAGCATTATGCATGGTGAATAATTAAAAACACATGACTTTACAAATAATAAACATGAACACTTTATGGAAGGAAAATGATCTGAGTAAATAATGCCATAATAAAACATAGTCATGGGTATTATACTAGTCGAATAACCACATGAAATATCAATATCTAATCTTATAATGATGCAATGCATAATGTCAGACATCATAACCACATAGTCAATGCCTTGTGCCAAGACTACAAATAAGATTTTTTCAAGGCCTTGTGGCAAGACACTAGTTTGTCTTAGGAGACCTACCGATGCATCGAGGATCTATAGCGGGCTCCACCCGTCACTTACTAAGTCCAATGAATTCCTCATATGAAAAGTTTAAAACATAACATAAACATTCATATTAAAACTAGCATACGAAATGTCAATACTTTATCCAAAAACCATGAATGGTATAAAAATAGCACATCCACAGTCAAAAAAAACTCATTCAATACAATATAAAAGATTATATTGTAACATATTAACCTCAATTGAGAATAATGAAGGATATTGACATAGATGAAAATAATCATCAAAACTATTTGAGAGAAATATCCCCATTTTTTCTTGAAAACATTTAAAAGTAACACTATTTGTCAAGAAGCCATTTAAAAATAGATTTTTGAATCAAAGTTTCCCATACCAATTTGAAACTTTTAAAAGGAATTTTAATTTTAAAACTTTAATGTCCATATAAATAAATTCTTAAAACCATTTTTAAAACATGGACATTAATGAGAAAGATTTAGAATAATAAATCTTTAAAACATTTAAAATGATATTTTAGTTATAGTTCCTAACCAAAAGAGAGACACTTGAATACAAATAATTGAGGTAATAAAAACTTTATAATATCATGAGAATAAATGGATTCATGATATACTATGTCAAAGTACATTATATACACCATATAAAAGTTAATTGGTGTATAATAAAAAAGAAGTCTCAATGGAATGTAAATTGAGATAAAATACCTTATAAAGACAGTATCCTTAGGTAAAGGATAAATCAATGAAATAATTATGTGTAAAAAATATAAATACACTCAATATGATTCTATATTCATTGTAAATAAATCAGAGTAAATTCCCACATATTCTTGTAAAAACAACACCAATGACTTGGATGTTTAACTCAATGAATGGAATTGAGTTAAGATCAAGTTTATATCAATGACTTGAGAAATTATCAATGGAGTGATTATGTGTATCAAAATTAAATTCACACAAAGGGGAGTTGAAATTACTACATAAATAATAAATAGTGATTCCACACATAATCTTGGAGTAAAATAATCAATGAAGTATGCGTAAAGCCCACTGAGTGGAAATTGAAATTTGAAATTCCCTTACCAATTTGGTAACTTATGAAACATACAAACCATGAAAGAAGGATCATACAATGAAGATGTAAATACTCATAAATTAAAGTATATTACACAAAGAATACAATCATGGATAGTACATATGCCACACAAAAGGAAATATCAGCCAATATAGCATGAATCTCGTGGGAATAAAAAGTGAGATGAAAACCCTTTGTTGTAATCAATCGAGTCGTATGACCAAAAGTTAATAACCACCAAATAGATCACAGAATACCATGAATATAAATATAATAATGATTATATATATCAAATGGAAGTATAAAATACACTACATCCAATAAATAAGTGGCGAACAATGGAAATCTCACATAATTAAAAGTGAGATAAGAAACTCCTTACCTCAAGTCCGACTTGTCTTGTATATTCCTTGTTCTTCCTGAATAATAAACATAAGTTAATTTTTGCTTGATTAAGAACATTTTCAAGTTTATTATTCCTTTTATATCACTTATTACCTTGATATAACAATTAGTTAATTATTTGAGTTCATATTGGATATTTTATCGATGTTTGGAACTTGAGTCAAAAATGAACTTGTTATAATTACAATTTTTCCATGTGGTCAAAAGTCCATTATCTCTAGAATGATATAAACAATTTAGATATTATATATATATTATATATCCAGTATATATATATCTATTTATAATAGTACATAACATTTGGAGATAATAAATTAAATGTACCGTTCATGGAGACGGTAAGTCGTACGTACGCATGAACGCTACTTTCATTTCAATTTTGTATTTTAATGGAATTAAAAAATAATGATACCTAGGTATATTATAATTCCAGTATAATATCATTAAGTACATATTTTATACATCCCATATAATTCATTAACGATTCATATCATTTTGAGGGGGCGGTAGTCTGCACTTCCTCAAATGAAATTATCACGTTTTACCCATAATGGAAACTATAAAATAATGATATAAATGGAAAATACAGAAGCATAAAGAAAACATAAACATAATATATATATCATATATAAATAAAGTTCCATATTAATTTCCACCATGAGAGTCAGTAGGAGATAATCGAACAATCATCGTTTCGTGAGGCGTTAGTTTGTCATCCACAGAAACAGTATGTTCTTCACCCATTAGATGGAGGAGTGTGTAAGTGTAGTTAGAATAATTCTCATAAAAACATACCAATATATTGAGGATACTTGTGTTTTTATAAAATAAAGTAATAAAAAGAGTTTAGGTGGTTGGAGAAGTAAAATAAAACAAAATAAAACAAAAGAATTTAAGAGAAATTGTTACCTTTAATTTGGGTAACATCCTTTGGTTTGAACCAAAAGGACTTCTTGAAGTGACTTCTACCTAAGTTAAGGATTCTAGTTGTAATATAGGTATCTTGAGAGCTTATTTGGGTAGGTTTTGGATGATCCAATGGGATTTAGAGGTGTGTGAAATGGGTTAGAAGTGGTGTCCTTTTATAAGGGGGGGAGGGGCTCTTTTGGAAAGTGTGAAAATATTATTTTATTATATAGTGATATTCAGTTTCTAATGGTCCCAAACTAATTAAAGTATAATATAATATGAATAATGGTCGAAATAAAATCATCAAATAAGAATTGGACAGGTTTTAGATATTGTTTTAATATTAATAATTTATTTATTTAAATCATTTATTAATGAGGTAAATACTACATCATTATTGTGTCATAAATAATTTAATTTATTTGATGTCTAAAAATTATAAAAAAAATACCATAATGTATTAAATATTTTTATCTTTACAATTAATATTTATAGTCGAAAATATGACTTATATAATCCCATGTAAAAATTTATATACTAAAAGATATTTGTTAATGTCATTTTTTTCTTTACTTTAAGTTAATTAAAATAAAGTGTCATTATCACTCTTAAGTGGATCCATGGGGTCCCAAAATTGACCCAAGGATGCTAATGGTCGGTCATGACTCATCTAATAAGGTTAGGACAATTTTTAAGGTAATTTTGTATTATTATAATATTCTTTTTACCTAGAATTTCCCTATTTACCTTTAACTACGGTAAATAAAAGTCAAAAGTTACTATTCCCCAAAAATTATTTTCATCTTATTGAATAAAATTTTACTTGATAATAACAACCATGAATCTTGGATTTTCTAATTTCAATTCACAGAAGTGGTAAAATTTCATTTAAATGAAAAATTCGGATTTTTAACTACTACTTAGTGGTTTCACTATTCATCAAAAATTGAAGTTTTTCAGAAAAATACCAAAAAATTCAGCCTAATATATATTTGATATTCCGAATTCAAAAATGATGTATATTTTACCAAATTAAAAACATAGAATTTGGATTAATTAATTTAAAAGTAATTCCCATTGTCAAAACAAATAGCATGTTTTTAAGAAATAATAACTATCAAAAGATTGACACTTGTTTATGTATAATTTCAAAGTGAAATTAATTCCAATGACCAATATTAGATTAAAGGGTAAAAATATAATCTAATTACACTTCAAAACCAATTTAAAATATAATCTAACCGTATAAATAAATTATATTAAAAGGCAATTTTGAATTAAAATACATTATTTTTCACTATTCATAAAAAAATGAATATTATTAGAAAAATACCAAAATTTCATCCAAAGTAAATTTTTATGTCTTTATTCTAAAGAAGAATTTTATTTTGTCAAAATTAATATGTAAAATGGGTCAAATATTGGATTTAAAAAGGGTTCACCATTAAAAGGTGGTAAAATTGAATTTTTTTGAAAAATATATTTTTTATCTGAAAATTTGAATTTGTTCTTATAATATGTCTAAGAAACACGTAATAAATAAGTTAAAATTATATGGAGTATATAAAATTCAAAATCCAGTTAATACTATTCATAACCGCTTTTGAACGGCTAGTTTGGTAAGTTATGGTGCGCTCGAACTCGGTGTTGCGTGTAGCGCAAGCTATTGAATTTAAAGAAAATAACTTAATATGAAATATTGGGGTGTTACATTTTAATGATTCTTCTATACATTGTGGGATCCACATAAGTCCCATCCTCATACTTTCTAAGTTTTTTTCTGATCGTAATCGGAGTTGACATTAGTTTAGAGTCATGTATATTGAGTTTCTTCAGAAACTCTCTTGCATATTTTTCTTGATAAATTAAAGTGTAATCATTATTCTATATCACCTACATTCCCAAGAAGTATGTGATTTCACCAATCATAGACATTTCAAATTCTGATTTCATGTGATTATAAAATTCTTCCACTAATCCCCGCCTACTTACACCAAATATAATATCATTTATGTACACAATAACCATAAATTGATCTTTTTGAGAATTTTTCATATAAATATTATAGTTGAAACCTCTTATTTTGAATTCTAACTTCTTCTGATAAGAATCAAGTTGATAATATCATGCTCGTGGTGCTTGCTTTAGACCATATAGTTCCTTCTTTAATCTACAAGCCTTTGCTTCATTTCCAATCAAACATCACATTGGTTGTTTAATGTAGACTTCTTCATCAATAAATCCATTTAATAATGATATTTTGACATCCATATGATAAACTTTGTATCATATTTTAATTTCCATACTAAGTAAAATACTGATTGACTCTGGTATCACTATTGGAGCAAACGTTTCTTCAACATAAAATCCTTCAATCTGTACATATCCTTTACACTCTAAGGGTGCCTTATTTCTGATCACATTTCCATGTTCATCAAATTTGTTTTTAAATATCCACTTTGTTCCAATCACATTCTGATTTTTAGGTCTCTTGACAAGATCCCATGTATGGTTCTTTTCAATTTGATTTATTTCTTCAATCGTGGAATTAACCCATGATTTATCATTTTCTTTTTCTTCAAATGAGGTTGGTTCCACAATTGATAGGAAAGAAGAATATGAATCATTCCTCATTCTCTATGTCTGTGTGGGTATGGTCCAATACCCAACGATTTTGGATTGATCAATTTCATCTCTTCCATTTCACCTATGATGTTCAGATGAATTTTCTTCATCCATGGTTTCCTGTTCTAATTCTTCTTTTGAATCATCATCATTTTGTAACCCCTGAACTTTTTGCATGCCTTCCTCTGCTTATGAATTTGAATCTATTCCATATACACTTTATTCTTCATCTTCTATCATATCATCATATTAACTACTTGAGGTATTTTTGGTTTTACCTTCAATGATATTGAAATCACTACTTTCCACAATTTTGACAATATTATTATTGAAACATTTGTAGGTTTTACTATTCATTGAATATCCAAGGAATATTCCCTCGTCTATAGCATCACCATACTTTCCATGATTTCCTTATTTGTTTCAGATGAAACATTTACTTATGAAAACATGAAAATACTTCAAATAGGGATTCCTTCTATAAAACAACTCATATGTTGTCTTATTTTCTCCCATATAAAGCCCTGTTTGATTTTCAATGTACATTGTTGCTTGAATAGCCTCTTTCCAATAATGATAAGAGATATGACTCTCAATAAACATAGTTCTGACCATATTGTTCACCTTTCGATTTATATGTTCAACAACTCTATTTTTTGTGGGGTTCTCACTGAAGCTACCTCATTATTTATTCCATGTTTTTTTAGGTAATTTTCAAATTCAATGGATGTGTATTCCCCTCTATTATCAGATCATAAAACTTGTATTGCGAAGCCAATGTAATTTTCATCTATTTGATGATAACTTTTCATGCAATCAAGTACTTGTTGTATCCTGTGTATAATCATTACACAATCCATTCTACTATAATAATTAATAAATAGAATGAAGTACCTATCTCCATATGTTTCAGCCACATTTATTATATCACATACATCAGTGTGGATGAGATCAAGAATATTTTATGCCCTTTTCTTCTTTGTATGATATGAACGGTAAACTAACTTTCCTCACGTGAAAGAATCACATTTCTTTTCTTGTTCATGCTTCATATTGGGGATATCCATGACTATCTTTAGCTTATATATCTTTTCCATGAATTTTTTATTAATATGACCCAACCTCAAGTGCCCAAAGTTGTTTTATTATTCAACTATAAAGTAAAAAATGTTCTCTTTACTATCAACCTAGTATAGATTTCCATCTGTTCTTCATCCTTTCATGAGAGAATTACATGTCTTTCCTTTTATAGTGCACCCCATTTGATTAAATTTCACTATCAATCCTAAGTCACAAAGTTGACTCACACTTAGGATATTGTGATGCAGACCATCCATATAAAGAAATCTAGTTTTCCTAATCTAATCATTTGTTAGTTATGTACTTCCACTACCTTTGATCTTTAAAGAACCATCATTTTCAAACCTCGCTATTATATTAACTCTTTTCTTAACATTATTAAATAAATCTACATTTCTCTTTATATGGGATGAGAATATTCTATCAAGAATCCAAGTGTTGTTCTTTGTAGCTTTGAGAACTATTTCTACAAGGTTGGATTTCTCAATTTTCTTCTTTTCCTTCCATGAGATACTTCATTGAGTGGAGACTAAAGATAGCCTTTCCAAAATATTTTCCATATGCATGGATTCATCATACTCGTATTCTTCTTCCATAGGTGAATACCAATTTTCAAGAGCAGCTTCACTTGATTGGTGAGTATTGACTTGTCTCTGAGTTCTATAGGTGTTGTTCCTATCATTCATATGCCAACAATGAATAGATTTATGGCCATAGTTAGAATAATTAAAAAAAATATACATATAAAATATTTATTCTAAATGACATTGGATATGGTATCATCCTCCATTTTTTACTTTTAAGCGCTTCCCTATTCAGATAACTCCTTACCTCTTCACAGTATGACATGGTATGGCCCAGATAGCCACATAATTGACATTTCATAAGAGGAAATGTCTTCTCATTTCCATTCCTTCTCGTGTACCCTTCCTTAAAAAAAATATTTTACTAGAGATCATTTCTAGATACTTGTGGAAAATTTTTAGTTCTCCTTTATATTTTATTTGAGGATTTATTTTCTAGGACTTCATGTGCCTTTTGGATATGTCAAAATTTTTTCTTCCCTTTATTTTGGCTCATCTTATTTCCAGCCTTTAATGTTTCAACATCACACCCAATTCCACTTTCCCCACACATGTGGATATTTGATCATTAAAAGCCTTCTCTACACCCTTAGAACCACTCTTAGCTCTTTCTAATAGCTCTGCATCAAATAATCTTCCAAACTATATTTTCTTCTTTGTTTCCCTTGAATTTGATTCAGTTTCTAGTTTACTTCTCAGAGTAACAACTTCTTATTCAAGCCCCTAAATTGTATTAGCCTTATAATCTAGTCTATAAGTAAGGCCATTGATGAACATTTCCTTCTCTTCAATCCTGATCTTAAATTCCACAATAATTTTTGAGATTTCAAAATTTGTTGAATTTTTTTTCTCTCCTTCCATTCGATAAATTTTTGCTTCAATATGATCAACATACTCTGATGATGCTTCCATAATGGATCACATATTTCTATTTCACTTCCTTTGATTATCAATATTACCAAGATCATCCTTAAGTTTCAACTTAAGATCAAAATCACCAATCAAATGATTACCTTTAGCTTTATATTTTGAAGGTTCTGACTTTTCAATTGTAGCCATCATGGATGCTTGGGTTCCAAACTAAACTCTAGTTATTCATCCTTAATAAATTCATTATCATATTGTTCTTATTTATAAAATAAACTCTTTATTTGTAATTACTTTCCTGATTTGAAGTCTCCCTTTTAGGAAAAAATTTTCCGAGGCTTCTGCATGTTTCCATCTTCACTTTCTTCATCATAAAACTTCTTTGTGTATCAAGAGGAAATGTACCCAACTCCAACACATTGAAAATAATCCAAAGGAATCTTTCCTTCAAATATCCCTTTTCCTCTCTTGAATTTCTTATCACAAAGATAAAATAGTTCATCCTTCTCATTATCATCATCAACATTATCTCTAGAAATATCAAGTTTTACCATGGATTTGAAATCCATTTCCTTTCTTACTTTATTTTTTGCATATTTTGGTTTTAATCTTATTTTATATGCCACCATAATTCTCAGCAGATCATCCAAATAAAGTTTAGACTGATCCCTTTCTTCAAGGGATGAAACTTTTGGATTGTAAAGAGGTATAATCCTTCTCAATATTTTCTTCACAATGTAAATGTCTTTGATTTCTTTACCAAGTCCTCATATTTCCTCAACAACTTTAGTAATTCGATTAAAAAAGGTATCTTCATTTTCATCAGGATGAATTTTCATATCATTGAACCGAATATAAAAAAACTTGTACTTTTTGCTCCTTAACTTTTTTGTCTCCTTCATAAATATTTTGTATTTTTTCCACATAGACTTCGATGAAATGAAACTCATAACCTTCAGATATATTTTATTATATAGAGTTGTAGTAATGTTATTCTATAATTTGGAATATTCATCATGAATTTTACTGTTTGTTTCAGTCATAGACAGTCATGTTGAATCAGTGACATGTAACCCTTGTGTAGTGTCAAAAATAACTTCCATTACATGAGATCTTGGATAAGATCTCATCATATTTTTAAAAATCTTTAAGTTTATTCCATAAAATAGGGGAACTCCCCTGAAATTTACTGAATTCTCCATGAAAATAAAAGAGGACAGATTTAACACCAGAAACCTATTTACTCTGATACCACTTGTAGGACCCTAGAACACCCTGAGAGAGGAGGGGTGAATCAGGGTGTCAAATTTTTCATTTAAAGTGATGGATCTTGTTCCCACTTTGGTAGGAACTTGTTAAACATGTCTTATGGAATCTTCTAGTAATCAAACATTCACATACAGAGAGACAACACAACAATTTTACTTCATTTTCCACTAAGGGCTAGTCCATAGAGCATACACCGATAGTGTGTAGGTTATACCTAAATCCACTAATCTTCACTAGTTGTGGAATACATAAGTTTAGATAGAGTAACTCTATTCTAGGCACACTTACTTTACTCAAGAGAAGTCTTACTCAGTTTATAGACTTGAAGGTCACTTCAGTAGATTAGAATTTAATTATTTGCCCCTATAATGACCTAGGCTTAAAATAAATGGATAAAAAATAATTTTAGATTAAAATTCAGTACATTACAAAAATAAATGCCAGAGGACCGTAATAGTTTAGTGTCTTTTGAAACTTGGAAACAAAATCTTCAATCCTAGTGAAAGATATTCAACATACCCCATAAAGATCTCTACCTTTAGTAATTATATCTAAAACCTTTCTTTATAACTTGTAGAAAGGAAACATAATAAAGGGGTGAGCTCAATTTCTAAGTAAGGCTAAATAAGGGAGACATGTAAGAATAAATATGATCATAAGGGGTATGAGAACATGATCATGAAGATATAAGATCATACCCTCCATATCAAAGATCATAAAAAAGATCATGGAATAAATATTGGTAGTTCATAATACATGAATCATAATGAAATAAAGAGTATAGTACATGAAAGAATAACATAGGAATAAGACATGTAATTGTGTCAAAACATAAATATATTTTGATTTCCATAGTAGCAAAGGAATCAATTTCAAGACCATATTAGTGGACAAAGTCATTTACTGAATTGGGTAACCCCCATTCCAGCCCTATATTACTGAACCAAGTGACCCTCATTCCAACCCTGTATTATTGAACTGAGTAGCCCTCATTCCAGTCCTGTATTACTAAACCAAGTAACCCTCATTCCAGCCCTATTTTATTTAACTGACTAACCCTCATTCCAACTCTATATTACTGAACCAAGTAACCCTCATTCTAACCCTATTTTATTGAACTAAGTAAACCCTCACTCTAGCCTTGTCTATCTCATGAGATATAAATATTTACCTAATTCATTTGATGGAGATATAGGTCCCACCCATCACATAATGAAATCATACATACATGTGCCATAAGATCATAAATGAACAAATCATAACCCATGAAATGAAATGGGTATCATAAACATGTAAACATATCAAAAATTGTGTAAATATATAGTTTTCATAATCATTTCATCCTAAACATAACCCATGAAAAGAAGTGGGTTTCAAAAGCATATAACCCATGAAAGAGAAATAGGCTTCATAAACATCATGCCATCAAAACATAATCCATTAAGAGAAATAATATGAATGGAGACATTGAATAATTTCCCCCATAAAGGCATAATAAATTCCAATGGATGTTATCTTATATGGGAAATAATTTTGAAAGGTCTTTTAAAAACATTTCTTGAGTAAAATATTCTTTCTTCTTTGAAAAATGATTTTTATAACATAAAAACTTTTAAAAACCATTTTATTTGAAAATAAATTTGAAAACTTATAAATGAAGCTTTGAAAAAAATAAAACATTTTTAAAATACTTTTTCCTAGAAAATTATCTTAAATTATCTTTTGAAATCATTTTTTGAAAAGATGGTATTTGAATATAATAGATTTCTGACTGAAGATAGAGATGGTCAGATTTCACTAAAAGCGTTATCTTAAGTACTAAAGAGTGTAAAATGGTACTAAAAAATGATGATATCTTGAATAAACATAGTATAATTAAACTCATGAATAATATTGAGATATTTCATCAAATTAATCATAAATATAAACAATCTTGAAAAACGATAAGATTGTCTCAATATACTCTTATAACTTGGTTACTTGGGATCATACTCTAAATGTAAGAAAAGGAAATTACATTAAGATTAAGATATCATGAAATGAATTATATTAATTATATAACATTTAAAATTTAATTATATACACCTCAAAAAAGATTTTAGGTGAATAACAAAACATGAGTCTCAAAGAAGGCAAATTGAGACAAAACTGTTTTACTGATTTGGTAACTTTTGAAAGTTAAACCCCATGAAATAAGGATCATAGAATGGATATGTGAATACCCATAAATTTAGGTATAAGATAGATATAATTCAATCATTTATAGTACATACACCGCAAAAAATGAAAGAGTGGTGAACATAATATGAATCTCACAGAAACTAAAAGTGAGATGAAATTCCCTTTACCTTGTGTCTTGACTCTCTCCATACTCGTAAAATCTTCCTATATAATAAATATAAGTTTATTATAAATATTATAAATAATAATATTATTATATATACTACCATATATTTTTTTATTATTACCTTATATTACCCACTTGTTAATGATCCTATGTTAAAGTTTCACTTTGGGTAATATTCGCTTTGTTCTTCGCATGTGTCTTAATATGTTATATCATTGGTCCTTATACTTATATCATGATTCCAGAATGTATAACCTGATAAAAACATCAATTATATACATTATAATTATATTATAATAATCTATATCATAATTAAGTATGTAATGGAATACACCATTCATGGAGATGATAAGTCGTACATACGCATGAACATTGTTTTCCTTTTTTATTGTCGTATTGAAAGAAAGTATGTAAATAAAATATGTATATGTATATATGTATATATTTATGTATGTATATAATTATTATATTAGCATTAATATATCATATAATTTCATTAAATCCATCCTTAATACATTCTATGTGGTGTGTGAACGAATCACATCGCTTTGAGGGGGCGGTAGTCCACACTTCCTCAAACGAGATTATCGTATTAACACCAAATGGAAGGTAAACATAAGTATGTTTTAAAAGGAATAAATTAGATTAAATACATAATAAATATAATATATTACATATATAAATATATTTTCCATCATAATGGCCACCATGGTTGGTGGTAAAAGAGAAATGAACAATCGTCATTTTGTGAGGCAGTAGTTCACCGTACACAGAAACTGTATGTTCAACATCCATTAGATGGATTTGTGTGTAAGTTTAGGTAATAACATTTTCATAACAACATCCTAGTATATGTATTATTCCTTTTTTGTCATGAAATAAGGTAATAAAGAGAGTGTAGGGGTGAAGAATGGAAATAAAGGAAATGAGCTTGAATGAAAATGTTACCTCTAAATCGGGTAACTCCTTTTCGTTTGTGCCTAAAAGGTTTACTTGAGAGGGATTATACCCAATGGGATGCTTAAAGGTAGAATTTAGGGCTGTTGGGAGGCTACTTGGGAAGATATTTGAAGAACTTAAAAGGTTTGAGAGGTGTAAGGAATGGGTAGAGGTGGTGGCCTTTTATAGGGAAGGAAAAGGACTCACATGGAACTTTTAGAAACAAATTAGGTGCGCACATGATATTACCTAAAACAATTCTTAAAAAATAAACCAAAATCAAAAATGGAAGGTTTTTGGCAGAAATATGGATATCCAATGGATTTTGGATAAGTTTCTAGGTCATTTGGGCCCTTAATTTTAAGGTTTAGTCCCTAATTAAGCTTAATTTGGCCTTAACTGCTGTGATTAATTTTAATCGCTTTTACTAATCATTTTGGTCAAAAAATTACCATGGTATTGTTAGACTCTAAATATTAGAGTGAATACAATGGTTTATGTAATATTTTTGAAATCCCAATCACAGAAGCGTCGAAATTAAGATTAGTGTTAATCCCACAGACGGGACGAAATAACGGGGTTTTAAAGCAGGAAAAAGTTCAAAAGTTTGTTAAGATTTTACATTCAGTTTCAAAGTGAAATTGATTCTAATGAATGAAATTGTATTAATAGATGTAATATTCATCTAATTTTACCTTAAAACATCTTTATAATATCATTTATAATTAATAATTAATTAGACAAAAAGGGTAGTTTTTAACTAAAAAGTAGTATTTTTCACTATACATCAAAAAATTAAGTTTCTCAGAAAAATCCAAAAAATTCACCCTAGGATAATTTTGATGTTCTGAATTTAAAAATGAATTTTATTTTACACAATTAAATTTCTAAATTTTTTTAAAATTAATTTTATTATTAAAGGTGGTTCATTCAAGAAAACAATATTTTTAACATAAAAGGACTTTACCAAGAATATTATCTTTCATTATTAATATTTTTTATTTATATAAAACAACAATATTTGAAAAATATTTATTATTAAGTTTAACAGATAGGTTATAATTATCTTATTTAAATAATTAAAATAATGAAAAGAGATATTTTGTAGAAACTCAGTGTTGCGTGTATCGTATGCCAAGTCAGTGTTGCTTGTAGCGCATGCCAAGTTGGTATTGCGTGTAGCGCAAGCCAAGTTGGTATTGTGTATGAAAGAAACATTTGAATTAGTGTTTTAATATATATATATATATATATAAATAATTATTTCCAATGTCATGTGAAATGAAAAATATTGAAAAGTTAAATAAATTTAAAAAATAATAATTCTCAAAATCTCATGGTGTTACATTCTACCCCCCTTAAAATGAATTTTACCCTAGAAATTCATCTCGGTTATCAAAGGTTTAATACTTGAAAGTTTCATTCATAGAAACCCAATTCATAAAATTGATACTAAAACTTCCCTTAAAAAGAGAAATTTAGAATCATAATGGTTACCCAAAGTAAAATATAATTGGATTTCCACATAGGAGAATATAGGTTGGGAGTGAAGATTGGGAATGAAGGGAAAATATAAATATTTATAGGGAGTGATTGAGGTCATCAATCACAAAAAATTGAATGATCAAAGGAAATTTTAGGGCCTCAAATTCATAAATCTGTGATGATTCCAAAATACATTGGTTCAAAAGAATTTAAGGTATTAGGACAACATTTTTTATCACTTTCATAACATTGAGTATTTCTTGATAAATTTCTATAAAAAAAATTTATTCTTGTTTTGTTCTTTGAAAAATTTATAATACATCCATTACCTCATGGAATGAATGTCCATAAATTAACTTCGATGATTAAAGTAATTAAATATTCTAATAACATATCTTAAGGCCCATAAAAGAATAAAAAATCTAAATATTTGTATCTTAAAATTAACATGAATTAATCTATAAACATAAAAACGTAACACTAATAGTTCATTATAAATATTTATTCATTAAAAATAAATACACACTAACCAGGAAATTGTGTAGTCCAGTGGTAGGTGTGAAACCCTTATCGTCCTTCGGTCATGGGTTCAAAACCCACGACCTTTCTGGACTTGATTGGTTATCACCCAACATACATGATGTCCTTTTTTTAAATAGAACTAATATAATATATAGGATATACATCCTTTAAATAAGGCTAATCACTTATTATCCTTTTAACCAAGGTATTCAACACAAACTCAGTGCTCAAATACTTTCTCCCAAGTTTAACTTTAAATTTTCATGAACGGTTAACCTTATAACCCTTCAGAAAGTTGAAAATCCAAAACCTTATAAAGAGAGTCATGAAATCAGATTAACATTGATTCCCCTGTATCACAAAGTATCTCTTGGTTGTAACATTCCAAACATGTGAATACCCCTACTGTATATTCCCTTGAAACATGGTAATAACCTGAATTGCCATAAATACTTTTGGAAAACATACAAACTTCCTCATTCCAAAGTATATTGGATTTACTAATTAAATCCAAAAATGTTGTAAACTTCATTAGTGGTAGCATAAACCACCTATAAACAGGTTCTTACTTAGTTCCAAGGTAATCAGTACTGTCCAATTTACTTATTCATATCCCACATATCTTCATCCATACAACATTATCTTAACATAAAGAATATGTTAAGGGTTACCTTCCCTTAGTCAAAATTTTAACTTTCATGAGATAACCTTTCTAGTCCATCATGACCATTCAACATATTCTTGTAAATACTTAGCAAAACATAAACTGAACAATCCATACATAATTCACCATTCTTAATTTTGGAATCCAAATACATAAATACTTAGATTACTTCATCCTTAATCCATTAACAATGATACCTCATCCTGTTACACAATACCTTTTTTCCTTCAAATTTCATCCATAGTCTCTTCATCATCAGCAATGTAACCATTACTCACACCACCTTGTTGATTCTCTTTAGGAACTTTCCTCTTGGGACATTGAGTTTCATAATGACCATTTATTTCACACCTAAAACACTTAAACTTCGATGATGAATTAGGGAGGCAAAAATTCCCATCCATTTCGTTAACTGAACTCTTAATTTTTCCCTTGAAGTCACTTGCTTTTTTCCTTATTTTCCATAGTCAAAACACCTTATTGTTCCTCTAAGACATCCATTTAGGTGATTCTTTCCACATTCCTGACACAAAGGAAACCGACTCTTCTTTCCACCATGGTCTCCATTACCTGAACTCTCAGCAAACTCCTTCTTTCTCTTCCTTGGTGATTCTGAGAGTTGGTTAAGGTAAACATTGTCAATCATGTTTCATGAAAACTGATTAGGCATGATCACAAAATCTTTCACTCCAGTGATCATCCCACTTGACTTCTCATCAGAAAATATTCTATCACGTTCAACATTAATCCAGTTCCTTTCAGTTCCTTCCATTGACTAAAACCAGAATCATAGTGTGAGAATTACTTATCATAGAAGAAAACCACATTATCATGAAAAGAATTACTTATAGGATGTATAAATCATGACACCTTCCATAATCTATGACACCTTGGGTTTATCCTAGGTTATTCATAGCTAACTTATATCTAAATCCTTCATGATGATTCATGAAGAGTTTGTGAATTCCAAAAGCATATCCATAGGGAGTGTCAAAATAGGTGTGCATCAAGGCCCATTGTCATGTACTAGATTACCTCGAGTCAAGGCTGGAATATCTTGTCAGAGTTGTTACCCCTAGGTACATCTGTTCTAGAGATACATTCACTTGTAGTATCCAAATAGGGATGTATTTCTATGAAACCACTCACTCTATCCTTTACCAAAATTCTAAGAAATTTTCCTAAAATTTAACTCATCCTTATAATTATTCTTAGATACATCCCTAGACATATACTTATAAATAAACCTAGGGATATCACTAAGGTTTTATCATCATAGTTTTCAAAGGTTGAATAAACCTTTCCTTTTATACCAACTATAATGACCCAGACTTAACATACACGGATATTACATCATTTTAGTTGAATATTCAAAACATTACAAAAATAAGTTCTAGAGGACTGTAATAGTTTAGTATCTTTGGAAAATTGGAAAAAAAATTATATCATGGTGAAATATCTTCAACATCTCCCATAAATATCTCCTCCTTTAGTACTTCTACCTAAAACATTTCTTTATAACCTAAATAAAGGAAACATAATAAAGAGTTGAGCTCAATTTCTCAGTAAGGGTAAACAAGGGAGACATGTAAGCATAAACATGATTATAAGGGGTATGAGAACATGATCATGAAGATAGAAGATTATACCCATCATATCAAAGATCATAAAAAAGATCATGGCATAAAGATTGTCATTTCATAAGACATGAATCATAATTAAATAAATAGAATAGGCCATGGAATCATAACATAGGAATAAGATATAGAATTGTGGAAACACATAAGCATATACTTATTTCCATAGTATCCAAGGAATCAATTCCAAGACCATCTTTGTAGAAAAAGTCCTTTATTGAACCGGTTAAACCCTGTTCCAGCCCTGTATGACTGAACTGAGTGACCCTCATTCCAGCCCTGTATTACTAAACTAGGTAACCCACATTCCATCCCTGTATTACTGAACCAAGTAACCCATGTTCCATACATGTTTTACTGAACTTATTAACCCTTATTCTAGCCCTGTATTACTGAACCGAGTAACCCTTGTTCCAACCCTATTTTACTGAACTGAGTAAACCCTCATTACAACCCTGTCTATCTCATGAGATATAAATCTTTACCCAATTCATTGGATAGAGATATAGGCCTCACCCATCACATAATGAAATCATACATACATGTTCCAAAATATCATAAATGAACATATCATAACCCATGAAATGAAATGGGTATCATAAACATGTAAACATATCATTACCTATGAAAAGAGTCAGGTTTCATAATCATTTCATCATAAACATAACCTGTGAAAAGAAGCAGTTTCAAAAGCATATAACCCATGAAAGAGAAACGAGCTCCATAAACATCATACCAGAAAAAAATAATCCATTAAAAGAAATAATATGAATTTAAACATTGAATTATTTCCCCATAAAGGCATGAGAAACACCAATGGATGTTATCTTATATGGGAAATAATTTTTAAAGTTATTTTAAAAACATTTCTTGAGGTATTAAAATTGATTTTTATAACATAAAACCTTTTGAAAACCATTTTCTTTGAAAATAACTTTGAAAATTTTTAAGGAATATTTGAAAACAATAAAACATTTTTAAAATAATTTTTCCTTAAAAATTATATTCAATGATCTTTTGAAAACATTTTTTAAAACATGTTTTTTAAATATAATAGATTTCTGACTGAAGAGAGATATGTTCAGATTTCGCTAAAAGTATTATCTTAAGTACCAAAGAGTGGGAAATAGTACTAAAAATTGAGGATATCTTGAATAAATATAGAATAAGTAATCTCATGAATAATCTTGAGATATTTTATCAATGTAATCATAAACATAAACAATCTTGAAAATGATAAGATTGTCTCAATAAACTCTTATAACTTGGTTACTTTGGATCATACTCTCCATGTAAGAAAAGGAAATTACATGAAGCTTAAGATATCATGAAAAGAAGGATATTAATGATATAACATGTAAAATGGAATTATATACACCTCGAAAAATATTTTAGGTGCATAACAAAATATGAGTCTCAAAGAAGGTAAATTGAAACAAAACTGTTTTACCGATTTGGTAACTTTTGAAAGTTCAACCTAATAAAAGAAGGATCATAGAACAGATATGTGAATATACATAAATTTAGGTATAAGATACATATAATTAAATTATTTTCATTACATACACCACACAAAATTAAAGAGTGGTAAACATAACATGAATCTCACAGAAATTAAAAGGGAGATGAAATTCCCCTTACCTTGTGTCTTGACTCTCTCTGTACTCGTACAGGATTCTTGTATAATAAATATAAGTTTATTATAAAAATTTTAAAGAAGAATATTATTATATATACTACCATATATGTTTTTATTATGACCTTATATTACCCACTTTTTAACAATCCTATGTTAAAGTTTCACTTTATGTAATATTCGCTTTGTTCTTCACATGTGTCTTAATTTGTTATATCATTGGTCCTTATACTTATATCATGATTCCAAAATGTATAACATGATAAAAATATCAGTTATATCCATTATAATTATATTATAATAATCTATATCATAATTAAGTGCATAATGGAATACATCGTTCATGGAGATGGTAAATCGTACGTACGCATGAACGTTGTTTTCCGTTTTTATTGTCGTATTGAAAAAAAGGTATGTAAATGACATTTTTATTTATATGTATGTATGTATATATATATATCATTATTAAAGTAGCATGAATATATCATATATATCATATAAGTTCATTAAACGCATCCTTAATAGATTCTATGTGGTGTGTGAACGAATCACATTGCTTTGAGGGGGTGGTAGTCCACACCTCCTCAAATGAGATTATCGTATTAACACCAAATAGAAGGTAAAAATATGTGTGTTGTAAAAGGAATACAGAATATTAAATACATAATAAATACAATATATTACATATATAAATATATTGTCCATCATAATGTCCACCATGATTGGTGATAAAGGAGAAATGAACAATCATTGTTTCGTGAGGCAGTAGTTCGTTGTACATAGAAACAATATGTTCAATATCCATTATATGGAGGTGTGTGTAATTTTATGTCATAAAATTTCCATAAAAACATACTAGTATATGGAGGATACTATTTTTGTCACACAATAAGGGAATAAAGAGATTGTAGGGGTGAATAAGGGAAATAAATGAAAGGAGCTTGAAAGAAAAAGTTGCCTCTAAATCGGGTAACTCTTTTGGTTTGTGACCAAAAGGTTTACTTGAGAGGGTTTATTCCCAAAGGGAGTCTTGAAGGTCGAATATATGGTTTTTTTAGGCTAATTGGGCAGATCTTGGATGAACTTAAAAGGTTTTAGATTTGTGAGGAATGGGTAGAGGTGGTGGCCTTTTATAGGGAAGGAAAAGGACTCACATGGAATTTTTAGAAACAAATTAGGTGTGCACATGTTCTTACCTAAAAAAAGTCTTACCAAACCAAAAAAATCAAGAATTTAAGTTTTGTGTCATAAATATGGATAGAAAATGGATTTTGGAAAATTTTCTAGGTCATTTGGACCCTTAATTTTAAGGTTTAGTCCCTAATTAAGCTTAATTTGGCCTTAACTGTTGTGATTAATTTTAATCACTTTTACTAATCATTTTTGTAAAAAAATTAACATAGTCTTATTAGAATCCAAATATTATACTGAATAAAATGGTTTATTTCGATTTTTTAAAATTACAATCACATAAGTGGAAAAATTAAGATTAGTGTTAATCCTGCAGATGGGACAAAATAATGGGGTTTTAAAGTAGGAAAAAGTTCAAAAGTTTTTAAGATTTTACATTCTGTTTCAAAGTGAAATTGATTATAATGAATGAAATTGAATTAATATATGTAACATGCATCTAATGTGACATTAAAAAATATTTATAATATCATTTAGCATTAATAATTAATTATAAAAAAAGGAAGTTTTTAACTAAAAAACAGTATTTTTTAGTATTCATCAAAAAATGAAGTTTCTCAGAAAAATCCAAAAAATTTACCCTAGTCTAATTTAGAAATTATGAATTAAAAAATGAATTTTGTTTTATCCAATTTAATTTCTAAATGTTTCTAAAATTACTTTTATTATTAAAAGTGATTCATTCAAGAAAACAATATTTTTAACATAAAAGGACTTTACCAAGAATATTATCTTTCATTATCAATATGTTTTATTTATATAAAACAACAATATTTGAAAAGTAGTTATTACTAAGTTTAACATATATGTTATAATTATCTTATTTAAATAATTAAAATAATTAAAATATATATTTCATAGAAACTCAGTGTTACATGTATCATACCTTCACCAAGCTCACAGAGACATCGCAGAAAACCTCATCATCGTGAAAATCCTTTTTCCCAGATACCTAATCATTGGTCAAAACTAGATAATTATTTTAACGATACTCAAGCTCACTTTGAATACTTCATTAATGAATCTCTTGGCCTTCGCGAATTTAGATTGATTCGGCCTTTTCTCTAATTTTTTCTATTTGTAATGAAGAGGATGCAGCCTCATATTTATAGGCTTGAACTCTCGCGATTCTCACATGCCTCTAGTGGATTTTTTGTGAAATGCCAAAACCTTATTCGTGAAGCCCCTTCACTCGTGAAGCTCCATCGAAATTCAACCTGCTCGCAAAGCTTATCGTAGTCAGATATATTACCATCAACCCATTGTGTTGTAAAATCACTTACCATGCAAACACCTTGATCAAACCAGTGTGGATTGACAAAAAACACAAACCAAAATCCATTTCAAAAATATAACATCCTTGGTTCCGACATATCAACATGATTCTTGTTATATTATATTACTTGGCTTGCATTATTTGGTGAGCGTGCCTTAGTGAGGTTTTGTTTGGTTTGAGTACTTGTATAGGTTCTATTTGGTTCTTCTATTTTATTATGGGTGTATTAGTATGCTTATTTCACATGTGCATGAGAGACTTTGGTTTTGCTATTGAGTATACTTATATGCTCACCGTGCGTATATAAAATTATTTTCATGTTTCCAAGAGGATTATTTGGACCATGATGGAAATTACTAGCTCAGACCTTTGGATAGTTGTCGTGTCACTACTTTATCTTTTTTTAGGTATTTACTTTAGAGACTTTTATCTGTATCAGTTTTATTTATACATGAATGTGGGATAGTTTTTTTGTATTTTTATATTATGTTATGGAGTTTATTGTTGATGATTCATCTTATCTCCTGATCCTATTTATATTATAGAGGTAAATGCCTCCCATACATAAGATTTTTATACCCTCAGTGCTAGTTACCAACCCGAGGCCTATTGGAGGTGAGAATCGGGGGTAATTATCTCTCTCTTCTGATTGTGGTATCTTTGGAGGGAGGGGTTGTGATAGAATGGTAAAAAAAGTGATGGTTGAGAGATAGGAAGGAATTTGGAGGTAGGTGCAGTGAGGATTTCATGGATTGGTATGGAAACAGTGTCAGTTGTCCTTGGTATGTGAAATAGGCCAGGGATACAGGCTAGGACATGATATTCACTACCACAAAACTAGGAAAGGCCAGCGCTAGCCTTTATCAGTGCTAACGAAAAAGCTCTGATAAAGGGGGGTACTTTTATCAGTGCTGATAAACGTACCCCTTTATCAGCGCTTTTTTTTAGCGCTCTTAAAGGGTACTTTTTTATCAGCGCTTTTTTAGTAGCGCTGATAAAGGGTCTGCTTCCAAAATAAAATCATTAAAATATATATATTAATATTTAAATATATATATATATAGTTATATTGATATAAATATAATATATATTTTTTAAATATAATTTTAAATATATTTTAGATAAGTGTAAATATACAGTTACACTTAATATATAAGATATTTAGTGAAAATGGATTGTAAAAAAATTAAAAAAATATTTTTAATTAATAATTTGTTAATTATTATGGAGTAATATTCATTTAATAACAATTTGAAGACTAAAAAAATTAAAAAATTAAAAAATATCCAAAATATGTTGAAAACACAACTCGAACTTCAAACGGCCATAACTTTTGATTTGGGTGTCCGTTTAATCTCTACAGCATATAAAATCAAATCCTACGACGAGCTCTACATGCTAATGATTAAGTTAAAGCCTTTTTCACATTTTTCGAGGCCAAAAAAGGCCCAGAAGGCCTCTAAAACTGATTTTTTAGTTTGGATACCCCGATTTTTTAACATTTTGTGGATTTTCAGCCTCATTTAAGGGGGTATTATTGGCTTTTTTGGTGGGGAATGAATTTATTCCAAGGTATTACATTCATATTGATATTATGTTTTTGAAATTTTATCGTTTTTTATAATGCACTGCTATTTATAATCAAATATATAACAATATATACATATTTTTATATATATTCACACATAAAAATTAATTTTTTAAATAAATAATTAAACATATTTACATATAAAATATATTAGCTTTATCTAAATAATAACTAATATCTATTTTATTTAAAATACCAATATATCAATATTTATATACCTATATATTAATCTAACTATATATGTACCTATATAATGTGTGTGTGTCTATTTGTGTGTGTCTATATATTAACAAACTGATATTATATATATATATATATATATATATATTCTAACATATGTATATGCATATATATTTATATATATATAAAAATATGTATAATTATACTTATAGAAACACATATGTGTGTGTGTGTGTGTTGTATATATGTATTTATTTACACACACACAAAACAAAACATATTTTATAATTGTATTGAAAACTAATCTTATAAATATATATTAATATACGAATAAATATATGGATAAAAAAATATAACTAAATATATATAAATAAATAGATATAACTTAATATTAATATAAGAATAAATATATAAATATATACATATATAAATATAACAAACTATATATATATTAATATACAAATAAATATATAAATATATAAATATAACTATATATGTATATATATATATATATATATATTAATACAACTATATAAATTTATATTAATACATGAATAAATATAACTATATATATATATCACTAGTTGGAGAACAAATCAAATTAGAGGAGTGATAAAGGCTTAGCGCGCATGGAGGGAGGTCTTGAGTTCAAAACCTGGTAGAGGTAGGCAGGGGCGCACGCATGGGTGAATTTGGGGGGGGATATAGCACTGTTAAAGGGGTCTATAAAGCACTGATAAAACTTGGGGCA
Source organism: Viscum album (assembly GCA_963277665.1). Classification (NCBI taxonomy): domain Eukaryota; kingdom Viridiplantae; phylum Streptophyta; class Magnoliopsida; order Santalales; family Viscaceae; genus Viscum; species Viscum album. The sequence goes on along the minus strand of OY728159.1, from coordinate 526,931,457 downwards.
TCATGGTTGGGGCTTGCAGGGGAGTGGGTGGGGCGAGGGCACTGATAAATGGGGGGGTAAGCACTATTAAAAGCCCCCTCCGATTTACAGATTTTTTTTTAATTATTTTTTAAATTTTTTTAATTTTTTATAATTTTTTTAATTTTTTTTAAATTGTTTAACTTTTATCAGCGCTAAAAAAATTGTTGATAAAAGGAGTATTTTATCAGTGCTAAAAAAAGCGCTGATAAAAGGGTCCTTTATCAGCGCTTTTTTTTAGCGCTGATAAAAGGCCCCTTTTATCAGCGCTTTTTTTAGCACTGATAAAAGGGGTCTTTATCAGCGCTTTCTGGAGCGCTGATAAAGGGGACCCCCCCCTTATCTTCATCGGAATTAACAGCTCTTTTTTAGCGCTGTTAAAGGTCTTTTTTAGTGCTGATAAAAGCCATAGTTGTAGTAGTGATTTTATCCCCCCCCCCCCATGATTCAGTGCATAGACTCTGAGTGTAACGACCCAGGTATTTATAGAATAATACATTTTCATATCTATTAATATTTATGAATAAGATATTAATTTTATGATAAAGTGACTACTTTTTCTGATAGAATACCCGACACACAACAACAGATTTTTCTAAAATCTTACGTTGCACACAACATTGAGTTATACCGAAAAATAATATATTATTATTATTATTATTTTAAATGGTAGTTAATGTCCAGCCATTGTATTGGAAGGAATGAACAGAAATAACAACAATATGATTACACACATTTTTTAAATGTTTTTACATTATCCAATTAATTTTAGAGGCTTAAAATGAGAATGAATCTAATTTTAAGTATAAAATTCACTAATATTTTTTAAAAGGTCGTTTTACCACCTTTTGATGGAGAACCCTTTTTAAAAATATTTTTTTCACTTTTATATTTTCTATTTGATGAAATAAACTTATTATTTATAAGTGGGACATTAAAATTTACTTCTGTTGAAATTTTCGACTTTTTTTGATAAAATCCATATTTTTATGAATAGTGAAAAATACTACATTTTAATTCAAAACTGGATTTTCATCTCATTTATTTATATAGTTATATTATATTTTTAATTTATTTTAAAGTTTAATTAGATTAATTTTTTATCATTTAATCCAATTTTGTCCATTAGAAGTAATTTTACATTTAAATTGTACATAAACACATGTCAATATTTTGATTGTTTTTACTTCTTAGAAACTTGTTTTATGGTTTTGACAAATGGAATTAATTTTAAATTAATTTCTTCCAATTATGTATTTTGAATTTGGAAAAAGGGATTATATATTTGTAATTATAGTTTCCAAATTTTAAAAATAGGTACCTTTTATTTTTAGATATTATGAATAGTAACTTTGGTCATTTTTATTTACCACAGTTAAAGGTAAATCGGGTAAATTAGGGTAACAAAAAATATGATGAGGATAATAAAATTATTCTAACACATTCCAAAATTATATTGGATGAATAAAAGTCAAAATATATCATCTAAGGGTCGGAAATGATTCATTTAATGGACTTTTTTCTATGAAAGTGATGAAATTATTATTAAAACAAAAGAAAGTGACCACATGTCACTCTCTTATCTCTTATAAGTATAATAATTTTAATGTAGAGTTAAAATTGATGAAACGTATAACATAAATAGTCTCCATAAATCTAATGAAATTGTCTACATAATTATAATTTATTTTTAATTTTTAGATATTAAATAATTACTATAAATATTGACACAACAGTGATATAGTAATTATTTTATTAAGACAAATATTAAATAAATGATATTATAAATATTAAAATAAATATTATATGACATAATTTATGTTATCCATGAATTGTATGGAAGACTATGGCGCGTTAGGATTTAGTTAATATATTTTATTCAAGTAATCAAGTTATTATAAATTTTTTAAAAACTCAAGTATGAATAGTGTCAAAATTAACATAATTCATAACTTAAAATATAAAATAGTTTATTAAATGTTTTAAAATTCATAAAAATCTAATATTCGGAAAAATTGTTATGATAAGTCCAAATATGTTATAAATGGAACTTTTTGGGTCTTTTGACATGTTATGGTAATTAAATTAACCCACAAAGTGTAAATAATAAAATATCAAAGTAAGATTAAAAAGGAAAAAATAATGGTTAAACCAAAAATATAAGGGTTAAAAAATATTAAAAACTTTTCTAATTTAATTTTATGATGGGGATACGACCCAAAATAATATTATATTTGAAATAAATGAGTTTGGGACCATTATAAACCAAAAATAAATTTATAATAAAAAAATATTTCAAGACTTTCCTAAAGTGCCCCTCCTCCCTCTTATAAAAGGCCACCACCTCTACCCACTTACTCGCACCTCTAAATCCCCTGGATCATCCAAATTATACTCAAATAATCTCAAAAAATTACTCCCTTCCTCCTAGAAGCCTTAACTTGGGCATAAGGAAATTCAAGAAAGCCTTTTGGCTAAAATCAAAAGGAGTTACCCGTTTTAGAGGTAACGTCTTCTGTCAAGATCCATTCCTTTATTTTCCTTCTCCACCCCCTAAGATATTTTTATTCCATTTTTTTATAACAACACCATTATCCTTAATATACTAGAATGTTTTTATGCTAAGGTTTCTACCTACACTTACACAGACCTCCATCTAATGGATATAGAACATACTCTTTCTGTGTACAGCGAACTTCTGCCCCACGAAACGATGATTGTTCAATTTTATCCTGCTACCTCTCATGGTGGAAATTATGATGGAAATATAATTATATTTGATATATATTATATTTATATTGTCCCTATGCTTCTGTAATTTTTATTTACAACATACCTTTATGCTTTGTATAATGTGTAAATACGATAAATTCATTTGAGGAAGTGTGGACTACCGCCCCCTCAAAGCGATATGAATCATTCATGCCATACATGGAATGTATAAAGGATGGAGTTAATGAACTAATTTAACATATATAACATATATATTATAATTTAATTATAATATACCAATGTATCATTTATTTTTCATTCCTTTAACATGATAAAGAAATGAAAGTAGTGTTCATGCGTACGTACAGCCTACCGTCTCCATGAACAATGCATTTCATTTCTTATATCCAAATGTTATGGACTATTATAAATACATATATACTATATATATAATATTTAAATCAGGAATAATATTTTATAGATAATGGTCTTATGACCACATGGAAAATTTACATCAAAACAAGTTCATTTTCGACTCAAGTCCCCAATATTGACAAAACGTCTGATATGAACTTAAATAGTTATATAATTTTTATAACATGGTAATAAGTTATATAAAAGAAATAATAAAATTTAAAAATGTTCTTAATCAATTATAAATTAACCTAAGTTTATTATTTAGGAATATAAAGAACAAACGAGACAAGTCAGACTTGAGGTAAGGGAAATCATTACTCAATCTCCATTCATTAAGTTAAATATCCATGTTATTGGTTTTGTTTTTCCAAGAATACGTGTGAATGAACTCTGATTTTTTACACTTAATATACACTTATATTGGGTGTATTTATACTTTTAACACATAATTATGTCATTTATTTATCCTTAATCTAATAATACTATCTTTTTAAGGGACTATGTCTCAATATCATTTCATTAAGGCATATTTTGATTTATATACGACCTTATTTTATATGGTGCATAATCAAACCCTTTTAATTTTAATTTCATTCAATGGTTTTCAAAAGGAATCATTTTTTATGAAGTGTTTTACTAAATGACAGAAGTAATGTTTCTTTTTAACATAAGCGGCGACAATGACATTTTCGTCGCTGCAAGCATTATTTGATATTTGGCTTCCTTTACAAGTCATAATATTTTTAAAAAGAAAATTAAATACCATATTAATTTTTAGGGTATTTTGGTATTGAAAATGGTTTTGAGAATGGATTGATTATGTTAATATCTTGAACTGATATTTTGTGATTGTAATTTGGAAATATTATCTTTCCTTTATGCTTGTTTTATATGTTATGATTATGTTATAGTTCTTAGGAATTGTTTACACTACTAAAATTTTGAGCTATTTCCATAGTTATATATCCATGGTTTATAAAAACCATGGATATAGCCTAAAATATACCCACGGGTCATAAAACAACCATGGTGCTACACCTCCAATCCCACTGTTTTCGTGATTCCACCCCTGCTTTTTCCCATCGCAATCTTTCCTCCCCGCGAGTCAGTGAACCTCACCTGATTCTACCACCCAACCTTCCACTATACTCTGATGATGATGTGGACACCTCGAGACGATCCTCCAATGACGACGCAACCAACCAACCTCAAGACAATCCTTCGACGATGACGCAACCACCCATCCTCCCTGCGATCATCTTCTTCTGATGCGGCTTCGACGCAACTCAGCCTCCACCTCCACCTTCGGGACACCCTCCTCCTTGACTCACCACTGTATAATGTATTTTTAGTATTCACACACTCTAGGTTCCCCTCTACATCTCACCAATGGGTGGTCCATAACTCACATCTTCTGAGTGGCCTGTTGTAGGGTGTTTTGGGGTTTGTTTTCTATTTATGCAAATCTATATTTGATTTATGCTATTGGGATTTCAATTAACTCTAATTTTATTCAATATAAAACATCATACATATGAACCAGGAAAATTATAATTCCTCACAAGCCCTATGATTTCTGCCATGAAGAAGTGTTTCTTTGATTTTAGATCCACTACCTCTTCAATTTTCATTGGGTAAGATTTATTTGTTTCGATTTATTGTCTTCTTAATTGTCACATTTGTCTTGGATAGGGTTTATTTGGTTTCACTTATTTCCTCGGGTATGATTTATTTGATTTTTTGTCTGATTTTTATTGGGTTTGATTCTCTTATAGAGTTTAAATCTACAAATGCTGGAAATCAGAAGTTATGATGATATAATTTTAAGATGGATGAATTGTTTATGGTGAGTTCTAAAAGAAAATTTCATAAATATATAGTATTCATTGATTATTATTACTTTGTATAATGTAAACCTATGTTTCATAGTGATGGATATATGAAATATCATGATATTGTTGTAGTTGTTGATTATAAGTAATGTTAAGAGGATTTACTAAATTGAATGTTGAGTTATCAATTTTTTTATAGAAAATAATTTTACCATATAAATAAAATCCAATACGATTATGATGAGTCACATAGAACATGTATGTTCCGAAACCAAGATGTGATATACGCATAGAAGATTGTTTCCCCATAGGGTCTTATTCATTTTCCATTGGGTGTTTAGTCTCTGTTTTTTCTTCTAGAGGTTAATTCACACTACCCTATACCTCCCTACAAATTCTTATAGAAATAATACTTTGGGTTAAGAATTGGTTAAGATAAGTGTTTACCCGAACCTTGATTTATCGATGTATTTAAAATAATAAGGAGTTGTCCATATTGGCTTTTTAACTCCTTAATCTTAGAATCATGGGTTGTCAAAGTAGATTATTGATTACCTCAGTACTCCATTGACTCTATAGGTCCTTCATGGGTGGATCTTGAATTTGTCCTTAAGTTTTGTAACCTGTTGAAGGTTGAGAGTTTTTACTTACCTACTGGAAGTGTAGGGGATGATAAATCTATTATAAAATCTATTGGAAAGGTGACTTGGATTGATATTTCCTTCCATATCCATATCAGACTATTGAATACTTCTTAAAACCTTGGTTGTTCATTGGTTAGAATTATCTTCAGTTCATAGTGTCACATCTTTCAGTGTTATGCATTTAAGGGAAAAAGTCTATAAAAACTCTTAAGAAAATACACAATTGAGAGACTAATGGGGGTGTATTTAGTGATTCTTGCACTTTTCTCAGCACTAATTATCTCATAGGATAGTCCAGTTCTTTAATTATAGACTCAAGTAAATGTGAGTTAAAACTTTTTACCTCATGCACACTTTTAGTAGTGGTCCATGTATGAAAATTTTGAGATTTCTAAGATACCTTCTCTATCAATTCCTCGGACCCTGTTAAATAATTTTCCATGAGAGATCCACCTAATTAAGAATATAATAAGTTTATATCACTATTTATAAGGCCTTGATATAATAAGTTTAAGAAATGATGATCATATATGTTGGTTTGATGTGGATGGCTAAACTTCTAAAACCTGTCCCAATACCCGTAAAGAGATTCTCCATTAGCTTTCATTATGCCATAAATCTCATTTTTTTAATATGTGCTCCTTGAATCAGAGAATAAATTTTAAAGAATGGATCTCCAGGGCTCATACTATCTTTTGACCTCTCCAAGTTATATTTTGTACATCCATTCCTTTGTTGAGGCCTCTAGAGAGAATGTTAATTCCTTCCATTTTATTTGAACTAATAAAATTTCTCTCATTTTTGAAGGCAATGCATACGGTGCCAAATTCCTTCAAGTTCTTGTTGGGGTCTTAACCTACCAAACAATGAAAAATAGGAAACATTTGGATTAGACCATGATTTAACTCAAAGTCTACTTGATTATTTGGAAACACCAATCAGGTATTCTAACAGTTAAAATTTTGTGCACACAAATCTCTAATTGGTCAATTTAATTGAGCTAGGTTCTCTTCCATATTATCATTACTTAGTAAAAATCTAGAAGAATTATATGAGGATTAAGAATTTTTAATAAAATAGTAACAAAATCTATCTAAATTCTAAATTATTCTTAAATTTATAACTCAACCTAGGAGAGTTCTCCCAGCCTATGGGGGCAAGGGGTCTGGGTTTGGGGGGGGGCTACTTCATGGGGTTGGGATGGGGGCAGGGAGGTGGGTGTGGGGGGGGATGCTTCAGGGGGTGGGGGTCTGGGGGGATGCTGGGGGTGGGGGTGGGGGTGGGGATGGGGTCTGGGTGTGTTGGGGGGGGGGGGGCTACTTCAGGGGGTGGGGGCAGGGTTGGGCAGGGGCAGGGGGGCTACTGCTGGGGGTGGCAGGGTATTGTGGGGGCTACTGCAGGGGGGTGTGGTGGGGGTGGGAGGGATTGGTGGTAGGGGGAAGGAGGGATTTTGTTGCTTGGGGGTGGAGTTGGGATGGTAAGCATGGGGTTTGGGTGTGGGGGGGGGGGGCTGTTGTAGATAAAAAGATGGATCGAGATGAGGAAAATAAATGTACCTTGCTAGCTCAAGTAATGAATCATATTCCTTCTAAGAATAAATATAAATAAAAACATAAATTCATGTTTTCTAAATATGTTCAGATCTAGAAATATAAATATAAAGAAAGAATTAAGGTTTCTAGACATTTTAGGGCTATAAGTAAGGGATTTTTTGGGTTGAGATCCATTTCTCAGCCAGGTTTCTCTAACAAAATATCTACAAAATACCATCCTTATTCCTATATTGTATTTGTTATGCATCTTGGAAGAGGTAATTTAAGGTAAAGAATGAATGAGGAAAAATGGTTAATGTTGTTATTTCTATATAGTGTGAAGAAATTAAATCCATCATGGTTAACCAGTATGCAACAATTGGGCACACAAATTTTGAGTGTAGGGTTGAAGTGAACACAACTTTAGTGGTTTTGGAAAAAATTATAGTGTCTTTCATGGGAACTTTTCCTTCATTATGGAAAACTTCACATTAGTATTCATTTCAAAACTAGTATGGAAGATATATTATAGAAGCATTATAACATTTTATCTAACCACATAATTCTTAGTATTGCATATTGATTCATGAATGATGCACCCAATTTGTGCATGCTATTTTGCTTATATATTTTTCATATATCTAACCATACTAATTAGTTTTATGGTATCTTTTAATTCTTACCAGGTGCATGTCGGTATTGGAACATCATGTTATAATGACGGAGTTGTATAATTCATGAGTTCAGTTATCTAGACTGGATGGAACCCCTATGGTATGCATTTGGGCTTTATAGTTCATTCATTTACTTAAAAAATTGTTCATCACCACCTATTCTATTATTTCCTTTCTCACTAATCATGTTCCTCCCATTTCAATTTTTAGGTTCAATTAATGACAATTCATCATATCAATGGAATTTTTTTGAAGTCTCCTGGGACCCGTTTGTGTGTGTTGCGGCAACCTCCACCGAAGGAAAAGTGGTTCGGCCCGATTTGGTTCACCGCTAACGGTTTAAGGTGAGTTTTTCCTTCATTCTCTGATGACTCTTAGTTTATAATTGGGGGTTTTTTAATTTTAGATCCATTGGTAATTTTATTATAGCGTTTTGATCATCCTTGAGGTGTTTTTGAGTCACTGGAGTCAAAGGCGACTCACCGTGTATGCATAGGTAAGCATATATATAATAATTTCTCCCATTATTTGTATATCCGCTCATGGCAGCGCAATTACATATAAGGTTCTAAGTGTTATTATTTATATATATGGAAAATTCATACGTGTGTGGGTGATAACGAGCTTATGCATGTGAGCATATATATAAGGATCCTTGTATGTAGACACATACATACAAATTTCAAGCGCTGAGTGTGGATGGAGTATCTTAGAGTTGTCTCTGATTAAAAATTTCAAGCGCTGAGTGTGGATTGACTCCTTTGAGGTAGAGTCCCTCTCCTACACTCTTTAATTCAAGAATTTAAATTGCATTTAGTTTCCTTCTTAATTCTACTTGTTTATATTAAATTTAAATTCTTGATCAAGTGTTAGTTAAAATAATAGTTCATTGATTGTCATCCCCACAAGCTCAGTGTCTATGTGTGACCCTCTATAGGTTATTATCATTGTTTAACATGCAGAAATTTCACCTACCACCCTGAAATAATTGTCTTCTAAGGCCATCCCAAAAGCATGAGAAGTAGTGCCTATAATTCCATCCAGTGAAACAATGAGGACTAAGGAGGATTATACTTCAATAGATGAAGCTTAATCTCTAAAATTCTTGACTATCTCATCTTATCTTCACGATGTATTTATTTTTGGATACCCATTTTAGGAGAATTGGAACATGAATTAGAGATCCCAAATACAACAATTTCTCAATCAGCTAAGGTTACCCTAACATTGACTATTATATATCCCTCTCTATTCAAATATTTTTATGATAGACATTATTCTATCAACCTTTTCCATGAATAATTCATTCTCTCTAAGAGTGATTCTATGGTAGACCCAAAGACCCTAAATAATTTCTAGGTTTCCCAATAAAATTTATGAAGGGATATGTCAAAATTAATTTCTCATTCCCCTCTATCAAATCATTAATCAAAATGGTCCATGTTGAACCATGTGTTCTCTATTCTTGGTTATGGGGGGTTTGACTACTGATACATACATACAAAGGTGATAGAGGATGTTTCCATCCATTATAGGGAGAGTGCACTGTACTGTCAACTCAGAACAGTAGTGTCAATAGACCATTTTACCGTAGCTAGAAATATTATACATATTGAGGCCTTTGAAGAAGATGGAGTAGCAGCATATCAAGATAGTTAAGTTTCAAAATAGAGGAACATGGAGGAACATCTCCATCAAGAACATGATCAGCTCAATCAAGAATTGTCTTGTGTTAAAGCCAAAACTAATGAAGAGAAGTAGCTGGTGTAAGAGGAATAGAAGTTCAGGCTAGATGCAATTGAGAACACAGATGCACTATGAGCTAATGAAGAAATATAGACTATAACATTGGTAGAAATATATCGACTGATGGAGTATTCTGAATATGTAATGATTCACCTTGACGAATCTTTTAAGAAAATATTATAAGAATAATGAATCACGTATATTGAGAGATTTTATGTTGTAGATTCCCCTCTATCATCATGACATATGAAATGGAAAAATGGGTTTTTTTGTCAATCATTTATCTATTCATTCCATTTTTTACTTTTCAATTTGAATAATAATATTGGAGTTGGAAATATTTCTAGAGTGTAAATATATCATTTTATTTAACTTAAAATAATTGGAATGGGAAAATGCTATAAATTTTTCTTAGATCATCTAAACTAGAGAGATGAGGTTTGGATTTTTACCCAGTCCATGTAGGTTATCAACATGATGGGTGTTATTTATCTTTTCTTTGGATGTTATAGGGTCTATAAAGACTGACCAATGATGTTGGTGTTTTGGGGAAAACAACATTGTCCAATAATATTTAGATTAACAACCAAAAACAAATCTATTAGGACATTAATATTAAACATTAGTTGGAGACCGGTTTTGTTTTCCTATACTTGGTGCATTTATTCTATTATTGTTGGTTATGTGACTACACTATTCTTTTTTATTGAGTTATATTCTTTGTGAATTTTCTAAGATGTTTTTTTTACCATAATTTTAGGGGATGAGAACTACTATGTTCTACCTTGTGTTGTAGGTACTTGTGAGCTGGTTCCAGACTTCTTTGATAGTTTGTCTTATAGGGAGACTCATGTAAGTGCAGTTATGTATTTTTTTTTATATTTGGAGTTGTTTAATTATTAGTATATAATTAGCTTTAGTGAATAATTTAATTTGGATAGTGAGTACCACGTTGATCTTCTGTGTGATAAATAGAGTAACTCATTCTCATTTTGTAACATTATTTTTAAACCCATGAAATATATTTAGTGGCTAGGAAATTTCACCAATGGTTAGTAGATCCTCTGACCTGATACAAGCCAACGGGTTAGGATGTTATTAGGGAGGGGGACTGGTAGGATCAGGGTGGAGGGGGACTGGCAGGGGTTGGGGGAGGAGAAACTGGAAGGGTGGGGGGGACTAGCAGGGGTGGGGGGGACTGGAAGGGGGAAACTGGAAAGGGGGAGGGGACTAGTAGGGGTGCAAGGGGGACTGGAAGGGGGTGCAAGGGGGGCTGGTAGGGGGAAGGGGGATTAGTAGGGGTAGGGGGAGGGGAAACTAATAGGGGGCAGGACTGGTAGGGGGAGGGGGGGAACTGGCAGGGGGAGGGGGAATTGGTAGGAGAGGGGGGGAACTAGCAGGGAGAGGGGACTGGAAGGGGGGAGGGGTGCAAGGGGCAGGGTGGGTGGGGGTTCGAGGGGGGACTGGAAAGGGGAGGACAAGGTGGGGTGGGGGACTAGTAGGGGAACTAGCAGGTGGGGGGAGGGTGTCCTGGGTTCTTTTTCAAGGGTCAGGGGTAGGGTGCAGGGGGGTGTGCTGGGGGGAGGGGGCAGGGGGTGCTAGGGGAAGAGGGAGGGGTGTAGGGGGGTGTCTAGGAGGGGGTTGCAAGGGGCATGGGTGTGCAGGGGGGGTGTTCAAGGGGCTGTCCAGGGGGTGTAAGGTTAACTTAATGAATTTAATGAGTTAAATGAAATTGAACATGGTTAACTTGGAACATGGGAGGTAATGCCTCATGTAGTGAATTATGTTATGGTTATGCCTCATTTCTAAAGTTTAATTGGATGACATGACACTATATATCAACCCAGGATCCACACAATTGTGCCAAATGGTTTGTTAAGTCTTCCACCATATTGAATTAACGAATATGTATGAAGTGAGATAACTTTGAGATCTAATTCATAATCCCCCATAAGGAATCCTATTTTCAAACCATTCTTAGTAAACCTATGAAAAAATTTATAGTTATTTTTGCCAATTTGAACATAGATATAGGTTAGGTTTGCAACATGCATGGGGGTGTTCAAGGGGGCTATCCAGGGGTGCAGGGGGATTGGGGGATTTGCAGTGGGAAGGGAGGGTTGGGGGCTTTGTAGTGGGGGTGGGGGTGCAAGGGGTTGTTCAAGGGGGCTATCCAGGGGGGGTCCAGGGGGTGGGCTACTACAGGGGGTGCAGGGGGGATATCTAGGGGGCATGGGGGTGTTCAAGGGGGTGTAAGGGGGTTGTCCAGGGGGGCATGGGGGTGAAGGGGGTGTTCAAGGGGGTGAAAGGGGGCTGTCCAGGGGGTGCAAGGGGATATCCAGGGGGAATGGGGGTGCAAGGGGTGTCAAGGGGGTGCAAGGGGGTTGTCCAGGGGGGTGCAAGGGGGTTGTATGAGGGAGGCATGGGGTGTAGGGGCTGTTCAAGGGGGCTGTTCAGAGGGGCATGGGGTGTAGGGGGTGTTCAAGGGGGTGCAAGGGGTTGTCCAGGGGGTGTAGGGGGCTGTCCAGGGGGGGAATGGGGGTGCATGGGGGTGCATGGGGGTGTTCAATGGGGTGAAAGGGGGTTGTCCAAGGGGGCATGGGGGTGTAGGGGGTGTTCAAGGGGGTATAGGGGGGTTGTCCAGGGGGGTGCAAGGGGGCTATCTAGGGGGGCATGGGGGTGCAGGGGGTGTTCAATGGGGTGAAAGGGGGATGTCCAGGGGGCATGGTGTGTAGGGGGTATTCAAGGGGGCTGTCCAGGGGGGGATGGGGGTGCAGTGGGTGTTCAAGGGGGTGAAGGGGGGCTGTCCAGGGGGGTGCAGGGGGGTTGTCCATGGGGGGCATGGGGGTGCAGGGGGTGTTCAAGGGGGTGCAAGGGGGTGTCAAGGGGGTGTCAATGGGGGTTCTAGGGGATGTCCAGGGGGAATAGGGGTGTAGGGGGTGTTCAAGGAGGTGTAAGGGGGTTTTCCTGGGGGCATGGGGGTGTTGGGGGTGTTCAAGGGGGTGAAAGGGGTTGTCTAAGGGGGCATGGGGGTGTAGGGGGTGCAAGGGGCTGTCCAGGGGGGGAATGGGGGCATCTAGGGGGTGCAAGGGGGATTTACAGGGGTATGGGAGGGGCAACAGGCAGTGGTAGTTGAAAACTAGGGGCAGGGGGTGTAAGGGGGCTATTCAGGGGTAGGGAGGACTAACAGGGGGGAGGGGAAACTGGCAGTGGGGGTGGGGAACTGGGGGTGAGTTTTTTTTATACCATATAAATTATATAGCCATGGTTTTAACCGTGGAAGTAGGGGCCTAGTGCCATGGTATTAACCATTGCAGTAGGGGCCTACTACCACGGTTAAACTGTGGCACTAAGGGCCCTAAGGCCACGGTTAAAACTGTGGCAGTAGGCCTCCTAATGTCACGGTTTAACCATGGTACTTGGCACCTACTACCACGGTTAAAACTATGGAAATAGGCCCCTACTACCATGGTTCAAACCATGGTAGTAGGTAAGACCTACTGCCATGGAGATAGCGGCCGCAGTTTTCTGAAACTGTGGCCATATGCTATTTCCACGGTTTTAGGGCCTACGGCCACGGTTCCAAATCATGGTCGTAGGTGAATTTTCTAGTTGTGTTACATATATGGGTGGTTTTGTGATAAACCAAGTATGTGAAAGCTTGATATATCTCTCTGATTAATTTGGTAACATGACGGAGGTAAACGTTAAGGTTTCTCCTAAGAGATTTAGGGAATATATTGTGATGGTTATTCCAAACGTAACCACGAAGGTTACTCCCTATGTGGCTATGAAAGCTACAATGTAAGTATGTTATGGATTTCATAAGTAACCTTCATGATTTATGATTTCTATGAGTTATTCATAAATTTTATGATTTCATGAGGTATGTTAAAGAACTTATGTTTCATGAGTAAAAAGTATGATTTCATTGATTTGTATGTATTCATGAACTAATGTTTTATTTCCTTATTTTATATCCCTTACTGATCTTTTTATGATCATCCCATGTTTTTGAAATGTATCTCGCAGGGTATAAGAAATGGTAAGAGAAAGGAAGAATTCAAGAATATTTTTATCATGAAAAGAATTCTTATTTTATTTAAGGAGTTTTATTTTGTGAAAAAAATTGATAGTGAGCGGAAGAGTCGACTTTGTAAATTTTGAGTTGTTATGTAATAGTTATGGACTAATTCTCTAAAACTCTACACCTGAAAAGATCCTTGATGTGAATTAAATTAAAATTATTGACTTAACTCAAGATTAAGTAATGTTTAAGGTCAGGGCCTTATAGTTGGTATCAAAGGTTGGTTTAGAAAACTTTAGGTATTGGGAGTTTTGTATAAAAACTTGGTAAGTCTCTATGTCTATTCTTTTAATTAAATTTGTATTTTATAACTTTTTTAGATCAAGGAAAATCGATTACAAATGGAAGTAAGAGGATCTCAAACAACATTCATATCTCTTCCTGGTGAATTTCTTGTAATAATTATTGCAAAGTCATGTTTGGATGATTTTGAAACTCTTTCTAACATTCAACTCACTTGCAAGCTATTGTTTGAGATATCAAACACCTCCACTATACCTCGATACCATCATGGATCATGGGTTGTATTTAATAAAATCATATTTTCTCAATATTCTCATATTTTCAATAAAGGTAAATATTATCAATTCATTTTCAAATATTTTACCTTATCACAAGATTTTGAATTATATTATGATTTTGAAAAAGGTGCTGAAGAAGGAGACCCTTGCGCAACCTATTTATATTTTATTTTAAAATATTATATTTCAGAACATACTTATGGTATTTTAAAAGGACCATTGATTGAAAGTTTCAACTCAAAATATGTCTGACTGTTTTACAAAAATCAAGTTTTATCAGATGTTTTGAAATTATATGCCATACATGATTATTTTCCAAAACTATTTTTATGTGAACACCCATATGACCCAAGTTGTACAATGTGTATTTGGATAAATGAAGAAAATTATTTTGAAAGATCACTAAATAATTGTTGCAATGCATGGACCTTCTATCTACGTGAACAAGATGATGATGATACTAGGTGGACACCATTATCATGGTATGATGTTCTTTCCTTGGGAATAGTTTTATTTTTTCATATGGAGGTGAAAAAAATGTCAATATATGTAATACTTTATGAATTTAGATGTTGAGGTCATTATGAGTTGGGATGAAAATGAGAGGTATAAGACAACCATTGAGGTTAAAAAATGTTAGGTTTATTTTTGATTTTTATAAATGGGACAATCTTTAAGATGGGTGACAACCCATCGTGTTCGGCAAGGCAATGGGAATCAAACCCACAACTGAAGGGCGAAAAGGGCGCATCGCCTACCACTGGCCTACATGAAGTCCTTGGTTAGTATGACTTATTATTTTTAGTTAAATGATTTTATGGATCAAGAATAAATTGATTTTGGGAACTTATGTTTTATCAAATTGATATCCTTAGTACAATAAAATGATTTGGTGATTGAGTGATAAATGTTATTTTGGAAGACGTTCACTCTTTTGGGAACACTATATGCCTAAGGAAAATAGAATACTATGATATTTCATTTAAGGAGTAATGGTTGAATTTTATTTTGGAAGAATCTATGTTTTTATTGTGCACTTATGGTGATTCAGGTTATTTATGGAAATGATTAACCTGTCATGGAGAACATGTGATTAAGTTAATTACTTTTAAGTATGATACTTTAAGAGTAGTCGATGTTATTTGGAGATAAATGTTAAGATTTATCATAGAAGACTATGTGATCAAATCCTTATGAATTTTGGTTTTCAATTTTAGTTGGATTATTTTGAGGAATTTTAAGGACATTTTTTGTTGAATAGTCTATACAAAACTTGGGTATTACTATTGGATTTTGGAGATTAAAAGTAGTGCTTCTCCATATAAAGGATTATTCTTTTTGGGAGATTATCTGATCTTGTACTAACCATTTTGGTTTTGGTTAATGTCTAAAGATAGTGGAAATATATAGTTCATATTTTTTGGATTATGTGATTCTCTAGAAGTTGATTCTAGCACTTCAGGTGTGACTAATTCATCTTGAATACTCATCGTTTGGAGAAAAGATGAGTTTTTGGTATATATTTATTAAAGGATGAAACTCTACTTGAAAAATAAGTATGTTTCCTTATGTTCTTAGTCAAGATCATAAATAAATTCCTCAAATTTATGAAAAGGAACTTAAAACAAAAATGTTGTCCATTTACTTTTCCTATTGGGTAATCAATGACCATTTAACCCATCACAATTTTATGGTTTTCTGGTTTTTAACTTTCTTCTGATCGTGTTTTCTATCACTCTCCATTAGAACTTGACATTTAGTTTTTTTTCATATCCATGCTTTCATACATGGAACCATAGTATGTGTTATCTCGAGTGACCTTTGTACTTCTCTTTATTTCTTTTACAGTGATATTTTTATTTACTCTTTTTCCGATGTGGGATTTTCAATAAAGTTTCTGAGTCCAATTTTAAAATTGTGAGGATGTGATTTCCAAAAGGGGGGAATGATGTAATGACCCAGGTATTTATAGAATAATACATTTTCATATATATTAATATTTATGAATAATATATTAATTTTATGTTAAAGAGGAAACTTTTCCGATAGTGTACCCGACACACAACAATGTGTTTCTCCGAAATCTTACGTTGCGCACAACATTGAGTTATACCGAAAAATAATATAATAATATTATTATTATTTTAAATGTTAGTTAACATCTAGATTTTGTATTGGCAGGAATGAAAAAAACTAATAAAAATATGATTACACACATTAGTTAAATTTTTTTACATTATCCAATGAATTTTAGAGGCTTAAAATGAGAATGAATCCAATTTTAAGCATAAAATACTCTAATATTTTTTAAAAGGTCGTTTTACCACCTTTTGATGGCGAACCCTTTTTAAAAATAGTTTTTGTAACTTTTACATATTCTATTTGATTAAATAAATGTATTCTTTATAAGCGGGACGTCAAAATTTACTTCAGTTGAAATTTTGGTATTTTCTGATAAAATCCATATTTTTATGAATAGTGAAAAATATTGTATTTTAATTCAAAACTGACCTTTCATCTAATTTATTTATACAGTTAGATTATATTTTTAATTGTTTTTAAAGTGTTGGATTTATTTTTTATAATTTAATCCAATGTTTTCCATTGGAAGTAATATTACATTTAAATTGGACATAAACACGTGTCAATCTTTTTATAGTTTTTATTTCTTAAAAACTCGCTTTCTGGTTTTGGAAACAAGAATTAATTTTAAATTAATTTTTTCTAATTCTGTGTTTTTAATTTGGAAAAATGGATTCCATATTTGGAATCAGAGGGTCCAAATTGTGTAAATAGGTACATTTTATTTTTGGACATTATGAATAGTAACTTTGGTCATTTTTATTTACCACAGTTAAAGTTAAATCGGTTAAATTAGGCTAACAAACAATATGATGAGGATAATAAAATTACCCTAACACCTGTAAAAATTCTATTTGATGAGTAAAATTCGACCCATATCACCTAAGGGTCAGAAATGATTCATTTAATGGGCTTTTTTCCACGAAACTGATGTAATTATTATTAAAACAAAAGAAATTGACAACATGTCACTCTCTTATCTATTATAAGTATAATAATTTTAATGTAGAGTTAAAATTGATGAAACATAAAACATAAATAGTCTAAAGAAATATAATTAAATTATATACATAATGAAAATTTATTTTTAATTTTTAGAGATTAAATCATTACTATAAATATTGACACAGTAGTGATATAGTAATTATTTTATTAAGCGAAATATCAAATAAATGATATTATAAATATTAAAATAAATATTATATGACATAATTTATGTCATCCAAGAATTTTATGGATTACTATGACATGTTAGTATTGATTTAATGTATTTTTTTGAAGTAATCAAGTTATGAATTTTTGAAAAAGTCAAGTATGAATAGTGTCAAAATTGACATAATTCATAACTTAAAATATAAAATAGTTTATTAGATGTTTTAAAATTCCTAAAAATATAAGATTCTTAAAAATGGTTATAATAAGACCACATATTTCATAAATGACACTTTTTGGGTCGTTTGACATGTTATGGTAATTAAATTAACCCACAAAGTGTAAATAATAAAATATCATGGTAAGATTAAAAGGGGAAAAATAAAGCTTAAACCAAAAATATAAGGGTTAAAAAATATTCAAAACTTGCCTAATTTTAATTTTATGATAGGTATAAGACCCAAAAATAATCTTATCTTTTAAATAAATTATTTTGGGACCATTAGAAACCGAAAATCAATTTATAATAAAAAAATATTTCAAGACTTTCCTAAAGTTCCCCTCCTCCCTCTTATGAAAGGCCACCACCTATACCCACTTACTCACACCACTCATCCCCTTGGCTCATACAAATTATACTCAAATAATCTCCCAACATCACTACATTCCTCCTATAAGCCTAAACTTGGGTAGAAGGTAATTCAAGAAAGCCTTTTGGCTCAAATCAAAAGGAATTTCATGTTTTAGACGTAACGTCTTCTCTCAAGATCCTTTCCTTTATTTTCCTTATCCACACCCTATGATCTTTTTATTCCATTATTTTATAAAAACACCAGTATCCTTAATGTACTAGTATTTTTTATGCTAAGGTTTCAACCTATACTTACACACACCTCTATCTAATGGATATAGAACATACCGTTTCTATGTACGGTGAACTACTACCCCACGAAATGATGATTGTTTAATTTTCTCTTACCACCTCTCATGGTAGAAATTATGATGGAAATATAATTATATTTTATATATATTATATTTATATTTTACCTATGATTTTTTAATTTTTATTTACAACATACCTTTATGCTTTCCATAATGTGTAAATACGATAATTTCATTTGAGGAAGTGTGGACTACCGCCCCCTCAAAGTGATATGACTCATTCATTCCATAAATAGAACATATAAAGGATTGAGTTAATGAACTAATGTAACATATATAACATAGATATTATAATGGAATTATAATATACCTATGTATCATTTATTTTCCATTCCTTTAACATGAAAAAGAAATGAAAGTATGTTCATGTGTACGTACAGCCCACCGTCTCCATGAATGGTGCATTTCATTTCTTATCTCCAAATGTTATAGACTATTATAAATACATATATACTGTATATATATGATATTTAAATCATGAATAATATTTTTTAGATAATAGACTTATGACCACATGGACAATTTACATCAAAATATGTTCATTTTCAACTCAAGTGCCCAATATTGACAAAATGTCCGATATGAACTTAAATAGTTATATAATTTTTATTAAATAATAATAAGTGATATAAAATAAATAATAAACTTGAAAATTTTTCTTTAGAAATTATAAATTAACCTAAGTTTATTATTTAGGAATATAAAGAATGAACGAGATAAGTCGAACTTAAGGTAAGGGAAATCATTACTCAGTCTCCATTCATTAAGTTAAATATCCATGTCATTGGTTTTGTTTTTCCAAGAATATGTGTGAATGAAATCTGATTATTTTACACTTAATATAAACTTATATTGGGTGTATTTATATTTGTCACACATAATTATTTCATTGATTTATCCTTAATTTAATGATACGATCTTTGTAAGGGACTTCGTCTCAATCTCCTTTCATTGAGGCATATTTTGATTTATATACAACCTTATTTTATACGGTGCATAATCAAACCCTTTTAATTTTGATTTAATTCAATGTTTTTCAAAAGGAATCCTTTTTTTATTAATCATTTTAGTAAAAAAATGGAATGTTTCTTTTTAACGTATGTGGCGACAACGACCTTTCCACTGTCGCAAGAATTATTTGATATTTGGATTCCTCTACAAGTTGTAATGTTTTTTAAAAAAATACCATATTACTTTTTAGTGTATTTTGGTATTAAAAATGTTTTTTATAATGGATTTATTATGTCAATATCTTGAATTAATATCTTGTTATTTCAATGTGGAAATGTTATCTTTCCTTTATGCTTGTTTTATATGTTGTAATTATATTATGGTTCTTGGCCATTGTTTACATATACGGGTGGTTCCGTGATAAACTGAGGGTGGGTGAGCCCGAGATAGCTCTCCAATAAATTGGGTAACATGATGGAGGTAAACATTAAGTTTTATCCTAAGAGATTTAGGGTATATATTGTGATGGGTATTCCAAATGTTACCATGAAGGTTACTCCCTATATGTCTGTGAAAGCTACAATGTAAGTATGTTATAGATTCCAAGAGTTACCTTTATAATTTATGATTTATATGAGTTATTCATAAATCTTATGATTTCATGAGTTATGTTAAAGATCTTATGTTTTATGAGTAAAAATTATGATTTCATTGATTTGTATGTATTCATGGACTAAAGTTTTCTTTCCTTATTTTGTATCCATTACTGATATTTTAATGCCCATCCCATCTTTTTGAAATGTTTTTCACATGGTATAAGGAAGGGTGTGATAAAGGAATAATTCAAGAATATTTTTATAAAGAAAAGAATTCTTATTTTATTTAAGGAGTTTTATTTTGTGAAAAAAAATTGATAGTTTGTGGAAGAGTCAAGTTTGTAAATTTTGAGTTATTATGTAATAATTATGGCCTAATTATCTAAAAATATAAACCTAAAAAGATCCTAAATGTGAATTAAAGTTAAATTATTGAATTGACTCAAGATTAAGTAATTTTTTAGGTCGGGGCCTTATACTGAGCTTATTGATTGACCAAGTGAGGTGGACCTGTTTGCAGGGTAGAGACCTAGGAGAGATACATGCATCATGATGAATTGTGTTATTGTTTGAATTGGGTTGTTTTGGGAAGTTTAAAATGAATAAAGTGAATTAAAATTAATCTTAATAAAATTCCAAAATACCAAGTTTAGTAATTTATTATTTTATTTTTAGTTGTGTATCATGTTCGTTGACTGTGTGTGGCTCGGAAAGTTGAGTTTTGGTAGGAAAATAAGGTTAATCATCGTAGGATTGATCTGAAAAATGAGTATGAGGCATGGTATATGGAATTATGTTCTTTTTAGTATAAGAATTTGGGGAAGTACCAGGGCAGTGTTTCAGATATGGAGACAAAGATTTGACTAGAGGAACTCGAGATCACTTTTAGTTTGACCTGAGGCCTAGTGGGATACTAGGTCCCTATGATAGTCATTTGGATATAGAGAGTTGTGCGTTAGTGGTGGATGTTATTTCTAGGTGAGTGTAAAGAGAAAGATGTTTTTTGGGTTGACTTTTAGAAAGAGTTTGGAGAAGAATTTCTTTTGTTTACCATGAATGTAGTGAAGAGGCGGGAGATTATTTCTCTTCAATAGGGAAGTATGTCAGTGTGAGAGTTGGGAATCAAGTTCAAGGACCTTCTGTATTTTTTCCTAGATATTTTTACAGGTGAGGAGTCTCGTGCGAGACATCTTGAGGAGGCACTCCGTCCTTCTATCTAGTATGCAGTTACTCCTTTTACATTATCAATGTATCTGGGGGTTTAAAAGAAGGAAGAGGTGATCGAGAGGATGCACTCACAAGGAGGTTTACCATGAGAGGGGAACTAGTAGGGTTTCTCAAGGAGTAGAGTTTTCAGTGGCAGGTCTCAAGCACCAAGATTGTAAGGACCTGACCCCAGTTACCTGGAGCCGGTGCCTTATTAGTTACATTGGCATAAAAACAAGGAATAATCATCCCAAAGGACCGAGTAGTTTAGTATTATTGGAAACAAGATACATACATAAGTTCATCCTTACAACTTTAAATGAAAAACAACATAGAAACTCCTTAGACAACTTCCATAACTCCTAGGTTATTTCAGCATGTCATTCATAATAGAATTATTCTTTTCCTATAGAAATGAAACATAATAAATGAGTGAGCTCAAATGGTCAGTAAGGGTAAGAAATACATAGGAAGATAGCATAAACATTAGATATGGTGAATAATTAAAAACACATGCCTTTAGAAATAAACATGAACATAATATGGTAGAAATATGAGTTGAGTAAATATTGTCATAACATAACATAATCATGGGTATTGTAATAGTCAAATAATCCCATGAACCATCAATAATACATTAATAATGAGGGAATGTATAATGTGGGACAATATATCTATACCATCAAGGCCTTATGACAAGACCATAAATAATCATTTTGTCAAGGCCTTGTGCCAAGACCGTAGTTTGTCTCATGAGACCTATCGATGCATCGAGGGGCTGTAGAGGGCCCCACCCTCCACTGCATGTACAAATAAATATTTATACATTGATTCAATACAAGAGAAATATGCCTTTTAAATATCCCTATAGAGTAGAGTATACGGATTCATCAATATTTCCATAATTAAAATAACTTTCCAAATAATCACCGTATGTAAAATGGTACATGGTTTAGACAACAAAAATATCCATGATATGAGATTATGGATATTTAATATAAATATAATTTCAAATTAAAAGTGATCTAAAATGGGTAGTAGGTACACCACATAAATATTCTTAGGTGCACCATACAAAGTTAGTCACAACAAAATAGTAGTTGAGACAAAGTCTCTTACCACAATGTAATCGGTCGAATCATATGACCAGAACATAATAACCCTCAAATGAATCATTGAATAACATGAATATAAATATAATAATGTTATTATATATAAAATTTCAGTACACATATACCACATTCAAGAAATAAGTGGCGAACAATGAAAATCTCACAGAAATGAAAGTGAGATGAGAAACCCTTAACCTTAAATCTGAATGTGTTCCCCTCTTGAACTTAAGGTCCTGAAATATGAAATTATAAATATCAATAACTTATTTCAGAACCTAATAGAAATGTATTTATTTTATCATAATTATGTTTAGTTCATTTATGTTATTATTTATAAGTTATTATATTGAATTATGTCGTTCTCGAGTGTTTGTTTTCTTGATTTTCATAATCGGTTCACTTGTTTTTAAGTAATGAAGTTCATGTGGAATGGTTGTAAATCTCTAGAATTGAAGTTATATATTATTTATGAACATACAGAATTGTTAATGGTCATTTCCATCATTTTGTTACATGGAATGGGGATGAATCATTAGATGACAACCACTTCAATTATTTGGCAGTATTGGATTATTATAAACTAGTTTTGTCATGTGATTTAATAATATGTACATATAATAGTTCCTGAATATTAATTAGGTTATGATACATGTATTATAGTTTTTTTCAACCATTAAAATTGTTTCATGACCAGTAATGAAGGAGAAATTGAAGAACAAAACTTCGTCGTCCATGAAGGTTATAAATTGGAACCTCATGGACGTTGATTTCGTTTATAAAAAAATAAAAGGGAGGGAGTAAGAATAATGATGATGGTTCTTCCATTTACATGATATTATTCCAGTATATAGATGATACTGGAGTTTATCATGGTCATTTGAATAGAGTATGTGAGGAGATAAAAAGAAAAGAGATGATCTTGAAAATAAGAGAAAAGGTGAGAGATCCCTTATGAAAATTCGGCAGCATAACGACGTCGCTTAAAATTTCATAAAATGAAATGATGAGAGAAAATGGGTACCTCATCATATTGAAATAAAAAGGTAAGTAATAAGAATACATAAAATCATACCCCATCATATTAGAATGGAAATTCAAAGAGATAACATAAAATAAGTGTCGACTAAAAGAGCAGGGTGAAGGATTCCCTTACCTTGTAGAGTAACTCCTAGAACTTGAAGGTTGGGAACTTGGAGGCTTAATGACACCTTGGGAGGACTTCTATAAAGGTAAACCCACCAGATATTCTAGGATTAGGGATTTGGAATGAAATAAAACGAATGTATGAGTGGGTATTTATAGAAAAAGAGAGGGAGTTTTTTAATAATTTCAAAGGGACACCTCATTAGTGGTTTTTGCCAAACCATGGGCTTTCCCATGGTATTTTCCCATGGTTTTATCCACTTGGGACACCTCATGTCATATGTTACTGTACAAAAGTCAACCAGCCTTTTATTTTAATTATTATGTCATTATGATGTCATTAAACTACTGAAAACTCAAAACTGTATTTTTTACTATTCATGAAAAATTCAAATATTTTAGAAAAATCCCAAAAATTCATCCCTACCATTTTTTGACGTGTAAAATTGAAAAATAAAATCCATTTTTCAAAAATAATTTTCTAAATATTATTAATTTAATTTTTAAATAAAATCATAGTTAATTTGAAAAATAACAATTTTAAGGTATAATTAGTTTTATATCACATTGAAAAATCAATTAAGATATCATTATATTATTATCTTAAGAAAATAAAATAATATCATTATCTAATATTCATAAGGGTTATATTACTATTCAAAAGGTTATGTTACTATTCCCCAAAAATCAAGTTTGTTCTAACAGACTCCAAATGACTTACTGGTCACAACTCTAGATGACCGTTATTCGAAATTCCAAACATAGTAGAGGCAAAGTTGTGTTTAATGGCTAGATTATAAAATTCATTCAATATTTATTTTCAAAATATTGGGGTGTTACATTCTCCCCTCACAAAAATTTCATCCTCGAAATTTCATTTTATAATCTAGGCCAAAAATAGGTGGGGGTACTTTTCCTTCATTGCTTCCTCCAGTTCCCATGTTCCCTCTTCGTACTTATGGTTTCACCATAGTACCTTGACCAGAAGAGTAGTCTTGTTGCATAGAACTTTGTCTCAACAATCCAAGATTCTCACTGAATATTCCTCATAGAAGAGATCATCCTCCAACTATAACACCTCTGAAGAGATTACATGTGAAGAATCTGGTATGTACTTCCTTAAGATGGATACATGAAAGACGTCATGTACTTTTGACATGGTAGGTGGAAGTGTCAGTCGATAGGCCACAGCTCCGACTCGATCAAGGATCTCAAAGGGGCCAATATACCTGGGACTTAGCTTTCCTTTCTTCCCAAACCTCATGACCTTCTTCCATGGATATATGCATAGAAAAACCAGGTCTCTAACTTTGAATTCAAGGTATCATCGATGGTTATCTGTATAACTCTTTTATCGACTTTGGGCTACCTTGGTATGCTGCTGAATGGTTTTCACCTTCTCCACCATTTCTTCAACCATTTCAGGTCTTAGCATCTTACGCTCACTGACTTCATCCCAACATGCTGGTGTTCTTCACCTTTTCCCATAAAGGGCTTCATATGGTGTCATTCGGATGCTCGAGTGGAAACTGTTGTCGTAGGAGAATTAAACCAGTGGAAGATGTTGGTCCCATCCATCTTTGAATTCCATAGAACATGCTCTCAACATGTCTTCCAGTGTCTGAATAGTCTGCTCAGATTGGTCATCAGTTTGAGGATGATAGGCCGTACTGAAGTCCAGTTCAGTGCTTAGAGTATGTTGGAGACTTTTCCAGAACTTTGAGGTGAATCTAGGATCATGGTCGGATATAATATATAGTGGTACTCCATGTATCCTTACCACTTCTTTGATATAAATCCATGCTAGTTGATCCAATGAGAAGTCCTCTTGAATCGTGATGAAGTGAGCTGTCTTTGATAGCACTTGAGACTATATCTTCATATGATTCAAATCTTTGGGAGAAAAGATCCCTTCAGAGAAATTGTTTTAAACCATCAAAGAATCGATCAATTTTTCTCCTTGGATTACGTATGTAGTCTGCAGCATGCCTTGACAGCCTTGTAAAGTTGGCTTCATACTTGGAAACATTTTCATCCTCCTTCTACCTCAGATTCAAGAATTGCCTCTCCATATCTTCTCATTGTTCATGAGGGAAATATTTTTCTAAGAATATTTCCTTAAAATCCCTCCATTCCATCTCTTCTATTTCTTCCTCCTCCTTTGTGTTTTGGACTAAATACCACCATTAATCCGCATCACCCATTAGACGATAAACTACCATGACAACCTTCTCTCTTTCATTACATCCCAAAGTGATAAATATCTTCTCAAGGGAACATATCCACTTCTCTACTACAAACGGTTTTGTAGTCCCATTGAATGATGAAGGTTGTTGTCGCATAAAGCGATCTAACATAGCTCCTCCACGTGGTGGATATGGATTCTTCATACGAGTGAGGTTATTATTCATAATCTGAGTAAGTTGACCCAGTATAGTTATGAGTTGCTCAGCACCAGAGCCAACATCATTATCTTGCATCGGAGGGAAATCCCTATAGGGGACACGTGCGTTCATGTGGTTTCCATTCCTCCCACTTGGTTCCATCTCTAGATAATGGCATACACTAGATTAGGTTATGAATCATAATGTATAATCTTAACTTAATCAAAATACTTAGCAAAAATTGAGATCCTACACATGGATAATCCCATATTCACAAAAATGGTTTCTTTGAGGAAAATTTTACATTTCAATCCTTCATAATGGATTGTAAAGAAAATGAGAATTATCCTAAGAATATCCCCCAAGAGAGTCGTAACCAAGAGTGTAGTAAGGCCCATTGTCGTGCACCAGTTCCTGTTCGAGTCTAGCTCAAAGTGGTGTTTTTGGGTTTTACCCCAAGATACATCTGTGCCAGATCCACCTCTACCTGCTCGTATCCAGATAGGGATGTAATGATTGAAAGGTCCACATAATCTATTCCTTACCAAAATACCAAGATGTTATTATATGTATATCCTCAAAGACTAACTTAGGGACTCTTCCCTAATTCTACGTTTTCTAAATCTTGTTTCTAAGTATTCTACTAAACTTCCTCTAATACCAACTGTAAGGACCCGACCCCAGTTACCTAGAGACAATGCCTTATTGGTTAAATTGGCATACAAAAAAGAAATAAGAATCCCAAAGGACCAATTAGTTTAGTATTATTGTAAACAATATACATACATAAGTTCATCCTTACAACTTGAAATGAAAAACAACATAGAAACTCCTTAGACAACTTCCATAACTCCTAGGTTATTTCTGCATGTCATTCATAATAGAATTATTCTTACCCTATGAAAATGAAACATAATAAAGGGGTGAGCTCAAATTCTCATTAAGGGTAAGAAATATAGCAGAAGATAACATAAACATTAGACATGGTGAATAATTGAAAACACATGCCTTTAGAAATAAACATGAACATAATACGGTAGAAATGTGAGCTGAGTAAATATTGTCATAACATAACATAATCATGGATATTCTACTAGTAAAATAACCACATGAACCATCAATACTACATTCATAATGAGGGAATTCATAATTCAGGACAACATATCAATACCGTCAAGGCCTCGTGCCAAGACCATAAATAATCATTTTGTCAAGGCCTTGTACCAAGACTGTAGTTTGTCTCATGAGACCTACCGATGAATCAAGGGGCTATAGAGGGCCCCACCCACCACTTCATGTCCAAATCATTATTTATACATTTATTCAATACAATAGCAATATTCCTTTTCAATGTCCGTATAGATTAGAGTATATGGATTCATCAATATTTCCATAATTAAAATAACTTTCTAAATAATCACCATATGTAAAATGGTACATGGTTTAGACAACAAAAATATACATGATATAAGATTATGGATATTTAATATAAATATAATTTCAAATTAAAAGTGATCTCAAATGGGCAGTAGGTACACCACATAAGTATTATTAGGTGCACCATACAAAGTTAGTCACAACAAAATAGTAGTTGAGACAAAGTCTCTTACCACAATGTAATCGGTCGAATCATATGACCAGAACATAATAACCCTCAAATGAATCATTGAATAACATGAATATAAATATAATCATGTTATTATATATCAAATGGAAGTACACATATACCACATACAAGAAATAAGTGGCGAACAATAAAAATATCACAGAAATGAAAGTGAGATGAGAAACCCCTTACCTTAAATCCGAATGTGTTCCCCTCTTGAACTTAAGGTCCTGGAATATGAAATTATACATATAAATAACTTATTTCATAACCTAATATACATGTATTTATTTTATCAAAATTCTGTTTAGTTTATTTATGTTATTATTTATAAGTTATTATATTGAATTATGTCGTTTTGGAGTGTTTGTTTTCTTGATTTTCATAATTGGTTCACCTGTTTTTAAGTAATGAAGTTCATGTGGAATGGTTGTAAATATCCAGAATTGAAGTTACATATTATTTATGAACATACATAATTGTTAATGTACATTTACATAATTTTGTTACATGTAAAGAGGATGAATCATTAGATGGCAACAACTTCAATTATTTGGCGGTATTTGGATTATTATGAACTAGTTTTGTCATCTGATTTAATAATATGTACATATACTGGTTCATGAATACTAATTAGGTTATTATATATGTATTATAGTTTGGTTCAACCATTAAAATGGTTTCATGACCAGTAATTAAGGATAAATTGAAGAACAAAATTTCATCTTCCACGAAGGTTATAAATTGGAACCTCGTGGACGTTGATTTCGTTTATAAAAAATAAAAGGGAGGGAGTAAGAATATTGATGATGGTTCTTCCATTCACATGATATTATTCCAGTATATAGATGATACTTTAGTTTATCATGGTCATTTGGATAGAGTATGTGAGGAGAGAAAAAGAAAAGAGATGATCTTGAAAATAAGAGAAAAGGTGAGAGATCTCTTATGAAAATCCGGCAGCCTAACGGCATCGCTTAAAATTTCATAAAATGAAATAATGAGAGAAAATGGGTACCTAATCATATTTAAATCAAAATTAAAGTAATAATAATACATAAAATTAAACCCCAACATATTAGAATGTAAATTCAAATAGATAAACATAAAATAAGTGTCGACTGAAAGAGGAGGGTGAAGGATTCTCTTACCTTGTAGAGTAACTCCTAGAACTTGAAGGTTGGGAACTTGGGGGATTAAGGACATCTTGGGAGGACTCATAGAGAGGTAAAACCACCAGATCTTCGAGGATGAGGGATTTGGAATGAAAGAAAACTAATGGATGAGTGGGTATTTATAGAAAAAGAGAGGGAGTTTTTTAATAATTTTAAAGAGACACCTCATTAGTGGGTTTTGCCAAACCATGGGATTTCCCATGGTATTTGCCCATGGTTTTAGCCACTTGGGACACCTTATGTCATAAGTTACTGTAAAAAAGTCTACTAGCCTTTTATTTTAAATATTATTTCATTATGATGTCATTAAACTACTGAAAACTCAAAACTGTATTTTTTACTATTCATGAAAAAATCAAGTATTTTAGAAAAATCCCAAAATATCACCCCTACCATTTTTCAACGTGTATAATTAAAAAATGAAATCCATTTTTCAAAAAATAGTTTTCTAAATATTATTAATTTAATTTTTAAATAAAATCATAGTTAATTCGAAAAATAACAATTTTAAGGTATAATTAGATTTATATCACATTGAAAAATCAATTAAGATCTAATTATCTTATTATCTTAAGGAAATAAAATAATATCATTATTTACTATTCATAAGGGTCATATTACTATTCATAAGGTTATGTTACTATTCACTAAAAATCAAGTTTGTTCTAACAGACTCCAAATGACTTACTGGTCACAACTCTAGATGAACGTTATTCAAAATTCCAAACATAGTAGAGGAAAAGTTTTGTTTAATGGCTAGATTATAAAATGCATTCAATATTTATTTTCAAAATCTTGGGTTGTTACAAAGATCTTCGAGATTTCGACTAGCAGGGAGACAATTTCAGCAACTTCTTTTTTGGACTTCTCAAACTAGTGGTTTCTGTGTTTTTCCTTGTGGCTCTGTGCTGGTGTGTTTTGGTTGTTGGGTTCGTGTTCATCACTAAAACCAGTTCCTAGTGGTTCCCCAATAATATTTTGGTGGAGGTGGATAGGTTTAGCGCCAGCCTCAGCAAAAAATTCTAGTGAGACTATTTCAGCATAATGGGTAATAGGCTTATACTCCACTCAAAGTGTAGGTCCCCATATTTGTTGGGGAGTTACTTTATGTTTTCCATGAGGAGTTTGTAATGCTACCCCCTCAGCATGATGTTGAGTTTAGGATAGAATTTCAATATGGGGATTCTCTAATTTCTATGGATCCTTATCAGATAACACCTTCTAGGTTGTAGGAGTTGAGGATTCATATAGATGATCTAATGTATAAGGGTTTTATCCAACATAGTGTGTCACAGTGGGGTGATCCAGTGTTGTTCACCAAGAAGGAAGATAATAGTCTGAGGTTGTGCTTAGACTAATAGAGGTTGAATCAGGTGATGGACAAGAACTGTTACCCTCTCCCAAGGATAGATGATCTTTTTGACGGATGATAGGGGAGAGTTTGTTTTCTAAGATCAATCTATAGTCAGGATATCACCAGTTGAGGGTGAAGGAGGGAGTTATCCCAAATACTGACTTCAGATGCAGGTATGGGCACTTCAAGTTTGTATTCATTCCATTTAGTGTTACGAATGTACCATCTATGTTCATGGGGATTATAAACTTTGTGTTCCATGAGTTCCTAGACTGATTTTTCATCATATTCATCGATGATATATTGATCTAATTGAAGTCAGAGGAGGAGCATACAAATCATCTCAAAACTATCTTACAGGTTCTTCGATGCCACCAGCTTTATGGAAAGTTTTCCAAGCATAAGATCTGGAAATGAGATGTGTATTTCCTCAGGCATGTGGTGTCTCATAAGGTTATGTAAGTGGACCCTTCAAAGGTCAAGGTAGTTGTTTCTTGGGCATCACCCAAGAGCGTGGCATAGGTTTTCAGTTTCCTTGGTCTTGTGGGTTATTATCAGAGGTTTGTTCCCAATTTCTCTTGATTTTCATCCCCATTGATAGTGATGAAAAGGAAGTACTAGGCTTTGTGTGGACTGATCAGTGTTAAGAAGCATTTGGTTACCTAAAGGGGAAGTTGGTCAATGCTCCAATGATTCAATTTTCAATAGAGGGGGTGATGCTTGAAGTGTTTTGTGACGCTTCTCATCTAGGTTTGGGGTGTGTGATAATGCATCAGAGGAAATCAGTCTCTTATGGGTCTCAAAATTTATATCCACACGAGCATAACTATGCCACCCATGATCTGGAGCTAGAAGCGGTTGTGTTTGCACTGAAGTTGTAGAGTCATTACCTCATTGGGGAGTGCTTTGTGGTCTTCATGGATTATAAGATCTTGAGGTATATCTTTTCTAAACATGGTCTGAATTTGAGGCAGTGGAGGTGGATGGAGTCTCTTCAAAATTATGATTCTGAGATCTCCTAAACTTCGGGAAAAGGGATGTTAAGGTTGATTCTTTGAGTAGGAATTCATAAAAAGATGTTTTTTAGGAGTTTGGGGATGCCTGTAGAGAGGTAGAGGAGTTGGCAGCCTTGTACTTAGATGAAAGGGTGGATGGTGGTAAAGGTTTTTTGTTTCATATGACGGAATGGTCTTCTCTGATGCAGTAGGTGGAAGATTTCAGTGGGGAGACTTAGAGGAAAAGGTGATGTGTGATCGGGTTAGCCATGGTGATGCTCTGAAGGGATGGTCATAAGATTTTTGGAACTGTATGTTGTTTCATGGGAGGTTTTTTTCTGATGGTGATTCATGGTGGAGTCCTTTCATGAGTTTTATATATCACCTTTGGCGGTACACCCAGAAGTTTCCAAAAATTTACCATGGATTGAGGATGTGGTTTTGGTGGCCTAGAATGAAATGGGTGGTAATGGAGTTTGTGACAAGGTGTTTGGTTTTTCAGTAAGTAAAGGCTGAGAATCGTGTTCCTAGTGGTTTGTTGCAGATGTTCTCTAATGGAAATGGGATGACATGTCAATGGATTTCATCACAGAGTTACCCAGAGATCAGGAAGGTTGTGATGTTATCTGGGTGATCATGGATTGGTTGATGAAATCGGACCACTTCTTAGCGATCAAGGATTCGGTCACAATGGATGCTTTAGCTAAGAGGTATGTGGATGAGGTGGTGCAGTTTCATGGAGTTTCAAGATCCGTTATCTTGGATTGGGATTCACATTTTACCTCTTGTTCCTATAGGGGATTAAAACATGCTTTTGGCACTCAGTTACACCTCAGCACTACTTTCCACCCTCAAACAAATGGGAAGGCATAGTAGTATATCTATACATTGTAGGATATGTTGTGGGCATGAATCTTGGAATTTATTGTATCTTGGGTACAACACTTTCCCTTGGTTGATTTTTTTTATAAAAATAGTTATCATTATTCCATTAGTATGGTTCTGTTTGAGGCTTTGTACAAAAGACTGTGTCATTCTCCATTGTGTTGGACGGAGGTTGGGGATGCAGTAGTTCTTGGTCCCAATGTGGTGAAAATCATGATAGATAAAGTCTATATATTTCATGAGAGGATGAAAGTAGTGCAGGACCAGAATAAGTATTATTTTGATCGTATGATGAGGCCTTTGGAGTTTGAGATTGAGGACTATGTGTTCTTAAAGGTTTTCCCTTGACATGGGTAGTGGAGGTTTGGCAGGGGGAGTAAGCTTTCCCCCAGATTTTTTGGGCCCTTTGAGGTGTTGGGTGAGTTGGTGAGGTGGCATATCGATTGGTGTTTCCATCATAGCTATAGAGGATCTACGACATCTTCCACATCTCTCAGCTTCATCAGTATATTCGCGATGATTCTCATGTCATTGACTCGGGAGAGTTGGATATCGAGGATGATGTGGCATTCTTGGAGTGGAAAGAAGAGGTCCAGGATCACCAAGAGAAGATGCTACATGGAAATACCATTCCTTTGGTTCATGTATTGTGGAGGCATGGTGGTCTAGAGGAGAGTACTTGGGAGTGAGAGACACATATATGTGCCCAGTACTCAGAGTTGTTTTGAGTTTTTATTTCTCTATTTTTATTTGTGATGTGATATTTGTATCCTTTTGTTCTATGAGATGAGTTTTTTCCCTTGATGTGATGTATGTTGTGTGGTGTGTGATAAATTATTGACATATGAAAAGGGGAGGACCTGATTCCTAATCGATACACATTGAATATGATGTGATTGAACTTGTGTGGGTGATTCAGTGCCACCCAGAGCGGATAGTATCTTGAAATGGAGGATGGAATTCCTTGATTTATGTGTTCGGGGAGGTGTGATGGGTTGATTATGACAGTTTTTGGTTTGGGATGCATAGAGGTTGATATGATTGTGGTGTTGTGTTTGTGTAGTGATGAGGTTACGCGAGATGTTTTGTGGTCATTTGTTTTGGCATGCTTGGCTGGTGGTAGCATTTAAGGTGTGATGATATCCTTGAGAGGTATCTCACGGGGCAGTTTTTCAGACCCCTTTTTCCTTCTAGGTTTGGTTTTGTAATGGAAAGAATCATTTGAGAGGTATATGATGTAATTTTGTGTGCCATCCCAGTCTGTTACTTTTCCATTTTTGTGGTTGGAGGTGTTTGAAGGAGTTTCTAGGAGTTTTTGGTGGAGGATGGAGTTGTATCATATCTACTATTGGAAATAAATGTCATGTAAATGTATTACATGATAAGTAATAATGGTTAATAGCTTGTGTAGCCGGGTGATTCATGGCTTGTACATAGCTAAGGGGTAGCCCATGAAAAGGGTACATGTCGTGTAATTGGGATTCACGACATGTAATAAATTCAAGTGCTAAATCATTCAAGGAGACATGTTTTTTGGTTGAACTTAAATCCTGGCATTTACATGGAATGTAGGGGTTACAAGATGTGTAAATGTTCTATGTAGAACATCTTTAAAGGCTCCAATACTCAGGTTTATTTCTCAAACCCTATAGTCGGCGCTCCCTCTCTCGTTCCAGGTGACTAACAACTCCCTCCCTTGGAATTTTGAGATTCCTTTAGACATGTATTGGTTCCTGGATTCCCATATTCAATCCATGGTGAGTTCTCCTCTCATTATCATCTATTTCATTCCATTCTTCTTTATAGTTTCTCTATGGTTATGCGGTTTGGTTTGTATTGCGTGTTTGGGATGTGTTTTGATGGATATTTGGTGCGATGTAGGTTGATCTGCAGTATATTGTGGCATGGTTGTGGTTTGTGGGCATTTCTTCTTCACCCCACAGTGCACAGCGAGTCGACAAAGCTTCTTTGAGGTAGGGAACCCCTCATTTCTCTTTGTTGTGTATCATGTGGGAGGTGTTTACTTCTGTTTATCTATGGGTTATGGTTGTACTGGATTAATCAAAGATAAAGAATTGACTAATTAAAATTGAAGGATAAAGGTGTTTGATTTGTATGTTTTTATAGCTTTGTTATTTTTATGATATTTTAATTATACGGGATTGATACCCGCTGAAAATTGTGGTTGTTGAGGGATTTTTTTGTGTTGGATATATGTGTCTTGACTGTTTATTTTGTAGTGGATGTTGTGATATCACCCTAAAATGGAGATTGATTAACCACTTATATTTGGATAATTAAATGGTTTCCCTAGGATTATGTCTTGTGTGATAACACCCCTAAAATAAAGTGGAATGTGATAAAATCCCATTTATAAATCTATAAAATGATCTTGATGTGTTTTTATGTGTGGTTGTGCTTGTGGGGCGGTGATGTGTGGTCGGGGCATTTGGGGATGATGGTTTGTTTGGCCGTGATTTTGGGGCGGTGAGGTGGTTGTTTTTTTGTTGTGCTTTTGGTCAGTGAGGTGGTTTGTTGGCCATGCTTTTAGGGTGGTGTGGTGGCTTATTGGTCATGGTTGTGGGGTGGTGAGGTGGTTTGTTTGGTCATGCTTTTGGGGAGGCGAAGTGGTGGTTTATTTGTGCTAGATTCCTGGGTAGTTGTGGAATAAATAACTTGTTTAATAAAGTATGAAATGGATGGGGTTCGGTTTGGTTAAGGAGATGGAAATTTCTAATGAATAGATAAATGATGGGTTGTGTGGTTAAATGTGGATGATGCTAAATAATGAAAAGAATGGGATGATTAAATGGAATTGGTTGGAGATGTAATATGACTATTCTTGTGGGGTGGCTTCTGATAGGGGTTATGCATAGTAGGAGGAGAGCACGAGTTTAATGTCACGCATGTTCATGATACCCTACTACTCTGGTTATGGCAGTGGTTGTGATGTGATGACCCAGGTGTCTGCGGGTGAGACAAGATGTGGTCGTGCTTGTGGGGCGGCGAGCCAGGTGTCTACGAGTGTGATGTGATTTGACTATGCTTGTGGGGCAGTGTAGTATATGGAATAGATGAGAGTGCCAGGACATACGATGTTGGAGTGTGAGAGTGGAATACCAGTGAGAAATTAGTGCAGGGTACCCTTATCGATGTGATTCTTGTTAAATTATATTACTTAGCTTGTGTTATTTGGTGAGCATGCCTTGATAAGGTTGGGTTTGGTTAGTATACTTGTATAAGTGTTGTTTGTTTATATAACTTGGATTTCATTATTTAGTGAGTGTTCCTTGGTGAGGTTGGGATTGGTTAGTATACTTGTATAGGTATGGTTTGGTTCTGTTGTTTTCTCACGGGTGCATTAATATGCTTCTTTCACATGTACACGAGAGACTTTGGTTTTGTTACTGAGTATACTTGTATGCTCACCCTATGTATATAAAATTGTTTTCAAGTTTCCATGAAGATTATGTAGACCATGATGGACATTACTAGCTCGGACCTTTGGATAGATGTTTTGTCACTGCTTTAGCTTTGTTTTTGGGTATTTACTTTAGAGACTTTTATCTATATAAGTTTTATTTATGCATGCATGTGGGATGGTTTTGATTTATTTTTATATTATTCCATGGAGTTTATTGTGTATGATTAATCTTATCTCCCAATCCTATTTATACTATTGAGGGTAATGCCTCCCATACATGAGATTTGTATACCCTTGGTGCTAGTTGTCAACCCAGAGCCTACTAGAGGTGGGACTCAGGGGTCATTATCTCTCTCCCCTCATTGCAGTATCTTTGGAGAGAAGGGTCATGATAGTGCTGATGGAAATGAATCCCCAAAGAAGACTAGTGGAGCACCAGTGATCTAGCCAGAATGAATCGGTGTCAGGGCTGGGAATGCCTCTGACCAAGCAAGCACATCGGCGCTACTCCCTGTAACGACATGAAAATTTAAAGAGGAGGGATACATGTCAATTCTATGAGTTATACAATCACTCTCTACAGCTCTATCAATTTAAAGAAAATGAATATATAAAGACAAAATGTATTGAAGATAAACTATATGCATACATCATTAAGAGACAGCACATACACTGAATATAGAATGAAATGTTAAATTATATGCAAATATGAAAACTGTATATATGCAGTCAACATATATTAAAACACCATATACCTAGTGTAAAAATATATTAATAGTATGGGATATTAGTATTCAACCTAAAATCAACCAAAAAAATCAAGCGACACCAATCCAACACAACCTCCAACTTGTATCATGAGACTTATTCATGATTTAGTAACATTAAATGAGCAGCAAAGCATCATCATCTTTATAAATGAATTTTATCAGAACCCCTATATCTGGAACAACTCTTTCAACATTATTTATTTGATACATCTTCCTAGTCTGTTCCAACAATCTCCATTCTGGAAAGATAAGTCTAAAAACAATAATAATCAGTAAATAACATTCAAAATAGAAAACTTCAATTGATTAACTTTCTCGAGAAATATGTGTCTGGTCATCTGAGACTGAAACCCTTCACCTGATCATCATATTTTACAAAGTGTGGTGGTTTTTCATAAAGATAGAAAAATGAAAAACTTCCATCAAACTTCTTTCAAACAACACCACCAGCCAACATGGTCCCAACAAGAAGTATCCATAGCTAGATTGTTGCATCTTTGGAGGCAAAACGTTTAATAAATAAATTTTATGATTTCTAGAAGCTAGGACTTCACATAATTATTAAAAGATCCATGAGTTAATGTGGTTGTACAATCAAACACCTGCCATGAAGCTCTATGAGTGGTGGCATAGCCATATATTGGAATATGAGGAGAGGTTTTAGGGATCCTTTCCACTAGAATACTCAACCGACTGGGTATTCTAAGTTTAATAGTGAGGGATATTAGGGTTTGATAAAATAGTGGGAGGCATTTAATGATTTAATTAATTAGTAATGTCTAATATTTAATCAACATAAAATTAATAATCTTCTAGATTTTGTTTTTGTAGAAAATGAAAATTAATACCATATATATACTGTGATTACTAATTAGACAAAGAACATGTCCTTCCCGACATGAGTTTCCAAAGAGTAGTATAGGTGCTTTCGCAAAATATTGTGATATAGGAAATTCAAGGTGTTGGAGTCCCCAATACCTATTGTGCTACCTCAGGAAGCAAGGGTGTGAAAATGATTACATGAGACTCATATATGAGGAATTTGATGTTTACATCATAATGTTGTCATCAATGTAAAATGTAAGTTGTGGATACAACATCAGCACATGGGTGAGTTCACATGTTCTCTCATCTCTGAGAATCTTGTGAGGAGAAAGAGAAGCATGATATGAATGGGTGATGATTTCACTGAATATGTGTAAATATAAAAATGGAGCATTTTATTTCAATACACCCCATTCTTATATCTTTATCACCAACTTTATCCAGTTTTGTTTAAGATCACAAAATGAGAAGTATGGAGAAAACTCTTCATTTCCTTTTGGTAAGGTTCTCCAAATAGATAAGAACTTAAATAAAGATTAATCATTGGTTTTTATGGTGAACAAGTTGAAATACAAGGTGAAAATGTCAATGGAAAGTGTGATGCCAAAGGCAACTTCACAATATCCTTCAAAGAAAAGTGGAAAGGCATCATACAGGTGGCTATTTGATTCACATGTCATGAGAAAATACTGTGGAAGTTTAAGTGCAATGAACTAAATTGAAGAAACAGGTACTCACTTCTTCTTCATTATATATTCATCATTGTATGTGATGTTTCTTTCATAATTATTGGGTATTAAATAAAATATGTCTATCATATATGTGTATTTGAATATAGTAATGAAGTCAGAAAAGAATCATTACAAGAATTAAGGTGAATTCTCTAAGAAGAAGAGAAAGGGTGATTCCTAAGTCTGCGACAATAAGTACACAACTTCCAAATTTCCAAGATTAATGATTATATTTGAATTTTCATTGAGTATAACCAAAACATTTATCTCACGTGTCAATTGGAAATGAGGAGAAATTATTCCATTTTGTAATGAAATTTGTTTGTGGTGTTTAATACTCAACTAAGAGTTCAGTATTTCATGAATCATTAGCAATACATATGAATATAAAAATGTAAGACTCTAATACCTATTTGTGACAAGAAAATACTTTGTCTAGAAAAACTAAGTAGTTTTCAAGGATGTACCCAGTATGGAATTTATACTCTTTGGAGTTAAAGATCTTAGGTATTATTGACACATTTACACATATAGTTTTGGTTAAAGAAACCTTTAGATTTAAAGGGTATCCACAAAGATTTCAGAATTTGTTCAACTAGAGAGCGTGAACCATTTCAAGGAGAAGCTAATGGTATCTATACTTTATAAGATTCCTTTAAGTGTTTTAAGGAATGGAAAGTGGAGTATGGAAAATTCATGGTTAGAAGACATAAATAGCTTCGGGCCTTCGTATTGAATAATATCTTAACTAAGTATTCATAGATCATGAAATTTAGATTGGTTTATTCCTAAACTCACATTTCCTTATTCACTTCAAAGATATGATGTTCATAAGTAGGATTGATCATGAGTCTTATATGAAAACATTGATCAATAAAATTTAGCGTGAAGTAATTTCTAAATTCACATTTCCTTATACACATCAGAGCCATGATGTAAGTAAAAGAGTATCAATGTTAAGACTCGTATGCATTATAGAAACTTCCATAATTTTCAAGACACACTTCATAAATAGCAGTGTTATCACATAACCATATGCCAAATATAATGAAAAATGGATATCATATGAGTTATAGTTTGATATAAATCCATTATATCAAAACAGCATGTGTTTGGTTGCAAATTTTTTGTTAAGCATATAAACAAATTTTCATCAAGAAAAACACATTGTGTATCTATAGTAATTATCCTAAAGGTTTCTAAGAATATTACAAAAATCTATGAGATGTAAAATTTATAGTCAAGTGATGGACTATATTTCTATAAAAGGGTGAACATATCCATTTTTGATAGTGGGAGAAAGATTGACTTGGGCTTAGTTAATGACGGAGATGCACAAATAGTTGGTGTAGGAACAAGTTCCACAAGCGCTTGTGAAAAAAGGAATGATCTAGAGACACATACTACGTAGGAAGTATAAAACCATGGTAATGGTTTTACATTCACTGTATCTAGTGATACATTATTCATTGAGAATAATAAATCCTACAAGTAAGAAGTATATGGAAATTAGCTAAGATTGACAAGATTAATTAAAATCAAATGATGGGTTCCATGTATCAAAGTAAAGGGACTTATTATTTTGAATATTGTAGTGGGTATTCAAGTGAGACAATGTGTGGGTGGTACAAGTGTGGTACTGCACATGAGCCTTATCCCAGTTGGTGAGGACTATTCAAGTGAATCCACGATACCTAGGATCAAATCTGGGTTGAGGCATATTTCTAGGTTATTGTAGTAGGTACTATAGAAGGTATTATTTAGTACTATAAAAGCTAAAACTATTCACCTTCGGGCCACCAGTTTGGTCATTGAGTCCTTAAGTCCTTGTGGCCACCTAGGACTTTGGGTTAGTGAGGCCTCCAGGCCACCTCAAGTTCTTTGGGCCACATGTTGTTCAAAAACTAACCAGGAAGATTCTACAAGGAACAAGCTCCAGAAGAGGTTTAAAGTAGGTGCATTCACCAGAGCAGTGCTATCAAATTTAGAAGAATGAGAGGGTATTTCATTTCCATCAGTACCAGGCTTATGCATCTCTGCACAAAAAAGATAGTCAAACAGTCATGTGAAGGTGGAGAGCTGATCACGATGCAAATGCTAGGGAGGAACAATTCTAAGTAGTCATAGTCTGAGATGAATTTCTCTAATACCTTTGGTTCATGTAATATCATGAATCCTACAGGCCATGTAAGGGTTCCCCTAAAACCCTTAAAAGGAGGATTATCAAAAATAAATAAAAAATGAAGTCCTTTGGTCCATTCAAAAAAAATGTGGTACCAATAAGTTTTTCTTGATAATACCAAGTCTTCATGCCTAAAATCCATTAGAATTTTACTTGTCAGAGCTACTTTCTATGATCATTAAATTGGGAATTGGATATCAAGACTACCAATCTCGGAAGGCGTCGATATGATGCAACCAGAAAGGGTTGGTGACACCATAGAATTCCAATAATGGGTGGAGGTTATTGAAATCTAGTTTTGGATTGAAGTGAGAAATAAGATCATAGAATATTCATTTAGAATAAAAAAATATCCATGTGTCTAAAAAAAGTTAATGGGAGTGCCACTGTTTTCAATGTAAAATATGTTTGATAACATATGGAAAATAAATATTGGTCTTACAATTAGTTAAGACCATAATGAAAGTAATTCTCTAGAGATTGACTTAAAGTAGCAACCTAAGTTCGAGGGAACAAGATCTACTGATATAGATCTAATGGTTGCTTAGACCTAGCCAATAGTAAATATACTAACATGGTATTGATAAAATACAAGTTGAAACAATTCGAGGGAGAATTTTTACCAATGTCACATGACATAAATCTCTCTAAGAAGACATTTATAGAACATGGGAGGATATTGGTGTGGTAAGTAGAATTTTATATGTTTCTATGATGGATTAATCACATATGTCATGATATGTATAAGATATGATATCACCAATATAAGCTTTATGGTAGGAAAATATCAGTTATATTCAGGATAACTGCATGGGAAGCAGTCAGAACTATCCAATTATACTTGAGAGAGTGTAAGGGGTGTGTTTATGGTACTTGGAGAAGAAAGGGATGCTAGTTTAAAGGGGAACAAACCATTATTCCTTGGATCAATATGATCTCATATCGTAGTTAGCCTAAGGTAATGATCAAGTTAAGCTCATTCAAGCCATTGGTATCTATATGTATAAATACTGAGTCCACTGCGGCTTCTGATGGAGCTAAAGAAATAGTGTAAAAATGTAACGATTTGTTCCAGTTCTTGGAATCGCACCTAGTAAGTAAAGTTTTATCATAATATAAATTATGCTAATCCTATTATGGGTACTAGCCAAGAAGTCAAGTTTTAATAGTGGAAAAAAGGAATATGCTTAGGGATATCATCTCTTAAGGAGTCTTACTCAATGAGGTGAGGTCGCAGATTATAGAATAGCCGCACAGTGGAGACGTGGTAGGCCCATGACTAAAGTCATAACTCAGGAGAAACATAATCTTATCATGTTATATCTAACAAAGATATTTAGCAAGTTGGATCTAGTGTAAATAGAAGTGTTCTAAAAGTGGGTGACCTAGATCCAACTTTATCATTACTTTTTTATTGCTATGTCATGTATACAGTGAGATATGCATGATTTATTCTTATCATAATAGTGTTGATATTTCTACATCCACTATTTATATGGTGATGTACTTAGATTACATATCTTGTCAAAATGTTATAGAAGTACCTAGACTATAATGAGAACTTCAAGGTACTATGACATTAATCTTAAACATATGTCATATGGTCTGGATATATCATACTAATTGGACAGAGATGATGTTTGACGATCAGGTGTTAGGGGCTCATAAGTATTGAGACTTATTCTCATGAAGTTCTCACTTTGTGATATCGAGTATATGAGATCATGAGGACTGTCCCGCCAATAGGAACACAACATGTTTTAGGTGTCATTGGTAGTTCCTATCTGCGGACATGTGTAATGGTCACCTAGATTGAGATTATTATCAGTGTATACTATTTGATCACATACTTTGATACAAGGGAAAAACTATGGAATTAATGTTGTAGTGAGGTAGCTTGTGTTGGGTGTGTCATTGGTAGTATGACGTTGATTGAATAATCAAGATATAATTTTTTAGCTTCCAAAAGGAAGTGATATCTTGGGCCTAGTTGATCAGGATGGTAGCACCTTTACTAAATCCATAACCATGGTAGAAGAAGGTAAGTCCATCTACGAAGATCAATGATTAATAAATAAATAAAGGATGATGACACGAAGTGTGAATCTTGCTTATGATATATCATGAGAGAAAGATATTATATTACACGACGTGTGTTCATAGGAAGGTTATTGTTATTATGACTACTCGTTATCTCTTTAGGGGTATTGATGGGTTGATAGACTCTACTCCTGGTCTATGAATAGTATTCACTACTATCAATATTAGGACCTAGAGGGTCACACACTAAGTGTATTCAAATGTTCAACCTATTCTGATGAATAAAAGTTTAGGACATGGTGGACCCCACCATGGGGTTCGAGTGATATCCAAAAATATGAGATCATCAAGGAATAAATAAATTCATATTATTCAGTTTTAGAATAATTGACATTGAATTTATTTATTAAATGTATTCACAAGTGTTAAAGTAAATACATGAAAAAATATTATTATATTATTCAAGGTCCGTTTAATATTTGCAGGAGCAACGAGTTGAGTTAATGGCTCAATTTTATCACATAATATATTTATTATATTACAAGAAAGTGATAAAAAAATATAAATGAAATTTATGACTTAGTAAAACAGTCATAAGATGTCATTTATAGTAATTAATAAACATTCAAGGGTTTGGGACCCTTTTCAAGTATTTGAAGATCTCACTATATAAAGGAGGATAATCTCACACATGGAAAACTATTCATAACACAGTGGATGAGATCCTCTCTCTACTCTATCACCTCCTATAGATAGAAGCTCTCATTCTAAGTGAATGATCATAGTTCTTCTTCACGGATCGATGGAACGAGGTAGCGGTGATCGTCGGGACATCGAAGGCACCATCAGATCTCCATGCTAGCACCCAGAAGTTGACGATCAATGCTCTTGATGATTTTTGAAGGGTGTGTGGAAGATCTAGAGGGAATAGTCTTCGGTTCTTTAGAGAAAAAATAGTTGATAAAAAATGATGTTGAGCGCGGCTTCAGATCAAAATAGATAATTTATGATTTAATTTTTTTTTCTTAAAATTCATCATGCGAGATCCTCAGGCCTATACCGAGGTTGCACATAACCGACGATGAAGTAGTTACATTGATCGCAGGTAAAAAAATTAAATCTATGTCCCATATGCTTTTGTTTCATGCCCTAGTACCTTCAGAAAGAAGGTTTAAATTTCTCATCTCAAAGTCTTTGATTCACTCGCCTGTATCCACGTTGATTCCAAATAAAGGGACAAGTTAGAGACTAAGTCCTAAGCGTGTTTCTTTATAGGGTATGGTGATCAATACTTTGGAATTTAGCTCTAGTATAATGACTTATGGAAGGTTGTTAGAAGCTAGAATGTTGTATTCAATGAAGA
The DNA here is from genome assembly GCA_963277665.1 of Viscum album. Lineage (NCBI taxonomy): Eukaryota > Viridiplantae > Streptophyta > Magnoliopsida > Santalales > Viscaceae > Viscum > Viscum album. Next base: position 526,888,356 of record OY728159.1, on the reverse strand, counting down.
GAAATTGTAAAAAGATCAAAACCAAGTGGAAGTTGTAGATGAGATCAAAGAATCATCACAAGTCGAGGTTCGTTTGAAATTCTAGAAGTTCTAGAGGTTTCAGAAAATTTAGGGGGTATGAAGATTCAAAGAACACCAAATTTTTCATAATAAATTTCGAATGGAAGTCATGTTTTGATGGTGTTTCCAAGTCCAGAAGTTCTAGAGAGCTCGAGGACTGTAGAAGCATAGAGAAAAGCTCTAAAAGGTAAAGATTCGGTAGCAATGGTTCTGGAAGGAGCTAGGACACATATTCAGTTGCATAGGTTAACCAGGATTTGGCACCAAGTGCAGAGATACGAAAGTGACCTTGACTACTTGCTTCTCACAAATGATAGAGAACCTGGAAGTTCGAAAAAGGATAAAAGTATGAGTGACTAGAGTCGGTGGGAGTTATCCATGAGGGATTAAATGGGTTCCTTACATGTTTATAGGACATGGTAGCTAACAGATTGACCTACTGGGTTTGGGGTTTTATAGGGATTAAAAAAAACTTGTTTAACCAGCAAAAGAAAATAGAAACCCAACCCAAGATCTCCATGCATAGAAAATATGAAAACATGTTAAACTAGAAATGAAGAACTTTTTCATATCATGTACCTTACACCAATGAGTCACTATAACATCTTCATACCATCGAATGGTTTGATGATAATCACCGAGGGAAGCCAAATGACATCCCCTCTCTGTGACATATCCATAGGTCGACTTGAATCGTCTGATGTTCGGAGGGGATTCATCTATTCTCCACAGCATACGAGTGCCTCAAGTGAAAAATAGAATGATGAAGAGTGATTAAAGTGCTTTGGGTTCTTGAGAGTCTTAGCCAAATATCAACACCACCTCCCATAACATGGTAGTGGATTTATATAGCCCTTGAGGATGCTCCCTGGTGATGCATGCATTAACTCATACGTTATAATTCATGAGTTAATGCCTTAGTCGATTCATGCATCGTATGCATGAATGCAACTCCTCCCTCATGTTATATCCCATCTAACATATCCTTTAATGAAGGTCGTTGAAGACATGGATGCCACTTCCAAGAACTTGGGGATGAAAAAAAACAAAATAGAGAACAACCAAAAACCAAAGGACCGGTCTAAAACCAAGCCATAAGAGACCATAAAACCACTAACGTCAGGGGGATAGAATAAAAAACAAGCATGGAATCATCGTCAAATGCCGCATCCCATATCGCAGTCTCAATCCACCACAAAACACTATTATTTTTTATTAAAGATGGAGTCTATCATAGTGGATTGGGAAAAGGGGTAGAAAAGGAGGGAGAACAAGGCTTATATTTATGAGATCGACAACATCAACCAGTTACCAACTCTAGAGGAACCAAGAAACCCTAAAACCAAAAGAATATGAGATGACTGAAAGGGGTCTGTCGCTAGATATTTCCACTATCACAATCCCAAACCACCAAAACACTTTCATGTTCGACCATAGATGGGCCTTGCATGAAAGGTCTAGCAACAAGGATAGTGATGGAGGGAAAACATGGTCCTTGATTATAGGTAACAACCAAACGAGACAAAACAAGAGAACATGAACCCCTAGAAATACAAGAGCCAAGCCATCCAAGGAATATGATAAAGAAAAAGGAAATACAAAAGAAAAAAAGGGAGGTGAGGTGAAGAGAGAACCTGAATGAATCCATCCAAATAAAATTCAATATTTCTTTTAAGATTATAACAGTCAATCGGATGAAAAAAAAATCACATGATATAAAGACATGATCTAAAACTTGAAGGAACTCAGGGTGCAGCGGAAGCATAAAAAATACGTAATTTAAAATTTTGGGTTTGGATTTATGTTAAAAACATCAAATCCAAAAAACCCCTTACCTGGATTTCTCAACTAATCGCATGCAATTCAATTTAAGCATGAAAAATAAAATTGAATGAAATCACAAATTTATACCATGTTTGTTTGAAATCGATGATTTGATTCGCTCACTTTTAGCATGATGTGGCTCAAAATACCAAGCTAGGAATCCTTTAGATCATCCACATGTTCACCATAGCTCTTGGATCATTTATCTATGATTCCCAATTTCTAGTGTAGGAAATTGAAGAGATTTATGACATACCTTTGATTGCATGAAGAACATAAACTCGATCGATAAAGTAGGATTGATCTGACCATGTTCTTTCTTTGGATTCTATCTCTAAAAGCTTGAGATGAGATGAGAGGAGAGATCCTCTATCTGAATTCATCCAAATGGTAGATATTTACAATTCTTGAGTCTAAAATGAGATTTTATACCTAGGTTAATTTCATTTTTCTCCCTGGAAAGTAATAACCTTCATTTTAGACCCTTGTGAACACTTATTACTTAATTAAACTTGTCATAAATGACGCAAAAAATTTATCAATCACTTGTAACACTTCAACATTTTACATGATAAAATATAAACCATTAACCCAGCTCATAAACTCCCCAAATAATTTAACGAACCTTGAATGTGTTATGTTCATTCAAAAAATTATATTTTCTTGTATTCACTTTTATGATCAAACTTGTGAATACCTTGAGAAATAAATCCAATCATCATTATTCTAAACTTGAATAACATAATAGAATTATTTTACTTGCGATCAATCACACTCGAATGTTCACTGCCCCCCGCGCATGGGGCCCAATTCATCCTAAACTTCTATTCATCTGAATATGTGGAACTTGTGGATAAACTTAGTGTATGACCCTCTAGGATCTTATCTCAATAACAGTGAGTCCAACTCATAGACCAAGAGTGGAATCTAGCAACCCATCATAACCCCTATGGATATAAGGAATGTCATAGCAATGACTACCTCCTGCGAACACACTCTGTGTAATATAATTTGGTTGTCTTGTGACATCTCATAAAGAAGGATGCACACTAGTGTAATCATCTTTTTGATGCTTTATATATTTTGTGACCTTACCAGACAGACTTGCCTACTTGTACCATAGTCATGGATTTAATGAAGGTACTACTGCCCTGGTCAACCTAGGCCCATGAGATATATCTTCCTAAACTCGAAAGTGAAAAATTGTATCTAAATCATTCAATCAATGTCATACCATCAATGATGTACCCAACACAGACTACCACACCATGAATTCAATGTCATGGTTTTTGCCTTGCATCAAAGTATGTGATCAAATGATACACATTGGTAAGGATCTCAAGTCTGGAGACCAATACATTGTTCATAGATACGAACAACCAATGAAACCTGAAACATGTGGTGTTCCTATTGTCGGGTCAGTCCTCATGATCTTGTCTACTCGAGATCACCAAATGTGAACTTCATGAGAAGAAGTCTCAATGCTTATGAGCCTCCAATAACTGGTAGTCAGAAATCATTTATGTCTCATTAGTATTATGTATCCCGACCATAGGACGTATATTTAATATTATTATCATAGTATCTTGAGGTTCTCATTATAACTAGGAACTGTTATAACCTTTTGATACGACGCATAATCTAAGGACATTACCATGTAAATAGTGGATGTAGAAATATCAACACTATTATGGTAAGAATAAACACATGTATATATCAAATTGTATACATGTAATGGTAATCAAAGTATATAAAGAAGTTGGTTTTAGGGAACCCACTCACAACACTCTCACTTTCACAAGATCCAACTACTAGCAATTCTCAACTTGCTAGATCTCACATGAGTATCATGCTTCTGCTGATATATGGATTTAGTCAGAGGGTATACCACATTGTCCACTGTGGCTACTCTTTTAACCATTATTTCAACTCTATGAGTAAAATCCCTCAAGAGATGAAACTTCTGAAGTATATGTTATGTCTTATAGTGTAACCTTGGCTCTTTGGAAAGAATCATTGTCGCAGTATTACCACAGTATACTATAATGGGGTCTACACTTCTAAGTACAACACCAAGCTGGGAAACAAAGATGTATATCTATACTTTTTCTTTAGCAACATTAGAAGTCGCTATATACTTGGACTCTATTATAGAATCGGTGACCATTGACAGCTTTGAGCTTCTCCAGCTCATTGCACCACCATTCAAGCAAAAGACATAGTCTGACTATGATTTCATATCATCTTGATTTTCTAGAAGCTAGCATCAATGTATCCCCACACAACTAGTTTCTCATCTCCTCCATATGCCAGGAACTTATCCTTTGAATGTCTCAAGTACTTCAGGATAGTTTTTGAAGCTTCTAAATATAGCTCTCTGGGATTAGGTTGATATCTTTTCATTATGCTTAAAGTAAAGGCAACATTAAACCTAGTACATAGCATGGCATACATGATAGATCTCACTACTAAAGCATAAGGTATTCTTCACATTTTATCAATCTTCTCCTGTGTATGTGGACACTTCTTCTCGGAGAGATTAATGTCATGTGACACTGACAATAATATTCTCTTGGATTTTTCTATATTGTATCGTTTGAGTACCTTGTCAATATATGTACTTTGACTTAGCTCAAGCAGCCTTTGGGACCTATCTTGATAGATCTTGACCCCTATAATGTAGGCTACTTCACCTAAGTATTTCATGGAGAAGCATTCATTTAACCAAGTCTTCACTGACTGTAAGACTTACACTTCATTCCCCATTAATAATATGCCATCAATGTATACTAGGAAAATGATGGATCCCCCACTAACCTTCTTATAAACACATGGATCACTTTCAATATTAATGAAACCAAATTCTCTTATGGCCTCATCAACACGAACATTTCATGATTATGATTCTTGCTTTAATCCATAAATGGATCTTGGAATCTTGTATACTTTATTGGCACTCTTTGACATAATAAACCATTCAGATTGTGTCATATATCTTTAACCAACTTCCCATTTAGAAAATCATTTTTTAACATCCATTTTCCAAATTTCATAATCATGGAAGGCTGTTATTTCAAGTATATTCTAATAGATTTTATCATTGTGACCGGTGAGAAGGTTTCATCATAGTCGATGTTTTGACATTTCTTGAAACCCTTTGCTAATAATCGTGACTTATAGGTGCTCACTTAACCATCCATATCCATGTTTTTCTTGAATACCCATTTACGCCCAATAGGTTTTACATCATCTGGTGGGTCTACAAAAATAAAAACTTGATTTTGGTACATGGATTCCATTTCAAAATGCATGGCTTCTTGTTATTTAGCAGCATCATTTCCATCTACCGCTTCCTTGTAGATTAGAGGCTCATCATTCTCTAGAAGTAATGTGTTACCTGACTTGGTGACAAGAAAACCATATCTCTCTAGTTCTCTAACCTCTCTAGTAGACCTATGTAGTACTTATGTCTCAGGAACATCTTCCTCTCCCACTATCTCCTGTAGAGATTGTTCTCATACTAACTCTTGTGCATCTGGAACATCAACTTCATTAAATTCAATCTTTCTCCCGCTATTTCCATTAGAAATGTGTTCCATTTCTAGAAATGTGGAATGTCTTACTACAATCACCTTTCTATCTAAAGTTTTATATAGGTAATATCATTTAGTCTCCTTAGGATATCCTATAAAGGTGCAGTTAGTGCTCTAAGATGCTAATTTTTCACTAGGTATAGTCTTGAAAAAAGCCTCACATTCTTATACATGTATATGTGATAGAGTGGGTTTCTTTTTATACCATAACTCGTATGGAATCTCATATGCCTCTTTATTTGGTACTCAGTTTAGTGTATATGCCGCAGTCTGCAATGCATATCCCCAAAAGGACAAAGGTGGAGTTGCATGACTCATCATCGATCTGACCAGTCAAGCAGGGTATGATTCCTCCTTTCACTAACACCATTCAAGTGAGGTGTATAAAGAGGAGTGGTATGGGAAATATCCCAAACTCCTTTGTATGATTCATGAAAACTTGGTTAAGATATTCTCTACCACAGTCTGAGCAGAGTTTCTTAATCTTCTTACCAAGTTGATTTTCTACTTCATTCTGATATTCCTTAAATATGCTAAAGGAATCTGACTTATACCTCATTAAGTACATATATTCATATCTATTATAATCATCAGTAAAAAGTAACGAAGTAAGAAAAACCTCCCCTTGACTCTACTAGAAAAGGACCACATGCATCAATATGAACTAACTCTAGTAGTTCTTTCAATCTTTCTCCTTTCCCACTGAAAGGTGCTTTGTTCATTTTACCTTATAAACAACTGTGACATGCATCCAAGGTTTTTAACTCAATTGAGTCTAAATAAACTACTTGATGTAGTTTTTTTAAACGCTTCTCATTTACATGACCTAGCCTGAAGTTCCATAAGTTGGTAGGATATGATTCATTCTCACTGGATTTGTCATTGATTGCCAAAAATGGATTTTCAAGTTCAAGTACATAAAATCCATTGTTAAGATATGTCATACTATAACATATATTTTCTTTATACATAAGACAACATTTATTTCCAAGCTTGAAATAAAATCCCTAGTGTATAAACTCTACACTGGGATTATGTTTTTGGTAACATATGGTACATAATAACAATTATTTAGTACAAAAACCATTCCACTAGACAAAGTAAGATGATAATCTCTCACTATTAATGCTGCTAGTCTCGCACCATTTGCTTCTCAGAGATCAACCACATCTTTTTCAATCATATTGAATCTACTTGGATTCTATATTTGAATACAAATGTGTAAGCCACATGCAGTAACCAATACCCAACTTGTAGATATAGAAAAATTGTATTCAATGACAAATATACTTGAAGAAGAAGCACCACCTTACTTTTTTTCCAGTTGTCCAATTCTTCTTCCAGTGGCTTTTCTTCCCACGTGCAAAGTAGACTGCCTCATGCTCGTTACTCTCCCTCTATATTTTTGGTTTCTTGGAAGGTCGGTGCATCAGTGCCTTTGACTTAGACATTTCCCTTAACACTTTAGCCTTATCTTTCCTCCTCTTGTTCACCATAAGGATCAAAGAATTTGAATTCTTCATATCCTTATATACTTTGCAAGCTAAATCTGGAAAATCTAGGAGTGACATATTCATGTTATTCATATTATAATTGACAATTAAAGTTGATGTAATTAATATTTTCATGACTTATTATATTCTCCATTTACTTATTTTATATGAAATGTGCATAATTTGTGTGAAATATTAATGTTTTAATATTAAGTATAATATTTGAGCATTTTTAGAAGTAGTCAAATTGAGTCAGTTTAATGTTTTAATTATAAATATCACTATACTGATCCAAATTGTGTGGTTATTGTTTTGTAGGATTTTAATTTCAATATACAACATTTCATTAGAAGGCACCATGATCCAATTCTTCCATTTGAAGGGTCATATGGTCCTCACAAACAAGACCAAAGAATCTGTGAACAAACTGGACCAGCCTTGAAGATTTATTTACTGGGATCAATTCAGAAGTCCAAAACCCTTAACTCTCCACCATAATTCGGGGGACACTACATTTCATCTTGGATAAAAAATTCATGGCCCAAATCCAAGTACAAGGGGCCCAAATAAATCTTTGAAGTCCAGCCCACCATTCTGTCCTAGAATGAAAATCAGTATAGTATGCATGACATATCTCCTGATGTAATCATCCAAGCGAGCTGAGATTTTGCAGTGTGAAAGAGGAGATGTAGGCGGCAGACTTTGTTGAAGAAACCATTCGGATTTGAAGGCATATTAATATTCAAAAACCCTTTCACATTATAGACTTCAAAAATACTGGATTGAAATGGACAGTTTAAGTTTGTTTATGCAACCGGCCATAACTTTTTATCCTTATGTCAAAATGACTCCAAATTTTGAGATTAGTCGGACAACATTATTGTATACAACTTTGAAGAAGGAGATATTTGAAGATTCGGCTGTCTGAATTGCCAAATTGGCGATGAAAGTGGAGGGACAGATTGGGAATGCAAACAGTCCACTCCTTGGGCTATAAATACTCTCCCCTTCTCTCCTTGAGAGGGGTTGGCATTTCAGAAGAGAGGAGATCATTTTGGCACGACCAAAGCTTTTCCAAAGGCTTGGGAGGACCTTCCATACTCAAGTTTTCACTTTAGAGACCTTTCCTCCTCTCTTTGTTTTCACTTACTTTTGTGTTCTTCATTTTTGTAATCTTGTAATTCTCTTTCTTTGTAATTTTGTTTTAATGCAAGTTACTTCTTCAATATCTCTTATTCTCATCCACCTTCTGTAGTTTAATATTTATGTTCTTAAAATAGTTTAAATTCAGTTCAATCCCCTTCCCTTCTTTTGCTTCCTCATTCAATCGAAAATCCGTTTTTAATTATCATCATCGTTCGTGTGTGTGTGTAAACGTACCACTCTTTTCTAATCCCTTTCTTTTTCTTCTATTCTTAATTTATCTTCATAATTATTTTAACCAGAATATTAAACATCCAAATGGCTGAGTAAATATCTCATTGGGGTGAGTTATAATTCGGGGATGTTAAGTGATTGAGAGTTTTTCTCGATGAGTATTCTTTAAATTAATATTGTGTATGTTAAACTTAATATGTCATGGATTAATGATATGTTTTGTTTAATGAGTGGTTTCCATGGATTATTGGAACCATAAATACACTACCATAAATAAGTTTTGATTGAGATTAGAACCCTAAGTTAAGTTAAGGCTTGGATTAAAGCCTTCACACTTAGGAATTCCAATCAACGTCAACTTATGACATGGGTGTTAATTTAATGCAATACAAAGTAAGGCTCAAGGATATCACATGCTTAACTCCCCAATGATGAACTCACCCCAATCTTTATCAATTTGGTAAATCAAACATCATCCATAAATCATTTCAATTAAGCTCTGCAAACAAACCCCCCTAATCAAAATACAATCAACTAAAAACAATCGACTATTACGAAGTACCATCGCCGAGGATTCGACCCGAGTGCTGCTATACACATTAGCAGAGCACTGGAACTTTGACCGGTCGATAGGCGACAATTGGCCGTGCGTTTCAAATGGCGTCGTTGCCGGGGATGGTGCTTTAAGTAGTCATTCGTTTCTGGTTATTGTAAAAAAACCCAAAAAAATACAAAATTTTAAAAAAAAATTGAAAAAAAATCACAAAGAAAAACCCGTCTTCTCATAAAAATCATAAATTGAAAAAATAAAAAGAAAAAACCGTCTTCCTCTTTCTTCCAAAATATCTCTGAATGCCCCGTAGCCTTCCAAACAATCCCTCGGATTTGTTTGACCCTGAAATTGATAGAACTCTTCGTCGACTTAGGAGGACCGTTAGGGATAACCAAATCACCCAAGAACCAATCATTTCCCTACCAATTGAATTAGATATGGCCAATCCTAGGGAACAAACATTGAAAGAACTTGCTGCCCCTGATATGAATTACCAACCTCTTGGTATTCAATATCCAAACATTGAAGCTGACTTCGAACTCAAATCGGGTTTGATTCATCTTCTCCCTCATTTTCACGGGCTAGCCGGTGAGGATCCACATCTTCACCTTAAAGAGTTCCAAGTAGTATGCTCTACCATGAAGCCTCAAGGGGTTTCTGAAGAACAAATCAAGCTTAGAGCTTTCCCCTTTTCCCTAGCGGATTCTGTCAAGTCTTGGCTCTACTACCTCCCACCTGGTTCCATAAACTCATGGGTTGACATGAAGAGACTTTTCCTTGAGAAGTTCTTTCCCGCTTCCCGAATAGCTTCTATCCGAAAGGAAATAAGCGGCATCCGTCAATTCCCTAATGAATCACTCCATGAGTATTGGGAGAGGTTCAAAAAGCTTGTGGAAACTTGTCCACACCATCAAATCCCTGACCAACTCCTGATCCAATACTTCTATGAGGGGTTATTGGCTATGGAGCGAACTCTCATTGATGCCGCAAGTGGCGGTGCTCTTGTTGACAAAACTCCTGCAGCTGCACGAGAACTCATAAGCAACATGGCTGCAAACACGCAGCAATTCCATACTCGAGCACATGCTCAAGTGAAACAAGCCCAAGAGAATCAATCCATAGAGCCCAACAAGATGACTGAGTGGATGAGTGAACTTACAGGTCTTGTGCGTCAACTAGCGGTGGCTACCAAAGCCCTAACCTCATCTTCTCCACAGTCACTATTCCCTGGACCTATCATGAATTGTGGAATCTGCAACTCTCCATCTCATCCAACTGACACATGTCCACAACTTCAAGATGATCCATCTGATTCATCTAGTCCAATGGAGCTCAATGCGGCATATGCTCAGCGAAACTTCAACCCTCAACAATCAGGTCAGTTTGTTAGAAACTTCAACCAACCCCACTCTGAGCCCTTCCCTTCTACCTTTAACCCACCTCTGAGGTATGGTAATCCCATTTCTCATCCTCCTCAGTTCCCTCATCAAAATCCAAACCAGTTTCAATATGGTCAAAGTGGTGGTAACATCCATCAACCTTATCCTTTTGTTCCTCAACCCCAAAGGAACAATCCTCCTCCTGGATTCCACTATCCTAACGAGCCTTCCCAATTCCCCACCCAATACAATCGCTTTCCCAAGAACCAAAATCAAGGCCAACCCAATTTGGGACAAGCCTCTTCTTCTAAACAACCATGGGAAAGTGCTGTAGAGGATCTTGCTTCCTTCACCCGTTCTAGCCTCAAGAACATTGAAACCCAAATAGGTCAACTTGCATCCCACCTTAGCCAGCAACAACCATCCAATTCATCCCAACTCCCAGCTCAACCATTACCCAACCCTAAGGGTAATGTAAGTGCAATTGCACTTAGATCGGGAAAGCAAATTGCTATGCCCCATGATGATTGCTCTACCTCCCCTTTCGATGTTGATCTAGAAAATGAAAAGAACAAAAAGCTGGAAAAGGAACTTGAATCCACTCCTTCACCTCCTTCCATTCCTCTAAGGAACCCAATTCCTTTTCCTCAAGCCATATCCAAGCCTAAGAAGTCCTTTGAGCCTGATCCTGAAATGCTTGACATGTTTAGACGTGTTGAAGTGAACATCCCCCTCTTAGATGTCATCAAACAAATCCCTAAGTATGCCAAGTTTCTTAAGGAATTGTGCACCCATAAGAGACAACTTAGGAACATTGAAAATGTTTCAACCCAACAGTCCATTCCCATGAAGTGCAAAGATCCAGGGACCTTCACGGTTCCATGTCAAATAGGGAGTTCCAACTTTGATGATGCACTCATAGACCTTGGAGCCTCAATAAATGTCATGCCCAAATCCATTTTCTCCAACCTTGGTCTAGGTCCCTTGCACCCAACGGGTGTTGTCATTCAATTAGCCAATCGAAGCACTACCAGTCCTGAGGGGATAATTGAGGATGTTCTTGTTCGGGTCAATGATCTTATCTTCCCAGCTGATTTCTATGTCCTTGACATGGAAGGTGAGACGACCTCTTCTCGATCTCCCCTAATTCTAGGAAGATCATTCCTCATGACTGCGAGAACCAAGATTGATGTCCATTCAGGCATCTTATCCATGGAATTCGGTGACCAACTGGTCAAGTTCAACATTTTCCAAGCCATGCGATACCCATTTGAGGATCACTTTGCATTCTCAATCCATGCTTTTGAGGACACTTCTAAGATTCAATCGAACCCCAATCCACCATGTTCTTCACGTTCTAATGATAAAGGATCTTGTGAAATCTGCACCATGATTAACAAAGTCATAAATGGTGAAGTTGATGTGGACCTCTCATTCATAGACTCCATCAATCTAGAGGAACTTGAAAACTCTCTTGAATCCCACATCAACTCTGATCTCTAATGCTCCACCTTGGACAGTGTTGAGGAAAATGATCCAAAACCATCTGGAATCCCTTCTCCTGCTCCTAACTTGTCTAGCTCTCAAATCAAGGCTGAAACTGATCTAAAACCACTTCCTTCACACCTCAAGTATGCATTCCTTTTCCATGATCCCTCCTACCCTGTCATTATCTCTGCTTCACTTTCTGAAACTGAGGAGTCCCAACTTGTTCAAGTGTTAGAGGAAAACAAAAATGCCTTAGGTTGGACCCTAGAGGATATTCCAGGAATCAACCCTGCCCTTTGCATGCATCACATCCATCTAGAGGAATCTTCCAAACCAATTAGGCAACCTCAAAGAAGACTCAATCCACTCATACTTGAGATAGTTAGGGAAGAGATTACCAAGCTTCTTCAAGCTGGTATTATCTACCCAATTTCTGATAGTGAATGGGTTAGTCCAATTCAAGTCGTTCCTAAGAAGGGCGGGATAACAGTTGTCACAAATGAACATGGAGAAGTGGTCACAACTCGAGTGAAAAACAAATGGCGTGTGTGCATCGATTATCGCAAATTGAATGTTGAAACACGAAAAGATCACTACCCACTTCCTTTCCTTGACCAAATTCTTGAGAGATTGGCTGGAAAGTCACACTATTGCTTTCTTGATGGTTACACCGGCTACTTCCAAATTCCAATCGCACCTCAAGACCAAGAAAAGACCACATTCACTTGCCCCTTTGGAACCTATGCCTATAGGCGAATGCCTTTTGGCCTTTGTAATGCTCCTGCAACATTCCAGCGGTGTATGATGAGTATATTTTCTGAATTCATTGAGAATTGCATGGAGGTCTTCATGGATGACTTTACCATTTATGGCGAGTCATTTGAATCTTGCTTATATTCACTCTCTTTGGTCCTTCAAAAGTGTGTCAAGTGCAACCTTGTGATGAATTTTGAAAAATGTCACTTCATGGTTTCAAATGGGATTGTTCTAGGGCACATAATTTCTCAAGAGGGTATCCAAGTTGATCCAGCCAAAATTGAGGTGATCCAATCACTTCCTGAACCCAAATCAGTTCGAGACATTCGTTCCTTCCTTGGTCATGCCGGTTTCTATCGGCGATTCATTCAGAACTTCAGCAAGATTTCCCTCCCACTCACTCGTTTACTTCAAAATGATGTCACATTCAATTTTGATGAGGCTTGCAAGAGAGCCTTCATTGAACTCAAATCTGCTCTCACATCTGCTCCAATAATCCAACCCCCAGATTGGTCCTTACCATTTGAATTAATGTGTGATGCTTCTGATAGGGCCATTGGGGCTGTTCTTGGTCAAAGAAGAGAAAACATTCCTCATGTCATCTTTTATGCCTCAAAAACATTGGATGAAACTCAATCACACTACACTGTGACTGAAAAAGAACTTTTAGCTGTGGTTTTTGCCTTGGATAAATTCTGGCCCTATCTCTTAGGTGCCAAAATCATCATCTTCACGGACCACCCAGCATTAAAGTTCTTACTTAAGAAAAGTGATTCCAAACCAAGGCTAATAAGATGGATTTTAATGCTCCAAGAGTTTGACCTTGTGATAAAAGATAAACCTGGAAAAGAAAACCTTGTGGCTGACCACCTGAGTAGAATTTCTAATTCTTCTCATTCTGAAATAATTGATCCTGAATTTCCAACTGAACACCTCTCATCTCTCACTCCAAAGTTACCATGGTATGCCCCAATTGTCAATTACTTGGTTTCTGGTGTTTTCCCTAAATATTTTTCAAAAGAACAAAAAGAAAAGATGAAAAGTGATTCAAAGCATTATTTTTGGGAAGATAATAAACTTTGGAAAACTGGGGCTGACATGGTAATTAGGAGATGTGTTGATGAAACTGAACAATCCTCCATCTTGGAATTCTGCCACTCAATGCCTGGAGGTGGCCACTTTGGACCACAAAGGACTTCTCGAAAGGTCCTAGATTCTGGATTCTTTTGGCCTTCACTCTTCAAGGACTCACACGAGTTCTGTCAATCATGTCCCACTTGCCAAAAGTTTGGCACAATTTCCAAAAGAAACGAAATGCCTCAAAATCCATTAATCTTCTGTGAGCTTTTCGATGTTTGGGGCATCGATTTCATGGGACCTTTTCCCCCTTCCAATGGATTATCCTACATTCTCCTTGCTGTTGACTATGTTTCTAGGTGGGTCGAGGCCAAACCCACTAGGAAAGACGATGCTCAAACTGTGAGTGAGTTCCTCAAAACCCATATCTTCCATAGATTCAGAACACCACGTGCTTTGATAAGTGACTTAGGAACTCATTTCTGTAATAGAACCATGGAGTCACTTTTAAAAAAGAATGGGGTTGTACATAAAACATCCACTGCATATTACCCTCAAACAAATGGAATGGCTGAACTTTCTAACAGAGAAGTGAAAAGAGTGCTTGAAAGAATTGTTAAGCCCACAAGAAAAGACTGGCCCGATAGACTTGGTGAAGCACTTTGGGCCTATCGAACAGCCTATAAGACACCCATTGGGATGTCTCCATTTAGGCTATTTTTTGGTAAAGCCTGTCATTTACCAGTTGAAATCCAACATAAGTCATTTTGGGCTGTCAAAACATGTAATTTTGATTGTGAAAAATCTGGTGAAGAAAGATTGTTGCAGTTGACTGAATTGGAGGAGCTTCGACTCGATTCGTATGAGAACTCCATTCTCTACAAAGAAAAGGCAAAGTCACTCCATGACAAGCACATTCTTCGAAAGGTATTTCATGAAGGTGAAAAGGTAATGCTCTTCAATTCTCGATTTCAACTTCACCCAGGTAAGCTGAATTCTCATTGGGATGGACCTTTTATTATTACTAATGTTTACCCATTTGGTGCAGTGCAAGTCGAAGACCCTTCTTCAAAAAGAACATTCATGGTTAACGGACATCGGTTAAAGCATCACCATGAGAGGTCTCACAATCCAGGAACCACGTCGACTTCCATCGAAACCCCATCCACTTCAATAGAACCACCACTGGATGGAGACCCGCCAAATCCAAACCAGGGGGCACCTCTTTCCCTTTAACTCTCTCTCTCCTCAATCTCTCTTCCCTCTCTTCTTCTCTCTATTTCTTCTTCTTCCTCTCTCCCTCTCATTTTTTTTTACAACATTCTTCCAAAAAATTTCTTTTTTTTTCTATTTTCTCTTTTGTGTGGATGTGTCATTAAAAATAAAATAATTAAAAAAAATTAAAAAAATGAAAATTAAAACAAAAGGGGTGTCATAATTACTCATCATCCAATATTGAAATTTTGTCCAACCATTTTGGGGAGTCAAAAGGCTTGTTTTCAACTCAAATATATTGAATTTTTATCTCAAACTTGGGTAAACAATTTTGTGTCAATAACAAACATTTTGAATGAACAATTTTTGGTGGAAAATGATTCTCCCCTACCGTGAGGAATAACATTAGCCTTCATGCCAAGGTCATCTATGGCCATCTTTTTCATTGTGTGTCTTCACCACTGATTGTGAGTCTTGAGTTTGTAGACCTTCGAGCTGAATTTCTATCTTTTGTGTGCATTAATATGATAGAGGCATTTTCTAAGCCACATGAGAATCAGAATAGCCAAATAGCCTCCTGTTACCCTTACATTGATCCTACTTTTGAAATCCCATTTGAGCCTATGAAAACCTTTCTTTTGATAGCCACATTACAAGCCTAATACCTTGTCCCACCCAACATCTTCATGGATTTTCATTGTACAATTTATTGAAATTTAAGTTTGGGGGGAATGGACTTCATTTTTGGGCGTACTTTCATTGATTTCCAATGTGTCATCATATGCTTGAGGGCAAGCATCCATTCAAGTGTGGGGGAGAGGTTGTAATTATGTGAGCTTTGGGGTGTATATGTGTAATTGTCATTTGTACAAAAGTCATTGAAAAGTGTTCAAAAAAAATGAAAAAAATTATATTAAAAAAAATGAAAAAAAAAGGAATGGGTTGTGTCTTGGGTGGGTCAAAAATCATTCATCATCAACCTTTGATCTTGTTATAACTACTAAAATTAGTTCCATGAGGAGATCAAGCATGGGTTGGGAGATGACTGTGAGACTTGTTTCAAGCACAACTTTCGAAAAAAAAAGAGCAAAAAGAGAAAAAAAAGAACACTTGAATCATCTTGTATTGTGTCATTATTGGAAGTCTTCCATGTTGTACATATTCCATCATCTCACCCTATTCCATTTTATATCTCCCTCACTTTTCATTCATCACACATTCATTCCCTTGTAAATATGTGTTTCTATTTCCTTTCAAATCAAATTTCAAAAAAAAATGTGCATTGATTTTTCCATGTTGGTGTTTTTAACCCCTCTTTTCCTTTGGACATTATATACCTACCGTCCCATAGCCACTGAAAAACCCCTTAAAAGGCCTCTTGATTTTTGTACACATTAGATTTGGGAATGGAAGCTGAGAGCTCTTACAAACTCTTGATTTTCACTTTTTGTTGGTGAATGAGTGAACCTCCTAAAATATATTTTTATCATCTTGAGAGGAGTAAGTTTTGAGTGCCTACATTTTCTAATTCAAACCTTGAACATGAAAAAATGAATTGTTTCTGATGCATTATTGTTAACCAAATTTGTGATGGAATTCAATATGGATGAGTGAAATAGTCTAAACCTCCCCTGATTGGAGAAAACAAAATTTTAATATTTGTTGGTGAGTGAAAATGATTTTGTCATGTTTTTATATTTGTTGCACATGAGGACACGCGCAAATCTAAGTGTGGGGGAGTTGATGTTATTAATATTTTCATGACTTATTATATTCCCCATTTACTTATTTTATATGAAATGTGCATAATTTGTGTGAAATATTAATGTTTTAATATTAAGTATAATATTTGAGCATTTTTAGAAGTAGTCAAATTGAGTCAGTTTAATGTTTTAATTATAACTATCACTATACTGATCCAAATTGTGTGGTTCTTGTTTTGTAGGATTCTCATTTCAATATACAACATTTCATTAGAAGGCACCATGATCCAATTCTTCCATTTTAAGGGTCATATGGTCCTCACAAACAAGACCAAAGAATCTGTGAACAAACTGGACCAGCCTTGAAGATTTATTTACTGGGCTCAATACAGAAGTCCAAAAACCTTAACTCTCCACCATAATTCGGGGGACACTACATGTCATCTTGGATAAAAATTTCATGGCCCACATCCAAGTACAAGGGGCCCAAATAAATCTTTGAAGTCCAGCCCACCATTCTGTCCGAGAATGAAAATCAGTATAGTATGCATGACATATCTCCTGATGTAATCATCCAAGCGAGCTGAGATTTTGCAGTGTGAAAGAGGAGATGTAGGCGGCAGACTTTGTTGAAGAAACCATTCGGATTTGAAGGCATCTTAATATTCAAAAACCCTTTCACATTATGTACTTCAAAAATACTGGATTGAAATGGACAGTTTAAGTTTGTTTATTCAACCGGCCATAACTTTTTATCCTTACGTCAAAATGACTCCAAATTTTGAGAGTAGTCGGCCAACATTATTGTCTACAACTTTGAAGAAGGAGATATTTGAAGATTCGGCTGTCTGAATTGCCAAATTGGCGATGCAATTGGAGGGACAGATTGGGAATGCAAACAGTCCACTCCTTGGGCTATAAATACTCTCCCCTTCTCTCCTTGAGAGGGGTTGGCATTTCAGAAGAGAGGAGATCATTTTGGCACGACCAAAGCTTTGCCAAAGGCTTAGGAGGACCTGCCATACTCAAGTTTTCACTTGAGAGACCTTTCCTCCTCTCTTTGTTTTCACTTACTTTTGTGTTCTTCATTTTTGTAATCTTGTAATTCTCTTTCTTTGTAATTCTGTTTTAATGCAAGTTACTTCTTCAATATCTCTTATTCTCATCCACCTTCTGTAGTTTAATATTTATGTTCTTAAAATAGTTTAAATTCAGTTCAATCCCTTTCCCTTCTTTTTCTTCCTCATTCAATCGAAAATCCGTTTTTAATTATCATCATCGTTCGTGTGTGTGTGTAAACGTACCACTCTTTTCTAATCCCTTTCTTTTTCTTCTATTCTTAATTTATCTTCATAATTATTTTAACCAGAATATTAAACATCCAAATGGCTGAGTAAATATCTCATTGGGGTGAGTTATAATTCGGGGATGTTAAGTGATTGAGAGTTTTTCTCGATGAGTATTCTTTAAATTAATATTGTGTATGTTAAACTTAATATGTCATGGATTAATGATATGTTTTGTTTAATGAGTGGTTTCCATGGATTATTGGAAGCATAAATACACTACCATAAATAAGTTTTGATTGAGATTAGAACCCTAAGTTAAGTTAAGGCTTGGATTAAAGCCTTCACACTTAGGAATTCCAATCAACGTCAACTTATGACATGGGTGTTAATTTAATGCAATACAAAGTAAGGCTCAAGGATATCACATGCTTAACTCCCCAATGATGAACTCACCCCAATCTTTATCAATTTGGTAAATCAAACATCATCCATAAATCATTTCAATTAAGCTCTGCAAACAAACCCCCCTAATCAAAATACAATCAACTAAAAACAATCGACTATTACGAAGTATCATCGCCGAGGATTCGACCCGAGTGCTGCTATACATATTAGCAGAGCACCGGAACTTTGACCGGTCGATAGGCGACAATTGGCCGTGCGTTTCAAAAGTCGATAAGCTATATAGTAAAGTGTCAATAATGAGATTGGTTGCTAGTTCTTGGTTTAGTTTAAAACCAAGGGACTTCAGTCTCTTAATGTACCCAATCATCTTGAGTACATGAGGTCCTTCCTAATTCCCTTCTGCTAGCTTGTTGCATCTATAAAATGCACTGGATATCTCATATCTTTCTTGTTGAGCTCTCTACTAATATAATTCTTGGAGATAAGACAACATTGGGAAAGCATCTTTGTCCTGTGCATTTTCTGTAGCTCACTAGACATAGATGACAACATCAAGCACTGAACATCTAGTGCATCGTCCATATGCTTCTTGTATTTATCTTTATCCACTTTACTTAATCCTTAAGGGGGCTCGGTAGGAAGTGGGGTTTCCAGCACATTTCCTCTCTAAGCGCAGTACTATGCGCAAGCACTTGTACCACTCTTGAAAGTTATGGTTGGTTAGGATATTCTCTTTATCCAATATTGATCATAGTGAAATTGAATTGGTGGTGATTTCAATTGATCTACACCAAATAAACTTAAAATATTAGTACTTTATCTTGATTACGAGTATCATTTTTAAATTATCAATTGTAAATGTCTCGCTATTTTATCAAATCTTAGCAGCACTCGACTACTAGATTCAGAATACTCGGATGCTTGAGTATTCTAGTGAAAAAGATCCTTAAACCTCTCTTAATAGCCCGAGCTATTGCATCACCACTACTCTGGGAGTCTAAGGTAGGCTTTTGAATAGGCAACCACCTTAACTTGCGGCTCCTTGATCTATTGAGTGAAGTCTTTATTGTGGAAATTTTGGGAGTTACAGCGACAAATAGGTTTACATATGAAGAAAAGACAGAACCAAAAGAAGAAAAAAAAAAGATGATGAACACGGACACAGCGATTTATGTGGTTCAGGAAAAATCCCTACATCCACGGAAAGGTGTAATCACTTCACTATAAAATTCGAGAGCACAATTTACAAGGGGATCAGAGTTTCTCACGCACACAAAACCCTTGCCCGAAATGAGCTAATAAAGAAGACGGATCACTGTTCCACCAACCGCACAGAAAGTTTGTTGTGCTATAGTGTCACAGCCACCCAAGTCTAAGTTGCTACAGTGGTCGGTGACTGGAAGTCTGCAGAGCTACAGTACTGTTGTCTCCAAAGTCTGCACTGCTACAGAGTCCTATCGGTGTCGGCTGGTTATCCCTGCTACAGGCGGTCAGAGTTGTTACAGTTCCTCAAAAATTAGTCTGGGGGCCTTCGATCCCCAGCCCCCATAGCAGGGGGCGTGTTGCCCCCTACAACCCTCAACGAGCACAACACGGATCTCAACTCGCGAGAGTTGCAGCCTAGTGTGCAGTATGGGCCGCTAGCATTCGGCCCAACATTATTCAAACGGATCAAGCTACACCAATCAAACAATCTCATCTCATGCAAAGAATTATTTTGCATTGCTCACGGATTTGCTTCTAATGTTGCAACAAATTGGTTATGGCTACTCTTTTTTCATCAACTTTAGTTAAGTCAACTCACCGCTCGCATAAGAACTTCATGATAGTAAGAGACACCCTCAGTTATGGCTGATGAACACCTCAAACAATCGATTGTGTCCAAATTCAAGCGATGAAAGGCATTTATTGACTTAATATTGACTTTGAGAGATTCGTTAATTTATCTTGGCAAATGAAATCTTTTTTTATTTAACATGTTTGTTCTATGTGATCACACTTTCAACTTAATCGGTCTTTAAATAGAAAACATTCATTGCACGTGTTCATTTTATTTATGTATGCATATTTACTATTATACTATGTGATCACATGTAATAAACACATTCACAAAATAATAAATCATGCATACGATAAAATAAATAAATACATGGTCATGAGTCGTTAACTATTGGTTAATTTATCGAGTGAATAATGGATTAACCGAGACTCTAAGGGAATTTTTTAAGTCAATACCTGAGTTGAATTGCAGCGCCCGCAATTCTCATGTACTGCACTTTTTTGGTTTATGTCGACTCTCAACTTAAACCGCTTCGCTACAAACTCATCTAATCTTTACTGTGTTACTCATACGCGAGTGAGGGGAACTCGGAGTGCGAAATTACATTATATTACTTAAATGTAGACACATGGACCCTTATATAGATATTAAAGACAGATGGACGATGTGAAGATCTTCAAAATAAAATAATTATTACATTTTAAATCTTAAATGAAATAATTAAATTAAATAAATAATAAATCAAACATGCACAGGTCAAACTCTGCTCATCATCAGTCAACATACAATTATATTGCATAAAAAATTAAACTTGCTAAAGTTCAACTCGATGGTGTTTTTAATGTTTTAACTTGAATTAAAATAATTTTAATTAATTAACAGTACGTCTTGCGGCACCTGAAATAAATTTATTAAATTCCATATGATTAAATTTAATTTCTGAATTTTTTTTAAAAAAATCGGGTCCAATTAGACCTAAAGCAGATACTCGGATATAAATTTAGGGTTTGTGACTGGGTTGACGGGTCAGACAGGTCGGTCCCAAAATGACTCGATCCGGCCCGAGATGGAGTGAGGCGAGGCGTCCGAATTTGAGGTGTCATATAAGTAAATATACACAACAAATATATATATATATATATATATATATATATATATATATATATATAATGCATATATATTCTGGTGCCACCCAACAAAAGGGTGGCTCCAAAACATCTTCATCCCATTAAATGGGAGGGGCTAAGGTAGTCCACACTCAATGGGTGTGGACATATACACCCTTTTTTATTAAATTAATAAAGTTGTGTTTTTGTCTCATTCAAATATGACACCATGAAAGTGACATCCCCAACCATTATCCACACCCCATCAAAACCAAATCACCCATATTTAATCTCAAAATCGTGCGTGCACACACACGGACATATATATATATATATATATATTAACATGTATAAGAAAAAAATCATCACAGTTTTTACGCAAAACTCGTCGATCTTCGATCAGTCATAACTTGGTCATACGAACTCGGATCGATGCGTAGGCAGTTGCATTGGAACCGTATCGAAACCCTCTTTCCAAATCGTATAAAATTTAATAAAAAATTCAAAGATTTCAACTTAAATAATTACACATTCCCTTTGATGTCAATTAAAGGAACTCGGGGTGCAGCAGAAACGTGAAAAATACGCAATTTAAAATTTTGGGTTCAGATTCATCTTAAACCCACATAATCCACAAAACTCTTTGCTCAGATTTCTCAAAGAATATCACGGGAAATCGAAGAGCTTTACGACGCCCCTTCGATCGCGTGAAGAACGCGGACTCGATCAAGAAAGCGAGATCAATCTGACCTTGTTCTTTCTTCAGATTCTCTCTCTAAAAGCCTGAGAGGAGAGGAGAGGAGAGGAGACCTCCTCTCTCTAAATTCATCCAAATGGTGAAGCTTTACAATTCTTAAAGTCTAAAATGAGCTTTTATACCTGGACTATACTTTCAAAAATTGCATTTTGCTCCCTAAAAATTAATAACTTTCATTTTAGACTCTTATGCACACTTATGACTTATTTAAACTTGTCATAAATGTCACAAACATTTTATCAATTACTTGTAACACTTTAACATGTTGCGTGATAAAATACGAACCATTAACTCGACTCGTAACCTCCCCAAATAATTTAAGGAACCTTGAATGTGTTATTATTATTTATTTATTTTAAACAGGTAGGGGGAGCCCCCTTTTTTATTAAACCAAGAAAACCCACTTTTTTAACTGGGTTGAGAAGTAACCCTAACATGACCCGAAGGAGTAGTGGCTCATAGGCCCTGTGGCTTGAAAGCCCTTGAACGTGTTATATATGTTTGTTTGAAAAATTATATTTTCTCATATTCACTTTTATGATTAAACAATTTGTGAATACCTTGAGAAATAAATTCAATTATCATTATTCTAAACTTGAATAATATAATTGAATTATTTTACTTGCGATTGGACGTTCACCGACCCCTGCATGTGGGGCCCACTTCATCCTAAACTCCTATTCATCTAAATATGTGGAACTTGTGGATACACTTAATATGTGACCCTATATGTCTTTGTCGTGATATCAGTGAGTCCAACTCACTGACCAAGAACAGAATCTAACAAATCATCATAACCCTTATGAAGATAAAGAATGTCATAACTACGATACTTTCTACGAACACGCTCAATGTAATATAATATTTGTCTCATGATATCTCGTAAAGCAGAATGCATACTAATGTCATCATCCTTTTGATGCTTTATATATTTCAAGACCTTATCGAACGGACTTACCTTCTAGTACCATGGTCATAGATTTAATGAATGTACAATCATCCTAGTCAACCTCAGCACACGAGATATCTCTTCCTAAACTCGAAAGTGATAAATTCTATTTTGATCATTTAACTAATGTCATGTCATCAACATAAGCTGCATCACCACGACTCCAATATCATGGTTTTTGTCATATATCAAAGCATGTGATCAAATGGTACACATTGATAACGATCTCAAGTCCAGAGACTAATACACATGTTCATAGATAGAAACAATCAATAACACCCAAAAACATGTGGTGTTCCTATTGATGGATCAATACTCGTGATCTCATCTACTCAAAATCACTAAGTGTGAACTTCATGAGAAAGTTTCAATACTTATGAGTCACCAACAACTGATAGTCAAACATCATATGTATCACATCAGTATGATATATCTAGATCATATGACATATATTAAAAATTAATATCACAATATATCAAAATTCTCATTATAATTGAAAACAATTATAACCTTTTGATACGACACATAATCTAAAGACGTTACCATGTAAACAATGGACACAAAAGTATAAACACTATCTTGATAAGAATACACATGTATATATCAAAATATATACATATAATGCTAATCAAAGTACATAAAACAGTTAGGTCTAAAACATTCACAACAAAACTTCCACACACAAAAATACTTGTAAAATAACCTATTATAAAGGGGCATTCATAAAAGACCATCCCCGAATCCAAAACTATTTGGATTTACACAACCCATAACCGGTTTATAACACATTACTTCAACATCAACATATAATAATTTAAAAAAAAAAACATTCATTTAATTAACCTATCTTATTTAAATATTCAGTTATAAATTCAGAAAAACAAAAATAATTTATAAATCTGGAAGGAAACTCAAATTAAATAAATATATTTTATAATTACATAATCTATTAAAAATACATAATTAAGAATATTAAGTTTAATCCGATTCAGATGTACGGTATCCTATGGACCCCACCTGAATCTAAATATGAAACAGATTATAAATTTACAAATATATATCTATAAAAATTCGATTAGCAGTACCGATTAATTAGTAACATCCCTATAAAACACAAGTTAACATCGCCCAGCCCAAACCTTGAGGATCCATGCACACCTGGTTTTGCTTGCATCCTGCAAGAGAAGTTGAAAACAACTAGATAGAGAAACCACAAACCTCTTCATCTTCATCCTCGTCAATAACTTCCCCTTCGGAAACCTTCTCATCTTCATCTCCGTCCTCTTCATCTTCATCTTCATCGTCATCACCTTCCATCACATCCCGACCCGAATCTTCCAATCCGGTGCTCAACACCACCGTTTCTCCCCCGGATTCCTCCATGTCCCTCCTCACCTTCTCCATGTTCATCAACCTGCGCGCTTCCTCTTCACGCTGCTTCTCCGCCCACCTCCTGTCCAGATCCACCCTACACACGCAACCAAAACCCCATCAAAAACACAGACAGAGGACTTCAATGGCGCACCTACAGAATCAGAATCTACTTGTAGGTATCCATGTACTCTTCTGCACTTCCTTCAACAGCCAGCAAAAATTCCCGCATTCCGGAACCCGAAACAGCAGACACCCCAACAGATCGAAGATTCTTGTAAAATGAATCCAGAGCGAGGGCCAGGCTCCTGGTGAGGGTGGAGGAGTAAGAATCATCCGACTCCAGAGCAGCCTGAAACGCCTGGAAGTCATCCATCCACTGCAGCCACCATAGAAAGAATGGTCATCTCTATAGGAAATGCATAGAGCTAAGAAATAAACAGACTTTTACCTCCAAAGCAAATTGATGGTGAGCGACGTCAGTCTTGTTGAAAACCAACACCAATGGCAAGCGTGTCTTGTAAAGAATGCTGCAAGCGTAAAGCATGTTGCTCATGAAAGTGGTGGGGTTCTCCGATCGAGGAGTGTCTACTACATAAGCGATCACTGTCGGAAAAGTTGAAGCGAAGGCATCCGTGATTATAGCGCCCGAGGCGGACCATGTGAATATCTCGATTTGACCGGGAGTATCCACGATCACATAATCCAGCTGATCTGCTCGCCTCTCGATCACTGAAATCACCTGAAGTTCAATGGCAGCAACAACCAAATAAATGGGCAGGCAAAAATCCAATAAACAAGACAAATCGGACAAATTAACCAAAATCAATAGGTTTAAACTTTTAAGACTTCGATGGGATAGACCCTACTATTGTATCACTCTTTGACTATAAATAATCATTGGCATGAAACTTGTATTTTATTCAAGATTGTGTTGGTGAAACTCTTCGAGTCCGTTTTCTCTATTGGGAAGAACGACCTTATCTTCTCTTTTGTTCTTATGCATTTTTATCTTGTCAATCTACAAGTTGGATCGGTGATCCAGAATCACAAATCCCCCAATTCGTATCTCAACTCAAGTGTGTCATCGTGTAGATTGTACTTATTTGTTGTTGCATGTTTGTCTAAATAACAAGTCACAAGTCACGCTCCTTGCTATTTCATTCCACAAAGCCACAAACCTTATTCTTCATTCATTACCCGGCGACATAGTTGCGCGCTGACACGCCTTGCCATGGGGCGCTGCGAGGCGCACAGTTGTCGCCTCACCATGGATGAGGTGAGGCGAGATCCTTGAGCCATGCCTGAGGTGCACAAAAGGCGCTGAGGCGTGCGCCTTTCCAGGAGGTGCAGTGACTCCAAGCGGATGAAAAGGCGCAAATCTAAAAAAGTGATTTTTTGGGGGGCTAATGTCCGTGTCGGGATGGTGAAAAACACGCCAGGCAGGGAAAAGGATAAAACAGACATTTTTAGCCAAAGAGGCTGGGGAAGAGTCGCCCCTCTGGCAAAGGAAAAAATAACATTTTTGGACCAAAAGATAAAAGCTCTCAAAGTCTATTAAAAATTTTTAAAAAAAAATCGAAACAGGAAAAACGCCACCCTTCACAACTCCAGCACTCATGCACCAGGCATCAGCAGGATCAATCCCCAGCAGTGCAATTCTCCTTATTTTTTTCCAAAATAAAGATTCACTATGATTGATTATTTTATTATGATTTGACCGAGGGATGGCATGTGCTTTAATTTGAACCATCTTTGCTGAAGTTTTTTAAATTTTAAAATATTGTTGAGAACTGTTGAACCCTGTTTTTATTATTCTGGGTATTTCTGAGTCCCACATCGGAATACCCCTTTATGTATTCCGTATTTTCAATCTATAAAAGAAGGTTTCCGCCTCACCTTGAGGTATGAAGATTACCTCTTCAACATGTTATCAAAGGGAACCTAATCCCGAGCCCTCCCTTCTTTAGATATTTTTTTTTCTTCTCATCCCGGCTCTGCCCTAAATGGCACCCCTCCCCTCTTGGGTCTGCCCTACGCAGCCACCCCTCCCCTCCTGCGGGTCTGCCCTACGCAGCCACCCCTCCCCTCCTGCGGCTCTGCCCTACGCGTCGCCTCCTCCGCTGCGCCGCCCTCCCGGCGTCCCGATCGCGGCTCCCCTCCCTCGCACCTCCACGTTCGGGCTTCTCTTCTCCTACGACGCCTCTCCTGAGACTTCCCGGCGAAGCTCGGCCAGCCTCCAGTCGGCCTCCCTTCTGTCGCGGCCCACTCTCCCGTCACACGTCCCGACGGCCCGCTCCTCGACGCCCCTGGTTCTCTCGACGCCCCCCCCCCATCTCCAGACGGGATTCCCCGCCTCCGCAGCTCCAGCTGCGGGTCCTCCTCCCGCCGCGGTCTCCCGACTCCCGCCCATCCCAGCGCGATCGGCCACTGCCTCCCGCGGCTCCCTCACCCGCTGCACCTCCCTCCAGGCAGCCTCCCAACTCCGTCTGCGTCCAGCACTAACCGGATCAGCGGCGCCCTCCCGCAGAAAGTCACATATCCTCGCGGTCTCCCCGGTTGGTCAGCCCTCGTCGGCCCGCCTCTCTCTCCGCAGTCTCCAGGCACCTCTTCCCGGCGATCCCGCCTCTTCCTGACTACTGTACCCGATGCGGTCTCCCGGCCCCCGCCCTCCTCAACGGTCTCTCGGCCCGCCTCCCGCGGTCTCCCGACCCTTGTCTGAGCACCCATCTCATCGAGCGCCAACCTGGATGCTCGACACCGGTGCGTCCGAACATCTCACCGGGGATTTTGGTATGTTCACTACATACCATCCATCGACTAGTGCTTCTCCAATCACTATTGTCAATGGATCACCAATCCCCATTGTGGGATTTGGCGCATGTCGTGTGACCTCGTCTCTTAGCCTGCCTTCAGTCGCTCACGTACCTCACAGCCAGTTTAATCTTCTCTCCATCAGCAAACTTACCAAAGATTTAAATTGTGCTGCTATTTTTACATCCTCGGGTGTTGTTTTTCAGGAGCGACCAACGAATCGGGAACTTGGTCGAGGTCATCTGCGGGCCGGGGTGTACATACTCGATCTCCCACAACCTCTTGTTTGCTCATCCACCTCAGCTCGTGCCCTTGACCTTCATTCTCGCCTTGGTCATCCACCCGCTTTCGTCCTACATAAGCTTTGCCCCAATTTTGTCCTAACCTTTCCTTCCGTTGTGAACCCTACAAATTTGCAAAACTTTATCGGGTGACATATGTTCCTTGATTGGACCTGCGTGCAGCAAATCCTTTCGACCTTGTTCATTCCGATGTCTGGGGTCCTTGCAGGGTTCCTAGCCAGCCCGGTTTCCAGTATTATATTACCTTTATCGATGACTACTCCCGCATGACTTGGCTCTACCTTCTTCGTGATTGGTCTGAAGTGTTTTCTACCTTTCAGACCTTTTACAATGAGATTCATACTCAATTCCCAACCTCCCTGAAATGTCTCCGCTCCGACAATGGACGGGAATATTTATCCACTCCCCTTTAGCAGTTTCTCAAGGGTAAAGACATTATTCACCAGACATCTTGCCCCGATACACCTCAGCAGAATGGAGTGGCCGAGCGGAAACATCGCCATATTCTGGAGACTGTCTGCGCCCTCCTATTCCACATAAAGGTGTCTCTCAAATTTTGGTGCGATGCTATCCTGACTGCTACATACCTCATTAACTGTCTCCCTTCTTCTATCCTTCAAGAGGAGACTCCTTTTCGGACTCTGTTCTCCTCTCTTCCTACTCACTCACTTCCACTGCGTGTCTTTGGATGTCTATGTTATGTCCGTGACACTCAGTCTGGTCTCTCCAAACTCTCTCCTAAATACCTCCGCTGCATATTCCTTGGCTATTCCTGCACTCAGCGCGGATATCGATACTTCTCTCCGGACCTACGGTGGTATATCATCTCTGCTGACGTCTCGTTTGTTGAGAGTTCTCCCTTTTCACATCCCTCTCCCCATCCAGACACGGACATTGATGATTGTTTTCCTCTCATTATCCACCCTCAATCGGTGTCTCTCCTTGCTGTTGATCACTGTTTGCAGCATGTTGCTTGCTTTGTTTTTTCATTATGTGTCCAAGCTAGGTACACCTAGCTTGAGGGGGAGTGTTGGAGTATGTTTAACTTCCTGCCCCACTTCCTTTGTAACTTCCCTTTCTTTTCTATAAATGAGGGCCCTCTCCTCACCTTGAGGTGGGTGGGGGATTTCTGATTTTACATGGTATCAAAGGGGGTTTGATCTCTCCCTCACATATTTTTTTTCCCATTTAAGGGTTCGTACTTTTTTTTTTCTCGTGCGGGGGGCGGCGGCTCCCATCCAAATAGTCGCCCCCCCCCCCCGCTGCTCATGCCGGTCATCCCTCCCGAGCTGCAGCCTCCCGCTCCGGCTCTGTCCAGCGGCTTCCCCCTCGGTGCGCCTTCCCTTCCGGCGCCCGCTCCTCCTACGCGCAGGCCCTCCCCGCCTCGGCTCGGCTCGGCTTCCAGACGATCCTCGCCTCGGCTTCCAGACAATCCCCGGTGGCCCTCTCTCTCTCAGCGGCACCCGACTCCCGGCGGCCCTCCACGCCGACCCTCCCCGCGGTGTCGCAACCCCCGGCGGCTTCCTCCTCCCGCGCGGCCGACCACATCCCGGCGTCTCCTCATTCTACATGGTATCAGAGGAGGTTTGATTCCTCCCTCACATTTTTTTCTTTTTCTTTCCTTTTCCCCTTCCTTTAGGGTTTCCCCGTCTGGGGGGCGGCGGCCTCAAAGCCCCGTAGAGTTACCGCCGCCGCCCCTCCGCCTCTGCCCTGCGCGGCTTCCCGGCGGGTCTCCCCTCCCTCCCGAGGCCTCGGCCCGGCTCTCCTCCCCGGCGGCCATCCTGCCTGGCGCGGCTCCCGACCCTCCGACGGCTCTTTTTTTCTGGCGTTTCTCCCGCATGCGGCACTCCAGCGGCCCTCCTCTGCACGCTCCCTCCCGTCGACGCTCCTCCTCAGCGGTTCCCGGCGGCCTTCCACAGCACCCTTCGTCCCGGCGCAGCCCGCCCTCGGCGCCCCGCCCAGACGCGTCGCCCTCGACCTCGCCCCGGCGTCCTCGGCTTCGCCCCGGCACCCTCGCCCTCGCCCCGGCGCCCTCGCCCTCTCCCAGCGGCTCCCCTCCCGGCTCCCGACGGATCTCCCTCCAGTCCGGCGACCGCTCTCCAGGCCCTCCCGTCCCGCGGCGCTCCTCCTGTCCAGCGGCCCTCCGCGCGCCTCCCGGCCGGCCCTCCGCGCTCCCTCCCGGCCCTTCCCGGATTTTTCGGCTAGATCCGGCGATTTTCGGCCAGATCCGGCCAGATCCGGCGATATCCGGACTGTTTCGGGCAAATCCGGGCAGATCCGGACTGTTCCGGCCAGCAACCGGCCTCCACCCGTGCCGGCCGCTCCACGCAGCTGGCCTCCTCCGGCTTCCAGCGCCGCCTCCCGGCCTCCTGCACCCTCGCCGGCCTCCTCCTGCGGCATCCCCGCCTCCCGTCGCCGGCCCCGCAAATGCGGTTTTCCCGGTGCTAGTTTGGATTTCCCGGCATTTCATCGACCGGCCCCACTAGTGCGGTGTTCCTGATGTTCCGTCAACCGGCCGATCTGAGTGGTTTCATCTGCTGCGCCCGCACCATCATCCATCCATCATCCTGCGGGGGAGCTGTGATCGTGAGGGGGAGAATCAGTGTTGCAGTTTTTTTCCTTTATTTTATTTCGTCTTGTTTTGTCATCAAGCTGGGCATGTCCAGCTTGAGGTGGAGTGTTAGCATCTGTTTTATTGTTTTCTTTTCATTATGTGTCCAAGCTAGGTACACCTAGCTTGAGGGGGAGTGTTAAGAGTCAGTATCCCACATCGGACTTGTGGTCCGATGTGGAGTTTCTCATTCATTATAAAAGAACGTCTCCGCCTCACTTTGAGGTAAGGAGGCAAGTGGGTTTCCTCATTCTACAATCACCATTTTGGTACGGTCTACTCTCGTCTCCCATCGACTGTACCCCCTGTCCCGGCCGAGGACACCATCATCACCGCTTCGTCCGATGCTCCTGCCCCGGCACCAAACGACTTGCCCATTGCACTGCGGAAAGGTACTCGATCTTGCCAACATACTCCTCTATTTGTCTCTTCATACAGCGGTCTGTCAGCTCTGGAGACGGTATCTATTCCTCGCACAGTTGGTGATGCAAAATCTCACCCGGAGTGGCTAGCAGCAATGCGGGATGAATTGCAGGCTCTGGAAAAAAGTCATACTTGGGATCTTGTCCCCCTTCCAGCAGACAAAAAGGCGGTTGGTAGCAAATGGATTTACAGTCAGGCTGAATCCCAATGGCACTCTCCATCGACTCAAAGCCCGCCTTGCGGCAAAGGGCTTCGCGCAGACTTACGGTATTGACTACTTTGATACCTTCTCTCTAGTTGCGAAAATGGTCTCCGTTCAATTATTCATCTCTCTAGCCGCCCATCATCATTGGCTTCTTCATCAGCTGGATGTCAAGAATGCCTTCCTCCATGGATTTCTTGAGGAAGAGGTTTATCTGCAGCGGCCCCCTAGATTTTGTGCCTCCGACACCGAGTCTCACGTCGGTCGACTCCGCCGCTCTCTTTACGGCCTCAAGCAGTCTCCTCGTGCTTGGTTTGGACGATTCAGCACTGTCATCACCGATTTTGGGCTCTCCCGCAGCATGAAGGACCACACAGTGTTCTACAGGACGACATTTGTTGGCTGCATCCTGTTGGTCGTTTATTTGGATGATATCATCATCACCGGCAGCGACTCTGATGGAATCACCCACCTCAAGGGGCATCTTCACCGTCACTTCCACACCAAGGATCTCGGCCCTCTCACATACTTCCTAGGCATCGAGGTCTCCTTTTCTCCGGACACCATCTTCCTCTGCTAAAGGAGATATGCGTGGAATATTTTGCAGGATGCTGGGCTGACACAGGCCACTGTTGTGGACACTCCTCTGGAGCCTGGGGAACGGTCTCTCTATGACTCCTCTGAACCGTATTCACACCCAGAGAGGTATCGTCGACTGGTGGGCAAACTCAATTATCTCACCATGACTCGTCCAGACATTGTCTGCGTTGTTGGCAAAGTGAGCCAATTCATGGCCGAAATGCCTCATGGCCGAAATTGAGGTAACTGGTCGTGTAAATTCTGCTACTTTATCTTGCTCTTCAAGATATTTAAATTATGAAGATTTGAAAACCATTAGAGATCAACGAGGAAGGATTTTGTGAACTTACCACAAAATTCAAAGAACTTACAAAGAAATTTATTCAAGTTAATTATGAGAAAGAACAACTTTCCAAAGAAGAGGAATTGATCTTGAAATTAAAAGATCAACCAAATGGGGAACTATATTCCACTATTAAAGAACTTAGAGAGGCTCTCTCTAAATTCACCCAAGGAGAAGAATACTTAAACAAAATTTTAGGATCTCGATGCCATGGAAAGAACCGCTTTGGGATTGGTTGTGTAGTCGGTGAATTCCCCTTACCTCAAGGTGAGGCGAAGACATTCTTTTATAGATGGATAAAAAGGATTACAAGGTAGAGTAATCCGATGTGGAACTCGGAAATACCATTTACCTAGAAATATAATTAACCGGGTTCAACACTCCCTCTCAAGCTAATACATGATAGCTTGGATCAAGAGTCACACAAAAAAGAAAGAAGAAACTACACAAGATCATACGCACTCCCCTTCAAGCTGGGTCGCTAATGTTGTGGATGCCCAGCTTGATACTAAGAGAATCCAGTCGAGCTCCCGGGAGGCCTTTGGTGAAGATGTCGGCAAGCTGATCTGTCGTCGGTATGTGGCTGAAACTGACATGGTGTTGCTCGAGGTGATGTCGAAGAAAGTGGCAGCCCACCTCGATCTGCTTCATGCCTTCATGGAAGACGGGATTGGAAGCAATCTTCGTAGCTGTTTGATTATCACACCAAATATGAGCAGACGTCTGCTGCGGGAAACCAATCTCATGGAGGAAATGACAAAATCAAAGAATCTCAGTAGTGACCATGGTCATCGCAGGGTATTCAGACTCAGCACTGGATCTGGAGACGATAGTTTGTTTTTTGTTGCGCCATGAGATGAGGTTACCTACCAGTAAAACAGCAAACCCAGAAGTAGACTTTCAGGTAGCAAGGCAACCAGCATAGTCAACATCACATAAGGTCTCAATATTCAGATGATCGTGATGTGAATACCAAAGACCACGGGCAAGGCCTTTCTTGAAGTATTTGGCAATTTGAAGGACAACATCCCACTGAGATTTTTTCAGATGTTCCATGAATTGGCTAACTTTGTCAACAGCGCAGGCAATGTCTGGACGAGTCATGGTGAGATAATTGAGTTTTCTCACAAGACGACGATACCTCACTGGGTGAGGATATGGTTCTGGGTTGTCATAGAGAGACCGTTCCTCGGGCTCAAGAGGAGTGTCAACGGCAGTTGTCTGAGTCAAACCAGCATCAAGCAAGATATCCAAAGCATATTTCTGTTGGCAAAGAAAGATGGTGTCCGGAAAACGGGAGACCTCAATGTCAAGAAAGTATGTCGGAGGACCGAGATCTTTAGTTTGAAAGTGGTGTTGAAGATGCCCCTTTAGTTGGGCGAGTCCATTTGAGTCGCTCCCAGTGATGATGATATCATCAACATACACAACCAGCAGGATACAGCCGGAGGATGTCGTGCTGTAGAAGACAGTGTGGTCCTTCATACTCCGAGATAGCCCAAATGAGGTGATAACGGTGCTGAATCTGTCAAATCAAGCACGGGGAGACTGCTTGAACCCATATAAAGAGCAACGAAGTCGACATACATGAGAGTCGGCTCCTGAGACATGAAAGACAAGAGGTTGTTTCAGATATACATCTTCTTCGAAAAAGTCATGGAGAAAGGCATTTTTGACATCAAGTTGATGAAGAGACCACTGATGATGAGCGGCAAGAGAGATGGATAATCGGACAGATGCTATTTTTGCAATCGGATAGAAAGTATAAAAATAGTCGACACCATATGTCTGAGCAAATCTCTTCGCCACAAGTCTGGCTTTAAGCCGATGAAGAGTGTCATCTACATTGAGACGGACCATATAAATCCATTTGTTGCCATCCACCTGTTTACCTGCCGGAAGGGCGACCAGATCCCAAGTATGATTGTCGTCCAGAGCTTGCAATTCATCCCGCAACGCTTGAAGCCACCCAGGGTGAGATTTGGCATCGCCAGCCGTGCGAGGAATAGATATCATCTCCAAAGCAGAAAGACCTCTGTATGAGGATGTGTAAAGAGGAGTATTCTGGCAAGAACGGGTACCTTTTCGCAATGCAATGGGCAAGTCGTATGGTGTCGGAGCAGGAGCGGCGGACGAAGTTGGGGAGATGTTGTCCTTGGCCTGGACAGGGGACACATCCGATGGGCGACGAGAGTAGACAGTGCCAAACCGATGATCAATAGAGTGGGACGCCAGAGGCAGAGGTGGGTGGATAATGAGTGGAAGACAATCATCGATGGTGGTGTCTAGATGGAAAGAGGAGAGAAAATAGAGCTCTCAACAAAAGATACATCAGCAGAGATGATATACCGCCGTAAATCTGGAGAGAGACATCGATATCCGCAGTGAGTGCGGGAATATCCGAGGAATATGCAATGGAGAGATTTGGGAAAAAGCTTGGAGAGATCGAAACGAGTGTCACGGACATAACACAAACACCCAAACACATGGAGTGAGAGTGGGTGAGGAGGGAGAGGAGAACAGAGCCCGAAAATGAGTCTCCCCCTGAAGGATAGAAGAAAGAAGGAGATTGATGAGGTATGTAGCAGTAAGGATAGCATCCGCTCAAAAATGAAAAGACACCTACATGTGGAATAGGAGGGCATGAGCAGTCTCCAGAATATGACGATATTTACGTTCGGCCACTCCATTCTGTTGAGGTGTATCGGGGCAGGATGTCTGATGAATGATGCTTTTATCCTTGAGAAACTGTTGTAATTAAATAAATATTCTCATCCATTGTCGGAGTGAAGACATTTAATAAAGGTGGAGAACTGAGTATGAATTTCATGATAAAAGATCTAAAAAGTAGAAAAACACTTCAGACCGATCACAAAGAAGGTAAAGTCATGTCATACGCGAGTAGTCATCAATAAAGGATGTATAATAATTGTACCATGACTGGCTAGGAACCCTGCAAAGACCCCATACATCGGAATGAATAAGGTTGAAAGGATTCGTTGCAGGCGTTTCCAGTCGAGAAACATGTCACCCGATGATGTTTAGCAAATTTCAGGATTTACAATGGAAGGAAAGGTGTGAACTTAATTGGGGGCAAAACTTATGTAAGACGGAAGCCGATAGATGACCAAGGCGAAAATGTAGGCCGAGGGCACGAGCAAAGGTGAATGAGAAAGCAAGGGATGGTTGGGTATCGAACATGTACACCCCATCCCGAAGATGACCTCAACCAAGTTTCCAATTTGTCGACCGCTCTTGAAAAACAACACCAGAAGATGTAAAAATAGCAACACAATTTAAGTCTTTAGTGAGTTTGCTGATGAAGATAAGATTAAACAGACTGTGAAGAACATGAGCTACTAAAGTCAAGCGAATAGACGGGATCAAGGAGCATGTGCCAAATCTCGGGATTGTGGATCCATTAGCAACAGTAATTGTAGATGCACCAGTATACGGATGATAAGTAGTGAACATACCGGAATCCCCTGTAAGATGTTCAGACGCACCAGAGTCAAGCATCCAAGTTGTCGGTCGATGAGATATACACGCGGTAGGGCCACCAGTCTGAACAATAGTGACTAGAGAAGAGGAAGGTGGCAAAGCAGCCAGATAAGATTGTATAAATACAATCTCCTCCTTCGAGAGTACCAGTTGGTAACGGGTACTAGATGATGCTGAGGATAAAGGCATGTCTGGGTATGCAGAGTGTGTCAGGGAAGGAGGACCGCCTTGCGGGAGGACCGGTGACGGAGCATAGGACAGCCGCTCAGGCGGGCACACAGACGTAGGGATGAAGTGTGAGGATGTCGTACGAAAAGGCCAACAACTGAGGCGAGGGGTGGCCTTGCAGGAGAGCCGACGACTGGAGGTGGTGTTGGAGGGCCGCGGGCGGAAGAGCCAACCATTAAGGAGTCTGTGGGCGCATAGGGAGGCGGGTCGATAGAGGGGACACAGGGAAATCTGTTAAGGCGAAGATAGAGTCGTCGAAGGGTCGTCGCGCGGGAGGTAGGCCGCTGGAGATGGGGCTGCCGCAGGAGGAGTTGGTCAGGAGAGCAACGCAGGAGGCGCCGGATGGAAGAGTAGTTGCACGCAGTGGCGAGGGCGACGCGCGGGAGACGCTCGCTGAGAAGTTTGCTCGCAGGGACCCAGCGTGTGGGGGGGTGTCGATGCTGCTGGATCCGTTGTTGTGACGGTGGCCGACGGGGATCGACAGCGAAGGCCAGGCGGCTGCTACCCAGGAGGGGACGGCACGTCTGCACAGGAGGGAGGTGGGGTCGGGAAGCCGCACTGGGAGGCGGGCCGAGACAGGGAGGTGGGGCGGGGAGAGTGTCGTCGGGTGGGAGTCACGCGCAGGGAGAAGCCGTACGCAGCGGGGGCGACGGGCAGGGAAGGGGGTGCGGTGCCGGGAGAGCCGCAGGGAAGCGGGGTCCGAAAACTGCTGATGGAGTCAGGGCCGAGAGATCGCCGCAAGAGGCGGGTCGGGTGACCGTCGCAGGAAGTGGGGAAAGGAGTCGCCGAGGGAGACGGGGGCCGAAAAACGCCGAGGGTGGGTCGGGAAGCGTCGGGGGAAGGCAGGCCGAGAGTCGCTGAGGAGGAGGCGGAGTCGGGATGTCGCACAGGGAGGCAGGCTGGGAAGCGCCAAGGAGGGCGAGTGTCGAGAGACCGCGACGGAGGCGGGCCGGGAAGCGCCAAGGAGGGCAGGTGTCGAGAGACCACGACGGAGGCGGGGGGAAGCGTCGAGGAGGGCAGGGGCCGGGAGACCGCAACGGGGGCGAGGGGGCCGGATGACCGTGACGGAGGCGGGCAGGGACGTGCCGAGGAGGGCGGGCCGGTATATCGCATAGGAAGGGATAAAATTTTATTAGAAATTTCCCTCTAATACCATGTAGTCGGTGAATTCCCCTTACCTCAAGGTGAGGCAAAGACATTCTTTTATAAATGGATAAAAAGGATTACAAGGTGAAGTAATCCGATGTGGGACTCAGAAATACCCTTTACCTAGAAATACAATTAACTGGGTTCAACAAGTTGTATTGATCAAACAAGTTCCTCAAAAACTACTACATTTATAAGAGGAACCTCCCAATATAAATTTTGTAAGTATTCTCATAAAATCGAGCATCTTATTTATGAATGTAATTGTAAAAATGCTCGTTATGGTGGACCAGTGGGTACACTTCTCATCTGAATTTTCTAGAAAATACCCTCGAACAAAAAAAATATGGGATCCAAAAATGTGGACCCAAGTTCATTTGGGTGTCAAAATCATTAGTTTCTTGGTTCTTTTGTAGGAAAAATGTATGAGCAAAACCCAAGGAGGTAAATGGCAAATGGGCAACGAGTGCTCAAGGCATATGTGCAGTGATTACTCCAAGTTTAACCACTTAGAAAAACTTAACGTTGGACACCTCACTTTTGGTAATAACTGAAGGAGCAAGATCATCGGTATAGGTACCATAAGTTTTATTAGTTATACTATTATTAAAGACGTTTTACATATTGTTGATCTTAAACACAATTTAGTTAGCATTAGTCAATTATGTGATAGTGGTTTTAGAGTTTCCTTTGAGATTGATATTTGTAAGGTCATTCATGTAAGGTAAACTCTTATTTTCTGCATCTCCTTTTCAGAATGTATATGCTATTGATCTAAAATCTCTTGTTAGCCAACATGTCAAATGCTTGAGTGTACAAGATGGTGAGTCTTGACTATGGCATAAACGCCTTGATCATTGTAACACACACACACTTGTTGAACTCAATCGAAAGCAACCAGTACAAGATTTGCTTCAATTATGTTTCCAAAAGGACATTGTGGGTGAGTCATGCCAACTTAGTAAGCAACACAAATCTTCCATCAAATCCAAAAACAAAGTGTCCGCAACAAAAGCCTTTGAGCATGTACACCTTGATTTATTCGGTTCGACCCAATCTCCTAGTATAAGAGTTGAATCATACACTTATTGTCGATGATTATACAAGATTTACATGGATTTATTTCTTGGCACATAAGAATGGGGCTTGTAAAGCATATATTAAATTTATCAAGAAAACCAAAAATGAGAAAGGTTATAAAGATCGTATCGATGAACTTTGTAATTCAAAAGATTATATTCACTTTTTTCGTTCGTAGAAGTCCTCGTTGAAAAGCGAAATCAAACTCTACAAGAGATTACAAGAACTCACTTGAATGAATTCAAAATCCCTCAATATTTTTGGGCTAAGGCGGTCAATACCGCTTGCTATACTCTTAACCTTGTTCTCCTAAAACCCTTCCTTTAAAACCCCCCTATGAACTTTGGAAAGGTAAGTGTTAAACCCTCTTTTTATTATTATGGGTATTTCCGAGTCCCATATCGGAATACTTCTTTGTATCTTTCGCCGTATCATTCTATAAAAGTAGGCCCCCACCTTACCTTGAGAGTAAGTGGGTTTCCTCTTTCTACATGGTATCAGAGGGAAATTAGTACCGACCCTCCCTCCCTGCGGATTCTCGGTTCTGTCCGGCCCCGCCTCTCCCCTCCTTCTCGGCTAGGGTTCCACCCGGCGGGGCCCTCCTTCCTGCGCGTCGCCCTCCCACGGCTCCCGTCTCCCCGGTGGCCCTCCTTCTTGGCGCGACGCCCTCCCGCGGCTCTCGGCTCCCCCAGCCTGCGGCCCTCCTTCCCGGCGCCCTCCCCGTCGCGCATCTCGTCGCCCCCATCGGCCCTGGTGTGCCTCTGCGTCGCGCCTCGTCTCGGCGACCTTCCCAGCGCGCGCTCGTCCTGCGCATGATCCTCCTGGCGGCTCCGTCCCGGCTGCTCCGTCCAAATCGCTCGGCGCCTCCCGCTCCTCCCACGCCTCTCGCGCCTCTGACGCCTCCCGCTGCTCTCGCCCCGCAGCTCCCCTTCCGCCGCCTTCACCCCAGCAGGCGCCCTCACCCCTCGACGGTCGCGCCTCAGGTCGCGCCTCCAGTCGCCCCCGTCGCCCTCACCCAGCATGCCTCCTTCCCCGGCGGCCCTCTCTCCCGACGTGGTTTCCCTCCCGCAGCCCTCTTTCCAGGCGCGGCTCCCCTCACCCAGCGGCATCCTCATCCCGCGGCGCCCTCGTCCTGGCGCCCTCGACCTCGTCTCGGCGGACCCTCCCGGCAACGCGCCCTCGTCCCGGCAGCTCGCCCTCGTCCCGGCAACCCCAGTTTCGCCCCAGCGGCCTCTCCCGGCAGCGCGCCCTCGTCCCGGCACGCGCCCTCGTCCCGGCACGCGCCCTTGTTCCGGCACCCTAGTCTCGGCAACTCCGGTTTCGCCCCGGCGGCCTCTCCCGACAGCGCGCCCTCGTCCCGGCAGCGCACCCTCGTTCTGGCGGCCCTTCCTGCACGCGCACGTCCTGCGCACGATCATCCCGCCGGCCCGCTGCATCAGCTACCCGACGCTTCCATGGCAGACTCCTCGGGACGTGGTCGTGCTTCAAGTCGTCCACGTCCCTTCTGTCAACATTGTGGCAAGTTTGGCCACCTGATCGCCCGATGTTGGGTCCTGCATGGACGACCATCTCAGCACCCGCGGCAGGGATAGCCCGCGGTCCAGACCGCGTCCTCGACCGTCGCCTCTCTTTCCCCGTCTCTGGCCCTTTCTATGGCCTCACGATCCTCCGGCCTCTGTCTGACCCGGTCCCTCCTCGGCTTCTCTGGCCCGTACTGTTCGCCCCACTGCCTTTGTTAGCCATTGCTCCCATGCATGGCCGCTGGACTCAGGTGCCTCCGACCACCTCACTGGTGATGCTGGTATGCTGACGTCTTACTACACATATACCGGTTCTTCAGCCATCACCGTCGCTGATGGCTCCACTATCCCCATAGCGGGCTTCGGCGCATGCTCCCTGACTCCATCGATACACCTACCCTCTGTGGCACATGTGCCCCGCAGTCCCTTTAATGTGCTTTCCATCAATAAACTGACTAAGGATTATAACTGTGCGGCCATATTTACCTCTTCTGGTGTTGTGTTTCAGGAGCAGACTACGAACCGGGAACTTAGTCGAGGCCGGGTTCGAGACGGGGTCTACATGTTCGAGGGACCAGCACCCATTGCTTGCACGTCTACCTCTTCTCGGACACTAGATCTTCATTCCCGATTAGGACACCCGCCTGCATCCACCATTCATCAGATGTTTCCAGATTTCAGTCGGACTCCTACTTTTCATTGTGAGTCATGTTCTTTTGCGAAACATCATTGCTCTTCCTACATTCCTTGCACGGATACACGGGTCTCCCACCACTTTAATCTGGTTCATTCAGATGTTTGGGGCCCGTGTACCATTCCGAGTCACTTGGGATATAAATACTATATATCTTTCATTGATGACTATTCGCGAATGACGTGGCTTTACCTTCTTCGAGAACGCTCCGAAGTGTTTTCCACCTTCCAAACCTTTTTCAATGAAATTAAGAACCATTTTTCTATCTCTGTCAAATGTCTCCGCTCGGATAATGGGCGCGAGTATCTCTCCACTTCCTTTCGGCAGTTTCTCCAGACGAATGGCATCCTTCATCAGACCTCATGTCCTGATACACCCCAGCAGAACGGCGTGGCCGAGCGGAAACACAGACATATTCTGGAGACTGCTCGTGCCCTCATCTTCCACCGACATGTGCCTCTGCTCTTTTGGGGAGATGCCATTCTCACTGCTACATACATCATCAACCGCCTTCCTTCTTCTATCCTTAAGGGGGAGACTCCCTTTCGGGCTCTTTTCCCCTCTCTCCCTCTTCATTCCCTTCCTCTTCGAGTGTTTGGCTGCTTGTGTTATGTTCGTGACACTCGCCTTGGCCGCACCAAACTCTCTCCCAAATCCCTCCGCTGCATATTCCTTGGTTATTCCCGCACTTAGCGCGGATACCGCTGCTTCTCCCCGGACCTTCGCCGGTATGTCATCTCAGCGGATTTCTCCTTTGTTGAGAGTTCTTCATTCTCCTTTCCCTCTCCTCCTCCTGACTCTGCTATTGATTATTGTCTTCCCCTCATCATCCATCCTCTTCCGGAGTTGCCTCCTCCTGCCTCTCCTCATCCTGACCCTGCCATCGATGATTGTCCCTCTCTCATCATCCATCCTCCACCGGCGTCAACCCCTGTTGACACCCTTTTTGGTCAGGTCTACTCCCGCCGTCCTTCGACTGTATCCCCCGATCCAGCCAGTGACATTGATGCTCCCGCTTCGTCCGCTGCTCCTGCTCCGCCACCCGAGGACTTGCCCATTGCCCTACGGAAAGGTACTCGCTCCTGCCAGAGTACTCTATTTGTATCTTCATACAGGGGTCTGTCCGCTCTGGAGACAGTTTCTATACCTCGCACGGTTGGTGAAGTCAAATCTCACCCTGGGTGGCTAGCAGCAATGCGGGATGAATTGCAGGCTCTGGAGGAAAACCATACTTGGGATCTTGTCCCCCTTCCAGCAGGCAAACAGGCAGTGGGCAGCAAATGGATTTACACTGTCGGGCTGAATCCCGATGGCACTCTCCATCGCCTCAAAGCCCGCCTTGTGGCCAAAGGCTTTGCACAGACATACGGTGTTGATTACTTTGGTACCTTCTCACCGGTTGCCAAGATGGCCTCTTTCCGGTTATTCATCTCTCTCGCCGCCCATCATCAGTGGCATCTTCATCAATTGGATGTCAAGAATGTCTTCCTCCATGGCTTCCTTGAGGAAGAAATCTATCTACAGCAGCCCCCCGGATTTTGTGCCTCCGGCGCTGAATCTCGAGTCTGCCGTCTACGTCGCTCTCTTTACGGCCTCAAGCAGTCTCCCCGTGCTTGGTTCGGCCGCTTTAGCACGGTCGTCAGCGACTTTGGGCTTTCTTGCAGTATGAAGGACCACACTGTCTTCTACAGGACGACCCCACATGGCTGCATCTTATTGGTCGTCTATGTGGATGATATCGTCATCACCGGCAGCGACTCTGTGGGTATCACCCATCTCAAGGCCCATCTTCACCAGCACTTCCACACTAAGGATCTTGGTCCTCTCACATACTTCCTCGGCATCGAGGTTTCCTACTCCTCGGACACTGTCTCCCTCTGCCAACGGAAGTATGCATTGGATATATTGCAGGATGCTGGGCTGACTCAGGCCACTGCGGTCGATACTCCTCTCGAGCCTGGAGAACGGTCTCTTTATGCCTCCTCGGCACTATACCCACATCCCGAGCGGTACCGTCGATTGGTGGGCAAACTCAATTATCTCACCATGACTCGACCCGACATTTCCTGTGCGGTAGCCAAAGTGAGTCAATTTATGGAGCATCCGACCACATCTCAGTGGGATGTTATCATCCGCATCGCCAAGTACATCAAGCGCGATCCTGCCCGTGGTCTTCACTACTCCCAGCATCCTCATCAGCATATTGAGGCCTTTTGCGATGCTGATTACTCTGGCTGCCTTGCCACTCAGAAATCTACCTCTGGGTTTGCCATATTCTTGGCAGGCAACCTCATTTCTTGGTGCAGTAAGAAACAGACGGTCGTCTCTCGCTCCAGTGCCGAGTCTGAGTACCGTGCCATGGCCACCGTCACTACCGAGATCCTTTGGCTTCGGCAACTCCTCCAGGAGCTTGGCTTTCTTCAGCAGACTTCTGCTCACATATGGTGTGACAATCAGGCAGCCACTAAAATTGCTTCAAACCCCGTCTTCCATGAACGCACAAAGCATATTGAGGTGGACTGTCACTTTCTTCGCCACCACCTGGAGCACAAACATGTCAGCTTTAGCCACATTCCGACGGCAGACCAGCTTGCTGACATCTCCACCAAAGGCCTCCCCGGTGCTCGCCTTGCCTCGCTCAGTTCCAAGCTGGGGATCCACCACATCTGACGCCCAGCTTGAGGGGGAGTATGTCTTGGTCTTGTGTAGTGTCATCTTTTTCTTTATTTTTTTGTGGGACTCGTTGCCCAAGCTGGGCATGTCCAGCTTGAGGGGGAGTGTTAAACCCTCTTTTTATTATTATGGGTATTTCCGAGTCCCACATCGGAATACTTCTTTGTATCTTTCGCCGTATCATTCTATAAAAGTAGGCCCCCACCTTACCTTGAGAGTAAGTGGGTTTCCTCTTTCTACAGTAAGAAACTCAAAGTTGATTATTTTAAGGAATTTGGATGTAAACGCTACATTCTTAACACTAAGGATAACTTAGGTAAATTTGGTCCTAAATTGGATAAAGTTATTTTTCTTGGATACTCAAGTAAAGGCTAATGAATCTTCATAAAAGGACCAAAACCATAGAGCAATTCACGTCAAATTTGATGAGAATTCGCTTAAACCTCAACCAAAAATTGATGATGTTGAGGAAGATCTAGAAAAATTGATCATTAGTGTTCCACTTCCTTCTAAAGAAGTTAAAGGTGAGGAAGAATCACCTTCAATTCCATTGCCAAAGAATTTAAGGAACCCTGAAGGCATTGAAGATAGGTACGTAAGCACTAAATCCAAGGGTTAAAGGAACCCTCAAGGCATTGAGTAAAGGTATATAGGCACTCGTGCAATCGAGTTTTTAGACGAAAATCTATAACAAATCATGTTGCCCTTTTACTTTTTGTTGCATACTCTTACTGATTTTGTTTTAGTTTTGTTTTGTTTTATAAAGGCAATTCACCCCATCTTGTTATCCTCTCGGACCAACAAGATCAACATAAAGGACCCTTCATTTCAAGGTTAGGGCAGCCTTGAAGTGTTCTTGGAGTGCGAGAATGCACATCTCTTCCATGCCTATTCCAAGGAGAGGAAAAATGAACCTTGCTTCCCTTGAGTTTTTTGATTATGCGGTTATCTGGTGGGATTAGGTACAAAATGGCAGGGCTGGAAAGATATGAAGTTGGCTACAAGGAATCAATTGGTTCCCTCGCACTTCCATAAGGATTTCCACAACAAGTTTCAATGTCTTGCCCAAGGGAGAAAGTGTTGAAAACTACTATAATGAGATGCAGATTGCAATGATTTGAGCCAATGTGGAGCTGGATCCCAAGGCAACCATGGCATGGTTCTTGTAAGATCTCAATCAAGGAATTTTTTATCAGGGGGAGACGTATCACCATGTAAAAAAACAAGAAATGGTCCACCAAGTCAAAAAGATTGAGCAACAAATTAATAGCAAGGAGCAATATGAGAAAACCTACTACGCCTCTCACCTCATACAGAAATTTAGATTGAAGGAACATCAAATCTGAAGGAGCCAGCTAATTACAGGAGTGAAAAGATAATTATTCTGCCTAAGAAGACCCATGATGATGCTAACCGAGAAATTAAGATATCCACTGTTTTAAGTGTCAAGGAAGAGGACACGTCGTTAATAGGTGCCCAAACTAACAAATGATGACCATCAACAAATTTGAATGGGAGACCAATGGATGGACCATCGAGGAAGAAGAGTATTCCCTAGAAATCGATGATGGAAAATTTGTAAAAGAAGAACTCATCACAAGATGTGTGTTAAGTGCTTAAATGATGGCCAACGAGGAGCAAAGGGAGAATCATTTCCATACATGGCATAAAATTTAAGTGTAGGTATGAAGTGTCATTGTCGACGGACCAAGTTGTACCAATGTGGCAAGCACTGAATTGGTGGGACTTCCAACTTTGAAGCTCAAACATTAATATCGGCTTCAATGGTTGAACACTTGTGGCAATCACTGAATTGGTGGGACTTCCAACTTTGAAGCACAAACATTAATATCGGCTTCAATGGTTGAACACTTGTGGAAAGTCGAAGGTCACCAAACAAGTGAAGGTTTTGTTCAATATTTGTGAGTACAAAGATAAGGTAGTGAGCAATGTTGTATCGATGAATGTGTGTGCCATTTATTGCTTGGTCGACTGCGACAA
Organism: Viscum album; assembly: GCA_963277665.1. NCBI lineage: Eukaryota > Viridiplantae > Streptophyta > Magnoliopsida > Santalales > Viscaceae > Viscum > Viscum album. The sequence continues at coordinate 526,844,064 of OY728159.1, read as the reverse complement.
TATGATTAACGTGATGGTTTTTTAAGCAATCACTCTTTCACACTCTAACGAGGACCCTATAACCCTCATTATTATGTCCCTCAAACAAATCTTGAAAGATAAAATCAAGAGGGAAAAGAAAAGAATGAGTGATCGAGAAAATACAAGCTAAGGAGAAAATGGAGGGAACGAGAAAAGAGAATGAAAAAAGAAAAGAACAAGAGCTCAAAGAAAAACTAAAATGGAAAAAGGAAGTGGTTAGGCAAAAAAGTTTCACGATGGAAAAAGAGTGAGGTTAAGAGGGCTTTGATTTCATGACAAAACCTTTTAGCACTTGTGTACAAAGAGGTGATGCTAAACACTAGCCACTTAACATCTCATTTGTCAAATGTTGTTGAGTCTTTATTTCAAAAGTATGATGATGTTTTTCTGGAGGAAGTGTCACCGGGTCTACCATCAATTAGAGATATTGAGCATCAAATTGATATCATACCTAGAGCATCCCTCCCAAATCGTCATGCGCATCACACCAACCCGAAGGAGAGAGAAGAAATTCAAAATCAAATTCAAGATTGTTGGACATGGGATATGTCAAAGGGAGCATGGGCCTATGTGTAGTGTCGATACTATTAGTTCCAAAGAATGGCATCACATAGAGAATGTGTATAAATTGATGAGTTATGGGCCTACAATTTTTTCTAAAATTGATTTATGAAGTGGATATTGCCAAATTAGAACAAAAGAAACTGATGAGCGCAAGAAATCATTTAAAACGAAACAAAGTCTTTATAAGCAGCTAGTGATGCCTTTTGGTCTCACGGATGTACACATTTATGAGATTAATAGACCATGTCATTCACTCATATATGGGAAAATTTGTGGTGATCTACTATGATGACATTCCGGTGTATGATATAACTTTGCTAGAACATGTTGACCACTTAATAAAAGTCATAGAAGTTTTAAGAAAGTACAATCTGTTAAGAAACATTAACAAATGTGTATTTTGTATGGATAAAATTGTTTTCCTTGGATTTTTCATGAGAAGTGATGGAGTTGAGGTAGATAGCGAGAAGGTTGAAGTTGCCCAGAAGTGGCCAACTCCGACGTCCATCGAGCATGTAAGAAATTTCCATCGGCTTGATCTTTTTTACAGTATATTTGTGAAGGACTTTGGCATATTGGCAACAATCGTGAATGGAAAAAAAACGTTCCTTTTAAATGGCGGACAAGTTAAGAGAAGGCGTTTCATCCACTCAAGGAGAGGCTCACTCAGCTCCTCTACTTGCACTGAGATTTTGTCAAGACATTTGAAATTAAATGTGATGCAAGCAGAATTGGCATAGATACAGTATCAATGCAAAAAGGTAAGTTTATTGTATTTTATTGAAAAATTAACAAACCCAACTCTAAACTATAATACGCATGACAAAGTTCATTGTTTAGAGTATTGGGAAAATGGCAATGGCCAAAATAATTTGTCAGTTTGAACATGAAACGCTTAAACACAGTAGCTAGAGACGTCGAGGGATGTTGAGAAATTTTTAGGAAAGTGCATTGTCTTCATAAAACCAAATCCAAATTGAACTCTCATGAATTGTATATTCCCCTTCCAACCAATCCCAAACACCACTTGTAGATATCTTTATGGAGAAAGAGGGGAGAGAGAATATCTTTGCTATAATGGACAAATTTTCAAAGATAGCATATTTTATTCCTAGTCATGAAATTGATGATGCCTCTAACCTTGCTCAATTATTCTTTCAAGAAAAAGCTACACGGGATGCCAACAACAACTGTTTCGGATATAGATACCACATTTTTAAACTACTTTTCGAAAACATTGTTGAGCAAGTTTGAAACAAAGTTATTATTCTCTGTCACATGTCATCACAAAACTGATGGCCAAACAAACATGGTGAATAAGACACTTTCTAGACTTTCGCAAACGAACATTAAGAAAAAACTCAAGAATTGGGTCAAACACTATATTACTTAATTTTTTCCATTTTAAATTGTTGGATTTAACTCACTTACACATGTTGATCCGGTTCCTTTTCCTTTGCGAGAAACAAATAATATAGATAAGAAAATGCATGCAAAATTCATCAAACTCGATGAAAAGAAAAAGAAAAATATTGAACAAATGATCCAAAAATACATTGATTGTGCGAACAAGGGTTGCAATCAACTGCTATTTGAGTTTGGTGATTTTAGTATGGTTTTACATGTGCCAGGAAAGGTTTCTCAACAAATGAAAGTAAAAGATCATGTTGCGGGGAGATGGACTTTTCTGAGTGCTCGAGAAAATTAATAATAATGCATATAGGATGGTTTTTCCAAGCAAGTACAATGTTAGTGTTGCATTTAACATTTTTGACTTTTCACCTTATTTGGATACTAAGGATAAAGAGCCATAAATGACTCATTTTCAGAGGGGCAACACAAGATGAGTCAAATGCACTGACTTGAATGCACGTGATAAGGAGTTAGAGTTGCAACACCCAATGACGCGAGGAAGATTAGAGAGACTATATGAGGCAATGAAAGTTCATCTCGCTGCATTAAAAAGTCTGATGCATCTCGCCTTGCATTGATGGAGCAAATGAGCCCATAATATCACTAATTCAAGTCCAAATGTAACTTATAATGTCCAAGACACATGAGAGCACAAGTTAGGAAGCTCAATCGCCTTAGAGAATCTCTAAAGTCAAGGTTGTTGGACACACTAATGTTGTTCCAACATATCCCATTTCATTATAAAGTTTTGATGCTTACAAAAACCCTCATTTTTATTACTAGTGATTTTTATCTAAGTATGAAGATCAATCTTATAAAAATCAAAATGTTTTTTTTATAAGTTGTTTTATTCAGGCTGAAGAATTTTTTTTTAAGTGTTGAAGTCATACGTTTTGTATGAAGCCTTAAGACATTCCAGTTTTTGGAAATTTCGCTAAGTTTGTAAGTCATACAAAGTGTTGAAGTCACATGCTAAAGTCATGCGCTGGAATCAAAATCTTACGATGAAGGCTTACAATCAAAAGGAAAGACTTACAATGAAGGCTTTACGATCAGAAGAAAAGACTTGAGATAAATCCACATGATCAAACCAAAGTCATACAATCGAGAAGAAGTCATACGATGAAGACTTACGATCATACCGAAGACTTACAATCAGACTAAAGTCATACGAACGACAAGAAGTGTTACAATGAAGACTTACGATCAGACCGAAGACTTATAATTATACCAAAGTCATACGGTCAACAGAAAGTCTTACGATGAAGACTTACGATCAGACCAAACCAAAGACTTATGATTAGACCAAAGTCATGCGATCAACAAGAAGTCTTACGATGAAGTCTTACGATCAGACTGAAGTCATGCGATCAAACTAAAGTCCTGTGATCAAGATAAAGTCTTACGATTGAGATGAAGCCATAAGATCGAGATGAAGCCATATGATCATAGCGAAGTCATACAATCAAAGTAAGTCATTGATCGGAGCGAAGTCATACGATCAAAGCTAAGTCATACGATCGGAGCGAAGTCATACAATCAGAAGAAAGTTGTACACTAAAGATTTACGCAAAGACACAACTCATATGAGATCTAAAGACTTGCGAAGCTGAAGACTTATGAAGCAGGATATTTTTCGATATTTTATTACAATTTCGAGGAACTTATTACCCTAATAGTATTTTGAGAGAAGTCCGCTTCTACTTTAGTTTTATCGAAAGTGGAGATGATCGAATTAGGAAAGACTGAGTTAATTAAAGTTTCTACTTCTAAGAAACCGTATAGTTCCAATGGAGACCGTAGTTACACTCAACGGCCAACTCTATTTTTACTATTTTCGAAGAAGGTCACATGCAAAGGGCAGAATTAATTTTCTGAGTATTATATTTACTCTCGACCGTTTGAATTACACAGAGAGAAGTTTGAAAACAAAAAAAGAGAAGGGATGTTGTTAAGCTGCTACCTATATTTTTACTATTTTCGAAGGTCACATGCAAATGACGGAATTAATTTTCTGAGTATTGTATTTACTCTCGACCGTTTGAATTACACAGAGAAGTTTGAATACAAAAAAAGAGAAGGGATGTTATTAAGCTGCCACCTCTATTTTTACTATTTTTGTAGGTCACATGCAAAGGACGGAATTAATTTTCTGAGTACTATATTTACTCTCAACCGTTTGAATTACGCAGAGAGAAGTTTGAATACAAAAAGAGAGAAGAAGAGTTGTTAAGCTACAACTCTCGCATACTCTGTTTTTCAAGCTAACTCTTGTTGCGTGCCTGTAAGCAGAAATACTGCTGTTGTTGTGTGCTTTAAAGATGTATCTACAGCAAACAAAGTTCTTCAAAATTGTTTCAAAATCTACTCTTTTTCTGAATAAGTTCGATCATGATAGGTGATTGAGAGAGAAACCAAAGATTTCTATTGATTTGAAGTAGAAATAGTAAGGAGAATTACAATGAAAATCAGTAGAGAAGAAGAAGAAGAAAATGAAGAAGGAATGGGGAAGAAGGAGATAGAAGGTGACTCCTATGGAAGGCACTGCACTCAAAAGCCTAGGGCCTAACCCCCTAAGTTTCTAGCAACGGCTGAAAGCAAATAAAATTCATTTGTGCCCCCCATTTCCCCAACAAATCCTCCTTATTTAATACCCCCCAACAACTAACAACCCACCCCTAGTAGAATTACAAAGCTTCCCCCAGGCAAATAATAAAACCTAGCCCTACCCCACATTCCTATCATTCCCGCCGTCTTGAAAAAACACCTTGTACTCAAGGTGGAACGGTTGATGGGCTTCTAGAAATGGGGAGAGGTTCGCCCTACAAAAAGAGATAACCATGGTGGAGGCTCTGAAGGTGGCCTTGACAACCATTCTGCTGTGTTCTCCAATCGGCCCCCCCGGCTCTAGCAGCTTCTACTTGCACCTGGACACTCGTCTGGACCTCGATTTGCTTCTGCTTCCCCTCATCACTTCAAACACCCTTTTGGCCAGCTTTGCCACTTGGTTGGCCATCTGCTTGGTCAATTGGTTGTAACAAGGACCAAGGCTTCTTGTCACTGCCAGCTCACATGGCATCTGGTGGGTTACACAATTAACATGCCCACAGTAGAAACAGATTTTGCACCACTTGTAGTTGCTTCAATCTGGAAATAACTTGCTTGAGTTCCGAAAAACCAGAAACAGATTGTCAAACAGATAGATCGACAATATCTCTCGTTTGATCCCGCTATGCTCGTGTCGCGTACTGTTGTGTCGGTCCCGTCATCTCTCGTTTGGTGCTCAAAGGTCCCGGTGCAAGGTGTTGAGCAAATGAACAGGAAGAAGGTTCTGCACGCCGCACGTTCACCTCAAACGGTACGTTGTCTGTATATTTTTCCTCAACACGCCTCGAACTACTTCCAGCTTCCGGTTGTAGACCACTACCTCCGTACTCGCCGACAGCCGCATTCCCTCGGTCATCAACTCGTCCAATACTCACCTCTTGATTCTGCACGAACCGAGACACCGCAGTCGTCAACTCCCGCATTTGGATCTCCAAACGCTGAGCGCAAACGCCTGTCGTTGTTGTCCTGCCTGCAGCTCCACTGCGACAGATTCTAGTTGAGTTACTCTGCTCTCCATGTGCGCAAGCTTCGCACTACTGCGTTTGCCATGCTTGTTGCGCCCGCCACGCCAGCCTCGCCTACTACAAGTGTTGCGAGTCCGAATCATTTTCCACTGTTGCGTAGGCGTATTTGCTGCATTCTGCCTATTAGGAACCTGTTGTTGCGTCTGGTGTGAGTCACCTCTTCCCTCTGTTGCGTGTTGCGTTCCACCATAGCTGCAATGTCCAATTCGATCATGTATCTGTGGGGCGTTTTTTCTCTCCGAGCCGATTGTCCACAGCAGTGAGGGGTTTTCTTCTGCTGTGTTGCCCGCTACAGTCCGATCAAGAACCACTTCTTCAAGAAACTCTCTCTTTAGATTCTCTTTCAAGAATATCTCTCAATGGAAGCATCAATCGATAGGTGCTTGAGAGAGAAACTAAAGATTTCTATTGGTTTGAAGTAGAAATAGTAAGGAGAATTACAGTGGACACCAGAAGTAGAGAAGAAGAAGAAAATGAAGAAGAAATGGAGAAGAAGATAAAAGGTGGCTCCTATGGAAGACGCTGCTCCCAAAGGCCTAGGGCCTAACCCCTGAGTTTCCAGCTGCAGCTGAAATCAAATACAATTCATTTGTGTCCCCCTTCCCCAGCCAATCCCCCTAATTTAATACCCCCCAACAACTAACAACCCACCCCCAACAGAATTACAAAGGTGCCCCTGGGCAAAAATAATAAAACCTAACTAACACCTGCAGCCCCTACCCCACGTTCCTATCAGATCATCTGCTGTCAGTTGCTATTTGCAACTGTGTGCCAAATCTGCTATCTTTTCTACATCTTTTTATGTAAAACTGAGCACTCCTTGTACTAAGTGTGTGAAGGTCGTGGGCGTGTCTTGTAAAGAGAGAGTCTGGTTGAAAGCTCTTAGACGCTTGTAACAAGTGACAGTTGTTTGCACTCAGATGGGAGTTAAGTACATATTCGAATTAAACTTTAAAGAGGGTGGTTTTAAGGTGGTGAAAAATTTAATAACTCAATTCACCCCCACCCCCACCTCTTGAGTCGTCGTGCAACTCCTACAGGACAACAATTAGTATCAGAGTAGTGACTTGTGAATTCTCAACCTTTAGCCAAGTCTAACGATCTCTCTTGTTGGTACAATGGATGATTCCAAAGAAGGAATGTTTGTGATTAGAGCACTTTCAATGGAGAAGTTGCTAAAAAGCTCGAATGATTATTTATTTAAAGAACCTTGGATTGAAAGTTTATGAAATTCCCAAAGGTGAACCTGAAACATGGGATGCTATTAAAGAAGCTAAATATGATCTGAACTCTAAAGCTATAAATGATATTATATATGGATTAGCTTCATATGAATTTAATCGAGTTTCACAATGTGTTACAGCTCATGAAATGTGGACTGCTATTTTCATTGCTTACGAAGGGATAGATAGTGTCAAACAGCTTAGATGCAACGTTGCCATGTTTGGGTACCCCAATTCCAGAATCAGATCAGGCATTAAAAGTTCTCAGAGTTTTACCATATAAATGGAGTAGAATTTCAGCTGCAATAGGACAATCAACTCCGGTCAAAGATCTGAAAATAAAGGATCTTAATGGAACTATTATGATGTACGAGACAGAAATGTAGGTTGAAGTTGAAGATAACAGATTAGTTAAAAGGGAAAATGTTGTTGTAAAAGTTTCTAATTCCAAAGATGAGAAGAAAGCAAAAGAAAAATTATTATCCGACTCATCTGATGAAGGAGACTCAAATTTGCTTCGTTTGTAAAGAAGTTCAAAAAGTTCTAGAATAAGAGAAGAGGATTCAAGAAATCATTTTAACAAATACTAGATGTTTTAAGGAAATTCAAAAAAAATAAGATGTTATGAATGCAAAAAGTTTGAATATATCAAGCTTGATTGTCCACGGCAAGAAAAGAAGAAATCAGTAAAGAAGTTTCAAAAAAAATATGATTATAAGAAAAAGGAGAAGGCTGTGAAGGTCACATGGAGTGATTCTGAAGACTAGTGATGATCCATCTACTGACTCAGAAGCTAAACATTTTGTTGGATTGGCGTAGCCCGATCCTATTAGATGATGTTGGGTTGAATGCTTGCGGCTCATACTGCGCATTAGGCCGCAACTCCACGGATCGAGCTTCGCGGTGAGTTTGTTGGGGGTTGCATGGGGCAACACAACCCTGCTCCGGGGATCCGAGAGTCGAAGGCCTCCTGCCCAATTTTTTGGGGGACTGCAGCAACTCTGACCGACTGTAGCAGAGCTGACCAAACGACACCGACAAGGCACTAAGTAGTGCGGACTTTGGAAACAGTGGTATTGTAGCTTCGTTGACTTCCAATCGTCGGGGCACTATAGCATCTTGGACTGGGGGGGGGCACTGTAGCGATGCGGACTTCCAGCAACCTTTCACTGTAGCACAGCGGACTTTTCTGTGCAGTTGATGGAATAGTGACGCATCTCCTTTATTAGCCCATTTTTGGGCTAGGGGTTTTGTGTGATTGAAACTTGATAAACCCTATTTTTATTATTCTGAGTATTTCCGAGTCCCACATCGGAATACTCCTTTATATATTCCGTTTTCTCAATTTATAAAAGAAGGTTTCCGCCTCACCTTGAGGTAAGGAGATTTTCCGCTTCTACATGGTATCAGAGGGGGTTTTCTAAACCCAAGCCCTCTGGTCTTTTTTTCCTTCTTATTCGGCGGACAAGCATTTTTTTTCCTCCCGACAGCGCCCCTTGTTGGATCGGTGTAGCCCGATCCGGTTGGACCGAATGCTTGTGGCCCGCAATTGTCGCGGGTCGAGCTCCGCGGTGAGCTCGTTGGAGGTTGTAGGGGCAACGCGCCCCTGCTTCGGGGGTCCGGGGGCCGAAGGTTCCCGGCCCATTTTTTTGCCGCTATAGCAATGTTGACCACTGTAGCAGATGCGGACTTCCAGCACCTTTCACTGTAGCACAGCGGACTTTTCTATGCAGTTGATGGAATAGTGACGCATCTCCTTTATTAGCCCATTTTCGGGCTAGGGGTTTTGTGTGATTGAAACTTGTCAAACCCTATTTTTATTATTCTGGGTATTTCCGAGTCCCGCATCGGAATACTCCTTTATATATTCCATTTTCTCAATTTATAAAAGAAGGTTTCCGTCTCACCTTGAGGTAAGGAGATTTTCCGCTTCTACATGGTATCAGAGGGGGTTTTCTAAACCCGGGCCCTCTGGTCTTTTTTTCCTTCTTATTCGGCGGACAAGCATTTTTTTTCCTCCCGACGGCGCCCCTTGTTGGATCGGTGTAGCCCGATCCGGTTGCACCGAATGCTTGTGGCCCGCAATTGTCGCGGGTCGAGCTCCACAGTGAGCTCGTTGGGGGTTATAGGGGCAACGCGCCCCTGCTTCGGGGGTCCGGGGGCCGAAGGTTCCCGGCCCATTTTTTTGCCGCTATAGCAATGCTGACCACTGTAGCAGAGTTGACCGACCGCCACCGACAAGCACTGTAGCAGTGCGGACTTCGGGTCAACTGAACTATAGCACTTTTGATTTCCAGCCGGCAGCACTGTAGCGCTTTTGACAAAGCTGGCCGACGTTCACTGTAGCGACGCGGACTTACTTTTCGAACAGTGATTGTCTTCTCCATTTTTTATAGCCCATTTTCGGGCTAGGGTTACTACTGAAAAAACCTCTGTAATTTGTGCTCCTGATATAGTGAAATTCTGCATCTCCCGTGGACGTAGGGATTATTCCCGAACCACGTAAATCGTTGTGTTCTTGTTGCTTTCTTTCTTTCATTTTCTCGTTTCTGTCGTTGTGACTCCCGACGATTTCGCAACACCCCTCCCTCCAACGGCGTCGCTCTCCCCGCAGTCGGCCTCTCCTGTGTGCCTGACCCCGCCTCCCTTCGCGGCGTCGCTCTCCCTGTAGCTGACCTCTCCTGCAGCTTCCCTACCCCGCTCTCCTACGGCGCCCCCCTCCCCGACGGATACCCTCCCTCCAGCATCGCCTCCCTCCAACGGACCTCCCGCTGCGGTTCTCTCCCGTCGCAGCCCCGCCCCTCCTGCAACTTCCCGGCCCGCCCTCTCTTACGGCGATTCCCGCAGCAGCCATGCCCCGCCCTTCGTGCGGCCAACCGGTGCAAAATCGGCCCGCCCTATCCCGGCGATTCCCGACCCGACCTTTCCCGGCGGAACCCGGCCCGTCCTCACGCGGCGCATCCAGGCCTCAGACGCTGACCGCCGGCCTCGCCCTTCCGCAGCGACCACCCGGCTCTCCGCCTACATCATTTTTCCCAGCACCACCCTACAGCGGCTTCCTGGATCACCCGACCCTACTTCCAAAGCGGCACCAGGCACCTGCCTCCTTTCGGCCCCGAGTCCATCAGCGGCTACGCAGGCGCCCTGTAATTTATGCTTCCGATTTAGTGATATTTCTGCCTCTCCGCGAACGTAGGGATCACTTCCCGAACCACGTAAATCGTTGTGTCCTGTGTGATTCTTTCTTATGTCATTTTTCTTCATCTGCAAACCAATTCTGTTGTTGCGACTCCCGGCGTTTCCGCAACACATTCTAATCAAAAAACAGATAAGTACTTTATGGCTCAAGCACAAGAGGTACGGTCTTAATTTTCTAAATCTAAATTTGAAACTGAAAACTGCACTTTTGAAGTATTAAATGAGTATTGTTCAATGATAGAAGACAAATATGAATCTTTGAAGAAAAAGAACAGGACTCTTAAAAAATCACATGATGTTGTTATTAGTGAAAAAGAAGACTTAACTAACTAGATTTATGATTTGAAGTCAAAATTAGATAAATTTGTTTTTGCTTGTACTGACCATGACATCAAGATTAAGAGTTTGTTAAATGAGCTTAAATCCCTAAAAGATGTTGCAGGTGTTTAGACTAAGGGGGGTAATTGCCTTAATCAAATCCTTGGTAAGAACAAATCAAATAAAGATAAACTTTGAATAAGAAGTAATAGTGAAAGGCCTAAGCGATATAGAAATTACTTTGTACCTAGTTCTATAGGAAAAAACATGTCTATTATCACTTGTTTTCACTGTGGAGTCAATGGACATTATGCAAATGATTGCTACCATAGAAAACCTCAATTATGTGGTGTTAAACATGCCTTTCTTTCAAAGAATATATCTAAATTCAAGGCTAGAAATTCTAGAAAATGTACACAGATTTGGATTCTCAAATCTTTAGTTGCTAACAAAGCTGGGCCCAAGAGCATTTGACAAAAAATCTTCTTATTTGATTTGTTTTTGTAGGGAAAAAGCCACAAGGACATCTGTGTAAAATGGTACATGGATACAGGTTGTTCAAAGCATTTGAGTGGGGACTTCACAATCTTTCACTCACTCTCAAAAGTTGATGGAGCCTATTTCACTTTTAGTGACAATGCTAAACGAAAATTCATTGGAGTTGGTTCTATTGGAGATTCAAATACAGTACTTATCAACAAGGTTCTTTATGTTGAAAGATTGAAGCATAATCTGATCAGTATCTCTCAACTTTCTGATGATAGTTATTCAGTTGATTTTTCTAACAATGCATATTTTGTTTTTAAAGATATGTTGATTAAATTTCAAGTGCCTAGAACTAAAAATGTTAACACCTTAGATCTAAATTCTTTGTGTAGACAAAATGTAAACTGTTTTAATGTTGAAATAGATGAATCTTGGATTTGGGATAAGAGACTTGGACGTTGCAACATTTTTTCTTTGAGAAAATTATCTAAGAACTTGATTTCTGATTTGCCTCAACTTAAATTGGATGAAAAGAAGTTATGTGATGCTAAATGGGCAAGCAACACAAATCATCTTTCAAACCAATTAAAGATGTTGCTAAAACTAGACCATTAGAACTTATTTACATGGATTTGTTTGGCCCCTCTAGAACTGCAAACCTAGGTGGCAAGTCTTTCGTTTATGTATTAGCTGATGATTTTTCTAGGTTTACATGGGTTTACTTTTTGAGGCTTAAGAGTGAAGCCTGTTATGTTTTCATAAATTTCTGCAAGCTAGTACAAAAAGAAAACGAAGCTAAAATTGCTTCTTTGAGGAGTGACAATGGGGGTAGTTTGGGAATCATGAATTGAATTCATTTTGCTCAAAACATGGCATTAAACATACCTTTTATGCCCCTATGACACCTCAACAGAATGGTGTAGTTAAAATGAAGAATAGGACCTTGCAAGAAATTGCTAGAACAATGTTATGTGAATATATATGCCTACTCATTTTTGGGCGGATGTTATTAACACAACATGTTATGTCATAAACAGAGTTATAATAAAACCTATTTTGAAGAAAATACCCTATGAGTTATGAAATAATAGAAAACCAAAGGTTGGATACTTCAAAGTGTTTGGATACAAAGTTTATATTTTGAACGTTGGGGACAATCTTAGTAAGTTCAATCCAAAGGCTGATAAAAGAATCTTCCTTGGATATTCTACCACTTCTAAAGTCTGTAAAGTTTTCAACAAAAAGGATGGTTGAAGAATCTACTCATATCAAATTTGATAAAAGTGATCTCTTTGATCACAAGAAAATTCAAGTTGATGATCTTATTGATTCTTTTGAAAACTTAAAGACTTGATACTCTTTGATGAAAAAAGGGATGATGATCTGGAACTTGATCATGCACAATTCAATCCTAAAAGAACAGAATCAGAAGAACATGAAAGTGTGTTGTCTGGACAACCTAGAACCCTAAAAAACCATCCTTAAGAAACAATTATAAAAAACTTAGATGGAGTTAGAACTAGAAGGAATGTTGGAAACATAGCTGAGTTTTTTGCTTTTTTATCCTAGCTTGAAACTAAAACCACAAAGGAAGCCTTGAATGGTGAAAGTTGGCTCTTGGCAATGTAAGAGGAGTTGAACCATTTCAAGAGGAACAAGGTATGAGAATTAGTTGATAAACCCTCTAATTATCTTGTTATTGGAACTAAATAGGTATTTAGAAATAAGTGGGATGATCATGATCATGGTGTGATCACCGGGAATAGAGCTAGATTAGTTGTTAAAGGTTATAATCAAAAGGAAGGATAGATTATGAGGAAACATTTGCCTCGGTTGGTAGGTTAAAGCATCTCCATCCCAGAACTTCAAATTGAAATCTGCTTCGAAATGAAGTATGTACAGTGAATTATTCTCCAACCCATCTGCTCTATTTTTTGAGTTAAAATATATATTAAAAATTGAAAAATAATTATTTATTTTATGAAACGACATTTAAACCAATATATTAAATGAAAAAACATAAAAAAATAAAAAAAATAACAAAAAGCGGTTTGGCGCATCTGCAGTCCAGCACCATATTTGACGCTACATTCTAGCTCCATGTGAAAATGGAGCATGAGATGACGCTCGGTTAAAGAAGGAATCATGTGCCATTTTAGTGTTTTCACGCAAAAATAATGAGGGTTGAAGATAGTCTTATAAGCCATTAGGATCCTTCTGGCTTATACATCGCATATGAACTTTAAGCCTTTCCAAATTGATGCTAAATCTCCATTTTTAAATGGTTTTCTTATTAAGTCTGTAGAATAACCTCCAGGTTTTGAAAATCTCCAACTTTGAAATTTTGTTTTCAAACTTACTAAAACTCTTTATAGTCTTTGTTGGACCCCATTTTAGTATAATAGGTATTTCCGAGTCCCACATCAGAATATCCCGCCTTGTAATTTATTTTCCTCATCTATAAAAGAATATATCCGCCTCACATTGAGGTAAGGGAAATTTGCCACTTACATGGTATCAAAGGGAAAATCCCATTAGATTTTTTTTTTCTCCTCCCGGCTTTGCCCTACGTGGCAACCCCAACCCCCTCTCCTCCCGGGTCTGCCCTACGCGGCCACCCCCTCCTGCCTTACGCGGCTCCCATCCCGGCGGCTCCCTCCGGCGTCGTCCAGCCGTCGCCCCTCCATCGCGACACAACCTGGGCGCCCCTCCCTCTCACGGCGTACCTCTCCCCACCGTCGTCTCTCCTGCGGACTCCCGACGACAACCGGCCCTGCCTCCTCAGCGGCTCCCGCCCTACCAAGAAGTCTTTCCGGCTCCCGCAACTGTCGGCACCCGCTCCCGCATCTCCTGGCAAGCAGAACGACTGGCTCCCGCCTCTCCCGCCAGACGACCCCCGGCCCTCCCGACGGCTGCGCTCCGCCCCGACGGCGTCCCACCCTCCCACGGCGCCTCTTCGACTTTCCAGACGGAACCCCCCCACCCGCCTGGCGCCCTTCCTGCGGTCTCTCGATGTTTTCCCGGCAGAGCTCTCCCTGCTTCGGCCTCCATCCCGACGGATTTTCCCCCTGCCGACATCTCCCTCCCGACAGCTCCCCCGCAGCACTCCAAGCGGCCGACCGGCAAACTCTCCCAATTCTGCCTGACGCCTGCCCTCACGGCTCTGTCCAGGCGGACTCTGTCCAGGCAGACCACCCCCCACCTGCCCGGCGCCCTTCCTGCGGTCTCCCGGCCTCTCTCAGCGCCCTTCCTGCGGTCTCTCGACCTCTCCCGGCGTCTCCCATTCTGTTGGCACCCGCTCACAGTGCGTCCTTCCGACGCTAAATGCCAACTTCCTCAGCAACTCCCGACGATCTCCCTCTGATGGCCGCCTCGGTCCTGCCTCCCCTTATCACCGCCCCCACCCGCTTGGTCGATGAGCGGCTCAACTCCACAAATTTCTCCGTCTAGCGAAAGACCGTGCTGATGTCACTAACCGGCATGGACCTCGATTCCCACCTCGAGGATCCACCACCCCTACCTACCGACCCGAAATATCGTTCGTGGAAACTTGCGGACAGCAAAATCTTTGTCTTGCTGGTCAATTCTATGGACCGATCTGTCAAAGACGTCACCCAAACAGCCAACACAGTCAAGGAACTCTGGGATTCCTTGACTCTCATGTACTTCAAGACCAATAATTCGGCTCGGGTATCCGATCTTCTTCAGCGGTTGTCCCTCCCCAACAAGCCTGTCCATTTCCAGCATACTTCATGGAATGGAAGGCTCTACGGGATGAACTGTTTGAGCTTTGACCCGTTCCACAGACACCTGCGGAAGCATTAACCCAACGGGACCAGCTTTGTCTTTTCACCCTCCACGACCTCGACCCAGAATATGCGAAGACGGCTACGGAGATGCTAGTCAGCCTCTCTTCCCTAGAGATTCCGCAGGTCTATCATCGCCTTGGGAAGGCCCATCGGGCCCTTGCCCCGCCCACCCCTAGCCTTGATCACACTGCTCTCCTGGGTCGTGGCAGTAGTCGCTCTACCGGACCTCATGGACGCGGACGTGGAGAGCGCCGACCTCGTCCCCTCTGTCAGGACTGTGGCAAGCTCGGCCACCTGGTTGACCGTTGTTGGGTCCTTCATGGTCGTCCCTCTCAGCACCCACGCCGGGGCCAGACTGCGGTCCAGGATGCATCCCAGTC
Organism: Viscum album; assembly: GCA_963277665.1. Taxonomy (NCBI): domain Eukaryota; kingdom Viridiplantae; phylum Streptophyta; class Magnoliopsida; order Santalales; family Viscaceae; genus Viscum; species Viscum album. The sequence continues at coordinate 526,829,020 of OY728159.1, read as the reverse complement.
TGCTGCCGCTCTTCCTTCATCTCTGGATCTCTCCATGGCTGAGATCCAGATGATTCACGATCATAGGACCACCTCCCTATCGGGCTCTTCATCGGCATCTCTTGCTCACTCTGGTGGCTCCACTGCATTTGTCAGTCATCGCTCCCCTGCCTGGATGCTTAACTCAGGTGCATCCGACCATCTTACCGGTGATGCAAGTATGTTATCCAACTACAGTCCCTATACCGGTTCCTCAGCCATCACTATCGTTGATGGTTCCACTATCCCCATTGTGGGCTTTGGTACATGTTCTCTGACCTCATCTCACCACTTATCATCGGTGGTCCATGTACCACGCAGTCCTTTTAACCTTCTATCCATTAGTAAGTTGACCAAGGATTTCAATTGTAATGTTATCTTTACATCGTCTACTGTTATGTTTCAGGATTGGACGAAGAACCGAGAACCTGATAGAGGCCAGCTTCAGGATGGGGTGTACATGTTCGATGGCCCGACATCAGTCGCTTGCACGTCTGTCTCTGCTCGTGCCTTGGACCTCCATTCTCGGTTGGGTCACCCCTCCGCCTCCGCCCCTCATCAGCTCTATCCAGATATTAGTCAGCATTTATCTTTTCATTGTGAGTCTTGTACCTTTGCGAAACATCATCGCACTACATATATTCCTCGAGTGGACACACGGGCTGCCAAACCTTTTGATTTGGTTCATTCTGATGTATGGGGTCCTTGTGTCACCTCGAGTCAACTAGGGTACAAATACTATATCTCTTTCATTGATGATTTTTTGCATATGACGTGGTTGTACCTTCTTCGCGATCAGACAGAAGTTTTTTCCACCTTTCAGACATTTTACCATGAGATCCAGACACAGTTTTCCATCTCTGTAAAATGTCTACGTTTCGACAATGGGCGAGAGTACTTGTCCACTCCCTTTCAGCAGTTTCTCCAGGCACACGGCATCATCCATCAGACCTTCTGTCCTGATACCCCTCAGCAGAATGGAGTGGCCGAGCGAAAACATCGGCATATTCTGGAGACTGTCTGTGCCCTCATCTCCTCTTCCACCGCAAGGTGCCTCTTCTCTTCTGGGGGGATGTCATCCTCACTGCTACTTACCTCCTCAATCGCCTTCCTTCTTCCATCCTTCAGGGGGAGACTCTTTTTCGTACTTTGTTCCCCTCTCTCCCTCCTCACTCACTTCCACTCCGAATCTTCAGATGTCTCTGCTATGTCCGTGACACTCGTCCCAACCTCCCCAAACTATCTCCTAAATCTCTCCGCTGCATTTTCCTCGGATATTCACGCACTCAATGTGAATACTGCTGCTTCTCTCCGGACTTACGACGGTATCTCGTCTCCGCTGACGTATCATTTGTCGAGAGCGCTCCTTTCGCTCCTCCCTCTCCTCCTCCAAACACTACCATCGATGAGTGTCTTCCTCTCATCATTCACCCTCCTCTGGTATCTTCCCCTGCTGGTCATCGCTTTGGGACAGTCTACTCTCGTCGCCCATCGACTGCCCCCCCCCCGTCCAGGCCGAGGACACCATCGTTCCCACTTCGTCCGATGCTCCTGCCACAGCACCAGACGACTTGCCAATTGCACTACGAAAAGGTACTCGCTCCTGCCAGAATACTCCTCTTTTTACATCTTCATACAGCGGTATGTCAGCACTGGAGACAATATCTATCCCTCGCACGGTTGGCGATGCCAAATCCCACCCAGGGTGGCTCCAGGCGACGCGGGATGAACTGCAGGCTCTGGATGACAACCATACATGAGATCTGGTCCCCCTCCCTGCAGGCAAACAGGCGGTCGGCTGCAAATGGATTTATACGACCTGTCTCAATGCCGATGGCACTTTCCATCGCCTCAAAGCCCGCCTTGTGGCAAAGGGATTTGCTCAGACAAATGGCATCGACTACTTTGAGACCTTCTCTCTGGTTGCCAAAATGGCCTCTGTCCACCTATCCATATCTTTGGTCGCTCATCATCATTTGCTGCTTCATCAACTGGATGTCAAGAATGCCTTTTTCCGTGGTTTTCTTGACGAAGAAGTCTACCTGCAGCAGCCCCCCAACTTCCGTGCCTCTGGAACTGACTCCCATGTTCGTCGCCTTCGTCGATCACTATATGGCCTCAAGCAGTCTCCTCGTGCTTGGTTTGGCCGCTGCAGCACTGTCGTCGCAGCCTTTGGCCTCTCTCGCAGTATGAAGGATCACACTGTCTTCTTCCGTACGACGTCAAACGGTTGTATTTTGCTGGCGGTATATGTTGATGATATCATCATCACAAGGAGCAACTCCACTGGAATCGCCCAACTCAAGACACGCTTTCACCACCATTTCCACACCAAAGATCTTGGTCCTCTCACCTACTTCCTTGGCATCGAAGTCTCCGGTTCTGAGGACATTATCTCTCTCTGCCAACAAAAATATGCTCTTGATATCTTACAGGATGCAGGATTGAGCCAAGCGACTGCAGTGGACACTCCTCTTGAGCCTGGGGAACGCTCTCTCCATGCCGACTCAGCACTCTTTCCTCACCCAAAGAGCTATCATCGACTGGTGGGCAAATTCAACTACCTCACCATGACACGACCTTACATTGCCTGCGTTGTTGGCAAAGTGAGCTAGTTCATGAAGCATCCAACCAGATTTCAGTGGGATGTTGTCCCCACATTGCCAAATACATAAAGAAAGACCCTGCACGTGGTCTTCGGTACTCACATCATGCTCATTTGGATGTTGAGGCCTTCTGTGATACAGACTATGCAGGTTTTCTTGCTACCCGCAAGTCTACTTCTGGATTTGCCGTGTTCTTGGCCGATAACCTCATCTCATGGCGCAGCAAGAAGCAGACTGTCGTCTCCAGATCTAGTGCAGAGGCAAAATACCGTGTCATAGCCACAGTCACCACCGAGATCCTTTGGCTACGTCATCTCCTCCATGAGCTTGGTTTCCAAGCGCGGACATCTGCTCATATCTGATGTGACAATCAGGCAGCCACGAAGATTGCATCGAATCTCGTCTTCCATGAACGAATGAAGCATATCGAGGGGGACCGCCACTTTCTTCGCCACCATCTGGAGCAGAACCATATCAGTTTTGGCCATATTCCGACGACGGATCAGTTTGCCGACATCTTCACAAAAGGCCTCTCAGGAGCTCGCCTGGACCCTCTCACTACCAAGTTGGGTATTCACAGCCTCCACGGCCCAGCTTGAGGGGGTATGTATGGCCTTGTTCGATGTCGTCTTGTTTTTTCTTTTTGTGGGACTATCAGTCCAAGCTGGGCATGTCCAGCTTGAGGGGGAGTGTTGGACCCCATTTTAGTATAATGGGTATTTCCGAGTCCCACATCGGAATATCCCGCCTTGTAATTTATTTTATTCATCTATAAAAGAATATTTCCGGCTCACATTGAGGTAAAGAGAATTCGCCACTTACAATCTTAAACAAACACCAAAGATTTGGTATGAAAGACTCTGTTCTTTTCTTTTGACAAATGGTTTTTTTGTGGGTTTGGAAGACCCCACTTTATTTAAGAAAACTTCATCAAAAAATATATTACTTGTACACATTTATGTTGATGATGTGATTTTCGGTTCAACAAATCAAAAGTTGTGTAATAATTTTTCAAAACTCATGCAAAAATAATTTGAAATGAGCGTGATGGGTGAGTTAAATTTTTTTCTTGAATTTCAGATTTATCAAAAAGATTTTGGGAATGTTTTGAATAAAAGTAAATACATACCTGATTTAAAAGGTTAGGACTTGAAAACAATAATATTTATACAACTCCTATGATTTCTAATATAAAACTTGACTTGGATGAAGATGGTAAACCAATGGACAACAAGCTTTATAAAGGAATCATTGGAAGATTGTTATATCTAACTGCTAGTGGACCAGATATTATGTTTTTTGTATGTTTATGTGCTAGATTTCAAGCAAATCTTAAAGGATCGCATTTAACTACTGTCAAAAGAATTTTAAGATATTTGAAAAGAACAGTTTCTATTTCCCTACTTTTTCCAAAAAAACTTCTAGTTTTGATTTAATTTCATATTCGGATGCTGACTTTAGAATTTGTAAATTAGATAAAAAGTGTACCTTAGAAACCTACCACTTTCTAGGTAAATCATTAGTTTCATGGTTGAGTAAGAAGCAAAACGTTGTTGCATTATCAACCGTTGAAGCCAAATACATAGCAGTTATTAATTGATGTGCTCAAGTGTTGTGGATGAAGCACGCCTTATTGGACTTCGGATTCAATTTTGATCATGTAGCAATTAAATGTAATAACACAAATGCTATCAACATTTCTAACAATTCGATAAGTCATTCGAGAACGAAACATATTGACTTAAGGCATCATTTATTGAGAAATCACACACAAAAAGGTGTTATCTCTCTTGAATTCATTAATACTGAAAATCAACCAACATATATATTTACAATGCCTCTTCCGGCTCACAAATTTGATTTCTTTAAAAGTGAATTAGGATTAATTGAGTTTAAGTAATTTTCTTGCAACTACTATAATTTCTTACAATTTCTGCTCAAGAATTTTTTCTTGGTTAAGCAGTCTTGTTGTTGAGAGATTTCATTTTATTTATTAGTACATTTGGATTTCGTCTCAAAATAGTGTGTGCCACGTCACTCAAGTGACGCTTGGCCTTATTCTTCCATCGTAAGACTCTAAATAGAGTTTATCGATCTTTGGCTCCAACCCACTCAGTTGCGAACTTTCATAACTCATTCTCTCTTCTTCACCCAAATCCAAACCCTAAATCTTCTCTCTTTCGAACCCTCAACCTTCAACTGAGATGGGAAAGTCAAAGCGAGCTGAAGAAAGTGCCTCAGGTAGTTCGAAGAAAGCTAGGTCAAGTGGTGTTGAAAGGCGAGTTCTACCAGGGAAAGCGATTAACTTTCATTGGCTAAATGGTATGAATCTGCAATTGAAGAAAGTGTAAAGTTTTCAGAAATGGGAATATGTCTTTGGTGAGAAGACTGAAGCTGTGTTTGAAAAGGAAGTCAGTGAGTTTTATAGTAACGCTCGGTTTTGCTTTACTCAAGTTGCATTGCTCAATTTTGCTTCGCTCAGTTTTGCTTTGTTCTCTCTTGCCCCAGGCGTGGCAGGGGGGTTTGGGGCGGTGGTCGCGGGGTCAAGTCCCCGAGCCGGTTTTCTTTCCTTGCATGCGTTGTAAAGTTTAAGTTGGAGATGCAGTTCAGTCGAAAGAGAATGGGAAAGATATTTCCATTTCTTCTGTGGAGATAGCGGAAGCTTTCCACTGTCCCCATGAAGGTAGGTATCTCTACAGTCATTCTTTAATTTGTGATGATAAGATAAGACCTTCGGTCATCATGGAATCTCTGTTTGGTAAACCAGTTGTTGAAAAGAAATCTCAAAAGGACCTAGAACCAGATCAAAGGGTTATATCCAAGTTTATTCAGAGTGAGTTTGAGAAAATGCTCTTTCAAAACATCAATTTGATGCATCTACTGTTGAATGAAAAGAAGGTAAATTTCCCTAGATATATGATACACTATATACATCATTGTTGTCAGTAAAATCGAAGGCTCAAATTCTATTCCTATGTAAGGTTGTTGACCCTGAATTTTGAGAAGGAAGTGGCACTAAATGAAGCTGGGGGTATCAAGTGTCAAAGGCGTCACACCCTGTCCGATGACCATCTAAGAAACATGGAGTTATCCTGGAATGCCTACATTAATAATGTACTAAAGGGGAGAAGGAAGCAGGAGAAGATGATGAGGAAGAGGAGAAACCTGCTGCAACTCAGAGGGGGTGGTCCGGACAAGCTCTCAGGATGCAGCTCCTTGGGGGAGGGGCTAGGGAGAATGTTGGAGAACCTGTTACTGTTCAGGACAATGCAGTGGAAGTTGGTGCTGTTAATATTCAGAGGCCAGAGGCAGAAGAGAGCAGGCTTATCAGCCCTATGGATAATCCTATTGATCCTGTGATGGTGGAGTCTACTTATCAGGAGGATGCTGCAGATGCTGGAGATCAGGGTCCTACAAATGTTGTTGTTGATGTTCAGAGGCCTGCTGCTGTAGTAAATGCTCAGGCTGAGGTTGTTGAGGCTGAGATAAGTTTTGAAGCTGGTTTTGTGTATGAATTACCTGTAGTTGGAGCTTGATTTGAAGATGTTGAATTTGGAGGATTCAAGAAGTGGAAATGCTGAAGTCTCCCCAGTAAGGAGATATAATCAAGTATTATCTGAGAACATTACTACACCTGTTAGCAAAGAAAGAGGTGAAAAGTTGTCTTTGGCTCGTGATACTGAAAAGCTTCCCTCTCTTGATGCTGAAAAAGAAGATGATGTGCCCTCGGTCAACAAGAATGAAACTCAATCTCATTTTGGAGAGCATGTTCAAACCTTTGCTTCTGGAGTGTTAATGAGTATGAAAATGTCAAAGGAGATATAAATGAGCTCAAGGCTAAGCTTAAAGCTTCAAAGGTTGAATTGCAAAGCTTGAAGGAGAACTCAGTCTCCAAGACTGATTTCTATAGAATGATGAACTGTTGGCTTCTCAGGGTAAAAAGTTAGAAATCTCCAATCTATTCAATCAGGTAGCTCTACTGAAGAAAGGAAATTGAATCTTTACAAAATCAGTTTAAAGAATTGAAAGATGATTCTGTTACCAAGACAGATTTTGATTGTCTAAAGAAGATGACAAGCTCTCAGTTTGGATTCATCAAAAGGAGTCCACCTGTTCAACCAAATCCAATATCTAAGGCGGACTTTGATGAGTTAAAGGTGTGCTTTCCATTCACAACTTCAATTTCAAGCAAACGATTCATGAAATACCAGTTGTTTTCCTTTTGTTCTCTCATGGTGTCCTCCCATATTTTGTCTCTCATCCTCCATTCATCAGTGGAGACCAACAGAGGCACAACAGTGTCTCAACTTTTGTATTACCATCGGCTTCATCAACATATTTGTTAGATTGTTCGTTCCACAAATCTTCTGCAATGTCAGCAACCCATCTTATATTATATCAAGCCTCTGATAAAATGATACTTCAGCTGAATGTGTTTCGTCTGGGCATGAAACATTGGGTTTTTTGTAAGATATATAGCACTCTGACTGTCACAGTGCAATACATTTTCCTCACGCTTTCTACCCAACTCATCCAAGAAGTTCTTCACTCAAACCATCTTCTTTCCAGATTTTGTTACAGCAATGTATTCTGCCTCTGTGGTGGATAAAACCACCACCTTATGCAATTGTGATATTCATTTTACTGCAGTTTCTCCACAAGTAAATACATAACATGTGGTACTCCTCCTGTTGTCGACGTCACCTCCAAGGTCTGCATCCGCATACCCCTGCAATGAAATTTCTTTCTCAAAGCACAAAGATACTTCCTTGTTGCCCAGTAACCACTTCACAACTTCTCAATGTTGATTTCCAGAGTTAGTCATGTACCTACTCACAACTCCCACTGCATGAACAATGTCGGGTCAAGTACAGACCATGGCATACAACAGGCTTCCAACAGCTAATGCGTATGGAACCTTTGCCATGCACTCAACCATTTCCACCGTCTTCAGTGATTGCTCCTTTGATAGTTTGAAATGGTTTGTCAGGGGAATAGAGACTGGTTTTGCTTCCAACATACTGAATCTTCTCAAAACCTTTCCAATGGAGTCAGCTTGTGATAACATTAAGGTTCAAGTTGTGCGGTCTTTCTTGATCTTCATCCCCAAAATCATGTCAGCTTCTCCAAGATCTTTCATCTCAAACTCCTCACCCAAATGTCCTTTCAGCTCATTAATCCTCCGCATACATGATCCTGCAATAAGCATGTCATCCACATATAGAAGCAGTATAATATATTCATTACCAAAAGACTTGATTTAGCAACATTGATTCATGCCACATCGTTTGTATGCATTTTTAATCATGAATGCATCAAACTTTTTGTTTCACTGTCTGGGTGTCTACTTCAACCCATACAAGCTCTTCTGGAGTTTGCGCACCAGATCTTTCTTCTCAAACTCAACATATCCCTCTGGTTGTTGCATATAGATGGCATCCTCCAAATCTCGATGAAGGAAAGCAGTCTTGACATCAAGTTGCTCAAAATATAAATCTTCTGATGCAACAATACTGAGAACCATCCGGATGGTGGTAAGCTTCACTACAAGCGAGAAGATTTCAGTGAAGTCCACACCTTTCTTCTGATGAAGGTCTTCACCACCAACCTTGCTTTGTACCTCCTCATGTCATCATGTTCTTCCTTAACCCGATATACTCATTTGTTCTGCAATGCTTTCTTTTCTCTTAGCAGAGGTGTCAACTCCCAAATGTAGTTATCGTGCAATGAGGAAATCTCCTCCTTCGTAGCCAGCTCCCACTTGCTCGACTCCTTCAACTGCATTGCCCCTTCAAAACATTTTGATTCTCCACCGACAATCAATAACAGATAATGTGAGGATGGTAAATACCTCTGCACAAACCTTCTCACCCTTGTTGATCTCCTCAACTCCACTTGAGTAGGCTCCACTGGAGCCAATGACTCATGCTTATGTACACCTTCAAGGGTGAGAAGGTGATCCTTGTATGTGACACCTTCATTAAATATCACATTCTGACTCCTGATGACCATCTTGTTGAGATCATCCCAAAAGCGATAACCAAACTCATCAGCACCATAGCCAATGAAGAAGCATGGTTTGGACTTAACATCAAGCTTGTCCCTTTCATTAGCATCAATATGTACATATGTCAAACTGTCAAAGACTCATAAATGTGAGTCTTACCTCCTTACCAGACCAAAGCTCCTCGGGTAGACATTCTCTCATTGGTACAAATGAACTCCGGTTAATGAGATATGTTGTCATGTTCACTGCATCAGCCTAGAAGATCTTGGGTAACCCTGAGTGCAGCCTCATACTTCTGGCACGTTCATTCAGTGTACTATTCATCCTTTCAGCTGCACCATTTTGTTATGGCGTTCCTAAGATATTCTTCTCCCATTGAATTCCCTTATTTGCACAGAATTTCCTAAACTCATTACTATCATACTCTCCACCATTATTAGATTCTCAAGCATTTCAGCTTTGCTTCTAACTCATTCTCCACCATGATCTTCCACTTCTGAAACGTCTTAAACACATCAGATTTTCCTTTCATAAAGTAAACTCATACCTCATTGAGATATGTTGTCATGTTCACTGCAACAGCCCAGAAGGTCTTGGGTAACCCTGAGTGCAGCCTCATGCTTTCGGCACGTTCATTTAGTGTCTTATTCATCCTTTCAACTACACCATTATGTTGTGGTGTTCCCGAGATATTCTTACCCCACCGAATTCCCTTATTTGCGCAGAATTTCCTGAACTCATTATTATCGTACTCTCCACCATTGCAAGACCTCAAGCATTTAAGCTTTGCTTCTAACTCATTCTCTACCATGGTCTTCCACTTCTGAAACGTCTTAAACACATCAAATTTTCCTTTCATAAAGTAAACTGATACCTTCCTTATTTAGTCGTCGATAAATGTCACATAATATTGTGACCCTCCAAAAAAATGTACAGGTATAGGCCCCCAAATAATACTTTTCTTTTGCATCAGGTCTAGCTTCCCGACCTTCGGTGTTTTGCCTCCTTTTGCAAATAATACTTTTCTTTTGCTTTCCAAGGATGCAATTTTCACATAAACCAACTTCCACCAACTTCAACTCTGATAGCATTCATTTTGTTGTCAGCACCTTCATTCCCTTCTCACTCATGTAGCCTAACCTGTAGTTGTGAATCCCCAACAAAGTTTATTGATGCAAGCATGTTCATGCTAGTCTCTGTCATGTTGTACAAGGTTCCATTCTTTGCTCTCTGAGCTATGACCATAGCTCCCTTTGTAATCTTCGAAGCATCACCAGTAAACATGGTACTAAAGCCTGCATCATCAAGTTGCGCAGCAAAAATAAGAACCTCACGTTTTCCAAAACCAACAAACTCTCACCGTTGGTCTTGATTCGTGCATCACCCTTCCCCACTATCTGCAAAGGTTCATAATCAGCAAGATGTACCTTGTCAAAATTTTCAGAAGCATAATTGTTTAGGAAACTCTTCTTCGACGTGGAATGAAAAGACACCCTTGATTCTAAAACTCAAGACTCCATAGGGTTATCCACTCTCAGTAGCAGCACATCATCAGTTCCTTCAGTCGTCGTGTTTGCTGCGTTGGTTTAAGGCGCCTTTCGTTTATCTCTGCACTCCTTTTTGACATGTCCTTCCCGCAAATCCAACAGGTAGGACCACCCCCCTTGCCTTGTCTTAGCTCTTTTCTTTTGACTTTGATCGTCCTCTGTGATTGTATTGTTGCGCATATTTTCCCCTTCCTTCAACATTCAAAGTCGAACCAGAGAATCTGCTCGATTCTCTTCTTCAAATATCCTCACTGAGGATCAGGTCCCGCACATCTTTCAGAACCAACTTGGTATTCCCCGAAAAACTATTCACAACTGTTATAGTCGCTTCCCAACTGTCAAGTAATGAAGACAGTAAAACCAGTGCACATACCTTATCACCAAGCGCAATTTTCACCGATGTCAATTGACTTATGATGGTGTTGAATTCGTTGATGTGATCTGCAACAATTCTCCCTTCAACTATTTTCAGATTGAACAATCGTCGCATCAAGTGCACTTTGTTTGACTCATAAGGCTTCTCGTACATATTCGCGAGAGTTTTCATCAGCTCAATCGTCGTCTTCTACTCTCTGATATTGAACGTCATGTTTTTTGTCAACATAAGACGCACAACTCCCAAAACCTTTCGATCCAGCAACTCCCACTCCGTATGCTCCATGTCCGTTGGATTTAAACCCAAAAGCGACAAATGCAGCTTTTTCTGATAAAGATAATCCTCAATTTGCATCCTCCAGGAACTGAAGTCAATTCCATCGAAGCGATCGATCTTCACCTTGCTTTCTTCCATAGTCATCGTTCAATTTGAGAATTCTGAACTCAACCTTTGATACCAGTTGTTGCGGAAATACCGGGAGTCGTAGCGATATAACAGGTTTGCGAATGAAGAAAAGTCGAAAACAAAAGAAAAAAAAGAACACTGACACAGAGATTTATGTGGTTCGGGAATAATCTTTACGTCCACAAAGAGGCAGAAATATCACTATAATTCGGGAGCACAAATTACAAAGAGTATCTCAGAGTTTCAAACACAGAAACCCTAGCCCAAAATGGGCTAATAAAAAAAATGAAGTGTTGTGCTACCAATCGCAAGTCCGCACTGCTACAATGGTCGGTGGCTGGAAGTCCGCAAAGCTACAGTACAACTGTCTCCAAAGTCCACAGTGCTACAGTGCTCTATCGGTGTCATCCGATCAACTCTGCTACAATCGGTCAAAGTTGCTACAGTGCCCCAAAATTTGGGTAGGAGGCCTTCGGCCCTCGGAGCAGGGGCGTGTTGCCCCCTGCAACCCCCAACGAGCTCACTGTGAAGCTCGACCCGCAAAGTTGTGGCCTAGTGTGCAGTATGGGCTGCAAGCATTCGGCTCAACTTCATCCAATCGGATCGGGCTGCACCAATCCAACAGTGTCCTCTGAGAACACTACCAACATGCTGAAATAGTGGGCTCCTACATTGAATGGCAACTTTGAGATTATGTTTAACATGCCCAAAACCATTCGGACAAAGGTTGAGAATGCCTTTACTTCAAATTCTAAATCTTTAGAGTCTGAATCCTCGACTTCTAATGAATCACATCATGAACCTGTTGAGACACAGAAGGATATTGTTAAGGCGGGACCTTGGAGCGTTTACACACGCAAGGGCAGAATAGGTATTACACAGAGGGAATCTGTTATTGGCGGTCCAATTAATAATACTAAAGGGCACAAGGGCAGAACAAGCAACTCACAAGGGGAGTCTGTTATCAGCGGTCCTGTATAAATGGGGCCCGAGGGGAGAGAGAAAGTCAGTGAGTATTTTTCTGTTAGTTGCGGCCAATTTGGCTTGGGCGGGAAAGTCAGGTTCTCCCAAGACTTTTTCTGTTTTCAGCTTCCTGTATTTTCTGCTTTCCCATTCATCTGTAAAGGTTACTACACAATACTGAATATACTCTTGCTTACATTTTTCTGAATTCTTGTGGACCTAACAGATATTTCCAAAGGCAAAGAGATGGTTGTTTCTAGAGAACCACAGCCAGTCACTATCACTTGTATCTGCTTAGGTGTTTTCAGAAACACAAGTGTGTTGAGGACTCTGCTATCCAGATGCTAAAGTCAAATCTTCAAGAAGCTCTAGTGTTCAGTCAGAAGCTATGGCAAGGATACAATGTCATCCAAGATTTTTGTAGAGAATCTATCATAAAAGGGATTAATATGTGTGTTGATGCTCTCTTTCGAATGAGAGAAGATCTCCAGGTCCTGCCCCAGTTGACAGACATCCGGCAGCCAAGCAAAAGTTACAGGCCACCTTTGATCATTCCACCTTCTATCAGCAAGTGAATCAGAAGGTTGTTGTGCAAGCAAGAGCAAACTCTCCACTTGCTTCATCTTCCAAACTCTCTTTTTCTACCACTGACAAGTATGATAAGGACATCCGTGACCACATTATGGCTGGTACAGGGAAAGTTTCCAAATGAGATAAAGATGCTATTGGTGGGGATTCAAGTTCAGTTGTACCTTTTGGTGAGCTTCGCCCTCAGGATCCTTCTATCCCAGCGGCTCCTAAATCATTTTCTTCCTTACCTGTTTCTTTTAAGAAGCCACCTCTTCAACCTAAAACTGCAGATCCTAAACCTTCAGATCACCCAAATCCAGAGCCAACCGATTGATATTCTTCTGTCTTTTTTATTGTCCATTGTTAATTTCAATGTTTTATTAATCTGCAAAATTCTGTTCTTTATAAATGAAAAGTTCAGTGCCAAATCCTATTCATTTCGGTGTTTAGATTCTCAGTCTCCTATTTCAGTGTGCTATAACAAATGTGTTATATCCCTTGTTTTATACTTTTTTTTAGGGAGAACATATGGAAAACACAAAATTTTAAAATTCTAAACTCCTTAATTAGCTTTACTCCTTAATCTGTTGTAATTCTGAATTGGATTTTACTATAAATCTGTAAAATTTTATGTTTAAAGTTTTATGGGTTTTGTGATCATCAAAAAGGGAGAGATTGTTGAACACACTAATAATGTTTCAACATATCCTATTTAAAAATAAAATTTTGATGCTCACAAAAACCATCATTTTTATTACTAATGATTTTTCTTTAAGCATGCAGACCAATCTTATAAAGTTCTAAATGTTTTTTTATACGTTGTTTTTAGTCTGGCTGAAGAAATTTTTTCTAACTGTTGAAGTCAGATGATAAAGTCATACATTTTGTATGAAATCTTACGATATTCCAGTTTTTGGAAATTCCGCTAAGTCTAGAAGTCATGTGAAGTGTTGAAGTCAAACGCTAAAGTCTCACACTATAATTGAAGTCTTACGATGAAGACTTACGATCAGAAGGAAAGACTTACGATAAAGACTTACGAATAAGACTTACGGTCAAAGGAAAGACTAACGATAAAATAAGACCAAAGTCATATGATTGACAGAAAGTCTTACAGTGAAGACACGATTAGACTGAAGACTTACGATCAGACCAAAGTCATACGATCGAAGGGAAGTATTACGATGAAGACTTACGGTTAGACTAAAGTCTTACGATCGAGATGAAGTCTTACAATCGAGATGAAGTCATACGATCAGAAGCTAAGTCGTAGGATCGGAGTGAAGTCATATGATCAAAGGCAAAGTCATATGATCAAAGGCAAAGTCATATGATCAGAAGAAAGTCGTACGCTAAAGACTTACGCGGAGACAGAAGTCATATGAAATCTAAAGACTTGCGAAATGAAAACTTGAAGTTGAAGACTTACAATGCTTGGATGCTTTTCAATATTTTATTACAGTTTCGAAGAACTTAGTACCGTTGCAGTATTTTGAGAGAAGTTCACTCCTGCTTTAGTTTTATTGAAAGTGGAAATGTCTGATTAAGGAAAAACCGAGTTAACTAAAGTTTCTATTTCTAAGAAATTGTATAGTTCCAAGGGAGACCATCGCTGCACTCAACAGCTACCTCTGTTTTAACTATTTTCGAAGAAGGTCGCATGCAAAGGACAGAATTAATTTTTTGAGTACATTTGAATTACATAGAGAGAAGTTTGAATACAAAAAAAAGGGGGGGAAGAAGAGTTGTTGTTAATCTAGAACTCTCGCATACTCTGTTTTTCAAACTAACTATTGTTGTGCGACTATAAAAAGAAATACGGTTGCCACTGATGTGTGCTTTCAAGATATATCTATAGCAAATGAAGTTCATCGAAGCTGCTTCAAAATCTACTCTTTCTCTAAAGAAAGTTTGATCATCTACTATCAGTTGCTGTTTGCAACTATGTGTCAAATCTGTTACTTTTCTACATCTTTTTCTATAAAAGTGAGCACTCCTTGTACGGGTGTCGCCATGGACAGGTCTTGTAAAAGGAGAGTCTAGTTGAAATCTCTTGGACTTTGTAACAAGTGGCAATTGTTTGCACTCAGCTGGGCAGCCCTCAGGAAAAGGGTTGGTTGATTAAAAATCACCAAACTCGCATTGAATGTTGGTGGAGTAGATTATGGGCAGTTCCTCTTGCCCTAAACCACTATAAATTTTATGTTTCCTGCTCTTTCAATTCTGTTTTATTTTCCGCTGCATGTCTGATTAGGAGTTAGGGATACATTCGAATTAAACTTTAAAGAGGGTGGTTTTTAGTTGGTGAAAAATTTAAAACTCTATCCACCCCCTCTTGAGTCATTATGCAACTCCTGCTAAGACAACAAGGATCGGAGACAGGAAAATCGAATTTGATTGGAGTAGGACAATAAAGTCAAGACCTATATTTAGAAACCATGTTCCACACCTCCTTAAGTAGAAATTCATGGGCTAAAACCATGTGCTACTTTTCCGGAAAATTTTCATTCGACTTTAGCTTATTTACTTTCAAGGGGCAGGAAAGTTTAGGCTTTTAGACCGAAGGATCAGATCTTACCATTGTACCACTCCATGGCTATAAATATCCATTGGCATGACATTTGTATTTCATTCAAGATTGTATTAGAGAAACTCTTTGAGTTTGTTTTCTCTCTATTACCCTTGAAGAACGTTCTTATCTTCTCTATTACCCTTGCATTCTTGTGTTATCAATCTACAAGTTAGATTGGCTATTTAAGACCGCAAAAACTCAATTCATGCCTTGACCCAAGTGAGTCATTGTGTGAATTGGTTAACTCGTTCGTTGTTGGGTGTTAGTCTAAATAAGAAGCCACACTCATTAGCATTGGTTGACTATTTGCTTTTACCAAGCCCCGAACCTTATATTCCATCCAATACCCTATGCAATGAAGATAGAGTCACCCCGTGTGTCACACATCATATGTTGACTCGAATGAGATGGAACAAGATATTGAATGATATAAATCCAATGAATGAAAAAGATAAAAGTGAAGATGGTTATGGATCTCAGTCTTATAGTACATATCAAATCACTAAAATGATATACTTGAGGGTTTTTTAATGTTTTGTGAAATCTCAGAACATGAGTACTCTTGTTCTTTTGATGATATGTCAAGAGCTTAACTTTCATGGTAAAATTTTATCATAATACATACATCCTTATGCAAACTTCATTTTTTATGTATCTAATTATACGTATTTTGTCTATCTGCGTATATTTTACACTATTGTGCTGTTTTATTTCACTCAGCCATATGCCTTTCTAACATCTCTTTCCAAGGAGTTTGAAGGGCGCCTTTCGCCTTCAACCCACCTTCTGTCCCCAAGAAAATGCCTTGCCCATGGTAGGTGCACTAGACAATATCAAGCACCGAGACATTGGGGAAAAACTCAACAGATCTGTGTGATGAAAAATATCCATATAAAAAACTGAAAAGAAAGGTAAACACCAACATAGATTGATGATCATACCTCATCAAACTTGGTTGAAAACAAGTTAAGTGAAGTCAGAATTCCTCCGTTTGGGCCTAGATTGAACTGCTTCATGACTTCCTTGTACTTGACAGTGTCTCTTATATCAATGTTTGCACCCACCGGAAGGGTCATGACAGCAGGGTCAAGATTAAGTACATAACCCCGAATATTGGAAGCTTGGTTGTGGCAAACTAGCCGATGCAGGAATGTGGTTTTTCCACTCCCTAGCAAACATTGAAACATCCCTCGGCCATTATCCTCGTTGAATAATGCGGCAGTGACGAATTAGAGAATAGATATAAAAATTAGTATCAGGTTGTCACAGCTTCCAGGAAGTGAAAAAACATCACCCAAATCCCTGAAATCCATAAACTCCGCTCATTTTTCATCTTATAAGTGTTTCCCCAACTTTTGCGTAAGATCATCCAGAAGCGTCTATGCTTACAAGCAGTCAAAATACACAAATAAAACAGATTTTGTGAAATCTTTAAGACTTATAGAATTACCTGCCATTCCAACAATGATGATAATAACAGGTTTCCTCTTGAAGTTAATGGATGATGATGACGACGATGATTCGTCAATCTGCAGACTCCCCATTGTCTTGGCAAGGTTTTCTTTTTCCTCAACCTACACCAATTCAAAAACGCCAATTTCGACGCAAGGACTTAGCGATGACTACAAGTCTGCGAACAGCAAGAAGCACGCCTGAAGGGTTTTTCGAAGGGGAAAAGTAACAGATGCATGAGACGAGAACGTACTTCAGCGTCGGTCTTCGATGGCCCCTCAGAATCCGTCTGCATCGTTGAATCCTGCTCTGACACCTTCAGGGTCGTGTGACTGGAGTCGGGGTCTATCTCCATAGTGATTTCCACCTTTCGAGCAAGAATTTTAGGATTGAAGGAATAAATGTGCAGATCAATCTAGAAACTGAGGAGCAGTATGTGGGCCTTCTCGGTGGCTTTAGATGAACCACTGGCAGCCATTTGAGTAGAAGTTGAATCGGAAGGAGCTGAGACTGACATAGGTTCCAGTGCTGCGGAGGGAGAACACCGGGTTAATTGAATTGGAAAGCTCGGAACGTGCGGCGCGCTCTGAGAATGGTCGGGCCCTCCACTCGAACGTGCGGCGTGGTGGTGCGGGTGGGTTGGGGTTTGGGGTTTTGGGACGTAGTCGCGGACGAGCGTGTTTTTTTACCATTTGTCTCGAGACGGCGTGATGCCGTTGACAGGTGTCCCTATATAAATAATTATGATTTATGTTATTGTTATTATTATTGTGATAATATAACTACCAAGAAACTCATAAAAATTGATATCCTTAATAAGTCCTTTTTATAAGGATTGGTAAAAAATAATTTTATTACCACAAAATTAAAAAGATGATAAAAGCTGATTTTTATAGACTCTTGTTTTAGCGTTGGTAAAAGTTGTACATTCATCAATGTTTTATTTAGTACTGATAAATTTAACTTTTATCTGCATTGAGAGCTTTCTCATAAGTCGATCAATAGGTGATTGATCAACGCTCTTCAATCTTCTTCAGCAGCGCTGGTTTTTCCGGTGGATTGCTTTTGCAATCCACTTGAAATGTTCAATGTGAATTTGATTAGGGCCAACGATATTGTATGAAGTGAATTTATGAAGGATTCAACCGTCAAATTTGATTTCCTCGGTCTTTAAAAAAAATCAGGCCCTCTAGTGGGGGTAAGGGGATTTCCTTCGGCAAAACTTTGAATGTAATATTACCAAATGCGTAACACCAAATGCTTGTTGAAATTTTAAACACAGTTACAATTTATGTTATTACTATTATTATCGTAACAATATCACAACTAAGAAGCGTGAAAAAAAGTATTGTTCTTTATCGATACTTTTTATAAGCACTGGTAAAAAATAATTTTATTACCACAAAATTAAAGTGCTAATAAAAGTTGTTTTTATCGGCCCTTATTTCAGCGCTGATAAAAGTTGTACTTTTATTAGCATTTTATTCAACGTTGAAAATTGCAACTTTTATTTGCGTTGGGAGCTCTCTTGTAATGCGATCAACGAGCGGTCGATTGTCGTTCTTCAGTCTTCTTCGGTAATGTCGGTTTTTCCAGTGGACTGTTATTGCAGTCCACTTGAAATGTTCAATGCAAAATCAGCTCAGACCGATGATAGTGTAAGTGAATTTGTGAAGGATTCGGGCATCAAATCTGATTTTTTGAAGGATTTAGGTCTTGAAAAAATATCACCCCCTCAAATGGGAGGTAAGAGGATTTCCTTCGTTGGAGCTTTTAATAGAAGGTCGGGCACATAAATCACATCGGACCAACTTACGATTCCTAAAGTCAACAAATCCAATGAGGGCATTTTCGTTGTGATCAATGGTCTCGACGCTTTGAAGCAAATGTTCGACCACTACAAATACGATCTCATAGGTCGTACCATCTTCGTTAGGGGTGACAAACCATGGAGCAATCAAGAACTAAAGGTGAAACTTATCAATCTAAGGGGATTTGGTAATTGGAAGTTAATCTCAACTAGTAAGGAATGTTTTCAAATTTTACTTGACAATTTGGATGATTACAACATGGTTTGGAAGGTTGGGACCATCAAATTGAAACTAAAGGCTTTCAGGTTATTTGAATGGGATATTAACTCTAATCCCTATACATGGAAATTGACTAATGCTCAAATATGGATTAGGCTCCACGAATTTAGTTGGGATTTTGTCACCCACAAATTTTGAGTGATTTGGCTTCTTACACTGGAGTTCAACTCAAGATGTATGAACACACCGTAAAAAGAGAATCAAGTCACTATGCAAGAGTTCTGGTTAAGGCCAACATTGACTCAAATCTACTTGAGTGCATCTTGATGGGTTGTGTATGATCATTTAATGATCATCTATAGCTAAAGACAACCCAAAACACAGGTTATCCATCTTCAAGAAATCAACGCGTTAATATTAATTAAAAAATAGAGTACTTGGAAAACATGAGTTGCAACAGCTTCCATCTTCACTCTTCAATGAAGTGTGCTTTAGGGAGATCATGATGAGCAACGAATGAACACACCTTGCCTATGAGGTGATACACCAACCAATGAACCCATGAAAGCTTTGTGAGGATATTTGAAATTCGAAGGGGTGTTAATGCCTTCCCAAAAGATAAATGAAGTTTCAGAAGGAAGAGAATTTAGCAGAGGCTCATACACATCATGCCACCCAACAAGAGATGCTCTCATCCTTTTTTATAACCGAAGCCTAAGGAATCTCTTGTTCATAACACATCGTATGCATTTCTGACAGTTGAAGTATAATTCATTAAATATTTTCAATGAATTTAATGCAAAGCCTTTAATCCATTCACAATGGATTGTAACTGATGAGCAAACAATTCAGGAGAAATAAATAATATATATATATATATATATATATATTATTCATGTTGTTAGGTCTTAGTGTATGCCAGTATTGACTAGAGGAAGGTGAATAATCCTTTTAAAATTAATCAATCAAATACGATTATCAGAGTGTTAAACAACGTTAATTGTGTAGTAGAAAATAAAACAAACAACACAAGATGATTTTTATAGTAGTTCAGACCACCAAGATCCTAATATACTCTTCAATCTCCTCTACTTTGCGAGGAGACTGGTATTTACTAGTTTCAAACTTTTGATAGGGAGTGAGAACCCAATTACATACAGACATACCTTTCTCTCACCTGGTAGTATAACCCCTGACTTTTGAAGGAGTCACAACTCACCAGACTTTTGTCCGAGAGTCACAACCCGACCTTCCTTTTAAATAGGAAGAATAACCCATTTGAAAACTTTTGATGGGAAAACCTTAAACTGCCTACAGAGTACAAACAGAGGATAGAAAGAAATACAATGATGAAAAACATAAAGAACTAAAGAACAATAGAAGAGTAGATGATCTTGAATATTGATGCAGCTCAAGAAATTCAATCACTTCAGTAGTGGATGATGAAAATGATGAAGTCCTCCATGGTCACAATAATGGAACAGAAGTAGTAGTCGAGAAACAGGACTTCACAAAGCTCATAAGAAAGTTTTATTTTTCTGTATCAATAATTCTATAAATCATAGTTGTCAATCCAATTGAATAAACTTTTTTATCGCATTCCTTGATTCGCATTGCAACGACCAAATACGCGTCATTAACTTTAAAGATCTTTGAGTGTCTTATTGTCTAATCACTTAATGAATCGTTAGAAAAATAATTAACATCTAAAAAATATATTTGTTACCTGTATTAAAAAAAATCACGCTTAATATCAAATAGTTTGCATTATTTTATTTCTACATAAAATAATAACATAAAACTTCCACCATGAATAGTATAATAAACATATATAATATACATTTATACAAATTGTTAAAAATGTACAAATAAACTTCCGGTTTATTTAAAAATAAAGAACCCATAAAAACAGAGTATCGTAAATACAATGCATGTTTTATACGTGTATAGAAATATTTTTCTTAGATAATTTTAAATAATAATTATATTTTATCAAAATATAAGCAATAAAATGGTAATTAGAATGTTTTATTTTAATAACAGTAATCAAAATAGTATTAAATATAATATTGGAAAAATACTTTAAGACGACGGTATATGAAAAAATACACCTGACGGTAGCAAGCAGTTTCTATCGTTCGATATGATCTACCATTTGGTGTGATCTGTCATTTAGTGCGGTGTATCATTCAGTATGATCTATCGTTTGGTATGATCTATTGTTGAGTGTATGGTAGATACTACTGTCCGGTGAGTGATTCATTATTGAAGTAGGAGCAACCGTTTATAAGGTTGGCAGTGATACCATCGTCTAGTGGAGCTATCATTGAAGGACAAATGGTCGACCGTTGTAGTAGGATAATGAAGCCTCTGTTGATAGAGGTTGATAACACTTTTTTCGATAGAGGTTAGTTTCACTTCTGTCTCACATGATCTACTGTTGTTTGAACAATACTTACATTGAAGTACGCACTGCAATAACTATAAATGACAATGACCAATCGTCCCACTATGTAGCATCGAACAATGTACCATTGAAGGAGATCGAACTATGAAGGTTTGAAGCATGCCATCATCACCCTCAGTTTGATTAGTGGAGGTCCAACCACGAAGAACGACGTACTAGAACACCATTGAGGGTTGGGAGATGATGGGCTTGTTTAAAACTCATGAGGTTCTAGAGATCAGACGACTCAGATTCAGTAGATCAGACGATGCATGAAATATATGTATCATTAAATATCAAATGAAAATTGTCCCCATTTTGCTAAGTCCCACATTAGAGATCGCTACAGTTGATCATCCTCTATATCAATGAACTGGTGTCGTTATCGGTTCCAGCTAGCTATGGGGGATCAACATTCGTTACACACTTATGCACACACGGGCTTCACATGCTGACACCTCCTCATGTTGGCCCACTGTAAGATCCCGAATTTTCTAGAGTTATCTCATGCTTGAATTTAGGTACTTTTCATGCTTATTTAAGTACCTTTGTTTGGAGTTATGACTTGGGGTGTGTTTGGGTGGAGTTTTTATGAAATTTTGAGAAAAAGAGTCTGTGTACCGTTGGCACACAATTAGGGTAAACCGTGCGCCTAACCTAGCTAACCGTGTGAACTCAAGCAGAGAGGTTCGCACGATTGGTACACGGTTTAACAAACCATACAACCAAACCTAGGAAAACATGCAACCCCAGACAATAAGGTTTGGACGGTTGGCACACAGTTTGTCTAACTGTGCACCCCTACCCAGGAAACCATGCGCGCAATTTATTTTCACCTGAAAATTAGTTTTAAAATCCCCTGAACCCCTAAAACACCTCCTACTTGACCTTGGCACATGACTTGACGATTTTGGGTGATCCCAGAGCTTTCCAAAGGGGTTCCAAGGTCGTCTGACCGCTGTTCTTCAAGATCCAAAGCCTAAATCAAAGATCTTCTCTTCTCCCGGTATGTGGATCTCATACCAATGCATATTCTCTCTCTTTCCTTGATCTTTTGGAGGAGTTTATTCTTTGTTTCTTTCGATCCAAACCTAATTAGTGAGATCTATATCTATTATTGTAGATATAGATCTAGATTGATAAGTTCTTGACATCTTTGGTCTTGATTTAGGGATTTAGATTCGAAACTCAAATCTACATCGTTGTGCTGCTCAGATTTTGTGGATTTCCATTGAATGAATGTCCATCAAAAAATTGAGGTAGGTGGTCAAGAATATAATTCCCATAGTTGTGGATTTGATACATATATGAAAATTTGTAGAATTTCTAGCATCCTTTAGCAGTTGATTTTCTTATATTGGGTTAATTAGGTTGACCAATTGATTTATAAAAGCATTGTTGAATTAAATGATTAGTTGAGGAATTAATCATGAGACTAAGAGGTTTCCCTATTAGATAATTAATTTGGGAAATTGATTACGATATTTAGGGATTGAAATATAGATAATTAATCAGGGGATTAATTATAAGATAATGAATTGGTTAAGTTGATATAATTAATTGTTAATTAATTATGTGCCTTGAGATTATGATCTAGATAATTAATTATGAGATTAATTATGAAGAGTTGAGATTTAGAATGAGATAATTAATTATTGGAAATTAATTATGGGATATGAATTGTGATATTATTTAATCAATTAATGAATTAATTAATGGGATTGAGGCATTTAGTTCATGGCTGTGTTAACTAATGGATTTAATGTATTTAACTAATTGTTGAATTATTAAGGGAATTGATGTGAATAATTAATTGATGAATTAATTATGTGTTTAAGAATGGTAACATGGTCATTCTAAATTGAGATATACAAATGGTAACATGGTCATCATACTTATGAGTAAGAGAATGGGAACATGGTCATTCTAATGAGAAGTATACATGGTAACATGGTTATTATACTTATGAGTAAGAGAATGGGAACATGGTCATTCTATTAAGGAGTAAGCATGGTAACATTATCATCTTACTTACGCTTGTGATATTGGTAACTTTAGTAATGTGGATTATAAATGTGAAATTAAAGAATGGAAATAATGGCACTCCAAGTTATGGCCTCACACAAGAATATTTTGAACTTCGGCATGAGTCGAATCAGATACTAAGATATCATAACACCTTTGAATACTTAGAACTTCGATAAGAAGCAGGTATTAAGATATGATATTACCTAGGGAACACTTCGGGCTCCGGCACGAGACAAAGCTAGTATTGGGGTACAGGTCTCCTTAGGAACCCTAGAGTTAATATAGTTAGATAAGAATAAATGATAATGTTACAACTTGTTATTTATGCATTGTAATTATTTATTATAGAACTATATACACTATCTTTTGACTACATTGGTTTTAGACACCATTCTTGGTGGCCTACTGAGTTGTACTCACACCCTATTCAGGCTGCCTGATTGGTACCTGAATAGATTATATTGTTATAGGACAGGATAAGGGCAAAGGCCTTGGGATAGATTGTTGATTTGGTATGGAACTTAGATGAGGGGACCAAACATGGTTCATAACCTGCTTGGGGAGTTGTCGTGTCTTTACTTTCATTTGCATACTTGACAATTATACTAGCATAGAATGTTTTCCCTTTCAGTTGAGTATTTTTTTTCTTATTTAATTATCTTGTGACATGGGTATTGTTCTGGTTATATATGCTTCCGCTATTGTTTATTTACTTCTGCTGGTGTTTTACTCTGATAAAAGAGGGTATAGTCTCCCCATGACTGACTTACCAGACCCTCACTACTAGTTGGAAACCTCTGGTGTATGGGGAGGCGCGCCTAAGGTCGTATGACTGACTGACTCAGGGCATCATCGCGTGGCTCCCGGGTTGAG
This sequence comes from Viscum album, assembly GCA_963277665.1. Classification (NCBI taxonomy): domain Eukaryota; kingdom Viridiplantae; phylum Streptophyta; class Magnoliopsida; order Santalales; family Viscaceae; genus Viscum; species Viscum album. The sequence goes on along the minus strand of OY728159.1, from coordinate 526,805,127 downwards.
ACGTTACAAAGTGGTATCAAAGGTCCAATTTTCTTTCTTATTCTTTGGTCTTACTATTTTGGGAAAGGTAGACAAGAGACTAGGAAGAGTCGGGGATTGGTAATGAGTTCGTGCATGGGAGTTATAAACCCATGTATAGGGGAAAACCCAAGTACTGAGGGTGGGATTATTGTTATTGTTATTTGTTGTTACAGTTGAATATTATTTCACCTTGGGTGACACACTTGTGGTATGACATGATTATTGTTTTTGAGAGTTTTTGAGTATTGACTTGTGGCCCAGAATGGCACGAGAGTTGAGTCTGCATGCATCATTCTAGGCACTCAGGGTTATTGTGACATGGATCATTTTAGGCACACATGGGAAAACAGTTTATGGGTAAGTTGTTAAACTTGCACTATTTTCCTTTTTTGTGAGATTAAAATGAAAAATGGTGCCTAACATGAATTGAAAAAGGTTGTAAAAATGATGTGAAATGAGAATAATTGGGTGTTTAAATGATAAACTTGATTATGATAGTGTGCTTACCCTTGTTAACTAAAACTTAAGAGTATGATGGTTAAGGGTAGTGATAGTGCCTTGGTTTAACCGTGTGACGAGATTTGGGGGGAAGAGACTTGTTGTGATCATTCCTCTTACATGGATGTTTTAAGGTTGTGTTATGAGACATGAGACGTGTGTTTGGAATTGTAAAGAGTATTCCTCCACAACGCTTGTTGAGAGGGTGGACCTAAGGGAGCAAAATTATAGGTTGGGTCCATAGAGACAATACTTGACCATTTGGAGACTCTGGTTGAGAGGAGGGTCAAGTTGGCTACTTATATGATATAGGGATTAGTGAAGCACTAGTGGGATATTCAGGTGCAAATTGGACAGACTGACGATATGTTATGGAAGGACTTCTTAGAGAGGTTCTTGGAACACTTTTATCCAGAGACGTTGAGACAAGAGAAAACTACTGAGTTCATGCATCTGACATAGGGGAGCATATTAGTGATGGACTATACTAGATGCTACATAGATCTGTAATGATTTTCTCCAATATTAGCAGGAGATGAGGCAGCTGTGACAAAATGTTTTCAGGATAGACTTAAGTGTGAGATCAAGTCCCAGGTTAATATCTTCAGGATGAAGAATTTTACGGAAGTGGTGGATCAGGCTCTCATAGTTGAAGGGAACTTGAGGGAGGATTCCAGTGCAGGACATGTAGTTGTTACTAGATGATCAGAAGGTGCGACTTCTGAGAGCAGAAAGTGCTGTTATGACAACTTTAGCCAAGGAAGTGGGAAGAAGAGTATGCAGACAGGAGGGTCGGTTAGACATGACCTTACTAGGGTGATCTGTCATCAGTGTGGCGGGTCGATACACTATCTTCAATATTGTTCCTGACCACCAATAGAGTGTCGATATTGCAGCAAGATGGTACATCTACAGAAATTCTACAGGTCATAGTGAAATACTAGTACTGAAGGAGTAGTTGGGCAGAGTCAGAGTATGGTAATAGGATCTTCTACACCATATCGAGATGGAAGTTAGAGTTCTACTAGCCGAGGTGGTAGAGGTAGTGGACGTGGTGCTTCTGATTAGGATCACCCACATTAGTAGAGTGATGCTACTTAGGGGAGTCAAACAACATCACAAGGAAGAGGGGCAACACAGTTACAAGCAGTACAACCTACACTTATGGATAGTGAGGTTGGACCATCGACAATGAGAGGTATTATTCTAGTAGCTTCTACTTTAGCTAGTGCCTTTTTTGATACCGGTGCCTCTTATTCCTTTATATCTACAAAATTTGTTTATGGTTTGAGCCTGGCGGTGGAGTTTGCGAGAGGGTTAATGACTATAGATACACTGCTAGGAGTGCGGTTTAGAGATATATGTCTATGCAAGGGATGTTTACTAGAGATCAGGGAATATAATTTCCCATGGTATCTCTATGTTCTTGATATGACAGGCTTTGACATGATTATAAAGATGGACTATCTAGTCACCTACCGAGCCCACATTGATTATTACCACAGGAGAGTGGCCTTTGTGTCTCCTAAGGGTGACCAGTATATTCATTGTGGAAAGTGGGATATCTAGGCATGCCAAGCAGGTCCAATTACTCAACAACTAGGAGAGCTCATAGCCTAAGTTGCTAGTCTATTGTAGGATGATGGGGGTGTTAGGAAATATTTCCTTACACCATTAGTGAAACTATTTCAAGATGTCTTTCCCAAATACTTCTCAAGGCTACCACCTGAGAGAGATGTAAAATTCACTATTGAGCTCATGTCGGGGGCTGAGCTAGTATCTATTCCACTATATAGAATGGCACTGAATGAGCTTAAAGAGTTTAAGTCTCAATTGGAGGAGTTGGAGGATAAGGTATTTATCCATCCAAGTATGTCACCTTGGGGATCACCTGTTTTGTTTTCAAATAAGGCTGATGGGAGTTTACGTTTGTGTATCAATTACTATAAGTTGAACAAAATGATTATGAAGAACTGATATCCTCTTCCACATATCGATGATCTATTTTACCAATTGAAGGGAGCTTGTGTGTTCTCAAAGATCGATTTGAGATCAGGGTATCATCAGTTAAGAGTATAGACTTCTGATATACCGAGGACTACTTTCAAAAGTAGTTATGGCCTTTATGAGTTTGTCGTAATGTCATTTAGATTGACAAATGTACTAGTAGTGTTTATAGATTTGATGAACAAGACATTTCATCTGTATCTAGATCAGTTTTTGGTGATATTTGTGGAAGAAATCTTGGTGTACTCCAAGACTCGTGACGATCATGTCTAACATCTTAACATTGTACTGGGTACACTGAGAGTGCATCAGTTATATGCCAAACTATCTAAGTGTCAGTTTTGGATTGACCAAGTACACTTTTTAGGACATATCGTCTCGGAGTAAGGTATGTCAGTGGACCTAGAGAAGGTTCGAGTGGTTTCTTGGGAGAATCCCAAAAATCTTTTTGATATCCGAATCTTTTTTGTATTAGCGGGATATTACAGGAGATTCATCCAAGACTTTTCCCATTTGGCAGCACCGCTTTTAGGCTTGACCAAAAAGGGAGTGAAGTTTGAATGGTCAGAGGCTTGCGAGAGAGATTTTTAGGAGTTGAATAAACACTTAACATCAGCACCAATTTTGATCCTGCCTGAGTCAGGTGCGGAGTATATGATTTATTATGATGCTTCTGGGATCAGACTTGGAGTTGTACTGATGCTGAGAGATCGAGTTGTGGCATATGAGTCTTGACAGTTGAGGCCTCATGAATGAAATTACCCTACGCACAACCTTGAGTTGGCAATAGTGGTTTATGCGATTATGGTGACACTATATTTTGGGAGAAAATTTTACAGTCTATATAGATCACAAGAGCTTAAAGTATATATTTTCACAGCGTGATTTGAATCTTCAGCAACAAAGGTGGGTTGAGTATATGAAGTCTTTCAATTTTGAACTGGCATATACTACCAGGAAAATAAATAGTGTGGTTTATTCCTTGAGTAGGAAAACTCAGACTCAAATGGTTCAGGAGTCGAGTGCAGAGTGGAAGATGATGACCTTGCTGGCTAAAATGCATGTGGTGGTTCAGGGGAGTTAGGAGCAGATGACTCTGGTTTCAGTTGCAGTGGAGTCTATGATTTTGAGACGGATCAGGGATAGACAGTATGCCGATCCAATGTGCTTATACTTGAGGGAAAAAATTAAAGGTGGGGAGACACCTTTGGACTGGTTGATAGATAAGGATGAGATCATCTATGTGAAGAATCGAGTTGTGGTACCTATGGGCATGCAACAGGAGCTCATGCGGGAATTTCATGCCTCGAAGTGGGTGGTGCATCCAAGTGTAACCAAAATGTACCGTGACCTACGATGATAGTTTTGGTGGCCGAACATGAAAAAGGAGATCACATGGTTTGTGATAAGATGCTTCACCTATCAGCAGGTGAAGGTAGAGCATCAACGACCTATAGGTTTACTACAACTGTTGCCTATCCTGGAATGGAAGTGGGATGACGTGACCATGGATCTTGTGGTGGATCTTCTAAAGACGCTTATAAAGAATGGATCTATTTGGGTCATTGTGGATCAAATGACAAAGGTATCACATTTCCTACCTGTAAGGGAAACCTTTATAGTAGAATAGTTGGGAGAACTATATGTTCAGGAGATAGTCCATCTGCATGGAGTGACACGGACTATAGTTTCAAATCGTGATTCACGTTTTACTTAATGCTTCTAGTATGGATTGTATAAAGTGCTTGGTATATAAGTTTTATTGAGCACCACTTTCCACCCACAGATAGATGGGTAGTCGGAACGTACTATACAAGTGATTGAGGATATGTTACGAGCATGTGTGCTTGACTTCGGTGGATCTTGGAAAAATCACTTGGCTTTAGTGGAGTTCGCCTATAAAAACAGTTATCAGGAAACTATACAGATGGAACCATACAATGATCTTTATGGTAGGCCATATAGATCACCACTATACTGGATGGAGGCTGGTGAGTCAGAGTTATTGGGACCAAGTCTCATGTAGGAGACATTTGAGCAGGTATAATTGATTCAGAAATGTATGGATATGGCTCAGAGTAGATAGAATTCGTATGCTAATAGATGGAGATAACCCCTAGAGTTTGTAGAGGGTGATCATGTGTTCCTTTGGGTGTCACCTAGGTTGGGTCACCGTAGGATACAGAGGTAGGGCAAGTTGGCACCCAAGTTTGTTGGACCATTTGAGATAGTGGAGAGAATCAGGCTGGCGGCGTACCGATTGGCTCTTCCACAGAGATACAATGCTATGCATGATGTTTTCCATGTATCAAAACTTTGGTGGTATCAACCTGGCCCTTCTCATATGATCAATGTGGATGAGGTTGACCTTGAGATAAATGCATCCTTTGAGGAGCATCTGATATGTGTGTTGGATTATAGTGAGAAAGTGTTGCGGGGAAAGACCATGCTGATAATTCATGTATTATGACAACATTGATGTGTGCAAGAGGAAACATGAGAAATAAGAAGATATGAGAGATCAATGGCCCAATATTTTTGGATCGGAATATTAGAAAGTCTTGGAAGTACAACTCAAGGATGAGCTGTTATAAGGTGGGGGAAATTGTAAGATTCCAACCTTTTCTGAAGTTATCTTGGGCTTAAATTCAGGTACTTTTCATGTTTATTTAAGTACCTTTGTTTGGAGTTATGACTTGGGGTGTGTTTGGGTGTAGTTTTTAAGAAATTTTGAGAAAAAGGATATGTGTGCGGTTGGCGCATGGTTAGGGTAAACCGTGCGCCCAACCCAGCTAATTGTGTGAACCTAGGCAGAGAGGTTCGCATGGTTGGCACACGGTTTGAAAAATCATACACCCAAACCTAGGAAAGCATGCAACCCTAGATAGTGAGGCCCATACGATTGGCACACGATTTTCCTAACTGTGCACCCCTACCCAGGAAACCATATGCGTGGTTTCATTTCACCCAAAAATTATTTTTAAAATCCCTCAAACTCACTACAGGAAAATCACCGAATAGCGGCGGTTTAAACTGCCTCCATATGCTTCTGTGGAGGTTTTCAAAAACCATTGCTAAATTGTGTGTCGGTATATAATACATGGTGGTTTCTTCAATTTGGTGGCAGTTTCTGGTAATTTTTGTAGAGATCACATTTCACGGAGGTTGGTCTTGGGTTTAGCTGCGGTTTTCCCGGACAAAATGTTTTTTTCGCAGCGGTTTAAACCGTCGCGAAAAAAAACCTTTTGTCTGGGAAAACCGTCGCTAAACCCACGAACAACCGCCAAAAAATGGTAATGAAAAATTAAAACTATCTTGTGGTGGTTTTAATCACTGCTAAATTATTGTATGTAGCAGCGGAATTAACCGCCACCAGTAGTAAGATACCAAATTATAATGACGATTAAAACCGTCACTGAAAACCATCAATTTACTTAGTGGTGGTTTAAACTGCCACTAAAGGTAGATTTATAAAAAAAAATGAGCCGATTCTGCAGCCCCAATACCAGTGCCCTGAAAAAAAATGTGCCAATTTCACATGCACATGCATCCTACATCCAAAAGAATACAAGGAAACCAACATTTTCATAAGAAAAATCAATTTCAAATCCACACACTTATTCAATTTGGAAACACATAATAGAGATAAAGAATATGGTAGGGTGAAGAAATATGATATTATAGGATACCACATTGTGGTCTAAATATTGCACTGTAAGAGTTCTAAAAGAAGAAGCTCATTCCATGGAGGGAGTTACCATGCCATTTCAATTATAAAGTCATAAGGGAAATGTATAAATTAAGCCATAACTCATACCATTTCTTCCTATGAGATATTTACCAATTTTTTTGGGATCCTGATTCAAGGTGTGATATATGATGAGTTCTGCCCTATAGAGAATGTGTGGGAGGACACTACTGGAAATTAGATCTTTCTCAACGCTTCTATACCAACGGTTTGCAAAAACCGTTGGTATAGGTCCCCTTTCCCAACAGTTTGGCCAAACTGTTGGGAAAGGCCCCCAAATTGGCCACTTTTCCCAACGGTTTGGCCAAACCGTTGGGAAAGGCCCTCAAATTGGACACCTTTCCCAATGGTTTGGACAAACCGTTGGGAAAGGTGGACCTATCCCAACGGTTTGGCAAAACCGTTGGGAAAGGTCCCCAAATATACCACTTTTCCCAACGGTTTGGCCAAACCGTTGGGATAGGTCCACCTTTACCAATGGTTTGTCCAAACCATTGGGAAAGGTCCCCAAATATGCCACTTTTCCCAAAGGTTTGGCCAAACCGTTGGGATAGGTCTACCTTTCCCAACGGTTTGGCCAAACCGTTGGGAAAAGTGGGCCAAAATTCACAGAATAAAAATCACACCCAAAGACCTATACCAACGGTTGTTAAAACCATTGGTATAGGTCTATACCAACGGTTTTAACAACCGTTGGTATAGGTACTTTCATTTTTTATCGAACCTTCGTACCGAGAACATTATATAAATCAAAATTTAAAATATTTATGAGAATACATATATATATTTATGTAATTATCATCACAAAAGTCATGTTAGGTTAGTGGTTGAGTCGTTCAATTATAAATGAGGGGTCCTGGGATCAAATCCCAGCGGATGTTTTATTTTTGAAATTTATATACCAACAGTTCCATTACTGTTGGTATAGATTTCATATTACCTATACCAACGGTTAACAGTTTTTGGAAAACCGTTGGTATAGACCTATCCCAACGGCTTACTTGGATACGGTTCTCCAAACCGTTGGTATAGGATATACCAACGGTTTGGAGGCCTATACCAACAGTTCCAAACCGTTGGTAAAGGTTAGTTTTCCAGTAGTGGGACCAGGAGAAAATTCCAACTCTTTTGTGGCCATTTCTATGTTTGGTGAAAGGGACCAATGCAATAAGCTATGAGTAAATGACATGCCATTCAAGGAGTAGTTGAACTACTTCCTGAACGAGCTAGATGAAAATCTATTAGGGTGGTAGAACACATTCCCTTGTGTATTCGAATGGGGAAGGAGAAAATGTACATAAATATTCTATTGAAGAGATAGTGGATTCTATAGGGCTATAAAATAATGTCTAATTCTCCCATGTTTAGGCTTATGGGGTTAATTTCCACACTGATCTATAACTGGATTCTTCCTATGAGGGATGATCACATGGGGGTGTGGTCAAGGACCATCATTAAGGTGGTGATGTTTGATATGGGTTAGCCCATCAATCTAGATGTTCCTATATTGGAGGAGTTATACAATGTGCTATATTAGATCAACCAAGGGCAGAATCTACTCCATGTATGAAGTACCTTTCACTTCTTATGTTGTTATGTATTATCACGCATTGGGGGATATGATTATTGATACCATATCTCTCCACCCTGCACCAATTTCCATCCAACAATTCAGAACATCACCTGAAGTTTCCTGCTCATGTCAGACCCTATGGATGTGCTTAAAATGGCCAGATAAAGAGAATGAATCATGTTCCACCCATTCCCCCTCCCAATAGGGATGGTGATTGATGATAGAGTAAATTTTTTTATAGAATATACTGGTGAATCCTTTAGTGGAACCTTATCTGGTTGAATATGTAATTCATACAATTCAAACTCTGGGTCAAGTGGGTGTCAGGAAATCGGGATAAGCAGTGGATCATGGATCGGAATTTAGTAAGAAGAATCCACCCGTCTTCCGTGGTGACAAGGAAACCTAGGAATATGAGAAATAGATTGATCAGATTGAGAGGATCCTCAATTTATTGAATAATCATAAGGACTTCAAGGTGGGTTTCTCCATGTATATGCTCGAAGGACCAAGTAGGAGATGGTGGGACACCATCTCGCAAGCTAAGTTTCACGAGGAAATTACCCGGACTTCTTTCAAGAAAATATTCAACCAATAGTTTTACCCCGAGGAATTATGTTTGGAAATTATCAATAGTTTCTAACCTTAGATAAGGGGAAGTTTACCGTTATGAAGTATTCCCCCCATTTTGCTGAGTTGGTGCATCTAGCACCAGATCTAGTCACCAATGAGTAGCTAAAGGCTAAATGGTTTGAGTTAGGATTGAGTCCAGATATTCAATAAATATTGACTATCATGTGTATTCTGACCTTCATAAAGGTATTCTAAAAATAAGATCTAGATTAGGTAGATATATCTAGAAAGATAGGTTTGGGTGGAGCTTCAGTTGGAGGGCTTGTTACCCATGGTGTATTTTTTGGCCAGAAAAGAATACGCAAGGGGGGTCCATTTCATTTAGGATTTGTTTTAGGGGCTTCATTAGGGTAACACAAAGATTTCTTATAACAGTGTGGAAGGCATCTTCATACAAATACTAATTGTGTGGAGGATCCTAATACTTGTCATCATTGTGGATAGGTTGGTCATCTAAAGTGTTTTTGTGAATGGATATCCCAAGGAAGTAAGGAAGGATCCACTTTCACCAAGGGTTCAAAGGTTCATAACAATGATTCCAAGGGTGGTGGGTCTAATCCTTAGGCCAAGGGGGATTTTTATTTGGCTAATACTAGATGGATTTACGTGGAATAGTATGCAATATATGAATCTGAAGAAGGTCTTACTACTTGTATATGTACAATGTTTATTTAATCTTTTATGGTTCTAGATTTGTTTGATACACGTGCTAATCATTCCTTTATATTGTCAAAGTTATTTGACTTGTTGGAATTAATTTTAGATCTTATTTTGTTCTTATTTTATCTTTCCACAACTTTGGAGAAGAGGTCCAAACTTGGTTTCAATTGTCCCACATGTCAGGTGATGATAGATGACTTCAAGGTGGTGTGTGAATTTTTAATTCTTGATATTGACATCTTCAAACTGATACTTGGAATAGATTAAATGATCAACACTAAGGCCCACATAGACTTTTATCTTCATTCGGTACAGTTTTTATCTTCCAATGGGGTCACTCATGATTTTTAATGTGAGTGGGATGCTAGATCATGAAGGGTGGGGATTGTCGTTTCTTATAATTGGGTAATATCATGCTAGTTGTCAAAGATTTTTCTTGATGTCAATGAACCTTGTTTGGGATGTTAACTTCCTGTTATGGTGTGTGCATACCCCAAAGTCTTTTAGGATGATTTTTCTGGTTTACCACCATAAAGAGAGGTCAAATTTACTATTGATCTTCTCCCTAGTATGATGTCCATTTCTATTCCATATTATCAAATGACACCTAATGTGTTGGTGTATTCTGATCATAAGAACCTAAAATATATTTTTTCTTAGAGGGATATGAACTTGTGATATAAAGGTGGAGTGGTGTATCTTCATGATTTTTATTCTAACATTGCTTAGACCCTTAGTAAGGGAATGTGGTTTTCGATGCATTGATCATAAAATTATCAACAAAAGTTTTGAAGGAATCATTTATGGAGTGGTCTCTTATGAGTTTGTTTGCTAAGATGATATTGGGAGTGGAAGAAATTGGTGGAATGGTGTTCTTGGATTTGATGAATTCTGACTCATACTTTGATGAGTGGTATTAGCAATAATAGGTGAAAAACACTAAGTTCAAATGCTTTAGTAAAATCCTTTATGGTGGGGAGACCTCGGGTGAGTGGTGTTGGTATCCCAGTAGAGCTTTGTGCTTCCATAATAGGTTAGTTGTTCCATTTTCTTTTAGGTAAGATTTGATGGAAAATGGACATTGATCATGTTGGTATGTACACCTTGGAGCTACCTAGATGTGTCATAACATGATATGTAAGCATTGGTGTGCGTGGATGAGGTGGCCAATTGTAGATTTTGTCTCATGGTGTCTTAGTTTTCAGAAAATTAAGGCGGAACACTAGAGACCCACTGGTTTGTTTCAACCTTTAACCATTCCAATATGTAAGTGGGATGATATTTCTATGGACCTCATTATTTGTTTTCCACCGAATCCTAGTGGGGAGGATGCGATTTGGGTGATCATTGATCAAATTAAAAAAAGTGATGCTTTTATTACCTATCAAGAAAACAATACATGTGGGGAACCTCAGAGACTTGTATGTCTAAGAGATTGTGAGACTTCATGGGTTTCACTTTATGATTTTTTTAATAGGGACCCAAGGTTCACATTCAGGTTCTGTATAGGTTTGTAAGAGGTAATGGGTTCCTAGATAAAATTGAGTATGGATTATCATCCATAGATGGATGGATCGTAAGAGAGAGTTATCTAGGTTCTTGAGGATGTGATTCAGGCTTGTGTGCTTGATTTTGGTGGATCTTGAGAAAATCATTTTCCACTGGTAAGACTTTCCTATAATAATAGTTATTAGGTTTCAATAAATATTTTCCCCTTTGAATCATTATATATACATCTATATATATCTTCCTTGTGATAGGTAGAGTTGGGAGAGTGGTCCTTATTTGGGATAAGTCTCATTCAAGAGATGATGGAAAAGCTGCAGTTGATCCAGAAGAGGTTGGTCACAACACATATCTATCAGAAATCTGGAAGAGGTGGTCCAATATTTTCATCTGGTCTCAGGACAGTATTAAAGTCTCTAATAACTGTCCAATTTTGATCCATATATGATTCATAAATATAAATATTCATTAATACAACATTAGGATCATAAATTCCTAGTGTCTTTGGAAGAATGGGTTCATAATACATAAAAGGAAACATGAGAAATCAAGAAAATGTTAGGTCATGAAAATGTTAAGTGAAAACTCTATGCCACACATGATACTTATACAAACCTACTGCTACAACATTTGTCCAACATATCAACAATACCACTAATCACTATCTGATGATGAACATAGCTCATCACCCTCTCCACCTCCATCTCTACTTCCTACTACCACTTGTAATAACATTATATTGAAAATTAAATATTGTTGTATATTTATATTTAAAATTAAAACCAAGAAATGTTTTCAAACTAAATGATTTTGAATTTTTGTGATTTACCTTCTCACCACCAGTCAATGAAATACCACCAGGGGTAGATCCAGTCATCTTCTGATATAAATCAATCACCAATTTCTGCAAAGCAGATATCTGAGTCCCCTATTCCCAAACCGTGTTTCGTAGAGAAACAATCTCTCTCTGAGTATCTCAGGGTATGGACCGACTACAACCAGGAGTAGATGCAACTGTAATCTCCAGTGGCATTCCAAAGACCTCATATGATACAGGTCCCAAACCCATCTCGCACACTCGACCAAGATGCTCCTTTTGAAGAACTTTAGCAACTGGGTCATCCTGGGAGACTGAGTAGGACTACACAGGATTGACATCCCATAGTTCTTTAATTTTTACCTATAAATAAAATATAAGTCATATTAAAAGAAAAATATATTAATATAGTGGCAACTAATAATAAGTTATTATAATGAAAAATGAGTTCATACCCCAACTTCTTTGGTAGACTCATTAACAAAACTTCCATCAATTTTTTTGTGAACATTCAACCACACTTCTGTTTGGGATGCTGGGTTTCATAAACTATATGACTGCATTAAACAAAGATAAATCAATAATTTAATATATTAAACAGATAATATTGTCTTATAAATATTGAAATTAATGAAAAGATTACTAGAGTCGATTGGCTTCTAGAAAAACTCTTTGACCCCACAGTGTGAGGGATGACATGCTTAGCCCGGCTTGATGCATTCTTCCTTTAAAGATCCTGAAATAAATAAAATTTAATTTAATAGTAATGTATTCAATGTCATTTCTTCTTTATATACATGTATAAATGTAAAATGAGATTAATATAATAATATATATTTAAATACCATCTGCTTCTCATCATGATTTCTGTTAACAAAAATTTTCCATTGCTCTTTGGGTACCCCATCAGGTAGCTTGTCATACATATTTTGGGCAGTCAACAAAGTATCGTTGACATTGCTCCACAATCTCTATTTAAAATCTTTCCATTTCTTACCCATATTTTTCAATGTCCTTTTTCGTGCTAGCACATCAGCAATCGTAAAGTATAAAAACATCTATACATAGAAATTAATTATGAAAATATTATAATTTAATAACATAATGACATTCAATTATACCATAATGTATTAAAATTACCTTTATTTGGGAATCAAAAACTTCATTTTTCCAAGTTGAAGGCATATGCCTCCAATCATCATACAAAATAGGAATGGAAACCGGCTCTGTGACCAACTGACCAAGAATCTGGACAAGTAATCCTACAACGTAATCCGTAGGTACCCCATATAAATCAAATGGGACAATGATATTCTCTCCGATCAGATTCCATACATATGAACTTTTTATATTTTTCTCTATAGTTGCATTGTTTCCATATTTAATGAACAAACAATTAGTATAAAAAAGTGCGATAAATTTATTCATATTAAAATTTGTACCTATGACAGTCACCCTCCAGTATTCTCAGGAAGAACTAGAAGTGGCGTGCTACTCCCTCACTGCTGAGGCTCCTAAAGGGGGAGGCGATGACTAAGATGCTAAAGATACGCTCATAGAGGGTGTAAGAGATGGTTCAGGGGGAGATGGTGCAGAGTGGTAAGCATATGGTGTCTCAGATGTCATAGGGAGGGAGACAAATGGATCTTCATCTGTCAGTGTGGTCGATGAAAAAGTATGACGCTTCCTCCTTGGTATTCCTGTCATTTAATAAAATAAAATTAAGTTTAGAACATATATTTCAAAAAAATTATGCAGAAAAATAAAATAAAAATGATAACAGATTCATAATACTAACAAATAAAATATACATAACAATGAGAATGAATGACTGCACAAGTTAAATAAATGGTTGCTAAATGAATGCATAATTGTACATACAATCATTTTCCCTTGAATCATGTTAGTTTCCTACTCCATTACTTCATCCATCCTTGCTAGACTAATATTTTCAATATCATGATGGAAAAATAAGTCCGCTTCTTGTTGTTGATGAGATTCAATGTCAGAGGTCAAATCTTTCACTTCACCACCCATATCATACAAATATCTTTGTTTTATGTGAGAAACTACACTCCACCCTTCATCCATAACATCATTCAAATAATATACCATTTTCGCTTGTAATGATAAGATATATAGATCATGCAGTTCATGATCACCAACATCCATCAAGCGAGAGAATTTCACAGAAGTAAATTGCAATGAATCTCTTTTAACACCTCTGATAATATCAACCCAATTCTATTTGAATAAAACAACTGATAAATTCCCATGGTAGTTTAATTCAATAATATTAGTCATATTTCCATAGTATTCCCCTTCAGAAAATGTAAATATACCACTATTCTATGTTTTCAAACCCTCTTCTCGATCGACTGTATGAAATCTAAAGCCATTCCTGTTGTAAGTGTCAAACTTTCTAACTTGTTTTAGAGGACCTTGAGCAAGAAACATCAAATCTTCTGGGAACTCTGCTCGAGTATCAGTATTCATGATCTAAAAAAAGAAAACATTATTAGATTTACAAAATATATGTGTCAACCTAATATCTGTATTTATTTCAATATTTAAGAACTTACATGTCGTGAAAACCATTCTACAAGATCTTTATTAACAGATTTCATTATATCTTTCTCATTTCGTGTTCAACCTCTCATTCTTATCTTTGTTTTTATCTTCAATTCTTCAATAAATGTATTTTCAATTTCACTATTCAGAAGCACATATCTATGTGCCTATAATAATTCCATTTCTATCAGTGTAACATTTGAGGTTCTCCCAACCGATCGGCCAATAACAAGAAATATTTTTGATTTCCCATGTATTTGAGATTCAGTCGATGTGTCATCAACATGTCCAACATGATTAAATATTGTCTCAATATCATTCAAGTATCTATAACAAAAGTTAAGACACTCCTCTTCCAAATAGCCTTCAGTAATAGAGCCTTCAGGTTGAACTTTATTTCTCACGTATGACTTCAAATGACCAAGATATCTGTGAAATAAAATAAACAAAAATAATTATGAATTTAATTAAGTTCCAATAATTATTTACTTAACTGAAAAAATATAAATATAGTACCTCTCAATTGGATACATCCATCTATAATATACGGACCCTCCTAATTTAGCTTCCTCACCCAAATGCACAGTTAAATGCATCATGATAATAAAAAATGACGAAGGAAAGATCATATCCATTGCACAAAGTGTAAATAAAAACTTCTCTTGAAGGTTGTTAAGCTCAAATGGATATAGATATTTCTCAATAGTTGTCTGAAAAATGTGCAAAATTAGAGTACAACAACAATAACTTTTTTAGGTGATAATGTACGAAATTCCAGTGGTAGTAACTACTGTAACAAAATATATGAATCGTGACTTTTTAATCTATGTAACCTATGATTATTTAAGTCAACACACCTTGAGATGTTACTTGAATACCCATCAAATACCTTTTCATGCTTTAAAATTCAAAGGAATGTATATTTATCCATATTTTCATTACAAAAATTGTCGAAGCATACTTTTCATCCTCATCTGGATAAAGATCATGTTTTATGTTCATTACTTGTAATTATTTCTGAGCATTGAGATGATCCTTTGACTTTCCATGCTCATTAAGTAATGTGAAGATCAAATTTTCATAAACATTCTTCTTAATATGCATCACATCAAGATTATGCCGCAACAAATTAAATTCCCAATATGAAAGTTTGAAGAATATACCTTTTTTTCTTCTATTGTTGTGTTACTATTTCACTTGACGATGCAATTTGAACTCATTTCCCACTATCATTAAAATGAAGCACCTTCCTAAATTCTATTTCAACATTTCCAAGTTGTGCCAATATTTCAGAATCAACTAACAACTTTGGAGGTGGTCTATGATCGATGAAACCATTGAATTTTGATCTGTTCAGCCGAAATCTATGAGATGCATTGAGAAATATTTGATGACATAAGAAGCACCATTTTATACTGTGAGGTATCCATTTAGTCTCAAAATCAAAGTTAAAAATAGAACAAGCCAAATCCGTGTAAGTGTTCCAACCAGATAGATTCCCAAGTCCAGGGAAGTCACTAATGGTCCACATTAGAGCAGCATGCATTTTGAACATTGTTTTAGAAGAATCATCATATGTCTCAATACCGTTGCTCCATAACTCATGTAATCCTTCAATTAAAGGCTATAAGTATACATCAATATCATTTCCAAGCATTTTTTTTCTAGGAATAATCATCGAAATGATAAAAGACATTTATTGAATACACATCCACAGAGGTAGATTGTAAGGGATCAAAACAACTGGCTAAATGCTATAACTGGTACTCAAAGTCCCAAATGGGTTGAATCTATCGGCAGTCAATCCCAATTGAACATTCTTAGGATTAGCTGAAAAATCTGGATGTAATGAATCAAATTTATTCCATAACTGTGAATCTCATGGATGTCGCATTAACCCATCATTGTTATTATCTATAGAATGCCACTTCATGTGTTCGACAGTTTTCAATGACATGAATAATCTTTACAATTGAGGCTTTAAAGAAAATTAATGTAAAACCTTTACAGGTGTGTTCCTTTTCTTCTTCTTCATGATAGTATATTGATTCAGACTTCCAACATCACCCATTGACTGCCATCTAGAAGAAGAACATTTTTTACAATCCCATATACTTGAATCATCTCACTAATAAAGCATACAATCATTGGGACGCACATGTATTTTTGTATAATTCAGACCAAGCCCGTTAACAACTTCTTTCATATCATAAAAAGGCTCGGGGAGGTTTGCTTCAGGAAATGCATCACGCAACAATTCCAATATCATGGTCATTGCCTTATTTGTAATTCAACATAGGCATTTTATATGGTATAACTTTAGCATAAAATAAAGTTTTGAATATTTCAAACATCCACTATACAACTCTTGATTTCCATCATCAACTAAACCATGAAACGTATTTTCCTCAATGAAGTTTTCTCTTACATTATTCTCCACAGAATCAAGAGGAGGATCCAATGATATGTTACAATCTTGATCTGGTTGTCCTACAGTCTCAAAAACATCACTTGTCACATTGGTATTTGTAGCACCCTCATATGGTTGTTCTGATATATTTTGATGTCGATATTGGTGTCTTGCAATTCCGAATGCATCATTTATAAGGTTCTTTATTTCATTTTTCATTGTCGATGAATTTGGGAGCTCTTTCTGTGGATTGACATCAGTTCTCAACTTTTCTGTAACATTCGATTATCTATGCCAAATCTAACACAAATATTGAGCAGGGAATTGATTCAATATTAAATGTTCATAAACTTCATCTCTCTTCAACCATATTCTAAATTTACAATTAGGACATGAACATATTATTCTCCCTTCAGCAGATTGATTGGAAATTAAAAGATCTAAAAACTCCTCCAAACCCTTAGCATACTGAGGTGTGTTCCTTGGTAATGTGATCCAGCTTTTATCCATGTATATCACAACATGCCTACACAATATTCAAAAAATTAAAACACATAACTGTTACTAAATAGGGAAAGAGATTCATATATACCAGTTGAAAAAAATATAAATATGTTAAAGAAGGTTTTCCTATATAAATACATATGGTAAATAATGAACCCACCCACTAGAAAACCAAAGCATGCAAATTAAAAAGATCCATAAAAGAAAAGGAGAACAAGGATCTCATCCCTGTAGTTTTTTGTATGTCATGATATAACAAAATAGATGTACAAATTGATGATTCCAGAACTTTGACATCACTAAGGTAAGGGCTTTATAAATTGTATAATAATTGAATAGAAGTTAGGAATATGAAATGGAAACAAACTCCTACCTTAAACATCACTCAATAATTTAGAAAATATATGGGGAACCAAGATGTAGAACATGCTTGGAATCATCAGGTGAAAGGATTAATGACTAGGGTAGATAAATCCAAGGCTTATGAGCAAGGTATTTTTTTAAGAATCAAAGGAAACATGAAATTCCTAAGATAAATGAAATCATGTATATTAAATTTCCCAAAATTGATCCTGGAATAACACTGAAAATTATTTTTGTCAATATACCTTTTCAATTTCCATTTAATTTTGTTTCAATTGTAGAAAATGGAATAACCTATTAAATACATAGTTTTATGGAATTAAAATAAAATATTCAACCCCCAAAACTTATCAATATACCATTAATGGTTAGATCATAAGTATATGGTAAACATGAGCATGGAATAAATAACTTATTAAAAATTTCATGGATTCATGAGAGTTGATCACATGTCATAATATAAGGACATGTAATCTCAAATGACCAAACATATACCGTAGTGTAAGATTATGGAAACATAATATAATAAAGATGATTCATTGATCATAACGTTGGCATTAAAGAGCATGACATAAAATTGTTACATAGAAATAATCATAGTAAATCATAACATAGCATATCAGATATCACTACATGTTTCCCCTAATATAGTGGAGTATGAATTAACACTTGATTCTCATAACATAGTGGAGAAGACATCATTACCTAAAATCATGATATAACCCAATATCATTTATTCAATACTCAAGAATCCAACTATAATTACTCATATTTACACAATTCATGGAACACATTTAGAAATCATAAAAAATAAGGCACACGTGAAACCTAACCAATTTCATTTTCAAAATCATATTTCAACCCATACGCACCTCGAAACCCTTTGAAAACATATTACAATCCATTCAAACAATTCATAAAACATAATTAAGAAGCACATAAAACATACTAAATTCATTTAATAATGTTAAATTATGGAATCACATACCACAAGCTTGGAAACTTCCAGAATCTTGTAGGAAACTACAACTGCACCACAAAGGGAACCTATAAATGCAAGATCATACCACAACCATCAATATTAAAAATAAAGAACAAAGACCATCTCCAACCCATGCCATTTTAGCGTGAAAATGATAAAATGGAATAGTGATTTTGCTCTAACCAGGCACCATTTCTAGCACTATTTTGAAGTGAAACCACAGTAACGTGCTATATTTGATGCACCCCTGTTCATGTGCTATCTTCTTTTCAAGATTTAGCGCAAAATATGGCGCTGGTTGGAGCTCCTTCCAATTGATACTCTATTTTAGAGTAATGGATACTACAATTTAACGTTGTGCATTGGAATTGATCTAATATTCAACCAAACCAACCAAAAATCATACCACAACCGCACCAAAAAGGTATACAGACCTGTACAGAGGGGCAGCGAAGGTACTGATCAACAGCGATGGGCAGCGAGGCGCAGTGAGAGGTGACGAGACGCATCGAGGGCTTCGGGGGGGGGGGGGGTCGCCAAGGTCGCAGGGGTCCTGGGGGTCATCGGGGTTGCACCTAGGGTTTCAGGGGGGTCATGGGGGATGGGGGAGTCGGGAGAGTCAGGGGGAAAGGGTTGCGACTATAAAAAAACAAGTTTAGCGGCGATTTAAAAAACCACCGCTAAAGGTGAATAATGCTGTATTGACCCCCAAAACACCTCCTATTCGACCTTAGCTGAGGACTTGACGATTTTGGGTGATCCTAGAGCTTTCCAAAAGGGTTACAAGGTCATCCGACCTCTGTTCTTCAAGATCCAAAGCCCAAATCGAAGATCTGCTCTTCTCCTAGTAAGTGGATCTCATATCGATGTCTATCCTCTCTCTTTCCTCGATCTTTTGGAGGAGTTTGTTCTCTGCTTCTTTAGATCTAAACCTAATTGGCTAGATCTAGATCTAGGATTTTATATCTATATCTAGATTGATAAGATCTTGACATCTTTAATCTTGATTTAGGGATTTAGATCTAGAACTCAGATCTACGTCGTTGTGCTGCTCAGATTTTAGGGATTTCTGTTGAACAAATGTCCATCAACAAATTGAGGTAGATGGTCAAAAATCTAATTCCCATAGTCATGGATTTGATACTTATATGAAAAATTGTATAATTGCTAGAATCCTTTAGCAACTGATTTTCTTAGATTGGGTTAATTAGGTTGACCAATTGATTTATCGAAGCATTGTTGAATTGAATGATTAGTTGAGGAATTGATCATGAGACTAAGGGGATGCCCTATTAAATAATCAATTTGGAAAATTTATTATGAGATTTAGGGATTTAAATATATACAATTAATCATGGGATTAATTATGATATATTGAATTGGATAAGTTGAGATAATTAATTGTTAATTAATTATGTGCCTTGAGATTATGATCTAGATAATTAATTATGGGATTAATTATGAAAAGTTGAGATTTAGAATGAGATGATTAATTCTTGAAAATTAATTATGGGATATGAATTGTGATAAAGGTTAATTAATTAATGAATTAATTAATGGGATTGAGGAATTTAGTTAATGGTTGTGTTAACTAATGAATTTGATGTATTTAACTAATTGTTGAATTAGTAAGAGGATTGATGTGGGTAATTAATTGATGAATTAATTATGTGTTTAAGAATGATAACATGGTCATTCTAAATTGAGAAGTATAAATGGTAACATGGTCATCATACTTATGAGTAAAAGAATTGGAACATGGTTATTCTAATGAGAAGTATTGTAACACCCCAGTAATTTTTTTTATAATTTTAAATACATTAATTTATGAAAATAATAATTTAAAATTAAGTGTTTTAATTAATAATACTTATATTTCAAATTTATAGCTTTCAAATTAATTTCAAATTAATTTTTTAAAAACAAATACTATTTTAAAGTATTATTTTATGTAAAAGAATATTTTAATATGAAAATATGTATTTTTATTACAAAATTATTTTTTTGATAGATTATTTAATTAAATGTTTTAAGAATTATATATATATTTACTGTCATAATCATTTTGATAAATACTAAATTATGTTACGAATATGTTCACTATTAATATGACACCCCAAGGATTTATAAATTTAATATAGAATGCATGAAACACTGAGTCTCTATGAAACAACACTTTGTTATAACCTAGCCAATAAATATAATTTTTCCACTTACGTGATTTGAATTTTGAAAAACTGACATACACGGTTGCATTCAGTAAGATATTTAGAGTATAATATGATCAACTTAATTTTTGGTGAATAGTAACATGCCCTTATGAATAGTAATGTTACCCTTATGAATAGTAATGCAACCTTATGAATAGTAATATGACCCTTATGAATAGTAACATCACCCATGAAAGTATAAATAAAATTTAGGCACCTTATAAATGAAATTGAATATTTTAAATTAAGTGTTGATATTTTTATAAGCAAAAAATAGTTAATTAAAATTTTATAATTAATAAATTTATTTAAAATAAATTTAATTTTAATAAAATGTGTTCCTAATGAATATTTTTTATCCTAATATTTTAGGATAATTTTATGATACCTCAGTTAATTTTTGAAAGTATTATAAAATCATTTTTAAATTTAAAATCTGTATTTTTCAAGTAAATAATGATTTTATTTAAAAATTAAATTTCACATATTTAGAAAATTACTTTGATAAAATGGATTCCATTTTTGAATTATACATGTTGAAAAAATGTTTGGGTGAATTTTTGGTATTTTTCTGAAATACTTAAATTTTTGGTGAATAGTGAAATTCGATAATTTACAAAATATGCTAAATAAATAAATTTCTACATCATGATTGAGTCACAGATGATGTAAATGGTCATTGTTTCGAACTCATATGCACTTATTACCATTTTTAGTCATAATAATCAATATTATTAATAGTCTTGAGGCAAAATAATAAACTAATGATTAGAATAATGCAAAAACCCTCCTCTCCTCCACTATATAAACCACCCCTCACCCCCTCTTCCTCTCACACCTCTCAAGTTTTGAGCCTTACCTATGTTCTGAAAAATACTCTCCCCAATCCCTCCCACCACAACCAAGACCTTATGGTCTCACCAAAAGGCAAAAAACAAAGTCCTTAAGAAGATTCTCAAGGAGGATTACTCAAGAGGTAAACCTCTCTTCCTTTTTCTTTCAACTTCTTTTACAAGTTCCATTATTTTGTTTCTCTCTCCTCATCTCCACTCATCCAAATGCTATGATAATTCTAGTACCTTACATGTAATGAAATTTTATTATGCTAAGGGAATATTTTATCATCATCTCTTTGTCCCCCTCCTCTTATACCAAGAATAAAAACACCGTCCGAGATGTGTTAATTTATCACATTCAAGGACGACAAGTTTTCAATTTCTATTACCATCTCCAATTCTGGTCATGAAACCATTTTTATGGTTGAACCAGATCATAATATATTTCATATATTCTATTTAATGTTCTGTAATCATTTTTTACACATGGTATTTAATTATAAAACAAAATGAGTTCGTGGTGATCAAAAAACCATCAAAATAATTCAAATGTCACTACACCAAAATCAATGTTTAGTGACAGTTTTTAGTAGTAGTTTAATAAACCACCACTAAAATTTCATTTTTTCAAAATCCTGACACTTCTCTCCCAAACCCCACACTCCCCTAACCCCCATGACCCCGACCCTCGGTAGCCCTACCCTCACCATGCCTTGCCGTCAGTCCCGAGCATCACTGCCCTTTGTCGTGCCTCGCTGCTGGTCCCGAGCCTCGCCGCTTCTCGCCACTGGTCCTGAGCCTCGTCACCCCTCTATGGTAAATTTTTTGGATTCCTAAAGATGAGTTTTGAGGTTATTTAAATATAGCTATTCAAATAATATCTTTGATGATATTTGTGTGATAGTTCTAGAGATTCAAAAAAGAAAAGTTTTGACTCTAATTATGATGACTAAACTATATGATTTCAAGATTATCATTTTGAATAGTTTCAAATATAGAGATTTTTTTGTTACTGATTTTCATAGATTTTATAATTTTTAATATTGGAAAATATCATCATGGTATTTTTAGATTTAAATAGGAGGAAATGATTTTAAGAATAGTGTTTTATGAGGAATTAAGTAAGACTAGAAATTTAAAATTGATTATTAAATCATTTGTACATCAAGTTCTTAAATCAGGAGGGAGATTGAATTTATAGTGAATCTAGATAAGGAACACTTGGAAGAGGTGAAGTGGATTTTTAAATATGTAAATGGTTTGCTAGACCTAGAACTATGTTACAAAATGGATAATCTATTGTAGGGGTTTGTGGATATGTACTTTGGAGGAGATTCAAAATCACATAACAATACCTATTGTTTTGTGTTTACCTTTACAGGGTTGGTGGTGATTTAGGTGTCTTAGTTGTAACCTATAGTTTCTCTATAAAAATTTTATTTGGGGTATATTATTATTATTGAAGTAGGTAAGGAGTTTACCTAGTTGAAAAGTTTATTAAAGTAATTCAAAATAAGGTAAAAAAATTACATTACTCTAAAATAGATAGAAATGATTTATCTTGAAATGAATATGATGTTATAATATAGGAAAAAACACATTCAACTGAAGTGTCACTTCATATGAAATATTGTAGTGGATATGGTGTTAAAGATATAAATGTTTAGTGGAACTCAGAATCTATTAAACATAATTACTAAAGTCATGGTTTGGGAATTTTTGGGTGACAATGTATATTAGTTGGTCTTGTATGACTAGTGATAAATTGATCAGAGAATCCACATCTGAAGATAATATTTATATGTTTCTGAAGTGACTAAGGACATAGTGGAATCCTTGAGATCAGTCTATAGGTTATAGATTGTTTGGACTGGCTATGTGAAAACCTTTTTTTATCTAAGTGTCTAGAATTTTGGAAGGAGAAATTTTGAATCAGGATACAGAACCAAATGGAGGTGGTGACAACAAAACCAAGGGTCTATAAGTGGTAGTATCAAAGATGGAATGTTTTTTTTATGGAAAATTATAAGAGGTAGGGTAGATGATTTATTGATACTACACTATTCATTGAAATAAGTAATAGGTCGGTGAATCAGTGAGAATATGGAACTTTTCTTGACCAAGAATTTTCATTTCTAATTTGGACACCATTGTAAACCAGATAGATCCAGTATCAAGAAAGGGAGGACACTTTTGTATTGGGTAATGGATTTAGGTTAAGGATGATACATACCCTACTGTAATCACTTTATTACATTATTGATACATCTATGTATTAGAATTATCTTGATCATAGTAAGAAAAAAGTTGCTCACATCAGGGGTGAACCTTGTAAAAAACTTATGTTCCTTGTGTTCGTGTTTGTTTTTTGCAAAAAAGTAAGTGATAATTTCTAATGTTAAGGGGTTCTTGACTTTAACTTGTTAAATATGGTTATTTATAAAGGAAATTATAAAGACTTAGTAATATTAATTCAAACCGCTTTATAATATTACATATCAGATCACCTAGGAATGTTAGGTAATTGGAATGAAAACCCTTGGAGAAAGCCCTTAGTTCTATAGAGATAACATAAGTGTATGGGGATATAATTTTATACTCAAATTTATTTTTACTAATTTCATCCTAATTATTTTTTTTAAAATTTCTAAGATGGATGGTGGAAAGAGATGCACTGATAGGAATGCCCGATGCGGTGGATACAATAGTTAATGTGATGATTATCCATATGTTCAAAAAACTTAATGGGTGCTAATATTGAAAACATCATGGTTGTATTAACACAATGAATCAAGTTATGGATAATAACCATAACCATATGGAAAGTCCTACTTCATTGTGGCATTGACCTGATGAAATGACCTATTTTATCTTGTGGGCCCATGGATCCACTTATAGTTTAATGGTGGGTATCATCATTGGAAAAGATATTTAATATAGGGGAAAACTATGAAAAATAGATTTTTTTAAACAATTTATCATCTTGAAGGAAATTTTGATCAATGGTGTGCATTAATAAATAATATAAATAATGAAGAAGACATTTAATCTATGTTATGGTGTGATTTCATGAGGTTGTTCCTTGATAAATACTTCCCTAAAAATATAAAAATCAAGATGATATAAAAATTACTTGAACTAAAGTAGAAGAAAAATGTATCCACTATGATATATGAAGTTAACTTCACTCAGTTATAATGGTATGCTTTTGGATTTTTCATTGATCTAGAAAGTAATATTGATAGATTTTATAATGGATTGAATCCAAGTCTTTATAATAATTTAGAAATCTAGGAGTTCAATGGATAAAAAACAATTTTATTTAATATTTTATTGATAATAAATGAAATAATTTCCTTAAATTGTGCTAAATATGTTAATTTATAGAATATTTAGGATTAGATCATTTATTTGAAAATTTGATGGAAATTCCAGTTTTACCCTTTTAAAATTCACTGTAGTATTTCGGGCATAAATATTTTTATATAAATTATTTTGATTTAAAATTTTGTTACTATGTTCTTGACTTAATGGAATAAAAATTCTATTCAGGACATGGGAGCTGGATCGTGCATTTGAGTGGAGTAAATGGGTCATGAAGACAAAGTTGGACTGAACTATCCAGATTGGACATCACTTCACCATTTGGGCCGTATATTCTTCATCTAGGCTTGAATTGGGCCCAAATTTATAGGGAAGATCTGGGACATGATTATGAACAAATAATTCTTCTATAAGGATAGACAATTTGCGAGTTTTGGAGGTCAAATATGCGGTTCAATTGAGATTAAACAATTTGACCGAATTTCTCTTTCACGCTTAAAAAAAGTCTTGTAACCCTAGCCCTCAAAAACTCTATTTAAAGGATAGTTTCACTATTTGGGAGGGTTGGTATAGGAATTGGGAAGTTTTTTCCTAAATGGTGTCTCTTGGGATCCCCTCAAAACTCTTGGAAGAAGTAAGGCCTTGTGCAAACATCTCTTCCAAGAAGGCTATCCTCTCCCACCTCCTATTTGTATTTATTTGATTTCATGCTTGTATATTGAATTTTTATTCAATTAAATCTTCTTTGTTTTTCCCTTTTTTATCTTCTTATTTTTCTTCTTGGGATATCATAAAAGAATGGAGATAATATTGGGTGTCCCCCTTTCAATCCACTGCATATGAAAAACGTCTCCACAATGACAACTCCGCCCATGGAAGAGTGGTTTCATTCGTAGTTGATCTAATCCCTACTCCATTAATTTATTTATTTTGAATCCATAAACACACTTTAATTCATAAATTGTGATTAATTAATTGAGTTTTAATTTCTATGTTACTCGATCGACTTACACTTGACCACGTGGTCGGGCCTGTGTAAATCATGTGAGTGAAACTTTAATCGCAAAATCCATTCAACTTGGGATAGAATTGTAGGGTTAAAGTATCATCCAAAAACACAATTAATTCTCAAATATAGGGAGGATAAGCTTCCATAACTGTAAATTTATCATAAGTTGGATTTTGGATCATAATTAAAGTAGGGTGCTGCAATTGGAAGTCCCAAAGTTGACCTAAGGCTCATTTTTCCAATATTTGTGGTCACATTAATTTCTGTAGGGTTTGGGGGTTGAAAAGGTTAGGGGTTAATAATTGAAAGAATTATAATCATATGGGATAATGATAAATTAATGATGAAGGGGGTGGATTATATCGACTATGTCTTCTCATATAAGTGTTTTTAAAGAAACTGTGTCTCCAATTGTTCCTTCTTGTTTGTTGTGTAGTCTATTGTCTGAGAGTCACTAAACCAAACCCCCCAAATTATGTGGAATTTGTTTCCACTTATTTTTTTTTGTTTCATTAAAGCCTATTAAGAGTTGTTTAATTCACTTCCTTCTTGAGATAATGACCTAGATCAGCTACTATGCTTCACTTAGTAAAATCACAAATATTTTTGAGAGCCTGTGCGACAACGCTCATCAAATTGGAACCATTTCTAGGAAGGAAAGTAATTATTTAATCCATTTAGAGGTATTCCTTTTATTTTTTATTTTATTCTATTCTTCTCTTCTTTATTCCTTCTTTACCCAACCTGATTTTTTTTTCTTCTTTTGTTTTTTCTTCTTTTTCTTTTTGGACCATCAACTCAAGCTTCTCATTTTTATTTTATTATGGTCCACTTTTCTTATTTTAATTTTTATTTGATTTATGACATAAAATAATCCCAAAGATCTCTTATATCTTGACCCTGAGATTGAACGCAACCTTAGGGCTTGAATCAGACATTCTCAGTCTATAGGAATTTTCAACATTCAACCAGTTGGAGAATTCTTCCACTCCAAGGACATTGAAATTGGAAACACTTCTAAATACAACTTAAAACAAGAACCAATGGATGAAAATAATAGAAATGAACCTAATAAAACTATTCGAGAGTTGGTAGCTGTAAGAACCCAAATCTTCTTTTCAGGTATGTTTTTCTCTTTTCTGGTGTTTTGAGAAAAGAGGAGTTACTGGAAATTTTTGAAGTACACGCCGTGTACTTATATATACACATCGTGTACTCTTTTTCTACATGTAGCCGTGTGCTGGCCATGTAACGGCCAAGCACAGAACCTTGTGTGGTGACCTAGAGACCGCCTTATGCGGGGACCGGTAAGGGCAAGTACACTCTGTGTACTTCTAAAGTACACGCCGTGTACTTTTTTTCATTAAATGGATCAGGGTCGCGTCTAATTTGTAGAAGCATCTTCTTCTTCACCTTCTTCAACCGAGAGCATCCATACGACCATGATATTTCCCTAATCCCTCGATCAATCATTCGTTCTCTGATTTGATCGATGTCGATTGCGTTGGGATCGCCATGATAGTCTCTTCCTTCTTCTAGAGCTTCATCTCTTGATTTATCCTCTTTCTCAAGTTATCCTTGGTTGAATGTTTTAGACTTTTTTGTAGATATACTGCATTCTAGGTCGATCCAAGGGCTGACACCAGAGTATATCGATCTCACAATGCTGAGGTAGGTGGTTTGTGCCTTTTCGTAGATATTCTTTGAGTTATATGTGCAAAACTGCCCAATACCCTTGATCGGGGTATTATGTGTTTACGGTTTTGACCCTATTATTTCCTGTTATGATTTATATGCTTGAGTAGAGGTCAATTGAATGTGAATAGGGTTAATTGATATGTTATGGATGTATTGCTCATGCTTGTATTGTTTATGACTGTTTGGTCTTGCTTAGCCTGTTAGGATGCTTGCTTTCCATTCCTAGTGTTGATAGGATGGAGTGATATTGTTTATCTAACATGTTGTTATGCTATATATTGTTCATCCAAGTAGTTCTTGAGGTATAATTTGGTCGTTATATAATGTTGTGCTCGATTGACGTACACAGGGCTGTGAGAACCTGGTGTAGTAGACCATAGAGAGAATGGACGTTGAGGGATTCTCTGGAGTGTTTGTTTACTGTTACGATGCGAGATCATAGAGGGAATGAACGTAAGTGCTTCCTCAGAGTGTCTGTAGTTCCTCGATGTGAGCCACAGGGGGAATTGGACATTGATTGCTTCCCCAGAGCGCCTTTTAGTTACCGATACGAGACTATAGGGGGAATTGACGGTGAGTGCTTCCTCAGAGAGTCTGTGTAAAAGCTGAACCAGAGGGGTTAGACTGTGTGTACTTCCTAGAGGGTTGATTGTGTTGTTTTGGTTGGACTAGAAGGGTTAGGATGTGAGTACTTCCTAGAGGGTTCCCTGCTTATGATTAGCTACTTACTTGGTATCTGATAATTGAATGCCTTTGAACCTATAGGATTGTTTACTTTTGAGTACTTCCTTATTTACTGATTCATTTTGATTATAGCCTTCCATATATATTCACTGACTGTTAGTCACAGATATTTGGGTGGTTTCTTACTGGGATTTAGTCTCACAATGTGTTTGGGTCATGCCACTACTAGAAAATAAGGCTATATCCACGGTTTTAAATCATGGCTATAGGCCTAAAAACTGTGGCTATAGGTTATAGACACGGTTTATCCAACCATGGCTGGTATTGGCGTGGCTCTAGGGTAAAAACTATAGCCACAATTTTGAACCATGGCTAAAACCCTATAGCCACGGTCTAAAAAACCGCAACATAAGCTAAAATTACTCACCATTTATAGCCACGGTTCAAAACCGTGGCTATAGGTCTTCACATTTTCTAAAAAAACCAGCACTATTTAGCTGGTTCTGGCCCCTTGCACACCCCCCTATCCCCTTACGCACCCCCTACTGGAAACCCCCCCCTCTGGACAGACACCCCCCTGGACAGCAGCCCCCCTGTCCCCTTGCACACCCCTTGAACCACCCCTGCTGGACACCCCCACTACACCCCCCTCCTAGACAACCCCACCCCCACACAGCCCCTTGCACCCCCTGCACACCCCCTTACACCCCCAGTCCCCTTGCGCACACCCCCTTGCACACCTTCACACCCCAAATGCACACCCCTTCCCCCTACTGCCCCCCCTTGCACCACCCCTACTAGACACCCACCCCCTAGACAGACCCCCCACCCCCACCCTCCTGGACAGCACCCCCACCCCCCTGGACAGACACTCCCCTGGACAACACCCCCCCTGGATAGCACCCCCACCCCCTGGACAGACACCCCCTGGACAACAACCCCCCCCAGGACAGACACCCCCCACCCCCTGGACAAACACCCCCCTGCACCCCCCGGACAGACACCCCCTGCACCCCCACCCCCCTGCACCCCCACCCCCCGAACAACCCCCCGTCCCCTTGCACACCCCCTGCACACCTGCACACCCTTGCTGGACACCCCTTTCACCCCACCCCCTGGACAGACACCCCCCAGTCCCCTTGCACACACACCCCCTGCACACCCCTACTAGACACCCCCTGCATCCCCCCTGCTGGACACCCCCTTGCACCCCCTATCCCCTCGCACCCCCCCTGTGCACCCCTGCTGGACACCCCTTGCACCACCCCTACTAGACCCCCTTGCACCACCCCTACTGGAAACCCCTTGCACCACCCCCACTGGACACCCCCCCTGCACAACCCCCCTTGCCCCCCGCATAGCCCCCCTTACACCCCCCCTAAACACCCCTTGCACCCCCTTTCACACCCCTATCCCCTTGCACACACCCCCACTGGACACCCCTTGAACCACCCCCGCTAGACACCCCCTGCACAGCCCCCCTGCACCCCCCATGCACAGCCCCCCTTGAATCCCCCCTCACCCCCCTCCTGGACACCCCCTACACCCCCTAATGGACCCCCATTACACCACCCCTGCTGGACACCCCCACTGCACACCCTTGTCCCCTTGCACACACCCCTTTGCACACCCCCACTGGACACCACCCCATGCTGGATACCCCTTGCACCACCCCTGCTGGACACCCCCCCCCCCTACACAACCCCCCTTGCACCCCCCCTGCACACCCCTGTCCCCTTGCACACACCCCCTGCCCCCTGCAGCACCCCTGCTGAACCACCTTGCACCATCCCCACTGGACACCCCTGTCCCCTTGCACACCTCCCCTTGCACACCCCCCTTGCACCACCCCCTACTGGACCCCCCTTGCACCAACCCTGTTGGACCCCCCTGCATCAACCCTACTGGACACCCCCACTGCACCCCCCCTCCTGGGCAGACCCCCTCCCCCTAGTAGATTCAGGCTCTCATCCATATAGTGTTGGAGGAGAATTAACAATGGCATAATGGACACAATAGTTGGAGTAGTTATCTACTCACACAACATATGAAATCAACACAAAAACAATCCATTCAAAAATGGTGACTGGTGTGTGGTTACACTTGATTGGAAGAACAGAGGAAAATTTCTCAAACCGAAAAACACAAGAAATGATGAAGTTATTGATGGAAGAATTAATTATGCATGGAATGCCTTGGGTTTGTTATTTCTTTTTTGAACTGAAAAAGAATGGGCCTACCTGTATTCACTTCAAAGTAGTGTCGATTAAGAGATTTGGAGGTGTGGTGGTGGAATAATTAGAGGCTATGACTACTCAAACAGAAGAAGAACTTAAAACTACTGAGGAAACTTAAACTGTGGGTGATATGAGGAATTTAGTGCCTGTACAGATGCAATAAAAGGAGTAGAAAGAGGTGTTTGAACTAACACATGATCCTGCTGAACTGACTAGTCACCAAGATCTATCTTTTTCTTTTCTGAGATGAAAAATAGGGAGAAAGAGTAGATGAATATAACTACATCAATGCAAGTTACTGCTATTTTTTCTTGTAATCATTCACATATTGGATTATTTCTATGTGTTTTGGGGCATAAAATGCTTTCATTTCAAGTATGACATTGCAACAGGCTCCTGTGGAGTTTCCATTCTAATGACCAACTTCTGAATTTATGAAACCTATTTGGTTTAAGAGAAAACCTATGAAATATATATATATATATATATATATATATCTCAATGTGGTGGAAGGATGCAGGGAGGGACGTGAATCTAAAAAGGATACAGTAAGGTTCTTTAAATGGTTGTGTGTTGAGAACGAAAAGGCTTAGGACCGAAGGGAATGTATAAAGGATCAAGACCAATGCACTGAAAAGAGTTTCATCATATTTATAAATTATTTTATATGTAATAAGGGTATTTTCATTGTACTATAGTTTTGTAGTAGGTTCCAAAATCATTTAAATCCCCTGGACACCCACTCCCCCTAGACACCCCCCCTAGACACCCCATTGGACACCCCCCCAGACACCCCCCACTGGACCCCCCCTTGAACAACCCCCCAGACACTGCCCCCTGGACACCCCCTCCCCCCTAGACACCCCATGCACTGAAAAGAGTTTCATCATATTTATAAATTATTTTATATGGAATAAGGGTATTTTTGTTGTATTATAGTTTTGTAGTATGTTCCAAAATCATTTAAATCCCCTGGACACCCCTCCCCCCTAGACACCCCCTTGGACACCCCACTGGACACCCCCCCTAGACACCCCCCAGACACCCCCCACTGGACCCCCACTGGACACCCCCCCGGACACCGCCCCCTGGACACCCCTCCCCCCTAGACACCCCTCGGACACCCCCATGCATACATATAAGTGCAAACATCCATATTGAGAAAAGGAAAGAAGAAAAATGAAAACGGAAAACTCTAAACGAAGAGAATGTATAAAATATTTTTTCTAAAAAAATATAAAGGTACAAGATTCAAAAGTAAAAAAACCTAGGGATCAACTATCCAACCATGATACAGAGCAATGTCCATAAGATCGAATATTTCACACTCAGGAGTAAACTTGAAATCATCAATTCTGCAAGCCTGGTGTATGCCAAGTCAATTTTATTAAAAACAAAACAAATGGTTACTAATGTCTTGCAAAAAATGGTATAAAATAACCATTACCTCCTAAATTTTATGTTCATGTCAATCCTGGTTGAAAGTTGTGGAAGAAAATCAATTTCATAGGCTATGTTTTGTTACTGGTTCTCTGCATAGCATGCATCCCTATCCTGAATATCAATACAATTAATCAAAATCAACAAATGATCGAAAAGGAAAAGCCATCAAGAAGCCAAAAATAGGGAAATTACTTTGACATTACTGTTTGAATCGATTAAACGTTCTGCAACCAGGGAGAGAAATTTTTCCTGTGACACCTCCATCTTGTCGGAGTTCAAATTCAATTTGTTTCTCAGTAGTAGAACATTGCCTATAACAAATCACAAGAAAGTAATTAAAATGCAAAAATAGTAACATTTTCACCATACGCAAGATCATTCCAACTCGATAGCGATATATTCATTTGCATATTCTTAGAGTTTAATATAATACATTTGATCATAGGTCAATTGAAGAATAAAAACATGGTTAATCAGGTGGAAAACTAAAGTATCTGATGGAAGGAAAAAAAGATAATTTCAAAAATAAAGTACTCACACAATTAAGAAGATATTGAAAATTAGAAGAGAAATCAAGATTCCTAGAAATGGATAAAGTGGGAGAGTAGGGGTTTATAGATGGCGAGGAGACACCCCCCAGACACCCCCCAGACACCCCCTCCCCCCCTAAAACACCCCCATTGGACCCCCCTGGACACCCCCTCCCCCCTATACACCCCCCTGGACACCCCCCACTGAACCCCTTGGAAACCCCCCAGACACCCCCTCCCCCCAAACAACCCCTGAAACCCCCCTGGACACCCCCATGCATGCATATATGTGCAAACATGCATATTAAGAAAAGGAAAGAAGAAAAAGGGAAAAGGAAATGTAAACTGTTAGAATGTATAAAATATTTTTTCTAAAAAAATATAAAGGTACAAGATTCAAAAGTGCATACATGGGGATCAACTATCCAACCATGATACAAAACAATGTCTAGAAGATTGAATATTTCACACTCAAGAGTAAACTCGAAATCATCAATTCTACAAGCATGGTGTATGCCAAGTCAATTTGATTAAAAAAACAACAAATGGATACTAATGTCTTGCAAAAAATAGAATAAAATAACCACTACCTCCTGAATTTTATATCCACGTCAATCTCGATTGCAAGTCGTGGAAGCAAATCAATTGCATCGGCAATGTTTTGTTGTTGGTTCTCTACATAGCATGCATCCCTATCCTGCATACCAATACAAGTCATCAAAATCAACAAATGATCGAAAAGGAAAAGACACCAAGAATCTAAAAATAGGAATCCAAACTCTCTTTTGAGCTCTTTCACCTACATATATTCACAGCCCCCCTGACCCCCCTCATGGAAATCCCCCCTCCCCCTGCCTGCCCCCTGCACACTACCCCCATCTCCCTTATCTACCCCCTGCACACTGCCCCCTCCCCCTACACCCACACACCCCTTTCCCCCACCCCTGGACCCCCCACTTGCATATATTCATAGCCCCCTGACCCCCTCCTAGACATCCCCCTTCACCCCCACACCCCCTGCACACTGCCCCTCAGCCCCCTTCACCCCCTCGCCCTTCCCCCTGCACACTGACCCCCTCCCCCTACACCTCACACCCCTTTCCCCCTCCCTACCCCCTGCACACTGCCCCCATCCCCCTTCCCAGCCCCCTGCACACTGCCCCCCAGCCCCCCTGCACATTGATCCCTGCCCCCTGCACACTGCCCCCGACTCCCTTCCCTACCCCCTACACACTGCCCCCTCCCCCTACACCCCACACCCCTGCCCCACCCCCCAACCCCTGGACCACCACCTGCATATATTCACAGCCCCTCGACCCCCTCCCGGACAACCCCCTCCCACTGCACCCCCACACCCCACACCCCACACCCCCTGCCCCTGCCCCCTGCCCCCTCCCTACCCCCTATCCCCCTTCACCACCACCCCCTTCCCCCTCCCTGCCCCTCCCCCCGCACCCCTTCCCCCTGAAAACTTCCCCCCAGCCCCCTTCCCTACCCCCTGCACCCCCTTTCCTTCCCCCTGCCCCCTCCCCATGCACCCCTCCCTGCCCCCTGCACCCCCTTCACCACCACCCCCTGCCCCTCCCCCCTGCACACTGCCCCCTACACCCCCCTCCCTGCCCCCTGCACACTGCCCCCCTCCCCCTACACCCCTCCCTGCCCCCCATCCCAATTCACCCCCTCCCCCTGCACCCCACTAATTTTTTTTTGAAGTACCCGTTACTGGAGTTAAATTTAGATGGAAGATATTCACTATCAATGGAAGGCAATAAAGAAAACACAAAATTTGATTATATCAAGTTAATGAAAACAATTATCCTATTAAATTATTTAGATTTACTATTCCAAATTCTTACTCAAATCATAACCTAAAAATTGTTGGAATCTAGGGGTGGAAAATGGGGATGGATCATTTACCTTTAATGTTTAATAATACTTGGCTAACAATTCCTGGATGTAGATAAGTGGTTATGAATAGATGGAATAATGTTTAAAATTAAAGTACTCTTCATATTGTGGCTAAAAATATCATAAAAATCATATCCCAATTGATGGAGTCGATAAAAAACTCCTTGTACATGTTGGATTAGGACAATAAGGATAATTAGAATCATCTTGTTTATTTTTATGATATAAATCAATAATAGAATATTCTTACCTGAGTGTAACTCCAACTTCACTCTAAATTGGATGATCATTTTTATCTCAAAGAAATAATGATCTGTAAACAATATAATGTAAAGAGAATTTAATATGGAGACATGAAATATAATATATCTCATCAACTACACATAGAGAAAAAAGTAAGATGATGAGAAAATTCAATTCAGATTAATGAATCCCTCTTCACATATAACAATGAAATCTCAAATGATGTGTTGGAATCCAATCAACAAAATCAATAACTTATACATGATTGTAAGGATCTATTTTAGGCATTATAATTACATAATTAAAATACCATCTCAAGTAGATTGTAACGTTTTTAAAAAAAGAACCAACTATAAAACTAAAAAGTTCCTAATCGGAATACTTACATGTAAAGAAACCCAAAATTATCTGCAAAAAGGATAATACCTTTATCCAAGTTAATATCCAAACCATATAGAATCTTCCAACTACTTGGGCCCTACAAAAAGGCATCTATAAGTCACAATTGAAAATTTATACAACCATAACTCCTGATGGTCAGTTAAGAGGTTGTCCCAAACCATATAATGAATTGGAAGTTGCTAATAAGTCATACAATGGAACAACATTTGTGACCCATTGGAAAACACTACCTCCCTCTTGGACACCCCCCTACCCCTTCACCCCCACACCCCTACCCCCTTCACACTACCCCCTTCCCCCACCTGCACCCCCACTGCCCCCACCTGCACCCCCACTGGACCCCCCCACACCCCCTATACACTACCCCCCGCACACTGCCCCCTTCCCCACCCCCTGCACCCCCCCTCTCTGTCCCCTGCACACTGCCCCCCTCCCCATGCACCCTCCCTCCCCCTGCACACTACCCCCACCCCCCTTCACTCTACTAAAATCTTGTTGAAGTACCCATTACTAGAGTTAAATTTAGATGGAAGAGATTAACTATAAATGGAAGGCAGGAAAGAAAACACAAAATGTGATTATATCAAGTTAATGAAAACAATTATCCTACTGAATTATTTAGATTTACTATTCCAAATTCTTACTCATACCATAACCTAAAAATTGTTGGAATATAGGGGTGGAAAATGGGGATGTATCATTTACCTTTAATGTTTAATAATACTTGGCTAACAATTCCTGGATGTAGATAAGTGGTTATGAATAGATAGAATAATGTTTAAAATGGAATCACTCTTCATATTGTGGCTAAAAATATCATAAAAATCATATCCCAATTGATGGAGTCGAGAAAAACCTCCTTTTACATGTTGGATTAGGACAATAAGGATAATTAGAATCATCTTGTTTATTTTTATGATAGAAATCAATAATAGAATATTCCTACCTGAGTATAACTCCAACTTCACTCTAAATTGGATGATCATTTTTATCTCAAACAAATAATGATCTGGAAACAATATAATGTAAAGATAATTTAATATGGAGACATGAACTCTAATATATATCATCAACTACACATAGAAAAAAAAGTAAGACGATGAGAAAATTCAATTCAGATTAACGACTCCCTCTTCACATATAACAATGAAATCTCAAATTATGTGTTGGAATCTAATAAAAAAAATCAATAACTTAGACATGCTTTTAAGGATGTATTTTAAGCATTCTAATTATATAATTAAAATACCATATCAAGTTGATTGTAAAGTTTTTAAAAAAAAGCACCAACTGTAAAACTAAAAAGTTCGTAATCGGAATACTTACATGTAAAGAAACCCAAAATTATCTACAATAAGGAAAATACCTTTATCCAAGTTAATATCTAAACCATATAGCATCTTCCAACTACTTGGACCCTACAAAAAGGCATCTATAAGTCACAATTGAAAATTTATACGACCATAACTCCCGATGGTCAGTTAAGAGGTTGTACCAAACCATATAATGAATTGGAAGTTGCTAATAAGTCATAAAATGGAACAACATTTGTGACCCATTGAAAAACACTACCTCCCTCCTGGACACCCCCCTCCCCCTGCACCCCTGCACCCCCACACCCCCTGCCCCCTGCACCCCTGCCCTCTGCACACTGTCCCTTCCCCCACCTGCACCCCCACTGGACACCCTCCCCACACCCCCTACACACTACCCCCCCCCCCCCCGCACACTGCCCCCTTCCCTGCCCCCTACACCCCCCTCCCTGCCCCCTGCACACTGCCCCCTTCCCCCTGCACCCCTCCCTGCCCCCTGCACACTTCTCCCCAACCCCCTTCACCCCCGCTAAAATCTTTTTGAAGTACCCATTACTGGAGTTAAATTTAGATGGAAGAGATTCACTATCAATGTAAGGCAGGAAAGAAAACACAAAATGTGATTATATCAAGTTAATGAAAACAATTATCCTACTGAATTATTTAGATTTAATATTCCAAATTCTTACTTAGATCATAACCTAAAAATTGTTGGAATCTAGGGGTGGAAAATGGGGATGGATCATTTACCTTTACTGTTTAATAATACTTGGCTAACAATTCCTGGAAGTAGATAAGTGGTTATGAATAGATGGAATAATGTTTAAAATGGAAGAAATCTTCATATTGTGGCTAAAAATATCATAAAAATCATATCCCAATTGATGGAGTTGAGAAAAACCTCCTTTTACATGTTGGATTAGGATAATAAGGATAATTAGAATCATCTTGTTTATT
The DNA here is from genome assembly GCA_963277665.1 of Viscum album. Lineage (NCBI taxonomy): Eukaryota > Viridiplantae > Streptophyta > Magnoliopsida > Santalales > Viscaceae > Viscum > Viscum album. The sequence continues at coordinate 526,768,040 of OY728159.1, read as the reverse complement.
TTTATGATAGAAATCAATAATAGAATATTCCTACCTGAGTGTAACTCCAACTTCACTCTAAATTGGATGATCATTTTTATCTCAAAGAAATAATGATCTGGAAACAATATAATGTAAAGAGAATTTAATATGGAGACATGAACTCTAATATATCTCATCAACTACACATAGAGAAAAAAGTAAGATGATGAGAAAATTAAATTCAGATTAATGATTCCCTCTTCACATATAATAATGAAATCTCAAATGATGTGTTGGAATATAATCAACAAAATCAATAACTTAGACATGCTTGTGAGGATGTATTTCAGGCATTCTAATTACATAATTAAAATACCATCTCAAGTAGATTGTGAAGTTTTTTTAAAAAGCACCAACTGTAAAACTAAAAAGTTCCTAATCGGAATACTTACATGTAAAGAAACCCAAAATTATTTGCAACAAGGATAAGACATTTATCCAAGTTAATATCCAAACCATATAGCATCTTCCAACTGCTTGGGCCCTACAAAAAAGGCATCTATAAGTCAAAATTGAAAATTTATACGACTATAACTCCTGTTGGTCAGTTAAGAGGTTGTCCCAAACCATATAATGAATTGGAAGTTGCTAATAAGTCATACAATGGAACACAATTTGTGACCCATTGGAAAACACTACCTCCCTCCTGGACACCCCCTCCCCTGCACCCCCACACCCCCTGCCCCCTGCACCCCCTTCCCCCTACACACTGCCTCCACCTACACCCCCAACCTGCACCCCCACTGCCCCCACCTACACCCCCACTGGACACCCAACCCCCCGCACCCCCTACACACTTCCCCCCTCCCCCTTCACCCCCACTACCCCCCGCACACTGCCCCCCTGCCCCCTTCGCCCCAATTTCCCCCCACCTTCACCCCCCACTGCCCCCACCTGCACCCCAATTGCCCCCCCATCTGTACCCCCACTGCCCCCACCACCTGCACCCCCACTGCCCCACCCCGCCCACCTGCACCCCCTCTATATAGTAATAAATTTAAGAAAAATCCTATAGAAATTACATCAATGAATAGAACTCTTGACCTAATTAAAGATTTAATCGATCAAAAACTCTTGATGAGATAAAATAATGTGAGGAAATTATTTCATAAAAATATAAAACTATATAAGAATCTATAATCATAGTCTCTTTAATAGTCATTGTCCTGGTTCCCAACATTGTACGTGCATTATTTACTATATATTGGAACACAAATTATGGTCCACCCTAATATTTCATTCCATAATGATCTTTAAACTTAACCAGAATTAATTATTATTAAATTTATGATATATTTCATGCTACCTTAGATGAAACAAACTATATTTGAAAGCCTTTAGTGAAGGAGGAAGGAACATTGCTACACTGATATGTAAGATACTTAAAAAAATCATTTCAGGTGGCCTAATTTCCCACATAGATGACAAGTCTTCATATCTACTTTAAATATTTATTTAAAATGGATGAGCCTCTCAAATTTAAAATAAATATCATCGATATACACCTTGATTTAATTATGGGAATGGGTTTTAGTAGATATTGAACTATCCCACTACTTCCCCTTCAAAATGTCCCATGTTTCCTATTTTGACCCTATAAATAACTATGGATCATACCTATATTATCTAATATACTTCCAATATAATCCATTTTAGAAATATCGGGTTTCTTTATCATTTATATGTCAACCAATTCAATATATATTGGTAAGAATAAGAGAATAACCATGGATCATATTTTTGGCCTCAAGCCTATTTCAAACTGAAAACATTAAGACATCATTTGGAATAATATAAGAGAAAAATTATATAAACATAAATAATTATTGGCATTCTCCATCACACAATGATTTACCATATCAAGATTCATGAAATTCCAAAATATTGACACCTTTATAATTTTAGGATAAATTTATTGGTGGAATATCTCCTTAAAACCGTTCTATGGGAGATATTCTTGTAACTTTTCTTGAATAAATGACACTCATTATTTCTATCCAGGTCCGTCCAATGTATAGGTGGAAAATTAATTTTAGAGGTCTTATGTCTCTGATGAAAATATAAAATACATCTGATCTTATCTAGTTTCTCCATAGGTTACTGAGACACTTGATGTCTATAAAAAGGAAGTTGATTCCTTTAAATAAATTCCTAAGAAAAATCCACTATACAAGATAAATCACGCTCACCTTACCTATCTAAAGTCCAGATAGTCTGAATAACTAACTCAATAATATTCAGATCCTCTGTAGGATTTCCTTATAGCCTGTTATCAGTAAAACCCTCTTTATAATCCATCAGTTTGATTATTTGATTACTTCCCTATAGAACATAAATTATGAAACCAAATCCATACATAATTTAAACGTCATGTTCGATGAATATAATTACTACTCAATGAAACAATATCATCATATCAAAAAACTTGTCTGTAATTAATTTTAAACAAATACTAAAAAAATAGAAGCAATTTTAAATAATAAGGAATCAAAATTTCAAAAATTGGATGGTATTCAACAATTTCAAAATTTGGTTGCATGGATTCCCAAACCATGCACCAACTGTTTGAACCCTCTTTGAAACCATATAGTGGTAAATTCATGGTCAATAAATTATTTAGAACATATATAATAATCATAAATCCTTTAGATTCTTCGTATTTTCAATAAATTTAATATATTTTTCCTAAAAAAATTCATAAAAATTTCATAGAACCCATAATATTAGTGGATTTGATCAAAATATCCTAAAATGAATTTTCAAAAAACAAAAATTTTCAAAGTATAAATCCCAAATTTCCATGATAACTCAATGTTTGGTAAGAGAAATAGTTATTCAGGAAATTTCACATACCTATCTCTAGAGTTCGAATCATACTATCTTAGGCATACCTTTACTCCCTATGTAAAATGAGGGATCTAATACAATTTTATAAAAAAACAACCTTGGATAACCTACCATATCACCAAATCTAGAATTCCACAAGGACCAAAGTGATTTATTGATCACCATGTCATACTGAAAAGCACCATGGTTATCAAGGATATTATTTAAGAATTATTTTAACCATTAAATCTAATAAAAAATATAAAAACCCTTATAGAGAGTCCAACATAATGTACACATACATTGGGAATCCATTCTAATTTAATGAACTATTAAAAGATAATAAACCATCCAAAAAAGTAATAAGTAACAAACACTAAAATAAACACCCAAGCATAATTTTATAAGGAAAATATAAATGAGTGATACATGGCATTCCAAACTATAAAAGAAACTAAAAAAGAGAGAATACCAAAGTGGATGATATATAGTAAATCTCAAGAATAATGTAAACATCCTAAAATTCCACATGATTCGTCTCTTTATGACTAGGGTCACTATCAAATATCATCATTGCCAAAATAAGGAAAAAGTGATAAACATCACCACCAAAGGTAAGATGGCCCTTTATGTTAAACTATATAAAAATTTAGTTCAACAAACACATGAGAACACTTGTAGGAGAATGGTCATAGTACCTTAATAAGAAATCTATGCCCTAAAATAAAGAAGAACATGCGATGATAACCATGATTCTAATGGGGGTAACCTAGGACCTTGATAAATGTGGATTTAGTTTTAAACCTATGATACGATCCTAAAACAAATGAACCCTGAGTTACCATCATTGGCCTCACTAGGATATGACCCCCCTAGAAATTTTCAGAACTATACTTGAGAACACTTGTAGGAGAATGATCATAGTAAGAATGACACTCATCTTGATTTCCCATATAACTATCAAATGATACAATGTGAATATTTTCAACTCTAAATCACATAAATTTATTATAAAATACCTTGTAGGGCGGCATTGATTAGAAGCGTCAGGGAGGAGGGCGTCACAATGACAGAGGTCATCAGGGAGGAGGGTGCCGTGGTGACAGACGTCGTCTGGGAGGAGGGCGCCGCTGTGGGAGAGGTCATCGGGGAAGAGGGATCCACTATGAGAGAGATCATTGGGGAGGGTGTTGCTAAGAGATAGGTCATCGGGGAGGAGGGCACTGCTGTGAGGGAGGAGGAGAGGTCATCGAGGAGGAGGCTGCGTGGTGAAAGAGCATCGGATCGGGGGAGGAGGAGCAGCCCGATAATAGATTGGGAAGAAAAAAAAACAGTGACGAGGAGGGTTGAGTGGTGAAAGAGCAGTGGATCGGGGGAGGAGGAGAAGCCCAATAATAGATTGGGAAGAAAAAAAACAGTGATGATATAAAAGATATACCCCCGATGGTTTGATTAAACTGTGGTAATAAAAAATCTATAGCCACATACCTATAAAACCGTGGATATAGGTCCGTGGCTATAGCCTTAATTTATAGTAGTGTGCTTTTGGGATCAAACAGATTATATTTCTACCGGTATAGATAAGGTCAAGTTCCCTTCTACTTTTGGTACTTGATTTCTGTGAAGTTGGAGAGCATGAGACCAAGCTGAGACTTGTGATGTTGTGGATCATTTTATCTATTTCCTCTTGTACTTTGGTTTAGTGTTGTATTCCAGTATTGTGACTTGTTTAGATGCTTTCCTAGACCTAAATATCATGCATTATATATATATATATATATATATATATATATCTGTGTGTGTGTGTGTGTTCTCCTGTTTTTTATTACTTCTACTGTTTAATTATTGCATGTTTTACTGCTTCTGCTATTGCTATCTGTTTTACTTCCGCTATGTTACTCTTCCAATGAGGGAATAGTTTCCCCACTATCACACCCAAGGACCTCGCTGCTAGTCATCAACCTCTGGCATTCGGGGAAATGTGCTTGAGGCCATGTGACCAACCAGGTATGGGGCACCTCTGGGTGGCTTCTGAAATCGGGGCATTACAAAGTGGTATCAGAGGGATTCTTTTCTTCTTGATTTACTGTTTGGAGCCTATAGCCAGGGATAGGAAGGAATAGGTACTTGGTAATAAGTTGTTCCAGGGAGTAGCTAACCCATGTATAGGGAAAATCTAATTTACCTTGTTATTGATTTTTTTTGGTTTTGCAATTATTACAGTTGATTTGATTTCACCATTGGGTGATTCACATGTTTTGTGCTATTATTGTTGATATTATTGAGGTTCTATTTTTGTTGCAAATCGATGAGATGAGGGTATGACATCTCATGCATCATATAGACACTTATTAAAAATCACATCTCATGCATTCCTGCCATTCCATTTAGGGTGCATTAGTAATTGCATGTTGTTGTGATAGATGTTGTGATAGATATGCATACTATTGTGATATATGCCTTGATAGAATACCTGCTTTTGATAGGGTATTTAATTGTGTAAGGTTTCGTTTAAATGAACAATAAACTTTGGTTCTTGAGGTGTTATGGACCCCCATGGATCAGAATTTGGTGGATCATTGCCTTGTTTTTCTTGCATATGACATGTATAAGATTCCAAGCTTTGATTTGCAGGGAGTATGGGCCCTCACTGATCGGAATTTGGCACTTAATTGTTCGTTTCAGTGTTTTTATGGGTTCTAGAGTAGTTTCTTAGGCTTATTGTCCAGAAGAACCCAGAATACATGGCGTGTAATGATGAATACATGCCATGTGTCCTTCTATTCAGGAAGTAACTATTTTTCTTGAGTACATTCTGTGTACTGTATGTACACGCCGTGTAGTCTCTAACCGTGTGACTGACTATGTGGTTAGAGACATAGGGTTGATAAATATTTGGGGGAACACGCCGTGTACCAGTTGTACACGCCGTGTTTTGTAGACCTTATGTCCACCCGTGTGACTAATGACACAGTTGGATGAAATCTTAAGTTATACACGTTGTGTCTTATTTAAACACATCGTGTAGTGTAGACCAGGTATCCAGCCGTGTAGAGAACAACACGGGTCATTGAAACCTTTCTAGTACACGCCATGTCTGGAACTAACACGCCATGTAGTCTTGTTCTAGGAGAACTATGTGGCTTAACCGCATAGAAGAAATCAGGCAGGGAAAGAGGATTCAAGTACACGCCGTGTGTTAAGACAACACACCATGTGTATGGGGTGTTACATGACCTGGGTTGGTAGAAGTACACGCCCATGTGAAGGCTTAAGGGAACATGCCATGTAGTTATTATACACACCATGTATCCATGTTTTAAAAAACTTGAATGCTTTCTTTCTCTTGTTCCTTTCTCACACTTCTAAGTTTCAGTCCCTGTTAATATTGATCTAAGGTGTGTGCTTGACCTTGCAGAGTCATGCCACCGAGATGTCCTCGGGTTGTTTGCCAGTTATAGGGCAGTGATCAGACACCAGATATGGCTGATCAGGGACTACCAGCAGATCCTCCAGTTGTGCTAGTCTTGGCACCAACCATTATCCCGGATATAGGTGCCGATGAACTGTTCTGAGAGGGCTTCATGAGGTTCATCCAGACCTTTCGAGGAGTACCGCATCTTGACCCTTCTATGGAAGAGTTGACACAGGTTTTCCAATAGCAGCATCCTCTCACCTTCACAGGGGAAGAAGGACCTTACGCTGTAAATTCATGATTAGAATCCATGATATCTATCTTTGAGCATCTGAAGACACCTCCAGAGAGGAGGGTGAAGCTTGCTACGTATATGCTTTGAGATTCCACCAAGAGATGGTGGGATGTGCTCTCATAGGCGGGACCCCAATAGGCTATGGCATGGGACAAGTTCTAGTGTTCCTTTTATGACTACTTCTACTCAGAGACTTTGAGGGCTGATCGAGCCCGAGAGTTCATGAGTCTGGAGCAGGGTACTCTTTCTGTTATAGAGTATTCTTCTCGCTTCACAAAGATGCAGTGATTCATGTCTATTCCAGGAGGTGATGAGTTATTTATAGCAAGGAAGTTTGAGGATGGTCTCAAGCATGGCATTTGATCTCTGGTGAACATATTCAGGTTGACTTCCATCACTTCTATAGTCAACTAGGAACTGATCACAGAGCACAATATGAGGTATTCTGGAGTTGTGAGCCAGGGAAGCTCGACATTCAGAGTTGGTATCCCTCCTAATGATAGCAGAAAGCACTGTAAGGAGTCTACATGCATGGATCCAAGGAGGTGGGACACTTTTTCTGGTATCCAGGTGGTGTGCTACCAGTGCGGGAAGAGAAGGCATACGAGGCCACATTGCCCGAGAGACCCAGTGAAGTGCCGATCATGTGGCAAGATGGGTAATCTTCAATGATTTTTTCAAATCTTCCCACCAGTAGCTAGTGATAAGGGTTCTTCTATGACTCCTCATTCAGGAGCAACACCACCAGTTTCTCACTAGTCTAGGAACTTGAGTTCTTCCAGCTGTTCAAGATGAGGTGGAGGTCGTGGCCGTGGTAGCCAGTCGCCATTCCATCAGTGACAACAGGGTGGATCAACTCTAAGTGGTCAGGCATGGTCATAGGGCTGCGGTGTAGGTCAGACTTTTTCAGTGGAGCAGACCCAATAGGAGCAGGATCCCAGACCCTCTTTCGTTCTAGGTATGATCCTAGTTGCCTCAGTTTTAGCTTCTTCTATTTTCAATATAGGGGCTTCCTATAACTTTATATCTGTTGCTATTGTGGAGAGCCTTGGTCTCTTTATCTTTTCTTATGCTATTATCTTGATGTTAGACACTCCATTGGGGACAAAATGGCTAGTGTACGATAATGCAAGGAGTGACCTCTATAGGTTGGTGGGTGTCACTTATTATGGGACCTTTATGTCCTAGAGATAACAGGATATGATGTCATTCTTAGGATAGACTGGTTAGTTCCCTTCCAGGCTGTTGTTGATTGCTATCACTGTAGGGTGAGTTTCACATCACCAGAGGGCAGATTGTTTCTTCAAAAGGGAAAATTGGATGTCCAAGCGAGCAGATCAGGACCTGAGCATCATGGTTTGGGAGGAGTTACAACCCATATTACTAGTCTTCATCTGGATGACCTGAAGACTTCACAGATGGACTTTCCTCTAGTGGTGGATCATTTTAGGGATGTCTTTCGAGAGGACTTTTCAGGTTTGCCTTCGAAGTGAGAGGTGGAATTTTCTATCGAGATTGTGCCAAGAGTGGCACCAGTGTCTATCCCTCCTTATAGTATAGATACACCAGAGTTACAGGAGCTCAAGAGGCAATTGAAGGAGTTGCAGGCAAAGAGTTTCATCCGACCCAGTACTTCTCCTTGGGGTTTTCCTGTACTGTTTACAAATAAGGTGAATGGTACCCTCATAATTTGTGTGGATTATTGGAAGTTGAACCAGTTTATGGTCAAGAACTAGTATCCCCTGTCGAGGATTAATGATCTCTTTGATCAACTTCAAGGTGCCCAAGTGTTCTCGAAGATTGACGTGAGATCTGGTTACCATCAGTTACACATTAGACCATCATATGTACCTCTTACAGCCTTTTGGAGTAGGTATGGTCTATATGAGTATGTGATTATGTCGTTCAGTCTCATAAACGTGCCTATAGTTTTCATGGCCCTGATGAACCGAGTGTTCCATCCATACTTGGATTATTTCATGGCAGTCTTCGTGGATGATATCTTGGTGTACTCTCACACTCTACATGACCATGCCACGCATCTTGAGATAATTTTGAGTGCACTGAGAGAGAATCTATTATATTCTAAGCTCTCTAAATTCCACTTTTGGATGGACCAAATTCACTTATTGGGTCATGTTATCTCAGAGACAGGAGTATCAGTAGACCCAAATAAAGTGAGAGAAGTAGTTTCCTGGGAGTATCTGAAGAATGCCTTTTATGTACGGAGTTTTCTAGGGATGATTGGTTACTACATACATTTCATACAGGATTTTTCATGCTTAGAAGCACCACTGACGGTCCTGACTAAGAAGGGTTCAAGGTTCTTGTGGCCAGATTCTTGTGAGTCATCCTTTCAAGAGCTGAAAGGGAGGTTGACTTCAACACCGATACTAGTATTTCCAGAGCCAGTCAAGAGCTATACTGTTTACTGTGATGCATTAGGTATCAGGCTGGGAGCAGTGCTTATACAAGGGGAAGGGGTTGTTGTATATGGGTCTTGGTAGTTGAGGCCACATGAGAGGAACTACCTGATTCATGATCTTGAGCTGGATGCAGTTGTTCATGATTTACGTTGTTGGAGACATTATCTTCTGGGAGATCATTTTGTGGTTTTCACTGACCACAAGAGTCTCAAGTATATCTTCACTCAGTGTGATTTGAATTTGAGACAGTGAAGGTTGGTTGAGTACCTTTAGTCCATTGAATTTGAGCTTGCCTATACACCTGGGAAGGGCAACGATGTGGTTGATGCGTTGAGTAGGATGACTTAGATATAGGTAGTTCATGAGGCCAGTAGTGAGTGGCAGCTTATGGCTCTATTCTCTAAGATGCATCTAGAGGTGCACGATAGGAAGGGGAAGACTTTTCTTTCTTCTTTAGCTGTTACCTCGACTATACATGATCAAGTGCGAATGAGGCATCTATCAGATTCAGAAGTCCTGGTCCTATGGGAAAGTGTATTAGGATAGGACCTTATTCCTAGATGGATAGTAGGAGAGGATGAGATCTTGCGTTTTCATGGATGCATGTGGGTGCCATCAGACATACGCGAGGAGCTGATGCGAGACTTTCATTCCTTAGTTTGGGAAGTTCATCCTGGTGTCACCAAGATGTATCGAGATTTACACCGTCAGTATTGGTGGCCAGGTATGAAGAGAGATGTTGTTGATTTTTTCATGAGGTGTTCCACATGTCAGCAGGTGAAGGTGGAGCATCAGTGACCAGTAGGGATTTTGCATTAGTTACCCATTCCTGAGTGTAAGTGGAACGATGTCGCGATGGATTTTGTGACAGGTTTACCGAGGTCACCTCGAGGGAACGATGCAGTGTGGGTTGTCATTGACAGAATCATAAAGGTTTCTCACTTCTTACTGATCAAGGAGACCTTCAGTGTTGATGAGATGGGAGGGTTGTACATCCAAGAGATTATATGTTTACATGGAGTTCCACACTCCATTGTTTCTAATAGAGACACCCATTTTGCTTCTTGGGTCTGACATGGATTACAGAAGTCTTTCGGTACACAGGTACTTCTGAGTACGACGTACCATCCCCAGACAAATGGTCAGTTCGAGCTTACAATTCAATAGCTTGAGGACATGCTTCGAACATGCATCCTAGATTTTAGATGTTCGTGGGAGAAGAACATACCCATTGTGGAGTTTTCCTACAATAATATTTTTCAAACAACTATTCAGATGACACCTTATGAGGCTTTGTACGGTAGGCCATGCCGATCACCCTTATGTTGGCTGGAGGTAGGAGAGGTAGCTATGCTGGGACCTCGTCTTGTCTAGGAGACCACATAGCAGATAGAGTTGATTCGGAAGAGTATGGCTACTGCAAAGTCTCGATAGAAGTCTTATGATGATCAACAGAGACAACCTCTGGAGTTCGAGGTCGAGGATCAAGTCTTCCTACGTGTCACACCGAGGTTGGGACACAGGAGGATTAGGAGACAGGGTAAGCTTTCATCGAGGTACATCGGGCCGCTTGAGGTGTTGGAGAGAGTCGGTCTGGTTGCCTATCAGTTACAGTTACCTGATAGGTACTAGACTATGCATGACGTCTTCCATGTTTCTCAACTTCGATGTTACTTTTCAGACCTGTGTCGTGTTTTTCAACCCAAGGAGGTTGAGTTAGAGGTGAACGCCTCATTTAAGGATCATCCTATCTGGATTGTTGATCAAAGTATGAAAGTTCTCCATGGTCGATCTGTTCCACTGGTATGAGTGCTATGGAAGCACAAGAAAGTACAAGATGAGACCTGGGAGAGGGAGGCCGATGTACAATCACAGTGGCTGGAGCTTTTTGAGGATTCTTCTTCTATTCCACCTTTCTAGGGATTGGGGACAAATTTATTTAAGGGGGGAAGTTTTTAAGAACCCGTATCTTCTTTTCAGGTATGTTTTTCTCTTTTCTGGTGTTTTGAGAAAAGAGGAGTTTCTGGAAATTTTTGTAGTACACACCGTGTACTTATATGTAAACATCGTGTACTCTTTTGCCGCATGTAGCCATGTGCTGGCCGTGTAATGGCCAAGCACATAGCCATGTGTGGTGACCTGGAGACCGCTTTATGCAGGGGCTGGTAAGGGCAAGTACACACTATGTACTTCTAAAGTACACGCCATGTACTTTTTTTCATTAAACAGACTGGGGTCGCGTTTAATTGGCAGAAGCATCTTCTTATTTGCCTTCTTCAACCGAGAGCATTTGTACGGCCGTGATCTTTCCCTGAGCTCCCGATCGAGCATTTGTTCTCTGATTCGACCGCTGTCGATTGCGTTGGGATCAACACAATAAGATCTTCCTTATTCTTGAGATTCGTCTCTTAATTTTTCCTCTTTCTAAAGTTATCCTCAGTTGAATGTTTAAGATGTTTTTATAGATCAATCATGTTCTAGGATGGTCCAAGGGATGATGCTGGATTATATTGATCTCACAATGCTAAGGTAGGTGGTTTGTTCCTTTCCATAGATAGTCTTTGAGTTATATGTGAAAAAGTTCCCAATACCCTTGATCGGGGTATTGTGTGTTTATGGTTTTGACCCTGTTATTGCCTGCTATGATTTATATGCTTGAGTAGAGTTCAATTGAATGTGAATAGGGTTAATTTTTATGCTATGGATGTCTTAATCATGCTTGTATTTCTTATGACTGTTTGGTCTTTCTTATCATGTTAGGCTGCTTGCTTTCCATTCCTAGTGTTGATAGGATGGAGTGATATTGTTTATCTGACATGTTGTTATGCTATAGACTGTTTAGAAAAGTAATTCTTAAGGTATACTTTGGCCGTTATATATTTCTATGCTCTATTGACGTACACAGGGCTATGAGAACCTGGTGTAGTAGACCATAGGGAGAATGGATGTCGAGGGCTTCTCTAGAGTGTCTGTTTACTATTACGATGCAAGACCATAGGGGGAATGGATGTAAGTGCTTCCTCAGAGTGTTGGTAGTTCCTCGATGCAGGCCACAGGGGGAATTGGACATTGAGTTCTTCCCCATAGTGCCTTTTAGTTACCGATATGAGACTATAGGGGGAATTGATGGCGAGTGCTTCCTCAGAGAGTCTGTGCAAAAGCTGAACCAGAGGGGTTAGACTGTTTGTACTTCCCAGAGGGTTGCTTGTGTTGTTTTCATTGGACCAGATGGGTTAGGCTGTGAGTACTTCCCAGAGAGTTCCCTACTTATGATTAGATGCTTACTTGGTATCTGATAATTGAATGCCTTTGAAACTGTAGGCTTGTTTACTTTTGAGTACTTCCTTGTTTACTGCTTCATTTTGATTATAGCCTGCCATATATATTCACCGACTATTAGGCATAGATCTTTGGGTGGTTGCCTATTGGGATTTAGTCTCACACCCTATTTGGGTCATGCTTTTGGGCCCAAATAGATTATATTGTTGCAAGTATAGATAAGAGAAAGCACCTTTCTACTTCTGGTACTTGATTACTGCGGAGCTGGAGAGCATGAGACCAAGCTGAGGCTTGCGATGCTATGGATCATTTTATCTGTTTCATATTGTACTTTGGTTTAGTATTGTATTCTAGCATTATGACTTGTTTGGATGCTTTCCTAGACCTATGTATCATGAATCATATATATATATATATGTGTGTGTGTGTGTGTGTGCTCTAGCTATTTATTACTTTCGTTGTTTACTTGTTGCATGTTTTACTGCTTTTGTTATTGCTATCTGTTTTACTTCCACTGTGTTACTCTACCAATGAGGTCATAGTTTCCCCACTATCACACCCAAGGCCCTCACTGCTAGTCGGCAGCCTCTGGCATTTGGAGAAATGCGCTTGAGGCCATGTGACCAACCGGGTATGGGGCACCTCTAGGTGGCTTCCAGAACCGGGGCGTTACAGTTGAACCATACATTAATTATCAACCAAATTATATTGCATACCCAAATATCGAATCGGACTTTGAATTGAAATCTGGGTTAACTCATCTTCTTCCAAAGTTTCATGGATTATTTGGTGAGGACCCAAACAAATACCTTAAAGAATTTAATTTGGTTTTCTCAACCCTTAAACCAAGAAATGTATCTAAAGATCAAATAAAATTAAGAGCATTCTCATTCTCACTTGATGGGGCTGCAAAGGATTGGATGTATTATTTATAACCTGAAGATGTAACATGTTGGAATGATTTGAAACATCTTTTCTTACAGATATTTTCTAGCATAAAGGACCACTTCTATTCATAAGGAGATCTCGGGGATCAATCAAGCACAAGGGGAGCCAATGTATGAGTACTGGGACCGATTCAAGAAGTTGTGCGCAAGCCGTCCACATCACCAAATTAGTGAGCAACTACTCATCCAATACTTATATGAAAGACTCACACCTATGGAGAGGAGCATGGTGGATGCTGCAACTGAAGGAGCATTGGTGGGAAAAACACCAATAGCCGCACTTTCATTGATCTACAAGATGACACAAAACTCCCAACAATTTAGCGATCTAGGTACACTGCATGTCAGGGGAGTACATCAGGTAAGTCCATATTCTCTTGAAATTCATTTTATTGATAACAAGTTGTAAGAATTGAAAACTATGGTGAGACATATTGGTTTAGATCAAAAGACATCCCAACCCACTCCTTTGAGTCCATGTGGCATTTGCACTAAAACAGACCACCCAACTGATTGTTGCCCCCAACTACAAGAAACATAAGATTGTGCAACAAATTTTCTTGGGAGACTATATTAGCAACAAAAACAACCATATCCCCAAAATAAGTTTTATTCCTTTGCTCTAACATACAAACAAGGGTAGAAGGATCAATTGGACATGAGGTATGACTCTGGACAACAACAAAGACCCCCCTTTCTACAAAACTTCCAACAACCTTCATCTTACCAGCAAGGTTTCCAACAACCCCAAATGAGATTTGAAGCCCAAGAATCAACAAGACAACAAAAAAGGACTTCTCAACCAAAGGTATATTCTAATACTGGTGATATTTTAAAACAAATTGTTCTTAATCAATAGAACGAGTTAAAGAGTCAAGGTTCAGAGCTGAGGGAGTTGAATACTCTAATGAGCCAGATTGCCACTACCCTCTATGAACTTTTAAGTAAGAATTCTGGAAATATACCTTCCCAACCTACTCTAAATACAAAGGGAAATTTCAATTCCATCACATTGAGAAGTGGGAAACAAATGAATGATACTTATGCACCCACCATTCCACTAAGATTCACCTCAAATCCAGAGAAGCTCTATTCAAGACCAGCTGAAGAGCAACCAAAGGAGAAAGATAAAGGTAAGAAAAATATTGATGATGTTCCTCCTAAACCCATTCCCTTTCCAAATAGGGTTGTACAAACCAAGAAGATGGATGAAGAGGCGATGCAAAAAGAGGTTTTGGACACATTCAAGTGTGTGGAGATCAAAATCCCTCTACTTGAAGCAATTAAACAAATCCCAAGGTATGCGAAATTATTAAAAGAAATTTGCACCAATAGAAGAGGGCTCAAGGGAAATGAGAGGATCAATCTTGGAAGGAATTTTTCAACACTCATTACACCAACTCTAGAAATTCCAACAAAATGCAAGGATCTGGGGACATTCACCATCCCATGCACCATAGAGGAGTTGCACTTTTCAGATGCTCTTTATGATTTGGGATATTCTATAAATGTGATGCCTCACTCTGTATTCTCTTCTTTATAGGTTGATGAGTTGAAGTCGACGAGAGTAGTGGTGCAGTTGGAAAATAGAGCTACAACATATTCATTGGTAGTCCTTGAGGATGTACTTGTTCGGGTAAGAGACATGATATTTCCAACAGATTTCTACATTCTTAACATGGAGGATGATCAAGTAAGTTCTCATGATCCCATTATCATAGATAGAATCTTCCTCAAAACTACAAAAACCATCATAAATGTCAATGAGGGTACACTTTACATGGATTTTGGGGATAAAGTTGTGATATTTAATGTTATGGACTCCATGAAGTACCCCTTAGAGGACCATTCTGCATTGTTATCTCCCATTTTGAACCACAAAATAAAAAACCCATGGAATTTTATTGTCCTATTATTAGGGAGATTATTAGTATTGGTTCTAGTTTAATGTCTAAGAGTACTTACAAACCTATTTATAATGCATAAGACTCTCTTAGATTTGATTTTGAAATGAATTCATATTCTAATTTTGATCATGTGAACTCTAATTATGACATGGATATTGAGTATAATAATGGATTTGATGGTTTATTCTCTGATTTTGATGATGTATATTCTGATAATAATTTTCATTGTGCACATATTTCAGTTCCTTCAATTTCTCAATACATACATCACCCCCTACATTGGAACTCAAGCCATTACCACCAAATCTAAAATACTCATACTTATTAAGTGGTGAGAAATTACCCGTTATAATTGCTAATAATCTCCCTTTTGAACATGAAGAAAAAAATTTGAATCTTTTTAGGGAGAACATCAAGGAAATTGGGTGGTCCTTGGCTGACATATTGGGTATTAGCCCCTCCATTTTCAAGCATAGGATTCTTTTGGAGTATAGGGATAAACCGGTTAGGAAACCACAAAGGAGACTCAATCCAACACTTTTGGATGTTGTTAAAAAAGAGGTTGAAAAATTGCTCGAGGCAGGTATAATCTATCCCATTTTAGATTCCCAGTGGGTGAGTTCTATTAAGGCTATGCCTAAGAAAAGTGGTGTTACTGTTATTAAAAATGATAAATATGAGTTAGTTCCAATGAGGGTACAAAATAGTTGGCATGTGTGTATTGATTATAGGAAACTAAATCAGTCCACTCGCAAAGACCATTTCCCCCTCCCATTTATTGATCCGATGCTTGAGAGAATAACTGGTAAAACACACTATTATTTCTTGGATGGATTTTCTGGATATTTTCAGGTTCCTATTTCTTTAGAGGATCAGGAGAAGACAACATTCACTTATCCATTCGGTACGTTTTCCTACTGAAGGATGCCATTTGGACTTTGCAATTCCCCAGGTACCTTCCAGAGATGCATGGTGAGTATTTTTTCAAATTTCATTGAGTCTTACATGGAGGTATTTATGGATGATTTTATAGTGTATGGGTCTTCATTTGATGATTGTATTTGTAGTTTGGTAAAGGTTTCGAATCGTTATATTGAGAAGAATCTGGTCTTGAACTTTGAAAAGCGTTATTTCATGGTAGAGCATGACATTGTCTTAGGGCATGTAGTGTCAAAACATGGGATAGAGGTTGATAGATCTAAGATAGATATTATTTCATCCCTACCATATTCTTCATGTGTGCGTGATGTTAGATCTTTCCTAGGGAATGTAGGATTTTATCGACGCTTCATCAAATATTTTAGTAAGATTTATCTTCCTATGTCATGATTACTTCAAAAGGATTCCGAATTTGTGTTTGATGATTCTTGCAAGAATTCCTTCGATGATCTAAAACAATGTCTTACCAATCTACCTATTATACAACCTCCACAATGGGATTTTCCTTTTGAGCTTATGTGTGACGCCTCCAACTTCACGGTTGGAGATATATTATCTTAGAGGGTGGAGGGACGTTCACATGTGATTGATTATGCATTGAGGACACTGGATTCAGCCCAATCAAACTACACAAACACGGAAAAGGAGTTTCTTGCCATCATATTTGCTTTAGATAAATTCTGTTAATATTTATTGGGATCTAAAGTAATTGTTTTTTCTGACCATGTAGCTCTGAGGTACCTCTTGAAGAAGCTGGATGCAAATCCTAGGCTAATCTGATGGATGCTCCTTCAAGAATTTTATATTGAGATAAAGGACAAGAAGGGGTCAGAAAACCTGGTGTCAGACCACATGAGTAGGCTTACTTACACACTAGAGGATGACACCTTAGACTAGGTACCACTTTGAGACACTTTCCCCTGATGAGCATCTTTATTCCATCTCAGGTACACATCCTTGGTATGCTGATTTAGTGAACTACCTCGTGTCATATGAAATACCTATGAATTTAAAGAAAAATCAAGTCTAAAAATTAAAGAGTGAGTCAAGATTTTATGTTTGGGATGATCCATACCTCTGGCGCAGGTGTAGTGATCAAGTTATTAGGAGGTGTGTTCCTGATCATGAGTTTGAGTCTGTTTTACATTTTTGTCATACACTTGCTTGTGGTGTACATTTTGGACCCCAACAGATAGTTAGGAAAGTCTTAGACTTTGGATTATATTATCCTAGATTATTCCATGATGCCCATGTGTTTTGTAAGTCATGTTCTCGTTGCCAACACATGAGAAACATTTCTAAGAGACATTAAATGCCCCAACAACCCATATTATTATGTGAGATTTTTAATGTATGGGGAATTGATTTTATGGGACCTTTTCCTAGTTCATTTGGTTTTTTGTATATTTTGGTTTCTATTGATTATGTGAGTAAATGGGTGGAGGCTAAGGCCACTAGGATTGATGATTCTCATGTTGTAGTGTACTTTTTCAAGACCCAAATTTTTTGTAGGTTTGGAGTACCAAAGGCCATCATCAGTGACCAAGGGACACACTTCTGTAATCAGAATTTGGATTCCTTCCTTTGGAAGTATGGGGTGACACACAAAACTTCAACACCATACCACCCCCAAATAAATGGCTAGGTTGAGGTTTCAAATCGCGAGTTGAAACAAATTTTAGAGAAAACTGTGCAGATGAATAGGAAGGATTGGAGCAAGTGCTTGGATGATGAACTATAAGATTATAGGATAGTATACAAGACACTCATTGGTATATCCCCATTTCAAATTGTTTTTGGGAAATCATGTCATCTCCCCATGGAAGTCGAGCATCGAGCTTATTAGGCTATAAAGAAATGAAACATGAATTTGGCCCAAGTTGGAATTCAACAAAATCTACAAATTAAATAGATTAAGGAGATTCGATTATCTTCATACGAGAACTCAAAGCTCTATAAGGAAAGATCAAAAGAAGCTCATGACAAAATGATACAGAAAATATAATTTCAAGTTGGAGAGAAATTCTTGCTCTATAGTTCACGACTAAATCTGATGCCTGGTAAGTTGCGTTCTAGGTGGTTAGGTCCTTATGTTGTGACTAATGTTTTTCTTTATGGTGTAGTGGAGATCGCACAAGAGGACATAGGAATGATATTTACTATCAATGGGAAACATTTGAAGCAATACATTAAGGGAATCTCTACTGATGTAGTGGATTTCATCACACTACATGACCCCATCATCACTTGAGCATATTAGGCTGTTCTTAACCCTTTCACTTTTATATTATCTATCCTATTTAAAATTTTTTATTTCATGTGCACATATCATCTCATGGGTTCACATTGAGGACAATGCAATATTTTAAGTGTGGGGGAGGGGACATAATTTTGGGGTAGTTATTTAGGATTTTCATTTGTGTGTTTTGTGTGTGTTTTGTGTTATTTTTTTGGTTAAATTTTTCAAAAAAAAAACAAAACAAAAAAACAAAAACAAAAAAACAAAAAAAAAACAAAAAAGCTAAAAAAACAAAAAAATATATCATATAACATATTTATATATATATATAATATATAGAAAATGCATGTTTTCAAAATTCATTGGTGGAATGATAAGAATGAGTAATATTTCTTCATTAAGGATTTATTTTTATAAAAATTTAAGTCTTCGATGATATGATTGGTTGTGTCATAATAAAACCTTTTAGATTATGACACCATTCTTTGTGATTTTTGTTTATGGTAAATTGTGTCATTGATTTCTCCACACATATTTTCACACAATCATGACTTGTGAGTTTCTCTTACCCAATTGAATTCATATTTAGGGTAAGTAATTCTTTTTAGCTTATAACACAGTCTTTCCATACGTTTGTTTCTCTTCCGATCATTTCCATCACTGTACTAGATTAACCTATGCGTGTGTACCTAATATCTGACTATTGTACGCCCTCTAAAAAAAATTTAAAAAAAATAAAAATAAATAAATAAAACAATCAATAAAGAGGGGAGTGAAGAAATGTACGACATGTGGGGATATTTAGGTCAGGAACTCATGGTTTGACTTCTGGGAATGCTTAAATGAGTGGTTTTTGGAATTTGATTGAAAAGGATGTTGAAAAGGTTTGGTGGAATAAAATTAGGTAAGAAGAAAAGTTTTTATTGACCTGAATATACTAGATAAAAGGTGGAGAGACAAGTTTGGAATGATTGACACACACACATGTGAAGAATTAGTGGCATGGTAGACCCATGACTTGTTTCTCTATGATTAGTGTTATGAATCTCATTGGATTTAGTTCTGAAACAATTTATGAGATAATGACTTTAAAATTTATTGATATTGACTCTTGATGGGGTTCTTAATTTGCCTATATTTCTACTATGGATTGAGAAATATGAACATGCATATCTCATCACAATTTTTTTGAATACATGATATGAGGTTTTGTCTAGGAGAGAAAAATGGTAAGTGTGGGGGAGTTGATAAAACACAATTTTATTGAATATTTTATTGACAATAAATGAAATAATTTCCTCACATTGTGATAAATATGTTAATTGTAAAGACCTGGATTTTACATGTAATTTTTTTAATTATATAGAATTATTTCGAGACTGCAAAATCTGATGGTGCGCGATTCCGAGGCCCGGAGTGCCCAGAATGATCCGCTGAAGTTTTGTTAAGCTTTAATTAGCGTGCATAAGAAGTTTTCCTGAAAGTGTAATAAATCTTAAATGGTTTTCCAGATCAGAAATCCGAGGGCACCGTTGCATTCAGGATGCCGGGTTTACCCCAGGTGCGACTTAAGTTTAGTCAACGCATGCCTCTGATGAGAAAACCTGAAAATTGCATAACCATAAATAAAATAATTAAATAAAGTTATTTTATATTTCAAATGCTTATAACTCACAAACGGTAACTCAGATTAAAAATCTGAGACCACCAGTGAACTTGTGAGAGTATGATTTCTTTAGAAAAATACTAACATTGACCGGCACGGGCCACCATTGAAAGTTAGTTTTTGGCCGTAAATAAAATAATTAAGTGACAATTATTTTATTGTAAAATCCATAATTTATAAATGGTAACTGGGATTAAAAATCCAAGAGTACCGTTGGGTTTTTTGGGGTGTGTTTCACTTAGGCAAAGCCTAACCTTGACCAGCGTAAGTCGAGGGTGACTGTTAATAATTTTCTGAACTTTTTTTTGGGTACGTTCAGTAAATGTGCGAGCGACATTTTCTAACTTTTGAACCGGTGATCAGATTAAAAATCCAAGGGCACTGTTGAATCCACAGTGCTGAGATTCGCTTAAGGGAGGCTTTAATTTGATCATAGTAGGTCTAGAGAAAAAGCTAAGTTTTTTGACTTTTAAAAAGAAATGAAATAAAAGAATTTTATTATTTTATTTCATATCCTCCAATGGAAAATCAAAGGGTGGGACCAGCGATATATCAAGCCAATAAATGGCTTGAATTTCCAACCCTAAGTAACGACATCATTGGAAAATTAGGAAGCTTTTTAATTAATGAGGCCCATTAATTCCCCACATCATTACTTACCCTCCCCCTATCCTATATATATGGAGCTTGAGGATGGGTATCAGCATAGATTCACCAAAAAATGAAGTGCTAAAGGAGTGTCGTGACGCCGGACCCTTGGAGGACGGAGCCGAACCTAGCAGGAGATGATGTGCGACACCGAACCACAAATCGAAGGATGACATACGAGTGTCGTTGTTGGAAACCAATTGCGGGAACGAAGAGCATGATCCACCTTCAAGAACTGACGCTCTCCAACGGGTTTTCGGGGTAGGGGGTTTATTCTTTTATACTTTATAATTAATTTCCTCTTCCCCGTTCTTGGATGATACGAAGAACACGGGACAACCGACTAACAGGTTGACCCATGATTCATTCGTCTTGTGGGAGGTTATTGTGGGGTTATCTTGTTATTTAATTCAATTGTTTATTAAACCCTTAACCCCCCCTCATGTTTACGAGCTAACGCGGAGGGCGCGGGCCTAACGAACCCGACTCGAACCCTCCACTATATTTGTTACATCCTTGTGCCTCCACAGAAGGCCGACAACGGGATGACACTGACCAACTATGTGGTGGATAGCGCATCAATGCACGCCGCAATAAGAGGCTGTGACAAAAAGTCGTGACGATCGTCAGAGCGGCCGACACCATCCGACCGCGGAGCGCTGTCACGTGCCGCCGATGAACAAGGAGGGTCGCGGCTTCTTAGCTGCGGCGACCGGAGGAGAGGTCGACCGACACGCTGGCCGAACACGATGGAACTGGAAGGGGTGGGGCATGCCCTCGGTGGCACGCCCATGTAGCAGCAAGGCTACGACCTGCATTGGCCGCAGTGGGAGTAGGGGCCGCCGGATCGACCAGCGACCGGTGGAAAAGGCGCGTGCCAGCGGCGCACCTGGCAGCAAAGCCGCGGCCCGTTGGCCACAGCATGGAGGACCCGTGGCGCCACATCAACCCTACCTAGATGCGCTGCCAGGTGGGTGGCACTGCCGGGTCAGTCCATCGGACCGACCCGCCGCTCAGCAGGCTGACCCGTGGCCCAACGACCTCACCCGCGGCCCAGCCGAGTCGGGCCGGGCCTAGCGGGCCGGGTTGACCCGAGTCAGGTTGGAACCGAGTTGGGCCGGGTCGACCCAGGTCAACCCGGGTCGACCCATACCGAACCGGGTTGGGCCGATTCGGCTGAGGCGGACCGGACTCGGACCCAGTACTTCCCAGGAACACTTAAAGGGTCTTATCTTGAGAACTGACGTCCATTTGATGAACCATATATGGCATTGGGATCCTTGTATCCTGAAGATTCTTTTGACTTACTCCATGAGAGTTTGGGAGAAACTTAGAGTATGGCCGGGTTGGATTGCACTTGAATCCAACCAGGCCCTCGACACTGAAATGCCAATAACGCACAGACCAGGTGTTCGGTTGACACGTCGTCTCTTGCGTTGGAACCCTTATGATGCGACGGACCATCATGTTACCTTTTTGTGAGACTTTGTGCTGATTGAAATATGACTGATGGCTTGGGGAGCGGTTCTCCCAAGCGTGCTACGTACGAAACCCTACGACTGGCTGAGACTTGACGACTGTTGACTTTTCGACTCAGAGTGAATCGACGACCACAATACGCGATGAGGAGTAGTACCTTAGTAGGCCACGATGGGGAGCAATCATGGTACGTGATGGGGAGGAGTACCTTAGCAGGCCATGATGGGGGAGCAGCTCTGTGTGACCCGGAATACCCACGGTACGCGATGGGGAGGAGTACCTCAGCAGTACAAGGTTAGTGGGAAGTGTCTCTGTGTGACTCGACAAACCCACTATACTCGATAGAGGAGGAGTTCTACAGTAGCCTAGGTGTTCTACATTATGACTGGGGATGTTACCTATTGCTACCCTAGAATATACCTGGTGTGAGTTGTGTCTATTGCTTTGTGCTTTTTGATTGAGATCATACTTTGTGGTTTTCCTTTGTGGAGTTTTGAGAGACCTTTGGGGTCTCGAGGTCCCTACTGAGTATTTTTATACTCACCTTTGCACGGGCTTCCCCCAAACCTTATTGTGTCTTGTACAGACGACGTACAATATTGATCAGGGTTGAGGGAGCTAGGACTGGACGATGCTCGGAGGTGGACCATTTGGCGTGACGCGACACAGAGGAGACATGCAGATGTGGAGTACTGTGGAGGCGATCTACACCTACCCTTCAGGTAGGATCTGTGGTGGATGATCAAGGAGCTTCTTTTCACCTTTTCAGTTGTGTTTACTTTTCATTTGTTCTTGTACTTTTCCAGTTGGGCTTGTATTCTGGACCCTTTACTTTCAACACACTTTTGCTATAACAATTTACTTCATAGTTGATTCTTGTTGTGTTCTCAGACTGTGTGTTTATACAGGTTTAAAGTAAATGCCTTTCTATTTTAGGGAATATGCCTTTCGGTGCTAGTCACCAACCCCTGGCCTATGGAAGACAGACTTGGGGTAGTCACGACACGAGCCTCGGGGGACGGGTCGTGAAAAAGTGGTATCAGAGGAGTTCGGTTATACTAAAGAACTAGGACTATGACATTTTCTGTGTGTCATTAGTGTCAAGTGTTTTGAATGTGGTTTTTAGTCCGGGGAGTCTAGTGTTGGTGCGGTGGCTGACGTATCCATACACCAGGACCCTGAATTTTGATTTCCGAATTGGTGCACGAAGACACTAATTGCGTGTGTTTTGGAAATGTTTTTCCTTGGTTTCTTTGGATTCAGCTCACCAGGTATAACTTAATAATCGTGGCTCACCTGTTCCTTATTATTATGCCACCGCGTAGACAACCATCTAGGATTCCTGAGAGAGTACACGATGACGACCCACCGAGTGACGAGGCTCTGGTGTAGGGCCCTCTTACTGTGTTGGCACCTTCTGGTGGTGTACCAGCAGAACCACCACTCATTGGGCATCATTTACCACCAACTACATTGGTGGATGGTGCACACTGACTGAGCACGTTGCGTGAGTTCCAGCGGTAGAGGCCTCTGAGGTTTCTAGGCGAGACAGATTCTTAGGCAGCTGAGAACTGACTGGAGGCTGTGGCTAGAGTTTTCTGCCTAGTTGAGACACCAGTAGAGCAGATGGTGATCTTAGCTGCTAGTCTTTGCAGTGAGTGACCATGAGGATGGTCCACTTAGTGACGAGGCTTCGGTACTTGGGTCATTTCCCGAGATGGTACCTTTAAGTAGTGTGCTAGCTATATCACTGCCCATTGGTCTGCAGTTACAACCAACAGTACTGGTAGAGGACACATATATTCTTAGTTCCTTATACATGTTTCAACATCAGATACCCCCCAGGTTCTGAGGTGATCCCGACACACAGGCGGCTAAGGAATGTCTTGAGGAGGTGATTGAGAGTTCTTTAGAGCTTCTATAGCTTCGGCAGGATGGCATGTCGGTAGATGAGTATTCATCGAGGCGTACTGACCATTCCTGGTGCTCGATGAATACGATACAATTAGTGCTTTAGGCCTCGGACTTTCGAGAAAGGTGTGTTTAAGGACATCCGAGCTAACACTATTCCTCTATGCATTCCTACATATGTTAGGGTGCTAGAGAGAACCCTTGTGGTTGAATGTTCTTTGTATGAGTGGATACAGCCAGTGAATGTTATCAATGAGAAATCATGAAACTGGCGCCAGTCTCAGAGACTTGGGCGTGTAAAATGTTTCGGGAAGAGGATGTGATAGGGATAGACAAATCTTCAAGGCTGTAGACGTGGAAGCAGAGTTAAGAGAGTAGCATGAGGTGGTGTACATTTTGACATGTTACAAACCACCCCCCTTTGTGGTCCCCACTAGGCTCAGGGAGCTAGAGTATAGGGGAAGGGATTAACAACATGCGGTCAAGGAGTGTGACCCAAGGACTCTAGGAATGATTTGAGGTATGGTCTGTGTCTACTACTAGCTACCGTATTAATAGAAATAGGTACCAATCATTCCTTCCTTCCACGAATCTTGTCCAAGACCTAGAGTTTCCGGTTAAACTATTGACTTGACCCTCATGTCTGGAGATACTTTTGGGAGGAGACTTGATAATCACACTTACGCTGATGGTATGATCTAAACTTTGAGGTGAGAGTTTCGGTTGGAACCTCTTGGTGGTAGCGTTTAGGCCTTATGACATTAGTTTGGGTATGGACTGGACATCCACAGTTCATACTCAGATTGACTGTATTAGGAAAAAAGGTTGTGGTTTATCTACAACATTGGAATGAGGTTTTCCTTGGTCAACAAAAAGGGAAACCTAGACAGCACATGATAAACTCATGCATAGGAGGGTGCAGTTGATCACTCTTGAGTCAGCCAACCTTACCCTCATGGCAGCAAGAGTTTTGGGTTTTTAGTTCCCAACAGGAGTGTGGGGACATCTTTTCAAAATATGTTTCTAGGATTACCTCCCCAAAGGGAGAGGTACTTCTGCTTTAGTTGGGTACTACCAGAGTTTTGAACCAAATTTTCTCCTGGGTAGCGACACCCTTGTCAGCATTGACGAAGAAGGGGGAGCCTTTCTTGTGGACAGAGAAGAGTCGGCAGAGCTTTCAGGATCCGAGGAAGAGACTGGCGAGTGGACCCATATTGAGGCCACCAGAAGAGGGTGTTGGGTATATAGTCTACTACGACGCATTAGGGACCAGACTAGATTATTTCCTAATGCAGGAGTGGGCAGTGATCGCCTACGTCACACGAAAATTTTGACAGCATGAGAAGAACTATGCTACCCATGACTTGGAGTTAGTAGTAGTGGTCTTTGTTCTGAAGATGTGGCGACACTACTTGATGGGTGAATGGTTTACTATTTACTTTGATCACAAGAGTCTCAGGTGTATCTTATCACAGAAGGAACTGAACCTGAGACATCGACGATGGCTAGAGTTCCTCCAGGACTATGACTTTGAGATATTCTATACTCTTGGGAAGGGGAACGTGGTAGCAGACACACTCAGTAGGAGGTCTGGTCTACAACTGCTGAGTGAGGCGTCAGAGCTGCTGGTCGCGCTGCGGATATCCTTTGTGGATAAAGATAGGGAATCTTACCTCTAGTCTATGACTGTCACTCCCCCAATTCTTTAGTAAATTCGGGGGGGGGGGGGATAGCTTGAGACATTGACTGCGAGGCTCGACATGCTTAGATTTCCTCAGGATAGTCTCCTGAAGGATTTTCTAAAGGTGCAGAGCACATCATCCTTTTCAGATGACGCACCATGGTGCCAGTGATGCTTTAGGAGGAGGTGTTGAGGGAGATCCATACATCCCCTTAAATGGTAAATCCTGGAGTGGCAAAGATGTACCAGGACCTTCAGTGTCAGTACTGATGGTCAGGGATAAAGGAAGCAGTGGTAGAGTTTATATCACGATGCCTCACTTGTCAGCAAATAAAGACTGCACAGAGTCGGCAGAAGTCTTATGCTGACTGGAGGAGTGAGACCATGTCTTCCTATGGGTCTCACCTTGACGAGGGTTGTAGATATTTGGCCAAGGCGGTAAGTTATCACCAGGGTTTATCGGGCCATTTCTGATACTTCAGAGGATAGGCGAGGTGGCATACCGCTTGGAACTTCCACCGAAGTTGGAGAGGGTGCACGATGTCTTCCACGCATCCCAACTGAGGAGATACGTACACGACCCATCTCAATTATCGACCATGGTGAGCTGTACTTAGACGATGGGGAGACATTTACGGAGGTTCCAGTGGAGATTGATGATCGACAGGAGTGATTCCTTTGTGGGTGATCGATACCTCTGGTGCGTGTTCGCTGGAAGCACGAGAACCTCCAGGAGAGCACATGGGAGCGAGAGGCTCATATTCGTGCTCAGTACCCCCATTTGTTTTCTTAATCTATATTGTGGCTTTCAGGGATGTAAATCCCTAAGGTGGGGAGAATGTAAAGACCCAGATTTTCTGTGTAATTTTTTTAATTATATAGAATTATTTCGAGACCACGAAATCTTACGGTGCACGATTCTGAGGCCCGGAGTGCCCGGAATGATCCGTTGAAGTTTTGTTAAGATTTAATTAGCACGCATAAGAAGTTTTCCTGAAAAAGTGGAGTAACTCTTAAACGGTTGCCTAGATCAAAAATCTAAGGGCACTGTTGTGTTTAGGATGGCGGGTTTACCCTAGGTGCGACTTAAGTTTAGTCGGCGCAAGCCTTCGGTGAGAAAAACCGAAAATGGAATAACTGTAAATAAAATAATTAAATAAAGTTATTTTATTTTTCAAATGCTTACAACTCACAAATGGTAACTCAAATTAAAAATCTGAGACCACTACTGAACTTGTGAGGGTATGATTTCTTTAGGCAGATACTAACATTGGACGACGCAGGCTACTAGTGAAAGTTAGTTTTTGGTCGTAAATAAAATAATTAAGTGACAATTATTTTATTGTAAAATATATAACTTCTAAACGGTAACTCAAATTAAAAATCCGAGAGTACTGTTGGGTTCGTTGGGGCGTGTTTCACTTAGGAAAAGCCTAACCTCGACCGGCATGGGTCGAGGGTGGCTGTTAATAATTTTCTGAACTTTTTTTCAGGTACGTTTTGTAAACGTGTGAGAGGCGTTTTCTAAATTTTGAACCGGTGCTCGGATTAAAAATCCTAGGGCACCATTGAATTTTCAGCCCCGGGATTTGCTCAAGGGAGGCTTTACTTTGACCGTAGTAAGTCTGGAGAAAAAGTTATGTTTTGTGACTTTTAAAAAGAAATGAAATGAAATAATTTTATTATTTTATTTCATATCCTCCAACGGACAATCAAAGGGTGGGTCCAGTGATGTGTCAATCCAATAAATAGCTTGACCTGCCAAACCTAAGTAATAATGTTGTTGGGTAATTAGTAAGCTTCCTAATTAATGAGCCCCATTAATTCCCCACGTCGTTACTTACCCCCCCTCTTCTATATATATGGAGCTTGGGGAGGGGTATCGACATAGCTTCACTAAGCAACAAAGTGATAAAGGAGCATCGTGACACCGTACCCTTAGAGGATGGAGCCGAACCTAGTGGGAGGTGACGGGCAACACCGAACCATGAACCTAAGGACGACATACGAGTGGCGTCGTTGGGAACCAGTTGCGGGAACGAAGAGCATGATCCACCTTCAAGCGCAAATGCTCTCCAATGGGTTTTCGAGGTAGGAGGTTTATTCATTTATGATTTATAATTAATTTCCTCTTCCCCGTTTTTGAATGATATGAAGAACGTAGGCCAAACGACTAATGGGTTGACCTATGATTCATTCGTCTTACGGGAGGTTGTTGCGGGGTATCTTTGTGGGGTTATCTTGTTGTTTAATTCAATTGTTTATTAAACCCTTAAACCCCTCATGTTTACGAGCTAACGGGGAGGGTGCGGGCCTAACGAACCCGGCCCGAACCCTCCGATATATTTCTTACATCCTTGCACCTCCATGGAAGATCGACAGCGTGATGACACCAACCAGATACGTGGTGGATAGCGCGTCGATGCACATCGCAATAGGAGGTCGTGGTACAAAGCCGCGACGATCGTCGGAGTGGCCGGCACCATCCGATCGTGGAGGAGGCGCGGCGTGCTGTCGCGCGCTGCCAATGAACAAGGAGGACCGCGACTCATCAGTTGTGGCGACCGAAGGAGAGGTCAGCTGGCACGCCGACTGACCGCGACGGAACCGGCAGGGGTGGGGTGCACCCCCAGCGGCCCGCCCATGCGGCAGTAGGGCCACGACCTGTGTTGGTCATGGAAGGAGTAGGGGTCGCTAGATTGACAGGTGGCTGGTGGATGGGGCATGCACCAGCGGCACGCCCGGTGGCAAAGCTGCAGCCCGTCGTCCGCGACACGAAGGACCCGTGACGCCACATGGCGCCACGTTGGGGTCCACCCCCATAGGTTGACCCGATGATGTGGATCTACACCACGTTATCCCTACCCAGACGCACTGCATCCGGGTATCCCCGGCAGCCCACGCCGCCAGGCGGGTGGCACCGCCAGGTCGGTCCAGCAGATCGACTCGCCGCTTAGTGGGCTAACCCGCGGCCTGACCTGCGGCCTAGCTGGGTTGGGTCGGGCTTAGAGGGCCGGGTTGACCCGAGTCAGGTCGGACCGAGTCAGGTTGGGTTGACCCAGGTCGACCCGGGTCGGCCCATGTCGAATTGGGTCGGGCCGGTCCGACTGAGAGGGACCGAACCCGGACCCAGTACCGCTGAGGAACACTTAAAGGGCCTTATCTTGAGAATCAAACGTCCGTTTGACGAACCGTCTACGGTGTTGAGATCCTTGGAGCATGATGATCCTTTTAAATTACTTCACAAGAGTTTTGGAGAAACTTGGAGTATGGCCAGGTTGGATCGCACCCAAATCCAACCAGGCCCTCGACCCTGAAATGCCAA
This sequence comes from Viscum album, assembly GCA_963277665.1. Lineage (NCBI taxonomy): Eukaryota > Viridiplantae > Streptophyta > Magnoliopsida > Santalales > Viscaceae > Viscum > Viscum album. The sequence continues at coordinate 526,739,036 of OY728159.1, read as the reverse complement.
TAATGTATAGACAAGGCGTCCAGTTGACACACCGTCTGTTGCGTTGGAACCCTTATGACATGACAGACCATCAAGTTACCTTTTTTTGAGACTTATTTCTGATTGAAATATGAACGATGGATTGGGGAGTGGTTCTCCCAAGCGCGCTACGTATGGAACCCTACGACTAGCTGAGACTTGACGACTATTGACTTTTCGACTCGAAGTGACTCGACGACCATGGTACGCGATGGGGAGGAGTACCTCAGTAGGCCACAGTGGGGAGAAGTCATGGTATGCGATGGGGAGGAGTACCTCAATAGGCCACAGTGGGGGAGAGACTCTGTGTGACCCGACAGACCCACGATACGCGATGGGGAGGAGTACCTCAGCAGTCCAAGGTTAGTGGGAAGTGCCTTTGTGTGACGCGGCAGACCCACTGTACTTGATAGAGGAGGAGTTATCCAGCAGCCGAGGTGTTCGATGTTATGACTAGGGATATTACCAGTTACTACCCTAGAATATACTTGGTCTGAGCTGTGTCTATTTATTTGTGCTTTGTGATTGAGGTCATGCTTTGTGGTTTTCCTTTGAGGAGTTCTGAGAGACCTTCGGGGTCTCAGGGTCCCTACTGAGTATCGTTATACTCACCCCTGTACGAGCTTCGCCCGCACCTTGTTGTGTCTTATGCAGATGATGTACAACATTAATCAGGGCTGAGGGAACTGGGACTGGATGGTGCTCAGAGGTGGACCATTTGGCGTGACGTGACATAGAGGAGACGAGCGGACGTGGAGTATTGTGGAGGCAATCTGCACCTACCCTTCAGGTAGGATCTGTGGTGGATGATCCAGAGGCTGGTTTTCACCTTTTTAGTTGTTTTTACTTTTCATTTGTACTTTTACTTTTCCATTTGGGATTATATTCTGACCCTTTTACTTTCAACACACTTTTTCTATAGTAGTTTACTTTACGGTTGCTTCTTGTTGTGTTCTCAGACCGTGTGTTTGTACAGGTTTAAAGGTAATGTCTTCCCATTTTAGGGAATATTCCTTTCGGTGCTAGTCTCCAACCCCTGAACTATGGAAAGAGGACTTGGGGTAGTCACGAAACAGGCCCCGGGGGATGGGTTGTGACATTAATTTATATAATATTTGGGATTAGATCATTCTTTTGAAAATTTGATGGAAATTCTAGTTTTACCCTTTTAAAATTCACTGTAGTATTTCATGAATAAATATTTTTCTATAAATTATTTTGACTTAAAATTTTGTTACTGTGTTCCTGACTTAATGGGATACAAATTCTATTCAGGACATGGGAGCTTGATCGTGCATTTGAGTGGAGTAAATGATCCATAAAGACAATGTTGGACTGAACTATCCAGATTGGACATCACTTCACCATTTGGGCCGTATCTTCTTTATCTGAGCTTGGATTGGGCCTATGTTTGGAGGAAATATCAGGGATATGATTATTCACAAATAATACTTCTAGAAGGATAGGCAATTTTCTCGTTTTGGAGGTAAACTATGCGATTCAAGTGAGATTAAACAATTTGAACGAATTTCCCTTTCACACTTAAAAAAAGTATTGTAACCCTAGCCCTCAAAAACTCTATTTAAAGGTTATTTTCTCTATTTGGGAGGGTTGGTAGAGGAATTGGGAAGGTTTGGACGAAAGTGTGTCTCTTGGGAGCCCCTAAAAACTCTTGGAAGAAGTAAGGACTTGTGCAAACATCTCTTCCAAGAAGGCTCTCATCTCCCACCTCCTCTTTGTATTTATTTTCTTTCATGCTTGTATCTTGAATTTTTCTTCGATTAAATCTTCTATGTTTTTTCATTTTTCCATTATTATTTTTCTTCTTGGTCTGGAATAAAATAGTGGATACGAGATTGGGTGTTTCAATCCATTGCATATACAAAATGTCTCCACGATGACAACTCCGCCCATAGAAGAGTGATTTTATTCGTAGTTGATCTAATCCCTACTCCCTTAATTAATTTATTTTTAATCCATAAAAATACTGTAATTAATAAATTGTGATCAATTAATTGATTTTTAATTTCTATGTTAGTTTATCAACTTGCACTTGATCGCGTGGTCGGGCTTGTGTAAATCGTGTGAGTGAAACTTTAATCGAAAAATCCATTCAACTTGGGATAGAATTGTAGGGTTAAAGTCTCATAAAAAAACACAATTAATTCTAAAATCTAGGGAGGATATGATTACCTAAATTACCATTGATCATAAGTTGTCTTTTGGATCATAATCAAAGCAGGGTTCTGTAATTGGAAGTCCCAAAGTTGAAATAAGGCTCATTTTCCAATATTTGTGGTCACGTTAATTTTTGTAGGGTTAGGGGGTTGACAAGGTTAGGGGTTCATAATTGAAATAATTATAATCATATGGGATAATGATAAATTGATGATGAAGGGAGTGGATTATATCAACTATGTATTCTCATATAAGTGTTTTTTAAAGAAATTGTGTCTCTAATTGTTCCTTCTTGTTTGTTGTGTAGTCTATTGTTTGAGAGTCACTAAACCAAACCCCCCAACTTATGTGGAATTTATTTTCAATTATTTTATTTTTTCATTCAAGCCTATTAAGAGTTTATTCATTCACTTACTCCTTGAGAGAATGACCTTGGTCAACCACTGTGCTGCACTTAGTAAAATCACAAATATTTTTGAGAGCGTGTGCGACAACCCTCATCATCAATATTTATAAAGAAATTTTATGTTATACTGGAAATATGTAAATATATTTATTGAAAAGTAAATGATCTTGGAGTATTTGATAATAATTTTAAAGTGGATAACCATACTCAAAGTTCATCTAATAGAGAGGGAGAAAGGAATAAGTTTCAGTATCCCACATGTAATAAACCAACCCAAGATTCCCCCTCCAAATCCATGATTCATCCCACTATAAGGCCTAAAGTGAATTCTTAATCACCATGGGATAGAAATTAGTTCCTGAGAATCAAACATACTCTATTGTGAAATATTTCACCTAATAAAATATAATATAATACAAGTAGGTTCCACCCCAAAACTCAGAACATCCTTCCATTAAATTGGTGGGTCATATATACATGGCAAGAAGTTTTTAAATAACATATAACCAAACATGGGATAACAACTCAAAACCAAATGTAAACAATAATTCCAATTCAAATATAAAACAATGTGTACATAAATAATTCTAAAAGAAAGGAAACAATGTGACGGTAAGCCTATTAGGCTGAATATACATGAGATACCAAAATAAATGACAAAAAATAACCAAAACATGAACCATTGTAACTCATCACTGTGTTATTAAGGGGTATCTAACACCTATCCACCTCCTCCAAAACACCAAAAAAAAGATAGAATAAACCCACTGCCTTATAGAGAATCCTTTCCTTTAATCAAGTAAAATAATATAAAATCTATATACACCATAAGGGTGGATATAGGGTGTGAGTATAATAAGCCCCATAGGATTACACCACATGTTGTAACACCCTATTCTCACTTTTATGTGTATAAATTTCTTATATTATATATTATCTTAAGTTTAAAGTGTTTTGGGATAAAAAATATAAGCAATTTTATACTTTTCTAGGATGTGATGTTTCCACATGGTTTTGTGAACCATGAAACTAAACTGGGTAGGTAAACAATGAAACCTGGTAGAAAAGGGAAATTGTTTTTACGTTTTTAATTTTTTATTTTTTTAATTATTTCCCCTAATTTCATTCCCCACTTTGAACAGGAAGTTCAAGATACATACCCCCACCAAATCTCTCCCTCTACTATCTTTCCATAGTGTAATCTTTTTGATTTATTAGTGGTTTCTCATTCAAATCATAAGGTGAGGGTCTATTCATTTGTATCCTTCCTTATTATCTTTATTTATTCCTTGGTTATCACCTCTTCTCTAACCCTAGCAGCCATGGTGTTTGAAGATCATGTATAGGGATGTCTTAAATGGTTTTTTTTGTTTTCTAGGTATTGTAAAGTTCCTCCTGTGACCTCATATTCTATTATTCATCGAAGGTGGTGTGATTTTTTTCATTGAGGTAGGTGTCTCCATACCCTTACTTTTATTTGGGAGTTATTTTAATGATTGTCTTTTTAAACTTATTTTTTTAACTAGAAAACTAATTTATAAGATACTTTTAATGGTTTTATCAAGGAAAAAAACTACTTTCCCATGTCTTCCTTATGGAAAAATCAAAGGAATTCATAATGAAAAGGTATTTTAATTTCAAATGCGATTATATTCATGCTTCATGTTTGGTAAAATTCCAATGACGGTTTTCTCTAAAATAAATGAATTACACATGATGTTTTCAATTAAATTGATTTATAATGGTGGGTACTCCATGGCTCAAACATTTTACTTACTTGAAAAGGATTTTCTTGGTTTATGGAAATGTATTATTAACCTTGTTTATTGATTATGATTTTAATTTTATATTTCTTATATATTATTTGGATTTAATTTTTTTTGGGTTTTAAATGTATGATGAAGAATTAGGAAACACCCATGTGTAGAAGATTCAATGGATTTCTAAAGAATGCTATCCATTTGTGTTTTGTCTATAAATAGAAGTTAAGGAAAGAAGTGGATAAAGAATAAGAAAGACATTTAGAACTTCATGGATTCATTATACTGATTTTTTGAGGCATTTCTAGTTGCCCTATATTTACTTAAACTGTGTCAATTAAAGAAGGGTCGAAGTTCACTACTCTACACCAGTTTCTTCTTTAACATATTCTAATAGTCCAAATAGTTTTATTATTTTTTATAAGTTTCTGTAATTATTATTTCACATGTGGTTATATGTACATTTAAAAGGTAGTGTATAGTTATTTAACATATTCATATTTTTTTTAACTAGTATATATGAATATCTTTTCTTATTTAGTAATAGTTATGTTTTTTAATTTTTTTTCATAACATGTAAAAACATTGTGATATGTATGGATAAAAACTGTATCACATTACCGAGGAACACACCTCAGTATGCTAAGGGTTTGGAGGAGTTTTTATATTTTTCAATTTCCAATAGATATGTTGATGGGAGAATAAGATTTCCATGTTCGAAATGTAAATTTAAAATATGGTTGAAGAGAGATGAAGTTTATGAACACTTTATATTGAAGAAATTCCCTTCTCATTATTTGTGTTTTATTTGGCATGGAGAATCGAACGTTATAGAAAGGTTGAGCACTAATGTCAATTCACAGAATGATCTCCCAACTTCTTCAATAATGGAAAATAAAATGAAAAACCTTATAAATTATTCATTCTACATTGCAAGATTCCAACATCAACATAAAAACATATCAGAACAACCAGTTGAGGGTGCTACAAATAGAAACGTGACAAGTGATGTTTTTGAGACTATAGGACAACCAAATCAAGATTGTAACATATCATTGGATCCTCCTATTGATTATGTAGAGAATAATGTAAGAGAAAAATTCACTGAGTATACATATTAATTTCATGGTTTAATTGACAATGGAAATCAAGATTTGTATAATGGATGTTTGAAATATTCAAAACTTTCTTTTTACTGAAGTTATACCATATCAAATTCATATTTGGAATTACAAATAAGGCAATGTCCATGATATTGTAATTTTTGCATGATGCATTTCCTAAATCAAAGATCTCTAAGTCTTTTTATGATATGAAAAAAGTTTTTAACAAGCTTGGTCTGAATTATACAAAAATTCATGTGTGTCCCAATGATTGTATGCTTTATTGGGGAGAGGATTCAAGCAGACAAGATTACAAGAAATGTTCTTCCTATAGATGGTAGTATATGGGTGATGTTGGAAGTCTAAATCAATATACTACCATGAAGAAGAAGAAAATTAATACACAAACAAAGGTTTGCATTACTTTCCTTTAAAGCCTCAATTGCAAAGATTATTCATGTCATCGAAATTCGTTGAACACTTGAAGTGAAATTCTGTAGATAATAAAAATGATGGGTTAATGTGACATCCAAGAGATTCAAAATCTTGGAATACATTTGATTCATTACATCCAAATTTCTTATCTAATCCTAAGAATGTTCAATTGGGATTGGTTGTTGATGGATTCAACCCATTTGGGACTTTGAGTACCATTTATAGCATTTGGCTGGTTGTTTTGATCCCTTACAATCTGTCTCTATGGATGTGTATTCAATAAATGTCTTTTATCATTTTGATGATTATTCTTGAAAAAAAAAGTTTAGAAATGGTATTGTTGTATACTTGAAGCCTTTAATTGAATAATTATAGGAGTTATGGAGCAACAGTGTTGAGACATATGATGAATCTTCTAGAACAATGTTCAAAATGAAAGTTGTTCTAATGTGGACCATTAATGACTTCCCTAGACTTGGGAATTTATCTAGCTAAAAAAATTACATGGGTTTGGCTTATCCTATTTGTAACTTTGATTTTGAGCCCGAGTGGCTACCTCACAATAGAAAATAGTGCTTCTTGTGTCATCGAATATTTCTTGATGCATCTCATAGATTTCGGCTGAACAAGTAAAAATTCAATGGTTTCATTAATCGTAGACCACCTCCAAAGTTGTTAATAGGTTCTGAAATATTGACACAACTTGTAAATGTTGAAACAGAATTGGGGAAGCTTAATCATTTTAATGATAGTGGGAAACGAGTTTGAAGTGCATCATCAAGTGAAATCAGAACACAACAATGGAAGAAAAAAGTATATTCTTCAAACTTCCATATTGGGAATTTAATTTGTAGCAACATAATATTGATGTGATGAATATCGAGAAGAATTTTTGTGACAATTTTATCTTCACATTGCTTAATGATCATGGAAAGTATAAGGATCACCTCAATGCTCAGAAATACTTACAATTAATGAATATAAAGCGTGATCTCTAGCCAAATGAGAATGGAAAGTATGATCCGGCAGTTTTTTCAATGAAAAATAGGGATAAAGATACATTACTTCAAATTTTAAAATATGTGAAGGTATATTATGGGTATTCAAGTAACATCACAAGGTGTGTTGACTTTAAGAATCGTAGGTTACATGGATTGAAAATACATGATTCACATATTTTGTTACAACAATTACTTCCATTGGCATTGCGTACATTATTACCTGAAAAGGATACTTCTGTTGTACTCTAATTCTGCACATTTTTCAGAAAACTATGTGAGAAAACTCTATATCTATTTTATCTTTACAACCTTCAAGAGAGATTTGTATTGAAACTTTCTTCAATAGAGATAATCTTTCCTCTATCATTTTTTACTATCATGATGCATTTAACTGTGCATTTGGTTGAGGAAGCTAAATTAGGTGGCCCCGTACATTATTGATGGATGTATCCAATTAAGAGGTACTTTATTTATATGTTTTTTTGTTTCATTAAAAAAATATTGTCACTTCATTAAATACATAATTATGTTTTTTTATTTTATTTCACAGATATCTTGGGTATTTGAAATCATACATGAAAAATAAATCTCAACATGAAGGCTCTATTTCTAAAGGCTATTTGGAAGAGGAGTGTCTTAACTTTTGTTCTAGATACTTGGATGATATTTATACAAGATTAAATCAATTTGGAAATGTTGACTACACATTGAATAAATTTGAAATACACGGGAAATCAAAAATATTTCATGCTATTGTACGATCAGTTGGGAGGAACTCAAATATTACACTAACAGAAATGGAATTATTACAGGAACATAGATATTTGCTTCTAAATAGTAAAATTTCATATCCATTTATTGAAGAGTTGAGTATACAAACAAAGATACTAATGAGAGTACGGACACAAAATGAGAAACATGTAACAAAATTTGTTAATAAAGAGCTTGTAGAATGGTTTTCATGACGTGTAAGTTCATAAATATTGAAATCAATACGAATATCAGGTTGATACATATATTTTTTAAATCTAATAATGTATATTAATTTTTTCAGATCATTAATACTAATACTCGAGCATATTTTTCATAAGATTTGAAGTTTCTTGCTTGAGGTCCTCTAAAACAAGCTAGAAAGTTTGATGCTTACAATGTGAATGACTTTAGATTCCGTACGGTTGATCAGGAAGAGGGTTTGAAAACAAAAAATAGTGGAAAATTTATGTTTTCTAAAGTGGAATACTATGGAAAATTTACTGATATTATTGAATTAAACTACCACATACATTTTTCAATTGTTTTATTCAAATAAAATTTGGTGAATATTATCAGGGGTGTTAAAAGAAATTCCTTGCAGTTTACTTCTGTGAACTTCTCTTGCTTGATGGATTTTTGTGACCATGAACTACATGATCTATATATCTTATCATCATAAGATAAAATGTTATATTATGTGTAAGACACCATGGATGAAGGGTGGAGTGTAGTTGCTCATATAAAACAAAGAGACTTATATGATATGGGTGATGAAGTGGAAGATTTGACCTCTGAAATCGAATATCATCAACAATAAGAAGTAGAATTATTTGTCCATCATGATATAGAAAATATTAGTCTTGAAAGAGTGGATGAAGTAGATTAAATAATGATGATTTAGGAAACTGACATGATTGAAGGAGAAAATGATTGTATGTACAGTTATCCCTTTATTTATCAACCACTTATGTCATTTGTGTAGTCAGTCATTATCATTGTTATGTATATTTTTTTTGTTAGTACTGTACATCTGTTATCATTTCTATTTTTTTTTCTGTATAATTTTTTCAAAATATATGTTCTGGACTTAATTTTATTTTATTAAATGATAGGAATGCTGAGGAAGCATTATACTCACACTGCGGGGTCAAAGAGTTTTTCTAGAAGCCGATCGACTCTGGTAATCTTTTTATTAGTTTAAATATTTATTATTCAATGTTATCTATTTAATATATTAAATTGTTGATTTATATTTGTTTAATGCAGTCACCGAGTTTAGGCCACCAAGCATCCCGAACAGAAGTGTGGTTGAATGTTCATAAAAAATCTGATGGGACTTTTGTTAATGATATTGCCAAAGAAGTTGGGGTATGAATTCTTTTTTCATTATAATAACTTTTTATCAATTGTCACTATGTCAATATATATTACTTATAATATGACTTATATTTTATTTATAGGTAAAAAATAAAGAACTATGGGATTTCGATCTCACATAGTCCTACTCATTCTCCCAGGATGACCCAATTGGTAAAGTTCTTGGAAAGGAACATTCGAGTTGAGTGCGTAGATGGGTTTGGGACTATTACCATCTGAGGTCTTTGGTAGAAAAACGAGGATTGAAAGTGATGATTAGTGGTGAGAAGCTAAATCACACAACTTCAAAATCATTTAGTTCACAAAATTTTATAGATTTTAAGTTTAAATATAAATATAAAAAATTGTTTAATTTTCAATATAATTGTCTTACAGGTGCTGGTAGCAGGAAGTAGAGATAGAGATAAAGAGGTTGATGAGCAAAATTCTTCATTGGGAAATGATTAGTGGACAGTGTTTGTTCATGTATCCATTTTTCCAATTTGGGTTTTTTATCTTTTTCTTATATTTTAGATGGGATTGGGACAATGGGTGCCCTATGTATGCATTGTATAACCATGTGTCTATATGCTATGTTTCAACTAGCTATGGAGATTGAAATTTCTATATGATCATATATTATGTTTAGTTTCTTTTCTCTCTTTTACATATAGGTTGATTATTTTTATGTGTTTTTTTGTTTGATTCTTTCAATGTATTGAGAAATGTATTATTTCTTTCAATGTGTTGTTTTTCTTGGTCAATGTGTCGATTCTTTACATTTTGGTGTGAATCAATGTACATTGATTCTTTAGTTTTAACATGTTTTTTCCTTGTATGTTGATGATATATTTGATGATCTGGTAAAATCTTCAATGTTACTGTTTTTTTGTTCTGACTGCAGGTTCTGGGGCTGTAGAACCTGCTGCTTGTTTTTTTAATTCATGATATAGCAGTGGTTTAAACCGCTGCTATATTATGGTATTTTTTAGTGTTGATGGTTAAAACCAACACTAAATATGATTTTTTTTATTATCGGTGGTTTTATCTGTATTAGTGGTGTTTTTTTGGTAAAAGGGATATACTTTAGCGGCGGTTTTCAACCGCCGCCAAATCTCAGTTATTTTTTAAGTGAAAACCACTACTAAAACAAAGAAAATCGCTGCTAAATATGTATTCTATGAAACTTTCCAAAACCTCCTCATGTTTATTGTCAGCACCAATTTTAGCTGTGGTTTTTTGAAACCGTCGCAGAACCATGTAGCGGCAGTTTAAATTGCCATTATACGATCAGTTTGTTATAGTGTGTTTATCATTAATTTTTTTATAACAATTCATCCTCTCAAAAAATAACCAAAGGATTTATATGATCATTTAAACTTATAGATGATCATTAATAACTCGTAACTTCAATTCTGGATTTCAATTTCCATTTTACACAAACTACCATACTCTTATACAAGCAAACCGAACATGAAAACTAAGAAAACATGCACTCCTAAAAGATTAAATTGAATCTATTAACCTATCTAAAAGGAAATAAATGAACTTAATTAAGATATAATAATTAAATTAAATGTAGATAAGGTTTTGGAATTTATAATTAATGAATCTAATTTGATTATTTAAGACATTAAGATCAAGTGCAAAATACTTTTGAACTTAAGGTAAGAAGTTTCTCATCTCACTTTTATTTCCATAAGATTTCCATTATTTCACCACTATCTTTTTTGTATGGTGTATGTATACTACCAATTGTTGTTTCATATAATGAATCTATTTATTTTCATGTTATTCAATGTATCATTTGATGGTTATTATTTTGGGGCATATGATTCGATTGGTTACAAAGTGGTAAGGGTTTTCTACCCGAACCTCCATTTTCTTTAGGGTTACTCTTATACTCCACTTACCTTCATGGAATTATTAAATATTCTTATATACTATTCATAAATTATGTGTGAATGTTCTATATATATGTACCAAATATAACCCTTCTTTATTTTTTGGGGATTTATATGTTTTAAAAGTATCTTTAAAAAATTCTCCCTGATAAATAAGCCTGATTCAAGGAAACTTCTCGAATTATTACCTATTTTAAAGTGCACTATATAATCGGTTTTAAGCCATAATTATTTTTTTAAAATCAAATATTTTATCATGAAAAAATATCTTGGTTAATCTCTGGTTTTATGAAAGCAAACATTCCATTCTTCTTTAAAATCCCTTTAACATTTTCCTTAAACCGTACAAAAATGTTTTACTTCTAAAGCTTCTTTAAAAACTATTTTTACACGATTTAACTTCAATGAAACATTATTTATGACTCAAATATTATTTCTATGTCTTTAAATTTTCTTTTCTAGGATATTCATATTTACAATCTAATTTCATGACAAATACAAATGATTTTCCAAAAGAAATATTCTTTCCAAAGTAAAAAGGATTTTTCTCGTCACACTTTAACTTTTATGAGATATATGCCTTGTTCACCACTTATTACTTTTATGTGGTGTATGTACCAACCTTTGGTATTTCACATCAAGATTATCCTTATTCTCATGATATTCTAAGGGATTATTATTTGAATGTTTCAAGGTTGTATGAGATGCTTTGGAATGTTTAAGGATTATTTACTTAAGAAATTTTCAATGGTCTCATTTAAAAGTATCTTCATCTATGTCAACATCCTTTGTTGAACCTTGTACGAAATTGATTTTTATCTCTTACGATATCATCTAAAATATGTTGTTAAAGGGTTTCTGATTAGTTAGACTGTAGATGTGCTATCTTTATACAATTCATCATATTACTCCGAATGGTTAGTGTTTATGTTTAATGATTTGGGAATGTTATTTATATTTTATATGTTAGTTTTATTATGAATGTATATGTTTATTATGTTCACCCCTTTCATATAAAGAATTATTTGGATTGGTAGTAATGGGAAGAGCTCGCTATAGACCCTCGATGCATCGATAGGTCTCACGAGACAAACTAGTTGGTGACAAACCCTTCGAGTTTGTTTCCAAAAATCAGACGAGTTTCTACCAACAAACTTAAATCATTTTGACGATACAATGGTTCATGTTCCAGATACATGATGTTCAAATAATAATTATTCTCTTTATTCATTATTCAGTTATTACTATCCATGAGGTTTTTACTATAACAAAATCTATGGATGCACTTTCATTCTCAGTTTATTGATGGTGTGCATTTTTCAATTATTCACCATGCCGTATTGATTATGTATAATTGATTATGATTTAATTATTATTTTTTCATGATTCCACTGTATGTAACCCTTGCTAAGAATTTGAGCTCACCCCTTTTATTTTTTTCCTTCCCCAGATTATGAAGAATAGATCACTTTTTGAGTTTTCAAGGATGTGGTTTGTTAGCTTTTGTTATGTATTATATGTTGTTTTCTTCTACCAATGTAAAATGGGTTCCATGTATGTATCCAGTTTCTTCAAGACTACTAAACTAATCGGTCCTTTGGTATTTGATTCCTCTTAATGATTCTAATATAAAAAAGTAATCCACCAGCTCTAGGATTTTGGGGTCGGGGTGTTACAGTTGGTATCAAAGGAAGTTTAGTAGAAACCTTGGGAATTGGATTTAGAAAACTTAAATTAGGGATAAAAACCCTAAGATAGACATTAAGGATAAGTATAAAAGAACATCCTAGAATTTTGGTGAGGTATATATTATGTGGGTATTCCTAGAAATACATCCTTGTTTGGATATTACAAGTGGATGTGGTTCTGTCACAAATTTACCTAGGGGAAACAACTCTAACAAGGTGTTCCAAGCTTGACTCAGGGTAACCTGTAACGTCCTGGTTTCGGAAGCCACCCAGAGGTGCCCCGTACCCGGTTGGTCACATGGCCTCAAGCGCATTTCCCCAAACGCCAGAGGCTGCCGACTAGCAGCGAGGGCCTTGGGTATGATAGTGGGGAAACTATGCCCTCATTGGCAGAGTACACAGTGGAAGAAAAATAAACATGAAATAGAGGAAGCAGTAATAACCAACAATATAAACAGCGGAATACTAAATCAACAAACTGGAGCACATATGTATATATGAAGTGATGCATGATACATAACTAGGAAAGCATCAAAATAAGTCACAATGCTGGAAAACACTACAATACCAAAACAAGTACAAAAGAAAAGTAAACAACTCCTCAGCATCGTGAGCCAAAGCTCGGTCCCATGCTATCTTGCTCCAAGCAATCAAGTTCTAGAAGTCGAAGGGCGCTTTCCCTTGTCTATACCTGCAACAACATAGTATACTTGGGCCCAAAAGCATGGCCCAAACAGGGTGTGAGATAAAATCCCAGTAGGAAACCACTCGAAGATCTGTGCCTAACAGTCAGTGAGTATATGGCAGGTAAAAGTACAGTAAGCAGTAAACATCAACAACAAGCAGTAGGCAGTAAACAGTAAGCAGTGAACAAGATGATACATAACAGTAATCAATTCACAACCAATCAACAACAGTGAAAGAAACAACTAATAAGATGGAAACCCTCTAGGAAGTACTCGTGGCCATCCCCTCTGGTCCTATCCAAGAAGTACCACAACCCTCTGGGCAGTGCACTCAGCCTAACCCCTCTGGATTGGTCATACGAATTTATGAGACTCTCTGGGGAAGCTCACTCGGTCAATTCCCCTTATAGTCTAGGGTAGTCAGGGACTCTCTTGAGGAAGATCATGCGGTCTAACCCTCTTATCCCCAAGGTCTAGAGACTCTCTGAGGAAGCTATCTCGGTCAATTCCTCCTATAGCCTCAGGTATACCACATACTCTCTGAGGAAGCCCACTCAGTCAATTCCTCCTATATCCTGGGAAGGTTCTTAAAGAGAAACAAACAAGGTAAGACTCTCTAAGGAAACTCACTCGGTCTACCCTCCTGTAGTCTATAAAATCCAAGACTCTCTAGGAGCTCACTCGGTCCATCCCCTCTGTAGTCTATAATATCTAAGACTCTCTGGGAAGCTCACTCGGTCAATCCATTATAGTCTATAACACCAGGTTCTCTCAGCCCCGTGCCGGTCAGTGCATAATAATGCTTTAAGGATAAAGTACACCTATAGAGCTAGTTGGATAACCAAAGTACAACTATAGAGCTACTTAGCTAAACAGTCTACAAGGCAACAAGCATGTCATGATTTTCAATTCAACCTATAACCGCAAGGCATGGAAACAGGTGTAACAACCAAAGGAAAACAAGACCCAAAGGTCGTAAACAGAACAAAGAAAGGGAAAATACATCCAAGAACAACAAATTATCCTCTAACATGATCAAATTATCTCTACACAAGCATACAAGCAAGGTAGGAAAACAACGAAGGCAAAAAGGTAACACGCGATACCCCGTTCACAGGTATCGGTGGAATTCCGCACATAAAACTCAAAGACTTTGAACGGAAAGGCACAAAACACTTACCTCAATTCTAGGAGATCGATATACTTGAACCACGATGGATGATTCTCCTTAGAACGTCATAGATCTGAGAAAACGCACAAAACGTTCAACCTTAGATAACTTGAGAAAGAGGAAGAATTGGAAAACAAGGCTCAAGCAGAAGGGAGAACTCACCGCTGCACTTCCAACGTAATCGACAAAGATTAAATCAGAGAATGGATATAGACTCGGGAATCCGGAGAAGTTTCACAGTCGTACGACGTCTCTCGGTCGAACCAACCTAGAAGAAGATGATTATGGCGATGAGGCGTGACCCCGGTCTATTTAGTGAAAAAAAAGAAAAGTAAACGACGTGTATTTTTAAAGTACACGGCGTGTAGTGGGTTTTTCCGTACTCCGCCAAAATCAGCCTCCATGTCACCCCTAAACACCATGTGTGTGTTCCAGACATGGCCAACACACAGTTTCGAGTGGGAAAAGAGTACACAGTGTGTACTCAGAAAGTACATGGCGTGTACTTCAAAAATTTCCAGAAACTCCAAAAATTCTCAAAAACTCCAGAAATGGAAAGACATACCTGAAACGAAGATCCGGGTTCTTAAAAACTTCCCCCTTAAAGAAATTCATCCCCGAATTTCCCTAGAGGGTCGTAGAAGAAGAAACCTTGAACAGCTCCGACCACTACGATCGAACCTCGGCCTCCCTTTCCCAAGTCTCGTCCTGTACTCGCCCGTGCTGCCATAACACTCATACCAGAGGAACAGACTGGCCTTGGGGAACCTTCATGCTGCGATCGACAATCTGGATGGGATGCTCCTCAAACGACGCATCTTCTTCAAGCTCAACCTCCTCGGGCTGAAATACATGAGATAGTTCTGAAAATTAACGTCGGAGCTGAGAGACGTGGAAGTCGTCGTGCATAGCCCGGTACCTCTGAGGTAGTTGCAACCGATAGGCAACCAGCCCAACTCTCTCCAATACCTCAAATGGCCCGATGTACCATGGTGAAAGCTTACCCTGCCTCTGAATCCTCTTGTGTCCCAACCTCTGTGCGACATACAGGAAAACCTGATCTCCAACCTCGAACTCCAGAGGTCATATCCGCTGATCAGCATAAGACTTCTGTTGAGACTGTGCTGTAGCCATCCTCTTCCGAATCAGCTCTATCTGCTCAGAGGTCTCCTGAACAAGATGAGGTCCCAGCAAAGCTACCTCTCCTACCTCCAGCTAGCATAAGGGTGATCAGCATGGCCTACCGTACAGATCCTCGTATGGTGCCATCTGAATGGTCTCCTAAAAACTATTGTTGTAGGTGAACTCCACAAGAGGTATATGCTTCTCCCAAGAACCTCCGAAGTCTAAAATGAAATCTCTGAGCATATCCTCAAGCACCTAGATCGTGCGCTCAGACTGGCCATCAGTCTGGGGATGGTATGCTATACTCAAAAGTACCTGTGTACCCAAAGCCTTATGAAGTCCCTGCCAGAACCGAGAGGTAAAGCATGCATCCCTGTCTGAAACAATGGAGTGTGGAACTCCATGTAGACATGCAATCTCTCGGATGTAAAGTCGTCCCAGATCATCAATACTGAAGGTTTCCTTGATCGGCAAGAAGTGTGCTGCCTTCGTAAGTCTGTCAACGACAACCCAAACAAAGTCACTTCCCCAAGGTGACCTCGGTAACCCGGTCACAAAGTCCATCGCGACATCATTCCACTTCCACTCCGAAATGGTTAACTGCTGAAAAAGGCCTGATGTTCGCTGATGCTCCGCCTTCACCTACTGACAGGTAGAACATCTCATGACAAAACCAGCAACATCTCTCTTCATACCTAGCCACCAATACTGGAGATGAAGATCCCGATACATCTTGGTGACGCCAGGATGAACTGCCCAAACTGAGGAATGAAAATCCCGCATCATCTCCTCACGTATGTCTGCTGGAACCCACACGCATCCCTAGAAACACAAGATATAATCCTCACCTATTGTCCATCCAGAAAGAGGGTCCCCTCCTAACACACTCTCTCACAGGACTAAGGCCTCCGAATCTGATAACTGCCTCATTCATACCTGATCAAAAAGTGTAGAGGTAACAACCACAGATGAAAGAAAGGTTTGTCCCTACCTGTCGTGCACCTCCAGATGCATCTCAGAGAACATATCCATAAGCTGCCAATCACTGCTGGCCTCCTGAACTGCCTGAATCTGAGTTCTCCTACTCAACGCATCTGCCACTGCATTACCCTTTCCTGGAATATAGGCGATCTCGAAATAAAAGGATTGAATATACTCGACCCACCTGCTCTGTCTCATATTCAGATCACACTGAGTGAAGATATACTTGAGACTCTTGTGGTCGGTAAAAACCACAAAGTGCTCTCCCAGAAGATAGTGTCTCCAACAGCGTAAGGCATGAACAACTGCTGCTAACTCCAGATCGTGCATCGGGTAGTTTCTCTCATGTGGCCTCAACTACCTAGACCTATAAGCAACGACCCCATCTCCTTACATAAGCACAGATCCTAGGCCAATACCCAAAGCATCACAATAAACAGTATAGCCCTTGCTCGGCTCTGGCAAGACTAGTATCGGTGCTGACGTCAACCTCCCCTTCAGCTCTTGAAAGGCTGACTCACAAGAATCTGACCATAAAAACTTTTCCCCTTTCTTGGTCAGACCTGTCAACGGTGCTGCTAGGCGCGAGATGTAACGACCCGAAATTTTAAATAAATCTTGTTTCCTAATTTTGTGTGTTATTTTATTTTTTATACTCAACAAAACTGTTTCATTTGATAACATGATTATAATTAAAATGAGACCGTTGGATTTTGACTGTTATATGACCATTGGTCAATATGACCGCTGGAAACTAAACGTTTCAATTATTGTCTCTAAATACAAGTAATCTTGGTTAATTAATATAGAAATAAGATTCGATGGCCTCACCCTGTAGTCTTGGACCGATCGAAGCCCATCTAACAGAACTTGGGAAGGAGGTAGCACCACTGGGCTTTGCTCTGGACCAAACCCAACCCGAACTTCATCATGTGAAGTTAGAACGGAATCGCCTTCGCGAGAAGTTCAAACTGATAGAAATTACTACTCGTGCGATGTTGGTCGAGCCTCCCTTGGATTCTCTCACCTTAGCACACCTTACACTTAGGTCCTATGCTGGTGTGATAAGGGGATATGTAAGGAGACCATAACTGCCTTGTGTAACCCTTTGTTTTAAATAAAAATTGGGATTTCTTCTTATGATGAAGTTTATGAATTTTCAAATGATCAGATAAATATAGTATGCATATTTTTGATGAATTTTAGAAAAAGGATATTTTAAAAATGTTTATGTAAACCTTAAATAATTAAAAATGTGTAATGATTTTCAAAAAATGGTCTTCTATAATTATGTTTAGTAAGAAATTTAGAGTCTAATAAGATCAACTTAATTTTTGATGAATAGTAAATTATGAATAGTGATTTTATGCTTAGGATTAGTAATGTGACCAAATGGATTAGTAATCTCACTTAAATAAAGCATTAATTTAATCTAGGCACCTTGATTAAGTAATGTGATTCAATAAAATGGTTAAATAACGGTTTCATAAATTATTAGTCAAGTATTAGTTTTTTCGGGTGAATAGTGTTTTTTAATTAAAAATTTAATTAAAAATATTTAGAAAATTATTTTTATAAAATGGATTTCATTTTTGAACTCAGAGCATCGATATTATGTTAAGGTAATTTTTGGGGATTTTTATGAAAAAAATGAAGTTTCGGTGAATAGTGTATTTATTTAAAAATTAAATTAAATTTTTTAGAAATTTATTTTTATAAAATGGAGTTCATTTTTGAAATCATAGCATCGATATTTGGTTAAGGTGAAATTTTGGGATTTTTCTGAGAAAGTTGAATTTTTGATGAATAGTGAAAATACAGTTTTTAAGTTACGGGTGTTTAATGGCATCATTAAATGATGTATTAAGTATGTAATCAATATAGTATACTTATGAATAGTAAGATAAGTTATGAGGTGTCCCAAGTGGACAATACCATGGGCAAGCCCATGGTTTTTCCAAAACCACCAATGAGGTGTCCCTTGGCCATTAATGCCTTGTCCCCTCACTTTCCCTATAAATACCAAGCCATACTATCATCCATTAGACTCCCAAATCTCCCCCAACAAAGCTCTGGTCTCATTATCTCCCAAGGAGTCCTCCCAAGGTTCCCCCAAGCCCTCAAGGTCCCAACCTTTGATATTGAAGAGTTACATTTTAAGGTAAGGGATCCGACCCCTCTCTTTCTTTTCAAGTGATCTCTTTTATGTCATTTCTTTTATGCTCCATGTTATTATGTTGGAGGATGTTCTTTTATATTCATTATAATGTCTTTTTTATGTTCATATGATGAGATACCCCATCTTACTCTCATCATTTCATTTTATGAAAGTTTAAGTGGTGCCGTTAGGCTTCCAAATTTTTTGTAACGAATTCTTTCACCCTTCTCATTTTCAAGTTCTATTTTCTTGTCAAGTATTTCAAGTTCCTTTTTATTATTTTGTGGTATGATATCTATATCTATAATACTGATCTTTTATGATCATATGATGAGATACCCAATTTTATCTCTTCAATTCAGTATTTTGAAGTTTTAAGTGGCGCCGTTAGGCTGCCGAATTTTTAAGTGGTTCTTTCACCCTTCTCGTTTTGAAGTTCTACTTTCATGTCAAGTCTTTCAAGTTCCTTTTTATTATGTTGGGGTATGATCTCTATATCTATCATACTGATCTTTTATGATCATATTATGAGAGACCCCATTTTATCTCTTCAATTCAGTATTTTGAAGTTTTAAGTGGCGTCGTTAGGCTGTCGAATTTTTAAGTGGTTCTTTCACCCTTCTCGTTTTGAAGTTCTATTTTCATGTCAAGTCTTTCAAGTTCCTTTTTATTATGTTGGGGTATGATCTCTATATCTATCATACTGAACTCTTATGTTCATATGATTAGAGACCCTATTTTATCTTGTCAATTCATTTTTGGTTGAAGTTTAAGTGACGCCGTTAGGCTGCGAGATTTTCATAAGAGAAATCTAATTTTTGTCTTCCTTCCATATTTTTTATTTCAAATGGTATGTACTTAAAATTTAATTACCATGTTCATATATCCTTCATATTCTGTCCCTCTACTGTTTTATGGGTCATTTATGATTGTTTTACCCATGTCCCCTCTCTTTTCAATGTTTTCTAAAACCTCGTAACATAGCCGTTATGCTGCAGAATTTCCATCTCAAAATGTCTCTCTTTTTTTCTAAAGTTCTTTTATTTTATTAAGTGAATACTCAAAGATCTATCTTCTATAGGGGTATTCACATATATACCAAGTTCTATTTTAAATTCTGGGATTTACATACATGAGACCCGCTCTCCCTTTCCGTGGGTTTAAAGTGACGTAAAGATCATGTCTTTAAAGCAGTTTTTAAACGTTATGATTATGAAATGAAACCCATTCCTTTTTTTCTATATGGGTTGTTTATGAAATGATTGATGATGATATATGTGTCTCACATGATAATAAAGACATGTCAAGGGTGCACCCTGATAGCGCTCCAATGCATTGGGTAAAGACCTAATCTCTAGAGATGACTATTTTTAACGACGCCTTGGTGAATAACCTTGGTAAATTTTAATGACACCTTGGGGATGGACCTTGGTGAAACAGAAATGATTATCAATATTAAATGTTGTAGCCACATCTTCAAGTTATGAAATATGTTATTTTTATTTTTATATGCCTCATTATTTCTTTCTCATGCCTTAGAGTTCTTTTTCATGACATTGTTGATGTATCTCAAGTTGGCATGTTAAATGTTTCCCCTTATTTCCCTTACTAGGCCTTCTGCTCACCCTTTCTTTTGATGTATGTCCCCAGGTTATGAGATGCAGTAATGAACCTAGGATGAACATATGGATAATCCTTTCAAGTGTTTAAGAAGGATGTTATATGTTTTCATGTTTTAAGTTCCTGGTTTCCAAGACACTAAACCTTAAAGATCCTCAGTTTTGTAAAATGCAATGAAAAGTTATGTTATAAAAATGAGGGATGCTATATGAGAAGTCCTGAATGAAGCGTCTGTAGTATCCGGCCAGCCCTAGGAAACTCCATACCTCAAAGACGTTCTTCGGCTACTCCCAGGAAACTACAACAACTCACTTTCTATGGGTCCACATATACTCCAGCCTCTGAGAAGACGTGACCCAAGAAGTGAATCTGATCCATCCAAAAGTGGCACTTCGAGAGTTTAGCATACAACCGATGCTCTCTCAGTATACTCATAATGATCTCAAGATGTGTGGCATGGTCGTGTCGAGTGTGAGAGTACACCAAGATATCTTCCATGAAGACCACGACAAAAGAGTCCAAGTACGGATGGAACGCTCGGTTCATTAGTGCCATGAAAACTGCAGGCGCGTTCGTGAGACCGAACGACATGACTGTATACTCGAAAAGACCATACCTGCTCCTAAAAGATGTCAGAGGTATATCTAATGGTCTAACACGTAACTGATGATAACCGGACCTTAAGTCGATCTTTGAGAACACCCGGGCTCCTCGAAGCTGATCAAAGAGGTCATCGATCCTCGGCAAGGGATATTGGTTGTTAACCGTCAACTGGTTCAGCTTCCGATAATCCACACAAAGCCGAAGGGTACCATCTGCCTTCTTCACGAATAGGACAGGTGAACCCCAATGAGAAGTACTGGGTCAGATGAAACCCTTTACCTGCAACTCCTCCAACTGCTTCTTGAGCTCTTGAAATTTATGTGTAGCCATCCTATAAGGAGGAATGGACACCAGTGCAGCTCCTACCACTAGCTCAATCGAGAAGTCTACCTCACGCTCTAGAGGCAAACCTGAAAATTCCTCTGGAAAGACATCCCTGAAACAATCCACCATTGGGGGAAAGTTTAACTGTGAAGTCCCCTGGTCATCCAGATAAAGACTGACAATCTGGGCCGTAACTTCCCCTAGCCCATGATGCTCTGGTCCAAGTCTACCTACCTGGACATCCCACTCGCCTCTATAAAGGAAAGATCTGCCCTCTGGTGATATGAAACTCACCCTGTGGCAATAGCAATCAACGACTGCCTGGAAGGGAACCAACCAGTCCATCCTGAGAATGACGTCATAGCCCATAATCTCTAGGACATAGAGGCCCCATAAGAAATGACACCCCACAACCTCAAGATGGCACTCTCTGCACTATCGTACGCTAGATGTCCTCGTTCCCAATGGCATGTCAAGAGTCAACAAGTCGGTATACAAAAAGATACAGAGCCCAAGGATCTCCACAACCGCAACAGAGATAAAGCTATGGGAAGCACTAGTATCGAAAAGAGATGAAGATAAAACTGAGGCTACTAGGATCATACCTCGAACTGTATAAGGGCTGGGATCCTGCTCCTGATAGGTCTGCTCCACGACAAAAGACTGGCCTACACTACGGCCCTGCACCCCTGGCTGACCGCTCTAAGCTAATCCACTCTACTGTCGCTGATGACCTAGTGATTGACCACCACGACTGCGACCTCCACCTCGGCCTGAACGGTCGGAAGAACTCCAGTTCCCGGACTGGTGGGAAACTGGTGAAGCATCTCCAGAACGCATGGTCATAGAGGAACCCCTACCACCATCTAAAGGTGAGAAGATATGACAGAAGCACTGAAGATGGCCCACCTTGCCGCAAGATCGGCACTCCATCAGATCTCTCTGGAACTGAGGCCTAGTGTGCCCACTTCTACCGCACTGGTAGCATACAACCTAGCTGCCAGAAGACATATCCTGTGAACCCCAATCTCCTTGAGAAGACTCTCTGCGACACTTTCTACTGTCCGTAGGAGGAACACCAGCTCTGGATATCGAACCGCCCTGGATCACTGCTCTAGAATCTCTCATATTGCGCTCATTGATTAGCACCTGGTTGACGATGGAGGATATCGAAGTCAACTGGAAGATATTCACCTGGGAATAGATCTCCTGCCTGAGACCATCCTCAAACTTCCTAGCAAGAAACAACTCATCGCCTGCTGGGATCGGTGTGAAATGCTGCAGCTCAGTGAAGTGAGACGAGTACTCCATAACAGAGAGAGTACCCTTCTGCAGACTCATAAACTCCTGGGATCGATCGGCCCTCAGGGTCTCCGGATAGAAGTAGTCATAGAAGGTGCGCCAAAACTCATCACATGACATATCCTTATGATGCCATAACCATGAGATCACCTCCCACCACCTCTTGGTGGTGTCCCGAAGTATATAAGTAGTCAGCTTTACCCCTTTCTCTGGAGGGATATCTAGGTGCTCAAAGATGGTCAGTGTGGCCTCTATCCACGACTCTGCAGCTTGAGGTCCTCCATACCCTGAAAAAGTAGAAGGATGTTGCTACTGGAAAACCCACGTCAACTCAGCCATCGACAGGGCAGAAGGTGGCACTCCCTGGAAGGCCACATCATCCTTATAAAGCCTTCCTTGAACTGTGCATCAGCGCCTGCAACTGGTATGACAACCAGTGCCAAAGCTGTCCCGACTGGAGGGTCAGCAGGAAGTCCCTGATCACCCATATCTGGCGTTTGATCACTGCCTGACGAAAGACGTTCAACTGGAGGACATCTCGGAGGCATGGCTCTGAAATATCAAAAGAATACCTTATATTATAAAAACAAGGAAAAGAAACACAAGAGTACAAAATGGGAACAAGGGAAGGAAAACACACAAGTTTACAAAACATGACTACATGGCGTGTATAAAAACTACACGACATGTCTTCTTAAGCCACTGACATGGGCGTGTACCCCTGCCCTATAGGTCATGTAACACCTCAAACTACACAACATGTTGACCCAACACACGGCGTGTACTTGAAAACTATTCCCCTACCCGAGTCTCTTTACAAGGATAACCCACACGGTATGACTTAACCCGAGACTACACGGTGTGTTTTGAACAAACACGGCATGTACTAGACAAGGCTTCAGCAGCCCGTGTTGTTAAATACACGGCCGTCTACACGGCTGGACCTTACAAGACATGTTACGAACAAACACGGCATGTATAGGTGAAGGTGACACCGTCTCGTGTTGTTCGTGACACGGCTGGGTACCTGAACAAGACTACACGACGTGTTCCGAAAATCACACGGAGTGTCTAAGAGAAGGTGATGCCGATCCGTGTCGTTTGTGACATGGTCGAGTACCTGGACGGGACTACACGGCGTGTGCCTTTACAACACGACGTGTTCTACTCGAGCTTCCCCAACCTGTGTTGTTAGTGACACGGCCGGGTACACGGCTCCGAACTACACGACATATACCAATCGTACATGGCGTGTTCCTGAATTTACTTCCACAACAGCGTGTCCCTGCTCACACGGTCTGTGACACGGCCTAAAAACTACACGGGGTGTAACCAGAAAGTACATGCCGTGTATTCTGGGTTTTTCTGGGCAGTAGCTCAGAAACTGCACAGAAGCCCAGAAACACGGAAAACAAGGCAAAGAGTTTCCAAAATCTGATCCGTGAGGGCCCATACTCCCCGCGAATCAAAGCTTGACATCCCCTACAGTCATGTACAAGAGAAAACAGAATCATGATCCACCAATTTATGATTCAAGAGGGCCCGTAACACCTCAAGAATAAAAATTTGGCATTCATTTAAAAAAAGTACAATACACAAAATTTTCTAACAAGAAGCAGAGATTCTATCAAGCATCTATCACAATAGCATGCATAATCTACACAAGGTCTATCACAACATCATGCAATCGCTAATGCACCCTAGATGGCATGGCAAGAATGCATGACATGTGATTTCTACAAGTTCCTATATGATGCATGATATGGAATACCATCATCTCATCGGGTTGCGACAGAAATAGAACCGTAATATCAAAAAAATAATAGTACAAAGCATGTGAATCACTCTAGGTGAAATCATATCAACCGTAAAATCTCAAAACCAGAAAACTGCAATAAACGAGGTAGTATGGATTTTCCCTATACATGAGTTAGCTACTCCCGGGCACAACTTATTACCAAGTACCAAATCCATCCTATCCCTGGCTAAAGTCTCCAAATATTAAAGAAAGAGAAAAGAAAATCATCTGATACCACTTTGTAACATCTCAGTTCCGAAAGCCACCCAGAGGCGCCCCGTACCCAGTTGGTCACATGGCCTCAAGCGCATTTCCCCAAACACCAGAGGCTGCCGACTAGCAGCGAGGGCCTTGGGTGTGATAGTGGGGAAACTATTCCCTCATTGGCAGAGTACACAATGGAATAAAAATAAACATGCAATAGCGGAAGCAGTAATAACTAACAATATAAACAGTGGAAGACTAAATTAACAAACTGGAGCACATATGTATATATGAAATGATGCATGATACATAACTAGTAAAGCAGCCAAACAAGTCACAATGATGGAAAACACTACAGTACCAAAAAAATTACAAAAGAAAAGTAAATAGCTCCTCAGCATCGCGAGCCAAAGCTCGGTCCCATGCTCTCCTGCTCCAAACAATCAAGTTCTAGAAGTCGAAGGGCGCTTGCCTTTGTCTATACCTTCAACAACATAGTCTGCTTGGGCCCAAAAGCATGACCCAAATAGGGTGTGAGATAAAATCCTATTAGGCAACCACCCGAAGATCTGTGCCTAATAGTCAGTGAGTATATGGCAGGTAAAAGTACAGTAAGCAGTAAACAACAACAGCAAGAAGTAGGCAGTAAACAGTAAGCAGTGAACATGATGATACATAGCAGCAATCAATCCACAACCAATAAACAGCAGTGAAAAAAATAGCTAATAATCCAAAAACCCTCTGGTAAGTACTCGCAGCCATCCCCTCTGGTCCTATCCAAGAAGTACCACAACCCTCTGGGCAGTGCACTCAGCCTAACCCCTCTGGCTTGGTTATACGAATTTATGAGACTCTATGGGGAAGATCACTCGGTCAATTCCCCTTATAGTCTAGGGTAGTCAGGGACTCTCTTGAGGAAGATCACGTAGTCTAACCCTCTTAGCCCCAAGGTCTAGAGACTCTTTGAGGAAGCTATCTCGGTCAATTCCTCCTATAGCCTCAGGTATACCACATACTCTTTGAGGAAGCTCACTCGGTCAATTCCTCCTCTAGCCTGGGAAGGTTCTTAAAGAGAAACAAACATGGTAAGACTCTCCGAGGAATCTCACTCGGTCTACCCTCCTGTAGTCTATAAAATCCAAGACTCTCTGGGAGCTCACTCAGTCCATCCCCTCTATAGTCTATAATATCTAAGACTCTCTGGGAAGCTCACTCAGTCTATCCCTTATAGTCTATAGCACCAGGTTCTCTCAGTCCCATGCCGGTCAGTGCATAATAATGCTATAATGCTAAAGTACACCTATAGAGATACTTTCCTAACCAAAGTACACCTATAGAGATACTTAGCTAAATAGTCTACAAGGCAACAAGCATGTCATGATTTTCACTTCAACCTATAACCGCAAGGCATGGAAACAGGTGTAACAACCAAAGGAAAACGAGACCCAAAGGTCGTAAACAGAACAAAGCAAGGGAAAATACATCCAAGAACAAAAAATTATCCTCTAAAATGGTCAAATTATCTCTACACAAGCATACAAGAAAGTTAGGAAAACAACAAAAGCAAAAAGGTAACACGCGATACCCCGTTCACGGGTATCGGTGGAATTCCGCACATAAAACTCAGAGACTTTGAACGGCAAGGCACAAACCACCTACCTCGATCCTAGGAGATCGATATACTTGAACCATGATGGGCGATTCTCCTTAGAACGTCGTAGATCTAAGAAAATGAACAAAACATTCAACCTTAGATAACTTGAGAAAGAGGAAGAATTGGAAAACAAGGCTCAAGCAGAAGGGAGAACTCACCGCTGCGCTTCCAACGCAATCAACAGAGCTCGAATCGGAGAATGGATAGAGGCTTGGGAATCTTGAGAAGTTTCATGGCCGTACAACGTATCTCGGTCGAACCAGACCTAGAAGAAGACGATTATGGCGATGAGGCGTGACCCCAGTCCGTTTAGTGAAAAAAAAGAAAAGTACACGGCGTGTAGTGGGTTTTTCCATACTCCGCCAAAATCGGCCTCCATGTCACCCCTAAACACCATGTGTGTGGTCCAAACACGGCCAATACACGGTTTCGAGCGGGAAAAGAGTACACGGCGTGTACTCAGAAAGTACACGACATGTACTTCAAAAATTTCTAGAAACTCCATAAATGGAAAGACATACCTGAAACGAAGATCCAGGTTCTTACATAACCTGGTACATAAAAACGGGCCTTACTATGCACCTATTTTGACACTCCTAGGGGATATTCTTAGGATAATTTAAAATTTTCTTACATACCATTATGAATCATTTATTCCCCCCAAAGTAACCAAAGTATATGGTTTTAGGATTTACGATGCATAAATTTATGTTATGTGTTATACCATGTTTAGAGTTATGGAAAGTTCATAATTTTATGAGATAATATAGTATATGGAATTGTTTAGAAATGAAGCCTAGTAGAAGGAATGAGAACTACACCAATGCATGTGATGCAAAGAGTGAGAGGGGTTATATATCTTATGGTCTTAAGCCATCATTTAGAAGGAAGATAGTCTCCCAAGTATCCTCATCATATAAGTAAATAATATCATGCGTTAACAAGATATGCACAGAATTATCTGAGGCCTATGGATTTAAAAGGAAGAAAAAGGAGAAGAGTATGGCAGAGAAAAAGTTGGATAAAGGGAAGAAGGGAAAGAAGAGTTTTCCCACATGTGATAACTGTGGAAAGAATCACCCTGGTAAATACTTGAAGGGAATGAGAGTTTTTTATAAGTGTGGAGAAAAAGGACACCATGTTTATAATTTCAAGGTTAAGAAAAATGTTTCCAATGTATAATGCTTTGACTGCAAGGAGACGAGACACCATGCGAATCAATGTCCCAAGCGTCAAAGGAATACACCCCAAATGATGTTACTGGATAATGATCAAGTTATGATACTGCCGTAGATGAAGTGTATTAACTAATATTTCTATTCAAGAATCATGTCATTTGAATATTTTATCAAGCGATTTTCTGGTTATAAGAATTATGGAATATATGAGGATTGTACTACAATACTTTTTCATTAAGGATTTGAGACCATATGTTGAATGGTACCAAGAAAATATATTTAGTAGAAATTTAAACTTTTTAGAAAACACATAATTGAGGGAAAGACAACCCTTAATATATTTCTAATGTTAAGATAATTATGAATAAATGATTGATTTGGATAAGTACTGACTACCTTGGAACTGATTATTGACTTGTCGACAAGTGTTCTATGCTATCATCGATGAAATTTACAATACTTTTTGATTTAAGGAATATATTCAATAACATGTATCTTACTAATGAATATAGAAGAATTCATGTTCCCAATAAGGTTTTATGGTAATTAGAGTTATTAACATATTTCAAGAGGATACATGATAAAGTTATTCACATGTTTGGAATGTGAAAATTTAGAGTTTCTTCATGTTGATTAAGGGATAATGATAAGTTCATTTTGGAAATTCAATGAACTTATTTCCAAAGTGTTGGATCATTATATTTTGGAACGTTTAACCATTTATGAATGTTTTAAGTTGATCATTGAATGAGGTTTAGAGGTTAATGTATTACTTCACTACATGATGCAACCTATGCTAAGTGATTAATTATAGCTATTTCAAGGTGCAATCAAAGAATAAGACCATGTTTAGGAAATATAAACGTATATTTATACTCTTATAGAGTGGAATAATTCCTAAAATCTAGGAAAAGGGTTAAAAAAATGTTGTTCTATTATCAAATTTTTTAATGATATCAATGAACATTTTCATAATTGTGGATTATGCTTTTGTGGTAATCAACTTTTATCTGAACATGTTCTCTATCACTCTCCATCAGAACATGATGGTTAGATTATTCTTCCATGTCCATATTTTCACTTTTCATTAATGTTATCCTATTTGAATGCATAGTTTTTTGATAACCTATGCATTTCACTTTCCCACTTATTAAGAGGATATTTTATTAACCCTATTTCCGATGTGGGTTTCCCATAAGGGAATTTTCAATTATCAACCTTTAACTTTTGAAGCGCAGTCTCGAATTGTGAGAACAAAATTCTATTGAGGGGGAATAATGTAACACCTTAGCAATTTGTTCTATAATTTTAAATACATTAAGTTATGGAAAAAATAATTTAAAATTAAGTGTTTTAATTAATAATACTTATATTTCAAATTTATAGCTTTCAAATTAATTTTAAATCAATGTTCTAAAAACAAATACTATTTTAAAGTATTATTTTATATAAAATAATATTTTAATATGAATATATGTATTTTTATTAAAAAATTAATTTTTATCAATAGATTATTTAATTAAATATTTTAAGAATTTTATATATATCGACTATTATAATTATTTTGATAAATAATAAATTATGTTACAAATATGTTCACTATTAATATGACACCCCAATGATTTAAAAATTTAATATAGAATGCATGAAACATTGAGTCTCTATGAAACAAAACTTTGTTATAGCATAGCCAAAAAATATAATTTTTCCACTTCTATGATTTGAATTTCAAAAAACTAACATACACGGTTGCGTTTAGTAAGATATTTAGAGTTTGATAGGATCAACTTAATTTTTGGTGAATAGTAGCTTACCATTATGAATAGTAATGTTACCCTTATGAATAGTTATGTACCCTTATGAATAATAATATGACCCTTATGAATAGTAACCTCATCCATGAAAGTATAAATAAAATTTAGGCACCTTATAAATGAAAGTGAATATTTTAAATTAAGCGTTGGTGTTTTTGTAAGCAAGAAATATTTAATTAAAATTTAATAATTAATAAATTTATTTAAAATAAATTTCATTTTAATAAAATATGTTCCTAATAAATATTTTATTATCCTATGATTTTATGATACCTTAGTTAATTTTTTAAATTATTATAAAATCAGTTTTAAATTTAAAATCTATATTTTTCAAGTAAATAACGATTTTATTTAAAAGTTAAATTTAAAATATTTAGAAAATTATTTTGATAAAATGGATTCTATTTTTAATTCTACTTGTTAAAAAATGGTTAGGGTGAATTTTTGGTATTTTTCTGAAATACCTGAATTTTTTGTGAATAGTGAAATTCTATAATTTACAAAATATGCTAAATAAATGAATTTCTATATCATGTTTGAGTCATGGATGATATAAATGGACATTGGTTCAAAATAACATTCACTTATTACTATTTTTAGTCATAATAATCAAGATTATTCATAATCTTGAGGCAAAATAATAAACTAATGATTAAAATAATGGATAAAGCCTCCTCTCCTCCACTATATAAACCACCCCTCACCCCCTCTTCCTCTCACACCTATCAAGATTTGAGCCTTTCCTAATATCTGAAAAAATACTCTTCCTAATCCCTCCCCCCACATCCAAGACCTTATGGTCTCACCAAAAGTCCAAAAACAAAGTCCTTAAGAAGATTCTCAAGGAGGATTACTCAAGAGGTAAACCTCTCTTCCCTTTTCTTTCAACTTCCTTTACAAGTTCCATTATTTTGTTTCTATATCCTAACCTCCCCTCATACAAATGATATTATAATTCTATTAAATTATATTTACTGGAATTTTATTATTCTAATGGAATATTTCATCATCATCTCTTTTTCCTCCTCTTATACTAAAAATGAAAACACTGTCCGAGATGTGTTAATTTATCACATTTAAGGACGATAGGTTTTCAATTTCTATTAACGCATCTAATTCCAGTCATGAAACCATTTTTATAGTTTCAAAAGATCATAATATATGTAATATATCCTATTTAACATTTTTTAATCATTTTTTTACACGTGGTATTTAATTACAAAACAAAATGAGTACGTGGTGATCGAAAAACCATCAAAATAATCCAAGTGTTTATCATTAAAATTTTATATAATGATTCATCCTCTCCCAAAATAACCAAAGGATTTATACTATAATTTAAAATTCTGGATAATAATTAATAAATCTTAACTTCAATTCTGGATTTCAATTTCCATTTTACACAAACTTCCATACTCTTATACAAGCGAACAAAACATGAAAACTAAGAAAACATGCACTCCCAAAAGATGAAATTAAATCTCTTAACCCGTATAAAAGGAAATAAATGAACTTAATTAAGATATAATAAGGAAATTAAATGTATATAAGTTTATTTAATTTGTAATTAATGAATCTAATTTGACTATTCAGGACATTAAGATCAAGTGCAGAATACTTTCAGACTTAAGGTAATAGGTTTCTCATCTCACTTTTATTTCTGTAAGATTTCCATTATTTCACCACTATCTATTGTGTATGGGTATTTATACTTCCCATTGTTATTTCATATCATGAATCTATTTATTTTCATGGTATTAAATTTATCATTTGATGGTTATTATTTTGGGACATATGATTTGATTTTTTACAAAGTGGTGAGGGTTTTCTACCCGAACCTCCATTTTCTTTCGAGTTACTCTTATACTCTACTTACCTAAATGAAATTATTAAATATTATTATGTACTATTCATAAATTATGTGTGAATGTTCTATATACATATATACCAAATATAATCCTTCTTTATTTTATGGTGAGTTATATATTTTAAAAAGATTTTTCAAAAAATTTCCCCGATAAATAAACCCGATTTAAGGGAACTTCTCAAATTATTATATATTTTAAAATGCACTATATAATTGGTTTTAAGAAATAATTATTTTTTTAAAATAAAAAAATTTATCATGGAAAAATATCCTGGTTCATCTCTGGTTTTATGAAATCAAACATTTCATTCTGCTTTAAAATCCCTTTAACATTTTCCTTAAACTACACTAAAATGTTTTACTTCTAAAGCTTCTTTAAAAACTCCTTTTTACATAATTTAACTTCAATGGGACATTATTTATGACTCAAATATGATTTATATGTACTTAAATTTTCTTTTATGTGATATACATATTTACAATCTGATTTCATGACAAATACAAATGATTTTCCAAAAGAACTATTCTTTCCAAAGTAAAAAGGATTTTTCTCATCACACTTCAACTTTTATGAGATATATGCCTTTTTCACCACTTATTAATTGTATATGGTGTATGTAATTCCCTTTTATATTTTATATTAAGAGTTTCTATATTCTCATGATATTCTAAGGGATTATGATTTGAATGTTTCAAGGTGGTATGAGACACTTTGGAATGTTTAAGGATTATTTCCTCAAGAATTTTTCAATGGTCTAATTTAAAAGTATCTTCATATATATCAACATCCATTGTTGAAACTTTTAATAAATTGAGTTTTATCTCTTATGATTTCATCTACAATATGTTGTTAATGAGTTTCTGATTAGTTTGACTGTAAATGTGCTATCTTGATACCATTCACCATATTACTCCGAATGGTTAGTGTTTATGTTTAATGATTGGGGAATGTTATTCACATTTCATATGTTAGTTTTAATATGAATTCATATGTATATTATGTTCAGCCATTTCATATAAAGAATTCTTTGGACTGGCAGTGACAGGTAGGGCCCACTATAGCCCCTCGATGCATCGACAGATCTCACGAGACAAACAAGTTGGAGACAAACCCTTTGAGTTTGTTTCCAAAAATTAGACGGGTTTCTACCCACAGAATTAAACCATCTCGATGGTATGATGGTTCATGTGACAGATATATGACGTCCAAATAATAATCATTCCCTTTATTCATTATTCAGCTATTACCATCCATGAGGTTTTTACTATGATAAAATCTATGGATGCACTTTCATTATCAGTTTATTGATGGTGTGTAATTTTCAATTATTCACCATTATATATTGATTATATATAATTGATTATGATTAAATTATTATTTTTTCATGATTCCACTATATGTAACCCTTTATGAGCATTTGATCTCGCCCCTTTTATTTTTTTTCTTTCCTTAGGTTATGAAGAAGAGATTACCTTTTGAGTTTTTAAGGATGCAGTTTGCTAGATTTTGGTATGTATTATATGTTGTTTTCTTATCCCAATGTAAAATGGGTTCCATGTATGTATCCGGTTTCTTCAAGACTACTAAACTGATCAGTACTTCAGGATTTAATTCCTTGTAATCATGTCAATGCAACAAAGTAGTACACCAGCTCTAGGATTCTGGGGTTGGGGTGTTACAAGTATACATGGTAACATGGTCATTATACTTATGAGTAAGAGAATGGGAACATGGTCATTCTATTGAGAAGTAAGCATGGTAACATGGTCATATTACTTACACTTGTGATATTGGTAACTTTGGAAATGTTGATTATAAATGTGAAATTAAAGAATGGAAATAATGGAACTCTGAGTTATGGCCTCACACGAGAATATTTCGAACTCTAGCATGAGTTGAATCATGTAATGAGATATCATATCACCTTTGAATACTTTAAGATTTTTCAAGAAGTAGGTTTTAAGATATGATATTACCTAGGGAACACTTTGGGCTTTGGTACGAGATGAAGCTAGTATTGGGGTACATGTCTCCTTGGGAACCCTAGAGTTAATTTAGTTAGATACAAATAAATGATAATGTAATAAGTGGTTATTTATGCATTGTACTTATTTATTATAGAACTTCATACACTATATTTTAACTATACTGATTTTAGACACCGTTGGTGGTGTCCCACTGAGTTGTACTCACACCCTATTTAGGCTGCATGATCGTTACCCGGATATATTATATTGCTGCAGGATAGGATAAGGGCAAAGGCCTTGAGATGGATTGCTGATTTGGGATGAATCTTGGATGAGGGTACTAGACATGGTTCAAAACCCACTTGGGGAGTCGTAGTTTCTTTACTTTCAGTTTCATTATAAACAGTTGACACTTATATTGGCATAACATGTTTTCCCTTTTAGTTAATTATTATTTTCCTATATGATTATCTTGTGACATGGGTATTTTTCTAGTTAAATATGCTTCCGCTATTTCTTATTTACTTCTATAGGTGTTTTACTTTGATACAAGTGGGTATAGTCTCCCCATGACCGACTTACCAGACCCTCACTACTATTCAAAAGCCTTTGGAATATAGGGAGGTGCTCCTGAGGTCACGTGGACAACCAAATTGGGGCACCAACGCGTGGATCTCAAGTTAGTAAATTACACCCATCAATCTAGAACATTTTCATACACTCCCAGGCATACTTTTTTGGGCCTATACATGACCCACATGTTACTCCTACCACCTTGTAGGCTCCCTTGGAATGGATCCCCTATGTGGTTGAATTGGCTATCCCTTGTGGATTATAAGGTTAGCCCCTTTTTTTACTAAAAAAATTAAACACATGTAACAAATAAAATAAAAAAGTATTTTATACAAGTAATAAAATAATAAAATTAAAATTTTATATTTTAAAAAATTAGTAAAATTAAATAATAATAAAATAATAAAATCGATTAAAATAAAAGACTATAATTTATCAAAATAATAAAATAAAAACTCTGATCGCAAACAATATCCCCTTTTTATAAATTGAAAAAACAAAACTAATTTGTTAAATTAAAAAAAAATCCCCAAATTTCTCAATTTTCTCTACCTTTTTGAAATTTATCAAAAAACAGAAATAAAGAAAGAAAATATATTAAGAATGATATTAAAAAAAATACGAACTAGGGGATGAATCCCTCTGAATTCATGCAATTATAACAGTTGAGATATAAAAAAAATAAAACAAAGATTAACATGATCTCAAAAATTAAAATTTCATCTTGCTAAGTTCAAGATTTAATTTTTCAAACTTCATTGAATCAAGTGCTTTAGTAAACATGTCTTCTATTTGGTTTTCTATTAGAATACATTCCAAATCAATATCCCCTTTATTAACATAATCTCTTAAAAAGTGAAATCTAATATCTATGTGCTTGATCCTAGAATACTGTTAAGGATTTTTAGATATTGAAATAATAGAAGTTTTGTCATAGAATATGAGTATTTTATCTAAGTAAACATTGAAATCACATAGAGTTTATTTTACCTAGAGGCTTTAAGCACATAAATTAGCAACAGCAATGTACTCAGCCTCAGTTGTAGACAATGAAACTGACAATTTCTTTTTTGGAACTCTATGATATTAAAAATTTACCTAATAAGTGACACATACCTAATGTGTTTTTCCTGTCAAGCCTGCAACCACCAAAGTCAAATTTAGAAAAAGATACAAAATTGAAACAATTATGATTGGAATAAAATAAACCAGTTTTGGAAGTTTCTTTAACATATCTAATTATTCTTTTGGAAACCTTTAAATGACTTTATTTTAGATTAGATTGATATCTAGCACACATACTGGCATAAAACATAATATCAGGACTAGATGCAATCAAATAAAATAGGTTTCCTATCATTCCTATATACAATTTATCATTTACAAATATTCCAGATTCATCCACATCCAGTTTAGAATTATTTATCATTTGGGTTCTCGTAGTTTTACATGAATAAATATTGAATTTTTTAACTAGATATTTTACATATCTTCTTTGATTTAGAAAAATATCATCCTTTCTTTGTAGAATTTGAATATTAAGTAATAATTTTAATTCTAAAATTATAATCATATTAAATTCATAATTCATTAATTTTGAAAACTCATTACTAAGTATAGATCCAAATATAATATCATAAACACATATTAGTACAATTAAAATATTAGTAGAAATTTTTTTATAGATAAGTTTGGATCAACCTTTCCTTTATTAAAATCATTTTGTAGTAAAAATATTTTTAGTTTTTCATACCAAGATCTTGGATATTACTTTAGACCATATAATTCTTTAGGAAATTTGAAAACATTATTTGGAAATTCATTATTTTTCAAAATAGGTGGTTGATTAACATATACCTCTTCTGAAATTACACCATTTAAAAAAGTACTTTGAACATCCATTTGAAACAGTTTAAAATTTTGAAAACTTGAAAAAGATAATAAAATATGAATGGATTTTATTCTAGAAACTAGTGTAAATTAATCTTCAAAATAAATTCTCTTTTATTGTAAATAACCTTGGGTAAATAATATAGCCTTATTTATAACTATATTACCATTTTATTTCTAAAAATCCATTTGGTTCTAATAGGCAGATTTATCTTTAGGTAACTCAACTAGATTCAAGACTTTATTCCTATCAAACTATCTAAATTAATCATACATATAATTTATCTAGTTTGAATATTTCAAAGATTCATTAATATTAGCAGTCAAAAAATCATATTAGCATAAAAATTCAAAACAGATTTTCTAGTTCTTATTCCAAATTCAACATTTCCAATTAAATTTTATAATGAATGATCTATATGAGTTTTTAAATTCATAGGATCATATTGAGAAGATATATGGCCCCCCTCAATTGATACATTATCATTTTCAAGTTTATCTTTATAAAAATTTAATTTTTAAATTCTTCAATAGAATCAGTAATATGTTTTTCATTCTTTTCAATGAACATTACATGCACAAATTCTTCCATTGACATAGTTATCTTGTTATATACACTATAAGATTTAATATTATTTTAATAACATAGAAAAATTCTCTCATCACTTTTAGCATCAAGTTTTTCTATATTTTCTTTAGTTTTTAAAATATAAACTCTATAACCAAATACTTTAAAGTAACCAATCTTAGGTTTATTTTCTTTAAATAGTTTATAAGGAGTTTTCTTTAAAAAGTGTCTAATGTAAACTCTATTTAAGATATATAAAGTTGTGTTAAACAATTCAGCCCAAAATTATTTTATTAGGTTGAATTCATTAAGAATTTTCCTTTCCATTTCTTTGATAGTTCTATTTTTTCTCTCCACAACACCATTTTATTATGGTGTTCTAGTGGTAGAAAAATTATGGAAATATCCATTATATTCACAAAATTTCTCAAAGTAAAAGCTAAAAAATTATCTTCCTTATTCACTTATAATAAATTTTATTAAATTAAATTTTTGATGAATTTGTTTATATAATGTAATAAAATTATTTAAGGTTTCACTTTTATGGGATAAGAAAATAATCCAAGTGAATCTTATAAAATCATTTATAATTACAAACAAATATCTCTTACTACCTAAACTAGAAATTCTAATGGGTCTAAATAAACCAAGATGAAGTATTTCTAAGCATCTAGAAGTGTTAAACACATTAACAGATCTATAATACTCTTTGTGTTGCTTACCCTTTAGACAAAAATCACATATAAAATACTTACTTGCATTAAATTTTGGAAGTCCCAAAACCTATCCATGTTTTACTAACTTGTATAGTTGTTGAAGATGAACATGTCCTGACATTCTATGCCAAAGAATGTGGTTTGTTTCTATAGTATTTATGAACTTTACATTTTTCTAGGTTAGGTCAGAAAAATATATAGACTAGAAATTTTCTTTTCTATTGGTATAAAATAAAACAATACTATATTTAAAAACAAGACATTTATTATCTTCAAACTTTACATTCATAACATCATTAAAAAGTTGTGAATTTCTAATTAAATTATGTTTTAATCCCTCTACATATAGTAATTTATAAATTATAATAGATTTTAATATACCTATTTCTCCAAAACCTTTAACCACACCTTTAGAGTTGTCATTGAAAGTGACAGTGCCTCCATTACAAGAATTAAAAGATAAAAAGTTATAGATGCCACCAGTCATGTGTTGGGAGAACCCATTGTCCATATACAATGTATATTTATAAATCTTTAGGCAGGTTTCCTGTAAAATAGATTAATTATATAATTATTTTGGTACCCATTCTATTTTGGGTCCAAATGGATTAATAATAAAATTATTAGGAACCCATATAGATTTACGACATTTATTATAAGGTAGTATAGATGATAGATTCTTTGAAATAAAAGTATTAGTGTGGCCTATTGATTGATTAAATCTTAAAAAACATTCATTTACATAACACCCTTTCAGATTACATCTATAACATATAACAATTGATACATTTCCTTTACTACTTTTAACAAAATTAGTTCTATTCATATTAGGAATCTATCTTTTATACCAAAAGTTAGTTTTATATTTATTTGGTTTACTCAAAGACATAATCTTATCAAATTGTTATTTTAATTGAACAAAAATATAGAGTATATTTTAATCCTGTTATATCCCTTTTAATATTTTTATTCTCTTTTCGAATAACTTTTAGGTCATCAAAAATGTTCACAGTTGAACATGATCTTATATTTTTCAGTTTCTTATTTTCACATTTAAGCTTCTTACGTTCCTTCTCATTTTTTTATAAATCATCAAAAACTAATTTAAATATTATATATTGATTTTCATTATTTTTTGACATGAAATATTTCATTCTTTCATTCTCATCTTTTAACTTAATTATTTCAGAATCTGCAACCTTTTTCTCTTTAACTTTATTATTTTATCTTTACATTTCTCTATAAATTTCAACCATTATCAAAATATTAATTTTAAAATTTTCATTTTGTTCAGTTTATTCTCTAACTTATGTTCCAATATCAGACTCATAACCAAAACTATAATCAGAATCAATGCTTACCTCATTCTTTTTTATTACTATCAAGAAAAGGTTGGTTGATTCCTTTTCACTCTTAAAACCATCACTACTGGTGTCTGAATCTTTTGTATAACTCCATTCAGTATGATATGCTCATTTTAGATCCTTCTTGTATTTATTGTATTTACATTATAATTTTAATTTAAGAAAATCTGATTTTATATGTCCCTTCTCCTTGCAATCATTGCATATTAATTCAAAAGCATCATATTTACTACTTTTAATTCTTTTACTTCACTTTCTCTCATCATTTTGATGATTTCTTCTAGGAAACTTCTTAAAGCCTATATTTCCTTTCATGTACTTGTAAAATCCTTTGGTAAAATTTTCAATTTCATCCATCTCACCTTGGTGTAACTCAAAATAAGAGGAATTATAAAAAACATTTATATTAGATTTGAATGCTATACCTTTCCTTTTATTATAATCATCCGCATTATCATTCTTCATTTCTAGATCATATTAAATAAGTGATCCTATTAGATTATCCACTGAATACTTAGTGAAATTATAACTCTCTTCAATTGAAACCTTTTTTGAGTGACATCTTTTGGGTAGAGATTGAAGAATTATTTCAATGAGGACTTCATTCTTCATGGCCTCTCTGATTGTAACCATGTTGTTTACAAATTTGGTGAATCTGTTGTACATCTTGTTGATGATCTATTGATCAACCATTCTGAATTCTTGAAACTCATCTATATGAATACCTAGCTTGGTTCTCTGCAACTTTTCAATTCCTTAATGATTGAATTTTAAAGTCCGCCAGATATTAGAAGAAGTTTTACATGAAGAAATATGGTTATACATATTTCTACTTAAAGAAAAATATAAACTCTGTAATTTAGAACACATTTTGTTGCATCATTACCAGTTAGAGTTTCTAAATCTACTTCAGGTTGTTTATAAGGTTTTGACATAATATCCCAGAATTTAAGACTTATATTTTTTAGAAATAACTCTATTTAATCCTTCCAATAAACATAGTCACTTCCATTGAAGTGCGGTGGTCTGATGGGATTAAGAATATCAAATTCCCAACTTCCCACAATAAAGTAGTGGATCTTTTCCTTAGACTATTAAGTCTAGGATAATGGTTAGTTCAAAAAAGATAATGAAATAGTTATAGCCGATTCCTTAAAAGGTGTCATGTTATGATACCAATTATTAGGTCCCAGTGTATAACAATATTGACTAGAGGGGGTGAATATTCCTTTTAAAATTAATCAATCGAATATGATTACAAGAGAGTTAAATAGTGTTACACAACTAGAAATTGAAGTATTTATGATGGGGTCCCATCGCAAATGGTCCGTTGCAGAAAATGACATCCCAAATAGTCTATCCCATTTATTTAAAAATCACTTTTGCGATGGGATGATCCACTCGTTGCAAAAAACTAAAAAATAATAAAAAACAACAAAAAATAAAATTTAATATATTAATAAAATTTAATAAAATAATAATAATAAAAAATAAAAAAAACTAATAAAATAATAAAAAATAAGAAAAATTATAAAAATACAATAAAAAAAATAAAAATAAAATAAAAAAAATAAAAAAATAATAAAAGACACAATATTTGAAGTATTATAAAAATAATAATAAAATAACAAAATAATAAAATAATAAAATAATAATAAAATGTTAAAAAATAATAAAAATAATAAAATAATAAAAAATATTAAAATAATAAAAAACACAATATTCGCAATAATATAAAATAAAAATAAAAATAATAAAATATTAAATAAATAATAAAATAAAAAAATGAAACAAAATAAAAGAATAATAAAAAACACAATATTCACAACAATATAAAAAACACACTATATAGAAATGTAAATATATGGATTAACAAAAATATTACAAAAAATTATACATTCAAATGTTTATTAGAAAAAGTACATAAATAACTAAGGTGGAGGGTCATCTGGAGAAGCTGGTGGGGTGAACTTCATCCTTAACCATGAGTCAGACGTCACATGTACTTCATCATCTTCTCATGTTGTTGCTCCTACCATTGATGCATCTCTTACTACTGCTACTGTCAATGGAGCTCTTCCTGCTCCCTACACATGGTCTCAATAAGCTCAGTTTGAGCTTGTAACTGCTCCTCATCGTGTGTAGCAGATGATGATAACTCTCCATAAGCTTCTCTCAAGATGCACGATGACATCACAATGGTACTATAAAAACTCTCAGGCATCAATTGAGAGTCGATACCAATAACTTAACCTTTCTCGAAGGTATACTGAGTCGCTTGCATCTATACCGCATCATCAAATCCTACTGCACTAGAGTTCTAATCCTCGGTCTCAGCCTGACTCTCAACCTATTTTTGAGATGTCGTGACCTCGTATGACTCCTTCAATTTCAATTTAAAATTAAAACAGTTAAAATATTATTTGTATTTAATTTTAAAACTCAATGGAAAATTATACTGACCACAATATGACGTTGTCGATCACCTCTAATCTCTCTAGTGACAGGATCACTATACACCCTCCTATAAATATCAAACTCTATAATATTAGGTTTTTTGACTTCCTATATGAGTATACAATAAATAATTTACATTTAATGTTATATAAATTATTTAACAAAAGTTCTTACCATATATTGTCGATGCGTACTGAATGCACGACTACCAAATCGATGCATCATCTCCTATCTCCCCCGATTCTGTCGACCTAATGATTCTATCCTATGAAATATATCTCTCATCTAATATGAACACAATCCATCCCAAACCTAAGATAAGATGTAATCTGGTCGGTGGGCGCAATGAGATTGATCAAAATATGTGACTCCCACTTTTCGTATTGTTTTCCTCCTCAGATTGTGGAAAATTGACAACAACGCTCACCCATACAGACCTCCCATGCCTCCCAGCACTACTGGAAATCATATTTATACCAATGCCCATATCCCAATAGTTTGTCTAAACCATTGGGATAGAGGGGTTTTCCCAACAATTTTCTAAAACCATTTGTATATAGAGATTTATATTAGTCTTTCCTAACGGTTTTGTAAACTGTTGGGATATAGTGGTCTAAAATCATGTTTCCTAATGGTTTTTGTAAACCTTTGGGAAAGATTATATGTCCCAATGGGTTTTTAAAACTGTTGGGATATTTTTCCCCTAAAATATAGCTGATCCCCCACCCCCTTTCCAAATTCGATTCATTTTTCCCTACTATAGCAGTGCTCTCTTCCCAACCGACGACCAATCCTTTTCCAATGATTTATCCTAGTTTAAATCATTTGGTTTTTTCCACTTCAAATTGGTGAGTTAGAGTTACATATTATGCTTACATTTACTTTTTACTTTTATATACCATGTTAATTTATTTTCTCATCCGCTGCAATCTCTCATCATTTTGGATTTTTGATTGTTCTTGAATGTGGAATTGTCATGTTTTAAATACTTCAGCCTACACATAGACAATGAATTTCCCTTCTTGAACCACTGCCACCATCACTAATTTTTTCAGGAATGTTACACAATATTAGTGTTTTAGGGGTACTATATTGTATCCCATTGATCATGTTTACATTCATATTTTGAGTAATTTTACCTTGGAAACTAATTTCTTTCTTTAAAAAGGGAGTTCCAACAATTACTTTTTGAAATTTTTATGTAATGGTTTGGTTTTTAAGAGATTATTGAAAAATACATTTTTTACCAATACCATTTTCTGTATTCCTATATAATGAGGCATGTATGATATAAAAAAGTGTCAAATGTTCTTATAGGAAAATAATTATTAATGTATTAATACCACTCAACCTTTTGGGACTTTCTTGACACACATTTCTGATTTGCATTTTCATTGGTTACCACACATTCACAAATATCATCAGTTCCCTTGATTTGGTTTAATAATACCAATATTTCCTCTCCTGTATATCTTTTTCACCTTTTTTATTTTTAAGGTTATCTATGTATTTTTGAAATGTGGGTCTCTAGCATGTCTATAAATTGTGATGTCTACCCAATGGTCCCTACCTATAGTTGCACTGTTTTGAAAGCTTTGGTTGAGTTAAATCCACTATTCTCATAACTATTCAATGCCTCCATTATATATGAATTCAAATGATTAATTATATGATGGGAAGTGGGTTTCAAAATGAATTTGGGTGAAGTGATATGTGCAATTCACATGGGCTAAGTGACTTGTGTGAGGCCTGTTAGTGAAGTGACCTATGGGATGTACTTGAGAGAAGTGACCTGTGTGAGACACTTGGTAATAATTCATGAATTTTCCAAATTCATGTCCAAGGCTACACAACCCACTTGATATGGAATTAACCCAAATTTGGCCCATGATATCCTTTACTCAATGATACATTAAAATAATTACATTGGTACTAATGAAATCTTGTATGCCTACTTCCATACTTCCAATGGATTAGAAAACTATTTATATTTTAGATGAAGAAGTTGATGCATGCATCTATGAGATATTGGATATTTTTGTACCATGATACTTCCTATTATATGAACCCACACTTATGAACCTTATGAAGCATTTGTAGAAGTACCATTTTTTTATCCTAAGGGAGAAAAATTACTATTATATGACCAAAAAGTTAGAATGTTGTTCTCATCCTAAAGTGGGGAATCCCTCGGAAATATTGGCATGTATTGGAGTAAGGTAAATATAACACATTAGATTATACCATGAATTCCATCAACCCTTTAATAACTAATCTTGTTGTATTTATATCATTTTCATTGAGCGCCTACATGTTTCTAGTTCATAACACCAAGATGGCTACCTTTTAAATAATACACCCTATAAAAAATATCATTTATTACTAAAGTGAAAAATTCTTATTTAATTAAATATATTTTCTAATTAACTTCAATCTTATTGAATTACTTTCATGAAATAACTTATTGCAATTTTTTTACATAATGGATAGAAGTTGGATGTATGAAACTAATCGGATCTCAAGCGATTTTCAAAACAATTTGGAGAGCTTTTTAGATTTTTCATTAGACAATGATTCAGATAGTGGTCACATACAATGCCCATGTTATAATTGTGTTGTAAGACCTTGATTGAGCCTTGAATAAGTTAGCTACCATATAACAAAATATGGTTTTCAAACAAACTATTATCTGTGGTATCATAATGGGGAGAAAATAGAATCTCAAAATGCTGATGATCCAAATGAGAAGACTAGATTGGAGAATTTGATATATAACCAGTTTTCATTTATTTTTCATCATGATAAGGAAAGGATGTCGACCTAAGAAGATTTAGATA
Source organism: Viscum album (assembly GCA_963277665.1). Lineage (NCBI taxonomy): Eukaryota > Viridiplantae > Streptophyta > Magnoliopsida > Santalales > Viscaceae > Viscum > Viscum album. The sequence goes on along the minus strand of OY728159.1, from coordinate 526,695,576 downwards.
TGAGCACACATGATGCGTCCAATGAAAATGATGATGTTGACAGGGTGAAAAAATTGAATGATTCTACGACAACTCAAGTATATCATCAATGTCGAAAAATGAAAAAGCTTGAATTTTTAATCCGATTGTTTCATGGGAAAACCATGTATGGGATTTCTAATACTACCATTGATTACATTTTTACCTTCTCGAAGGACTTACTTTCCATATGATGCATATATTCCCCAAAAAAACTATATGGCATGGAAGTTAGTTGAAGAACTTGGATTTTCAAAAAACAAAATTCATAATTGTTTGAAAGATTATAGCTTATTATGGGAGGAAATTGATGAAAGAAATGATTGTATAAAATGTGGAACATCCCGATGGAATCCAAAAGCTAATGTAACACCATCCCATGTGCCACATAAAGTAATGTGACTCTTTCCATTGATCCCCAGACTACAAAATATTTTCATGTCTTATGAAATATCAATAAAAATGCAATGGAATGATATCGAGAGAAAGAAGAATAGTGAAGAGTTGGTTCACCCTACAGATGGATTTTCATAGCAGATATTTGATGCTTGATATCCTGACTTTGCAGATGACGTGCATAATGTGAGACTGGGTCTTTCATGTGATGATTTTAATCCGTTTGGGCAGATTCTCAATTCGCATAGTACATGTTCAGTTTTTATCCACATTTATAACCTCCCCCCATGATTTTTTATGAAAAAAACTTTCACTTTAATTAGTATACTTATATATGGACCTTCTGATCCCGACAATGATATAGACGTATACATGTAACCTTTAATAAAAGAGTTGATGTAACGACTTGAACTTTTAAATAATATTTGTTTCTTGAATTTGTGTATTATTTAATTTTATACTCAACAAAACTATATCCTTTATTTAATGAAGTTAGTATAATTAAAATAATACTACTGGGTTTTGACTGTTATATAAACTTTGGTCAATATGACTCTTGGAAAACAAATTCTTAATGTTATGATTATTATTTATAAATACAAGCGATCATGGTTAGTTAATATAGAAAGAAGATTCGATGACCTCATCTAGTAGACTCGGGCGATACGAAGCCCATCCGTCAGAGTTTGGGAAGGAGGTTGCATCACTAGGATTTGCTCTGGACCAAGCCCAAGTTGATCTTCAACATGTGAATCTTGAATGGAATCGCCTAAGGGATAAGTTCAAGCTGATAGAAATCACCACTCGGGAAATTTTGTCCAAGCCACCCCAAGATTCTATCACCATAGCACACCTTACACTTAGATCATATGCAGGTGTTATAAGGGGATATGTAACAAGGACGTAGTTACTTTGTGTAATCCTTTTGTATAAATAAAATTGTTATTTATTATTATGGTAAAATTTGTGTATTTCAGATGTCTGGATAAATATATGATGAATTTATAGAAGTTATATATTATTTATGAAATTTTGGAAAAAAGTGTATTTTAAAATATTTTTGTATACTTTAAACAATTAATAATGTAAAATTATTTTTAAAAAATAGTCTTCTATAGTTGTGATTATTAAGAAATTTAGAGTCTAATAAGATCAACTTAACTTTTAGTGAATAGTAAAGTATGAATAGTAATATTACCCTTATGAATAGTAATGTGACTAATGGAATAGTAACCTCACTTAAGAAAGTATGAATATAATTTAGGCATCTTGAATGGTGAAGTGATACAATAACATAAGTAAATAACTGTTTCGGAAATTATTATTTAAGTATTAATATTTTTTTCAGGTAAATAGTTTTTTTACTTAAAAATTAAATATCTCATAATTAAAAAATTATTTTCATAAAATGGAGTTCATTTTTGAATTCAGAGCATCAATATTAGGTTAGGGTGAATTTATGATATTTTTATAAAATGTTTTGTTTTTTAGTGAATAGTAAAAATACAGTTTTTGAGTTTTGATGGGATTAATGACATCATTATTGATGTAATAATTATGGTCGAATTGTGAATAGTAATCTATGTTATGAGGTGTCCCAAGTGGCCAATACCATGGGGAAATACCATGAGAAAGCCCATGGTTTTGTAAATACCACCGATGAGGTGTCCCTTGGAAATTAATAAAATATTCCCTCACTTTTGCTATAAATACCAACCCATTCCTTCATTAAATTCATTAAAAATTCATCATCAATGAATATATAGTCTTTTTACCTCTAAATTATTCCTTCCAAGGTTTCCTCAAGCCCCCCAAGGTCCCAACCTTCAAGATTTCGAAGTTACTCTTCAAGGTAAGGGAACCTTTCAGCCTCCTCTTTTAAGTCATGACTTTCTTTATGTTATGTCTTCTAGTTTCCATATTCTTATATTGAGGTATGTTATATGTAATTATTTCTGCCAATTTTATTTCCAAATTATTATAGACCATTTCCACTCTCATAAACTTACTTTTCTTAATTTTAAGCGACGCCGTTAGGCTGCCAATTTTTTTGTAAAAGAAATCGCATCTTCTCTTTTCTTTCAAGTTTCCTTTTCATGTGGTATGCCATTCAAATATCCATACCATGATCTTATTTATATTTTATTCTGTATCTATACTATATTATGAGTTATTTATGAGTGGTTTATTATTTTCTCCTCTCTTTTTAATGTTTTCTAAAAACATGTTATGTAGTCGTTATGCTGCAGAATTTCCATCTCAAAATATCTCTATTTTTCTCAAGAAATTATCTTGTTTTATTTATGTGAATACCCAAATCCATTTTAATTTATAGGGGTATTCATAAAGACATAAAATTTACCTATTTTATTCTGTAATTTACATACATATAACTCTCAATCCCTTTCCATGGGTTACAAATGACATAATGATCTTATTTTTAACCACTTTTTTAAACGTCACAATTTTGACATGAAACACATTTCTTTTATTATATTTGGGTTATTTATGAAATTTTTGATTATGATATATGTGGAACACATGAAAATAAATATATATTAAGGGTGAACCCTGATAGAACTCCAATTCATTGGGTAAAGAATTTAATCTCTAGAGATGACAAGTTTCACGATACCTTGGTGAATAACCTTGGTAATTTTTATGACATCTTGGGGATGAACCTTGGTGATATGTTCATGAATGTATAAATTAAATATTGTATCCACATATTCAAGTTATGATTCAAGTTATTTTCATTATGATATTCCTCTACTTACATTTCTCATGTCTTTATGTTTTTCATCAAGTTCTTATTAATATCACAAGTAAACTGATTCCCTTGCTTTCCTTACTGGGCCTTCTGTTCACCCTTTTCTTTGATGTATGTCTCTAGGTTATGAGATGAAGTAATTTTACTTAGGATAAAACTTTGATGAAGCCTTACAAGTTTATTAGAATAATTTTTAATGTTTTCATGTATATTTTTCCTGATTACCAAGACACTAGACTTTAAAGATCCTCTGTTTGTAAAATGTAATGAAAAGTTATGTAATAAAAGGTAGAATACCATATTTTATATCAAAGTATAGATTAGTTATTTATGGAAATTAGGCTATGAAAACTTTTGTAATAACCCTTTAGAAAAGTTTAAATATATGATTTTTTTTTGGTATTTTGGTGAAATATTAAGTGGTTTCCGAACAAATAAATCCCTGTCTGGATACGAACAAGTGGATGTGGCTCTGGCACAGATGTACCTAGGAGTAAAAACTCTAAAAAGGAGTTTGAGGCTTGATCCGAGTTATCCTGGTACACGACAATGGGCCTTACTGCACTCCTGGTTTGATACTCCTGTGGGATATGTTTGGTTAATCGCAAGCTTTTTATGAATCATTATGAAGGATTTATAGAGAAATGTAATTGTTTAAACATGGAATTTTAAGAAATAAAATCCTTTATAGTTAAAAGATTAATAAATGAAATAAGATTCTAACTAAGGTTTTATTATTTTAGAAAATAGTAGGAAATAGGAGGAACCATGCAAATGGTGACTGTAATAGACCATGTACTGATGACCCTCTGATGGAAGCCATAATGGAAACTTTCATGAGAATGATGAACCAACTGACTCAAGTTATGGGAAATAACTTGAATCAAGCTGAGAGACCGATCTCACCGTGAAGGGAACAAAATTATGTTGAGTCCTTTATGCATCAACAACCACCAACATTCAGTAGATCTACTAACCCATTGATTGCTGAACAGTGGATCAGCACTATCAAGAAGATCTTTTCTGTGCTCTGCTGTTCGGAAAAAGAGAAGGTCACCTTGGCTATTTTCCGCTTAGAGGGAGAATATGATCAGTGGTGGGAGCTGATAAAAAACATGAGGCCAAGAGTGGAGTTAAAGCTATGAAGTGGGAAGAGTTCATAGGGATATTCTTCAAAAAGTATTTACCTTGTTCGATGAGAACAAAAATGGAGAAGGAGTTTCTCGAGCTGAAGTAGAAGGAGAATGAATCTGTTGGAAGCTACGAGATGAACTTCACCATAATTTCCTGTTACACCTCAAGATTTTTCATGGATCCTAATGGTAAGGTTGATAGATTCTTTGGTGGACTGAGACCCCATCTACAGAAGAATATATCCAACCGAGACTATGAAAGCTATGAGGAGATCATACGGAGTGAAATGAAGGTCGAACTAGAGTTTGGTGAGACATAGTGGTATCATAAATCCAATGACAAGAAGAGATCAGTGGATCCAAGCCTAAGGAGGAGCTTCAATCAGGGAAGAGGAGGCAAGAAAGTGCAACATCCCATGTGTAATAAATGTGGTAAGAAGCATTCGGGGAACTTCCTACTTGGGAGTGGGAAGTGCTAAAAGTATAGAAGAGATGGACATATTGCGTAGAATTGTAATAGTGAGGTGAAGCCACAACTTACCAACACTAACAAAAAAGGGAAGATGGTGAGAGCCCTACCTGATGTGCAATTCTATAAGTTTGGACAATTTGGTCACTTTTCTAATCACTTTCCAAATCCGAGGGCAGTGAAGGGGAACCATCATCAGCCTTAGAAAAGACCCATAGATCAAGGTCATGCTTTTTCTATCACAACAGATGATGTTGAAGATACAAATGATATAGTGGCAGGTACTCTTGTTGTTCTCTCAAAGATAGCAAGTATTTTGTTTGATTTTGGTTCTACCTATTCCTTTATTTCCTCCAAGTTTGCAAAGAATTTAGAATCAACCCCTGAATCTCTAAAAGTAGAGTTATCAGTCAATAATCCTGGTGGTATTATCCAAGCATCGTTAGTGTTTATAAAATCTAGTCTTTAATTTAGTGAGAAAAATATTATTGCAGATCTAGTAGTCATTACAATGCTATAATTTGACATTATACTAGGGATTGACTGGATCTCAAAGTATAATTCTAAGATCAAATGCAGAATCAAGGAAATATCAGTAGTCTTGAATGGAAATCCTACAGTTATCATCAAAGGAGAGATATCTTAACTTGATCTTTGTCTAGAAGAACCTCCTATATCCTTATTTATGGAGTTGATCAGTGAAGAAGAAGAAGGAAATGAGAGTATAAGGATAGAAAATGTCCCCATCATCCAGGAATACATTGACTTATTTCCTGAGGAGTTACCCAGACCTCCCCCGGAAAGAGAGGTAGATTTCTCCATTGAACTCGTACCTGGATCTCATCCGATATCAAATACCCCATATAGAATGGAAAATGTGGAGGTGGAGGAATTAAAGAAACAACTACAAGATCTTTTGGATAATGGGTTTATCCATCCAAGTGTGTCTCCTTGGGAAGCACCTGTCCTATTTGTGAAGAAGAAGGATGGATCAATGCAGTTATGCATTGATTATAGAGAACTAAACGAGATCACAGTGAAGAAAAAAGACCATCTTCCAAGAATTAATGACTTATTTGACCAACTTCATGGGGCTCAATTCTTCTCTAAGATTGATCTTTGATCTGGTTATCATCAATTGAGGGTGAAGAAAGAAGATTTTCCAAAAACTACATTCCGATCAAGATATGGGCATTATGAGTTTTTTATGCCCTTTGGACTGACTAATGCACCTACTATTTTTATGGATTTGATGAATAGAGTCTTTAAGGAGTACCTTGATAACTTTGTGGTAGTTTTTATTGATGATATTATGATATATTCTAAAATTAACAAGGAGCATGAGGATCATATAAGGGTTATTTTGAAAACTCTGTGGAAGGAGAGGCTTTTTGGAAAGTCCATCAAATGTGAATTTTTGTTAAAATAAGTTTCTTTCTTGGGGCACATTGTAACCAATGAAGGAATCATAGTTGACTCTATAAAGATAAAGGTTGTAGAGGAGTGGCCTCATCCTACAACAATAACTGCGATTCATAGTTTCCTTGGATTAATAGGATATTATAGGAGGTTTGTGAAAAAAAAATTCATGACTTTCTAATCTATTAACCAAGTTAACTCAAAAAGGGGTCAAGTTCGTATGGATAAAGGAGTGCGAGGAAAGTTTCCAAGAGTTGAAGAAGAGATTGGTTACTGCACCCATGTTAAATCTACCCCCAAGTGGAGAAGGATTAATTATTTTTAGTGATGCATCTCTGAAAGGGCTTGGGTGAGTCCTCATGCAAAATGAAAAAGTCATTGCTTATGCATCTCAATAGTTGAAGACTCATGAATAGAACTATTCTACGCATGATCTGGAGCTGGCTGTGGTCACTTTTTGCTCTGAAGATATGGAGGCACTATCTTTATGGGGAGAAATGTGATATATACATAGACCATCAAAGTTTGAATTATATTTTCACACAAAATGAATTGAACATGAGACAAAGGAGATGGTTGGAACTTCTTAAAGACTATGATTGTTCAATTCATTATCTTCTTGGAAGAGAAAAAAAGTCGCTAATGCATTAAGTAGGAAATACCACGTTGTTCTTTCCATGATAAGGATTCAAAGAGATCCTTAGATCAATGACCTAGTAAAGATAGATATGGGAATTATAAGGGAAGGGACATCATAAACCCTAAACCAAATGATTTATCAACCATAATTACTATAGAATATCAAAAAAGCTCAGAAAGAAGATCCTTTGTTACAGAAGAAGTATGAGGCTGTGAAGGATGAGAAGTTTCATGAGTTCAATATTGATCAAGAAGGTGTATTGAAATTTCATACAAGACTATGTGTTCCATATATTCTGGAAATAAAGAAGGATATGATGGATGAAGCTCATATATCTACTTTCTCTATACATCCAGGAAGCATGAAGAGACCTTCATGATCATTATTGGTGGGATAATATTAAAAGGGAGATTTATGACTACACTTCAAGGTGCCTAGTATGTCAGCAAGTGAAGGCAGAGTGACAACTTCCTAAAGGGGTATTGCAACCACTACCCATACCAGTATGTAAGTGGGACAATATCACAATGGAATTTGTCACTAGTCTCTCGAGAACTTCCAAATGAAACAATGTGATATGGGTTATTGTGGACCATCTCAACAAGACTTCCCATTTTATCTCTATTCGGGAATATTTCTCTCTTGATCAAATTGATAGGATTTATGTAAAGTAAGTGGTAAGGCTGCATGGATTTCCACTTTTTATCAAATCTGATTATGATCCAAGGTTCACATCAAAATTTTGGAGAAGTCTTCAACATGCTCTGAGTACCAAATTGAATTTCAGTATGGACCATCATCCCCAAACTGATAGCCAATATGAAAGGACTATTAAAACACTCAAGGGCATGCTGATAACATGATCAATGGAATTTAAAGGTGGATGAGATCAACATCTCCCATTAGTTGAGTTCTCTTAAAACAACAACTTCCACTCGAGCATTCAAATGGCACCCTATGAAGCTCTATATGGGAAGTGATGTAGAACTCATACTTGTTGGGATGAAGCTGGTGAGAGAAATATTTTTGGACCTGATCTTTTTCAAGAGATGACAGAAAAGGTCCATGTCATCTAGTAACACATTAAGGCTGCTTAGATTCGGCAAAATATCTATGACGACAACCATCTAAGGGACTTGGAGTTTGATTTTGGGGACAAAGTCTTTCTTTGAGTTTCACCTTGGAAGAGAGTCATGAGGTTTGGGAAGAAATGGAAGCTCAGCCCTAGGTATATTGGCCCCTATGAAATACTTGATCGCATAAGAGCAGTGGCCTATCGCCTTGCACTTCCTCCAAATCTAGTACAAGTTCATGATGTCTTCCACGTATACCACTTGAGGAAGTACATATCTAACCCTTCACGTGTACTAAATCTAGATATGGTACAACTGGAACATGACCTCTCTTATGAGGAGCAACCGGTGGAGATCTTGAATCATAGAGACAAGGTTATACGCAACAAGACTACCCACCTTGTTAAGGTGTTGTGGAGGAACCACAAATATGAAGAAGCCATGTGGGAACCAGAGGACTCTATGAGGCAAAAGTACCCACACCTTTTCTCTTCTGAGGGTATGAGTTGAAATTTCAGGGACACAATTTCTTAAAGGGGGAAGAATGTAATGACCTAAACTTTTGAATAATATTTGTTTCTTGAATTTTTGTATTATTTTATTTTATACTCAACAAAACTATATCCTTTAATTAATGAAGTGAGTATAATTAAAATAATACCACTGGGTTTTGACTATTATATGACCGTTGGTCAATATGACCATTGGTCAATATAACTGTTGGAAAATAAATTTTTTACGTTATGATTATTGTTTATAAATACAAGTGATCATGATTAATTAATACAGAAAGAAGAATCTAAGGCCTCATCCAATAGACTCAGGCCATATGAAGCTCATCAGTTAGAGCATGGGAAGGAGGTTGCATCACTAGGCTTTGCTCTGGACCAAGCCTAAGCTGAGATTCAATATGTGAAGCTTGAACAAAATCGCATATGGGAGAAGTTCAAGATGATAGAAATCACCACTCAGGAAATGTTGTCTGAGCCACCCCAAGATTCTATCACCATAGCACGCCTCACACTTAGTCTTATGCAAGTGTTATAAGGGGCTATGTAACAAGGCCTTAGTTACTTTGTGTAATCCTTTTGTATAAATAAAATTTTTATTTATTTTTATGGTAAAATTTGTGTATTTCAAATGTCTGGATAAATATTGGATGAATTTATGGAAGTTCCATATTATTGATGAAATTTTGAAAAAAATGGTATTTTAAAATATTTTTGTATACTTTAAAAAATTAATAATGTAAAATGATTTTCCAAAAATAGTCTTCTACAATTGTGATCAGTAAAAAATTTAGAGTCTAATAAGATTAAATTAACTTTTAGTGAATAGTAAAGTATGAATAGTAATATTACCCTTATGAATAGTAATGGGACCAATGGAATAGTAACCTCACTTAATAAAGTATAAATATAATTTAGGCATCTTGAATGGTGAAGTGATATAATAGCATAAGTAAATAACTGTTTCGGAAATTATTAGTTAAGTATTAGTATTTTTTTAGGTAAATAGTGTTTTTACTTAAAAATTAAATATCTCATAATTAGAAAATTATTTTCATAAAATGGAGTTCATTTTTTAATTCATAGCATCGATATTAGGTTAGGGTGAATTTATGAAATTTTTATAAAATGTTTTGTTTTTCAGTGAATAGTAAAAATATAGTTTTGAGTTTCGATGTGATTAATGACATCATTAATGATGTAATAATTCTGGTCAACTTGTGAATAGTAAGATATGTTATGAGGTGTACTACGTGTCCAATCCCATGGGCAAATACCATGGGCAAACCCATGATTTTTCAAATACCACCGATGAGGTATCCCTTGGAAATTAATAAAATATTCCCTCACTTTTGCTTTAAATACCAACCCATTCCTTCATTAATTTCATTAAAAATTCATCATCAATGAATATATAGTATTTTTACCTCCCAATGAGTCCTCCCAATATTCCCTCAAGCCCCCCAAGGTCCCAACCTTCAAGCTTTCAAAGTTACTCTTCAAGGTAAGAGAACCTTTCACCCTCTTTTAACTCATGACTTTCTTTTTGTTATGTCTTATAGTTTCCATCTTCTTATGTTGAGGTATTTTATTTTATGTCCTTATTTCTATACATTTTATTTCCAAATGATGAGAGACCCTTTCCACTCTCATTAAATTATTTTTCTAAATTTAAAGCGACACCGTTAGGCTGCCGAATTTTTCGTAAAAGAAATCGCATCTTCTCTTTTATTTCAAGTTTTCTTTTCATGTGGTATGTCATTTAAATATTCATACCATGATCTTATTTATATTTTATTCTATAACTATACTATATTATGAGTTATTTCTGATTGGTTGATCATTGTCCCCTCTTTTTTTAATGTTTTTTAAAAACATGTTATGTAGCCATTATGGTGCAGAATTTTTGTCTCAAAATATCTCTCTTTTTCTCAAGAAATTCTCTCATTTTATTTATGTGAATACCCAAATACATTTTAATTTCTAGGGGTATTCATAAATACATAAAATTGACCTATTTTATTCTGGAATTTACATACATATAACCCTCACTCCCTTTCCATGGGTTACAAATGTCATAATGATTTAATTTTTTACACTTTTTTAAACGTCACGATTTTGACATGAAACCCATTTCTTTTATTCTCTTTGGGTTATTTATGAAATGTTTTATTATGATCTATGTGGATAACATAAAAATAAATAATTATTAAGGTTTTACCCTGATAGATCTCCAATGCATTGTGTAAATAATTTAATCTCTAGAGATGACAAGTTTCACGATACCTTGGTGAATAACCTTGGTAATTTTTATGACACATTGGGGATGAACCTTGGTGATATGTTCATGAATGTCTAAATTAAATGTTGTAGCCAAATATTCAAGTTATGATTCATTTTATTTTTATTATGATATTACTCTACTTCCATTTCTCATGTCTTTATGTTTTTCATCAAGTTCTTATTGATATCACAAGTAAATTGATTCCCTTGCTTTCCTTACTGGGCCTTCTGCTCACCATTTTCTTTGATGTATGTCTCCAGATTATGAGATATAGTAATTGTACTTAGGATGAACATTTTATGATTCCTTACATGTTTATTATAATAATTTTTAATGTTTTCATGTATATTGTTCCTGATTTCCAAGACACTAGACTTTGAAGATCCTCTGTTTGTAAAATGTAATGAAAAGTTATGTAATAAAAGGCGGGTTTCCATAGTTGAAACTTCTTTAGGATGTGGGTGTCTGTACATATGATGCATGTTTGAAAGACATATTTCAGATGTGTTCTGAGCTTATGTAGACAACCAATGATTTTCCTAATTATACAATGATGTTTAGATGGAGCACAAAGGGAAAACTGTCATGTCCTATTTGTATGAAGAATAATCGATCTAAAATACTGAAATATCATCATAGTTTTAGTTTTATGGGACATCGATGATTCTTTTCAGTGGACCATCCATATAGAAATAATAATCGAATATTTGAGAATACCATGAAGATCAATGATCCACCCGAGTATATGTCTGGAACTGATGTGCTTAATGAATTGAAAGATTTTAGTTTTTCATTTGGGAAGGGTCAAATGAAATATAGAAAGAGGGAGAATGTTTCCAATGATACCTATTACAATCGGAATAAGAGGATTATATTATTTTAGTTTCCTTATTGGTCAACCAATTTGTTACATTATTTCTTAGACGTAATTCACATTGAAAATAATATATGTTAAATGTCTCTTTCAATTCTTCTAAATGTCAAAGGAAATAAAAAAGATAATTTATGATCTCGGCGTGACCTAGTAGATTTGGGGATCATACCAAAATTTCATCCTGTGTGTATCAGTGAAAATAAATGGAAAGTTCCATGTGCTTCTTATGTGATGACACCTACAAAAAAATCAATTTCTAGAAGTACTAGAGACTATTAAAGTTCCTGATGTCTATTGAAGAAATATATAAAAATGGGTCAATAGAAGAGGGTTGAAGTTGAAATATTTGAAGACTCATGATTATCACATCTTTCTGCTTGAGGTGATTCCAATAGCAATCCGTCATCTTTTTTCCAGTAATGTAAGGGTGTTAGTTATTTTGTTGTGCCATTTGTTTAGAGATATTTGTGCCAAGAAGTTGTCCAAGTAATTATTGCAAAAAATGTTGGTGGAGACACTATTAATTTTTTTTGAGTTAGAGAAAATATTTCCTCTATCATTTTTCACATGCATGTTGCATCAGACTGTCCATCTTCCAACCAAAATACTTCTTGAAGGACCTATATCTTTTCATTGGATGTATCCAACTAAAATAAATATGTACACATTGAAATATTATGTCCAAAATAGGAATCATCCCAAAGGTTCTATCATGAATGGTTACTTGGACCAAGAATTTATGGATTTATGATCAATGTATTTGTCTGATCTAACTATGAGAATGAACAGACTGACGAGAAATGAAGAAGAACAGTATGAGAAAATTGAACCCAGTTTTCCATCACTTCCTCAAATAGGAGGAATTACCAGATCATATATATTGACGACATTAAGACTTAAAGAGTGGGATATGGAACATTGCACAATGTTGTTCAACTGTTATTTGTTCAATGAATACATCAAGTAAGTAAATTGAACATGTATATCTTATCTCAACTCTTGTAATTGCACATATCTGTTAAAATATTTCTATTTTTATCTATAGGGAACATAAATAAATGATAAATAGAAATCATCGTTATTTATCTTTGAGAAGGAGAGAGACTTTTCATAGAAAATAGTTTTTTGTTTGGTTGAAATTGAAGGTAGAAATATTTATGTAATAAATAAATAAAATCAATATTTAATTAAGTTTAATATTTGTTTATATTCCAGGTATCAAGTTTGTATTAGTCCCAAAAGACCAAATACCCTGAGAGGGGGGGGGGGGCTGAATCAGGGTATGATATATTTGAATCTCTTCCCCTTTGGATATTGTTTCACTATAAATTAAAACTCCCTTATCTTTCTTTCCCATAGTAAAGTATAAATGGAGATTAAATCATGCACATGACACAAATTTTTTTACTTCATTCACCCTCACTGGGCTACATCCAAGGAGCATACACCTGTGATGCGATGATGTACCAAATCCACTATAAGCGCACTACTATTTACAATGTTTGAAGTGGACTCACCGTCCCTGTTGGTTTACAACCAATCACACTATGAAAGCTCACGGCTCTCTCGACTAATGTGTGCTCACTGCTCTCTCGACTGAAGTGTGCTCACTGCTTCTTAAAAATATCCACTCATAGTTTATAGAACTATAGGTCTCTTCAATTGAATGAATACATGCATCCTCAACTGTATGTAGATGATCTATTGAAGTTCTACTTTCATCTATAGATGAATACTGTTTTACCACAAAATTGAACTGGGAAAACTCAAATTTTACGTGAAACCCTTACTATGCCTTGTGTGTAATTCCCTTACCTTGCACGCAAAATACCTATTTTTCACACAATCCCAACTCCACTTTTTGTTCAAAGTCAACAATTCCACGCAACCTTCATTTTACACGCAATGTAAACTTTTACGTGCAACATCAATTTTTATGCGCAACACCAAATTTTTCGCACAACTTCCTTTGTGTATTTTTTACACGCATCAAAGCTTAGATATTCTCTAAGTCTTGAGCTACTTAGAATGAAGAGGTTCACCTCATATTTATAGGAAAACTTGACCTCTGTGCGAAAAACCCTCCTTGAGTGCGTAATCCTCTTCGAGCGCAGAAAACACATCTTCTGTGCAACACTGTATTTCGCACACTACTCTAATATTTCGTGCACCTCATGCCTTTGCCAATTTTCAAGATTTTGATCTTGAAACACCTCTTGAACAAAAAACTCCATTCCTCTATTTCATGCACCACTCTAATATTTTTCACACCTTCCTTTTCCAAAAACACATCTCTCCATTTTATGATTTTCAGGCCCAAAAATTTAGCAAACATTAGAAAACCGCGCAACCTTGTATCTTCTCTTTTTTGTACTGCCTCCAGGTCATTCATTCCGTTTTTGAGGTTCTTATGCCAATAAAGGATTGTCAACGACCTCTATTGAACTTGAAAACTCACCATGTAAATCCCCTTTTTCGAAAAATATGAAGATCATGGTCTGTTTTGTCAACAAACACAACATAGAGGCCCACTTTGTCAACAAACACAATCATCTCAAAAATGCTTCAATGATACATTGAGGGATTTTTTCCCAATATTTTTCCTGTTGACACTGTCTATGAGGAAATAAGAGCTTTGGCTTTTGGTTTTAATATTGTGGTTCGTGAATGTAAATCAATTGTGATCAATGAGTATAAATTTATTATCACTGAATGAGCAAAGAACATGAGAACATAACATGATGGTGTTATTCTAACTTCCACAACAAACTATTATGCCAGTGCATTGGATAATAGACCTTGTTTTGAAAATTCATCTTATTATGGAGTCATTGAAAAAATAATAATATTGGATTATTACTCTCATGATCGAGTCACTATGATGAAATGTCAGTGATTTGATTTGATGATGAGGTAGGGAACCTTTATTGATGATTGTGGATTTAGATTTATTGACATGACTTGCATGCTTGATACCAATGAACTACATGTATTGGCATCAATAGAGAACTTTTTTTATGTCACAGATCATCTTCGACCTGAATTTGATTTCATTATTAAAGTAATACTAAGAAATATTTTTGATGATGGTGATGATGAAATTGACACCATCCCAGCTCCCATTGGCCCTAATCCATTTATTACTTATGATGAATCTAATACTTTAATTGTTATAGTTTATTGCGAACCTGAATTTGTGGTGGGAAATATAGAGAAGAATTCGTCTGTGTTCTTAGTTCTGTTAGTTTAGATCGACTTGAGTTGTTGAGGTTTGTTCTATACAAATTGATTTACTATTAATTACAAATATTTTGTATCCAACTATACCTTCATGTTCATTTTCAATATTTAATGGTTGTAGTTTTCTTTGAGTTTCATTTTATAATATTTAATTGAATTATATTCAGACCTACCAAACTAAACAAAACCGAAATAGTTAAATTATAACAAAAAACTAGATGAATTGAATTGGACATATTAAACTAATTGATATTAAAATCAAAACCAATGAAAATAATGACCTAGCCCAAAAAATATCTAAATTACTTAACCAAAAATATGAACCAAATAACCTAAGAAAAATAATCCATGTCTCATTTTTTTTGTTTTTTTGGTTACACAATAGTTATCATTTTCTAATTACTTTCATATTTGTTTTAAAATGAAGGGAATTAAACCATATAAGGAGCAGTGAAGAAAAAATATGATGGACAATAATCATCGAATGGATGAGATGGGCATTCCTCTGTTAGTTCCTGTTTTGAGTATTTTATTTCAAATATACATACCAATAACATATAATGTCCTGTGATTAATTTTGTTTTACACTTTTATGCAGGATCCACCAATGAGGCGCCAATTATTCAACGAGAATCCTAATAGTAGTCCTAGTACTCAGGCCGATGGTACGAGGGGGGGGGGTACGAGAGATAGGCACTCCAGTCAATGTACCCATTTAAACCCTACCCCTCCCACTAACGTACCATCTTCCACACATTCTGATTCTACTGTGTCGTTAGGGACACACAGGATATTTAAGCCTCCCATGTTTTCACCACCCTTCACATATAATCCTTCTCACCCATATTTAACATATCCCATGATGATTCCCACTCCTCATCCATATTATGTAGTTGGTCAATCATCCATGCCATCTTCTTTACCATCTACTTATTTTTCTCCAGGCTTCTATATTACTTCTTCGACTCATGCTCTAACATATTCTATGCCTACAAAGAATACACTGGGAACCACTCCACCAGTATAGGGTGATGTTCCTTCAGTGTTAGTGGATTCAGAGGCGCCCATTGAGCAGATTTTCACAGGTATATTTTAAAACCCTAATAATTTTTTACCATAATTTATTTTCATTATAACATATATTGATATAATATTTGTTTTTATATCATAACATATACATCTAATGATAGTTAGTGGGGGTGGGGGCGTACATGCATGCGTTCAGTGTGAAACTTCCACACGTAGTTGATGGTGGACTACAATGAAGACAATTAAATGATAAAAAAACAGGGCAACAATGTCAGAGTTTTTTGGCGATGCTTTCCAAATACCCCAACATCATTCTTGTCAGCCCGATCTCATATAGACAGTTTCTAAATAAAGTCAAGGATAATGCTTGGGCACATATATGGGTAAAAAAAATCTATTGTATTTAATGTAATATTTTTTTTATATTTAAATGAATTAATATTTTAGTGTCATCTTTAGTTTAATTTCCCCGATGGTGAGGGTGCATAACCATTATGTCTAAAGGAGTTAGATGAATTTTGGAGATCCTATAAGCATGAGTTGTATATTGGATGGAGTGCTAGAGTTGACACAAAGTTATAGGTGATACTTTTTGTGGATAATTGTCTAATAGAATAGTACCAGAAAGTGATTACTCATTGGACGACTATCAAGTTTAAGGTATTAATCACATTTGAGGTATTTAAATGAAAATTTTCATGTTTTTCATTAATACTATATTTTTTATTATTTAATTTTATTTATGAATCATCTGGAAAAAATAAAAAAAACACTGATGCTAAAAAATACCTCCACACATTGGGACGTACTATGATGTCGGGTCATGAGAGGAAGCAAGTACAATAGTTTATAATTTTTCTTTAGGACTTTCACTTTCTATTATTTCCTACATAATTTATTTGATTTATAACTCTTTGATATAATTTTACTTATGAAATTCATTATTGGTAACCCATTTTTAATTATGTTTTCCTATATTCAATGTCATTGTAGAGGCATGTATTGAATATTTAAGGAAATGTGCCTCGAGCAAAACTGTTTTGATTGAGTAGAAGGAAAAAATATGGAAGTGCGGTTAACAAACTGACAAAAAAGCATATTTTAAGTTTTAATTTTTTGATTTCAAATTTTAATATCTATTTTGTAACTTAATAATCTATTTATATTTGTAATAAGCTACTTTAGAGGCCCTTGATGCCCAGAAACCCAATAATTTTGGGCCAAATGATCACTTACATCAGGTGTTGGGAGATGAGCATCCTGGCGGAGTACGCTACCGACCTGGGAAGAGTATAGTCCTGACAAGGTATTTGACCTCTTCAAGTACTAGTTGTAGTTACACTAAGTTCGAACAGGTTAAGGCATGGGTAGAACAGGCTAAAAAAAGGGCCACACAGGTGGAAGAATGGTCTATTAGGGAAAACAATGAATTTATGAAACTGGTGAAAGTTTTATGTCCATAAATTCCACCAGAGGTCAACACATCTTGTGAGGAATATATGTTGTTGATGCATTAAATATACAATGAACTGGGTGGAAGTTATAGTGGTGGTTTAGATGATGTCGTTTCTAGTGATGACAATGGTGAGGAAGAGGCCGAGGATGAGGATAATGTTGAGACTGAGGCCGAGGACAAGGCTGAGGCTGAGGGAGAGGCAGAGACTGAGGAGGAGGATGAGGGTGAGGATGAGGCTAAGGATAAGGTTGAAGATGAGGCCGAGGATGAGGATGTGGGCAAGGATGAGGACGAGGATGAGGCTGATGATGACGATGGTGATAATGACGGTGATGTTGATGAGGGACAAATTGATCTGTTACATTTTTGACTGATATTACTAAAATTTGATGTTTTATGATTTTTTGTGACTGAATATATGTGTGATTAGGTAGGCCACATTATGATTGTATATTTATTTGTTTATCTATAATTGGATTCTATGAATTCTCTTTTTACATGGTATCAAAGATATTTCACAATTATATTTTTACATACACTCAAACTCTTGGATGAAGAACTCGAGCTTATTCGTTGTCATTATACCACTTCTTAGTCATATTTCTCTAATTTATTGTCTTTTGATGCTTTAAATTATGAGACACAATTTTTGATCTAGTCTCATTCACAGATCATGTTGTACTTGAAAGTATCAAATTATATATACTGACTATATTTATTAACATGGATGAGTATTTAATTTAGGGGATTTAAAATTGATTTTAAAAATCCATATTTTCCAACATAAATTGAAAGAAAACTATAATTTACCCAATTATATAAGGAAAACCTACCCCTCATAAAGAAATCATGATTCCCTCATTCATAGAACACCCAAGGCAATGCCTAAAGAAATCGGGCACTCGATCTTGCACCTATCAATAATTTCTCTAACAAACTAACCATATAACCATGCTTCTATCATCATTGTATGTTTCCATTCATGTACCTAGCTCAATAATAAAACTCCATCATCTAACCATCAAGAAAAATGAGGATCAACCAACCAATATTAGTTAACCATAACCTGCTACTCTGATAGACATAACTAGTAGCCTACCTAGAGAACCATATAATCACTCTAGAGAGAGCCACAATATCATCTCACAATAGAATCACCACTATCAACTTGAATCATTAAAATGTATTTAACCAAAAAACACCTCTCATGCACAACCCATACCTGGGCACTCATACCAAGATCCCATTATAAGGAACCTCATACCCAAACCTACACTTTAAATGGTTGTCAAACACCAGTAGAATAAATATAATCACATCAAAACATCACAAAATAATCAACACAATCGTCCTAATTAATCTAGTCACCTCTAATGAGTTATTTTATAAAACAATGAATATATTATTACTGACACATTAATTAATCAAAACCCATTCCATACAATTATCAAGATTTTTTCCTTTTTTAACAATTTTATAAACCCATTATCCTCATTATGAAAATAATTTCACACCCATAAGAATTCATGAACATGTCTAAGTATACAAACCTATATGATTCATTAAACCACACTCTCATACCACTTCAAGATAAGAGTAAAAAAATAGCTCACCCAAAACATCATACTTGAATCAAAATCTCAATTAGAACACTAAAAATAAATGAACAACAATCTCATCACCTTATAGATTTGACTTTCCTTATACATGGGTTAGTTACATACTAGTACAAGGTCTATTCCTAGTTCCAACAACACATACTGCCTCCAACTACCATGCTTAAATAGTCAAATAACCAAAAACAATTCTGTGTAACCTTTTTGTACTGCCTCGACTAAAATATCTCATATAAAATCATTAGTAAATCACCAAATACCTCAGGAACACCTACCCTCCAGACTCTTTAGACTAGTGGTGAGAGTCTATAAGTATCGTGGGGTTATTATACTCTATATACCTTCCTCAATAAAAATATATAAATAACATAATCAAAATAAAACATTAGAGTAAGAATAAGAAATTACAGCTAAGAGACAACCAATAATAATAGATAACATCACCATGATATAACTTGGTAGGGTCTCACCAATTTCCCCCAATATACATCATTATATATAGTGTATACGTGTATGGTAAAATAAAAAAAGTACCAATATACAACATGAAACAATTATGAATGGTCAGCAAGTACTACCTAGGGAGACCCAACACCCAACCTCACTTGATTTGGAGAATGTTTAAATAGAATTCATCTCAAAACACAAACCCAAACTCATAACCTTCCACTTAGGGAAGGTTCATTCATCTTAGTCTCGACCTCCACCCTCTCACTCGGGTTAAAGCCTTACACCAAGTCTCAATATCATATTTATCCTCATACTTCCACCATCTTTCTTCAACTATTGATTCCATGAATCCAGGATTGATTATTATGATGGTTACATTACCATGAATTAAATCAAAATCCCCACTATAGGAGTTTCCTTGTTCCTACATCATTATATCAAGCTCCTAGACATCATATCCAATGAACTATCCATTATTCAGTGTGACCATGGTGTGAGGAACCTAAACAAATTCTATAGATAATAAGGGTCACACCCTCCAACCACCAATTGTACACTCACCACTATATACCTTACCTTATACTACACCTCAAGATCCACCTCAAAAGTTATCATTGTTTCATGCCACTCCTCCCAATCCATTAAAATAAACTTACAACTATTAACACTATTTCTCTTAGACAATATGTTCCAAGGCCCCGTATTGAGTAAATTATCTAACAAAACCTGATTTATTTCCAATATATTCTCTACCATGGAGGTACATTTCAAATTATCATTTAAAACTCATGGCCAAAATTCACATGAAATTACATTAAGAACATCATCCATCAACCCCTATATATTACACCACACTGTAATCTATTAAGGGTATATCAAACCCCTATATATTACACCACACTGTAATGTGGGTTTCCACTCCCCACAGATTGGGAACTGTCCCAATAATCCCTTGGAACTTGATCATCAATGATTATATACTACCTATAAACTAGATTCTAATTTTAGATCTAATGAGAAACCATTGGTGACAAACTTTACTGGCCCAAATATATATAATCCCATCCATTCAAATTGAATCAATATCATATAATTATTATTGTATCAATTTACCAAATGATAGAAATAAAATTATATCACTATTTGGATCATATTTTCAAGTGTTGTGTTTATGGAGATGTTTGTTTTGGGGGTGTTGTGGTTTCCAGTGGGGTATTATATTGGGTGTATTAGTGTTATTATGAATTGGTGTTATTCTGAATTCTATGCAATTTACTAAAATTGCATTGGTGCTATTATGATGGAATATTATTTGGATCATACTTGTCTGCATTGGTGTTATTCTGAATTATGTATAGTGTATTGAAATTGTAGGTAATTGCATAGGTATTTTCACAGGTAATTGCAGGTAATTACCTGTAATGATGAATTCTTAAATTTTTACAGGTAATTACATTGGTGTTATTCTTGCAGGTGATTACACAGGGGGGAGGCAGGCTGCAGCCTGCTACTGGATTTTTAGTAACTCTATGCCAATGGTTAAAAAACTGTTGGTATAGATGTGAAAACCAAATCTATACCAATGGTTTACAACAAACTATTTTTAAAAGTCTAGTCCAACGGTTTGTAAACCATTGGTACAGACTTGAAAACTCAATCTTTACCAATGTTTTACATCAAACCATTGGTAAAAGTCTATACCAATGGTTCATAAACCATTGGTATAGATATAAGGTAAGTTATATTGCAACGGTATCAAACTATTTGTGACAAGTTATACAAAAAATTACTACAAACCACTGGTATAATGTGCTTTCTGGTGTTATATACCAACAGTTATTGAATAACTGTTGGAATATGTCTATCCCCACGCCTCAGCAGCCAATGGTTTGGACAACCGTTGGTATAGGTTATACCAATGGTTTAAAACTGTTGGTATATCACAAGTTTCCAGCAGTGCAGATAGAGTATCACATGCTATCATCAATGTAATACCATAAACCCTACAAATAATTAATAATATAAAGTTATTAATTAAATAAATTTCAAAATAGATATTATTTATTTACGTACCATCTAATAATCAAACATGCATTGCTGAACATTAATGGGAATCTGATCCCATGTAACCCATGCTCCTGAAAAATAATTCTGCAATATAGCACTTCCTTATCCAACAACTATATGTGAAAATCTATAAAAAAAGAGAACAAATAATCAAATAATTAGTATATAAATAAATTGATGAAAATTAATGAAAACTAACCAAAATACACAACTGAACATACCTCTACATGCATGGATCAAACTGAATACATGGACGCCACTCGGGGATAGGGTCAGGAATCATCAATCTCGTAAGATCATGACCCCTCTGAGTCGTCACTAAACTACCAATAGTATGAGGGTCAGATGATGTACCATCAGGCTCATCATTAGGTAGTAAAACACCATCCAACTCATGAAATATATCAGATAAACATTCTTCAGCCATCTAAAACATGAAATGACTATTTTCAACAAATAACTGAAAACATGTATTATATATAGATATATATTATTTATGATTATAACTAATACTTAATTATTTCAATCTTCATACTCATATTCATATATGATATTGTCGATATCTTCATATTCCTCTCAATATCATTAATTTTCATTAGAGTTTCATCTTCATCATATCTTTCTATTTCAAATCCACTTGTTACATCAACAATATCATCACCTCCATAGACCCATAACTATGGGGTGTCATCATCAATATTTTTATCTCTTAATGGAAAATATAGATTTGGAGTTGTCTCTTAAAAAATTTCAATTTATTGCACTTTAATAGAACCATATTCACTTACGATAAATTGATTTTTAAGAGATTTCATTTTTATTATACACTACCAATCACTTAACTCTCTATCAATACAATAATTTTCATAATAAATTTGACGTGCCTTATGATCCAATAAAAATGGTTCATTTACTACAAGAAGACTTTTATATTTAATATCAGCGATTCCATGGTGTAGATGAACACATAAGCCTCTATAAATATCCAACCAATTACATTTAAATATCTTTATGTAATTCTATCCTAGATAACACAGTTCAATTTTTTCTTCCAGCATGCTGTAAAAGTTAACTTCATTTTCTTTATGATGATATCCTCTCAAGAAAACACCACTATTCATTGTATTTTTATTCCCCACATGCATGTGTATGAAATCGAAAACCATTCACCACATAAGCATTATAAGATATAAGCCTTTTGAATGGTGGGTTACCCAATAAATATAATCGATTATAAATTTTATCATCATGCTAAGATAACTAAAAATTTGAAAAACAATTATCAATATAACATGTAATGTCACAAACCAATCCATAGTACCATCCAACTTAACACTCGACTCAAACTGTGGCATGGCCCGAAGGGTATTTTCAATCCCCACAGGCTGGCAACTAGTGCCTGAGTACCAACATTTCACTTTGGTAATGATTTCAACCATTTATATAAACATGAACAACCATAATAACAAAACATATCAAAATTGAATATTCAAAATGAAACATGAAACAACAATTTCAGATTCAAGGTTTTGATGGAGTTGGTGTCTAAGAACCAATTGTTTGTACTTTGATTACATAAATATTTAATGTATTTAAATATTAAACATATTATTATATATTATTCATTATTCTACATGACTATAATGTAATAATGTCCTATAGTATTTTTTATATTAATAAGTTCATAGTAGTTCTCAACTATGATGATAACCTTGAAGTTCTATGAAAATATTCTTAAATATAGTTCTGCAATTGAATGAAATACTATAATGGGACACATAGTATATAGACTGTCAGGTGAGAGTAATCATAAGAAAATGAGACTTCTTCTCATTAAGTTCTCACTTGGTAATCTCCAAGATAGGAGATTATGAGAAGAGACCCGCTAGTAGGAATTCTTCATGTTTTGGGGTCATCAGATATTTCTATCTACGAATATGTGTAATGGTCCTTAGACTTTAAGATTATCATTAATACGTGTCACGAATCACGTACTTTGATTTATTGATGAAAACCCTCACACCATATGTTGGCGAGAAGTAGGGTATGTTGGGTGCATCATGAATGCCATGTTATTAGTGGATAATTCAAGGAAGGATTTGTCCCTTCCATTTATGGAAGTTGATATCTCATAACTTTTATTGAAATAGAACCATCACCCTAAATTCCATGGCTATGGTGTAACAACGAGTTTATTTTAGGTTTTAAAATAATGGCGTATCAAACATATAGGTTGATGGAACTATCATGAAACCTGCTTGATGGGATATTGTAACAAAGAGATTATATTACACAGTGAGCATTCGTATGTGGATGTCATTATTGCGACTTTAAGTTCTTTCTCTTGTCTTCCTTGACCCGTTGCTAGATAGTAATCTTGGACTTTAGGCAAGAATGCCTAATGACAACGATAAATAATCCTAGAGGGTCACACACTAAGTGTTTCCAGTGGTATCAATTAGATTATACTTGAATTTAATTAATGGAATAAATATTATTCTCAAGACCAATGAATAATTTTATTCAAGTTAAAATGATCACATAAATTAAATAAATATTTATTCACCATATTGTGAATAAAATATACTTATTTATTTTATTTAACATTTAATAAATATTTATTTACTAGTTTGTAAATAAAAAATTTTATTTAATAGAATAAAATATTTTATCCGGGTGTTCAATAAATGGAAGAGGAGTTCGAACGGACCAAGACCGTGTCCGTTGATAAATTAATTATTTAAAAGTCAGTAAATAATGTTTATCTAATTGGTGCAAGAAATAATAATAATACTATTATCATTATGTGGCATAAGATTTCATTTATGGTTCTGTTTTGTGCAAGTTGGCGCACCACAAATAATGGTGTTGTTATTGTTATTATGTGGCATGATTTTTCTCTAATAGTTATAATTTCATTTAATCACTATTTCGTAATTAAATATTGTAACTGAAACCCCATTTTGATTAATAGGTAGGTACGTCTATTATGAAAAACCTTAGTGAATTGAGAATTGTTGAGACAAACATTTTCTCTCTCGAACCCTCTCATATATATCTCTCAAGAATGAGAGAAGTTCTTAAACTGGTGATCAAGAACAATCGACGCAATACATTCACTTCACCGTGCTAGCACCCAGAGAACGAGTGGCGTTGTTTGGAGAAAATTGGAGCACATGTGGATCATCACTAGAGAGATTCTACTTTGGATCCTCAAGAGTGCAATGAAGGCAATCTAAAAGGGTTATTCCAGATGATTAGTGATCATCAACAAAGAAATTACCAAAGACCCAAGTATTTATTTTCTTTAGAAATTAATAAATTAATTATAAACATGATGTGAAAGATCCTATTTCTTAGATCTGATGATTTTATTCTCTTTGTCTTACTATTTGATTTTAATCCGTGGATACTGGCATTTATCATCATATTGATCCCATATTGGTCATCGATTATGATAAAAGCAAAGTTGGGACCTCCCAACCGCCACACTTCCTCTGCGTTCGGATCCTAAAAATGGTATTAGAGGGGGATCATCATCATTTATCATTATTTAAATAATTTGTTGATGATTTAAACTTTAATAATTTAATTTTTCAATTCATGTTTAATAGTTCTTGTAATTTGAATTTTGAGATCTATTCTTCCTGTTTTCGTTTCTCACAGATCTAATAGAAACAAATATTTTTTTTGATTAAAATTAAATTGAGGATCTTATCAGGAGGTTTCGATGATTTTGTCTAGGTAACATGATAGTACATGTCGTGTATTTGGAATTACACACCGTATGATCTGCCATACATGCTGTGTAATTCATATTACACACTGTTTAGTTGTGTTCGACACATTAAGAGTAATTCAACAATTACTCAATCCATGTGCATTTGTTACATGTGGTGTAGTTAATTCTTACACCGCGTGTTCACCAGGAAAAATAGGCACATGGTTACCGAAATATACGCTATGTGGCCCATCGAACACGGCGTGTAGTCCCTTCGGGTCTGGGGGCCAAACCGTATATCCCATACATGGCTAAGCCGATCGGTAACCGTGTAACCCGGAGACAACATGGCATGTGGACCACTGGAAACATCGTGTACTTTGATATTTTTAAAGTACGCCTCACACGCTGAGTCCCTAGGCATGTTTAACACCCTATTTTTTTTAAAAAATAAATGAAATGCATGAAACTTTGTTTTAACTAGATATTTATAACTAGATTTCAAACATAATTCTTCTTCTTCTATGTTTTGAATTTCGAAAAACGATCATCTACAATTGTGTTCAGTAAGTTATTTGAATTCTAATGGAACCAACTTAATTTTTGGTGAATAGTAACATACCCTTAAGAATAGTAATATGAATAGAAATATGACCCTAATGAATAGTAAATTGTATTATTATTTTATTTTCTTAAGGATTTAAGATAATGACATCTTGGTTAATTTTTAAATATGATATAAAAGTAGTTATAGTTTTAAAATTGTTAATTTTTGAATAAAATATAAATTTATTTAAAAATTAAATTAATAATATTTAGAAAATTATTTTAAAAAATGGATTTCATTTTTTAATTCTAGACATTTATAAATATTTAGGGTGATTTTTTGGGAATTTTCTAGAATTCTATTTCTTTTGATGAATAGTAAAATACGATAAAATACGATAAATGCTAAATACTTGATTTACTGTATCATAGGTGATGCGAGGATGATGTAAGACCACTTGGTTCAAACTCCATGCCATTATTACTATTTGGGGTTACATTAATTAAGATTATTCATAGTCTTGAGAAAAAATATTATAATAATGATTAAAATAATAAAAAATACCCTCTCTCCTCCACTATAAATACCACCCTCATTCCCCTCATTCTCCCAAACCTCTAAAGCCTCGAAACTTACCTAATTTCTACTCAATACTAATACTGAGGATATTCCCCACTTCCTAAAGATTTTGGTCTCACCAAAAGGCCAAAACCAAAGGCCTTAAGAAGGATCTCAAGAAGAAGAGATCAAGAGGTAAACTCCCTCTTTTGTTTTCTTTCTTTTCTTTCATTTTATGTTATTATTTTTAATTTAATTTGTATTATGTTGGGATTTTTCATTCCATATCCCCATTACTACCTATATTATGTAAGAATTATGAGGTATCCCTTTTCTCTCATCAAAATATTTTATGAAATTTTAAGCGATGTCGTTAGGATGCAGAATTTTCATAAGGGATTTCTCATTTTTTATTTTATTTAAAGATTCCTTTATTTTCTTTTTATTTACTCACCTCCCCTTATACATGAGGAATGAATGATACAGTATCTTAAATATTATGTATTTGATCATTTTTATGGAATATTCACCATTACATTTCTTCTCCTCTCCCTCTTATTCAAGGAATAAAAACATTGTCCGTGATGTGTTGAATTACTGACATCATGGATGATGTGATTCAATTTCCTTTAATTATTTAAAGTCTGGTCATGAAACCATTTTTATGGTTGAAAAAAGTTATAATATATGTATTATGTCTCATCCATGGTTCTGGAATTCTTTTTGTACACATGGTTTTAATTTATAAAACAAAATGAGGTTGTTATTATCAAAGAACCACAAAAATGATCTAAACAAACATCATTAATGTTTTAACTTATGAATCATCCTAATTTCATAATTCAAAATGATAAATGGTATAAATTATGGTTCTATAAATATTTAACTACCATTCTATTACAATTATGGAGTTTCACTTCCAATCGAAAAAAATATCCATCTTGAACCGATCATGGAAAACATGTAAAGAAAGCACCAAAAACAATGTAAGGAACAAAATAATAATAATTAAAGGGTGAATTGATGTTATGAAATGATCATATAAGGTATTATAAACATTAATATGTCTCTTTAAGATATTAATGAAACTCTTTTAACTATTATATAGGAGGTTTAAACACATTTGAAGAAAGAGGAATCTGAGGTAAGGGAATTCTTAACCCAATTTCCATTCTTTGGGTTAACCTTATTATTTATTCATTATGTGGAATTAAGATTATTGGTGTGATTAATTTTTGTTTATATTATGTTTATTTATAGTTTATACACATATCCATTCCATTCTATTAATTCTCACTCCAATTATATTTTAAGGGACTTTCTTTTTAAAATCCTTTTAAAACTCTCTTTAATAAATTTCAAAAGGATTGTTTTTATGTATATGGAATGAGTGATTTATTCTGATTTTAAAGATAATTTATTACCATGATATGTTCCTTGGAAATTATTTATGTTGGTTTGAGCCCATTATAGCTCAAGATATGTTGGGTTGAGCCCATTATAGCTCAAGATATGTTGGGTTGAGACCATTATAGCTCAAGATATGATGGGTGAGCCCCATTATAGCTCTCCAATGCATTGGGTACTCTGGAGATGGAAGTTGACCAAAAGGTTATTCCATGTGTAAGGGTGAATTTAATAGTGATATGGTAAATATTTCTCAAGGTAACTACATGATGTTTTTATGCATATGAGTTTTTTTTATGATTATGGGTTTTAATGGTTTTTATGTTATCACTTGACTAACACTTTCTTTCTTTATATCCCTTACTGAGTTTTATCCTCATCCCATGTTTTTAAAATGTTTTTCACAAGATATAAGTATTTATAAGATAAAAAATGGAGTTGTGATGTTTGATATGGAGTGTTGTTAAAGAAATCTTGTTTTAAGTTTTAATGTTTTATATTTTGAAAAAAATGGATACTGTTTTAGTAGTATCCTTCTATATGAATGTGGTATGTCATGTATGTAAGATATCCTAATTTTTTAAAAATCTAAACCCAAAAAGATCCTCAATGTGTATTAATGTATGGTCTTGTGTAAAATTCAAGATTAAGTAACGTTTTAAGGCTGAGTCCTTATAGTTGGTATCAGAGGATGGTTTAGATAACTTTAGGGGTTAAGATGATGTTAATATAACACGATAAATGTTTTTTTAATCTATGGTTAATTTTAAATGTTATAGAATTTAAATATTACCATGTTTCTTTGACTAAGATATGTTTGTTCAGAATGATTGTCTGTAGAAGAAACAGGGAAGCTGAAGTAGGAAGGCACAAAGAGGCTGATGTCTGTCCGAATCTATAGCCCGAAATGGTGTGAATCAGTTTAGAGTAGTTTTTGACTGCAATGGATCAGTTGAATCAAGAAATAAACATGGGTGGTATCCATTATAGATAGGAACAAGACCTACCATGAAGAAACATGTCTTTTGTATAGAATTTTATGAGGCAACATACTCCAGCATTCAGTGGAACCACAGATCCAGTAATAGCTGAAGGATGTATCAATGCTATAGAAAAGATATTTGATTTCATGGGATGTTTGTAATGTCAAAAGGTAATAATATCCATTTATCATTTAGAAGGTGAAGTCGATCAATGGTGGTATTTTGTTAAGAATATGATAGAAAGATATTATCTTGACAGTCTGGAATGGCATGATTTTAAGAGTCTTTTTCTAGAAAAATATTTTTTCCAAAACTATTTGACTCAGAATGGAGAAACAATTCTTGGAACTGAAGTAGAAAGATGATGATTTTGTGGCAGTATATGAAGCCAATTTTACAAGACTGTCTAGGTATGTACCATATTTTACTTGGGATTTTGAAAGTAAAATTAATAGATTTTACAATAGTTTTAAACCATTTTTGGGAAGAGCTTTGGCTTCACAAGAGTTTAAAAGCTATGAGAAGCTTGTTTGTTGTGATGAAAAAGTTGATATGGAGTTTTCTGAAACATATGTGCCTCGGGATGACAATAATAAGAAGCGGTCAAGTTGGTAGGCAATGGGGAAGAACTCGTCAAAGAAGTTTGTAGGTAATAAAATGAATTTCCCTTTTGGTGAAAGGTGTGGTAAAAGGCATCCTGATGAATGACTTGTAAATTATTTAAAATGATTCCAATATGGAAATTTTGGACACATGTCTTGTGAGTGAAAGGAAAGTGATCCAAAAATTACTGAGAAGCTGATGGTGAGACGTTTTAATTGTAAAGAATTGGGTAATTTTTCTAATGTTTGTCTAAAGCTAGTTACTCAAGAATGGAATCAACAAGATTGAAAGAAGAAGGGTTTGGTAAAATCATTTGAAACCACTTAAACAGATGTTGAGACTTAAAATGAGGTTTTATTGGGTATATTTCTTGTTTTTATAGATTTTGAATTTTTTTTGTTTGATTCAGGGTCTACACATTCATTCATTTCTGAGAAATTTTTAAAAAAATTGGGAATTCAACCTCATGAAATGATACCAGATCTCATGGTAAAAACACATGGAGGAAATATTGTGGCAAAAAGAAATTATAATAATCTACCTATACTCATATATAAAAAGAGTTTACATGAAAACCTTTTTGTTTTTACTCTAGTAGAGTTTGATGTTATTCTAGGTATGAAATGGATTTATTTTTATCTTGCTAAGCTAGATTGCAGAGAAAAAGAAGTTTTTTTTTCAGAAATAATTTCAGTTTGTGTACAAGAATGAACCCATACCATTAATAACATATCAGGAAGATAATAAGCTGATAATGGATGAAAATGAAAGTTATATTGCTCGTATTTTTGAAGATAAGGGAACTATCCAGATTAATGATGTATCGGTGGTAAATGAATACTTGGATGTTTTTCCTGATGACCTGCCTGGTGTTATTCTTAATCAAGAGGTTGAGTTTACTATTTACTTAGTTCTTGATGCTAAGAAAATTTATAAACCTCCTTATTGAATGGCCCAAATGGAACTTTTGGAATTAAAATATAAGTTGCAAGAATTATTAGATAAAGGCTTCATTCGACCCAACACTTCACCATGGGGCGCTCTTGTCTTGTTTGTTAAGAAAAAAGATGGTTTAATGAGACTTTGAATCGATTATAGAGCCTTGAATAATATTATTTTTTTAAAAAATTATCCTTTGCCTCATATTGATGATTTGTTTGATCAGCTCCAGGGAGTGCAATATTTTTCAAAGGTTGGCCTGAGGTCGGGGTACCATCAGTTGAAAGTAAAGGATGAAGACATCCCAAAGACGACATTCTGTACTAGATATGGTCATTATGAATTTTTAGTTATGCCTTTTGGGTTATTGTTGACCAGCTAACAAAATATTCACATTTTCTTTCTATTCGAGATACAATGTCATTGGATCATCTTTATCGACTGTACCTCAAAGATATTTTCAATTTACATGAAGTTCCTCTTTTCATTGTATCTGATCAGGATCTCAGGTTCACTTCTAACTTTTTGAAGGAGATTCAGAAGTCATTGGGTACAAAATTAAATTTTAATACAAATTTTCATCCTCAATTAGATGGGAAGTCAGAACGAACGATTCATACTTTGAAGGATATACTTTGATCTTGTTCAATGGACTACTAGGGAAGTTGGGATCATCATATTTCTTTAGTTGAGTTTTCTTATAATAACAGTTTTCATTCCAGTATACAGATGACACCTTTTGAGGCATTGTATGGGAAGCGGTGTCGAACTCCATCTTTTTGGGATTAAGTCGGGGAAATGAAGTTTATGGGACTAGAATTAGTAAAGAAAGTGTCCGAGAAAGTGAAGATGATCCAGCAACACATGATGACAGCTCAGAGCAGACAGAAAGGTTATGTAGACAATAGAAGGGAAGACTTATATTTCGAGGTAGGTGACCATGTTTTCCTTAAAATATCTCCTTGTAAAAGTGTGATGCGTTTTGGTAAGAAATGAAAGCTAAGTCTGCGGTTTATCGGTTCTTTTCAAATCCTGGAGAAAGTTGGACCAGTTGCATATCGAGTAGCTTTTCCTTAGAGTTTGTCTCAGGTACACAATTTTTTTCATGTTTCAATATTGAGAAAATATGTGTCAGATTCAACTCATGTCTTGAGTCCAAAAGTAGTTTAGCTGGAAGAGAACCTTTCTTATGGAGAGAAACCAGTTCAGATTCTTGATCGAAGGGAACAGGTATTGCGAAATAAGGTAATCCACTGGGTAAAGGTTTTGTGGATAAACCACACTGTTGAAGATGCTACACAAGAATCTGAAAATTCTATGAGGGAAAGGTACCCTCACTTGTTTAATGAGTAAATAAAATTGCGAGGATGAAATTTCTAGAACGTGGGTATAATGTAACACCCCAAGTTTTTAAAAAATAAATGAAATGCATGAAACTTTGTTTTAAGTAGATATTTATAAATAGCTTTAAAACATAATTTTTCTACTTTTATGTTTTGAATTTTGAAAAATGGCCATCTACAATTGTGGTTAGTAAGTTATTTGGAGTATAATAGAACCAAATTATTTTTTGGTGAATAGTAACATGACCTTATGAATAGTAATATGACCCTAATGAATAGTAAATTGTATTATTATTTTATTTTCTTAAGGCTTTAAGATAATGACATCTTGGTTAATTTTTCAATGTGATATAAAAGCAGTTATAGTTTTAAAATTGTTAATTTTTGAATAAAGTATGATTTTATTTAAAAATTAATTTAATAATATTCAGAAAATTATTTTAAAAAATGGAGTTTATTTTTGAATTCTACACATTGATAAATGGTTATGGTGAATTTTTGGGAATTTTCTAGAATTCTAATTTTTTTGATGAATAGTAAAATACGATAAAATACGATAAATGATAAATACTTGATTTACTGCATCATAGGTGATGCAAGGATAATGTAAGATCACTTGGTTTGAACTCAAATGACATTATTACTATTTGGGATCACATTAATTGATATTATTCATATTATTGAGTAAAAATATTATAATAATGATTAAAATAATGAAAAATACACCCTCTCCTCCACTATAAATACCACCCTCATTCCCCTCTTCCTAACACACCTCTCAAGCCTTGATCCTTAGCTAATTTCTACCCAATACTCCTCCCAAGGATCATCCCCACATCCTAGAGATGCTGGTCTCATCAAAAGGCCAAAACCAAAGGCCTTAAGAAGGATCTTAAGGAGAAGAGATCAAGAGGTAAACACCCTCTTTTGTTTTCTTTCTTTTCTTTCATTTTATGTTGTTATTTTTAATTTCCTTTGGATTATGTTGGAATATGTCATTACATATCCCCCTAAAAACCCATATTATTTAATAATGATGAGGTATCCCTTTTCTCTCATCAAAATTTTTTATGAAATTTTAAGCGACACCGTTAGGCTGCCGAATTTTTGTAAGGGATTTCTCAACTTTTCTTTTATTTTGAGATTCCTTTATTTGCTTTTTATTTCCTAACCTACACTTATCCAAGATGCATGAATGATCCAGTATATTACATATTCTGTATTTAATCATGTTTATGGAAGATTGACCATTAAATTTTTCTCCTCTCCCACTTATTCAAGGAATAAAAACATTGTCCGTGATGTGTCAAATTACCGACATCATGGATGATGTGATTTCAATTTTCTTTAATTATTTAAAGTCTGGTCATGAAACTATTTTTTATGATTGAAATAGGTTATAATATATGTATTATGTATCATCCATGGTTCTGTAATTCTTTTTTACACATGGTTTTAATTTATAAAACAAAATGAGGTCGTTATTATCAAAGAACCACAAAAATGATCTAAACGAACATCATTAATGTTTTAACATATGAATAATCCTCATTTAAGAATTAAAAATGATAAATGGTATATATTATGGTTCTGTAAATATGTAACTACCATTCTATTTCAATTATGGAGTTTCACTTCCAATCGAAAAAAACATCCATCATGAACCGATCATGGAAAATATGTAAAGAAAGCACCCAAACCAATGGAAGGAACAAAATAACAACAATTAAAGGGTGAAATGATGATATGAAATGATAATATAAGGTTTTATAAACATGAATATGTCTCTATAATATATTAATGACACTATTTTAACCTTTATACATGATGTTTAAACACATTTGAAGAAATAAAAACCCAAGGTAAGGGAATTCTTAACCCAATTTCCATTCTTTGGGTTAACCTTCTTCTTTATTCATTATGTGGAATTAAGATTATTGGTGTGATAAATTTTTGTTTATATTATGTTTCAATATGTTTATTTATATTTTATACACATATCCATTCCATTTTATTAATTCTCACTCCAATTATATTTTAAGGGACTTTATTTTTAAAATCCTTTTAAAACTCTCTTAAATACATTTCAAAAGGATTATTTTTTATGTATATGGAATGAGTGGTTTATTCTACTTTTCAAGATACTTTATTACCATGATATGTTTCTTGGAAATTATTTATATTGGGTTGATCCCATTATAGCTTAATATATGTTGGGATGATCCCATTATAGCTCAAGATATGTTGGGTTGAGCCCATTATAGCTCAAGATATGTTGGGTTGAGCCCATTATAGCTCAAGATATGACGGGTGAGCCCCATTATAGCTCTCCAATGCATTGGGTACTCCAGAGATAAAAGTTGACCAAAATGTTATTCCATGTTTAAGGGTGAATGTAATAGTGATATGGTAAATATGTCCCAAGAAAACTACATGATGTTTTCATGCATATGAGTTTTTATGATTATGGGTTTTAATGGTTTTTATGTTATCACTTGACTAACACTTTCTTTCTTTATATCCCTTACTGAGTTTTATACTCATCCTGTGTTTTTAAAACATTTTTCACAGGATATAAGGATGAGTAAGATAAATATGGGAGTCATGATGTTTTATATTGAGTGTTGTTAAAGAAATCATGTTTTAAGTTTTAATGTTTTAAATTTTGAAAAAAATGGATACTGTTTTAGTAGTATCCTCTTGTATGAATGTGGTTTTTCATGTATGTAAGAAATCCTAATTCTTTAAAACTATAAACCTAAAAAGTTTCTCAATGTGTAGTAATGTATGGTATTGTGTAAAATTCAAGATTAAGTAACGTTTTAAGGTAGAGTCCTTATAGAATGTACTTCAGATAAGATGCTGAAGGTAGTACACACCGTGTAGTTAGAACTACATGCTGTGTGCTTTACTAAATTACACATAATTAAAACTTTAATGTTTGTGTAATGTTTAGAATTACATATCATGTAGATTAAAATGGGTTTTAACCATGTTACCTTCATGGTTATGGATGATAATCTCAAATAAATTCAGAAAAGGATTAAGATAAAATGATTTATTAATTAATAATAATAAATAATCGATTCGAGCGCGATTTATCTTAATAAGAATGATTAAATAATTGATTGATAGTTTTATTAAATGCATAATTCGTTGAATGTATGTGGATAATATTGAGCTAGAATAGACATTTGTATGTGATTGATGTACTTTAATTTTATTTTAAATTAAATTGTTGGCCTGCGTGCCATCTCTCCTCATTAATATGTAGGGTCTATGTGTGATCGCACCGCAATTCACTATTTCATTTTCACCCTTACACCAATGTGCTAAACTTGTTTTATATAGAAAATTATAAAAATAATAACAAATTTCATTCCATATTTGAATCATTTATTTTTTGTTTATCACTGATTAGAAAGGTCAATGTTACTTTTTTTTATGATTCCATTGCAGGAGGAGGTGATTTGGAGGACCCATGATGATGTCCAAAAAAAGGCCAAACTGCGCAAGATCCATGCACACCAGTGGACTCATCTTCACGCTTCTCCTGAACTGTGCATCCAAATGGGATGAAATTTTGTGGTATGGTCCAAAATTAATTGGGATACATTTTATATGAATTAACACGAGACTCATTTGGCAATTTGTGGCCCAAAAGACCTAATCTATCCAGAACACCGAATCTGCACGAAGTCAAAAGTGGTGTACTGTGATCTGTTCATATCTCGGGATCTAGTTGTCTAAATTATTCCACACTTTCGGTGGAGATATAAAAGATATGTTTATACAAATTTTTTATTTTTTACAAATCTGGATAAGGCTTTATGGAGGTCGAAACCCATGTGACAAGTGGTTTTAAGAAATATGTGTGCTCAAAACCACCTTCTAATTTTTCTATAAAATGGAACCTTGGGCTTTCCATTTGTAAGTTTGACCAGGATGCAATGCTCTAGTATTTTGGAGACCCAAAGGAGTCCTATAATCATACAAGAAGTTCTAGAGGCCCCTATCATCATGGGGGGGGGGGGGGGGGTCAACAATGAAGGAGTTCCACCCGAGCCTTCTCCTCCTCTCGATGGTGAGCTAAACAGTGGATGATCATTTCGAGGAAGCTACACATAATTAGGAGGGAGTTCTAGAACTTGATACTCTACCGGTTTTGTATATATTTTTTGTATTATTTCACTTATGTTTTATCTAAACATGTTTCTCCTCTGAATTCATTTCTTGGGTTTAATTAAGTGAACCACTTTTCATTTCAACACCGATTGGGTTGAAATTTCAAGTGGGAAACTTGGGTTGTTCTGATTGGGAAACACAAGGATCCTATTTCTCTCACACATACAAAATATATTAGTATAATTTGTTAGCCATTAATCTTTTCTTGAAGTCCAAACCTTGACAACATGATTGTTGTGTCAAGGGTTGGTACTTTGTGCAACTTTTTGAGGGGCAAGAGGGGAGTCAAGATCTTGACAACCCTCAACCAAAGAATTAAACAAAACCATGTGAAAATTTCAGAACAATGAACTATCCAATATGTGTAGTAAACTTTAAGTGATCCCCTTATCTCATAATTCTAAAACACCCCTTTTTTATCAACTATTAAACTCTTTAAATCAAGTCATTTTCTTAAATCTGTTTTCAAACCACCCCCTCTTTTGTTCTTCTTATTAAAAATTCACACTATAAAACCGCCAACGCTTATTAAGAGATGACCTATGGTCTTACCTAGACTACAAAATATTATTTAAATCATTATCAATTTGACATGTCATGACAACGCGTTCAACGTTCCCATGATTTCTTTTATGTAAACCCCCTTTTCACCCCTCACCTACATATGAGTTAAAAAGCATATGTAAATGACGGATCTCTCAATCTTGTGGAGGTGGTTCAAGTAAAGAGATAAGGAGAAACTAATATAAGGATATACAAAGGTGGATAGGTGGAAATCTTTAGACATGAACTATAGATAGTTCAAGGTGTTTCTACCCTAGTTCAGCGGTTATTTTATCAATCTCTAAATAAATTAACCATTAAAAGAGCTCAGGATCATGCCCTATACTTTGTTTTATTTATTCCAGTTTCATGGTTTTTCATTATGGTTATATTGTCATGACTATATAATTAATGAATTAACAATCATGAAATATGGAACTAAAATAAACTAGGATTATGCATAAATATTATCAAGACATGGTTAATCACTTAAGTAAGTTCTACTTAATATTAAAAATCACGTGATAAAGATAATAAGGAAATTTAAGCATAAAAGATAAAAACCACTCAATAAAATATTAATACAGACTAAGCCTTCCATTAATTGATTAATAGAAAGACTCAATAAAACTATGTGTTTGACCAACCCTTATTGGGACACTTACTTTTATACAGTAAGCTCTTATGAAAGTTTTGGGTTGACTTAACCATTTTACATCAAGAGGAGTATCCCTTTCTAGACTTGGTGTAAATTTGAAGGTAAGTGTTGAGGAAATACAAGTAAGAATCTTAGGATTGGGGAGTACACTCAATGGATCAACAAGCTGTAATCCCACAGTTGGCAAAGACTTTCCTACCTAACTACCTTAAAATAGCTTGACCAACCCTTGTAGAGGTTATGTGAAGGAGAATATGTATATTTTCCACTAGAATGTCCTAGCAACTAGACATTCCGAGTTCAATGGTGAGGGATATTGGGACTTGATAAAATAGTGGGAGACATAATAAAATTAATTTATTATTTATCATAAAATATAATCAAGAAAGTACTAATTATATTATCTTTAAATTGTTGAATAAAAATTACAAGCTCGTAAACCAAACTATCTCTATGATCAATACTGGATAAAGACAACATCTTCACTGGTAGTAACTTCCTAGAATGGTTTAGATGAATTCAGGCCATTCTATTCCATTAATGAAAATATTATGTGCTGGAGTCCTTGTTACCTGATTTGCCTGCCCAAGAGGTGAGTGATGAAGAGTTCCTGGTCTACGATAAACATATGAACGACACGGTTGACATTTAATGTTTGATGTTATCATAAATGTCGAGTGAACTCATGAAGTTTCAAAAAACATGGATGCCTATAGCATGCTTGAGCACCTACATGGTCTTTACCCGGAGAGAGAAAGATAGGAACGATTTGAGATCTACAAGGCACTCTTTCAGAGTAATCTTGGAGAGGGTTCCCTAGATGGGCCTCGCGTAGTCAAGATTATTGGATACATTGAGCACCTGGAGGTTCTAGGGTTTAAAATCCCCAAAGAACTGGGTACCGATCTCATTCTTGCATCACTCCCTCATAGATTCTCTAGTTTTGTTGTGAATTTCAATATGAACAACATTGATAACTCTATACCATATCTTCTTATCCTCCTTCGCCAAGTGAACAAAGACATGAAGCATGAAAAGAATTTTGTCATTATGGTGAATAAGAGGAAAGAGACAGTAAAGAGGTTTAATCCCAAAGCTTCTTCATGACCTTTAAAGAAAAGGAAGATCAAGGGGGAGGGAAGAGAACATGAAGCTGTTTGTTTCGCATGTAGCAAAAAGGGCCACTGGAAGAAAAACTACACCCAGATAAAGAATAAAGGGTAAGCTTGAGGCGCATTTGTTATTGAGTGAAATTTATCTATTTCTATGAATTGGGTATTAGATACAACTTGTGGTGCTCACATATGTATCCAAATATAGGAACCAAATAGATTCAAGAAAACTGACCAAGGGGAGGTAGATATATGAGTAGCCAATAGAGCTAGACTTACTACTGTAGATGTCGGGGACTACCACCTCACATTGTTGATTGGGATGATCTTGGTGTTAAAAGGTTGTTATTATGGGACTTCTGTAACCAAAAACATTATTTCTATATCCAGACTAGATATAGATGGATTTATTTTCAAGTTTGGAAATGAATTTTGCTTATTTTATAAAGATAGACTTTGTTTAGGTAAGACATATTTATATAACGGTCTTTACATGTTGGATTACACAAACCAAGTAATGGTAATTGATAACGAAGCTACTTCACATGACTCATACCACACCCAACTTTGGCATTATTGGATAGGTCATGTAAATGAGAAATTCTTGTCAAAGTTACATCAAGATGGATATTTAAATCCTTTCGAATTAAAACCACTTGGTGTATGTAACGCATGTTTACAAGGCAAAATGACCAAATCCCCATTTAGTGGGAAAGGTTAAAGGGCCAAAGAGCTTCTTGAATTGGTTCATATTGATGTGTATGGACCATTTCCAGTTGAAGAAAGGGGTGGGTACTCATAATTAATAACCTTTACTAATGATTTCAGTAGATATGGATATATCTACTTAATGAGGTATAAGTCGGATTCTTTTGATAAGTTCAAGGAATAAAAGAATGAAGTTGAGAACCATCTTGGTAAAAATATTAAGAAAATTTGATTAGACCGAGGTGTAGAATATCTTAATCAAGACTTCATTTATTACTTACAGGAGTTTGGGATCCTATCCCAACTCACTCTTCCTTACACACCCCAATGGAATGGTGTAAGAGAAAGGATGAACCACACCTTGTTAGACATGGTGAGATCAATGATGAGTTATGAAAGTCTTCTATTATCCTTTTAGGGATATGCATTACAAAAAAAAGCACACATACTAAACAAAGTACAAAATAAATAGATAAATAGTATTCTATATGAGCTTCGGAGTGGAAGAAAATCCATGTTATGAAATTTACATGTGTTGGGAAGAAAAGAATTAGTTAAGGCCTCTTCAGGTAACAAACTTACACCCCAAGGCACAAAGTGTACCTTTATAGGATAACCTAATAAAACAAGGGGATATTACCTATACAACCTCTCATAAAAAAAGGTTATATTGGAAAGACACATCATATTTCTTGAGAGGGAGCACATCTCCAAAAGAGATAGTGGGAGTGAGATAGAATTCAATGAAGTTGAGGCTCAAGGTACACAAGAGTTGGTATAGGATCAGATTCCAAAAAGCTCCATGGAAGAAATATCTATTCTAGAGACACAAGTACTACATGGGAGTACAAGAGAGGTTAGAGAACTGGAATAATATGGTTTTTTAGTTACTAAGGATGGTGACTCATTATTAGTTGATAATAATGATCTTCTAACCTATAAGGAACAAGTAAGTGGCACATACATTACCAAGTGGAAAAAATCCATGAATCCTAAAATGGATTCCATGTACCAAAAACAAGTCTGGATTTTGGTAGATCCTCCAGTAGATGTAAATCCTATTGGTTGCAAATGGGTATTCAAGAAGAAACTAGACATGGAAGGAAGAGTCAGTACCTATAAGGCATGACTGGATGCAAAAGGGTTAAAACAACATCAAGGCATTGACTACGATGAAACCTTTTCACCAATTGAAATGCTGAAATCCATCAGAAATCTACTAGAAATTATCACTTAACATGACTATGATATTTGAAAAATGGATGTCAAAACAACCTTCCTTAACAGGAACCTTTAGAAAGATGTCTATATGACACAACCTGAAGGTTTTGCGACTCTAAAGGATGCCAATAAGATATGAAAGTTGTAAAAATCCATTTATGGATGAAAGAAAGCATCCAGGTCATGAAACATTCATTTTTATGAATCCATAATAGAATTTGGTTTTATAAAGAATGGATGTGAGCCTTGTTTCTACAAATGGTTTAGTGGGAGTGCATTCATTTTTCTAATAGTATATTTTGATGACATATTACTTATTGGAAACGAAATACCAGTCTTACAGTTAGTTAATGCATGGTTGAATAAATGATTCTCCATTAAGGACTTGGGTGAGTTTATATATATTCTTGGGATTAAGATCCATCGTGATATATCCAAGAGATTGCTGGGCTTAAGTCAAAGTACATACATCGACAATATACTGAAGAGATTCAGTATGGAACAATCCAAGAGGGGATTATTTCCATAATCACATGGCATTCATATTTCTAAGAAAATTTGTCCTTAGGTGCATGAGGAAAGAAAGAGAATGGAAATGATTCCATACGCATCAGTGATTAGGTTAGTCATGTATGCTATGTTATATACTAGGCTAGATGTTTCCTATGCATTGAGTATGGTAGGAAGATATCAAGCCGATTCAAGTGACTGCCATTGGATGACATTCAAGACTATCCTTAAGAATATAAGGCATACTAAGGATATGTTCCTGGTTTATATAGGAGATGAGGAACTATTCATTAGTGGATATGCAGATGCTAGTTTCTAGACTGATCAAGATGACATGAAGTCGCAATCGAGATACATATTCACTTTGAATGGAGGTGCTGTGAGCTGGAAGAGCTCAAAGCAAGGTGTGGTCATAGATTCTACAGTAGAGTCTGAGTATATTATAGATTATGAGGTTGATAAATAAGTAGTTTGGATGTATAGCTTCATCTAAGTGTTGTATGTGGTTCCTATCAGTAAAAATATTATCACACTCTATTGTGATAATACTGCAGAGGTGGCTCTCACAAAAGAGCCAAGGTCACATCAGCAGATGAAGCACATACTTCATAAGTATCATCTATTGAGGGATTTTTCTTAGAGAGGTGAAGTTGCAGTGAGTAATATTTCCACAGAAGACAACATGGTGGACCCCTTGACTAAAGCCTTGACTCAGTAGAAACATGATCATCATATGAGGTATAGCGGACTAAAAGTTGTAGGAAATTGGCTCTAGTCCAAGTGGGAGTTTTTTGGAGTTGGTGTCCTAGAACCAACTATTTGTACTTTGATTACATGAATATTTAATGTATTTAAATATTAAACATCATATTACATATTTTCATTATTCTTCATGACTATAATTAATAATGTCCTAGAGTATTTATCGCATTAATAAGGTCATAGCAGTTCCCCGCTATGGTGAAAACCTTGAAGTGATATGACAATATTCTTAAATATATTTCTGCGGTTGGATGAAATACTATACCATCAGGTGAGAGTACTCATAATCGGATAAGACTACTTCTTATGAAGTTTTCACTTAGTAATCTCCAATATGGGAGATTATGAGAACAGACCCGCCAGTAGGAATTCTGCATGTTTTGGTGTCATCAGATATTCCTATCTGTGAGAATGTGTAATGGTCCTTATACTTTAGGATTATCATTAATACATGTCACAACTTGCGAACTTTGATTTACTGATAAAAACTGCCACGCCATCTATTGGCGGGAAGTAAGGTACGTTGGGTGCATCACGAATAACATGTTATTAATGGATAAGTCAAGGAAGGATTTGTCCCTTCCATTTATGGAAGTTGATATCTCATACCTTTGATTGAAATAGAATTGTCTCCCTAAATTCCATGTCCATGGTGTAACGACGAGTTTATTTTAGGTAGTCAAAGAATGTCGTATCAAGCATATAGGTTAATGCCACTATCATGAAACCTGCTTGATGAGATATTATGACAACAAGATTATATTACATAGTGAGCATTCATATGTGGATGTCGTCATTATGACTTTAAGTTCTTTCTCTTAGGTGACTTGACTTGTTGTTAGATAGTAATATTAGACTTTAGGAAAACCCACCTAATGCCAACAAGAAAGAATCCTAGAGGTTCACACACTAAGTGCTTCTGGTGATCTCTATTAAATTCTATTTGAATTTAATTAATGGAATAAATATCATTATCAAGAAAAAGGAATAATTTTATTCAAGTTAAAATGATCTCATAAATTAAATTAATATTTATTCACAATATTGGGAATAAAATATATTTATTTATTTTATTGAACATTTAATAAATATTTATTTACTAGTTTTTAAATAAAAATATTTATTTAAGAGAATAAAATATTTTATTCAGGTGTTCAATAAATGGAAGATGAGTTCGAATGGACCAAGACTGTGTTCATTGATAAATTAATTATTTACATGTCGGTAAATAATTTATATCTAGTTGGCACAAGAAATAATAATAATATTGTTATCATTATGTGGCATGGAATTTAATTTATGGTTCCATTTTTCCCAATTTTCCACACCACAAATAATGGCGCTGTTATTGTTATTATGTGGCATGGGTTTCTCTAATAGTTATAATTGCATTTAATCACTGTTTCACAATTAAATATTGTAACTAAAACCCCATATCGATTAATAGGCAGGTACATTTATTGCACAAATCCTAGTGAATTGATAATTGTTGAGCCAAACATTTTCTATCTCAACTCCTCTCATCTCTCCCTCTCAAGAAAGAGAGAAGATCTTAAATGAATAATCAAGAACGATCGATGCAAGACATTCTCTTCGCTGCACTAGTACCCAGAGAACGAGTGGCATTGTTTGAAGACCATTGGAGCACGTGTAGATCACTGCTAGAGGACTTATACTTTGGATCCTCGTGAGTGCTATGTAGTCAATCTGGAAGGGTCATTCTGGATAATAAACGATCATCAAAGAAGAAAGTACCAAAGACCCAGGTATTTATTTTCTTCATAAATTAATAAATTAATTATAAACATGATATGCAAGACCCTCTTTCTCAGATTCGGAGATTTTCTTCTCTTTGTCTAAATCTTTGATTTTAATTCATAGATACTGGCGTTCATTGTCGTATTGATCCTAGATTGTTCATCGATTACGGAAAAAGTAAATTTGGTCCCTCCCA
The DNA here is from genome assembly GCA_963277665.1 of Viscum album. NCBI lineage: Eukaryota > Viridiplantae > Streptophyta > Magnoliopsida > Santalales > Viscaceae > Viscum > Viscum album. The sequence continues at coordinate 526,652,379 of OY728159.1, read as the reverse complement.
ACCGCCACACTTCGATTGTATCTAGATCCTATAGATTTTACACTTTAAATAATGCTCAAAATACTAGAACAGTGAGGAAACAACAAACTACTCAAAATAAACCTCCATGCTATAAGAGAGGCATCTCCCTCAAGACACCAACAACAACACTTATAAGAAGTGTGACCCTAGCCACTCAGACCACCATCATGACCTCAATACATCTTACCTTTACCCTGGATCATATAGTACAAATTCTACATACACCCAAGGGTGTATATAGGGTGTGAGACAAAGCCTAGTTGGATGCCACCCAAATAAAATAGTTTCATGACACAAAATTAGAGGACAAATTAGCAAGCACATTTGTACAAAATCCTTTGAAACATTTTCAAGAAAATATTTTAAAGAGAAACCATTTTTAAGGAAACACTTTCAAGGAAAACCATTTCTCAACATGCTTGATTTAAAAAAAACTATACACACAAGAACCACTATATGCCAATGGTAGGGATGATATCACAAAAGAGCACTATGTAATGATAAATCCCTATAGGCACTATATCTAGTGGGTATCTAGGGATCATTGTACTTCAGTGAAAAGTGGTATAACAACCACAACCAACAATGTTCTCATGCATGATCCACTAGGAGGGGACACCCCATGGGCTTAGTAGTATCCAATCATCAATATCCTTTAGTTAGTGTTGTAAGCGTCAATATAGATAATTGAAACCAAGACTAACCAACTTATGAATCACTAGAATACTATCCCCTACTCTGTCCACCTAGTCTCCTAGGGTCACCTTTGTGCTCAATTTTTCACTTCACATGTCACATAAAACATCACTTCACATTTACTTGAGCCAAACAATATAACACACACGATAACCCACCACTCACACATAACCAAAACCATTAAAAAATTTCACACACACTAAAACAATTTGAAAATACATTTTACACTGCTTGTATAATTTATAATTCCTTTTGAAAACATAACAAAGATAACACCTTTGAAATCCAACCATTTTACATGAGCAAATCCCCTTCAAAATCCACACATGAACATAACTCATTTAAAAACATGCTTTTCCATCATTTTAAAAATTCACAATATACATTAAAAAAATTAGCAACAAAGAAACCAACATGAAACAACTCTCATTCCATATATAAAACGCATTTTCCCCATTAAATTCCTCTAAGGCTCTATTTAGCACATTTCACACAAGGAATAAAACCCTTTTTAAGAAACCTCACAATGAACCCTACACACAACATAATAATTTTACTTTATAAAATCCACCTCTATCACATATTCATTCCAAACACTTTAAAAGTATATTTCAAACCACATAATTAATTAATAGAGCACATATAAATAATTAAACAAGCTAGTTAAACTGATCAAAAAATGTAAAAGCATGGAATCACCTACCTCAAATGAAGAACTTTATAGAAATTGGTGCTAAACCATAAACGTACCACCATAAGACCCTAAAAAGGAAATATTAAATAACACAAATCAATATTGAACCTTAAAACACAATATTGAACTATCACTTGATTCAACACCCCGCTAGAAAATCGAAACTCAACAAAGTATAGAGGAAACCCTAAAAAGAGGAGAGAAATCAAAGGAGAAGACACTTACATGAAGACACCTTGAGGATCTGAGGTCAAAAACACACAAGGAGAGGTGCCCAAGGATCCTTGTGAATTTTAGAGGAGACTCCCATGGTATAAAATATCACGAGGATCGAATGGATTAGGAATTAGGGTTAAACCTGAAGAGGGAACCAAGGTAATTTCCAAATTTTTAATGACCTGACAGGTCACATGGTTTTTCTACATGGTTTACCAAACCATAAACCAAATGTGATACTCTCACTATCTAATAGAAATAAGCCACATGGTAACCCACATAGTTTGAATAAACCTAAAAAAACCGTGTGGTTTCCCACTGCCCAAAAAATGGCACATGTCGCACGGTTACCTGGGCTAGGTGCACAGTTTCCACTAACTGTGCATAAGACGTGTTCCACTTGTTATCAAGACAAAATTTTCCACTTTTATTCAAAAACACTTGGGGAAACTTATATTTGACCACGGTACAAAAATTATACAAAATAATTTCTCAAAACAAAATCATGGATGTGATAATTGTCCCCACCATGAAAACTTTCCTCCCTTGAAAAGTCATTCCAAGGTTTGATCTAAAAACAAGAGCTGATACTCCCCCATAATTCAAGGGAACTCAAAGAAACATCATATGAAAATAAATCAATAAAAATAAAAATAGAAATAGAGATTCACATCATTTAACTTTAGAGGCTATAGTGGACTTCCCTATGTATGCCTTTCACCCCCAGAAATCCACAACACCTCCAATTGATCAATCAAATAAAAAAGAGTCCTCACAACCACATAATTTAACATTTTTAAACCAAGAACACCTTAAGAATCATGAAACTCATACCTATTCCCTAAAATGAATGGAAAAACCCAAACTACATTTCAAAGGATGTTGAAAAACTCAAACCACAAATTCTGCAACTCTTAATTAAAACAAGACCATTGGGCGCATTCCACAATCCCCATGTCCACTTAGAAGGGAAACTCAGAGATGACATCTCTGAATGAAACATATAAATTCTAAGATACATTAGAGACTCAACCATATTATCAAAATGGGAGTCCCAAATAGACTACCCACTATGATAAACCAACTAATATTGACCAAAACTAAAAGAGAACACCATGAGAACAAGGGTGGATCTTCCCACCATTTAAAGTAATAACCAGCTGAGGTCAGTTGGCATGAGCCATTCTGGGAAAACCCAGCACAGACTAAATCCCCACCATAAGGGGACTGATTAAAGGAGATTCAACCCAAGCAGATAACATTCCACAATTCACCATCCCCATGGTACATGACCATCTCCAGATCAGCATAAGCAAAACAAGAACCAATTCATAGGCTACCCACATAGGGATGACTAAACTAAATTCACACCCAAAAAGGAACTGCCACTGGGTTTTCACGTTGGTAAAACTAGAAAGATTTTACATCAAGTAAGGAATTACAACAAAAAGTAAAACCACAACAAGAATCCTTAACCTTCCCATACCTAAATGGTGGAAGCCAGAGCTACGTCAAGGTTCACCACACCTTCAGTGGTTTTTTCTGGCTATGTGAAAAGCCTCACCTTGAGACCTATGGATAGAGATTTTATGTCTTGATCCGTCTACTACCTCACAGCTAGAAGCTGAAAATTATCAATCAAAACTCCTTACTATAGTTCCACAAGCATCCACACGACTAACCAAGAAGAACCAATAGAACACAACACACCTAGGAACCCACTTCACCTCATCATGTCACTTCACCAAGATAGGGGTTTAGGGGACATATACACATCATCCTCTTCCATCCTAATGGGAAACAACAGGAAAAAAGAACATACAGAAGGCATCTCCATTTAGAATGAAGAAACTCGGTACTTTAGAAGGAAATTCATGCCTCCATTAAAATGAGAGTTATTAATAGAGTCATAATCCAACTCTTACATTTATATCCAGAAAGGTAACACTGAAAAACACCACCATATGAGACCATTACAACTAAAGAAGCATTAAAAATAAATGGGGTCCTTAAATTGAACCCAAATTAGCACACTTTTCTTGAAAATTGGCATAGGTGTTTTTCAAAGAGGTGGACCTAGCTCCATCAAAATTCATAGAAACACCCTGATAGAATTATTACAAGTGAATTTGGAATCCATGGGAAAATAAATTCTTTAGATCATTTCAGACATGATGACTTATTATAACCAAACTTTCCACACTAAGGGCACAACATGATCCCACACCTGAAAGAGTCTCATAAAATATCTAAAGGCCTTTTCATTATTGCATCCAACACAAAAAAATATGGGCCACTTTCCATCACTGAAATTCCCCTTCACCACTTCTAGGCCAGACATTTAAGCTTAAAGGTGGAAAATTTCACCTTCAATGACTCATGAATCTCAAAGAAACTAAAGTCTCTCTCAATTATCTATATCCACTCTTTCACTACAAGAGGACTCACCTTACCAAAAAATATATTAGAAAATGACTTCTAAAATACTAGAAGAAAGTTTACAGGTTGATTAACTGGATGTTCTACTAATGGCAAACCACTTGTGGCCGCACTTTGAATATCCATCGAATCTCATGGGGGTGTGCAATAGCCAATAAAGAAAACCAATAAACCTAATAAAACTAATCCATAAGACTAAACCTTATCACAAAAAATCATTTAAAACAAAAATGGATCCAACTCAAAGGCTTCCCAAGACATTTTCAAAAGCACCCGCTAACCATCATTTCAAAACCAACCCATAAACAAGAATTCAAACTTAAAATACCATTCAAATAAGAAGAGTTTTCAAACTCAAAACACCTCAAAATAATCATTCCCAAATCATAAGGAGACTCTCCACATAAATACTGATTATCAAAATGTTACACCTTCTCTTAAAAAAATATTTTAAAATAAAACATATTGGTGGGTTTCACCCTCACTAATAGTATTCCACATGGCCTCACACATGCATATCCTCATGCCCAAACCAGGAACCCATCATTCCATAGAAATCTGGGCACTCATCCACCCATACCATCAACCATACACATTCCCCAAATATCCATGCATGTGGTCACTCATGGAAATACCAAAGGTAAAAAAAAACTTTTTCACTTTCCAAAATAAAACACTCAACCCACTATAAAATCTTCTCAATTTACTTCCCATTTCAAATTTCAAAAGACTTTTCAAATTTTCACTCACTACCAAGTTAAAAATCGCATTCAAATCCCACATATCGAATCATTTCATCTTTCTCAAAATAAAATCCTATGAATTCCATTCAAAAATCCATTTCATTTCATTCAAAACATTATTCAATGGCTGAAAAAATCTCATTTCATCAATAAATATTTAATTAAAACTCATTACTTCTTATTAAAAAAAAGTTTTCAAAAACCTTCTTAAAAATAAATTCTGTTTTTCAAACAAAAAATTTTGGTGAACATCGGGTTTTGATTAAAAAACTCGATTCTCAATAAAATCATTCCCACTTCACCCAAAACCATCTTAAAAAAATGAACTTTTCTAAAGATTCCATAAAAATTATTTTGAAAATCCATTTTTCCACCTTCCCAAAACCAAACCATCACCACTTTAAATTAATCTTTCAAAAATATAAAACAATAATTCCCAAGATTATTTTTAGGATCAATAAAGACTCAAAACAACTCATAGGGGAAAACCAGTGTTGATGGGTGACTTGTCCATATGGTTGTCAGACATATGCCAATCACACCACCACCATAGAGAGTCTTCTTAGATCATGTTCCTAACTCCACATGGCTTGACATAACCTATAATCTCACTAATATTATTTACCCAAATCTTTTCATTTCCCAAATAAAAACAACCTGTAAGATCCAAAGAGCCCAAAAGAAACCTGGATTCCCATGGAAACTCATGGTTTGGTCCAGAAAGTGTTGGCTAGACACTCCCCTGGATCTACACCCTAAGATCTGACAATCCTACTCCATCTACCATAAAATCCCAAATAAAATAGGGTGCTTCACATGCTAGGTCCTCTAAGGAACCAACCTGCTCTGATACCATTTTTTTCATGAACTAAGTTAGAGTTCCATCCAACCCGACACCCGAACCGATCCATGGCATGTATCAAAGGGTGTTCCCAATCCCCATGGGCTAGAAACCAGTTCCTGGGTACCAACATTTCACTTTGGGAATGGTTTCACCTATTTATATTAATCGTGAACAATCGTAATAATAAAACATATCAAAACCAAATAATAAAAACCAAACATGAAACAAAAATTTTAGATTTAAGGTTTTACACTTTAAAAAATGATCAAAATACTAGAATAGAAAGTAAACAAAAAACTACTCAAAATAAACCTCCATGCTTCAAGAGAGGAATCTCCCTCAATCCACCACCAATAACACCTAGAAGAAGTGGAATCCTAGCCACCAGGACCACTATCATGACCTCGATACATCTTACCTTTACCACAAGTCATATAGTACAAATTCTACATACACCCAAGGGTGTATGTTGGGTGTGAGACAAAGCCCAGTAGGATTCCACCCAAATAAAAAGGTTCCATGCTACAATATTAGAGGACAAATTAATAATAACATTTATACAAAATCCTTTGAAACATTTTTAAGAAAATATTTTAAATAGAAACCATTTTTAAGGAAACAATTTCAAGGAAAACCATTTCTCAACAAGATTGATTTAAAATAAAGTATATTCGCAAGACCCACGATTTGATGAAGGTAGGGACGATATCACAAAAGATCACTATGTAACGAGAAATACCTACGGTAACTAGATCTAGTGGGTATCTAGGGATCATCGCATCTTAGTGAAAAGTGGTATAACAACCATGACCAACAACATTCTCTTGCACGATCCACTAGGAGGGGACACCCCATGGGCCTAGTGGTATCCAATCATCATTATCATTTAGTTAGTGTTGTAAGAATTAATCCATCTAAGTGAAACTGGGACTAAGACACTTATGAATCACTAGAATACTAGCTCCTAGTCCGTCTACCTAGTACCCTAGGGTTACCTTTGTGATCATTTTTTTACTTCACATATCACATACAACACCACTTTCACATTTACATGAGACAAAAAATATAACACACATGATAACTCACTACTTCCACATAATAAAAACCATTAACAATTTCCACATACACACTAAATCCATTTGAAAATACATTTAACATTGATTTTATAATTTGTAAACCCTTTTGAAAATATAAAAAAGATAACATCTTTGAAATCCAACCATTTTCCATGAGCAAAGCCCCTTAAAAATCCACACATGTACCTAACTCATTTCAAAACATGATTTTCCATCATTTTCACAATTCAAAATATATATTAAAATAATTAACAATAAGGAAACCAATATGAAAAAACTCACATTACATTTGGAAAAAACATTTTACCCATTAAATTACTCTGAGGTTCCATTTAGCACATTTCACACAAGGCATAAAACACTTTTTAAGGAACCTCAAAATGAACCCTACACACAAAACAATAATTTTCCTTTAAAAATCCACCTTCATCATATACGCATTCCAAACACTTTAAAAATATATTTCACACCACATAATCAATTTATAGAGAACATATAAATAATTAAACAAGCTAGTTAAACTCATCCAAAAATGTAAAAGCATGGAATCACCTACCTCAAATGAAGAACTTTCTGGAAATTAGTGCGAAACCAAAACTGCACCACCACAAGACCCTGACAAGTAAATATTAAAACAACACACATCAAGATTGAACCCTAAAACACAAGATCGAACCCTCACTTGGTTCAACACCCTGCTGTAAAATTGAAACTCAACAAAGGAAAGAGGAAACCCTAAAAAGAGGAGAGAAATCAATGGAGAAGACACTTACATGAAGATGTCTTGAGGATCCGAGGTCAAAACCACCCAAGGAGAGGTGCCCAAGGAACCATCGGAATATTATAGGAGGCTCCCATGATATAAAATCTCATGGGGGTCGAATGGAGGAAGAATTAGGGTTCAACTTAAAGAGGGTACCAAGGTAATTTCCAAATTTTTAATGACTCGATAGGTCACACGGTTTACCAAACTGTGCACCAACTGTACAACCCTCACTATCCAAGAGGAATAAGATGCATGGTTACCCACATAGTTTGACTAATAATTCACCAACTATGTGGTTTCCCACTTCCCAAAAAATGGAACATGTTGTATGGTTAACTCAACTAGGCTTGTAGTTTCCCCTAACCGTGCGCAAGTCATGCGCCACCTACTACCAAGCCAAAATTTTCCACTTTTCATCGCAAACACTTGTAGAAAATGAGATTTTACCAAGGGATATAAATTAGACAAAAGAATGACTCAAAACACATTCATGGATGTGAAAATTAATAAATTTATTTTATATGTTAAACCATAAATAATTCACTTTACTAATTTTTGAAACCAATAGAAAAAATTATTTTTCTAACGTTTTTCAAGATCAGATACTATAATTTGCAGAAACATTTTATTAATATGATTGTCATATAATTTAAAAATAAAATAATATTAATTTACTTAAAAAATATAGAATAAGTGATAGGGTAACTCACAGTACAAATGATGTCATTTCTTCATAGTTTAGTAGAACATATGTATGAGCCCTGTGATATTAATCATCTGAAATCCATCAGTGATGAACTCCACCAAATAAAAGCTCAGTCTAATGAAAAAATGATAATTTATTGTTCATTTCATCATCAACATTTCTCTCACTATGGCCCATGTAGTTATGTTTTTGAGGGATATTCAAATTGAAAATAACGAGAGTAGAAGAAATAAATTTCCTCATGCAAATAAGCTTATGCAATTGATCCTTCAGTTGATGCTTTATTATATACCTTTTTCTTCAATTTTTTGCATGCATCTCTCAAATGGGTACATCCATTAGAATTGTAATGGACCTCCACATTTTACTTCATGTGGAAAATGTAATATCAAATGTTCCATTGAATCAAAGAAATCTAGCGGGAAGATTTTTTCCAATTTACATAAAATTAAAACAACATATTCTTATAGTCTACTTAGTGCATCATAGTTTATTGTCACCACACAAATGTATTAGAAAAAATATGATAATTCTATTAGTGAATCCCAAATCATATAATTCAACAAACCTATAAATCCAATTGGTAGAAGTATTTCCATTATAATATGACAATCATGACTTTTTAATCATGTAATATGACCATTTCTGATACATCTATCCAAATTGGAAAGATAACTATTTGAAAGTCTCAAATCTGCAATCCACTAAAAAAATAAGAATCAATTTTATTTGGAACTGTATAAGTTTCTTTTGTCTTCATTAACTTTTATGATCTGACATTTTCAAATAGTTCAAGTTTTGGTCACCTGTAAACTTGGTAAAGATCTAATCATACCTTTATATTATCTTTGGTCTTACTAGGTGTGCCCAAAATTGTATAAAATATATTATCAAAACATTTATTCTCAATATTCATGACATCCAACATGTGACAAACCAATAAATTAGACCAATATGACAGAGCCCAAAAAATGATTTGTTTTATCCAATTGCGTTCTTTCTCAAAGCCATCAATTCTCTATTAGTTTATAGTTAGTCCAAAGGTAATGGGAGGTAATGAAGAAACAATAAATTTTAACGCAATACCTAAGATCGTTGTTGGAGGTTCATCTCTTTTAATTGTGCCTTTTCTAAAATGAGATTTGTTCCTCCTAAAATGATGATCAGTTGGAAGAAATATGTGATGATAGTAAAAAAACAAAGTTTTCTTCCATTTACAAGCATAAATGCTTTGATATCTCTCATAAAGTACATACATAATTTTAGAACATGTTTACTCCAGCCAGATAACATGTCATATGTCGGTAATTCACTAATTATCCACATCAATGCAGCTTTCATTATGAAATTTTGTTTTTCAACAACATCATATGCACTAACACCATTACTCCACAATAAATTTAACTCATAAATCAATGGATTCATTGATATTCTTTTTCAGATGTCCTGGAATTAATAAGGTCAAAAAGATATATGAATCATTCATCAACATTCATGGAGGTAAATTGTACAGAGTTATAAAGATGCGCCAACAAGAATATTGACTACCATAAGAACCAAATGGACAGAAACTATCAATAAAAGAACCAATCACAATTTTTGAGATTTTGAAGTAAAAGATGAATGTACTTGATCAAAATGTTTCTATAAATCACTATTTTTAGGATGATTTAATCTTTTATCGGTTGAAATATTGGTTTTGTGCCATGACATCAATGATGTTGTGTTCTGAGCATAAATAAACACTATAATCTGGGTGTAAGTGGGAAATACCTCAACTGTTTTATAGGAATAAATCCAGACTTTCCTAGTTGAGTCTCTTTGTTCCTCGATTATCCACATATATGAAAACTAACTAATGATTCATTTTTACCATAATATAAGATGCAATTATTTGAACATGGATGAATCTTCTGATAACCAAGACCCGAATTATGAACTAGCCTCTTTCTCTTATAAAAATTTATAGGAAATACATTTCCTTTGGGTAAGAGTGAGTTAACCGAAGAGAATATCTGATCAAAATAGCTATTTGATATTCCATTATCTGATTTAATAGCCATAAATTTTTGCAACCGCTTCAAATTTGTTTATCTTGCAACTAGAATAAAAGAAATCCTCAACAGACTTCAAAAACTCATAAAATTGGGATGGTTCCAACTTAGGAGTTAAATCAATATCATCCTGAGTTTTGGTTTGTTGAAAAGATGGACCAGACAAATCATGTACTAAATTTTGAAACTATGATGGATTTGGAACTGAATTATTAATATCTTTTCAGGAAATGCATTCACCATGTTGATACCAAAAAACATAATCTTTTCAAAAACCAAAATGAAATAGATGACCTACAACATTGTCAAATGTATCAAACCTCCTCAGATCACATTTCTTACATGGATACTTAATTGTCCCTTCTAAAACAAGTTTTAGTTTTGATGAGTCAAATGATAAAAAATCTTCAACACCCTTAATATATACATGATTTATACCAGAACCATTTGGATTCCTATAATGATTTATCCAATCATGATTATGTAATAAAGATTGTTTTTGACTTCCTTATTCCATATTTCTCTAAAAAATATAAAATAAAAAAGTTTTTTATGATTAATTTAATATTTGAAAAAGATGATAAAAAAAGAGAAGAAAAATAAAAAAATAGAATTGAATTGAAAAATATTTTAAAATTTATCTATTTACTGTTATTTTTTACTAATTATCACTAATATTAATAGTTTTTATATAAATTAATAAAAATTATTATAAATTACTATAAAGTAATAAAATATATTATAAATTACTTAAAATCTGTAAATCATAGAATTTCCAATCTCCATGCCATGAGAAATGGCTAATTTATGTCAACCATGTGTGTACAAATTTATTATTGCGCATGACAGGAAAATTGATGAACTATTTCATTTTCACTTTTCTAGTAATTTATAATAATTTCTATTATTTCATAGTAATTTATATTAAATTATTTAAAAATTTATACTATTTATACTAATTTATAATGATTTATACTAATTATCACTAATTAATACTAATTACCACTAATTATTACTAAATACCACTAATCAGTACTAATTTTTATTAGTTTAAAACAATTAATACTAATTAATACTAATAAATACCAATTATTACTAATTATTAGTACTTATTACTAATTATTACTAATTTTTTTAGTTTATAATTTTTTTACTAATTATAGCTAATTTTTAATAATTATATTGATTTATAACTAATTTTTACTAATTACTACTAATTAATACATTATAACGCTATTTTTACTTATTACTATTAATTTTTACTAATTACTGTTAATTTTTACTAATTACCACAAATTTTTACTAATTAATGTTATTTTTTACTAATTACCGCTAATTTCTACTAATTAACGCTAACTTTTACTAATTATTGCTAATTATTACTAATTACTATTAATTATTACTAAAAAAATGCTAACTACAAATTATTAATACTAATTTTTATTAGTTTATAATATTTTTTTGCTAATTACTGCTAATTTTTACTAACTATCGCTAATTATAACTAATTACTGCTAATTATTAGTAATTACTACCAATCACCACTTATTATTACTAATTTTTATTAGATTATAACAAATTTTTTACTAATTATCACTAATTTTTAATAAATATATTGATTTGTCACAAATTTTTACTAATTTCCACTAATTAATACATTATACCACTTTTTTACAAGTTACCATTAATTTTTACTAATTAACGCTTATTTTTACTATTTACTGCTAATTTTTACTAATTGCCACTAATTTTTACTAATTACTGCTAATTATGACTAATTACTGCTAATTAATATTAATCACTACTAATTACCACTTATTATTACTATTTTTTATTAGTTTGTAATAATGTTGCTAATTTTTAATAATTATATTGATTTATCGCTGATTTTTAACAATTACCACTTATTATTACTAATTTTTATTAATTTATAACAATATTTTACTAATTACTGCTATTTTTTAATAATTATATTGATTTATCGCTAATTTTTACTAATTACCATTAATTAATACTTTTTTTTACTAATTACCATTAATTATTACTAATTATCGCTCATTTTTACTAATTACTGGTAATATTTACTAATTACCGCTAATTTTTACTAATTACCGCTAATTTTTACTAATTACCGTTAATTTTTACTAATTACTGCTAATTATTATTAATTACCGCTAATTATTACTAATTTTCGCCAATTATTAGTAATTACCACTTATTATTCCTAATTTTTATTAATTTATGATAATTTTTTACTAATTACCGCTAATTTTTAATAATTATATTGATTTATAGTTAATTTTTACTAATTACCATTAATTAATACTAATTACCACTATTTTTTACTAATTACTATTTTTTTTCAAATTATCGCTATTTTTTACTAATTAGGGATAATTTTTATTAATTACTGCTAATTTTTACTAATTACTGTTAATTATTACTAATTACCGCTAATTATTTCTAATTACTGCTAATTATCACTTATTATTACTAATTTTTATTAGTTTATAACAATTTTTTACTAATTACCACTAATTTTTACTAATTACCATTATTTATAACTAATTACTACTAATTATTACTAATTACTGCTAATTTCCACTTATTATTACTAGTTTTTTTAGTTTATAACAATTTTTTACTAATTACTACTAATTTTTAATAATTATATTGATATATCACAAATTTTTACTAATAACAGCTAATTAATATTAATTACCACTATTTTTTACTAATTACCATTAATTTTTACTAATTGCTGCTAATTTTTACTAATTACCGCTAATTATTACTAATTACTTCTAATTACAAATTATTATTACTAATTTTTATTAATTTATAACAATTTTTACTAATTATCGCTAATTTTTAATAATTATATTGATTTATCACTATTTTTTACTAATTACTGCTAATTAATATTAATTACAGTTATTTTTTGATTTTTACCGTTAATTATTACCAATTACCACTAATTTTTACTAATTATCGCTAATTTTTTCCAATTACCGCTAATTACCACTTGTTATTACTAATTTTTATTGGTTTATAATTTTTTTACTAATTACAGTTAATTTTTAATAATTTTATTGATTTATCACTAAATTTTACTAATTACCGCTAATTAATACTAATTACCCTTATTTTTTACTAATTACAATTAATTTTTACTAATTACCACTAATTTTTACTAATTAGTACTAATTACAACTGATTATTACTAATTTTTATTAATTTACAACATTTTTTTACTAATTACCGCTAATTTTTAATAATTATATTGATTTATTGCTATTTTTTACTAATTACCGCTAATTAATACCAATTGCCACTATTTTTTACTCATTACCGTTAATTATTACTAATTTATGCTAATTGCCACTTTTTACCACTATTTTTTATTAGTTTATAATTTTTTTACCAATTAATGCTAATTAATACAAATTATCGCTTTTTTTACTAATTAACGCTATTTTTTACTAATTACCGTTAATTTTTACTAATTACCGCTAATTTTTACTAATTATCGCCGATTTTTATTAATTACCTCTCATTTTTACTAATTACCAGTAATTATTACAATTTACTACTAATTACTATTTATTATTACTAATTTTTATTAATTTATAATAATTATTTACTAATTACTGCTAATTTTTTTATAATTATATTGATTTATTGCTAATTTTTACCAATTACCTCTAATTAATACTAATTACCTCTATTTTTTACTAATTACCATTAATTATTACTAATTATAGCTAATTATAGCTATTTACCGCTAATTAAAACCAATTACTGCAAATTAAAACTATTTACTTTTTAATTAAAACATTACTGCTAATTAAAACTAAATATTTCTAATTTAAAATAACTACTGCTAATTATAAATAATTACTTCTAATTATAAATAATTACTTTTAATTATAAATAATTACTTTTAATTATAATTAATTACTTCTAATTATAAATAATTACTTCTAATTGATTCTAATTACAACTAATTAATAATATTAAAATCTAATATAAAATAAAATAAACAAAATAAAAATTTAAAACATTACATAAATGCCTAAAAAATGAAGTTTTTGTGCGTTGCAAACCTCAAAATTTCCTTCCTCGTAAAAATTTAAACATATACTTGAACAAGTGAAGAGAAGAAGGGGAAAATTGAGCAAAGGAGAGCTAAATTGGTGAATGGAGAGAAAAAATTTGGGGGGGGGAGTATATATAGGTTTGGTTAGTACCGACGAGACAATTTGCGACGAGAACCCCATCATAAATAGTTCTTGCAATAAATAATTGAGGAGGCGATTACAAAATTAGTTGTGATGGGTCCCGTCGCAAATACTCACCCACCGACATAGTATTTACGATGAAAATTAATTCTCATCACAAATAAATTAAAAGGATGAATATTATCTGTGACAAGAGAATGATCCTGGCGCAATTAACTTTACATGACCAAGGGTATTTGCAACAGAAACCATGTCCCAACGCAAAAACTCATTCCAGTGTTTTGGCAAGAAGGTGCACCAAAATTATTTGTGACGAGTTCTTTTTCCCTTCACAAATACATGTTTATTTAATTGTATTTGCGACACGATTCAAATCCCGTCGCAAATAGTCCTCTGAAAGGGACTTTTTATGATGGGTGTCGGGCTTGTTGCAGATAGCCTGTCGCAAAAGGTCATTTTTTTTGTATTGTTAATTGTTCAATGAAAAATAAAACAAACAACACATGATGTTTTTTATAATAGTTTGGATCACCAAGATCCTAGTCTACTCTTTAGTCTCCTATACTCTATGAGGATACGAGTATTTATTGATTTCTCACTTTTGATAGAGAGTGAGAACCCAATTACACACAAGCGTACCTTTTACTCACCTGATAGTATAACCCATGAATTTTGAAGGAGTTACAACCCACATGACTTTTCTATGGGAGTCACAACTTGGTCTTCCTTTTAGATGGGAGGAATAACCCATTTGATAGCTTTTGATGGGAAAATATTAAACCGAATCTAGAGTAAAAATAGATGATAGAAATAAATACAACGTTGAAAAACAAAAAAAAATAAGAATAATAGAAGGGCAGATGATCTTGAATGTCGATGCAACTTAATAAATTCAATCACTTCAGTAGTGGATGATGAAAACAATGAAGTCCTTCATGATCATAACAATGAAACATTATTAGTAATCAAGAAACAATACTTCTCAAAGCTCATAAGAAAGTTGTATTTTTCTGTCTCTGTAATTCTATAAATCATATCTGTCAATCTAGTTGAATAATTTTTTTATCACATTCCTTGATTCGCATTGCAACAACTAAGTGCATGTCATTAACTCCAAATATCTTGGAGTGTCTTATTGGCTAATCACATAATGACACATTATAAAAATAACTAACATATAAAAAATATACCCATTACCTGTATTAAAAAAAGTCATGCTTAATATCAGATATTTGGCACTCTTTTATTTCTAAAAAAAATAATAACATAAAAATTCCACCATGAATATTTGAACAAACATATATAATATACATTTATAAAAAAATTAAAAATGTATGAATAAACTTCCAGTTTATTGGAAAATAAAAAACTCATAAAAATCGAGTATCGTAAATACATTGCATGTTTTATGTGTATAAAAATGTTTTTCTTAGATCATTTAAAAAAATAATAATTACATTTTATCAAAATATAATCAATAAAATGGAAATTAAAATATTCTATTTCAATAGCACTAATAAAAATAATATTAAATATAATTTTAGAAAAAAATACTTTAAATTGATGGTAGATGAAAAAATATACCCGATGGTAGCAAGAGGTTTCTACCACTAACAAGCTACCGTTGAAGAGAGATCAACTATTCAGTATGATCTACCGTTAAATGTGATCTATAGTTCATTGTGATCTACCATTTAATATGATCTATTGTTCGGTATGATCTACCATTGGGTGTAAGGTAGATGCTATTATCGAACGAGTGATCCACTGTCGAAGGAGGAGAAACTGTTTGGAAGGTTGGTAGTGCCACCGTCGTCCAACGGAGCTACCATTGAAGGAAGAATGGTCGACCATCATAGTAGGCTGAAAAAACTTCCATTGATGGAGGTTGGAAGTACTTCCATCGATGGAAGCTAGTGGTACTTCTGCCCCACATGATATATCGTTGTTTGAATGATTCTACCATTGTAGTACACACTGCAACAATTGTGAATGAGAATAACCTACCGTTCCACTGTATAACATCAAATAATGTACCATTGAAGGAGATCAAACTGTGAATTCTTGAAGCATGCTATTGTTAGCCTCATTTTGATCAGTGGAGGTCCAAACATGAGGAACTCCACACTGGAACACCGTCAAGTATCAGGAGTAAGAAGACGACGAGCTCATTTAAAACTCATGTGGCGCGGGAGATCAAACGACTTAGATTAATCGGGTCAGACAATACATGAAATACGCGCATCATTAAATGCTAAATGAATAGTACCCTACTTCGTTGAGTCCCACATCAGAGATCAATATAATCGATCCTCCACTATATCAATCAATCAGTGTCACTGCCAGTTTGAGCTGGCTATGGGGGATCAACACCCGCTACACACCTATGCACACATGAGCTTCATGGGCTGGAACCTCCTTGTGTTGGCCCACCAACCCAGACCATCTGTATGCACTCCCGAGCATGCTTTTATGGGCCTATAAATGGCCTACATGCTACTCCTTCTGCCTTATAGGCTCCCCTGGGCTGGCTCTCCCCTGGGGTTGACCTTGGCCCCCCTATGTGGCTGAGTTGGCTATCCCTTATGGCTTGTAAGGATGCCCCTTTTTTTATTAAAAATCTAAAAAAATTAAACACATGTAACTTGTAAAATAAAAGATATTTTATATAAGTAATAAAATTTTAAAAATAAAATTTTATATTTAAAAAAATTAGTAAACTTAAATAATAAGAAAATAATAAAATCAACTAAAATAAAAGATTACAAATTATCCAAATAACAAAACAAAAACTCTGAGTGAAAACACATGCATCACATAATGAAATATACATGCATCATATGCATATATTAAATGTAATATATATATATATATATAATATCATTATATATATGTGTGTATCTCATGTATCATATGCATTCATACATATTCATGTACATTTTAGTGCACATCCAATGATCTCCTACTTACATTAAAATCTCATAAGGACTTTATGAAAAACGTCACAACTCTTTTTGAATCTATCCAAACTCTTTTGAATATAGTTTTTAATCAAAATATCTTCATTTTGAACAAAAATTTTGTCCAAAATTTTATCCTTATCCAAGGTCTTAATCGTGTGACCTTGCGGGCCTTAGTAGCACTGACAAAAACTATAAAATCCATATTTCATAGATGCAAGTAAAGAGCTGGTGCTACTCAAACTACTAAGGGGTTTGGTGTGATCTCCATCAAACATACTCATATATCTATACAAACATGTCAACCACAAGATGTATCATATATATCATATGTATACCTATATAATCCCTTTCTCTATAATATCGAGTGGACATTGGACATAGAACATGTCAATCTAGTATAATCATCTCATTTTTTCTTGATTCTCTTAAATAGACTGAACAAGTTGATGAATTCATCACATGTCATTCATCTAAAAGATCATCACATTACATGACCCTCATAAAAGTAGTTTAACCCATGATATGTTACTCAACTAATCATGGACTTGCATTTTCTTAGTCCTTTTCAATCAAGGGCCAGATGTATTTACTTTTCATACTAGCAGAAAAATCTCATCTTGGTTGCACTCCAACCGATGAAATGATCAACAACATACCCAACCACCCCCGTATTTTCTAAGTTTATATTTTAACTTGTGTAAGTAGGGTATAAAAGTATGAAGGTTCTCATGCTAGTTATCTCTCCAACCTTATGTAATAAGGATTGATAATAAATATACACCCCTAAGTATATATATGACCGCATTACATTCCATGAGATATACTTTCACAGATCAGTCCAAGTAATAAGTATGTACTTATTACCTCATGAATCGATTCTTCATATCTCATATAAAATAATTTGTAATGAGTACAATAATCTATTCAATTTAATCTCAACATATCATCACAACCCATAATACCCCATGATGATCATTAATTAGGGACAATTCAAAGTTTTTTTTACTTTGAGGGGATTGTTGGTGCTGAAAAAATGCATCCAATGATAGAAAAAATGCTGAAAAACTTGATTCAAGAGCATATTTACTTTTTCAAGATTTTATTTGACTATTTGTAGAGCCTTAACGAACTTAAATATCAAAATTTATGGCCTTGCAAAGTTATATTTTTGAAAATGACCAGTAAGGATGATTTTGGAACAAAGTACATAATTTCAAAAACCTTTGGCCACAAAAAATTTACGAGGGGAAGTAACCTTCACATAGATTAAGTCCAATTCATATAACTCTAGTTTAAAGAATTAACCAACCACACAAATCTTGAGGGATAACCTTCGTGTAACATAAGTTTGGTTCGTAGAACACCGATTCGTGAAAGTCCCCAACTGCACAAAGATTGAGGCAGTAACCTTCACAAAACGTATGTCTAGTTTATAGAACTTTAGTTCAAAAAATTACCTAGACATGTTGATATTTGACAGTAACCTATGTGTATCATAAGTCCAGTTCATGGAGATCCATTACATAGAAGTTCCCGCCAGTGTAGAGCTTTGAAGGTAACCTCTATGCAGCATAAGTGCGGTTTGCAAAAGTTCCCAGTTATGAGAAAGTATTAATATTTTATAAAGGACTCTATATTTCATGAAACCATGGACTCACCTCCATTGGGCCTATAAATACCCCCCTAATATCCTTATTTAGAGGAGGATATATCGATCTACGACATCACGCTCTCAATTCGTGAAACTCAAAAGAGCTTCATGAACTCGCGTAACTCATTTCCCTATGGGTAATATTTCATGAATTACATTACACGGGCCTTTTTATGTATGGATTAGTGTTTGATGATGTTTATAGAAAATTTTATCCATGAAGAAAATTATTCTCATAATATGTCCATGCCTTGCGAAACTCCAATTTTCACAAAACTCCAAAGTTTCATGAAACGTTATTTTCCATATCCATTTGGGCCCGGGTCAATGAAATTTTTGGTTGTGACCTATGTAGCCCCAACATCCAACCCACTTAATTACATGAGTAAATATAGTCCTCTACAATCCCTGAAATACCTTGAGTCAACATTATCCTCTTGGTCCCTTCCTCGTGTCATGAGTTGTGATTCTCCTCTTATATTCCCCAAATACCTTGAGTCAAAACACTCATCAAGAAACTCTTGAAACCCCATCACCTAACTCCCATTCCAGGTTGAACTAGAGAGGGATTCTCTTATGTAAGTCCCACACTCGCCATTTATAGGTAATTTCTACCTATTAGTCCTTATTACATGACGTTAAAACTATAGTATACCCTATATAAAAAATATAGGATGCCTCCTGTGACACATATGAGATGCCTTACGAATCAAGTGTAAGATACCTCATACCATGATCATGAGATGACCCCCTTTAGTCCTCAATATATGACTTTAAACTACAATATACCATATGTGATGAGAATATGATGCCTCCTATGAAAAGCATGAGATGCCTTATGTGTCAAGCATAAGATGCCTCATGTAATGATCATGAGAAGATCACCAAACAACCACCATGGGCCTCTGTATCAGGTGTAATACCCAATCATATCCATAAAACCATCAATGGGTTGAGATGCCCTCATGGTATAACATGGGGAAGAAGAACATGAAACCCTATAGTAAGAGCCCCACATGTATCCCTACAGCTCCCAAGAAGCCCCCATGGGATTCCTCCTCAGGTATAATCCCCAATTATGTTCATCAACCCATATGTGGGTCAAGATGCCCTATTAACCTAACATTAAGAAGAAAGGATGGGAAGATAGATTCATAAGACCCACACACAATGTCCTTTCACATGACATTAAAATTTAACCTTAACCTATGTTAAGAACATGGGACACCCTCTTAACAAAGTCCTTTCACATGATGTTAAACTGAAACCTTACCCTATGCAATGGACATGGGATTCCCAATGTAATAATCACAATATGCCTCATATGATGAGAATGAGATGCCTCATGTGATAATTATGAGACAATCCCACCATCGCTTCTCCTAGTAGCACCCGAGTAGCTTCCACACATAAGCTCAAACCACAACATCGCTGCTTCTAGAAGCACCTAGGAATCTTCCACATGTAAGCCCCAACTACATCATTACTACTCCTTGTGGTGCCTGACCAGCTTCTACACGTAATCCCCACATCATCTCTCATTGACGCTCCTTCTATGACACAAGAATCCTTACCGCACGATATTAAACTGTATAAAATGGTCCTATTACACTACCATGAACTATGGAATATAACTACGTGAGTTCTGATCCCTATCTCTTAAGAAGATTACATAGGACATCTCCCCGAGGTTCAATCCCAAAACCTTAACATCATCACCAAATCCTGAGTGTGAAATCTCCCCCTAGGGACACACTCCACCAAATATTGAGTGTGAAATCTTCCCCCTTGCGGACACACTCAACTAAATCCCGGGTGTGAAATATTTCCTCTTTGGGGGACACACTCCACCATCCAAGTGTAAAATATCCCCCCTTGGTGGGACACACTCCACCATTCATGTGTGAAATATTCCCTATTTGGGGGTCACACTCCATAACCCAAGTATGAAATCTTTCCCCTTGGGGGGATGCACTCCATCATTCAAGTGTGAAATCTCCCTCCTTGTGGGGACACAATCCACCATCTATCCCCACAAGATGTTAAACCTGTGGTCATATCCACAAGACATTAAGCTTGTAACCAGATTTGATATCCTTATCCCATAAAATATACATGGGATACCAAAGGTAAAAATCCTCAGAAGACTTATTCCCCTAGCATTAACTATATCTTGGACGACATGGGATGCCTTAGGTTTCATGCCCAGGATTCCTCACACATGAGATTCCCTCCAACCAAGGAAGTCTTTATAAGTTCCCAACACACCCAACATCCAGAGATGCCTTGACATGACCGACATTACCATCCACTCCAACTAAAGGTTGCTGCCTTGTCAAGATAGAAGCAACCTAATTAACTGGAATCCACCTTAAGATGTAATTGAGAATGAGTTTCACAAACATGACTCAAATATATGAGGGAGACCTAGAATAGGTGACAAGCTCCATATAAGGATCTATGGAAGGAGGAACCAACATCCCATAATCCCATTTTGATTAAGGATCCAACATTACCAACCATGGTGATGGTGGTCACCCATTATTAGAAAGCGGGAATGTGGGGAAAGAAATTTGTGTCGCTAAAACGATGCATTCCCCAGCTGCAAAATCATTGTAAATAGTGATATTTATCATTCGACCATTCATGTAAAGTAAAGTTGTAGCACACATGAATGGCTGATAAATAAATATTTACTTTATTATAATTACATGATATTTTTAAAACCATTACAACAAATCTCTTAAGTGTTTAATATACAAATATTCTATATGAATCTCATGTTTTTACTGAAATAATGGTTTTTGAACATTACATCCATATGTAATTTCTATCAGATCCCTATGTGACCATCTGGTAAAATACTCTCACTAACCTCTTAGTGAGTAACATTTACGAAGCATGCTAGTTTGAATAATAGTGAGACTTAGGAATCATACTTATTAAGTTCAACTATTTAAACTTATATTCAAGCTCCTTAAATTCATAACATCAAATGTTATAATGTTATCTTGTGTTTTATACTTAAAAATATTTCTAAGAGAACCCTTTTAATCAAAATTTTTTCCTTTAATATTTTCTAAATAATGTTACTATTTAAATCATCACTTTACCAACACATCATAAAGTCTTTTAGGATAAAGTGATATCCACTTATTTTTGGTAAAAAATGTAACTCTTTATATTTCTCTGTATTACCATACCCTAAACTCTTTTAGGATACCAAGTGATATAATTTGTGTATTGGATTGTAGAAACCTTTAGGAAATAGTGATATTCACTTGTTATGGTTATTAAATGCAACTCTTTACATTTTTTTACCATCACATATCTTAAAATTTTTTAGGATATTAAGTGAAGAATCGCTATAATATTAGACCAGTATAATCTTTTAAGAAATTGTAAGATTAATTTTCATGTGGTTACTCAATGTAACCTTTTACATTATTATCACCATATATCCTAAACTCTTTTAGGATATAAAATGAAAATCACTTAATATTTATTTGTTAAATTTGAAATCCTCTAAGTCTAACCACACTCCCACTAGCCTTTTAGATATTGTATTCTTCTTAGAATATCTTGTTAAGATTCAACACAAAATTATTTATGTTAGGAAATAACACTTATTTTCTTTTGCAGGACTATTTAAAAAATAATATACTATTTCCATATCTCATTTGGTATTCTATGTGTTAAGGGTATTTTATCGAAAAATAAGATTTTATTTATTAAAATACATTATTATTTCATGGGAATAAAATTCCATCATATTTTAACAAATAGATGGATAAAAAATTTGTCTTAGATAAAACACTTTTATCTATATCTTCTTCTCAAAACATGTTATAAAATACAATGAATTATAACCCCAGTGTATAAAATTAATCATCTCATGTTGTTCAAAACAAATCTTTATTAACACCTCTTATCATATAAGAGAAGTGATATGGAGATACAATTACTTTGCTTATATTCATGTAAGCTTGATAAACATATTTACATTAAAATTTATGATGTAGTAACTGTTTACTTCATAACTTGAATGCATACCATAATCTCTTTTCAATTATTCCTTTTATTTTGAACTTCTGTATATTTAAAATACTTGTAAAATATACACTTGGTATCAAATACCCTTAAAAATCAAAGAATCAATTTCTATAACATTAATACCTAACATGGATATTCTAGGAAGTTCCAAAACCCCTTAAGGTATTCTAGATAATCCCATAATATATAATCATTACTCTTTTCTGATAATATTCTTGGGTTTCAAATAACGTTAATTGGATTCTTGAAGAAATATTATTAGATTTTCCAACTTATCCTCTTTTGATTTTGAACTTTTACCTCCATGTACTATCTATACAGTACCAAAACTTTGACATCATATTCCTAGTTCATTTATTCTCAAAATTTTAAGAATATCATGAAAGGTTTTTCTTTAACTCATTCCTCTTGATTTTTTTTCCATAGATGACAATATAATGGATCCCTTAACCAGAATAATCCTTATATGTATTCTTCAATCTCTCCAAACAAATTCAATCATATTGAATATCATTTACATTACAAATTATATTGAGTATATGAGAATATAATTAATTAGTTCAATTAGTATTTAGTGCCTTTGAAACCTTAAATGAATCATTTCATGCTTCTATAAGCATCTAGATTCACTTGGTGTATAATTTCAACAATTGGTTACCCATGAAAGAATTGTTCTAACAGATAGAATATTTCTCTTAGTCAAGAACTTTTCTTAAGATACTAATATTAGGGTTTTCTTAATTTAAGCTTCTCATTTCAAGGATTAATATAAAGTTTAGTTTAATGATGATGATGAATTTATCTATAATATAAATTCTAATCAGACGAATACCATGTCTTATATCTTTTCATTAAATAATTTTAATGATAGTTCTCCCACTAAAATTGATGACCCAATACATCATATCCATTTAGTGATCCAAGATATATATTTCATCATAACTTACACTAGTTATCACATAAGAAATCCACAATTATTTAGGTAGGGAATCATCTCAATCACAAAAATTATGATTCTTGGATAGTTAAGTGGATAACCACTTATCAAAATCCATCATATAGATTCATTCAACTATATTCCTCTCATATCCTATTTCATATTTCATATTTTTTTTAAAAAGTCACAATGCCAGTGAGAACCGAAATGAAAGTGAGAAAATATAAATTTCAAAATTAAAAACATCACCATAGTCACATCTCTAGCCTTTATCATGATCAACACCGATGTCTTCACCATTCTGACACCACCATCACCATCGCAATCCTCATGCCACCCCATATCACTGGAGTTATCCATCCATCAGAGTTCACTATCACCACCGTAAACCAAAACATCACCACATAGAATCCAAACACATCATAACGCCACTAAAAATATCTTGTCAGTGTCATAGATCGACAACATCCACCTCCAAAACCAAAAATGAACATCGCCCTTCAAAACACTGAACAAACCTAACAAACTAGAAACATTACCATGAGTGAATCCCATGCCAACACTGAAAATATCCATCTTCAAAGGACTCGATGAGCTCAAAAATACCCAACATAAAAATACTAAGTTAATAATATCTTTCTTTTCTTACACAAGATAATCTAGGGGTACTCATGATGAGATCGATAATACCTGGTTGGATGATCTATGTCTTGAAAAGCATTTCTTTGGAAATAATCTCATGCTTAGTATTTGTGTGGTTTTCTTTTAAAGTCTCAACCATTTAATATAAATCATATGCATATTAAATTCATGATTATTAAATCTAATGTAATAATTATCTTCTCATGTTTTATTACCTTTTTGTGTATGTATGATTCTAATGATTTAGTTTTATAATCCCTATTCCAACCACCAAACTAATGTTTTCAAACCATATTAATGTGAAACTTTTACATAACCCACAATTCTGTGTTAATCATCAAAAAAATAGAAGCCAGGTATATTCATACATATCCAAATGCATCATGGGCATAAGGTATATGAATGATTCATATAAATGAATAAAGTTCTATAAGATTCAATAACTATACATGAGTAATACCAAAGTAAAAAATAGCCAACCTCATTCACTTGCCTAGACAAGGAAAGCCTCCAGGAAAGTAGGAGGTATAATACCAAGACCCTCTACCTAGTAAGACTTTACTCAAGAGATAATTCAAATTATGAAAAATATAACACCTAATATTCACAAATTATGTCCAACAACTATTCTCAAACACATAAATAAAAATACAAACTGAGGTTAAGGTAGATGAAAACTAAATTTTATGATATCAAACCTAACATGATATGAAAGGCTCTATCCTAGAAGTAATTTATCATATAAATGGGAATAAATAATATTAATATTTTTTAAAAAAAAATTACTAAACATGAATATAAAATAAATTTTACAAATAAATAAACATTTTATTTATTTTCCAAAACATAAGACATTTATGAACTATTCATAAATAAATACTAATTATAAAAATTTTATAAATTAAAAAGAATATAAAAATTTTATATTCATTTCAATATTAACCCCTTAATATTTATATCAAATAACATTTATATGATATTTCATGAATTATAATCATTTTATAAATCTAAATAACACATATCTTGTAATTTATAAACCCTTTATAAATCAACTCTCATGATTTATAACTAAGTATTTTATTTCTAAATCATAAATCATGTCATTTAATTTGTCAAAAGGAATTATAAAATATTAACCTTTAATATTTACAAAATAAGTTTCAAAAAAATTTAATTAATTAATTATAAAACATTTATAATAAATTTATTTATTTATAAAATCCTTAAAAATTAAGATATACAAAATGACTTTTATTATGATTTATAAAAACTTTATAAACCATAAAATTCATTTAATATTTAAATATAGTTTCTTATTATCCTTACAAAAAATATCTATTTTGTATAATGGTATCCTCCTTTTTATCCTTATACAGACACTTTGTACAAGTGTAACTGATGTTTTTATAAATAAACACAAAGGTAATATAAGGGTTACCTTTACATATCTTGATTAGAAAAACTACTATGTAAAGGTAATGAAAAAATTACCTTTATGCAACTCTTTTGTGTAAGGGAACTCTGAATATTTCATATGATGTGTAAAGTTAAATATCAGGGACCTTTATACAACTACTCTAATACCTTATAAGGGTAAATCCCCCTTAACCATCACATAAACACCTTTGCATAAGGGCATCAACTTTACACAAATCATTTTCATAAAGGTAATAAAGGGGTTGCCTTTATGCAAAACTTTTGCGTAAGAGTATCTTGTAATGGTAAATCATAGTTACCTTTATGCAAGGCATCTATTTTAATGAAAACACTATTATTGTTTCTATTTATGAGTTTTTTCTCAAAAAATAGTGTTCAAATCATGTTAAAAACTTGAAGAACCTGCCTTTGATACCATTTATGAGTTTTGTATGATCATCTAATAATAATTTTCAGTGGAAGATGTAAGATCCTAGGTTTTCCTATGAGGTGAAGATATTTTTTTTAGTTTAAATGATTGGTTATGGACTAAGGTAAGTACCTAATGAGATCATGGGTGTAACAGGGGTGTCCAGGGTTTTTTTAGAGCCCATAGCCTGACTTTTTGGAAAAACAAGGTAGGCCACATGGTTAGAAAAAATCACGCGGGACATGATACACTATTACTCCTAATAGTGCGGGGCTTGACAGAGGGGTGTAGGAGGTTGCACGGTTTGAGGAAACCATGACACCTCAGATACATGCCCATGTGGGGGCCTTTGAAACTTTTGATAGAGGGTGTATCATGGTTAGTTAAATCATGCACATGAAAATGTGTAAGGCCCCCCTTAAGACAATGAGGGGCATATGGTTGGTGCATGGTTTGTCCAATCATGCAACCAAACTATGAGGCCCATTATTTCTTTTGGGGATTACCATTTATCCCTTAAAATTATTTAAAACCTAACATTCATTTCTTTCTTCCTCCAATGGACAACCTTGAGGCTTTGAGAGATCCCCTTTGAAGATCTTCTATAGGCTTTGCTCCTAATCATTCATCACGATTTAGATTAAACCACTAATAGTCTCGTTAGATTCCTGCTGGTAAGTTCTTTGATAATATTTTACCATTATTCATTTTAATACACATAGACAGTGTTATTTAGGTGCAAGATAATATGCCCTATTTTTAGATTTTTTGTTTGTTCTTCATTTTTATTCTAATCTTGATTGAATAAAAAGCTAATAATGGATGATTTATCTACTAAAAACCTATGATAGGTGGTCTATACCTTTCCCTCAAGGTTTGGTGTTTTATAAGCAGAGTTGTCGTTATGCCACACACCGTACTTTCTAACGGTGCCCCTAAAATTAATTGAATAATTGAATTGAACGAATTGGAACCTGTTTGGGATGAACAGTAGTTCCTTTGAGTTTTTTGGAGGTTGTTTCCTAAACATAGGCCACCCATGGGGTGAACCATTGTATTTTCCCTTTTTTTATACCACCCATGGGGTGTGTGTGAGGTTTCCTAGTTAGAGGAAGCCCTTATAAATTGAATTGAATTGAATTGAATTGAGATATTAGGAGAAGGTTTACCTCCTTTTCTATATGATAACATGATATGAATTATATTAATTATTTAAATGGAAATGGTTATATGAGTTCGAAGAACTCATGGAATGTAATTTAATGTGGAATGATGGTTGAAATGAGATGATGACTTGAATGGTAGTGGATTCCTTGGTTAGTATACCATGGATCTTGATTCCATTAGATTCCATGGACACTTCTCACATGGATCTTGAGTATGGTAGTGGATGCCTTAGACTTGTTTTCTCCTTGGATCTTGATTTTGTAGGATGCCATGGGCCTTGCTTCTCCTTGGTTCCAACTTACTTGGACTTGCATTGGACATTGTCGGTTGACATGCTCCAAGGACTCCAACTGGTCATTATTGAGTTTCAATCGAGATGCTCTTGGGTCTCGACGTGGATGCCTTGGTCTTCTATACCTTGGATCTGACCCTTAGTAGTCTGATACTTTTAATTATACAGTGAGGACATGATGAATGTTATATAATAGATTATACAACATGGTTGTGGTAGTGGTTTTAAACTTGGTTGTACAACATGGTCAAGGTGGATTTTGGCATGTTGTATGGATAGAATTGGTATGGGTATCGGCTTACAATTAGTAGACTGGGAAACATTACCTATTTAGTTATATTTTACCACTACCCTTGATATGAGAACATAACTGTTGTTTATAGGGAGCCTTATTTTTATTTATGGTATCACTCTATAGCTTTTACTTTTATCATGTGCATTTCATTTATATTAATTCTGTACATTTTTTATACATTACAAACTACTTTAGCTTGTTATACACAACCTAGATTTTTTATAGACATCGTTGGTGGTGTCCTGCCGAGTGTTATTTAACACCCTCTTCGAGTATACGTATTTTATATCTTTTTAGATATATGAAATGAAACATTATATTTTATATGAGATTACTTTTGGCATTGTTTATACATACCTATCTTGGATGTTTATCTTTTGTTTGTTAGATTTACTGCTTCCAATATTGATTGTTATGTTTACTACAATTATTCTATACTCTACCATGCGGGAATAGTATTCCTATAGACACAACCTAGACCCTCACTACTAGTTGACATCCTCTGGTGTATGAAGAGGTGCATTTGAGGCCATGTGATCCACTAGATTGGGGAACCATTTAGTTTCATCCAGGCTGGGACATTACAAAGTGGTATCAAAGGGTTTTTCTTTTCTATCTTACTATTTTGAGACAATAGACATGGGTTTAAGAAGGTATTGAAATTTTGTAATGATCCGTGCCTAGGAGTAGCTAACCCACATATAGGAACAGAAAATTTCCTGGAATGAAAATTGTTGTTTTTTAGATTTTTCTTATTACAATTAATTTAATTCCACCATTAGTTTATGCACTTGAATTTTGATGTTATTATTGATATGATTGAGGATATATTTTATCATTTCCTAATGATATGAGGGTATGCATCTCATGCATCATTTTTGGAACTTTATAGGACTCACATGTCATGAATTATTCAATTCCATATATGATGCATTGCTTGACTGGATGACTTTGTGATATGTGCCTTGTGTGATATACTTGTTGTCCTGCTAGTGTGATTGTAGATAATTGAGAAACATAATTGGTACTTAGAGTGCTTTCCATAAACTAAACAATATTTTCCTAATTAGGATACATTATAAACCCTAAGAAGCCAATTATGGCATGTTGAGTCATGGACCATTGGTCTCATGGACTAGAACATGTTATGTCATGGATTAAGTGGATACCATATTTCAGTTCATGAGGTGCATGGAACCTTTTACATCAGAAGTAGAGACCCATTTGGTTCAACTATCAAAGATAATTGTGATATAAATGTGGATTTCAAATGGAAATTGGAAATGTGAAATAGAGAACTTGACCTTGACCTGGATTTTGAGTGGGAATTAGGAAGTGTGTCTAGTGATTTTTATAACTTTTCCTTTTTACCCAATACTAGATTTAGGATCATGAAGTGGGGTTTGACATGTTTATAGGAAGGTTTTGACATGTCTTATTATTTTAGATATGAACTTCTAGTTATCTATCTTTTTAGGCATGTGTTTGGCATTGTAGAGACATGCCACCATAAAGAAGTCCAATCATACACCAGGAGGGTGGAGACAACCATGTTCCGGAGGTGGTGGGCCATGGGATACTAGTAGATCCAACTATAGTGATAGTTGAGGCACTAGTAGTTTTACCAGACATGGATTCCGAGGCATAGTTCAATGAGGGGTTTTTACACTATATGATGACTTTTTAGGGAGCACCACGACTTGCCTCATGTATGGCAGAGCTGACACATGTGTTCTAGAAGCATCATCCTCCCAAATTTTCAGAGGAAGGAGGTCCACAGGTTTCTAAGATGTAGATTGAGACTACTCTTTTTATCTTTGAACATTTGGAGACACCTCTTGGGAAGAGAGTGAAGCTTGCAACATACATGCTTTGAGAAAAAGAAAAATGATGGTGGGATGTTCTGAATTGGGATGACATGCTGTGAGATATGGTCTGGGGTGATTTCCAAACCAGGTTATATGAATAATTTTTTCCTAAGACTCTGAGAGTAGAGCAGGCCAGTGAGTTCATGTGTCTAGAGAAGGGTGTGATGACTGTTATGGAATATTGGACATGCTTTATATATCTACAGTGTTTTTCATTGATATGTCTTGATGATGAGGAATCAAGGGAAAGATGTTTCGAGGAAGGCATCAGACATGTTGTTATATCACAAGTCAATGTGTTTAGGTTGATGACTATTATTGAGATAGTGAATCATGAACTAATTACAAAGTAGGACCTGACGGAAGCTGTGGGTGTAGAGCATGGTAGTTTAGCCTCTCGAACTAGTGGTTCGACTTCCAATGGCAGAAAGTGATGTTTTGAGGCTTCCTGTGAGATGAGTACCAGCTAGGATATTAGTGCTGACAGATCTATTTTCTACCATCAGTTTGGAATATGGGGAAATATGTGGAATCAGTGTGATCAAGACCCAGTTGATTTTTGAGATTATGACCGGATGGGTCATAAATAATTTTTTTTCTAAACCTTCCATGAAATAGTCCATGGAAGGGGGTAATCTCTGACTCTAGGTTCAGGAGAAGGTTTTACATCTCTACAATAAGCTAGGATCTAGACTAGTGCCGATCGTTTAGTCTATGGTGGTGTTCATAGACGAGGTAGCTAGGAACCAGTTGTACCTAGACAATAGAGTGGGAATATTCCGGGTAGTGAGGTTGTGTCATAGGGCTACAGTTCATGCCAGATTTTTTTGTATATCCTACACCTGAGGAGTATAGTGATAGGCTATCTATGGTGAGAGTTACAATCTTAGTATCCTCAATTCTAGTATCTTCTCCTTTTAATGTAGGTGTATCTCATAGTTCCATATCTTTTCTTGTGGTGGATAGCCTTGGGCTCATGATTTAGTTTTTTGATGGTGTTATGATGCTTACAACTCTATTCAGGATAAGAACGGAGGATGTATGCCAGTGTAGAGAGTGACCCCTTGAGTTTGGTGGGTGTCACTTTGCATGGAATATTTTTTTCCTAAAGATGACAGGGCTTGAAAACATACTCAGGATATAATGAATAGTTTCTTATCAATCCTATGTTGATTGTTATCATCGTAGGGTGACCTTTACATCACAAGAGAGGGGAGTTTTTATTCATAAAGGTAAATGGAATTTCTATGCGAGCTGATCTAGACTAGAGCATCATGGGCTAGGCAGAATGAAAACCTAGATTACTTGTTTATATCTAAATGATCAGGGATCACATCAGGAAGATTTTCCTCTAGTGGTTGATCATTTTAGGGATCTTTTCCCAGAATTTTTTTAGTTTACCTATTGAGAGAGAGGTATATTTCTCCATTAAGATAGTTTCAAAAGATGAAATAGTATCCATTTATCCTTACAAGATGGATACTATAGAGTTGTAGGAGATCAAGAGGTAGCTATAGGACTTGGATGCATATGGTTTTATAAGACCTAGTACTTCTCCATGGGGTTCACCAGTCCTTTTTTGTGAAAAGGCAGATGATACCCTTAGGCTATATGTGTATTATTGGAAATTTAACTAGTTTACAATTAAGAATCAGTATTCTATTCTATAGATAGATGACCTTTTTGACTAGCTCTAAGTATCTCAGGTGTTCTAAAAAAATTATTTGAAATCTGGATATCATCAGGTGTGTTTTCAGTCTAAAAACGTACCTTGTATATATTTTTTAGTAGGATATGAGTATTTGGTTATGTCATTCAATCTCATGATCATGACAACAATTTTCATGGTGTTGATGAACCAAGTTTTCCATCCTTATATAGACTCGTTTATGATGGTTTTCATGGATGATATCTTGGTATATTCTCAAAATTGACACGACCATGAAAAAAATCTTGATACCATTTTGGATACACTGAGATATAATTAGTTATATGCTAAGCTCACAAAGTGCCACTTCTAGATGGATAATATTCACTTTCTGGGTCATATTATCTCATAGATAGGAGTTTTAGTAGACCTATAGTCGGTGAGAGGTATAGTTTCCTAGAGCATCCCAAGAATGTATTTGATATATGAAGTTTCTTAGGGATATATGGGTATTACAAGCATTTCATACAAGACTTATCATGCTTACAAGTTCCAATGAAGGGATTTACTAATAAGGGTGTGAAGTTTATATAGAAAAAT
Source organism: Viscum album (assembly GCA_963277665.1). Lineage (NCBI taxonomy): Eukaryota > Viridiplantae > Streptophyta > Magnoliopsida > Santalales > Viscaceae > Viscum > Viscum album. Next base: position 526,619,921 of record OY728159.1, on the reverse strand, counting down.
ACCCGTGAGACAGACTTACATGTGTTGAAAGGTAGACTAACTTCAATGCTCGTCCTAATTATTCCAAATCTGGGAAGTAGCTACACTATGTATTGTAACACATCATGTATTAGGCTAGGAGTAGTTCTGATGTAGGGGGATAGAGTCATGGTATATGGGTCTTGTCAGTTGAGGTCTCTTGAGAGGAATTAACTGACACACAATCTTGAGCGGGTTGTAGTTGTTCAGGATTTGTGCTATTGGAGACATTACTTATTGGGAGATTATTTTTTGGTGTACACAAAATACAAAATCTTAAATTATATATTTACATAGCATGATCTAAATTTGAGTTAGTGAAGGTGGGATGAGTACCTATAGTCTTTTGACAATTGATCTTGCCTATACGACTGGAAATGACAATGTAGTTACCAATGTAATGAGTAGGAGGACTTAGATATAGGTATTTTAGGAGGATAGTATTGAGTGATATCTTATTATATTATTTTTAGAGATTCACTTGGAGGTGAAAGATAACCATGGGTAGACTTTTCTTTCATCCTTAGATATGACCTCTACCCTCATGGATAAAGTAAGGATAAAAAACTATTAGATTCCAATGTCCTAGTCCTATAGAAGAGTGTGGTAGGTGAGGACCCACCACCTGGTTGGACTATAGGAAATGATGAAATTTTGAGTATCCATGGTCACATATGGGTTCCAGCAGATATACGTGAGGAGATGATGTGAGATTTTTATGCCTTATTTTGGGCATTACATCCTAGTGTTACCAAGATATATTGTGATTTACGTCACTGGTATTGGTGGATGAGTATTAAACATGTGGTAGTTGGTTTTATTACAAGGTGTTCCACCTATTAGTAGGTGAATCTAGAACACCAATGATCATTCAGGTTTTTATAGTAGGTACCCATTCCTGAGTGGAAATGGGAAGATGTCATGGTAAATTTTGTGACCGGTTTACTGAGGTCACCTCGAGGAAGTGATGTTGTGTGGTTTGCTGTGGAAAAGATCACAAAGGTTTATCATTTCTTTCTAATAAGGGAGAACTTATTAGTTTATGATAATGGAAGGTTGTATATAATTGATATAATGCAACTTCATGGGGTTCCTTAGACCATTGTATCAGATAGGGACACCCAATTTATGTCTCCTTTCTGGCAGTGTTTGCAGAGGGATTTGGGTACACAGGTGTTTCTGAACATATCATACCACCCTCAGACTGATGGTTAGTCATAGTACAAGATTCAAGTGCTTTAGGACATGTTAAGAGCATGTGTCCTAGATTTTGTTGGCTCTTGGGAGAGGCATATAACCTCGTCTAAGTTCACCTATAAAAATAGTTATCAAATGACTATACAGATGGAACCTTATGAGGATTTGTATGATAGGTTGTGCCGATCAACCCTGTGGTGGTTAGAGGCTGTTGAAGTAGATTTATTAGGACTATGTATCATAAAAGAGACTTTAGAGCAGGTCTAGTTGATTCAAAAATAGATGGTTACAGTATAGTCAAGTTATAAATCCTATGCTAATCACTATTGATGACCTCTAGAGTTTAAGGTTGGGGATCAAGTCATTTTTTGAATCTCATTGAGGCTAGGACATAGATGGATTAAGAGATAGGGTAATCTTTCACCACGATATGTCAGACCATTTTAGATTCTAGAGAGAGTCAATTCGGTATCCTATTGGCTGCAGTTACCTCATAGGTACCGATCCATGCACAATATCTTCTATGTATCATATATGAACCATTATCACTCAAAACTTTCTCACACTCTATAGCCGAATGAGGTGTATTTACAGGAAGATGCATGAAAATTTTGATATAGGGTGTTGCATAGTTTGTGTACAGTTAGTCAAACTGTTTGTATGAAACCATTCGAGGCCCTCTTAAGATAGTGAGGGGTTCATGGTTGGAACATAGTTTGACCAATCATATGACCAAACCATTTGACCCAGTATTTCTTGGGGAAATTACCATTTCTACCTTAAAATTTTTTAAAAACTAAAATTCATTTATTTCTTCCTTTGGTGGATAGCCTTGAGGCATTGAGATCTCCCCTTTGAATCTATTCCATAGGATTTTCTCTTGATCGTTTATCTAAACTCGGATTCAAGCATTATCGTCTTGTTGGATTCGTACCGGTAAGTTCTTTAATAATATCATTTCATTATTTATTTTACTTCATATCAACAAAGTTATTTAGGTGTAAGATAATATGCCCTATTTTCATATTTTTCATTCGTTCTTCATTTTTATTCTAATCTAGATTGAATCAAAATATATACTAGATGAGTGATCTTTTAAGGACCTACGGTAGGTGGTCTATAACTTTCCCTCATGGTTTAGTGTTTTATAAGAATATTTTCCATTGTGCTGCATGTAGAACTTTCTGGCAATTCCCCTAAAATGAATTGAATAATATAATTGAGCGAATTGGAACTTATTAGGGATGCACACTAGTTCCTTTGAGATTATTAGAGGTTTTTCCCCAACCTAGGCCACCCATGGGACGCGCCTTTATATTTTCACTTTTGTTATACCACCCATGGGGTGTGTGTGAGCTTACCCAGTTAGAGGAATCCCTTAAAAATATAATATAATTGAATTGAGATATTAGTATAAGGGTTTACTCCTTTTTCATGTGATAACATGATGTGAATTGTTTTGATTGTTTAAATGGAAATGGTTATATGAGTTGGAAGAATTCATGCAATGTAATTGAATGTGGAATAATGTTTGAAATGAGATGATGAATTGAATGGAAGTGGATGCCTTGGTTGGTATACCATGGATCCTAATTCTATTAGATTCCATAGACATTTCTCCCATGGAACTTGAGTATGGTAGTGGATGTTCGGGACTTGTTTTCTCCTTGGATATTAATGTTTTAGTATTCCTTGGGCCTTTCTACCCCTAAGATATGGCTTTATTGGACTCACATTGGACATGGTCTATTTACATGCTCCAAGGACTCCAACTAGGTCATTACCGAGTTTACATCAAGATGATCCTGGGACTTGATGTGGATTCCTTGTTTTTATATACCTTGAATTAAACCCTTTATGGTCTGGCACTTTTGTTTATATAGCGAGGCCATGATGAATGTTATATACTGGATTATACGACATGACCGTGGTAGTGGTTTTACACTGGTTGTATGACGTGGCTATGGTGGATTTTGGCATGTTGCACAAATAGCCCTAGCATAAGTATCAGATTACAGTTGGTAGACTAGGTTGAATTACTTGTTTAGTTATATTTCACCACTTCCCTTAATGCAGGATCATGACTGTTGATTTTATGGATCCTTGTTTGGCTTGACAGTATCACTTAAAAACTTTTACTTTTATTATGGGAATTTCACTTATATTACTTCTTTACCAATTGTATACATTGAACATTGATTTAGCTTGTTATACATAGTTTGGATTTGTTATAAGCATCATTGGTGGTGGCTTACTGAGTGTTATCTCACACCCTGTCTGGGCCATCGTTGGGTGGCCAGATATAGACTCCATGAATACAGGTAGGGACTGGGGAAAGCACCCTTAGTACGGTGCTTGATTTGTGCCATGCTTAGGATTAGGGGAGCACATGACTGAGTTAAGGATCATGATGTTAGTTGGGATAATTCCTTACAGTGTTTTTTTGGTATTTTGATACATGTATTATATCGGATGCTTGTATACCTATTTTCTAGATTTGTGAATACATGACATGACACATCATATTGTATATGATATTAATTTTGGAATTATTTATACATACCTTTCTTAGATGTTTATCTTTTTTATGTTGGATTTACTGCTTATTTTATTGAATATTATGTTTAATATTTCTATGCTACACTCTATCATAAGGTCATAGTCTCCCCATAGATACACCCTAGGCCCTCACTACTAGTCGATATACTTTGGCGTATGGGGAGGTGAACTTAAGGCCATGTGACCCACCAGCTCAGGGCACCATTTAGTGGTATCCAGGTCAGGAAATTATAGAAGACAACCCAAAAACATGAGATATATTTTTAAGAAACCAACATGTTAATATTATCATAAAAATAAAGTACCTGGAAACCGTGAGTTGAAGCAACTTCCATCTTCATTATTCGATGGAGTGTTATTGAGGGAGATCGCAAGGAGCAATGAATGAATGAACCATGCCTCTAATGTGATAAACTAGCCAATGGATCCATGAAAACTTTTTGAGGTTTTTTGAAATCCAAAGGGGTGATAGTTCCTTCTCAAAAGATAAATAGAGTTTCAAGAAAAAGAGAGTTTCACCGAGGCTCATACACCTCACACCACTCAATGGAGAGGATATCATTCTCTTATATAGATGAAGCCTGAGGAATATCCTATTCATAACACATATTATGTATTTATAACTATTGGGGTTTAATTCCTTAAAAATTTTCAATGAATTTAATACAAAACCTTTAATCCATTCATAATGGATTATAACAGATGAATAAACAATTCGGGAGAAATAAATAATATATATTATATATATGTATATATATGTATATATATATTATATTCATGCATCACATGTATGTATTAAATGTAAAATATATATAATATTATATATATATTATATATATTTTTATCTCATGCATCATATTAATGTGTACATGCATCTCATACATGCACATTTTAATACACATCCAACATATCTTTTTTAATGCCAATGGAATGAAGATTGAATCGAGTATTGAATATGAGTACATTCCACCATTTTGTAATGTCTGTAAAATTATGGGACACTAAATTTCAAATTTTAAGGTGGTGAAAGGGAATATTAAGATGACTAGTACTAAAACAACCACATGAAAAAGGTGAGAAAGGGTAATGGAGGAAGGAAGGTTTCTTCTGAGAAGGAACAACTTATAGATATTGATAAATCAAAAGGAAAGGATATAATTTAAGAATGAGGAAAGACCCCCTATAAGGGGATAAGTAAGTGAAACATATTGAAATGGGTGATATATCAAGGAAGGAACCGTTGAATATAGAAAAGGAAAATATGATCAAAGATATAGTCATGGAGGATATGGAGTCTAGTGAAACGGTGAACAAAGCCAACTATAATGAAAGTAGATAGATCTATTAAAGGAAATTATGGATCCAGATAGTAGAAGTAGAGGGAGATGAGGATGATGATTTTGATAACATAGAAGATCTGCATAAGAAATTTTAAATTTTGGATAATGAAGAACTAAAGGATAAAAAACATTGTAGTCTCTGTGACTCTAGGTGGAGGACTTTATCTGGTGGAAAAGGATGGTAGAAATATGGGGATTGAGGATGTGGAATGATATTTTAACATGGATGAGGAAAAATAACTCAAGGTGAAAGTGTAGGGAAATATGGGATTTATAAATATCAATAAAATGGAAACCCATTAAGAGAAAATAATAGTACATATTGCTAAAGCACAGAATATAGGAGAGAAATCTGAAAAATGTTGCAATGTTGCTCAATCAGAGTGGGAATCAGAGTTAGAGGCTAATAATAGTTAGATCATGAATACTCATTTAAGTGGTAAAAAGTCTAGTGAGAAGGTTGTTAAAATAAAGGGTTCTTTTGGAAAGAAGAATACTAGATGGGAAGGAAAAAAGGAAAATCAAGAGAAAAATGAAGTTTTTTTCTAGAACTACCATGGGATAACTAACAGTGATATTACTAGGACCCTTGGAAGGAACATTATGAATCAAAAACCTAGTTTACTAGAAATTTTAGAACTTATTCACCACTTTAAAGGTGGAAATATAATGTTTTTTTGGAAAATTTGGATACAAACTATTGGGAAGCAAATTCACTATGACTGCAGTTGATACCCTTTGGGTTTTTCCCACAATTTAGTGATGAAAACTGACATCATTTGTATCAGGGGTCAATTTTTTTCAATCACCTTTGATTGGAAAAGGAAAAAAACTTTTTTATCAATTATTTATGGAAATAAAATGTATCAATAAAATAGAACCCTATGAAGGGACATCCAGGAAATTACAAATAAAATCAAATTCCCTATATTTTTCTTGGGGATTTCAATACTATTAAGGACATGAATGCAAAAATTATAATTGATCACTTACCAATGGATTACAAGGAATTCTTTGAATACATGTATAATAATTAAATATTGTAAGTAAACCTACTTGGAGACAAATATATATGGCATATGGAAAATGGTAATAGTATGGCTGTTATAAAATTGGAAAAATCTTTTGTCAATGAGAGTGTTGTGGACTTTTATGATGTTATAAGCATCATTAACTTATCAGGGTAGAACTCAGATCATCAATCTATCAGTGTATATATCTAGGATAGCAGACAAAGGAACTATTTATAATTTACATTCAACAATGCTTAGGCCATACACCCATACTGTAAGAAGTAGTTCATGGATGTTTGGCATTCAACTCAATGCAGAAATGACTAATTTTATTATGATATAAAACTCAAGCTGATCAAAATAAAATTGGAGGAATGGAGTAAGGAGTTGTTTGTAAATATGGATGTGGACATGAAAACCCTTGATTAAAATCTATACAAGTTTTAGGAGAGTGTCATTGGAGTAAATTTTTAGGAGGATCAATTTTAGAAGTAATTGGATAATATCAACAAGTTAAACTAAATATTTAAAATAAAACATGAAATCCAAAAGGAAATTTTCAAAATTAAATGGATGAAAGAAAGAGAGAAAAAACCCTTTTCAACTCTCTATAAAGGGATAATAATATCTACAAACCACCATCTCACCTATAAGAAGGTGATAATATCATCTCATAAAGAAAAAATCTTAATCTACACATTATAAGTTACCTTAAGAACTTATTAAACTAAAATGAGAACTAATCTATAAAACTTATAAAAAATGTGATCCCTAACATCATTTATAAGAAGGATAATGACCTTATTATAATAATGGATAACCTTTAGAAATCAACGAGGATACTTTCAAATTGAAATATGATAGTGCACCTAGACCCGTTGGGTTCATGAATCATTTTTCTAGGAATAATGGGGTATTATTCACCATCATATTGTGAGGTTTTTGAAGAGACCACTTTGTATATGAGTTGTATTTATTATCAATGGTTATTATTGGTTTTCAATGGTGGTTAATGAAATAGAAATATTTTATTGATTTCAATATGTTGAAGAATCTAGATAGAAAGAAGTTTCTAGAAGTTATGATAAAGTATACAAGATATAAAAGTTTGATAAAAAAGTGAATGTATCTTAGATAAATGGATGAAGAAGAAAGTACTCACATATTATTGTCATAAGGAAGTTATTTTTAATACTTTGAGTTTATTAGTATGATTATTGTCACACTGCTATTAATTTATAGAACATGTGTCATTAGGTGATTTAACTTGATACATTGTTTACAAAAATGAAGAATATGTGAATAATTAAGATGATCTATTGTTGAAGAGTAATTTGGAATTTATATTCCAAAAAAAATAAAAAGTTTTAAAAGGTCATGTAGAATATTATTTTGTATGAAGAATAAGAATAATGGCATGCAATAACAATATTAATTTCATGAGGAATTAATTAATAGAATTGATGAGTAAGTTGGGTTGGTAATTTATGTTGAGAATTGAATGGAATATTTCACTTAGACATTTTCTAAGTGTTAATAAATAACATGTCCAACCATAAGACCACAAAGGACCCACCTCAAACACATATGAGACCAGGTGTCAACCACATGGGAGGGAGGGAGGCTGATCCAGACCATGAAATAATGGGTGATCAAGCCTGCATAGATAGGCAAGGTGGGCATGTATAGCACCTGAAAAGTGTGAATATTCCTATGTATAGAGGTGTCAGATCCACTATGTAGGGCGACACAGAGGCGTGAGGGTGGTATGTGTGAGTTTTCTGGGTGTCGAGCCCCAGTGTTGACTTGAGGGTGAAGTGACATAGATTGATTTATTAAGGAGAAATCAACCATTCTAAAATTAGATGTGGGATAGTGGTGCTCTAACATTATAGACCCGTCATTAAAACATAGAGATAGAACAATCACCATCTAGTCTAGTTTATCTCCACCATAAAATCATTTTGTTTGATTTTATGTAACATCAAACCTTCAAGGTTCATCATGCAAGCTCAAAACCGTAGACATATCCATTACAATTTTAAATTTACATCCTTATGGTGATCAAATTGAGAGATTGAGATAAGATTGACTGGCCCAAGTGCATGCATGCAATTGAAGTTTTTCATGCATGTGATAACTGAAAGAATAAATTATCACTGAATGAAAATAAAGTTACAGAGGACATTTTTCACATATTATGTACATGTATGAGTTTGGAGTTTTGAACCAATGATGAGAATTAAATTATCATTGTATGCATGTGATAATCATATAGTGGGGAGTTCATCATGAATACATCGGATTTTTTTTTCAGAATCATATAACTCACATTCAAACAATAAAAATGACAATATCTTTAGGTGTTTAAAGATATCAGTATATCAATAATTAGACATGACATTATTTTTTAGGATTATAAGTTATTGAATTAACTAATGTAATGTGGTGAACTCACCTATAAAAGGAGAGTATTCACGATTCAAGACTATGATTGTTTCTCATGATTTCTTTAAGAGATCTAATTTTCAAAAAAAAAAAACAAATCATTTTCATAATTTCTATTATGTGAAAGGAAGAAGATCCATGAGACAATCAGTTTAACAAAGAAGAGTTCCATGATCCACTTGGATATGTTAATAGAATAACCATGAACTCATTTTCACGAAGAATTGATTCCATGAGACAGTGCTGGAGTTACTTACTTCCACTGTGTTATATAAAGAAATAATATTTAAAGTTATATGAAACCACACTAGTTTTCACAAGGAAGAACTTTCATGATATAATTTCATGAATAATAAGCTGAAACATTGAATACCTAGTCAGTTTTGTGTGAATATCTTATGTGAAGGAGCTTTAGGTATTCCATAAAGCACAACATCTTTCACGAAGATGAAGAACTAGTGCACATCACTTCATGAAGAACACAAGATCACACAATATACTTGCATGAAGAATTTTGGAAATATAATATCCATACTTTGTTATGAAAAAATAAGTGAACAATGGGTATTCATGCATTGAAATGGGGTTACCACATGCATGAATACGTAAAATGCATAAGAAATTGTGAAGATAACTGAAACAGAAAAAATCTTGATAGAAATCCCATAAAACAATAAGAATAAAATTATATATATATTATAGGTTTTATGAAGACATAAGGCATGCAAGAAAGTTTTACTATAATGAATTTTCGAAGGTTTTTATGGATTTTTCATAAGGATATCAATTGTGATGATGCTAAGTTGAACATTATTTGTTTCAACAATCATGAAGGAAGTTTGCGATTATAGCAGGATTTAAGGAAGACGTGATCAAACTTATAGGTATAAAACTAAGAATATGTTATCATATGAAGTATTAATATAATATGATCAAGAAGAAGAATGGTTCAACCAGATACCATACAAATATTTTATTTTCATTTGGTATCATACAAATAGGGTGAAGAAGAAGGAGGCCCAATGAAATTTGTTTTGCATAGAAGAATAAAGTAATGTGCATATCTATTTGCACAGGAATAAAATGAAAAAAAATAGAATAAGAGAGATCTATGAAAACCTTTCAGAATAGAAGAAGAATAAAGAGAAACTTTCATTTTGATACTATGAAGAATAAGAAGAGTTACTTATACGCTACTATGAAAGTAAGAATAGAGGAAAGAGAAGAAAAAATAGGAATTGTGACATCAAACTGAAGTATTGTCACAATAAATACTTCTAAAGAGTACCCATCCTAGGATGGTAATTAGAGAAGGAGGATGGTGATCGCCCGAGTCCCACATTTAGTAGGTCCCCGGCTGGTGACTAGCACCGAGGGTATATCATACATATATATGAGAGGCATTACCCTCTAAGATAAACATGCAGAAGAGAGGGATAAGACAAATACAACAATAAACTAATTCTCATATAGATAAAATAAATCCCAAGTACATACATTAAATTTCATACATAACTAAACATTTAGAAAGGTAAACTACAAGTATTAAAAGATAAAGACGACAGTGACCATAAAGCCAAAACAGCTACTACAAAACCATGAGATATTAAAACATGGATCAATATCTAACCTAATACTTTTGACCTAAAAATAGTTTATATATACATAGGGTGAGCATAATAGATATACTCTATAAGATCCTCCCCAGTTCCTATCATGCAAAAGACAAAGAAATCATACTAAATCCCAGTAAATAACAAGTTAACCTAACTTGTCACCTAAATGGGTATACTAAGTTTCCATACTAACCATGGATATATCTTACCAAGTCACACATACAAGAGATATAATATATTATAATAATAAATCAACAAGGATAACCCATTATCTCTTCCCCACAAGTTTTCCACTCTTCCCCAACATCATATGTCTTGATCCATCTCTCTCTAAAGAACCTAACTTGAAAACACCTGAGATAAGTATTAAAACATGCACCTCCTGAATCAAAACATCACATCATCCCATCCACATCTCAGTATATTTTAACCGAGTAGTTTTTGAGATCCACCACTACCCATACGACGTGTATCATACATCGAGTATTATACTTCAAGCTATCATGAACCATACATTGAGTAAGGTATATAAAGCCATCACAGCCTATACCCATCATACCTATAATAAACATTTAAATACTATATCTAGAGATAAATTTTTGTAAAATAACCAAATGTCATTACAAACCTCTATAAACATATATGTGGGGAACTAACCACCATGCATACCATCAAATAAAACCACCAATAGAAGAGAGTGGGACTAGAGGGGGTAGTTAGTTATCTAGCCTCCCCCACCAGGATGTTGGGGAAAAAACCCTCACATAGTCCATTGGGAGTTAGTCACCCTAACAAACATGGGTGAGATAGAATATGAAATAAAAAAACATAAAATATATAATATAGCTCACAACCACACTATGGGTAATAACCTAGTCCCAAGATCACTTGTAACTATCGTTACTCTAACACCTGACTTCCACAACTAGGGGCTAGATATACTATAAAAACACAAGAATTTAAGAATTATTACATTAAATTAATTATTTCATTTTTATCATTCCCTTTATGTTAATTAATTCATTAACCATTATTTAAAATTGTTCCAAATTACACTTCATAAAACATCAAATGAAATCGATTAAGCCACACTTTATTATCCTCAAGAAAGGTCTATGCCCTCCAGGAATAACCCAAACAAATCCAATGTTTCTTAGGATTAACATTAACTAATGAATTCCAATAAGAACCAACCCCATAGGTTAAACATTTATTAATCATTATCAACCATTCCATAATTCTAGGCACTCTAAGAAAACATCCTAAGAACCCACATGATAGATGCAACCAATCATATCCAGCTACCTCAAGCATTGGACAAAGGAATGTAGATAAAATAATAAACCTAGCCATCCACCCATTAAAAGGATTCATTAATAAAAAGTATCCAAATTAAGAACAATAATGGGTAATACCAACTTCAACCCATTCCACTATCTCTGATGCCATCCCCGACACCCACATGCATATCACCATGTGTCTCACCATCAAAAATAATAACTGATACCACAACCTTAGGCCTCCCCACCCATATATCATTAGCCATCCCAGTCTCATATCACATATCATAACAAGTCTTACATCTAGATCATATTATAGAAGGTAGAAAACAAAAAACATGGTTAACATGGAAACTTTTCCCTAAAAATAAGGCATTTAGCCTTCATAGGAAAAATTGATCTCTCAACCCTAACTCAAGGAACCTAGGATTCATAAGAAAATGAGCTCTCTTAACCAAAAACATATATATTTATCAAACAATCAGTTTTTATTCCATATTGAATCAATCAATTCATTATCACAGGTTCCAACTATGGGAAACCTAATACATCATCTAAAACAAGCTATAAACTATTCAAACCTAGTTTCTAGCATTTTACATCTTTAACAAGATTTAAATAACAATATTTCATTAAATTTCCTTTTTAATCTCATTAGCATTAACAAGAATTTCAACTTCATGTTCTTAATCAATTCCATTAACTCATGAAATAACATATTCAATTAAACATGCATACTTGCATCAATTTGATTACTATAAAATTATAAGAAAAATTGAATTCATTAAATAAGACTCTTCTTTAATTATTTATCCAACCAAAAAATTATTACTGAATTTACATTCTTTATCTATATTCATTAATTTTAGCATGATAAACCAATAATAATAACATGATCTACAAATCATAGTATAGATAACACACAATCTAGAAAAATAAGAGGAAAACTATTATCACGGTGGAAAGAAACAACATGTAATCTCTAAACATAAACCAATTATATTCTTTAATCCATTTTAATCTTTATCAGGTTAATTCCACCTCTATCAAAAGGGATAAAATATGGTCAATTTATGATTTCATTTAAATAAAAATAGAATCAATGAATCCCCTACCTCAAAATTCCAACATTCTTGAAATGGAAATGGAATGCCAATGCCGATCTTCTATCACCTCTCCCATAATAAATTTTATCCCTCCAAGGACTCTGCACCACAACTATGCCAAAAAAAAAACTAAGAAAACTTCATTGGAATAATGAAGATCAAATTAAATAACATGGAAATAATAAATGATGGGATATGAGATCAATCTAAGAAGAAGCTGTAAGAAAATGGAGGTAGAACGTACCACATATTTCTTTAGATCAAATATGGGAAGTCAGGATCAATCCCCTATCGAAAGGGGATTAAAATCCTTTAGAAAAATTCTCTTGGGTGATTAGGACCTGAGAGAAAGAAGTGGGATAAAGTGGGGTTTTAATGGATTTAGGGAATTTATAGGAAACATATTTATTTGAAGACCACACCACAAACCCTAGGACCACACCTCACCCTATTGAAAAATAGGGGACTATAATGTAGTGAAAGGGTACCACACCAGAGCTCCCTGGTTAAAGGATAATCCAAGAATCCACCCACCCACTATGACACATATCCAATATACTAGGGGGAGGACTATGTCACAACCAACAACCCACAAAATAGAACCCTCTTTGCCAACAGAGAGGCTACGACGTAGCCCAAATCTGCATGACACAACCGCCCCCTAAAATGGAAAATATATTAAAAGTGACTATGACACAACCATATTCTCCATAAAACAACACTTGACCACCAGGAACCATAACCAACCACCATAGTGCAACCACCTCTATTTTAATAGTAGCCTCGATTTTACTTATATACCCCCTATACCACAACTGACCACTCCATGATGTAGAATCCTAAAATACTATGTAGCCTAAAGCTCCACACCATAGCCTACCCCATTTTCAACCCTTACTCCTCAAAACTCCTTGGAACCTAATTTAAGAACTTATAAATCCCGAAACTCACAAAGGGAAGGGATAATGGTATCCTGGTCCTTACATTAGATACCTCTCAAACCATTCTCATCATCAATAATTCAAAACTAACTTGGAGAAAAAATAAGGAAAAATGGTTGTCTAAACAACCACCATGTGAGAAACTTATCAAGAATATCACCATAATAGGATCTCAACCACCAATCACTTAGAGGAAGAAGTGAAAAAACCATAGAATAATAACAAAAAACTCTTAAATTATCTCCAAGGGAGATACATCTCAAAATAGATAAAGATCACAATAAGGAAAAAAGATAGAAACCATCTCATAATCCTGAAGAGTTTAATATCCAAAAAAAAGTGTTACAAAAACATAAGTCTAAATAATAAAAAACTCACGATACTGAGTGTGTATCTATGACCCATGTTCCTAAGTGCTCTCCACCATGCCACCGTGCCGCCATAAGATATGAACCAAGGGAATAACATGCCTATGAAACACCTTATCCTAGTGGTTTTGGATATCCACAGGCTTCTCCTTAAAGTTTTCATTATTGTTAACATTGATCTCACCCCAATTAATGACATGAGATTCATCATGAAGATAATAGTGAATCTGCAACACATGAAATATTCCATGCATCTGGCTCATCTATGGGGGAAGTGCTATCTGATACACCATGACTCTAACATGATCTAAAACCTCGAAAGGCCTACTAAAATAGGGAGAAAGCTTACTAGAATGACCAAAAATTCACTTACAATGATAAAGAACCACATTTAGGAACACATTATTTCCAATGTTTAACTCCAAAGGTCTCCTCCTATAGATGACATAGGGATTCTGATGATCTTGCAATGCTTTCATCTTTTCACTAATTACTTGAACCATATCTATTGTGTTATTTACCATTTTTGGCCTGAGAATTATTACTCCCTAACCCTAGTCTAGAAAAATAGAGAAAAACATGTTCGGGCATACAAATCTTAAAACAGTTCCATACCAAGTAGGTGCCTTATCCATGAACCTCTAAAATCTAGGACATAAGAATGAAACATGTCCTTAAGAGTATGGATAGTCCGCTCTGTATAACTATTCATCCATGGATGAAATAAGTTCTAAGGAATAATAGATATCCAAAATAATGTTGGAGACCTCCCTATACCCTGGATATAAAATGAGGATATGAATTAGAGATGATCATCCTCGGGACTCCATGAAGCCTCACCACCTCCTCTAGGCATTTACTTGAAAAAACCTCCACTAAGATTGAATCATTGATCATTACGAAGTGATGTTATTTTTTTAAATGATCCACTATCACCCATATAAAATAAATGAATCCTTAATATTGAGGTAAACTAGTAATGAAGTCTATAGAGATGTCCTCCCACATCCATAAAGTAAAATAGAATGGATGGATCAAACCACTAGGAACATGATGCCCATCCTTCACCTTATAGCAGACTAAACATCGAGACACAAACTTTGCAACTATATGATTCAACCCAGTATATAAAAACAACCCTTTCATAGTACTGTACATCCTTTTCATTCCAGGATATAACGATAAAGGTGAGATATGAAACTCATAAAGAACCATTTCATGCATCACCAAAGGTATAAAAATCCTCCCCTAGAACAAAACCCAGTGCTTCCCATCCTTTATCCAACCATAAGGGGAATCATAAAAGACAACCCAATCTCTTTATACATCCACCTCTAAATCCCCCAACTAGGACTCCAATACTTTTTTCACCAAAGACGACTGCACTATCATCTGAAAAAGATAAAATATGACTCCAACCTCACCCATATCAATATGTATTATGGATATTTATTCTATAACTCTATATAAATTTTCATATTCTCCCACAACATCACTATGTGACTTCCTACTCAGTGCATTAGCTATAATTTTTCCTTTTCCTAGTGTATAGGAAGTCTCAAAGTCATAAACCTACAAGAATTACATCCACCATCATTGTCAAAAGTTCAATTCATGCTGGGAGAATACATAACTTAGGATATTATGATTGATAAAAACCACAAAATTCCCATAGATGAGGTAATTCCACAAAAAATTCAAGGAAAACACAAATGTTGTCATCTTGAGATCATGGTTGGCATAGTTATTCTCACAGGGATATAACTACTGATACCTATAATAAACAAATGATCCATAATGCATCAGAAAACAAGATAACCCAAGATGTGAAGCATCACAGAAAACCTCAAAATGAACTCCTTCCACTAGAAAATGAAGTATAGAGCATTAACCAACTTCTACTTCGGGTACTTGAAAGCTTCCTGACACTGGTTAGTCCACAAGAATTCCTGATCCTTTATGGTTAAAGATGTCAGAGTAGTTGAAACCTGAGATAAATCGACTACAAATATCCTATAATAGTCTATAAGACTAAGGACATTTCTCATCTCTATAACTATCTTGGGGGATTCCTAAGAAATGAATGCCTCTATCTTTGAAGGATCCATAACTAATACTTGTTAGGGTATGTAATTACCTAAGAAATGAACTTCATAAGCCTAGAAATCATACTTTGAAAAATTCCTAAACAATTGATGATGATGAAGAACTCCCAAAATGGAATGTATATGTTCTTCATGATCCTCCTCATTCATAGAGTATACAAGGATGTCATTGATGAAGACCACCGCGAACTTATCTAGAAAATTCTTGAAAACTGCATTTATCAAACCCATGAACAAGGCTGGTGTGTTCATCACACTGAAAGACATCACAATGAACTCATAATCCCCATGACAACATCAAAAATAAGATTTCAAAAATATCTTCACCCTTTACCCATATTTGATGATATACTGACCATAGATAAATCTCTAAGAACAAACTAGATCCAGATGATCGAATAAATCATTAATCTATGAAAGAGGATAGAAAATATTCACTATCATCTAGTTTAAATGACAATAATCTATATAAAGATGAAAGATGATATCAACCTTATTCACAAACAAAACTGGTGCACCCTAAGGTGACACATGGTTAAAAAAACATCACTATAATAGATAATCGAGCAGTACTCACAAATCTTGCAACTCAAAAGGTTCCATCCTATACAGATACACTAAGATAAGTGAAACACATAGTTGTAGATTAATCCCAAACTCAATCTCTCACTAAGGGGAAAATTCTACAACCTCCTCATGGAAAACATCAGGTTACTCTTCCACAACACTAGGAAACACCATTGGATAAACCTTTGATGAACTCAGTATTATCTTGGTAATCAAGGAAGACAAGTACGAAAAACACCTCTGACCCGGGGGTCTCGCTCACCAAAAAACATAGATAGATCTCCATAAGAATTATAGAACAAAACCAATCTCCTAAATTAATCCATAATACCTTAAAAAAACACATACAATCCATGTTGAGTATAATATTGTATGGATGTATCCATAAACATAAGATGTCACCCCAAGAGTGGTGTTTCCCCAGAACTAGATCACAATATCTACATACTTCATACAAATAAGCTCAACCTCCAACTGGCATAGTCAACACCAAGGGAACTAGAATACTATCCACCTCAAGCCCCAAATCATATACAATGATAGGTGATATGAAAGAGTGTGTATCTCATGAATCAAAAAAATCACTCACCCATGTAAAAAACAAGAAAAGGGTACCTTTTATGATGGCTGGCTTGCCCAACGCTGAAAATGATAGAGCATGAAGCTGGACACGACCAACTCCATGACCTATCTGACCTTGATGAAGACCACATCCATAGACACACTCTAATCTTTGAGGATGAAGAGAATATCAAGGATATTCTCTAACTGCCCCATCTCCTCTCTGATGATCCTAAGCTGTAGCATCTTACTGCTATTTCCTTGGATAAAACTGCCTCAATAGAGGAAACTAAAATGAAACACCTAGCACACACTAACTTCTCATAAAGGTTGGACACTCTCACCACTAATGACCTTATTCTACATAATAAAAACACTTGTCTAATCCCTTGGTAAAGGTTTGTGAGATTCCACTCTTAGATAAATGAGGTGATGATGAATTGGACCTACCCCATATATTTGAAAGATCTTTTGTCCAAGAAACTGAGGACCCTAGACTATAGATCTACTTCGTGAGGAATCATGATGAATCCCCACTTGTGATGACTTAGTTCTGTCCAATATCCTCTAAACAACCTCCACTCTCACCAGTATCTTGAGATAATTCGACAACATAAATGGGGTGACCTGGAACTGAATCTATGGATGAAAATATTACTCTAAGTACATCACCCTGACCTCCTCATATAGAAACAAGTTTGAATCATATTTGAGAAAGGTCATAAAATAGATCTCAAAATCCTATACACTGTAACTCTCCCTTATAAGGGTAAATAGGTCATAACAACTAGCCACCTTCACGACTGATGAAAGAAGCTCTGCTCGGAACTGGTCTCAGAATGTCTCCCATGAGACTACCAACTCCATGCGATCCACAGGGAATAAGATCCACCAATACCACAATGATCCATGAAACATCATCACAACCAATGAAACCTAGTGATCCTTTTAATAATAAATCAAACTAAAAGATATCTAAACTATATCCAACTACTCTTCTATAGCTGAGTCTAAAATAGTGCCTTTCCACTTCTATAAACTTTGGCATTGAAACTCTTAGAGTTTCCTCCTCAAAGTGTCATTATCATCAACCTATAATCTATGATTATTTTCTAGCACATCCTATTGGGAATATTTGATGTGAACCTGACAAGGACATCAATCTAGAGCCATGCCTGCAAGAAGAACAAACCGTTAGTGACTCATAAACTTGGAATATGGAATACTTAAGATGATTTATTTATTTATTTATTTAAGGTTTAACCTATCCCAAGGTCTACCCATTTCAAACATAGTCTCAAATAAGAATAATTTTCAATATTTTCCTAGGTCTTTATACCACAACTAGGATCAATTCGTTCAGTAGGCTTAGTAAACTTAAAGGTTCATGCATCAAATCACTAGGGGACCTAAAAACCCTTTTCTCAACCAGTCTCCCTTGTTTAAATTTCTTCCTAAAATTAGATAACTCCATTTCCATACCAAACTATGAAATATTCACATGTTACTAACTCCAAACTCCACCCCATCCCTCAACTAAAACCTTTTATATCCCTCTTTCATGACCCTCACCTCCCAAAGAGTACCCCTCCTTAGCTGACAATGAGAGAAGGGGGATAGTGACTGCCTAATTCTTGCCTCTAGTAGGCCTCGAGATGGTGACAAGCACGGAGGGTATATCATACATATAAATATGAGGCATTAACCTATAAGAGAAACATGTAGGAGAGAGAGATAATATAGGTACAATAATAAACTCATGATCATTTAGATAATAGAAAACCCAAGTACATACATGCAATGTCATACATAACTGAACAACTAGAAAGGTAAACTAAAAGTACCAAAAGATAAATATGGTATTGAATGTGAAGAACAAATAGATCCTGCAAAACCACATGCTAGAAAAATATATCTTGATCTCCAACATTCTCATGATTATCTGAAAAAATAGTTTATATATACATAGGTTCACTATAATAGGTATATTAATTAGAATCCTCCCCATAGACTCTCATGAAAAAGATAAATAAAGCATAATAAATCCCAATGAACAAGTGAAACCAACTCATCACCTAAACACGTATATAAATTTCCCAGCCTCACCATGGATATCCCTCACCAAGTCACACATACAAGAGAGATCATATAATATAAAAATAAATTAACAAGGGTACCTCACTACCACTTCCCCACTAGTTTTTCACTCTTCCCCAACATTGTACATCCTGATCCATCTCTATCTAAAATAATTCAGGCCATATAAACCTAGGATAAGTATCACAATATGCACCTCATGCATCAAATCATCACATCATTCCATCCACATCTCCATATATAGAAATTTAGTAGTTTCAGTGAGCCACAATATCCTATATGATTTGTATCATACATTGGGTAATATACCTCAATCCATCACAACCCATACACTGAGTAAGATACCTCAATCCATCACAACCTATACTTGTCATACCTATAATAACCATTTGGATATTATATCCATAGATACATGTGCGTGAAATAACCACAATCCATTACATCCCTATACACACATATATGTGGGAAACTAACCACAATTCATACTAGCAAATAAAACTACCAAGAGAATAGAGTGAGGCTAGAGGGTGTAGTCATCCATCAATCCTACCACCAGGATATTAGAAAAAACGCCCTCCCAAAGTCCAATGGGTGTCAGTTTCCCTAACTGACATGGGTGGGGTAGCATATGAAATCAGAAAATATATAAGATATAATATATCTCATAAGAACACTATGAAAAATTACCTACTCCTAAGTTCAACTATAGCTATCATCACTCAAACACCCATCTACCACTACCAGGGAATAGATATCCTATAAGCACACAAGAATTTAATAAGATTGTAATTGAATTAATTATTTCATTTTTATAATTACCTTTTTGTTAATTAATTTATTAAACATTATTTAAAATTGTTATAAATTAAATTTCATAAACTTTAAAATTAAATTGATTAAGTCACACTTTATTATCCTTAATCAAGGTCTATTCCCTCTAGGAATAATCCAACAGAGTCTATAGTTTCTCATGATTAACATTAATATTTTCATTCCAATAAGAACCAACCCCATGGGTTAAACATTATTAATCATTATTAACCATTACATAATTCTAGTAACTCTAGGAAAACATCCTAAGCTACCATAAGAGAGATGCAACCATGCATGTCTAGCCACCTCAAATAGCAGGGAAAGGAATACAAATAAAATAAGAAACCCAACTATACAACCATTAAATATATTCATTAACAATAATTATCTAGATTAAGAAAAATAACAGGTAATCCCAACTTGAACCCATTCCATCATATCTAGTTCCATCCCCGACACCCACATGGACATCACCGTTCGTCTCTCCATCGTAGGCATCAAGTAATGCCACAACCTCAGGCATCCCCACCTACATCTCATCAACTATCCCAGGCTCAGCCATCCTAGGATCATATCACATCAGATAGAAAGGATCACATCTATAGAACATAATATAAGGAATAAAACAATAAATATAATAAACAAGGTAACTTGGCCCTAAAATAAGGCATTTAGCCTTCACATGCAATCGAGCTCTCTCAGACCTAACATAAGTTACTCATCTTTCATAAGAAAATAATCTCTCTCAGCCTCAAACATTTATATTTAAAAAAAGCAGTTTTTATTTCATATTGAATTAACCAATTCATCATCAAAGGTTCCAAATATGTGAAACTTATGGAATTAGCTAAAACAAACTATTAAATTATTAAAACATGCTTTCTATTATTTTACAACTTTAACAAGTTTTAAGGAAAAATAATTAATTAACATGACTTTTTAATATAATTAACATTAAATCATTCTAGATTTATGTTCTTAATCAATTATATTAACTCGTGGAATAACATATTGAATTAAACATGCATACTTGCATTAATTTGATTACCATCAAATTATAAGAAACACCAAATTTATTAAACACGACTCTTCATTAATTCTTTATCCAACCAAAAAATCATTACCAAATTTACATTATTTATCCAAATTCATCAATTTCAACATGCTAAATAAATAATAATAACATGATCTACAAAACATAGTATATATAGCACACTATATAGAAAAATAAGAGGCAAACCATTATCATGGTGGAAAACAAAAACATGTGATTGATAAACATAAACCAATTCCATTATTTAATATAATTTAATATTAATTAAGTTAATTCCATGGCCATCCAAATCAAAAAACCATGGTCAATTTATGATTTCACATAAATAAAAAAGATAAGTAACATATTCCCTTTAAACTTCTGATGTTCTTGAAACAGAAATAGAATGCCAATGAGGATCTCTAATCACCTCTCCTTTAAGAAAATACATCCCTATAAGTACTTCACACCAAAACCATGACAATTAAAAACCAAGGATACTCCATTAGAACAACTAAGATCAAATTCTATAACATGGAAAGAAGAAACAGTTGTAAATGAGATCAATACAAGAAGAAACTATGAGAAAAGGGAGGTAGAACATACCTCAGATTCCTAAGGATCAACCATGGGAAGATGAGATCAAAAATTATCAAAAGTTTCTTCAAAGACTTCAAAAAATTACCCTTAGTTTCCTAAGGTTTTATAGAAATAAGTGGGAAAAAGTGGGGTTTGAATGTCCTTATAGTATTTATAGTAAATATTTTTTTGAAGACCATGACACAACCCCTAGGAACATGCCATAGCTTGTTGAAAAATAGGAGGACTAATATATAGTAGAAGGAGACCATGTCTCAACCACCTAGTTAAAGGAATGTCTGAAAATACATCCAATCACGATGATATAGATCTGGTATACCCAATGGGGAGGACTACAATGCAACTTACAACCCATAGTGCAGAATCCACTTTGACAATAGGAAGTCTACAAAACAAACCAAATCCCCTTGAAAAAACCACCCTATCAAATGTTAGAGACATCCAAAGTTTCTACAACATAGCCATTAGATCCACATCGTAATGATCAATCACTGAGAAGGGACTACGCTGAAGCCAACCACTACAGTGCAACCACCTCCATTTTGGTAGTAGCCTCGATTTTACTCCTTGAGAACTCTTACACTATAGCTAACCACTCCCTTCCACATAAGCCTACACTATGGAAAAACCCAAATCCCCATGATTTAGTATACCCCATTTTTATCCATTCCTCCTCCAAACTATTTGGAACCTACTATGGGTACCTCTAACTCCCAAAAATCAAAAAGGGAAGGGCTACCAAGATCCAGGCCCTTAAAAGTCTCAACAAGTGGAATGATTTCTTATCATTACAAATTACCTTCAATATAATAGATACTATATTTAGTGTTGCTATAAAGAACGTGAAAATAGAGAAAAAAACTATATATTAACTATCATGTGATGAAAGTAAAAGTATACACCCTAATTTCTATAACCACACATAAAGGATTATTTTCTAGTGGTTTTGTGGTATTGGATTATTTACAAACCATGAAAAGAACTAGCTAATATTACTGAGTATTAAAACTTTTAAAATATAGTGTGTAATAATTTACCTACTTTAATATACTTTCATATGATAAGGAAAAGAGAATAGGAGAATCAATATCCTATCAAAGATAAGGGTTAAAGGGATAAAAAGTTATAATTTTTTTAAAAGTTCTCAACACTGATTCACCCACCTCAGTTTTGAGTATATAATGAAGTGGTCTTATTAAATAGTATTAGATAAAAGGTTAAACTCTATTTAATTCTATACATTTTAGTTATTATCTTTTTAATATTTGAGTTTCTTTCCTACATTTACAATAAATTTCAGTTTTACTAAAGATTCAGTTACCTTTGAGAAGAAGTGTATATTTTCCAAGACCATGATGAACATGAGAAAGAAAGAGAAAATAATTATGAATAATTTATCCCTCTTTTATAAATAATAGGAAGTATCACTTTCTCCATTCCATGTTAAAAAATAAGAAAAATCATTCTTGGAAAGTGAAGAGCAGGAGGATCAAGTTTCCACCAAGAAGATGGATCATCTCTCTAACTCAATAGGATCAAGAGATTAAAATGATCAAGTGTAATGTACTAAATATGATCCAAGAACTAGTGGGAGTGATAACATGTCAGTTTATTTTTAAATTTATGCATTAAAGGATATGATTCATGGGTTTCCTAAAGAATTATTCTCTATTTTCAATGGGATATTTGAAAGCATGTAGGAAGAGATCACTCTGCTTGAGAATAAGTCATAAGTAATGGATAAGGTTTAAAAATAAAAAATTATTGAATGTATAAATATATCCAAGAAAGTTAGATCCTTTGAAGTATAAATATTAGATCTTGAAATAAGTTCCTCAGAGTTTGAATACAAGTGGATCAATGAAGTTGAAAAGAAATAAAAATTCAACAAGACCCTGGAAGAAAAGATCTATGTACTTGAAGAAAAGTTAAAAAATAACATTGATGTCAAGGAGTTATAGTTGGAGGTAAAATTCAAGAAGATTAAGGGGCTTGAATATTTTTTACAAAATAAATTTAAGATATATGAAGAGGAAGTTAAAAGAATTAATAAGGATTGTGAAGAAAATATGATTATGATTGAAGATTGAAAAACATCCTCTATATGAAATATATATAATTGGAAGTTTAGTTGGACAATATTGAGAATACACATATTGAGACTCTAAAAAATAAGAATTTAGTTTTTGCTACTATATAATGTTCACTGATGGATTTTGAGGTTAAAATACCTCCAAAACATGATAATAAGATCAAAAATTCATTTAATGATTTATCCCAAGCACCTATGAAGAAAGAGGTACCATTAATACCATCTTTTAACAATGTTTCTAAATATATTATCATTAATAGTGCATGTTGTAAAACAAAATTTGTGCAAGTATTAATGAAGAAAGGTGATGAGAACCCTTCTTCCATAACTAGGGTGGATAGGAAAAAGAGTGTCAAAGTTGGTTCCCCACAAAGAGCCTAACAAGTTATGATGAAAATTTAAAACCATTATACATAAAAAAAATAATAAGATCAAGGTTTGTGGTTCATTGTTGGTGCTACAATAGATTTGAGAATTATGAATTATATTTTTTTACAATCCTAAAAATAAAAAATAAAAAAGGAAGCCCATGTTACGGGGGAGAAAGTCATAGATATAGAAAAAACATACATTGGTTAAGAAATATTTTTATACTTCAAATAGATTTAGAAAAATTAAAAATATCTATGATGCATGCAGTGGTAGTAGTCATAAGGATGGTACATGATCATCTTGAAATGTATTAAAATATGATAATAAAATAAGACTACAAAAGGTATTTAATAAAGAAGAAGCATCCTTGGGAAATAAGAAGAAAAATATTGTAAACAAAAATTACCCCAATAATATTTCAAGTGAGAAAAGTGAGAAGATCTTGGATTCCAAATCCAAGAAGTTTAAGAAAATTGTAGTATCTAAGATAAGTACTAATATGGATGGTACTTAGAATATTCTATGTGGAAAATCCAAACTTTCTTCCAATATTCATAATTATATGTTAGTTATCTGGATAGAAAAATTGGAAATAATGAGGAAAATGAAATAATCATAGGAAAAGGATAGTGAAAAAGGAAAAGAAAATATTCTACATGAAGTTAAAGAAGTTATCTATGTGAAGTGAAACATGGATGGACACACTCATAAATATTGTTCTACAATAATTACAACACAATAAGAATTCTTTAAGAAGATAAATGTTGCATCGGGTGATAAAAGTTCTTTAAAATCTTCTAAATAGAGAATATTAACACACAAAGAAATTCAAGAAGTGATAAGATCCATACAACCTCAATTAGAATTGAAGTTCATACATGAAAGTGTGAAGAGTGGAGGAAATTGAGAAACTTGGGTGATAAAAATATATCAACCTTGTTATTTACATTAAGAAGAAAGGAAGGATCCACCTTATTTCCTTAATATTCATGTATTTTATTCATTATTATAATTTGGAGAACTGAAGGTGAAAAAAGTTCTTAGGGGGGACCCGAGAAGTAGTGAGTGTTGTCAATTCTTGATAGCAAAGATAAATAATTCATCATTATTGAATGATTTATCAATTGGTATTCAAATAAAAATATAATAGAGGATCATATTTGATGAAGTTGAATATTTTGTTTTTATATCCTATAAAAAAAAGATAAATAAGATACCATCTTGGTTTGATCTTATATTTTTTATCCTGGAGAAAAAGTATTGAAGAAGGTTATCCTTGGTGAAGTTTTTGGAAGTTGTCAAATCTAGAAAATCACAATTTAAAGATTCATTTTGGTGTATTATTAAAATTAGAAACTATTTAAATAAATTATTAAAAAGATTCACCATTATAAAGATGTTTATGAGTCTTTCTCTTAAAGGGGAGACAAATGAAAAAAAGATGAAAAAGATGACAGAAAATATTTTTTCATATAAATTTGATTATTCTGTAAATTTCTTTTATATCATGTCATTTTAAAAGGTACTATTTTATTAATCTCTAATCTTTTATTACCAAAAATATCAAACTTAACACAAAGTGGTATTAATTTAATTAATCAATTACATAAGAAAAGTGGGAATATGGAAGTGCACCAAGCCTGCTTATCCTGCTTTTTTCACTTGAATGTTTTTAATTTTTTTATTGAAGTGTATGTAAGAGTTTTAGGTTGATATTTATTAAAAAAGTTTCATATTTCATTTAATTATATTCATCTTGGAATAAAATTGGATAACCCTTGATGAAAAGGTAATGAGTTCTCATTCCCTGAGGAATCATTATAATTTATCAAGGGATAACCTTGTTCTCTAAATAAAATCCTCTTATTTTCTACACTGAGAATGGATCATGTAGACTTTAGAGTAAAATTATGGATGAAACATAAATTAATTTTGGATTAATAAACTTTTCCCATGAACATTTTATTTTTTATAAATAATGGTGATATAAAGTGAAATGAAATTCTATAAAAGTAAAGGGGATATATTCACATATTGACATATTCATTTGGAAATAACCTTAGAGGTATTCCTAATAAATACAAAGGGGCATATTGAAGAGTTTTCTTTTTGTATGAGTTATTTTTTTTCAATGTTTGTTATTGGTTATAAATTGTGGTTAATGAAATAATAATATTTCATTGATGTCAATATATTGAATAAGTTTGATAGGAATAAATTAATGGAATTTCTGCTGAAGTATCTAAGATATCCAAGATTAATAACAAAGTGAATATAGTTTGGATGAATGGATGAAGAAGAAATTACTCAATTTTACTTAATGTATAGAACATATGTCACTAAGTGCTTTGACTTGACACATTATTTACAACAATGAATAAGATTTGAAGAATTAAAATGATTTGATATTGAAGAGTTCTTTGGAATTTATATTACAAAAAGAAAAAAGAGGAGTTTAAAGAAGTTCATGCCACATATTATTTTTCATAAAGAAGAAGAAGAAGGTCATGAAATATAAATATTAATTTCATGAGGAATGGATGAAGGGATTTGATGAGTAAGTTAGTTTGGAAATTTATGTTGAGAATTAAATGGAATAATTCACTTAGAAATTTTCTATTTTTTTTAAAAAAATACGTCCAACCATAAGCTGAAAATGGATCCACCTTAACCATATCTGGGACTAAGGGTCAACCATGTGGGAGGTAGGTCATCTGAATAGGCCCATAGCAGCATGGGTGAGAGTGCCTGCACGGACATGAAAGGTAGGTGTGCATAAATCCCATAAAGTATGCATAGGTGTGAAAATAGAGGTTCCATAGCCACCATGCATGACAAAACGATAACATGAGGGTAGTGTGTGTGAGTTTTTTGGGTGTCAAACCTCCGTACTGACTTGAGGGTAAATAAACATAGATTGATTTATTAAGAAGTGTTCAACCACACTGAACTTCAATGTGGGAAAATGTAACTACATCACTGTACCTCTATCATTAAAATATACGGATATAAAGATACCCCCCTGATCTATTTTATCTCTATTATATGATCATTTCGTTTGATCATCTTCAACCTCCAACCTTTGAGGTTTATCGCAAGTTCTCAAAATATTAGACATTGCCATTCCAGCGTTTGATGTCCATCCTTACGATGAACAAAACAAGATATTGGATGTAAGGCCTAGGCTGTAACTAGGTCTAGGAAAAATTAATAATTTATGAAACATTTTTAATACTAGTGTAGTTTTGAGTAGGGGTTGATCAATAAGGAAGGACTTATGAAAAAGGTGTGTTGAGTTATACCAAGTAAAATAAAGATAAAATAAAGAATAAAAAAATAAATGAAGGGTGGAAATGTGGGAGAAAAGGTGGTGAAGAAGATAATGGGATAGAGGTTGAGGTTCAAAAAACAAAAGGGGTTAACAATAGAGGGAATGGAAAGAGAACATAAAAAATATAAAACTTAAAGGGATGGAACAAGGGAATTTGGTTGGGTGGATAACTTATCTTGATAGGTGTTTCTTTCTATTTTATTTTATCTCACTCAAGGCCATTCATTGTAGGACCTAGAAAAGTGGCTGGCTAACTCTCTTGAGTTTCTATTATGTAGGTGAAGGGATCCTTCAGCTTCTCAACTAAAGACGTCTTTACCCACTCATTAAGGAAACCTGGTGACCCTAACTTATATGGTTTATCCTTTTCTTAGATGGAATTCCAGATGAAAAGTTATTAATGAAAACAACAACTCAAATATCTCTCATGGATTTTAGATAGTTGAAGGTCATAAATTACTCGACCAGTGAGAAAAGGGTGGACTCTTATAATTACTAACACCTGATTGGGGTAAAAGTGCCTATCAGCTCAACCTCCTTCCCCATGTTGAATTTTTTCAACCATCAAAACAAATTTATTCAATAGATTTAAAGAGTTTTGTAGAAACATATTGTCAAAAATAAATAGTTTACACAAATAAAACCCTCACAAGGGATTCAAAACAATAATAACATTATTCTACAACCCCCTCCTTAGCTACCTGGTGCGTTCCCTCTGTTCTGTTTTTCCCCAGGTCCCCTCTGGTTCTTGATTCCCCTCCATCTCCCTTTCCCTTTCCCCACCTATAATGTGTATTTTTAATCCCACTTATTTATTTATGATAACACCTTTTTCTTGAAAGTTTTATACAAACTCTCACCTGCCTCATCGACACTACTACCGGCCACCTAATGAAAGTTTGAATGGTAGGAGTTCTAGCTGGCTAGAATATAGGACTCTTATCAACATGAATGACGTAGCTGATTTTTCCATGTAACTAATTGGATAAACATAGGTGATTCGGTCGACATATCCATTTGTATCGACATATGTGATTTCCCACATAGTAGATTACCACATATCCATTTGGACCGATGTAACCATTTCTCCACATAACCGAATCTGATTGACGTAGCCATTTATCGGTGTATGAAAATATACACATAGCCAATTCCCTTATCTATAGTGACCCAGACTTATCATACTTGGATATTACATCTTTTTAGATGAAATTAAATTAAATTACACAAACACACTCATGAGGATCATAATAGTTTAGTGCCTTTGGAAACTTGGAACACAATATTTTTAATTATTGAAAGATCTTAAATGTATCCCATAAATATATTTCCCTTTAGTAATCCTACTTAAAAACATTTATTCATTACCGAGGAAAATGAAACATAATAAAGGGTGAGCTTATATGCCAAGTAAGGGTAAAAAAGGGATATACATAAGCATAACATGCACATAAGGGTATTAGGACAAGATCATAACATTTAAAAACCATACCCTATATATCAAAGAACATAATATTTAATCTTAGATTAAATATTTGTATTTCATATGACATTAATCATAATATAATCAAATAACATGATCTATGAAAGCATAAAATTTGTCATAATACATGGAATTTTATCATACACATAAAAATAGAAAATTATTTCCATATTATTCAAGGCTCACTACCAAGGCTATCATATTGAAATGGGTTCACTCCCAATACCATCATAGAAGACAAATTACCTTATTAAACTGGGTTCACTCATCATTCTAGCCCTATATTACCGAATCAAGTTCACTCCCCATTCTAGTCTTGTCTTATTAACCAGGTTCACTCCCTATTCTCATACCATCTTACTGAACCAGGTTCTCTCCCCATTCTAGTCCTATCTTACTGAACTGGTTTCACTCCCCATTTCAGTCCTTTCATACTGAACGAGGTTCACTCCCCATTCCAGTCCTGACTATCTAATGAGATCTAAATATTTAACCAATGAATTGGAGGGAGATATAGGTCTCACCCATATTTGGTTATAATGTAACCACCATCCTTGGTTATAAAAAAATCACTATCATATAATGAAAATCAAACATATGTGTCCCACAAGATCTTAAAACATTCATCATATCATAAACCATGAAATAAAAAGGGTTTCATAAATATTTTATCATATAGAAATATATGGAAAAGAGGAATATTTCATAATCACTTCATCATTTCATCATAGCATAACCCGTTAAAAAAATATGTTTCATAATAGTTTTATCATGGTGTAACTAGTTGAAGAGAAATAGGTTTCATAAACATCTTTTCATCATAAACATAAACCATCTTTTCAAAATCCTTCTCCATTTTTGAATGATCATTATGGAAAAAGGTAACTAATATATTATATTTAAATAATGATAATAATATAATAAAAAACATATTATTTCCTTAAATATAGTTATACATATCATATATGTGGTGTGGTGATGAAAAGAGAGACACATCGCTTTGTGAAGGCAGTATTCCACACGTACATGAGTGGTATTATCATCTTTCATTGAGTGAAAAGTTAATAAATAAAATGATATATATTATCTCTTAATAATGATAAATATTTTATGAATATAATAATTATTTTATTTATATCATATAAAATCATTAAATTTAACCTTATCACCTTCCATGTAAAATGTGAATGAATCACATCGCTTCGCGAGGTGGTAGTCCGCCGTACACATGAGCGACATTATCGTATTAAAAAAAAGAAATAATAAAGGTAAGTATGATATAATAATTCAAAAATAATAATAATATCATAAATATAATATATAAATATTAAATTCATCATTGTATCTAGCCGTTATAGGTGGTAATGAAAAAATTAATGATATTGGTTTGTGAGGCGGTAGTCCACCGTAGGTATGAACGATGATTTTGTAACCAGTTTTATAGAAGTGGAGAAGGTTTTAAGTCATGAAATTATTATAAAAAATCCTATTATATGGAATATAATTATTTTATTATATAAGTATGGTTTAAAAATAATTTAAGCAAGTGGATAAAGAAATAAAATACTCTCATTAAAGAACATTACCTCTTCTTTGGGTATCCTCCTTAGGTTTGCACTAAATCCTTCCTAGGTTGGATTTATGTCCAAACTAAGGATTATATAATGAGATTATTGAAGCTTAAAAGTTATTTTGGAAGGTATTAGATGAATCAAATAGGTTTGAAGGTGCGAAGAAGATAGGAGAGGGGGTGACCTTTTATAAGTGGGGGAGGGGTCACACTTGGTATTTTTGAAAAGAAATAAGTGATCCCACATTTTTAATATGTAAAAGGGTAAAAATTAATCCATTATCAAACCTTAGAGGTTTAAGTGTCAAAATAAGGACAAAAAATATCTTTATACAAGTGTATAGGTCATTTTTACCCTTATCTTTTTAGTTTAACCCCCGATAAACCCATTTTTACCTTAACTGTAGTAATTATTTTTTACTACATTCATTATTCACTTTGGTCAAAAAGTAAGTTGAACTTATTAGAAATTTTAAATTATTATGATCAAAAATATGGAATCAATTTTTAAAAATTATATTCATATAAGTTTAAAATTTTAATTTAAAATTAATCTCGTAAGCATGATGAGAAAACCAGGTTTTAAAGAGAAAACGTTCAAAAAGTTTAAAAAGTTTTTATATCCAAATTCAATGTGAAATTGATTAAAAAGAACTAAATTAGATAAATTGATATAAAAGTAAACTAATTTTAATTTTTAACTAATTCCAAAATATAATTTAACATTATAAATAATTTAAATGAAAATGTAGTTTTCAATTGAAATTTAGTATTTTTCACTAATCATTAAAAAATGAAACATTTCAGAAAAATACAAACAATTCACCCTAAGATAATTTTTAAATTAAAATTTTAAAAATTAAGTTTATTTTATAAAATCAATTTTCTAAAATTTTCTAAAATTAATTTTATTATAAGTTCACAAAATGGTGAAAAAACTATTTTTTATAAGAATATAGTTTTTAAGCGTTAAATTGGATTTATTCATATTTATTTCCTTGAAAACACATAATATGAATGTTAAAAATTTGGTTGAATATGTAATATTATAATTTAATTAAAATAATTAACCAAATGTTATTTTGTTAATTTATTGATATAAAACACACTTGTGCTTATAAATATAGTTTTTCAGAGAAAGATTTTCTTTTATTTTCATAGGGGTTTTATTATCATTTATAATTAATTGGTCACTAAAGAATTAATTTTATATAAATGTTTAAACCATATTTTCATAATTTATTTAATCTTAATCATAACCATCATTCCAATAGCTAGGTTTTAATGTCCCCGACCCGGGAGTCACTAAACGGGTGCCCTGAGTCGGGTCTCCATATGACCTCAAGCACGCCTCCTCGTATGCCAGAGGTTTCTGAATAGTAGAGAGGGTTTAAAAGTAACATGGGGAGACTATACCCTATTTAATAGATTAATAAAAAGTACAAAATAAATTTAAAGTGGAAACATCATAGAATAATCAATGAATATGCATAAATAACCATTTCCCAAAATAGTGTACAAAGCACAAGCATCTATAAATATGACATGTCATACTACAATACCAAGTGAAAAAAAACCAAAATAAAGAAAATAGTGGAATAACCAAAACATCCCCAACCCTAAGTCTCAAACCTCATCCATGCATGTCCATTCCCAACTCAACTCCCTAACACATGGCCCTTGACCTTATCCTAAACTGAAATCTTGAAATCTTCTCGGGTACCCGATGGAAGCCCGTGAAGGGTGTGAGTAAAACTCAGTAGGCCAACACCAACAATGTCCACAAAATATACAGTCTAATCAGACAGTTCATACAAGTATTAATTAAATAAAAATTAAATAAAAATTAAATAAAATATAGTTTAATTATCTATTAGTAAAAAAGTTCCCCCTAAGTTATTCCACCATTAAACCTAGATTTAATGCTTATAATATCTTAGTGCTTAATTCACTTTTTTCATGTGTTTAACAGATTAGGATTATTCATCAATATCAATACATATGGGAATATGTCAATTCCCTATCACAATAGGAAACACATCACAAAAACCACATTATCCTCACATCGAAGCCTCAGTCTAGGTGGAATGCAACTGTTAGGGGAATAAAAATCCATTCCCTTCTCTAAAATGTGCATTGAGGGGTGGAGTTTAGAGCCTTGGTCCAACTCAACCTATGGGCGTAGAACCTCATGTCAATACCCCACTATACCAAGCCATGTGCACATGATTATTTATCCATTCCCCACACATAACCGCATCACAAACAACCATAAACAATATCATTAGCAATGTCTCAATCAATAACAACAAATATGAGAATCAGTATTATGACATAATCCATTAACAGATTTATCATTTATATCCCATAACCATTTAGCCCAATTCCCATTTCCTATGTCTAGCTCATTAAGCATATTCAATAATTCCCTTATGTTATCCCCTTTTCACTTATTTGTAAATTCACTTATGAAATATCATTTAACATATTTCATTCACATACCATTACCAATTTAACACATTCACCATTTTATATTTACTAACTCTCTTAGGAATTTCTAATATAATTCATAAGCCACATGTCACAATCCTGATTCACCCAATTAACCCATTTCTGCATCATTCCAAACAAAACTTTAAGTCATTACCAAATATAGAAACATTACCCATCTTCTATTTTCACTTCCATTAAACACATCAACAAACTCAACAAGGGCTCTACATTATCACACAATGACCTTGTACTTAATTAATTTACTTCTTGGTCCATGAACATTGGCACACCCCATGGGTGGCCCTAAATAGGTCAAATCATACTTGATGCATCCCATGTGGACTATGAAGGTTTACATTCATCATTTAGACACCCATTTTACCAAAGCTCACCAAAGGGATCAATAGAACAATAAGAGATAACCAAGAATAAAACTAAACATGCACAATATACAATTAAAGTGTGAGATATGTCTTTTAGACCACCAACCTCGAATCCACTGATGAACGCAATCTTAATAATATCCTTAGATCCTTATTCAACCACCCTTTGAATATTCATCCTAGATCTCATCAAAAAAGAGTGTTTTAGTGCTTTGGATGGAGATAAGATAATGATGCAAACCCTAAACCAAAAAGAGAAGAAAGAGATTGATTAGAATCACCCGAAGCTTTGATCTGCAACTAACACCATTATAAATAGATTAGGATAAAAGGATAATCACTTCTTTGAAGATTGAGTCAGTAGGGTTTTCCCCTAGGATTGAAGGAGGTGAAATGGAGGAGAATCCCGAGTTAGAACAAAAAAACCCGAGGTGGAAATTTTGTAAATTTTCCCAACTTTATAGGGCCATATGGTTTTCTTGGATGGTTTACCAAACTGTGATAAAACCATGCGTGATCTACTATACAAGGAAATTTTGGTCGCATGGTTACTTAGGAAGGCTGCACAGTTTGAAAAACTATGCGCCAACTGTGCGATATGCCACTGCCTAAGGTTGAATAGTTTTCCTGGGAAGGCCACACAGTTGACTTAACCATGAACCAACCATGAAAATTGAACAGTTTATCCTAGTTTTCCTTCCTTTCATGTTCTAAACCCTAGAACACCCATTAGTCCCCTCATTCACCTAGGAAACATTTCATTGGCCTAAAATAAATGGTTAAATTTTTTTTACACAAGGACATACCTCCATGAAGTTCAGGATCTTACAACCTTCTCACATTATGATGTCTCATCCTCAAGACACTCTTCCTAAGAATTATTGAGTTTCTAAATAAAATAGATCGGGCCAATGGTCCCATATATTCGATTATTACTCCCATGTTTCTTCCTAAACATTTCCATGCTTCCACAAAACTCACACCAGTGGCACAACCTTGCCTCGAAAGGCTTTCTCACTACAGTCCACAATAAAAACTGGATACTCCTCAAAGAACGCATCAACCTCAGGATCAACATATTCAATGTTAAACACATGTGATGGATCAGGTTGATACTTCCAAATTTATGAATAGTGAAAAACATTGTGCATCTCACTATACCACTGTGGAAGAGAAAATTAGTAAGCCATTGGTCTGATCCTCTCCAAAACATCAAACGACCCCAAGTACCTGGGCACCAACTTGCCCTATTTCCAAATTCAACTGTGAACCAACCTTGGAGACACCCGAAAAAACATTCTATCACCCAACATAAACCCAAGAGCCCTAAAAAACTGACCTGTATATGACTTCTGCCTACTTTTAGGTGTCTCCATGCGATTTTGAATCAATCGAACCTTTTCTGACATCTCCTGCATGAGGATTGGTCCTAACAACTTCGACTCCCTGACTTATAACCAACAAAATAGAGATCTACATGGTATCCCATAGAGTTCCTAAAAGAGAACCATCTGAACCGTAGTCTAAAAATTGTTATTGTAGGAAAACCCAACAAGAGACAAGTGTTTTTCCCACGAACGACCATAATCCATAACACAAAATCTCAACATATCTTCTAATACCCAAATCGTATGATATGACTTCCCATCTTTCTATAGATAATAAGACATAATCAAAAACATCTGGGTACCAAGAGCCTTCTATAACCCCTTCCAAAAGTGCGATGTGAAACATGGTTCATGATATGAAATTGTGGTTCTCGACACATGATGAAACCACAACATCTCTCAAAAATATAACTCACCTAACTAATCAACTTTGTAAGTCTCCTGGATCGGCAAGAAGTGATCGAATTTAGTTAGCTAATACACGACCAACTAGATGGTGTCATTATTCCAAGGTATCCATGGTAGAACCACTATTAAATCCATTATTACATCATCCCATTTCTATTCTAGAATGGGAAATGGTAGTAAAAAACCACTAGAGTGCTAGTGCTCAGCCTTCACCTGCTGACAGGTAAGGTGTTCCAAAAAACCCGCTACCTCTTTATTTATTATCGACCACCAATATTGCCTAAAAATATCACAATAAATCTTGGTCAAACCCGGATGCACTACCCACTTTGATCCATCAAACTCACACATCAAATCTTCTTGCATACACACTGGTACGACCACACAACTGTGAACACTAAAAATCCCATCATCACCAACAACCCAACTGGAAGATGACTCCCAACCTTTAAGAATTTCCTTAATTTCTAGACACTCCAGATCCCCTAGATGACTCTCTTTAACCTGGATCAAAAGAACATATTCAACTACTATAGATACAAGGGTCATTTTCCCATGCCCATCCTATACCTCAAGGTGCATCTCAGTGAACAATGCCATCATTTTCCACTCAGAGTTGGATTCCTAAAACACTTGATTCCAAGTCTTCCGACTCAGGTCATCCACAATACTATTCCATTTTCACGGTGCGTAAACCAACTCAAAATCGAAGGATTGCAGGTACTCGACCCATCTTCTTTACTGAATATTTAAATCTTGATGAGAGAAAATTTTCTTAAAACTTTTATGGTCAGTAAACACTGTAAATATCTATCTCAAAAGGTAATGCCTCTAAAACTTTAAAGAATAAACCACAATTTCTAGATCAAGATCATGATTAGGGTAATTTATTTCATGTGGTATCAACTATCTTGACTCATAAGCTATAACCCGATCATCCTGTATTAACACTATCCCAATTCCAACACTGAACGCATCATAGAACAAGGTATACCTCTTACATAGTTCAGGTAAGATTAGGATCATTTTAGTCATCAACCACTTCTTTAAATCTTGAAAAGAATTCTCTCATGCCTCTGACCACTCAAACTTAACTCCCTTTTTGTTCAATCCTGGTAGTGGTTCTTCCAAATGAAATAAATCCCTAATGAACCTTCAATAATAACCAACCAAACCTAGAAAAATCCAAAAATTAGAAGCATTCTTGGGTTTCTCCTAAGAAACCACAACCTATACCTTTTATGGATCCATTGAAACACTTAACTCAGAAATGATGTGACCCAAGAAGTGAACTTTATCAATCCAGGACTCACATTTTGACAGCTTAGAATAAATACTATGAACTCTTAGTGTACTCAGGAAGATGTCAAGATGTTTGGCATGATCATAAAGAGTTATAGAGTACACCAAGATATCATCAACAAAGATGACTATGAAATAATCCAGGTATGGGTGAAATATCTAGTTCATTAACACTATAAACACAACCAGTGCATTGTTTAACCCAAACAACATTACCACAAACTCATAAAAACCATACATGCTTTTGAAGGCATTTCACGATATATCAGAAGGCATCACCCTAAGATGGTGATATCCCAATCTCAAATAAATCATGGAAAACACCGAAGTACCTATCACATAGTAAAAAATTTCATCAATTCTAGGAAGAGGTTATTAATTATTAACCATCATATGATTCAACTTCCTGTAATCAACATATAACCTCAAAGATTCTTTAGCCTTTTTAGAAAATAGTATGGGAGATCCCCAATGTGACATACTAGGATAGATGAAACCTTCATGATTCAACTCCTCTAACAAATATTTAAGTTCCTAGAGTTCTTATGGAAATATTTGATATAGAGGAATGAAAAATGGCTCTAACCCCAAAAATAATTCAATCGCAAACTCAACATCTCTCTCAGGTGGTATCTCTAAGAAGTCCTATGGAAAAAAATCTTGAAATCGATCCACAACAGAAGGAAATACTGGTTGCTCCATCCCCCATAATCTAGCACAAGATATGCTACTTGGGATGTGATTTCTACAAATTATTCAAAAACTAGTCCTGCATGACCTGCTCGAACATCCCATTCAACACGATGGACATAAGTGTTTCCCTCAAGAGACATGAATGTTACCTAGTGATGAAAAAATCGATATGGACCTGATACAACACCAACCAATCCATACCAAATATCAGGTCAAAACCATACATCTCAAGGATGAACAAGTCCCACAAAAAATGGTACCCACCAACCTCCAAAGCATAACCCTTACACTATCTAATACCCTCATATCGCACCCCTAACAGAGTATCAATTGATATAAACCCACACACAAGTTCCACTGGTAGTCCCAATATGACTACAAACTATACATAGATAAAAGAGTGTGTGGTGACTATATCAAATAAATCACTAGTGAGCGTAGAAGCTATAAGAATAATACCTCGGATTGTAGATGGTACAACCTCACCACTGCCATGTGTAGACTAAATCACATGATACTGACCTACCCCTCTTCCATGGGCTCCCACCTGAGTACCTTTCACGGTGATGCCCTGATGGTATAGACAATCCTGCCCTGGAGTCCCACACCCACCACCTCTATCGGTAAGACCCATGGAGGTCTAACTACCTGCCTGATACAGGGTAACCTAACCCCTTACTCCACTCGACATATACCTCTAAACTCCATCATTTCCAGACTATTGTGGGTTCCTGTAGAACCTATGCACATGGCCTAGTCTGCCGTATGCTCAACACTCAACTGGTGGTCGGGGACACTAGCCGCACATGTGTCCCGACCTACCACACTGATAACAGAACACATGTTCACTACTATGAGAGGCTATCCCCCTCTTCTAACTACTATGTGCACTCCCACCCTAGTGGATATTTCCAAAATGGCGCTTCCTTCTCTTGGAATCCACACCACTAGCTCACCCAGCTGAGACCACAATTTTATTACCCAAAGCTCCCTTTAGGTTCCCTTATGAGATAAGGGCCTGATCCACTACATAAAAAACCATTTCAAATGGAATATGTTCACCTGGAACCTAATCTTAGGTCTCATCCCATATTAGAAACATTTATCCATAGTTTCCCCATCTCTCACCAATTCCGGAATGAAGCATCAAAAATCAGTGAAACGACTATCATAATCCATCACCTATATTTCCCCTTGGGTCAAAATCATAAAATTCATATCCTTATCCTACCTCAAGGTTTCTATATATAAGTTTTTGAGAAAATTATCCTAGAAATTTTTACACATCATTCTTTCAGCCTGGTCTGTTTGAACCATAATGTCCCACCAATGCTTTGATTTACCTCTCAACATATAAGCTGCTAACTTGACTCGATTCTCAATAGGAGTCTCTAGATGATCAAGAATAGTCTGAATAGACTCTATCTAGAACTCTTCTTCCTTTGGCCCACCTTATTTGGTAATGTTTTGATGGTGTTGCAGCTGAAACTCCCTGTTCAGCTCGAACATACTTGGTACAACTCGCCCTCATTCCCGTTCCATCATCTGCATGAAACGAAAAAAGTTATCATAGAAATGATCTTCTCTATTTTCCCGAATAACCACATTCTATTACTACACTACTATATGATCGTTCTCAGAAACATCCTTCTGTTTCCTGACTGACACATGTCTTCATGGTGGAATTTCTCTACAATAACAAACACAAGCTTTAGAACACAAACCATAAAGCATTCACAAAATATAAGGGAAGGTTCATCGCCAGACATAAAAAACCCATTTCACATAAACTACCCAAACGGGCCCAATCATACCCGTAACACTACCCTCGACCATCCCCCCACCCCAAGGTCATGGATAACATGAGGTAATTAACTCACATAGTTACAAGACTTACCTTTTACACCATTTCAAAACAATTTCCATATCACAACTTACTCCAACAACATTTTAATTCTCTTACATACCATTATCAAGAAAAATTATTTAACTATTATTTAACATTTTAATTCTATTTTTACCCATTTATATAATCTCATTAGACACCATTTTCATTAATTCCAAGAAATTAAAATTCATCTTACCCTTTATGTCCCACACACTCGTCCCGTGTGTACCTACCATGATGCATGTCTCCTATATACCTAGGTAACTATAATGATGCATGAATTCAAAACCCCATGCCATTATATCCAAAAGAAAAATATTATAAAATAGTCACATCACACAACATTTTCATCACCAAATGTTGAAATATCATCAATTGTAACAATGCATAACAAGAACAACAATTCCCACCCTGGGTGACTTGGGTTTTCCCTCGTACGTGGGTTAGCTACTCCCAAGAACGAGTTCATTACCAAGGCTCGACACTTTCATAATCTACCATATACCATCCCGAATATCAATTCATAGAAAATAACTCCTCTAATACCACTTTGTAACGTCCATGACCTGAGAGCCACTAAACCAGTTCCCCGAGCTGAGTCACCACATGACCTCAAGCATGCCTCCCAGTAGGCCAGAGGTTTATGACTAGTAGAAAGAGTTTAAAAGTCACATAGGGAGACTATACCATCCTTACCAGAGTAATCCACAATATAAAATACATAGAAAAGTGGAAATAACATAGAATAATCAATGAACATGCATAAATAAACATTTTCCAAAACAGAGTACAAACCACAACCAATAGTAAATATGACATGTCATGCTATAATACCAAGTGAACAAAACCCAAAATATAGAAAATAGTGGAATCCACCAAATAGTCCCAAATCTAAGTCTAGAATCTCATCCATTTATGTCCATGCCCAACTCAACTCCCTAGTATAGGGCCCTTTCCCTTGTCCTGACCTGCAAGCATGAAATCTGCTCAGGTACCCAATGACGGCCCAAGAAGGGTGTGAGTACAAATCAGTAGGCCACCAAAAATGGTTTCTACAAAATATCCAATATAAAAAGATAGTGAATGCAAGTATTAATTAAATGAAAAGTAAATAAAATTCATTTCAATTATCCATTAGGAACAAAGTTTCCCATAAGTTATTCCATAATTAAATCAAGATTCAATACTTATAATATCTTAGTGCTTAATTCAATTTTGTCACGTGTTTAATGGATTAGGCATATTAATCAATCAAAATGCATATGGGAATAAGTGAAGACCCTATATCACTAGGTAACACATAAAATAACCACATTATCTTCACTTAGAAGCCTTAGTCTGGGTGGAATGAGACTTTAAGGGAATAGAAATCCATCCCCTTCCCTAACCCCTTCATTGAGGGGTGGAGTTTAGAGCCTCAATCCAACTCGACCCATGGGCATAAAACCAAATATAAATACCCCTCTCTACCAAGCTATGTGCACATGATTATTTATCCATTCACCAAACATAACCGCATCACAACCAACCATAAACAATATCATTAGCAATGTCTCAATCAATAAAAAAAATGAGAATCAGTATTATGCTGCAATCCATTAACAGATTTATCATTTATATCCCATAACCATTTTTCCCAATTCCCATTTCCTATGTCTATATCATTAAGCATATTCAATAATTCCCTTATGTTATCCCCTTTTCAATTATTTGTAAATTCCCTTATGAAATATAATTTTACATATTTCATTCACATACCATTACCAATTTAACATATTCACCATTTTAAATTTACTAACTCTCTTAGGAATTTCTAATATAATTCATAAGCCACATGTCACAATCTCGATTCACCCAATTAAACCATTTCTCTTTCATGAAAGACAACCCTTTAAGTCATTACCAAATTTAGAAACATTACAAATATTTTATTTTCACTTCCATTAAACACATCAACTTACTCAACAAGGGCTCTACATTATCACACAACAACCTTTCACTTAATTAACTTCTTGGTTCCGGAACATTGGCGCACCCCATGGGTGGTACTAAATAGGTAAAATAAACCTTTATGAATCATATGGGGACCATGAGGGTTTATATTCATTATCATGAAATCCATTTTACCAAAACTCACCAAAGGGATCAAGAGAACAACAAGAGATAACCAAGAACAAAACCGAACATGCAAAAATCTATAATGAAACTATGGGATATGTCTTGTAGACCACCTACCTCGAATCCATTAACGAACCCACTTTTAATCATATCCATACATCCTAATTCAAAAACCATTTAAATCTCCAACCTAGATCTCACCATAAAATAGTTTTTAGTGCTTCATATGGATATAAGAGAATGATTAAAACCCTAAACCAAAAAGAGAAGCAAGAGAGGGATTAGAATCACTTAGATCTTCGATCTACAACCAAGGACACTCTAAATGGATTAGGATCAAAGTAGAATCACATATTAGAAGCTCGGGCTGATAGGGTTCTTCCCTAGGGTTGAATAAGGTGAAATGGAGTAGAATTACAAGTTAGAACATAAAAAACCCAAGTGGCAATTTTTAAAATTTTGCCAATTTTAAGGGGCTGTATGGTTTACCCGCACGATTTACCAAACCATGAAAAAACTACAAATGAGACACTATCCAATGAATGTT
This sequence comes from Viscum album, assembly GCA_963277665.1. Classification (NCBI taxonomy): domain Eukaryota; kingdom Viridiplantae; phylum Streptophyta; class Magnoliopsida; order Santalales; family Viscaceae; genus Viscum; species Viscum album. Next base: position 526,578,191 of record OY728159.1, on the reverse strand, counting down.
GGGTTTCATGGTTACCTAGGAAGGTCACATGATTTAAAAAACCATGTTCTAGGCATGTGATATGCCACTACCTTAGGTTTCATGGTTTTCTTGGGAATGTTTCACGGTTTACTTAACCATGCGCTAACCACACACCTTGCACAATTTAGCCCGATTTTCCTTCCTTTCATGTCCCAAACCCCCATAACACCCCTAAGTCCCCAAATTCACTTAGGAAAAATTTAATTGGCCTAAAAAAGGTTTAAACCAAAATTTTATACAAGATAATATCTCCATGAAGTTCGGGATCTTACATAGGTGACAACTACAATAGTAATATTTTAATAATATTCCATGTTTCATTTAAAATTAGTGTTGCTTGTAACTCAATATAAGCTCGATGTTGCATGTGAATCAAAATAAAATCAGTGTTTCATGTAAAGAAAAATATAAAAAATATTAAATTAATTTGAAAAAAATATTTCAAAAAATCCCAGGATGTTACATTCTACCTCCTCAAAATGAATTTCAACCTCAAAATTCGTCTCAGTCATCAAAGGATTAAAATTTGAAAATTCATTCATAGAAACCCAAATTGAAAATTGGTTTAATAAAACATACTCTTGAAAAAGAGAAAGGTATGCATGTAATTAATCTATAATAACACCTAATAGGTTTCCAAATTGGATAAAATAGGTGGGAAGTGATGATTTGGATATGGAAAAAAGCACAAATAATTATAAAGAGTGATAGAGATCACTGATCACAAGAAAGTGGGTGATCTGGATAAAGTTAACAACCAAAAAACCATAAACCAAAGAGTCATGAAAAGTTCATTGATATCATAAAAAATAGTGATAATATGAAAACATTTTATTTCAATATCCTTTTACTAATTTTGAATAATTTTCACAAGAAGATACAATTACTTGATTTCATTCCATTTCATAAGAACAATCTCACCCTTTGGTTGTGCCTTGATAAATTTCCAATTCATCTATCACTCTAGGAAATGAAGGTGAATTTGTTATTCCTAAATAACTAATGATTCATAAGATACATAAATAGAATGATAATTCATCATGTCTATCTTTAGTTATCATCACAAAAAAATGGTTAGCATGGGTTACACAATATTAATAAATCTTCATATAGTGGAGCAATACATTAATCTATAATGCCTTGTACAATGGTCATCTTAAACCATTACATAAATGGTTAAACTTATGAACCTTCCAAAATATGAAATTCTAAAACTTCATAAATAAACACACTAAATTTCCAAAATTAACTTATCATTAATCCCCAAACAACATAAAGTAGCTCTTAATTATCACATACCAAAAATGTGAATAGATTCATCATATATTTTATCGAAACATGATAATAAAATTAATTACCATAAAACCTCAATGAAAACATGAATACTTCCTAATTACTTTAATAAAACCATATATTATTTAACATATTCCATATATCCAATAATGTTCTAAACTCTATCAATGTTAACGTAAACCACTTTTTTAAAATCCCATATCGATTTGTTAACTTTTGAAATGTAAACCCCATGAAAGAGAGATCCTAAAATGGATTTGTAAATCCCTATAATTTTAAGTATAATCATCATAAAATACATTCATGTTCTATAAATACACTACATAAATGAGACAAGTAGTGAACATTCCATGTGTCTCACAGAAGTAAAAACTGAGAAGGAAAAACCTTACCTTAAGTCTTGACTTCCAACATACTCATTGAAACCTCATGTATAATAAATATAAGTTCATTATAAATATATAAAATAACCATATTCATATATATAATACCACATATTATTTAATTATAACCTTTATTACCCATTTATTAACAATTCTACATTAAAGTTACGTTTCGGGCAATAACCACTTTATTTTTCATATATGTTTTTATTTTTTATTTTAGGACCTATTACTTTGATCATGGTTCCATCACTTAAATAATAATAATCATGAAATATTTATAATATTTACACATCAAATATACTTTTAATACCAATCATGAAACATGGTTTTGAGAAATAAAGTACGTTACGATCATGGAGATGGTATTTCGTACATATGCATGAGTAACATTTTCACTTTTTGATGATAATTATGGAAATGAGGTGAGTAATATATAATATTTATAGAATTATCATAATATCATAAAAACATATTATTTCATTAAATATATTTGTAAATATCATACACATGGTGTATTGATGAAAAGAGAGTCACATCACTTCATGAAGGTGGTAGTCCACACGTATAAGAGCAGCGCTATCATCTTTCATTGAGTGAAAAGATAAGAAATAAAGTGATATATGTTATCTTTTAATAATGATAAATATTTAATTAATATAATAATTATTTCATTTATATCACATATAATCATTTACTTTACCCTTATCACCTTCCATGTAAAGCGTGAACGAATCACATCACTTCACGAGGTGGTGGCCCGCCGTTCACACGAGCGACATTATCATATTCCCACAAAATGGAAATAATAAAGGTATGTGTGACATAATAATTCTATAAGAATAATAATATCATAAATATCATATAAAAATAATAAATCCATCATTATGTTCAATATTTAGAGGTGGTAATTGAAAAACGAATGACATTAGTTTGTGAGGAAGTAATTCGTCGTACACACAAATGATGATTTCATAACCCATTTGATGGAAGGGGAGAAGGTTGTAGGTTGCAACCTTATTATAAAAAAATCTTGTTATATGTAATATAATGAGGTTTTTAAATCATATTGGTTTAAAAATAATTTAATTAGGTGGATAAATAAAAAAAATAAAGACGCTCGTTGAAGAACATTACCTATTTTTTTGGTATCCTCCTTAGATTTGCACTAAATCCTTCATATGTTAGATTTATATTAAAAATAAAGATTATATAATTAGAGGATGGAATTTGGGAAGTAATTTTTGTATGGAATGGATGAAATAAATACGTTTAAAGGTTTGATGAATAGAGGAGAGGGGGTGACCTTTTATAAGTGGGGGATATGACACATTTGGTATTTTTGAAAATAAATAAGTGCTCCCACATTTTAATATATAAAAAGGGGTCCAAATTAGTCCATTATAGAACCTTAGAGGTTTAATGGTATAAATATTTCCATTAAATATGTTTTAGATAAGTTTATAGGCCATTTTTACCCTTATCTTTTTAGTTTAACCCCTGGTAAACCCATTTTTATCTTAGCTGTGGTAATTAATTTTTACGGCATTCACTATTCATTTTGGTAAAAAATTAAGTTAAAATTGTTAAAAATTATAAATTATGATGATTCAAAATATTTAATTCATTTTTCTAAATTTCATTCATATAATTAGTAAAATTTAATTTTAAATTAATCCCACTAACGTGACGAGAAAGCCAGTTTTAAAGAGAAAACGTTCAAAAGTTCAAAATGTTTTTATATAAAATTTCAATATGAAATTGATTAAAGTGAAATAAATTTTATTAATTTATATATAATTTAAATAATTTTACTTTAAAACTAATTCAAAATATAAATTAACATTATAAATAATTTAAAATAAAAAACATTTTTCAATTAAAATTCTGTATTTTTCACTATTCATCAAAAAATGAAACTTTTTAGAAAAATACCAAAAATTCACCCTAATACAATTTTGAAATTATGATTTCAAAGATTAAATTTATTTTATAAAATTAATTTTCTAAAAATATCAAAAATTAATTTTATTATTAGTTCACAAAAAGGCAACAAAACTGCTTTTTAGAAAAATACAATTTTAAGCATAAAATTGGATTATTTATTATTTATTATCTAGAATACACATAAGATGAATGTTAAAAATTGGTTGAATATATAATATTTTAGTTTCATTAAAATAATTAACCAAAATTTATTTTATTAATTTATTTATATAAAACAAACTTGTGTGTATAAAAATAGTTTTTCAGAGAAAGATTTCCTTTTTTTTCAAAATGGTTTTATTTTCATTTATAATTAATTCATCACAAAAAAATTATTTTTATATAAATTTTTAAACCATATTTTCTCAATTTAGTTAATCTTATTCATAATCACTATCCTAATGGTTAGGTGAAAACTATCATAATAATATTTTTATAATATGCCATGTTTCATTTAAACTCAGTGATGTGTTTTAATCAAGCTAAGATATGTGTTGCATATAAAATGCATGTAACTAAAGTTAAACTTAGTGTCTCGTGTAATGAAAAATATAAAAAATATTAAATTAATTTGAAAAAAAATATTTCATGAAATCTTGGGGTGTTACATCGATGTAGCTAATTCCCTTCACATAGCCGATTCTCACATAGGTGATTCTGACGTTGTCAAATTTCTTCACATAGATAATTGGGCCTACATAGCTGATTCCCAATTTTATCATTTGAGATTCACATAGTTGAATATGAATGTAGCCTTTATCAATGTAGGTGTTTCATCCGATTTACATGATTTCACACGTAGCCGATTGACCCACATAACTGATTTGACCCTTCTTTTATAATTCAGCCACTAAATTCGAATCATCATATAGAAGTGGGACTATAGTATGAGAAGAGTATATTATTGGGAATATATTCTTATCTAAATCCTAAAATACACACCCTCTACAATCATCCATTTAAAAAATAGCCTTCATCCTTCAAAAATGGTGTCCTGTGAACATGGGACGAGTGACATCGAACATTAGTTGGAGATGTGGACTCTTTAGAACTGTAGCTCACATTTTAGAACATTTTGAGAACAAAAATTGGTAGCACTAAGGTTAAAACTTAATTCAAATGTGGACCCATAAACCAAAAAAGGTGGTTGAGTCTTAGCTTTCTTTAGAATCTTCAGAACCTTCACAATCATCCACAACAACATGTTTCTATAAGTTTAGACCAATAGGGAGTGGTGATGTAGACATCCTTCAACTATAAATATAGCTCTCGGGAACTTATATTCCAGATATCCTTAGGAATATGTCAATATGTATAAAATCTATGTGATATATCTTAACACATTAATATTGTAGTTCTTCTCTTATTTTTACTTTTTGTAAAAAAAATTCCATCCACTGCAAATTTTTTCCCAAGAAGTAAATTAGTTTACAAAATAGCCATGGTTAAATTTTAACTATAGTTTCTCGGAACAATTTGGAACCCAAAAATTGAAAATTTCATTATAAAATTCAATGAGTAAAAAATTACAACATATTCTCTCAAAACTCAACAATTCTCTATTATATTCTCAATTAAACATTAGGAACTCATTTAATTAATCAAAAGAGATGTTTCAAAGTACAATAAAATGGTGCCACATAAAACCCCCCACACTTAGGACATTAAAATCATAGGAAAGTTTGTAATTTAAATGGTTTGTTAACAAATTATTCAGGGTCAATGAATTTCAGCCTACCTAAGAGAACATCAAATCATCAATTTCAAGATATTTTCATGCCTCCTATACAAGTTCATCACACTGCTCTAATTCATCAAAAACTCAATTCCTAGTTCCATGAGAAAAGAATAAATAGAACCAAGTGGAATTATATCCATAAGAAAAGTAACAACAACTTTAATCCTAAAGATAGAATATGGTAACCACTCCCTTTTGATGTCCCTAAAAATAATGTTGTAATCTTTGTCTATTAACAAAAAATGCTTAGTTATCATTTTCAACTAATTCCATTACTCTATTTACCAACACTCTTAAAATTTTGAATATGCCTAACCACTTGGATTCGAGCTTACCTAGAAATAACTTCAACCTAGAATTGAATATAAGATCCTTCTTCCCCACTTTAAAGTGCTTATTTTTAATTAAATAATCATGAAAATATTTTTCCCTTATTTATAGACCCTAGAATTATCATAATATTATCCCCAGATTTTATCTAACTCACTTAATTCAACCAGTCGTCTTTCCCCAAGAGATTTAAAATCAAAATTCAAAGCTTTAATTTCTCAAAAGGATTTATATTGGAGATCCATAGACAAGTGACAAGAATTTACAAAGATAATTTGATATAGAGACATACCTATTGGTGTTTGGAAATCAATATGATGTTCCCATAGTGCTTAATATAACTTTAAGTCCCAATCCTTCTTTGAGCTACTGATAGTCTTCTCTAAGATATCTTTCAACTTCCTATTAGATACTTCATATTGGCCACTAGATTTTAGATGATAGGGTGTACCAGTATTGTGTGAACAACCATAACTTTTCATCAAATATTTGAGCATTTATTTCTAAAATGAGTCCCATTATTAGTGATGAAATCCATCGGCACTCCAAACCTAGAAAATATGTTCTTTTTGAAAAACATGATCACACCACTGGATTGATTATTCATAAGAGAAATTTCCTCAACCCACTTTCAAACATAATCAAATATAACAAAAATTTATTCATTTCCATAGGAGTAAGAAAATGGGCCCATGAAGTCCATTCCCCAAAAATCAAATATTTCCACTTCCAAATTCCCTTTTGAGGAAGTTCTTGCTTCTCACCCACATTAAAAAGTCACTAACATTTATCAAATCTTACCACTAGACTTCAAGCATATTTAAATAGTGCATGCTAGTAGAATTTAGATTGTAGAACCTTATGAGTAGTTCTCTCACTACCATGATGTCCTCCCCATGAATATGAATGAAAAATCTCAAAAATGGGTAGTATTTATTCATGAGGAACACATATTTTCACTATTACATCAGAACACCTTTTAAAAAAGTGAGGGTAATCCTAGAAAAATTACTCAAGATCCAAAATAAAATTCTTCCTATGGTTATGAGAAAAATATATAGGTATAATCACAGTAGAAAAAAGTTAAAAAAGTTAAAAAACTATAGAGAACTCTTTTGATAAACAATGAAAATATTTTCATTTAGAAAAGAAGAGTTTATCTCCCTTGGGTACTCATTTTGGGAAATGGGAAGCCTAGAAAAATGATCAACCACAACATTTTCAGCTCCATGTTTATCCTTGACAACTAAATCAAATTCTTAAATTAATAAAACCCATATCATCGGTCAAGGTTTAGTTTCCTTCTTAGAAAAAATATACTTAAGGGATTAATGGTCAGTGAAAACAATAACTTTGGATCCAATCAAATACCATCAAAACTTTTCCATGGAAAACAAAAATGTTAAAAGTTCATTCTCCATTATGATGTAACACTTTTGAGACTCAATAAGTAATATGGTAGCATAATAGATAGAATAAAACTTATTCTATTTATTTTAGCCTAAAATAACTCCCACTATAATTTTACTAACATCACACATGATTTCAAAAGGAATCCCCCAGTCTGGGGAAGTGATAATGGGTGAAGATGTGAGATTTTCCTTAATAAAATTAAAACAATTCAAATACTTCTCATCAAACAAGAATGGTTTGTCCTTAAAAAGTAGGGAACAAATTGGTTTACATATTTTAGATAAGTCTTTGATGAATATCATATAAAAACTAGCATGTCCTAAAAAAATTATGATACCCTTGACATTATAAGGTGGTGATAGATTTTTAATGGTGTCAATTTTAACATTATCAACCTCTATATCATTCTTGGAAACCTTGTGTCCCAAAACAGTTCCTTTAGTTACCATGATCTAAAATTTTAACCAATTCAATAAAAGGTTTATTTCTTCACATGTTTGTAAAGAATATTCAAGATTTTTCAAGAAGTTATCAAAGTCATAGCCCACAATAGAGAAGTCATCCATGAACAATTTGACAGATATCTAAATTATATTAGAAAAATATCCATCATACACCATTAAATAGTATCTATAGAACCAAACAAACTGAAAAGAATATGTATGTAATCAAGTTTCCCAAATGGATAGGTGAATATGGTTTTCTATTGGTATTCAGCTGAAACATGAATCTGATTGTACCCAAAAACCATCAAAAAAGAAGAAAAATTTATTTTCAGCCAACCTCTCCAACATTTGATCTAAAAATGGTATAAGAAAATGATCTTTTATGGTAAAAAAGTTAAGTTTTATATAGTATATGAAAAATCTCCATTTTTTTACCATTCAAATTTAGATCTATTCATTCTTCTCATTGGTGGTCACAATGACTTCACTCTTCTTAGGGACTAACTAAATAGAGATTACCCCTGAGTTTTCCAAAATAGGAAATATTATTCCATAATAAATTATTCAAAACACTTCTTATCAGACAACTTACTTTATGTTTGGATTAATTATTCTCTAAGCTTCCACCCTTGATCGACAGTTAGGTTCCATGGTAATTTTGGGCATGTAAAATGATGAATGGATACCATTGATATCAATAATAGACCAAAAAATAACATATTTAAACTTCCTCAAAAGGTCAAGAAGTTTATCCTCTTGATATACCTCTATTGTATAATAAATGATGTCTCGTAAGGTTGAGTCTTCCCCCAAAAAAGAATACTTCGCATGAACAGGCAGAGGTTTGAGCTCCACACTGGGAGGGAATTGGATTGATGGGAGACACTTGATTTTTAGGGATCCAAGATCCTCATGTTGTATCTTGAAAAATTAAGTGTAAATAGATTATTCTTCATCACTGTTAGTGTTAGACAAGCATTCTCCAAATTGAGGTTAATCAAGTGAGGTCAAAATATGGTCTTCAACAAATTCATCAAAGTAAACTATGAATTCCACTTCAAACTCATCTAGGTAATCCTTTTCCTTGACTGAACTAACTCATATCCAAGTTTCTATAGGTAACTCTAGAGTATCATTGATTTCTTCAATCATCCTTAAAAACTCTTCTTCCTCCTCCTCATCAAATTCATCAACATTTAGAAACTCATCTCTTGGTATGATATAGTCTTGGGGTGGTTTTTTAGTCTTTTTGAAAACATTAAATTACTCCCTCTAGTCATCAAGGTTGAAAATAATTTTTCCATTTGAAACACCAATTATACCCCCAAGGGAAATAAAAGGTCTTACAAGAATAATGTGGACTGGTTGGTCACATTCTATATCCAATGTGAGAAAATCAACTAGTAAAAAGTGTTTACCTAATCCAACAAGAAAGTCATCTACCCTACCAACAGGGTGGGTAATAGATTGATCCATGAGCTGAAAAATAACTATAGTAGGTTATAGAAATATTTGTATTAGTTTTTGGAACAAGGATAATGGAATCAGATTGATACTTTCACCAAGATCACACTAGTAGTTAAATTGGGCAACTCTATCATTGAAATTGCAAGGAGTAACAAAACACCATAGATCTTGTCATTTGGGAGGTAATTTTTTCTGTAGAACTGCACTACAATAATTTGTGATATTATAGGTATAAAAAAATTCCAAGTTTTTCTTACTTGAATAAAATTTATCGAGATATTTCAGATAAGAAGGGATTTGAATGAGAGCTTCAATAAAAAATATATCGATATTTAGATTATTGAAAACATTCAAAAATTTAAAAAATTCATAATATTGATTTTTCTTCTTGATCCTTTGAGGGAAGGGAATAGTTGGGGAAAAGTTTATCACTACTATAGGCACCCACTCATATTCCTCTACAAACTTATTATTTCCTTTAGTGTCCTTGATTTTTAAATATTCCTTATGTGTCTTTTTAGCAGGTATAACAGGTTATGAATGACTTTTGGTAGGGCTACCCCAATTTCCAAATTGGTTTAATTGCAAAGTGTGTTCAGTTGGTTCAATATGATTTTCATAGGGATATAATTTGGGATCTATTTTGACTTCCTCATGAGTTTGGAGACCACTTCTAGTTGTGAGGTTTAACTCAGTGGTGCTAGGTAGTCTCCCTTTTTCTCTAATCCTTGCATTCCCGACTAACTGACCCACATAAAACTCCAAGTTTTTAAACCAAGATTCTTGGTATTAATTATGAAAATCTGTATTCTCTTTTTTATCATCAAACTAACCCCTTAATTATTGTTACATATCTTTTTCTTCCTCTTGTGAACTCGAAGGTTTAGACCTTGGTTGAGGTTGGAACTATTGTCTATTATGTTGAAAATTTGGGGGTACAAGAGGTCTCAATACTCCCTACTCCCTCAAAGATAGGTTGGGATGGTTTTGATAGTATTTATTATAGTTATTTGAGAAAGTTTCATCACTTAGTAACATCATAGGTACATCTAACAAAGTTAGCATTTTCAAGGACTTGGGCTAACATATCAATGTTTGGGAAATAGGATTGTGAATTACCAAACACCACACATTGAAGACACTACTCCCTGATAGCATGTTGATGATTTTAATTGAAATCACAAAAGGATCATGATTCAACTTGATACATGGGTGTGGTTTCTTTCCTAACAATGGTCCTCCTTTTAGAACATTTGTGTTTGGAATTCTGTAAAAAAAATTGTTGAAAATCTATTTTAGCTCTTAAATTGTTTTGCTAGAGAAATATCCTCTAGATGACTAGTCAACTAAGGTTTACTGATATGGTGTAAGACTATTATAGAAGGTTTCCATGAGAAACTAGGGTGTACATTGATGATTGGAACACTATCTAATAATCCACTTGAACCTATCTCAAGATTCATGGAACAATTCACTTTCTTCATTTAAAAACCAATGATTTATGAATAATATTAGAAATCATTCTCCTCTATTAGGAATTTATAAAAAATGCATTGTACACCTAATCCCATGTATCAAAGATACCCTCATACAATTTTTGGAATCAAACCTTTGAATTTCTTTTCAAGAAAAGTGAAAAACCCTCAACTTCAATTCCTCCTCACTTAATCCTCTAAGTGTCAACTGCCAAACTATTCCATAAAAATTCCGGATGAAATCCAGTGAATCCTAATTGGGTAATCCATGATAGGATGGTATCATGGGGAGGTGGGATTGATTAATCTCATAGTTCCTAGATCTTTTGGGTTTTCAAATGAATGATGGATTATTTGACACTATAGGAACCCAAAACTCTCTAAGCCTCACTCTATCCATTTCTGCATTTCCAATTGGTGGAGGGTTGAAATTTTCCTCCTAGTTGAGATTTTGATTTTTTTGATTGACCAGGTTTTCCTTAGGATTTTCCATTATATATTTCTTCTTAATTTTCAAAGTAATAAGATGTTTATTAATTCTAGGGATGAATTACTCTTGGTCTTTATACTATGAACATGTTTTCATTCACTCCCTTTACAAAACTATAAAATATGCTACTTTTTTCTTCTTTTTTTGGTCATAAGCACCCTTTCTCATCAACGGTGCCAAAATTTGGCCATAAGGACTAGGTCATCACTAGGTTTGGGATAAATTAATTATTTATAAACCTTAATTAATACTATTATAATGGTGATCAAGGTTTGATCCGTAAGGAAGGACATCTATAGAAGGTGTGTTGAGTGAGACCAAGTAAAATAAATATCAAACAAATAATAAAAAATCAGAAAACGGTGAAAAGGTTGGTTTAAATATGGTGAAGACTACAATGAGATGGAGTCTTTGGTTCAAGATATAGAAAAATGGTCAAGTATATAGGAAATGGAAAGAGAACTTAACAAATGGATAACTTCTAGGGATGGAACATGGGAAGTTGGTTGGATAACTAGTTTAATTTGATAGGTGTTCATTTTTATTTTATTTTCTCCCACTGAAGGCAAATAATTGTAGGACCTCGAAGAGTGGTTGGCCAAATATCTTGAGTGGATAGTCTATAGATGAAGGGATCCCTTATCTTATCAACTAAAGACCTATTTACCCACTCATTAAGGAAACCTGGTGACCCACCCTTCTGCAATCTTCTATCTTCTTAGATGGAATTATAGATGAAAAGTTATTAATTACATAAAAGACAAAAATATATTTCAATTAGTTTAATTAGTTAAAAGTCATAAATTACTCAACTAGTGATAAAAAAGTGGAATCCTACAATTCCTAACACCTTAGTGAGGTAGAAATTTCTACCAGCTCAACCTCCTTCCCAACATCAAATTTAGACAATCATCCCGAATGGCCTGAAGGCCTTCATTTTTATTGATTTTTGATTACCCCCCTTTCAAGGGATGAGGGGGAAACCTTATAGAAATATAGAATCAAAAGGAAATAATAAACACAAATAAATCCATTATAATGGCTTTAAAATAGCAACATAATTATTCTACAACCCCCTCTTTGGCTACCTGGTGCATTTGCTATGGCTTGCTTTTGCCCCCATCTCCCCTTTGGTTCTTGATTCCCATCTATCTCACTTATCCCTTTTCTCTCCCCTTTAGAGTTTATTTTTATGCCCAATTATTACTTTTTGGCATCAAATGTTTCCTGACAGTGGTACATCAAATCTCACCTTCCTCATCGACACTATCGTTGACCGCCTTATGCCTTTTTGAATGAAGGGAGTTCTAGCTAGTCAATGTACAAGACTCTCATCTATATGAACAATATAGATTATTTTTCCATGTATAGATGTGGGTGATTTGGTCAACATATCCATTTATATCAACATACATGATTTCTCACATATTCAATTACCATGTATCTGTTTGGGTTCAAATAACCATTTATCCACATAGCCGAATCCGATCGACGTATCTGTTTGTCGGTGTAGGAAAATCTCAATGTATTTGATCCCCTTGACGTAGTTGATTACCTTCACATAGTCAATTATAACATTGGTGATTCCGATGTACTCAAATCCCTTTATGTAGCTGATTGGGACTATGCAGCCAATTCCCAATGTAAGTGTTTGAGATTCATATAGTTGAATATGCATGTAGAATTTATTGACATAGGTGTTTTACTGGATGTACACAATTACCCATGTAGTAGATTAACCCATGTATCTATTTGAACCTTATTCTATAATTCTGTCACCTAATTTGAATCATCACATAATAAGGAACTGTAGTATGAGTAGGGTGTCTTCTTGGGTAGTTTTACTTTACTCAATCTTGAAATATGTGCCACCCACAATAGTCCATTAAAATAGGAAACTACATCCTTCAGAAATGGTGTCTAGTGAACATGGAAGGAGAAACATAATTAGAATATGTGAAATCTTCAGCAGTTTAGAACAAATTGGAACAAATTTGAGTCCAGACCTTGGTAGTTCTTGGGTTGAAACTTACTTTAAATGGGGACCCCCATTAACAAAGGTGGAAAAAGTTTCACCCTCATTAGTATCTTCAAGCCATTCACAATCATCCCTAATAACATGAATCTGTAAGTCGAGACCAGAAGGGAGTGGAAACTTCAAAATACTTCAGGTACAATTTCAGATATGGGAAACTCGACTTCAATATATTCTTGGGAAAATGCCAACATGCAGACAATCCAGATGATAAATATTGATAGATGAATGCTGTAGTTATACTCTTATTTTTATTTTATGTACAAAAATTTCTATCTATTGTTAATTTTTTCCCAAGAATTAAATCAGTTTACACAATATCCATGGTTAAATTTTAACTACAATAGCTAGAAAAATTTCTCCCCCAAAAATAAAAATTTTCATTATAAAATTCAATGAGTTATAAATTCCAACATATTTTCTCCAAACTAGAAAATTATCTATTATATGATCAATTAACCATTAAGAACTAATTTAATTAATAAAAATATATGTGTAAAGTATTATAATTTTTTTCCATACCATAGATCAAGACATGTTCTATTAACTCAAGGCCATACATGAAATCAAAGTCTTAAAAGCATGTGACAACCCAAATAACATGCTATTGTTGAATGAAAACAAAGTTTCAGATTTTGTTTTATGCATATTAAGTACATGGATGTGTTCAGAGTTTTGAAATTATTAGGATCATGTGTTTATCAATTCATTCACATGATAATCCTTCAATAGAGAGTTCATCATGAAGATTCTAGGTTTTTCGGCATCACATAACCCACATTCAGAGAATAAAAATGACAAGATCTTTGGGTGTTTAAAGATATTAACATCTACATTATTTGACATGATATTATTTTAGGGGATTATAAGTTGGTAAATGAAAGAAGGTAATGTGTTATAACTCACCTATAAAAGTAGAGAATCTATATCCCATGACTATGGATGTTACTTTTAATTTCTTTGAGAGCACCCATTTAAAAAAAAAGCATTATCATGCTCTATCTTATGTAAAAGAAGAAGATACATGAGTCGATTTTTTCATGAAGAATAGTTATGCGACCCACTTAGGTAAATGAAGAGAATAACCACATATTTATTTTCATGAAGAAGAATAAATGGTCACTAATTTGTGAAAATAACTAATTCCATGAGCTAGTGTTTGAGTTACTTACTCCCACTATGTTACATAAAGAAATTGTGATAGAAGTTTCACAAAGCCACACAAGTTTTCATGGGGATGAAACTTCATGATCTAATTTCATGAAGAAGAATATTAAACATCAAATACAATTTTGTGTTTACACAAAGATCTTACACAAAGAAACTTAAGGTATTCTATGAATCACACCAAATTTCACAAAGAGGAAGAACCAATGAACATCGCTTTGGGAAGAACATAATATCATCCAATATACTTGCTTGAAGAATCTTGGATATTTAATATCCATACTCTGTTACCCAAAGAAAAAGTGAACAATGTGGGTTCATGCATTAAAATGGGGTTACCACATGTATGCATATGTAAAATGCATAAGAATTTATGAAGATAATAAAAAAACAAAAGTTGATAGAAACCATATGAAATAATAAGAATAATATAATATATGTGCTAGGATTTACAAAGACATAAGATATGAAAGGAAGTTATATCAGACTGAATGTTCAAAGGGCTTTATAATGTTTTTATAAGGAAACTAATTTTGATGATGTTGATTTTAACATTAATTATTTCAATAATCATAAAGGAAGTTTGTGATTCTAGTGAGATTTAAGAAATAAGTGATTAGGAGTACAAGTAACAGACCAAGTAGAAGTTATCAGATAGAGTAGTAGCACCAAAAAAATAAAGTATCATATGATCAAGAAGAAGAAAGTTTTGACCATATACTAGATAGATATTTTATTATCATTTGGTATAAAATTAACAAGGTGAAGAAGAAGGAGACCCAATGCATTATGCTATGTACTAAAGAATAAAGGGAAAATAAGGGAAGAAGGGAATAAAGTAATGTGCATATCTATTTATGCACGAATAAGAATAAGTAAGATAAGAAGCAATATCTATGCACAACATTTAGTATATAAGAAGAAAAAGAAAGATTATCTTTCGGTTTGATACTTTGAAGAAGAATAAGCGTTACTTTTATGTTTCTATTCAAGTAATAAAAGGGGAGAGAGAAGAAAAAAAGCAACACCATGACATCCAACTGATATATCAATAGGTGGAAGACTTTTTTGGTGTTACAAAGTACCTTTAAGATGACAGAGACTATCTTCAATGGTAGAATAAAAAATTTGCAAGGAGAAAAAACACTATTGATTGACTATATTATGATGGAAGTGAAAAATATATTCCTTGTTTTCTGTAACCACGCATAAAGGATTGTATTCTAGTGGTTGTATGATATTGGATTGTTTCCAAACCATGCCAAGGACTTGCTACTCTTATTGAGTAGTGAAACTTGTAAAAATCTCATGTTTCATCTTTTACCTACTTTCATATACTTTCATACGATAAGAAAAATAGAATAAGAGAATCAAGATCCTAACAATTCTAAGATTTAAAGGGATAAAAGGTTATAATTGGTTAAAAAGTTCCCAATACTGATTCACCCTACCTCTATCTTGATAATATCTTGAAGTGGTCCCCTCAATTTTTTTGTATCTTTTTCCAAATTTACACTCTGTAAAATGAATCAAACTCTCATTTTTTATTCCCCATCCCTAAAATGGAAAATACATGACAAATTAGACATTTTAGACAATTTCCCATATTATCTTTATAAATAACTTCATTAGAAAATTCATGTCCAGTAGAGTGAATATGATTACTAGCAAGGTGGTTTTATCGAACCGATATGGGTTCATCAAGGGGAGGTACATTCATGAATACTTCATAATGTGTATATATTATAAAAAAACTAATAGATCTAGGGATATATTCATGAAGGTTAATATCAAAATATATATTTATATAATGAATTGGGGATTTTATTTGAGGTTCCAATGAGGTTTAGGTTCTGTGAAACATTTATAAAATGGGTGAAAACCTATTCTCCTTAGTTATAATATATGTTCTCATAAATGGATCCTATGAGGTATGCTTTACATGTTCCAAAGGGGTGTGTCAAGGTGATCCACTCTTTGCTATTATATTTATCATTGTATATGATTACTTGAGTGGATACATTAAAAGTATGACTGAAGGGGGGAAGATGAAGAAAATTCAATCCTTAAGGGGATTAATGGATCTATATCATATAGTGCATACATATGATATCATTGTTTTCTATCATAAATATAGG
This sequence comes from Viscum album, assembly GCA_963277665.1. Taxonomy (NCBI): domain Eukaryota; kingdom Viridiplantae; phylum Streptophyta; class Magnoliopsida; order Santalales; family Viscaceae; genus Viscum; species Viscum album. The sequence continues at coordinate 526,561,809 of OY728159.1, read as the reverse complement.
AAAAATATTAAGACTCTTCAAGATATTTTCAGGAATTATGATTAGGTATCTGGTTAGTGTATTAGTTGGGAAAAATCTCACATTTTCTTTGGCATAAAAATTTCCCTTGCAGGGGGAACATTTATTCTAAACTATATTTTTATTAGAGAGGGATATCTTTTATTCATATATATGGGGGTGCCGTTGTTCTAAGAAAGACTATTGGTGTAGTATTTTAGAGACCTTATTGGGTCCATAAAAGACCATCTTAAGAAAATCACTCTCTTTGGTTGATATAATTTGTTTGGTTAAGCCACTATTGTGTCTAAATTTTTCTAAAATTTTATTTTCTATAAATGTAAAAATGAGCTACTTAAGAAATTGAACAAACTCATTAAAAAATTTATTTGAAGTGGAAATATTCATGATAAGAAGCTTGCTATTGTTCCCTGGAAGGAATTTTGTAAGCCTATTAAATTTAGAGGAATGAGAATTAAGAATCAGAGAGAGTTTAATGTCTTCATTCCTGACCATTTCCTGTGGAAAATTCTCAAGGATAACTCTGGAAGTCTTGATTTTCTTCATAACAGAATTGTAAAAATACTTAGAAATGAAAATCTACACTATATTTTTAAATATTAGCACAATTTTTTATAAGATTAATTTTTTATTCATTTATATAATTAATAAATGTTTTTAAATATTATTAAACATATTTAAATGCACCTATTATCAATATTATATATATATATATAATTAATACCATATACATTTATATAATTAGTAGTTTATTATAAATATTTTTTATTTAAATGTAATTTTTAGTATTTTTATGTTTATTTATACATTTAGATAATTAATAATATACAGTAAAAAATATTTAAACATTTATATAATAAAATTAGTCATGTTGAAATATAATTATTAACCATTACAATTTTTATATAATTAATAATACATGAATATTTTAATTATTATTGTATTGTTTTTTAAAATTGAGATGTATCTTTTTATATGTATACATATAATTATTTTTGAACATAATTACACATTTATATGATTATTTGTCTTTAAAAAAAATATTTATTCATTTATACAAATAATAATATTTTAATTATATTTAATAATTTCAAATGTAATTAAAAATTAATTATATTTTTTATTTACAATAAATATAATTTATACATATATAAAATTAGTAGTAATAAAAATAAAAATAAAAATAAAAATAATATATAATTATTAAAAAATAACTTTTACTTTTATGGTTTTATAATTAGTAATATATTATGAAAAACATTTACATATTTATATTTTTCATGTAGTTGCTATAAAAAATATCATATCATTACATATGTAATATTAATATATATATTTTTAAACTAATAATAATTTAGTATTGTTTTAAATATGGTTGAGGGTAAATTGAATATTAATTAATTTTTTTTGGAAATAATTCTCTATAAATTGAAATACATATATCAACAATTTTAAATATAAGTATAAATTTTTATAATATTAAATATTTATTTATTTATATAATTAATATAATTTTTTAAATATTATTAAAAATAATTAAATACAATTTGTAATTATTAATGTTTTTTATATAATTAATATTATACACATTTATGTAATTAATAATTTACTGCAAAAAATATTTACACATTTATATAATTAAAAATATTTATTAAATAAAACTATCCACATTGAAATATATTTATTAACTATTAATATTTTCATATAATTACTAATATATACATATTTTAATTATTCTTGTATTGTTTTTTTATCTTTGATATTTACTCACAATAATTTTAGCACTAATAAATATATCTATATCAACAGTAAAATTAAAATTAATAAAGATATCTATGTAAAATAAAATTGAAGTTGTTTAAGGGTAATTATGAATTTCTAAAGCCGCCTAAGATTAATCTATGAATTATCAATTTTAAATTTAACATTGATACCCGAATGGCCCGAAGGCCTTCTTTTTATTTTATTATAGATAATCCCCCTTTTAAGGGTTGAAGGGGAACCCGTACATGACCCGTAGGCCCAATGCACAAGGCCCGACATGACTTTCAATACATGACCCAAAGGCCCAGAGGCATACCATGCCCATTACATGACCTGTAGGCCCAGCCCACTAGAACTGACCCTCCCCAGCGTCTTGCATCATTGATCTCTTTAGCTCCCCACCTTGCATTGCTGATCGACTAGCATTGCCCCGTACAAATCTACACAGTGTCGGGTCCCGATGGCGGCTCCCATACCCTCTCATTCTTCTAATCTAGTTTGCTCTGCATCTGGTGGCTGCTACTCCTGTTGCTCTGATCCTCTTCTGGGGCTTGTTCTGTGTGTACTGGGCACTCCATGGTCTACGTGACCCGAAGGCCATATGGTCCAAAGGCCTTTGATGACCCGAAGGCCCTGGAGACCCGTAGGCCCAAACCGGTGGCCCGAAGGCCCAAATCTGATGAATAGTTTGGGCTGCTACAATACCGAATAGTAACTGCTATAGTACCGCTAAGGTAACCCGAAAATTCGCCTCCACCCGGTTTTGAACCTGGGTCTCTTGGATTCCAAGCAGGAGCCTTTACCACTCGAGTACGGACTCATTGGAAAATTTAACATTGATAAATATTGATCTCTATCAAGGTTAAAACCAATGCTGATTAAATATTAAATCATCAAAACTTATAATTTTAGCTGTGCTAAAAGACTCTTTTATCATTTCTTTTTTATTAAGCTAGTGATGATTAAATATTAAATCATCAACACTTATAATTTCAGTGCTGATAAAAGATCTCTGCATAAAATAAAATCGAAGTTGTGTAAGAGTAATTCTGAATTTCTGAAGTCACCTAAGATTAATCTATGAATTATCAATGTTAAATTTAACATTGATATAGATCGATCTCTATAAATTTTAAAAATAGTGATGATTAAATAATAAATCATCAAGGCTTATAATTTCAGCACTGATAAAAAACTCTTTTATCATTATTTTTTAGTAAGGAGAAATATATTATTGCTTTATCATTACTTTTTAGTAAGTGTTGATTGACTATTTTAAACTAGTACATACCTCGAATGTGTTTCCCATTGAACCTATCATTCAAGATCCTATAGAATTCATAATTTTTCACTCCCCTAGGAAATCATTTGGTGAACGATTACACTTACATAATCTAAGACATGTAATTCAAAACTTATTTTTAATGATATCTCCTTTGATCATGATGCGTTTTTAGTGATTTTTTTGGATTTTTATTCACACATACATCAATCTTAGACTTTTCCTTCACCCTTGTCAAACCTTTCTGCCCTCTCCCTACTCTAAACGCATGTGCGTAAATAAATTCCCATATCAATTTATATATTATGTCAATTGTGGTGGTTACTTTTTTATGGATTTCATTCAAAATAATAATAATTAAAAGGTGGGGAAGATTCTAACATAAATTATATATAGGAAAAATATTCAATGATTGATATTAATATTAACGATTTTTATTAAATATATATTCATATTTTAAAATATATTATATATAGGAAAATATATATATGCATTATTTTATAATTTATATTTGAACATAAAATTTAAATGTTTTCATTTTATTACACTATATATATAAATATATCAACATTTAATTAGTTTATTTATCACTTAATAAATAAATACTAAAAATAAATTATGGTTAATATTATTAACAATAATATTTACATTTATATTAATGTTAACATTGTTAATTATAGTATTAATATAATTAATACTCATGTTAATATTATTAATATTTGTGCCACTATTATAAATAATAATAATATTATTCATATTATTCATATTAATATTAGCATATTAATAATAATATTATTATTGCTAATATTATTAATACAAATATTACTTATTAATATTATCAATATTAATATTTATATAAATATTCATAAAAATTTAATGAATTAGTAATTTATAAAAGAATTAAAAAACTTGAAGCTATATATATAGTACAAAATATCAAAAATTCTAACAAGTATGCTTCTTGTTAATATTATTATAATTCTTGTTAATGTCACTGTTTTTATCATTAATGCTATATTTTTTTTAAAAAAACTTATTTTTTATTGTTATTTATAAATGTAAATTTAAATTTACAATTTCAAAATACAGTAACTTAAATTTAATACTTAAATTTTTTTATAGGTGGTAATAAATTACAGTTGGATTAATACATGATGAACAAGTGATGAGTATGAGGAAGGGGTTTATGCTTTTCAAGAATTTACCAAATGAAATGTTCTAAATAATGACTTATTTTGTTGTCTATTCATGAAGAGTTTAAATAGAAAAAAACTACAACGTAGAGAGATTAAATATCATTTAATTTCTAATGGTTTTAATTCAAGTTATAGTCCTTAGATCTAACATGGTGAAATTGGGAATAATTCAAGATCTAATGACGATGAAAATATTTAGGATGATAATTATGATCAAATTAAAGAAATTATTTATGTAACATACCCTCATCCATGACCACTAATTGGTTAGAGACCAAATATCACTACATGATCTCAGACATGCCTTTATATTTTCCAAAGGATATCGACTAGTAGTGAGGGTATATGATGGCAGGATGAGGAGACTATACCCTCAATATCCGAGTAAAATATCAGCAAAAATAATAATAATCAGATATAACCATCCATACAAAATAGAAAAATAACAACCAGAAAAGATCCAATAAATAATTAAGCATAACCCATGTCATAACAAGATGAACTGTATGTATGTATGATAGTCGCACAACTGCAAACTATGTCCATAAGTATCTCTAAGAACATAAGATAAAAACAATATGAATTCTAAAAAATGGCCACATGTCCTAGCCTAGTCCAAAAACTCCCATTCTTTATCCTAGTGGTCCAAATCACATATTAGTCCTAGGGTTGTTCTCTTATCTAGTCCTATAACCATGAAGTAGGCTCGAGCACCAATCGAAAACCTGATCAGGGTATGAGTACAATTTAGTAGGCCACCACCAACGATGTCTATAGATATATTCAGTCCGAGTAAGTGCGCAATGAAGTGAAAAATATATATAAACATGTATAACTAGATCATAAAGTAAATAATTAAACAACACTGATCATAAGGTTTTGTAATGACACCCTATACCAACTATACCCACCTTATCCAGTGTTAGATGTCCCGGTACAACAAAATCCATCTAGGGAAAATATGCATGTCCCTGTGATTGGATACCTCTTAGGAAAATATACCCATCTCGGTGGTAGTCACACATGAGGAAATATACCCATTTTAGAAACTATTGACACACATGGGGAAATATACCCATCTCAGAACAATAGTCACACCTAGAGAAATATACCCATCCCAGAACAATAGTCACACCCGAGGAAATATACCCATCCCAAAATAGTAGTCACTCCTCGGTAAATATACCCCTATTAGAAAAATATCCATACCTAGGGAAATATATTCATACCAAAATAATAGATCACACTAGAGGAAAAAGCATCTCCGAAACCATGGAAGAAATACCCAAGGGAAACACTATCCTTATAACCATGACCTAAGTCCAAACTCTTTATATCATTCATCATCTCTCCATGATTATAGTGTTTTATTAAAAACACCCTTTTTACATAATTAAAATTGCAAATGGAAACTCCAACCCCTTCTCTATTTAAACCAAAACACCATTCATCACTATTTCGACATCATCCTCTACCATTTAAATTATCCCCATTCTTTATTTATAAATGAAGCCAAACAATTTTTATTCCATTACTTTGTCTCACATATTCCATGCTAATAATCCATTTCAAGTCATCCTCATAGTCTGACTTCTAATAAGGGTTCATAAATGACCTAATGGGTTATATCTTAACATAATTTCCTCAAATTAAATTGTGTAATTTAATTCTAGGTTGAACGCATGTAAAATAGATATTATGAAACAACACATGAACTAAAAAACTGAGTAAGACTTATGGGATAATTTATAGGACACCTACCATGAACGTAACTGATCTTAATCATTAATAATCACTGGAAAAATTGAATCCATTGAACCGAGATCCCTAAATCAGATTCCATCAAAACCATATTAGGTTTCAAGAGAAAGAGAACAAAAAATCAAGGGGAGATAGGATAATAGAGATACCCAAGGCATATATAGGCTTAGACTTACCAAGAGGAGTCAATCATAATGAATGACTCTTCATTTTTCCATGAATTGAGGGAGAAGAACCCTCAGATTCCAAAATTCATAAAAATTGAGAGGGAGGTTTGCGAGCCTAAGTACAGGGAAGAGAAATGAGTTTTATGTGTGTTTTTAAGTTTGAAATCTAAATTTAAGAATTCATTAATCCTATATCATAGTTTGGACCCACAGTTTGGTAAACTGTGAAGTAACAATGTGAACCCCATTAGAAAAAACATAGAGCTGTCTGAATATACTGCACAATTTTCAAAATCATGTGCCAACTGTGCGAAATACCTATATCCCAATATTCTAAATTTTTGTTGGTTTCCTAGAAAAACCCACATGGTTTGAAAAACCATGAACTTACCTTTACCCCTCAACATATTTTTCCACACGATTAACACTAACCATTTATAACATATGTGCCCCTTGATACAACTCTAATTTCCCACATTTTTGGTTATCCAACCCCCTAAATACTCTCAGATCCTTTCCAACTCATGTAATCACATCTATAACATATTATACAATAAAAGGAATAAACTGAGGGAAAATTTTAAATAATAACAAACCTTAGCAAAAATTAGGGGTTTTACAACCTCCCCACCTTAGAGAAGACCATAATCAAGTTATACTCTAGAATGAAGACCTGGTTTTTACATCCACCCCACCCTAGAGTAGTTCATCCATGAGATGAATCCCAAAACATCACTGGGGATCATAGATAAAAAACACTGGAAAACCATCCCTCATTTATGATTCCCACTCCTATGTCTTATCTTAGTTATAATCGTGCCGCCACCACACCCATACCAAAGAAAATACCTTACCACAAAGATAATTTTCACTATAATCAACAAAAAAAATTATAAAACCTTCAATGTATGCATCAAACAAAAGATAAAAATCTCACTAACAAACCCACACATAGCCCCCCACTCATATCCATGAGTTATGACACCAACTTCCCTCACTTCATTAAGCACTAATGTTCTATTCGACACCTTAACTACATTTCACCACATGGTTCACCCCCTGAATAATATGAAAATTTGGGTTTTATCACCTGAATCAAGCCATGAAATAGGTTTACACCCTAAATCACATGATGGATCACACTATATTTGAACAAAATTATACATATGACCTCTTCCCACTCTAGGAAAACATCATCAGTTTTATGGATCAATTGAACACATCCTGAAGTCTCCGTATAAGACTTATCCTGATAACCACTAACTCACCAGCCTCCATATGACTCACTTCACTGACCCATGAAGCTCAATGTAGATTATTTGAACTAACCCCACTATGATTTTCTAATTTTAGCGACATTCTTGAGCTTTCAATATATCAATATCACACCTTGTTGGTTGTTGCCATTGGTCTACACCAGTCCATTTCTCACACAACTATTCTTATTTTAAAATGCAGTCTTACTCCTGAGACTACTTATAACATAGTACCCTTTTCATTATTCACATCATTTTGTTACTCTAGAGCACTAAAGTCTCACAGACTCGGTAACTCACTAATATGCTTCCGAAAATCAAACCCAGTTGCACCACTTGACAGTAAACTTGCATCTTATGGATGTATTTTTTTTATCATACCAATTACACTAACTCCAACTAAATAATACCCATACTTGGATACCTTCCAATTCATTTTCTTAACTCAGTTACTTGTACCAAAGCAATGTTACAAAATAGTAACTTCCTCCAATTTGGGTTTATTAATACATTACTCCCAACGTTAACCAAAAACTACTCCAAATGAGCACCGCCCACTAAAATAGTCTATGGTGTGATCCCAACAACAAGACTTACTTATTAATGATTAATGATCATAATACTATTAGATACCCATCATCAGCTAACCATTGACATTCTCAAGATCTGATCACATTACTGGCATAGGTTCTCAACTTGATCCCTTATTAGGACTCTATTAACCTTGTGGTTCCCCATGAAACTACTTACCAATTTTATTGAAAAAAATCCACCTCACACCCAGTCCTAATGGTTCTAACTCAAGATTCACAACCCTATTCACCACCACGCGACTTTCACATTTGTTCCTCTATAGGACCTACCAAGACCCCCTAGAAACTTCTACTTTCACCAGTGCACAATTCTCTATAACTAAGGACTTTTTTTGATTATATAGCCACCACACTAAGTGGATCATCCCCTCAGTGTCCCATCAGTCCCAAGGGTCATCACAACACTCCTCACAATTTACACATATGTTCAAAAATATTCTCTCACATGAACTAATCGTATCTACATTACTAAAGTACTCATGATCTCAAGGTCAGTTTTTCATTACTTATAAATACCTAATATTATGTATCGACATACCCCTATGCATCCATTTCCTTATATAATCTATAATGGGTTATTACCTAGAGCATCTCTTGCTCTGAATAACATATATCATATCCTCAAGGATCCACACCCTCTTCCTATTTTCAATCAAAAAATACTTCTCATACCTTTCCCCCATTATCTCATAGTGAATCATCCACTGATCCCATTAGAAACCCATGGACACACTCCATATATCCAGGGTGATCTAAGGAGTCCTAGACCCCACCAGAATTTACATGCACTTCATAAAGTTCTAACTCAAATAGGTCTCAAGGGAACAAACACATACGTCCCAAATGTTTTACCGACACACCTAGATTACCACATGAAAACACTATGCATTTTCTATATGTTATCATGACCTTACCTTATTATTTATTCAACTTTACCAACTCAAACTCCATTCAGATAGATTCCTTAAAAACCACCCATCTATATGTATCACAAGACATCTAAAACCAACCTCACAAATTCAACCTTCAAGATTATCTCTGTAAGGATACTATTAGGTTACACTAAACTCACTTACCATATGGATTAAACAAAAACCACACACTTAGTACATGGTAAAGGAGTCTCTTATTTAACCTTTTGCAATGATTTTCAAAAAATATGGTTACTAAAAAGACATACCCAACAAGTGTACACCCCAATGTCGCTCTTCTATGCTATCTGAATCGACTATCTTGAGTCATATCCCCTAGGTCCTAGGCTCACGTGTTTAATAACCTAGACAACCATTCTCATAACATGTAAACTCATGTAACTAAATGCACCTCACCCAATACTTCCTTTCTAAGTAGAATAAGAATATTACTCATTCTAAGGACAACAATGTGATTATCTATCACTCTAAGAATCATAAAAAACCAGAAGTGTCTACCCATGATCTACACATTCTTGATCTATCATGACCTGACCCTAACCAGGGCTCAAGCTGCAACTACCCCAAGTCTACCTCTATAGGCCAAGGGGAGGCAAAAATCACTAAAGGGCATAACCAAAATGGGGGGCCTTTGCCTAATGTACCTTCACACACAAACCCAACCATATCAATGAATTAGTGTAGAGAAATAATAATAAAAATATGAAAAATCTATAATATAAACCAAGCATGAAAAACCTCTATGGTGTATAAGAGTATGATAGTGAAAACTAAAAATTAAAGGTAAAAAATACACGCCCAACCAGAAGGATGTCCCAAACTGAAAAAATTGGAAAGTAAAAGTATGAAGAGATACCATATCATAATCTCCAAGCTCCAACCACCATTTGAGGCCCAATTCACCAAGTATCCTTAAGATCCTCTATAGTTATCATCTACTTGTCCATCATCTGCATAAGACACAAAACGTGTGGGAAAATCCCAACATGGATGAGTATATACATACCTAGTAGGATGATCCAAAAGATTAAAGGGGAAGAAGTAAGAGAAATAATAGGAATAGATAGAAACTAGTTCAACCCAAAGTAATAGAGTAACCTAATCCAACAACTGGAGGATCAAAACGTCATGAAGTTGGACTACACATCGCGTCTCTACCACACATAGAAAGAGATTAACAAAATCCAATAACATGGATATAGATATATATATTATCAAAACAAATAAACCAAAATGAGAGAGAAGGAGGATCTCCATATCACAACCCAACTAAGAACAATGAGTCTTCCAAAACTTCCAAAAATCCATTATTGATTCTTTGCATCTCACGTGTCTGTTTGAAGAAGTAACTGCATGGAAGGCTCACACCTCACCACTGTTCCAAACATTCGAGGGGGAATAATATCCAATGTATGGATGTCCTACAACCTTGTGTGATAGGGGAGTACTATCTCCATGGATAGAGAACCCACAACCTAGTATGGCAGAGGATTACTATCTTTATCTGCATAATGACTATATAGGACCCTCAACCTGATTCGATATGGGAGTTCCATATCCAAGGAAAGAGGACTTGCACCCTAAGAATGATAGAGGAGTACCTACTCTATATCTATATGATCATAGTGGACCAACACCCTAATACAACAATGAAGTACCATCTCCAAGGATAGATGATTTTTATGCTGATACGACAGTGAAGTACACCTCTATCTTGATAAGGAATGTGTAGGACATGTACGCTAATATGACAATGGAGTACTATATTCATGGATAGAGGATCCACATGCTGATATGATAGTGGAGTACTGTCTCTATAATGATAAGAAATGTGGAGGACCCATATACTGATACGATAGTGGAGTACCATCTCTATAGATTGAGGAATTGCATGCTGATATGATAGAGGAGTACCATTTCTATCTGGATACGGAATATGGGGGAACCAAATGTTGATACAATAGTGGAGTTCTATCTCCATGGATAGAGGACCCACAAATGATACGACAATTGAGTACTATCTCTATCTGAACCATCTGATGATTTTTATTGATCACTACCACATCAAAAGTCACTTAAGAAGCACCAAACTCATAACATATCACATATTATCCCAAAATCCACACCAAATATCAGGTCAAAACTAGACATCTCAAGGATGAACAAGTCCCACAAAAACTAGACATCTCAAGGATGAACAAGTCCCACAAAAAATGGTACCCACCAACATCTAAAGAATAACCATTACACTATCTGATACCCTCATATATCACCCCCAATAGAGTATCAATTGATAGAACCCCACACACATGTTCCACTGGTAGTCCCAATACGACTACAAACTATGCATATATAAAAGAGTCTGTGGTGACTATATCAAATAAAGCACTAGTGAGCATAGAAGATATAAGAATAATACCTCAGTTTGAAGATGGTCCAGCCTCACCACCACTATGTGTAGACTAAATCACATGATACTGACCTTACCCTATTCCCTGGGCTCCCACCTAAGTACCTTGCACTGTGCTACCCTAACAGTATGGACGATCCTGCAATGGAATCCCACACCCCCCACATCAATCTGTAAGACCTATGGAGATACAACTACCTTCCTGATATAGGGTCACCTACCCCCTTCCTGTACTCAACATCTTCCTCTAAACTCCATCATTTCCAGATTACTGTGGGTTCCTGCAGAACCTATGCACATGGCCTAGTCTGCCGCATGCTCGACACTCGACTGGTGTTCAGGGACACTAGCTTCACATGTGTCCTGACCTACCACACTGATAACATAACACCTGTTTACTACTCTTAGAGGCTATCCCCCTCTTCTAACTACTCTGTGCACTCCCACCCTAGTGGATATTTACAAAATGGTGCTTCCTGCTCTTGGAAGCCACACCACTTGCCCGCCCAGCTAACACAACAATTTTAATACCCAAAGCTCCCTTCAGGTTCCATTCTGAGATAAGGGCCTGATCCACTACCTCAAAAAACCATTTCAAATAGAATATTTCCACTTGGTACCTGATATCATGTCTTATCCTATCCTAGAATCATTTCTCCATAGTTTCCTCATCTCTCACCAATACTAGAATGAAGCATCACAAATCAGTGAAACGACTATCATAATCCATCACCTACATTGCCCCTTGGGTCAAAATCATAAATTTTTTAGCCTTATCCTACCTTAAGGTTTCTATATAATTTTTTTTGAGAAACTTCTCCTAGAAATATTTCCACATCATTCTTTCGGCCTGATCTGTTTGAACCATAATGTCCCACCAATGCTTTTCTTTACCTCAACATATAAGCTTATAACTTGACTCGATTCTCAATAGGAGTCTCTATATGGCCGAGAATAGTCTGGATAGACTCTATCTAGAACTATTCTACCTTTGGACCACCCTATTCGGTAAATTTCGGAGGGTGCTGTAGCTAAAAATCCCCGGTCATCTCGAGCATACTTGGTACAACCCACCATCAGTCTCGTTCCATCATCGGCATGAAATGAACAAAGATATCATAGAACTGATCTTCTCTATTTTTCCAAATAACCACATTCTATTACTCCACTACTAGAGGATCATTCTCATAAAAATCCTCCTGTTGCTTGACTGACACATGTCTTCATGGTGGAATTTCTCTACAATACCAAACACGAGCTTTAGAACACAAACCATAAAAAATTAACAAAATATAAGGGATGGTTCATCACTAGACATAAAAAAAACCATTTCACATACACTACCCAAATGGGCCCAATCATACCCATAACAATACCCTCGACCATCCCCACAAGGTCATGGTTAACATAATGAAATTAACTCACATGGTTACAAGACTTAGCTTTTACACCATTTCAAAACAATTTCCATATGACAACTTACTCCAACAACATTTTAATTATCTTACATCCCATTATCAGGAACAATTATTTAATTATTATTTAACATTTTAATTCTCTTTTTACCCATTTGTATAATCTCATTAGACACCATTTTCATTAATTCCTAGAAAGTAAAATTCATCTTACCCTTTATGTCCCACACACTCATCCCGTGCGTGCCTACCATGATGAATGTCTCCTATATACCTAGGTAACTATAATGATGCATGAATTCACAACCCCATACCATTGTATCCATAAGAAAAATATTACAAAATAGTCATATCACAAAAAATTTTCATCACCAAATGGTGAAATATAAACAATTGTAACAACGCATAACAAGAACAACAATTCCCACCCTGGGTGACTTGGGTTTTCCCTCATACGTGGGTTAGCTACTCCCAATATCGAGCTCATTAACAAGGATAAACACTTTCATAATCTCCCATATACCATCCCAAATATCAATTCATAGAAAATAACTCCTATAATACCACTTTTTAATGTCCATGACCTGATATCCACTAAACCAGTGCCCCGAGTTGAGTCGCCACATGACCGCAAGCGTGCCTCCCTGTAGGCCAGAGGTTTATGACTAGTAGCAAGGGTATAAAAGTCACATAGAGAGACTATACCCTCTTTACTAGAGTAATATGCAATAGAAAATAAATAGAAAAGTGGAAACAACATAGAATAATCAATGAACATGCATAAATAACCATTTTCCAAAATAGTGTAAAAACCACAACCAACCGTAAATTTGAAATGTCATGCTACAATACCAAGTGAACAAAACCCAAAATAAATACAATAGTGGAATCCACAAAATGGTACCAAATATAAGTCTAGAAGCTCATCCATGTATGTCCATGCCCAACTTAACTCCCTAGTATAGGGCCCTTTCCCTTGTCTGGACCTACAAGCCTAAAATCTGCTCAGGTACCCAATGACGACCCAAGAAGGGTGTGAGTACAAATTAGTAGGCCACCAATAATGGTTTCTACAAAATATCAAATATAAAGAGATAGTTAATGAAAGTATTAATTAAATGCAATGTAAATAAAATTCATTTCAATTATCCATTAGGAACAAAGTTTCCCCTAAGTTATTCCACCATTAAATCAAGATTCAATACTTATAATATATTAGTGCTTAATTAAATTTTTTCATATGCTTAACGAATTAGGCATATTAATCAATCACAATGCATATGGGAATAATTTGATCCCCTATATCACTTTGTAACACATAGAAAAACAACATTATCCTCACCTCAAAGCCTTAGTTTGGGTGGAATGAAACTTTATGGGAATAGAACTCCATCCCCTTCTCTAACCCGTGCATTGAGGGGGTGAAGTTTAGAGCCTCAATCCAACTCGATCCATGGGAATAAAACCAAATATCAATACCCCACTCTACCAAGCCATATGCACATTCTTATTTATCCATTCACCACACATAACAACATCACAACCAAATATAACCAATATCATTAGGAATGTCTCAATCAATAACAACTAATATGGGAATCAATATTATGCCACAATTCATTAATGAATTTATCATTTATATCCCATAACCATTTAGTCCAATTCCCATTTCCTATGCCTATATCACTAAGCATATTCAATAATTCCATTATGTTATCCCATTTCCAATTATTTTTCAATTCCATTTTGGAATATCATTTAACATATTTCATTCACATACCATTACCAATTTTATATATTCATCATTTTATATTCACTAACTCTCTTAGAACTTTCTAATATAATTCAAAAGCCACATGTCATAATCTCGATTCAACCAATTAAACCATTTTCGTGTCATGAAAAACAACCCTTTAAGTCATTGCCAAATTTAGAAACATTACACATATTTTATTTTTACTTCTATTAAACACATCAACATAATCAACAAGGGATCTAAATTATCACACAACAACCTTTCACTTAATTAACTTCTTGGTTTAGGAACATTGGCGAACCCCATGGGTGGCCCTAAATAGGTAAAATAATCCTTGATGCATCCTATGAGGACCATGAGGGTTTATATTCATTATCTTGACATCCATTTTACCAAATATCACCAAAGAGATCAAGATAACAATAAGAGATAACCAAGAACAAATCCAAACATGCACAAATCTATAATGAAACTATGGGATATATCTTGTAGACCACCTACCTCGAATCCATCGACGGACACACTCTTAATCATAGCCTTAGATCCTAATTCAAAAAATCTTTAAATATAAAACCTAGATCTCACTATAAAATAGGTTTTTAGTGCTTCATATGGATATAAGAGAAGGATGAAAACCCTAAACCAAAAAGAAAATAAAGAGAGGTATTAGAATCACCTGGAGCTTTGATCTGCGACCAACGACGCTCCAAATGGATTAGGATCAAAGTATAATCACATATTAGAACTTGGGTTGATAGGGTTCGTCCCTAGGGTTGAATAAAGTGAAATGGAGGAGAATTCTGAGTTAGAACATAAAAACCCCAGGTGGAAATTTTTAATTCTTTCCCAACTTTAAGGGGTTGTATGGTTTACCCGCAAAATTTACCAAACTATTAAAAAATTATGCACGAGACACTATCCAAGGAAAGTTTGGTTTATGATTACCTGGGCAGGTCACACGATTTAAAAAACCATGCACTAGGCATGTGATATGCCATTGCCTTAGGTTTCCTGGTTTTCTTGGGAAGGTTTCACGGTTTACTTAATCATGTGACAACCACACACCTTGAACAATTTAGCCCAATTTCCCTTACTTTCATGTCCCAAACCCCCCGAACACCCCCGAGTCCCCTAATTCACTTAAGAAACATTTCATTGGCCTAAAAAAGGTTTAAACCAATATTTTAAACAAGATAATAACTCCATGAAGTTTGGGATCTTACACAGGTGACAACTATCATAATAATATTTTAATAATATTCCATATTTCATTTAAAATTAGTGTTTCTTATAACTCAATATAAGCTCGATGTTTCATGTGAATCAAGATAAAATTAGTGTTGCATGTAAAGAAAAATATAAAAAAATATTAAATTAATTTGAAAAAAATATTTCAAAAAATCTCAGGGTGTTACATTCTACCTTCTTAAAATGAACCTCAACCTCAAAATTCGTCTTAGTCATCAAAGGATTAAAATTTGAAAATTCATTCATAGAAACCCAAATTGAAAATTGGTTTAATAAAAAATAATCATGAAAAAGAGAAAGGTATGTGTGTAAGTAATCTATAATAACACCTAATATGTTTCCAAATGGGATAACATAGGTGGGAAGTAAAGATTTGGATATGGAAAAAAGTGTAAATAATTATAAAGAGTGATAGAGATCACTAATCACAAGAAAGTGGGTGATCTAGATAAAGCTAACAACCACAAAACCATAAACCAAAGAGTCATGAAAAGTTAATTGATATCATAAAAAATAGTGATAATAGGACACAATTTTATTTCAATATCCTTTTCCTAATTTTGAAGAATTTTCACAAGAAGATACATTTACTTGATTTCATTCCATTTCATAAGAACAATCTCACCCTTTGGTTAGCCTTGATAAATTTCTAATTCATCTATCACTCTAAGAAATGAAGGTGAATTTTTCATGCCTAAATCACTAATGATTCATAAGATCCAAAAATATAATTATAATTCATCATGTCTATCTTTAGTTATCATCACAAAAAAATGGTTAACATGGGTTACATAATATTAATAGATCTTCATATACTGGAGTAATACATTAATCTATAATGCCTTGTCCAATGGTCAACTTAAACCATTACATAAATGGGTAACCTTATGAACCTTCCAAAATATGAAATTCTAAAACTTCAGAAATAAAGGAACTAATTTTCCAAAATTAACTTATCATTAATCCCCAAACAACATGAAGTATATCTTAATTATCACAAACCAAACATGTGAATACATTCATCATGTATTTTCTTGAAACATGATAATAAACTTAATTACCATAAAACCTCAATGAAAACATGAATAATTCCTATTTCATTTAATAAAACCATATATTATTAAACATATTCCATATATCCAATAATGTTCTAAACTCCATAAATGTTAACATAAACCACATTTTCAAAATCCCTTATCGATTTGTTAACTTTTGAACTGTAAACCCCCTGAAAGATAGATCCTAAAATGGATATGTAAATCAATATAATTTTAAGTATAATAATCATAAAATACATTAATGTTCTGTAAATACACCACATAAATGAGACAAGTAGTGAATATGCCATGTGTCTCACAGAAGTAAAAAGTGAGAAGAAAAATCCTTCCCTTAAGTCTTGACTTCCAACATACTCATTCAAACCTCATGTATAATAAAAATAAGTTCATTATAAATATATAAAATTACCATATTCATATATATAATACCATATATGATTTAATTATAACATTTTATTACCCATTTATTAACAATTCCACATTAAATTTACGTTTCAAGCAATAACCACTTTATTTTTCATATGTGTTTTTATTTGTTATTTTAGGTCCTCTTACTTTGATCATGGTTCCATCACTTAAATAATAATAATCATAAAATATTTATAATATTTACACATCAAATATAATTTTAATACCAATCATGAAACATGGGTTTTAGAAATAAAGTACATTACCATCATGGAGACGGTATGTCGTACATACACATGAGTAACATTTTCATGTTTTGATGATAATTATGGAAATGAGGTGAGTTATATATTATATTTATAGAATTATCATAATATCATAAAAACATATTATTTAATTAAATATATTTTTACATATCATACACATGGTTTAGTGATGAAAATAGATTCGCATCGCTTCATGAAGGTGGTAGTCCACACGTATAAGAGCGGCGTTATCATCTTTCATTGAGTAAAAAGGTAAGAAATAAGGTGATATATATTATATTTTAATAATGATAAATATTTAATTAATATAATAATTATTTCATTTATATCACATATAATCATTAACTTTATCCTTATCACCTTCCATGTAAAGCGTGGACGAATCACATCACTTCATGAGGTGGTAGTCCTCCATACACACGAGCGACATTATCATATTCCCAAAAAATGGTAATAATAAAGGTATGTGTGACATAATAATTCCAGAAGAATAATAATATCATAAATATAATATATAAATAATAAATCCATAATTATGTCCAATTGTTAGAGGTGGTAATTAAAAAAATAATGACATTAGTTTGTGAGGCAGTAGTCCGTCGTACACACAAATGATGATTTCGTAACCCATTTGATGGAAGTGGAGAAGGTTGTAGGTCACAACCTTATTATAAAAAAATCTTGTTATATGTAATATAATGTGGTTTTTATATCATTCTAGTTTAAAAATAATCTAATTAGGTGGAGAAATAAATAAAATACAGACGCTTGTTGAAGAACATTACCTCATTTTTGGGTATCCTCCTTAGGTTTGCACTAAATCCTTCCTAGGTTAGATTTATATTAAAAATAAGGATTATATAATTAGAGGATGGAATTTGAGAATTAATTTTTGTATGGAATTTATGAACCAAATACGTTTAAAGGTTTGAAGAATAGAGGAGATGGGGTGACCTTTGGTAAGTGGGAGAGAGGACACACTTGGTATTTTTTAAAAGAAATAAGTGCTCCCACATTTTAATATATAAAAAGGGTCAAAATTAGACCATTATAGAACCTTATATGTTCAATGGTATAAATATTTCCATTAAATATGTTTTAGATAAGTTTATAGTCCATTTTTACCCTTATCTTATTAGTTTAACCCCTGGTAAACCCATTTTTATCTTAGCTGTGGTAATTAATTTTTACTGCATTCACTATTCATTTTGGTAAAAAATTAAGTTTAAATTATTAAAAATTATAAATTATGTTGATTAAATATATTGAATTCATTTTTCCAAATTTCATTCATATAATTAGTAAAATTTAATTTAAAATTAATCACACCAACGTGACGAGAAAGCACGTTTTTAAAGAGAAAAAGTCCAAAAGTTCAAAATGTTTTTATATAAAAATTCAATATGAAATTGATTACAATGAAATAAATTTTATTAATTTATATATAATTTAAATAATTTTACTTTAAAACTAATTTAAAATATAATTTAAAATTATAAATAATTTAAACAAAAACACATTTTTTAATTAAAATTCAGTATTTTTCACTATTAAAAAAATGAAACTTTTTAGAAAAATAACAAAAATTCACCCTAATACAATTTTTAAATTATTATTTCAAAGATTAAGTTTATTTTATAAAATTAATTTTCTAAAAATATCAAAAATTAATTTATTATAAGTTTACAAAAAGGCAACAAAACTGCTTTTAAAAAAATACAATTTTAAGCATAAAATTGGATTTTTTATTATTTATTATCTAGAATACACATAAGATGAATGTTAAAAATTGGTTTAATATATAATATATTAGTTTCATTAAAATAATTAACCAAAATTTATTTATATAAAACACACTTGTGTGTATAAAAATAGTTTTTTCAGAGAAAGATTTCATTTTTTTTTTCAAAATGGTTTTATATTCATTTATAATTAATTCATCAAAAAATAATTATTTTTATATACATGTGTAAACCATAATTTCACAATTTAGTTAATATTATTCATAATCACCATCCTAATTTATAGGTGAAAACTATCATAATAATATTTTAATAATATGCCATGATTTGTTTAAAATAAGTGTTGTGTTTTACTCAAGCTAAGATATGTGTTGAATATAACTTGCATGTAACTAAAGTTAAAATTAGTGTTTCATGTAAAGAAAAATATAAAAAATATTAAATTAGTTTGAAAAAAATATTTCATGAAATCTCGGGGTGTTACATCGATGTAGGTAATTCCCTTCACGTAGAAGATTCTCACATAGGTGATTCCGACGTTGTCAAATTTATTCACATAGATAATTAGGCCTACATTGATGATTCCCAATTTTAGAATTTGAGATTCACATAGTTTAATATGAATGTAGCCTTTATCGATTTAGGTGTTTCATTTGATTTACATGATTTCACACGTAGCCGACTGACCCACATAACTGATTTGACCCTTCTTCTATAATTCTACCACTAAATTCGAATCGTCATATACAAGTGGGACTATAGTCTGAGAAGAGTATGTTATTGGGAATATATGCTTTTCTCAATCCTAAAATACAAACCCTCCAGAATAATCCATTTAAAAAATAACCCCCATCCTTCAAAAATGTTGTCCAGTGAACATGAGAGGAGCGACATCGACCATTAGTTGGAGATGTGGACTCTTCAGCATTGTAGCTCACATTGTAGCACATTTTGAGAAAAAATCTTGGTAGCACTAAGGTTGAAACTTAATTCAAATGTGGACTCCTAAATAAAAAAATGTGGTAGAGGCTTAGCCTTCTTTAGAATCTACAGGACCTTCACAATCATCCATGAAAACATGTATCTATAAGTTGAGACCAATAGGGAGTAGTGATGTTGACATCCTTCAGCTGCAAATATATCTCTCAAGAACTTAGATTCAAGATATCCTTAGGAAAATGTCAATATGTATAAAATCTATGTGATATATCTTAACACATTAATAAAGTAGTTCTTATCTTTTTTTACTTTTTGTAAAAAAAAATCCATCCACTGTAATTTTTTTCCCAAGAAGTAAATTTGTTTACAAAATAGCCATGGTTAAATTTTAACTATAGCAGCTGGGAACAATTTGGAACCCAAAAATTGAAAATTTCATTATAAAATTCAATGAGTAAAAAATTCCAATAGATTCTCTCAAAACTCAATAATTCTACATTATAATCTCAATTAACCATTAGAAACTCATTTAATTAATCAAAATAGATATGTCAAAGTACAATAAAATGGTTCCACATAAAACTACCCCAGACCTAGGACATTAAAATACTGGGAAATTTTGTAATTTAAATGGTTTGTTAACAAAGGCTTCAGGGTCAATGAATTTCAGCCTACCTAAGAGAACATCAAATCATCCATTTCAAGATATTTTCATGCCTCCTATACGAGTTCATCACACCGCTCCAATTCATCAAAAACTCAATTCCTAGTTCCATGAGAAAAGAATAAAGAGACCCAAGTGGAATTATATCCATAACAAAAGGAAAAAAACTTTCACTCTCCCCTAGGTTCCTCAAACCAATGCTTTACTTCCCACTTTGTTGATAAAACTCAATAAGTTTTCTTATAAATCAATTGTCCCCTTGTTCATCTAAGTTGAATATTCCCCTCACTATCATGCACTCATTTTTGATAGGGGCACTTTATTTTAATTTTTCCTAGCCATGAATTTGTGAAATTAACTATATAGAGAACTTATTTATTTGTATTTATTTATAGAAACACTCCTTATACCCTTGTCTTAGGTACTCACTATGGGATCCTAATTTCCCAATTTACTCAAGATAAAATCATTTATAATACTCCTTTATTGGGTTGGCTCCCTAAGGTGTTCCATGCTACCCAAGATAAGTAGCTAAGTTAAAGTTAAAGTTTCCACAAGTTATAGTCCCAAATCCACAAGAGTCTAACCTACCAAACATTTTCCCCTAGTTTTCAAGCAATATTTCCATAAATATTGTAAAAAAAACACTCATAAATCACTCAATACTTATAAATTTAAACTTAATGAAATCCCTAAATCAATTCATGTAATTTTACCCTAATATGAAAACTTTGAGTTTTTATTTTATGAACCAATATACAACCAAAATTTCTATTTACAAAGACCAAAAAATGCTTGAATTTCTCAAAATAGGAGGCATTTTGAAAAAACATTGGAGGGTGTTTTTATGTGGCAGAACTGAAGCATGGATTTTGATGTTGTAGAGCTGAAGCAATGATAAAGTACCCTCTACACCACACTTAAAACCCAAAATTATCCCCAATGCTGAATCTTAAAGTGGTAAAAAGAAAATAATGAAAGTGATATAACAGCTCAGCAGTGAAAATAAGAAAAAAAGGGTTGCATGAGAGATTAAAAATAACACTATTTCTACACTTCCAATTAGTTTTGAAAACAAAATTAGTATTGAAATTTCATGATTTCCATTTTTACAATGAAAATAAAATAATTTATCATATGTCTTGAAAAGAAGCATTATTAAAAAAGTAGAATAATTTTTTATAGAAACAATAGTGGGATACCCCCACACTTAGTTTCCAACAGTAAGAATAAATAAATGGGCATAATTAAAATTAAAACTTCCTTGAAATGAGGTAGGATTATCATATATCATCCAAAGAATAATTCTAGCCTCCTCAATATATAGATCCCTCTAGATAAAATGTCAAATTCTAGAGAAACTGAAGATATAATTGAGCAGAATTCAATAATAAAAATAAGAAACAAACAATTGAAAAAACAAAAAAGAAAAACAAGGAACCATGGGTTGACTTCCATGAAGCACCAAGTTTAGAGTCTTCAATTAGACATCAAAAATTATTTCATCCTAAAGATATAATATGGAAACCAATCCCTTTTGATGTCCCTAAAAATAATACTGTACTCTTTTTCTATTAACAAAAAATGCTTAGTTATCATTTTCAACTAATTCCATTACTCTGTTTACCAACACTCTTAAAATTGTGAATATGCCTGACCACATGGATTGGAGCTTAACTAGAAATAACTTCAACCTAGAATTTAATATAAGATCCTTCTTCTCCACTTTAAAGTGCTTATTTTGATTTAGGGAATCATGGAAATATTTTTTCCCTTATTTATAGAGCCTGGAATTATCATAATATTCTCCCCAGATTTCATCCAACTCACTAAATTCAACCAGTTGTCTTTCCCCAATAGATTTAAAATCAAAATTCAAAGCTTTAATTTCTCAAAAGGATTTATATTAGAGATCCATAGGCAAGTGACAAGAATTTACAAAGAGAAGTTGATATAGAGACATACCTATTGGTGTTTTGAAATCAGTCTGATGTTCCCATAGTGCTTCATATAACTTTAATGACCAATTCTTCTTTGAGCTACTGATAGTATTCTCTAAGATATGTTTCGACTCCCTATTAGATACTTCATATTGGACACTATATTTTAGATGATAGGGTGTACCAGTCTTGTGTGAACAACCATAACTTTTCATCAAATATTTGAGCTTTTATTTCTAAAATGAGTCCCATTATTAGTGATGAAATCCATTGGCACTGCAAACCTATAAATATGTTATTTTTTAAAAACTTGATCACACCACTGGATTGATTATTCATAAGATAAATTGCCTCAACCCACTTTGAAACATAATCTACTATAACCAAAATTTATTCATTTTCATAAGAGTAAGGAAATGGGCCCTTGAAGTCCATTCCCCAAAAATCAAATATTTCCACTTCCAAATTCCCTTTTTGGGGTAGCTCTTGCTTCTTACCCACATTAACAAGTCACTAACATTTATCAAATCCTACCACTAGACTTCGATCATATTTAAATATTATATGCTAGTAGAATTTAGATTGTAGAACCTTATGAGTATTTCTCTCACTACCATGATTTCCTCCCCATGAATATGAAAGAAAAATCTCCAAAATGTGTAGTATTTATTCATGAGGAACACATATTTTTACTATTCCATCAGAACACCTTTTAAACAAGTGAGGGTAATCCTAGAAAAATTACTCTAGATCCAAAATAAAATTCTTCCTATGGTTATGAGAAAAATATATAGGTATAATCATAGTAGAAAAAAGTTAACAAAGTCAAAAAACCATAGAGCACTATTTTGATAAACAATGAAAATATTTTCATTTAGAAAAGAAGAGTTTATCTCCCTTGGGTACTCATTTAGAGAATTGGGAAGCCTAGACAAATGATCAACCACAACATTTTCAGCTCCATGTTTATCCTTGAAAACTAAATCAAATTCTTAATGTAATAAGACCCATATCATCAGTCTAGGTTTAGTTTCCTTCTTAGAAAAAATATACTTAAGGTATTAATGGTCAGTGAAAATAATATTTTTGGATCCAATCAAATACCATCAAAACTTTTTAGGGAAAACAACACTGTTAAAAGTTCATTCTCCATTATGATGTAACACCTTTGAGACTCAACAAGTAATATGGTAGCATAATAGATAGAATAAAAATTATTCTATTTATTTTGGCATAAAATAACTCCCACTATAATTTCACTAATATCACACATGATTTCAAAGGGAATCCCCCATTCTTGGGAAGTGATAATGGGTGAAGATGTGATATTTTCTTTAATAAAATTAAAATAATTCAAATACTTCTCATCAAACAGGAATGGTTTGTCCTTAAAAAGTAGGGAACAAAGTGGTTTAGATATCTAAGATAAGTCTTTGATGAATATCTTATAAAAACTAGCATGTCCTAATTTTTATTGATACCCTTGACATTCTAAGGTGGTGATATATTTTGAATGATGTCAATTTTAACATTATCAACATCTATATCATTCTTGGAAACCTTGTGTCCCAAAACAATTCCTTTAGTTACCATGATCTAACATTTTTACCAATTCAATAAAAGGTTTATCGCTTCATATATTTGTAAAGAATATTGAAGATTTTTCAAGAAGTTATCAAAGTTATATCCCAAAATAGAGAAGTCATCCATGAACACTTTGACAAATATCAAAATTATATTAGAAAAATAACCATCATACACCATTGATGAGTAGCCATAAATCCAAAAAAACTAAAAGGAATCTATTTGTAATAAAATTTCACAAATGGATAGGTTAATATGGTTTTCTATTGGTATTCAGCTGAAACATGAATCTGATTGTACCCACAAAACCATAAAAAAAGTAGAAAAATTGATTTCCAGCTAGCCTCTCCAACATTTGATCTAAAAATGGAATAGGAAAATGATCTTTTATGGTAAAAAAGTTAAGTTTTATATAGTATATTAAAACTCTCCATTTATTCACTATTCAAATTTAGATATTTTCATTCTTCTTATTGGTGTTCACAATGACTCCACTCATCTTAGGGACCAACTAAATAGATATTACCCATGGTTTATCCAAAAAAAGAAATTTTATTTCATCATCAAGTAGTCAAAAAAAAAATTTACCAGGTAACTTCCTTTTTGTTTGGATTAAGTATTCTCTAAGATTCCAACCTTGATCGACAATTAGGTTCCATGGTAATTTTGTGCATGTAAAATGATGAATGGATACCCTTGATATCAATAATAGACCAATAAATAACATATTTAAACTTCCTCAGAATATCAATAAGTTTATCCTCTTGACATACCTATAGTGTATAATAAATGATGTCTCGTAAGGTTGAGTCTTCCCTCAAAAAGAATACTTCACATGAACAGGCAGAGGTTTGAGCTCCACACTGGGAGGGAATTGGATTAATGTGAGACACTTGAGTTTTAGGGATCCAAGATCCTCATGTTGTATCTTGAAAAATTAATTTTAAATTGATTATTCTTTATCACTATTAGTATTAGACAAACATTCTCCAAATTTAGGTTCCTCAAGTGAGGTCAAAATATGGTCTTCAACAAATTCATCTAAGTGAACTATGAATCCCACTTCAAACTCATCTAGGTAATCCTTGTCCTTGACTGAACTAACTCCTATACAAGTTTCTGTAGGTAACTCCAGAGCATCATTAATTTATTCAAGCATCCTTAAAAATTCTTCCTCCTCCTCCTCATCAAATTCAACAACATTTAGAAACTCATCTCTTGGTATGATATAGTCCTGGTGTGGTTCTTTAGTCTTTTTGAAAACATTTAATTACTCCCTCTAGTCATCAAGGTTGAAAATAATTTTTCCATTTGAAACATCAATTATATCCCCCTAATGGAAAGAAAATGTAATACAAGAATAATGGGGACTGGTTGGTCACATTCCATATCCAATATGAGAAAATCAGCTGGTAAAAAGAGTTTACCAACTCCAACAAGAAAGTCATCTACCCTACCAATTGGGTTAGTAATAGATTGATCCATGAGCTGAAAAATAACTATAGTTGGTTATAGAAATACTTGTATCAGTTTTTGGAACAAGGATAATGGAATCAGATTGATACTTTCACCAAGATCACACAAGTAGTTAAATTGGGTAAGTCTATCATTGAAATTGCAAGGAATAACAAAACACCCTAGATCTTGTTATTTGGGAGCTATTTTTTTCTGTAGGACTACACTATACTCCTTTGTGAGATTATAGGTATAAAAATATTACAAGGTTTTCTTACATGAATAAATTTTATCCAGATATTTCAGATAAGAAGGGATCTTAATGAGAGCTTCAAGAAAAAATATTTCGATATTTAGTTTATTGAAAACATTTAGAAATTTAAAAAATTCATAATATTGATTTTTCTTCTTGATCCTTTGAGTTAAGGGAATATTTGGGGAAAAGTTACTCACTACTATAGGCACCCTCTCATCTTTATCTACAAACTTACTCTTTCCTTTAGTGTCCCTTATTTCCAATTCTTCCTTATGTGTCTTTTTAGCAGGTATAACAGGCTATGAATGACTTTTGGTAGGGCTGTCCAAATTTCCAAATTGGTTTAATTCCAAAGTGTGTTTAGTTGGTTCAATAGGATTTTCATAGGGATATGATTTGGGATCTATTTTGACTTCCTCGTGAGTTTGGATACCACTTCTAGTTTCTACTACCATGGAATTCTCTTTAGGGTTTAACTCAGTGGTGCTAGGTAGTTTCCCTTTATCTTTAATCCTTGCATTCCTGACTAACTGACCAACATGAAACTCTAAGTTTTTAAACTAAGATTCTTTATATTCATTATCAAAACCACTCTTCTCTTTTTTTATCATCAAACAAACCCAGTATCTATTGTAACACCCCTTTTTTTCTTCTTGTGAACTCGAAGGTTCTGCCCTTGGTTGAGGTTAGAACTATTGTCTATTTTGTTGAAAAGTTGGGGGCACAAGAGGTCTCTGTACTCCCTACTCCCTCCAACATAGGTTGGGATGGTTTTTATAGTATTGATTATAGTTATTTGAGAAAGGTTCATCACTTAGTTACATCCTAGGTACATCCAACAAAGTTAGCATTTTCGAGGACTTAGGCCAATATATCAAAATTTGGGAAATAGGACTATGAATGACTAAACATCCCACATTGAAGACACTACTCTATGATAGAATGTTGATGGTTTTAATTGAAATCACCAAAATGTCGTGCTTCAACTTGATACATGGGTGTGGTTTTATTCCTAACAATGGTCCTCCTTTTAGAACATTTGTGTTTGGAATTCTGTACCAAATTGTTGAAAATCTAATTTAACTCTTCAATTGTTTTGCTAGAGAAATATCCTCTAGATGACTAGTCAAATAAGGTTTACTTATATGGTGTAAGACTATTATATAAGGTTTCCATGAGAAACTAGGGTGTACATTGATGATTGGAACACTATCTAAGAATCCACTTGAACCTATCCCAAGCTTCATGGAACAATTCAATTTCTTCACTTAAAAACCAATGATTTTATGAATAATTTTAGAAATCATTCTCCTTAGGTAGGACTTTATGAAAATATAATTGTACACCTAATCCCATGTATTAAAGATATCCTAATCCAATTTTTGGAACCAAACCTTTTAATTTCATTTAAAAAAAATGAAGAAACCCTCAACTTCAATTCCTCCTCACTTAATCCTCTATGTGGAAACTGCCAAACTATTCCATAAAAATACCTTATGAAATCCAGTGAATCCTCACTGGGTAATCCAAGATAGTATGATATCATGGAGAGGTGGGATTTATTAATCTCATAGTTCCTAGATCCTAGGGTTTTCCAAATGAATGATGGATTATTTGAAACTATAGGAACCTGAAACTCTCTAAGCCCCACTCTATCCATTTCTACATTTCCAATTGGAGGAGGGTTGACATTTTCCTCCTAATTGAGATTTTTATTTTTTTGATTGATTAGGTTTTCCTTAGGGTTATCCATTACATATTTCTTCTTAATTTTCGAAGTACTAAGATGTTTATTAATTCTATGGATGAATTCCTCTAGGTCTTTATACTATGACCGTGTTTTTATTCACTCCCTTTACAAAACTATAAAAAAATGCTACTTTTTTTTTATTTTTTTTGGTCGTACGTACCCTTTCTCATCAATGGTTCAAAAATTTGTCCATGAGGCCTAGGTCCTCACTAGTTTTGGGACAAATTAATTATTTATAAACTTTACTTAATACTATTATAATGGTGATTAGGGGTTGATCTGCAAGGAAGGACATCCATATATGGTGTGTTGAGTGAGACCAAGTAAAATAAATATCAATCAAATAATAAAAAATCAGAAAAGGGTGAAAATTTAGGTTTAAATATGGAGAATAATACAATGAGATGGAGTCTGTGGTTCAAGATATAGAAAATGGTTCAAGTATATAGGGAAGGGAAAGAGAACTTAACAAATGGATAAATTCTAGGGATAGAACATGGGAAGTTGGTTGGCTAACTAGTTTAATTTGATAGGTGTTCATTTTTATTTTATTTTATCTCACTAAAGGCCAGTCATTGTAGGACCATGAAGAGTGGTTGGCCAAATCTCTTGAGTGGCTAGTCTGTAGGTGAATATATCCTTTAGCTTATCAACTAAAGACCTCTTTACCCACTCATTAAGGAAACATGGTGACCCACCCTTCTGCAATCTCCCCTCTTCTCAGATGGAATTACAGATGAAAAGTTATTAATTACACAAATGAACAAAATATATATCAATGAGTTCAATTAGTTAAAATTCATAAATTACTCAACTAGTGAGAAAAAGGTGGAATCCTACAATTCCTAACACCTTCATGAGGTAGGAATTCCTACCATCTCAACCTCCTTCCCAACGTCAAATTTTTCCAATCATCACAATAAATATATTCAATATATTCAAAGAGTTTTATAGAAATAGAGCATCAAAAGGAAATAATAAACACAAAGAAATCCATTATAATGGATTTAAAATAACAACATAATTATTCTACAACCCCCTCTTTGGCTACCTGGTGCATTTTCTATGGTCTACTTCTGCCCCCAACTCCCCTTCGGTTCTTGATTCCCATCTATCTCCCTTATCCATTTTCGATCCCATTTAACGTGTATTTTTATACCCAATTTTTAATTTTTGACATCAAAT
Organism: Viscum album; assembly: GCA_963277665.1. Lineage (NCBI taxonomy): Eukaryota > Viridiplantae > Streptophyta > Magnoliopsida > Santalales > Viscaceae > Viscum > Viscum album. The sequence continues at coordinate 526,532,764 of OY728159.1, read as the reverse complement.
GTTTCCTGAAAGTGGTACATCATCTCTCACCTACCTCATCGACACTACTGTTGTCTTCCTCATGCCTTTTTGAATGGAAGGAGTTTTAGCTGGACAGTGTACAAGACCCTCATATAAATGAAAAATATAGATGATTTTTCCATGTATAGATGTGGGTGATTTGGTAGACATATCCATTTATATAGATGTACATGATTTATCACATATTCAATTACCATGTATTCGTTTGGGTTGAAATATCCATTTATCCTCATGGCCGAATCCAATCAACGTATCTGTTTTTCGGTGTAGGAAAATATCAATGTAGCTGATCCCCTTGACATAGTTGATTACCTTCACATAGTCGATTATGAATTTGGTGATTTTGATATACTCATATCCCTTTATGTAGCTGGTTGGTCCTATGCCGACAATTCCTGATGTAAGCATTTGAGATTCATATAGTTGAATATGCATGTAGACTTTATTGACATAGGTGTTTTTCTGTATGTACACAATTACCCACATAGTGGATTAAACTATGAAAATATTTAAACCTTCTTCTATAATTCTTCCACCTGATTGGAATCATCACATAATAAGGAACTAAAGTTTGAGAAAGGTGTCTTCTTGGGTAGTTTTACTTCGCTCAATCCTGAAATATGTGCCACCCACAATAGTCCATTCAAATAGGAAACTCCATCCTTCAAAAATGATTTCCAGTGAACATGGAAGGAGAAACATCAACAATAACTAGAATATGTAAAATCTTCAGCGGTTCATATCACATTAGAACACATTTGAGTGCAGACCTTGGTAGTGCTTGGGTTGAAACGTACTTTAAATGGGGACCCCCATCAACAAAGGTGGAAAAAGCTTTTCCCTCATTACCATCTGAAAGCCATTCACAATCAGCCATGATAACATGAATCTGTAAGTCGAGACTAGAAGGGAGTGGCAACATCAAAATCCTTCAGGTACAAATTCAGATCTGGGGAACTCGACTTCAATATATTCTTGGGAAAATTCCAGCATGCAGATAATCCAGATGATAAATATTGACAAATGAATGTCGTAGTTCTACTCTTATTTGTATTTTATGTACAAAAATTTCTATCTGTTATTAATTTTTTCCCAAGAAGTAAATTATTTTACATGATATCCATGGTTATATTTTTACTACAGTAGATGGGAAAAAATTCTCACCCCAAAATAGAAATTTTCATTATAAAATTCAACGAGTTATAAATTCCAACATATTTTCTCCAAACTAGAAAATTATCTATTATAAGCTCAATTAACCATTAAGAACTAATTTAATTAATAAAAATAGATGTGGAAAAGTATTATAAATTTTTTCCATACCATATATCAAGACATGTTTGATCGACTCAAGTCCATACATGCAATTGAAGTCTTATATGCATGTGATAACCCAAATAACGTGCTACTACCGAATAAAAACAAAGTTTTAGATTTTGTTTTATGCATCTTAAGTACATGGATGTGTTCAGAGTTTTGAAATGATTAGGAGAATGTGTTTATCATCTCATTCACATGATAATCCCTCAATGGGGAGTTCATCATGATGATTCTAGGTTTTTCAGCATCACATAACCCACATTCAGAGAATAAAAATGACAAGATCTTTGGGTGTTTAAAGATTTTAGCATCTCCATTCTTTGACATGATATTATTTTTGGGGATTATAAGTTGGTAAATGAAAGAAGGTAAGGTGTTATAACTCACCTATAAAAGGAGAGAATCTATATCCCATGACTATAGATGTTACTTTTGATTTCTCTGAGAGCACCTATTTTAAAAAAATAGAGCATTATCATGCTCTATATTATGTAAAATAAGAAGATACATGAGTCAATTTTTTTAGTTAAGAATAGTTATGAAATATACTTAGGTAAAAAAAGGGAATAAGTACATATTTATTTTCATAAAGAAGAATAACTGGTCACTAATTTTTAAAAATAACTGATTCCATGATCTATTATTTGAGTTACTTACTCCCACTATGTTACATAAAGAAACTGTGATAGATTTTTCACAAAGCCACACAAGTTTTCATGGGGATGAAACTTCATGATCTAATTTTATGAAGAATAGTATTAGACATCATATATAATTTTGTGTTTACACAAAGATCTTACACAAAGAAACTTTAGGTATTCTATGAAGCACACCAACTTTCGCAAAGAGGAAGAACCAATGAACATCTCTTTAGGAAGAACATAATATCATGCAATATACTTGCTTAAAGAATCTTGGATATTTAATATCCATACTTTTTTACCTGAAGAAGAAGTGAACAATGTGGGTTCAAGCATTAAAATGCGGTACCACATGTATGCATATGTAAAATGCATAAGAATTTATGAAGATAATAAAAAAGAACAAACCTTGATAGAAACCACATGAAATATTAAGAATAATGTTATATATGTGCCAAGGTTTATGAAGAAATAGGATATGCAAGGAAGTTATATCGGACTGAATGTCCAAAGGGCTTTACAATGTTTTTATAAGGAAAATAATTGTGATGATGTTAAGATGAACATTCATTATTTCAATAATCATGAAGGAAGTTTGTGATTCTAGTGAGATTTAAGGAAGAAGTGATCATGAGTACAAGTAACAGACCGAGTAAAAGTTATTAGATAGAGTAGTTGCACCAAAAAAATAAAGTATCATATGATCAATAAGAAGAAATTTTTGACCAGATACTAGATTGAGCTTTTATTTTCATTTGATATCATATGAAAAAGCTGAAGAAGAAGGAGACCCAGTGCATTCTGCTATGTATTGAATAATAAAGGGAAAATAATAGAATAAGGGAATAAAGTAATGTGCATATCTATTTACACAGGAAGAAGAAGAAGCAAGAGAAGAAGCGATATCTATGCACACCGGTCAGTATATAATAATAATAAGAAATATTATAATTCGGTTTGATACTTTGAAGAAGAAGAAGAGTTACTTTTATGTTTCCATTCAAGTAATAATAGAGGAGAGAGAAAAAAAGCAACATCCTGACATCAAACTGATATATCAATAGGCGGAAGACTTTTTTTGGTGTTACAAAGTACCTTTAATATGGCAGATACTATCTTCAATGGTAGTATAAAAAATGTGCAAGGAGAACAAGCACTATTTATTGAATATATTATGATGGAAGTGAAATTATATCCCTTGTTTTCTGTAACCATACATAAAGGATTGTATTCTAGTGGTTGTATGATATTTGATTGTTTCCAAACCATGCCAAGGACTAGATACTCTTATTGAGTAGTGAAACTTGTAAAAATATCATGTTTCATCATTTACCTACATTCATATACTTTCATACGATAAGAAAAAGAGAATAAAATAATCAAGATCCTAACAATTCTAAGATTTAAAGGGTTAAAAGGTTATAATTGGTTAAAAAGTTCCCAATACCGATTCACACCCACCTATATCTTGAGAATATCTTGAAGTGGTCCCCCTAATTTGTTTATATCTTTTTCCAAATTGAAACTCTCTCAAATGAATATAACTCTCATTTTTTAGTCCCCATCCCTAAAATGGAAAATACAAGACAAATTAGTCATTTTAGACTATTTCCCTTATTATCTCCATAAATAAGATCATTAGAAAATTCATGGCCAATAGAGCGAATTTGATTACTAGCAAGGTGGTTTCATCGAACCGATATGGGTTCATCAAGGGGAGGTAAATTCATGACTACTTCAGAATGTGTAAATATTTTAAAAAAAACTAATAGATCAAGGGATATATTCATGAAGGATAATGTCAAAAAATATTTATATATAATGAATTGGGGATTTTTTTGAGGTTCCAATGAGGTTCAGGTTCTGTGAAACATTTATAAAATGGGTGAAAACCTATTATCCTTAGTTATAATATATGTTCTCATAAATGGATCCTCTGAGGGACGCTTTACATGTTCCAAATGGGTGAGGAAAGGTGATCCACTCTTTTCTATTATATTTAGCATTGTATATGATTACTTGAGTGGATACATTAAAAGTATGACTGAAGGGGGGAAGATGAAGAAAATTAAAGCCTTAAGGGGATTAATAGATCTATATCATATGTTGTATAAATATTATATCATTGTTTTCTTTCATAAATATAGGAAATATATTAAGACTCTTCAAGATATTTTTAGGAATTATGAGTAGGTCTCAGGTTAGTGAATTAGCTTGGAAAAATCTCACATTTTCTTTGGCATAAACATTTCCCTTTCAAGGGGAACATTTATTCTAAACTATCTTGTTATAAGAGAGGGATCTATTTCATTCATATATTTGGGGGTGCTGTTGTTCTATGAAAGACTAATGGTGTAGTATTTTAGAGACCTGATTGGATCCATAAAAGACCAGCTTAAGTAAATCACTCTCTTTGGTTGGTATAATTTGTTTGGTTGAGCCACTACTGTGTCTAAATTTTTCTACAATTTTATTTTCTATAAATGTAAAAATTAGCTACTTAAGAAATAGAACAAACTCATTGAAAAATTTATTTGGAGTGGAAATATTCATGATAAGAAGCTTGTTATTGTTCCCTCGAAGAAATTTTCTAAGCCTTTTAAATCTAGAGGAATGTGAATTAAGAATTAGAGTTTTATGTCATCATTCCTGATCATTTCATGTGAAAAATTCTCAAGGATAACTATGGAAGTCTTTCTTTTCTTCATAAAATAATTGTAAAAATACTTAGAAATGAAAATCTACACTATATTTTTAACTATTAGCACATTTTTTTATAAGATTAAATTTTTATTCAATTATATAGTTAATAAATGTTTTTAAATATTATTAAAAATATTTAAATACAATTATTATCAATATTATATATATATATATAATTAATACCATATACATTTATATAATTAGTAGTTTATTATAAATCTTTTGTATTTAAATGTATGTTTTAGTATTTTTATGTTTATTTATACATTTAAATAATTAATAATACATAGTAAAAAATATTTAAACATTTATATAATAAAATTAGTCATATTGAAATATAATTATTAACTATTGAAATTTTTATATAATTAATAATACATGAATATTTTAATTATTATTGTATTGTTTTTTATATTTGAGATATATCTTTTTGTATATATACATATAATTATTTTTGAACATAATTAAACATTTATATGATTATTGATCTTTTTTGAAAAATATTTATTCATTTATATAAATAATAATATTTTAATTATATTTAATAATTTCAAATGTAACTAATAATTAACTTTATTTTTTATTTACAATAAATATAATTTATACATATATAAAATTAGTAGTAATAAAAATAAAAATAAAAATAATATACAATTATTAAAAAAATTACTTTTAATTTTATGGTTTTATAATTAGTAATATATTATGAAAAACATTTACACATTTATATTTTTCATGTAGTTGCTATAAAAAATATCATATCATTACATATGTAATATTAATATATATTCTTAAACTAATAATAATTTGGTATTGTTTTAAATATGGTTGAGGGTAAATTGAATATTAATTAGGAATTTATTGAAAATAATCCTTTATAAATTGAAATACAGATATTAACAATTTTAAATATAAGTATAAATTTTTATAATATTAAATATTTATTTATTTATATAATTAATATAATTTTTTTTAAATATTATTAAAAATACTTAAATACAATTTGTATTCATTAATGTTATTTATATAATTAATATTATACACATTTATGTAATTAATAATTTATTCCAAAAAATATTTACACGTTTATATAATGAAAAATATTTCTTAAATAAAACAAGCCACATTGAAATATAATTATTAACTATTAATATTTTTCATATAATTACTAATATATACATATTTCAATTATTCTTGTATTGTTTTTTATCTTTGATATTTATTCAAAATAATTTTAGCAATAATAAATCTACCTATATCAACACTAAAATTAAAATTAATAAATATCTCTACGTAAAATAAAATTGAAGTTGTTTAACCGTAATTATGAATTTTTGAAGCCGCCTAAGATTAATCTATGAATTATCAATGTTAAATTTGACATTGATAAATATCTATCTCTATCAATTTCAAAACTTGTGCTGATTAAATATTAAATCATCAACACATAATTTAAGCACTGATAAAAGACTCTTTTATCATTGCTTTTTTTATTAAGCTAGTGTTGATTAAATATTTAACCAGAAACACTTATAATTTTAGTGATGATAAAAGATCTCTACATAAAATAAAATCGAAGTTGTGTAAGAGTAATTTTGAATTTTTGAAGTCGCCTAAGATTAATCTATGAATTGTCAATGTTAAATTTAACATTGATAAAGATCGATCTCTATAAATTTTAAAACTAGTGCTGATTAAATAATAAATCATCAGGGCTTATAATTTCAATGCTGATAAAAATGTCTTTTATCATTGTTTTTTAGTAAGGGAAAATATATTATTGCTTTATCATTACTTTTTAGTAAGTGTTGATCGACTATTTTAAACTAGTACATACCTCGACTGTGTTTTCCATTAAACCTATCATTCAAGATCCTACAGAATTCATATTCCGTCGATCCCCTTCGACGTCATTTGGTGAATGATTACACTTACATAGTCTAAGACATGTAATTCAGAACTTATTTTTTAATGATATCTCCTTTGATCATGATGATATTTTAGTGATTTTTTGGATTGTTATTGACACATACATCAATATTAGACTTTCCGTTCATCCTTTTCAAACCTTTTTGCTCTCTCCCTACTCTAAACTCATGTGCGTAAATAAATTCCCATATCAATTTATAAATTATGTCAATTGTGGTGGTTATTTTTTTATGGATTTCATTCAAAATAATAATAATTAAAAGGTGGGGAAGATTCTAACATAAATTATATATAGAAAAAATATTCAATGATTGATATTAATATTAATGATTTCTATTAAATATATATTTATATTTTAAAATATATTATATATAGGAAAAGATATATATGCATTATTTTATAATTTATATTTGAAATTAAAATTTATATGTTTTCATTTTATTACACTATATATACAAATATATCAACATTTAATTAGTTTATTTATCACTTAATAAATAAATACTAAAAATAAATTATGGTTAATATTATTATCAATATTATTGATATTTATATGAATGTTGACATTATTAATTTTAGTATTAATATAATTAATACTCATGTTAATATTATTAATATTTGTTCCACTATTATCAATAATAATAATATTATTCATATTATTCATATTAATATTAGCATATTAATAATATTATTATTACTGCTAATATTATTAATACAAATATTACATGTTAATATTATTAATATTAGTATTTATATAAATATTCATAAAAATTTAATGAATTAGTAATTTATAAAAGAATTAAAAACTTGAAGCTATATATATAGTACAAAATATAAAAATTTCTAAGAAGTATGCTTCTTGTTAATATTATTAGAAATCTTTTTAATGTCATTGTTTTTATCATTAATGCTCTATTTTTTTAAAAAATTATTATTTATGATTATTATTTATAAATGTAAATTTAAATTTATAATTTCAAAATATAGTCACTTAAATTTAATACTTACAAGTTTTTATAGGTGGTAATAAATTATAGTTGGATTAATACATGATGAACAAGTTATGAGTATGAGGAAAGGATTTATGCTTTTCAATAATTTACTAAATGAAATGTTCTAAATAATGAATTATTTTTTTGTCCATGCATGAAGAGTTTAAATTGGAAAAAACTACAAAGTAGAGAGATTGAAGATCATTTAATTCCTAATGGTTTTAATTCAAGTTATAGTCCTTAGATATAACATGGTGAAATTGGGCATAATTCAAGATCTAATGGTGATGAAAATTTTTAAGATGATAATTCTAATCAAATTAAAGAAATGATTTATGTAACATCCCCTGGTCCACGACAACTAATCGGTTACAGACCAAAGATCACTATGTGATCTCAGACACGCCTTTCCGTTTTCCAAAGGATATCGACTAGTAATGAGGGAATATGGTGGTATGATGAGGAGACTATACCCTCAATATCAGAGTAAAATATCAATAAAAATAATAATAATCAGATATAACCATCCATATAAAATAGAAAAATAACAACCACGAAAGATCCAATAAATAATTAAACATAACCCATGTCATAAGAAGATGAATTGTATGTATATATGACAGTTGTACAACTACAAACTATTTCCATAAGTATATCTAAGAACATAAGATAAAAAAAATATGACTTATAAAAAATATCCACATTTCCTAGCATGGTCCCAAAACTCGCATGTTTTATCCTAGTGGTCTAAATCACATATTTGTCTTAGAGCCTTTCCCTTATCCAGTCCTATAACCATGAAGTATGCTCGGGCACCAATCAATAACCTGATCAGTGTATGATTACAACTTAGTAGGTTACCACCAACTATGTCTATAAATATATTCAGTCTGAGTAAGTGAATGATGAAGTGAAAAATATATATAAACATGTATAACTAGATCATAAAGTAAATAATTAAACAACATTGATCATAAGGTTTTGTAATGACACTCGATACCAATTATACCCACCTTATCCAGTGTTAGATGTCCCTGAAAAACAAAATCCATCTAGGAAAAATATGTCCATCCCTATGATTGGATACCTCCTAGGAAAATATACCCATATCTGTGGTAGTCACACCTGAAGAAATATACTCATTTTAGAAACAATAGACACACATGGAGAAATATACCCATCTCAGAACAAGAGTCAAACCTAGAGAAATATACCCATCCCAAAATAGTAGTAACACCCGAGGAAATATACATATCCCAAAATAGTAGTCACACCTCAGTAAATATACCCCTATTAGAACAATATCCATACCTAAGAAAATAGATTCATACCAAAATAATAGATCACACCATAGGAAAAACCATCTCCAAAACCATGGAAGAAATACCCAAGGGAAACACTACCCCTATAACCATGACCTAAGGCCAAACTCTTTATATCATTTATCATCTCTATATGATTTTAGTGTTTTATTAAAAAAACATTTTTCCATAATAAAAATTCCAAATGGAAACTCCAACCCCTTATCTATTTAAACCAAAACTCCATTCATCAGTATTTCAACATCATCCTCTACCCTTTAAATTGTACCCATTCCTTATTTATAAATGAAGCCAAATAATTCTTATTCCAACACTTTGTCTCACATATTCCATGCTAATAATCCATTTCAAGGCATCCTCATAGGCTGCCTTCTAATTAGGTTTCATAAATGACCAAGGGGTTGTATCTTAACATAATTTCCTCAAATTAAATTGTGTAATTTAATTCTAGGTCGAACGCATAGAAAACAGATATGATGAAACAACACATGAACTAATAAACTAAGTAATACTTATGGGATAATTTATAAGCCACCTACCATGAACATAACTAATATTAATCATTAATAATCACCTAAAGAATTGAATCCATTTAACCAAGATCCCTCAATCATATTCCATAAAAACCATATTAGGTTTCAAGAGAAAGAGAACAAAAAATCAAGGAGAGATAGGATAATAGAGATATCCAAGGCATATATAGGCTTAGACTTACCAAGAGGAGTCAATCATAATGAATTAATCTTCAATTTTCCATGAATTGAGGGAGGAGAACCCTCAGATTCCCAAATTCATAAAAATTGAGAGGGAGGTTTGAGAACCTAAGTACATGGAATAGAAAACAGGTTTTATGTGTGTTTTTAAGTTTGAAATCTAAATTTAAGAATTCATTAATCCCGTCTCACAGTTTGGCCCCAAATTTTGGTAAACTGTGAACTAACCATATGAACCCCATTAGAAAAAACATAGAGCTGCCTGAATATATTGCACAGTTTTCCAAATCATGTGCCAAGTGTGCGAAATACCTATGTCCCAATAATCTCAATTTTTGTTGGTTTCCTAGATAAACCCACATGGTTTGACAAACCACACACTTACCTTTACCCCTCCATATAGTTTTCCACACGGTTAACACTAACCATTCATAACATATGTGCCCCTTGGTATAACTATAATTTCCAACATTTTTGGTTATCTAGCCCCCTAAATACTCTCAGATCCTTCCCAACTCATGTAATCACATCTATAACATATTATACAATAAAAGAAATCAACCAAGGGAAAAATTTAAATAATAACAAACCTTAGCAAGAATTAGGGGTTTTACAACCTCCCCACATTGGAGAAGATCATAATCAAGTTATACTCTAGAATGAAGACCTAGTTTTTACATCCTCCCCACCCTAGAGTAGTTCATCCTTTAGATGAATTCCAAAACATCATTGGGGATCATAGGTAAACAAAAATGGACACTCATCCCTCATGTCTGATTCCCAGTCATATGTCTTCTCTTAGTTATAATCGTGTCGCCACCACACCCATACCAATGGAACTACCTTACCATAAAGATAATTTTTACTACAATCAACAACAAAAATTATAAAACCCTCAATGTATGCATCAAACACAAGATAAAAATATCACTAAAAAACCCACACATAGGCCCCCACTCATATCCATGAGTTATGAAACCAACTTCCCTCACTTCATTAAGCACTAATGTTTTAACTAGCACCTTAACTACATTTCACCACATGGTTCACCCCTAAATAATATGAAAAATTGGGTTTTATCACCTGAATCAATCCATGAAATAGGTTTACACCCCAAATAACATGATGAATCACACTAGATTTGAACAAAATTCTACATATGACCTTTCCCACTATGGGAAAACATCATCTGCTTTATGGATCAATTGAACACATCCCGAAGTCTCCTGTATAAGACTTATCCTGATAACCACTAAATCACCATCCTCCATATGACACACTTCACTGACCCATGCAACTCAATGTATATTATTTAAACTAACCCCACTATGATTTCCTAATTTTAGCAACATTCTTGAGCTTTCAATATATCAACATCACACCTTGTTGGTTGTTGCCACTGGTCTACACCTTTCCATTTCTCACCCAACTATTCTTATTTTAAAATGAAGTATTAGTCCCGAGACTACTTATAACATAGTACCCTTTTTCATTATTCACACCATTATGTTACTCTAGAGCACTAAATTCTCACAGACTTAGTAACCCACTAATATGCTTCTGATAATCAAATCCAATTGCACCACTTGACAGTAAACTTGCATCTCATGGATGTAATTTTTTTATCATACCAATTCCAATAAATACAAATAAATAATACCCATACTTGGATACCTTCCAATTTATTTTATTAACTTAGTTACTTGTACCAAAGTGACGTTACAAAATAGTAACTTCCTCCAAGTTGGTTTTATTAATACATTACTCTCGATGTTAACCAAAAACTACTCAAAATGAGCACCACCCACTAAATAGTCTATCGTGTGATCCCAACCACAAGACTTAATTTTTAATGATTAATTATAAAAATACTATTTGATACCCATCATCAACTAACCATTTTCATTCTTGAGCCCCACTCATGTTACTGGCATAGGTTCTCAACTTGATCCCTTATTAGGTCTCTATTAACCTTGTGGTTCCCCATGAAACGACTTACTGATTTTATCGAAAAAGTCCACCTCACACCTAGTCCTAATGGTTCTAACTCAAGATTCACAACCCTATTCACCACCACGTGACTTTCACATTTGTTTCGCTATAGGACCTACCAAGACCCCCTAGAAACTTCTACTTTCACCAGTGCTCAATTCTCTATAAATAATTTTTTTTTGATTATATAGCCACCACACTAAGTGGATCATCCCCACAGTGTCCCATCAGTCCCAAGGGTCATCACAACACTGCTCAAAATTTACACATAAGTTCACAAATCATCTCTCACATGAGCTAATCGTATCTACATCACTAAAGTAATCATGATCTCAAGGTCAGTTTTTCATTACTTATAAATACCTTATATCATGTATCGACATACCCCTATGCATCCATTTCTTAGGATAATCTACAATGGGTTATTACCTAGAGTATCTCTTGATCTGACCAAAATATGTCATATCCTCAAGGATCCACACCCTCTTCCTATTATAGATCAAAAAAATACTCCTCATACCTTTCCACCATTATCTCATAGTGAATCATCAACTGATCCCATTAGAAACCCATAGACACACTCCATGTATCTAGGGTGATCTAAGGAGTCATAGACACCACCAGAATGTACATGAACCTCATAAAGTCCTTACTCAAATAGTTCTCTAGGGACCAAACACATACATCCCAAATGGTTTATCAATACACAAGGATTACCACATGAAAACACTATGTATTTTCTATCTTTTATCATGACCTTACCTTAGGATTCATGCGACTTTACCAACTAAAACTCCATTCATAGAGATTCCTTAAAAACCACCCATCTATATGTATCACATAACATCTAAAACAAACCTCAAAAATTCAACCTTCAAGATTATCTATAAAAGGATAATCTTAGGTTACACTAAACTCACCTACCATATGGATTAAACAAAAACCACAGACTTAGTACATGGTAAAGGAGTCTCTTATTTAACCTTTTACAATGATTCTCAAAAAATATGGTCACTAAAAAGACATAACCAGAAAGTGTACACCCCAATGTCGCTATACTATGCTATCTGACTCAACTATCTTGAGTCATATCCCCCAGGTCCTAGGATCACTTGTTTAATAACCTATACAACCATTCTCATAACATGTAAACTCATGTAACTAAATGCATCTCACCCAATACTTCCTTTCCAAGTAGCATGGGAATCTAACTCATTATAAGGCAAACTATGTGATTATCTATCACTCTAAGAATCATCAAAAAACCAGAAGTGTCTACCCATGATCTACCCATTCTTAATCTATCATGACCTGACCCTAACCGGGGCTCAAGATACAACTACCCCAAGTCTACCTCCATAGGCCAAGGGGAGGAAAAAATCACTGAAGGTTATAAGCAAAATGGGAGGCCTTTACCTAATGTACCTTAACACACAAACCCAACCATCTCGATGCATTAGTGTAGAGAAATAATAATAAAAAGATGAAAAATATATTATATAAACCAAGCATGAAAAACCTCTATGGTGTATAAGAGTATGATAGTGAAAACTAAAAAGTAAAGGTAAAAAATATAATCCCAACAAGAAGGATGTCCCAAACTGAAAAAACTGGAAAGTAAAAGTGTGAAGAGATATCATATCATAATCTGCAAGCTCCAACCACCATATGAGGTCCAATTCACCAAGTATCCCTAAGATCCTCTATAGTTATCATCAAATTGTCCACCATCTACATAAGAGACAAAACGTGTGGGAAAACCCCATGCAAGGATGAGTATATACATACCTAGTAGGATGATCTAAAATATTAAAGGGGTAGAAGAAAGAGAAATAATAGGAATAGATAGAAAATAGTTCAACCCAAAGTAATAGAGTAACCTCATCCAACCACTGGAGGATCAAAACGTCGTGAAGTTAGACTTCACGTCGCATATCTTCCACCCATTGCAATAGATTAACAAAATCCAATAACATGGATATAGATATATATATTATAAAACCAAATAAACCCAAATGAGAGAGAAGGAGGATCTCCATATCACAACCTAACTAAGAACAATGAGTATGCCAACAGTTCCAAAAATCCATCATCGATGCTTAACACCTCATGTGTTTGTTTGAATAAGTAACCGTATGGAAGGCCCACACCTCACCACTATTCCAAACATTCGAGGGGGAATAATATCCAATGTATGGATGTCTCACAACATGGTGTGATAGGGTATTACTATCTCCATGGATAGAGAACCCACACCCTAGTGTGACAGAGGAGTACCGTCTTTATCTGCATAATGACTATATTGGACCCTCCACCTGATTTGATATGGGAGTTCCATATCCAAGGAAAGAGGACTCCCAACCTAAGAATGATAGAGGATTAACTCCTCTATATCTATATGAGCATAGTGGACCAACACCCTGATGCAACAAGGAAGTACCATCTCCAAGGATAGAGGATTCGTATGCTAATACGACATCGAATTACCATCTCTATCTTGATAAGGAATGTGTAGGACCTATATGCTGATATGAAAATGGAGTACTGTCTTCATGGATAGAGGATCCACATGCTGATATGATAGTGGAGTACTGTCTCTATCATGATAAGAAATGTGGAGGACCCATATGCTGATACGATAGTGGAGTACCATCTCTATGGATAGAGGACTAGCATGCTGATATGATAGAGGAGTACCATTTTTATCTCGATAAGGAATATGGAGGAACCAAATATTGATACAACATTAAAGTACTATCTCCATGGATAGAGGACCCACACAATGATACGACAATTGAGTACTATCTCTATTTGAACCATTTGATGATTTTTCTCGATCACTACCACATCAAAAGTAACATAAGAAGCACCACACTCATAACATATCACATAATATCCCAAAATCCACTATTGAGGACACTATCACATTCTAAATGGGAAAAAACTCAGGATAAGATACTCACAAGACAAAATATGAGTTTAAATTAAGGAGATATGATAGATAGAATGTTCCTCAAAAAGGAGGTACACAATGTGTTAGGGAATCAAACGACATGTGGTCCCACTCTGGTACCTAGTTGTGTCCTTTCCAACACATGACTTTTTGTCCATGTAGTACTTCATGGAATGTAAGGGTACTACAAAATGTGTCTCGGCCAAAATCCCGATGAATGCATGAGCCTCGTCGTGAGACTAATGTGAGAAAATGTCAAACCACTGATATGTCATCAAAAATGGCCATGAATGGCCAAATGGATCATACCATTGTGATCTTCATGGAATAAATCTTTTTCTAGACTATTCACTTGTCCAAATTAGACACTTGTTGAAAAAGATACTTTTCACCGCATCATGCTCAAATGACATTTCATGGGCCCGAACCACAAGTCAAAACAAGGTATCCAACATTTGTGTTGAAATGAGCTTCTCAACATTAGGGTCATGTTTCTGCAGATAGTTCATCAATCCGACATATTATGAAAAATGTACGGTCAAATCAAGGGTTTCCCACCAATTATAATAATAATATTTTTTTATTATTATTTAATTTTTTTATTTAAACCATATAATTAGGTCCCTCACATTGGACCTATATTTGGTTCATACCACATCATTCATCATATTTATTTGTTTATCATTTTAATTTTAATTATTTATCATTAATAATTGTTAAATTAAACAAAAAATTCATCCTTCCTCAAATTCCTCAAACAAGCTTCACGCTGGAAGCTCTCCAGAGCTCCCGAAATTGCGCACCCATCTTACAAAAGGGGAAAATTCCCATTTTAATTTAATTTTATTAAAATCAAGTTAGTATTATGATCATTTTAACTCACCACCCATAATAATAATAATAATATTATTATTATTATTATCACCATTAATAATAATAATAATAATAATAATAATAATAAGAACAACAACCACCCTTATTATTATTGATAATAATATTAATGCTCACCGTGTTGACCACATTTGACCACCTTGTTAGAGATCCAAGTATGTACATCATCTCATACATGTGGAAAAACCACCGCTATAAGACCCCACACACAACCCTTGCTCAAAACCAATCTTGTCACACCGCACGCTATCACCACACGCCAACTGGGAAAATGGGAATCACCCATCCAATCCTGAACCACCTCTGATCATGAACTCGTACCCATGGTATTGATCTGATCCATTCAAAAACCACCATCATGCTCGTTTATCAATTTTCCCACAAACCACCGATTCACATGTCATTTATGCTACTGCAATGAATCCGAGGGTTCAATCACTCATGAACCCACCCCAGAAATGTTGAATCATGACCCTATGGTCCAACTATGAAGAAAAAAAAGAACATTGGGGAAAAGAACCAATAAAAAAGGTGATAAATATTGTTGTCCAGGAATTCTTGGCCAATAATTTCATAGTGGGGAAACCAGGGTGAGAAAATTGGCATGAACAAGAAATAAATTGAAAGAATAATTTATTTTGATACAAGAGATCGTGCAAAGGTTCATATAAATGCAGATCAAGAAAAAATATTTGATCATTCTAAATATTTTAATCATAAGGTTAGAAACCAAAAATGATGAGTCCTACCTTGATTATGGATCGATCGTTAGTGAAGAACACATCTGCAGGCGATGAAGATGATCTACTACATCAACCACCTGTCGATCCACCTCAATCTGATTACCGGTCATCATCCAATCTCAATCCACCAATAAAGGATTAGTGAAAGGTCCTCTAAAATCTTAGGGTTATGATGTTAACCCTGAAATTTGGAAATAACCATAAACTTTTAGAAAATATTTAGGTTAGTAAATTTAATTAAACAATTAAATAAATATTTCAATTTATTTAATTATTTTTTCCATGATGGCGCTCAATCCAAACACCTGATGCTAACCAACCATATATCACACTTAGTGTAAAAAACATATTCTAGACTCAATGGTGGTCTCATATCTCTCATCATAATCCCCATTTATGATTTATTTGGGTCAGGGTTATTAAATGAATTAATTAAATTAATTAATTTATCCAATGTACTCACCAACGGATGCCTCATCCGAACATCCCACATTGATCAAATTTAGGTCACATCTAAGGTAAAACCCATGCTCCATATTCAACTATGGTGTTAGATTTTTTATTTGAGACTCCATTTAAGAGATATTCCACTTTTTTTAGGAAAACTGCATGCACATGATATAAAATATATTTAATAATTTTATAAAGTCCTTGAAATTGCAAGCCGTCTCAGTTCCTGACACTAAAAGTATTCTTTGGAATATTAAAAAAAATTACATGGAAAACCCATAGTGTCAACATTATTCACTTCTTCAAACATTTTCATCCCCAAATAGCTCAAAATAAGGGAAAAGGTGGGGATACTGCGCTCGCATCTGGCTCCCCCATACATCTTCCCTACACTGAGATGTACAACCAAAGGAGAAGTGTTAAACTCCCTAATCACCTCCTCTCTCAATGTTAATGAAACCATTTTTATCCTTAAAAAAAGATGACGTGATTCCCTTCTTCAGAAAATATCATCTGGTGAATTTCCTGAGAATATATAGTCATGCAAGTTCCCAAGTGGATATCCCCAAGTTATGCTTACATAACTTGTTGAATAAGTAGAGAGGTAATAACCATTTATTGGATGTATGTTGAACTATACTCACCAAAAAGGTTCAAATGAAAAGAGGTCAACTACTCTATCACCTCACTTGAAAAAAATAGGCGAAAAAACTCACTGTGGACATCTTCTTCCATGACCATGCCCCAGGTATTCCTCAATCTCACATCACTTAAACCTTTGCAGGGCCCATTGTCACTCCCATGTTTGAGAAGACATATCCTAAGGAGTGGACCTTCAAATCTATATCTGAGTCTATGAGATATGCCATGAAAATTTCACTCCCAGAGAATTTCTATCACCGTCCTCACGTGTCTTACATGATCCAATCCTGACGCCGAGGACACAAGGGAACCAACGTAAAAGACTAACATGAATTAATCCAAAAAAGATTAAGGATTTGGATCATACGTCTTGAAATATCTGCTGAGACATCCAACATAAAAAAGGGTATCACCAAGAACTCAAGAAACCATAATGGTTCTAGGAATCCATGCTCAGTATACCCACCTATCGAACATGGGGTTGGTTATAACCCATCACAAGGTCAAGCTTCTCCTCCAAACCACTTGTCAAAGGAATCATCTATTATCAGGGGCGAATAATCCTCTCTGATATTCACTTGGTTCAAGTGACATCTTTCCACACCAGACCTCAAGCTCTCATCCGCCTCCTCAAAAAATAATACAGGGCTTCCCAGGTGGACACACTAGGTATTATGAAGACCTACCTTTATAGACTCTTCTAACCAAACTATTAGCTCTTGTAGCCTCATAGAGTCATCCAACATTCTTACAAAAATATCATTCCATACCTGGCACAAGTCTATGCAATGGTATATCTCACGATGGTGAGGTAAGCCTGACACATCCTCAAGAAAGACGTCATCAACCCCCACTATCATTGTAGGAAGATGAGATCTCATAACATCTACTACTCTAAGGGTAATAATAGACAACTAATAATTTAGCTATAACCTCCTATGAATGATCCTACCCTGCTCGGGGATTAGTCCTTATCCAAGGAAGAAAAATTCATCCCAATAAACTAGAAGAACTACTACACTCAATGGTAGTGATCATCTAATAATGGATGGTAGGTGACCAATACATGCAGAGGAAAACATCATAGGGTCCCACAAACACTAAAGAAAGATTTTGTGAAAGACTCTCTCTTCCCACAAAGTCAAGTCACACCATCGGCAGAAATGGGTGATCACTGATCCTCTCTACAGGTGCCTCCATCAAAAGGGTTGGGAAAAAGGACCTCCACTGATATTTCTAAGTTTCAAATAGAGGATGCATCCAGGGAAATATAGTTTATAAATCTATGATATAACTATATCTTAAGAAGTATAGACACATATCATACCCTGAACCACACTTGAATCCACTAAGCCACAAGCTCCCATAGCCTGAAGCAATCCATTCCCTTTCCCACATGATCATCTCAACTAGGGCCCACTCTGAAACCTTAACACTTAAGAAGGACCTCAACCACACAAGTTAAAGGAACCCATCCACCACACATTGATATTATCTACTTTGGGATAGAAATAAATCTCCCACATGGTTTTATATTTCATTATGATAACAAATATTGGTGGGGGAAGTGTCCCTATTTCTTGCATGTATGAAGCTACGTCGATCATCACTAACGCAAGGCTCTACCAATGCCCTGTGTCACCCTAGAGAAGTGTCACTATGAGGAACAACATTGAAAGGGGTCCTATCTGAGTGGGATATCCAAACCAATAGATTGGGCCTAAACTAAACCACCTGATAAGGGATTATGGATCAACATTAAACCTAGATGACCTCTTTCTATGGAACTCTCAATTCACACATCACATATGCATCATTTTTTGGAACCATTGGAACAAACTATTTATTTATGAATAAAATTTGTTGCAATTGAAACCATTTGATTGGTCAGGATCCGTAAAAGCCTGAAAATTCAGATAACTGACTCCAACCAATCCTCTACTTCCTAGGGATCTAGATCATCATGGAACCTAAGTGGCCTCTAGTATTGAAACTTGTGAAGTGTGATAAGCTTGTGGGGATCCTTAACCTACTCTGTTTGTACTATCCACTTCTCGATATGTAGGGGTACTTCTACCTACCCACCTGGAGGAATGATCCCACATGATGCATGTCACACCCATTTTTTAGTATTTTTTTATTTTATTTCTCTTGGCGTCGGGTGAATTTGCGTAAGTGCGGGTGAGTCCCGATTTAAAATTTTATTTTTTGGTTGAGTTTATGTTTTGGGATAGTGCACGAACACCGTGAGTTTAAGGCGCACAGTCTGCTTGGGCATGTGCTTTCCGCTTGGGTGCGTGTAGCCCGCTTGCAGTCCGCTTGTGTATCGTACGGTGCGCGAATACCGCACGGTCATCCAGTTTTAACGTTATGTGTGTAGATATATGTATACATATGTTTATATGTTTATATGTGTATATATGTTTACATGTGTATATATGTTTATATGTGTATAGATATATATATGTTTATATATGTTTATATATAGGTATATATGTCTATATATGTATATATATATATAGATATGTGTTTATGTTTTTTTAAATGGTTTTATTATTATAAATGTTTTGATTATAATAATAATTATTATAATTATAATTAACTAATTATTATTGTTATTTTTATTTGATTAGAATTATTATTATTATTATTATTTGTTATTTGGGTATAATAATAATAATTATTAAAGTTTGTTAAATTATTATTACTATTAATTATATTATTATTATTATAA
This sequence comes from Viscum album, assembly GCA_963277665.1. Lineage (NCBI taxonomy): Eukaryota > Viridiplantae > Streptophyta > Magnoliopsida > Santalales > Viscaceae > Viscum > Viscum album. The sequence goes on along the minus strand of OY728159.1, from coordinate 526,512,718 downwards.
GAAAAAAATGAAACCCTAATACCTGGCCCCCCTTTTTCCCATGTGCCCCCTTCCCCCGTTTCTTCCCCCCCCTTCGCACTGCGGCCCCGGCTCCACCTCCTTGCGTCGTCCGCCTGTCGTCTGGCTAGTCGCGCCCCGGTGCCCCTCCACCGCTCTCCGCCTCCCCGCCGCTCTCCCCCTCCCCGCCGGCTCCGCCTCCCCGCCGGCTCCGCCTCCCCGCCGGCTCCGCCTCCCCGCCGCGCTCCGCCTCCCCGCCGCGCTCCGCCTCCCCGCCGGCTCCGCCTCCCCGCCGGCTCCGCCTCCCCGCCGGCTCCGCCTCCCCGCCGGCTCCGCCTCCCCGCCGGCTCCGCCTCCCCGCCGGCTCCGCCTCCCCGCCGCGCTCCGCCTCCCCGCCGGCTCCGCCTCCCCGCCGGCTCCGCCTCCCCGCCGGCTCCGCCTCCCCGCCGGCTCCGCCTCCCCGCCGGCTCCGCCTCCCCGCCGGCTCCGCCTCCCCGCCGCGCTCCGCCTCCCCGCCGCGCTCCGCCTCCCCGCCGCGCTCCGCCTCCCCGCCGCGCTCCGCCTCCCCGCCGCGCTCCGCCTCCCCGCCGCGCTCCGCCTCCCCGCCGCGCTCCGCCTCCCCGCCGGCTCCGCCTCCCCGCCGGCTCCGCCTCCCCGCCGGCTCCGCCTCCCCGCCGGCTCCGCCTCCCCGCCGGCTCCGCCTCCCCGCCGGCTCCGCCTCCCCGCCGGCTCCGCCTCCCCGCCGGCTCCGCCTCCCCGCCGGCTCCACCTCCCTGCCCGGCTCCCGCACCTCCAGCCTCACCGGCTCCCTACCCGGACACACCCTCCGCACAACCGGCCATCCTCTCCTCGCACCGCCGATGTCCGATTCCATAGACCCATCCAGCGCCCCTCTAGCATGACCACCCTTTTTCCGGCGTGATTCCGGCAAACCCACCCCCTTTTCAGTGTGTTTCTGGCAAACCTGACCCCTTTCTAGCGCGTTTTCGGCAACCCGACCCCCTTTGCGCGCGCGTCCGCCTTGTTCCGATGCAACACGAACCCTTGCGTGCACCTCTGCCTTGTTCCGGCACAACCCGAACCCTCGCGCGTGCCTCCGCCTTGTTCTGGCGCGACCCGAATTCCCTTGCGCAGCACCTTCGCTCTGCTTCGGTGCGGTCTCATTTCCCCTCGCCGTTAAACCATGGTTTACATCTCTTTCCAATTTTGGTGTTTCTTTATTTTTCACTGAAATTTGATGTCTCAGTTTGTGATTCACATTGTTTTCATGGTGTTTAGGGTGGGAAATTGATGTTTTGGGACCCGTTGGTCTAGGTTCTGGCATCCACCGCCAAGGGCGAGGCGGATGAACACATTTTGCCTTTCCACCAATTTTTTTGGGTAAGGATATGTTTATACTTTGTTATATATTCTTACGCTAATTTAAATGTGAATTGAGTTGCAGACCCTTGAGGTCTTTATCTGGTCCAGAGTCGGTTCCTAGTTTATGTCAGCATGCATCTACGGTGTTATGATTATTTAAGTGCAAAATCTTTCTTTGTTAATTTTAAAATGTAACTCAATTCCTTATGGTATCCTTATTTTTTTTGTGATGTTTTGGCATTGGTGAAATTGGTTAAAATTAGTCTTTGGTGTGATGTGATTTTGAGGTCATTTCCCTTAGTATTGTTTTATAAAAACGGTGCAGATGTGATTTGAGTGTTACTTGTAAACTTGGTGATTTCTATAGTGTTGGTTTTTGAATCGTATCTTTATTCCTTTATTTGGATTAATTTTATTTTAGGGATTTGTGGTGTTTTGAGTCTCGGGGATCTATCGTAGGGAGTTGCGGTTGGTTTAGAAAGTGCGCACGCATATTCCCAGGTATGAATATGTATAGATATATATATCTTCTGTGTGCGTGTTCCCTCATGACGCGGGGAACACGTTCATCAGTTTAAGGATATATATATATATATATATATATATACATGTGGAATTGCGTGCGTGTGGGCAAGTTTCTTCTTGAGTTAGAATGCTTAACGTGACCTTTGTTCGAGGTAGGTGTTTCCAACCATTTCCCTTTTTGATTCAAACCTTGAGCACTTGAATGTTTTCAATTAATCCTTTTATATCATTTGCATCTCTATTGCATTTATGAAAAACATCTGACATAGTTATATTGTTGTTTTAAATTTCTAAAAGTGGCTTTTAATGTTGGTTTATATGAAATGATTAGGCTCTTAGTAAAGTTAAATTGAGTGCCTTGTTATGTGTTTGGTTGTAAATGATAGTGATTGTGTTTTGGAAATGTAAGATTTGGTTTGGTTTGTTTGTTTGACAAAATGATGAACCAATGGGTTGTTTTAGAAAAAGTTTTGGAAATGGTGGTTGGTTTGAAAGATGCAGGTTGCTTTTATAAAGTGTTGTGAAAGAATCGGGTTTGGTTTCAATGCTAAGTATTTTACGAAAATGGTTTCTAAGGTGATTCTTAAAAAAAACTAGGTGTGCCGTTGGATGTTGGCACATCCATGAGATCACTAGGTATTCACATGGATGTGCCTCCAAATGAAAACGACACATAAAAACTATATTTTCTTAAAGATAAGTTTTTGATAAAATGGTTTGGTATTTCAAAGAGGGATGAAAATAAGTTTCCCCGGTTGAATTTTGGTGTGAGTTGAATGGTTGTTCGGTTTGAAGGCCCGTTTGGTATGGGGTTTTGAATGGGGTGTTTGCACTGACATTTGGGAAAAGTGTGTGTGCCCGATTGGCAACTTAACTCATTTATGAAATGTTTTGAAACTGCACATGCTGTGAAGGCCCAGTAGGCACCTTGTTGAATGTGAAAGAATTTCATATATACATATTTGTGGGCATCTCTAAAGGGGGACTTCCCTTCGAGGGTTTTCGTGTGGTGGTGTCCGTGTAAGGGGTTGGCAAGTGCGGTGAGGTGAGTTACGCGTGCGAGGGCCTCCTACTTACACAGTATTATCGAAATCACCATGGGTTCCTGGGCATCTTATAGATTATCGAGAGATGGTTGCTAGCCAGCCCCGATCAGACGGGTTGGTTCCCCCTTGGTAGGTAGGCCTTGTGGGGCATGCCACTGGTTGGCTATTAGGGCATCCAGTGGTTATTGACTATGGAGTACCATGCCGGCAGGTAGTCTGAACCCAAGTACGTCCAGGGGTTTTCTAGGGATGTTTAGGATCACCCATGGTTGTTGCGTATATCTTCTTGGTTACTTTTACTTGAACTTGGTTTCTAGAATTTACATATTACCTATTCTTCTTTTGCACAAATGTGATAAACACAAATTTGAAATTCCAGTTCTCAAGAAATGCATTATTTTTGGGAAAATGGGTTCTGGCGTGTGTTGGTTTTTAAGATGTTAAAACAGGATCCTTTCCATTTTAAATATGAAAACCCTATTTTCTATCTTTTTATGTGCAAACTAGTGTTTTGGGATTGTTTCTGGAAAGTGGTTTTGGTTGGATTCTGTGGTTTACTTTGGCATCCCTACTGAGCATTTTTAATGCTCACGCCTATTTTATCTTTCCATTTGTAGGTTCAGTTTCTCGTACAGGTTTCTGGTTCAGCTGCTCAATGTTGGAGCATCGTGGTCTTGAGTTGGGTGGTGACCTAGGAGGTCACAAGGAGGTATGTTCGACTTTTTTGCCCTTATGCTGCCAGTTCTTATCTTTGTCATTAGTTCGTTTATCTGTTTATCTTTTTTTTGTGGGCCAAATCATTCCCAACAGTTAAATTTTGATGCTCGACACTTGTTTCCATCTCGGGGGGATCGGGAACGCCCCTCTAGACTTGTCGCAAGCCGGTTCGGGTGACTGGCTCATGGTCGACCCGGGCTGGTTCATGACAAAATGGTATCAGAGGGAGGTTCTTGATATTTGGAATGATTGGTAGAAAGAGATTAGGACTGTTGGGGCTCAGGAGGTTGGTTATGGGTCGGTGCCTGATCACCACCGCTCGTGACGAGACCTGAGTTACCAGGGTTAGTCCGGGATCTGAGTCTTTTGTCTTTGGTTATTTTGAATTGAGGGATGAAAACGTGAGCCAATCGGTTCACATTGCGGCCTCACGTGGGGTGGTGACCCATGTGGAGTCCAAGTGCCCAGTTTAAGGTCCTCTTAGTGTTGTGTCTTACTTGGGTCATGGCTCACCACCATGTCGCCGAGTTAAGTATAAACACTAGTTCCTCATTCCGATGGTTTATAGTTGGCTGTGTTTCATTTTAAACTCGGTCTATGTGTGTGTGTGTGTGTTGAAAATGAAAATGATTTCAAAATGAAAAAAAGGGTTTCTTCCAAATTGTTTTTGAAATTAGTAAAGTGGGTTTTTAAAGATAAATTGTATTGGTTTGGAACCATATGTTATGTGTTTAGGTTTGGTAAGGAAAGAGGTGTTTGAACCTTGGCACTCTTTATAGAGGGTCTCATGTGCGTGTGTATGTACGGAGAGTGCATAGGGGCACATGTTTGCAGATGATGTGAGTGCAATTTAATGAACGCACATGTGACGGTTCATAAGGTTCCATAGGAGGGTTTTAAATTTTTAAAGAAAATATGGTTTTGGAAAGTGATTTTTGCTCGTGATTGTATATGCTTAGCTTATGTGCCTGCTTGACTTGGATTGAATTGTTTCTTTGATTGAGTTTTGGCTTGATGCCTATTTCGATGATGTTTCTCGTGTTGTCATGAGTATGCCACCCAGAAAGGTCGTTAAGGTTGCTAATGAGTCATGCCCAGTTTCCAGTTCTTTTTGCATGTTGCCTATCGATCAAAGTAATCAAAGTCCGTTAGAGGCAGTCGTGTGGTTGTGAAACTGGAGTGGGTCTTCAGGTTGTTGGGAACTACCAGGGTTGTTAGAGTGCGTACCGTCTCAGGTTTATTTGAGAGTTCAGTTTTGGACGAGAAAAGGTGGGATGTCTCATTGTCGTTAGAGTCTCGGGAGTAGTTTGTGGGAGTCGTCTCTTGTAAGGATTCCCCATCTGGCAAGGATCTTCGTATGTACGGACTCCCAGTTTGGTTTCGTGAAATTAACAGGCGTTGTTTTGGGATCCTCTCTGAGTTCGGGCTAGGAATTCCCTAGTCTCTGATTACAGTGAGGATTTTATTCGGTTAGTGTGTGAGGGGTTGAGTTAATTCCTTATCCTCGGGTTGTTAGGTTGTTTCTTAGCAAGCTTTCCGTTTAAGTCTCTGGGTGTTCGGTCCATGTGGATAAATTAACTGGGTTCAGTTTGGGAGTTCCCATGTTGGCCCCCCCTCAGGGGTGGTGTGTTCGAGTTTCAAGGTCTCCGTGTTAGTAAATTTCAATGGTGGGGAGAACCCTCCCATGTTCTCCCCTCAACCTCGGACAATGTTTGTACTCGAGTTGGTCGGGTGTGAATTGTGTTGGAAATGGCCACCCCAAGACTCTCAGTTTCTTCTTGTTTTTTCTGGGCACAGACTCGAGTTATGCTAACTGTTGGCTTAGTGACTTTATGGGGGCAGAAAGTGTTTGTGGTGGGGAGAATTGTCACACCCATTTTTTTAGTCTTTTTTTATTTTATTTCTCTTGGCGTCAGGTGATTTTGTGTAAGTGCGGGTGAGTCTCGGTTTAAAATTTTAATTTTGGGTTGAGTTTATGTTTTGGGATAGTGCGCGAACACCGTGCATTTAATACGCACAATCCGCTTGGGCACGTGCTTTCCACTTGGGTACATGTAGCCCGCTTGCAGTCTGCTTGGGTACCGTACGATGCGCGAATACCGCACGGTCATCCAATTTTAATGTTATGTGTGTAGATATATGTATAAGTATGTTTATATGTGTATATATGTTTATATGTGTATATATGTTTATATGTGTATAGATATATATATGTTTATATATGTTTATATATAGGTATATATGTCTATATATATATATAGATATGTGTTTATGTTTTTTTTAAATGGTTTTATTATTATAAATGTTTTGATTATAATAATAATTATTATTATTATAATTAACTAATTATTATTGTTATTTTTATTTGATTATTATTATTATTATTATTTTTTATTTGGGTATAATAATAATTATTATTAAAGTTTGTTAAATTATTATTACTATTAATTATATTATTATTATTATAAGAAAAAAAATGAAACCATAATACCTGACCCCCCTTTTTCCCGTGCGCCCCCTTCCCCTATTTCTTCCCCCCCTTCGCGCTGCGGTCCCAACTCCACCTCCTTGCGCCGTCCGCCCGCCGTCCGGCTAGTCGCGCCCCGACACCCCTCCACCGCTCTCCGCCTCCCCGCCGCTCTCCGCCTCCCCGCCGCTCTCCGCCTCCCCGCCGGCTCCGCCTCCCCGCCGGCTCCGCCTCCCCGCCGGCTCCGCCTCCCCGCCGGCTCCGCCTCCCCGCCGGCTCCGCCTCCCCGCCGGCTCCGCCTCCCCGCCGGCTCCGCCTCCCCGCCGGCTCCGCCTCCCCGCCGGCTCCGCCTCCCCGCCGGCTCCGCCTCCCCGCCGCTCTCCGCCTCCCTGCCGGCTCCGCCTCCCTGCCGGCTCTGCCTCCCTGCCCAGCTCCCGCACCTCCAGCCTCACCGGCTCCCTACCCGGCCGCACCCTCCGCACAACCGGCCATCCTCTCCTCGCACCGCCGATGTCCGATGCCACAACCCCGTCCAGCGTCCCCCCCTTGCGCGACCAACCTTTTTCCGGTGAACCCACCCCTTTTTCGGTGTGTTTTTGCCGAACCCGACCCCTTTCCATCAGGTTTCTGGCGACCCGACCCCCTTTGCGCGCGCCTCCTCCTTATTCCGGCATGACCCGAACACTTGCACGCACCTCCTCCTTGTTCCGGCATGACCCGAACCCTCGCGCGCGCCTCCGCCTTGTTCTGGAGCGACCCGAATTCCCTTGCGCAGCACCTCCACTATGCTCGGGTGCGGTCTCATTTCCCCTCACCATCAAAACATGGTTTGCATCTCTTTCCAATTTTGGTGTTTCTTTATTTTTCACTGAAATTTGATGTCTCAGTTTGTGATTCAGATTGTTTGCACGGTGTTTAGGGTGGGCAATTGATGTTTTGGGACCCGTTGGTCTAGGTTCTGGCATCCACCGCCAAGGGCGAGGCGGATGAACACGTTTTTCCTTGTCGCCAATTTGTTTGGGTAAGGATATGTTTATACTTTGTTATATATTCTTATACTAATTTAAATGTGAATTGAGTTGTGGACCCTTGAGGTCTTTATCTGGTCCAGAGTCGGTTCCTGGTTTATGTCAGCATGCATCTACGGTGTTATGATTGTTTAAGTGCAAAATCATTCTTTGTTAATTTTAAAATGTAATTTAAGTCCTTATGGTATCCTTGTATTGTTTTTTTGTGATGTTTTGGAATTGGTGTAGTTGGTTAAAATTAGTCTTTGGTGTGATGTGATTTTGAGGGCGTTTCCCTTAGTGTTGTTTTATAAAAACGGTGCGGATGTGATTTGAGTGTTACTTGTGAACTTGGTTATTTCTATAGTGTTGGTTTTTGAATAATATCTTGATTCCTTTATTTTGATTAATTTTATTTTAGGGATTTGTGGTGTTTTGAGTCTCGGGGATCTATCGTAGGGAGTTGCGGTTGGTTTCGAAAGTGCGCACGCATATTCCCAGGTATGAATATTTATAGATATATATATATCTTCTGTGTGCGTGTTCCCTCATGGCGCGGGGAACACATTCATCAGTTTAAGGATATATATATATATACACACACATTTGGAAGTGCGTGCATGCTAGCGAGTTTCTGCTTTAGTTAGAAAGCTTGACGTGACCTTTGTTCGAGGTAGGTGTTTCCAAACATTTCCCTTTTTGATTCAAACCTTGAGCACTTGAATGTTTTTAATTAATCCTTTTATATCATTTTCATCTCTATTGCATTTATGAAAAACATCTGACATAGTTATATTGCTGTTTTAAATTTCTGAAAGTGGATTTTAATGTTGGTTTATATGAAATTCTTAGGCTCTTAGTAAAGTTAAATTGAGTGCCTTGTGATGTGTTTGGTTGTAAATGATAGTGATTGTGTTTTGGAAATGTAATATTTGGTTTGGTTTGTTTGTTTGAAAAAATGATGAACCAATGGGTTGTTTTAGAAAAAGTTTTGGAAATGGTGGTTGGTTTGAAAGATGCAGGTTGCTTTTATAAAGTGTTGTGAAAGAATAGGGTTTGGTTTCAATGCTAAGTATTTTACAAAAATGGTTTCTAAGGTGATTATTCAAAAAAAAAACTAGGTGTGCCATTGGATGTTGGCACATCCATGGGAGCACTAGGTGCTCACATGGATGTGCCTCCAAATTAAAAGGACACATAAAAACTATATTTTCTTAAAGATAGGTTTTTGATGAAATGGTTTGGTATTTCAAAGAGGGATGAAAATTAGTTGGCCCGGTTGGATTTTGGTGTGAGTTGAATGGTTGTTCAGTTTGAAGGCCCATTTGGTATGGGGTTTTGAATGGGGTGTTTGCATTGACATTTGGGAAAAATGTGTGTGCCTGATTGGCAACTTAACTCATTTACGAAATGTTTTGAAACTGCACATGCTGTGAAGGCCCGGTTGGCACCTTGTTGAATGTGAAAGAATTTCATATATACATATTTGTGGTCATCTCTATAGGGGGACTTCCCTTCGAGGGTTGTCATGTGGTGGTTTCCGTGTAAGGGGTTGGAAAGTGCAGTGAGGTGAGTCACGCATGTGTGGGCCTCCTACTTACACAGTATTATCAAAATCACCATGGGTTCCTGGGAGTCTTATAGATTATCGAGAGACGGTTGCTAGCTAGCCCTGATCAGACGGGTTGGTTCCCCCTTGGTAGGTAGGCCTTGTGGGGCATGCCACTGGTTTGATATTAGGGAGGCCAGTTGTTATTGACTATGGAGTACCATGCCGGCAGGTAGTCTGAACCCGAGTACGTCCAGGGGTTTTCTAGGGATGTTTAGGATCACCCATGGTTGTTGCGTATATCTGCTTGGTTACTTTTACTTGCACTTGGTTTCCAGCATTTACTTATTACCTGTTCTTCTTTTGCACAAATGTGATAAACACAAATTTAAAATTTCAGTTTTCAAGAAATGCATTGTTTTTAGGAAAACGGGTTGTGGCGTGTGTTGGTTTTTAAGATGGTAAAACAGGATCCTTTCCCTTTAAAATATGAAAACCCTATTTTCTATCTTTGTATGTGAAAACTAGTGTTTTGGGATTGTTTCTAGAAAGAGGTTTTGGTTGGATTCTGTGGTTTACTTTGGCATCCCTACTGAGCATTTTTAATGCTCACGCCTATTTTATCTTTCCAGTTGCAGGTTCAGTTTCTCGTACAGGTTTCTGGTTTAGCTACTCAATGTTGGAGCAGCATGGTCTTGAGTTGGGTGGTGACCTAGGAGGTCATAAGAAGGTATGTTCGACTTATTTGTCCTTCTGCTTCCAATTCTTATCTTTGTCATCAGTTCTTTTATCTTTTTATCTTTTGTTCGTGGGCCAAATCGTTCCCAACAGTTAAATTTTGATGCCTGACACTTGTTGCCATCCTGAGGGGATCAGGAACGCCCCTCGGGACTTGCCGCGAGCCGGCTCGGGTGACTGGCTCAGGGTCGACCCGGGCTGGTTCGTGACAATGGAACCTAAGCTAAGGCCTCATATCTCATCGAATCATTGTCACTATCCTGAATTGTTAACTTATATGACTGTCTTCTTGGATACATCTTGAAAGTGATCAAGATGCACCATAGTAAAATGAGAATATATATATGGGGAGATGTCTCAAGAAGGAAAATAAAATATTCAATCCTATATGATGCATTTACCATTGATACCTACAACTAATGTCTCAGTATGCCGAGTTGACAAGCAGGTAGTGAAGGTCTTGGTGAATGGATACGTCGATCACTGCACCAACACTGGATACCCTAGCCTAAAAACCACACTCAAAACACTTTGGAACTATTTCCCTAAATCCAAACCAAATACTCATAAGGGGATTAATACAAACATAATCTCAAGGAATAAACCTCTCTGATACCAATCCATTATGACCAGACTGTAATGACTTGCCAATTCTCATTGGATTGAGAGCACAAAGAGTCATTACTTGGACTTAAGTGACATCCCCAAGATGCCAAAGGATGGAAATAAATTCCGAAGGGTTTCAAATACAAGTGGGGGATGATTTACCCTTTAATAAATAAACCAATAAACCAACCAACCATAACTAAACATTCACTATATGATGCATGAACAAATTAAAGACAACTCAACAACTTCATGTATCTCAAACCAACATCAAAGTATGCAAAAATGGAAGAATAAATAAGTATCAAAGTACACGGCGGATAAAATACTAAAGAATCTCAAGAGAACACAAGACTCCATGCTTCACATGATCTAAGCTCGACAATCACCAAACAACCCAAACATCATGAGTTAATGCTATAAACGTAAGAAACATTACCTTTTCCCCTATCCCAGAAGATAACATATGCAAAAACACAAAAGTGCCATAGCAGGGGTGAGTGTAAAACTCAGTAGGTTTTCCCCAATGAATTCCCTACTCACGCCACTAGGATAGAAGAGTTAGAAACATTTACAGTGAATATTTTATATGAAATTTTTTCTAAAAACAGTTTATAACAAGATATAAAAAAGTTTCCCAAAACCGTTATAACCAAAAGTATACAAGTGCAATTGAAACCAATTTTTCAGAAAGTTATTTTTCCAGAAAAATAACTAAACAGTCTTTAAAACCATTTCACAATATTCTTTTGGCATCCCAAATCCATTATACACATCCATACAATCAACCATGCATGCTATGTTATGATAGTTCCACACTCATGAGTGGTTTCTTGTCGATCTACCAAGTCATCACAAGGTAATTGTTTCCCATGTGCCATTAACCCTTTGGCACTGAGCACAAGGTCATATTTCAATCAAGCCCTGTATATGAAATGTGAACTTTTATATCCTGTGTGCCATTTAACCTTTGGAACTAAGGACAAGGTCATATTTCAACCAAGCCCCAGAAATGAAATATGAACTCACACACCAATATACCCAAGGATCATGCCAAACCACCTTTGTAATAAAAACACCATTTTTATTGAAAACCATTTCCTTGAAAACCATTCCCATACAAAACCATTTCAATAAAACACCCCTTTTATTGAAAACCAATTCCATAAAAGTAATTTCAATACCAAAACATTTCAATAAAACACCCCTTTTTATTTAAAACCCATTTTCATCAAACCATTTAACAATTCCATGAAATCCATAATTTAAAATCATCATTTTAAATTCAAGAAGCCAATCAATTTTCACAACAATTCACCAAGATTTCACAATTTAACTAAAACCATAAATAATCACTAAAGAAGATTTATTCCATGCTTTTCAAGATCAATACCATTCAAATAAACCAATTTGAAACTAAGACAATCAATTCTATCAATAGGAGTCGAGAGAGAAGCCTCCTACCTCAAAGGTTTTGATGAAAAGCACAATGAACAAAGAATTCTCCAGAAAACCGAGTTTATTCTTCAAGAACCCACCTTATATCTCTTCTAATAGAAAGACCAAGATTGAATGTCATCATATTTTGCATCCACACACTTAGATCTACCCATAATAGGCGTATATCTAAGAAACCAAGAGAAGAGGAGAATTAGATCTAAGTAGATCTAAGAAAGCGATCAAGAACGATGAAGAACAATCACATACCTCAAGAATCCAGATCTAATTCACTAATTAAAGCCTTCAGATCACCTCCAAAATGCTTGGTAGATGTTCTACTACCTTTAAGGGAGAGTAATCCTAAGTTGTGATTGCTTAGGAGGAAAAAAATCCATTTAGAGGTAAAAATGTGTGAGATACACTTTTTTAGGATCTCACTTAAGTGACCACACAGTTAGTTCACATAGTTAGACAAACCATGCACTAACCATGCGTTAGCCACTACCTTGTCAGACCCTTGCATAACCTCCTCACATGATCTCCTAAACCGTGCACCAACTATGTGGGAGCCACTGCCTCAAAATGACCAATTATGATTGGTTTGGCCGCATGGTTAGACAAACCGTGCACCACTCGTGTGACTTCCCCTTTTCCTCAAAACTTCATTCAAATTTCTTATGACTCTCCATTTCATCACCCTTAACTTTATAACCATGAAAGGAATCAAGTAAGGGTTACATACCAAAAACTGGGGGAACTACAAGACCCTAACCAAGGCTCGAGCCATAACTACCCCAAGTCCACCTTCATATCCTAGCGGGTGGTGCCAAAAGGCATGACCTAATGGGGAGGACTTTTCATAATGTACCTATATGCACACACCCAACCATATCAACATAGAAGTGTAGAGGAATAATAATAAAAATATGAAATAACTAGAATACAAACCAAGCATGAAAAACCTCTATGATGTACAAGAGTATGATAGTGAAAACTGAAAAGTAAAGGGGAAAAAACAAACCCAACCATAAAGATGTCCCAACCTGAAAAAAATGGAAATTAAAAGTGCTGAGAGAGCCCAAATCCTAATCCCTAATCTCTGACCACCGTATGCAGTCCAATGCACCAAGTATCCCTATGATCCTTCGTAGTCACCAAAGACCTGTCCATCATCTACATAAGACATGACATGTGTGGGAAAAGACCATACATGAGTGAGTATATACATACCCAGTAAGATTACCCAAAATATGAAAGGGGGAGAAGCAAGAGACACTATAGGAATAAATAGTAAATAGATCAACCTAAAGTAAGGGAGTAACCTCATCTAACCATAGGGGGCTCAATACATCGTGTAGGTGTACTACGCGTCGTGTCTATGCCACCCATAGTAAGAGAGTAACAAAATACAACAACATGGATACAAATATATATATACTCAAACCAAAGAAACCTAAAAAAGGGAGAAGGGGGATCTCTATCTCATAGTCCAGCTAAGAACAATGAGTCTACCAATAGTTCCAAAAGTCCATCATTGATGCCTAACATCTCACGTGTCTGTCTGAAGAAGTAATGGTGTAGAGGCCCCACAAAACACCACTATACTAAATAGTTTAGGGAAAAAAATATCTAGTGTATGGAAGAAGCATACCCTAGTGTGATAGGGGAGTGTCATCTCTATGGATAAAGAACCCACAACCTAGTGCGAAAGGGGAGTACCGTATCAAGCTACACAATGACTATGGAGGACCCACACCTTGATTCCATAGGGGAGTACCATATCCAAGAAAATAGGACCCATTCCCTAGTATGATAGGGGAGTAATACCTCTGTATCTATACAAGTATGGAGGACTCATGCCTTGAAGCGATAGAGAGTATCATCTCCAAGGATCGAGGACCCGTACACTAATACAACAGCGGAGTACCATCTCTATCTTGATAAGGAATGTGGAGGAACTACACACTGATATGAAATCATAGTACCATCTGTATGGATATAGGACCCACATGTTGATATGAAAGTGGAGTACCATCTTTATCTTGATAAGGAATGTGGAGGACCGGCTCACTGATACGGCAGCAGAGTACCATATCCATGGATAAAGGACCCATACACTGATATGGAAATAGAGTACCATCTCTATATTGATAAGAAATATGGAGGACCCGCATGATGATACAACAACAGAGTAAAATCTCCATGGATAGAGGACCTGCACACTGATTTGACAACAGAGTACCGTCTCTATCTAAAATCTCTGATGATCCTGTTTGATCACGACCATCGTCGAACATTGCCTAAGAATTACCACACTTATAACATCTTTCATCATATATCAAAATACACTATGGAGGCCACCATAACATTCTACGTGAAAACATAATTAGGATAGACTACTTGTGGGCCAAAATTTGATTCCAAATGAAGAATATTAGAGAGATAGATGTTTCCAAAAAAAGGAGGTACATAATATGTATGGGACCCACATAATGTGTAGTCCCACTCTGCTACCTAGTCATGTCATCACCATCACATGGATTAAAGGCCATATAGCACTACATGACATGTAAGGGTATTAAGCGATGTGTCTAAGCCAAAATGCTGACAAATGCATGAGCCTCATCATCGGTCTAATGGTTGAAAATATCAAACCACCGACATGTCATTGAAAATGGCCATGAATTTCCAAACAGATCATACCATTGTGATCCTTATAAAAAACTCTCAGGATAAACTATTTACTTCTCCAAATCATACACCCAGTGAAAAAATTCACTTAACCACATTATGATCAAACAACGTTTCGTGAGCCAGAACCATGAGTTGAAAAATGGTATCCAACATTGGTCTTGAAATGAAAGTCTCAAATTCAGGGTCACATTGCTATAGATGGTTCATCAATCCAATGTCATATGAAAAATTTATAGTCGAATCAAGGTTTTCCCAAAAACAACAACAACAACAACATTTTATATTATTATTAATATTTATTTATTTTTTATTTAAACTATACACTCAAAGCCCTCATGTTGGACCTGCATTTGGTGCACACCACCTCATTCACCAGGTTTCTTCATTTATTATTTTAATTTAAATTAATTATCATATATAATAATTAAATTAAACCAAAAATTCATTTTTTTCCTCAAATTCCTCAAACAAGATTCATGATAGAAGCTCTCTACACCTCCAGAAATTGCACACCCTGCACAAACAAGTGGAAAATTTTCATTTTAATTTCATTTTATTAAATAAAGTTAATTTTATCATCATTTAATTTTTTTATTAACTCACCAAAAATAATAATAATAATAGTAATATCAATTACCCTTATTATTATTAATATTAACCACCGTTATTATTATTGATAATAATACTAACGCTCACATCATTGAACACATATAACCACCTCATTGGAGATCCAAGTTCAGACACCATCTCATCCATGATGAATAGCCTCTTCCATTAGACCCAATGCACATCCCCCACATGTAACCGATCCCGTCACACCACATTCCATCATGACACACCAACCATGAAAATGGGAATCACCGATCTGATCTCAAACCACCTCCAATCACGAAATCATACCCACGGTACTAATCCAATCCATTAAAAAATTACAATCCCACTCGTTTATCAATTTTTTCACAAATAGTTTATTCACATGTCGTTCATTATACCAAAATAAATTCAGGGGTTCAATCACACTCGAACCCATCCCAACAATGTCGAATCACAACCTTGTGGTCTAATGATGAAGAATGCAAAGAATGGTAAGGGAAGAGAACCAATAACAAAGGAGATAAACATAGTTATCCAAAATTTCTTGGAAAATGATTTCATATTAGGGAAACTGGGGCGAGAAACATGGAATGGACTATAAATAAATTGAAAGAATAATTTATTTCGATACAGGGGATCATGAAAAGGTTCATTTAAATGTAGATCAAGGAATCAGATTTGATCATGCTCAATCTTTCAATCATAAGGGTGGAAAACACAAATTATGAGTCCTACTTAAATTATGGATTTATCTTTGGTGAAGAACACATACACTAGAAATAAAGATGATCCACTGTGTCTATTTACTGCCGATCTAATCATCGGTCATCATCCAATCTCGATCCTCCAATGAAGGATGAGTGGAATATCCTCTCAAATATTAGAGTTATGTGGTTAAACCTGAAATTAATCCCTAATCATATATTTATATAAAATATTTAGGATATGAAATTTATTTAAAAAATTAAATAAATATTTCATTTTATTTAATTATTTTGCCTATGTTGGCGCTCAAACGAAACACCAAACGCTGAACAACCTTTTTTCGTGCCTAGGGTAAAACTAACATTATAGATTTAACAGTGGTATCATATTTCCCATTAGAATCCCCATTTTTGAGTTAACTGGGTTAAGGTTATTAAGTAATTAAATTAAATTAATTAATTTATCTAATGTGTGACGTACTGACCCTGGGTGCCACTCAAAGGTTCCCCAAAGCCGGATGACTACATGACCTCAAGTGCATCTTCCTAAAAGCCATAGGACAATGACTAGAAGTGAGGGACTAGGGTGTGTCCATGGGGAGACTATTCCCTCATTACTAGAGTATAGTAAAATGGATAAATATAATAATAAGTAAATAGAGAAAGCAGTATAATAAATAGATGAAACAATAGATAACGTACACTATAAACACTGGACTAGTAACCCACTATAGAGAAAGCAGAAAGAAATAATATATAAAAGAAAAAACTAAAAATAAGTTCATAGTCTCCCCACAGACACACCCTAGGCCTTCAATTCTAGTCGGTAGCCCCTAGCATTTGGGAAGATGCACTTGAGGCCATGTGGCCATCCGGTTTCAGAGCACCTTTGAGTGGAACCTGAGGATAGGACATCACATACTGGTATCAAAGGTATTACTTTATTGATTTATTACTTTGAGACAATAGAAAAGAGATTAGGAACACTTTAAAATTGGTTATAAGTCATGATTGGGCATATCTAACCCATATTAAGGGTAAATTCGGAGTTTCCTGAAATAATAATAATAATAATTATGCATTTTTCCTATTATAGTTGATATCCTTTCACCATTGGGTGATGCACATGTTATGTGATGGTTGTATTTATTGTTATGATGATGATTTCATTTCACCCTTGGCTCGATGTCATTAGGGAAAGAAGCATTGTTATATGCATCATCGTAAGCACCTTGAATTCACATGCCATACACATTCCATGCCATATATATACATTTCACTGCTTTCATTGCTTATTTTTCTTATGATTGTTGATTGATGATATGATAGTTATATTATTCTTATGATTCTCTTTTAATGTGATTGATTGAATTCCATTTTCAATTCATGAGGTGTTTGGGCTCTTGTGATTTGTAATGAGTATTTTACCGAGTCAATCCATCATATATAACCCATTACATTATGATACCGAATATAGAATGGGTTAACTAGAAATTAAATGGGTGTTGATTTTAGTGATAAGGTGTATAATCCCTAATTAACTAGGAATGAAAATCTATTTTAATCATACTTTGATATATTTTTATAAGAAAATGCAACTTAAAAAGTAACACATGACTTAAAAATAAACAGTTTCCATTAAATAAAGAGGCAAGGTTCTATTGAACCTTTATATACTAGAACCCCTATAATTTAAACTTCAACACTTACCAATACCTAGCCTCCCAAATAGGTAGTTGGGGTAGTATATCTTTGGTAGTGATCCCTTCATTTTATAATCTTCTTCCTCTAGTGATTCTATCTATTCTTAAATCTTGGTCTGAGGTGTGTGCTTGGAATTTTTAGACCTATGTCACCAAAACATCCTCATATCATTCACCATGAGGACAATGATGACCATAATTCAGACATAGTGGGCCCTGAGTTTTTAGTCTTACCTCTAAGAGCTCCACTTGAGGCACTACCTACTATACCCTATCTAGGAACTGACACTTAGATTTATGATATTTTACTACGTCTGATGCATTCCATATAGAGAAATCCACGACCTACACCTACAATGGATGATCTGACACATGAGTTCTAGAAGCAGCATCCTACCACCTTCTTAGGTGATGGTGGCCCATAGGCTACTGAGCCTTGGCTGGAGGCCACCCTATCTATCTTTGAGGATCTAGAGACTCCTCCAAAGTGAAGGGACAATATTTCCACCTATATTATTTATGATTTGGAAAAGCGCTAGTGGGATTTCATTACCTAGGATGGTCATCATCAGTGCATGGTATGAGATGATTTCTAGATCGACTTATATGAACACTTTTTTCCTCAGATGTTGAGAGTTTTCTAAGCTAGAGATTTCATGTATCCAGTGAAAGTTTCTATGTCAGTCATGGATTATTCGGTGTGTTTTACTGAGTTAAAAATTTTTTAAATTCTTTTATATAATGATGAGAAATTGCGTGCTAGAGGTTTTTGAGGATGGACTCTAGTATTATACATATACTCAAGTGAATGTTTTTCACCTACTTGCTTTATTTGAGATCATAAATGATTCTCTTATCACATATAACAACCTGAGGGAAGACTATAGTATTGGGAATAGAGGATTAGTTCCATGGTAGGCCAATAGTTCTTCCAGTAGTAGGAAGAGTTACCTTGAGGTTTCATGTCATAGAAGTGGAAGTCAGAGTAGTTGCACTGGAAAATTCATTGTATTCCATAAGTTTGGAAGGAATGGATATATGAAGCCTTAGTGTGATTAAGACCCTCTAGAGTATTGGGATTTCATCCATATGGGGAATATTTAGAGATTATATTGGACCTTTCCATCTAATTCCAGTGGAAGAGGATATGTACCATCTCCACATTTGGGGGAAGGTTCTTTTACACCACATCAAGTAGGGAGTTGGAGTAACATTAGAAGGAATATATAAGGATGTGGTCATGGCTATGGTAGCTAGACTTCATATCATCAGCTCTAGAAGAGCGTTTATACTCAGGGTAGTCTAACTATATCATAGGGTCATGGATTAGGTTAGTTTCATGCTTTATAGATAATACCCAAGGATTAGAGTACTGAAACCTCTACAGTATGAGGTACTATCCTTGTATCCTCAACTGTAGTATCTAATTTATTTGATATAGGTGCTTCACACTCCTTCATATCTTTATCTATCATAGAAAGTATCAAGTTGTAAATTCAGTATTAATGTGGTGTAATGACCCTGGATGCACCATTGGGAGTACAACATGATGAAATACACCAATGAAAAGATTTTACCCTTATGGTAGGAAGTCACCATTTCTTATGGGACCTCTTTGTTCTAAAGATTATAGGCTTAAATTTCATTCTTGGGATGGATTGGTTGGTCTCATATCACCCTTTTTAGAATTTTATATCTATAGGGTATCATTTACATCACTAGAGGGAAGTGGTTATCTACAAAAGGGTGAGTAGGATGTTAAATCTAGTAGAGGAAGACTAGAGCATCATGGGATAGAAGGAGTGACCACCCAAATTGCTAGTCTCTTTATGGAGGAGCAAGAAGTACACTTGGTAGATTTTCCTCCCATAGTAGATCATTTCAGGGATGTATTTCTCAATGATTTTTCTATCTTACATTATGAGAGAAAGGTAGAGATTATGATCAATATTATTCCAAGAGAAGCTACAATATATTTTCCTCAATACAAGATGTCACCTACTAAACTCCAAGATATCAAACAACAGTTAGATGATATAGAGTCTAAAGGTTTCATAAGACCCAATACTTCCTCTTGGGGTTCACCCATGCTATTATCTAAGAATGAAGACAAGAACCCTCATTTATGAATGTATTACAAATGGTTGAACCAAATTATGGTTAAGAACTGGTATCTACTACCTCAAATATATGATCTCTTTGACCAGTACTGAGGAGCTAGGCTATTCTCAAAGATTGACCAGATATCAGGCTATCATCAGGTGTGAGTCAGAACTTCAAACATACCACATACAACTTTATATATTAGGTATGGTATGTATGAGTATCTTGTTATGCCATTAATTCTCACGAACACACCTTCCAGTTTCATAGATTTTATGAATTGGGTTTTCCATCCCTATCTGGATTATTTTTTCATGGTCTTTGTGGATGAAATCTTGGTGTATTCTCAATCTCGTAGTGACCATGATCAATATCTTGATATCATTATGAATGCACCAATAGAGAATCATATTTATTCCAAGATTTCTAAGTGCCAATTCTATATAGAAAAAGTTAAATTCTTGGGTAATATTATCTCAGAATAAAGAGTAACAGTTGAACCAAAGAAGGTGAGTGCTGTAGTTTCCTAAGAGAATCCCAAGAACCCGTTTCATATAAAAATTTTATTAGGGATGGATGGATACTAAATGTGTTTCATAGAGGACTTATAACACCTTAATTCACCTATTACTAGTCTTAAAAATAAGGGTGCAGATTTCCTATGGTTAGAAGAGTGCGATAAATCCTTTCAGGAGCTGAAAGGAAGGCTTGTTTTGGCACTGATTCTAATTCTTCCAAAGCCTGAAAGATTCTATATAGTGTTTTATGATGAATCCTACACCAGGATAGGTGTAGTTCTGATTTAGGAGGATAGATTTGTTGTGTATGGATATCATCATTTGAGGCCTCATGGGAGGAATTACCCAACACATGACCTTGAGAAAGAAGTAGTTGTCCATGCCATATGTTGCTAGAGATACTATATAATGGGTGAGTGATTTATGGGGTATACATACCACAATATCCTAAAATATATCTTTTCATAGTGTGAATTGAATCATAGATAGTGAATATGGGTTGGATATATTCAGTCTTATATTTTGATCTTACCTATATTCCTAGAAAGGGAAATGCAACAACAGATGTGCTAAGTCAGAAAACTCAAGCACATGCCATACAAGAAGCCAGTGATGAATTGAAATTGATGGTTGATAGTCAGAGCATTATTATCACTCAGAATTGATAGTTACCTATTCCATCATTGATAATCTGAAGAGAATAAATTTTTTATATCCTGAACGATTGGTTCTTTGGGAGATTATTTTAGGAGAGGACCCACCTCCATATTGGTTTGTCTATGGAGATGATATTATCCATATACATGGCCATTATTGGGTTCTTATAGATATAAGAGAGTAACTGATGAGGGAGTCCCATGCTTCTCAGTAGGAAATTCATTCAAAAATATCCAAGATATATCAAGATATGCAATGCCAATATTGCTATCCTAGGATGAAACATCAGATATAAGGTTTTATCACTAGGTGTTTCACCTATCAACTAGTGAAGGCGGAGCACCAACGACCTGTTGGATTTTAATAGTTGATTATGGTCCTAGAATGTAAAGTTGAATATGTTTCTATGGATTTTTTAGTCATATTATAGAGTTATCCTTGAGGTAGCAATTTAGTTCGGGTATTCATTGACCGACTGATGAAAGTAGTCCACTTCCTTCCCATTAGGGAGACTTTGTAAATTAACAAGTTGAGAATATTTTATGTCTGTGAGATCATATGGCTACATGAGGTCCCTAGAAATATCATTTTAGATAGGTATTCTCATTTCACATCATGGTTCTGGAAGGGGTTGCAAAAATCTATGGGTACATAGGTGTTTCTAAGAACAACATTCCACCCTCAGACCGATGGATAATCAGAACAGACGATACAAGTGTTAGAGGATATGCTCCGAGCATGTGTCCTTGATTTTGGTTCTTCTTGGGAGAAGAATATCCATCTTATTTATTACACCTATAAAAATATATTTTAGGCGATGATTTATATGGAGCCTTTTGAAACATTGTATGTTAGGATATGTTGTTCACCCCTATTTTGGGTAGAGGCAGGAGAGGAATCCCTACTAGGTCCTCATCTTGTATAGGAGACTTTAGAGCAGGTTTTTCTGATTAGAAAGAATATTTCTACTTATCATTATAAATATAAATCATATGTAGATCACCACTGATGAACTCTAGAGTTTGAGGTCGGGGATCATTTTTTCCTATGGGTATCACATAGGCTTGGGTATAGAAAGATACAGAAGCAAGGGGAGTTCTCACCTCATTATGTCGGGATGTTTGAGATTATTTATAGAGTTGGGATGGTATCCTATCGATTGCTATTACCTCAGAGGTATTGTGACACACATGACATCTTCCCTATTTCACAGATTCACTGATATCATGATGACCCATCACTTACTTTTAATCATGAGGATGTTAATTTAGATATTGAATTTCTTTTGAGGAGTATCCCTTATGCATTTTTGACCAGAGAATGAAGGCTCTCCGAGTATGGTCTGTCCCTTTAGTGCATGTTCTTAGGAAGAAAATCTGTGTAAAAGATGAGACTTGGGAGAAACAGGATGATGTATGTGCTCAGTGGTCAGAGTTATTCTTAGATAATGTCTTCACCACCCTTAGAAGGTGAACTCATGGATGAGTTCCTTTAATGGGGGAGACTGTAAGAACCCGATTTTTCCTATTAGGTATGAATATTTTTTACTTCCAATTTAGCCCTTGTTAAGTTTTATTTTTGTCTTAAAACCTAAGATGAGTCATGGTATGGTTGGTTAGTTTTTAGAAAGGAATATATAAGAGAGATGAAGTAAGGATGGAGGCCAGTTACATGACGTGTAATTAGAATTCATGTCATGTAACCATTACATGATGTTTCATGGCCTGGACATAACCTTTAACACCATTTGAAGGGTTTTTTCTAGTAGGGGAGACCCATAATATTACATGATGTGTAAATCATTTACACTTTATACAATTTCCCTATTTAGGTTTTTAAAATATGAGGCAGGGCCTCCCTTTTTTAGACATAACCTCTGTCATGAACCAACCCATGTCGACCCCAAACCGGCCACCTGATCCAATCTAGAAAATTTCCTGAGAGGTGTTCCTGATCCTCCCAGGCTGGAAAATAGTTCCAGGGCATCAACATAGTAACAAAGGGAATGATTTTGGCCAATATAAATAATCTGAACAATGGAAATAAATGGATAATCCCAATAAATAAATAATATAACTAAAGTGAGAATCATTTTACAAAAACTAAAAATTCAACAAAACTATACAACAAAACCCAAAATGAACCTAACAACCAAAATGTCTCCATGTGGCCTCAAGGGTAACTATCGGATCCCAAAAACCAACACCTCCCAATATGATCTAAAACAATATGGAACCTACACCAAAGGCTAAAAACAAGAAAGAACTATAGGCGTGAGTATTAAAACTCAGTAGGTGTACCCAAATAATCTATTCCTAATGAATTTACTTTAAATGAAAGAAAAATAAATTTTAGGTTTGAAATACGATATATAAAAGTAGTATTTTCCACACATTTTCCTCTTTAAAACCAATCACGGTCCATTAACATTTTTTCCATTTAAAACCATGTTCTTTTCCAAGAAGCATACATTAATATTTTTGAGGAGAAAGAACATGTTTTCATTAAAAAGGGGATAAGGGATGTATAAAAAATTTCCAAAAACGTTTTATTTAATCCTTTAAAAACCAACTCATCACTTTTCAAAAGGAGTAACCCATCAAGAGAGAAACAAAAATGATCACATAATAATGGAAATGGAAAAATAAGAATGCAAGAGTAACCAACCAACCAAGTATCTCAATCATCTTCTGTAGATAACTAACTTCCAAAGAACATGGGAGAACCTCAAAGCACAATGGAATTATCTAGAACATATTATACATATTGACTTATCCTGAAGGCATGCCTCACCCGATGAAATCAAATCTCGCATACACGCTCGATCGTACCCTACTTGGTCTGACTAAGGGGAACTATCCCATAGTAATAAAAAAAACATATCCCCTATTATGGGCCACTATATAGAGCATAATCCTAATATAATGCATCAATCATTCCATGAAAATCCACTAGCTATGACAAGTTCCCATTTCAAGACTAAAGTAAAGTGGAGGTGATCCAAAAATTCTAACCAAGCATCAAATCACATGAACATATATCATATATAAACAATCCACACAATCTATCACCCTCAAACCACCCCAAGGAACAGTCTATTGCCTTACAACTCATAGATCTCAAGGGAGTCCACACTGAGGATCTGCCATTCCACTTGAAGTAAATAGATCACGAGGAGTCCAAAATGAGGATGTCCTATCCATTCAATACAAACAAGGAAATAGAATTATCCAAGGATATTTTTTTGCATAATAATTTTCACTAATTTCAAAATTTTCCAAATAGGCCTCAAGAACCCTTTTTAAAAGAACCAAATCCACCTTTTAAAAAAGGTGTAAACAAAACATTTGAAATTTCACAACTCTTTCAAAAAATTCCATTTAAACACTCACACCACATTTTCAAACCATGCAACTTTCATCAAAAATTAAAAAATGGCCACACACCATCAAGAAATCACCCATTTCCCAAATGGATACTGATACATTTTTCTTCATATATCAAACCTTTTTCATAATGTGAATACACACCTCTTTTCATACAAAACCAATCTGAAAATCCATTAAATAAACCCAATACATAATTTTAGATTCTATATTAACTTTTAAAAATACAAACCATGATTTAAAGATAAAAAATCACTCATGAAATCCAATAAGGAATTTTATAAAACACTTAGTGTGAAACACTTAACAAAACAATGGCATATACTTCAAAAAAAAATATTAAAACCACCTCATTTCATATCAATAAATTATTCAAAAGATCAAACATCACTATTTAACATACAAGGAGGGTGTGTGAATCAAGAAACTAATGATTCTTAAATGTAAAGGGAAAGTGAAAATGGAAACCTACCTCAATCTCATGGCGCTTAAACAAAACCCACTTGAAACAACCTCACAAAGACCCAAGGAGGAAAGATCATATAAGATGAACCCTAAACACATAAAACCCCCAAGGTAAACACAAAGAAATAAGAACCCTATATCCACATGACCAAGGGAGAAGAGGAACTCAATAGAAAATGGAGGAAAGAGGAAGAGTAAGAGGAAAGAAGAAGATTGCCTTGAAGACTTGGCCCAATACCTTGATTAAACCCTATATCCACACCATGGGAGAGGATGGGAAGCCTATATAACAACGGAGGGGCACCCTTAGGGCTAAACAAACTAGAGGAGGAGGAGAGGAGGCATTTTGGGATAAAAATACCAAGATGATAGAATATGAATTTCAAATTTTTAATGACCTAGGCACTGTGTACGGTTCGGCCACATAGTTTGGTAAACCATACGACAACCTTGTGATATGGTTCTGTCCAAAAGGGTAGAACCATGCACATGATTTCCGCACGGTTTGCCTAACCGTGCAAGGGACATGCACCTTTAGCTAGAGACATCCAAATGCTCACACAATTTCCTAGGGGAGGGTGCACATTTTCCTATAACCATGCACCCAAACCATGCTACTGAGGAAAATCATATTGAAACTCAAAATTTAAATCCTTCACACACGGAAATTGAAAGAAAAACCAAAATTACAAAGATGAGATGGAATAAAAGATGAAAATAAAAATAAAAATATGGGTGTGACAATTCTCTACACCATTACACTTTCTTTCCCCAGAAATCCACAATATATTCTTGTTGATTGATTAAAGAAAAAGGATTACACACTCGCATGACATGATTCCTCAAACTAAAAATCACCTCAAACACCACCAAAACGATACTCACACCACTCACCTAAAACCAAGCAATGAACCCAAACCACTTTTCGAAAGAAAACAAAAAACTCGAACTACAACTTATAAAATCTAGGATCTATCAAGACTGTTGGGCGTACACCCAAAATCCTAACGTTTATCTAGACCAAAAGAAACTTGAAACTAGAAAACTCCAAATGAAACCACCGAATACCAAACCAACATCAGAAACCTAATCGGATTACCAACACATGAGGCCATAAAAGACTCCCCACCATTAAGAATTGACCAACTTAAACTGACCAGCATAGACCGACATGGGAAACCCATCATAGATCAGCTCAAGAATTACCCACATAGACTAAATTCCCACCAAAAGTGGGGAAAAAACAAAAAAAAATCCAATCCAAGTGACAAACCACACCACGATTATTCATCTGCACAAGATACAAGCATCTCCAAATGAGCACAAACCAAAACAAAAAATGATACAAAAGGGCTAACCACATAAGGAAAACCCAAAAAAATATTTTCATTTGAAAAGTAACAATCAATAGAATTGCATGAGGATAAGACCACCAAGATTTTTTCAACAAGGAGAAACTTACAATGACAAAGAAAACTATAATAAGAATATTTAAACTGCCTACACCCCAACAATGGATACCAAAGCTAGATCAAGGTTCCCCAAACCCATGATGATTTATAAATATGTGAAGAGATTCAATCCAATACCTATGGTTGGAGACTTGATGTCTTGAAGTTTCTACTATACCACATTTAGTAGATGATAATCCTTGACCATAAATCCTTTTGGTGTCATGATATTTTACATAGCACCCCTAGTAGATCCAAAACACACAACACACTAAGAGACTTACTTTTATCCAACAAATCAATTTCACCATGATAGATATTCATAAGATGCGTATGTATCATCCTCTTTTACCCTAACTAGAAATAGCAAGAATAAGGTACATGCGTAACAAACCACCACTTAGAATGACAAAATTCAGAATTTCCAAATGAAAAACACACTTCAATTAAAAAATAAGTTCTCAAGAGATCCACAACACCCAATTTTACATTTTAAAGAAAAGAAAACACCAAAAAACACCACTGGACACAACCATCACAAAAAAATAAGAATTATATAGAAAGATACTTTAAACTGATCCCAAAATAACACCCTACTCCTAAAAATGGTTGTTTTTTTAAAGGGGTGAATTAGGATAAAGGTCACTTCCTTGAAACACCTTGACAAAACTATTTCAAGTGGCCATGGAATCTATAGGTATGGTAGGACTTCAATTCCCTTAGACATGATGACTTCTTATAAACTGTCTTGCCTTACTAATGAAACACCATGATCCCAAGCTTAGAAGAATCCGATGATACGTCGAGAGACCTTTTAATTCCATGACTAAAATGAACAAATTCAAGTCAATTCCCCATATCATTACTAGAATTACCTTCACTTCTTCCAGAGACTAGAGAAAGGATGGCTGCCTCAAGTACTCCTGCTAGCACGACCTCAACACAAACAGATTACCTCACCATGTCAGCAAAGAATTTTAGACCAAACTATGGAACCACTAGATGTAATTCAAGATGAATAACACTCTAAAAACATCAGTACTTTAGGTAATCACCCATATACAACTCCATAATACAAGGGACTAGATCAACAAAATGAAAAATGAACTCCAACACTAATCCATCACCTTTTTGAAGACATGACATCTCCACTCCTTTCCTCACCTTTGTTGTCTCAGTGAAATACTACCGAATAAATGAAGCATTAAAGAATTACTAGGTAAGATATTTCCAAGGCTTCGTTCAAGAGACAAACTTACACCACTTACACGTCGGTCCTTCAAGCATAAAGGTAGCAAACTTGACCTTTAAAAACTTAGGAAACTAAAGTAAACTGATGTTTCTCTCAATTTTCCACATCAACTCCTCCTCTTCGAGAGGATATGATTGTCCATAAAATATATAAGGATTAAAATTTAGAAACCCAAGAAGGAATTCCTTAGGTTGATTAACTGTAAGGTATGCTAACGTTAAACCACCCATAGTTACACCTTGAATATCCATCAAATATTTAGCGGGGGAACACACTAAGATGAAAGGAAACCAAGAACTCAATAAAAAACCAACTCATCATTAATAATTCTCAAACTCAAAACACCACATAAAACAACATTCCCAAATCAAAAGAAATCAAGACACACAACCACTGGTTATCAAAACACCATATATTTTCTTCTTAAAAACAATTTTTAAATAAAATAAACTTGATGGGTTGCACACTCACCAATGGTATTCCATGAATCCTCACACATGAACATTCTCATGCCACCCTGGGAACTAATAAATTCATTTCAATCCGATCACTCATCTACCCACATCATCATTCATCCACTTTACCACACATATCCATGCATGTGAGCACCCATGGGAACACCAAAGATCAAAAAAAAAACATTCCCACTTTCCAAAACCAAACATTCAATCCAAGTTTTCACATTTTCGATCCAATTACCATTTCAAAATTCATAAAAAGTTTCACAAGCTTACTAACCACCAAGTTAAAAACCATTTTCAAACTCCACAAATCAAACCATTTTATCTTTATTCAAAATAAAATTCCATGGATTCCATACAAAAATCCATTTCATTCCATTTAAAACATTTTCAAGAGCTCAATAAATCTCATTCCATCAAAAATAATTTGATTAAAGAATCATTTCTTCTCATTCAAAAAATATTTCCAAAACCATATTTAAAATAAAATTCTACTTCCAAAAAACTAATTTCAATAGACCCCAGGTTTTTATTATAAAAATTTAACCTCAATAAACCAATAATCATTTTATCCAAAAAATCATTTTATGAAAATCTATTTTCTAAGTATTTATTCAAAATAAATCCAAAAAATCATTTTCCATATTTTTAAAACCAAACCATTAACACTTTAATCCATTTTTCTTTTCAAAATTACAAAAAGGGTTTTACAACAATTTTTAGGATCACAAAAGATCCAAAACAACTCATAGGGGGAAACTAGTGCAATGGGTGACTTGTCTATAGGGTTGGTGGCCATATTCTAATCATGACACCATCATGAAGAGACTTATTGGACCATATAACTAGATCTACATGGATTTATAGGACCCACGATCTCCTTGATTCCCTTATCCCAACTCTCTTTTTATTTCCCAAGCATAAAACATCCCACAAGGACTAGATAAACCAAACAAAACCCGACTTCCCATGGTAGCCCATGGTTTGGTCCAGAAAGTGTTGGCTAGAAACTCCCCCAGACCTACACACCAAAATCCGAAAGACTTACTCTATATAAATTGAAATCCCAAATAAAAAAGGGTGCTATGAAAGCAAGGTCCTATAAAGAATCTCCTTGCTTTGTTACCATTTTTTTACAAACCAACCAGAGTCGACCCCAAACCAGTCACTCGAGTCAATCTGAGACTAGACCTGAGATGCATTCTTGATCCTCTTGGGCTAGAAACTAGTGTTAGGGCATCAAAATAGTAACCAAGAGAATAATTTTTCCCAATATAAATAAATTGAACAGTGGAAATAAATAGATCAACCTAATAAATAAATAATATAACCAAGATGAACATTATTTAAAAAAAACTGAAAATACAAAAAAAAAACTATACAACAAAACCCAAAATGAATATGAAAACCAAAACATCTCCATGTGACCATGAGGGTCACTATACAATCCCAAAATCCAACATCATCCATGCCAATATAAAACAACCTATAACCTACACCAAAATTTAAAAACAAGAAAAAACTATAGGCATGAGTATTAAAACTCACTAGGTGTGCCCAAATAATCTCTTCCCAATGCATTTCCATTAAATGAAGGAGACATCAATTTCAGGTTTGAAATACAATATATAAAACTCGGATTTTCCACAAATTTTCCTCTTTAAAACCAAACATGGTCCATTGCCCTTTTTCCATTTAAAACCTTGTTCTTTTCTAAGAATCATACATTAAAATTTTCTATGAGCAAGATGATGTTTTCATTAAAAATGTGAGAAGGTGTAACGTCCCATAAATTTCGTATATTTTTTTTAATTATATAGAATTATTTTGAGACCGCGAAATCTGAGGGTGCGCGATTCCGAGGCCCGGAGTGCGCAGAATGATCTGTCAAAGTTTGGTTAAGTTTTAATTAGCGTGCGTAAGAAGTTTTCATGAAAAGTGGAATAAATCATAAACGGTAACTCGGATAAAAAATACGAGGGCACCATTTCATTCAGGATGGTAGGTCTACCCAAGGCTTGACTTAAGTTTAGTCGGCGTGGGTCTCCTGTGAGAAAACCCAAAAATGGAATAATCATAAATAAAATAATTAAATAAATTATTTTATTTTTAAATGATTATAGCTCACAAACAATAACTCATATTGATAATCCAAGACCACCGCTGAACTTGTGAGGGTATACTCTCTTTAGGCAGATAATAACATTGGTCGGCACAGGCCACCATTGAAAGTTATTTTTTTGGCCGTAAATAAAATAATTAAGTGAAAATTATTTTATTGTAAAATTCATAACATTTAAACGGTAACTCATATTGAAAATCCAAGAGTACCATTGGGTTTTTTGGGGCGTATTTCACTTAGGCAGATCCTAACCTCGACCGGCGCGGGTCAAGGGTGACTGTTATAATTTTTCCGAAATTTTTTTCAGGTAAGTTCAGTAAACGTGCGAGCAGAATTATATAACTTTTGAACTGGTGTTTGGAATTAAAATATGAGGGCACTGTTGAACTCGCAGTTTTTATATTCGCTTAAGGAGACCTTCACCTTGACTGCAATAGGTCAGGGGTGAAATTTAGTTTTCGTGGATTTTGTGGGAGAGTTAAAAGAATAAAAATAAAATAAAGAACAACTTTTTTTAAAAAAATCTCTCATTTTGAATGTGAAGTGGTGGGGACCACCCAAGCTTGGAAAACCCCCAAATTGAATTCTTAATGGTGGGGACCACCCGACTCTTGAACTCCCTCTTTAATGAGAGGTGACTTTTGGTTTCCTCTAAATTAATTATGCCAACCTCATAATAATTAATGGCCAAATTTAATTTAATAAGTTGGATATTATTTTATTGGGTTGGGGAAAATCATTGGAAAAGGGTTGGAAAAGCCTTGGATAATTTTGAGGAACTCTTCTTCTCCAAAGAAGAACGTCTCTCTAATGAAGAACGAGGAACTGACCCTGAGCCCGGATCGGAAGTTCCTTGCAGAAGCAACGAACGCCGACTCCTCAATGACTTCATCTTCTTCATAACACCTCCTACTACGGAACCTTCGAGGTAGGGTTTGTTGTTTTGAATACCCCCTTACCCATTCTTGACATTCTTCGTGATTCAAGAATTATTGAGCTTCTTGTTACCACCCTAACACAGAGGGTGAGGACCAAATGAACATGGCCCGACATCTCTGCAATCCTTTGAGGTTTTTGATGTGTTATTCGCAATGGATAAGGATGGAGGCCACTACCGGAGATTAGAACCGGTGGGACTCAAGAGTGGCGGTCGGCACCACGGCCGGCCGTGAAGACGGTGGCGGCGCAACCGCGCCACTAGAGAAGAATCGCGTCCCTTCAGCCGCGGCAGAGTAAGGGTGGTGGCCGACACTCTATCCGGTTGCATAAAGGGGACGGTGGTCCGCGTCTGTGCCTCCTGGAAGAGAAGAGCCGTGGCCATGTGCCGCGGTAGTGAGGCGAGGCGCGGCCGGCTTGATGCCGGCCGTCAGTGATGGCGCGGCGCGCGACCGCGCCGTGCGGGGAAGGCTGGCCATTCGACCAGCCAAGGAGCCAAGCGGTCTACCCTAGTAGACCACACCACAGGCCTCCGTAGGCCGGTTTGGACCCCGCGTGCCGGGCTAGACTTAGCGGTCCGGGTCGGATCCCGCAGACTGGGTCGGTCCGACCGGGTCAGACCGGACCTGAACCAACTTCGAACCTTTTCATTATTTCAGCCATATCTTGAGATATGAGCATCCGTTTGACGAAATGTCTATGGTGACAAAAACCTTGTATCGAGACGGTCCTTTTGGTATACCCCACCTATATTTTCGATAAAGATGGTGTACGTCCAGGTTGGATCGAACACAAATCCAACAAGGCCCTTAGGACTAAAAGGCTAAGAACTTAGAGACCGAGCGTCCGATTGACGCACCATCTTTTACATTGAGACCCCTTTTTCGTGGAGGTCCTTTGGGATACTTCTTTGTGGGACTTCTTGGAAGTTTGAGTATCAAAATGTGTCTTGAGGATCAGACCCTCTCGGAATCAAGAGAGCTTAGTGCGGGAACCCTGTAGCTGACTGTAACATGAGAAAGGGATCCTATGTGGGTCTGTTCTTGGGATCCTTTGTGGGTCTTTGTTTGAGAGTCTCACTTGGATCCACTCTAGGAATCCACGCGGTACTACTCTAGGATCCTACATGGGTCTGCTGTACTAGGATCCTATGTGGGTCTGATGATGTACTAGGATCCTATGTGGGTCTGATGATGTACTAGGATCCTATGTGGGTATGATGATTTAGGATCCTATGTGGGTCTGATGATTTAGGATCCTACGTGGGTATACCTCTTAACAGAGTAAGATGATTCATTAGTTATATCTAATCATATTTACTATCATACCTAAGTTATACTTGGTATGATTTGAGTCCTTTTCCTTCTTGGTGATACCTTGGCGGTATTCTTCTATGTGGCGAACTTGTGTGGTACTTTCCTTCGTGGTGATACCTTTTTTGTATTCTTCTATGTGGAGTTACCTTTTTGGTACTTACCTTTGTGGTGTTACCTTCGTGTTATTCTTTCCTTCATGGAACAGTTGATCTTTGAGCTAATGAGTTGGGCCTTGTGTTTTCATCGTGGATGAGATGGGTTTAATTGATAACATAGGTATATGTACGGGCATATACCTAAGTAGGGTTGACAGTTGTTTTCATGCTTTTTGGTTTATCCTTTGTGGATTTTGTGAGACCTTTGAATGTCTTGGGGTCCCTACTGAGTATCGTTATACTCACCCCTGCACAGGCTATGCCCGCACCTTGTTGTGTTTGGTGTAGATGACGAACATCGCTGTCTGAGGACGAGAGTACCAAGACTGGAGGTAGCTCAGAGATGGACCTTAGACGAGGCGTACCGTAGAGATGACCGTTTGACAGTATTACCTACCCTTCATGTAGGATCCTTGGTGGGTGTTCATAGGATCTGTTATAGTTTACTTGTACTTTCTAGTTTTCTTGTACTTTCCAGTTGGGCTTGTATTCTATCCCCTTTTTACTTACTGTACACACTCTTTTTACTATTCAGTTTACCTGTGTTCGTATCTTTCTATGTTCTTGGTCATGTGTGTTTACATGATATAAAGTCAATGGCTTACTGGTTTTTTGGGAATATGCCTTTCGGTACTAGTCGACATCCCCTGGCCTATGGAAGGCGGGCATGGGGTAGTCACGACATGGGCCCCGAGGGATGGGTCGTGACAGAAGGGAAGTATAAAACATTTCCAAAACGTTTTCCATAAGACTTTGAAAAAAAAACTCATCACTTTTCAAAAAGAGTACACCATCAAGATAGAAACAACAATGATCAAATAATAAGGGAAATGGAAAAATAAGCACACAAGAGTAACTAACCAACCAAGCATCTCAATCATTTTCCACATACAACTAAGTTACA
This sequence comes from Viscum album, assembly GCA_963277665.1. Classification (NCBI taxonomy): domain Eukaryota; kingdom Viridiplantae; phylum Streptophyta; class Magnoliopsida; order Santalales; family Viscaceae; genus Viscum; species Viscum album. The sequence goes on along the minus strand of OY728159.1, from coordinate 526,479,843 downwards.
AAGAACATGGGATAACCTAGAAGCTTAGTGGAATGATGTAGAACATATTATACATCTTGACTCATCCGGAAGGAATGAATCACCCGATGACATCAAATCTTTCCCACAATCTCGATCACACCCTACCTTGTCTAACTGAGGTGAACTATCCCATAGAAATAAAAACAAAACATATCCCCTACTATGGGCCACTAGACAGAGCATAATTCTAAGCTAATGCAGCAACTGTTCACTAAAAATATACTAGCTATGAAAGGTTCCAATGTCAAGACTAATGTAAACTAGGGTTGAGACAAAAATGCCAAACAAACATCAAATCACATGCACATATATCATATATAAACAATCCACACAACCAATCACCCCCAAGCCACCCCAAGGGACAATCTCTTTCGTTATAACTCATAGATCTCAAGGGAGTCCACACCAAGGACCTCCCATGCCGCTCAAAGTAAATGGATCATGAGGATTATACAGTGAGGACGTCCCATCCATTCAATATAAAGAAGTCTAGAGAATTATCCAAAGATATTTTTCACACAATCATTTTCACAAATGTCAAAATTTTCTAAATAGGACTCAAGTACCCTTTTTCAAAGAACCAAATCCACCTTTTCAAAAAGGTGAAAACACAATATTTTCAATTATATAACTATTTTAGAAAATTATATTTAAACAATCATACCACATTTTCAAACCATTTCACTTTCATCAAAATTAAAAATGGTCCACACACAATCAATAAATCACTTGTTTCCCAAAAGGAAACTAACGCATTTTTCTTCACATGTCAAACCATTTTCATAATCGGAATACACACATATTTTTATACAAAACCACTTTTAAAACCCATTAAAAAAACCCAATACATCATTTTAGATTCCAAAATTACATTTAAAAATCCAAACCACACTTTAAATATCATAAATCACTCATGAAATCCAATCGAGAATTTTATTAAACACTTAGTGTGAAACATTTAACAAAACAATGTCATATACTTCAAAATAATTATGAAAATAACCTAATTTCATATCAATTAATTATTATAATGATCACACATCACTATTTAACATACAAAGAGGGTGTAAAAAACATGAAACCAATGATTCTTATTTGTAAATGGAAAGTCAAAATGGAAACCTACCTGAATCTCATGGTGCTTCAACAACACCCACCCGAAACAACCTTGCAAAGGATTAAGGAGGAAAGATCATACAAGAAGAAACCTAAAAACAAAAAACACTAATATAAACATATTTAAACAAGAATCCTAGATCCAGATGACCAAGGGAGAATAGAAACTAAATAAAAAATGGATGAAAGAGTAAGAGGAAGAAGAAAGGAGAAGATTACATTGAAGATTTGGCCCAAAACCTTGAAGTAACCCTAGATCCACACAATGGGAGAAGAGGGGAAGCTTGGAGGAAAAGGGATGGGTTCCCTTAGGGTCACATGAACTAGAGGAGGAATAAAGGAGTCATTTTGGGGTAAAAATAATAAGAGGGTAGAATAGGAATTTCATATTTTTAATGACCTGGTCAGTGTGCATAGTTAGGCCGTAGGGTTTGGTAAACCGTGCGCTAATCATGCAATATAGTTCTGCCTAAAATGGAAGCACCAAGTGCACAATTTGTACATGATTTTCCTTAACATTCATGGTATGTTCACCTTCATCCATAGACATCCCAAGTCTCATATGGTTTCTTGGGGGAGGGTGCATGTTTTCCTCTAACCGTGCACCCAAACCATTCAACTAAGGAAAAAATAGTTCAAAACTCAAAATTTAAATCCTCCACTACTAGAACTCGAGAGAAAAACCAAAATTCAAAATATGAACCAGAAAAAAGGATGAAAATAAAAATAAAAAAATTTAGCTGTGATAACCTCACCTCCACCCTCTCTCTCACACAAGACACCCCTTTTGAGCCAAGAGTTAGGCTTTTCTCCCATTTCCCAATATGATCACCGATTTCAAATTTGTCTATCATGTTGGAAGCACACTAGTAATTGATTCAATCCTCTGGATCATTTTTTTTAATTCTTCTTCCTATCGATTATGCTATTTTGGTGTAGGTTATTATTCCCTATTTTCCGAGTGTTGAACCATTCTTTAGATTTCATCTGATCTAGGACAAACTAAAGGCTAATATTGGATGAGGAGAGTACTATGGGTATATAGTAGGTGGTCTATGACTCATTCCTCAAGTATCACCATTTTATAAATTTCCATCTTTGTAAACATGCCAATTTCATTGGGAGTTTCCTGTTTAATTTGTATTCCTTGCTTATATTCATTGTGATCATATTCTAGATCCCTTCCTATAATTGTTCATAATCATTAGAGGTTATGACCTCAATGATTTCCACCAAAAGTAGGGTGTTTCCATAGTTATTCCTTGGAGACCCTTATAGGTCTATCTACACGACTATTTGGGTGTTATTTTAATTTTCCTTTATAAAAATAAGTGTTTAATTAAATGAATGAATTGTTAATGGTTAATGCAAGTGTAATATCACTTGACCCTTTTAAGGTAAGTGTTAAAATTAATCTAGGAAATTTTAGACGGTTGAATGGAAATCATACTTATAGATATCACATAACCTAGTTAATTATAATTGAATTAAATATGGTTGATTTTCCTTAGTCCCCATTTTCTTGTTTATGAAAGGTTAAGGAAATAACATAATAATTAAATATGAATGAAAGTAATTAAATAGATTCATGTCAATCTATCCTTTTCACTTAGTATTAAAGAAAATGGAATGAACCTCCTAAATTATTAAAAAGGAATGATTATTACATTTTCTAGTTTATTAAATGAATCAAGTATAAGGTGCCTATTGCATATAAACCTGTTAACTTTTATAGGAGTGGCCAGACTCAAGCTAGCCTTGGATTCCCAAGGTAATTCCTTTAGAACTTGTGGACACCACCTCGATTCAAGGATTCCGGTTTTTAAGGGTGATACCCACCTTTGAACCCGGTCCTTATCTACTTGTGGATGGTCAACATGACGCTATTGGATCCCTCCATTATCATTCAGATATTAAGATTCCTTGGATACACTTCTTGGATCCAGCTTGATATCTTTTGACACATGGCACCATGCACACACCCATTGAGACCAATCATAGCTTAGATCCTACATAAATTGGATATGATCATTGAACTTAGTTAGAATCTATTTCAATGGAATGACTTGGAAGACCCCCCTTATATTACATGCAGAACCCTTATATCTAGGCTATAAGTTATCACTGAGTTGGATTGACCCCTGATTCAAGGATTCCTTGGTTATTACCTTAGATCATATTACTTATTATAATCATTATAGTATTCCTTGTTATATCTTGTATATTTTATAATTAATATCATGATATGATGTCAGTACTGTTTATACCTCACATGGATTATTATAAAAATAAAAAATAAGTGAATTAATTAAATGATCTCTTGTTCAGAATCATTACCAGATGAGGCTGAAGTAGGTATTTGGGTATTTAAATTACTTTACAAATTTAATCTTATATAAAAATTCACACAATCAGTTTATATTTCAAATACTGTATGGTATAGATTCCATTGGTGGTGGTATAATGAAATTTATCTCACACCCTATTCGGGCCGCCATTGGTACCCGGGTAGGTTACATGTATGCAGGTGTTGAAAATGGGAAGTATCCCGCCTTAGACACATAATATTTCTTACCTAATTTTGGATGAATCTTGGTAGTAGATGATTGAGTTGGAGATCAGGAAGCATGGATAGTTTTCAGATTCTTTTTATTCTTGTGTATAACATGTATTTCCTGCTTCCATGTATACATGTTTTCTTGTTTTGAAGGGACTTGACATACATTCTCAATATCTTTTATATATGATTCAGTTTCTAGATTTTAGTATTATTACCAGTTGATTTTATTATATATTATTCCCATATTCATTTTCTATGGCGGGTTACTAGTCTTGTGTTTATAGTGTTTGTTATATGCCATGCCATTTATTTATTATAATACTTACTCTATTTACTTGTTATTATATTTATCCGTGCTCCACTCTGGTAATGATGACGTAGTCTCTCAGAGGAAACTCCTTATGCCCTCACTGCTAGTTGGTATCCTCTAGAATTTGGGGAGATGTGCTTGAGTCTAGGTGTCCATATGGCTTTGGGGAACCTTTGAGTGGTACTCGGGGTTAGGACACCACACAATGTACCTACCAATGATTTTCTCATCTAAATGTCCCCCACCGACCAACTTTAGGTCATGCCTAAGGTAAAAACCATGCTCTAGATTCAACTTTGGTCTCAGATTTCAAATCCGAGACTCCATTTAGGATATATTCCACTTTTTCCAGAAAACTATTCACACATGATATAAAATATATTTAATATTTTTATAAAATTAATTTCAAGCTCATCGGTCATCGGGATCACATGTCGTCTCAATTCCTAACTCCAAAAATATTCCTAGGAATATTCCAAAATATTACATGAAAAAACCAGAGTCTCTAAATGATTCAACTATCTAGGATCACCCTATAACTAGCATGGTCAACTAGTTAGCTGATCCTACCCTTCAAAACCTAGATACCTCTCACAACATCAAGGTTAGGTATCAACATCCATAACACACAAGACATCTACACACATATTCCAAATATTTTTTATCACTTTACGTGAATAAATATCAATGTATATTTTATACCATGATTCCTATCTCCAAGGAATCCACATTTATGACCTACCCATCTCTTGGGATACCCTAATTTATCAAATCCATCTCCAACAATAGCAAGGAAACATCCTACCATTCTATCACAATGTCTGACTCACCAATATCCTGATCCACAACTCATAATGCAAGGTTACTATCAAACCAATAAACATCCCTCTAGGTTTCCCATAGATGTATATCTCAAACATCCCATAATTAAGCCAACCACCTAGTCTAGTGTTATCTGTAACTCACATTCCCATACAGTAGAGGAATAACAGAGGTAGACAATATGTCTTGTCACTTCACTCAAGCCCTACAACATAAGGGTAACACCTACAGGATCAAATATTTACTACCCTGCCCAATATTAGGTTAGAAATAAACCTAAAAGGGTCACATACAATCAAAACACATCAATTTGGTTTTCAAATACACCATTCCAAAAATTAAAGTCACAATAAGCATAACATCCTGCTATCCTATACACGCCACATCATAAAGGCCTAACATCTCATGATCTTTTTCTAGCCCCATCTATCCATTATCAAGATCAGGTCATGCACACTATGAACCACATGAGGGAATATTTCTATTAAAATTCTCAACATCACATCTTAAGGAAAATTTTAATAGGAATAACACCCCACTATTCCCAACATCTCATAAAACATGATTCTTAGAACCCAGGAGGTATCGATAGCCCCAACTTCCCATAAACAAGGTAAACATGATATAAACATAATATCCATATCATCTACATAAAATTAATATCATTAACATAAGATTCACATCATCAAGATTTAACATTATACTTTAACCATAATTACATAACAAGGCTAAGTCAAATAATATGTTGATTATAAGTTACAAAGGAAATAATTTAAGAATTATAAAATGCATCTAATTTATATTATTTATCATAATAAATTAAATAATTGATCATGCAATACTATTTTACCCATTTAAATAATTAGTTATGTAAGATATAACTGACCCTTATCATATCTAGAATAAACAACCACACATAATCATGAAAATGACATGTGAATCTTATATACTAGGTATGATACATGAAAATAAGAGGAAAGAAGGAAAAATCCAATAAACCAATAATCTCAAAATCATGTGCATCACTTAAGGTGAAATAAGTCAACATTAAAAGTGAAAATAAAGAACATTGATCCCATCTACTGTCTACCTTACCCAAATAGTCAGACAAAAGAAAAATCTTCGATACCACTTTGTAATGTCTCCCTGTCCACATGTACAAATTGGTACCAAATTAGAGATCACTAAATGACCTTAGGAACACCTCCCCATACCCCAAAGGTCATTGAATAGAAGTAAGGGTTTATGATGGTACGATAGAGAGACCATACCCTCAATATTTGAGTATAATATTAGTAGAAATAATAACAATCAGATATAACCACCTGGATAAAATAATAACCATAAAACTAAGAAAAAGACAATAAATAATCAAATATAACACTTTTCATAATAATATGAATCGTATGCATGTTTTAAAGTTGTATAATAGCAGACTACATCTGTAATTTTTCTAAATAACAAAAGGAAATTTTTTTAAGACTCCTCAAAAGGGTCTCAAGTCTTAGCTTGGTCCAAAAATTCCTATGTTCCATCCTAGTAGTCCAAATCACATACCAGTCTTAGGGACTTTCCCTTATACAATGTTGAAACCATGAATTCTACTTGGTTACTAACCATTATCCCAAGAAGGGTGTGAGTATATCTCAGTAGGCCACCACCAATAATGACTATAAATATATCCAGTTTTAGTAAGTGGGTACTGAAGTGAAAAATATATATAAACACGTGCAACTAAATCAGAAAGTAAATAATTAAACATCATTTATCCTTATGTTTTGTGATGAAAACCATGAGAAAATATATTTTCCTCAAAAATTGGTAGGTGTCTCTAAATAATAACATCCATCGAGGTTAAATATACCCATCCCCATGATCAGATAACTTTTAGGAAAATATACTGATCCTAGTAATAGCCACACCCAAGGAAATATTTCCATCCTAAAAATAATAGTCACGCAAGGGGAAATATAAAAATGAAGGAACAATTGTCACAATTAGGGAAATATACCTATCCTAGAATAATAGTCACACCCAAGGAAATATTCCCATCCTAGAAAAATAGTCACACTTGAGGAAATATAACCATCTTGGAACAATAGTAACACTTAGTGAAGTATTGACATCCCAAAATAATATATCATACCTAGAGGGAAAATAATCTTTGAAAAAATGGAATAAATAACCAAGGGTAACACCAAACGATGAACCATGTCCAAAGTCCAAACACTGTAAATAATTAATCATATCTCCATGCTCTTATAATTTCATTAAAATACCATTTTTTCCATAATATAAGTACCTAAGGAAAACTCCAACCCCTTTTAAATTTAAACAAAAATTCATTTCATCAGTATTATGACATCATCCTTTACCCTTTCAATTATCTTCATTCTCCATTTATAATTCAATATTTTCTATTTATAAATGAGGCCAGATAATTCAGATTCCATCACTTTTTCTAAAAAATTCCATACTAATAATCTATTTCAAGGAATCCTTATAGGATTCCTTATATTTATGGTTAATATAAGACCCAAGGGGTCATCTCTTAGCATAATTTCCAAGATTTAAATTATGTTATTTAATTCTATGTTAAACACATATAAATATAGTGAAACCGCACAATGCATACACTAATAAACAAAGTACGACTTATGGGATAATTTATAGACCACATAACTTAAACAAAACAAAGATTATTTATTAATAATAACTAAACAAATCGATCCCAATGAACCAAGATCCCTAAATCATATTACATAAACATTATACTAGGGTTTAAGAGAAATATAACAAGAAATCAAGGATAGTTGAGAATAGAGATATCCAGGTCACAAATAGGATTGGACTTACTGAGAGGAATAAATCAAAATGAACGATGCTTAGATTCATTATTAATTGAGAGAGAAAATACCTCTTAATCAAAAATTAATCAAAAATTATAATTAGGTTCAATAGATTATGTTTAGGGAAGAAGAATGAGGTTTCATGTGAGTTTTTAGGTTTAAAATATAATTTTTGAAATTCATTAATCCTTTCTAGTGATTTGGCCACACAATTTGGTAAACCACATGCCAACCATGTGAACCCCACTTGAAAACACACAGAGCCACATAGTTGTGTTTCATGGTTTACAAACCATGTGGAAACCTTGATAAATGTATCTATACCAAGAATCTCAAGTTTTCATGGTTTCCCAGAGAAACCCATATAGTATAAAAAACCATGCACCCCCTATGGAAATCCCAATTTCCAAAAATTTTGGTCATCCGACCCCGTAAATGATCTTAGATCCTTCCCAAATTCTATAACTACATCAATCACATATTAATTAATAAAAATAACAAACTTAGGAAAAAATTTAATTAAGAACACACCTTAAAAAAATTGGGGTTTCACAACATCCCCGCTTTATAGAAGACCATCCTTGAGCTACACTTCATAATAAAGAATTGGGTTTTAAAATTTGTGATATTGAAGTGGACAAAATTGAGAAAACACCAATGACTGAGAGCCTATATGGTGATGCTGAAAAACCACTATATCTGATTTGTATGAAATTTATGGCCTTTTCAACAGTATTAAGATCGATTAACTTAAAAACACGGAATGGATAAAGTGATAAGTGTTTTACATAATCTCTACAACCATTGAAAGACATAATTACTGAATAGATTGGGGTTACAAGGTATTAAACATATTTAGCACATGGTTATCACACAATTACTCTAAAAAATAGGATTTTAACTCTATTTTTAGCCTCGTTTTCTAAAAATGTGAATAAATTTTGATTTTTCCACATTTGTTTAGCCGTGTTTTCTAAAAATATGGATACATTTTAATATAGCTAATTCACCTATGTTTTAAAATGTTGTTAATTTTTAATTTAGCAACTTTTTAAAAAGTGGCTAATTTAGCCATGTTTATAAACAACATTAATTTATCCATGTTTATAAACACCGCTAATTTAGTGTTATTTATAAACATAGCAATTTGAATTCATTTTAAAATATAGCTAAATTAAATACACACACACACACACATATATATATGTATATACATATATATAAATTTATAAATATATTTATAATAATTTATATATATATATACACAAATATATAAATATATTAATTTATATATATGTGTGTGTAAATTAAAATTTTAATATATAAATAAATATATAAACTTACAAGTATTTATACACGCACAAATAAAATTTGAGTAATCTATCTACCAATTACCTTTATTTTAAAAAACATAGGAAAATGCATTATATGTGTTTATAAACATGACTAATGTAAAAAAAACATAGCTTGTAATGAACCAACCCAAGTAAACTAGACAATAAACCCAAGCTAACCCATCATGGTGTTGAGGTGAGCCTATATAACAAAAAAACGTCTTGTATAAAGAAAAACAAGATATACAACCAGAGTACAAATAAGAAGAAGATATATATCCAAGATCCATATAATACAATCCAAACCAGCTAAACTAGAACATATGAAAATACAAGACCAACAAGTCTCCATGTGACCAATAGTCACTTCTCAACCATTCCTCTATGAAGGCAATGATGAAAAGAGAAGCCAACATGATGCATGATGCCCTTCCCTTTACCTGGATCCTGAAAAACTACATCTATAATCACCCAAAGTAAATATTAGGGTGTGAGAAAAAATCCCATTAGGATACCACCATAGATTCTATAAAAGGTTTAATATCAAGACAGATTCAGTTCTATATTTTAAAACAAACATAGTTTTACAAATCATTTTCATAAATCCAAACCCATTTGTAAATCATTTCCTTTGGGTTTTCATAAAAGACTTTTTTATTCACTGAGACAAGAATACAATAATTATAAGTGGTAAAACTAGAAATAATATCCACACATCATAAGTTAATAAAGTAAACATGAATCCATTAAATAATCTATCATGAGAAACCGTGTGATACAACCTGATGTGAAAACATGTGATCAAAAATCCATGATAAAATCCATCATGTGATAAATAAGTTAAAAATGAAAAAAACAATCCAAATTGGTACCTAACCTATGAGAATACATACTACACATAAAATATCCTAAAATAGGAATATGCTGGTACCAAAAAATATTGAGTCCTTCCATAGTTCATCGATATCACAAAGTAACCCCAAGTGGCGCCACACACACTAGGGTGACATATTTCCCTTTCTTGATGCACCAAAGGTTCACAATGTGTCAAGTTTTTAAAAATACATTTAAAAACCATTATAACATTTCATAAAACATTTTTAAATCCAATAAAATCCACTTTTATGTTTGAAAACCCATTTCCAAATCAAAACCACCATTCAAGCATTTAATCAAACACTTGGTGTGAAACATCCCATTTTCAAAGAAAAACCCTTAAAAAACATGAAACTTTCCAAGACATACCTTAATACCACAAATCACTATAATTAAATTAATAACCCAAATTAATTTTATAATAATGATAATAAATTCAGATAATTAACCCTTTTTATAGGAACACCTACCTCAAAACAGAGGATGAACCAAACACATTCTAAAACAGAGACCGGGGAAGAGTAGATTGGGTCCTCACGATTCTAGATCCATAATAAACAATTTTAATCCTAAATCAAACCCATTATATCTAGCATCAAATTCCAATTGGGTTCCAAAAATATTATAGAATAATAGATCTAGCATATATCTATAAAGAAGAGGGGAAACCAGATCAAAACAATAACATACCTCGATGTGATCCATCAAGAATGAAGGAATTCTATCTAAAATCCAAGGGGAGAGACCTACAAAGCATAAGGGAAGTATTAGGATGATCCAATGTGATATTAAGGGCGATTATTCTCTATAATTACCAAGGTAAATGAGATAAAATCTCAATTTTAACAGTTCATATTGTGGTTACATTGTTTCCTGTGGCAATATGCACAATTAAACTAATTGTGCACCTTAATCATGTTACCCTACTATCTATTATATCTAGGGGTGAATGGTTTTCACTGGGGACCACATAGTTTAGTAAAACCATGCTCAAATCATGTGAAACCTTTAAACAACCACTAGATACCCTCATGGTTCACTATCCATGTTGTACGATTTGACTAACCATGCTCAAACTGTGAAAAATGCCACTGGAACCTCACAGAGGCGCACTACACGGTGATCACATGGTTAAACTAACCATGCCCCTTAATCGTGATCCTGACCTATTTTATCTAAAAATTATTGTTTTCAACATTTAATCCCCTGAATATTTTCAAACCCCAAAAGAGAAGTACCAAGGATAAACTAAGGTGTACTAGTGACTCAAAGGGCATCATAATTCTCCCCACCATAAGAACCTTTTATCCCCATAAAGTCCTCAAGATCCTATGACCACAAAGTGATAAGGCTACTTTTTCCTCATAACAATTCTTGATCCCACATATCATGGATATCCCATCCATACTACTATAGTACCTAGACCAGGGGATTAATTTTAACACATAATACCTTATCCGAGCGATCCATAATCTGAATTGGATGCTCAACAATGGTGGTATCAGGCTCAATATCAACACCATACAATTCAATAACATGGAAAGGATCTAGGTGATATCTATTTATCCAAGAAATATGAATCACATCTTGTATCAATGTCAAATGATATGATAAGTCCAATCAATAATCAATTTTCCATGACACTTCATAATCTCAAAGGGGCCAATAAACCTTGATTCTAACTTACCCTACTTACCCAATCAGTGATATCTCAAGCGATATGAAAATATGAGAAAAACATGATCAAAAAACTCAAACTATAGTGGTTGATGAAAAATGATCTGCATAATATTTTTTAAGGATCTATACTATGATCAACCTCTTCTATATAAACTGCACCTTTTTTGTCATCTACTGAATGAGACTCAGCCCAAATAAGGACCACTCTCCCAACTATTCCCTACATGAGGGATATCTTTATAGATTCCCATATAAAGATTCAAAGGGACCCATATTTATCTAATATTGATAGATATTATTATATTAAAATTTTACCAGAGTAAAATAATTTTCCTAAGATCCTCCAAAATCAAGAACTCAAGCCCGAAACATATCCTGAAGAACCTGGATAGTTCTCTCTATCTATCTATACATCTGTGGATGATAATTCATAATCAATTTCAAATGGGAAGCCATAAACTCCCTTAAAACTTTCTAGAACCTAGATGTGAACCTTGGGTGCCTTTCAATTATAACAACATAGGTAACCCCATGAAGCCTCACAATATCTCGGACATACAAGTCCTTAAGTAGTTCTACCTTCATCATCTCCTTAATAGGTAAGAAATGAGCTAATTTCTTAAGTTGATCAATGATCACCCAAATTTCATCCTTCCCACTAGGATTCCATGGAAAACCAATGATGAAGTATATGTAAATATCATCCCACTTTCATACCAAAATGGGTAAAGGTTTCAACAAACCAGAAAGTCTCTAGTGTTTTAGCTTATTTTTTTTGACAAGTGAGACATCGAGAAACAAAATTTGCAATCGACCACCTTACAAATGGCCACCAATGGAAATGTCTCAAGTCTTGATACATCTTGGTAGCCCCAGAGTTTAAAAACCAACAAGAATAGTGTCTAATGTCCATAAACTCCGATCTTAGGGAAATTGGAATAACCAACCTTCTATGGAAGCATAAATCTCCATTGGGAGATCAAGACCACTCATCTAAGGTATCCCCACTATAAAATATTTTACCTAAGCATTGGTAATTAGTGTCCATAACTTGCTTGAGCTGAGCTCACTCATTAATATAAGAGTCAAATTTCATCAAATCCAAGAACATCTATTAACCAACCTCTTATACTCCCAAGACTATCTCAACAAACAAACTCATTAGAGACCAATACTCAAATGATTCCTTCACGGCTTGCATCAGTAATTTTATGCTCAACTAATCTACAACCAAATTCCCTTTCCTAGGAGTGTATGCAATATCAAAATCAAAATCCTAAAGATACTACACCCAATTTTTATTTTTTAAATTCATATCCCTTTGAGTAAAAATATATTTACAACTCTTATGATTATAATACACTATAAGCCACTCCCAAAAGAGATAGCGATGCCATGTTTTTAGTACATACATAACTGCTGCTAACTAAAGATCATGGGTAGGGTAGTTTTTTTCATGAGGGTGTAACTGGTGAGAGCCATAGGCCACCACATATTTTCCCTAAATTAAGACACACCCCAAATCCATACCAGAAGCATCACAGAAAACATAATAACCCAAACCCAGTTCTGGAAGAATCAAAACTGGTGCTAAAGTCAACATCACCTTCTTCTCCTCAAAATATCTCTAAATTTTTTCATTCTATTCAAACTTTACACCCTTACAGGTTAAATCTATCATCAAAATGTGATATTGAAGAAATCATAAACAAACCATATGTAGTAACCAACTAAAATAATGAAGCTTTAGATCTCAAACAAATTTATGGGATGATCCCAGGACATAAAAACCTATATATTTTTATGATCCACTAATATTTCCCTCTCAGATATCACATTCCGTAGAAATATCACTTCTTGGATCCAAAAATCACATTTGGAAATCTTACCATATAGAAGATGTTATTTTAGGTTCGAAGAATAATATCCAAATAGTCCATATGCTCTTACTCTACCATGAAGTACACCAAAATATCATCCTATAACAAAACAAAAAAAGATTCCAATAACCAATGAAATATTTGGTTAATAAAATCTATAAATACTACAAGAATTTTATTTAAACCAAATGACATATCCATAAACTCAAAATTTCCATACCAGCTCCTAAACATTGTCTTAGGTATATCCTCTTCTCGGACTGTCAAATGGTGGTACCATGACCGTAGTTCAATATTTGAAAACCAAAATGCCCCTTTAGGTTGGTAAAATATATTATCAATATTTGGAAAATGATATTTATTCTTAAAAATCTCCTGATTCAACTTTCGATAATCCACACAAAGTCTAAGACTCTCATCTACCTTTTAAGAAAGAAGGACTAGAAAAACCCATAGTGACATGCTAGGATGAATAAATATCTTAGCCTATAGATTCTCAAGTAGGAATTTAAGTTCCACCAACTTAGTAGGTTATATTAAATATGATGGCATAGAAATGGGCATCGTCTTACGGAGAAGGTCAATAGTATACCTGGCCTCTATTTATGGCGGTATCTTAGAAAAATAATTCAGAAAGACCTCGGGGTACAAACACATCACTTTAAGAAGTAATATTCCTAAATAAGGGTCAATTAAATCAAGGAACATATTTTAAAACAAGAACAATATTAGCCCAGTATAAGTAACAACATGTCCCACCCTTCCCAATCTAGAGTCGCACTCACCCTGAAAAACACGAGTGATCCCATTAGATGATAAAAACTAAACCCAATGTTGATAAAAGTATATTTGGGCCTTAATGATGATAATATAATCCATTACAAGAATCATTTATAATATTTAAATATCAAGAACTAAAATTTACCAACTTAAACCTTTGATCTTTCAGGTATTCATTGGTAACTAGATCTAGTTCCAAATGAACCAACTTAGAAAAATGAGTGGAATAATTTAGAATGGTATGATCTATTTTCTCCAAGGTCAAAAAATACCAGGTCTTCACCACACGTAATGTATTAGGGTAAAACTACTGATTACATATTTTCTTGAAAGAAGTATAGTTAATTTTCTTGTGTAAATTAGCTTGCACGATGGAGCCCCACCATCTCCTTCTCGGTCCTTTAAGCATATATGTGGTGAAACTCACTTTAGAGTCCTCTAGAGTCTTCAAGAAGTTAAAGATCCTCTTAATCTACTCAAACCACTACTCATATTTCTAGGGTCCTTTGTCACCACATAATATGGGTGGATGATTCTTAGTGAATCTAGAACAATGATCTACAACACATCTCAGGTTCCTAGCACCCATTTAACTTAGATTATTAATTGTACAGATTATAGTTTCAACCAAAGAAGGGTCTACTACAGGATTCACCTATGAATCCTGTCTAGTAGCTTCCTATCTTTGATTTGAAAGAGTTATTCTTGGAGGCATTTTTTTAAGAACACAACAATGGCCAATCAACTTTAGAGCATATTACAAAATTTTATAACCAAATTCAAGAATTCACATCCATACTTTAAAAAATTAATAATTTAAAGAAATTATGAATTCCATGAATGAAAAACAATTATTTAAGAAGGAAAAATTACATTTAAATATACTTACCATAAAAATTATTCAAATGACCTCAAAAACCAAGTCTCAAACCTGGTAATATTTTTCAACTACCCATGCTAACTTGAGTTCAGACATAGAATTGAGATTTCCAAGCACCCTATTACACTTACTATCCAAAATTTGATGGTACTAACTCATGTGTACATAAGAAATATAACCACAATAAGGTAGTGTTAACACAATTCAAGCTAATAATCCCTTTAATACCATTCTATAACAAACAAACTCGATTAAACTAGAAAATCTATCTAATCTCGACCATGTAAATGATGAGGTGAAACGATATAATGAAAAAAGTCTTATATACAGAACAAAAGACATAAAAATACAAATTAGAAGAATGGATACAACCAATTTCCATATAATCCAAGACCAAATGACTAAAATAGAATGCATTACAAGATAAAAACAACAAGTCTCCATGTGACCATCCTTTACCTCCCAACCACCCCTATATAAAGGTAATGATGAAAAGAGAAGATGAAATACTAAATAATTCCATTAACTTTACCTGGATCCTATAAAACAACATATAAAACCACCAAAAGGAAAAATCAGGGTGTGAGAACAAATAATAGTAGGATACCAACACATATTCTATACAAGGTCTAATATCAAGAATGAAGAAGTTATGGATTTTAAAAAAATTATGAAGATTTTTCATAAATCCAAACCCATTTTTAAATCATTTCCTTTGGTTTTCATAAAATCCTTTCATATTCACAAAGCCAAGAATATGAAAATTATAATTGGTAAAACTAGAAATCATATCCAAACATTATAAGGTAAGAAATTAAAAACATATTCATGAAATAATACATCATGAAAAACCATGTGATACAACCTCATATGAAAACATGTGAGATATAATCCATGATAAAATCCATCATGTGATAAACAAGATAAAAATGAAAAAGAACTCTTTATTAAGCCCCAGACTATGGGAATATATACTGGACATAAAATATCATAAACTAGGAATATGTTGGTACCAACTAATATCGAGGCCTACTATAGTCCATCAATATCACAAGGTAACCCTTAGTGGTGCCACACACACTAAGGTCACCAATCTCCCTTTATAGATGCACCCAAGGTCCCCAATGTGATAATTTTGTCAAAATAAATTTCAAAACCATTCTCAAATTTCATAAAACATTTTTAAATCAAAGTAAATACACTTCAATGTTTGAAAACCCATTTCCAAATCAAAACCACCATTCAAGCATTTAATCAAACACTTGGTGTAAAAAATACCATTTTAAAGAAAACCCCTTTAAAAATATGAAACTTTACAATAAATACCTTGAAACCAAAAATTAATTCAATTAAAACAATTAACCAAATTAATTTTACAATAACAATAAGTAATTCATAGAATTAACCCTTTGTATAGAAACACCTACCTCATAACAAAGGTAGAACCAAACACCTTTGAAAACGGAGATCGAGGAAGAGTTGATCGGGTCCTAAAAATCCTAGATCCATAAGAAACAAATTCAATCCTCTATAAAACCCATTAGATCTAGAATCACAACACAATTGGGTTCCAACATGATAATAGGATAAGAGATCTAGAATAGATATATAAATAAGAGGGGAAATTGGAACAAAACCTCAAAATAACTCGATGTGATCCATCATGAATAAAGGGATTCCACCTAGAATCAAAGGGGAGAGACTTATAAAGCATAGAGGATAGATTTGGATGATCGAATGTGATATTTTTGGGTGATTAAGATTTAAAACAACCAATGAAAAAGGGTAAAATTCCACTTTTTAACAGTTCATAAGGGGATCAAATAGTTTCCTAGGGTAGGCCTTAAGATTAAACTAACTGGGCACCTTAACCATACACCCCTACTATAAATTCTATTTGGGGGGTCCATAGTTTTCACAAGGGACCACATGGTTTAGTTAAAGTATGATCAAACCACGTGAAACCCCTATAAAACCATTAGAAAACCAGCATAGTTTACTAGGCATATCACATGGTTTGATTAACCATGATTAAACTGTGAAAACACCACAGGAACCTCATAGAGGTAGACAACATGGTTAATGTAACAGTGTTCCTTAACTATGTGCATGGACTATTTTCTCTAAAAACCATTATTTTCAACCTACGATCCCCTAAATCATTCTAAATCCTAAAATTTAAAGACCAAGGCTCAACTATGTCTCACCTGTGACCTAGAGGGAATCACACAACTAATGAGGTTTTTTGTAGTGTTAGTTGTAACCATGAAATTTAATAATATACAGGGTGACCCCATTATAGTGAGTGTTTCATGATTAATGTACAATTATAATTAAAAATATGGATTAATAATACATAATTTGGGGAAATATTTCAAGCCTAAAGATGGGTTTGAGAACCATTCACACACACTACTAGAATTATAGGATATTTCTACACTTATATATCCACATTTTAAAAAATTAGTGACTATAGCCTAATATATCCCCACGGTTCTTAAGCTACCCATGGCGTTATGCCCCCAACACTCATGATTCCACCCCGATGTCGATTTCTCCTCCCCACGAGTTGATGAACCTCTTATCCCGATGCCGCCACCCACCTCCCAATATCCTCCTCCAACGATGCGACCACCCAACTTCGATCCTCCTCTGACGACACGACCACCCAACCTTGGGACGATCCTCATCCAACTTCACAACCACCCAACCTCCCTGTGACCACCTTCTTCCAATGCGGATCCACCTCCACCTCCCCCTTTGGGACACCCTCTTCCTCGACTCACCTATTTTTTTAGTCTTCAGACATTCCAGGTGCCCCTGCTCATCTCACTGGGGGGCAGTCCATGACTCACATATTGTGAGTGGCCTGCGGTAGGGTGCATTAGAGTTTGTTTTCTATTTCCTCAAATATATATTATATTTATTCTATTGGGGTTTCAATTATCTCTGATTTTCTCCAATACACAGTAGCATACATATGAACTAGGATGGTTCTAATTCCTCACATTCCCTCTGATTTCTACCATAGAGAAGGGTTTTTTGATTTCAAATCCACAACCTCTTGAATTTGAATTGGGTAAGATTTATTTGTTTCAATTTCTTATCTTCTTAATTTTCACATTTGTCTTTGATAGGGTTTATTTTTTTTCACTAATTTCATCATGAATGATTTATTTTATTTTTTGTCTAATTTTCATTTGGTTTGATTTTATTATATAGTTTCAATCTACAAATGCTGAAAATCAGAAGTTACGATGATATGATTTTAAGATAGATGAATGGTATATGGTGAGTTATAAAAGAAAATTTCATAAATATATAGTATTCATTGATTATTATTACTTTGGTTAATGTAAATATTTGTTTCATAGTAATGGATATATGACATATCACGATATTGTTGCAGTTGTTGATTAGAAGTAATGTATGGAGGATTTACTAAATTACATGTTGAATTATCAATTTTTTTAGAGAACATCATTTTCCCATATAAATAAAATCCAATACAATTATGATGAGTCACATAGAAAATTTATGTTATGAAACCACAATTTGATAGACGCATAGGAGATTGTTTCCCCATAGGGTCTAATTTATTTCCCATTGGGTGTTTAGTCTTAGGTTTTCTTCTAGAGGTTAATTCACACTACCCTATACCTCCCTACCAATTCTTATAGAAATAATACTTTTGGTTAAGAACTGTTTAAGATAAGTGTTTACTTGAACCTTGATTTATCAATGTATTTAAAATAATAAGGATTTTTCCATACTGGCTTTTTAAATCCTTAAGCTTAGAACCATGGGTTTTCAAAGTAGATTGTTTATTACCTCGGTACTCCATCTGTATATATAGGTCCTTCATGGATGGATCTTGAATTTGTCCTTAAGTTTGGTAACCTGTTAATGGTTGAGAGTTTTTACTTACCTACTGGAAGTGTGGGGGATGATAAATCTATTATAAAATCTATTAGAAAGGGGAATTGGATTGATATTTCTTTCCATATCCATATGAGACTATTGAATACTCATTGAAACCTTGGTTGTTCAACCACAATTAATGTACCCCCCATCAAGTGTCTGCACTAATCTAGTGGGATCGATAATTGGTATGATAAAAAAAATTCCTCTAGTTGGATTTATATTTTTTCAAGTCCTACTGATTTTTTGGAAATATATGAACTAAAAAATAATATGTTTTATTGAAGGTCCTTGGATAGAAAACACAATTTCTATTCCTATTGAATTTGAATTGAATTACTTAGCTAAGACTTTTAGGAACATTAAGAAATAAGAGGCTACAATTCAAATAAATAATTCTTAGGAGATGGTTATTAAACCACTATTTGAAGGTAATTAAATTGGTTTTCCTTCTATTAAATCTACTGAGAACAATTCTTGTAATGAATTAAGTTCATTTTGTGATGAAGTTATTTCCAATGAATCATTCATTGATATCAATTATGAAATCAAGGACTGTCTTAAAATAGACCCTATAAAAGTTATTATATACATATGTGAACACATCAAGGGGATAAAATATTAGAAATCATAGTTATATTTAGATTATAAGTCAATGAAATATAAAATCACTAAAAAGGTAAGTAAATGTATGACTATCATAATGTTTATTGAAGCTAATGATACATTTCAATAACTTTTCAATATAAAATTGTTTATAAATGAATTATAATTGAAAAAGAGAGTTTTTTATGAGGTTTTTATTATAGAAGTGGTATTTTAACTAGAAAAACTCTATTGGAACTCCATGGATGTCAATGATTTATAGCTAGATGTTAAAGATAATAGTATTAAAGAACTAGATAATTCTCTTATAAAGGAAAATAAAGTGTATTGAGATCATATTTTGAAGCTACAAAAGGTATATGGAGAAATTTTAAAATATCTTGAATATGACATGTATTATCTAAATCTATAATGATTGGAGTAAGAAGTGAAATTGATAAATCAAGAATTCACCCAAGTTGAATCATTTCATATTTTTAGGAAAATAAGAGTTTCTACCACAAAAAATAATGATGATAATATTACTAACAAAAAGACTCAGAATTGTGTCAAAATAACTTTAATTGATCCACTAATTTTTTCACTGTAAGATCATGAAGGAATGTGACAGACTATATTGATAAATCTATTAGTAATAATGAATATTTATTTATTACCAATGGTTTCAAAACAAATTCTGTACAAATATGGGTGTAATTAAATAATGAAAATCCATCCATATCATGAAATTTGGCTATGAGCATGAATAAAGTACTTGGATCTCTAAATTAATCTCATGATCATATTTTTTTTTCCAAAAATAGAAAGCAAGAAAAACTAGATATACTACATACAATAGAAAGATAAGGTGATTTATTTGTCAATAATAGTGGTCCTAGACATTTGGACAGAATTATAGTGAATTTTGGCATAATATGTCGACCTACGTAGGATATATGAGGTCTATATTCTGGGGAAGAAGGCCATATTTTGAAAGAAGAACTGTGGAAAAAATGAATAATTCACAAAATAGGATTAATCTATCTATAAGAAACATATTTCAATATTTTGAATATATTTGTTAAATATGAAAAAAGTGATCATAGTTAATATGCTTATTATCATATACAAACTCAACATAAAGTACATACTAATTTCAGAATACGAACATAATAAAAATTGAAGTAGGTAAGAAAAGGAAATGAATTTACCTTGGGGAGAAAAAAAAATCAGGATATTATATCATGTAATATCATTAATTCAATGAATGGGGTTAAGGAGGATGTTGAAATAAAGATGAACTGCCTACACTATAGAATAATAGTCCAGATTATAGACCATTGGAAATTGTCCATTAACATTATGACTGATGGAAGTGAGCTAAAGTAACAAATGGAATCAATTCAAGAAAGGAATCATAGAATTCATTTAATTAAAGATATCATAGAAAAATAAGAGTAAAAATGACTTATAAATAATGATATTCTAAATAATATCAAAGAGATACACGGAAGATACAAAATTCTAGGTCATACAACAAACAAATTATTAAATTCACTTCAAGAAGAAGATGAACTATAGATGTGAAATCTAAAACATTAGTGTCTATAAATATCAAGAAATTTTTTGTCCAAAAAGTCTCCACACACATTAACTAGGTAGATCGTGTGCCTAAAGGACGTGTGATCATATGGCCTAAGTAATTGGTAGATCCTAAGAATATGGATCTAGTAAAATCATAGAAGTGATCTATTTTCTAAAATAAGGTTTCATGTTCCATATTTAATGAATGAAAAAAAGAGCAGAAAATAATATTTTGCAATGATTTATATATTTTGAAAATCCAGGGTGAATCTAGCATGAATTGATCTCAATATTTAATATATGGAAAAAATATTTTCTCAGTTGGGATATAAGTCCTGACCTTATTACCTTGATTATTTGTTCCACTTTTTGTTGGGAATTAGAGGTTCTAATGAAAAAGGTTATAACTACTTGGAAGTTATTATCATTGCATAATTGTGGGTTTTATCCATCATGGTTCATTAAAACGGGTATAACTATCCCATAAAAATAAGAAAAAAATACAATGGTTAAGAATAGAATTTATCTTTGAAAAAAAACTATCCATGATGAAGACTATTGGGAAGCATTCTTAGAGGCTAGAGGGGTGGGGTGTGCAAAGAGAAGTGTGTGTGTGTGTGTGTGGGGGGGGGGTAGTGGGGGTAAAGGTGGTGGGGGAGTTGGGGGGGAGGGGTACTTGTACTAGGGGGGGTGCTGGGGGTAGGGGGAGTGGGGGTGCAGGTGGGGGGATGAGGGCTGGGGGGTGGGGCTGGGAGGGGGGTGCTGGGGGGTGGTGTAGGAGGGGGGGGGGATGGGGGGGAGTGGTGCCGGGGGGCTAGTGTAGGGGGGACTGGTACTGGGGGGGCTGGTGCTGGGGGGCTGCAGGTGGGGGTACTGGGGGGATAGGGGGGATTGGTGCAGGGGGGACTAGTGATGGGGGGTGGTGCTGAGGGGCTTGGGGGGGGGGTAGTGGGGGTGTAGGTGGGGGGCTGGGGGGAGGTGCTAGGGCGGTGGGGTGCTGGGGGATGGTGTAGGAGGGGGGGGGGGGTGGTCGGGGGCTGGGGGGGAGTGGTGTAGGGGGCTGGTGGGGGGGGGGGGGACGAGGGATAGTGCTAGGGTGTTGGGGGGGGGGGAAGAGGGGGTGGGGGCTGGGGGGAGTGGTGCAGGGGGGATGGAAATCAAATTTGGGAAGTGTTTTGGAAATGAACAGAATAGGGAAATTGGAAGGGAATGAGCAATAAAAGATGAATATACGTTCCTTCATATTTTATTTATTGATTATATACTGACCATGAATAACTTGTTTTATATGATTTCATATGGTAATTGAGATATATATTGGAAATAAATGCTAAGAAGAGAATATGGAATGGAAATGATAATATAGAAGAACATGGTATGCTTCATGGATGTGTTATTTCTATTGTTTATGCATGTACTGATGCAATGATTATTGATATTATGATGAACAATGTGTGTGTTTGTGGCTGTTTTGTGTTGAAATGACCACCATAAATTATCAGTCTAATGGGAGTGACTAAATGACGATATTGTGTTAATAATAGAAAGGAATTATAAAATCTATAATGGTAACGGATTCATGTATCATTTATCATCACTGATCACATATATATAATAAGTTGTTATATCTCATTTTTTTTCACACTATTTTCTTACAGGTGGTTTCTTATGATGAGACCGGTTCTATCCACCACCATCAATGATAGTGAGTTCAACATCGGATTTGGGTAAGATTTATTCTGTTTTTATTCTTTGGACAAATTTTAAATCGGGATTTTGTGATTTTTGGGTTCTTTATATTTTTGTAGTGCTTTCTAGATGTTGTTGAGGTGGATTCGAGTTTCCGTTGATGAAGGCTTACATGTGTATTCATAGGTAGGAATATACATATATAAGTTACCCCTTTATATATATTCGATCATGGTAGTATGAATATATATATATATATATATATATATATTGGGTCTAGGTTTGCTTATATATAGATATGAAAAATGCATACATGTGTAAGTGTAAAGGGGTATGTGCAAGTATAAACATATATCTAAGGACCCCCTTGTTCATATTTGACCATGAAAATATGTATATAGGGGATAAGTGTCCTTATATATATGTGAAGTTTCATATGCGTGCAAGCAGAAAAAAAGAAGATTCGAGTTGTCGACGTCAAAAACAGTGTTCCTTGAGGTTGAGGTAAGTTCCCTCTACTTAACCCTTTAATTTGAATTCTATAATTTCTCGAGTATTTTAAAAACTTGTTTTCATTATTATATAATGTTTATATTCTATGAAAATTGGTTGTGGCTCTTTGAAATGAAATTTTCACCAGTTTTACATGATTTAACTAAGCCTTCAATGTGGACTAGTAGAAAGTTTCAGCCAACTCAATAGTAGAAAAATGAAATTTCCTTCACTTTAGAGATGACAATGCCCTCATTTTTAGAAAACATGAACCAAGATTTCTTGTAAAAATATAAAACTTAAAGAAAATCTTTGTTTTCATTTCATCAAACACAAAAAACCGGCCTTGAAAACCATACACTTTCTTAAGTAGCATCATTGTGAAACACTTAACCCAGAAAAAGACAAAATTTAACCTATTAAAATAATTCCGCCTAGGAATGATTCACGGTGTGACCAGGGGTTTCACACCCTGAATCCCTACCCCTAGGAATTTCATGGATTGAGCTGAGGTTCACAGCTGGAAATGTTCGAGATAGGGGGTTCACCCCAAAACCAACCCCATTCAAGGCATAAACCCGATGGGTCACAACATGAAAGGATACAATAGCTTAAATTTCAGTTATTTTTCACCTGAAACCTACACAAACATCCACCCAAACCTCATATGTTCTAACAGGGGACTAAAACCAAATCCAAAAATACCATTTAAGAACATCTAATGTTTAGATTTATGATCCAAATTCTAATTTAAGAAACAACCTCTGCTTTATATTAAAAAAAAATTTCCTCCAAAAAAAATGAATCAAAAATATGTGGGGTATTACAAACTCCCCACCTTAACACTTCTCATCCCCAAGAAGTCGTGGTATTTATCAGAACATGTCTCAAAAACTACTACAGTTTTCAATTCCCTGAGAACTCACTATTCTCCATCTTTGAATTCTAAACATGTTTCTGTTACACAAATCCAAACATCAAGGCACGCTTTGCACCCAAAGTCGAGCCACTCACTCATGACAAGGAACCAGAAAATATAGGATCTTCCCACAAATTAGCATCACTTTTTCACCTCAATCGTTCAATGATTGGCCTCACTGCAATAACGAACCATATGACATGAGGGTCAGTCACCCACAACTGATATGATTCTCCCCACCATAGGAGTACCATTATCACTGAACTTCCAAACCAAACACCTAGTCTCTGTATCCCCTGTTCTATCCATCACTAAATACAATGACTAGATGTGGCCGACCCTCTTATCCCTAAATTTCAATATGAAATATCCATTTCCATCGGCTCTCGAATCACCACAGATCATCCATGCCAGCCAATGATAGTCAATAGCGTTCTCCACACCCTATGGCTTCCCACACACCACTACTCAACCACAGATCCAAACGGGTCCTATCAACAAACCTCACTGGCAATACCCCTGCCAAGGACTAAAAACTCAGGCTATCAGGGGGGGGGGGTTGTTCCAAGGTGCATGGGGGGTGCATGGGGTGGGTAGGGGGTGTGCTTGGGGCAGGGGTAGGGGGTGTGTGTGTGGGGGGGATCCAAGGGGTGTGCAAGGGGGTTGTGATGGGTTTTTTCAAGGGGTGGGGTAGGGTGTGGGCATGGGGGTGTGCTTTGGGGGGGGGGGGGGTGCAGTGTGTAGGGGGGTGGGGTGGGAAGGGGGTGTGCTGGGAAAGGGGACATGGGGGTGTACACGGTGAGGGGGTAGGGGTGTGCTGGGGGGAGGGGGCCGGGGGGTGCAAGTGGGAGGGGTGCAGGGGGGTCTAAGGGGTATGTGCGGGGGGGGGGGGGGGGGTGCTGGGTTCTTTTTCAAGGGGTAGGGGTAGGGTGTGATGGGGGAGGGGGCAGGGGGTGCAAGGGGGAGGGGTGCAGGGGGGGTCCAAGGTGTGTGTAGGGGAGGGGGGATGTGCTAGGTTCTTTTTCAAGGTGCATGGGTATGGTATAGGGGGGCGTGTTGGGGGGAGGGGGTAGGGGGTGGTGCAAGGGGGAGAGGTGTGTCTGTGTGTGTGTGGGGGGGTGTTTCCTTTATTATGGTATGAAATTCCTTCATGATGAACCAATCATGTTTTTTGTAAATGTGAATACTATTTCACGTGGAATTTTCAGATTTATAAATTCTTCCAAAGATCCATGGATGAACCTTGTGAGAATGACTACACTATTCTTATTTATTGAGTTATATTCTTTGTGAATTTTCTAAGATGTTTTGTTTTACCATAATTTTTGGGGATGATCACTACAATGTTCTAGCTTGTGTTGTAGGTACTTTTCAGATGGTTCCATACTTCTTTGATAGTTTGTCTTATAGGGAGACTCATGTAAGTGCAGTTATGTGTTTTTCTATATTCGGAGTTGTTTAATTCTAAGTATGTAAGTAGATTTAGTGTATAATTTAATTTGGATAGTGAGTACCACATTGATATTCTATGTAATAAATAGAGTAACTCATTCTCATTTTGTGACATTGTTTTTAAACCTATAAAATATATTTAGTGTTTGGGAAATTTCACCAATGGTTAGTAGATCCTCTGACCTGATACAAGTCAATGGGTTGGGTTGTTAGTAGGGAGGGGACTGGTAGGATTAGGGTGGAGGGGGACTGGTAGGGGATGGGGGGAGGGGAAACTAGTAGGGTGGGAGGGGGGACTAGTAGGGGGACTAACAGGGGAAGGTGTAGGGGGTGGAGGGGAAACTGGTAGGGGGATGG
This sequence comes from Viscum album, assembly GCA_963277665.1. Classification (NCBI taxonomy): domain Eukaryota; kingdom Viridiplantae; phylum Streptophyta; class Magnoliopsida; order Santalales; family Viscaceae; genus Viscum; species Viscum album. The sequence goes on along the minus strand of OY728159.1, from coordinate 526,453,736 downwards.
GGGAAACTGGAAGGGGGGAGAGTACTGGAAAGGGGGTGCAAGGGGGGGGGGGTGGCAGGGGGAGGGGGACTGGCAGGGGAAAGGGGGATGGAAAATTGGCAGGGTGGGGTGGGGGGGGGGGAGGACTGGCAGGGGGGAGGGGGGGGGGGAACTGGTAGGGGGAGGGGGAGAACTAGCTAGGGGAGGGGACTGGTAAGGGGGTGCAAGGGGAAAGTTGGGTGGGGGTGCCGGGGGAATGGAAGGGGGATGACAAGGTGGGGTGGGGTGGGGGTGGGGACTGGTAGGGGGGAACTAGCAGGTGTGCGGGAGGGGTAACTCACAGGTGGGGGGGGGGGAGAAGGGTAACTGGTAGGGGAGAGGACTAGTAGTGGGGGGCTGGGACTGGCAGTGGGGTGGGGAACTTGAAGGGGGGGGGGGTGTCCAGGGGGTTTTCAGGAGGGGGTGCATGGGGGCATGGGTGTGCAGGGGGGTGTCCAGGAGGTGGGGGGGGGGTGCAAGGGGGCTGTCTAGGGGGGGGGGTGTTCAAGGGGTTTGTTCAGGGGGTGGGATACTGTGGGGGGGGGGGGGTTCTAGGGGGGTGTTCATGGGGGGAAATGGGGTGTCCAGGGGGTGTCAAAGAGGGTGGTGCAAGGGGGCATGGGTGTGCAGGGGGTGTCCAGGAGGGGGTGTCTAGGTGGGAGGGTGTTTCCAAGAGGTGGGGGGGCATGGGTGGTGTGTGTGTGTGTGTGGGGGGTGTTCAAGGGGGGTGCAATGGGGCTATCCATGGGGCATGGGGGTGCGGGGGGGGGGTGGTGGTGTTCAAGGGGGTGTAAGGAGGCTATCCAGGGGGTGTAACGGGGTTGTCCAGGGGTGTAAGGGGCTGTCCAAGGGGGGTTCAAGGGGGTGTAATGGGGCTATCTAGGTGGTGAAAGGGGTCTATCCAGGGGGCATGGGGGTGGAGGGGTGTTCTAGGGGGTGCTGGAGGGCTATCTAGGGGGTGCACAGAGTTGTCTAGGGGGAATAGGGGTGTAGGGGGTGCAAGGGGTTGTCCAGGGGGGTATGAAACCACGGTTTTCCGAAACTGTGGCCATAGGCTATTGCCACAGTTTTCGGGCCTATGGCCATGGTTTGGAACCATGGATGTAGGTGAATTTTCTAGTTGTGATAGTTGGTGCATGGTTTACTAAACCATGTGACTAGACTATATAGACCACCCATAATTTAAAAAACAAGTGAAATTAACTTTCTAGACTTACTCTATTTTAACCACCACTCAACCCCTTTACCCCCCATTTTAATTTACCAACACTTCTATCATTGAACCTCTTCTTCTTCCTATCCTTATCATGAATCTCTTGTATAGCAACCCAAGATTAACATACATGAATATTACATCATTTTATATGAATATTCAGTACATTAAAAAAATAAATGTCAGAGGACCATAATATTTTAGTGTTTTTGGAAACTTGGAAACAAAATCTTATATACTGGTGAAAGATCTTCAACATAACCCATAAATATCTCCACCTTTAGTACTTCTACCTAAAACCTTTCTTCATAACCTATAGAAAGGAAAAATAAGAAATGGGTGAGCTAAAATGATCAGTAAGGGTAAACAAGGGAGACATGTATGCATAAAAATGAGTATAAGGGTATGAGAATGTGATCCTATAAATAGAAGATCATACCCTACATATCAAAGATCATAACTGATATCATGTCATAGAGATTAGAAATTCATAGGACATGAATCATATCAAATAAATAGCATAATCCATGAAATAATAAGATATGAAAATGACATGGAATTGTGGAAACACAGAAGCATATAATGATTTCCATAATAGCTAAGGCATCACTTCCAAGACCATTTTAGCGAAAAAAGTCCTTTATTAAATCGGGTAACCCCCATTCCAGCCCTATATTACAGAACCGAGTGAACCTTGTTCGAGCCCTATGTTATTGAACTGAGTAACCTTCATTCCATCCCTGTATTACTGAACCGAGTAACCCTCGTTCCAACCTTGTATTACTGAACTGATTAAACCCTCATTCCATTCCTGTATTACTGAACGGAGTAACCCTCATTCTAGCCCTTTATTACTGAGTCGAGTAAACCCTCACACCAAACTTTTATTACTGAACTAAATAATCTCTCATTCCATCCCTTTATTACTAAATTGAGTAACCCCCATTCCAGCCCTATATTATCTCATGAGATATAAGTCTTTACCCAATGCATTGGAGGGAGATATAGGTCCCACCTGTCACATAATGAAATCACACATACATATTCTACAAGATCATAAATAAACATATCATAACCCATGTAATGAAATGGGTAACATTAACATGTAAACATATCACAACCTATGGAAAGAGACAGGTTTCCTAATCATTTCATCATAAACATAACCCATGAAAAGAAGTAGCTTTCAAAATCATATAACCCATGAAAGAGAAATGAGTTTCATAAACATATTACCCATGAAGAAGAAATGGGTTTCATAAAGACCATGAAATTAATAATAACTCATTAATATAAAGGATATGAATGGAACCTTTATATAATTTCCTAGAAGGTATGAGTAACATCACTAGATGTCATCCTAGATGGAAAATAATTTTGAAATATGCTCTAAAAACATTTATTGAGGAAAATATTCTTTATTGTTTGAAAAAGGATTTTTAATACACAAAACCATTTTAAAATCATTTTCTTAGAAAATACTTTGAAAACTTATAAAGAATTAATGAAATCATTTTGAAAACCTTTTTCCATGAAAATATTTAAAATAACTTCAAAACATTTTAAAAACATTTTTCTTAGAAAACACATGAAAACTTTTAAAGAAAGATTGATTTTTTTTAAAATATTTCATTCAATGTACTTTGAAAACTCATAAAGAAATCTTGAAAACTTTTTTAAAGTCATTTTTCTTAAAAACTTATAAAGAATATTGAAAACTTTTTGAAAACCATTTCTTTGAAAGCACTTTGAAAACTTGTAAATAAAACTTTAAAACATTTTGAAAATAGTTTTCCATGAAAACATATAAAAGAAGTTTGAAAACATTTTGAAAATAATTTTCCTTTAAAATTAATTTTTAAAAAAATTTTCTTAAAGATTAACCTTTTTAACAATGCAAAGGGATCTTTGAAGAAATAATGGAGGGTAAATCCGTATATTTCATACGAGGTCAAACGAACATTTATTTTGCATGGTAAAAAGGATAGAAAAGTTCCTTGTTCAGAAAGTGACAGCAATGTTAGATTTAAGAGACTAGTAAAAGAAAAAAAGGGTAAAAATTCCTTTTAAATATTATAGGTTAATTATATAATATTCTAGGAATTTATTTTCAAAAAACATAGATTTCCGACCAAAGAGAGGGTGTTGTACGACTTTTCTAAAAACAATTTCTTAACTAACATATGTAACAAATAGTAAAAAATGGTACCAATACATGATTAAATCATGAAATAACATAGGATAAGGAAACTCGTTAATATTCTTGAGATATGTATCATAAGACTTCATCAAAGTAATCATAAACATAAATAATCATGAAAATTAATTTGATTGTCTCAATAAACTCTTATAACTTGGTATCTTGAGATAATGCTCTACATGTAAGGAAATGAAATGAAACTTATCATATAATATCATTAAAATATTTAGATTCATTTTATTTCATATAAAATTTAAGTATATTCACCCCAAAAAAAGTTTAGGTGCATAACAAAACATGAGTCTCAAAGAAGGAAAATTGAGACAAAAACATTTTTACCAATTTGATAACTTTTGAAACTTAAACCCCATGAAATAAGGATCGTAAAATGGATATGTAAATAAACATAAATTTAATTATTGGATACATATAATAAAATCATGGGAATTACATACACCATAGAAAATAAAATAGTGTCGAATATAGCTTGTATCTCACATAAATTAAAAGTGAGATGAAAATCCTTTTACGTTGTGTCTTAACTCTCTCCATACTCATATGGGATTCATGTATAATTAATATAATTTTATTATAAATCTTATAAATAATAATATTATAATATAAATTAACTTATATGGTTTTATTATAACCCTATATTACCCTCTTGTTAACAATCCTATGTTAAGGTTTCACCTCGGGTAATATTCACGTTGTTCTTCTCAAGTGTCTTAATTTGTTACATCATTGATCCTTATACTTATATCAGGATTCCAGAATGTTTAGAATGATATAAATATCAGGTATATCTATTATAATAATATTATAATAATCTATATCATCATTAATTATGTAATGTAATACACCATTCATGGAGATTGTAAGACATACGTACGCATGAACATTATTTTCTGTTTTTATTGTCATATTGAAAGAAAGTATGTAAATGACATATGTATATATATATATATGTATATATATATAATTATTAAATTAGCATTAATATATCATATATATAATATAAGTTCATTAAAACCATCTTTAATACATTATATGTGGTGTGTGAACAAATCACATTGCTTTGAGGGGGCGATAGTCCACACTTCCTCAAACGAGATTATCGTATTAACACCAACTGGAAGGTAAAAATATGTGTATTTTAATTATAATACATATTATTAAATACATAAAAAATATAATATATTACATATATAAATATAGTGTCCATCATAATGGCTACCATGATTGGTGGTAAAGGAGAAATGAACAATCATCATTTCGTGAGGCAGTAGTTCGCCGTACACAGAAATAGCATGTTCAACATCCATTATATGGAGGTGTGTGTAAGTGTAGGTAAGAAAATTTTCATAAAACATAATAGTATATTGAGTATAATATTGTTGTCACAAAATAAGGTAACAAAGAGAGTATAGGGGGTGGAGAAGGAAAATAAAGGAAATGATCTTAAGAGAAGACGTTACCTCTTAACCGGCTAACTCCTTTTGGTTTGTGCCAAAAGGATTCCTTGAGAGGGTTTATGCCCAAAAGGTGGATTCAAGTTATAAGGTAGTATTTTTGGGAGGCTACTTGGGAAGATATTTTGTGAACTTAAAATGTTTTAGAGGTGTGATGAATGGGTATAGGTGGTGGCGTTTTATAGGGAAGGAAATTGACTCACATGGAATTTTTAGGAACAAATTAGGTGTTCACATGTTATTACCTAAACAAAGGCTTATAAAACCAAAAAAAACACAATAATGGAAGGTTTTTATACGAAATATGGACATAAAATGGGTGTTTGATAAGTTTATAGGTCATTTTATCCCTTAATATTAAGGTTTAGTCATTAATTAAGCTTAATTTGGCTTTAACCGATGTGATTAATTTTAATCACATTTACTAATAATTTTGGTCAAAAATTAACATGGTATTATTAGAATATAAAAATTATACTTAATGAAATGGTTTATGTTGTATTTTTGAAATTCCAATCACAAAAGAGACAAAATTAATATCAGTGATAATCCTGCAGACGTGATGAAATAACGGGGTTTTAAAGTAGAAAAAAGTTCAAAAGTTTTTTAAGATTATATACTCAATTTCAAAGTGATATTTATTATAATGAATTAAATTATATTAATATATGTAATATTAATCTAATTTTACCTTAAAAAATATTTGTAATATCATTTATAATTAATAATTAATTAGGAAAAAAGACAGTTTTTAACTAAAAAGTAGCATTTTCACTATTCATCAAAAAATGGAGTTTCTTAGAAAAATCCCAAAAATTCAACCAAGGATTTATGGATTCAAAAATGATGTTTATTTTATCTAATTAAATTTATAAATGTGTCTAAAATTATTTTTATTATTAAAAGTGATTCATTCAAGAAAACAATATTTTTTAATATAAAAGGAGTTTACCAAAAATATTGTCTTTCATTATCAATATGTTTTATTTTCATAAAATAAATATATTTGAAAATTATTTATTACTAATTTTAATGGATAGGTTATAATTATATTATTTAAATAACTAAAATAATAAAAAGATATGTTTTGTAGAAACTCAGTGTTGCATGCATCGTACACCAAGTCGGTGTTTCTTGTAGCGCAAGCCAAGTTGATATTGCGTGTAACGCAAGAAAAGTTGGTATTATGTGTGAAAGTAATGTTTTAATTAGTTTTTTAATATATATATATATATATAAATAACGATTAAAATGTCATGTGAAATGAAAAATATTGAAAAGTTAAATTAAGTCAAAAAAAATTCTCAAAATCTTAGGGTGTTACATTCTACCCCCATTAAAATGAAGTTTTCCCTAGAAATTCGTTTGGGTTATCAAAGGTTTAATACTTGAAAGTTTCATTAATAGAAACCCACATCATAAAAATTTATATTAAAACTTCCCTTGAAAAGGGAAATTTGGAACCATAATAGTTACCCAAAGTAACATATAGCTGGGTTTTCACATAAGAGAACATAGGTTGGGAGTGCAGATTGGACATAAAGGAAAAGCATATATATTTATAGGGAGTGATTTATGTCATCAATAAAAAACAAGTGAATGATAAAAGGAAAGTTTACGGACTAAAAGTCATAAATTTTTGATGATTTAAAAGGCCATAAACTCAACAAAAAAGTAAGGTATTAGGACAAAATTTTTTCTGACCACTTTCAGAATGTTAGGTAATTATTGATAAATGTATATAAATAAAATTTCATTCCTGGGTTGTGTTTTGAAAAATTTCTAATACATCCATTACCTCAAGGAATGAATGTATAGAAATTATCTTTGATGATTAAATCACTAAAATATTCTTTTAACGGATCTTAATGCCCATAAAATAATAAAAAGTATAACTATTTATCTCTTAAAAAACATGCATTAATATATAAAAATTAACACTAATAGTTCATCATATATATTTATTAATTAAAAATAAATATACATTAACTAGGAAATCATGTAGGCCAGTGGTAGGCGTGAAACCATTATCATCCTTCGGTCATGGGTTCAATACTCACGACCTTGCTGGACTTGATTGGTTGTCAACCAACATACATGATGTTCTTTTTTTAAAACTACACTAATATAGTATATAATATGTACATTCTTGAAATAAGGTTAATCACCGATTAGCCTTTTAACCAAGGTTTTTAACACAAACTCAGTGCATAAATACTTCATATGGATCTTAACTTAAACTTTTCATGAATGGTTAACCTTATAACCATTCTAAAACATGAAAATCCAAAATTTTAAAAAGAGATTCATGAAATTAGATTAATATTGATTCCCCCATATAACACAAAGTATCTCTTGGTTTCTACATTATAAGAATGTGAATAACCTCATCATATATTCTCTTGAAACTTGGTAAAAACTTTAATTACCATAAATCATTTTGGAAAAAATGCATGCTTCCTCATTCCAAAGTATATTGGATATATTACTTAAATCCAAAAATACTAAAATATTCATAAATGATAGCATAAAACACCCTTCAAAAAATCCTTACTTAGTTCCAAGGCAATCAATACTGTCTAATTTACTTATTCATATCCCATGTATCTTTATCTATACAACATTATATTATCATAAATAACATATTAAGGGTTACCTTCCCTTAGAAAAAATATCATATTTTCATTAAATCACTTCACCAGTCCATAGGGAACTTTTAACATAAACTTGTAAATACTGAGTGAAAAACATAAGTAGAACATTCCTTGTATATTTAATCATTCATAACTTTTTGAATCCAAATACATAAATACTTTTATTACTTTATCCTTTATCCATTAATAATGCTACCGCATCCTATTGCACAATACATTTTTTCCTTCACATTTCATCAATAGTCTCTTCATCATCAATAATGTAACCATTACTCGCACCACCTTGTTGATTCTCTTTTGGTGCTTTACTCTTAGGATATTGAGTTAAATAATGTCCATTTATTATACACTTAAACAATTAACCTTCGATGAAGATTTAGGGAGGCCAAAATTCCCATCCATTTTGTTAGCTGAACTCTTCATTTTTCCTTACAGTGACTTGTTTTGTGTCCATTTCCATAGTCAAAACACCTTCTTGTTCCTCTAATACAGTCACTTAGGTGATTCTTTCCACATTCCGGACACAAAGAAAACTGAATCCTCTTTCCTCTATGGTTTCCATTACCCGAACTCTCAACGAACCACTTCTTTCTCTTCCTTAGTGTGTCCGAGAGTTGGTTAAGGTAAACATTGTTAATGATAATGACGTCTTTAACTCTAGTGATCATCCCACTTGACTGCTCATAAGAAAATATTCCATCAAATTTAACCTTAATCTCGTACCTTCTGGTTCCCACCATTAAGTAAAACTAGAAGCATAGTGTGAGCATCCTTGTAATAGGAGAAAACCACATAGTCATGAAAATAATTACTTATAGGATGTATAAATCATTACACCTTCCATAATTTATGAAACATTGGGTTTATCCTTGGTTATTCATAGCTAACTTATATCTGAATCTTTGAGGATGGTTCATGAAGATTTTGTGAATTCCCAAAGCACATCCATCGTGAGTCTCAAACCAGGTGTGCAGTAATTCCCATTGTCGTGTACCAGATTACCTCGAGTCAAGACCATAAAATCTTGTCAGAATTGTTACCCATAGGTACATCTGTGCCAGAGCCACATCCACTTGTAGTATCTAGAAAGAGATTTATTTCTAAGAAACCACTCACTCTATCCTTTATCAAAATTCCAGGACATTTTCCTAAATTTTAACTAATACTTATACTTATCCTTAGAGACATCCCTAGAAATATCCTTAGAAATAATCATATGGATATCACTAAGGTTTTCTCAACCTAGTTTCCAAAAGTTGACTAAAATTTTCCTTTGATACAAACTATAGTGAACCAGGATTAAAATAAATGTATATTACATTATTTTAGATGAATATTTAGTACATTACAAAAATAAATTCCATAGGACCATAATAGTTTAGTGTCTTTGGAAACTTGGAAAAAATATCTTCTATCCTGGTGAAATATCTTCAAAATCCCCATTAAATATCTCCACCTTTATTACTTATACCTAAAAACTTTATTCATAACCTAGGGAATGAAAACATAAGAAAGGGGTGAGATCAAATGCTCAGTAAGGGTAAAAAAGGGATACATTTATGCATAAACATGATTATAAAGGTATGAGAACATGATCTTGTAAATAGAAGATCATACCATGTATATCAAAGATCATAACTGATATTACGACATAGAGATTGGCAGTTCATAAGACATGAATCATATGAAATTAAATGAATAAGCCATAAAATCATAATAGTGGAATAATTCAAGGAATTTTGGAAACACATAAGCATATAATGATTTCCATAGTAGACAAGATACCCCTTCCAAGATCATATTGGTGGAAAAAAGTCCTTTAAAGAATCAGGTAACACCCATTCCAACCTTGTATTACTGAACTGAGTGACCCTTATTCTAGCCCTATAATACTAAACTGAGTAACCCTAATTCCATCCCTGTATTACGGAACTGAGTAACCCTCATACTATCCCTATATTATTGAACTGAGTAAAACCTCATTCCTGCCTTATATTATTAAACTGAGTAACACTCATTCCATCCCTTTATTACTAAACCTAGTAACCCTCATTCCAATCCTGTATTATATCATGAGATATAAATCTTTACCCAATGCATCTATAGGAGATATAGGTCCCACCCGTCACATAATGAAATCACACATACATGTTCCAAAAGATCATAAATAAACATATCAAAACCCATGAAATTAAATGGGTAATATAAATATGTAAAAATATCATAATCTGTGGAAAAAGGCAGGTTTCATAATCATTTCATCATAAACATAACCCGTGGAAACAAGCAGGTTTCAAAAGCATATAACCCGTGAAAGAGAAACAAGTTTCATAAAAATATTACCCATGAAGAAGAAATGGGTTTCATAAATACCATTACATTAAGCATAATTAATTCATAGAAAGTATATGAATGAAACCCTTAGATCATTTCCTAGAAGGTATTAGTAACATCAATAGATATCATATTAGATGGAAAGTAATTTTAAAATATCCTCTAAAAACGTTTTTGAGGAAAATATCATTTATTTTTTGAAAAATTAATTTTAATAAATAAAACCATTTTAAAATAATTTTCTTTGAAAATAAATTGAAAAATTATAAATAAGACATGAAATTATTTTGAAAACCATTTTCCATGAAAATATTTAAAATAGCTTCAAAACATTTTAAAAACCTTTTTCTTTGAAAATAAATGAGAAATTTTAATGAAATATTGAAAATGTTTTGAAAACAATTTCTTTGAAAGTAATTTGAAAAATTATAAATAAATCTTTAAAACTTTTTGAAAAACATTTTTCTTGAAAACTTATAAAGTTTCTTGAAAACATTTTTAAAACCATTTCTTTGAAATCACATTGAAAACTTATAAATAAGACATGAATAAAACATTTTGAAAAATATTTTCCGTGAAAACATATTAAAGTAGTTTGAAACCATTTTGAAAACAATTTTATTTAAAAATTATTTCTTAAAAAAATTTCTTAAAGATTATCCTTTTTAATAATGTAAAGGGAGCTTCAATGAAATGATGATGGGTAAATCCGTACATGTCATACGAGGTCAAAAGAACATTAAATTTTCATGGTAAAAAGGATTGAAAAGTGCCTTGTTTGGAAAGTGACAAGAAGGTTCCCTTTAAGATACTGGTAAAAGAAAAAAATTGTAAAAATTTATTTTAGATATTATAGGTGATATATATAATATTCTTGGAAAGTCTTTTTAGAAAACATAGTTTTCCGACCGAAGAGAGGGTGTTGTCGGGCTTTCCTAAAAACACTTTATTAACTAACATATGTACTAAAGAGTATAAAATGGTACCAATACATGATTATATCATGAAATAACATAGGATAAGGAAACTCATGAATATTCTTGATAGTTGGATCATAATATTTCATCAAAGTAATCATAAACATAAATAATCTTGAAAAGCAATTTGATTGTCTCGATAAACTCTTATAACTTGGTATCTTGGGATCATGATCTACATGTAAGGAAAGGAAATTAAATTAATCATATAAAATCATTAAAAGATTATGATTCATTATACGTAATGTAAAATGGAAGTATATGCACCCCAAAAAAGAGTTTATGTGAATAACAAAACATGAGTTTCAAAGAAGGCAAATTGAGACAAAAACATTTTTACTAATTTGGTAACTATTGAAACTTAAACCCCATGAAAAAAGTATCATAAAATGGATATGTTAACACACATAAATTTAATTATAGGATACATATAATACAATCATAGTCAGTACATACACCACAAAAAATAAAATATTGGCGAACATAGCTTGTATCACACATAAATTAAAAGTGAGATGAAAATCTCCTTACCTTGTGTCTTGACTCTCTCAATACTCATACAAGATTCCTATATAATAAATATTAGTCTATTATACATATTTTATAGAAACATATTATTATATCTATTATAATATATGGTTTTATTATAACATTATATTACCCTATTGTTAACAATCCTATGTTAAGGATTCACTTTGAGTAATATTCACTTTGTTCTTCGCATGTGTCTTAATTTGTTACATCGTTGATCCTTATACTTATATCATGATTCCAGAATTTTGAACATGATATAAATATCAGGTATATATTGTATAATTATATTATAATAATCTATAGTATAATTAAGTATGTAATGAAATACACCTTTCATGGAGACGGTAAGACATACGTACGCTAGAACATTGTTTTCCGTTTTTATTATCGTATTGAAAGAAAGTATGTAAATGAAATATATATATATATATATATATATATATGTGTGTGTGTGTGTATAAAATTATTATAGTAGCTTTAATATATCATATATACCATATAAGTTCATTAAACCCATCCTAAATACATTCTACGTGGTGTGTGAACGAATCACATCGTTTTGAGGGGGTGGTAGTCCACACTTCCACAAACGAGATTATTGTATTAACACTAAATGGAAGGAAAAAGATTTTGTATTTTAAAAGTAATAAATAATATTAAATTCATAATAAATATAGTATATTACATATATAAATATATTGTCCATCATAATTTCCACCATGATTGGTGGTAAACGAGAAATGAACAATCATCGTTTCCTGATGTATTAGTTCACTGTACACAGAAATAGTATGTTCAACATCCATTAGGTGGAGGTGTGTGTAAGTGTAGATAATAAAATTTTAATAACATAATACTAGTATATGAAGGATAATGGTGTTGTCACACAATAAGGGAATAAAGAGAGTGGAGGGGGTGGAGAAGGAAAATAAAGGAAATGAGCTTGAGAGAAGACGTTACCTCTAAATCAGGTAACTTCTTTTGGTTTGTGCCAAAAGGATTCTTTGAGAGGGTTTTTGAACAAATGTAGGATTCAGGTAGAAGCGAGGAATTTTTATAGGCTAATTAGGAAGATATTGGATGAACTTAAAAGGTTTTATAGGTGTGAGTAATGGTTAGATTTGGTGACCATTAATATGAAAGGAAAAGGACTCACATTGAATATTTAGAAACAAATTAGGCGTGCACATGTTATTAACTAAAAAAATTATTACCAAACCAAAAAAACTCAATAATGTAAGGTGTTTGGACTAAATATGGACAAAATATGGGGTTTGTTTTACAATTTTATAGGTCAATTAGGCCCTTAATTTTAATGTTTAGTCCCTAATTATGCTTAATTTGGCCTTAACCGTTGTGATTAATCTTAATCACTTTTACTAATCATTTTGGTCAAAAATTAACATGGACTTATTAGACTATAAAAATTAGACTAAATAAAATGGTTTATGTTGGATTTTTAAAATTTCAATCACATAAGTTACAAAATTAATATTAGTGCTAATCTCGCAGACGAGACGAAATAACAAGGTTTTAAAGTAGGGAAAAGTTAAAAATATTGTTAAGATTTTATACTCAATTTAAAAGTGAAATTTATTATAATGAATTAAATTGTATTAAGATATGTAATATTAATATAAATTTACCTTAAAACATATTTATAATAACATTTATCATTAATAATTAATTAGTAAAAAGGCAGTTTTTAACTAAAAAGTAATATTTATCCTTATTCATTAAAAAATGGAGTTTCACAGAAAAATACCAAAAAATCACCCTAGGCTAATTTTGATGTTCTGAATTCAAAAATGAATTTTATTTTATCCAATTAAATTTCTAAATGTTTCTAAAATTACTATTATTATTAAAATCGATTCATTCAAGAAAACAATATTTTTAACATAAAAGGACTTTATCAAAAATATTATATTTCATTATCAATATGTTTTATTTATATAAAACAAAAATATTCGAAAAGTAGTTATTAATATGTTTAATGTCTATGTTATAATTATCTTATTTAAATAATTAAAATAATAAAAATATATGTTTCTTAGAAACTCAGTGTTGCATGCATCGTACGCCAAGTCGGTGTTACTTGTAGCGCAAGCCAAATTTGTTTTTTCATGTAGCAAAACCCAAGTTGGTATTGAATGTGAAAGGAATGTTTGGAATAGTGTTTTAATATATATATATATATACACATATAAAGAACTATTTATAGTGTCATGTGAACTGAAAAATATTTAAAAGTTAATTTAATTTGAAAAAAACAATTCTCAAAATCTTAGGGTATTACATGTTGTGGAATTATTCATCAAATCGCCAAATTAATTTAAGTAAGTGGCTATTAAATTCTTCCAATATTGTTTTTTTATTTCCTACATTATATTTATTTATCCCCTATAACCATGGGGTCCTATATTTTATGGTCATTTTAAATTAAGTCGGGGATTCCTTTTTTGGGGTTTATTAACTTATTAGGATCCCTTATCTTCACTTTTGGTGTAAAATAACAAGTTAAAGTGTATTTGATCATATTTATAGTAGGTGAATCAATGTTCCTTTATTTATTTGACGAACCATGATTTTATTGATGTTTTCTAAAATTTTCTTATTATAATAACAAATGTTTTGTTGCCTATGAGGAGTGATGGTATTTACAATTATGATCTTGTTTACTTTCTCAATGTTATTTATGGAATGGTTTACAATAAAGTACATGATTGCTATGTTTTTATAATTCCTAGACTAAGTGTTTGTAAAAATAAAAAATATTATTGTTTCTAGATAAATCAAGGAGTGTTTCACGGATGGAACTATTATAAACAAAAAATTCTTTATCTAGTTTTTATTGAATTTTTCAAGTGTTAAGGACTCATTTTTCCCTTTTAACTTGACTAATTTTATTAAAAACCTATAAAAAAGTATTCTATAAAAGAATAAAATATGATTTATTGAATGTTTAGTTTTAAACTATAATAAATTATCCAAATAATTTCATGATAAAACCCTTAGTTTAATAGGTGTTTCAATTGTTTTAATTAAGTTAATAATTTGAACTAAAATCTATTGAATAAATGAATTTTATGATTTGAATATAATTTATTTTTAAAATATGAAATGGAATGAAACTCTTGGGAAAACATAGATAATTATAAGGGATTTAGGTTTGTATCATGATATGTTTATATGATATTCTATTCCTAGTGGATATAATATGTTCATACTAATATAGATGCACACTAGTGCATGGAAATCCAAGGCTAGTTAATATCTGTATATTTATAGTCATGTTCAATATGGGAGCATGCTAGTGCATGGTAATCCACAACTAACAAATTTTTATAGTTTTTTCCAATATGGGTGCACACTAGTGCATGGTAATTCATGGATAATGGATACCATTATCTTTATAGTTCTCTCCAACATGGGTGTATGCTAGGGAATAATGAGACTACGCCTAGTGAATCTTTTATGATTTTGGATATATACTTAGGGTGTCTTTAGGTTGATCTACCCTATCTTTCTATGGATCTTCCCATGATGGTTGTTTGGTACTTTTAATACTAGTGTTTATTCAACATGAATTCCCTCATGATAGTGTATAGATTCTTTGTATGTTCTAGTTTAATTTTTTCACTTAATATCACATCTCATTAATAAATTTCTAAAATAATTTATCAATGTTACTTATTTTATTTGAAATGATAGCATACTTTTGTATATTATAGTTAAAACTAGTATAATATAGTTTAATTGTTATAGGTTACACATAGAGTACTTGGTGGGATAATATTGGTCTTGTTATGCTCAAAACCTACATACACCATTCAAGTGTATGTAGAAATTTCCTTTTTTTGATATAGGTAAAATAAATAAACTAATTGGATGTGGTATTCATGTTAGTTGAGTTCTGGTTAGGTGGTATAATGGGAGTTATCCCTCATGTCACATGATGATGGGTAGAAAATTATTTAGTTTATTCTTGGATTTAGTTTTGTAGTAGAATTGTTATCTTATATGAAATTATTGGATTCACATCTCATTTTCCTGTATATTTTGTTTTGGATCATTTTTATATGTATTCTTGGACTCATGATTATGTTTGATGTTATGGATGGAAATATTATTAAATTTATTATCATTGTTTATTATGATATTTCATTTATATTATGCTATGTGTCGGTATATAATTTATCTATGATTTTATTTACATGGTAGAATGGATCTCCAATATAAGGTAAGTTCATGTTAGGTTTTCTGGTTAAACCCCATATTTCCTTTATTTTTCCGACTTGTGAAAAATATTTCCCAATGAGTATTCTTGATTTCCAGGTACTTATTGCCAACCCGTGGGGATTGGGAATGCCCTTAAAGCCTTTCTATAGTCTAGATCAATTATCAATATGTGCTAGCTTGAGTTGGTTCATGACATAAGTGTTTTACAAAATTTATGCAGCTATTGAAAAACATACCTCCTGAAGTCAATGATCTCCCATATTCAAATTATAAAGTGAAAAAATTATGCCTACTAGGATTGTAGGACAAGAATATACATGTCTACCCCAATGATTGTGTGTTGTATAGGAAGGAATATAAATGTCTATATGAGCATATTAAATGTGGGATATCAAAGTATAAGTTGAAATAAAAATCATATCTTGATTTATCTATTATGATAAGTACCAAAACTTCTATTAAGAGAATTTGGTATCTTATTATAATTCATCATTTAGAACATTTATTTTCAAATTAAAATAATGAAAAATGTAAAGATAATATATATATATTTATATGAGTTAGTATATAATGGAAAATTATATTATCCATATGTTTTTTCATAATAAAATAAAACTGATCAATAATGTTCTATATTTGGAAATGAAGCTAAAAATCCTAAACATGTACTATTCATAGATGGAATAAATCCATATTGGAGATTTAGTAGAAAATATATTGAACAACCTATTTTTTGGTAATTTACAACTTATCTCTTGAATTTTGTATGAATTAGAAAAAATATCATGTTGTTTTTAATGATTTCTAGACCAAGACAGTCTAGAAACGATATTGATGTTTACTTTTCATCATTAATTGATGATTTGAAACTCTTATGGTAGAAAGGTATTAGAGTGTATGATTATTATAAAAATTAATATTTTCAATTATTTGGAATGATTATATTCAATATAAATGAATTCCCAATATATAAAAATTTGTATGGATACAACGTTAAAGGGGATAAATATTGCTTAGTGTAAAAAGAAGGAACTTCATGTTATCATCTACAACATGGGATAAAAATAGTGTAAAAAGGTGTTTTTTTTGTTTATGAATCACTATTATTGAATATTAAAAAAATTCATCCAATGGTTCAAAAGAATTTTATATTTCTCTAAATCCTTTTTCAATTAATTGATATTTTGAGTGGGTGAAAAACATTGATGCCATATTTAGAAAGACATAAAGATCTGGTAATGATAGAAATATATTGAATAAATTATTATTATTTTTTGATCATTAATATTGGATATATCATAATTCTAAGCATAAAATTTATGTGATATATGTTGAGAAGAATATCCATAATAGTTTGATCATATAATTGTTAGATATTAAAAGAAAAACTAAGGATGGTTTGAATGTAATATTGTACTTACTATCAATGAGAATATGTTTGGAGTTAGCTACCACTCCTAAAGGAAAACCAACATACTTACCATTTTATTTTCATACATTATCTAAGAGGGAGAAAATTAGTTTTTTTCTAGTGCCTCCATGGTATCTAGGTTCCTTAACATTATTCTTCAAAAGTAAAAAAAAATTATGTCATTATTTTTTTTAAATTAATAGGGATGAAATTTTATGATTGTCATGTTATGATGCAAAAAATACTACCAGTTTCATTATACAGAATAATATCAATCCATTCCAAATATAATATCATCAAGGTGTGTTATTTTTTCAAATCTATTTCTAACCAAGTGATAGATTATAATTCTTTGAACAATTTGGAGAATGAAGTAGTCAATATACTTTTTCAACTGGAAATGTAATTTCCACCATCTTTGTTTTTTCTCATGGTATATTTAATGGTTCATTTTGCGTGATAAATAAATACATATGGACCAATATCATTAAAATGGATGTATAATTTTGAAATTTATATAAAGACATTAATGGGGTATTGTTGGGAAAAAATCCCTCAAGGTATCATTGAAGCATTTTTGAGGTGATTGTGTTTGTTGACAAAGTGGACATCTGAGTAGTGATTATTGACAAAGCAAAACAATGACATACAAATTTGTTGACAAAGAGGATTTCATGGTGGAATGTCGAGTTCAAGAGCTGAGGTCAAAGATCCATGTTTGATTCAAGAACATCGATAAAAGGAATGGATGATCTGGATGCGGTACAAAAGAACAGATACAAGGTGGCGTCGTTTTCCAGTGTTTGCCAAATTTTAGGGCCTGAAAATCGGCAAATGAAGAAAAGTGTTTTTGGCAAAAGGAATTGCGCGCCGAGGACTTGGAGTATAGGAAACTTGCGTGCCATATGTTTTTCAAGATCAGAGGATCAAAATATGGCAAATTAAAGGGGTTCGCGCAAGTTTGGGAGTTGGTCGCGCAAGTGTCTAAAATTACAGGGGATTTGCGCGCTGAAACTGGGTCGCGCAGGTGACTTGCGCGCCATCGCGCAGGGTGGTCAGATTTCCTATAAATACTGGACCACCCCTCCTCATTTTCAACGGAGTTCAACACTTTGAGAAATCAGAGCTCCTGTCACGCAGGTGTGGTGGTCGTGCAAGTGGTGAGTGTGGGTCGCGCAGGTGAATTTGCGCGCCAGTAGTTGAAGTTGTGCGCCGGTGTTAGAAGTTGCGCGCCAGTTGGCAGTTGCGCGCCAATATTGGTTTGGGAGTAAAAGGAAGAGAGTCGCACAAGTTTGGAGTTGAGGAATCTTGAGTCGCGCAAGTGTCTGAGGAGGACTTGCGCGCCCGTTGTGACTTGCGCGCCGATACTTGCGCGCCAAGATTGACTTGCGCGCCAAGTAAGGTTTTGTTCCAGCGGTGCTTCTCGGACTGTGTGGAAGCTGGTACGTTTCCCGATACCTTCGGTGCAAAGAGATATTCATCTATGGGTGAAAGTTGTACTTCAACAGAGCATCTACACACAGAGGAAGATGCATTCATTCATGCAAATGAAGAGATCTACAGGTCTATAAACTGTGAGTGGATTCCTTCCAAGAGCAGTGAGCTTAGGAAGAGGAAGAAGGTGATCCTCTCCACCGACAGTGAGCCAGAGAGAGAGAGAAACAGGGAGTGACCCTTGGGAAAGCAGTGAGATGACCCTAAACTTGTAAAGGTAGTGAGCCTGGTCTTAGAAGTGATCTAGCCCGAACCTTGTAATCCACAACTAGTGAAGATTAGTGGAATTTGGTACGACCAGCAACTTGTCGGCGTATGCTCCTTGTATGTATCCCTTTGCGATGAACCAAGTAAAATTGCTTTGTCCTGTGCATGCTTCGCTTTCTATTTACTTTGTGCAACAGGAAAAAGAGAGAAGAGAGTTTTTCTCAACAGTGAAACAAGATCAGAACGGGCATTAATTTTAAATTAGTCATACCCTGATTCACCCCCCCTCTCAGGGTATTCAGCCTTGTGGACCTAACAATTGGTATCAGAGCAAAGGTTGAAAGTTGTTCTTCTCTCAATGGAGGTCACCAATCATAAAGGGATTCCGATCTTCGACGGATATAATTTTCAGATATGGAATAATCGGATGCAACACTATTTCCGATCCTTGGGAATGTATATGTTTTCAGCAGCTATGCATGGTATAACAGCTGATATTAATAGTGGTGCTTTATCAGAAGCTGAGCATAGAGAGTTGGATGCTGATTCCAAAGCAATCAATGCCTTAGTGGGATCCCTTTCCAATCCCATCTACACGAAGGTGATGTCATGCAAAACGTCACATGCCATGTGGGAAAAGCTTTTGAATATATATGAAGGGGACACAAAAGTCAGAGAGGCAAAGCTGCAGGTGTTGTGGAACAAATATGAAGATCTGAAAATGAACCCGAATGAGTCTGTTGACGCATTCTTTGACAGGGTAAACATTGTTGTGGAAGATATGCGAGGTCTTGGAGAAGTCATTGAAGACATAAAGATTGTAAAGCGCATCTTGAGGAAACTTCCACCTCAGTTCAATCCGAAAGTTTTAGTACTAGAAGATAAAGATCCAAAGGAGCTGACATTGAACAATTTTCACAGTACCTTGGTTGAATATGAAATGAGGAACGATGATAATGAGGCTGTGGAAAAGGGGAAGTCTAAAGAGGTGGCATTTAAGGCCATGAAGAAGCTCACCATTGAAGATTCTAATGAAGAAGAAGAGACATATGAGGTGATTTCATTTCTTTCTTCAAATCTACAAAGAGGAAGAGGAAAATTTAAAGGTAAACTTCCACTAGCATGTTTTCAATGTGGAAAGGTTGGTCATCTTGCGGCAAGATGCCCAAAGAATTTTCAAGATGATGATGATGATGATGAAGTTGAAATTCCCAAGAAGAAAACTTCAGCTTTTGTGAAAGGGAAGAAGCAATTTAAGATAAATTTCTTCAAGAAAAAGAATCTTCTCTCACAAGAACTTGAAAGTTCAGATGAGTCTGAGGATGAAGTGGTTGAGGAAATTGAAAATTGTAGAGATCGTGGGGTAAATTCCTTGGTGGCGATTGTTGGTAGTTCTCAAAAGGGAGAAGAAGCTGATTCTAAAGAAGAAGAAGAAATTGAAGGGTGAGTTGATATGGAATCCGAATTGGAAGCAGCTCTTGAGGAGATAGACGTTTGGATATCCAAAACGAAGAAATCTAATAAAGTGGTTCGTGATGCCAAACTCTATATGCAACAACAGGATGAAGAAAAGTCTGAGCTGTTAGAAGAAATTGAAAGACTAAAATCCTCAACACCAGAGAACTCAGAAAATATTGTTGAGTATAAGCTTAAAGTTGAGGAACAAAAGAAGGAAATTGATTGTTTAACCAACACAGGAAAAGATCACGTTAGATGTATCAAAGAGCTTTAAGAATAAGTGGTCAGTCTGTGACAAAAACTTAAGGATCAAGATAAACTCTTGACCCCCAATGTGATATCCGAAAAGAAGGCCATTCAGAAGACAGAGAAGATGAAAGAGGAGCCTAGCAGTTCAGTAGGGAAGAAGCACCAATTGAGCTCAGATGTTAAGGTCGTTTATGGGCTTAGTCAAGAACAAAAAGTTGTGACAATTGCAGTCAGACAGCAAGCACTCATCCCGAAAGTGAAGGTTGATTTGGGCACAAAACAGAATCAGAATATTCAGAGATCTCAAAGGGAAAATCATAGTGCTGAAATATCATGAGGGAATGCATCCTATATCAGGTGTTATTGCTGTGGGAAAATGGGACATTCACAGTATGTGTGTTCCATAGCCAAGAGATACAGAAGGGAACATGAACAGAGATGGCAGCCAAACAGAGAACGGTTTTCCAGAACACATTTTGAAGGACACTGTTTTTGGTGCGGAGGATTTGGAAACATGGCTAGGTATTGCACTTCAACCATTCATAGAAATGTGTCAAAGCAGAATCAAAATGTTCACAAGCAGCAGATCAATAAACCAACAAGTGAGTTAAAATTTCAGAACAGATTTGCAGCTCTGCAAGATGAGGGTGGTCCATCATACTCTGAGAAAGAACAGAAGTCTCAATCCATGTCGAGTGTGAAAGAAAAAGTATGGACCAAGAAGAAGAAAAATGAGAAGGCCGTTGTGGCAGAGATTGTCCTTAAAGCATCAGATCGATCTGGTGTTTGGATCATTAATAGTGGTTGCACATCCCACATGACGGGTAATAAGGATCTTGTTACAGGAATCAAATATGACAAAGAAGGAGTTGTCAAATTTGGAAATGATGAAGGCCTGAAGATTGTTGGCTCAGGGAAATCCAAGTTTGGGGGCAAAGAGATGAGACATGCTGATGTCTTGGTAGTAGAGGGTCTCAGTCATAACTTACTCAGTGTCAGTCAACTATGTGACTCTGGGCACTCTATCCGATTTACAAAGAAGATGTGTGTTGTGAAAGGAAAAGATGGAGCGGTTGTTCTGCAGGGAAAAAGGTCAAAGGGGAATCTCTACCTTGTAAGTGGGGAAAAAGATACATGTCTCTTATCCAGATATGAAGAAAACCAGCTGTGGAATAAGAGACTTGGTCATCTATGCCAACCATCTATGGAGGATCTTGTAAAGTGTGATGCTTCTAGAGACCTTCCCAAACTATCACGTGATCACACTCATACGTGTGATGCTTGCCAACAAGGGAAGATCATCAGAAAGACATACAGGCCAAAGGAATAGAAATCAACTAGAGTGCTCGAACTGGTTCATGCTGATGTATGTGGACATATCTCACCACGAGCTATAAATGGGCAAAGGTGCTATGTTCTTTTCATTGATGATTATAGCAGAATGGCCTGGGTATTCATCATTACCCACAAGACAGACGTGTTCAGTTGCATAAAGCAGTATAGGAGGGAATTAGAAAAGATCCTTGGGCAGAAAATCCTGAAATTTCGTACTGATAATGGTACAGAATTTACAAACAGTCAGGTTAAAAACTATCTCAAGAAACATGGGATAAGGCATCAAGTATCATCAGTAAGAACTCCCCAACAGAATGGAGTGGTTAAAAGAAGAAATCGAATCATCAAAAACATGGCCAGAACAATGCTTATTGATAAGGACCTACCAGAGAAATTTTGTAAGGAAGTAGTTTTAACATCGGTCTATGTTTCAAACAGGTCTCTGTTGTGTCTGAAGCAAGGGAAGACTCCGTATGAACTATGGTACGGAAAGAAGCCAACGTTGAAATACTTTCTAATCTTTGGAAGTAAGTGTTTCATTCTCAAAAAAGAAAATCATAGGAAGTTTGAGGCATGAGGAGATGAAGGGATATTCCTTGGCTACTTAGGGAAAAACAAAGCATATAAATTCTTCAACAAGAGGCTGGGGAAAATTGTTGAGAGCAATTATGTCACTATAGTTGAAAATGAGCAGAATACTCAACGATCTAGTGAACAGTTCTTGGATGAAAGTGATGATGAGGAAAGCAACACAGGGGGAGCATAAGTTGCAGAGGCTGACTCAGAAGAAGATACTGATGATGAACAAGATAGTGTCAAGTCTATATCTGCAAGGAAGCCAAAGATTCGAGCTGAAATTGATAGGCAGAATATCATTGGTGATCAGAAAAAACCAGTTCAGACTCGAAGAATGAATTCATTATAGCAGACATCGTTTTTATCTCAGGTGGAGCCGAAATGTTTTTCTGATGCAGCTGAAGATGAAAACTGGGTTCAAGCTATGAATGAAGAGCTTGATCAGATCGAGAAGAACCAGACATGGGAGATTGTTTCGAGAACAGCAGACAAGAATGTCATTGGGACTAAATGGGTCTATCGCAACAAGATGAATGAAGATGGAACTGTGATTTGAAACAAAGCACGACTACTGTGCAAGGGGTACTCCCAGATCGAAGGAATAGATGTTGATGAGACATTTGCACCAATTGTAAGGCTGGAGACAATCAGATTATTCTTGGCCATAACAGTGCAAAGAAAGTTTAAAGTGTTTCAGATGGATGTCAAATCCGCATTCTTGAATGGGGTTCTGGAAGAAGAGGTGTACATTGAGCAGCCAAATGGTTTTCTTATTCATGAGTATGAGAACAAAGTTTGCAGGCTGAAGAAGGCATTGTATGGGCTGAAACAAGCACCACGAGCATGGTACTCAAGGCTTGATCAGTATCTGAAGAAGCTTGGTTTTTAGCGTGGTGGAGTTTATTACAATCTCTATTTTAGTAATGAAAGTAATCAACAGATGATGGTGCTGGTTTATGTTGATGACATAATATTCGGCGGATCAGATGAAGCTCAATGCAGACAGTTCTCCGAATTCATGAAAAATGAGTTTGAAATGTCAATGATTGGAGAGCTAACATTTTTCCTTGGTTTACAGGTGACTCAAGGAAGTAATGGCACTTTTATTTCTCAATCCAAATATGCCAAGGAGGTTCTAAGAAGGTTTGGAATGGATAATTCCAAGGAGATGAAGACTCCGGTTGCTACCCGGATGATATTATCAAAAGATGAGGATGGCAAGGCAGTTAATATCACAGAATATAGGAAAATTATTGGAAGTCTGTTGTAATTGACCGCGACAAGGCCTGATATTGTTTTCTCCACATGCCAAGCAGAGAGATATCAAAGTAATCCCAAGGAAAGTCACATGCTTGTAGTGAAAAGAATACTTCGGTATATCAAAGGCACAGTGGACTTCGGGCTGACATATAACGACAAGTATCAGATAGAATTATTGGGATATACTGATGCAGACTGGGCCGGTTCAGTAGATGACAGGAAATCAACATCTGGAGGTGCATTTTATCTTGGAGGACTATGTATTTCTTGGTTGAGCAATAAGCAGGATTGCATTTCATTAAGCACCGCAGAAGCTGAGTATATTGCAGCCACTCAAGCATGCACACAGTTATTGTGGATGAAGCAACATCTTGAAGATATGGGAGTTGAAGTGAAGTCTCCGATCGGAATCCAGTGTGACAACTCAAGTGCTATAAATATTAGCAAAAATCCTGTCCATCATTCCAGGACAAATCACATTGAGATCAAGTATCATTTCATCAAGGAGATGGTTGAGCAGGGCATCATGAAGTTGGAGTATGTGCCTACAGAGTTACAGGTTGCAGATATTCTGATAAAGGCCTTACCCAAGGAAGCGTTTGAGAGGCATCGACTGGCTCTGGGAGTTCAGTCGATTTCCTGCACTTGAAATAGTGTAGATGTGAAACCCCCACTCCCCACCCCCTCTCTCCCCGAGGTATGATGTGTTTTTCCCTAATATGCTGATATGTGTTCTATACTATGTTACAGACTACAAAGGATTGTCCTTTGGGTTCGTTGACAAAGGGGGAGAAAAGTGTTTGTTAATGGAGGGAGAAAATAGTGATTGTTCAAGGGGGAGATAGTGCGGAGATTTGATAAATCATAATTGATACGGGGAGAAGCTGACAGGTGGAGCAGCCAGAAAGGGGGATCAATGAGAAAGGGGGAGTGTATTAAATCTGCCTATGCTAGAAGTGATCGATCAAAGAATAGATATCACGACAGCTGAGGATTGTGATAAAAGCAGAAGAGTGGTGTTGGAAAGTGGTAAGACTATTTCCAAACCAAACATTGGTCTTCCAACAAATCCATCAACAATTGGTATCAGTTTAGTACAAATTGGTATCAGTTTGGTGTCAACAGTGGATGTCAGAGATAAAGTGATTCATTGATGAACTTTTCATTTACTCTTGTTTCTCACGCCGAGCATTGCTCATGTGGGCTTAGAGTATGTGTTGAGTAAATCCTTGATCGCTATCAGAATCGCAATGAGGCGAATGGAGGCTGAAGAATCAACGACGTATCTTTGTTTTGGAAGAGTTGTCAACAAACCCAAAGGGGGAGATTTTTGGGCAAAAATCCCTCAAGGTATCATTGAAGCATTTTTGAGGTGATTGTGTTTGTTGACAAAGTGGACATCTGAGTAGTGATTGTTGATAAAGCAAAACAATGACATACAAATTTGTTGACAAAGAGGATTTCATGGTGGAATGTCGAGTTCAAGAGCTGAGGTCAACGATCCATGTTTGATTCAAGAACGTCGATAAAAGGAATGGATGATCTGGAGGCGGTACAAAAGAACAGAAATAAGGTGGCGTCATTTTCCAGTGTTTGCCAAATTTTAGGGCCTGAAAATCGGCAAATGAAGAAAAGTGTTTTAGGCAAAAGGACTTGCGCGCCAAGGACTTGGAGTATAGGAAACTTGTGTGCCATATGTTTTTCAAGATCAGAGGATCAAAATATGGAAAAGTAAAGAGGTTCGCGCAAGTTTGGGAGTTGGTCGCGCAAGTGTCTAAAATGACAGGGGACTTGCACGCCGAAACTGGGTCGCGTAGGTGACTTGCACGCCGTCGCGCAGGGTGGTCAGATTGCCTATAAATACTGGACCACCCCTCCTCATTTTCAATGGAGTTAAACACTTTGAGAAATCAGAGCTCCCGTCGCGCAAGTGTGGTGGTAGCGCAAGTGGTGAGTGTGGGGCGCGCAGGTGAATTTGCACACCAGTAGTTAAAGTTGTGCGCCGGTGTTAGAAGTTGCGCGCCGATTGGCAGTTGCGCGCCAATATTGGTTTGGGCGTAAAAGGAAGAGAGTCGCGCAAGTTTGGAGTTGAGGAAGCTTGAGTTTCACAAGTGTTTGAGGAGGACTTGCGCACCTGTTGTGACTTGCGTGCCGATACTTGCGCCCCGAGATTGACTTGCGCGCCAAGTAAGGTTTTGTTCCAGCGGTGCTTCTCGGACTGCGTGGAAGCTGGTACATTGCCCGATACCTTCGGTGCAAAGAGATATTCATCTATGGGTGAAAGTTTTACTTCAACAGAGCATCTACACACAGAGGAAGATGCATTCATTCATGCAAATGAAGAGACCTACAGGTCTATAAACTGTGAGTGGATTCCTTCCAAGAGCAGTGAGCTTAGGAAGAGGAAGAAGGTGATCCTCTCCACCGGCAGTGAGCCAGAGAGAGAGAGAAACAGGGAGTGACCCTTGGGAAAGTAGTGAGCTGACCCTAAACTTGTAAAGGCAGTGAGCCTGGGCTTAGAAGTGATCTAGCCCGAACCTTGTAATCCACAGCTAGTGAAGATTAGTATAATTTGGTACGACCGGCAACTTGTCGGCGTATGCTCCTTGGATGTAGCCCTTTGCGGTGAACCAAGTAAAATTGCTGTGTCCTGTGCATGCTTCGCTTTCTATTTACTTTATGCAACAAGAAAAAGAGAGAAGAGAGTTTTGCTCAACAGCGAAACAAGATCAGAACGGGCATTAATTTTAAATTAGTCATACCCTGATTCACCCCCCCTCTCAGGGTATTCAGCCTTGTAGACCTAACAGGTATGTTAAGAATCCACATTGATCAAGAGATTCTATTACCAAGAAGTATATTTCCAAGGAGGTGATATATATTTGTAAAAAATACTTATCTAAATATAAGTATCTCATTATGATTACATATCTCCTTTAATGAGTTAGTTTTGGGGAAAATGGGATATGTGGCTTGAAAATAAAGTCATTGATAGGTGATAAAATAATGGATACACACTTATACATCTTGAATAATAATTTCGATGATCAATAATTATTTTTTGGTAAAATAGATCACTCGCATGGTAGGAACAAAATGTTCTAATGAGAACTAGGAAGTCAATCCTTTTTATCCTGTAAAGAAGATGTCATGGTTAAATGATTTCATGTCATGATCACATTTCTGTTTTTTGGGAAGGTGGGTTTTTGGGAAAGCCTAGATGTTGATTGTTAGGGGGTTGAATGTGCTGCATAATTCATCATATTTGGTTTACCATTATTATATATCATAGAAACTACCAATAATTCCCACTACCATTACTGAGTATAAACCTGCTTTCCAAAGGCAGATGGCCAATTGGGGGTTTATACCCAATGAAACTTAGGGACTCACATTGGTCGAGAGGATGAGAGTTCAGGATCATCTTACCCTTTTGGGGGGAAACTATTACCTACTCTGAGACTCTCTTATAGATTTATGGTATGTTTATGAATATCTTCCTAACCTTGATATGAGACTGGTTACCCTAAAAAAATGATCATGTGATGAATCCTTAACTATGTAAAGGGGGGTGTATCAATGAGTCCATCTGTAAGTATCCTTGGTTCCTCAAAATTTTCTCATTAATGGGTGACACACAATATTTTTAAGACATATAACTACGTTATCTATATTTTACTACCATATAGGGAGGCGATTAATATCTTGAGGATGGGATTGAATCTTTATGAGGTGTCCGACATATCTTGTTTATAATAGGAATTAAAACCCATATAGTTCATTATACCCTTATAGTTTAACATCATAGTGCAAGGAAATATATGGGGGCACTTAGGAACTAGTTATTGAGTTAGAGCCTTAGGGAGGCATCCCATGTATCCTAGTTATGGCAGGAATCACATTCATTGTATTTCTATCATTCCCTCATGACTCACACTAAGGTGGATGCCCTTGTATGGGGGAAATCATATCATGACACTAAATGGGCATTACAATATGAGGTTTCCCTAAATGGTGTAGATTCATGTTGAAAATGATACGATCATTTTAAATTTCTATTCCCATGTGATCCATGCTTGATGTGGGAAATAAGGGATAGAAAGTAATCAACCTCACTGCCTATGGATGCTAGAATTATGTTTTTGGGAAACCCTTATATTATGTTTGATATAGAGCTCAGGAATTAGGAAGGAATCATATGTATCCCGATTGTAATAGGAATCTGAATCATCATAGTTCAGTTAAATTCTCAATATGCTGGTGGATGAGGAAGAATGATAGCCCCATGGGAGAGATTATGTCCTGATTGTTGGAATGTTAAGGAAATGGTGGGACTTACACTTAGGTGAATGCCTTTTTGAGCTCAATCTTTAGTAAGACGTCCTATATATCCTAGTTATGGAAGGAATTAGAGTTCTCATAGTTAAATTGGGGGTATTCCCAAATATATTAATTGGAAAAGTTTATCATGTCTTCAGATGTATGCTTAACATAGACTAATTGTCTGACTGACATGTTTGAGGATGTATAGACATGTCTTGGTTACCTGTAAGACATGTAAAAAGATAATCACATGATCTGGTTTATTTTTATAAATTAAATCAAAAAATATGAATGGAATATCTAGGATACATTTCATGATCAAGGATGGAATATCCAGAGGGTGTTGCATGATCTGAGATAACTTGTCTGGAAGACATTACAAGACCTGGATGGAATGTATGGAGGTGATCGCTTGATCTAAGATAAATTTCCCCAAGGACATCGTGTGACCTGGCTAGTATGTTTGGAGGCCTCCACCTAATCCATGCTTACTTTTATAGAGGACATCATGAAACATGGATGACATGTACTAGGGACATTGTGAGACCTAGCAGGCATACCCTGGTGTCATCACATAACATAGGAGACATGTCTAGAGGACACCACAAGAACAAGATGGAAATCCTATAGGACTTCAAAATACTTTGGTTTCATTCTCAGAGGGCATCACATGAATTTCTTGACATTCCCAAGGGATGTTGCGTGATCAAAATGGAATGTTGAGGGTGTTTTTCATGACTTGGGTGACATGTCCTGATGCTTTTTCATGATCGGTATAGGTTATGTGAAGCACATAAGGATGAGATTATCTATCTTTACATAAGTCTTCCATATTTATCAGTATTTATTCCAACCTTTTTTTGTATATGTGCCTCTCATTTTTTCTAGTGTTTGTTTATTTAGGTTTTGTGTGACCCAACCGACATGTGGGACCTCCTTCATATGATCCAACTGACACACTGGAAGATAGTCACATGATCTATAGAGTGATCACATGAAGTGAATACTTATACAAGGTGATACCTTAGGTCATTCCATAGGTTTTTACCTGGTGGAATACCTTACAATCATGTGACTGGCCACTCTGAGAAGTCTTCTCTATCGTTCCTGTGTAGCAGTTTCCCATGGTGTGCGTCGGTCATGTCAATGTTTTTTATGATGAGGGTAGGGATTTATAGACCCCTATTCCCCAATGATATGATTAATTTCACTATGCATATATAACAAATGTGATATGGATTCACTAGAGGGATATTAGTATCACAGTCTTTTCATGATCTAGTGACAGGTTATTCACGATGCCATCTTTGAATCGCATGATAAAAAGTGGCTGTAATACCATCCCATAGTCGCTATGTTTATTAGACCCCAAAAAATCAAAGGTATTTTTTCTAACCATTTTGACCTAAGAAATAGATTTTATAAGGTTAGGATGTTATGTCTAGAATTTTTCATGATATCAAGATGCTTGTGGAAAGGATTTTGCATGATCAAAGATGACTTGTTTGGGGTCATTCATGAGACATGGAAAGCTTGTCAAGTGAGCCTCATGATATCGAGATGACATGTATAAGGGACCTATCGAGATCATGTTGTCTTGTCGAGGGACCCATGTGTGATCTATGATGATTGTTCAAGGAATATGCCCATTTTGTTTGAATCCCAGTGTATCCTCACTTCAAAAGAAGATTTAGTATTTCCCCTTTTTACTTCTTTATTTATTTTACAAGGAAAAGAGATATTGTGATGTCATGTGATTATTCTCATGGAAAATCACATGGTTCATCCAAGGCACATCGTGTGATCGATATTGGATCTTGCGATGGTGTGTGGACATTCCTACCGAGGGGATTTGTGGAATCTTGAGAACCACCTTAGATTTTCACATGAAGATAAAATACTGCATATGGTATCCAACTTTTTCATATTTTCATCTTTCATTTTACAAAGGTATTTGGATGATTTTTAGGTGTCCGCTAGTTAATAAGTCACATGATAGGGAGAGACTACCTGGAATACCTTGCATGATCGGCAATTCTTGTCAGGAATTCCTTGCAAGAATAAGGAGGTTCATTAAAGGGGATCCATCTGATTAAAATAAGATCATGCACTATGCATGATCCATTTTAATGAACTTTCAAGCGTAATGTGATTTCATGTACTTTTAAAGGTTATGTGACCCATATGAGTTTTGGATACCTTCTCTTCCTTTATTTTTTGAAGAAAATAATACCCATACTTTGGGTATTTCTTCCCTTATAGATTTTTTCAATGCTCATTTGGAGGGAATAAAAAAATGACCCCCTCACGAGAGACATCTTTGGAAAAAGGGGACTAATTTTGAGGAAAGTAAATTCCCATATGAGTCCTTGGGTCTACCACTAATCAATGACTTGGGAAATGTTTGGCATTTCTAGATACCGTTGGTATTCTATGGAGTGCCCTATAAATAGGGGTGAAAGAGAATATCATTCACCAGAAATGTATAATCTATAGAGCTCTTGCAATCCACTTCCATCATGTGATACCTTCATAAGAACTCACACCAAGATCCCATTCGCAAGAACCCTCTATAAGAACTGATTGTGAGTCTTGTTTCATAAGTCTATTTTGTAAGTTTATTTCACAATACCTCACCACATGATCATTCTAATCGACATATTTTCCCCAAAACTTACATGAAAAAAAAAACGATTCAATTCTTGATAATATCTTGAGCCTTGACAAAAAACCTTATCCATAAGGGTTTATTTCAGGTTTCCCATGATCTACTAGTTTAGTCACATGATCACTTGACCATTATGTAGTTCACGTGACCATGTCAAGGTCCCAAAATAATGAGTCTTATGATTGGTTGTGTGATCACAAGATATCCTGTGGGCCATGTGGTCCTTAAGATATCCATGGGAAATGTGGTCCATGATACTTGTATTAGTTAATATAGTCATTAATCCCATTATTTTTCATGTGATTCACATGATACTTATAGAGTCATGATTTCTTTTGATAGGATTTCTCATTTTTTGATATATGATTCTTTACTTTATGCATATGGCTTCCATATCTCAACATAGTTCTTCCACTACAGCTAACCAAAGAGACATGATTGGAGGGAACTGAAATTCTAATCCTCAGTATCTTTTGTGTTCTGATAATGAGGTTTTTAAGAGGCTTCTTCCATCCAAACTCAAGAGCTAACCCTTATCACACCGACTTCCCTTGTATGGATTCAAGATACGAGATGATGCTACCATTACCCCAACTAACTGTAAAATTCCATCTTTCTAGTTATCATATTCCCTAGATTATGTTCGAGTGATGATTTCAATAGGCAGTCACTTGGTCATGGTACGGTCCCAAGGATTGTATTATGTGTTGGAAAACTAGAACATTACAAAATTTTAGGGTATTTTAGTTCAGAACTTATATTTTTGCAGTTTAGGGTCTTTTAGATTAGAACTTCAATTTCTGGTAGTTTAGAGTCTTCTATCTTGGACATTCTATTACTTGTGGTTTATAGTCTTCTAGATTTGAATTTATTCTATTGGTACTATTACCATTTTTAAGGTAATGTTCTCTATGAATTTTAACATCATGTGGTAATCATGTATACCATGCAGTTTAATGTCATGGAACAAGGACATATTCCATGTAGTTTAACATCATACAATATGGAAACATTCCATAGAGTTTAACATCATGTGGTAAGGATACCTTATGTGTAGTTTTACATCATGAGGTAAGGACTTTTGTCATGCAGTTTAACATCATGAGGTAAGGAAATATTCTGTGCAATTTAATATCATACAGTAAGGACATCTATCGTAGAGTTTAAAGTTTTGTGGTAAGGATATAAATATGATATTTAGTTTAAAGTATTTCTTTTAGGACATGATTTATGAACTTTTAATATGGGGTAGATGTGGTAGGGATGAACCAAAACACCCTGAGGTAATGAGTTTTTCCACAGTGTTTCGAAGGCTCACAAGGATTGGAGATCCTTTCCTGCAAGGAGTGTATGCCTATGGTTGGTAGATTAAATCCCTTATGCATCGATAACATGGTATAAAAAAGGTTTATCCTATATTTATCAAGGTTCATGAAATATTTTAGAGATGGTATAGGTGGATGGTGAAACTATAGGGAAGATGAGTCCACCTAGATAGTTGGAATATGGGTTGAGTAATTCATATCCCAAAATCTTAAGTTAATGAATGTGGAATGGTGCAGACATGCCAAGGATAACCCATAATACCCTAGGGTGTTGGGTTCCTCCATGGTGTTACTAGGGATCACAATTATTTGGTTCCTTTTTCGTAAGGAGAAAACACATCTGGTTGGTAGGTTAAAACCCTTACGCGTTGACATCATGGTCAAACAGAGGTGTTCCCACCCTTTTTCAGGTGCCATGAAAGATTTTCGAAGTCTCAAGAGTCTAGAAAATGAAGTGGGAAGTATATAAACATCTATATAAGAAGGGTTTTATCACCCTAGGGGCAGTTTAGCTTTTAGTTGGGAAGACCGAGCCCTATGACATGTGGTTTTGAGTCATAGGGTGTGGGCCATCAAAAGGCTCAAGAATGGAGTGTCACATTCCTTTTTTGATAAAGGGTACAAAACATGGTTAAGTAACATAGAGGGTGTCAAATATGCTTGAATAGTTTGGTTACGGGGACTATAAATCATAGTATAAAGTTCTTGGGTCATGAGAATGATATTCAAAAATCATACTGAAGATTAACCAAAACATCCAAAGGTGCTACGTTCCACTACAATGATGTTAAGGATCACAAGGATCAAAAATACGTTATTGCAAGGTGATGACACATTTGGTTGATGACCATAAGACCATATGTAGGATCCATAGGCATACATGCATAGTCATTGAAGTTGGGTATCTTATTCCAAGTTCCATGGAATATTTTCAGTAATATGAGGCACTAAAATAATGAAGTGTGATTTGTGGAAATTGAAATATTCAAGGAGGGTTTGATCACACTAAAAGTTGTGTCACTACCTAGTGAACATGTTATCATGGTGAGTAGATGTGACAAATCATTACTCTAAATTTTTCCTAGACCAGGGGTTCTATAGATCATGACTCAACTTTTAGTAGGGCCACAAAGTTGGTCCAACAGGCTTTTTTACTTGTTCATTTATGCTTTAATTTTTTCCTAAACTATGGAGATGAAGATTTTAGCTAGTGAAGACTTGAATTTTTCTTAGGCCACCCTTTTCGGGTTTTCAACCTAACAAGTTTTATGTCCCTTTCAATAACAGTTTACGGTCTTTCTATTTGGACCATCAAAGGCTAAAGTTTAAGGTCGTAAAAATTTGACCAAAGTGCATGCAGTTTATGATCATGAATTACATGGACCTTTTATAAGGGGATGTTGTACAATAGCCTAATTAGGATATCCAAGGTCAAGCGTACTCCAATATCCTTCTATGTGGGAGATGAAAATGTTGTAAATCATGGGTTGATTTTCTCATAACATGAATAATGATATGTGAAAATCATACCAGGGATGGCCCAAAACACCCTAAGGTGTTCAGTTCTACCGTGGTGATGTAAGTGATCAAAAGGATTGGAAATACACTCTTGAAAGGTAATGAAACATTTGTTTGAAGGCCGGAATATCATATGCATGAGCCATAAAAATGAATGTATAGTTAAACAAAGGGTCTCTCAAATCCAAGTATCATTTTTCCAAGGGACATGGAAGGTTTACGAAAAATTGAGGGCCTCAAGACATGAAGTGTGATTTATAGGGTAAGGGGATTAAAAGATGATGGAAGTACCCCATATTCTGGTTGATCGGGGTTAGTCTCTTGTAATCCTCTGATAAGGAATGATGATGAGTGATGGAATGCACATTTTAATGTCATTATTAGGGTTATATGTATCATAAAGTTTTAACATCATGAGACCATGATGTTTTCCTTGCATTTTATCATCATGCAGTGAGGATTTTTTCCTTCCCTTATAGTTAAACATCATCCATTAAGGACACTTACCATGTAGTTTAATGTCATGTGTTAAGGAATTATTACATTTAGTTTAATATCATACAGTAAGGACATCTACCATGAATTTTAACATCATGTTGAAATGAAATCTGCAATGTAGTTTAATGTTATATAGTAAGGATGTAAATATGATATAAAGTTTAAAGTATTACTTATAGGACATGATTAATGAACATGGAATATGGGGAAAACATGATAGTGATGACCCAAAACACCCTAAGGTTCTGAGTTCCACCATAGTGTTTCCAAGGATCATGAGGATTGGAGCTCATTTCCTACAAGGAGGGGATGCCTATGGTTGGTAGGTCAAAGCCCTTATGAATCTATAGCATGATCAAACATAGGTTCCCTCACTCCTTTAAAATGGTCATGAAAAATCTTAGAGATGGTATATGTGGATGGAGAAAATATAGGGAAACTAAGTCCACCTGGATAGTTGGAATATGGGTTGAGTAAGTCATAACCCAAAAGCTTGAGTCAATTAATTTGGAATGGGGAAGACATGCCTGGGATGACCCATAACACCCTATAGCATCCCACCTTTTTGACATAACTTTTCATTACATTTTACAAATAGAGGACCTTTAAAGTCTAGTGTCTGGGAAATTAGGAACAAAATACATGAAAAAATAAAAAAATATATTTTAAATCCCCTTGAAAATCCTCTTTAAAATTTCATCCTATGTACAAATAATGCATCTCATAACCTGGAGACATACATCAAAGGAAAGGGTGAGCATAAATCCTCGTAAGGAAAGAAAGGGAATCAGTTTACTTATGATATCAATAAGAACTTGATGAAAAACATAAACACATGAGAAATGGAAGTAGAGGAATTTAATAATGAAAATAACTTGAACCATAACATGAATATGTGACTAAATTATTTAATTTATACATTCATGAACATATCACCAAGTTTCATCCCCAATGTGTCATAAAAATTACCAAGGTTATTCACCAAGTTATTGTGAAACTTGTCATCTCTAGAGATTAAATTCTTTACCCAATGCATTGGAGAACTATTTGGGAACAACCTTAATATGTATTTATATTCATATGATCCACATATATCATAATCAAAAATTTCATAAATAACCAATAGAGAGTAAAAGTAATGGGTTTCACTTCAAAATCATGACGTTTTAAACGTTATGTCTTTTATAAACCTTGGAAAAGGAAAGAGGGTTTCATGTATGTCGATTATGGAATAAAATAGATAAATTTTATGTATTAATGAGTACCTATGGAAATAAAAATATATTTGGGTATTCAGATAAATAAAACAAGATAATTTCTTGAGAAAAAGAGAGAGATATTTTGAGACAAAAATTCTGCAACATAACGACTATATAACATGGTTTTAGAAAACAATAAAAAGAGAGGGGACAAGGGCTGCCCATCAATAAATGAATCATTTATAATAGAGTTACATAATAAAAATAAATAATATCATGGTGTGTAATTACACACCACATGAAAAGGAAACTTGAAAGAAAAAAGAAAATGCGATTTCTTTTACGAAAATTCGGTAGCCTAACAATGTCACTTAAAAATTCATAAAAAAATTGATGAAAGAATAAAGGATATCTAATTATTTGGACATGAAATGGATAGTAATAAGAATATATAAGAACATACCCCCACATAATAATATGGAAACTGGAAAACATAACTTAAAGGAAATCATGACTAAAAGAGGGGGGGTGGAAGGTTCCTTTACCTTGAAAAGTAACTTCGAAATCTTGAAGGTTGGGACGTTGGGGGGCTTGAGGGAACCTTGGGAGGACTAATTGGGAGATAAAAAGACTAGAAATTTGTTGAGGAGTATTTTTTAATGAACTTAATGGGGTAATTTCTTGGTATTTATAGGAAAATTGAGGGAATATTTAATTAATTTCAAGGGACACCTCATCGGTGGTATTTACAAAACCATGTGCTTTCCCATGGTATTTTCCCATGGTATTGGCCACTTGGGATACCTCATAGAATATATTACTATTAAAAAGTCTACCATAATGATTACATCATTATTACATCATTATTACATCATTATTACATCATTATTACATCATTATTACATCATTATTACATCATTAATAATGTCATTATACACCCAAAACTCAAAACTGTATTTTCACTATTCACCAAAAAAGAAAACATTTTATAATAATGTCTTAAATTCACCCTAACATAATATTGACACTCTAAATTCAAAAATGAACTCCATTTTATGAAAATAAATTTTTAAATATTTTTAACTTAATTTTTAAATAAAATCATTATTTATTAAAAAAACAACTTTAAAACTACAACTTATTTTGCAATTCCTTGAAAAAGTAATCAAGGTCCCATAAAATTATCGTATAACCATAATAAAATAATGTAAAAATTTATGATTATATTTTATGAAAATAAATTCCATTTTAAATTATTAAATTAATTATAAAATTGTAAATAGAGTATTTATGACATACAAAAAAAACCAAACTTATACTATGATCGTTTTTTCACTTTTAAGATGTCTAAATTGTATTTATACATTCATGGGTGAAGTTTATATTTTTTGGCTGATTTACTACTCATTACTATTGATAAGGGTATGTTACTATTCATGCTTTACTATTTATGAAAAAATCAAGTTGATCTTATTAGACTCTAAATTTCTTACTGATCACAACTTTAGAAGACCATTTTTTTAAATCATTTCACATTATTAATTATTTAAAGTTTACATGAATATTTTAAAATAACATTTTTACAAAATTCATCAATAATATTCATCCAATATTTATCTGGACATTTGAAAATCATAAATTTTACCATAATAATAAATAACAATCTTATTTATACCAAGGGATTACAAAAAGTATCTAAGGCCTCATTACATATCCCCTTATAACACCTACATAGGAGCTAAGTGTAAGGTGTGCTATAGTGATAGAATCTTGGGGAGGCTCAGATAACATTTCCCGAGTAGTGATTTCTATTAGCTTGAATTTCTCCCTTAGGTGATTCCATTCAAGCTTCACATGTTGAAGCTCAGCTTGGGCTTGGTCCAGAGCAAAGGAAAAAGATTCTACCTCATTCCCAAGCTTTGACAGATGGGCTTCATATGAACCTAGTCTACTAGATGAGGCCATTGACTCTTCTTTCTATATTAATTAACCAAGATCACTTGTATTTATAAAAAAAAGTTTTTGCATATGTTCCTTAGGTTTTTTCTAGTGTTTATTTATTTAGGTTTCACGCAACCCAACTGATATGTGATACCACCTTCACATGATCCAGTTAACACAATGAAATTACTTAATCTGATATATAGAGTGATCACACAATGTCAATACTCATGTTTTGTGGAACCTTAGGTCATTACAAAGGGTTTTACCTAGTGGAAGACCTTGTGATCACATTAATGGCCACTCTGAGGAGTCTTCTCCTGTGCTCCCATGTAGCTGTCACCCATGGTGTTCATCCTTGGTGTCTATTTTTTTATACTGAGGTGGTGGGGAGAGGGAATTTATATACCCCTAAACCCTAGTGATATTACCCCTTTTACAATGTGTATCCCAAAAATGCAAGCTGGAGTCATTGGAGGGATCCTTGTATCACACAATTTGAATGATCCAATCGCAAGGTCATTCACGAAGTTATCTTTTCATCACATGATAAACAATGACCGCAAGAAAATATGATCATAACTATGTTTATTAAACCCTAATCTATCAAAGGGATTTTTTTCTAACCATGTTGAAATGTTAAATGAATTTTATAAGGTTAATCCATCATATCTAGGAGTTTTTACGAGATCCAGAAGCCTATGGAAAAGATTTCACATGATCGAAGATGACCTGTCTAGGGTCATTTGTGAGATAAAGTAAACTTGTTAAATGAGCCTCGTGAGATCAGGCTGACATGTCTAAGGGCCCTCATGAGATCATGATGGATTTGCAGGGGGGCATGTGATCAATGATGATTTATCAAGGTGTATTACCCCTTTCTTGTGAAGGTTTTCACATCCTCACTTCATAATAAGTTTTCATATTTCCCCTTTTTATTTAATTCTATATTTTACAATGAAAAGAGATCCTACGACATCATGTGAGTGTTTTCATGGACAATCACTCGGGTCATCTATGGAACATCGCATGATTGATATTGGATCTTGCAATGGTCTATGGACACTATCTATGAGGGGATTTGTAGGATATTGTGAACTACCTAAGATTAGAAAATGAGAATCAATAACCACATAAGGTCTACATATTTTTAATATTTTCATCTTTTATTTTGCAAAGGGATTTGGATTATTTCCAAGTGTCTACCAGTTGATAAGTCACACGATCGGGAGAGCCTATCTGGCATCACTTTTATGATTTCCAATTCTTGTCAGGTTGTTCTCACCATAATATGAAGGTTTTTCAAAGGGGATCCATGTTATTAAAATAAGATAATGATCTATGAATGATATATTCACATGACCTTCTAAGGTTCATGTAGTCATGTGTCCTTTTGAAGGTTACGTGATCTATGTGAGTTTTTCCACCATCTCTTCCTTTGTTTTACAACGAAAATAATACTCATACTTTGTGTATTTCTTCACTTATAGATTCTTCCAATGATCATTTGGTAAGAATCAATATTAATATATAACATCACATATTAAATCATCAAAATAATTTTATCATAAGAATAAAGATATGTGGGTACTAAATGAGTACAGGAAAACTTTTTTACCATGGTTTAAGGAGGCCACACATAATATATATAATGCATTAGAAACATTGAGATGGATAGGAGGTGGACCAATTTTAAATTTATAACATATTCTAGGTATATAATTAATGGTTATACATTTTATACAAAATACTAGGATAATAAAAGTGCAGTTTAGAATAGTGGTGTATTGGTGTTCACTAAATCAAGAATTTCCCAAGTGAAAAAGATAAAAACCCAATGTTCACATTAAGTGTATAATATGATGTTATTTAAGACATATGGTAGGTTTATTACATTAAATTTTGAGTTCCTGTGTTCAAATGTAAATGGGTTATTAGTAAGAGTAGTGTTAATGTAACAACCCATGTTACTGTTGTTGATTATTTTATATTATTTTAATGTTATTTTAGAGTGATATAAATTTTTGAAACTTTAGGTTTAATTTTTTTGATGTTTTTTCTCTACACAGGTTTTCATGGACACTACATGGTTTTTCAAACCTCACAAATGTATTTTACATGGGTATCAAGAGGCGTATGGTTTGATGTGCACGGTTTAGTGAAAATTGTGTAGGTACCCTTACAGAGGTGGAATCCTAGTTCATTTTTGAATGTGAATGGTTAGAGTTCATAGGAAACACATGTTTTAGGGAGAACTATGCCAGTATTAGAGTAGATATTATGGTTTATATTTATGTTCATGTTTTTCGGTGCATGGGGGTGGCACAATTATTGGTAATTTCACAACAACCGTGTAAGCTACCTAGATTTCCAATTTTTAGTTTCCACAAATTTAACATATTAAATTTTAAAGGGGTAAGTCCCTATTTTCTCCTCCTCCACCATTTGAATATCCCTAGGCAGGAATGAGGAAACCTCTCCTCTCCCTATTTATTTAGTTCAAGCCTCCACCGCCTCATTTTCAAGTGTTTTCTTTAAGATAAACCCCTCATTTATTCCTCCATTTCATTCTTCCTCCCTCTTTTTATTGGTTTAAATTCTTTCCAAAAACCTAGGGGTATATTGGGATGATATTGGGGTTTAGGGGTGGTTTTAATTTATATCTTTTTTCCTTTAAATGTTGTAGGGGTTATTATCTTTCATGTTTGGGCATTCAGTGCTGAAGGCGATGCATTTCATATCATCTCGGGCTGGTTTCTGATTACTAGTGAAAGATGTTTTTATGTGTTTCTCTTATTTGTAAATAACATTGTGTGACTGTACATTTTGAATGTTTTAATTTTTTGAATTAATTTTATATGTAATAGTTTAGTGGGTTTAAAAATGGTTTCAAATATATTTATCACTTGGCATAATAGGTTTCCTAGATCTCAAAGATTATTTGACATTCCATGTGATGGTGGAAAATATTTAAAGGGTTTGTGTGGTTGGTTTTTAGTAAATTAAGTGGTTTAAACCCATTTATTTCATAGGATAAATTAAAATATATTTTTATTAAATATTTTAAGACATTTTATTTAAATAAGAGTTTCCACTTAAATTGATTTCAAGGGTGGTTCTCAATGTAATGTTTTAAGAATTATTTTATAAATGGAATTTGAATTTTTGTGAAATGACTTGGAATCTAAAGTTAGTTTTATAGAATTTGTGTTTGACACTTTCAAATGGTTTTCAAAATGTGTGGGTGTGTACGACCCTTCTGATTCCACTTATGTTTTTTTTCCTTTTATAGGTGGTTCTTGATGTATGTGGAGATTGGGTGATGGATAAAAGGGGGATATTTCTTCTAAGTATGTTAAAGGTGAGGTTGATTTATTATCACGATTTTTGAAAATCATATTGATTGCTATTATTATTTTCTCACTTTATCTTTAATTTGGTCGTGATAACCTAGATAACTAAGTGGTATGTCTTTATTTATGTTATTTTAGATGGTCGCAAACTTCAAGTGTTCCCTTAGTTATGTGATATGACTAATGGGATGTGCCCTTGATTCTTGGCTCAGTGAAGTCTAGTCGAGTATATTTTATTAGGATGAAACATATTCCAATAGTTTGTCCCTATTTGGTAAATTTTAGGACTATATCACCATAGAACCTAGGGTATATCCCATGACATCTAATCAATGGTTGTTGGTTTTATATATGAGATCATTTTTACTTTATTATAGATCCATTTCTTTATTAGTGCATATATAACATATAGTTGTTTAATTTTATTTTTACTATTTATTAATGTTTTGATTCCATCTTGTTTGATGATTTTATTAATGATGTGTAGGTGATGTTTTCTAAAGGACTTTAAAGCATTTTAAAAAGGGTGTTTTAACTAAAAAGTGTTTTTTATGGTGTGTGTGATTTTTTAAAGAAATTTTCTTAAAGTGATTTATTTCATTTAAATAAAATCAGGGTGGAGTTTTCATGGTTAGAAATTTTTTTAGGTAATTATATATAAAAAACCCAATTTTCTATTGTATTTTAGGCTAGATCTAGTGAAATGTCGTTTTAAAAGAATAAAAAAAAAACTCTTTGGTAAAATTATAATGAGTGATATTTTATCACAACATGTATACACCAATATGTGTACACAACCTACCATGATTCCATATTAGGCTTGGCTTCAAATTCTACTTTTCTTCTTAGATCATGTTTAAATGGTTTGGGTTGCAGTAGTGTGTGGCAGTGAGTGGCCATGGGTCGCATGGAGGCAAAGGAAAATTATTTGTTTTTTGGATTTTATTTTGGGATACATATGTATTGAATCAGACCCATTTTCTATATTAATTTTTTATATCCTTATAATGTTATTTATTTATATATATATGGTTGGTTATGTTGGTTGGTTGTGGAATGTTAATTTATTTATGCATTTATAATCTGATTTAGATGATTATTTATGTTGATTCCTTTAATAGAAATCATTCCCAAGAGTTCTCTTTAATGTCCAAGAACAATTTGATAGCCCATGGGGATTAGGAATGCTCTTCAGGTCATGTTGTAGGATGGGTTTAGATGATGGGTTGGGTCAACTTAGAACAGTTTGTGATAAAATGGTATCCAAACCTAGTTTCTTTAGAGTGATCCTAGGGTATTGAAATCCCTTATGTTATTGGGGGGGGGGGGGTCAATTCAAAAAGGTGACTAGGATTGTGTCAGGCAACAAGAGGTATATCATATATAGGTGATTAATTGCTACCTATTGTGATGAAACATGGGTTTCCTTGGGTATTTTGAGGATTTGATTATGATTTGGGTTTCATTTTGAATCATTTTATATATTTTGACCCTTTGGGTTATGTTTTGAGATTATTTTGAGATTTGAAGTGAATATTAAAGGAGAATAAAATTTTCTTGGATAGATCACATCTTTTAGAAAACTATATAGATCCCTTGGGCAAATGGTTTTTGGATTTTCATGGAGGTTGACACATAGTTGGAATTTGGTCAGCCAAACCACGTGGATAAACTGTGTAACCAAATTATAGACAAATTTACACTAATTTGGACTTATTTTTTAACATATTATGGATCTAAAATTGGTTTTGATGGTGTCCATAAATCTTTTGAGTTAATCCATGGGATTTTTGTCATGCGTCGATGTTATTGGATTCAGTTTTGATTAGTGTGTATGTTTTATTGGTTGGGTTTAACTTTTAAAGGTTTGTTATATGATTGGAAAATTGGTTTTGGAATGGTAAAATAAATATTTTGGGTTTTAATGGTTGTTTTAAAAATTTTATAGAATTTTTTACATTAGGATATAATTTAAAAACAAAATATTTAGACACATTTTTAAATGAAAGTTAGGTTTATATTTTAAAATGAGTTTTTTGATAATTTGGAAAAAGGATATTTTGATAAATTTTTGATTTTGTTTGTGATGTATTTTTAGAATGAAATTGAAAAGTTTATAAAAATGTGTGTGTTTTTTAAAATGGAGAGTGGTGTTTTAGAAAAACAGTAGTGGGGTTTTTATTAAGGGGTAATGACTTGTATATAAAATGTTTTATAGGATATTATAAAAAGGTGTATTTTATAGAATTTTTTATATAGAATTTTTTGATTTGTTTTTGGGGTTTTAATTGATTGATTTATGTTTTATATTTCTTAGATTATGCCTCCTAGAGTGTCTTCAAATAATATTAAGAAGTTAGTTCATTGGGATGATCCTCAAGGTGATTTTTCTCAT
This sequence comes from Viscum album, assembly GCA_963277665.1. Classification (NCBI taxonomy): domain Eukaryota; kingdom Viridiplantae; phylum Streptophyta; class Magnoliopsida; order Santalales; family Viscaceae; genus Viscum; species Viscum album. The sequence goes on along the minus strand of OY728159.1, from coordinate 526,410,882 downwards.
TTGTTAAAAATGGTTTCTTTTCTTTTCTACTCTACCTAGACTCAAGGTTGAGTGGTGGATACAAATTAGTTTTAGTCCCTAGAATAAATATATATTAGACCCATATGAATAAAAAAAACACTGGTATTTGGGTTAGTATTTATTTATTTGGTAAGTGAGGTCTCAATGTTGGTGGGTTTGATTGAGGGTGTTCAGGTTGGTGAGTAGCAGAGGTCGGTAGGACCTAAATTGGAAGGGTTGGTTGGCATAAGTTAGTCATATTGTTCAAGATATTTGATAGGGTTTCATTGGTATAGAATATTGATCTATATCTTAATTTTTTTTTGGGTTAATGATTAAAATAGGATATCATATGGGTGGTTTATGTTTTTGGGAAATCTTCATTGTTGAGGCTTTTGTTTGGTGTATTTTGATGTTAATTAAGCTTCATGATTTTGATTTTATATAATGGTTTTTTGGTATGTGTTCAATAATTTATAGATCTAGTCTTCATTTTTTATTCACTGCCCTATCTTGTGGTTGTGTTTTCTTAGAGGACATTGAATTTTCTCATGTCAGTTGAGGTGAGTTTTGATTTTACACTATGTTTTTATGGTTTTATCTTTGAGAATAATGCTTTGGCATGTGCCTTATGGATTAGGGTGTTATTTATTTTGGGGATAATGTGTTAAATTGGTTGATATTTGTGGAGGTTGGTTTCTAAATGAATTTAATACAGGATACCAAGAGTTATATGCTCAACTAACTAGGATCAGTGTTGATTTTGATGAGAACCTCTGGTTCTAATTCTATTTTGGGGGTTTTTCATGAGAAAGTGACCCTGGTTGTGGTCCTAATTTGAATGTTTGGAGCATGGTGACCCTGGTCTAGAACCCATTTTAGTTTTTATGAGGGTCAATTGTGGGTTGAGTTTTCTATTGAGGTTTCAGATTTGGTTCTTTGGTGGATTCCGAGCTTGGTGATGGTTTGAATATTCTTAGGTATTTTATAGAATTGAGTTTCTTAGTTGTATTTTGTTTTGAGGTGAATATATTGATTATTTTTTTATATTAGATAAATTATAAAATGGTTTAGAGACCCATGTTAGGTCTCAAACATATTTTGGACTCGTACTGGTAGTTGTGGTAGTGGGTTGTGATGAGTTGTCTTCCTTAGATAGAATTTCCCTGAGACTTTTGCTACCACCTTATTCTTTGACTAGTGACATTATGGGGGTAAAAAGTAGTATAATAGGGAGATTATCACACCTAATGTTACTGTAGTTTATTATTTTATATTATTTTAATGTTATTTTATAGTTACTTAATTTTTTTGAATCTTGGGATTAACATTTTTAAAATTTTAGATATTTTTATTCTGTGCATATTTTCCACAGAGTCATTGTATGATTTATCAAACCATGCAGATGAAATTTACATGGGGCTCCATGGGAACACAGTTTGATGTACACAGTTTAGTGAAAACCATATAGTTACCCTTACATAGGTGTCCACCTGGTTCATTTTTGAATGTTCATGGTTACGGTGCATGGGTAATGCATGGCTCATGGTGAACCATGTGATTCTTAGAGGAGAACATGTGGCTTACCTTTACATGGTGGTTTTATGGCACACAATTAGTGGTAACCCTGAAATAACTATGAAACCATGTTGTAGATAGTTTTAGATATGTTTTTCAAGGTTGGTACATGGTTTAAAAACTATGTGACTAAACCATGTAAGTGTGTGGAAATGTTTTAGTAGAGTCTGCATAGTTAGTGCATGGTTTACCAAACTGTGTAGCTAAACCACACGAGTTGCCTAGATTTTTAATTTTTAGTTTCCAAAATTACCCCAACTGTATTTTAAATGGGTAAACCCCCATTTTAACCTCTTAATACATTTTAATTTCCCAAGGTGTGAATGATCCTCTCATATTCCTCTTACTTGGGTTTAATCCCCCACCAAATTTTCAAGCCTTTTCTTCAAGGTAAACCCCTATGTTCTTCTTCCCCTTACTTCTTCCACCCTCTTCTTCTTGGTTTCACTTCCTCCCACAAACCCTATAGGGTTTTTTCGATGATATTGGGGTTCATGAGTTGTTCTAATTTTTGGATTTTTTCATTTAATGGTTGTTGGGGTCATTGTATTCCATGTTTTAGAATTATCCACCAAATGAGATGTGTTTTATATTGTCTTGGATTGATTTATAATTGCTAAAGGTTGGTGTTTTGTGTTTTTATTTTATTTAGGATTTTCGTTGTGTGATTAATCATTTTAATTGCATTAAATTATTTAATTACTCATATATATAATAGTTTAGTGGGTTTAAAAATGGTTTCAAAATGATTTATCACCTGGCATAATGGTTTTCCTAGTTTTCAAAGATTATTTGAAATGACAAGTAATGGTAGAAAATATTAAAAGGGTTTTCGTAGGTGGTTTTTGGTAAATAAAGGGATTTGAATCCATTTTGGTCATGGTATAAATTAAGGGAGTATTATTTTATGCTTTTAATAGATTTTGTAAAAATATGAGTTAACTATTAAATTGATTTCAATGATGGTTCCAAGTGTAATGTTTTAATTTATAAATATACTTTGAAATATTTTGAAAGGAATTTTTAATAAAAGATATTTGTGAAGAATGAGCATTTAGAATGTTCAAATATTTTTTGAAACATGTGGGTCTGTGAGACCCTTACGATGCCCCATATTCTTGTTTTCCCTTGATGGTTGGTACTTGATGTAGGAGAATATTAGGTGATGGATGGAAATGGATGGCATTATAGTTGAGGGTGAGTTATTATTATGATTTGTGACCCTTGTATTAGTCATTGTTAATGTTTTATCACCTCCAATTTGTTTTTTCATGGGAAAACAAGTAACTAAGTTAGAAGTATATATTTTAAAAAACTAGATAGATTCACACATCCAGTGTCCCCTAGTTATGTGATAGGACTAGTGGGAAGTGCCCTTGATTGTAGTCCTGGTGTAACATATTTGGGTGGCTTGTGTTAGGATGAAACATAGGCCAATAATTGGCCCTTATTTGGTAAGGTCTAAGACTGTCTCACCTTAAGACCTAAGGTAGATCCCATAATATCCATTCCTTGGTTATTGGTTTTATATAGGGATCATCTTGACTTTCTTATAGATCCCTTGAATGATTCATGTATATGTAACCTATAAATGTTTAATTTTATTTGTTCCATTTATTAATGTTGTGGTGTCATCTTGACTAATGTTTTTATTTATGTAGTGTGGGTGATTTTTTCTAAAGGACTTGAAGGAATTTTAAAAAGGAAATTTTAATTGAAATAGGGTTTGTTTATATGGAATGTGTAGTTTTTAAAGAAATTTTCTTAAAGTGATTGTTTTCATTTAAGGAAAATAAAGAGAAAATTTTTTTATAGTTAAGAAATTATTTTTATTCAAGTAATTATATATATAAAAAACCAAAATTTCTATAGTATTACAAATTAACTCTGGTGAAATGTATTTTTAAAGGAACCACAAAAACTCTTTGGTGAAATACTAATGGGTGTTGTTTTCTTACACCCTGCATACACCATTTGGTGTATGGAGCCTTCAATGTTTCCCTTTAAGCCTTAGATTCTCCTTCTAATTTACTTCCTGGTTGGTGTTTGGATGGTTTGGGTTGTAGTAGTTGGTGGCAGTGAGTGACCATGGGTCACATGGTAGCTGTGGGTAGCAGTTTGGTTTTCAGGTTTTATTTTGGGATGTATATGTATTGGATTGGACCCCTTTTCTTCATTCATTTTTTATATCCTTGTGATGAAGTTTGTTTATTTATATTTAGTTGGCTATGTTGGTTGGTAGTGGAATGTTTAGTTATTTATTTATGATGTTGTAATCTTATTTGGTAGATGCTTCATATTTATTCCTTTGGGTGAAATTATTCCCAAGAGTGTTCTTTGATGTCCATGTATTATTTTCCAGTTTATGGGGATTAGGAATGCCCTTTTGGCCATGTCACGATCTGAGTTAGGTGATGGGTCAGGTTGACCTGGCCGGTTTGGGATTATTGAACATAATGAATTTGGATTGTCACTAGTAAATTTGGATATATTAGCTTAAAAAGATATCCCATTTGTCATGAAAACACATGAAAATTAATTTATTTATGTTCTTGATCCATCACATGTTCAGTGGTCTAACATTTTTCAAGGAAAAATAGTATTTTGGTGTTGAAAAAGTTAACAATGATGATGAATTATCTGATATCCCTACTTCCATGGAAATATTATGAAGGGATATTGATGAACATAATGCAGTCATGGTTTTTGTTCATACAAACTAATCTGGAACATGTAATATACATAAATACACTCTTAATATTACATTCATTATATATTTATTTCCTATTTAATTTTTCATTTTTTTTAAATGTGAGATATATTATTTCTAATTGTATTGTTTATTTAATTCATATATTTTTAAAAATAATATAAATTATTTTTTTAGTACTTGAAAATTCATTATATAAAAATATTAATTGTTTATAGTATTTTTATTATTTTAAATATTTCTTAAGTTTTATTTTATCTATATCATTTATTATTTCCCCAATGAGTCAATATTTCTTTAGAATTTTAGAAAACTATATTAATTAATATGATAAAAAGTATGTTTATTTTAGTTTTTATGTATCATTTTCATTTTTTTTATTCAATTTTATTTTTCAGTAGTTATATTTGTATGATATTTTACTAATTTTTTATTAATTTGATTTGTAGTAACATGTCATATTAATCATCTTAGTCAACTCAATATCCTAGGGATGACCCTCTAGATACTGCAAATGAGGATAATCATCATTACTTTACATAGAATCCTCCTATATATATAGGTAAAGAGAAGGATTTTGGGGTTGGAAAACATGGTACCACACATTTACCTAAATTATCACTTTCACATAGCAAGAATCAAAGTCACCTATGGAGTCTGATGGTAATGATAATCCTAAAGGTCCAAATTTGAAAAAATTTGAGAGTTTTATAACTATGAAAACTAAAAAAAATATGAATTTTTATTTCTAAAAGGATAAGTGTTGACCAGATGAAGCTACCTCAACTATGATAGAAGATTTTGGAAATCTCATTTATTATTGATTTATTTACCTATAAATGTTTTTAGTAATATATATTAATTTCATCTTCTTTATTTTAGAAGACATATGATTTACCTAACACTAATGAATTTAGAAGGAGATTATTATATTTTTCTACAATGATATAGATGGATTTCAAATAAACACTAACTATATATTCAATTTTTTGGTGAAAAGAAAAAAAATGAAAATCCATGTAAATTGTATGATTTTTAATGAAGATACATGGAGAAATCTTGTTTAAATTAGATAGAAAGAATCATTTCTAGTAAGTACAATTTAAACTATTTGAAGTTATTTTTTGTATAATCACTCAAAACAACCATATTGATGATTCTTATCCTTAATTAATAGGAACTAAGGAGATATCACTACTAGAAAAAGGGGATTTAGAGGCCCCTAACACTGGCTACTACCATTGGTGGTTGCTAATGATTCCCTATAGCGACAACCAAAGGCGGTCACAAGGCTTCCCAAAATAAAAGTATCGCCCCCACCTTGCGCTCTCTCAATCCGAAAACCATATGCCTCTCGCCCGTCCCCTCCCTCGTTGCACCGCCACTAACACCGTCCCCTCCCTCACCGCACCACCTCCACCTCCGGCTCCCTACCAACGCTGTTGCCCATCCACTCCCTCATCGCACCACCAATCCCCTCCATTTCTAAAATGCCTACGCCTCTATCTCCCCATCACCGCTGCACCACCTCCGCCCCTCCCTCACCACATCGCCTCTGCCTTCGGCTCCCCGCTGCTACCGCACCACCTCCACCCCTCCCTCACCGCACTACCTCCACCTCCGGCTCCTCCCTGTTTCCCCTCCCTCATAGCACTGCATTCAGATCCCCACCCTTCTAGATTTTCCACTCTATTCGGTATACCCTTATTTACATTTTAGGATATTGATTTTTGGAACTTTACAACACAAATTGGTACTCATCTTTGAGACAGTGTCTTGCGTGAAGCATGATGAATGAAATATGAATTCATGAAGATTATATGAATATTGTGTATGAATAGAAAGTGTGGAAATGAATGTTCATGTGTATATGGACTTGTGTGCATTAGAATACGAAACAATGTGTGTTGACAGTGTGTGTATGAGAAGACATCACACTTTCACAAAGGCAATGTGAATCCAAGAGGCAGTGAGACATTATTTGTACTAAGATACAGTTTTTCTAAGTTTGAGAAGACTGTACATATTATTTTTTCAATTATTCATTGTTTGATCAAGATTGAAAAAGGTGCATGGTTTGAAATGGTATCATGCATACTTATTTAGGTTAATGCACAAGAAAGAGTCTATGCACACATAAATGTAAATATGTATTAAAAATTAAAAGTGGACAATGTGTGCATTGAAGGTGTGTCTGTGAAGAAATTAGTAAGTGAAAAATGTGTTTGAACAAGGTGTGTGTGTAAAGAAAATAATAAGTGAACATTGTCTTATATATATACACACCCTGTGAAAATTAAAGATGTGTATTGTACATACATAGAATACACATGCATGTGAGGACATGCATACTTGAAAATATAATTTCCATCATACATTTATGAATTCCATACAATGTACATGTATGTAGAAATTTAAAATTGGCACTGTCATCACAAATTTATTTTGGACACTTTCATCAAAAATTATATTTGTTCTTTTATTGGTAGGAATTAACTAAGTCACCAAGGTTGATAGTTCAATATTGGTATTTGATGATTTTTTATGTACCACATACGCATTCAAATTATTATGTTTTGTTTCATTTTTTGTGATTTAGCATTTTAATTTCAATAGTTACAGTTTCTTTATATGTTTTGATTATAGTGTATCAAAATTTATGCATTATGATATTAGTGGAATACATATTCCTTATTTTTCTTGTTGGTTTTCTATTTTTTAGTATACACAATATAATATATTTTGTTTCTTAACTAATCGAATCCCCCACCCATCCAATCAAATGAGTTAAGTAATATCATTATATATTACCCATGATCCATCAAACTACATATTATGAAGAAAAATATATTAAAGGGAACCAATGATAATGTTCATAGAAGTGTGAGTCACTTTATGGAAACACATTTGAGAACTAAACCTAAAATTCAGAGCTCAATACTGATAAGATTTTTGTGGCTGACCCAATCGGTCACCTTAGGATAAAAGTTAACCAATGATTGTGAAAAATTAAACGTTTGTGAAGAAAAATTAGTATACTTTATGTTTGAATAATTATCTTCCATAGATATAATATTACTTTATTGAAATTTTTTTACTCTATGGAATTATATACCAAATTCATTCTCAATATAGTTCTTCATTATACATGTTTTCATCTAATATTTCAGGAGTTATGAAATATTTCATTTCAATTTTTTTTAAAATTCTTAATCAAAATATGATTAGGAAATATTTAATATAGAATCATCATTAGATTTTCCTTACAAACATGGTGGCGATGACATAAACTTACACTTTCATTCAATTATCTATTCCCCTATTTATTATTTAGATTTATAAATTTCTTATTTTATCAATGGTCCACATGAAATTGGTCAGTCTTTATTTTAAATATATTTGATATGAAAAATGCATGTAATATGAAGTCTTGTGTAAATGTTTGTTATACAGATATTAATATGGATAAGATTTGGATTGATCTTACAAATAGAACGTATATAGAATATTTCGAGGGAATTATGATGTTTATTGAGTTCACTAGAGGATTTCAAAGTTACTATATTAGTTTTCCATGCATAAAATGTAAAAACAGATATCAATTCACACAAGATACTGTGAGGGAGCACCTATTATTAAACAGATATATGAAAATTTATAAGAGTTTGACTTCTCGTGGGGAATAATATATTCATTTTCAAAATATAGATGTTGTTCAGATGGATGTTGATGCAAGGATGAATGATCCAATACATGAAATGATTATTGAAATGGTACGTGGGATGGCTCCAAATGGAATTGACATGTAGAATGTTGATACTGGTGAGATAAATATGCGCTCTAGTGCAGATAGTGATTCGAGGAGGTTTTGTGAAGTACTTAATGATGCAAAAACAAAATTATATCCTGTATGTACTGATTAAAATAAATTGGTGTTTATCATGGAGTTGTTTCAATTGAATAATTTGAATCAGTGGTCAGACACATCATTCAACATGATGCTGGTGTTATTGAAAAAGGCACTTCCTGTCAATGCTAATATTTCTGATTCATATTACCATGCTCGTAAGTTGACAGAGAACTTAGGTTTTATATATGAGACCATAGATTCATGTGCAAACAACTATATGTTGTTTATAAAGGGAACTATCCATTTGGATATTTGTATGGTCTGTGAAACTTTTAGGTGGAAAGAGAACAGGGGAAATTAGAATAATCAAAGTCAATCTATGAAACGTGGAAAAATGATATCCATAAAGAAAATGTGTTACTTTCCCCTAAATCTGATGTTGAAAAGATTTTTCATGTCATATAAAGTTTATAATTTAATGAGATTCCATGTGAAAAGAAATCAGGAAAGTGATATGCTAACCCACCTGACAGACTCTCATGCCTGGAAGGATTTCGATCAGAGACACCCCAACTTTGATAAAGATGTTCATAATGTCTGATTGGCATTGTCAGCATATAGTTTCAATCAATTAAATTATATAGTTGGTGAAACTCATATCACATGGCCTGTGGTGTTGGTTCCATATAATCTTCCTCCTTGGATTTGTATGAAGCAACAATTTATATTACTTTCCACTCTTGTTGATGGACCTAGATGTATGGGGGATAAGATTGATGTTTACCTTCAGCCATTGATTGATGAGTTAAATGTATTTTGGGGTGATGGTGTGAAGACTTATGACTGTGAAATGAATGAAATGTTCAAACTGTAGGCTTCTTTATTGTGGAAAATCAATGACTTCTCGGCTTATGCAAATTTATCAGGATGGAGTATGAAAAGTGAATTTTCTTTCCCTTGTTTCAATAAAAGTAAAAATTATGTATGCATTAAACATTCCAAAAAATGGACACACATGGGTCACATATGTTTTCTCCCCCCTCAGCATAGGATTAGAAAGTATGGAGTGACATTTTATGGTTATAGAGAGTTCAACCCATCACCAAAGATCATGATAGGAGTAGAAATGTTATTGCATATTAAGGAAGAAAACATCCTCACGATATATGTATTTTAGGATTTAGTGGCTCATACATTACCTAATATTTATGGTGCGGGTAGACGGCACAGTCACAATTGGAAAAAGAAAAGAATTTTTCACAATCTCCCTTATTGGAAAACTAACATGCTAAGGCATAATTTGGATGCCATGCACATTGAAAAAAATGTTTGTGATAATATATTGTGGACCATATTAGATGTCAGTATAAAATTAAAGGACCATGTTAATTCACATCATGATTTGGAAGAAATAGGTTTTAGGAAACCGTTTCATTTATAGTTAACTGATGGAAATAAGGCATATATGCTTGTTGCGCAGTATACGATGACTAAAATGAAAAAAGAGACATTTCTTTCCATTTTGAAGATGCTCAAGGTGCTAGGTGGTTACTCTTTTAATATTTAAAAGTGTGTGAATCTAATGAGTAGGACATTGAAAGGGTTTAAAATTCATGATAATCACATACTACTTCAACAGTTGATTCCAATTGTAATTTTTGATTATTTATCCCCCAATTTTGTTCAACCATTTATTGAGATGAGTAATTTTTTTAGACAGATTTGTTTAAGAAATCAATGAATGAGTGATTTAAAAAGTTTGCAAGACCAAATTTTACTTACCCTTTGTCACTTTGAGAAACTATTTCCCCCCTCATTTTTTGATATTATGTTTCACTTGACAGTGAACCTAACTATTGAAGTAATGGATTATGGTCCAGTGCAATTCAGGTGGATGCATCCTATTGAGTGGTATCTGAATACATTGAAACAATTTTTATGCAACAAATCTCTTCTGGAGGGATCAACAGCCAATGGTTTTTTGATGGATGAGTGTACTACTTTTTTTGCAAAATATATTATGGATGTTGAAACAAAATTAGATAATCCATCTTGGATTCATGATTTTCCAGTTGGAGAAGGAACCATATTTGATATGGAAAATATCGAGTGGATACAAGCACATCAATATATCTTGTTCAATACTCAATTAGTTGAACCATTTAAGTAGTAAGTGTCTTATCACTTTTATTTTTTAACTTTTACATGTTTTGTTTTCATAAGTTGATCATTTAAAAATCATGTTATCATTTGCAGGAAACACATTAATGAGCTAAAAAAATAGATGTCTCATGCGAATGAATATCAAATTCAGCAATCTCATTATGCGTCATTTCATGATTGGTTTAAGGATTTTGTATGTATAAATTGATTTTAATTATGAGTGAAGTATAATAATAATTTATTTTTATAAAAATAATCATTGAATTATGTGAATTATGTAGGTTCATAACCTAAGGGAGTCAGGTGACCCCATGCTAACTAAAGAATTTAACCAATTAGACGAGGGTCCATTTATAACGGCTCATTGTTATAAATATATATATATTAATGGATTTTTATTTTTAATTAAAGATGTTGATGACAAATAATCAACAAAAAATAGTGGCGTAGATTGTCCTTTCATCGATTCTGGTTATTACTATGGTCAATTGATAGACATCATTGAAGTTGTATATGCACAATGGTTGAAATACATATTGTTAAAGTGTAATTGAGTTTATCAAGTGAATGAAAGTAATGTCGATCATTATCAGTTTACATTGGTGAATTTTAACTATATGTTATATAGAAATAAAAAATTTGGTAATGAACCATTCATTTTGATATCACAAGCAGAACAAATATTTTTTGTTACTTTGCCTTCGAATCCTAGTTAGCAAGTTGTTATGAAAATGTCCCAACAAGGAGTGATTTTATTTGAACAAGATAAACCTGAGACTATTACCTTTGTTTCCCAACATCTTGATCAACATACCATAGTTCAACATGAAGAATATATTTATTGGGATAGAGCGGAATTTTAAGGATAAATGATTGAGGGGGGGGGGATATTTGGGTGTGTTTTTGTGTGTGTGTGTGTGTGGGGGGGGGGTTGGGAGTAGAAGATGTCTGGGGGGATGTGGGGGGTTGTATAGGGGGTGTTGGGGCTCTCTGGGGGGCTCTTTGGGGGTATAGGGGCTGGAGGAAGGGTGTTCGGGGGTGGAGGGGGGGGGGGGTGGTAGTGGGGCTGTAGGGAGGGAAGGATGTATGGGGGTGTGGTGGAGCTGTCCGGGGGGGGGGGTGTCCAAGGGGGGGTCCGAGTGTGGGGGGAGTGTGGGGGATACATGGGGGATGTCTGGGGGTGGGGGATGTCTGGGGGTGGGAGGGGGGATGTCTGGGGGTGGGAGGGGGGATGTCTGGGGGGGAGGGGGCCATCCAAGGGGGGTCCGAGAGTGGGGGGAGTGTGTGGGATGTGAGGGGGGGGGGTATCCGGGTGTGTGTGTGTGTGTGTTTGGGGGGGGGGGGCTGTCCAGGGGGGGGGGGGTTGGGAGTGGGGGCTATTTGGGGGTGTGAGGGTTGTGGGGTGGGGGGTTGTCCAGGGGGGGTCTATCCTAGGGGGTGGGGGAGTGTGGGGGCTGCTCAGCGGGCTATTCAGGGGTATGTGGGGCTGTTTGAGGGGGGTGTGCTGTCTAGGGTGGGTGTTTGGGTGGGGGGTGGGGCTATTCGGGGGTGTGGGGACTGTTGGGGGGAAATCCGAGGGTGTGGGGGGATGTCCAAGGGTGGAGGGATGTCCAGGGGTGGGAGTGGGGGCTACCTTGGGGTGTGGGGGGGCTATTCAAAGGGGGGGGGGGTTGGGGGATGTTTGAGGCTAGGCAAGTGGGGGGGGGGGGCTATCTGGGGGGAGTTTGGGTTGGTGGATGTCTGGGGGGGAGCGTACATGTGGGGATGTTTAGGTGGGGAGGGGCTGTGCAGGTGGGGGTGGAGGCTGTAGGGGTTTGGGAGTGGGGGCTTTCCACGCGGGGTGGGGGGGGGGGGGGTTGAGAGTGGGGGCTATCCAAGGGGGAGGGGTGGAGGTGGGAGGTGGGGGGTGCTGTCCTGGGGGTTGGGGGATTCAGGTGGGGGGGGGGGGTATCCAGGGGGAGTTTGGGTTGGGGGTGTTCACGATGGAGGTGGGGGCTGCATTGGGTTGGGAGTGGGGGTTGTCCATGGGGGAGAGGGTTGGGGGGATTTAGGTGGGGTGGGACACAAAAATGACTTCTATTTGACATGACAATTTAGAAGAACATTTCTCAAAGAATTTGTGCTATATTGAAATCAACTGCATGTTAATCTGATGTGGGGATTCATCGGTACAATTGATTGATCGGTACAATTAAAAGTTAATTTTATAATATATTATCATTGTTGTAATAATGTGAAAATCATGTGTGTAGGGGTCAAAACCAACCAAACAAGAACTTATTGACATGAAATCTTAGGACAATGATATTTAAGAAATTTATATTCTACAGGAAGAATCAGTACGTGGATCAGATACCTGAATTTATCGGTATGATCAAAAGTGGCGTTTGCCCCTCAAATTAGTGTTTAACTAATATATCACGTAAAAGATGTCAATATCAACATAATTCACTTGGGTTGTAATGAAATCATGGGAGAACAATCACCGGGGAATTTTGGATATGTAGGAATCAACACCGCATCAATCAGATGCTCATATCACTCAGTATGAATGAGAACTATAAGTAACGTTGCTTAGTGTTATTAAAATGACACATCTCCCATGAAGGGGTAAAAATGAAGAAAAACTTCTATTTGGTGTGAGAAGTTAGGAAAACTTTTCTCAAATCATTTGGGGTCTATTGAAATCAACCACACATCAATCCGATGCAAGGATTGATATGTACAATTAAAAGTTCATTTTCAAATTTATTATCATTATTGTAATAATGATCAAATCTTGTGTGTAGGGGTCAAAACCAACCAAATGAGCACCGATTGACATGAAATATTATGAAAATGATATTTATGACATTTATATTCTATAGGAAGAATTTTTACATTGATCAGATACCTGAATTGCCCAGTATGATCAAAAGTGGCATTTTCCCATCAAATTAGGAGTTAACAGATATATCATGTAAAATATGTAAATATCAACCTAATTCACTTGGGTTGTAATGAAATCATGGGAGAAAAACAATTATGGAATTTTGGATATGTAGGAATCAACACTGCATTGATCAGATGATCATGTAACTTGGTATGAATGAAAATAATTAGTAACATTTCTTAGTGTTATTAAAATGACACATCTCTCATGAAGGGGTCAAAATGAGAAAACGACTTCTATTTGGCATGTGAATTTAGGAGAAAATTTCTTAAAGAATTTGGGGTCTATTGAAATCAACTGCGTGTCAATCCAATATGGGTATTGATCAGTACAATTAAAAGGTCATTTTTAGATTTATTATCATTATTGTAATAATGAGAAAATCATGTGTGTAGGGGTCAAAACCAACCAAACGAGCACTGATTGACATGAAATATTAGGACAAAAATATTTAAGACATTTATATTATGAAGGAAGAATCAATATGTAGATCGAATACCCAAATTGCTCGGATTGATCGGTATATGGTAACTTGATTTACTTTTAAAAGTCATTGTTTAACTATAAATGCTGTAAAAAGATATTTGATGTTAGCTTTGGACTCATATTTGTAGGTAATAAATTTTAAACAGTTTTTATTATTATATATATATATTAATTGAATAAATATGACAAATTTTTATTTTCTTTTTTAGTTTTTTCTTTTGTATATTATTCTAGGTTTATTAAAACAGAATATTGGAATGGATTGGATATATTTGGATTTCTGGATATGTGAAGAAGTATGTTTTTCATTTATTGTTTTTCAGGATTCTAGTGTTTCTTCTGTTTGGAATTGATTTTTTTGGATATTTGGTTTGTTTCTACTATTCTGGAAGCATAATCTTAATTTTTTTTAAAAATTTCCAGGTTCGTATCCACCATTGGCAGCCGCTAATGGGTTGGAAACACTGCGCGCACTAAAGGTGGTTGTTGTAGGCCAAATTTCTGGTTTCCTATAGCGACTGCTTTTGGCGGTTTCTATTGGTCGACCCCAATAGTGGCCGCTATTCAGCCATGCGGTAGAGTACCAACATTGACCACCATTGGCGATCACTAAAGCCGATCACTGACAAGCCTACTGTGATCGCCAATGGCAGTCACATGGAAGTTTGTAATGACCATTGGCAACCTTAAAAGGAAGTCACTAATGAACCTATTTCAAGTAGTGTATCATTAGGATATCCTAGAGAAGAATGTACACCCTCATACTTTATCTTGTGGAGGGTATCCATTACTTAAAGAATAAGTAATGGATGAGAAGATTGTAAAATTGAGAGTTGGTTCTTCAAGATTTAGATGGATCTCCCCTCCTCTCCTTAGTTAAACATGAGAAATGGAAAAGGGTCCAAATAATTAAAAAGGGAAATTTCTTATAGAAAATTTGAAGTCTACAAAAAATAAGATAATATGGATTAATTTAAGTTATTTATAAACCCTTTATACTTTATAATGATTATAATAATTATTTTTTATATATTATTTATAGTAAGGCCTTGATGATCAGAGCACACAGGGGACCTTAATACCCAAGGGTAAGATATATATTTTGTTTACTATATTGAGAAAGGAAGAACACTCGGGTCACACTTGAGGATACGAGGTAGGTGTATCTATTATATAATTATTAAATAATCCTAGTAATTATTTGAGTGAGAAAGAATATAATGGTAAAATAAACTCTTTATAATAAAAACTTCAGGATACAGATGTGATGATAGAGGACGAGATTAGATATTTAGTTCAGTCAATGTTTTCCGACATGCAGAGAAAATTTATGCATGTATATCTTACTCCTCCACCTCCTCCTCCACAATTGAAAATATTTTGTGAGTTATATATTTAGGATCCCTAGTATCACATTTTATCATAGGATCATACATTATATTGGAGATACCTCACATAATTAAAAGATAAATACAAATCAGTTTAGGGTAATGATATAAGATATTATAAATGCATCATTCAGTGTGTCATTCTTTACAGATGAGGTTAATGAAGTTATAAAAAGTGTCAGACATTTAGTACTTTGGAAATCTAGATGTATAAGAAAACTAACCATTGATGTTTGAATGGATTATAATATTTTTTTAATACATTTTTTAATTATATATATATATATATATATTAGGAATATCTTTAAGGTTAAGAAATGTTGTATTGAAACCATTAATAATTTTAGGCCCCTTTGACTTCGAGTAATACTTGTTTATAAGGAATTTATAAATTATAATCATATGGATTTCTATTGTTGGATGTCTATGAGCTTCCAATGAATGCCAACATCTATGAGTGAGACTATATTATAATAATTTATAGGAAAGGTATATTAAATACTGTAGGTGAAGATATGTTAGGCCTCACAATGATGAAAAACTTTTCTATATAGATAATTTATCATATTTCTTTTAATTATATAAATTTGATGTAACTTGATGCGACCTATGTTATTATTGAAGATTTGTAATTATTTTCAACCATATTTGAGAATCATTGGAGGCTACTGAGATGTTTTTGAAGCTATTTGGAATGTTTTTGATGTGATTTGAGAAGGAATGAGATGAAGTGAAGTAACTTTTTGTATATTTGATGAAGTATGGAATTCTAGAATTATGTATATAAAAATGGATATGTACAATATCTTAGGATAATTTTGTAATTTTTTTTATTTTCTATTAGATACTCTATCTGTTCACAAGACATCAGATTTTCATAAGGTAGTGGACCAACACACAAGATAAATAGATCATTTCATAAGATACCAGAGGCTCATAAGATACCGAGACTTCGTATGATATCTGAGTTTTCTTATTACTATAGAGTTGCATATTTTGTTTACAAAATATATTATTATTTATACATATAATTTTAAATACACTTATCATTTAGATTTTGAATATTTTTTTGTTAATTACAAATTATATACTTTATTTATTTATTCTCTAATTAATTTATATGTATATTAAATTATTAATATTTTTATTAATATTTTTTTATGTTTATGAAAAATTTTCAATGATTCCTATAAAATATATATGCATATTTCAATATATATATATATATTCATTCTTTTATAATTTATATTTAAATATAAAATTTATTTGTTTAATTTTTATTACACTATATATATATAAATATGTCATCCTTTAATTATTTTATTTATCATTCAATAAATAAATAAAAATAATAAATAACTATTAATATTATTAACAATAATGTCAATATTAATATTAATGTAAACATTGTTAATTATAGTGTTAATATTATTAATACTAATATTAATATTATTAATATTAGTGTCACTATTAGTAATAACAATTTTATTATTAATATTAATATTAATATTAATATTAATATTAATATTATTACCGTTAATATTATAAAAAATAATAGTACTTATTAATATTATTAATATTAATATTTATATAAATATTCATGGACATTTAATGAATTGATAATTTATAAGCTATATATATGGTACAAAAATATCAAAATTTTGAATAAGTATGCTTCTTGTTATTATTATTAGAATTCATGTTATTGTCCTTGTTTCTACCATTATTGCTATAATTGTTTAAAAAATTATTATTTTGTATTATTATTTATAAAACTAAATTTGATTATACTATTTCAAAAAAAGTAACATAGATTCAATATTTAAAATTTGTTATAGTTGGTAATTATTTGTAGTTAGATTACTACATGATGGAAAAGTGATGAATAAGAGAACGAAGGTTATGACTTTTAGAAATTTACCAAATGAAATATTCTAAACAAAAACCTATTTTTTCTATCCATGATGGAAGTTTTTTAATATGAAAAATTTGTGAAGCATAGAGATCAAATATCATTTAATTTTAAATGGTTTTAATCTGAGTTATAATCCTTGGATCTGACATGGTGAAATTAAGCATAATTCATGATCTAATTTTGGGGAAAATTTTAAAAATTATAATTCTAATAAAATTAAATAAATTATTTGTGATATTAAAGTAGAATAAATTGAGAAAACATAAATTACTGATTTCTTATATGGTAATACTGAAAAACCACTATATCTACGTTTTATGAAATTTAAGGGTTTTCAACAATATTAATATAAGTTAACTTAAAAGTAAGGAATGGATGGTGTGATTTTTTTATATAATTGATTTAGATGTTGAAATATGTACTTCCTAGAGAGAGTGGTGTTACAAGGTGGTTGACATAGTTAACACATAGTTAGTTCAAAATCGGTAATAACCATGTGACTTAACCTTACATAAGGTGACCCCATTCCAGTGAATGGTTTATGGTTAGCACATAGTTTGGATTAACCATGCAAATTAATTATACATAGATAGTGGAAAATTTATGAGTCTAAAGATGTGTTCGAGAAATATATGCATGGTTGGCTCATGGTTTACCAAACCATGTTACCAGACTATGTGGATTGCCTAGAGTTAAAAAAAGAATAAGTGATAATACCATTATATTATTACTTGATTTTAACCACCACCCAACCCCTTTCCCCCTCATTAAAATTTCCTGACTTTTCTAGCATCGACCCCTTGTTTACACCTCTCCTTATCTTGGATCTATTGTGGGTTTCTTCATCAAATCACTAAAGGTATTAAACTGGCTGTCTATTCTATTCTTCCTTGGTTGCATTCTTCTTCCCTTCCTTAGATTTATATCTTTTATATGACCATGGTTCCCTAAGGTTCATTATCATTCAAATTTATGTTGGATATTACTTTTTAGGTTTTTTTGACTCATTTGGTTCCCTTATCTTCTCTTTTGGAAGAAAATATCAAGTGTAGGTATATTTGATCACATTTCTAGTAGGAGACTCTATATTCTATCCTTTATTTGATGTACCATGATTTAATTGATGTTTTATAAATTTTTATTAGTATAAAAATGGTTGTTTTGTTTCCTATGAGGACTACTAGTATTTAAAATTATGATATTGTTTGTTTTTTCAATGTTATTGATAGAAGGGATGCTTATAAAGTATATGATTTCTTTGGTTTCATAAGTTACACACTGAGTATTTTTCAAAATACCAACTATAATTGTTTTATAGAAAAATTTAGGAGTATTTCAAGGATTGAAATATTATAAATTATGTTTATTTTTCATCTATTTTTTTTAATTCTTTCATGTATTAAGGATTCATTTGTTCACTTTTATGTTAATTAGGTTACTCACTTAAACTAAAATATATTGAATAAATATGTTTTATGATTTAAACATGATTTATTAGTAAACATTGAAATGAAATGAGACTCATGGGAAGCCTTGGGTACTTAGGGGGGACCTGGAATCATAACATTCTAGGTTTAGAGGACATTATCTTCCTAGTGGATATAGTTATTCATGTATGATATGGGTGCACACTATCACATGGTAAACCATGACTAGTGGATATCTCTATCTTTATAGTCATGCTCACCATGAGATCACACTAGAAGTGATATTTACTTATTAATCAATTAAAATTTCTATAATAAATTCATAATTCCTAAATATTTATTATTCTTATATAAATTAATTCATTTATTTCTTTCTGAATAATTGTTACTCATGAATTTTTAGGAACTATGTATATTGGATCAATCCATTGTAAATCTTAAACTAGGTAAATTATTCCCACCTCTAGAAATTATTCTATTTCTATTCTTACTAACTCTATCATTATTGGACTAAGTCACCTTTATGGTTCACTAAAGTTTTTTTCATCAATATCATGTAAAATTATATAGATATATATTCTAGGACTTAATTTATGCGTATCATAGATTCTATCAAATTACTTATACATTTCCTATAAAAAATGATGAATTTATATTCTTTATTAATAGACCGATTACTAGAAATGTTTACTAGAGACTCATGTTCAAATATTAAAAACATATATTTATGGTTTAGTGTAAATGGTTTTAATTAGGTATTTATTGGGTGAATTAGAGAAGGTAATAGTTTGGGAACACCTACCTCAACCACTCAGAGTTCTTGTATAAAAATTAATTTATCATATTCATCATAATTATAAAACAAACAATGAAATCAATTGAAGAATTATTGTTTTACTACCTCTTCCAATTACTTCCTAGTGTATCTATGAAATTTTGATTGATCTCCACTTTTAAAATTTTTTACATAGTTTTATATTATCTATTTATCTTATAATATTTATTTTAGTAAATCTATTTATTCATGTATATTAAGTCCCTAAAAGTGTTAAAGTATGAAAAAGAGTTCTTCCAGATATTATTTCATTGAATAAATAATGTTAAGGTGCACAATATTCTCCTCATATCCTATTATTAATGTACCTTCATGAACATTTGTGATTATCCTTATAACCTTTAGGAATAGAATACCCAAAATAAACGGTGAGTGAGTTGTACTTCATGTTTTGCACATAAAAATAAGATCAAAATATTGAATTCTAAATTCATACCAATACATATTAAAGAAAACCAACTAGAGAATCTAGGGATTAATTTTCTATCTAAGAAACCACTCTTATTGGATTCAATTCTCTAATTTATAAATACAAACGAATAGAGTGAGTTATGGAAATTTTTAAAGATCTATGTTCATATAAAATATTAATTTAAGTCATTTCTCCTATATTATATGGAATTGAAAATTTCTTTAGATATTTAAATTTGGTTACAAATTGTGGTTCTATAAAATATGATACATTCTGTATTAAACTCAATTTATCAATCCCTCAATGTTTCTTTTCTTTGTGTATAATTACTTAAGTAATTTTTCATACTTTAGAATTTATTGAAGATATTACAAAAGGGGCATGTTTATTTCAACCTTTTAGAATATATCAATAATTTCCCTCTAAAATTCCTCTTCATGGATTTTATTTGATTGTACAATTATTTATTATAATGGTAATAGATTTTATTTCTTATATTGTGACTATTTTTATGTTGAATTTATTTTTTCTCCTATTGTTTTCATAATTATCTAATACTCTTTCTCATAATTAACTAATACTTTTTTCTTGACCCACTTCAGATGGGGAGGGGAGTTTCAGCTTCTCCCTCATGCTCGATTCCTTCTCATTTCCCTTCTTTCACTTCTTTAACGGATCTGTCCTCCCTCCCTCTGTTTCCTCCAATTTAAATAAGCCCCATGGTGCAAGCCTTCAGGAATGGTGCGCTCTTGGTACCTATCTCTCCTCTAGAGTTCATATAATCTTCCACTCTTTTGGATCTCACTTTGGTTTCCCAATTTGGAAAGATTGTCCCATCTGTTGATGCATTCGACCGGTTTGTGTTTTCTTCATTGAAGTTACAAGGTTGCACGATTGTTGGCCTTTTAGATACGAGACACATTGAGGTCCGTTTTTCAAATCAAGAAGACCTGATTTATGCTTGGGCCTTTGCTCCGTTCTATATGGAGGGAGCTAGGTTTTCTCTATTCTGGTGGACCTTCGATTTCCATATAAAGCATGACCCTCCGACCATAGCGCTCTGGATAACTCTATCGGGAAAACCTCTACCGGTCCAGAATGAGACCATCCTTTGGTTGATAGGTAATATGCTAGGCCGTTACCTCTGTTCGGATGCTCACACCAAGGCTATTTGTCATCCAATCACTCCTAGGATATGTGTTGAAGCTGATCTATCTAAAGGACCACAAGAAGCTATCACCATTGAGATTGAGGGTGAGCTTCGCTGGCATCAGACATTATGTTATGACGATTGGATCCCTTTCTGTTTTGGTTGCTGTCGAATAGGAAATGAGTCTTCCAGATGCCATCGTAGCCTTTCAGTCGGTTTCCAGAATACGCCTCCCTTTCCAATGAATGGAGATGCGATTGCAGTTAGCAAGTCCACTTATGTTCAACCAGAGATGGGAGACGATGTTGTAGGATTTCAATACAAAGTCAATACAAATATAGTTTCATTGGTGCAGAATAAAGGGGTAACTAAACATTTGGCTCGCATGTGCAAGGATAAAAGGCCAAGTGACAATCCGAATGTAGAATATGTTTATAATCTTTTGAAGCCAGAACTGAGTATACTCCTCCAGTTGAAGGATCCAGGTGATAATGGGGAATAGATCCTTGGACATCCTGGCTGTAATGAATTGTAAATCTCAGTGAGTTCTCCTCTAGAGGCAAAGGAAGTGGACATTGGGGATGTAATCAGAGCAGCGGTCGAGTCTTCTGAAACTTCATTGCAGGAGGTACCTGTTTCAGTTTCATTTCATGTACAAGTGAGGCAGGGAGAGGTGAGTGTATTGGGTCCATTGGACCCAAACACGTTCACTTCAAAAACCTCTTCCCACATGAAGACTATGGGCATTGGTAAGAATAATGGTCTCGAACCAGGAAAGGTGAAGGCACCAGTTAGGCAGAGTCCCCCCAAAGAAGGCCCAATGGTCGAGTTGGAAAACTTTTTTGAAGGTCTGGATGTTCTAGAAACAACACTGGATCAAGAGTAATAGGATTCAGGTGATGACAGTTACAACCAATTTTCTATGGATAGTTTGGAAATAATTCAAGGGAAAAGTATTCACAACCCTAAAAGAAAGAAAGGGCAAAAATGAAATAGATACTTAGGGAAATGTATAGTGGACAAGGAAAAAAAAGGGACGCAAGGATTATTCACACTTGCCTAAACCAATGGAAACTAGGTCGGCTAATAAAGGTGGAAAAAAAGGAAAGCAAGACTTATCATAATGGGGAAGGTGGAGAAAAAATAGGGAGAACAAAAACAGTTGAGGAAGGAGAAGGGGAGTTCTTGAAGCTCATCCTCCATTCTATGGAAGAAATGCTTGAAAAAGAGGTCAGGGTAAATGCTCCAAAATAGGAGATCAAAATAATATATTAAAGAAGCTTGCGAGTTGATGGCAAGGAGGTGTAATAGGCGTGGTTAGACAAACAAGACCGAATCCTGGCTCGTGGCTTCAACCAAGGTAAAATAAACTCAGAGGAATTCATACAGATAGTGGAAAAAATGACTACTCACCTTGATGAGCTCATCAACGTGGATCTGGACACCTAGATTAGTACATTTCACTGGGAATTATATAGATTTTCTAATTCTAATAATCTTATCACCGTGTTTAATAATTTTGTAAGCTCTTTCATCTTGTAGCGGTACCCCTGTTTTGTGAACCTTAGTTTCCCAATTTTTTTCCTTATAGTGGAATAATAAAAATTTATATTAGAGTGTGGAATTATAGAGTATAATTTGGTATAAATTTATGGTTCTAATATTTTTTAAGTGTGGTAAACATGTTTTATTTATTTTCATATTGGTATTCTAAAGATTTATATATATCTTTTCTTAAAAACCTATTTAAAATGAAGGGGTTGATAGAATTGTTGTTCAAATAGTTGTCCATGTTGATTCTATTGATTCCAAAATCCATATTAATCTTATTAATTATTCCTCTACTATTGATTATTAATTTGTTTTTTATATTATCTATTATGATAAGAAACATAATAACACTCAGTATCTTTAACTAGAACACATTGGTCAATGAAACATTCTAGAGAAGAACAAACTCTAGATGAATTAATAAGAGTTTCATGATCTTTTGATTTATCAAGATCCACATGTTTTACCAAAGTAGTTAGTTATTTATGTTTATATTTAATCAAATGGGATTAATTAGATTTTACCTCATGTACTCCTCTTATTGAGATACCTCATGTACCAAACTATTTTTAATTTTAATTGATCTAATTAGAGAGTACCTTAGCTTCCATAAGATATTTGTCATTCACGAATCCTTTATATGATACTTCTAATGAATAAATTTTAATATCCTACAATCCTTGACTAAATAAGACTAAGAAATTGTGTTTCTATGTTATTTTATATGGTTCACTTGAGTAATGTTTCTATAACCTTTCCTAGTACTCATAAAATTTTACCGAGATAATTTAATAATCACATAAATCTCCTTTATCAAAGCTATATGTCTTGAATTTATAAAGAATCATTAGATAAGTTTCCATTAAAGTTCATACCAGTTTATAAATTATCCTTATTTCAAATTATAAAGCCATTACTTGGACACTCCTTTTAGAGAGAATGTGAATACCCTTCTCTTTACTTATTCATCATCTACTCCTCTTGGTTTCAATATTCCACACACCATAGAGACCTCCTTGAGTTTTTGATTGGATCCTCACCTGTAAGACCTTGAAACTTATGGAACAATTGAATAAGTCTAGTTTTGATTTTAAATTCATCTCGAAATGAACAATAAATAATTTGATTATTATTATTAATGAAATTTGATGAAAAAATTTCACTCAATGTTTGATAAAATTATAAAACATGACTTTTAATGAGGATTTAGAGTGAAAACTATTAGTTATAATGATTTTTTAGTTAATCTACTTAAACTAAAATTTTATATTATCATAATTTATCAAGTATCTTTCTCTATCCAAATAGGTTCTCTCAATCCAATGATCCAGAGTGAATTGAACTTTATTGTGAGATCTGTCCATACATTCTTATGTAGGTGATTTTGTTATGAATGTGACACCACCCCTAGTAGTGATTCTATATTTTTTTACATAACCTAGTCGTGAGTGGTCAAAATATATATTTTCAAATGTTAAACTATAGTATAATTTAAGCCTAATATTGTCTCTAGAGAGGGGTGTGAATTCATGAATATCACAATATTAGTATTTTATTTATTATAATATTATAAATTAGTGTGAGTGTGTGTGGAGGGGGTGGGTATGGTTGTGTTCTTTTTAGATCTTTGAAGACTAGAGAGTAATAAAACTTAGTGTATTATTAGGATTGTAATCATGGGTTTATCTAGAGGCAGGATTACCAATTATTATAATATCAATAATTCATGAGTAATGAATTTGTAGTCTAATCATTGATAAATTAGAGATCCTATAATCATTCTCCTCTAACCTAAAGATATAATGACTGATGTCCCAATTAACCTAGTTTTAGTGTCATTAGGGAACAAAATGGGACACTCAGGAGGCTAAAAGATGATCTCATTTTAATTTTTGATTCTAGTTGAAGGGTATTTTTTTCCTGGATCTTGACTTGGGTTTGGATGCTTAAGGATGGAATTAGTGGTGGTTTTGTACAATGATTGATGTTTGAGAGAAGATTTAGAGGTTAGAGGTACCTATGAAAGGGTTCTACCTATAGGTGAATATATGATCCTATTGGAAGGCCATTGGGTTCCTTTTAGAACTATTAGTGTCTTGTGTGTCTTTGGGTTTCCATCGAGTACTTGATGCTACCTAAACGAGTACCCTATGTATTTCCAAGAAGTTTTTCTATTAATTATTTTTTAGTTTTTCCTATTTTTACCATACATCTTATCCATTTCCTTCCCTCAGGCTTATCTCATACTATCCATAAGGAGGGATCTCTAAATATCTCTCTTTTAATTATATTACATTTTATTATTTCCCCTAAATTAATAAAGATCAAGGGGTTTTTCTCATGAAAAATAAAAATTAAATTCTCTCATAACTCCTACTTCCTCTTATTTTTATCCTTTTTGATATTATATCCCATAAGAATGTCATTTGGATTTATTTCTACCAAGGAATGGTGGAATTAATCTAATACCATGGAAAATACTCTTTTTTATTCAATAGAGGATTATAAAAGTGGTTTACTCACTATTCTTCATCGTTTTGATTGAAGGTGATTAATGTTTGTGTTTCTCTAGGATTTTATAATTTAGGGTTAGAATTAGAGTAAATATATGTTGTTTTATTTAGGGATTAGGTATGTTGTGGTTTTAATTGGAATGTAAAAGTTTTTATCCTAAATTATTATTAGGGTTTATCCTCCTTAAATTATAAAAGTTATTATATGGGAATTAATTATATATATAATTTTTATTTTGTGATTTTTCAGGGGTTTCGTAGAGACCCTTTGGGATGGATAATTATCTCCAATGAATAAGGTAGGGGGTCTCAACTCTTTTAGAGAATTTTAAAGCTATTTATATAATATACATTACTTTTTTCACTATATTAATAATCAATTGTAAAAAAATATTTTAAAAATTATAAATAAAGGGTTTCTTGATGTTATTTTCATACAAAAAATTTAATTATTTTGAAAACAATTTCTATAACTAACTATGTATTGTATAGATTGGTACATATTTATATTTTAAACCTTTCATTAATCCTTATGAAAATAATTCTCCATTTTATGTAGTGTATACCACTTAAACAGTTGAACTTTTTTGTGCCTTAAAATATATTCTTACTCTAGTTTCTATTTACTATTCTCTTTTTTTGTAAGGAACCACATAACCTAGAGTATATTATTTTCCATCCATAAGTTGTTATTTGTGAAAAATACCATTATTTATTCATGTGAGAAATTTAATAATGTTATCTTTAGTTTCTCTCCAATATAATGTGAAACCCATAGAATTATAGTTTGATTGATGTGTACCTGACTTATTAATAATAACCTTTATTAAATCATTACTATTGGAATTTTTTTATATGAAATAGAATGTATTAAACTCTATTTTTTTTACTTATACTAGTTTTAATGTTTTAATTGGTAATTTTTTGGGTCTTTAACTCATATATAGATTTCATAAATCTATTTATTATTTAGGAATCATAAATTCTATTACTTTTGAAAATTAATATTTTTAAAGAAAATGTTTAAAATTTATTTTGACATGTAACCCATTTTAAATAGTAGAAATCAAGTAAAAGTTTTACCTTAACTTTTATTGTCACCTTTCCAAAGAAACTGGTTTCTTAAACAAGTTTTAAATAATAAAATCTTCTCATTAAGAGAAATTTACCCTGTGTCCATAAATTTAAACTCAATACTTAAGTTTTGATTTTTTTTGTTGGGTTTAGGAAGTATTATTATTGAATAATAGTATACATTTTCTAATTCTTATTTCAACATTAGTTATTACCATATAATTTTTGGAACAAAATTGGATGGACCTTTGGTGAATTATGATTTTCCACTCACTCATTTTATAAAATATGATATTCCATTAGAGTGTTGTAAATTACCTTTTATATAATTACATGTAACTTGTTCGATATTGAATTTATGATGTGAGTGTTATCTCAATTCAACCCCCAAATAACTCACACATTCTATATTTTATTATTGTGTGCATATTGAATCCAATGATTCTATTAAATTATTTACTACTTGAATAGAATCATGTATTAATTCTTTATTTTCAATTATCATTATAATTATTATAATTAAGTTATCTTATACATGGTTACTACTTATTATGGTTGATTAGTGTGATAATTTGGGTATACATTTTTGTGTTTATTCTTTCCATTTGAAATATTAAGCAAGTACCTATCACTTGGAGATTAATGATGGGTATGTTATCAATTACTTGACTCTGTATACTCATTCCCCTATTCCACAAGATAGGATAAAGACCTAAATTTGTATAAAAATTTATTATTCTATGAGATAGGATTAGGTCCTGACTTAAGAAGTTCCTCTAGGTGGGATAAGTTACAAGATTACCCCACCCCCAATTGGGATAGGATAGGCTGTAATATTACTCAACATATATCCTGAAATCAATACTAGGATCTCCCAAAGATGTTATGTTTAGGTAAGTTTAGTTATGGATCCTCATATTATATGGAGTTATTTGTTATTACTTTTAATTTATGATTTATTTTCTAGTTTACCACTCTATAAATGTTATAATATCTATTACCTAAACTATTTTATTTGATATATATATAAACGAGTATACATGTTTATATATACACCTGATTATTCATTACTGAGTTGATGCATGTTGGTGGTGCCCTATAAAGAATGTATATGTTAAAACTCTATATGTACACTTATATGGACATATATCTCTTCATATTTTATTTTTTAGACACCATAGTAGAAGTGGAGTGTATGCAACTATACTGGTTATAGGTTTCATAGAAATGAAACCCTGATTATGTTTGGAGCTTAGGTTGTGTCTTTTAGAGTTTTTGATATATATGAGAAGTGTATATACATGGTATAACCTCATATATTTCCAAAAATCCTCCACCCTTTGAGCCTCCATCTTTTGGACCCTAAGGACATGTTTTTCCCTTTTAATGTTTAGTGGGTTTTTATTCTGATCATTCTTCTACAAATTTTCTATGAGTTGCGGGGTTGGTTGATTTTGATACATGTATCATGTAGTTTTTGCACTATTATGTTGTCCTTGGTGTTTTATTTAAGGTATAATAATATCATATGATGGGTTTTTGGTCTATATGTTCATCAACACTTAAGGTTATATTGATTTTTTAGTAAACCTTTATGTTTGGTTTCTCTTGTAATATATGGTGAAAATTTTCCTCCCATCCAGATTTTAAAAAACCACCAAAATTTATGCCAAACTATGGTGAATAGTTAGTGCACCTAAGGTGTTGTGAAAAAGTGATCATGGTATGTAACGATCATATCATAGATGTTACAAAGTTGTATTAGAGTTATGATGGGTTAGTGGAAATTTTATTTTCTTAGATAAAGGAATGAATCGTTAGGACTTGGTATGTAATACATAAACAAGCTTGATCACCCTATTTATAGTGGATTCTTAAGATTTCAAGTAATTTATAGGAATTTAGTAGAAACCCTAGGTTGGGGTAAGTTTCTCATTAGGATGTATCAAGCCTAATCTGGTGAAATTTGAGTAGTATCTAGGGCTTGATCTTGAGCTAGAGTTATTATGAAATCATTCATCATACAATCAAGTGGTACTTAATTCCATAAAAATATTCTTTATGTTATATTTAATATATTTTCATAGCCTTATAAATTTAAATAAATAATAATAAAGTAAATAGTTCTTTTCTTATATACCTTATTAAATGTTATCTAACTAATTAAATTCACCCACACCTTGTTTGGATTTTAAGAATATTACCTGTTAATATTTCTATCCTCTAGTGATCATGATAGCTATTTTAATTGTATTATTTATGTTTTAAATTCTTTATATATTACATTATTCTACCTACTTTAGAATATATATTTGTTTATATACTTTCTATTTAGATGAAAAACCTAAGAATGCTCCATGTTTCCTATTTAGTGTTCATTTTAGTTAATTTAATATATTTTTATAAAATATTTTAGTATCAAGCATGATATATTTGGATTACTATTTATTTTTTATTATGGGAACTATTACGATTTACAGAACTAAGAAAGATATATGTTCTTTATTGGTAATGTTTTGATAGGATATTTGTAATTTTTTTTCCTCTTACATGTTAATTATTATTTCCATGTGATGAATTCCTAATATTTAGGAATTCATATAAGGGGTTATAGTGTCTTCAAAATTAGTAAATGGTTTACTACAAAACGATTAAAAAACGTTTTTATAATTTCATTTTTAAAATTGGATATAGATTTAAAAGTGGTGGTTATTAAGAAAATAGATATGTTTTATGAAAATAAAGATATGAATCTATTTACTAAAAAATATTTTTTAAATGAGATTATTTGGTGAAATATGATGTTTTTTAAAAGTGTATATGACATATGATTAAAAAATTGAAACATGTTTTTATATAATTATTTTGAAAAAAAGTTTTTTGATAAATTTAAATTTAGTTGAAGTATATGCATAGGAGATCCTAGGTTAATCACATGGTGAGTGTTACTATAATATCTAGGGTAATTTAGTAGTATAATTTGAGTATTTAAGGTTTTTTATAGTTTTTCTTGGTTATTATGATGTTTTGATATCATAAAATAATTTTTTTCTTGGGAGTAACACATTATAAGTGTGGTGTCTTTTTGGGATGAGTAATGGTATTTGAATAATAATTTATCATTGGGGATATATTGGATTTTTGGGACGAGTATTGGATTTTTCTATATTAGAGGATGTGTTTCTATTGAGGAATTATATAGATATGACATAATGATTGATTTTGGATGTGCATGTGTGTGTTAGGTATCTTCATGCCTTGTTAATTTTGTAATTTTTTGGTATTTTGTAAGTTGGTAGGAATTTTATATTATTCTATCCTTTGGAATCACATTTTTTAATGGTATATCATGGTTTTCACCAATTCTTTGTTGGAAATATTGGAGTGGTTATGGTGAATTTAGGGGTTTTGAGGTATTAAGCCTTTGGGTGAATATATAATTAGACTTATCAAGTAGGAGAATTATATAGTTTGAATTTTGTAACAACTAAAATCCTAATATCCCTAATTTAATTGTCCTTTATGCCTAAAGTGGGATACTTAGGTGCTTAGAAAACATGCTCATTTGAATTTTCAATTCCAATTAAAAGGATATTTTTCATTTTATAATTTGGAGTTAGGTTTGGGTTCTAGAGGATGAAATTAGTGGTTTTATGAATAATATTTTATGTTTGGGAGGAGTTTTATAGGTTCTTAGTACCTATGAAGGGGTTCCACCTATATGTGACACCAATTACACATCTAAAGAAAACTAGGAACTCGTTGGCCTTGGTAGTGGCTAGGGTGACCTAAGGGTTACATGAAGTCCTTAGTGGTACCTAACTTGGTACCTATAGGTCTTAGTTGGTCTTTTAGTTAGGTATTTTTGGTATATTCCCTTCATCCCTCACCCTTCATCCTCTCCCATTACCTTGGTCTCACCCCATTCTAGTCATGAGGAGGCTTCTAAACTCTCATATACATCATATTAAAATTAATTTAATCATATTTTATAATTTATTCATCCATAAGTAGGGTATCTAAATGAAATTCCACTAATTCATGATGTAATTCATCCGAAACCATGTAGATTCCTCTTTCTTTATTCCATGGAGTCTTGTAGTAGTGGTTTTCTCATTATTCATCATCGTTTTGATTAAATATGATTTAGGTTTGTATTTATATGGGGTTTTATGATTTAGGGTTAACATAAGATTTTGGATATTTTTTTATATTAGGGATTATATTTTTTTAATTTGATTTTAGAATTCACTTGCCTAGTTTTTTATTAGGGTTTAACATCCCTAAATTATAGAGGCTGGTTTATGGGATTTAATGAATTATGTAATTTTTCCTTTGGTGATTATTTTGGGACTACTTAAAGACTATTTGGTATGGATAAATCTATCCAATGAAGAATGTGGGGGTCTTAAGTCATTAAGTGAATTTTTTGGATTTTCTTAGAATATTCCTTCCACTATTTACCAAATTTAATTTTCTAGAGTAATCGATTATTTTTATAAATTTAAACATCCAAGTTCTTAATATTATTTTCACATATCAAATTTAAGGATTTTGAAAAAATTTTATAGAATAAGTAATGTATTGGATTTCTTATTACTTATTTATCTTTTAATCCATTACATTAATCCTTATGAAAATGATTCTTATAGGTTGTCTTGTGTGTATGAATTAAACACCCAAAATTTCCTACATCAAAAAATGTATGTTTAACTTGGTTTATATTATTTATTTTATTTTATTTTTCTAAAATAATCATATAACCTTGAATAAATTTTTATCCATGCATACATTTTTATTTATTAAAAATAACCTTGCTTTTTCATGTGATTAAATTAAGAATTCTATCTCGAGTTTCTCTCTAACATAAAG
The DNA here is from genome assembly GCA_963277665.1 of Viscum album. Lineage (NCBI taxonomy): Eukaryota > Viridiplantae > Streptophyta > Magnoliopsida > Santalales > Viscaceae > Viscum > Viscum album. Next base: position 526,380,026 of record OY728159.1, on the reverse strand, counting down.
TTAAAACCATAGTCTTAAAGATCAAGTGGTGTGAACTTGAATTATTAATCATACCTTATCTTAAATATTTATCATATAATTATAAGATAATCTATTTAATCCAATAATAACCTGACCATGTTACAAGCCAATAATCCAAAATTAAATTTAGTTAAGAATAGAATTAGTGGTGATGTGATAATGTGGTTATTTAGTTTATATAATTATATTATGTCTCCTAAGTGTGTTCTTTGTATTTAATACTGGAATGTTTTCTAAATTAAATTAATATCTTAAAATATAAATATTTTTCCTTATATTATTTGTAGAGAAGTTTTTGGTAAATATTTAGGTCTTAAACTCATATTTTGTATTTTTTAAAACTATTTATTCATTATAAACCATAAATTATATTAATCTTGAGAAAGTAAGGATTTAAAATTAATGGTTTAAAATTTATAAGTCATAACCCATTTTAAATTTTATAAATCAATTATAAAGTGTTAACTTAACTTAAAATGTCACATTTGTAAATAAATTTATTTCTTATGGTTTTTTTAAAATAAATGCTTATTTTAAATACATGTTAATCATATTTATATAAATTTAAACTCAATACTCACATTTTATTTTTTCTTCTATGGGTTACAAAAAGTAAGTATAGCAATTTACCAATACTATAAATGTTCTAATGACTATTTTAACACTAGATTTATCTTATATAATTGCTGGAAGTTAATTTTCTAGACCTTTGGTGAACTATGAGCTATCAATCCCTCATTTTTTAGATATTATATGGTAATATTTAAGAGTGTTTTAAATAACCTTATATATCATGAATTTTAAGTTGATTTTTTTGAATATATAACATGAGTGTTATCTTAGTTCAGTCACCATGAAATAAAACATGCTATATGTTATGATATTGTGTATCTTGAATCCCATTATATTATTAAAATAGTGAATTCTTATATTGGAACATGTATTATTTATTTATACTTAGTTATCATGATAATTATTATAACTAATATATCATAGGAATGGATACTACTTTTGATGGGTTATCAACATTCTAATGATGGTATACACTTGTGCATATATCCATTCTATGAGGTCTATTAAGAAGATACATCTCATTTGGATCTTGATGATGGGATATGATCTCAAATAATTCACTATAAATACCCCTTACCGTATTTCAAAATATGGGACAATAATTTTAATTTTTATACACCAACCCCTTTCCACTACATGAAATAAGACCATGACCTTAGAAGTGACCCTGGGTAGGATGAGCTTCAAGATTATACTACCGTTGGATTGGATGGGATGAGCTACAAGATTTCCCTACCTCTTTCCTGACATAAGTACTAAGAGATCATAAATAAGGTAATTTTTTCTATCGATCCTACAAATATAGTGAGTTATTTATTATTGATTATAACTATTTAGTTATTTTCCTTCTTACTACTCTTTACATGTTACAATATTTTTTGCATAATTTTTTTTATTTCAAATATACATAAATGAGTAGACATGTTCATGAATACACTTGATTATTCATTATTGATTTGAATCACATTTTTGGTTCCCTAATTATTATGTATATAATCAAACCATACATCTAAACTATAGTGTACATGCATCACATCATATGTTTTTTAGGTACCAAAGTAGTAATAGAGTGTATGAAACTCTACTGGTCTTGGGTGTCATATGAGTTAGACCAAAATTGAGTCTAGAGAACTGGGTTGTGTCTTTTATAGTTCCTTATAGACTTACAGAGTGGATGAATGAGGTTATTTCTTAGATATTTCCATAATGCCTCCACCCATAGAACCTCATCATTTTGGCCTCTATGTACACTTTTTGTAACTATTTTTTAGGTTTAGTATATTTTTAATCATATTCATTCTTTTTTATAGTTTATATATGTTTTGGGACTAGTTGATTTATATGAATGTATCATGTAGTATATTCTATATATTTTTTTCCTTGGGTTTTGTTTTTTTAATTATGCCAATAGTAGGTGATGATGATTTGGCTAGTGAAACATCAATGGTCATGTAGAATTTTTCGTAAACATTATTTTTGGTTTCTCTTGTAATCTAAGAGAGGAAAAAACATCCCATTTTCCTTTTAATAAACCCATAATGTTTATGATAGTCTCTAAAATATAGGATTTGTTCCTTAGGAGTTGTGATGATTTGATCTAGGTAAGGAATAATAATTCAGATCACAAAAATTACATAAGTTTCTAGAACAGTGAGTCTCGATATTTCAACGATCACTAAAATATGATCCTCCTTCCCATGTGTAGGGAGAATAATATAGAATCACTAAATATTCAAATAGTAAAATATCTTATAATTTATAATAAAAATCCAAATTGGGAGATGGTTGTGCACAATAATTGATAGTGAGAACCTTTATTTCCACACAGATTCCAGCAATCACTAAGAAATTAACTACTCAAACATACCTATTGCATCCTATACAAGTATGATTGAGTAAAGGGAGAAATTGTATTGAAAAACTATGTAGAAAATTGTTCAAAGATGTTCATAAATGATAAATTTTTTATACTTATCATAAAATCAACTCACTTTACATTGACATTAATATATTGAATATTTATTATTTAATTGCAACAAAAATCAAGCATACCAAAGGCTCTCACCCACCGAATCAATCACTGATGAGAATTTTATCCCTCCATATGAAATTTTATACTTAAGGAAATATATATCAATAGAAAGAACTAAAATGTAATAAATTAGAAAAATTGAGGTGACCTAAGAAAAATATACAAACATATTTCATCATTTTAAATGAAAAAAATTATATTACACAATAATTCACTCCCAAGAACCATAAAGGTTTAGTGTATTTTAAGACTAGATACATTATCAACTTATTTCATATAAGATCTTCAATATATCCTAAAAATTTATTCTCTCATATAACCCTTGTTAAAAATTTCTTAATACCTTTATTCATAACCTAGTGAAAATGGAAACATAAGAAAGGGTGAACTCAGATGACCAGTAAGGGTAAACATGGGAGATATCAATTGACGATCCTATACAATCATAAGATAATAATAAGGGTATGTGATCATGTTCATTACTTCTGAATTTTATAGCTAGAACTTAATAGATCATAAATCAATATTCATAGTATACATATTGAATATTTCATAAGGAAACTATTATAGGAGATAGAAATCATCACAAGTCATGTAATAAAGCTTTAATATTTAAAAATACATGAGCTATAAGAGTGAGGAATGATCATTAATCAATCGTGATTCATGGTAAAAAATCATAATAATATGAACATGTTATTATAATTTTGTCACAATATTAAGTATATAAAATCATTTCATTAGTCAAGGATCACTACTATGAGCATCATCACCTATTTCATGAAGTCCTATAATGCATTGGGTTCACTCTATAACCTATTTTCATCCATAGAATGAATTTAATACCCATACACTTTCATATTATCTCATGATATATCAATCATTACCCTATGCATTGGAGGGATTTAATGGACCCACCCATCACATAATGAAAACCATACATAAGGGTTCTATAAGATCATAAAAACATCCATCAATTAATCATATCACAACCCATGGAAAATAAATGAGTTTCATAAATATTTTAAAACCACATAATCATAAGCCATCTAGAGAAATAACCTCAATGGTATCATTATATCACATATTTAGTGAAGAATAATAAACATGAAAGTATTTTGATATAGATGAAAAATACCTTTAAAATAACATTTAAACTTTTGTTTGAAAACATGAGAAAAATATATTTTTCTTTTGATAAAATTTTAAATAAAAATTCCAAAAATATTTAAAAAATTAAGTTCATTGAATATAACTATGTAAAATTATAATGTGAGATTAAAGGAAAATAACATAAATGATGGTGGGATAAACTGTTTGTGTGGTAAATGTTTAAACAAATATTAATTTTAATCTTTTTATGAAAAATAAAAAATATCAAATTCCAAAACATTATAAAAATAAATTTTTAATCCTATGAAAATATAGTAAAATATGGTTGTATATGATTTTAAATAATTATTGGATCATATAAAATAACATTCTTGAAAACATTTTATATAACATATATTAGGAATAAAAAGTTCACCGACCTAAGAAAAAATAATGTTTCCTTTTCTTAAAAATATTTTCTCTATCATTTTTAGTATAAAATATAAGAGAATAAAAAAACACAAGAAACAAAAAATAACTAGACGAGAGGAAAATATATTGGATTTAATATATGAATATAAAATAATTCCCCTATAATAGATTCAAGAATAAACAATCCAGATTAAAAATGATATTGCAACATAAACTCTCACCACAAGTCTGGACTTTAATTATATGTGATCTTAAGTTCCTGTATAAGGATTTTAAATTTATTATGAATTTATAATAGAATAATATTAATTATTATCTTAAAATATAATATTCCCTTATAATTTACAATTACCTATTTATTAACAATTCTTTATTAAAATCAATATTTAAGTGTTTACTATTCTGTTTCCCATGCATATTATAGTTTGATGATTTCAGTCCTTGCACCTTGTTTATGGTTTAATAATCTATAGAATATTAATAATTTTATAATTATAATATTTATTCATTATATTCACTTTTATAACCATTAAAATAATTAGGTGATGACAAATACATCGCATTACCCCATGAATATGGTAGTTCATACGTACACATGATAATGTTTTCATTATCCAAAGCATGAAATGAAAGAAAGGTTAATATTTATCTATATTTAAAAAATCATAATAATATCAAAAATATAATATATATTCATTGAACCCATATATATTAAAATCCATATATGGAAGACATGAAAAATAAATTTCATCCATGGAGGTGGTAGTCCACACATACGCATAAACGATGTTATCATTTCATATTGGCTTGAAAAGAGGTAGAATGTTGATGTAACATTAACATAATTTTTTTTCAGTATAGTAATGAAACTAATTTAATCATGTTTATATGGTTATAGAATATTTGAAATAGGATGAAGAAAAATGAAAATTAAAATTGATCAGTAATGAAAATTACCTCTTCTTTGGGAAACCTCCTTTGGCTTATACATTTTACCCACAAAAGTTGATCTTTTTGGAATAAAAGAAAATGTAGGATATGAGGTGTAACGATAGTGAGATATTTGGATAGTGATATTCATATTTATATGGATAAAAGTTTTGTAGGTTTGAGGATAAGAGGACCTTATTTTATAAGTGAGGGGAGTGACACCATTGTAAATACTTATAACATTAAAATATAATAAATTCATATTCAAGTGAAATTTTCACCAAGGAAACCCAAATTCCACGATAAAATAAGTGTGGTTAGAATTAAACTTAACCAATCACATTTATCTCTATTATCCAATATTTATACCTATTATTCTTCATAAAAAAGATCATTCTCTAATTATATTTCCTATACATTTAGTACCTGTGAAGGATAAGGTTTGTATTTCCTCAAAATAGATACACAGAACAAATAATTCAATAGTATAAGTTCAGTGGAAGTGTTTTGTAACAAGATAACATCTTGATACAATTAAAAATATCATAGGGATTAATATATATAGTTCACATCTTTCCTTTATTTTTAAATATCATAACATTATTCCAAGGATATATTTAATGGAATACATAATCACCAACTTTAACCTCTATATCCTACTAAATATTTCTAATATAACTTTTATATTGACTCTAAGATTCCCTCATATGGTGTTGAATGGATTTATATTTCTCTATCATTTCCTCAACCATCTCAGGTCTCAATAACTTTTATTCCCCAACCAAATCCCAATGTGTTTGATTTCTTCACTTATTTCAATTTATGGATCTATAAGGAGTCATATGAATTATTATATGAAAGATATTATTATAAGAAAATTTGACCAAAGTATAGTGTTGATCCCAACCTTATTTAAAATACATAGAAAATCTCTCAACACATATTATATGGATTTAATGGTCCTCTCAGACTGAGCATCCATCTGAGGATGACATATAGTGAAAAAGAACAACACCATATTCAAATATTATTGAATACTTATCAAGAACATTGAGGTAGGCCTTAGATCTTGATTAGATATGATTTAGAGTGGTAGTACATGAAATCTTACCACTTCCTCAACATATATCCCAGTGAGCTGACCAAGAGAGAAATATAATCTAATAGTAATGGAATGTGTTGATTTCATAAGGTGATCAACTTCAACCAAACTAACACAACTCCCTTTAGATGTATTGGGGAGTCCCATGTCAAAATATAGGGTAAACTTTTCACATTTTCACTCTAGTATATAAAATGGTCATAACATCCCCTTAGATTTCTATCTCCCAGCCTTAACTTACTAGTATATCAAGTACCGATATGCATACTTTGAAAAATATCACTTCATCTTGTCCCAATAAAAAGTATTTTTATGATCACTATACATCTTCATAATTTAAGGATGAATAAATAATGATGAACTATGAGCTTCATTGAATATCTTCTTCTTCAATTTTGGTTTTGATGAGATACGTACTCTATTCTTGAACCATATCATTCCATCAAAATCATTAATGGACACAAGAACAACCTTTACCTTATTTTGTAGCTCCATATATTTCCTTCTACACATTTTTAATATTCACATGAATATAATGGTGAAAATTTATTTGAGAAAGATAAGTTATTTATCCTTTATTTAGGGTTTCAAGGTCTATCCTCTGAAAATATATAAGTATTAGATCTCTTTAAATCCCCATTATGGATAAAATATCATGGTCCTTTTGACTCAAAGCATCAACCACCTCGTTCACCTTCCCATGGAGGTAATGTATTGAGCATTCATAATATTTTATTAGTTCCAACCATCTCATATTATTCATATTAAACTCTTTCAGTGTGAATATATAATTTAAGATTCTATGATCAATATACATTTCATACCTTTAACCGTAAAGATAATGCCTCCATATATTCAAATAAAAAACAACCTCTTTCAGTTCCAAATCATAAGTTGGGTAATTTTCTCATGAAGATTAAATTGGAGAGAGGCATAATCTACCACTATGTCATTATTCATGAGAAAAAATATGAACCCCTTCTTTGATTCATCACTACAGAACAAAAAACTTCTCCACTATAGGGTAGTGTCAGTATAAGTGTATTGATAAACCTTCTCTTCATTTAATTTAAATTCTATTCACATTTATCTTTCTATCAGAACTTGGATCCCTTCCACATCAATAAATTAATTGGATTTTATATCCATGATATATTTTTCAAAAATCATATGTAGTATCCATCTTACCTAAAAAATATCAATTTCAATCACTGTGGTTGGTCTAGGAAAATGTTTAATAACCTTTATCTTTTAAGGATACACCAATATCACCTCTCATGTGATTACATTACCCAAGAATGATACATCTTATATCCATAATTCCAATTTTATAAATTTGACATAGAACTTCTCCTTTATTAAGGTATTCAACAAAATCCTAAAATGATCTTCATGCTCTTAATTGATCTTTTTAATATATAAAAATATAATTTATAAAGTCCAACACAAAATAATCAAGGTAATATCAAAAGAATATATTTATTATATCCATGAATATTGAAAAGGAATTGGTAAGTCCAAATAGCATTACTATAAATTCATAATGTCCATACCTCATATAAAAGGATGTCTTAGATATGTCCTCCATTTTTACCCTTGAATAAATATATCTAGATAGAATTTAAATCTTTGAAAAGTATTGACCATATCATAATTGACCAAAAAAATAATCAATACAGGGAAGATGATACTTTTTCTTGATATTTATCTTGTTAAGTTATTGATAATAAATGAAAAAATTCATTGAACCATTTTTATTCCTAATAAAAAGAAGAGGCATATACCATGGTAACTCACTTGGATGAATGAAAACCTTATCAAGATTCCATAAGGGTTTATTCTCCAATTCCTATAACTCAATCATGGCTATTTTATACGGATTTTTTGAAATAGGCATTTTACCTGATATGAGTTATATTGAAAACATAACTTCACTGTTCAGTAGAATACTAGGAAAATATTCAAGAAATACACCGCTATATTCTGACACAATAGAAATATCTTCATTGTTGAGTTTCTCCCAAACCATTTAAGATAAATACCCCTCATGAATATGTAATAAGATCATATTAATGGAAGTAATTTCTATTTGAAGTTCATATTGATCCTCACACTGAAATAAAATCATTTCTTTATTTGGTATATCAAATATGTCTTCCCTTACTTAACAATTGATATGGTATCTATATAGATAGAGCCATTATATTCTCAAAATCACATCAAATTCAACCATAGGGAGAATCAAAAGATTTGTAGGAAGCACATTCCCACAAAATTCTATCATATAAGAGATATAGACTTAAGATATAATCATTTCACCAATAGGATATTTAAATGATAATTCAACATCTCATCATTGAGGTGGTGATGTGATACCATTATAAAAAAATTTCGATATAAAAGAGTTGGTAGAACCAAAATCAAATAATACATTTTTAGTTATAGAGTGGATGATAAGTGTATCTTTCAACACTTCATTCTTATGGAAAACTTTACCAACTGTGATAATATGATCTTTATCTTTATATCTTATATTAAGAGGTTACTGAGGCCGATTGTCCTAATTAACCCTTGTATTTGAGCACTAGATGGCATAATTCCCATACTCTTTATGGTTGTATCATTAAATCAAGGGTTGTTTATTTAACTGATAGTTCTCTAAATTATTTTCATTGGATTTCCTATTTATATCTCCTCAACATTCTCTTTCTCAATAGTCTTAATTTCAACACTTGAAACATTTACTAGTCCCTTAGAGAAAATTCCCCTCATGCTGCTTTCCACATTTCTTTTATAAAGGAAGATTCATTTTCTTTCCTCCATGGTTTTATTTCCCCTATGGTTTTCATTCCTTGAAAGTTTATCTTTATATTTAATCAAGAACCATGTGAATGATGGGAATATCTAATATACATATCTACTTTGAGAGCACATAAAAAATTCTCTTCATAACTAATAAAGTCCCTTATGGATAACACCTTTCGGGGACTTGGTTTTAATCCATAGAAGAACCAATAAATTTTTATTTTATGGATGATGATAAAAATAAAAATATATCTCACAAGTATTGTAAAAGTTTCCTCATATGTACCAATATATTCACCATTATTATGCTTAATCTCAAAAAATTCCATTAAATTTTTTCACATGATTATTTCAAGGAAAGTACTTACTAAAAACTAACCTCTTAAACTCACCCAATTCCATAGAGTCAATTTCTTCCTCTTTACTTTTATTCTTAATAATATTGCACCATTTTTTTGATTCAACTTCTATATGATACACTTACAGCTAATTGTTTTCATTCTCTAGTAACTAAAGAACACAAAATATCCTTTTCATGGTACTGATTCATTTCCATTCCACTAGAGGATCATATGACATAATGAAAAAGGTGGGAGTTTCCTCATGAAAGACAAAATGGTGCATTGGTCCCTCCTTTTCTAATTTTGAAGAGATATATGATTCATGGATTGAGAGAGTTTTACAATCATATAAATTTTTTTTTTAATTGTATCTCCCATGTTGTTTAGTTATTCTAGAGGAAAATCATTACCTCGACCTCCAAATTCACTGTTAAGTATATTACTACTGGTTCTAATATTGACTAATACAAAAATTTATAGTGTAATAATCAAGCTACAATAATCAGAGTGAACAATCATAAAATCATAAAAATCATTCCTAATATATCCTAAATTATGAAACCTTATTATAAACCAATGTGACTTTTAGATTCACCCTATATCACTTTCAATTCATCATAGGTTTACATAATTTTTATCCTTAAATTATTCATAAGCTACTCTCGAAAAATAACTAAACCCGGATCCAATACCAACTAAGGAAACCCAATAAAAATATACATACATATTTCATTATTTTAGATAAAAGCATAGTATATTACATAATATTTTACACCCTATAACCATAAAGGTTTAGAATATATTAAGACTACATACACAATAAACTTATTTCAGGAAATATATTTAATATCTCCCACAAATATTTTCATTCATAAAACCCTTCTTATATATTTGTTACTTAATAAATTTCTTCATAACCTATGGGAGAATGGAAACATAAGTAAGGGTGAGAATATATTATTAGTAAGTGTAAACATGGGAGATATTAATTGATGATACTATACAAGAATAAGATAAGTATAAGGGTATAAGTGAATGATCATAACTTATAAAGTTCATACCCATTCAATTATAGATCATAAATCCTGATCCATGGAATAATTCCTTATCATTTTGAAAGATGTTAGTCATAAGAGTGAGGAATAATCATTAATATATGAAGACCCATGCGAGCATATCATAAACATAATAACATGTTATAGTAATTTTGGAACAATAATAATCATATAAAATCATTTCATTTGTCTAGTATCATGACCAAGACCATCATCACATAGTGCACAAATCCCCATAATGGATTGGGTTCACTCCCCAAACTCTTTTCATCCATGGAATTGGTTAACTCCCCACCCTATCTAATATTATTTTATGAGATATCAATCATTTTAAAATTCATTAAAGGTATTTAATGGACCACTTTTCACATAATAAAAACCATACATACAGGTTCAATAATATCATAAAAACATTCATCAATTAATAATAGAATAGCCCATGAAAAATAAATAGGTTTCATAAATATTTCAACATCACATAATAATAATCCATCAATGTGAAGAATATAGATGGTATCATTACAAAATACCCTTATTAAAGTATAAGAAACATCAAAGGATGTTGATATAGATGGAAAACACCTTAAAAATAACTTTCAAAGCTTTGTTTGAAAATATGATAAAGATATTTATTTATTATGATAAAATATTAACTAAAAATTCCTAGAATATTGAGAAAATTGTTTTCAATAAAAATAACCATTGAATGTTTTACAGAAAATAATGTTCATAATGGAAGGAAAATATGTTTGTGCATTAAATATTTAAACCAATATTCATTTCACAATTTTTGTAAATAGTCATAAATAACAAGTTTGAAAGGAATTGAAAAAAATTAAATTTTAATACTTCAAAAAGAAATTAAAATATGGTTTTATATAAAATTAAATAATAATTGGATCATATAAAATTAAATTCTTAATTTTTTATAAATAAAATAGACACGGAAGAAAAACGTTTACAGACCAAAGCTGAAATAAGGTCGACTTTTGTTAAAAAGAATTCTCAATTGTTTTAAGTGTCAAAGAGAGGATAATTAAAGGAAACATGTGAACCAAATAAATAACCTGATTAGAATAAAATAGATGGGTGTTAATATATAAATTTCATATAATTCCCTCAAAGTATATTCAAGCATAAACAATCATGATTTAAAATGAGATTGCAACATAAACCCCTACCTAGACTCTTGACTATATTCATATATTCTCTTAAGGTACTATATAAAAAATTTATATTTATTATAAATATATAAATGGAACATATTTATATTTATATTAAAATAAAATATCCCCTTATAATTTCCAATTACCCATTTATTAACTATTATTTAATAAAATCAATATTTAGATGTATACTGTTCTGTTTCCCATGCATGTTCTAGTTCGATAGTTTTGGTCCTTAAACCTTGTTAATTGTTTTCTAATATCCATAATATTAATAATTTTATAATTATAATATTTATTCATTATATAAACTTTTATAACCATTCATATAATTTTGTTATAAAAAATTAATTACATCACTTAATAGAGAAGCTAGTTTGTACACACACACGAGTGATGTTTTAATTTTCCAAAAAATTGAAAGAAAAAAGGTATATAATAATATATATTTCAATAATAATTATAATATCATAAATATCATATATATTCATTGAATCCATCCATATTAATATCCATTTACGATGGAAATGAAACACGAATCACATCGCTTTATGGAGGTGGTTGTCCACATGTATGCATAGATATCGTTATAATTTATCATAGAATTAAAAATAGGTATAAAATGGTTATCAAACTAATATAATTTTTTTTATTAATTATTATTAATTAATCATGTTAATATATTTATATAAATTTTTTAGGATTTTAAAGAATAAAGATTCTCAAAATAGATCAGTAAATATAATCACCACTTCTCTAGGAAACCTCATTTAGATTACACCTTAATCCTTTAAAAGTTGGACTTTTTAGATGAAAATATGATTTAGGATTTTGGGAATGAAGTTAAGAATATATTAATTTAGTTATTTTCTAAGATATATGTCTCAAAATTTGTAGAGTATTTAGGGGGATAAGACCTCCTTTTATAAGTGAGGGGAGCATAACTCTTATAAATACTTACAACATTAAAATATAATAAATTTATATTTAAGTGAAAGTTGTTACAAGATAATAAAAAATAGAATATAAGATAAGGTGGGGTAAAAAAACACCTAATTACTTACATTTAGAAAATTTTAAGAGATATTTTATGCCTTATCCTTCAGTTTAACCCCCGTTAATCCTTTTGACCCTTACCGCGGTGACAAAGTATTACTATAGTAACTATCCATTACAATAAAAAATTGAACAAATTACCAAATTTGAACCTCCTAGTTAAAAAATGATTTTTTATAATGTTCAACTTTTATAAGTGATAGAAATTCGTTTTAAAATAAACTCGAAAAATAGAAAAAAATGCTTTTAGAAAAATGTATTTTTAAGCACAAAACCGAATTTATTCTTATTAAATTTCAAGTAAAAACCAATAAATGAATGTTAAAATATTTTAATGAATATATTTTCTTCAAATTTAATTGAAATCATTCATTAATAGTGATTAACTTAATTTATTAAGATAAAAACTCATTGATCATGTAATTTTGTTTTCTAAAAAACGCCACTATTTTCCTTCTAATGATTTTATTTTATTTTCTAACATATTGATAAAAAATGAATTAATTTTTTACAAGTGAAAAATTAATTTTTTACATGTTTAAGACTCTAAATTAAATTTTAAATAAAAAATGGATAAAAAATAATACTCATAAATAAAATATTTCGAAAAGAATTCTTTAGTATCAATAGTATTTCCTTCGTGAATTCAAAATTATATTTGATAGTTATATTAAATTTAAATACCACATAATGTGCTTAATTTTATAATGTAAAATAAATATTAGAATATTTTTAGGGACATATTATTCACAATCTATCAAAAACATTTATTTACTAAGGTTAAATATATTATTAATTATCATGGTGTTTTAAAATATCACCCAAATGCAGATATTTAGATCATAATATATCTTCTTCCATTATTATTGATGACTCCACATGTCACTGGGTACCATTTAATAACTCAAAGTAGAGTTTTACTTCAAGTCTATAGATTTACTTATTAATTACAAACTTCCATGGTTTCCATCTGAACCCCTATTTTACGGACTAAGCACTATCAAGAAAGTTGGTTATTCTTTTTTCCCAATTTATTTAGGCAGGTACATATATAGATCATTTGATGGTCCCCAAATGATTTAATGTGTTCCATGTGAAACCAATATAATCTCAATATATTTATATTAACCCTCTAAATCGTTCCACATTGTTCAGCTACCCCACACTTATGATAAAATCCAACTTCTTATATGAACATGGCCAGGAAGAGTATCTTACATGAGCCACCAATGTTTCTCACATAAGCTTATTGGGGAATAATTTAATCTTATGTGATAGGATAAAATCCTTACATACCATGATATAAAAAAGGATAAAGTAATTTATAATCACTGCAAACTAGTTTTACTCTTACATTAGTTCCAGTTTTGATTAATAGCACTTAGTATTCACCATTTTATATTAAATGGGAAAAGACATATTATAATTTTATTAGACAAGAGAATGAATTTATGTGACCTTTGGTTTTATTTTTTTAATATTACATCACGATCCCATCCCTTTTCTATTTTAGCAAAGAGGAATATATTATATAACTAGTATATGAGGGATTAATTCTTATATAATATACCAAAAACACAATTTATTCTTAAGTAAACTATATAATTCGTACTATACTATTACGTATCCTTATAAAATAATTCTTCATGATTATACCAACCCAATTTCAGCTAAAACATATAAAAATATAATCACAATTCAGCTATTCATTTTATTCCAAAAAATGATAATTTAAATAAGTTCACATTTTTTGAATTCATTAATATTTACAAAATCCTAGGAACTGAAGCTATAATTAAAAAACATCATATAACACAATTGATTAAAAATATGTGATGGAATAAAATTATTTTAATATCAAAAAAATTATAATAACTTGCATAAGTAAATGGGTATGGAGATATATGATGTATTGATGATCCTTTTAATGATCGGTGATGGTATATGATATACATTCGTTTATATGAGATGAATTAATAGATGTTACATGAAAATATAAAACATAAAAGGTGAATATTCCATATAATAGGTGGGGAAGATAAGTTTTAATGATATATGACTCAGGATATTGGTGATTCGAGTATGTTAGTAAATTGAAAAGGAACTCTACCTATTTCTACTCGAGATAAATAGTGAGTATGGGGATAACATAAGAGAGGGGTTATCTAAGAAAATTGGATACTTTTAAAGTTATAAAGTATTCCCAAATGATTCATATTATATAAATAAGAAAAAATTGACATGTGATCTTAGGATAAGAATTAGTATATGGGTTTATTTTGGTATGATGAATATGAAAGTACAGTTTGTGTTTAGCGTGGGATATGATTTGCATGCTTAGGGTGTAATGTCAACTGAACAAGCATGCAAGCCTAAGATTTATGGATATGTGTTAGGTTTTCATTAGTAGTGTCATGTAGCAGGGTGGTATAAGATAATATTCATACTCATTAATGAGATTAAATAGATAATATTGGTCATTGTGCACCATTGTAAGAATGATTCATTGGGTACTCTCTTACCATGGGAGTAAGAGAGTTGGTTTTAAAATTGCATATATGGTATATGGTACTCGTATGACCTAATATTGGACGTTTTATGATGATCTTAGTGAACATTTAGTCATGGATGACCTTGTAATGATTGTGAGAAATGAAAATTAGAGAACGATGGTGAATCTATTGGGAAGAGAGACCTTGAGGGAGTCAAGTAATCTTGCTTTTTTACTTGATTATATAGAGTTAGGTCATTGGATTATAGTAATACTTGATTATTAACAAAACTTGGGGGTGTGATTGGGTATGAGATAACCCATGGAGATGCGTGATATGCCTTATCAAGGCCTAAAAAAATGATTAAGGTTGTTACCCCTTTTATGCTATACTGGGAATGAGTAAAAGGAGGAGTTTATTTAGGATATAATTGAGTACATATTGGATAGTGAGAACTAGTAGACCGGGGTATGATTAGTGTAAAATATAAAACCTTTATATTGAAATTTTTAAATGAATAAGGGGTAATGAGAATCATAGAAATTCGAAACAATTAGTTCATACAGGCAATGAGGTGCTACTTCCTAATGATTGTGAAAGACAGTGCAATGATTAATGATTCTATTGAAATAAAAAGTGGAAAAAACTATACATTATTATAGGAGTCATGAGTGTGTTAGAAATATTGTGATTTAGGAACCTGTGTAAATTATATAATTTATAGTGAGATAGTGTGGAGCCCGCAGTGAGTTAGAATGTTTGAATCACATGGTAGTGAGTAAGGTTACTTTCTTTGAGATATATTTTTCTGGATTTAGGTGTTGTGGTGAAAGATCCACTACTGGAAAATGGGTCTATACCCATGCACCTATACCAATGGTTTATAAAAACTATTGGGATATACATACTATACCTATGTTTTTAAAGAAACCATAGGTATACCATCCTTAGATTCAAATTTCATCGCGCTCATCCCCATGTTCCTCCTCCCACAAACTATCATCTACCATGAAAACCCTCATCTCCCCCGAAAACCATCATATCCATTGTTTATCCATCATGATCATCCCAGGTGTGAACCCACTCCTCTCCCATACCAACCCTCTTCTCCCTTGATTCCTCTGTCACTCATCACACTCATCCCACTCAAAGCCGAAACCCTACCTCAAAACTTCTCCTCCTTCTAATTCAAGTGTTCCAACATTGGTTTCAATCCTCCCCATCAAATCTAAAATCCTTATTAGTTTGGGTCACCAATGTTTGGTCTTCATTTCATTTTCCAACTTTCATTGTGGGTTTCTCCTTCCCAGTTGTCATGTTTGGTTTAGTCAAACCCTAGTTCAAGGGGTTGACCCAATTTTTGTGGTTTATTTGGTGTTTAGGGTTCATGGTAGTTTCTTATCTGTTGTTTGGAAATCTACTAAAGAGGTGATGCATTCTGGATCACGTGTTATTGATTTGAGGTAGGTTTTCTTATTCTCAAACTTTTAATTTTGAAATCATTTATTCCTTGGCGTTTTGAACTTATGTTTTAAGTATTAAATTATAGTTTTAATTAAGGTTAATGGATTTACAAGGTAAAAAAGTTGTATTTATATTAGATTTATTTGAAAGATAAAGATATAACTATTTTAAGGGATTGTTTAAATTTGATTTTGCGTGACTGGTCACACAGTGTGTTTATGAGATTGCTCAAATGGCCTTTGAAAATAATATTTGAAATTTAAAAATATGTTTAGGATTTCAAAGTGATTTTTCAAAGGTATCACATGGAATTTCATGAGATAATTTAAATTATATCTATTTCTAAAAGATTTCAAGAAATGTTTTGAATAAAATATAAGGGTTTCAAATGGTTTGACCTCATTTAGGCCATGAATTACATTAAAGGGTGATGTTTGAAACCATGGAGGTTTTAAGATAAATATTTATTTCCCAATTTTTTGGATAATCAGGGTATTTTTTTAAACGGATTTCATTATTATTTTTAAATGTTTAGTTTTTAAGATATACTTGAAATTATATTTGAAATTATTTAAAGAAATGGGTAAAGTAGCTCAAAATCACGACTATTATGTTTTTAATGGCCTATTTTACACTTTAAGTGATTTTATAAAGTGTATGAGGCCCTCATTAAAGCCATGTGACAATTGTACCCTTTCCCTATTTTTCCATGATTGTTATACATATTATGAGATAAATTTATTTTTAATTTTGATTAGCTAATTGGAATCTCTAACCACAAGCAGTTGTTATGTTTTGATAGTTTCTATATATTAACATTATAATCTCAAACCCTTATGTATATTTAAAATTTGAAATATTTTTTTATTATAAATTAATTTATATTAATTTTATTATTTTATCTAATATTTGATATTCCATTTCATCACATATTTCACAAAAATTGACATCTCCCTACTTCAAATAGACTCACTGTCAGCATCATCAAGGGACTCTTTTAATGAAAAGAAAATATCCCAATAAGGTTTTCATAACTACTCTACTCTCTTGAAGGTTTGATTTTTTTAATGAATGAATACTTTATTTCTAATATATTCCACTATCATTTAATATTGCATATTAGTATACGCTATCATTTTTTAATATCTAATGTTAAATAATGACATTTAATACTGTCTACGCTTATACACTATCATTTTTTTAATGTCTATTATTATACACTTTCATTTTATACTGTCTAATGTTAGACACTATCATTTAATACTCTCTACTATTATAAAAAAATTATTTAATTTCTTGACTAATATTATACACTATCATTTTTTAAATACTTGGTGCTATTAATATTTATTAATTTCAATGTAGGACCTACCCATTTATTTTTCTATTTGTAATAGATAATAAATCAAAGATGGTAAATTTTTTTAATAATTTATTGATTTATTATCTATCACATCTACTGAATTGTACATGAATAAATGGTCATGTGATTCATCTGTTAGATATCCCATCTACTATTTTATCTTAGTGATATGTATAGGAATATAACCAAATTTGGGTATCTACCCAAGTACTAGCTCTTATAAGTACATATTTCCTATTCAAAACACAATGTACAAAAATGAATGATTGTTTGGTTTATCTAAATACATTACTTGTTTCCATTATATTTTTTTAAAATAAAATTTTGATATACAATATAAGTTTCAAAATACATTTTCCTTATTAAAAGTTTAAAAATTATGTATTAGTATACTCTGCATCTAAATTCCATTTATCTTACTATTTCATGTTATCATTTTTTTGATGTTTGAGTATCTTTAAGTCAATTTTTTCAATAGGATTTTTTAGTAAGGAGTTTTTCTATAATCCCCTTAATAATTTTTTGATTATTATGGAAACCATGTTATTGGGTGATAGGAATGATACTAACTATGTTAAACTAACATCAAATTATTATTTACCAAATATTACACTTGGTAGATTACCACATTTGGTCACCTAGGACCTTACTCAAACTCTTACATGTCTTTGAGATCGAATTGTTGATCAAATAATTAGTAATTATATTTCTTACAAACCAATTTAACACTTCAGGTTTTGATAAACCATCCTCTATGGGTTAACCCACAAGTATTATTTTATATAGTAACATCATATGATTACACTAATCCTCACAAAGGTTTTCATAGTTAATACCATTCCCAATGCCTAATTTTTCCATTAAAATATATTTCAATGTCTATATAATTTTTTTACTCCTTTACTAAAAAAACCCCAAAAGGTAAACTTATGACTAAACCAACCATTACAAGGTGTAAACTCACTAGACCCCTCTAACTAGCTCAAAAGTGACCACCCTAGATCTCTTATGTTTAATATCACACCTAAACATCCATTTATATTTCATCACATGTAATTACTAAAAATTTTACATGGTAAAATGGATGTACATTAATCCTAAAATTAACTAACCATGTATGAAATTTCTATTTCAATCCTAATAGGGTCTACCTAATCTATCACTCAAATTCGAACCCTTTTGGTATCCATTCAGGTCCCATATCCCTAATACACATATAAAAAACTGAATCAAATAAAAAATAATAACAAATTGCATAATATGTTATTAAAAATATACACTATAATATTATGACTTAACTCATCCATTTTCATAGACCATTTATCCTCATTTTGGGAGTTTTCAATGAATCTTTCAATAATTCCCAAATTAGAAAATTTATCTAGAACACATTCTAGATGATTAAAATAATGATAATTATATTAGGGATTATCTTAGACTTGTTTCACAGATTTTATACCTGTATAAATTTCTTCAATTGTATGATGTAATTCAAGTGTAGAGAGAGTCCAAGATAAAGAGGGATATGGAAAATAGAGGGGGAGTAGCCACTTATTTTGGAAATATAGGGAAAGAACAAAGGATGTAAATATTTATGATTTTTTCCATAAATGACTATAATACCCCCAAATAAATTATGGGTTGGAAATATCCACTATATTCATAGTGGTCCTTAAGAAATATTCAAATTATCTGCCACTAATCTCTTACTAGAAATTGTAGTGGCACGGTTCTACTAGAAACCTACTAGACTCCCAATAGTATTCTATTGTTCTTACAATGAGTTTTTTATAACCCACCTAATGGATGTTCACTCTATAATACACAAAATATCAATATGGAAATTTTATACCCATATTTATACCTCCAAAATATCTATTTAAGCATCCCTGGAATTGAAAAATATTTCTTCCCCTGGTACAAATTACAATTGATTAAATTCAATCATATCCCATTTCATTGATTTCAATTATTTATACATATTCCACCAATACTATTCAACCCAATGCATTGAATACTCACCAAAATATGAATTATAGTTCTCAAGAAAGACCATTTCACATCTCTAGTGACCTAATTCTTCATTAGGATCTGATGCTGCTATTTTTACTCAGTACTATACTAGATAAAAACATGCTACAATTCGGATTGATATAGATATATTGTATTTTATTTTAAATATATATCTTTCTAATATAAAATATGCACTAATAACTTCTCAAATATTTCATTTAACTCCAAATATACCTCGATGAAATCAATTATACTTGAAAAGAACTTATAAAAACACCACTATACATTCTTACCATGAAACCTTAATAGTCCTATGCACTACAGAATTACATTTTTATTTTATCCTAAAGACATGATGTGTTAAATGAGGTGACATCCATAGAATTACTTGATTGATGCCATCAATCATTAAGAGATGACACCCACGATCTTTGAAAATCATCCATCCACTAAAAACTACACCTAAGAATCTTTTGATTATCTAAACTTGATCTATAGTATCTTGACCAGGACCTAGTCTAGTGTAGAAAATATCATTCAGTACAAAGTTTATCTCACTCCATTCATGACATTTAACATTATTCCAATTTTATGGTGTACATGGATTGTTCACTAAAACTACATTTCATCGATTACCCTAGGAAATGACTTTTTTTAAAGGCCATTTACCAACTTAAAAATCCAATTTCTACTTAGGAATAATATATAACTCACTTTATTCTATTATGATATTCAGAGAAATACCACAGTCACTAAATTATTTATCTTGTTACACATGACACCCTCTACATTCATCATAATTTACCAATCATAGTAATTATATTATAAAGGTATTAAAGGAGTTTTATTCACCATAATAATTCTAATATCATTTCTTCATTAATACTAATGCACCAACATTTCAACATTACATGAAAACCACTGTACATGAGCCCATCTCTATATAACCTAAAAAACCATCCCATGAAACTAACTTAAAAATTTAAGGGAATAAGAACAATCTAAAAAAAATATATGTCATCTTAAACTTGTTTCAAAATTAAAAATATATCCCAATCATAAATGAAAAACCAAGAATAATCATTCAAATAATCTTTAAATTCTTTAATAGATATAATCATTTTAAACATACCTCAAAATTATTATCCTTTAGATTATACAACATGATTCCCATGTTTAAGATCACTCCCAAATCTATATCTTCATGTGAACATTTGTATAGTACGTCTATAGATACCACATCTCACCAAAGGTGATATGTTTATTCTATTCATCTATATAATGAAAGGGAACATTATGCATCCATCAATATGGTAACCAATGTACATGTCATTTCTTCTTAGGTCATAACAGTTTAAAATACCCCCTGACTTTACTTAATTAGACCTCTATTGACCTACCTCAATTAGGATTTCATCGAACATAATTAACCAAGATGAACCATATAAAACCAAACCAAATAATATTATGAAGAGTAAAGCCAAAATGAGTTGAACTAAATAAAGTGTCACCATACAAACCCACTATGGATAGAATAAAACCAAATAAAAAATAAATGAAACATTTTAAATTTTTTTAAAAAATAACCAAAACCTACAGGTATAAATGTAAAACAAATAAACCAAAATAGATCTAGAATGATAAAAATCAAGAAAAAATAATTCAAATTTAAAAAATTGAATGAAACAAAATTGAACAAAGTCAAACTAATCTAATGAAAATGTCCCAAGAAAAATTATATAAAAAAAATCTAAGTTGAAACTCAATCCAAACTAATTATATACCATTAATAGGAAGATTAATTGTTAGTTAATTAGAATGTACTGTTTGATAGTATCATTTTGAAACTTCGATCTGTTTCCCCCTTGCTTGGAAGAACATGATTCAACCCATGGGGAATTGTGGTTATTATATGTTGGGTGGTAACTTTTATAGTCACTGGGGACATGAATGTTGTAGTTTAGTTTTTTTATTTTATTTATCACATCATCCACTTAGTACTTTTACCACTTTTTACAGATAGAGGGAAGTTATATTTTTTTAAGGGGGCCAAAAGGGCATTAGAGGAAGCTATGCAGTTTTCTTTACAGGGGAGGAAGATTGGGGTAGTGGAGATATTAATTAGTGTGTTTCATTTTCATCTTCCTTTGTACAATTTTTCTTATATTTATTTTCTTTTCTTTTGGCCTGTACATCCAGCGTATGGATGAGTCATTCCAAACTTTTATTTATTTTCCACTAAAATTTTAATTAATTGTTTTTGGTGGAAATTGTTCCCCAGTGGCAATTCCTTGATTCCCAAAAACTTTTTTCAGCACATGGGTGTAGCCCATCGACCTTAATCCATCCTAGTAATTTCTATATTAGAGTATAACTAGTTCATTACTATGTCTGAACATTGGGAGGCCTTAGGAAACAAGGAATAACTGAGGAGGTCTTGGGAACTTCTTTACAATTCTGTTGAGAATGACCATAAAATAATGATGATTCTAGAACATAAGACTTGAGGGAACTATGGGCCAAAAAACTACCATCATTTATCCTTGTATATATAAATGGTTAGAAAAATATGACACAATAGTTATATGACACATGTTTAAAATCAAAAAAGTTCCAAAAAATCACACAAAGTTAAAAAATGAATAGAAAAAACCAACAATTTACAATACATAAAAAGGAAAACCAAATGTTTCCTTAGCATAAAACATGGGGGGTTCTACATATGTAAAATACCCATGAAGTCAATAGTTGATAGACCATGTTCAACCCATGTGCTTCAACTCCAAACATCTATCAAGAACTCCAAGAGACTTCACCAAATCCCCAAACTGAATGAGGGTCTAACAACTTTGATTACCATATTTAGAATAACCATGAACACTCCAAACCTAATGATGTACCTTAAAAGAATCATAATAATATATGAATTTGTATCAGAGTGTTCATGTAGGGTGTGATCACATACATACTCAATATGGCACCACAAACAAGCCTCGACTTAGTAACAAATAATCCTGTGTATGTGTAAACATGTATACTCATTTAATTAAATATATAATAAAAAAATATGATCTTTATTTTGTAAAATAGAAAACAATAAGTTAATATATGAATTAGAAAAAATATCAAATTACTCCCTATACCAAGAGGATCGTCACCTTAAGTTACCTTGGGTTTTCCTACTATAGGAAAGATTGTTATCAAAATCAGGCAATAGGTAATGAATTCTTACAGCCTTTCCCATCCAGGATGGGGGTATAGTGACCCAATCCTTTTACAAATGTCATTAAATGATTTTAATCATAATAAAACATCATATTACAATCCAAGGTTTATGAAGTCTAGTGTCTTGTAAAACTAGGTACATAAAACTAAAAACACGAGACTAAATAAAACATTTCTTTATTTAATATTCATAAATAAATCCTATATTCCATTGTTATCATACATTTTCATAGGTAAACATGGGGATAATATGAATAAAGGGATGAGATAAAATCCCATTAAGGAAAAAACATAGTAATAAAGCTTTATCACATGGGTTAGAAGGCATGGCATAATGATATAAAAAGGCATGGAACATGTGAAAACATAACATATAAACATGGGGTCATATAAACATGGAGTCATAATAATAATTTAGTAGAAACATAAAACATATCTTTAGCACAAGTCAAGGATCATTTCACATAGAGGAGCACAAGTCAATGTTAATCACCAAGATCGTTTCACATGGTAGCATGAGTTAAGGCTAACCACCAAGACTGTTGTACATAACGTCTCATGAGACTCAAATTTACCCAACACATTGGAGCGCTATCTGGGAACACCCATATTAAAATGTTCATGAACATTCTTTCCACATAAATAATCATACATAAGTAATCATACATAAACATAAGGGTATCCATGAAAAGAAATTGCTATCATAATCATGTCATAAAGCATAATGAATGGGCGTATCATACAAGTGTCCATGAAAAAAAGAAGAATTATATCATGCATGGAAATTCATAAGGTATAATAGGAATATATGATAAAAAGTTATTCCAAATTGAAGTGATAACTTGTAAAATATTTTTTACAAAAATTTAAAAATAAAACATTTTAGTTCAATTTAATGAAAATATCAAAGAAAATTTAAAATAGAAAAGGGAATAACAATTTATATAAAACCAGAAGTGAAACAAATAAGTTTTCATGATAAAAAATAATGGTTTTATAAATATAATGGTTTCTTAAAAACATATCATATAGTGTACTTGAAATTGGGTAAGAATTAGGGAAGTTACCTTAAAATGAGTTTACTTATTGGGAAGTATTGAGGGGGGAATCACTTAAAAGCATGTATATCCATGTAAGAGAATGTTTAGTGGATCTTGATACAAAAGTCTGGAAATATAAACATATATTATAATATGTACATAAAAATAATATAGGATTTCATTTGGGTAAAAAGAGAGTAAGAATAACCCGAAGAAATAGTAGAGGTTTGGGTAGAATCCCTTACCATAAGTCTAATGGTGTTCCCCACTTGATATTAATGATGCGAATAATCAAATTAAGTTCATTAATTAATAATCACAGAACCTCTTTTACATGTAATTGATTTATTATAACCTTTTTGAGTTCATTCATATCCTTTTGGACTGGTCATGAGGTTCAATTTCATTGTTCGGGTCCATTTGTTTCATGATCGATTTACTTATATACATGAACGAATAATCACATAGAATTAAGATGGATGTATATAATTGGAGTTATATTTTATTATTGAACATTCATATAGATACATTTTTGTAAATTTCATTTGGTTACTTGAAGTGAATATTAATCATTATATAAAACTTTAGTGATAACCTTTTGGGTTAATTGGCGGTTTTTGATCACAACGATCATATTTTGTTTTATAAATCAAAAACATGTGTAAAAAAGATTCCAGAACCATAGATGAGACATAATACATATATTATAGTATTTTTCAACCATAATAATGGTTTCATGACCATAATCGACTATGGTAATGGAAATTGAAAACCGGTCGTCCTTGAATGTGGTAAATTAACACATCTTGGGTGGTGTTTTTAGTACTAGTATAAAAGAAGGGTAAAAGAGATACGATAATAATTTATTACATTATCATAAAAAATTATATTAATATAAGGTACTATATTTTTCATAACATTTGTATGAGGAGAGTTAAGGATAGATAATAAAACAAAAGAACTTGATAGGAAAGTAAAAGAATTGAAAAGAGGAATTTACCTATTAAATTAATCTTCCTTGAGAGCCTCTTAAGGGGAGAGGATTTGGTCTTTTGATGTGAAAAATGTCTGATATATGTGTGGGAGGATCTTGGGGAGATATTTGAGTATAATTTAGGCTAGGAACAAGTCTTGAGAGGAGTGAAGAGAAGAGGGGATTGTGGGTGGTTTTTATAGTGTAGGGGAGGAGGGGTTTCTTAATATTTAAATAAATAATTTATTATTCTTCCATGAGACAAGAAAAAGTAATGATTACATGAAAAAATAGTAATAAGTTAATTTTATTTCTAACTAATGGCCATTTACATCATCAATGACTCAAGCATGAAGCAAAAATTCTAGTTTTAGCACTTATTGTAAATT
Organism: Viscum album; assembly: GCA_963277665.1. Lineage (NCBI taxonomy): Eukaryota > Viridiplantae > Streptophyta > Magnoliopsida > Santalales > Viscaceae > Viscum > Viscum album. The sequence goes on along the minus strand of OY728159.1, from coordinate 526,354,462 downwards.
ATCATATTTTAATATTCAGCAAAAATTAAAGTATTTCAAAAAAATAAAAAAAAAACTCACCCAAACCTTTTTTTGATGTATATAATCCAAAAATGAACTCCATTTTATGAAAATAATCTTCTAAATATGAAAAATTTAATTTTTAAATAAAAGCATCATTTACTTGAAAAATACATATCATGAAATTATAATTAATTTTATAATACATTGAAAAATTAACTAAGGTCTCATAAAATTATCCTATAATCATAAGACATCAAAACAATAATTTATGAATAAATTTTATAATAATAAATTTTCTTTATTAATTATTAAATTATTCATAAATTTTAATTAAATATTTATGACTTATAAAAATACCAAAACTATCATATTGTCACTTATAAGATGGATAAATTTTATATCTACTCTCAATAGTAAAGTTACTATTTAATTTGAAGATTTAATATTCATAAGGGTTATGTTACTATTCATAAGGGCGAAATTACTATTCATAAGGGTTGGTTACTATTCATCTAAAATTAGGTTCACTTTATCAGACTCCAAACATCTTACTGATCGCAATCGTGTATGTTAGATTTTTGAAATTCAAGTCACAAAAGTGACAATATTATGTTTAAAGGTCACATAGTACTTAGTAGTTCATGTAGTTTTGATTTCATGTGATTATATGACATGATTATAAGAATGGAATTTCCATTGATAAAACATTGGGTTGTTAAATTCTGCACCCTTATGATATTTCTCCCTAGAAATATTTTTTACATTCTAAGCTATAAAAAGGTGTCAGAACTTTTCCTTCATTGCCTCCTCCAGTTCCCATACCCCCTCTTCATACTTATGGTTCCACTATAGTACTTTGACTAGGTGATTAGTCTGCTAATGTAGAAATTTATCTATATGATCCAAGATCTACACTGGATGCTCCTTGTAAGAAATATCATTCTCCAACTATACCACCTATGAAGAGAGTAGATGTGAAGGATTTGGTATGTACTTCCTTAAGAGGGATACATGGAAGACATCATGTACTTTAGAAATGGTAGGTGGAATTTCCAGTTGATAGGCCATGTCCTTGACATGATCAAGAATATATATGGGGTTGATGTACATGGGACTTAACTTTCCTTTCTTACCAAACCTCACGACCTTCTTCAATAGAGATATGCATAGAAATACCATGTCCCCAACTTTGAACTCAAGGTCCCATCGACGATTTTCATTATAAATCTTCTATTGACTTTGGGCTTCCTTGATGTGATGTTGAATGGTTTTCACCTTATCCACCATTTCTTTGACCATTTCATGTCCTATCAGCTTATGCTTACTAACTTCATCCGAACATGATGGTGTTATACAACTTTTCCCATAAAGGTCTTCATACGATGTCATTCGGATACTGGAGTGGAAACTTTTATTATAGGATAATTCAACCAGTGTAAGATTTTGGTCCCACCCTCCTTTGAAGTCCATAAAACATGATCTCAACATGTCTTCTAGTGTCTGAATAGTTCACTCAGATTGGCCATCAGTTTGAGGATGATAGGTCATACTGAAGTTCAATTCAGTGCTTAGATCATGTTGGATACATTTCAAGAACTTTGAGGTGAATCTAGGATCTCTATTAGATACAATAGATAGTGGTACTCCATGTATCCTTAGCACCTATTTGATATATATCTGTGTAAGTTGATCTAATGATAAGTCCTATTGAATTGTGATAAAGTGAGCTATATTTGTAGGACGATCTATAATGACCCATATATCATTATTTCTTATGGATCTCCTTGGAAGTCCAGTGACAATGTCCATGGTGATGTTCTCCCACTTCCATGCTGGTATGGGTAGTGGTTGAATAATCCCTTTAGATTTATGTATTTCAGCCTTCACTTTTTGACATATCAGGAAAATTGATGTATACTCAAAAATCTAATTCTTCATATTGTCCCACCAAAAGTTATCTTGGAGATCTCGATATGTCTTTGTGCTCCCTGGGTGGAATAGAGAAGGTTGAGCTATGTCCATCATTAAAAATATCCTTCTTTATTTGTGGATCAAATGGTATATATAATCATGACCCAAATATTAGAAATCCTTCCTCATCAATCTTGAACTCAGAGGATTTTTCATTTCTAATGGCTTATACCCTTTTTTGAATTTCCACATCTATTCTTTGAGCATCCTCTATTTTCTCTATAAGGGATGGTTGAGAAATCATTTGAGAAAAGATTTATGATGTTCCTAATTTAATGATTCCCATGTCCATCCTCTATAAATCTAATAATATTTAATCCTTTTAAATTCTCATCATTGATAATGATACATGATCTTTTCTACTTAGAGCATCCACCACCATATTTTCCTTAACAGGACAGTAGTGGATTGAGCAGTCATAATCCTTGATGATATCTGACCATATTTTTTGGCGCATATTAATCTCTTTTTGTGTGAATATATATTTGAGACTCCTATGATTAGTATATATCCCACACTTCTCCCCATATAGATAATACTGCTAGGTTTTCAATGTAAAGATCACATCTGCCAACTCCAGATCATGTGTGGTATAGTTTTGCTCATGGATTTTCATCTTCCTTAAGGTGTTGGCTATCACTTTATAAATTTTCATCAACACACATCCTAATACCTTCTTTTAAGCATCACTGTACACCACAAAGAGTTATCCACTCCTTCGGAGTGTGAGTATTAACACAGTGATAAGCCTCTTTTTAAAATCCTTATAGAAGTCTTCACATTCTTGAGTCCAGATGAACTTCACTCCCTTCCATATCATCTTTTTCATTGGGCTTAAAAATCATGAAAAGTTCTTCAAAAATCATCTATAATACCCAGATAAACCCAGAGAGCTACAGATATCTATTACAGATGTTGTCCTGGGCCACTCTTCAGTTTCCTTAGTATTGAAAGGGTCCACAGATATCCCTTTTCGGGCGATAACATGCCCCAATAATGATACTTCCTCTATATAGAACTCACATTTATTGTACTCTTCATATACTTTATCCCTTCTAAAATTCTTTAGCACAGTTTTCAAATGCTCCTCATGTTCCTACTTTCTCTTGGAGTATATCAGAATATCATCGATAAAGACCATAAAAAATTTGTTGAGGTAATTTCTAAAGACTATTTTCATTAAATCAATGAAAATATCTAAAGCATAAGTGAGTCTGAAAGGAATCAATATGAAAACATAGTGTTCATACATTGTTTGAAAGGAAGTATTTTAAATATCTTCCTTCCTCACCTTTAATTAATGACATCCTGACCGAAGGTCCCCCTTGGAAAAATAAATGGCCCCATGAAGATGATTGAACAATTCATCTATCTGTGGAAGGGGATACTTGTTCTTTATCATGTTTTTATTGAGATCACTATAATCAATGCATAGGCGCATTGATCCATCCTTTTTCTTGATGAAGAGGACTGACACACACCATGGTGAAGCACTCACGCATAAAAAACCCTTCTCCAGATTCTCTTATAACTACTTATTCAACTCTTCCATCTCTATGATGGCCATTCTATAATGGGTCTTTGATATAGGTAGGGATCCATTAATAATTTCAATTGAGAACTCAACCTCTCGATTAGAAGGAAGACTAGGGAACTCTTCAAAGAATACATCAGTGTAATCCCTCACGATGGGAATATCTTCGAGAAGTATCATCTCTTTTGTCCAAATAATTTGAGATAGAGATGCTTGATCATAAGGTAGTAATATCCACACTTGAGACAATGATTCTAAAGGATATTAATATTCCTCCTTACACTTGTAAAGAATTGGAGGATGCTTTGGGATTAGAAGAGTGATATCCCTTTACCAACAGTTGATGTTGGATTTGTATAAAGATAGCCAATCCATTCCCAAGATAACATATAACTCCACTAAAGGAAGTATGACAAGATTTACTGGGAGGTTCAGTCCACAAAAATTTACTGGGGAGGAGTTATAAACCTTGTATGCAATAATTTCCCCATTCTATTTTCTCATATATATCAGAACCTAAAAATTTTGAGGTGGGGTTTGAATAGTTTTACTAAACTTACAAGATATGAAAGAATTCTTAGAACCAGAATGAAATTGTACTTTATCTATTGTCGAATGAATAACTAGTGTACCTTTCACCACATCATTTTTTGGATCCACCTCAGCATTAGTGATAACATAATCCCTTCCTTGTTTCCTTGGATGTTGTTGTTGATTTTTTCCAATAACACTTGTATTAGGGATATTGTTTGCATAATTATCATGATCTTTGCAGTTGTAAGACTTCACCACTAGATGAGTGTTCATCTGAAACTTCCTGTCTTATTCCACATTAGTGAGATTATTTATATCCATTTGTTAGTTCTTTTCTAGATGTCACGTCTTTCCACATTTGAAGTAATTCCTGGTTTCTTTTAGACAATTACTAGGATGCTTCTTCCCACAATTTTGACACGTGGGATGTTTGACCTCCTTTCCATTATGGGATTTATTTTATGAAACACCCATATTAGACCCCATATTACACTTTTGTCACTAGGAACACAAGACCACTGGGAGTATCTGATATCTATTTCATCCTTGAGGGCACAATAGACATTCTCCTCATAACTTTCAAAGTCTCACATCGCCAACTCTTTTCATAGACATGGTTTTTAATCCACTAAAGAAGCAATCCACCTTGCTTCCAGTTTTTATGAAACAACCATATACATATCTTGAAATACTTTTGAATTTTTCTTTATATGCCCCGATGGACTCATATTCCTTCTTCTTGAGTCCAATGAACTCTCTTTCCATCTTGAGGAAGAGGGTTTGTGGAAAAAATTTATTGAAAAACATTTTTTTTGAATTCCTCCTAATCCATGAAATCAAATTTCTCATAGGACTTCGTATTATTTATTATTTTCAACCATTTATCAACTTCTCCACCAAAATTATAGACCACCAGTATGAATTTCTCTTCTTATAAGAATTAGAGGACAATGAATATCTTTTCAATGGAGTTATTCCACTTTTCTGTGAGGAGGGGATCAAAAAATCCTGTAAACATGGGAGGCCTTTTCCATACGAAGGATACAATGACAAATTTCTCTTTCCTTGGGGGAGGAGGGAATTCCATGTGATACATGTTATTATTCATAACTTGAGCTAGCTGAGCAAGTACTGTCATGATGTTTTGAGAACCCATTCCCATCATATTTGTCATATCATTAAGGAACTCTTCACATTCCCTATAACCTTGATTGTTGGAAAATATTCTTCTATTTCCTTACATTAACTAGAAAATAGAACATACAAATAGAGGGATTGAGTACTTAGTTATTAATCATAAAAAGGAAACATTGAACATAAAAGGATAAGCTTATAGTGGAGAAGTATATCCTAACTTTTGACTACCAAGGTTAAAATATAGGTTATACATGATATATTTCTTAACTTATATTTTTATGGAATATTTTTTTATGACCTTTATAATGGTTTAAAACAAGCTCATGAATTTATCAAAGCATTTCCCCCAAGAGTGTCAAACCAAGAGTACAACAATGCCTGTTGTCATGCATTGGTTCCCATTCGAGTCTAGCTCAAGGTAGTGTTTTTGGGTTTCACCCATAGACTCATCTATGCCAGAAGTAACTCTACCTATTTTTATCTAGATAGGGATATATTTTCTTGATAAAATACTTACTATATACTTACCAAAATTTAGGTATGTTTTCTTATACTTAGTCTCATCCTTAAGGTTCTTACTAATGTTATCTATTCCTAATATCCAAAATAACTAGACCATCCTATGATACCAACTATAGAGACCCTATCATTTTACAAATATAGTTACAAGATTTTAAGCATAATAAAATATTATATTAAAAGCCATGGATCATGAATTCTAGTGTCTTGGAAGACAAGGTACATAAAACTGAAAATGTGGGAATAAATACAACATTTATTTATTTAATATTCATAAAGAGATCCTAACCCCAATTGATCTCATTAATCTACATAGGTTAACCTAGTGATAACATGAACAAAGGGATGATCTAAAATATAAGTAAGGAAAAAATCCTAGTAATAAAGCTTTAACATATGGGTTAAAAGGCATAACATAATGATATAAAAAGTCCTGGAACATGTGAAAACATAAAATATAAAAATGGGGTCATATAAACATAAATTCATAATAATAATTTGTAAGAAACATAAATAATTACTTTAGCGTGAGTCAAGGCTTGTTTCACATAGATAATCACAAGTCAAGGTTAACCACCAAGACCGTTGCACATGGTATCACGAGTCAAGGCTAACTGCCAAGAACGTTGTACATAAAGTTGCATGAGACTCAACATTACCCAATGTATTGGATCTCTATCTAGGTTCACACAACTTAAAATTTTCATGAATATCCTTTCCACATAAATAATCATACATAATAAATCATACATAAGTATAAGGGTACCCATAAAAAGAAATGGGTATCATAATCATAACATAAAGCATAATGAATGGGCTTATCATACAAGTTTCCATGAAAAAAATAATTAGACAAAGAATGGTAATCAATATTTTATAATATTAATATATCATAATAAGTGATTCCAAATTGAAGTGATAACATGAAAAAGAGTTTTTAAGAAACTTTAAAATTAAAACATTTTAGTGTGGTTTAATGAAAATATCAAAGATCTTTTAAAACAGAAAAGGGAACAATATTTTATATAAAACGAGAAGTTAAAGAAAGAGGTTTTAATGTTAAAAGTATTTTTTTTATAAATATAATGGTTTACTAAAAATATATCATATAGTGTACTTCAAATTTGGTAAGAATTCATGAAGTTTCCTTAAAACGGGTTTGCTTATGGGGAAGTATTGAGGAGGGAATCACTTAAAATCATGTATATCCCCAAAAGAGAATGTTTAATGAATATTGATACATGATATTGGAAATATAAAAATCCATTAGAATATTTACATAAACAGAATATATGATTTTATTTTGGTAAAAAGAGATTAAGAATAACCCGAAGGAATAATGGAGGTTCAGGTAGAATCCCTTACCTTATGTTTGATGATGTTCTCCACTTGATATTAATTACCTGAATAATAAAATTAGGTTCATTAATTAATAATTTCATAAAATATTTTGCATGTTATTGATTTAGTATAAAATTTTTGAGTTTATTCATAAACTTTTTGATTGGTTATGATGTTCAATTTCATTGTTTGGGTCTGTTTGTTTCATGATCAGTTTACTTATATACATGAAGAGATAATCATGTAGAATTAGGATGGTTGTATAGAATTGTAGTTATATTTTATTATTTAACATACATAAGGTTACATGTTTTTAAATTTAAATTGGTTTCTTGAAGTGTAGATGAATCATTATATAAAACTTTAGTGATAACCTTTTGGGTTAATTGGTGATTTTTCATCACAACGAACATATTTTGTTTTATAAATCAAAACCAAGTGTAAAAAAATATTCCAGAACCATATATGATACATAATACATATATTATAGTCTAGTTCAACTATAATAATGGTTTCATGACCATAATTTAAGATAATAATGGAAATTGAAAACCCTTCATACTTGAATGTGGTCGATTAACACATCTCAAATGATGTTTTTACTACTAGTATAGAAGAAGGGTAAAGGAGATAAGATAACAACATATCCCATTATCATAAAAAAATTATAGTACATATAAGGTACTATAGTTTTCATAACATTTTTAGGAGGAGAGGTAAGGATAGACAATAAAACAAAGGAACTTGAAAGGAAAGTAAAAGAATTGAAAAGAGGAATTTACCTCTTAAATTAATCTTCATTGAGATCCTTTTAAGAGGAGAGGATTTGGTATTTTGATGTGAAAAAGGGCTAATGTATGTGGGGTAAGATATTGTAGATAAATTTGAGTAGAATTTAGGCAATTCATAAGGTGTGATAAGAGTGAAGAGAAGATGAGAGTGTGGGTGGTTTTTATAGTGGAGGGGAGGAGGGTTTACTTAATATGTTAATCATTAGTTTATTATTTTTACCTAAGACAGGAAATAGTAATTATTAAATGACCAAAAATAGTAATAAGTGCATGTTAGTTAGAACTAATGTCCATTTATATAATCCATGGCTCACGAATGATGCATAAATTCAGGTTTTACCATTTATTGTAAATTACCGTATTTTACTATTCATCCAAAAGTCAAGTATTTCAGAAAAATACCAAAAACTAAACCAAACAATATTTTGATATTTAGAATAAAAAAATGAACTCAATTTAATAAAAATAAGTTTATAAATATTTCATTTTTTTTAAATAAAATAATCATTTACATGAAAAATACATATTTTGAAATTATAACTGATTTTATAATACTTTGAAAAATTAACTAAGGTCTCATAAAATTATCCTATAATCATAAGAAAAAATAAATAAATTTTGAATAAATTTTATGAAAATATATTTTAATTTTTAATTATGAAATTATTCATAAGTTTTTAATAAAATATTTAGGACTTATAAAAATACCAACACTATCATATTGTCACTTATAAGATGAATAAATTTTATTTATACTTTCATTGGTAAGGTCAGTATTTACTTGGTAAATTTAATATTCATAAGGGTCATATTACTATTCATATGGGTGACATTTCTATTCATAAGGGTCAGTTACTATTCAGTAAAAAAATTATATTTGTCTTTTCGGACTCCAAACATCTTACTGATCACAACCGTGTATGTTAGATTTTCGAAATTCAAATCACAGAAGTGACAATATTATGTTTAATGGTCATATATTACTTAGTAGTTCATTGAGTTATGATTTCATGTGATTATATGACATAATTATAAGAAGATAATTTCCATTGGTAAAATATTGGGTCGTTACAGGGGTAGATTTATATTGTAGCCCATACCACCTAGGAGCACATATAGAGTTGGGGCCAAATCCCATCCTGTGGAAAGGGGAATGGGTTTACAAATTAAGGGCCCTGGACCATCCCATGGAATGGGGGAAGGGATATGCAGAGCCAAGGAATTGAGAGCCTATCCCATCATCATCCTCTATAATAATATGTATCTACTTAATAAATTTATATGGTAGGAATACATATACATATACACCACCTCTATATCATGCTTATCAACTATCAAAGTACCAACCATACTAAAAAACAAATCAATCATTATGATGTATAACTAAAAATGATAGACATGCTCCGATACTAACATTCACTAATGTAATAGTATAATGGTATTCAAAATACTCACAACATAGATCCAATATAAACTGATGGACATCACAACATGCTAGTTTAATTTTATGTTTTTAAACATAATTCAAAACATATTCCATATAAGGGTAAAGCATTATCTTTGAGCACTCAAGTATAAATTATTTCCAAGTATCTATTCTTGTTCAGATAGAATCTAAAATTCTATTTTAAATGTGTAGTGTGGTTTGTTTTTTTGGTTATAGGTTCTGGAAGAGTGGAAGAGATGCTAGAAGGGCCTGTTGTTCTTGGCGGGGAGAGGAGGATATACCATCAGTTTTCTAAACCATTGGTATACAATTATGCTAAATTGAAATACCCGAAGTTGTAGATTCATTGGTATACATTTATACCAATGGTTTACATGTTGCCGTTTGTATGCATTTCTACTAAATAGAAATACCCACAACTGTAGAGCTATTGGTATATATTTATACAAATTCTTTACATGTAACCATTGGTATAAAATTCCTCTAGACAAAACATTATTACTAAGGTTGTGAAATTGTTGATACATATATATATATATATACTAATGGTTCACCTGTAACTATTAAAATACGTAACTCGATACAACCTATACCAATGGTTTTATAGAAACTTTTGGTATAGAGCTATACTAACATCCCACATACCAATGATTTCGGGAACCATTGAGATATCCTATCCCAATGGTTTTAGGTCCTATACTAATGGATTCAAACTATTGGTTTCATCGATAAAACCTCCTTGGAATGGGTCCTCAACTTTTTGTTTGATGAAATATTGGAGTTTCCATGGTTTGGGGCTTCCCTTGTGTAATGACAGTTTAAAGGTAAGGGGCTTATTCCTTGGGGTGACTTAGGGGTGACCTTGTTATGTGTGTTGATTGTGTGTGATGAATGTGCCTATGACTGGGTACTTGTTTGAAATTTTTGGCTCACCCCTATTTATTCTTAACATTTTAACCTGGTATAGTGAGTGAATTTTCAATAAATTATTTCTTTACTATTTTAGATTACTCACTAGTTAGTGGCCCTTAATATAGACTATCTAGTTTGGGATAGGGACCCTCGGTAATGATAGGTAGGGCAACAGTCGAGCTTTTGGTTGTTATGTTTTCATTGGGTAAGTCATATATTCAGGATGAGTCACATTTATAGTATATTATAGATTATTCATGAGATTCTAGGTTCTCCCATGTTTTCTGGTACTAATTTATCTACAACAGATGATTGAGATGCATGTGCTGGTTGGTTACTCTGGTGTGGTGTTTTTCCACTTCCTATGTTGTATATATGTTGATCTTTTTTCCTTGTATAGTGTATCTTCTCACTAAAAGTGATAAAATGGTTTAAAATTATTATGAAATAAGTTTTTTAAAATTTTTTACACTTTTTTCTTCCAATTTTATTGTAAATATCATCTCCTTTAAATTACCAATGTCTCCTTCTTAAAAAGGGAATCTGGGTTTTAATTGAAAAATGGAAATGGACCATGATTTTTTTAAGAAGAAAATATGTGAAAACGTATTTCAATATATTGTATTTCAAACTTTAAATTGATGGATCTTTCATTTAAAGTAAATTTTTATGGTAATATATTGTTTGGGAACTCCTACTGAGTTTTAACACTCATACATTTAGTTATCTCTGTTTTAGCTTTTAGTGGTCCTTCATACTCATATTTGATCACCATATTGTGACATTTTTTTGAGGTCAATGGTGACTCATAGCGTCATATAGAGGTATGTAAAGTTTTATTTTTCTTCCCACTACTAGTTTTTGGTTTCATTTTTTAGTTTTTATTTATTTATTTTTCTTTCATTTATGGTTCAAATCATTCCTATCTTCTTAATTTTGATTCCCAACACTAGTTAACATCCCATGGGGATTGGTAATTCCATTTAGGCGATGTTTCGGTCTAGATAGGGTGACCAGTTTTGGGTTGAACTAGGTTGGTTCGTGATGAAATGGTATCAGAGTAAGCCCTTGTTATTTGGGGTGTTTAGTGGTTGGAGACTAGGGTTGTCGGGGCTCAGAATGTTGGTTATGTGTTGGTTCCTGATCTCCACCACTCTTTATGAAACATGAGTTACTAGGGGTAGTACGGGAATTGATTCCTTGTCTTTTCTTAGTTTGTTTTGAAATTGAACGATGAAAATGAAGGCAATCTAGTGTTATATCATGATTTTACATGGGTTAGTGTCCCATGTGAAGTCTGAGTACATGGTTTAAGTACCTTCTAGTTGTTGATGCTTATATAGGGCATGGATCACTATTATGTCGCTGAGTTAAACATGACTAAGAGTTCTCCATTCGGGAATTTTGGTGTATATTGTTGTTCTCTTTGGTTTTGACTGGTTTAAGTGTGTTTTTGAAAATGGAATGGGTTTTTTAAATGAATATGCTTCCTTTTAAATGTATTTAAATTGGTAAAATGGGTTTTAAAATAGAAACTATTTTGGTTTGAGAATTTGGTAAATGTTTTGATTCATAGATAAAATGGATTTGGAGCGACCCTCAATACACTTAATGGACGTTTTCACTTGTGAGGGTATTTTAATGGAAGGTGTATGTTGGGTCATATGGATGGAAACAGATGGACTCATGTGCAATGGTTCATTGGATGACAAGGTTGGGCGTTTAAAATTAAAAGCTTTGCCTCACTTTTAAAAAATCAATTTGATAAAGAAAATGAGTTTTGTAAATTGAATTTGGTTTTAAAAGAGGGTTCTTGGTATTTGGAAAATGGCCCTAGAAAAAGGTGGTTTTAAGTTTAAATGAAATTAGTGGATTTTTAAAGTAATTGTTATGGACATGTTTGTATTTTTTTCCATGTGAGCCCATTTTTTTGGCTCAGGGTTTCCTTTTTTATTACAATTTGGGTTGATATCAGTTTTTAATTCATGTTTTGGTGTTTTTTGGAAAGTTTTGCCCCAAAAGGTCCCCAAAGTTTCAGATGAGTCATGAACAATTTTTTTTCATTCTCAAATGTTGCATGTCCTTCATAGTGATCGAGGTACGTTAGTGGTAGTGGAGTGGATTTAAGATGCCGAGTGTGTCTTTAGGGCGTTGGAAACTCCTAAAGATATCAGAGTGCTTGCTGTATTGGGTTTGTTAAAAGGTCCAGCTTTGGAAAAATGGGATTTGTTCAACCCTCCATAATTATAAGTTAGGATGATGTGGGAAGTTTTTATGTTTGTCTTCGTCTAATGGTTCATACCTAAGGAGGTGAAGATATAGAAAAGGGAAGAGATCATGGGTTTTCAATAAGGCCAATATTCAATGAAGGCCTACATTGACCACTTTAAGGAACTAGTTTTTTTTTCTCTGGAGGTAGAATCAAAAGATTTCATGAAGACTTATCTCTTAATTGGGGGTATTCATCCAGAGATCAAGGAGTGGCTACTCCCTTTTAAGGAACATAGTTTTGAGAAGCTGGAAGATAAATCATTCCTAGCTGATTTGGTTTCTAGAGTGCAGATGGTTGGTAATCTGGCATATGGAGTTGCTCATGGAGGTTCCCCAGCTAGTGAGAAGTGCATTCCATAGGAAACTATTCCAAATGAGTCATCTTCATTGGTTATAACTTCTAGTCTACCAGACTGTTTGATTATGTACCACCAGTGTGGTCGATTCGGGCATTCGAAGCCATCTTGTCGCATCCCTCCAAAGACATGCCATCACTGCCACTGTCCGAGTCATCTGGAGAAGTTTAGTGGAAAGAGTCACATGAAGAAGATGTTATTATTGAGGTATAATTATACCCAACTATGAGAAAATATGTGCTTCAACCATCAGATCCCCAACCATGGGTCTCACTATGAAGCTCACATACAATCAGGGTTTCTAAGGATATATGACACCATGGGACGATTCATTATTTTTTCGTTTTGGAATAGATACATTTAAGGTTTCCTTATTCTTGTTCTCCTACTATTGTATGTTCAAATATTGTTGTAATAGGGTGACAAACTCTTTCAATCGCATCCTAAATAGTTTCATATATTCTAAATAAGGTTGTCAAAATTGTTCATTTTTTTAAAGTGGATTTGTCCCTTGTATGGGATGGTTTCTGTTTATTGGTGCTCGTTCAGAGATGTTTGGGTTTTGTGAGATAGGTGAATGGTGTTTCTAATCCATTCTTTAGTCATAATTTATTTTTGTGAGTTTTCCCCTAATATTGGGGGTCCAGTTGGTGTTTGAAAAGATTATAGTTCTTGTGGTTGAGTAGTTTCACTCATGCTATGGAAGTTGGTTTGGATCAGTTGGGAATTCATATCTTGGCCCCCTCCCTAGAGTGGTATGTTTATGTTTTAATTATTATGCTTGTAGAATCCATGTGGTGGGGAGAACCCTCTCATTTTCTCTCCTAGTTTTGGGTTGTGGTTTCATCTAGATCATTCGGGTGTGAGTTGGGGAATAAATAGTCTCCCAGGAATTCCTTGTGTCCTCTAGTTGTGTTTGGGAATGGACTCAATTTTTTATTAACTTTCAGTTTGGTGACTTTTTGGGGGCATAAAGTTTTTGTGGTGGGGATTATTATCACACCTTGACCTTTAAAATTATGTTATTTTATTATTTCTTGGAGTTTGATATTCTCATTGAGGTTTAGGTTGAGTGATGGTTTAATTTTTTATAATTTTGGTAATTCTTGTGGGTTTTGGGCCGGTTCACGGGCATCACACAATTAGCGGTAACCGTGCGGTTGGCCCAAGTGACTGTGCAGTTTCCCAATATTTAAAATAAATAAATATTTATGAATATAAATTTAAAAAATTGTTCTAATAATAACAATAATGATAATATTTTTATTATTAAAAAGATAAATGTGTATTATTATTATTATTATTTAAAATATTATTATTATTATTATTATTATTAAAATGGGTATTGATATGATTATACATATTATTATTAATGATGTTATTATTATAATTATTATATTTTGTATTAATAATACTATTTTTTTTTGAAAACCCTAATCCCCTACCCTCACCCCTCTTGCACGACCTCTCCCCTCTCCCCTACCCTTCCCCTGTGCAGTACAAACTGCCAGTGCCCCCTTCCTCCTCCTTGCATGACCTGTCGGTTCCTCCCCTACCTCCGACACCCTCTTTCTACCCTCTTCATTCATACCTCCTCCTTATTCCACCCCTTGCATCGTATCTCCTCCTCACGCTACCCTTATCTTCGGCACAACACCTCGACCGGCTGAGGACCTCTGCTGCCGCTCCCCCTTCCCTCATATAGCCTCTTCTCCTTCCATCATGGAGCAAGAGTCACTCCTATAAGTCTTTCCCCCCTTCTCCCTCAATTTACTAGGTTTTCCATGTGGGGTTTCTTGATTAGATGAACCCTAAATATAGGATTGATGTTCGAGTAATTTTTCTTGGTTGTTAGGGTGTGAATATCCTTCTTTGGAGAATATTCTCCTTCATTAAGAGTCCCATTGCATTCACACTCAACCTATAGGTGTTTCAATGCCATTTATTTTCAATTAAATCCATATGATTATTGAGTTTTATCAATTAATTTTCTAAAACACGATTCACATCTTATTCACAAACTTGGTTAAATTATTATGTTATTTTCTTATTTATTTGATTTTCTAAAATTTCTTTTGAAGTAAAACTCTTATTATGCCTATGTTTTATTATGCTAAATGTGTTTGATAAAGGGATTCTTGAGCTTTAGGGAAAAAATTAAATTGGTTGTGTGATGTTTTCCCTTCAAAACATTTTAGAAAATTGATTCAATTATGAATTGGGATTTTCATATAGAACTTAGTGATTTATTTAAGCGTGGTTTGAAACTTGTTTGGAAGGGTTATTTTGGTTTATAAACACCTTTTGCATTTTGTTAATTAAGTTAAATAGTTGGGTATGGGTTAAAGAGATATTGGTGTTTCTGGAGTTGATTTTTAAAGGTGTCATGGATGTTAGGTGTTCTATTGGATTTTGGCACATCAATGGGTTCATTAGATACAAACATGGATGTTCCCTGAAATGAAAATAGTGCTTCCTAAATGGTGTTATCTTAAAATATTGGTTTCTTAAATGGTTCTTTGTTTTCTAAATAATGTTGGTTCCTTGTGTGGTTTTTAAAAGTGGTTTAAAAATTAAATCCGAGAAGGTTATTCCCATTTGTAAATTCATAGTGAAAAAGGAGATTTCACATTGTTTGGAAAAATGGTTTTTGAATTGTTTTTGGTATATACATTCGGGGTGTACAAAACATAAAGGCCCATTTGGAACTGCTCACTTTAAAATGGTGTTTCCTTAGAACTTGATTTATTGAATAGTTTTTTGGTTTCTAAATAATTTTTGATCTTTTTTTTGACTTAATTATATTTTAGGTATTTTGTGATTTTTGAGTTTTCGGTAATGTTTACAGAGTGTGTTGCACCTCGCTGTAGAGATTTTGGGTTGCAGGTGTCGAGAGTTCCCACATGTGCCAGCACAGGGTAAGGAATATATATATATATATATATATATTCCATCATTGTACATATTCCCTTAATATAGGAGAATATTTGAAATTCAGATAGGGGAATTTATATATATATGTATAAATGCATGTGCGTGATAGTGAAAAGGGTCTGTTTGAGTGGTCTTCATAAAAAAACTATATGTTTGAGGTGGGATCTATATGCACAAACCTTTAAATTCAAAATTAATTTATTTCTTAAAATGTTATTCTAGTTTTCATATTATTTTTTGATATATAATTGTTAGTAAAAATTTTTGTCTTGAAGTGGAGTGTTTTCTCTCTTGTAATGTGTTGCAATAAATGACTTGATTGCATTTTCCACATCAAGTACTTCATGAAATGACCCTTTGGAACTTGTAAATTTTTTTTAGAATTAAAATTATGGTTTGGGTTTCTTAAATGGGATTTTAAGTGCCTTTCTGGTTTTCAAACTGGCATGCATGTGGTTATTTTATAAATAGTTTAGCATGTGATGGTTGTGCGATGCCTAGTTGAAACTTTAAATTAAATGGTTTCATAAAAAAACCTCCTTAGAATGGTTCCTCACCTTGTTGGTTGATAAAATATGGGAGTTTACTTGGTTTGGGGATTCCCTTGTGTAATGATAGTTTAAAGGTGAGGGACTTATTCCTTGGGGTGACTCAGGGGTGAACATGTTGTGCGTGTTGATTGTGTGTAATGAATGTGCTTGTGACTGGGTACTTGTTTGACATTGTTGGCTCACCCTCTATTTAGTCTGAACATGGTAAACTAACAAAGAAAGTGAATTTTCAATGTATGATTGCTGCACTAGTTTAGATTACACACTAGTTTGTGGCCCTTAATATGGACTATCTGGTTTGGTATTGGACTCGTCAGTCAGGCCAAGTAAGGAAACGATCGAGCATTTGGGCATTATGTTGTCATCGGGTAAGGCATGTCTTTGGGATGAGTCACATGTATAGTATGTTCTAGATTATTCATTAGATCCTAGGTTCTCCCATGTTTTCTTGTACTTACTTTTCTACGACAGATGATTGAGATGCAAATGCTAGTTAGTTACTCTGGTGTGGTGTTTTTCCATTGCCTGTGTTGTATGTTTGTCGATCTTGTTTCCTTGCGTAGTGTAGCTTCTTTCTAAAAGTGATAAAATGGTTCCAAGTTATTATGGAAGAACGTTTTGAAAATGTTTTAAACTTCCTTCCTTCTTTTTTAGTGTAAAAATAACCTCATTTAATTTTCCAATGTCTACTTCTTAAAAATGGAATCGAGTTTTTAATTGAAAAAGGGAAATAGACCATGATTTTTTGTAAGAAGAAAATGTGTGAAAATATAGTTATATACATTGTATTTAAAACTTTAAATTGACGGATATTTCATTTAAAGGAAATGCATATGGGAATATATTTTTTGGGCACACCTACTAAGTTTTAATATCCACACCTTTAGTTTATCTTTATTTTTAGCTTCAGGTGCTTTTTCTGGCTTAGATTCAGTTGACATAGTGTGATGTTGGTTTGAGGTTTGTGGTGACCCATTGGGTTAAATGGAGGTTTTTATAGTTTCATTTTTCTTATCACTGCAAGTTTTCATTTTCATAATTCAATTTTTATTTATTTATTTGTCTTTCATTTATGGTCCAAATCATTCCCACCTGTTTAATTTTGACACCCGACACTAGTTTCCAGCCCATGGGGATTGGGAACGCCCTTCGGGCCATGCTTCGGGCCATCTCAAGAGACCGGTTCAGTGTCAACCCATGTTGTTTTCTGACTAGCCAAGTGGCTGGTATCAATTCTCAATTGACAGCTACTGGTTAGTATGGTACTACTGCATGATCATCATCCATATAGAAGAGAGATCATACAGTTATATCATCATTGTCTATAGAGTATGAGTAAAATTTTAAAGCTCAAAATAAGGTTATGGAGTACCTGTATAGGGAGTATGGAGAGCTTCATTGACACCAGTAGATGTAGGAGGATTAGGATCATCGATGGTAGGAGTAGAAACATGAGTAGATTATAGAGAACATATGATGATTTTTTCATGGTAGAGGGATGAAGTTCCCTCCACCCAGTCCTCTGGATGACACACCACCTATATAGTGTTTGATATATTTCGTTAAAAAACATATCATGACAAGTTTTGGATGAACAAATCATGTGTAATATTTCTATTAATTCAAATTTATATAGTTATATATATATATATATATATATCTTTAAATTTGTTTTTTTTATTTTTCAGCTTATTTGTGATGGAATTAAATATCCATAGAAATATGTTATTTATGACGAATACCGAATTCTTTAAAAATTAACCGATTATGATGAATATTTAATTCCCTTGAAAATAATAAATTATATTATATCTATCCAAAAACCATTTTCAATGAAATAATATCATGTCATAAAAGAGTTTCTACATCAAATCATCATAATTTTTTTGCGATGAAATTTACAACAATGGGGAAATATCAATGGGATCATATCCTAAATTTACTATTTGCAACGGCATCCCATCACTATTACCCAATAAAAATAACTAAATTTCGAATTGTTTCATAATGATGATATCCATGAAATTAAAGAATTTGAGTGGATTATTACTCATTGATTGAGGATATGGGGATTCTTATAGTGCTAAGAAATTGATAAATTTTTGGTGAGTGAGAACATTTTTTAGTAGATTTAGTGGTCAAAATTTTGTGTGGCCTTGATAGAGGAATAAATCAGTGGTGGTTAAGGTTTATCTTTATTTCTTGGATCAAAGTGGGCTCTATGTGTCTAATGAGTAAGAGATTAGGCGATACCTATGTTCAATAGTAATAAAAACGTGGTATAGTGTAGATAAATGACATTAATAATTCAATTTAGATGTCATTGATTGATTAAAACATTAATATAACCCAGATTAGGACATTTTTATAGATTTGGTAAATTCAATTGGCACTGTTGGGCACTGATCATTGGATTTTTAGTGGAAGTTAGTGTAGTGGGGGTATTGGATAACATGTTTCTGAAGTGATCAAGTATGATGATTCAAGAATTGATCAAATCACATTTTTTTAGGGGTGGATACTATGTATGATAAATAAAATAATGTTTTATATAGATATTAGAATATTTTAATGGTTTAGGAATGATGATAGTATATGAGTAACCCATGGATTACCATAAATGATGAGTGACATCAGATCCCAATAACCAATGTCGTATTATGGAAATATAGGAGGATACGTTATAGTTATGGGGAATAGTATAATGTGGAGTTTATAAGAACTTTCATTTTGGGTATTTTTGGAATCACAGGAAGAAAACATTTCATTAGAATTGAAACTGGGGAAAATTTAAAATATTGGATTTGGATTTAGAGAGAAATTTTATAAGCTTGTTTTAAATAATTAAAAGGAAATTTTAGAGGTGATTATTTGGGTAGACAAGGATCAAACCAAATTTTAGGTTGTAAGGTAAATGATTGAAAAGGGAAGGCTGGATGCAGGTGCCACTTGGTACCCATAATGGTGCAACTGGGTGTTTGGTGTGAAGGCTAGTGGGGTTTTACCATTGACATGGATATTGGAATCTTGGTGTGACTATAAAAAACATCTTGTGACCCACTAGGTGACCAATGGAAGTATAAAAAATACTCATTAGGAACCTTCACTTATTTTTTTGTGGATCAGGATGACCATTTAATGGGGCTTAAATTTAACCCCCATGATTCTTTTGTTCCAATGGTAAAATTGAGAGGAAGGGGTTACCATTTTTCCAAATTTTAAATTCTTTATTAATTATAAATTCAGAATATATTGGGATATGTTGGCACATCAATTTTTTTAAATTATTTTACCTATTATCCAATCTTTCTTTATTTCCTCTTCTTCCTATTTTTTTGATGGATTAATATTAAGTATTTTAAGTGCAATTCCACTAGAGAATGGTGGAATATCATTAGAACAAAGGGTATTTTGTATTCTATGGTTATAAAATGTTTAGGATTTTTGAAAACACCTCGTCAAATTTATCTTCACTTGACATAAGCGGCTCAATGATTTTATATATGGTTTTGATGAAATTTAAATTAATTAATGACTAATTTGAAATATTTGATTAGGTATTTTAAACATGATAAACTAATATGTGTGTTGGGAGTGGACGAATCCCTGTTTCTTAGAGTTTTTGTGTCACTACACTAGATGATGATAAATGACCCATTTATAACCCATGAATTAATTATAGAATTATTGATTAAATTAATTATAAATTGTTTATAATTAATTGGTTAGATTTTTTTGATGGAGATAGAAAATCATGGATGATGGTTTTGATTAAGGATCATGAAGGGGTCATGGATAAATGATATAAATGATATAAAGAGGAGATAAATACTTATGTAAAGGTTAGTGGTCCCTAATTTTACTTCTTTTATATGTGTTTTATATATCATGAAGTGGCTAGTTGAAGGATATGAGGAATAACTGAATCGTTGGGTGGAACCCCAATTTTTTTCATCAAATTCAACATATTAAATCCAAAATACATGATAAAAACACGCAAAATTTCATAGAAAGGATCTCAAAAATTTAATTTATAATTAATTGAAATAGAATTACCTTAACTGTGAAATTATTATTGATCAATTCATAGTTACTATCACTCTATTATAATGTTTTTGTGTTTAATAATATAACCTGGGATGCTTCTATATGAATCCATATGTGATATACAAAACATTGAATGATGTTCTTGATCTTTTGAATGCTAGTGTGAAATGAACAAGTGCTTCAGATCAGACAATATGGATTAGAAAGAGGGATCTCTTATTTTCTAACTCTAAAACATGATAAAAGTCGAAGGGTTTTCTTCTAATTTTATATCAATAACTTGATAAGAGAATTTTATAGAGAATTAAATGTCATAACCATGACCCATATTGGTTTTATAAATTAGTTCAACATTAAAAATAATAGAAATAAATTCAATACTTCTACTTTAATCTCCATAAATATTACACATCAAAATTTTCTTATATAACAATAAAATTATTTTTATTTTAGTTCACATGAAATATAAAACCCATGAAACCTATCACTTAAATAATAATAAAAAATATTATTAATTTAAAGTGACATAAAATATTTAAATATAATTTATTAAATTTGTAAGCATTTATCTAAATGATATCAAAATAAAATTACTAGATAATTAACTCAATTCAAATCATCCCATTAAATCATTGAACCTTGAATAATAAAATATTTTTTTGATAAAATAAATATTTAATTCAATTAAGTTAGATATAAATAAATATTTATATATATTCACATAACTTGAATAAATATTAATTTTATAATATTCACTAAACTTTTGAATACATATAATAGATGTTAAATCCAACCCACTTATTCCAAACTCAAATATCTCATGATTTAGTTTTTTATGATCAACTTAACTTGAATCAATATTATTAAAAAATTTGGGAATAAATATAGTCTTAATATCCAATTCATTAAAATTTAATGATTTTCTCGATACACTCAGTGTGTAAACCTCTAGGACCATTTCTTAATGAAATTATGTTGAACTTACCTAGAGTACAAGATCTTAATTTAGTAAAAATTAAAGACACACATAAAGAAATAAGTTATTGTAGAAAAAAAAATTACTAAAAATAATGTGATATAATATAATCATTTTAATTGATATATCATCAAATAGGATGAATACATGCATCATCATATGCTATGTTTGGAATATCTTTCATTGAATTTTTGAAATGAACTTGTCTATAAAATACAACTCCCATGTATTTTTATCATACACTTTTATCTCAATCAAAGGGCCATAGATATCATTTTTCCATTAACATGAAAGGGTAAAAAAATACTTACTTGACCATTCAATTAATCCTATAACACTTATGACATACTCAATTCATGCTACCTCTTTGTGATTATATTTCATCATGATCTTCATTTATGAATAAAAGCATGTGATTCATGATATAAATTAATAAAGATCTGAATTCAAAGAAAAAATACATATGATCATAGATATGAATATCCAATGACACATAAAATATGTGAAATTCATATTGGTGGGTTGGTATCATGACCTCTCTTATCAGAGATCACAAAGTGTGAAAATTATAAGAAAAAGTATCAATTATTATGAGACCCCAACACCTGATGGTCCAACACCATTTGTGTCTCATAAGATCGATATATCTAGAATATATGACATGTTATTTAAGAAAATTATCATGATATCTCTAGGTTCTCATTATAGAAGGGGACTGTTAAAATCCTTTGATGTAACAAATATAATGACCTGATATTTAAATTCATATTTTCCTTAAAAAATATACGTGTTCGATAGCTTTTTCCACATATAACACTAAAATAAAATAAAACTGCCATATTTTTACACTATTATAAGTTTTCTCTTGAATTAGTAGGTATAAATATGAGTAACCAAATTATGAAATATATTAATATACATATTTATACATATAATAGTTATTGTATACAAATTTACTTAATTCATTATTGTGGTTAAGAATCTATCTTTTTATGGGATGAACTTTTTATTAAATAAAACTATGTTTATTATTGATAAATTATGTTTATAATAAAATATAATATTGATTAAATAGTTCTATAGTAATTAGTATTTTATATAAATTGATTATATGAACAAATAGTATTTTAAAAAGTAATTTTCCTATAAAAAGTGTTTTCCATTATATTTAATTATTTTATTAGAAATATAAAATAGAAAATTATAAAATTTTAATTTTAAAAATGAAATTCATTTTTTTGATTTTAAATTCCAATATTAATTTAATATTTTTTGTATTTTTCTAAAAGGATTTATTTATTACGTGAATAGTTAAAAATACTGTTTTTATAAATAACATGAGTTTTTGGACATTATTAATATATAAGTATGAATTATACATTTATGAAAACTTTAACTAAGACCAAATATATATTTTATACGAGAATTTATAATTTACTTTTAGTATTTCAAATTTAATTTGTATCACTATTAGAAAATTAATATAAATAAATGGATTTCAAATTTTGAATCATTGAGTGAAGATTATTTAACAAGGGATATTGTATTTTCTAGCATAAAGAATAAGTTACCATAGGTATAAACTGTTTATCATAGTGAAAGAAAAAATGGTAAAAGTAAAAAAACAAATCTAATGGTAATTTGTAGAAAACATGTTTAAAAAATTTATGGTAATAGGTGATTGAGTCCTAGATCTACCTTATCTCTTCATTCACCCAATTATTTATCAATTTTTAAGACAAATTCCTTGAGAGTGACTTCCCATTATCGAAATGTTTTGTGTATTTACAAAAATTTCATCACTTACTTATAAATGGGGAAATCCTCTCCCCACCTCCCCACACACAAATACCCTAATAGTTTGGCCCCAAATCATCCCAGACCCCAAGATTCTTATACACACTATTTTATTTATTATCATCCCATAATACCATCTAACAAAAGATTAACTCTCTTTATAAAGGATATAATCCAACAAGTGAGGTATAAATTTTTAATAACCCCTTTCTCATTTATATTTCTTTATGTGAAAATCTTCTTCCAAAAATTACATTACACCATATTAAATTATAAAATAAAAACCATTAGTATATTTGTATGTTATTATAATGATTTTAACATCATTATCCACTATTCCCTATTCTTTTATAAAAAACGAATTCATCGTTCATGCATTGTGTAGACTACCGCCTTCACAATTTAATGTTCTTTGTTTTCATTAACCACCTTAAAAGGATATTCATAATAGGGGATTTAATATATATATATATATATATAAGAATAATATTAATTAAATATTTTAGATACTTAAATGACAAACCATATTACTCCTTTTCCTTGTTATTTGGAAAACGAGATCAATATCCATGAGTACGTGTGGACTAACACCTCCATGGAAGGATTGATTTATATTTTTCTTTACATCACCACCTTAAATGGTTATTCATGAGAATGAGTTTAATGCATAAATATGATTTTCATGAAATTATTAAGGTTTTTATGGGAAAACTGGACACCCTATTACCAAAATGAGCAATAAACACCACTACAAAACTGGAATTTAACAGTGATGGTATTTTCTAGCTCTAGAAAAAAGCACTGATATATGGTAACATTATTAGTGCTAAAGAAATCACTGATAAATTTAACACTTTATCAGTACTTTTTTTTATCACTGATAAAGGCCCCATTTATCAGTGCTGATAAAGACTACCCTTTATCAGTGCTTTATTTTTAGTGCTTATAAAGGTTACCCTTTATCAACACATTTTTTTTAGTAGTGGTAAATGGTACCCTTTATCAGAACTATTTTTTTAATGCTCATAAAGGAGTCCTTTATCAGTGATTTTTTAGCATTGATAAAGGTCCGAATAAATAAACTGAATAAATTAAATAAATAAAAAAATGAGTTTATTAAAAAACAGTACGAATTTTATTAATTAAATAATTATTTATAAAAATTAATAACTATATTGTACTATATATAAATTATAAATACTAATAAATAATATGAATTAAATATATAGATTTCTAAAATAAAAATTAAAAAAATTAAAATTAAAAATAAGTAAATTGAGAAAAAAATTAAACATTTTATTAATTAGATGATTACTGATAATGTTAATAAATATTATTTATTAGATATATAGATATATATTAATGTATATAAATATTATTTAAATATTAAAAAATATTTATGCACTATATTTAGTGAATAATTGTTTATAATTAAAAATTAATATAAATTAAAAATACTGACTAATTGCATAGTGTAATGGATATATAATTGAATGTTGTTTAATTTTTCAAATTAACATACATCAAATGTGTGTTATATTGATTTCACATATACATAATTAATGTATTTTTATATACAATATACACAGACAAAACTTATCTATTTTTTCAATATTATTAAAGTGTAATTATTTTTAATTTATTCAATTTCACTCATTTTTAATACATATTCACTTAAAATTAGATATTCATTGATAATGTTAAAAAAATACATGTAAAAATTATTTTTTAAAAAATATTTATAAATAAATATATTTAAAAATGTACATACGATATTTATAAAATCATATATTTATATTTATAAATAAATAATTATTTTTTAAAAGTATTTATATAATTATAAATAAATAATTATATATATTTAAATAATTATAAATAAATAATTATATATACTTAAATAATTATTAAATTTATTACAAATTTACTTAAATAATGAATATATTCACAATATTTATATTTATATATATTTAATACTTATAAATATATTTTTTAATTATATAAATAAATAATTGTATACATAAATATTTTTAGAATAATAATAATAATATTTAAATAAGGAATATATTTATTATATATATATTGATTAAGTATATATATATATTTAAAAAAATTTATTTATAATTATAATTAAAAATCCTTTATTAGCACTTAAGTAATAAGCGCTGATAAAAGAAATCTTTATCATCATTTTTTTAGCACTGATAAAGATGAGGGTTTATTAGCACTAAAAAAATGATGATAAAAGTAATATTTGTCAATGCTAAAAATTTAATGTTCATAAATATGAATTTTATCAGTGCTTTTAAGCATTGATAAAGACCTACCTTTAGTAGTGCTAAAATATCACTCATAAATATTCCTTTTATGAGTACTTAAATAATAAGCTCTAATAAACGGACTCTTTATCTGCACTTTTTAAAAAGAGATGATAAAAGTGTCATGATCAAAATAAAAACACCTAACCTGTTGCAAACCCGTCACGATATCAGAAAAAAAACCTATTGTGGACACTTTGAGGGAACTTCTCGTTCATTCTCCCCTTTCTCCAACCCCAATTTTCTCCCACTTTCCCATCAATCGCTTCACCCTAAGATCCCAACTCTTCTAAATGATGTTTGAATCTTTTTATCTTAACCTCGGAGTACAATGCCACATTGGATCTTCTTAAACTCACATTGATTGTGCATTTTACGCAATGTCGCCCTTCAGTGGACACCTTTGATAGGTTAATATTTGATTCTTAAGGGTTTCAAGATCAAGAAAAGGTAGGTATGCTTGAAAAAAGGAACATCATTATATTTTTTCTTTAGAGGAATATATACTCAGGGATTGGTCCAGTACCCCCCCCCCCCGTAGTTGCAACGACTTCTGTTTCTATCTCTTCAGGTGGTCATATGACTTCTATATGAATCATGACATTCCAAAAACAATGATTTGGGTTAGTTTCCCCAATATCCCTTTAACTTTTCAAAATACAATGATTATATGCATAATACGGAATCTCGTTGGTAGATATTTAAGTTCTGATTGTAGAACCCAGTCAGTTTCTCACCCCGTTTCTCGTCACATTTGTGTGAAGTTGATGTCTCGAGAGTGCCTATGGATTATATTTGGATTACATTGGGAGAAGAATTTTGATGCAATTAGGTTGTGTGTTTTGAATCATGGGTCAATTTATATGATTCCTGTAAGAAATTGGGTCATTCTACCCCTACCTGTAGGTGAGGGACTATGAACTGTGAACAACACCAGATTTTAGTTTCTGGAGATAATGACAAGGGCTTCAAGCCTAATGTTAGTGACGGGTAGATGGGATAGAGTTAGTTGGATGTTTCTACTAACCCAGGCAATATAATGGCTATTCAATGTGAGTATTATGGGGGAACATCTCCTTAGTGAATCTAAAGTCGAATCTCACAAACCCACTCAAATCACACAAACCCACTGCCTCCAGTTTCTTGAACATCATCTAGTATCCGACATCCAATTGCAGTTAGGGTTTTTAAAGAAAACGTCGAGATCTGGATCTGAGGGTCTTAGATTTTATTTAACCTATCAAGGTAGGCCTATGTTTTACTATTTAGGTTCTAATTTTCTTTCTGTATTTATTCTCTGGTTGTTGTATACCATTTAGATTTTGTTTATGATCTGTTTTTGCTTTACTACTATTTTGGATATCCTATTTTGGTATGTTTAAATTGTTTTTTTGAATCAATTTGCATTGCTGACTACATATATACCATAGATTGATCTGTATGATTATTTTTTTTTGCTATTTTGAAATCTTAGTGAATCACCTTTGTTCCATATATAAAACAATTAAATAAATATTTATTCCACTGTATAAATATTGGAGGTGTTGGATATAAAAACTTTAAATTAACAAGAACATTTATTTAGATGTGTATGGGATAGATGTTATAGGGGTTGGTGAGTTTTTCTCCTTTATTTGTGACATATCTTGTTGAGGTATATTATTTTTTTATTTAAACTTTTTTATGGACCTCCTTAGAATTTAAAGGATGGGTCAATGCATATTATATGGTCACCCTATAATCCTTGTCTTACTACATCATTTCTTACAAAAAATAGAATGGAAGTTATCAAATTATATATATTAGAAATCATTTTTAGGAATTCATAATTTTAGGTCTATATATAATTTTTAGGTCTATATATTCTTTTAATTAATAGTAATATAATTTATACTTAAATAACCAATAAAATATTGTAAACTCATGTTACTTTCAAAATAATAAAATTAGGTAAATATCTATACATTTTTTTGAAATAATTAAACTTTAAAAAATTTAAATAATTATATTTTATACAAAATTACATATAATAATAATTATTTATAATAAATATAATTTAAAAATTATTATTAATATTATATTTTAGTTTCATTAGAAACAATAGAATTATATATATATATATATATATATATCGAATAATATATTTTATATTTAAATAAATTTAAATATGGTATATAATATACATATATATATATAATTATATTCAAATAAATTTACTAATATATATATATATATATATCATATATATATATATATATAATATTTAGGTATATTCACTTTATTTATCTATATAGAGAATGAGGAGTGACCTCCATTTTATAGTTTTTGATAGTGGAAGGTGTGGACCCTGTTCAGGTTATTGCCTATAGAGGTAAGTGTGAACGATGCACACACCTCCATAGACCTCTTTTTCCAATCATATAAAACCCCATGATTTTTTAATAAAATAAAATCTATTAAAAAACCAAGTTTTATCAAAAAAAACATTATAAAAAAAATCCTCAACCAATTATTTTATTAATTTTTTATTTGGATCCTTGTGGATAATTTCATAGATAAAAATGAATGCAATTTATCATTAAATCTACCTACATGTCAAATGAAATAAATTAAATTCAGTAACATACACTCGTCAGCTAAAATTACACTATATCAACCCAAGACCCCTGGGCTGCACAACACTGCAGTTGCGTATTCTAATTCTTCCATCTCCATCCTCTCCATTTCTTTCCCGCCCTCTACTCTATTATTTCTCTAGTTCTATGGAGTTTTTCTCTAGATGTAGTTGGTGGAAATGGACGCATTGAGTTAATAACTAGTTTTAATGGTTTAATTCTCACAAATGGGGGGAATTTTCCCTTTTAGAGAATAATTTAAAGTACAATTGTCATCCTCATCAGTTTCATCTCCTAAAAAATTAATAATTCATTTTGTTCCCTTAAGACTCATCCCCCATCTCTTTTATGTTTCTTATAGAACTCTGAGGAATAGTTATCCCATAGATGACTACTTCTTAGAGTATTTCAAGAAACATAGGTGTATGTCCACAAGATATGGAGAATGTCTGTCAAATAAAAAAATGTAATGATATCTGTTCTAGATATGAGCTGATGAGGATAAAAATTGTACTTCGTTCTATTATTTAAAAGTGGAAATGTCTCCCATTTGTGAGAATTACACCATTGAAACTAGTCATTAACTCGATGCCTTCATTGAAACAAAATCATTCTAGAGAAAAGATCAACATAACCAAAAAAAATGATAGCATGAAGGGAGAGAAAGAAATGGAGAGGGTGGAGATGGAAGAATCCGAATATGTAACTGTAGTGAAGTGAAACCCGGGGGTTTTGGGTTACTAAAATTTAATTTCAGTTGATGAGTGTATGTTACTAGAATTTATTTATTTTATTTGATGTGGAAGAAGAGTTAATGGTGAATTAATTTAATTTTTACCCTCAAAATTATCCATAAGTATCTGAATAAAACTTTAATAAATAATTGGTTGAATATTTGTCAATTTGTTTTTCGATAAAACTTTGTTTTTGATAGGTTTTATTTTATTAAAAAAAATTATAGGGTTTTATATGATTGTAAAAAGAGGTAAATGGAGGTGTGTACTTCATTTACACTTATATAAATGATTCATAAGTCATTTTATTTGTGTAATAATCAACCTCACCTCATTTCTATGCGCGATGTGACTACTAAGACTCAATGTGTCCGTTATCAATTTAAAATTGACAGTTTAGTTCAAAAAATGTATCTCATTGAAAACAAATAAAACATGATCAGATTTTATTTATAATTTAGGACATTGATTCATAAATCCTTTATGACATATATAAATTTGTCTCACATCATAATAATATATGATGTGATCAGTATAGTTCAAAGTGTGTGTTTCCAGTTTAAAATGAAATTCTAGTAAAAAAACAAGTGTCATACTCAAAACCAAGAAAACACATTCATATTATTTTTAAAATTTAGTAAAATGATACATAAGTCATTTTATACATGTAATAATCAGTAGTACCTCAATCCAATGCATAGTGTGAGTAGTGTGAGTCCAAGTGCGTCCTTTTTATTTAAAAATGACATAAATTTTAATAAAAAGGACAATTGAACTACTCAAAACCAAGAAAATTCATTTATATTTTTTTTCAATAGTTTAGTGAAATGATTCATAAGTCATTTTTTATGCTTAAGGATTAGATTCTCCTCAATATGATGCACAGTTTGTCCGGTATGACTCAATTTGTCTGTTATTAGTTTAAAATCGATAGTTTAGTTCAAAAAATGTCACTAACTAAAAACTGATCAAAATGCTTGAATTTTCTTGATAATCTAAGAAATTTATTCACAATTCATTTGTGATGTATAGGAATTGGTCACACATCAAATTGATACATGATGTGATCGGTATGAGTCAAAGTGCATGTTTCTAATTTAAAATGACATTTTATTAAAAAAAGACATATGATGTACTAAAAATTTATAAAACACATTCAAATTATTTTTATACTTTATAAAAAAAATATTAAGCTATTTGAAATGTGTAAAAATTATAATCACCTCAATATGATGCACGATCTGACCAATATGACTCAAAGTGCATATGTTTATTTAAAATTGACATCAATTTTAGTAAAAAGGAAAACTTGCTTGCTCAAAATTAAGGAAACACATTTAGATTGTTTTTATACTTTAGGATAACAATCGATCAGTCATTCTTGACATGTAGGAATCAAACTCACCTCAATTCAATACACGATGTGTCTGGTATGACTCAATGTGCCCGTTAATAGTTTAAAATCAAGATTTTAGTTTAAAAAGCATCACTCACTCAAAACATAGCTAGAACACTCAAATTGTATTTATAATTCCAGAAAATGATTAATAATTAATCTGTGATGTGTAGGAATTCTTAAAACATAAAATAGAAACATGATATGAATGATATGAGTCAAAGTGTGTGTTTCTAGTTTAAAATTGTATTTTAGAAAAAAAGACAAGCGATGTACTCAAAACCAGGAAAACACATTTGAATTTTTTTGAGGCATTAGGAAAACAATCCATAAGTCATTTGAGATGTGTAAGAATCACGCTCACCACAATCCAATGCATAGTGTGATTGGTATGACTCCAAGTGCCTTTTTCCAATATATAAGTAAGATTTTAGTTTAAAACA
The DNA here is from genome assembly GCA_963277665.1 of Viscum album. Taxonomy (NCBI): domain Eukaryota; kingdom Viridiplantae; phylum Streptophyta; class Magnoliopsida; order Santalales; family Viscaceae; genus Viscum; species Viscum album. The sequence goes on along the minus strand of OY728159.1, from coordinate 526,323,838 downwards.
CACATCATATCACCAAAACTGAGCCGATGAGCCAAGATTGTTTTTTCTTCATTTAAATTCTGTATTCATGCTTTTTTTTTGATTTTATGGTGTTTTTGGTGAAATAGTGTGCTATTAAAACACACTGTAGTATTCCCCTTTATCAGCATGTTTATAAGTGCAGATAAAAGATAAGGGATTTTAACCTCACTCCAGTAGTCAGCACTTCTCTAGCACTGATAAAGGACATTTTTAGTGCTGTTAAATGCCTATTTTGTAGTAGTGAAGCGTCCATGTTAAATTCAACCATATAAAAGAGAATTCTAAGAGAAGTTTTTTTTTCATACTATGAAATGAATTCATATAAGTTATATTCTTATTATAATTCATTTTTATTGTGATATGTCACACTAATAAATAATAAATCATATCATTATGTTTCTAGTATAATGATATTATAACTAAATCATTTCATAATCTTCTATTAATTATAGTATGTTTTTGTTTGGGTTGGTTTAAACACCAACTTAAATAATGATAAAAATTAAAATAATGGATGAATATGAGAATTTAATTTCTAGTAATATATGATATAAATAACCAAATAATGAGTTTTTAGTTCTGGTATGGTAATATAAAAATTGAACAATTATTTAATAGGAGCCCCTTTTTCGCTAAGAATCATCAAAACAAGATCATTTCCAAATTCATCTTTAATAATCATAACCAAAATCCCCATAGAATGAAAATTTAAAATTATAAATAATAATAAAAAACCAATTAAATAAAATTATATGATCTAAAATTGAATAAATTTTGGAAAATAATGAAGAACAACACAACTATTATGAAACTAATTCAAAAAGATCGAGACTAATCACATTTGATTTCGAAAATAGATAATTAATAACTAATATAAATATAGAGAATATTTAATTATGAAGTTTATAAAAGGATATAGATATGAAATATTTTCTTAAATGGATGATTATGATAGTAAATTTTATTATACATAAGGTAAGAGTGCATTTCGGCTAAGGAGGAATTGAGGTAAGAGTTTCTTTTTCTAAAATTAATTTTTTGAGACTTATTTCTTAATGTTTTCATTGATACCTTTAATATAGTGTGACTAATACCTAATGAATGTATTTGACCATAATAATGAGTTGTGTATATAAATATCACGTACTTTATTTAAATTTCATTCAATTCAAAAGATGCCATAATTGAGAGGGACTTGATTAAAAAGTTACTCAAACTATATGGGTTTTTATTTCTAATATTATTTTCAAATAAAGATTATTTAGGAAAGATAATAAATCTATGGAATTTTTATTCTTTATAAAAACCCTCATCATTTTTGTTGGATATTCATGGGTTTTTACATGTCCCCTCAAAACTTCATTTAACCATGACAAATATTTCACCCAAAGTGCTTCTTGTAAGTGAAACTATCCTCTCCTCATATTATCATTCAGGAACCTTTTTTTCTCATATGTATTCATTGGATGCCTTTAAAAGTGTCCTTATCTATTATTAAATAATTTATTCAGGTCATTTTAAACTACATCGACTTATTTTAAATGTTTTATAGAAATTTTCATGTTTTTTGTTGGATCATTTTCATCAATGTGTGAAAATATATCCTTTTTAAAATTTTCTATGTGAGAATGTTTTTCAACCATATTTTCCATTTCCCAGAAAACTTACTTTATAATATTTAATTTTTATCTAAAATAAAATCTTATTCTCCATTATTTATAAAATATTTCTATCTAAATCAATGTTTTCAAAATGACAGTGGAAATTTCTTATTTCAAAATTTATTTTTCCCAATGATCCTAAAAATTGTTTTCATATAAATCTATATATTTTGAAATATTTTTCTTGGTCAAGGATATTCTCTAAATATTACCATCTATCTTATGTAGATGGATGGATTATTTTATATCCTTCTCTTTTAGAGTAATGATCTGTCACTTCCTTTGTCTTGCATAATCATCCACTATATATAAATATGAGCTATCTTCTATTGTTTTTACTCTATGAAAACTCTATATTTCCATCATCTGATTACAGAGTGTTCAACTAAATTATATATATAGATTTATTTGTTGAAATTAATTGCTCAACTGTATTAACATTAATAATATGGTTTAAATACCATATACTTTATTATCTTGATTGAACTATATTTACCACTAGGTCTGCTGGTCCCTGCCTACTATGGGTCTTACACTCAATATTGATGGTTCATGTAATCTGGAGGTCCTTAGAAGAGGAGGGGTGGTTAGTGACTCCATAGGGTTGGTCATCATGGCATTTTCTACTCACATGGGTCATGGATCCTCCCTTAAGGAAGAGGTTATGTCGATGCTCTATTGTCTCACCTTATATATCCAGTAGGGGATCCTTTTATTGCAGGATAAAACTAATTCCAAAGTCCTTCAAAATGACCTGCATGGAATTGGATCCACCCCTTGGTCGATATAATATACCATTAGGAGGTATAGGGGAGGCTTAAAAACAATAGTTGTGTAACATCCCAGGTAAATAAAGAATATGAAATTTTCATATTTATTAATATTTGTGAAAAAAATATTAATATTACTTTAAAGGAGATTCTATGTTCGATGGTGTACCCAATACGAAACAACGAGTTTCTTTGAAATCTTAAATTGCACACTAATAATATAATAATATTATTTTAAATGATAGTAAACGCCTAGACATTGTAATGGAGGGAAAGAACAAAACTAACTACAAAATTATTACATATGTTTGTTAAATATTTTTACATTTATCCAATAAATTTTAGAGGCATAAAATGCAAATGAATCCAATTTTAAGAATAAATATTTTAATATTCATTAAAAGGCCAAATAAAGGCCAGATAACCAACTTTTGATGGAGAACCCTTTTTAAATAAACTTTTTTTCACTTTTATATGTTATATTTGACATGATAAAATCTTTCTTTAGAGTCAATAAATCAAAATTTACTTTGTGTAAATTTTTGGTATTTTTCTGATAAAGTTCATTTTTTAAAAAATGTTGTATTTTAATTCAAAACCTCCTTTTAATATAAGTTATTTCTATGGTTAGATTATCAAATTAATTAGTTTTAAAGTTTAATTAGAATAAATTTTTACCATTTAATCCAATGGTGGTCATTATAATTAATTTCACTTTGAAAACATACATAAAGAAGTGTCAATCTTTTGATAGATGTTGTTTCTTAAAAACACGCTATTTGTTTTGACAACGAGAATTAAATATATAATTTATTAATGAAACTTAAATGTTTTGAATTTGGTAAAATTTAAATCATTTTTTAATTTGTAATATCAAATTTAATTTGGATAGATTTTTGGTATTTTTTTAACAAATGTTCATTTTTAATGAATAGTGAAAAATACTGCATTTTACTTCAAAACTACTTTTTCATATAATTTAATTATATATCTATATTTTTATTTTAATTGTTTTTAAATTATAATTGAATTATTTTTTTTATCACTTAATACAATGTTGTTCATTGGATGTAATTTCACTTTTCAATTGGATGTAAAAACAAGTCAATCTTTTGATAAATTTTACTTCTTAAAAACCCGTCTTTTGTTTTGACAACGGGTATTATTTTTAAATTAATTACTACAATTTCTGTGTTTTGAATTTGGTAGAATGGATTCAATATTTGGAATCAGAAGTTACAAATTATTTAATTAAGACTCTTTTGTTTTTGGACATTATGAATAGTAACAACGTCAATTATCTTTAATTATCGTGATTAATTAGTAATCGAGTAGTTAAGGGTAATAAAATAATATCATAATAATATAAAATGACCCTAACTTGTGTTAAAATCCTTTTTGTGAGTCATGTCTGACCATGGGATGCCTTGTGACAAACTTTGGGACCCCATGGAATCATTTTAGTGTGATAGTGACCTTTTATTATATTTTTTTTTTAAGGAAAGTATAACCAAAGTATGTATCACCTAAGTAAAAAAAATTTATTTATTTTTTATATAAATGATATCTTAGACTATAAATATTAATTGGAAATATAAAAATATTTCCTACATCATGATATTTTGTTTATAATTTTTTGACATTAAATAAATAAATTTATTTATGACACCATGATGATGCAGTGATTACCTCATTAATGAACGATTTAAATAAAATGAAAAGATAAGGTAACATATAAGACTTAAACTTGTATAAAGCCTATTTTATGGGAGGATTTAGAACCATCATCACCTTATCCTTGAAATATATCATTGTGGGACCTTTAAAATCTGAAAATTATTCCATAATAAAGTAACATTTCATGACCTTCCAAGAGTACCCCTCCTCCCTCTTATAAAATTCCCCCACCTCTAAAGCTCTTGTCTCATCCAAACCCTACTCATATTATCTCTCCACATCCCTATATTAATCATAGAAGCCTTACCTTAGGCATAAAGCTCTTCATGATACCCTTTTGGTTCAAACTAAGGGGAGTTACCCGATTTAAAGGCAATGTATTCTCTTATGTTCTTTTGTTTTATTTTTTTTCTCAAACCCCCTAAAATCTTTTTATTCCTTTATTTTGTAATAATACCAGTATATTATATTTACTATGATGTTTTTATGATAATTATTAGAGCTAAACTTACACACACCTCCATCTAATGGTTAAAGAACATACGGTTTCTGTGGGTGGTGAATTACTGCCTCACGAAACGATGATTGTTCAATATTCTTTTAAAACCTCTCATGGTGGCCATTAATATGTAAATGTGTTTATATATGACCTATATTATGTTTAGGGTTTCTTTATTATTCTGTATTTTTCATTTATTCCATAACTTTATGGTTTCCATAATGGGTAAACCCGATAATTTTATTTTAGGAAGTGCAGACTACCGCCCCCTCAAAGTGATTTGAATCGTTAATGCCATATGTGGGATATATAAAGGATGGAGTTAATGATATTATATATTATATTATACTGTAATTATAATATAACTATGTATAATTATGTTTTCATTCCATTAAAGTATGAAATATAAATGAAATTAGTGTTCATGCATACGTACGACTTACCGTCTCCATGAACGGTGCATTTCATTTCTTATCTCCAAATGTTATGTACTATTATAAGTACATATATATAATGGATATATATGACATATATTAAATCGAAATTATGAATATCATTCTGGAATTATAATATATATCTCTCATTTAGTTTTAATTTCATTAATATGACAAAGAAATGAAAGTAGCATTCATGCGTACGTACAACCTACCGTCTCCATGAACGGTGCATTTAATTTTTTTAATCTCCAAATGTTATGGAATAGTATAAAATGAATATATACTGGATATATATGATATTTAAATCATTAATAATATTTTTCAGATGATTTACTTATAACTACATGGATAATTCATTTCAAATTTGTTCATTTTTGACTCATGTACCGAACATCAACAAAAGCGTCTGATCAGAACTCACATAATTAACTAATTATTATAACATTATAATATGTGATATGAATTTAATAATAAACTTTAATGTAGGTATTTAATAAATTATAAATTTACCAAAGTTTATTATTCAGGAATATAAAGAAATGAACAAGACAAGTCGGACTTGAGGTAAGGGATCCTACCTCTCTCTTTCTTTTTAAGTACTCTATTTTATGTCATTACTTTTAAGCTCATATTTATTATGTTGGGGGATGTTATTTTAATTCCTATTACTGTATGTTTTATTTTCATATTATTAGAGACCATATTTTATCTCATCAATCCATTTTTGGAAGTTTTAATGGCGCCATTAGGCTGCCGAATTTTCGTACGGGATCCTACCTCTCTCTTTCTTTTTAAGTACTCTCTTTTATGTCACTTATTTTAAGATCCTATTTCTTATGTTTGGAGATGTATTATATATTCCTATTACTGTAATTTTTATGTTCATATGATTAGAGACCCTATTTAATCTCATCAATCCATTTTTTAAAGTTTTAAGTGGCGTCGTGAGGCTGTCGAATTTTCGTAAGGGGATTTCTTATCTCACATTTAATTCCGTGAGATTTCAATTATTCGCAAATTATTTATTTCATGTGGTGTATTTCGTACTGAAATTTGATATATATTATCATGATTCTATTTATATTCATGGTATTATGTGATTCATTTGGTGTTTATTATCTTTTGGTCATACGACTCGATTGATTACAACGAGGTAAGGGGTTTTATCTTACTTTTTATTCCCATGAGATTCATGCTACATTTGACACTATTTCGTTTTTTGAGGTGTATGTAATTCCCATGATTGTATTTTTTGTGTAATATAATTTAATTTATGGGTATTTACATCTTCATTGTATGAACCTTCTTTCATGGGGTGTACGTTTCGAAAGTTACCCAAATCGGTAAGGGAACCTTTCACCCTCCTCTTTTTAAAAGAATTCTTTTGATATGTCTTTTAATTTATATCTTATTATGTTGGGATATTTTCTTCTATATCCTTATTGATGTAAATTTTATGTCCAAGTTATGAGATACCATTTTCTCTCTCATCAACTCATTTTATGAATTTTAAAGTGACGTCGTTAGGCTGTCGAATTCTTGCAAGAGAACTTCTTAACTCAATTTCAATCCTTTGGGTTAAACTTGTACTCCTTGAATATGTCATTATATGATTATGTGTGAATAACTCTGATTTTTTTAAACTTAATATACACTTATATTGGGTGTATTTATATTTTTCAAACATAAATTATGTAATTGATTTATCCTTAATCCAAGGATACCGTCTTTGTACGGGACTTCGTATCAATATCCTTTCATTGAGGTATATTTTGTTTTATACACAAATTTATTTTATACGGTGTATAAAACCCTTTGACTTTTACTTTTATTCAAAAGGAATCTTTTTATATAAAGCATTTTACTAAACGACAAAAAGAATGTTTTGTCTTACGTATGCGGCGACAACGACTCCTCCACCGCCATGACCATTATTTGAGTTTCGACTTCCTCTATAAGACATAACTTTTTTTAAATGAAAAATAAATACCATGTTTTACTTTTCATTTATTTTGGTATTAAAAATGGTTTTGATAATGTTTTGATTATATCAATGTGTTGTATTGATATCTTGTTATTGAAATGTGGAAATTTTATGTTTCCTTTATGCATGTTTTATGTGATATGATTATGTTATGGGTCTTGGGATTTTTTTATGAATATGGGTGGTTTCTTGATAAACTAAGGGTGGGTGAGCCCGTGATAGATCTCCAATTAATTGGGTAATGCGAAGGAGTTAAACACTAAGGTTTCTCCAAATAGATTTATGGAATATACTCTGATGTGTATTCCAAACATAACCATGAGGGTTAATCCCTACGTAAGAATGTTATGAATGTCTCAAGTTACCTTTATGTCTTATGATTTCTATGAGTTATACATAAATATTATGATTTCAGAAGGTATGTTATGATTGAAAGTTATGGTTTCATTGATTTGTATTTATTGGCAGGTTAATGTTTCCTTTCATTATGTTATAACCCTTAATAAGATTTTTATGCTAATCCCAAGTTTTTGAAATGTTTTTCACAGGTTATAAGGAAGGGTAAGATAAAGGAAGTATTCAAGAAGATTTATATCAAGAAAAGAACTCTTGATTTATTTAATTATTTTTGATTATTGTGAAAAATTGGTTATAGTAGTAGTGTCTACTTTGTAATCTTTTGAGATGTAATAGTTATGTCCTAATTCTCTAAAACTCTAAACCTGAAAAGATCCTCAATGTGAATTAATCATTTAATTCAAGATTAAGTAATTTTTTAAGGTTGGGTCCTTATAGTTGGTATCAGAGGTCAGTTTAGATAACTTTAGAGGTTAGAGTTTTGTTTAAGCATAAGTGACAGGTTTTGTATAACCACAATGGTTAGTATATTAGATGGAGTCATTGTTATTTTTGAAAGTTGGAATGAATTTGATATAACTTGGATAAGTATATCTTAGTATTTATATTCCTCATTAGTATATGATGATTTTGTTAATATAGTCACACTGACATTTTTTGGTTTTAGTAAATGGATGGATCTAGTAGGCACCGAAGTAACAATGGGTATGAAGGAAACTGTGGTGGTTCTCTGATTAAGAGACTGGATGAAATAGGGGATTCAATGAGGAATCTCATGGTTTTTCTAAACTAACTATCAAGGAGTCATGATTAACCACTTGATCCTTGGTGAGTTATCTAATGCATCATTTACAAGAGAACCAACTCGATGTGGAAGTTCAGGTAATAATTATAATGGTAACCATTAGGGTTTATATGATCCTTACATTTGAGGTATTTATAGGTTACTATATGATGGAAAATGAAAGGCATGAGATAAAATTGAGGTTAAATTATGTTATGGTTATTTTTGAAGATTTTATCTCTTTTTGGGGAATGTTTTAAGAATTATATAGTTTTGGAAAAAGGACAACACGCAGACCGTGTGACAACCCGTCGCGTCAGATAATCTGCGGGAATCGAACCCACAACCAAAGTGCGACTGGTATTTATCACCTACCATAGGACTATGTGAAGTACCTGGTTAGTATGACTAATTATTTTTAGTTAGATGATCTTATGAATCAGAAATAAGTTGATTTTGGGTTATCTATGTAAGTGATTAACCTCTCATGGAGGATATGTGATTAGGTTAATTACTTTTCAATGTGAGACTTTAAGAGCAACTGATGTTATTTGGAGATAAATGTTAAGATTTATCTTGGAAGACTATGTGATTAAATCCTTCAAATATTTGGGTTTCAATCTTAGTTTGATTATTTTGAAGAATTTTATGGACAATATTTTGTCGAATGGTCTTTGTTGAACTTTGGGTAATGTTTAAAAAATTTTGGAGATTAATAGTAGCTTTTCTTTTTATAAAAGATTATCCTTTTGGGGATTATCTGATCTTGTACTAACAATTTTGGTTTTGGTTAAGGTCTAAAGACATGGGAAGTATATAGTTCTCTTTTTTAGATTATGTGATTCTCTAGAAGTTTATTTTAGCGCTCTTAATGTGAACAAGTCATCCCTGATACTCATCGTTTAGAGAAAATATGAGTTTGTGTTAGAAATCTAGTAAAAGTTAATAGTCTACATGACAAGTAAGTATGTTTCATTATGTTTTCGTTAAGCTCATAAATAAATTAATTAATAAAAAGTAACGTAAAACAAAAACGTTGTCTGTTAACTTTTCCTACTGGGGAATAATATACCGTTTAACCCATCACAAGTTTGTGATATTCTGGTGGTTAACTTTCTCCTAGACATGTTTTCAATCACTCTCCATTAGACCTTGATGGTTTGTTTTTCTCCTCCATATCCATGTTTTCATGGAACCCTAGTATCTGCTGTCTTGGGTGACCTTTTTACTTCTATTTATTTCTTTTAAATGTATTGTTTTATTGACTCCTTTTCCGATGTGGGGCTTTCAATGAAGTTTCCGAGCCTAATTTTTTAAAATTGCGAGGACGCAATTCAAAAAATGGGGGAAGGATGTAACATCCCAGGTAAATATATAATATGACATTTTCACATTTATTAATATTTATAAATAAAATATTAATATTACTTTAAAAGAGATTTTATGTTTGATGGCGTACCCAATATGCAACAACGAGTTTCTTCGAAATTTTACGTTGCACACTAATAATATAATAATATTATTTTAAAGGATAGTTAACGCCTAGCCGTTGTAATGGAGGGAATGAACAGAAATAACTACAAAATTATTACATATGTTTGTTAAATATTTTTACATTTATCCAATAAATTATAGAGGCATAAAATGCAAATGAATCCAATTTTAAGAATAAATATTCTAATATTCATTAAAAAGCCGAATAACTGCCTTTTGATGGTGAAACCTTTTTAAATATACTTTTTGTCACTTTTATATGTTATATTTGAAAAAAATAAAATCCTTCTTTAGAATCAAGAAATCAAAATTTACTTTGTGTAAATTTTTGGTATTTTTCCAATAAAGTTCATTTTTTTAAAAATGCTGTATTTTAATTCAAAACCTCAATTTAATCTAATTTATTTCTATGGATAGATTATATTTTTAATTTTTTTTAATGTTTAATTATAATAAATTTTTACCATTTAATCCAATGGTGGTCATTATAATTAATTTCACTTTGAAAACGGACATAAACAAGTGTCAATCTTTTGATAGATGTTGTTTCTTAAAAACACGCTATTTGTTTTGAAAGCGGGAATTAACTATATAATTTATTAATGAAACTTCAATGTTTTGAATTTGGTAAAATTGACATAATTTTTGAATTTGGAATATCAAATTTACTTTGGATAAATTTTTGGTATTTTTCTGACAAATGTTCATTTATAATGAATAGTGAAAAATACTGCATTTTACTTCAAAAATGTTTTTCGTCTAATTTAATTATATAGTTAGATTTTAATTTTAATTGTTTTTAAATTATAATTTAATTATTTTTTTTATCAATTAATACAATGTTGTTCATTCTTTGTAATTTTACTTTTCAATTGGATGTAAAAACAAGTCAATCTTTTGATAAATTTTACTTCTGAAAACCCATCTTTTGTTTTGACAACGAGATTTATTTTTAAATTAATTACTACAATTTATGTGTTTTAAATTTTGTAGAATGGATTCCATATTTTGAATCATAAGTTAAAAATTAAGTTATTAAGACTCTTTTGTTTTTTGACATTATGAATAGTAACGACGTCAATTATCTTTAATTATCGTGATTAATTAGTAATCGGGTAGTTAAGGGTAATAAAATAATATCAAAACAATATAAAATGACCTGAAATTGTGTCCAAATCCTTTTTTTGAGTCATGGACGACAATGGGATGCCTAGTGACAAATTTGGGGACCCGATGGAATCACTTTAGTGTGATAATGACCTTTTATTATATTATTTTTTAAAGGAAAGTATAACCAAAGTATGTATCACCTAAGTAAAAAAAAATAGTTTTGTTTATATAAATGATATCTTAGAATATAAATATTAATTGAAAAGATATAAAGATTTCCTACATCATGATATTTTGTTTATAATTGTTAGACATTAAATAAATAAATTTATTTATGACACCATGATGATGTCGTGATTACCTCATTAATGTACGATTTAAATAAAATGAAAATATAAAGTAAAATCTAAGTCATAAACTTTTATAAAACCTATTGGATGGGTGTATTTCGAACCCTTATCACCTTATCCTTGAAATATTTCATTTTGGGACCTTTAAAATCCGAAAATCATTTCATAATAAAGTAACATTTCATGACCTTCCAAGAGTGCCCCTCCCCCCTATTATAAAATCCCCCACCTCTACTCCCTTACCCACACCTCTCAAGCCCTTGTCTCATCCAAACCCTGCTCATATTATCTCTCCAAATCCCTCTTTTCATCCTAGAAGCATTACCTTAGGCATAAAGATCTTCAAGAAACCCTTTTGGTTCAAACCAAGGGGAGTTACCCGATTTAAAGGTAATGTCTTCTCTTATGTTCTTTTGTTTTATTTTGCTTCTCCAACCACCTAAACTCTTTTTATTAATTTATTTTGTAACAAAACCAGTATCTTAAATATAATAGTATGTCAGTATGATAAGTATTAGAGCTACACTTACACATACATCCATCTAATGGTTAAAGAATATACTATTTCTGTGGGTGGTGAATTACTCCCTCACGAAATGATGATTGTTCAATATTCTTTTTACACCTCTCATGGTGGCCATTAAGATGTCACTGTATTTATTTATGACATATATTATGTTTATTTTTTCCTTATGCTTCTGTATTTTTCATTTATGCCATACCTTTATGGTTTCCATAATGGGTAAGCACGATAATTTCATTTTAGGAAGTGCGGACTACCGCCCCCTCAAGTGATTTGAATCATTAATGCGATATGTGGGATATATAAAGGATGGAGTTAATTATATTATATATTATATTATACTTTAATTATAATATAAATATATATCATTATGTTTTCATTCCATTAAAGTATGAAATATAAATGAAATTAGCGTTCATGCGTACGTACGGCTTACCGTCTCCACGAACAGTGCATTTTATTTCTTATCTCCAAATGTTATGTTCTATTATAAGTACATATATATAATGTATATATATGACATATATTACATATAAATTTTTAATATAATTAAATAATTATAATATTTATATATATCTCATTTATTTTTAATTTCATTAATATGACAAAGAAATGAAAGTAGCGTTCATGCATACGTACGGCCTACCGTCTCCATGAATGGTGAATTTAATTTTTTTTATCTCCAAATGTTATGGAATAGTATAAAATGAATATATAATGTATATATATGATATTTAAATCACTAATACTATCTTGGAGATGATGTACTTATAACTATATGGATGATTCTTTTCAAACATGTTCATTTTTGACTCATGTACCGAACATCGACAAAAACGTCTGATATGAACTCACATAATTAACTAATTATTATAACATTATAATATGTGATATGAATTGAATAATAAAATTTAAAATATTTAACTAATAAATTATAAATTGACCAAAGTTTATTATTCAATAATATAAAGAAACGAACAAGACAAGTCGGACTTGAGGTAAGGGATCCTACCTCTCTCTTTATTTTTATGTACTCTCTTTTATGTCATTCCTTTTAATATCCTATTTCTTATGTTGGGGGATGTTCTTTTATATTCCTATTACTGTATGTTTTATTTTAATATGAAGCGAGACCCTATTTGATCTCATCAATCCATTTTTGGAAGTTTTAAGTGGCGCCGTTAGGCTGCCGAATTTTCGTACGGGATCCTACCTCTCTTTCTTTTTAAGTACTCTCTTTTATGTCAATTCTGTAAAGATCCTCTTTCTTATGTTTGGGGATGTATTATATATTCCTATTACTATAGTTTTTATGTTAATATGATGAGAGACCCTATTTTATCTCATCAATCCATTTTTTGAAGTTTTAAGTGGCGCTGTGAGGCTGCCGAATTTTCATAAGGGGATTTCTTATCTCACTTTTAATTTTGTGAGATTTCCATTATTCGCCACTTATTTATTTCATGTGATTTATTGTGTACTGAAATTTGATATATATTATCATGATTCTATTTATACTCATGGTATTATGTGATTCATTTGGTGTTTATTATCTTTTGGTCATACGACTCGATTGATTACAATGAGGTAAGGGGTTTTATCTCACTTTTTATTCCCGTGAGATTCATGCTACATTTGACACTATTTCCTTTTGTGAGGTGTATGTACTGCCCATGATTGTATTTTTTGCGTAATATACTTTAATTTATAGGTATTTACATCCTCATTGTATGACCCTTCTTTCATGGGGTGTACGTTTCGAAAGTTACCCAAATCGGTAAGGGAACCTTTCAACCTCCTCTTTTTAAAATACTTCTTTTGTTATGTATTTTAATTTACATCTTATTATGTTGGGATATGTTCTTCTATATCCTTATTGATGTAAATTTTATGTCCAAGTTATGAGATACCATTTTCTCTCTCATAAACTCATTTTATGAATTCTAAAGTGACACCATTAGGTTATCGAATTCTTGCAAGGGAACTTCTTAACTCAATTTCAATCCTTTGGGTTAAACTTGTACTCCTTGAATATGTCATTCTATGAATATTTTTAAATTACTCCGATTGTTTTACACTTTATATCCACTTATATTGGGTGTATTTATATTTTTCACACATTAATTATGTAATTGATTTATCCTTAATCTAAGGATACCGTCTTTGTATGAGACTCCGTCTCAATCTCCATTCATTGAGGTATATTTTATTTTATACAGAACTTTCTTTTATATGTTGTATAAACCCCTTTTACCTTTAATTTTATTCAAAAGGAATCTTATTATACGAATCATTTTACTAAAATACAAAAGGATTGTTTTGTCTTACGTATGCGGTGACAACGACTCCTCCGCCGCTGTGACCATTATTTGAGTTTCGGCTTCCTCTACAAGCCATAATTTTTTTTAAATGAAAAATAAATACCATGATTTACTTTTCTTTTATTTTGGTATTGAAAATGGTTTTGATAATTTTTTTATTATATAAATTTGTTTTATTAATATCTTGTGATTGGAAAGTAGAAATTTTATGTTTCTTTTATGCATGTTTTATGTGATACGATTATGTTATGGTTCTTGGGAATTGTTTATGAAGAAGGGTGGTTTCGTGATAAACTAAGGGATGGTGAGCCCGTGATATCTCTCCAATGCATTGGGTAACGCTAAGGAGTTAAACACTAAGGTTTCTCTGAAGATATTTAGGGAATATACTTTGATGAGTATTTTAAACGTAACCATGAGGGTTACTCCCTACATAAGAATGTTATGAATACCTCAATTTACCTTTATGTCTTATGATTTCTATGAGTTATACATAAATATTATGATTTCAGATGGTATGTTATGATTGAAAGTTATGGTTTTATTTATTTGTATTTATTGGCGGGTTAATGTTTCCTTTCATTATGTTATAACCCTTACTAAGCTTTTTTATGCTCATCCCATGTTTTTGAAATGTTTTTCACAGGTTATAAGGAAGGTTAAGAGAAAAGAAGTATTCAAGAAGATTTATATCATGAAAATAAATCTTGATTTATTTAAGGATTTTTTATTATTGTGAAAAATCGGTTATAGTAGTAGTGTCTACTTTGTAATCTTTTGAGATGTAATAGTTATGTCCTAATTCTCTAAAACTCTAAACCTGAAAAGATCATGAATGTGAATTATTCATTTAATTCAAGATTAAGTAATGTTTTAAGGCTGGGTCCTTATAACCTGAGTGATTCACACATTGCGTGAGGGGAACCAAGTCGTAGATTATTGAGTCAATAAGGTTATATTATGAATTTTCCATTCCTTATGGTATTATGTTTTTAAAATCACAAACACTTTTTCTTAAGTTCGGATTTTTTCTTAATTATTGTATTTTTCTTAAGATCCAAACTTGACATTCCGTTATACTTATAGATCTATCATTACATTTTCACATTCTGTTAGACTTATAGATTTATCAGACCAATTCCGGTGAAAAATTCATTACAATTTCATGATACCAAATCCGGTGCAAATGTCATTCTGTTTTATGATACCGATTTCGGTGAAAAAGTGATACTGATTTTATGATACTGATTCTGGTGAAAAATTGATACCGATTTTATGATACAGATTCTGGTGTAAAAGTGATATCGATTTTATGAAACCGATTCCGGTGAAAAAGTGATACCGATTTTATGATACCGATTCCGGTGCAAAAGTGATACCGATTTTATGATTCTGATTCCAAAACCAATGTGATACCATTTTCAAAATCCGATTTTCTTTTTCATAAGAATCCATTTTCTTGATAATGTTGGAATTGTTTAATGTATCATTTCAATATTATTGGATTCCAAGTTTTCTTATGCATAACACTTATATTTAACTTAACTGTTTCTTATACTTGAAACGATTTCGTATAATCTATTACAAACTAACCATTGAATGTTTGACACGTGTCCGGGTCCCTCCTAAATTTAAGAAAAATGTGACCGTTGGAGTGGAGATGACCATTGGGAAGTTTTTCATATAAATAGAAGTCCATTTGAACATGAAATGAAGAATGAAGAGAGTGGATGAACTTGATGCATGAAAAAAAGCTGTGAAGTGATTTCTAGAGAGAGGGGCTCTTATAACTCCCAGTGCTTTGTGCGGATGTTGTGAACAACTTGTTCAGAAGTGAACAACTTTTTTAGACTTGATTTGTGTAGAATCTGATCATGCTGATCATGGGATTCTGGGTTTTGAATATAGAGGTTCCGATTTCCTTCTAAATCGAGGGCTTGCAGGGATAGAAAGATAGATATCGATCTTCGGAATGAGGGCTTACCTGGGTTTGGGTAAGACATACTTTCTTGAAAGTATAAATCAAGGAACCTTTATCCAAGGTTATTGGATACCATTCTCTTTTGGTTAAAAGAATCGTATTGTTACTTTTTTACTATTTTAAGTTGTTTTATATTTCTGTTGTAATCTTAACTTTGTTAAAGTTAGAAAGTATAACTTTCTCATAATTTGTAATTCTATTACTATGATAATGTTAAAGATTTTATATGCTTTAAGGTAGAATCTTTCCTCTAAAGGTTTAAAAGTTTTTTTAAAGAATAAAATTCACCCCTCTTGTATTTTGAGCATCTGCATAATTATTTTGATCCTACAATTGGTATCGAAGAAGGTATCTAAATACTTATATCCACATATAAGTTTTCTTCCTCATGTTTTTTTATCTGTTTATAAACTTTAACTTTTAACATGTTTTGTGGAAAGAAATATTATTCTAGTATGGCAGACATTCATGTTAGATCTCTAGATAATCTAAATCCTAATATACCACCAATCTTGGATGGAAATGACTATGAGTATTGGAGAGACAGAATAAATACATTTGTGATAAACATAGGTGTAGAAAACTATATTATGTTAATTGGAGATTATAAGATTCCTGATAAGGAACTCAAAACCATTACTAATCCAGAGAAGGTGGAATAAAAGCTGAACTTTAAGGTTTGTAATACTTGGCTTTGTTCTATGACTATAAATATAAATGGACAAATTTCATCTTGTGAAGCTACTAATATCATTTGGAAGAAGCTTTAAGTGACTCACCTTGGAACTTCCAAATTCATTGAAACTAGAAGGGCTATGCTCAGAGGTGAGTATCATGGTTTTTTCTTTCTTTATAGAGAAACCATATGTATGGTTCAACAAAGTTTTTTGACTATCGTCAATAGCATACAATATATGGGTGAGAAAGGTCTCGATGATTAGATTCTTGTAGACAAGATTATAGACATCATGAATAACAAATGGGAATCTAAGAGGACTGCTATAGATGAGAATAGGAAAGTCACACAGATTTCTCTTGATGAACTGTTTGGAACTCTTCTTCAACATGAAACGAGAATGATGAGAGATTATTATAATATTAAGAAGAAGAATGGAAATGGAGGTGTTGGTTTTATAACTACTTCAAATCATATGAAAGCCAATACTCCTAAGATAATTACAAGATCAAAATCTAAGAAGTTTGGGACTCAATTTGAATCTAGTGAAAGTGAAGCTTCAGAAAATGAGTTAGTAAATCTTTCTCGAAGGATGAAAAAGATTGTTGGACATGAGAACTTTAAATATAGATACAAAAAGAAAGATGGAAAAGATAAGAAAGATGGGGATGTGACATGCTATGAATGCAAAAGAACTGATCATATTAGACCTGATTGTCCCTTTCTTAAGAAAAGAGACAAGAAGTACAAGAATTCAGAAATAAATAAGAAGAAGTTCTACAGATCAATACATAAGAATTTCTTGAAAGCCAATGACACTTAGAGTGATAGTGGTAGAGATTCGTCTGATGAATCTTCAGAATATGAATCTTTTGAGCAAAAGAATATTGGTCTAATAGCTAGAGATCCATTTCAAAATCATTTTCTTATGAATAAGGTACAAGATGATGAATCCTTAACCAATATGTCTTTAAGTGAAAATTTTCCAGATAGAGGTTTTTCTTCAAATTAAAAATATTCTTAATTGAATGAAAAATATTTTTTATTAATAAAGACACTTTTGAGGTAAAAGTGAGAAACCATAAGTTCCAACAAGCACCAAACAGTGACAAACAAAAGGTCAGATACAACCTCATCCAAGCATAAGCAGCGACCACTAACTCCAAAGAAGGACCACTCGACGATGCCATACAAGCATGGTCCCTCCCGATGGCAAGCCATCCCTCTGTATCCACCACATCCCAAATGTCCTGAAGAGGAAGAATCAGCATGCTCTAGCCCAGCTGAGCCGAACTGACCCTTCAACATTCCTCACACAACAAGATTGGTAACTCAACAAAGCATAAGTTAGGAAATAAGTAAAATGGAGTCATTGAAAACCAGTTGGATTCTACCCGAGTCAGCGTCTCTAAACAGGATCCAGGATAAATTAGATACCTAGAGAAGAGGATCCCCCTTATCATGTCTTCAAAGGAAGAAGTCAGTTTATTCCATACCTGTATATACTCCTCAAGTCCGATCAACCCCTTATTGAAGCCTCCAACTAGGATCATGTCCTGTTTATCAACCCAAATGTACTGTTCCTCATTAAGCTCCACTTCAAGATTCCTACCCATCATCTTGGATGCATCCTCTTCTGAGGCATTGAGGAATAACACCTTCTCTGGCACCACATCTCCCGAACTTAAAACCAAATACAAGGAAGGACCAAGCTGTCCATGAGACTTTAGACTGATCTCCTTGTCCAGCTTCTCAACCAAAAGTTTCTTTGTAGACCGGGTCTTCATAGGAGGAGGTAAGGAGGAGTAATCCTTCCTACCCCTCCTCCCTCTCGTCCTCCTGATACCCCTCGAACCAGATTCTGCTTCTGAGAAACTTCTATAGACCACGTCGCGTTCAGATCCCCCTCCACCATCTTCACACTCTTCCTCATCCAGGGCAGCTGATTCAGTTCTGGGTTCCTCCTTGGCCAGCCTCTCGTACCTGTTGCTCAAGACTACTATATTCCAGGCTGGAGAAATAACCTCTGGCAGAAAGGCAGACCCCGACCCCCCTGCGTCTCCAAGGCTGGTCTGGGCCTGCACCTCCAAAAAATTCCCTATCATTTGGTTAGGGGCGGTACGCAGATCAGGCCCTACCCCACTAGTCCCTTCCTTCCCCAAGACACAATCTTCCCCAACTCCTGATCCCTCCAGAAAAATAGGTTAATCAAAACCCCTGCCCATATATTGGGGCTGGGGATTCTGATCCTCCCAGCCCTTGACCGGAGCACATATGGCCTCAATTCTGGTAGTCTCACCTATAGGCAGGGAGGGCCGCTCCAAAGCCCCAACCGCAAGACCCCGACCCTCATTGCCCATGCTGTTAGATGAATGGGAAACACCCAAATTCTTCTTGGGACATTCTACAACCACCTCCACCTGAGGTTATGAAACTTTCAGTGTCTCCTTCAACACTGTACCTGCAGACGCCACCCTCCCCGAGTCAGTATAAACCATTGCCGACACATTAGATGTACTGGGAAACTCCACCACAGGTTGGCAAGGAGACCCCTGGTCATGGACACCCCGAAGTGCCTCAATATGTTCATTGGTATCCTAAGGCACCTCTTGTGACCTCAGTGTGTGCGCAATAGGCTCAGAGCCATTTCCAGGACCAGCTCCAATTCCCTCGCCCTAACCTGAGTCACCCTTACTCACTGAAGAAGTGCCAGCCACAACCGCCGAAGTACTTTTGTGGCACTCATCAACACGGTGGCCCTGTCTATGTCAGAAGGCACAGAACAAGGACCAGGATTCATAGAAGATGCTTTGCATATACCTGTATTGCCCTTCGATCGCAAACCATACCTTGTCAGGTGGAGGTCTGGATAGCCCCATTTCAACACATATTCGCGCAATAATTGGGTGCACCATGGAATCGGTCTTCCAATCCACACATAGGAAACGACCTATAGAATTACCTATTGATCGGAGGAGTGCTGGATTCTGAAAGGGAAGCGGTAGCCCTGGAATTTGAATCCAGATTTCCGATGATGAAGAGTCACGATTCATGTTCAAATCAAACGTCCATCGATGTAAAAAGAAAGTAAAACCTCTCACAGATCTGCTTGTACGAGACCAGGCTAGTGCCAGGTCATCTTCATCCGCAAGATGAACAAGAATTTGACGTGGTCCAAGGAGTCCGACAACCGCACGGTGACCTAAACCCCATTCCTGATTCACATACCTCTCAAACATCTCAACCGGATGTCTACGACGAGTGAACTTTGCGACCAGGGCCGTGGAAAGAAGTGACGAAGCTTCAAAAAATTCTTTGGACGAAACCGGGACAACTGGATGTCCATTGCAGATTCCAGGTACCCTTGGAGAGACGTCGATGCTGGGGAGGAGAGGGCTTCCTCTGAGTAAGTTTCTAGATTTTCTAAGTTGCTTAGAAATAGAAATTTTAAGGTTTCTGAGAAAGCTAAAAAATAAAATTCCAGAGAATTTATTTTTACAAAATAACTTTTAGATCTTACTAAATATCATGATAAGAAAAATGGTGTTTTAGAAAATCTTTCTAAAAAACTTGAGGAAGTTAATTCTGAGAAGGATCAAATTTCTAAAGATCTTAAAAATCTGTTTTTAGAAAATGATATTTTAGAGGATAAACTTAACTCTAAATCTATTATTACTGAGGATAAGAATTTATTCCTGAGACTAAAATCTGAAATATTTTCCATGAAGAAACTTCTTGAAAATTTTACTTCTAGTAAAGAAAATTTGACAAGATGTATTTTCAGATCTGACCTCATGGTAATAATCAGGGTTTAGGTTATTCTCATGAAAAACCTATTTTTAGAAACAACTATTTTGTTTCTTCAAGAGCCCCTTTTTGTACTAAATGTCAGAGTGGTGGACATTGGAAGAAAAAAAGTTCTTTAAAAAAATTTCAATCCTTTGGGTTTCATAAAGCTTATTTTTATAAAAAGATATTGTTTCCCAAGATTTTATTATTAACAATTCCGGATCCAAGAATGTTTAGATTCAAAAAACATAACTCTTTATTTTTCAAGATAATGAAGGAAATAACAAAAACTTATGGTACATGGATAGTGGATGGTACCAGCACATGATTGGTAAAAAAGACTATTTCAAAAAGATTTTAAAATCTAAAGGTGGAAAAGTAACCTTTGAAGATAACCCTCAAGGATAAATTGTTGGTATAGGTAAAATTATTCTTCTTGGTAAAGATATTATTTCAAATGTTATTTTTGTAAAAGGACTTAAGCACAACCTCATTATAATAATCCAATTATGTGATGAAGGTTACTTTGTGAATTTTAGAAATGATAGATGTTTTGTTCACAATTCCAAGGATGAGTCTATTTTTTCTGCACTTCAGCATGAGAATGGTTACACCTTAAATCTATAACACCTTAGAAGTAAAGATCTATCTTTCCTTAGTGCATTTTAAGATCAATCATGGATTTATCCGAGAAGACTAGGACAGTGTAACTTATGGAATCTCAATAAACTTTCTAAGAACGAAATTTCTCAGGATCTACCAGAACTTATGTTCTTTTCTTCAAAAGTATGTAATCCTTATCAATATGGAAAGAAACATAAATCTAGCTTTAAGTATATAAGTGAAGTTACAGATTATAATTCTTTATAGTTAGTGCACATGGACTTATTTTGTCCCACACAAACCGGAAGTTTTCGAGGAAAATACTATGCTTTTGTTCTAGTTGATGACCAAAACTATATTTACTTGGGTCTATTTTCTTGCAAAGAAATATGTAGATTTTTCTTATTTTAAAACCTTTAGAGATCAAGTTAAAAATGAGAAAAATCTACCATTTATAACTATTCATAGCGATCATGGTGGAGAATTTGAAAATTCTGAATTTAAACTTTTGGTAGTAAAAATGGTATTACTCACAACTTTTCAGCTCCAAGAACTCCTCAAAAGAATGGTTTTGTCAAAAGAAGAAATTGTATTCTTCCTGAAATGAAATGAACTATGTTGAGTGAATATTCATTAGCTAAACATTTTTAGGCTGAAGCTATACGTACTACTTGTTATACTATAAATCAAGTTTTAATAAGACCCTTTCTTTATAAAACACCTTTTGAGTTGTGGACTGGCTGAAAACCAAAAGTATCTTACTTCAAAGTTTTTAGTTTCAAAGTATTTATCTTGAATACCAAGGATAACTTACATAAATTTTCACCCAAATCCAATGAAGTAATTTTCTTAGGTTACTCTACTAACTCTAAGGCATACAAAGTTTTAAATAAAAACACTTCCACTATGGAAGAAACAGTACATGTTAATTTTGATAAAAATGATCCCTTTGTTTTGAAACAACCTGAATATTTTCCTGATATATTTTATAAAAATGATCACAAACATTTGATAGAATATCTTTTAGTCAAGGATAATGTTCAAGAAAATATTTCTGAAACATTTACACCTGAAAATTTTCTACCCTATGTTGATGAAAAAGTTTTTCAAAATCCAAGTCAGTTGTTACTTATGAGTAATCCCAATGATAATATCATTGGAAATTTTAATCAACCAGTAAGAACTATAATTTCTTTAAGGAATGAAGTTAAACATGTTGCATTTTTCTCCCAATTTGAACCAAAGACTCCTGAATAATCCTAGGGTGATGAAGATTGGATTAAGGCTATGGAAGATGAACTTAATGAATTTATATGGAATCAAGTTTGTACCTTGGTTGAAAAACCTAAAGAAACTTATATTATTGGAGTAAAATGGGTTTTTAGAAACAAATGCGATTAAAATGGTGTTATTGTTAGAAATAATGCATGATTAGTTACCAAAGTCTATAACCAACAAGAAGGCATAGACTGTGAAGAAACCCATGCTCCTGTATCTAGAATTGAATCTATTCGTATTCTTCTATCCTTTATAGCATTTTTTAATTTTAAAATTTATCAAATGGATGTAAAGTGTGCTTTTCTAAATATTTATTTATAGGAGGAAGTCTATGTAGGTCAACCCCTATCTTTGAAGATACAAAATATCAAAATCATGTTTATAAACTTACTAAAGATTTGTATGGACTTAAACAAGCCCCTAGAGCTTGGTATGATAGACTATCAAGATTTTTGCTTCAAAATAACTATGTTATGGGAACTGATGACCCAACACTTTTTATTAAGAAAAATAATAAAGATGTTTTTATTTTCCAAATTTATGTTGATGACATCATATTTGGATCAACTCAAAAATCCTTAACTGATTCCTTTGCGAATCTTATGAAATCTGAGTTTGAGATGAGTATGATGGGTGAGTTAACTTTTTTTCTTGGTTTTAAAATTTCTCAAAAACCAGAGGGAACCTATATATCTCAATATAAGTATATTAAATACCTTATAAATAATTTTGTGTATGACCACACTAAGAGTATAAGTACTTCTATCGGAACCTCTAATACTCTTGATATTGATGAAGTAGGGAAACCTGTGGATCAAAAATCTTATAGAGGAATGATGGGAAGTTTAATTTACTTAAAAGCTAGTCAACCTGACCTAATTTTCTCAGTATGCTTATGTGCAAGATTTCAAGAAAATCTTAAATAATCCCATTTAAAGGCTGTAAAAATATTTTTTCGGAATTTAAAGGGAACATTAGATTTGGATCTATTTTATTCCTCTAGAAATGATTATGAACTCAAAAGTTTTTCAGATACTAACTTTGGTGGTTGTAAAATGGATAGAAAAAGGACGTTTGGAACAATATTCTTTAGCACTTTCCACCACTGAATACGAATGTGTAGTTGCTAGAAGTTTTTGTGCTCAAGTGTTATGGATGCAACACACACTCACAAACTATGGTATGAGTTTTAATTAGACTCAAATAATGTGTGATAACACAAGTTCCATTTCCATAAGTAAAAACCCTACACATCAATCTTGTGCAAAGCACATAGATTTTAGACATCAGTTTATTAGGGATCACACTCTTAAAAGAGATACTATTCTTCAATTCATCGGAACACATGAACAACTTGCTGATATTTTTACAAAGCCATTATCTTCTGATAGATTTGAATACATGAAATAGAAGCTACTGATGATCTATGTAAGGTAATCATTCATATCTACTTATTATTTAAATCATCTCCTAACATTAAACTACTCCTTATTTCAGGGGGAGTACATATTTTTTTATCTTTCTATAGGAATATCAATACCTTTTTATTAGAGATTTCAATATTGGAAAATTTGGTATTGGAAATTTCGATATTGAAATCATAGTATCAATAACTTCCAAGAGAATTCTTATAATAATGATAAATTCTTTAGAGTATTCCAAAAGGTACACTTTATTACTCTATATTTTCTTATCTTATGTTTTAGTTGTTGGTTTTTCAAAATTTTAAATTCCGGTTTACCTTAATACAAAAGATCAGAATTTATATTTTTTATATTCATCCTCAACCGTCAGATCAGATCAGGTTATTTTCAGTTGTTTGATTATATTATGGAATTTGAAAGGAAATATCTATATATATAAAATTTGTGTCTCATTTATAAGTTCCTCAACACACTTACTAACCTTTTTGGCGAAGTTCTATTGTCATAAAAGTCTTCATTCCGATTCCTTTGTCTCTTTTTACCCCAAATGTCTCCTGAATCCTCGAAATATCAAATACCATTAGTAAGGAAATAAAATATGGTCCAATCATTAAGGAAAGGTTGGTATTCCCTATCTTCTTTGTTAAATAATACTCCCTTATCTATAAGTTGATAAGAACCAACGGATGGGAAAGTGTTTGTGTGGCTAATGAGAAAAGTCAGGATCCAGTTTTCCTTGACTTGGTTATTCAGTTCTATGAATCCTTTAATTTCTTCTAAAAGGATGGAAAATACTTGTTTAAGTTGAAACGTTATGAGAATACTTATACAGTTCCCTATAAGAAGGAAGAAAATGTTCTCAACATACCATATTAAAGGGAAGCTATTCTTTTCTCTCAAAAACTTCCCGAGAAGGAAGGTTCTTTTGAAAAAGTCAAGCCTTTGGATTATCTTGGTCTTAAGTATGTTAAGAATCTGAAGATTACGAATCTTACAACAAATCACAAGATGGTAGCTCTCTGGATGAGAGGTTTTCTTATTCCAAGAAAAGGAGATAAGGACTCTCTAAAGATATGTGATATCTTTCTTTTAGAATTTCTTGTCAACTAAAGAAAGATCAACTTGGTTAAGTACATCTTTCTCACCATCCAATCAATAAAAGGCAGAACCATCAGATCTCAGATTCTTATGTATCTGGAAACTATATCCAAGATAATTGTTATGTTCCTTCAAGAGCTGAATGTCCCATGCTGATCAGTTTCAAATCCTTCCAATATTTTGTTGCTAAGTGATGACACTCTAAGGATGATAAAGGTAGAGTTCTTACTGGAATCCAAAAGTTTTGAAGAAATGGTTGTCCGGAATAAGGGTTATGTTTTAGAGTCTTAAAAATCGGTACCCAAGAAAAGGAAACATGAAGAACCAAGCTTTCCAGTACCAGTTCCTGATGTCCTAGTATCAGCACCTCCTCATCCAACGAAACCAAAAGCCTATTCCAATGCAACAATTGCAAAGTGGAGAGAAATGACAGCTACTATAAAGGAAGGAGATCCTTCATTTGGCTTAAATCCTGTAGAGGATAAGGCCTTAAAAATCAAGAAAGCTGAAAATCTTGAGAAAGAAAAGAAAGAGAAGATCCTAAAGAAGAAATCCTTGGAAGCTCAAGTATGTCAGTCTCTACTAAAAGCTGTAGAAAAGAAATCTCAAGATGTACCCAAACCTCAAGTTGTTCATAAGAAACTGGTTGTCACTCTGAAAATACATAAAGACAATAAAATTATATCTTTATCAGAATCTATTCAAGAAATAGTTGATCAGATTTGTCAAGAATACTATGATGATGTTTTAAGGAAGGTGGAAGATTAAATTGGAACTCCTTCAAGTTTAGTCTCTAAATCTGTTTCTAAAGAACAAGTTGAAGAAGAAGTTGAAGAAGATATTAAGGAAGAAGTAGAAGTTGAAGATGAAGAAAAAGTTAAAGTTGAAGTGGAAGAAGAAGAGAAAGAAGAGGTTGATCAATAAGGTGGCTAAGAGGAATAAATTCAGGAAGAAGAAAGAAAGGATCTCAACATCATTAGTTTGAAGGGGAAGAAGATGAATAAGAAGATATTAATTTTATCCAAGTATCTGATGAAAAATCCCTAGTTTTCAATATTGACAAAGGCAAGAATGTTTTGGTTGCCTCATTTGGTAAGGAAACGCCTCAGAAGTCTTCTAAGAGAATAGGGAAAACATATTCCTTAACTCTAAGAGGAGTTGAGAAAGGAAAAGATGTTTCAGGCTCTGAATCCTCATCATCTGTTGAACATGACTTTGTCAATCTATCTTTAAGAAAGTTGGTTAGCACTATTCTAGTTCTTGAAAATATAGATTCTTAGAGTCAAATGATGAAAGAAAACCTGAATCAAATGTTAGAATCGACCAATATGCTTATGGAAATAGTGGTTAAGCAAGAATCAGAATTCAGTAATCTTTTGATTGATTACAAAGCTCAGAAGGTGACTTGTACGAAAGTCTTTAATTGCACCAAAACCATCAATGAATAGATCAGATAGTTTAGTGACTTCATGGATTCAAAAAATGGTTCTTTCAATACTTGTGAAACCGAGTTCAACAAGGTCAAAGAATCAATCCTTGAGAAAGTTAGTCAATTCAATTTCTTTGCCCGATCTGTAAGCAGTGAGAAAGAAGTTAGACCCGAGTTAGTGAAAAAGGTGGCCACTCAAGAAGAGTTCATCAATAATCAAGATGATAGAGTCAAAGCTCAAGAATAAAGGATATTGTCCTTTGATAAGAAGAACCAGGATCAGAAGGTCTTGTTGAAGAAGCTTCCAAAAGATCATAAGGAGGTCAAGAAACATAAATCTTTGATAATGGAAATGTTGTCTGAGAAGAAGAAGGATGGATGATTTTCTTCACATTCCGATATTTTATTTTAATCTAAACCATATTTCCAAAATTTCTTTAAGAATATTTTGAATTACTTTCTTTGGTTTTTGAATGTATGCTTTCTTAAACTTACAGGTACATCTTATACTTCTCCACTCCTTTCCTTTTTCAAAGGGGGAGAATTTATTTAAAGGAATAATTTAATGAAGATCTCAAAGGAGTAGAATCTATTAAGGGAGAGTATAGTAACAAAAGGATAATGTCCAAGTAAGGGGGATTTTTTATTTAATAATAGATGTTTAACTAAGGGGTAGATATTTTCTTAAGAAAGAAAACCAGATACTAAAGATCAAGAATACGATCCTTGGGAAACATAACCTAAGGGGGAGTTAGTCATATTCATCTGAAATATCATTCAAAGGGGGAGATAAGTTTTTCATTCTTGTTTATATATGTCAATATATTCTCCCTTAGAAAAGTTGTTTGTGATTTCCAAAAAGGGGGAGATTATTGAGTCAATAAGGTTATCTTATGACTTCTCCATTCTTTATGGTATTATTTTTTGAAAATCAAAAACACTTTTTCTTATGTTCTGAATTTTTTCTTAAGTAATGTTTTTTTCTTAAGATCCGAACATGTCATTATGTTATACTTATAGATCTATTATTATGTTTTTACATTCTATTAGAATGACAAATTTATCATACCGATTCCGGTGAAAAAGTCATTACAATTTCATGATACAAAATCTGGTCCAAAAGTCATTCTGTTTTATGATACCAATTCCGGTGAAAAAGTGATACCGATTTTATGATACCGATTCTGGTGCAAAAGTGATACCAATTTTATGATACTGATTCCGGTGCAAAAGTGATACGATTTTATGATACCGATTCTGGTACAAAAGTGATACCAATTTTATGATACCGATTTCGGTGAAAAAGTGATACCGATTTTATGATTCGGATTCCGATACAAATGTGATATCGTTTTCTCAATCCGATTTACTTTTTCTTAAGAATAGATTTTCTTGATAATGTTAGAATTGTTTAATGTATCATTCCAATATTATCATATTCCAAGTTTTCTTATGAATAACACTTATCATTAACTTAACATCATTTCTTATAGTTGAAACAATGTCATAAAATATGTTACAAAATAACTATTGTATGTTTGAAACGTGTCCAGGTCCCTTCGAAATTTAAGGAAAATCTGACCGTTGGAGTGGAGCCGACCATTGGGAAGTTTTTCATATAAATAAAAGTCCATTTGAACTTGAAACAAAGAACGTGGAGAGTGGATAAAATTGATTCATGTGAAAAATATGTGAAGTGATTTCTAGAGAGAGAGGCTCTTATAACTATCAGTGATTCATGCGGATGTCATTAAAAACTTGTTCAGGAGTGAAAAACTTGTTCAGACTTTCTTTGTGTAGACTCTGATCGTGCTGATCGTGGGCTTCCGGGTTTGGAAGACAGAGGTTCTGATTTCCTTTAAAATCGAGGGCTTGCCGGGATAACATGATAGATACCGATCTTTGGATGGAGGTCTTACCTTGGTTTGGGTAAGATAGACATTCTTGAAAGTATAAATTGTGGAACCTTTATCCATGGTTGTTGGATACCCTTATCTTTGGGTTAAAATATTCTTATTGTTACTTGTTTACTATTTTATGTTGTTTAATATTTTTGTTGTAATATTGACTTTGTTAAAATTAGAAAGTATAACTTTCTCATACTTTGTAATTCTATTACTATGATTATATTGAAGATTCTGTACACTTTAAGGTAACATATTTCCTTTAAAGGTTTCAATTTTTTTTAAAGAATACAATTCACCCCCTCTGGTATTTTGAGCATCTACATCATTATTTTGATCTGAAAATTGGTATCAAAGGAGGTATCTGAATAATTGTATCCTCATTTAAGTTTTCTTTCTCATATTTTTTTATATGTTTATAAACTTTTACTTCTAACAAATTTTTTGGAAATAAATATTATTCTAGTATGGAAGGCATTCATGTTGTATCTCTAGATAATCTCAATCCTACTAGACCACCAATCTTTGATGGAAATGAATATGAGTTCTGGAGAGACAGAATGAAGAAATTTGTGATAAACACAAGAGTAGACAACTACATTATGTTAACTGGAGATTATAAGATTCTTGATAAGGAACTTAGAAATTTAAAAATCTATAAAAGGTGGAATACCAGCTGAACATTAAGATACATAATACTTTGCTTTGTTCCATGAATAGAAATATATATAGCCAAATTTCATCTTGTGAAGCTGCTAATAGCATTTGGAAGAATCTTGAATTAACTCACTTTGGAACTTACAAAGTCATTGAAACTAGAAGGGCTTTGCTCAGAGCTGAGTATCAAGGTTTCTGCTTTACTTATAGAGAACCCATATGTATGGTTCAACAAAGATTTATGACTATTGTCAATATCTTACAATATATGGGTGAGAAAGGTCTGGATGACGAGATTCTTGTAGACAAAATTATAAACATCATTCCTAACAAATGGGAATCTAAGACGACTGCTATAGATGAGAATAAGAAAGTCACACAGATTTCTCTTGATGAACTCTTTTGAACTCTTCTTCAAAATGAAACCAGAATGAAGAGAGATACTGATAATATTATGAAGAAGAATGGAAATGGAGGTGTTTCTTTTACAACTACTTAAAATCATATGAAATCCAAGACTCCTGAGAGAATTAAAATATCAAAATCTAAGAAGGTTGTTATTCAATCTGAATATAGTGAAAGTGAAGCATCAGAAAATGAGTTAGAAAATGTTTCTTGACGGATGAACAAGGTTTTTGGATAGAAGAAATTTCAATATACATACAAAAGGAAAGATGGAAAAGATAAGAAATATGGGGAAGTGACATTCTATGAATGGAGAATAACCGGTAATATTAGACCTTATTATTCCTTTCTTAAGAAAAGAGACAATAAATACAATAATTCTAAAAGAAACAAGAAGAAGTTCTACATATCAAGGAATAAGAATGTCTTGAAAGCCAATGACACTTGGAGTGCCAGTGGTGGAGATTATTCTGATGAATCTTCAGAATATAAATCTTCTGAGCAAATTAATATTGGTCTAATAGCCAGAGCTCCATTTAAAAATCATTGTCTTATGGCTAAGGTACAAACTGTTGAATCCTTAACCAATATGTCTTTAAGTGAAAATTTTCCGGATAGAGGTTTTTCTTCAGATGAATAATATTCTTCATTAGATAATGATAATTATTTTCCTTCCTATGATGATATTTCTAGATTTTCTAATTTGCTTGAAAAAATAAATGTTAAAGTTTCTAAGAAACATGAAAAATCAATTTCTAGAGAATTTATTTTAACAAAATAATCTTTGGATCTTACGAAAGATCTTTATATGAAAAATGGGGTTTTAGAAAATCATCATAAAAAACTTGAGGAAGTTAATTCTAAGAAGGATAAACTTTCTAAATATCTTAAAAATATGTTTTTAGAAAAATATATTTTAGAGGATAAACTTAACTATAAATCTATTATTCTTGAGGATAAGAATTTATTCTTGAGACTAAAATCTGAAATATTTTCTTTGAAGAAACTTATTTCAAATTTTACTTTCGGTAAAGAAAATTTTGACAAGATGTATTCTCTGATTCGAACTCATGGTAATAATCAGGGTTTAAGTTATTGTAACATCCCAGGTAAATAAAGAATAAAGAATTTTCATATTTATTAATATTTACAAATTAAATATTAATTTTATTTTAAAGGGGTTGCTATGTTCGATAGCGTACCCGATACGCAACGATGAGTTTCTTTGAAACTTACGTAGCACACTAGTAATAAAATAATATTATTTTAAATGTTAGTAAACAAGTAGCCGTTATACTGGCGGGAATGGATAGAAATAACTAAAATATGATTATATATGTTTTTAAATGTTTATACATTTACCCAATAAAAGATAAAAGCTTAAAATACGGAAAGAGTTCAATTTTACGGGTATATATACTCTAATTTTCACTAAAGGTTCACTTATCACCTTTTAATGGTGAACCGTCATTAAATATAGTTTTGATCACTCTTATACTTTATTTTGGACCAAATATAACTCTTCTTTAGAATCGGGACATCAAAATTTACTTTGTGTAAATTTTTGGTACCTTTCTGATAAAGTTCATTTTTTTTATGAATAGTGTAAAATGTTGTGTTTTAATTCAAAACCTCGTTTTAATCTAATTTATTTATATGATTAGATTATTATTTTAATTGGTTTTAAAGTGAAATTATAAAATATTTTTACCAGTTAATCCAATGGTGGTCATTGGAATCAATTTCATTTTGAAATTGGACTTAAACTGGTGTCAATCTTTTGATACTTATTATTTCACAAAAACACGCTATTTGTCATGACAGCGGGAATTAATTATTAAATTAATTAATGTGACTTATATGTTTTGAATTTTGTAAAATGGACTTCATTTTTGAATTCGGAATATCAAATATAGCTTAGGGTGAATTTTTGGTAATTTTCTGAAAAACATCAATTTTTGATGAATAGTGAAACCACTAAGTGGTAATCAAGCAAACTGATTTTTCAGTTAAATGAAAGTTTACCACTAATGTGTATTGAATTTTGAAAATCCGACATACATGGTTTTCATTAAGAAGTAAAATGTGGTTTAATGAGATTAAAATAATTTTTTGGTGAATAGTAACTTTTTTTCATTAATCGCGATTAGAGGTAATTAGTGTAGTTTAAGGTAAAAATTATATTATAAGAATGTGAAAACACCATGAAACTTGTCCTACACCAATTGGGTGAGTCATGGCCGACCAAGACAAGCCATGGGCCAACTTGGGGACCCCATGGAGCCACTTTAGTTGGAAAATGACATTAATATATTTTTTATTTAATGTTAAAGTGAAAATGAAACTAACATAAATTGTTTTACTAACATAATTTGTTAGTGGGGTTATACAAGTCCAAATTTTGATAATAAATAGTCATTGGAAAGTTAAAAAGATTTCCTACATCATAGTATTTTTTTTATAATTTTTAGACATTAAATAAATTAAATTATATATGACATAATAATGATGCAGCGATGACATCATTATTTGACGACTTAAATAAAATGGAAAGATAATGAAAAATATAAAACCTACACATGGAAAAAACCAATTGGATGAGTGTATTTCGAAACCTTATCACCTTATCCACGAATTATATCAATGTGGGACCTTTTAAAACCGAAAAACATTTTCAAATAAAGTAATATTTCCTTACTTTCCAAAAGTGCCCCTCCTCTCCTCTTATAAAAGGCCCCCACCCCTACCCCATTTCACCCACTTCATTCCAAAATGATGGAGTTCGACACTACTTCCCATATAATGCCTCAAATAGTGCCATCTGTATACTGGAATGAAAGCTGTTATTATAAGAAAATTCAACCAAAGAAAGATGCTGGTCCCAACTTCCCTGATAATCCATAGAACAAGCTCGTAGCATATCCTCCAATGTCTGGATTGTTTGTTCTGACTGCCCATCTGATTGAGGATGAAAAGCTGTACTAAAATTTAATTCAGTACCAAACGACTTCTGAAGGCCTTTCCAACAGTTAGAAGTAAACCTGGGATCACGATCCGATACAATGGAGAGAGGAACTCCATGTAACCTGACTATCTCTTTAAGATACAGACAGGAAAGTTGATCAAGAGAGAAAGTATCTCGTATAGCAAGGAAATGAGCAGATTTGGTCAAGCGATCAACAATAACTCAGATTGCATTATTACCTTGAGATGTCCTTGGTAATCCCACAACAAAGTCCATGGATATGTTTTTCCATTTCCACTCTGGCACTGGTAAAGGCTGAAGCATCCCTTTCGGTAACTGCCGCTCTGCTTTAACCTGTTGACATGTCAAACACTTCACAGTAAAATCAGCAATATCTCTTTTCATTCCATCCCACCAGTAATACCCCCGCAGATCTCTATACAACTTAGTACTGCCCGGATGAACTGAAAACGGAGAACTATGAGCTTCACATAACAACTCATTCTTCAACTGTGAATCACAAGGCACACATAACCTCTTCACAAACCTCAAAACACAAACACAAACTTATCCAAGAACTCATGGAAAATTTTATTCATAAGGTCCATGAATACAACAGGTGCATTGGTTAACCCAAAAGGCATAACTACAAATTCATAATGGCCATATCTAGTACGGAACACAGTCTTCAGAACGTCTGCTTCTTTTACTTTCAACTGATGGTACCTCGACCTCAAGTCATTCTTCGAAAAATACTGAGCTCCCTGGAGCTGATACCACTTCATTCGATGGCCCAACATCTGCTGAGGTTGTTGCAAAGGATTTCACCACCCCTTTCTGCTTGTAGTCTCGCTGCATTCCCCCAGTTGAGTTCTTCGTTGGACACTCGTTTGCATAATGACCCATTTCATTACACTTAAAACATCTTACCGTTGTCTTTTCATTTCCTGCTTCATCATCTTCCTTACAGTTACGAGCAATATGACCATACTTACCACACCGAAAGCACTTACCAGACTTGGATAAACATTCTCCAGGATGCATTTTACCACACTTCTCACAGGATGGATATTTGGTTTTCTTACCTCCTTGCTTCTTTGATGAATTCTTCCCCTTTTCCTGCCAACTAGACCTCTTATTCTGTTGTTTGTCATAGAACACCTGATCATCGGCAAACTCCATTTCTACCTTCTCCGCACATCGAACAAGTTTTTCATAACTTTTGAATTCACGAGAAGCTAAAGCCCTTCGATACTTTGGCTTTAACCCTGAGTAAAAACGGTTTATTTTACTATCAAGATCTCGTATGAAGTTTGGAGCATACCTTGCCAATCGAGTGAACTTTTCTTCATAAGTAGCCACTGAATCATCCTCCCGCCTCAATTCTAGGAACTGTTTTTCCGTCCTAAGACGAACCAACTTAGGAAAATATTTCTCAAGAAACATACCTTTGAATTCGTCCCAGTGAAGATCCTCAATCTCATCACTATCCCTTATATTTTTCACCATCGACCACCACTGATCAGCTTCACCTTCAAAACGGTAAATAGCAAGACTAACCTTTTGATGTTCTGAACACCCCATGACATCAAAAATCTTCTCCAGTTCTTTAATCCACCCTTCAGCTTGCACAGGGTCAGATGATCCTCTGAATGATGGGGGATGTAGCCTCATGAAATGTTCCACCACTGACATGTTCCTCTGTGGTTGATCTGGCTGATCTCATGCATGGATACCACCACCA
Source organism: Viscum album (assembly GCA_963277665.1). Taxonomy (NCBI): domain Eukaryota; kingdom Viridiplantae; phylum Streptophyta; class Magnoliopsida; order Santalales; family Viscaceae; genus Viscum; species Viscum album. Next base: position 526,289,897 of record OY728159.1, on the reverse strand, counting down.
TTTATAGCCTGAGTCAACTGTGCCATCACTGCAAAAAACAGTTCAGTTCCGATTCCGACCATCTCAGGTTGCTGATTTGGAAGGTTACCTTCCTCCTGATGTCATCCCAACATAGCTGCTTTGTTTCCTCTGCGGAAAACCAATCTGAACACAGAAATATCTTAGGCGAAGCAACATGGTAATCCGTAAATGCTATATCATTTAAATCATATTATAATGACAACGACCTTTTCCGCCGCCGCGAGTATTATTTGGACTTTGGCTTTCTCAACAAGCCGTAATGTTTTTAGAATAAAATAAATACCATATACTCTTTTATGTGTTTTGGTATTGAAAATGGTTTTGAAATAGGATTCTATTTTGTCAATATATTTATGATATATTGTGATTGAAATGTGTAAATGTTATCATTCCTTTATATTGGTTTTATGTTTTATGATTTTATATTGGTACTTGGACATTCTAACGGGTGGTTACGTTATAAACCATATGACGGGTGGTGCCGTGAATACCAGGACGGGTGGTTACGTTATAACCTCCAATGCATTGGGTATGGAAGTCGGCCGTATGGCTATTCCATTAAATATGTATGGAAATTGGCCGTATGGCTATTCCATTAAGTGATATGTGTGGAAGTCAACCGTATGGTTATTCCACTTAAGTATGTTTATGTCCCAAGTTACCTTTATATATGTTATGTGTTCTTTATATGGGTTTTATGGTAATCCTTTGGTTACAAAAAGGTAAGTAATGATACTTTATTCAATGAAGATTTTTTTTACTACTTCATGAAGGTGAAGGTATTACTTTGATATAGTATACATGGTTTACTTGATGTTTGAAAAACTAACAGTTTTCATTCTTTTTGTATCCCTTACTGAGCTTTTTATGCTCACCCTAAGTTTTTCGAAATGTTTTTCACAGGACTTAAAGTGGAATAAGGTCAAGGATGGGATCAAGGGAATTTCATGCTATCTAAAACATGGAATCTATACATCTTTCTTTTTAAGAGTTTTTATTTTATGGAGACTTAGTAGAAGTGTCTACTTTGTAATCTTTTAAGATGTAATAGTTATGTTCTAATTCTCTAAAACTCTAAACCTGAAAAGATCCTCAACGTGAATTATTCATTTAATTCAATATTAAGTAAGGTTTAAGGCTGGGGCCTTATAGTTGGTATCAGAGGTCGGTTTAGACAACTTTAGGAGTTAGAAAAGTGTTAAATTATAATATGATTTAAATGATATAGCATTTACGGATTACCATGTTGCTTCGCCTAAGATATTTCTGTGTTCAGAATGGTTTTCCGCAGAGGAAACAAAGCAGCTATGTTGGGACGACATCAGGAGGAAGGTAACCTTCCAAATCAGCAACCTGAGATGGTCGGAATCAGAACTGAACAGTTTGTTGCAGTGATGGCACAGTTGACTCAGGCTATAAATGGTGGTGGTATCCATGCACGAGATCAGCCAGATCAACCGCAGAGGAACATGTCAGTGGTGGAACATTTCATGAGGCAACATCCCCCATCATTCAGAGGATCATCTGACCCTGTGCAAGCTGAAGGGTGGATTAAAGCACTGCAGAAGATTTTTGATGTCATGGGGTGTTCAGAACATCAAAAGGTTAGTCTTTCTATTTACCGTTTTGAAGGTGAAGCTGATCAGTGGTGGTCGATGGTGAAAAATATAAGGGATAGTGATGAGATTGAGGATCTTCACTGGGACGAATTCAAAGGTATGTTTCTTGAGAAATATTTTCCTAAGGTGGTTCGTCTTAGGACGGAAAAACAGTTCCTAGAATTGAGGCAGGAGGATGATTCAGTGGCTACTTATGAAGAAAAGTTCACTCGATTGGAAAGGTATGCTCCAAACTTCATACGAGATCTTGATAGTAAAATAAACCGTTTTTACTCAGGGTTAAAGCCAAAGTATCGAAGGGATTTAGCCTCTCGTGAATTCAAAAGTTATGAAAAACTTGTTCGATGTGCGGAGAAGGTAGAAATGGAGTTTGCCGATGATCAGGTGTTCTATGACAAACAACAGAATAAGAGGTCTAGTTGGCAGGAAAAGGGGAAGAATTCATCAAAGAAGCAAGGAGGTAAGAAAACCAAATATCCATCCTGTGAGAAGTGTGGTAAAATGCATCCTGGAGAATGTTTATCCAAGTCTGGTAAGTGATTTCGGTGTGGTAAGTATGGTCATATTTCTCGTAACTGTAAGGAAGATGATGAAGCAGGAAATGAAAAGCCAACGGTAAGATGTTTTAAGTGTAATGAAATGGGTCATTATGCAAACGAGTGTCCAACGAAGAACTCAACTGGGGGAATGCAGCGAGACTACAAGCATAAATGGGTGGTGAAATCCTTTGCAACAACCTCAGCAGATGTTGGGCCATCGAATGAAGTGGTATCAGCTCCAGGGAGCTCAGTATTTTTCGAAGAATGACTTGAGGTCGAGGTACCATCAGTTGAAAGTAAAAGAAGCAGACGTTCCGAAGACTGTGTTCCGTACTAGATATGGCCATTATGAATTTGTAGTTATGCCTTTTGGGTTAACCAATGCACCTGCTGTATTCATGGACCTTATGAATAAAATTTTCCATGAGTTCTTGGATAAGTTTGTGTTTGTGTTTTGAGGTTTGTGAAGAGGTTATGTGTGCCTTGTGATTCACAGTTGAAGAATGAGTTGTTATGTGAAGCTCATAGTTCTCCGTTTTCAGTTCATCCGGGCAGTACTAAGTTGTATAGAGATCTACGGGAGTATTACTGGTGGGATGGAATGAAAAGAGATATTGCTGATTTTACTGTGAAGTGTTTGACATGTCAACAGGTTAAAGCAGAGCGGCAGTTACTGAAAGGGATGCTTCAGCCATTACCAGTGCCAGAGTGGAAATGGTAAAACATATCCATGGACTTTGTTGTGGGATTACCAAGGACATCTCAAGGTAATAATGCAATCTGGGTTATTGTTGATTGCTTGACCAAATCTGCTCATTTCCTTGCTATACGAGATACTTTCTCTCTTGATCAACTTCCCGTCTATATCTTAAAGAGATAGTCAGGTTACATGGAGTTCCTCTCTCCATTGTATCGGATCGTGATCTCAGGTTTACTTCTAACTTTTGGAAAGGCCTTCAGAAGTCGTTGGGTACTGAATTAAATTTTAGTACAGCTTTTCATCCTCAATCAGATGGGCAGTCAGAACAAATAATCCAGACATTGGAGGATATGCTACGAGCTTGTTCTATGGATTATCAGGGAAGTTGGGACCAACATCTTTCTTTGGTTGAATTTTCTTATAATAACAGCTTTCATTCCAGTATACAGATGGCACTATTTGAGGCATTATATGGGAAGCGGTGTCGAACTCCAGCATTTTGGAATGAAGTGGGTGAAAGGAAGCTGATGGGACCAGAATTGGTATAAGAGATGACAGGAAAAGTTCAGTTGATTCAGAAGCAAATGAGAACAGCCCAGAGCAGGCAGAAGAGTTATGCGGATAACCGGAGGAAGGATCTATCTTTTGAGGTAGGTGATCATGCTTGTCTCAAGGTTTCTCCTTGGAAAAGTGTGATGAGATTTGGTAAGAAAGGAAAGTTGAGTCCATGGTTGGTTGGACCATACGAAATTCTGGAAAGAGTTGGATCAGTTGCATACCGAGTGGCTTTACCTCCGAGTTTATCTCAAGTACACAATGTTTTTCACGTTTCGATGTTGAGAAAGTATATGCCAGATCCATCTCATGTTTTGAGTCCAGAGGTAGTTCAGCTGGAAGAGAACCTATCTTATGAGGAACAACCGGTCCAGGTTCTTGACCACAGGGAGCAAGTGTTACGGAATAAGGTGATTCATCAGGTAAAGGTTTTGTGGAAAAACCATGTGATTGAAGAGGCAACGTGGGAATCTGAAAATGCTACGAGGGATAAATACCCCCACTTATTTTGATAAGTGAATAAAATTGCGAGGACGCAATTCCCAAAAGGGGGGAAGGATGTAACATCCCAGGTAAATAAAGAATAAATAATTTTCATATTTATTAATATTTACAAATTAAATATTAATTTTATTTTAAAGGGGTTTCTATGTTCGATAGCGTACCCGATACACAACGATGAGTTTCTTTGAAACTTACGTAGCACACTAGTAATAAAATAATATTATTTTAAATGTTAGTTAACAAGTAGCCATTGTACTGGCGGGAATGGATAGAAATAACTAAAATATGATTAGATATGTTTTTAAATGTTTATACATTTACCCAATAAAAGATAAAATCTTAAAATACGGAAAGAGTTCAATTTTACGGGTATATATAATCTAATTTTCACTAAAGGTTCACTTATCACCTTTTAATGGTGAACCGTCATTAAATATAGTTTTGATCACTCTTATACTTTATTTTGTACCAAATATAACTCTTCTTTAGAATCGGGACATCAAAATTTACTTTGTGTAAATTTTTGGTACCTTTCTGATAAAGTTCATTTTTTTATGAATAGTGTAAAATGTTGTGTTTTAATTCAAAACCTCGTTTTAATCTAATTTATTTATATGATTAGATTATTATTTTAATTGGTTTTAAAGTGAAATTAGAAAATATTTTTACCAGTTAATCCAATGGTGGTCATTGGAATCAATTTCATTTTGAAATTGGACTTAAACTGGTGTCAATCTTTTGATACTTATTATTTCACAAAAACACGCTATTTGTCATGACAACGGGAATTAATTATTAAATTAATTAATGTGACTTATATGTTTTGAATTTTGTAAAATGGACTTCATTTTTGAATTCGGAATATCAAATATCGCTTAGGGTGAATTTTTGGTAATTTTCTGAAAAACTTCAATTTTTGATGAATAGTGAAACCACTAAGTGGTAATCAAGCAAACTGATTTTTCAGTTAAATGAAAGTTTACCACTAATGTGTATTGAATTTTGAAAATCCGACATACATGGTTGTCATTAAGAAGTAAAATGTGGTTCAATGATATTAAAATAATTTTTTGGTGAATAGTAACTTTTTTTCATTAATCGCGATTAGAGGTAATTAGTGTAGTTTAAGGTAAAAATTATATTATAAGAATGTGAAAACACCATGACACTTGTACTACACCTATTGGGTGAGTCATGGCCGACCAAGACAAGCCATGGGCCAACTTGGGGACCCCATGGAGCCACTTTAGTTGGAAAATGACATTAATATATTTTTTATTTAATGTTAAAGTGAAAATGACACTAAAATAAATTGTTTTACTAACATAATTTTGTAGTGGGGTTATACAAGTCCAAATTTTGATTCTAAATAGTCATTGGAAATCTAAAAATATTTCCTACATCATATTATTTTTTTTATAATTTTTAGAAATTAAATAAATTAAATTATATATGACATAATAATGATGCAGCGATGACATCATTATTTGACGACTTAAATAAAATGGAAAGATAATGAAAAATATAAAACCTACACATGGACAAAACCAATTGGATGAGTGGATTTCGAAACCTTATCACCTTATCCACGAATTATATCAATGTGGGACATTTTAAAACCGAAAAACATTTTCAAATAAAGTAATATTTCCTTACTTTCCAAAAGTGCCCCTCCTCTCCTCTTATAAAAGGCCCCCACCTCTACCCCATTTCACACACTTATCAAGCCTTTGGCTCGGCCAACCCCTGCCCAATTACTCTCTCCACATCCCTCTCGACATCCTAGAGGATTCCCTTTGGGCAGAATCCTTTCAAAGAAAGCCTTTAGGCTCAAATCAAAAGGAGTTACACTTTTAAAGGTAATTCATTCTTTCTTGTTCATTTGTTTTATTTTGCTTCTCCAACCCTATAAACTCTTTTTATTTACTTCTTTTGTAACAACACCAGTATATTCAATATACTAGGATGTTGTTATAATATTTATTTGAGCTACACTCTCACACAACTACATCAAATGGTTAAAGAACATACGGTTTCCGTGGATGGCGAAATTCTGCCTCCCGAAACGATGATTGTTCAATACTCATTTAACACCTTCAAGGGTGGCCATTATGATGTCACTATTTTTATATATGATATATAATATGTTTATGTTTTCTTTAAGCTTCTGTATTTTTCATTTTTGGCATACCTTTATGGTTTCCATTATGGGTAAACACGATATCTTCATTTAAGGAAGTGCGGACTACCGCCCCCTAAAAGTGATGTGATTCGTTAATGCCATATGTGGGACGTGTAAAGGATGGATTTAAAGTTATTATATATGATTTTATACTGGAATTATAATATACCTCTATATCATTATTATTTCTTTCCATTAAAGTATGAGATAGAAATGAAAGTAGCGCTCATGCGTACGTACGGCTTACCGTCTCCATGAACGGTGCATTTCATTTCTTATCCCCAAATGTAATGTAATATTACAATTACATGTATATAATGTATATATATAATTAATGATATATCTAAATGATGAATATAATTCTGGAATTAAAATATACATACCTCTCATTTAGTTTTAATTCCACTAATATGACAAAGAAATGAAAGTAGCGTTCATGCGTACGTACGACTTACCGTCTCCATGAATGGTGCATTTCATTTATTACCTCTAAATGATTATGTAATATTATAAATACATGTATATTCTGGATATATATGATACATATTATATCCAAATCAGGAATTTCATTCTGGATATAAAGAACTTTTGACCACACGAACAACATGTAATTGTAAGAAGTCAACTTTCGACTTAAGAACCAAATATTGACAAAACAAACATTATTAACTTAAATGGATACATAATGTTTATAACATGGCAATAAGTGATATAAAAGGAATAATGAAGTTTAAAAAGGTTCTTAATCAAGTATAAATTAACTCAAGTTTATTATTCAGGGCGTTAAAGAACGATCGAGTCAAGTCGGACCCAAGGTAAGGAACTTCGTCTCAATCTCCTTTCATTGAGGCATATTTCGTTTTATACAAAACTTTCTTTTATAAGGTGTATAAACCCCTTTGACTTTTACTTTTATACAAAAGGAATCCTTTTCTACGAAGCGTTTTACTAAACAACAAAAAGGAATGTTTTTTTAACGTACGCGGTGACAACGACCTTTTCCGCCGCCGTGAGTATTATTTGGTCTTTGGCTTTCTCAAAAAGCCGTAATGTTTTTAGAATAAAATAAATACCATATACTCTTTTATGTATTTTGGTATTGAAAATGGTTTTGAAAAAGGATTCTATTTTGTCAATATATTTATGATATATTGTGATTGAAATGTGGAAATGTTATCATTCCTTTATATTGGTTTTATGTTTTATGATTTTATATTGGTACTTGGACATTTTAACAGGTGGTTACGTTATAAACCATATGACGGGTGGTGCCGTGAATACCAGGACGGGTGGTTACGTTATAACCTCCAATGCATTGGGTATGGAAGTCGGCCGTATGGCTATTCCATTAAGTATGTATGGAAATTGGCCGTATGGCTATTCCATTAAGTGATATGTGTGGAAGTCAACCGTATGGTTATTCCACTTAAGTATGTTTATGTCCCAAGTTATCTTTATATATGTTATGTGTTCTTTATATGGGTTTTATGGTAATCCTTTGGTTACAAAAAGGTAAGTAATGATACTTTATTCAATGAAGATTTTTTTTACTACTTCATGAAGGTGAAGGCATTACTTTGATATAGTATACATGGTTTACTTGATGTTTGAAAAACTAACAGTTTTCATTCTTTTTGTATCCCTTACTGAGCTTTTTATGCTCACCCCATGTTTTTCGAAATGTTTTTCACAGGACTTAAAGTGGAATAAGGTCAAGGATGGGATCAAGGGAATTTCATGCTATCTAAAACATGGAATCTAGACATCTTTATTTTTAAGAGTTTTTATTTTATGGAGACTTAGTAGAAGTGTCTACTTTGTAATCTTTTAAGATGTAATAGTTATGTTCTAATTCTCTAAAACTCTAAACCTGAAAAGATCCTCAACGTGAATTATTCATTTAATTCAATATTAAGTAAGGTTTAAGGCTGGGGCCTTATAGTTATTCTCATGAAAAACCTATTTTTAGAGACAATTATTTTGTTCCTTCAAGAGCCACTTTTTGTACTAAAGGTAATAGTGGTGGAAATTCGAAAAAAACTGTTCTTTAAATAATGTTCAATCCTTTGGGTTTTATAAAGCTTATTTTTCTAAAAAAATATGGTTACCCAAGTTTTTATTATCTAAAAATTATGGATCCAAGACAGTTTGGATTCTAAAAATCTAACTCTTTTTTTAGGATAATGAAGGAAGTACCAAATATTTATGGTATATGGATAGTGGATTCTCCTGACACCTGACTAGTAACAAAGACTATTTCAAAAAGATTTTAAAATGAAAGGTGGAAAGGTAACCTTTGAAGATAACTCTCAAGTAGAAATTGTCGGTATAGGTAACATTATTCTTCTTGGTAAAGATATTATCTCAAATGTTCTTTTTTGTAAAAGGACTTAAGCACAACATCATTAGCATAAGACAATTATGTGATGAAGGTTACCTTGTAAATTTTAGAATTGATAGATGTTTAGTTCACAATTCTAAGGATGAGTTTATTATTTCTTCCCTTCGGCATGATAATGTTAACAACTTAAATCCAGAATACCTTAGAAGTAAAGATATACCTTTCCTTAGTGCATTTGAAGATCAATCATGGATTTGGCATAGAAGACTAGGACACTGTAACTTAAGGAATATTAGTAAACTTTATAAGAAAGAACTTGTTCAGGATCTACCAGAACTTATGTTTGTTTTTTCGAAAGTCTCTGATACTTATCAATATGAAAAGAAAAATAAATCTAGCTTTAAGTTTATAAGTGATATTACAACATCTAATTATTTACGGTTAGTGCAGATGGAATTATTTGGTCCAATAGAAATTGGAAGTATTAGAGGCAAATAATATTTGTTTATTCTAGTTGATGACTACAATAGATTTACTTAGGTCTATTTTATTACAAAGAAATAAAAAGCTTTTTCTTATTTTAAAACCTTTATAGATCATGTTAAAAACGAGAAAAGTCTATCGTTGATAACTATTCATAGCGATCATGGTGAAGAATTTGAAAATTCTGGTTTTGAAACTTTTTGTGGTAAGAAAAGTATTATTCATAACTTGTTAGCTCCAAGAACTCCTCAACAAAATGGTGTTTTCAAAACAAGAAATAATATTCTTCAAGAAATGACAAGAAAAATGTTGAGTGAATATTCTTTAGCTAAACATTTTTGGTCTGAAGCTTTAAGTACTCCTTTTTATACTATAAATCGAGTTTTAATAAGGCTTTTTCTTAATAAAACACCTTTTGAGTTGTGGACTGGCCAAAAACCAAAATTATCTTACTTCAAAGTTTTTTGGTTGGAAAGTATTTATCTTGAATACTAAGGATAACTTACATAAATGTGCACCCAAATCCAATGAAGTAATTTTTTTAGGTTATTCTACTAACTCTAAGGCATAGAGATTTTTTAATAAAAACACTTGCACTATGGAAGAAACAGTACATATTAATTTTGATGAAAATGATCCATTTTGTTATCAAACAACCTGAATCTTTTCCTGATATATTTTCTAGAATTGATCACCAACCTTTAATAGAAGATCTTTTAGTTAAGGATAATGTTCAAGAAAATATTTCTAAAACATTTACACCTGAATATTTTCTATCATATGTTGATGAACAAGTTTTTTAAAATCCAAGTCAGTTGTTACTTAAGAATCATACCAGTGATAATATCATTGGAAATGTTAATCAACTAGAAAGAACTAAAAGTTCTTTAAGGAATGAAGTTGAACATGTTGCATTTCACTCTCAATTTGAACCAAATACTCTCGAAGAAGCCTTAGGTGATGAATATTGAATTAAGGATATGAAAGATGAACTCAATTAATTCATAAGGAATCAAGTTTGGACCATGGTTGAAAAACCTAAGGAAACATTTTTTATTGGAGTAAAATGGGTTTTTAGAAACAAATGCGATGAAAATGGAGGTACTGTTAGAAATAAACTAAGATTAGTTGCCAAAGGCTATAACCAACAAGAAGGAATAGAATATGAAGAAATCTATGCTCTTATATCTAGACTTGAATCTATTCATATTCTTCTGTCCTTTGTAGCATTCTTTAATTTTAAACATTATCAAATGGATGTAAAGTGTGCTTTTATAAATGGTTATGTTCTAGAGGAAGTCTATGTAGATCAACCCTCTAGCATTGAAGATACAAAATATCCTAATTATGCTCATAAACTTACCAAAGCTTTGTATGGACTTAAACAAACCCCTAGAGTTTGGTATGATAGAATTTCAAGATCTTTGCTTCAAAATAACTATGTTAAGGGAACTGTTGATCCAAAATTTTTTATTAAGAAAAATAATATATATGTTTTTATTTTCCAAATATCAATTGACAAAATCATAAATGGATCCACTTAGAAATCCTGGACTGATTCCTTAGTGAATCTTATGAAATCTGAGTTTAGGATGAGTATGATGGGTGAGTTAACTTTTTTTCTTGGTTTCATATTTTTTAAAAACCATAGGGAACCTACATAGCTCAACATAAGTATATTAAATATATTCTTAAGAAGTTTGGGTATGACAATAGTAAGAGTATAAGTATTCCTATAGGAACCTCTAATACTCTTGATATTGATGAAGTAGGGAAACCTGTGGATCAAACATGTTATAGAGGGATGATAGGAAGTTTACTTTACTTGAAAACTAATGGACCTGACTTAATGTTCTTAGTTTTCTTATGTGCAAGATTTCAAGCAAATTCTAAATAATCCCATTTAAAGGACGTAAAAATATTTTTTCAGTATTTAAAGGGAACTTTTGATTTGGGACAATTTTATTCCTTAGAAAATTCTTTTGAACTTAAAAGTTTTTCAAATGCTGACTTTGGTGGTTGTAAAATGGATAGAAAAAGAACATACGAAACTTTTCATTTCTAAGAGACTCCATAGTTTCTTGATCTTGCAAGAAACAACTTTCTATAGCACTTTCCACTGCGGAAGATGAATATGTAGTAGCTGGAAGTTACTGTGCTCAAGTGTTGTGGATGCAACACACACTCACAAACTATGGTATGAGTATTACTAAGACTCAAATAATGTGTGATAACAGAAGTGCCATTGCCCTAAGTAAAAACCCTACACATAACTCTCATGAAAAGCACATAGATATTAGACATCACTTTCTTAGGGATCACACACTTAAAAGAGATATTATTCTTCAATTCATCAGAACACAAGAACAACATGCTTATATTTTTACAAAGACATTATCTTACGATAGATTTGAATACATTAAACAGAAGCTAGGTATGATCTCTTTAAGGTAATCATTCATATCTACATCTTGTTTAAATAATCTCCTAACATTAAACTACTCCTTATTTCAGGTAGAGTACATATGTTCTTTTGTCTTCTTAATTTTTTTTTCCTTTAGTGTTTTTTCTTCTTGAAAATTTATCTTTCTATAAGAAAATTTATACATTTTTATTAGAAATTTCGGTATTGGAAATTCTGATATTGGAAATTTTGGTATTGAAATCATGGTATCTAAAACGTCAAAGAGAATTCTTATAATACCGATAAATTCCTTAGAGTATTCCAAAAGGTACACTTTCTTACTCTATGTTTTCTTATCTTAAATTTTAGTTGTTGGTTTTTCAAAATTTTAAATTCTAGTTTATCTTAATACAAAATATTGGAATTCATATAATCCTCTTCATCCGTCAGATCATATCAGGTTATTTTCAGCCGTTTGATTATCTTATGGAATTTGAAAGGTCATAAGCCTTGTCTTTATAAAGGGTGTCTCATTTTTAAGCGCCACACCATCCTTACTAATCTCTGTGCCAAATTTTTGTTGCTATCAATGTCTTCATTCTGATTCCTTTGTTTCTTTTACCCTGAATGACTCCTGAATCCTCAGAAAATCAGATGTCGATTAGCAAGGAAATAAAGGATTGAGAAATCTTTAGAGAAAGGTTGGTATGCCCTAAATTCTTTTCAAAGTATGAACCCCTTATATCTGTGGTGATAAGAACCAACAGATGTGAAAGTGTTTGTGTGGCTAAGGAAAAAAGTCAAGATCCAGTTTTCCCTGACCTGGTTATTTAGTTCAATGAATCCGTTAATTACTTTCGAAAGGATGGTAAGGACTTTTTTAAGTTCAAATGTTATGATAAGACTTATACAGTTCCCTATAAGAAGGCAGTAAATGTTCTCAACATACCGTATGAAGGGGAAGCTATTATTTTCTCTCAAAAACTTACCGAGAAGGAAGGTTCTTTTGAAAAATTCAAGGCTTTGGATTATCTTTGTCTTAAGTATGTTAAGAATCCAAAGATTATGAATCTTACAACAAATCCCCAGATGGTAGCTCTCTGGATTCAAGGTTTTCTAATTCCAAGAAAAGGGGATACATACTCTATAAAGATTTGTTATATCTTTCTTTTAGTCTTTCTTGTGAACTTAATAATGATCAACTTGGTTAAGTACATCTTTCTCACCATCCAAGAAATAAAAGGCAGAACCATCAAATATCAGATTCTTATGTATCTAGCAATTATATCCAGGATAATTGTTAGGTTCCATCAAGAGTTGAATGTCCCATGCTGATCAGTATCAAAGCCTTTAAAGATTTTGTTGCTAAGTGATGAAACTCTAAGGAGGATGAAGGTAGAGTTCTTACTAGATTCCAAAAGTTTTGAAGAAATGGTTGTCCAAAACAAGGGTGATGTTCCAGAGTCTTCAAAATCAGTACCCAAGAAAAGGAAACATGAAGAACCAAGCTTTCCAGTACTAGTTCCTGATGTCCCAATATCCGCACCTCATCTTCCAAAGAAACCAAAATCCTATTCCGATGAAATAGTTGAAAAGTGGAGAGAAATGGAAGCTACCAGAAAAAAAGTGGATCCTTACTTTGGCTTGAATCCTGTAGAGGCTAAGGCCTTAAAAATCAATCAAGATAAAAATCATGAGAAAGAAAAGAAGGGGAAGATCCTGAAGAAGAAATCCATTGAAGCTAAAGTATGTCAGTCTCTACCAGAATCTATAGAAAATAAATCTAAAGAAGTACTTGAACCTCAAGTTGTTCATAAGAAGATGGCTGTCACTCCGAAAATCTAGAAATCCAAGAAAGTTCTATCTTTATCAGAACCTATTCAAGAAATATAAGATCAGATTACTCAAGAAGATTATGATGATGTTTTAAGAGAAGCGAAAAATTACATTGGAACTCCTTCAAGTTCAGTCTCTAAATTTGTTTATGAAGAATAAGTTGAAGGAGAAGATGAAGAAGAAGTTGAGGAAGAAGTATAATTTTACAATGAAGAACAAGTTGGAATTGAAGTGGAAGAAGAAGAGAAAGAAGAGGTTGATCAACAAGGTGGTGAAGAGGAAGAAATTCAGTAATAAGAAAGACAAGAAGGATCTCAACATCAAGAGTTTAAAGAGGAATAAGATGAACATAAAGATATTAATGTTATCTAAGTATCTGATGAAAAATACATAGTTTGAAATTCGATCAAAGGCACGAGTGTTTTGGTTGCCTCATCTAATAAAGAAACACCTCAAAAGTCTTCTAAGAGAATAGAGAAACCAAATTCCTTAATTACAAGAGGATTTGAGAAAGGAAATGTTATTTCAGGTTCCAAATCCTCATCATCTGTTGAACATTACTTTGTCAATCTATCTTTAAGAAAGTCGGTTATCACTATTCCGGTTCTTGAAAATATAGATGCCTGGAGTCTAATGATGTATGAAACCCTAAATAAAAAGATGGAATCGAACAATATTCTTATGGACAAGGTGGTCAGGAAATAAGTAGACTTCAGTAATCTTTTGATTGATTAAAAACCTCAGAAGGTGACTTGTAAGAAAGTCCTTAATCACACCAAAACCATCAATGAAGAGCTTAGACAGTTTAGTGAATTCATGGATTCAACAAATGGATATTTCAAAACTTTTGAAACTGAGTTCAACAAGGTCAAGGTATCAATCTCTGATAAGTCTAGTCAACTCAATTCCATTTCCCAATCTATAAGCTGTGAGAAGGAAGTCAGAGCCGAATTATAGAAAAAGGAGGCTGCTCAAGAAGAGTTCATTAAAAATCAAGATGATAGAATCAATGCTCAAGAAGAAATAATCTTGTCCTTAGAAAATAAGAACCAGGATCATGAGACCTTGCTAAAGAAGCTTCAAGAATATCATAAGGAAGTAAAGAAACTCAAAGCCTTGATAAAGAAAATGTTGACTGAGTAGAAGAAGGATGGATTATTTTCTTTACTTTCCAATATTTTTTTAATCTAAACCATATTTCCAATATTTACTTAAGAATCTACTTGAATTTCTTTCTTTTGTTTTCAAATTTATTCTTGCTGGACCTTACAGGTACATATTATACTTCTCCATTCCTTTCCATATTTTTGAAAATCACAATGGGGGAGAATTTATTTAAAGGAATAATTTAATGAAGATCTCAAAGGAGGAGAATCAATTAAGGGAGAGTATGGTAAGAAAGGATAATGTCCAAGTAAGGGGGATTTTTACTTTGAGAAGATATGTTTATCTAAGGGGGAGATATTTTCTTAAGAAAGAAAACCAGATTCTAAAGATCAAGAATATGATCCTTGGTAAACATAACCAAAGGGAGAGTTAGTCGTATTCATCTGAAATCTCATTCAAAGGGGGAGATAATTTTTTCATACTAATTTATCTAAGTCAATATATTCTTCCTTAGAAAATTTGTTTGTGCTTTCCAAACAGGGGGATATTGTTGAGTCAAAAAGGTTATCTTATGAATTCTCCATTCCTTATGGTATTATGTTTTGAAAATCACAATCACTTTTTCTTAAGTTCTGAATTGTTCTAAAGTACAATTTTTTTCTTAAGATCTGAACTTGTCATTCCGTTATACTTATAGATCTATCATTACATTTTTCCATTCTATTAAACTTACAGATTTATCATACTTATTCTAGTTCAAAAGTCATTATGATTTAATGATACCGAATCCGGTGAAAAATTCATTATATTTTATGATACCAATTCTAGTGCAAAAGTGATACCGATTTTATGATACCGACTCTGGTGCAAAAGTGATACCGATTTTATGATACTGATTATGGTGGAAAAGTGATACCAATTTTATGATACTGATTCCAGTGAAAAAGTGATACCGATTTTATAATAAATATTCCATTGCAAAAGTGATACTGATTTTATGATTCTGATTCCAGTACCAATGTGATGCCATTTCAACAATCCAATTTACTTTTTCTTAAGAATTCATTTTCTTGATAATGTTAGAATTTTTAATGTATCATTCCAATATTATCAGATTCTGAGTTTTCTTATGCATAACACTTATCATTAACTTAACATCATTTCTTATAATTGAAATGATGTTATACAATATGTTACCAACTAACCGTTGTCTGTTTGACACGTGTCCAGGTCCCTCTAAAATTTATGGAAAATATGACCGTTGGAGTAGAGCCGACTATTGGGAAGTTTTGCCTATAAATATAAGTCCATTTGAACATGAAACGAATAATGTAGAGAGTGGATGAACTTGATGCATATAAAAAATCTATAAAGTGATTTCTAGAGAGAGAGGATATTACAACTCTTAGTGCTTTGTGCGGATGTCATGAATAACTTGTTCACACATGAAAAACTTGTCTAGACATGCTATGTGCAGACTCCGATCGTGCATATCATGGGATATCAGGTTTGGAAGACAGAGGTTCTAATTTCCTTCTAAATCGAGGGCTTGCAGGGAAAGCAAGACAAATACTAATATTCGGATTTAGGGCTTACCTGTGTTTGGGTAAGACAAACTTTCTTGAAAGTATAAATCAAGGAACCTTTATCAAAGGTTGTTGGATACCCTTCTCTTTGGGTTAAAAGAATATTATGGTTACTTGTTTACTATTTTAAGTTGTTTTATATTTCCACTATAATCTTAACTTTGTTAAAGTTAGAAAGTATAACTTTCTCATACTTTGTAATTTTGTTACTCTGATTATATTAAAGATTCTATACACTTTAAGGTATAATTTTCCCTTTAAATGTTCCAAAGTTTTTTTTAAAGAATACAATTCACACCCTTATTTATTTTGAGCATTTAAATCATTATTTCGATCCTACAATTGGTATCAAAGGAGGTATCTGAATACTTATATCCACATATATGTTTTTCTTTCTCATGATTTTTTATCTGTTTATAAACTTATACTTCTAACAAGTTTTGTGGAAAGAAATATTATTCTAGTATGCCAGGAATTCATTTTGGATCTCCAGATAATCGCAATCCTACTAGACCACCAATATTCGATGGAAACGACTATGTGTAATGGAGAGGCAGAATGAAGACCTTTATAATAAACACAGGTGTTGAAAACTACATTATGTTAACCAGAGATTATAATATTCTTGGTAAGGAACTTAGAACCTTTACTAATCCATAAAAGGTGGAATACCATCTGAACTTTAAGGTACGTAATACTTTTCTTTTTTCCATGATTAGAAATATATATAGGAAAATTTCATATTGTGAAGCTACTAACATAATTTGGAAGAATATTGAAGTAACTCACTTGGGAACTTCCAAAGTCATCAAAACTAGAAGGCTATGCTCAGAGATGAGTATCATGGTTTGTACTTTCCCCATGGAGAACCCATATGTAAGGTTTAACAAAGATTTATGACTATCGTCAACAACTCAAAATCTATGGGTGAGAAATGTCTAGATGATGAGATTCTTGTAGACAAGATTATAGATATCATTACTAATGAATGGGAATCTAAGAGGAATTCTATAGATGAGAATAAGAAAGTCACACATATTTCTCTTGATGAAATGTTTGGAACTCTTCTTCAACATGAAACCAGAATGAAGAGAGATTCTGAAAATATTAAGAAGAAGAATGTTAATGGAGGTGTTTTTTACAAATAATTCAAATAATATGAAAGCCAAGACTCCTGAGAGAATTACCAGATCAAAATCTATTAAGGTTGTTATTCAATCTGAATCTAGTGAAAGTGAATCTTCAGAAAATGAGTTAGAAAATATTGCTTGAAGGATGAACAAGATTGTTGGTCCAAAGAACTTTCAACATAGATACAAAAAGAAAGATAGACAAGATAAGAAAGATGGGGAAGTGACATGCTATAAATGCAGAAGAACCGGTCATATTAGACCTGATTTTCCCTTGATTAAGAAAAGAGATAAGAAAGACTATAATTCCAAAAAAAAACAAGAAGAAGTTCTACAGATCAAAGCATAAGAAAGTCTTGAAAGCTAATGATACTTGGAGTTCTAGTGGTGGAGACTCTTCTGATGACTATTAATAATATGAATCTTATGAGCAGAAGAATATTGGTCAAATTACCAGAGCTCCATTTCAAAATCATTGTCTTATGGATAAGGTACGAACTGCTGAATCCTTAACTAATATGTCTTTAAGTGAAAATTTTCTGGATAGAGGATTTTCATCTGATGAAGAATCCTCTTCATTAGATAGTGATAAAGATTTTCCTTCAGAGGAAAAAGTTTCTATATTTTCTAAGTTGCTTTAATAGAGAAATTGTAAAGTTTCTAAGAAACTTGAAAAATAAAATTCTAGAGAATTCATTTTTACAAAAAAGCTTCTGATCATACTAAAGATCTTGATAAGAAGAATGGTGTTTTAGAAAATATTTCTAAGAAACTTGAGGAAGTTAATTCTGAGAAGGATAAACTTTCTAAGGATCTTAAAAATATATTTTTAGAAAAATATATTTTAGAGGATAAAATTAGCTCTAAATCTATTCTTCTTGAGGATAAGAATTTTTTCATGAGACTAAAATCTAAAATATTTTTCTTAAAGAAACATCTTTCATATTTTACTTCTGGTAATGAAAATTTGGATAATATGCATTCTCAGATATGACCTCATGGTAATAATCAGGGTTTAGGTTATTCTCATGAAAAAAACTATTTTTAGAAACAATTATTTTGTTCCTTAAAGCACCCCTTTTTGTACTAAATGTAAGAGTGGTGGACATTGGGAGAAAAACTATTCTTTAAATAAAGTTCAATCCCTTAGGTTTCATAAAGAATATTTTTCTAAACAAATATTCTTACACATGTTTTTATTATCTAACAATTCTGGATCCAAGAAAGTTTGGATTATGAAAATATAACTCTTTCTTTTTCAGGATAATAATGGAAGTACCAACAATTTATGGTACATGGACAGGGGATGTTCCCAACACATGACTTGTAACAAAGACTATTTCAAAAATATTGTAAAGACTACAGTTGGAAAAGTGTCTTTTAGAGATAACTCTCAAGGAGAAATTGTCGGTATAGATAAAATTATTTTTCTTGGAAAATATTTGATTTCAAGTGTTTTATTTGTTAAAGGTATTAAGAACAACCTCATTAGCATAAGTCAATTATGTGATGAAGGACACCTCGTGAATTTTAGGAATAACAAG
Organism: Viscum album; assembly: GCA_963277665.1. Taxonomy (NCBI): domain Eukaryota; kingdom Viridiplantae; phylum Streptophyta; class Magnoliopsida; order Santalales; family Viscaceae; genus Viscum; species Viscum album. The sequence continues at coordinate 526,271,346 of OY728159.1, read as the reverse complement.
TGATTAGTACACAATTTCAAGGATGAATTTGTTCTCTCATCCCATAGGAAAGAGAATGTGTACACACTAAAACTAGAAGACCTTAGATGTTAAGATCTACCTTGCCATAGTGCATTTGAAGATAAATCATGGCTTTGGAATAGAAGACTAGGACACTGTAACTTAAGGAATATTAGTAAACATTCTAAGAAAGAACTTTTTAAGGATATACCAGAACATAAGTTTGTTTCTTCAAAAGTCTGTGATCCTTGTTGATATAGAAAGCAACATAAATATAGATTTAAGTATATAAGTGAAGTTACAACTTCTAATTCTTTATAGTTAGTGCACAAGGAATTATTTGGTCCAACACAAACTGGAATTACTGGAGGCAAATACTATGTGTTTGTTCTAATTGATGACTACAATAGATTTACTTGGGTCTATTTTCTTGCAAAGAAATATAAATATTTTTCTTATTTTAAAACCTTCAGAGCTCAAGTTAAAATAAAGAAAAATATACCATTGATAACTACTCATAGAGATCACGGTGGAGAATTTGAAAATTCTGATTTTAAAACTTTTTCTAGAAAAAAAAGGTATTACTCACAACTTTTTAGATTCAAGAACTCCTCAACAGAATGGTGTTGTCGAAAGAAGAAATCATATTCTTCAAGAAATGATAAGAACCATGTGGAGTGAATATTCTTTAGCTAAACATTTTTGGGCTGAAGCTGTAAGTACTGCTTGTTATACTATAAATCGAGTTTTATTAAAACCTTTTCTTAATAAAACACCTTTTGAGTTGTGGACTGGCTGAAAACCAAAATTCATACAGATTTTATGATACCGATTCTGGTGCAAAAGTGATACCGATTTTATGATACCTATTCCGATGAAAAATTTATATCGATTTTATGATACCGATTCCAGTGCAAAAGTGATACTTATTTTATGATACTGATTCCGGTGCAAAAGTGATACCAATTTTATGATTCTGATTCCGGTACCAATGTGATACCATTTTCACAATCCGATTTACTTTTTCTTAAGAGTCCATTTTAGAAGATGGGAACCAAGTCACTGATTACATTTCCTCCATTGATGTCCAGGGTCTAGCTCCCATCTACTTTCATAGTGTTCTCAACATGAAACATGAGGGGGTTAACTTGGTTAGAGGGGATGCCCTTGGTTTTCATTATTTTAGGCCTCCTTAGGCCCTCAAATCTTGGCTGTATGGTCCAATTATCCCTTTTTGTTGTTGTCCTTTTATTTTCTCAAAACAAATTACATGACGAAGTAAGGGGAAATATATATTTTCAAATATTTATTTATTTTAAAAGGATATGAAACCCATTTTCATTACCTGGGTTCTTAATAATGTATTTATTAAAACCCATTTTCTTTCCATGTGTTATTTTTTATATAAAAAGTGAATGATTTTTATTTGAATGTTTTATAAAACCCATATTATTTTCATTGGTTATTTTTGATGTGATAAGTGACTAATTTATAAGTGATGCACGTATGTCTAGATAAATGATATGTGGGGTCCTATAGTAACCTAAAATTCACTGGTTAATATTTTATATGTCATGAGAAAGGTATTCATGAGTACATTTCAGTTTATCATATGCATAGGATTTGACAGTGTGGATCATTAAGTAATTATTATTTCTAATAATGTTTATACCAAATTTTAAATATGATCCATAGTTGTATGGTTGTTCTAATGACTATGTTATTATCTCATGTATAATGTTTATTAACTCATGTTTTTATAATATTTTGATTCTTGTATTATATTAGGAAAATCATTATATCATGAGTAATGTTATATTAATTTTTGGGTATATGTTTCTTATGTATATTGATTATACCCATATTCCCATCTTATGCTCATTAATGAAATTAGATTGTTATCGCTTATGTTTACCATTATTGGGAATCTAATATCACCCCTTTTTTATGATTCAATTTCCCTAGTTTATGAATATTTAAAAATTAGGAAATGTATAGAATATATTCTTATAACACACTTGAATCATATTATATTATTACTTTTAAATAAGTCAACGTGTTAAATTTCTTACTCCACACACAACACCAAACTTAAATTAAACCATGATATATTTAGATAAAAATAAAATTATTAAGTATGATCCTTGAAATGTAGCTGTTCAATTTTGGGGAATAAATGAGTGAAACCTCTATAAGAAATATATGTATAAGGATAATAAAGACTAATTTTAATATGAATGAATTTCTATTATTTTTCCTAAAATGACAAATAATATCTTTTATTATTTATAAAAGTTATTTTATAAAATTTCCAATTTATATGACATGAATTTATATTTCAAGAAACATATGATTAATGATAAATTATGTTTGATAATAATAATTGGACCACACCAATTTATATGTTAAATGAAATGAAATAAAAATAAAATGGTTAAAATTTAAATAATTTCATTTCCAATAAAAATTGTTTCACAATATATTTTATGATCCTATTCAAAAATTGAATTTATAAATTTTGGAATTTGAAATTAATAAAATTAACTTAATTTTTTAATTCATAACATCAAAATTTACTCTGTAATAATTTTTTATGTTTTTATGAAAAGGTATGTTTTTAGAAGAAAAATACAGTTTTCAAGAAACCTATAATTTGTATGACATTAACATTATATAAAAATGACCTAGAAATTTATCAAAACATTTACGTAATCAAATATAAATTTTAGGAATAAATTTTTTCATTTAAAAATATTATTTGAACTTAGAAAACCAATGGAAAACAGTTTTATAACTAATTCAAATGTAACTTTAATATAAAAAATATTTTCAGTCTTTCTTTTAAATCAAGTATTTTTCATGGGAGATTCAGTTTTGGATTAACTTGGAAGCATAATATACAATATTGTTTTATAATAATTCAATTTATTTCATTTAAATTGGCATACAAGATAATTTAAACTTATATATAAATTTGAATCATAAAAATGTTATTTATCTAAAAATTATTTTTAAACAATTAAGTGTATTTATTTTGGAATCCAATTTTCCCATGGAAATAAATTTTATTTAAAAAAATGTTTTTTTAAATTATATGTATCATATTAGGTTAAATTTTCAATATTAATCATTAACTTTAAAATTTATCACTATGTTTTAAAAATTAATTACCAAGGGGAAAGTAAGTTTGGGTAAATGGACAAAAGTTAAAACAAAAAGCCATAAAAAACAAACATTTGTCTAAAAAAGGAGTGGTTGAGGTGACTTTCAAGACAAAATTACTTTCCTCTTCTATTTTTACCTTTTTGTGTCTTTTTAATCTTGAATATTAATAATAAATTATTGAAATTGTAAGGGTTACTCCCAAAACTACCCTTCCCTTCACTTATAAAAGAGTAACATCTTGAACCCTTCAAGACTCACATATCATTTGAATTTACTATTTAAAATTTTACAATTTTTTCATCTTAGTACCCTCTTATACATTAATAATATTTTTTCACCATAATTTAGCATAAGACCTTTATTTCCAAGGAGGCTTCCAAGGAAAATAAATGTCCCCAATGTGAGTATTATTGACTACTTAGTTTTTCTTATTAATTATATTATTTAAAATTTATTATGGACACAATAATAATTTTATATTAGTATAATTTATAAAATTAAATGTTACTATATTAATAATATATTCATTTTTTAATTTATATACCCCATCCATAAGGAAAAACAAAACTGTTGTTCATATGTTGTGCGGACTATCGTCTCCATGACACAACATGTTATGATTTCCATTAAAACCTTACAAGGATAGATAAATGGATATTATTAATAGGTAAATATGATGTTTCTATATCATTAAGTTTATGGTATGATAAATTAGTAAAACTATTAATGATATTATTAACAAATGATCATGATTAATTGAATCATTTAAAATAATGGTACTAAGAGGATTACATTTTATTCAAATTGTGTAATATTACCATATCCATTACTTATTCGTATAATTACATTAAATAAGATATATAACACTAGTAAAAACTGAATTAGATAATTATGATTTTTTTAAAATTATATTATAACAAAATCAGCTTATAATCATTCATTAAATCAAGGTACGTTCATTTTTGGGTCGGTTTAACCACCTAATTATACAATATTATGAATTTATATCATGAAGGACTATAGGAACATAATTACTAGTATAATATGATATAAATTTTTAAAAAATTATATCTTTTTTCACTAGTGAAAACAAAGTTTACCACATCGAAGTTTTTTATGTTGGTTATATATAACCGACGTGCAAAGAAATAAAAATTTCTTTATCACATTCGTTATTTTATAACCGACATGATAAAGAACCCATAATTGATTTATAAAATCTGTTATTTCATAACTGATGTAAAAAATACTGATATTTGATTTTCACGTCGGTTATTTTATAACTGATGTGAAAGATCAAATATCAGTGCTTTATCACATCGATTATAAAATAAAAAATGAGATAAATCAATCTCAGTGATTTATCATGTTAGTTATTTTATAAATGACATGAAAAAGGATTTTCTACATTGGTTATTAAATAACCAATGTGATATACATAAAAAATAGTTTATCATGTCAGTTATTAAATAACTGATGTGATAAAGCTTTAAATTGATTTATTGGACCCCGTATTCTGTTATTCTGTTTTTTTCGATCAGGAAACCTGTGACTCTTCTCTCTTGCACGGAAAACCTATAAAGGGTTCTTTGAAGTTCTGATCTCTAACCCATTTTTTCCAACATCATTCGTCACCTTTATTATCACCAGATCTATTAGGTCGACTCAAAACACTCAAGTAAGCCTCACATGACTCAAGTTCATTTTTTATTTTTCACGATTCACTAAATTTATGTTTTGAGATACTATTTTTCAATTATTGTTATTGTTGTCATGGTAAGTGTCATAGTGCTCTTTTATACCATGTTAAGTTCTTTTTTGGTAAAATAAATCATAAGAGTGATATCATGCAAGTTCTATGATTTTTGTTGCTACCAGGTGTGTTCTATCATGTGTGTGTGTGTGTGTACTTCCATGCGTGTGCTACCATGAAATCATTATCATGCATGTTCTTCCCTATAACCTTACAACCAATGAAGTTATTCAATACATTTTTTTACCATCAATAACTTTATCATTTTTTAATTCTTAATTTTGGTAATATATTCAAATTATAATTCCTTTTATATTCAATATTTTTATTTTACTTATATGATAAAACTTCTTATTTAGTGTTTGAATATAATCTAACTTACTCTACCATTCTATTTAAAAATAAACTTTGTTGGAGACAACCCCCCACCCCCTAGACACCCCCACCGCCTAAACACCCCCACCACCTAGAGAACCCCCATCTTCTGGATAACCCACCCACCCCTAGATACCCCCACCCCCTGGACATCCCTACCCCCTTGGACAGCCCCCACCCACTTGGATAGCCCCCTCAACCCTTGGAAAACCCACCCCCTAGACAGCCCCTACCCCGGGGAAAGACCCCCACCCCCTGGAAAACTCCCACCCCCATGGACACCAACCCACCCCCTGGACACCCCCACCCCCTGGACACCCCACCCCTATGGACTTTCCACCCCTTCGACAACACCCCCCCTCCCGTAAACCCCACCCCCAAACACCCCTACCCCCTTGGACAGCCCCGTCACCCCCCTTGGACATCCCCCTCACCCTTGTGGACAGCCCCCACTCCCTTGGACACCCCCACCCTTGGACACCCCCACCACCATGGACATCCCCTCCACCCCCTGAAAATACCCCAACCCCATGGACACCCCACCCCCTGGACACCCCCACCCCCATGGACTCCCCTAACCCCCTAGAAAACCCCCACCCCCCGAACACCCCCACCCCTCGGACACCTCCTACCCCATTGGACAAACCCCTCACCCCTAGACACTACCCCACCCCCTTGGACACCCCTTAGAAACCCCGCCCCCTTGGACAACCCCCCCCCCCACCCCTCACCCCCTTGACATCCCCCAACCCCCTGGACACCCCAACCCCTAAACATCCCCCACCCCTGGACACCCCCACCCCCTTGGACAACCCCCACACCCCCTGGAAACCCTCACCACCTTAGACTGCCCCGAACCACATGGACACCCCCACCGCCTTGGACAACCCCCAACCCCCCTGGACACCCCATCCCTGGACACCTCCCACTCCCCTAGACACCACCCCACCCCTAGACACCCCCACCCCCTGAACACCCCCACCCCCATGGATAGCCCACCACCCCTTGGACAACCCCCACCCCCCGTTTTAATATATTATATACTAGAGAGTGTATGCCAATGGTTTTTGAACTATTGGTATACATATATCCCAACAGTTTCCATGAAACCGTTGGAATAGATTATATGCTGGACAACATGTATACCAACAGTTCATGAATCATTGGTATATATATATCCTAATGGGTTCATTGAAATAATTGGCATATATTAACTTCAGACAGTCTATACCAATAGTTCCTGTAGAACCGTTGGTATTGGGCTATTGCAACAGTCATCATACGAACAGTGTGTGAAACCTTTGGAATATTCTATCCTAATGGTTTCAGGGGCTATCCCAATGGTTTCAAACTATTGGGATATGTGTAATTTTCAGTATTGAATTTATACATATTTTAATATTTATACTTCATATTTCATGTTTAAGGAAGGGTAAATTTGGTATCTAGTTGCACCAGGATGTGTTCTTTATGTACCTTAAGAAGAAAGGATCCAAGATGAATTTATACCATTATATCATGATCCATACAAGAGAGAAATGTAATCCAAAAATAATTTTCATATAAATATAAAACTATTATATCTAACTATATTTTCTTTTTAAAATTACTTCCATGCATATATTTTTCAAATACATATATATTTGTTTTATATTTCAAATTTTTTACATTCAAATTATGATATTTTCCATATAAATATAAAATTGTCTTATCTTAACAAGATTTATGATTTTGATATTTGTTATAGGTAATAATGTGTCAAAGTTTGATTACGGCACATTGAATGATTAATGAATATGAGGAATGTGTTGATGGATTTTTGGAAATTTTTAAACTAAATGTTCCATGCAATGACATTTTTTTCTATCCATGCCTGAAATGTTTGAATATGAAAAAGTTGGAAAGTAGAGAGATCAAAGATCATATGATTTCTCATGGTTTTTATTTGAGTTAAAACCCTTATATTTGGCATGGTGAAACTAGACAGAATGTCAGATCTACTGACAATGATTATTTGCAAGATGGTAACTTCGATGGAATTGAAAAAATGAATTGTAATATTCCTGCAGAACAAATTGAGATAGAACCGACAGTTGCGCATCTATATTGTGATGATGAAAAACCATTATATCCTAGTTGTTTGGATTTTATGGTTTTTTTGATGATCTTAAGATTGATTAAACTCAAGGAGAAACATGGATGGAGTGATAGAAGTTTTACAGAGATGCTAAATTTGTTGAAAGACATTCTTCCAAAAGACAACAATATTCTAGATTCCCATTATAAGGACACAAAAATATTTTTCATGATGGCATTGGGATACAAGAAAATACATGCCTATCTAAATGAATGTATGATATATAGGAAGGAATATGAATTTCTATCAGAGTGTCTAAATGTGGTACATCACAGTATAAGTTGAAAGAAAAATCACAGACTGATGTAGAGATTACAAAGATCCCAGCCAAGGTATTTTGGCATCTTCTTATAATTCATCGTTTGAAATGTTTATTTGATAAATAAAATTATGAAAAAGGTTAAGATGACCTGATGATGTGCAGATATACGCTGAAAAAATTATTCATCTAGCTGATTTTCTATAATAGATAAAAATCCATATCGAACACTCAGTAGCACACATAGTTCATGACCAGTTTTATTAGTAATTTACAACCTCTCTCCTGAAGTTTGTATGAAGTGAAAATATGTAATGTTGAGTATAATGATCTCTGATTCAAAGAAACTTGGAAATGATATTAATGTTTTCTTTTCACCATTGATTGATGATTTGAAACTTTTATGGGAGGACAATATTATGGAATATGATTCTTATAAAATGGAATATTTTCAATTGCATGCTATGCTTATGTTCACTATAAATGACATCCAAACATATGGAAATTTGTCTGGATATAGTGTTGAGGAGAATAAAGCATGTCCAATTTGTGAAAAACAGACTTCATATTATCAATTTCATTATGAGAGGAAAACAATATACATGGGTCATCGAAATTTTTTGCCTATGGATCACACTTATATGAGACTAAAAAACGAATTCAATGGCTCACAAGGATTTGATATTTCTCTAAAACCTTTAGCCCCTGATGTGTATTTTGAGAGGGTGGAAAACCTTGAAGTTACATTGGGAAAGTCACAAAAATCTGGTAATGATAGACAGATTTGGAAGAAAAGGTCAATATTTTTTGAGATACCATATTGATGATATCATGAAGTGAATCATAATATTGATTTCATGTATGTGAAGAAGAATATCTATGATAGTTTGATTAGAAAATTCATATATATTAAGGGAAATACTAAATATGGGTTTAATGCAAGATTAGACTTATAATCAATGGGAATAAATTTAGATTTGGCTCCCACACCTAATGGAAGATGAACATTTCTTCCCCCGACTTTCATACATTATCCAGGAGGGAGACAATTAGTTGTTGTTTGTGTCTTCATGATATCCAAGTTCCTCAAGGTTATTATTCAAATGTAAATTTTTTTCTCCTTGAAGGATTTAAAGTTTATAGCTATGAAATATCACAATTTTCATGTCATGATGCAACAACTTCTACCAGTTGCATTGTGTGGAATATTTCCCATCTATGTCATAAAGACTATAATGAAGGTGTGTTATTTTTTCAATTCAATTTGTAATAAGGTGATTGACGTGAATGCTTTAAACATTTTGGAAAAGGATTCAATTTTTATACATTTTCAATTGGAAATGTATTTTACTCCATCTTTTTTTTTATATAATGGTGCATTTAATGGTTTATCTGGTTCGAGAGATAAAGCTTTGTGGACCTGTATATCTTTATTGGATGTATCCATTTAAAAGGTATATGAAAATATTAAAGGGATGTGTTAAGAATTCATATCGACCAAAAGCCTCAATTATATAAAATTATATTTCTAAGGAGGTTGCATAGTTTTGTAAGAGCTACTTGGCTATGACAGAGCACACAGGTTTGTCTCTATCTCTCCATGAACGAGTTAATAATGAGGGAAAGGGGATTCGTTGCTTGAAATTCAAATCATTATTAGTTGAACAAATTAAGAAGGTATAATTATACATCTTGAATAACATAGATAAAGCTCAACTATATATCACATTGCATATTAACGAGTTAAAACAATTTCATCCAAAGAAGAAAGAAATGTGGATTTTGAATGAGCACAACAAAACATTTTTCCATGGTTTAAAAAGAACTTTATTGGTAGATCACATGTATCAAAGACATTAATATTGTTAGTGGGTGGTACAAGTTTAAATGTGACATCATGGTCCAGGTATGACATTAATGACTATACATTTAATACTAAAGATCAGGACAACAAAAGTGCAATTCAGAATAGTGGTGTATTGGTGTTTGTAAAAGCAATGAATTTTTAGAGTTCTAAAGACAAAAACCCAATTTCTACATCAAGTGCATATTATGAAGTCATTGAAGAAATATGGGAGGTTGATTACATTAAAATTAAATTTCCTATTTTTAACTACAAATGATTTATTGGTAACAAAAGTGTCAGACATGATGAATTTGGAATGATAGTTGTTAATCTGATTAGATTGGATGACACAACATATTATTTTATAATGGAAACACCTGAAAAATAGATTTTTTATGTTGTTGATCAATCAGATATGAAATGGTCAATTGTTTTACAAGGGAAAAATCAACATGTTGGTGAGTATAAACTTGATGAAGATGTTTATTTATGTGAGATCCCTACTTCCATGGAAATAATAGTAAAAAATAATGATGATCATGTTGAAGACATGGGTTGTGCCATAAGAAATGATCATGATGAAGGAATTTGGGAAAACAATCCATTTTTACATTTGTAATATTTCAGGTAACATATTTTTATTTATTGTTAACATTTATTAATTTTATAAAATGTTAGATATTGTAATTTTTTTCTTTTTAAAATGCGTATTAAAACAAATAAGTAGAAATGTTTGTTTGTTTTATTTTTTTATTTCAGTTTATCATGTTTACCATTATGTAACTTATATATGTATTATTTTGTTGAATGAAAATTAATTTACCATGTTTACCATGTTTACCATATTTTACCCTATTTTAACTTTACATAACTTATATATTTATTCATTTTTTTGAATGACAATTACACTACCGTTTTTACCATGTTTACCATATTTAGCATTTTTTAACATGTTTACCATATTTACCATGTTTACTATTATGTAACCTAGTTTAGTTTTTCTTTTCTTTTGTTTACATTAGTATTATAATATTTGAATTTGTATATTTGTGAACTAATTTTTTCCTTTATTATTTGAAGGATAATGAAAGATCAATAAGTTAATCAACCACATGATTCGGGAGATGAGAATCATGATCATACCTCTGGGGAGTAACATTCACATGCTCATCTTGATGTTCCCCAATCTTCCTCATGTTATCCCATAATGACAAAGAAAAGTTCAAGAGTAGGTAAACATGGCTGTACACCTTTACCAAAATTATCACTTACTCATAGCTAGGACCAAAGGATACTCATTGAGTTTGATGAGAATGATATTTATAGAGGTCCAAATGCAAAATATTTTAAGAGTTTTGTTTCAACTCAGGGTAAAATAAAAGTAATAATTTTGTATAATGATTGGAGAAGTGTTGAAAATGTGATAATATCTCAGTTATGGGAGAAAATTTTGGTAAGATCTTTTTCTATTGTTTGACTAATCATTAAATGTTTATAGTATAATATGTTTTACCTCTTCTTTATTAGATTAAATTTGATATTCTTGACACTGTAGGAGTCAAGAGTAAATGTTTATCGATGTCTACTAGGAGATGGAGGGATTTCAAATCAACCCTCACATCTAATTTCATTTTTTTTCATAGGAAACAAGACCATCCAGGTCATATATATCCTTTCATAGATGAACACACATGGAAGCAATTTTTTAAAATTATAAGAAAAGAATCATTTTTGGTAAGGGAAATGTAAAATATTATAAGCTTTATTATATAAATGATCTTATTTATGTTTTGTTAATGATTTATTATTCTTAATTTATATAAAACAAGAACATCTCATCAAGATATCCAATCAAAAAATTTATACCGTCATAGTTTATCTCGAAGAGGGTATAGTTTGTTGGAAGAAATAATGATGGAAGAAAAATTTAAAAAAATTTGTGATGAGTATTCAATATCTAGAGAGGTTTCCCTCCATCCCCACTATCTAGACATGAAAAATGGAAGAGAGCTCAGATAGGAAAAATGGGCGATATCACTTGGAAGAATTGAGAATCGTAGCTGAGAGGATTGTAAGATATTTATTTTATTTATTTAAGTTAATTTTATTCTTTATATAATTTGAATCATTACATAAATGTTCAATTAATTAATACAAGATTCTATTAGGGAGTAGATAATAAAGAGGGTATTTACAGCTACTGGGAGGCAAGATATTTTATCTATAAAATTGGGAAAGCATGAACACCCCATTCTTGTACGAGGATACCCGAAGAGTGTATTGGTAAGAAATGTTTTTCCACATTCTTAAACTTCTTCCATTGAGGGTGTTTATAAAAAATAAGAAACCTTAGAGGTTGAATTTTATAATATTAATGTGACGACGAAGGAAATGATTAGAGCGTCAATATATTCTATGTTTTCAGATATGGAAAGACAATTTCATACTACACCTCCCACTCCTCCACCTCCCCCTAAATACCCCATTATGTATCCTCCACCTTCACCAGAAGCTCCCAGCCCCACCTCTGGACCCCATTATTTATCCTCCACCTCACCGCGGACCCTATTTTTCCTCCAACTTCACTGCCACAACATCCTACTTTTTTTCAGTTGTATGTTGATGCTCCTCACCATCATATAGTTGCATATGGGCTGGTATATTGTATAGGAGATATAGTTCATCATCAACAGTTAGAGGTAGAGAATCAATCGGTCACTGTACATGATATTTTAGATAGATTAACTCAAGTACCATTATATAAATATGAGGTGACGACAGTTGGACATAGTATCAACCACCTTTTAGTTTTCTTATCCATACTTCTGTGACTCATAACCATAGAGGTATGTATATTATATCTTTTATTTTATTTTTTATTAATTTTTTTTGTAAAATTTGGAAACAAACATATTTTTCTATTTATTTAAAGGAATACATAAAAGGTAAAGAAATATTGTATAGACATTAACAAAGACAAATGGGTAGGACGCGAGATAAAAATTTTAGTAGTCTTAACAGATTGTCAAGATATTCAATTTTGATGGTGGATCATAATTCATTTCCAATGGAAGATCATGTTTGAGGATGTGAAATTAATGTGTGGATTGTGAAAACTGATATCACAGAGCTTTTTACTAGAGATAAGTTGGGCATCAACATTGTGCATATTTTTCCATGTTAGTTTTAAAACCTTTCCTTGTATTATATTTATTAAAGATGTATACTTATGTATGTTTTGTATTAGGTATATTTATAACCTGTGTGATAAGAATGAGAATACATATGTATATAGATTCATGAACCATCATATGATTTCCCTTGAAGAACATGCATTGGATGAGGAACAAAGGACACTTTATATTGCTGAAATATCTGAAGAGAATATAATCATATAGTGTTGGATGATGCCTTTTTGTGAGAGGTATGATCCATATATATGTAAAAGTGTTCTTTATCTTTTAACATTAACAACCACTAACCTTAAAGTTTCTTTTAAATCAGTGATCATTGAATGTTAGATGTTTTTTTTCCAAGGGAGGAAACACTTTATTGGATATGGTCTGTCCATGGCGATGCACAGCGAAGTTTTAAGAATATATTGGGAAAGTAAATTTCAATTTCTTAATAGTTGTTTATATTATAATGAATTTTAAATTTATCCCATTCATATTATTCTCTAATAGGGGATTGGAATACCTTAAAAAACACAAATAAACAGAGTGCTAAGATCAAATATGTAAAATTAATGGTAAATATCCATTTACAATTTGTACCTTTTGATGTATTACATAAAAATGAAATTTTTAATTGACACTAATTTAAACATAATTTTCAAGAACAACAAGGCATCATCGAATACAGATATTATATGTTAATATTTATGTATGAAATAATTAAAAGTGGAATAATAATGAACTTTGACCAGATTAGATTTCCTTATAAAATTTTTGATACTATTTCCTTTGATTTATTCATTATACATGTTAACTACTTTCCTTTTAATGTGTATCTATTTGAAGACCCCTAAATCCATAGTGCTCACGAGGTCAAACACTTACAAGTGAAATGGTAGAATTATTTTACAGGTTTTATTGTATTTTAATTTGTTTGTAGTGTAAAATGTAATTTTGACTATTATAATTGGTATTTGGTAGTTGTTTTGGTTGGATTTAGGTTTGTTTTATTAGACATTGTAAGTTTTTAATGTTATATATGTGAATGTTTAATTTTTCTCTGGTTTTTTTTGTTTTGGTCTAGTTATGATGTTTTTCTGGTATGGATTCTGGTCTGGTTTTGGTCTGGTTTTGGTCTGGTTTCTGCTTGTTTCATGTCTACTTTGGTAGATCATAGTAATGGTTTCACTGTTTTATTTAAAAAATTTGGGTTTTAGCTTGGTTATTTTATAACCGATGTAATAAATTCATGGGAAGTGGTTTTTCCATTGGTTATTTAATAACCGACGTTGTATATCAGTTTTCACATCAGTTATACAATAACCGACGTGAAAACCGCTTCGCAGAAAGGTTATAAAATCAGTTATTTTATAATTGATGTAATAAATGCCTATGGTATAGTTTATTACATCGATTATTTAATAACCAATGTCTTATATCCTTTTTCACATTGGATATTTTATAACATACGTGAAAAATGATTTGAAAGCGCAATATATTACGTCGGTTAGGTAATAACCGATGTAATAAACGATATACCACGTCAGTTATTTAATAACCGACGTGAAAAAATATAAACCACGTTAGTTTTCAAATAACTGAAATAATAAATCGAGCCTTTTAAGGGTTTTTAACATTAGTTATTTAAGAACCGACATGAAACAATATTTGGATTTATGCTTTTTTACATCGGGTTTTAAATAACCGACGTAAAAAACAAAATTTATAACGTTGCCTTTAATAACGTTATCTTAAAACTGAAATAAAAAATAAAAAATAACCGACGTAAATTTTTTTTATGTACTAGTGTTGGTTATGAAAATTTTATATAAATATTTAAATCCTTAATTAATAAAACACACTTCAGTCATCAAGAATCACTAAAACATGCTTGTTATCAATTACATATTCAAATATATAGACTACAAAACTCATGAAATAATTTTGAAACATCATAAATAATTATAACTAATTACTAATAGTAAATTTAATGGTATATTAATTATTAAATTTTAAAAAATAATGAACATAGACACTAATATTATGAAAATAGTACAAACGATCAAGATCATAAACACCCGATGTTGAAAATAAGAATAATTCATCTCGAGAATCACTATTTATGAAAACAATGAACACAAATGGATGTGATTAAGGTTCTAAATTAAGTGAATAATATATATATATATATATATTTGATATATGGGGTTAAAATATGTCCATGGAATTTAAGAATAATAGGTAAGGGTTTTCATCTAAAATTCCTATCCTTGATACAAGTTTAGCATTATTAACCTAATTTAATTTTTATGGTGTATATACTAAATAATTGAGATATAATATCATGAATTACCTTTTAATCATGGTATTTTGAGTTCACTTAAAATAACTATATTTAAAGTGGTTTTTATTAACATGTTACTCAGACCAAAAGGTGTTATTTGGTGTTAATTATAATTCTTTAAGACATAATACAGTTTTGCACCATGTTTGCTTTGTATGTTGTATTCACTACCCATGGGTATATTTCTATCATAATTCTTTTATTTCAGGGTATTTACTAGAAAAATCATGTTCCATTATTAAAGTGGCTGTTGATTCCTTTGTTTCCTAGTATTGATTATTTTTGAAAACTCAATTTTTGTTCATTGAGTTATGATCATTCTTTAAACTTATTTCATATAAGTTAGGTACATTACGCCCTTTTTTTATGATGTGATATTATATCATTTTTGTAGGGATATAAATACAAACCTTATAAAACTTTTGATGAATATTCCCCACTTCTTGGGTTATGTTATCTTGAAACCATTACCTTCTTTCAAGGGATAGCTTATAATTGAGTTTTTCTAGTATTAGATTAGTCGTATACCCATGACTCTATATTATGAACACAAAATTTTACATAATTTAGATTAGATTATGTTCACAGAGATATAACGTTATTCTATTGATATGGGGAAATGTATTTATAATTAATTTATTTTTATTCCAATATGGATGATTATTATCATGTTGAATTTTTATTATTTGACCATACACCTTATTTCTCTGGATTGTTTGTGATCATGCTATCCCTTTTATTGACATAGGTAAATGTATTGAAATTCTTGATGATTGTTTAATGATAAAGTAGTACGATCATGTATTGAAATTCTTTATCATTCCTTATATGGATTGTCATATTTTTATTGAGTAATAGTTTTATTATGGAATGGTATAAAAATTCATAGTGACTATTATGGTGAATTCACTGTACATAAATAATGTGAGGTATGGGAAGTGTAATAATATATCTCCTTAATGCATTGATTGGTCCCATGAGACAAAAAATGTTTGGGTATTTTTTATATTATTACACAATTTATCAATATGTATTGACTTTGGTCTCAATTATAAGTAAAGTGTCTTGGCACAAGGTATTCACTATAGGTTTTTGTGGTCCGAAATTATGAATTCCATCAATATGAGAATTTATTATTGATATCCATGTTTTAATTTATTATCACGGATAAAGAATAGTCTAAGTTACATCTTGATAATGGATTCATATTATTTTCCTATTTATACCATAATATTCATTCCATGATTTATTTAGTTATATGTATGAGGAACACTTTAGGATATGCTAAATATTGTGGGGGGGGGGGTGAGTTGGTGTTATGAACTTTTTAACCAGTCGATAATTTTTATCCCTTTACCTCATAGACCAGTTCAAATATTTACTCTCTCATTATATTTTTTATCATATATAAGTATATGAAATAAATTAAAGGATGACACACAATATTTTTAAAAGGTTCACTACTCAATAAGAGTAGTTAGTCCTTTCCATGTATAGTGATAACCAACACACATATTCTCCACTATTATAAGATACCTGTCACAATGGTTTGGATAAATAATAATCCTTATCCCAAGTGTGGTTCCCTAAAATTTAGGAGGAATAATATGGAAACAATTATGAATCCTCTCATCTAACTTGAATATCCACACTAGTTCTTTATACTCCCTATATAAACAACATTCAAATTATTCTATTAATTTGTAACACCAAGAAATTGTTCCACTAAATGAGGATTCTATTTGATGTCATAGTTCTAATTTGTTCATTACTTAATTATTA
This sequence comes from Viscum album, assembly GCA_963277665.1. NCBI lineage: Eukaryota > Viridiplantae > Streptophyta > Magnoliopsida > Santalales > Viscaceae > Viscum > Viscum album. Next base: position 526,254,509 of record OY728159.1, on the reverse strand, counting down.
TTTATTTATTACTTGTAAAACAATGGGAAATCAACTTTACTTTTTTTATTTACCACAAAAATTGAAATTTTATCTTCCTTTTGTTCTAACTCTGTTAAAAATTTTCTTGTTTGATCTTTCTATTTGATCCTATATATCCAAGGAAAGTTCCTCTAATGAAAGTTCATCTTATCCCACATTATTCTATTTTTTTAATACCCATTCTTTTAATGATCACACTCTTTTAGATCCCTTATGATTTTCCAGTACCTATCAATCCAATCACTTATTCCATTCTTAATATGGTAATCGATTGCTTCGTTTGGAGCATTCAAAACATCTAGTACCCCTTCATCATCCAATACCTCTCATTTCAATGCTTAAACCAAAAATTAAATCATTCTCAATATTCCTGGTTGGAACTTTATTACTTTGTTTTAATTATTCATTATTATTCATAGCCACATATTCACTCATGACACAAAAATAAGGAAACATATTTTCAGAAAATCATCTCCCCTTTATATTGGAATATTTTCTTTGTATTTTAAGGAATAAGCAAATCATTAAAATTTTAACTTACCACTTAACATTCAAAACATCCTGATTCAAACATTCAATGATTGACCACTTTTAAACTTCCTTAAACTTAAGAGTAAACTAATATATATAATAAACTTCCTTAGATATAGGCATCACCATTATTTATCATGATCCTTAAAATATTGGATAAAATCATGATCTCCCTTCATGATTATCAAAATTTTGGACATCCAGATCATAATTGATAGATTTAATAACATTACAAAAAATTCATAAAGAATTTAAATCCTTTCACCTAGTATTAATCTAAAAAAGTATACAATAACAAATATTCAATTTCTGTTCTTGTATAACTTCATTGGAACTGTTTAGAAGTCTTTTATTAGACACTTAATCCATTCAATCACTTACACTAGAAACCTTCAATCGTTTCCTTCACATGGAAACCTATGAACGATAAGCCTCATACAATTACCACTATATGATATAACCAAATGAAAATTTTAATCCTATGAATTAAAGATTTATTTTTAATCATTCTGAGAAATATTCACTCCGCATCTTAAATATTGTACAAGGTCATCTTACAAACTTTGTACAAAGACAAAGAATATTCTACTTGATGAAATTTCTAAAGGATCATCCAATTCCCTTGATATATTGAAATCTTTTTTTACCATCTAATTAACCATTTCACAACCTTATATTAAATTAACTTACAAACATGGTCAATCTGATGAACAATATTAGATCACTATGTAGAATCCCATCTGATGACCTTTATCTAATAACATTTTAGGATATAAATGATATATACTTATCTACACTTCCTATGATTGATAGACATCATGATGTTATGATCAATACAACTTTGTAAATAGGACTTGATTTGGTAACATTAGTCCTTCATATAATTTATAACTTTATAGCATGATCCTTGTTCAACCACACCTCAATAATCCCTTTGAACACAATATTGGATCATGAAAACTTTCAATAGACATGATTTCTGGAACTATAAGAACATCAAAGCATCTCTAGATTCAGATATATTTCTTAGAGGATTTTATCTTGTTTTAAATTTTAACTTTGAAATAGATCTATACTGCATTGTTTTATTTAAACAATAATGAATATATCACCAAATATCTACTGATATGGGTTGTCCTATCATTATCTTTCACATTTAACTATGAATGTATTTTTTGTGATATTATTATATTTCCTATGATCAATGGAATTTATATCTTGGTCATCCCTATTAACTTTGATATATTATATAGGAATTATTCCTTTCATGTAATTGATTTCGATGACTTTCTAAAATTCCATCCATTTGATACTTCATTTGATAGATCTACATAGAAACATTCATCTGATTACCTTGATCTGATTGGATTTGTTTGATCACATTGGTACATGGAGAATCTGGTATCAAATTTCTCATTTCATTTGTTACATAATTACCTATCCATTTGGATTCAAGTTCTTTATCAAATAAAAATATGTTCAGAAACTTCTTAAGGAAGATCCTTAAAGAAACTTCATAATGTTGATTATAGAAGCCCACCTTTTTAATACATTAATTTTAACAAAATTACTTAAAAAATATATTATATTAATAACTTAAAAGTATATTTTTTGGTTTAGTGATTTTTAAAATAGGAATATAGTACATGAAATACATGGTACAAAAAAGGAAATGTCTAAAAATTTAAAATCCTCTTGAAAGGCTTCCTTAACATCCCATCCTAGATCATCTCACTTAATAGGATTTCTATATGAAATTTATCAAATTAAAGGGGTGATAAAAATTCCTAGTAAGGGATAGAAAATGTAATAGAAAATAATAGGTGAATAATGGTGTATAAAATAAGAACATTTACATAATTACTTGATGCATAACATAAGTACATGACCATAACAACATGAGGCATGATAAGGAAACGTGACAAAAAACATAAACATTGAGACATTCATAAATATATCAGCATAACACATAAGGTGTTGTAAAACATATTACCAAGGATTCCAACCAATGTATCATAAAACATTACCATGTAATGATTCCAAGGTAACATGAACATTATATCTCTAGAGATTACTTCTTTACATAATGCATTAGAGCACCATGAGGGTGCACCCTTCTAATGTCAAATATTATGTGTGCCATATCGAACAAAAAATTAATATGTTCATATAAATTATAACACATGGGTATGGAATGTGGGTTTAATATATTTATTTCACTAATAAATAGTTTACTGACAATTCAAAATGAATACCCTTGAATGAAAATATGGTTGGGTATTCATGACATGAAAATATGGGTTGGAAAAATAAGGGTTTATTTCAACAGCATAATAGGTATAAAAAAGGGATATTGGAAGGGGATTAATGAGAGGTAAAGGAAATATATTATTAATAAGACATAATATATAAAATAATGGGTCTATATATAAACACTTGACAACATAATAAATTGGGGATCAAAAATACTTATACAAAATCAGTACTTGAATTGAAAAAAAGTGTAAGAAGAGGTCCCTTACCTTGGGAGGATGACTCTTAAAGATAGAGAGAGACTAATTAGAAACTTAAAACAACATTTTAAAGACCATTGAGATGAATATTTATATTGGATTCATTCTTAGTGTATTTTTAGTGGGGATTGAGAAAACATGGTGGGTTTTTATACTTGAGGAGGGGTGGAATTAGGGGTTTAAAAATTGGTTATTTTATTATATAATCCAACCACTTGTGGGTGAATGAATTAATTTTTTATAGATTATTAATAGTTGATTAAGGGTGGGTGAACTTAAAAATAATTCCTGAATTGAAAACCACAATCAAACCAACAAATTTAATGCATAGAAAAAAGTAATTTTCATCTTAAAAAATCTAATTTTTGGTTCCAAAATCTAAAGTATAAATTTATAAATTAAAATTAGGATTTTTAAATTCATTTTTATAAATATTAATTTTTTTATTGATTAAAATGTTACATTATTTTCTGAATCATTCTAACAGAATAATTATTTCATAAAATATTTGTGACCATAAAATGATAATTTTCACTTTTTCATCCAAAAATCAACTTTGTCAGAAAAATCCCAAAAATTACCCCAAAGATAATTTTGATGAAATGAGTCAAAAAATGAAGTTTATTTTATCAAAAAAATTATATAAATATAATAATTTTAACTTTTAAATATAAATCCTTATTTTTTGGAAATTGATAATTTTTATAGAATAATACACATACTAGTCATTATAAAAATCACGAAGAACTTAATTAAAATATATTATCATTTTGAAAGTTTTTTATAACATTATTTCAGGAAAATAAATTTTATTTAAAACTTATAAATTTACTATAAACGTATTTTTAATAAAATATGACTATAAAATCTAAAAAAAATATAATTTGTATTATATCATTAAATAATTTTAATGGTCACTTAAATGCATCTACTTAACCATCAATAATAATTAATAAATATCTTATTGAATAATTATATTAATTATGAATAGACATATCTCTCTATCTATACACCACAATTATCATACTTACATCAATTCTATCAAGGTTCAACATCATTCCCAAAATGAATACTGTATTACTAACTATTTGTTTCTTTGTTATTATTCTGTTTTTGGGTGTGAAGATTCAAGGGGATCAAGGCAACTGAAATTTTAATATTTTAATTTAATTATCCCATATTTTTTACCACTACAATATTTAGTATTATATCAAGTATTGTTTTATATTTAATGAAACATTATTAAATAATTAACTAAAGTGTTGTTGGTTTCTAGTATTATACTACATCACTCATTACATTTCTTAAAAAGTTTATTACACATCTTATAATAATGTATAAAATTTTCCTAATGATTAACATTATTTTTAAAGTAATTATAGAAAATATGATCTTCATGGTGGAAGTAAATCCTAAGTATTTTTTTGTTAATATATTATTCTTCCATGTGTATTTAACTCTACATTTCATAGTTTTAGTTTTCCATATAAATACATGATATGTAATGGTAGTATAAAATGTAATTTTTTTATATGCCTATATTGTAAAAAATAATGAAAATTTGTTGGGATTAAAGAGTTGATTTATTAATAAAGAATATTATTTACTTTGTTACATTCTTTTGTAATAAGAAATTTCACCCATGAATGTTTCACTTATTGATCAATAAGTTGAAAGTTATACATTTAATTAAAATAATAAGGGTCTTACTTAAAATTGATAATATTTCATTTATCCTTTAGTATGAATTTTGTAACTATAATATAGAAATGGTCATGTCCTTGGTGGTGTTTCTCTTATTGAAAGATGTAATAAAATTGAGTTTTTTTAAATCAAATTGATAATACACAATGATCCATATAATTTTTGGAGAAATGGAAAAGGTGTTGAATAGATCAAATAGTTTCTTATATGAAATTTTATTATTTGGAAGGCAATTGAAAAAATTAAAACTAGATTTTTTAATTATACTGATGATTAAATAACATGGAAGAGATAATAATGTTGTATTTGATTTCCTTCCCTTCACCTGATAAATGATATTTGATTTTTGAAATGACAATGTTAACACATGAAATTAATTATATGTAACAAAATTATAACAAGTTTTATTACCTATTATTTACATCCATTGAATAAAAATTAAAACTTAAATAATAAGGAGGATACTTTTAATACACGTTAGGATAATAAATTCCAAATGTGAGTTTAATCCTAAAGTTTTTCTAAAATAGGGATTCTAGGATCATATACTTTAATACCTTATTTAATTTAAGAGAAAAATATACAATTTTTATATATAATTTCATATTGGTTTGTAAAAATTTTATAATATCCAAAGCACATTCCCAAGGATTATCCAACCAGTTGTGTAGTAAGACTACTTTTTCATGAAACATGTGATGATTAAGTCAAATCCCAATGTGCCATTTTTAGGGTTATTACCCCTAGGAAAAACTATTCCTGATCCATATCTACTTTTAGTATACTAATAAGAACATAATTTTTTAGAAACCACCATATTTCATTAATAATGTATCATAAAACATATTACCAAGGATTTAAACTATGATATCATAAATCAACATTAATTATTTCTGAAAAGGTATCATATACATTTCATCTCTAGAGATTACTTCTTTACCCAATGCATTAGAGTGCTATCAGGACACACCCTTCAACTGTATAATATTATGTGTGCGCGACATCTATAAAAAAATCACAAGTTACTATAATTTATTACACATAGGTAGGTAATTTGGATTTCATACATGGATTAACCTAATAAATAGTTTAATTATACATCAAAATTAATACCCATTAATGAAAACATGGTTGGGTATTGATGATATGAAAATAAGGATTAAAAAAATAAGGGTTTATTTCGACATCATAATGGGTATAAAAAAGGGATTTTAAAATGAGTTTAATTATATTAAAAGGGAACATATAATTAAAATTAAATCATATATAAAATAATGGGGGTGTATATAAACACTTGACAATCTAATAAATTGGGAATAAACAATACTTATACAAAAGAAGTACATGAATTGAAAAAAATTGGAGGTAGAGATCCCTTACCATGGAAGGATGCTTCTTAAAACTAGAGCAATACTCCTTATAAAATTAGAACCACATTAGATAGAATATGTATGGGTATATTGAGAGATTATTTGTAACAAACCTGAATTTAGTAACCTAGAGATGGTATCTTCTTTATTACATTGGCATAAATACAAAGGGTCAAATCCCGAAGGATCGAATAGTTTAGAAGTTTTGGAGAACCAGATACATAAATGATATCCATTTTATTTTGGGAATAGAAAATAATGAATAATAAATAAGAAAATAAAATGAAATACATCCTTGATAACTCATTCCAAGAATTATTCTTCATATCTTGGGGAAATGAAACGAAATAATGGTGAGATAAAATGCTCAATAAGGGTTAATTACAACAAAAGATATCATGAAATAGTAATAATAATTATAATTTAAAGGTAAATAACGAAACAAAAACTCCATTTTAATAACTTGCCTATTTGGATAATATAAGGAACAATCAATATGTCAAGTTAAATAACTAAAAAAGAATGAAATTTAATCAATATATGAGGATTAAAATCATCCACATGTAATATCATAGTAAAAATATCAAAAATAATAATAATAACTATATTAAAAAGGAAGGAATTTCTAAATTATTGGACATAATTATCTTAAGAATCATGATACCTTTTTCGTTAAGATCTTTCCTCAAGACCGTTTAAAAATACTGGGTAAAAATCCATCTGATTTTTCCAACTGATTTGTCTCATAAGACCTGTTGATTTATCTAGGGGATATATATATATATGATATTAACCCTTATATTCATGTATAAATCATTCCCTATATATTAAACTATCAATTTAATTCATGAAAAATATTTTTCTATTAATATATATTAATATGGAGTAAAGGATACAAATTTATCTATATTTCCCTAGTTAATCAAATAACTTTCAAAGTTAAAACCTTATGTAAAAATGGTAAAACGTTTAAGAAATAATCATATATATAATAAAATAATATATATATATATATAAGATAAATTTAATTACTAATTAAAAATTATCACAAGAAAGGGATTGTTTCAAGTGAAAGTTAACAATAAAATAAAAGTGAGATTGTAAAAAACAATTACCACTTAGAAAATTAAAATTCAAACCCCTTTGGATGAAATAATTCAAATTGAAACTTAAAATACCATTAATTTTTAAAGAATCATGATGTTACATGTAAAAGGGAATTATATAAACCATATAAAATAAATTACATACATAACATTACAATATGCCTCAATAAAGAGAAATTGTGATGAAGTCCCTTACCTTGAGTCCGACTCATCATGTAAGTTTTTTATCTTCCAAAATAAAAAACAATATATTAATTATTAACTTTAATAAGAACCTTTTTCAAATTTATTATTACTTTTATTTAATTTATTCTCATTTTATATACAAATACTTAATCAATTATGTTTACATCGGGTGTTTCGATGAAATTTTATGTGTCAAAAATGATTTCAGTGGGTTGACTATAATCAATGAGGTCGTTATTTTAACATATATAGAATAATAATAATAGACTAATAATCTCATATATAAGAATTATACTTTTAAAACCGATAATTAAATATGGATTTGAGAAATAAATAATGTTATAATTATGCAGATGGTAGGTCATACACACACATGAGTAATGTTTTCATTTTTCAAGGATCATTATAGAAAAGAGGTAAGAAATATTTTATATCCATATAGTTATAATAATATTATAAATACCATATAATTTTTTTAAATATAATTATATATATCATTCATGTGGTGTGGTTATGAAAAGAGAGTCACATCGCTTCATGGATGGGGTAGTCCACACGTACACGAACAACATTATCATATTTCTTTTAGAGAAAAGGTAAGAAAGAAAATGATATATTATCTTTTAATATGATAAATATTTCATGAATATCATATTTATGTCATTTATGTCACATATAATCATTATATTTATCATTATCACCTTTTATGTAAAGCATTAGTGAAATATGAATCACATCGCTTCGTGAGGCGGTAGTCCACCGTTCACATGAGCGGCATTATCATATCCCATATGAACTGGAAATTAAAAGGTATATATGATATAATTAATTCATATGTAAAATTATGTTATAAATATAATATATATACTTTAGATCCATTATCATAACCAACCATGAGAGGTGGTAATGGAAAAAAAAATGACATCGGTTCCTGAAGCGGTAGTCTGCCGTACACATGGGTCATGATTTAGAAACCATTTTGATAGAAGTGGGGATAGTTTTTTGTAATGAACTTAACATAACAAAATATCATTATATGGTATATACTAGTGTTATTATGTAATCATAAATTATGACGTTTTAAAGGAGGTAGAAGAATAAAAAAACAAAAATGCATATTTAGTAATTTGACCTTTTCTCGGACCGCCTCTTTATGATTATAACTAAGGTATTCCAAGAATAACTTCATAACCAAAAAATATTATAGGATGATATTAAGGAAGTTTTAAAATGATTTGGGCTGGTATTGTCTGAAAAAAAAGGGTTTGAAAGAGTGAAAAAGAGAGAAGAAGGGGTGACCTTTTATAAACGAGGTGAGTGGAACACTTGTAATTTTTCAAAAGAAAAAGATGTACCCACATTTTCAAATGTAAAAGGGTCAAAAATAAATTATTATTGATAATTAGTAATAATAAGTTCTAATTATGGCCACAAAATAGATTTTATATCAGTTCAAAGGTCATTTTACCACTTATATTTTTAGTTTAACCCCCGGTAAACCCATTTTTTCCATAACCATAGAAAATATTTTTTACTTTTTTTACTATTTATGATGGTAAAAAATTAAGTTGAACTTAGTAGATAGTATAAATAATTATTATTAAAAATATTTAATCAATTTTTTCCAAATTTCATTCCAATAACTTGAAAGTTTTAATTTAAAATTAATCATCTAGATGTGAAGAGAAAGCGCGTTTTCAAAGAGAAAATTTTGAAAAGTTTACATAATTATTTTATCAAAATAAAATATGTAAATAATTATAATGAAATAAATTAGATTAATTGATATATAATTTAAATAATTCTACTTTAAAACCTATTATAAATATAATTTAACTTTATAAATAATTTAAATGAAAAGGTACAAAGAAATTTTGGGATCTAAGCGTACTCAGTCCCAAAATTTATTATAAAAAGTAAAATGGATACAACAATACATAAATTTGGCATAAGAGCCACCAAAAAAATGTGGCATTCCAACACCACCCTAAATAAAACTAGAGTAGAAGATCAAAAACAAACTAAAATAGTCTGAAATCACACAAAACCCAAAAAGGGTCCATCCCAACCATCCACCTGGTAAAAAATACCAACATACAGCTTGTATCCCAATAAAGGTACCTCCTGTATCCCAAGACAGATCTCACACACTTGACTACATCGATGAGTCAGACAAAAAACACTCCACCTGAGTTCATCATCATGGATTCCATGTCGTTCACACCGAGGACATCGCTGCTTTCAGCGTCCTCACGCAATCAAAGTCATCTCTGATGCCCGTCGCCAGAGGTGTCAATGCCAACATGTCATTAGCAAGAGATCCTCACTATTGATTCCCCAAACTATCAATAGTTCATGGTACCATATATCATTTCCCTCCAGTGTCCCACACCACTGTAATCCATCCCATATCCATCTTCCCATAAGTATAAAACATAACCAAAATGGCCAAAATATTGCCTATCAAATATAAATCTCTGTCCAGTTAGCCATATGCTAGTAGACATCACACATTGAGGACTCCAAAGTCATACGACTCAAAAAACATTCCCAAGTCATTGCCAGATACCAAAATGATTGAATATGACCACACACCCACATTAAATAGGCACCTACTCCCTACATGCTTCACGTCTCCTGAGGTCAACCCGACATCCTAATGAATGTCGACAAGAAGCTCATCGCCAGACCAGATCTACTACCCTTCAATGGAGAATTCCAATTGAAATGGATCCATCACTGCCAGGACCACCAGTCATCCACCGGGGTCCCATTACCAACAATCATCACTGGGATCCGCCCTGCCTCATCATACTAGAAAAGATTGAACCCACCGGTCCATCATCATTTACTGACTGCCTACAATCCTTAGTGTAAGTAGGTATTTTCTATGTGTGTGACACCCATCTACATGACACCTCAATCCTCTCCTCTTCCATGATCCCACCCAGACCACAACACAAGATGGACCGCCACAATCACCCATGCCCGACATCACAAAAAGTGGCCTCCATAACTATAGATCTCAAAAGTTCTTCCTAGGTCATCGAAAAACCCAAGAAGCACATGTGGTTCTAATTAAAGAACACTACAATACCCCCTGTTCACTTTATATTCGTCCAGAACCCTCCACTCTAAAGGGGTTTCATCAAAACAACTGCAAATGGTTCATGATTTTCCACAAGTGGAAAACATTTGATAATGGCTCATAATCGAATCATCTGGAAAGATTGGTGCATGAATTTGGCCATGATATCAAAGAGAGATAAAATCCCCATCCTTGAGATATAATATCTCTATTTCTTTGTCATATTCATCTTAAATGAAAAGGTATTTTTCAATTAAAATTCAATATTGTTCAAAATTCATCAGAAAATGAATCATTTCATAAAAATATAAAAAATTCACCCAAATATAATTTTGATATGATGTTTTAAAAAATTAAGATCATTTTATCCGATTAATTTTCAAAATTGGTAAAAAATAATTTTAAAATATGTGTGTGAAGCATGACAAAACCATTTTTTACAAAAATACAGTTTTCTCTGAAAACATATCATTTTCATTTATATGAGTTTTATTTTACTTATAATTAATATATAAATATAATTTTCATAATTAATTTGTATTGTTCATACCCTATATATTTATGGATAGGATATAATGGTCATTTTTAAAAAATATTTTAATAGAGTTCTTTTTGTTTACACCTGGTGTTTCTTACATCACAATCTATCGACCAAATTAAATTTATTCTAAAAGAAATATATTATAAAGTATTGGGGTGTTACATTCTTCCCAGATGAAAAATTTTCATCCTCAAAATTTCATGGATATTACATTCTAAATATATGAGGGTAGTTCTTCTTCATAACATCCTCTGGTTCCCACTTTTCTTCCTCTATTTCCTGATTTCTCCAAAGTACCTTTAATTGAAGAGTTGTCTGATTACTCAATAATTTCTCTCAAATATCAGGAATTTTTATGAGTTTTTAAAATTAATATAGACTAGGAAAAAAATTTATTTCATCAGAGGTGATCACATGCATTGAGTTTGAAATATACTTCTTTAATAATGATATATGGAACACATCATGTACTTTTGAGAGACTTTGCAGTGTTTCCAAAAAGATAACCATACACTAAAATTCTTCCAATTATTTAAAAGTGTAATATTTACTTGGGTATTAGTTTACATTTCACACCAAACCTTATAACACCCTTTCATGGAGATAATTTCAAGAAAACATGATTTCACACATGGAATTGAAAATATATACTATGATTATCGACATAACTATTTTTCCTACTTCCTTAATAGCCTTTACATTTTTTTATTTTATATTTTTTACATTCTAGTCCTATGAGTTTCCTTTCACAAAATTTATGCCAACAAGTTTTATTATGATATATCTTTCAATATAATACTTCATATGTCACCAATTGAATACTTGAATGGAAACTATTGTTATAAAAAAATATACCAAAGGTAAATATTCATCCCAAATACATTGAAAGTAAAGTGATCATGACCTTAACATATATCCAATTGTTTGAATAGTCTTTTTGGACTATCCATCAGTTTTAGGATGGTAGAAAATACTCAAATGAAGCTCAGTAACTAGATTTTTTTGATGATTTTTCCATAATTATAATGTAAAATGTGGATCATTATTAGACATAATTGAAAGTGGTGTTCCATGAAGTCTTATAACTTCATTAATATAGAGCCTTATGAGGTTATATAGAGTTAAATCCTCTATTATAGTGAGAAAATGTGCATATTTGGTTAGATGATCAATAATAACCCATATTACATCATTCTTTCTAGGTGTCTTTGGTAGTCTTCAAAAAAATTACAAAGTAATGTCATCCAATTTCCAAATAGGAGTAAGAAGTGGTTTCATGAATCCTCTAAAAAAATACATAAAATATTTAACTTTTTGAAAAACCAAACATCTAGAAACATATCTATCAATTTCCCAATTCATGTTATCCCACAAAAAATGTTCCCTAAAATACTTACACATATTTTTGCTACTAGGGAGTATATAGAAATTTGAGATAGGATTTTCATCCAATAATTCTATGTTGAGCTTAGGTATAGATGGAACACACTATCTATTTCTAAATTTTACAACACCATATTCACAAATTATGTTTACAAATTTCCCATCATTAACATTATTATTTTCTTTTGAAATTTCTTATCATTAGATTGAGATTTTCTATTCTTTTATAATAAATATGGTGTCATCATAATTTAAAAAATGACTTATGTATCCCATTAATTAATAATTACCATTTTAATATTTACTATATTCATGAACACATGATACCTCTCAATCTTTATTTGGGTCAGGACTCCATGATCTTTCTTAGTTAATGCATCTTTTAACTTATTTTCTTTCCTTGGTGGTTGTGTATTGATCATTTATAATCCTTGAATAGTCATATCCATTGAATTTTTCTCATATTGGGATATTTCTAGAAAAATATGTATTTTAGGCTTTTATGATCTATGTATATCTCACATATTTCACCATATTGATAATGTGTCTATATCTTTAATGAAATTATTATAACTGTCAACTCAAGATCATGGGTTGGATAGTTATATTCACGAGTCTTCAATTCCCTTGATTCATATAAAATAACTTTATCATTTTTTATTAGGACACAAAAATTTCCTTCTTCAATGGATCTATATATATAAAAAACCCATCATTTCCATATGGTGGAGTCAAAATCCTAGCATTGACCAATATCCACTTTAGTTAATCAAAACACTCTTCACTTTCATTTTTCCAAAAAAAAAACATAAAACCCTTTATTTGTACTATTAGTTAATGGGTTATCCAATTGGGAAATATTATGAATGAATCACCAATAGTAACCTACCAAACTAATGAAACTACATACCACCATTATGTTCATTGCTATAGTCCATTCTCTAACTACCTTTGTATTCATAGGATTAACTAAGATTCCATATTTGGTGATAATATGGCTAATAAATTAAACTTATTTAAGATAAAAATTTCACTTACTAAACTTCCCATAGAAATCATTCATTCTAAGAGTATCAAGAATAATCCACAGGTGATTATTATGGTCCTCATACCTTTTTGAATACACAAAAATATCATCAATGAACACCCCAAAAAAATCATCAAGATATTCCTTGAATAATCTATTCATTAGATCTATAAAAATAGGGGGTAAATTATTCAATCCAAATGGAATTACTATAACCTCACAATGTACTTACCTTTTTCAAAAAAAATTCTTTGAAAGGTTATCATTCTTTACTCGCAATAAATGATATCCAGAATGAATGTCAATCTTTGAAAAATATTTGGATCCATGAAGTTGATCTAATAACTCATCAATGAGATATATATAATAATTTCTTATTTATCATAATAGAATTTATTTTCCTACAATCAATTCATAGCCTCATGAATCTAACTTTCTTCTTAACATAGAGAACACGGTATCCCCATGGAGAAACACTAGTGGGAAAAAATCCATTATCACCAAAATGCTCTAGTTGTTTATTCAACTACTTTAATTATAATGTGTCTATTCTAAACAGAGTCTTTGATATTGGTCTTGAATCATGTATTAAATCAATGTAAAACACAACATCATGCTATAGGGGATGTCTAGGTAATTTCTAAGGAAATACATCAATGTATTCTTGTAAAATAGGAAAATCTTTAATTTGAAGATTACCTTATCCATAATTAGATTTTTTTTCTATTCTCACACAATAATATCATTATATAGAGCTTCTGGGGTGGATCTATATATGAATCAAATGATTAAGTCTCTACTATAAAGATAAACAACTCTATATATTCATCAAAAATCAAAATTTTATTCTCCTTGAAATAAATTTATCATCATATTTTAAAATCCAGTTTATACCAATGATTATATATAAGTCAAGCATAGGTATGATAATAAGGTAAAAAAATATAGCATAGTTATGTGTCATAATTAGGACTTCTTGAAACATCCTTATTACTGCGAGACTTTACCTAGAAGTTTTAACTGACAACTTCCTTCTTAAATTTAAAGGTAAATGTCTAATTTTCTTGAAAACCTGTATAGATATAAAAGAGATAGAGGATACCAAATCAAATAAAGAATTAGATAAATTTAAAGATAGTAAGTACCTTGCACAACATCATTGGGAACATTCACCTTAGTTTTAGTGATTGCATATGCTTGACCTTCTCACATTAGTGTCTTATAAGGTGGATTCCCTTAACTATTGGGGATTTTTTTGACATAGTTCCCCATCTCCATATAGTTGAAACATTGAATTATAGAGTTTTATTTATACCCTTTTTATTATCTATACTACTGGAACTTATCTCTACACTTATTTCAAAATTCCCAATCCCTTTAACACTTCCCAGGATGATTATTTCCATAGTTTTCCCAAGGTAGAAATAAATATGTTATCTTCTTCTTCTTTGAGAAATTCCCTTTTTCATAATGTTTATATGAAACATTATTCTCTTTATTTCCCTCGAATATGTATGATCTGGAGAATTCCATATACTTTTTGATGGAACATAAAACCATTTCATTATATGATGAATTTTTTTGAGAGACTAGTTCCCTTCAGAGACTTACGTTAATGCCTTCAAAGAAATGGTCAATATTGCACTTCGTGTTGTGTACGTAATACTTAGGATACCTAAATAACATTATAAAGCTAGCTTCATACTCTGAAAAACCTTATTCTTCCTTTTTATTTAATATAAGGAACATTATATTCATTTTAGTTTTTTTCTCATGAGAGAAATATTTATCGAAGAATTTATCCTTAAAATATTTCCATTCCATGAACTCTATTTTCACTTCATCCATAGTATTTTGGATCAATGACCAATATTAATCCGAATTAACTTTGAGATAATACACTAAAAGTGTAACCATTTTATTTTTAGTACATCCTATGTCTATAAATATCTTCTCTAGAGACTTAATCCATTGCTCATATTCCATTGGATTAGTAGTTCCACCAAATAATTGGGATCCTATCGCATAAAGTGACCAAACATAGGAGAATATCATTGTGGAATAGGTTTATCTATCCCAAAAAGGTTATTTTTTCAAAATCTTACTAAGATACTTTAATATAGAAATTATTTTCTCATTTCCAATAATTGTTGAATTGGCTTCCTCAGAAAAGAAATCTCTACACATTCTATGAGTGTTGATACGTTTCTTCCTTCTAGGTTCCATTTCTAAACAATGAGATATACTAGATAATATCATAAAATTTTAAAATTAAAATCATAGGTATAATTCTAAATATGGTGTAATAATTAGCATAAATTAAAATTTATTCATTGTTAATATCATAATCATAAACTTTATTTATTCTGGAATATCATTATTTTCAAATCCTTCATAATGGTTTTAAAATAAAATATGTATTATCCTAAGTATATACCCTAGGAGTGTCAAACCATGATCACAGTAATGCCTGTTATTATACACTAGGTGATGATTGGGTCAAGCCTAATGTTCCATTTTGGGAGTTATTACCCCTAGGAACCTCTGTTCTAGAACCTTATCCACTTATAGTATTCTAGGAGGGATGTATTTAAAATAAAAACCCATATAATCTCTTACTTACCAAATATTTTGGATGTTTTCTATACTTATCCTAAAATTATATGATATATTTATGTTCCCTAGTCTATGTTTTCATAAATCTAGTTCTCAAAGTTTCTAATAAACATCCTCTAATATTAACTGTAATGACCCCAACTCCAATAACCTATATCTAATGTCTATTTTATTAAATCATCATAGATATAAAGGGTAAAATCCCAAAGGACTAACCAGTTGATTAGTTTTGGAGAACTAGATATATACATGATACCCATTTTATATTTTAAATATAAAATAAAACACAATACATATCAAAGGAAAATGAACTACATCCTTGAAAACTCATTCCAAGAATTCCTCTTCATATCTTGGGGAAAGGAAACAACATAAGAGCGAGCTAAAATACTCTATAAGGGTTAAGTATAGTGGAATACATCATTAAGAAATAAGAACAATTAATATTTAAAGGTAAATAAATGAACACACAAACAATTTAAATAACAGGAATATCATGATAATATATGACATAATCAATATGCTATTGTAAATAACTGAAAACACATACCATTTAATAAATAACTGAGAAGAAAGTGCCCATAGAAATAATATCATAGAGAAAATATCATAGATAATAATAATAAATGTATTATCAATGAAGGAATTTAATAATTTTTGGATTTTTTGACCTCATTCTTCATAATACCTCTACCATTAGGATCTTTCCTCAAGATAGATTAAAACTAAGGGGTAAAAACCCATCTGATTTGGACAACTGATTTGTCTTATGAGGCCTGTCGATGAATCTAAGGTCTATCTATAACAAATACCCACCTATATCTATATATAAAAATAATTCTCTATATATTGAATGATATATTTAATACATGAACAATATGCCTTATCAACAAATATCTGTATTGAGTAAAGGATACCATTTTATCTATATTTGTCCAGTTAATCAAATAAATTTCAATGTAAAAACCATATGTAAAAATGGTATATAGTTTAGGAAATAATCATATTCTTAATATATCAATATGGATATTTAATATAAATTCAATGAACATTGAAAAATGATCACAAGGAAGTGATTGTTTCCATAGAAATTTAACAATCACAAAAGAAAGTGAGACTGTACAACAACACTTACCACTTGGTAATTTTCAATTCAAAACCACATGGATGAAATTATTAAAATTTAAAATTTAAATTCCTTGAATTATTAAAGAATAATTATATTACATGTAAATGGGTAGTATATACACCATTTAAACGAAATTAGGTTCATAACCTTACAATATGCATCAATGAAGATAAATTGTGATGAAGTCCCTTACCTTGAGTCCGACTAGTCACATATGTTATTTATTTTCCTAAATAATAAACTAATGTTAATTATTTAATTTATTAAGAACCCTTTTCATGTTTATTATTCCTTTTATTTCACCTATTCCCATGTTATATACAAATATTATTCAATTATTGTTACTTTGGCTGTTTCGATGATATTTGACTTATGTATCAAAAATGACTTTGGTAGGTTGACTATGGTTAAAGTGGTCATTATTTAAAAATACAAAGATTAATAATCAAAACATAATTATAATATTTAATCATCAATTATACTTTTAAAACAAATCATGAAATATGGTTTTTATAAATGAATTATGTTGTGACCATAGGGATGGTAGGCCATACATATGCAAGAGTAACGTTTCCATTTTTCAATGATTATTATAAAAAAGGTAAGTAAAATTTTATCTTTGACGAATGGTAATAATATCATAAATACCATATTATATATATATATATATATATAATACATGTGATTTGGTGATGAAAATAGAGTGACATCACTTCATAAAGGCAGTAGTCCACACATACACAAATGACGTTATCATCTTTCAATGACTAAAAAGGTATTAAAAAATGATATATTATCACAAACTAGACCAGTTAACCAAGTAAACTGATAACCGATCCTGTCCTAAAATAACCTGAAGGGCATTCCTGATCCCCATTGGTTGTCTTCTAGCACCCAAAATCATATAATGTGAAAGTGGGAACAAATGTTCCATAAAAAAACAGAAGAAAGATAAAAAATCAGTATGCTTATAAGAAAAATTATATAGGGAGAAGTGTACCAGAATTCAAATAGGTATGAAAACTAAAATTAAAACCAAAAGTAATAGAAAACCAAGATAAAATTCCAAGTTCCAATGGCCACAACTCTCCAAGCCCAAGGATCAACATCCAATAGAACCTCTAAGTGGTGCCATACACTTGCTTAAACCTAGAATAAGATAATCTATAAACACTTGAAGGCACATGTAGGGTGTGACCTAAAATCCCAGTAGGGTCTCACCATGGATTCCAGTACAAGTTGCCCACATTTAATTAATCAAATGAAGATTTCAATTTTAAATATAGAGGAATGGAATTTCAAAAAAATATTTAAGAAAATCATGATTTACATTTCAAATTATGTAAATACTTTAAACAAATGGGTAAATAAACATTTTTATACAAAAATGTTTTATATAAATTCAAAAATAATTACAAATAGTTTTATACATTATCATATATTTCAAATAAGAATGATATACATGGTTATTTGACTAGAGGTAAGATAGTTTTAGGCTATGAGATTCTCAAACACTCATATGATAATATTTGAAATGTGTATACACACCCCTTAACACTGGAAAGAGAGGACTCATCTATATCCTACTAAGGAATAAGATGTGATAATAATTTTTTTCTAGTGTTGTAAAGTTTTAATCCATTTATAGGGAAATTACAACCTAGCATATTTGTCCCAATAAATCACTAACTAAATAGGATTTCATGTTCTCCACGACAATAAAAAATGGGAAATTTATTTTAAAATTTTTAAAAATATAATTGAAACCACTTACCATTTCCATATGAAAATTTCCATTTAAAAACCAGTTCATATGGTTTTCAATAAATAATTCCCTTTTCCAAAATAAAACCAACGAGTTTATATCAAAACCAATTTAATCTATTTTTATCAAATACTACTTTGAAATCAATTTCACCAAATAAATTTCAAAATTTTAAATTCAACAATTTAAATATCAAAATATCTATCAATTTCACAAACACACCCTAATCCAATGGAATTGGGGCGCTTTTCCCAAAATTTCATGCCAAAAAATCAAAAAATAAAAATTTAATGGAACTGAGTTATTAATAAATCAATTAAATGAAATATCAAGAAACTGAATTTAAGTCAAAAAATAAATTTAAATTTAGAAATTTAGGGTTAATCAAATTATCCAATCAAAACAGAACCACTTATCTTGGGATCATAGGATATCGAAATGTCAAACCCTAATAAGGAAAAATCCAATGAAGAATTCTGAAAATGAAGATATGAGAATAAAACCTAGATCCAAGATCTAAAACAATGGGTATTTGATCCTCAAATAGCATAAAGATCTATAAAACCCTAGTAATAAAATAAGAAAAAGTGGTAGAAAGAGATTTGGAAGAGGAAACCTACCAGGTAGAGATTGAACACATTTCTGCTAGATTAGAATCACTTATCAAAGGATGTATAGGGTTAAAAATCACCTCTTGAGACCCTCTAAATAAGAAAAAGTCATTACGGGGTCGTATCGGCCCATCGAGAACCTAAAAGGGGGGTTTTAGGATTTTAGAAAATAAATTTCGAATTAAAAACTATTGTATGCATGGTTTCCTGGGTAGGGCCGCACAATTAGAAAAACTGTGAACCCTAATTATAAAACCCTTTTAATGAGGTTTGCACAATTTTTACTAGGCAGAAACATTGTTTTTCAAACTATGGACCAACTATGCAACCCTTATTGCCTGGGTTTTCATGGTTTTCACTAATAAGGTTCATGGTTTGGTAAAAACAAGTTCCAACTATGCACAACCCCAAAACCTTTAACATTTCTAACTTTTTCACATGAAACAACGCAAAAAAAATCTAACCAAATCATGAAAAAATGAGGGGTTTAGGAATACCTGAAAATAATTACATGTTTTTATAATCTCCACAACATAGAAACTTTCTATCACTAGAAATTCTACTAGGAAGATCCCATGTAAAAAATATGAGGCCACTACTCTCCCATCAATGCCTCTATCTCCCACATCTCATGAGATTCAGAGATATACTACTATATCTTTCAAAATAAAGATATTTCCCTCCAAGGATTGTTTAACATTTGATAAAGATAAAGAAGAAGTGGGGATATAGAGACCATACTCTCTCTTTGATCCAAGGTGCGAAATAATATCCACCACATAAGAAAAAATCTCTATAGGAAGATTTATAATATTAATAATATGTATTTAAATAAATGAATGAGATACACCAAGATCAAATTAAAAATACAATAATAATGAAGCTATAGTGATGGTACCTCTCACATTAACTGGAACCATATCCGCTTCCTCTATAGACACTTCCACTATGTGGAGAAGCTTCACTTTCAATGCTTATGGTTAGAACCCATTTGGATATGAAGTGTCTAATTTCAATATAATTTTTGAAAATCAGAATGATTCCATTACACCATGTGAAGTAGAATATATATGACATAACTTTTTTAAGTGACATGTGCATCCTCATGAACCACAAACCATGGGTGCCTCAGTGAAAACCCCATTTGAATGCCCTGGATCTCCACACTAGTAGAAACTCAAAGCGCCTCTTATAGTCACTGTAGGTGGTCTAGGAAAACCCTGATAGAAAGAATCACCATGAGAATGATCATGTTTTCTATTAATCTTAGAGTAATTCACAAAGCCAATGGGAGAAAAGGTAACTCACTTAAACCCTAACTTGCATGCTCGGTCCATTTCAATCATCAATGCCCTATCCAACACCTCAGTATAACAAGGAAGATTTAGAAAGAAAACATGAGAGTGAATATCTAATCTTGGTAAAAGCATGAACCATAGAGTATTCATATTTTTCATTAGATACAATCTCACGATAAAATGGTAATAGCTCAGAAAAACGGTTTTCATATTCTGTTATGGTCTTGTCATCCTACTCAAGTTTGAAAAACTCAAAATCCTTGATAAAAACTATTGAATCTGGATATAAATATTTAGTGAAAATTTCATTGAAATATTTCTACTCTAAGACCTCATGGTTCTTCACCATCACCATCATGTCCCACCATCTCCTACTCGGTCCCTCTAGCATGAAGGTGGAACACTTCAGCATGATATCCCCAAGTTTCTATAGGAATCCGAAAAATGCTCAATACTACTTTACCATTCCTCAGCCTCTTTTGGATCATTGGAGAATTTGAACACAAGTAGTTTTTGGTGAAGTAAATCCTACTAAAAATTCCATAAAGCATCCCTCTATAGTTCAATAATTGGATCCTGAATGAGAACTAGTGGTGGTGCTTGTCCCATAACCTGGACAATACGCATAATCAACTCATCCAGACTCGGTTCCACAATAGGTTTTACTTACTAAGGCTTATCAGAATCCTACTCCTATATTTGATTCATACGTCTTCCCAGAGGCATGATTCTATAAAACATCAGAAGAAAACATTGAATACATTATATTAACACTCAAACAAGAGAAATAGGGAAATTAATACCAACAAATAGACAAACAATATTTGGATTTCAAACTATCCAAATAAAAAGTAGGGAAAAGACTATAACTAATCCTCAAGACATATTTCTCAAACCACCCATGGTGACTTAAGGTTCATTACGATAATAAATGTTCTAAAACTCAATGAAAACTACCTCTTATGTTGCGCAAAGATCACACAAGTGCATACTAACATCAAGGAAAGATGAAAAACATTTCTTTGATACCATATTATTGTGAACTAGACCGGGTATCCTAGTAACCTGATATTCAATCTAGTCCTGAAATATCCCAAATGAAATTCTTGTTCCCCATAGGTTAGTGACTAGTATCTGACATCATAAAATATAAATTTTAGAACAAATTTTAAACCAACACTAAAAAATAATGATAAAAAATTCTATATGTATACAATAAAAAATACATAGGGAGAAGTATACCAGAAATCAAATAGGAATGAAAACCTATAGTACAACCAAAATTACTAGAAAAAAGAAGATAAAAGACAAAATCCCAATAGAAAAATCCTCCAGCCCAAGATCTACGACTACTAACACCTTTAAGTGGTGGATTATCCTTGATCATGACTTGAAGAAGATAATCTAAAAACACCTGAAGGTACAATTAGGATGTGAGATAAAATTCCAATATGGTATCACCAAGTATTTTATAATAATATTAAAACATTTAATTAACCAAATAATTATTTCAAATTTAAATAAATCGACATGGAATTTTAAAAAAATATTTCCTAAAATCATGATTTACATTTCAAATAATGAAAATACATTAAACAAATGGCTTAATAAACATTTTTATATGAAAACATTTATATAAATTCAGAAATCATTCTAAAAAGTTAAAAAAATTGGTATATATTTCAAATAAAAATGAAAAACATGACCGTCTATCAAGAGGTACAATAGTTACATGTTATGAGAGAACCACAAAAACTCATAAAATAATAATCACAATGTGTACACATGTCCCTCAACACTGTACATAATGGAATCATCTCTATTCAACCAAGGAATAATATGTGATTATATTGTTTTAGTTAGTGTTTTAAAGCATTAATTCATTAATAAATAAATTATAACCTAGAATGTTTGTCTCAATAAGTAACTAACTAAATTTTATGTCATGTTCTCTAATAAAATAAAATTTTTAAATTTATTTTAAAACTATTAAAATTTATAATTCAACCCTTTTAACATTTCCATATTCCAATTTCCATTAAAAACCAATACAATGGTATTTGAAAAAATAATTCCATTTTCCAAGTAAAACCAATGATTTTATATTAAAACCAATTTAATACAATTTTATCCAATAAAAATTTGAAATAAATTTCATAAATTTAAATTAAACAATTTAAATCTCACAATTTATATTAATTTAAAAAACACACCCTAATTTAATAGAATTGGATGGGTTTTTCTCAATTTCGTGCCAAAAAATCAAAAACCCATAATTCAATGGAATTAAGTTTTTAATAAGTCAATTTACTTAAATTTAAATAAATTTAATTTCAATTAAACAATATAATTTAAATCAAACAATTTAATTTAAATCAATAAATTTTTTGTTAATCAAATTAGCCAATCAAAACAAAACCACCTACCTTGGGATCAGAGGGTCTCGAAACGCCAAAACCTAACTGGGATAAATTCAATAAAGAAAACCAAGAAAGAAGATATGAGAATAAACCCTAGATAAAAGATCTAAATTAGAGGATATTATATCCTCAAAAAACATAGATATCTAAAAAACCTCACAAATAAAAAAAATAAGAAAGTGGGAGATAGTGATTAGGAAGGGGAAACCTACCAGGTTGAGATTGAGTTCCAATAATACTATATTTGATTATCTTAAAGAGGAATGTGTAGGGGAAAAAATAAAATATTAGGATCCTCTAATGAATAAGAAGTCTCTATAGGGTCGTACCATTCTTTCGGACACCTAAAAGGGGGTTTTGGTATTTTATAAAATAAATTTTAGATAAAAAATCTTGTATGCATGGTTTCCGGGGCAGGGTTACACACTTAGAAAAAATGTTCTTCCTAACTGTGTAACCTTTTAATGGGGGTCTCATAGTTTCTAATAGGTGGGTGCATGGTTTTTAAAACTATGCACTAAACCTGAAAACCCTCACTACCTGGGTTTGCACGGTTTGCACTACCAGGCTAAACATTTTTGGAAAACCATGTACCAATCGTGAACAACCCAAAAACATTAAAAATTTCTAAAATTTTCACCTGAAACAATAATAATAAAAAAATAACCAAATAATGATAAAAATATGGGTTTTTGAATTCTTAAAAATAGTAACAAGATGTTACAATATCCCCACCATAGAAACCTTTGGTAGCTACAAATCCTACTAAGAACCTCCCATGTCAAAAATATAAGGCATTGCTCTCTCGTAAGTGCCTCTGTCTCCCATGTCTCATGAGAATCAAAAATGTAATGTCATATAACATTAACCAAAGGTATTTTATTTCCATGATATCTCATCATCTGATAAAGATAAATCACAATAAGGGCTATGGAGTCCATACTATATCTTTGTTTCAAGGTGTGTAGTAATATCCATCACATAAGATAAAAGCTCCAAAGGAAGATTTAAAAAATTAATAATACAGGTTTAAATAGATGAATACTATGCACCAATATCAAATAAATTAGTCAATAATTATTGAGATATAGTTATGGTACCTATCACAGTCACTAGACCCATATCTACTTCCTCTCAAGACTCTTCCACTACGTGAAGTTGCCTCGCTCTGGATGCCTATGGCTAGAACCCTTTTGGATTTTAAAAATATTATTTCACCATATTTTTAGAAGATAAATATGATATCATTCCACTATGTGAAGTAGAATATATATGATCAAAATTTTTCAATTTACGTGTGTGTCCTCATGAACCATAGATCTTTGGTGCCTCAGTGCAAACCCTCTTCGAATGACCTGGATTTCTACACTACTAGAAAATCAAAGAGCCTCTTCCAAACACCATAGGAGGTATAAAAAACCCTTCTAACAAAAACCACCATGAGAATCATCATAATTCCTTTTTTCCCTTATAATAATTCACACTTACAATGTGATAAAATGTAATACCCTTCAAACCCGACTTGACAGCCAGGTCCATTTCAACCATCAACACCCTATGCCACACCTCAACATAAAAAGGAATATTTTTAATGAAAACCTAAGAGAGAATATATGATCAGGGTCCAATATTGGACCATTGAGCCTTAATATTTTCATTATATACTTTATCTTTTTAAAATTGTAGTAGCATGGAAAAATAATTGGCATATTATGTCACGATCTTGTTAGCCTGCTCAAGTTTGAAAAAATCAAATGTCTTGGCCAACACTGTTAACTCTGGATATAACTGTTTGGTGAAAATTTCCTTGATGTATTTCCACTCTAATCTATCATTATTTTTATGAATCACCATAATTTCTAACTATATCCTTCTATGTACATCTATCATGAAGGTTACACACTTCACCATGATCTCCTCAGGTGTCTCTAAGAATTTGAAAAACCATTCAATCATACTCAACCATTCCTCAACCTCTTGAGGATCATTAGAGACTTTTAACACTGGTGGTTTCTAGATAAGTAAATCCTAATAAAAATTTCATAAATAATATATTTGTGGTTCCATAGAAAGATCCTGAATGGGAACTAATGGTGGTTCATGTCCCATAACTTAGAGAGTATGTACAATCACCTCAACTAGACTCGAGTCCATTAGAGGATACACTTGATGAGGTTCATCATCATCTTTATCGTTGACTTTATTTTCTTGTCTTTTTAGAGGAATGATTATATACAACAATTCTATACAACATTGAATACATTGGATTAACACTCAAACAAGAGAAACAGAGAAATTAATCCCAAAAAATAGAAAAACAAGATTTCGATGTCAATATATACAAATAAAAAGTTAGAAAAGACAATAACTAATCCTCAAGATGTCTTTAAAAAACCACCCCTAGTAACTTAAGGTTCATTTTGATGATAAATGTGAGGGAACTCAATCACAAATACCACCTAAGTCTTGAAAAGATCACACAATTTCATACTAATATCAAGGAATGAATCAAAATTTTCCTTTGATACCACTTTTTCATGAACCATCCTAGGTACCCTTGTAATCCAATAATTGATCTCAGTATAAAATAGGCCAAAAGGTGTTCCAAATACTTAGGGGTTGGTTACTATCACATGAAATCATAGAATATTAAATTGGGAACTAATTTTCCACAAACACAACAGTAGTAAGATAAACAAGTCTGCAAGAATCTATGAAAAACTCTATAGAGAGAAGTGTACCAGAAGTCAAATACATATGAAAATCCAAAGTACAACCACAAGTACTAGAAAAGCAGGATAAAATCCCAAGTTCTAATAGAACAATCTCTCTAAGACCAAGGATTAGCAGCTACTACCACCTCCAAGTAGTGACTTACCATTACTCTATCCTAGAAGAAGATAATCTACAAACACCCGAAGGCACATGTAGGGTATGAGAAAAAATACCAGTAGGGTATCACCATGGATACCATTATAATATTACAATATTTAATCAACAAAATAATTATTTAAATTTCAAATAAAAAGGCATGAAATTTCAAAAATTTATCTAATAAAATCATTATTTACATTTCAAATTATAAAAATACTTTAAATAATTGGATTAATAAATATTTTTATATAAAAAATTTATATAAATTCAGAAGTCATGATAACTAGTTACAAACATTAGCATATATTTCAAATACAAATGAGAACATGGTCATCTTCAAAGAGGCACGATAATTCTAGGTTATGGGATCCCCACAAACTCATATGATAATAGCCACAATGTGTACAAATGTCCCTCAAAACTGGCCAGAGAGGACTCATCTTTATCCTATTGAGAAATAAGATATTATAATAATGTTTTTATTAGTGTATTAAATCATAAATCTATTGAGAGGGAAATTAAAACCTAGAATATTTGTTCTAATAACTCACTAACTATCTATGATTTCATATGATCTAATCGAAAAATGGGAAATTTATGTTAAAGTAATTAAAAATAAAATTCAACCCATTTAATATTTCCATATGACAATTTCCATTTAAAAACCAATAGAAGGGTTTTTAATAAAATAATGAATTTTTCCAAGATAAAACCAATGGGTTTTTTAAAAAAAAATAATCCATTTTCCTCAAAAATAACTTTGAAATCAATTTCATTTAATCAATTTTAAAAATTTAAATTAAACAATTTAAATCTAAAAATTTTCATTATTTTCACAAACACAACCCAATACAATGGAATTAGGGGTTTTTCCCAATTTCATGCCAAATAAATCCATAACCAAAAATTCAATGGAATTGGGTTTTTAGTAAATCAATTGAAAGAAATTTCAAGAAATTCAATTTAAATCAAACAATTGAATTTAAATCGGAAAATTTAGGGTTAATAAAATATGCCAATAAAAATGGAACAACCTACCTTGGGATCATGGTATCTAGAAATTCCAAACCCTAAATAGGAAAAATCCAATGAATAATGCTGAAAAAAATATCAAATAATTATACAATGATCCAAGATCTGAAATAGTGAATATGAGATCCTAGAAAAACATAGAGATCTATAAAACTATATGGAGAAAAGAAGAGAAACATGACAAAGAGATTGGGAAGAGGAAACATATTGGGTAGAGATAAATAAAAATTTTCTTAGCTTTTGTTCTCTTCTTGAGGGATGTAGAGGGGCCAAAATCTCTTCTCAGGAGCCTCCAAAGAAGAATGAAATGCTATGGGGTCATACTATTTCATCAGGCACCTAAAAGGGGTGTTTTAGGATTTTAGAAAATAAATTTCAAATTAAAAAATCAAATATGCACATTTTCTTGGGAATGGATGCACAGTTATACAAATTTTACACCCCAACTATGCACCCCTCTTAATGGGGGTTTCATGGTTTCTCTGAGGTGGGCACATGTTTGTCAAACCATGCACCAACTGTGAAAACCCTCACTACCTAGGTTTGAACGGTTTGCAATATCATGGTGCATAGTTTGGGAAAAGAATGTTCCAACCATGAAAATCCCAAAAAAATCATAATTTACAAAATTTTCACCCAAGCCAACCCCAAATGAAAACCAACCAAATCATGATAAAAAGAGGGGTTTAAGAATACCTAAAAACAATAACATAATGTTTCATATATTATCTTTTAATAATAATAAATATATAATTAATATCATAATTATTTCATGAATATCATATATAATCATTAACTTTATCCTTATTACCTTCCATGAAAATAATTAGTGATAGATGATTCACACTGCTTCACGAGGCGATAATCTGTCATACACACGAGTGATATTACTATATCCCCTATGAAATGGAAATTAAAGAGATATATATTATTTAATGACTCAAAAGGTATAATTATTTTAGAAATATCATATATATACTTTATATCCTTCCTCATACCCAACCTTGTGAGGTGATAATAGAAAAATGAATGACACCGATTCATGAGGCAGTAGTCCACCATACACATGAATGATGATTTCGAAACCCATTTGATGGAAGCGAGGCTGGTTTTTGGCCATGAAGTTAATTTAATAATATACCAATATATAGGAGATTATGTTTCTATTATATAATCATAAATTAAATAGTTTTTAAGGATAATTAAGTATAACTAAAATAAAAACGCATAGTATTGAATTTTACCTCTTCTTATGGTCACCCCTTTAAGATTATACCTAAATTAGTCCTAAAATAGATTTATGACCAAAAAACGATTCTAGTATGAAGTTATATATGTTGGTAATTTATCATGGTGGGTATTTTATAAACCAAAAGGGTTTTAAGGTGTGAATAAGAGAGAAGAGTGGGTGACCTGTTATAAGTGATGTGAGTGACACACTTGTAATTATTGGAAATAAAAAGGTCTACCTGTGTTTTTTCACATGAAAAAGGGTATAAAATGGATTATTATAGTTATTTGGACATGATAAGTTCAAAATATCTCCATAAAATATATTTTATTCAAGTTTTTATGTCATTATAATCATTATATTTTTAGTTTAATCTATAATAAACCCATTTTTACCTTAACCACGATAAATAATTTTTATCATTTTTACTTTTAATTATAGAAAATGACTATGTTAAATTTTTTAGATAATATAAATGTTTATGATTAAATTTTTTTAATTAATTTCTCAAATTTTCATTCATATAATTTGAATAATTTAATTTAAAACTAATCCCACAGACTTGATGAGAAAACAGGTTATCAAAGAGAAAATATTTAAAAGTTTACAAAGTGTTTATATCAAAATTCAATATGAAAATAATTTATATTGCCTAAATTGGATTAATTAATATATATTATAATTAATTATACTTAAAAAACAATTAAAAATATAATTTACCTTTATATATAATTTAAATAAAAAGGTAGTTTTTAATTAAAATTCAGTATTTTTCACTTTTCATCAAAAAATGAAACATTTTAGAAAAATATAAAAAAATTAACCCTAAGATAATTTTGATAATAATATTTAAATAATTAAGTTCATTTTTTTAAATAAATTTTATTAATTTGGTAAAAAATAATTTTAAATTATATTCCTAAAGTGTGACTAAACAATTTTTAGAAAAATATAGTTTTCTCAAGAAATATTTTTTTTAAATGAAATTTTTTTCATTTCTATTAAATATATAACAATTATTTTTCATAATATAGTTAGTATTATTCGTAGCCTCAAACATAACAAATTGGTTATATTGTTAATGTTTAAATAATATTTTAATATTGAAATTTCATTTAATCTTGGTGTTGCCTGCATCAAAAGCTATTGATAAAATTAAATTTATTGTAAAAGAAATATATTTTAAAGTCTTATGTTTTTACATAATACAATATTGATCGATTATGAGTAGATTTTAGAGAGATAATGGGGGTTATTTATACTTTAGGAGGGGTGTTTTAAGGGTTAAAATATTTTTTATTTTACAAATACAAGGACCTGGCCTTAAACATTAAATAAACTAGTGAATTCTTTTAGAATTCACTTTCTTACATTCCCAAATATGTTTTTAGTTTATATTTTCAGATAATTATAGAATAATTAATACAAATAAACCCACAAGAATACAAAATGGTTACTACTAAAATAATATCCATTTCATCGATAATACAAATGTTTTTAATAAAACCTAGGATCATTTCTTAAAAAATATTCACAACATTAAGTTTGGCTTCTTATTTTATCTTACCCATCCTTAAACCCTATGATAAACATTTAAAAACATGGGATGAGCACAAAAAATATTAGAAAGGGACATAAGAAGAAATAAATAAACTATTATTTCATAAATACTTATAAACTTATGAAATCATTTTCACAAAGACATACTTCTCACCAATAAAGTATTATATACTTTGTGAAAACAATATATTTCCATAAAACATAAAAAACATAAAAAAACCATACATGAAACATGGGGAATTACTTAATTAAGATTTTAACCCTCGTGAATAACATATAATTTGTAACCATCATGGGTACCTTACAATTTAGCCCTCATGAATACCTTATGATGTAACCCTCCTGACAACCTTATGGTGTAACTATCACAGTTACACTTGGAATAACTATTATGGTCAACATCCAACATAAACCTACCCAATGAATTAGATGGAGATATATGTCCCATGCTTCATCATAAAAAATTTCCAAGAACTATAACATAATAATAAAACATTAATACTTTCATTGTAAAAACGTTCCTTCTGAATTTTTTAACAATAGAACTTTAAAAGAGGATTTTTAATGAAAAGACTCTTAACTCTGGTTCGACTTCCATAAAATGTGTTCAAAACATCTCTATAATGGTTTAAAGAGTGTTATTAAAATATTATATAAATACATTCACTTTTATTATTACTTATATTACCTTCTTATGACATCTTTCCACCCATTTACATAAAATATTTTGTTATTTTCATTATTTCGGGTGCATTTATTTAATGGTTTCAATGGTTGGTTCATTATGGATGTTCTTATCAAATGGAAGAAAAATAATATAAGTGGAATGAAATGGTGTTAATATATTTCAAAAAATTTAAATTTTACCATATATAATTTTTTTTTCTGATATGATGATTATTCATTATATAAAATTTTAATGAAAATAATTTAATTTATTTTGGCGGTTTTTACGACCATTACAAACTCAATCATTTTATTTATTATCATGTCTATATTGGTTCTTGAAATTTATATAAATTATAATATGTATATTAAAATATTATTTAACCATAATAATGGTTTTATGGCTAACCTTTAAGGCACTAAAATAAAATAAAAACAAATCATCCACGATGATGGTAAATCGAGACATCACAGACTATGTTTTCATTTTTTAAAATAATAGGAGAAGAGGAGAGGTTTGACGATGGATATTACATTAAGAAAATAAAGTTATAGTATATGTAAGATACATGTGTTATAATTTCACTCTGATTAGAGTAGTTTAGGAGAGAATAATAAAAGAAAATAAATTGAAAAGAAATTTAAAAGAAAAAGAAAGAGGATTTTACCTCTTGAATTCTCCTCTTTTGGATCCTACTTAGGGAACTTGGTGTCATCCTTTTAGTGAGGCCATCAGGTCTTGGAATTAGGGAATAGGATTAGGAAGGAAATTTTCTAGAACTTAAACAATATAAAAGGATATTAGGTGTGATGATAAGACATGGTGTGGGGTGATATTTATAGTGGAGAAGCAATGTGTTTTTTGATTATTTTATTCATTATTTTATTATTTAGGATTTATACTATGAAAAGTTTGATAATTATCTCTAAATATATTAAAATAATTAAAGAGTGTTTGAGATTATGGGATTAAATCATCCATACATTATATATGGCTCAGTAAATCATGTATTTATTGAATACTATAAATTATTGTATTTTACTATTCACAAAAAAATCATCTTTTTTAGAAAAATACCAAAAATTCACCCAAACCATTTTTTGATCTGTAGAAATAAAAAATGAACACCATTTTATGAAAAATATTTTATAGATGTGAGAAATTTAATTTTTAATTAAAATAATAATTTATTAAAAAAAATACCAATTTTAAAATTATAACAGATTTTATAACACTTTGAAAAATTTATTGAGGTATGAAAAAATTATATTATAATCATAAGAGAAACTAATATCAATTTATGAATATATTTTATGTAGATAAATTTTATTTTAAATCATTATATTAATTATAAAATTGTAAATAAAAAATTTATCCATCTCAAAAAAACCAACACTTAATTTATCATTTTCAAAACATTTATTTACTTATTACATAATATAAATATATCATATTTTAACTTATAAGATACATAAATTTTATTTATAATTACATAATTTATGTTAATATTCTATTTGTACATATTTCTTAATTTTTGTAAACACCACTTATTTTCTTATACATTTATAATGAATTTATCCATTTAATTCCATAATGAAAATGAATTATTTTATAATTACCTGAGTTGTTACATTCTTCAGCCTTCTAGAAATTTAATCCTCACAATTTTTATTCAACTATTAAGCAATTGATGATACCTTTCCCTCATATCATTTGTAGATTCTCATGTTGCTTCTTCAACCATGTAGTTTCTCCAAAAACATTAAACTGGTGAATTACCTTATTATACAATACATGATCTCAATGATCAATAATATGAATATAATTTTACTAATAATAAATATTCTCTTCCAGCTAAAATACTTCTAGGATCAAAACATGAGATAAATCTGGAACCTACTATATTATCATTGAAAGATGAAAAACACTGTGTACTTCAGATAAAATCAATGGTAATGATACTCAGTAGGAAAGTGGTCCAACTTTATCTAGGATTTCATAGGATCCAATGAACCGTGGGCTTAGATTTCCTTTCTTATGAAAATGCATAAAACGTTTCCAACGAGTGATTTTAAGGAAAACATAATCACCTACCTCGAAGAAAAATTTGTTCCTCCTACAATATGCATAAAATTTCAAACTCCCCTAAGCTGTCCTCATCTATTTCTAGATGATATTAACTTTATCATCCACTTCCTCTACTAATTATGGTCCCATCATCATCCTTTCCCCAAAATCATCCCAAAATGCTGGAGTTCAACACTGCTTTCCATATAAGTCCTTAAAAGGTTCCATCTGTATACTGGAATGAAAACAATTATTATAAGTAATCATAACTAAAGAAATATATTGATTCCAAATTCCCATGTAATCTATTGAACAAGAACGTAACATGTCTCCAAATGTTTGAATTGTTTTCTCGGTCTGTCCATCAGATTGATGATGAAAGGATGTGTTGAAATTTAATTTTGTTCCCAACGACTTTTGAAGGACTTTCCAAACATTATAAGTGAATCTGGTATCATAGTCAGATAAAAAAGAGAGAGGAACTCTATATATCCTAAAAATAACTTCTAGGTAATGTCAAGTAATCCGATCTAGTGAAAGAGTGTCTAAAATAGAAAGGAAATTTGAAGATTTAGTGATTCGATCAAAAATAACCCAAATTACATTATTACCAAGAGAAGTATTTGGTAGTCCCACCATGAAGCCCATCAATATATTTTTCTCTTTCCAATCCAATACTAGAAAAGGATGAATCATACCCTTTGGTAGTTTCCTCTCTGGTTTAACGAATTGACATGTCAAACATTTTATTGGAAAATTAGAAAAATCCATTTTTATTCCATGCCACCAGTAATGCTCATGAAGGTCCCTGAACATATTACTACAGCCATGATAAAGTAAAAATAGAGAACTATGAGCTTCACTTAAAAATTATTTCTTCAGCTGGAAATCAAAAGGCACATATAATCTATTTCCAAATCTCAAGTCACAATCTTTATCAGCATTAAATTCATGAAATTTACATTTCTTAACTAATAATACCTTTTTCTATAACTCATGATCTTCCTTCCATGATTTCTTAATTCTATCTGAGAGAGACAACTACACTAACACTTGAAAAAATAGAGGAATTTTCTAAACCAACAACTTCCAAGCGAAAATTGTTCAAATCCTAATCCAAGG
Organism: Viscum album; assembly: GCA_963277665.1. Lineage (NCBI taxonomy): Eukaryota > Viridiplantae > Streptophyta > Magnoliopsida > Santalales > Viscaceae > Viscum > Viscum album. Next base: position 526,220,647 of record OY728159.1, on the reverse strand, counting down.
GGTCATGTTCCCAACATATCATGGTTAATGATACATGATGTTTTTGAATCAAGGAATCTTATACTTTGTTTTATTTTATAGGGTGGTAATTGATCATGAAATCATAATCCTTTATCAGTTTCATACATTTTCTATGCCACATGTTCAATTATTTCTGAGTAAATATATACTTTAAACATTTATGGTCAGTATATATTTAGAAATTGGATTCATATAAATTATGTCTCCAAAATTTTAAAGTTAAAGCCACAACTTCTAATTCCTGATCATGTGAGGGATAATTTAGCTTATGAGGTTCAATTTTTCTGAATAAAAAACAATTACCTGATCATTTTGAATTATAAAAAAAACCAATTCAATTCAATAAAGCATCAATATAGATGAAAAATCACCATTTCATGAAGGAAGAGTGAAAACTAGAGCATTCAATAATTGTATTTTTTGTTCCAAAAAATAGACATCAGAGTATTCGATCCAAATAAATTTAACCCCTTTTGTGTGATCTTATTTAGAGGGCTAGATAATAATGATTTTTTTTTAAAAAACCATTGGTAATATACTGCTAATAAAAAAACTATAAATCCCATTAACATTTGTAGGTCTTGGTCATTCATCAACCAATTTTGTTCTGGTAGGATCAATTGTGATTCCATCCTTATTAACAATGTGGCCATGAAATGAAATCTATTGCAACCAAACATCAAATTTTATAAATTTCACATATAACTTCTTATCTTTACGTTTTTGGAGAACAATCCTTAAATATTTTTCATAATCTTCATAACTTTTTGAGAACACCAAAATATCATCAATAAACACAACTATAGACTTATATAAATATTCATGGAATATTCTATTCAAAAGATTCATAATTATAGTAGGGGAATTTTTCAAGCTAATGAGAATAAAAAAACTCATCATGATTTTACTTAGTTCAGAATAATGTTTTTGGAATCTCATCCTTCTTCACTTTTTTCTAATCCTACCTATATCTCAAGTCAATCTTGAAAAAATATTGATCTCCCTAGAGGTGATCAAACAAGTCATCAATATGAGGCAATGGATACTTATTATTAACATTAATGTTATTCAACAGTCTATAATAAATGAAAATCCTCATGGAACCATATTTAATTTTACTGAAAAAATAGTTGCACCCCATGATGAAGTTCTAGAATGAATGGAACCTTTATAAAGAAACACTTGTAGCTTCTTTCTCAATTCTATAAGTTCCACATGATCCATTTGATAAGGGGGTTTTGAAATTGGATTAACATCATGAACTAAGTAAATAGTGAATTCAACTTCCCTATCACGTATAATCCCATACTACTCATCGAGAAAAAAATATAGGTATTCATTTTCGACTGTCACACCATTTATATGATAATTTCCCTTATTTTAAACAATATGTGTAGGATAACTTTCATTTATATATTTTAACAGTTTCTTAGCTTCTAGATATATTATCAATGGTATGAGTTCATTCTTGTATAAAAACTGAAACTCTTTCTAAAAAATAACTTCTTTAACTTTGTAATTATTCTTATAATAATAAATAGAAAGTCAATCCATACCCAAAACAACATCAAACTCTACTAAGGGTGCAAAAATAAGGTTTTCAAGTAATTTCCTCCCACCGAAAAAAACATAAAGATTTTTAGAATGCATTTTTTTCTTTAATACCCCATTTGGTGTTTTTACCAAAAGTTTTGATTTTATTTATTGAAATAAAATTTACTATTTACTAGAAAATAAATTAGAAATAAAGGAACTTATAGACCCAATATAAAACAAAACATTAGAAAAATATGAGTAAAAAAAGTTCCTGATACAATATCATTGGATGTCCCCGCATCTGCTAACATAGTCACAAAATATTTCACTGATCCTTTGTACATATAATCTGTAATCTTTCCATGATTTAAATATTTATTTGGTTAGGTATTTTTATAATGCCTCATATCACCACATTTAAAACACTTAATAGTTTTATTATAATAATTAAACTTAAGCTCATATTCATTTAAATCTAGGTCCATATGTCCAAACTTTCTACATTGGAAAAAATTCTTAGATTTTTTGAGGAATTCCCAATAGTTTTTTACCACACATTCCACAAACACGAAATTGGACTTTATTACCTTTATATTTGTTTTATTGATTCTTATCCATTTCTTTCCATAAAATCTTTTATTATGATTGTTTTAAATGTTTATTTGATCATTAGTGAACTCCATTTATACCCTCTCAGTACATCAGAAAAGTGTCTTATAACTTTTTATTTCATGGGAATCCAATTCCCTTTAATATCTTAGCTTCAATCTTGAGTAAAAATGATTGATTTTTCTATCAAGATCCCGAATAAGATTTGGGGTGTACCATTCCAAATGAGTGAATTTTTCCTCATACATGGCGAATCATTTTGTTTTAATTCAATGAATTTATTTTCCATTACAAGGAAAACCACCTTAGGAAAATATTTTCCAGGGAAAATAGTTTTAAATTTATCCCATTCAAAGGCATCAACCTCCTCACTGTCCCTGATATTCTTTACAATTGAACTCCACTAGTCGGATTCACCTTAAAAATGATAAATTGAGAGAATACAATTTTTATTATCTAAACATCCCAGTAAATTGGATATCTTTTCAAGGGATTTAATCTACCATTAACTCACCATTGGGTTAGAAGATCCACTGAAAAGAGGATTTTATTTCCTCATAAAATGTTCCACTATCATCATGTTATTTTTTTGTAGCTCTATTTGTTCTCTTTCATGGATAAAACCACCATTTATAGCCTATATAAACTGATCCATTACTATCAGAAACTACTTGGTTTCAAATCCCACCATTCCTGGTTGTGGATTTGCAAGGATATCATCCTCTTGGTGCCTTCCCAATTCAGTTTCCCTTTTTCTTATGTGGAAAACCATTCTGAATAGACATATCTTAGATGAATAAACATAGTAATAATTAAATGATATATAATTTAAACTGAAACATAAGGTAAAAATAATTTATGGTATTCTATTAACATTATCCTAACCCATGAATTTATCTAAAACATACTCTGATACCAACTATAAGGACCTGAACCTAAACATTACATAAACTTTTAAATTATTTTAGAATCCACTTTCATATATTACAAAAGATATTTTTAGTTAATAATTTTAGATAATTAGGATATAATTCATACATATAAACCCAAAATTATAAAAATTTGTTTGAACTAAAATAATATCTATTTCCTTCATAATAAAAATGTTTTTAATTAAACATGAAAACTTTTCATGAAAAATCATCACAATATTCAGTTTGGATTCTTCGTTTCTATTACCCATCATTAAAACCTATGAAAAACATTTTAAAACTTTGTATGAGAACAAAAAGATTAGTAAGGGGCATAAAAATAAAGAAAGAAACTGTTAGTTCATGAATACTTATAAACATAGGAAATAAATTTCATAAATATATACTTCTCATACATAAAGTATTATAATTGTTTTTGAAAATAAGAGATTTCCTTAAAACATAGAAGAAATAAATAAATCCTTATGAAAAAATTGGGTATTTCATACCTAATATTTTAACCCTCATGAATACCATATGATTTATAACCCTCAGGGCTACCTTACAATGTAACCCTCATAACTACCTTATGGTGTAACCAACACAATTACATTTGGAATAACCATTATAATCAAATTTAAACATAAACATAACCAATGCATTAGATGGAGATATATGTCCCACCATTATTCATAAAAAATTTCCAAGAACCAGAAAATAATCATAAAACATATACACTTTCTTCATCAAAACATTCCTTTTGAATTTTTTAAAAATAGAAATTTGAAAGAGGGTTTTTAATTAAAAGTCCCTTACCTCAGGTTCTAATTCCTTAAAACGTGTTTAAACCACCTGTATAATGATTTTTTGAGTATTATTAATTTATTATTGAACTATATAAATATTTAAGATTACTTTTATGATATTCTTATAACATATTTATACCCATTTATTAATAATTTTTTTTATTATCATTATTTCTGGTGCATTTATTTCATGGTTTCCATAGTGGGTTCATTATGGATTTATTATAGAATAGAAGGAAAAAAAATAAAAAAGTGGAATTAAATTGTGTTATATGTTTTCATAATTTTAAATGTTACCATATATCATTTTTATGGTATGCGGATTATTCATTACATAATACTTTAATGAAAATGATTTAATTTATTTTCGGAGTTTTTACAACCATCACAAACTCATATCATTTTTTTAATATCATGTTTATATATTGGTTCCAAAATATTATATAAATTATAATATTTATATTAAAATATTATTTAACCATAATAATGGTTTTATGACCATCCTTTAAGGTGGTAAAATAAAATAAAAACATATCATCCATGATGATGGTAAATCAACACATCGTGGATTTGTTTTTTCATTTTTTATAATAAGAGGAGAAGAGGAGAGGTTTGATGAGGGATATTAAATTAAGATAATAAAATTACATTATATGTAAGATACTAGTGTTATCATGTAACTTGTACTAGGGTTGGGTAGGAGATAATAATAAAATAAAATAAATTTAAAATAAAAATAAAAAGGATTTTACCTCTTGAAGTCTCCTCCTTTAGAACCTCCTTAAGAAACATGGTTTTGGAATTTTGGTGAGAACATTAGGTCTTGGATGGGGGGAAGAGACATGGGAAGGAAATTTTGTAGAAATTAAAAAAAATATGAGGCTTTGATGTGTGAGGAGAAGAGGCGGTGATGGGTGGTATTTATAGTGGAGGAGATGAGTGTTTTTTTATTGTTTTTTCATTAGTTTTTTTATTTTGGATCAAGACTACGAATATTTTGAGAATTATAAATAAATATATTAAAATAAATAAGTGGAGTTAGATATTATGGTATTATATAATACATACGTTATCTATGACTCAATAAATTATGTGTTTGTAAAATAGCATAAATTACCATATGTTACTATTCACCAAAAATTCAACTATTGTAGAAAAATCCAAAAAATTCACCCTAACAATTTTTTTTGATTTTTAGAATTAAAAAATGAACTCCATTTTTTTAAAATAATTTTCTAAATAAAAGATATTTATTTTTTAATTAAAATCATTATTTATTGGAAAAATACCAATTTTAAAATTATAATTGATTTTATAACACTTTGAAAAATTAATTAAGGTTTTCTAAAGTTATATTATAATCATAAAACAAAAAAATATTAATTTATGAATCTATTTTATGATGTTAAATTTTATTTTAATTCATTATATTAATTATAAAATTGTAAATAAAAAATTAATGTGTCACAAAAATACCAACACTTAATTTATCATTTTGAAAACATTTATTTACTTATCCCATTATATAAATATATCATATTTTCACTTATAGGATACATAAATTTTATTTATACTATCATAGGTGATGTTAATATTTCATTTTTATAGATTCCTTAATTTTTTTAAATACCATTTATTTAATTATACATTTATAATGAATTTATCTATTTAATTCTTGAATGAAAAAAAATTATTTTATAAGTACCTGAGTTATTACAATATAAGCCAATGACTTATGGGTATAATGAATTCCAACCAATTTTAAGGATTAATAATGGGTGTTTCTAGGATGGTGGAAATTAAAATCATGTCCAATTCTAAAACCACCTTCCAGGAAACCCATTTATTGAACAAAAATCCAAAAATATATTTTATTTTAAAAAATCGATTTTTTGGTTCCAAAATGTAAAGTATAAATTTATAAATTAAAATTATTATTTTTAAATTAATTTTTATACATATTAGGTTTAATTTTAATTGTATAATTTTTTTTATAAATTTTTGAATCATTCTCACATAATAATGATGTCATAAAATCGCGGTGAGTGTAAAAAAATAATTTTCACTTTTTCACCAAAAAATCAACTTTGATAGAAAATACCCAAAAATTCACCCAAAGATAATGTTTATGTGGTGAGTCCAAAAATGAAATTTATTTTATCAACATAATTCATAAATTATGATAATAATAATTTTTAAATAAAAATACTTATTTAATGACAATTAATAATTTTTATAGCATAATAAATATTTCATCTGTTATATAAATTACCTAGGACATCATTAAAAAAATATTATCATTTAAAAATTGTTTTATAATATTATTTCATAAAAATAAGTTTTATTTGAAATTTATACATTTTCAAGAAAATATATTATTAATAGAATATGCTTATCGTTTGTAAAGATAATACAATTTTGATCATAACATTAAAATATACCAATAATCACTAAATTGTGTCTATGTTACCAATCATAATAATGAAAAAATATATTATTAACTAATTATATTAATTTTAAATGACCATATTACCTGATAAATAAAATTCCATTATCATACTTACATCATTTCTATCAAATTTCAATATAATTCTCAAAAATGATTGTTGTATTACTAACTATTTGATTCTCTGTTATAGTGTTGTTTGTGGGTGTGACGATTCTAGGGGATTAAGGTGACCCATGTTTTTATATTTTACTTTATTAATCCTATAATTTTTTACCGATTGTAATATTAAGTATTATATTAGGTATTTTTGAAGACTAAATGTAACACTCATAAATAATGAAATAATCTGTTGTTAGATTTTATTATTATACTACATCACTCACTAGTTCACTCAAAAATGTTCTTGCATATCTTATTAAAATGTATTTCATTTTCTTAATGCTTCTATTTAATTTATTATTCATTACTATAAGGATGATCTTAATGGGGGTAAATTAAGAATCATGAGTTTCAATTACAGAATTTATTATTTTTCCATGTGTATTTCTATTTACTATTCCTAGTTATAGTAATCCATATTAAGTCATTACTTGTAAATATATCATGAAATTTAAAAGGCCTCTTTATGTTCTTCTATTGAAAAACATAATAAAAATCTAATGAGAGGATGACGTTACTTTCCAAAAAGAATAATATTTTTTGTTTCATTACATTGATAACTATTATGCTTCTATAAACATCAAGCACATGTTTGAGACTGTAACATTAGATCACCTGTAACACCCTGTGATTTTAAAAGAAAATAATTATGTTTGATAGAGTAGAAGACATGAAACACTGAACTCAAACCAAAAAGAAAATATTTTTATTTAAGTATTACCATTAAATTGGTGGGAATTAATAGGATTAAATACCTTATTAAATATATATAAATTTTCTAATAAAAAAATGTATTGATAAATTATTAGTAAATAATCACTCAATTATTGTAAAGTTATTATATTCTTCAAAAATATGTTTTCTTAAAAAATGGTTTCTATTGATTTTCTTGATAAATTATTATAATTAGTTTAGAGAAATTTTATAAAAATTATTTGAAAAAATGAAAATAATATTTAAATTAAGAATTTTAAAATTATCTTAGGATTAATTATCAATAAATTTCGAGAAAGATTGATTTTTTAACGAATAGTTAAAAATACTGATTATTGTTGAAAATTATTTCCTATTTAAAAAGTGAAATTCTATTATTTATTGGTTTTAAAATTTAATTAGTTAATTTTGATTTAATATAATCCAATTATGGGATTTTAAATGAATTTTATACTAGAATTTATCATAAAAATATTATATTCAAAAGTGAATTTTATTTCTAAAAAACCGTTTTCATCACATTTTTTCATTTTTCTTTTATATTAAATTCTAAAACTAATTTGTTTTGAATTTGTGAAAATCTATTACATATTTGGAATTAGGAGGTAATGTTTCATTAAAAAAAGGTAAAAAATTATATACACTTGTTTTTAATATCTAAATTATTTTTTAGATTAGTAGAAAAAGAGTATACAATTATATATAAATATTAAATTTAATTATAAAAGATTTATATTCATAATAGAAATATAATTTTAATTTTAATTGAATAAATAATTACCATAAATGCATACACAACAACGATGTAGTAATTATTCAATTAATGAAAAAAATTAAATAAATGATATTAAAAATATTAAAAGTAATATAATTTGAGATTATTAATGAGATACATGAATATTATAGATGAAAATGAATTTTTATGGATAAAATTAGATATTTTAGTGGAATATTACTTGTTGTATTGATGTTTTTAAAGTCAATGTAATGAATAATTCTAAAAATTTGTATTATTGATATTTTATAATAAATAATATTTTATTAAATGATATAAAATTTCAAAAAATATTATATTTTTCAAAAGTAATGGTATAAGGTTTAAAACCTCAAACATGTTCCATTTATGGGACTTTTTCATTTTATAGTAACATAATTAACTCTTAAATTCCAGAAAAATTTAATGTTATTATAATTATCAAAAAGGTTAATGGGGAGTTAAATCTAAAATAAAAGGGTGAAAACTTACAAAAAACATGTAAAAGTTTTATTCGATGAGATTATTTATACTAATAAACATATTATATTAAAATTATATAAATTTGGATCCATTCTTACATGAAATGTAATTTTTATTTATTTAATATTTAAAGAAATTCTAAGATTACCCCTCACCTAAATTATAAAAGGACACCCATTATTTCACTTATTTACACCACATTGTGAAACATATCTCAACCAAATACCTTAACATTTATATAATAAACTTACTTATACAAGTTTTCAAGATTCCTTCTTCCACAAAAGACTAACCCTAGGTTCCTTAAGAGAGGAACAAAACAAGTTCTTCAGAAGACAAGGTGATCATCTTACCCGATCTCTTCCAATTTACTTATTCTTATACCTATTATAAATATATGGTATATATAATAAAATAATAAATTTATTATAATAAATAAATTTAAATGTTACCATTTTTATTAAATCAATATTACCCACCCTCTTTACTATCATATGAGGAGTGAAAGTAGCATTCGTGCGTACGTATGACTTACCGTCTCCACACAACAATACAATTAAATTTTCATCACCCTATTTGATGGATAAGAATAATTATGGGTTTAATGTCTATATATTATATTTATAAAATAATTATAAATTTTTAAGGATAATATCATATCTACCATCTTACCTTACAAATCATCGGGAAACAATAATGACACTCGTGCGTATATGTGGACCACCATCACCATGAAGCGATGTGATTCGTTTTTCATTTATATTTTACTTGGATGATATTGAGTATAGATTTGAAAAATATATATGATTTAAATTATATAATAATTATTCTTTAAAGGAGAATAATTATCCACATTTCTTTCATTCCATCCATCTAAAAGTGAATACAATGTTCATGAGTATGTACGACCTACCGTCTCCATGAACTTTGTAATTAATTTTTCTACCTATAACTTTTATAGGTTACAATAAATATGCATATAATTAACATATATGAAATTTATATAATTATTAAAATAATGGAGATAATAAAACCTTGATCAAAGTTCAAGGACCGAAACTATCGAACAAAATCTTACATGAAAAACAAAACAATTACCACTCGAAAAAGTGATTTTAACAATGAATTGTTAATAAAAAAGAGATTAGATATTATAAATAGTTAATATATGATATCATAGATATGAATATGGTTATTTTATGGATTTATAATAAACGTAAATTTATTATACATGAGGTTAGAGAACCTAAATGACAAGTCGTACCCAAGGTAATGGATTTCATCACAATATCCCCTCTATTAAGACATATTTATTATTATGAAACTATTTATTTTTATGTGGGGTACATATTTACATTTTAAGGGAATTAAAAATTATATATTTTTATTTATGATGATTAAATTTCTTTTAATTTTTTCTATTTTTATTGTCTTTCTATATTTTCGTCTTACTTTTCATCTCTTTGGAACTTAAATCAAGAAAAGAAATGTTTAAAAGAAAACCTGATATTATTTCTCTATTGATCCAATATATTTTTCTTAAATATCCATATTTTCTTTAAATAAAATTTAATAAATGTTTTTACACTTCTAGTATGATTTATCAAAAGACAATTTTACCGATGTTTGAATTTTTACCAAATAGTTTGAAAGGAATATTTTTATTATTTTCTGAATGAGATACTTTTTAACTTTTATTTCTACAGTATGAAAGGATTATTTAGATTATACAACATGAATGGTTTTTACACCTTAATGAATAATATTTTCTTTAAATATTCCTTTACAGCATTAAAAGGTTATATTCAAAAAAAATTCCTTTATAATTAAAAAGTTTTTTTAATAAGTGAGATCAAAATGGAAAGATTATTTCCATAAAAAATGTATTAATGATATTTAATGTTATTTATATTCATAAATACCAACAAAACTTTATTTTACTTAATATTCACTGGGGATTTATTGAAATAATACCATCATTTTAAACATTCACTTGTAATATCCAGGGAGAGGGGGACGCTATGGGAAGGGGCTGAGCAGGGGGTGGGGGATGTTGTGGGAAGGGGCTGGGTAGGGGGGATAAGGAGGTGGGAGGGTGAGATGTTGGGAAGGGATGGGAAGAAGAGATGGTTAGAGGGGAGGGGAGACAAGAAGCTGGGTTGGGGGAGTATGAGGGGGGAGGATGAGGGGGGGGGGGAAGGTGGGAGGAGATTCTGGTTAGGGGAAGGGGAGGGGAGGGGAGGATCTGGGAAGGTTTGAGAGGAGATGAGGGGTGGGGAGGGGAAGATGAGGGCAAGGAGGAAGGGCCTGTTGGGGGAAGATCTTGGGTAGTGGGGGTGATGGGGGAATGGGCTGGAAAGAGGGGGGGAGTGCTGGGAGAAGGGGATGGGTAGGGGGTACTGGTGGGGGAAGGTTCTGGGCAGGGGGAAGGCTGACGAGGGAGGGGGAGGTGTTGGGATAGGGTGGAATACAAGCAAAGGAGGGGGAGGGGAGGGGTATAGCTGGGTAGGGAGGTAGGAGCACGTGCTGGGAAATTGGGGGGGGGGGGTCATTCTAGGTAGGGTGGGGGGGGAGGGGCTGGGTAGGGGAGGGACGACAAGTAGAGGAGTGGGGAGGGGGGGTTGACATACTGTGCAGGGTGTGGGGGGGGGGGGAGGGAGGGGCTGGGCAGGAGAGGGAAGAAAGGTACGGGATTGTTGAGGGGAGGGGGAGAGCTGCGCATAGGGGTTAGAGAAAATGCTGGGAAAGGAGATGATAAGTTCTCCAGGGGGACAAGAGGACCTTCATAGGGGGGGGAGGGGATGGGCAGGGGGAGAAGAGGGTCTGGGATGGAGGGGGATAGAAGTGTCAATGGACAGGTGACAGCTGCAATGCGGGGATGGGCTGGACGGGGGGGGGGGGGGGCTGGACTGGAGGGCGAAGGGCAGGTGAGGGGCAGGGCAGTGACGATGGGCTAAGCGGGGGACATGTAATGCCCTAGGAAGTAGGTGTGGATTATATTTTTTCTCCAGAAACAGTTTTCATTTTTTCAAATATGTCATGATTATTTTTTGATAGAGTCTACCCGGTTACCATTTATTATTATTTGTTTCAATTGTTAGTGATTTTTCATTTTCATATTATTTAATTATTTCCAATGAAGTATTGTACAGTTTTTTTCATATATAATGATTGTAAAAAAATAATCCATTTGATTATGACATGATTTTTATGACTTCACTGGATTTACCAGTTATTTTTTCGTAGTTGTATATCTCATTTCCTCACATTAATTTATTATTATAGATTGCAGGGATCAATATAACTGTCAACAAACATGAAAAACTGCTACTCAACATCAATGATTCATGGTGGTACTGGGAGGCTTTTGACTGCACATTTTGATGACATGAATTGTATTCTGATCTGCACACCCACTATTACTGAAAATTATGGTTCATGTTTATATTGTCAAACATGTATCCGCTACTGAAACAGTATTGATGTTCTCTTATAATTGTTAAATTAAATTCCATAGTACTATGTCAAAGGTGAAACAATATTGATGTTCTCTTACCATGATTCTATTTCACTATTGACCTATTTCTTGTATCTACAAATCATAATTTCATACATTTATTCTATTAATAAAGATATAATTTCAATATATAATTGATTAATTTTCATTATATTTCATCGTTGGTTCCTTCTTTGTTAATTTTATATAGAAGGCTGCTCAGTATCTAAATTTTGTTCCTCAATTTCTGTAACATTTATTCCTCATTATGTATGTCATTTTCTTTTAAAAAATATTCAATATTAATATAAACTAGTATATTTTATAAATATTAATCTATAGTTAATAAAAAGAATTATTTTATAGTGTCATGCATCGCATGGGAGGAGTACTAGTATTTATTATTATGAACCTATTTATTTTTATGTGGGGCACATAATTCAATTTTAAGGGAATTAAAAATAATATATATTTATTTATGATGATTAAATTTCATTTAATTTTTTCTCTTTTAATTGTTTTTCTATATTTTTGTCTAACTTTTCCTCTCTTTGGAACTTGAATCAAGAAAATAAAGGATGAAAAAAAATCTTGATATTATTTCTCTGTTGATCCAGTATATTTTTCTTAAATATCCATATTTTCTTTAAAAAAAATTCATAAATGTTTTTACACTTCAAGTATTATTTATCAAGACTTTTTTTACCCATGTTTGACTTTTTACCAAATGGATTGAAAGGAATCTTCTTATTATTTTATGAATGAGATAATTTTTAACTGTTGTTTCTATATTATGAAAGGATTCTTTAGATTATACAACATGAATGGTTTTTACACCTTATTGAATAATATTTTCTTTAAATATTACTTTACAATATTACAAGGTTATATGCAAATTTTTTCCCCTTATAATTGGGAAGTTTTTTTAATAAGTGATATCAAAATGGAAAGATTATTTCCATAAAAAATGTATTAATGATATTTAATTTTATTTTTATTCATAAATACTAACGAACCTTTATTTTACTTATTCTTCACTGGGGATTTATTGAAATAATACCATCCTTTTAAACATTCACTTACTTGTGATCGTTGGATATTACATTCTTCTTTAATATCCATATTATATTTATCGTGGATATGATTATTTCTTAAACCGCATAGCATTGTCACATACAATGTTATAATTTGAATGTATTTGGTTGACTGAGAATTATTGATTAATATGTGTTATTTACTCAATACAAATATTTTTTGAAAAGGAATATTGTTCGTGAATTAAATCGATCAATCGATATATGACCAATGCATTAGAAATACAATGATGATCATAGATAAGAATTATATATCTCCTTAGTGTATTGATGGGTTTCATGATAAAAATTATTTGCCCAAATTAAATGGGTCTTTAACCATATTTTTAAACTTTCAGGGCGCAAGGTCTTGATGGTAGAGATATAATGATGTTTAAGATCATAACATCCAATAACATGCATTTATTTCTTTGATAATTTAGTTATTATTATTCATGAGATTAATGCATTTATATTATGTATGGATGAATTTATTGCTTATGTTATTGATTAAATGGAATGTGTTTTCCATTATTTACCTTAAAATGTTTTTTCCCTTATTTACTTATTATATAATCCATTTTACATAACATTTACTGACTATATATGCTCAGCCCATTATTTATTTTATTTTCCCTAGGACATGAAGAAGGATATTATGAATAATATCAATGATTTAATAATATTTTAATGCTATGTATTTTGTATTTAAAATTTAATATGGGAATCATATATTTATTTGGTTCTTTAAGACTACTAAAATATTTGGTCCTTTGAGATGCGATTACATTTATAAAGTGAAAATTTAATAAAGAAACCACCATCTTTGGGATACTGGAGTTAGGGTCTTTATAGTTTGTATGAGAGGAATTTTACATGAAACTTGGGAACTAGTTTTAGGATAATAGAGATTAGGGAACAAAACCCCATGAATAACTTCGATTATAAGACTATATATAGGATGACATCCTAAAATTTAACAGGGTATTGATTATGTGGTTTTCCACTATGATTATTTTTTCACATATTATGCTATTTGGTTTAAGACTATAGCCAAATCTAGGAGGAATATTTATAACAATGAATGTGATGGAAAATGCTGTGATTATCAATATCAAAATTGGATTATGATGGGAGTAGAAGATATTGTGATTATGACCAATTATTTATCATGATATATGATTAAAAAATTGCATCTTAACCAACTCTCTGACTCACTAAAGAAGGGAATGATAAATTTTATTGAGATCACATGTAGTGGAGACCATGGAGGAAAGAAGGAATAATTTCCTATATGTCAAAAATGTGGAAAAATAAATCTTTGAGAATGTATAAAAGGAAACTTAAAATGTTTTTCTGTATGGAAAATAAGGGAATAAATCAATGAATTATTATGGAAAAATAAAGATTACAATGGAAGAGAATAAATTACATCTGACATAACCATTTTCAATTCAATTCCTTATGTGTGGGGAATGCGGGCATCATCTAAGTCAATATCGTAATACAATGGTTAACTCTTAGACTAAGGAAGGACTTATACTATTGAAATCATTGATGTGTAAGTATTTAAGTGCTTATATATTTTTACTTGAGAATTATGTTGTAAAAGTATTATGATATTATGGATATAAGAATCATGAAACGTATAAGGATTGTTTCACAATAGTTTTTATTTATGTATATGAAAACATATGTTGAATGGCACCAATAACCTAGAAAAGTTATTTAGTGATAAGAAGGAATATTTAGAAAACACTTCATTAAGGGACTAATAATCCTTAATATGTGTTTTATATTGGGACAAACCTAAAGTGTTTTAGGAAGATAAGTCTAAGGTTAATCATAATTTTAAAGGCATATATATCCCTTTTTAAGTATTATTAGATAAAATTTTAACATGATTAATGATATTTTGGGAGAAATTTATGGAAATACTGCACTTTGGTTTTGTATATTTTATAGAAAATGTTATTTTGGAAATAATGCTTTTATATTAAGTAGACCTAAGTTTAAATTTACTGATAACCTTTAAGGTTAGTTTTATTTTTAGGCTGAGTTATTTATGGATTATTAAGATAAAAGAGTTAGTACATTTTGAGAATATATCATATATAATACCTTAGAAGTTAAAAAAATTGATTTGAGGATATTTATAATATTATTTGGAATATTATAGTTTTCGAAAAATTATAACCCACATACTGGGAGACAACCTCGTCGTATCTAGAAAGGCCACAAGGCTTGAACCCATAACTGAAGGGATACGAGGTTGAGATTCCCACCACTAGCCTACATGATTTCCTAGTTAGTATGACATTAGTTTTACTTAAATTATTTGACAGATAAATAATAAATTGATTTTTCGAATCCTTTTATTAGGACAAATATTTTTTAAATTTTAATATTTTAAAGTGATTAATGAAAATATAAGATATAATTTATTTGGTTGATGAATATGAAGCCATTGGGTTTAACATAAAGGATTATTTGGGAATAATGATATTACATTTTTTCAAGTGAAAGTTGATGGGTATGAGATAACCATTGAGGTTAATAAATTATTTAATGTTTAGGTTATTGGTGTTATATAGGATATATATAATTTGGAGAAAGTTAACAGCGATTTAGGTTGTTTTTATATGTGATCAAGTTATTCGCATATTTGGAATGTGACATTATGAAACGATTTATGTTGTCTAGGGATAAATATTTGATTATATTTTTGGGTTTGAATATGTATGGTAATATTTTTGAGGAGTCTTTTGTTTAATTACTTATAGAATACATTAAGGTGAATTTCAGATACTATTTTTCGAGATTAAAGTATGATTTAACATATTGGTTAACCTTTGATAACCAATTTTGGAAAATATTTAGAGGTTAAAGTAAATAATTATGAATATTATGATTTATTAAAACTTATTCAGGCACAAAAAAATTCATTTCAAATATCTATTTCCTAGCATAAGAGATGAAGTGGAAATAAGTCATAGTACAACGAAAAGATGACATTATTCTTATGACACGGAAATAAATCAAGTATGTTTATTTTCTCAAGAGATTTATCAATGATAATAAAATAATATTTTTAATTTAGTAAAACTACTATTAAATAAAATTGTTTTCCATTTACTTTTCTTACTGAGAAATAAATTGCCTTTTAACCCATCACAGATTTACGGTTTGGTGATGGTTAACTTTCTCATGACAATGTTATCTATCACTCACTATTAATCCTTGGGAATAGTTTTTATCTTCCATATCAATATTTTCACTTCCCATAAATGTTATCATATCCATAAAACATGTTTTTTGATGACCTTCATAATTCCTTTTACCCCTTTTTAAGAGGATGTTTGATTAACCCTTTTTAGGATATGAGTTTTCTATAAAGGAATTTTCAAATGTCAAACCCTTATTATCTGAACACAAATACATATAACAAGAATGAAATTTATATAATGGGGTATATTGTAACACCTTTATATTTTAAAATAAGAATTGTATATTTGATAGCGTATGTGACACACAACACTAAGCTCAAACGAACCTGAAAATATTATTATTTAAATATTACCATTATAACCTAGGCATTAAATTGGAATGTTTGGATATGATTAAATAACTTAATAAATACTTATAAATTTCCTACTTAATATAAATTTTTTAACAAATTATTAGTTTGTATTCACTCAATTATTAGTAAAGTCATTCTATTCTTTAAAAATATGTTTTCATAAAAAATGGTTTCTATTAATTTTCATGATAAAATATATTAATTAATTTATTGACCACTTATAAAATTTATTTTTTAAAATGAAAATAGTTTTTAAAATTTATAAAGTTAAAATTATCTCAGGATTATGTTTTGAGATTTTTTTGGAAAGATTTATTTTTTAATGAATATTTAAAATTACCGATTCTTATGGAAAATTGTATCTTATTTATAAAGTAAAATTAATTTTTGGATTAGTTTTAATGTTTAATTAGTTAATTTTAATTTAAAATAATCCAATTATGGTTTCTAAATGTGTTTTTACTTTAATTTAGTATTATGAAATTTTATATTGAAAAAGGGCATTTTTTTTCTTTTGAAAACCCATTTTTTTCACATTCTTCCAGTTTGATTTTAAATTAAATACTATCACTTATATGTTTGGAATTTGAAAAATGGATTCCATATTTTTCATTATGAGGTATAAATTTGGTTAATATGTCCCTTATATTTTTGGTCAATATGAATACCAACCTTAGTAATTTTGTTATCATGGTAAAAGGTAAATGATGCAATTATTAGTCAAAAATACTATAATAAGGACTATAAAATGATACTAACCCTTGAATAAATTAAATTATATGACTAAATTTTATTCATAATCATACAAGAATCTATTATATGGCCTTTTTTCTAATTTAGTGTGATTGGAAACTTTTATAATACTTTATGTAAAGAAAAGTAAAAAATGTCACACTCTTATTTTTAATAACTATAATATTTTTACCATTATGATAAATGGAGGATAAGATTTATTATAAATATTAATTCTCAATATATAATATTTATATTCATCATGGTAATTTAATTTTAATTTTTAGTGACAAAATAATTACCTTAAATTCTTACCAACATTGGTGCTCAAATTATTCAATTAATGGAAAAATAAAATAAATGATATTAAGAATATTAAAATTAATATACTTTTAGAAAATTAGAGTAATAAAAAAAAATTATAGATTAAATTTAAATTTTAGGGATATAATAAAATATTTGGTTCTAATTTTACTTGTTGTATTGATATTGTTAATGTCAAATTTATGAATAGTTCTAAAAATTAACTTTAATGATATTTCATAATAAATAATATTTTATTAAATTATATAATACTCTAAAAGATATAATATTCTTAAAAATGAAAGGTATAAGGTTTTAAAAATTAACCATGGTCCGTTTATGGTATTTTAGTCATTTTATAGTAACATAATTGACATATAAATGGTAGAAAACTTTAATATTATGGTGATTTTCAAAAGGGTTAACAGGGGGGTTAAAAAAACAATAAAAGTGAAGAAATACCAAAAAATGTTGAAATTTAATTTTTTAATTTGATTTATATTTATCCTAATGATAAAATATAATTATATAAATTTTTATCCATTTTGAAATGAAATGAAATTTATATTTATTTAAATTTTCTAGAAACTCTAAGAGTATCGCTCACATCAATTATAAAAGGACACCCCTTTCTTAACTTCTTCACACCACAATGAGAAACCTAGATATAAAATTACATGAAACTTGTCTTATAAACTTACTTATCCAAATTCTTGAGATTCTATTCTCCTCAAAAGACTAATCCTAGGTTCCTTAAGAAAGTGTCTAAAAGAGTTCTCCCGAAGAAGAGGTAATTATCTTACTCAATCTCTTTCAATTTTCTTATTATTATACCCATTATAAATATATGGTTTATATAATAAAATAATAAATTTAGTATCCCAAATATATTAAAATTAAATCAGGATTATGAAACAACCATTATCCACCCACTTTATTTTCAAATGGGAAGTTAAAGTATCACTAATGCGTTTATATGGCTTATAGTCTCCACGTAGCGATGCAATTCATTTTTCATAATCATATTTTATGGATGGGAATTAGGATGGGTATAATTTTTATATATGATATTTATAACATATTTATACTTAAATAATGATAATATCTTATCTACCTTCTTACCTTCCAAACCATTGAGAAACGATAACGCTACTCGTGCATTTGGGCACACTACCACCTCCACGAAGCGATGCAATTCATTTTTCATTTATATTATACTTGGATGGTAATGAGGATATATTTTATGAATATATATGATTTAAATTATATAATAATTTTTCTTTAAAGGTGGATAATTTTCTACCATTCTTTCGTTCCTTCTGTCTAAAATTTAATACAATGTTCTTGCGTATGCACGACCTATCATCTCTATAAACGGTATAATTAATTTTTCTATCTATAAATTTTATAGATAAAACTAGATATATATAATTAATTAATATAATATTTATATCATTATTAAAATTATTTCTGTTATTTAAAATTGATCCAAGAATAAGAAATGAAGCTGCTGAATGAAATCATATATGAAAAATGAAACAGTACCACCCAAAACAGTCATTTTAACAATTAATTACTAATAAAAAGGTGATAAAATGTTATAAATGGATCATATATGAAAAAATATATATTAATATTATTTTTTATTCAAGTATAATAAATTCGAAAATTTTATATAGGATATTTCAACTCCTACATGAAAATTAGGGGTTGAGGTAATGGATTTCATCTCAATTTCCACTCCATTGAAACATATTTTGTATTATGTACCTGTTTATTTTTATATGGTGTATACAAATTCCATTTAAGTTATTTAACATGAATATTTATTTATTCATGGTAATTAATGTTTGTTTAAAGTTTAATATTTTAAATATTTTCCATATTTTCTTCCAACTATTCTTCTCTTTGGATCTTGAATCAAGAAAAGAAACGAATAAAATAAAAACCAATAATATTTCCATTTTGATCAGATATATTTTTAGTCCATATCTATATTTTATTTAATATTATTTCAAAAATATCTTTACACATCCGTGATTTTTTTTTCAAAAGATATTTTTACAAACATTTTAGATTTTAAAAAATTGTATGAAATGAATCTTCTTGTGGTTTTCTGAATGAGATACTTTTTTAAATTTTGTTCAATAATATAGAAGGAATGTTCTTTAACTTATACAACACAAATTTAATTTTCTACCATCCTAAATAGTATTTTTTTGAAGCTTCCTTTACAATTTTATAAAGACATTTTCAAAGAAAATTATTTCTTTTATAATTGAGAAGTTTTTTTAATAAATGATTTCAAAATGTAAAGGTTATTTTCCTCAAGAATGTTTTAATGATATTTAATGGTATTTATATTCATAAATTACAAAAACACTTTATTTTAATTATTATTATTTGGTAATATATTTAAATAAAACTATCCTTTTAAACATTCACATATTTGTGATCATTTGATATTACATTTGTCGTAAATATCCGCTATATTTTTATCATGGATATAATTATTTCCTAAACCATATACCATTTATACATATAGTGTTATACTTTGAAATTATTTTATTGAATGAGAATTATTGATAAATCAATTTTATTTACACAATGAAAATATATTTTGATAAGAAATATTGATCATGAATAAAATTGATCATTCAATATATGAGGAATGCATTGGACCTGTAGTGACCGGTGGGGTCTTGAATTATATATCCCCTTGATGCATCGACATGTCTTGTGAGGCAAATCAGTTGGACAAATTAAATTGTTCTTTACCAAGAGTTTTAACTATCTTTCCACCATGTTTTGATGGTAGAGATATCATGATGTCTGAGTTCATGATTTCCAATAGCATGCATTTTCTTCATTGAGATTTCAGTAATTATTATCCATGAGTTTACTATATTTATATTGTCCATGGATTAATTTTTTTCTCAATTAATTAATTAAATATAATGCGTTTTAAGTTATTTACCTTGATATATTGATTATACCATATTTACTCATGATATAATGCACTATATGTAACCTTTATTGAGTATCTTCTCCCACCCATTTACTTGTTTTATTTTCCCTAAGATATGAATAAGGTTATTATGAATAATATCTGAGATTCAATAATTTTTTTTGCTATGAATTTTGTGTTTAAAATGTAATATGGGAATTGCTTATGTATTTGGATATTTAATAATGCTAAAATATTCGGTCCTTTGGGAATGGATTACTTGTATATTGTGCCAATTTAATAAAGTAACCACGAGACATGGGATACAAGATTCGAGGTATTTACATCACCAATCATCTCAAGTAAACTTAATATCTTAAAATAACATTCACATTTTAGGAAATAAATAATAACTATTTCTATTAAAGGAATGAAAACCATTTATATATTTCATAACATAAAAAGACTTGATTGCTTTCTTTCATCTACATCCATTCATCCAAGATATATCAACTTTATTACTAATACTGGATAATTCCATGAATTATTTTTAAAAATTTATTATTTATAACTTCTTATCGAAATCAATGAAATATTTTTATTTTATTTAAATCCATTTAAATCAAATGAAAACCATTGTAAACATATCCGACTCACACCAAATTGGGATCCTAAATATCCCCCTTATATTTTTTTACAATAACATCTATGTTATTTTAAAATTAATATGTCAATATGTAAATCTTTATCTTATTTCACTCCCCATTACTTATCCATGTTTCTAAGATTTTATCTCACTTTATCTTCCCCTTATTGAAAAGAAATACACAGTCCATGGGAAAAGGTTATCAGTTCACTCGAAATAAATGTGACATCCATCCTTTCACTATAAGTCAACGTGAGACATGTTTGGTGTAGAAAACAGGAGGATTTTATTTAGAAAACAAATCATTACTTTACCATCTAATGTTGATACCAAATTTAAGGAGAACTCATAAACCAATCTATAAGGGTTTTCCAATTTTATTCATGCTTGAAGATACAACTTTAGATATGAAACACTTGTATAATAGGTCAACCTGAAACCCCTACAACCACTTTAACAAATATATTAGAAACATTAAAATAGAAATTAGAAGATAAGAGACCTTAGAGAACAAAATAAATTGAATTTTCTTATGTAATTTAATAATTCAAATTCTACCCCTTTGTGGTAAGATTTTTTATAAGAAACAAATTATTAGAGAATTAATAAATACATACCTCTACTAATGAATTTACTTCATGCACATTAAAAAATAATTAGATTTATATGCAGTAATTATTTTGGAAACAACTTCACCATACCCCCACTTATCTCATACTCAATGAGTCCTTCATTATGATATTCATAATTATGGATATCTTTAATAGATATTATTTTGGAACTTAATATTAAGAAAGGACCAAAATGGATATCTCTCAAGTGGCTGTCCAAACTTTTGACAATTTCAACATCTTTACAAAGGATAATCCTTCCCAATATACTCCTTTATAATTTAAATTCAAGAAAAAATAAATATGGGATCTTATTTTTATAATGATCCTGGATTTTCTAAAATGGATATTACCTATTTTTAGATGAATATCCATTACATTACAAAAACATATTCTTGAAGACTATAATGGTTCACTTCCTTTAGAAACATAGAACTAATTTTACTAATTTGTTGAATGTTATTCAACATAAACCATAAATATCATCCCCATTAGTTCTCCTACTTAAAAAATTCATTATAACCTAAGGAAAAGAAACATAATAAAGCTTAATCTCAGATGCTCAGTAAGAGTAAACACAGAAGTTACATAATCATAACATGGGAATAGGGGTATATTAACATGAGCATAACATTTTAAGATCATACCCTATATATCAAAGATCATATACATGAGTCATGGAATAAACATTGGTAGATCATAAGACATTAATCATAATAAAATCAAAGCACATGATCCATGAGAGTATAATAATGGCATAAGACATTGAAATTGTGGAATAAACCAAATCTTAAAATATCTTATGTCAATGATTCCTACCAATACATTCATAGTATGTTAGTCTTGGTTTAATCACTCATGTAGCTACTTCAGGCTAGGGATGAACTTGCAGATAAATTTTAGTTTTGGTAATAGTATGAACTCTCGTGTACCCTCTTGTAGTGGGCCTAGGATGACCTCCCATGTACCCTTTTTTTGTGGTCTTAGAATGACCTCTCGTGTACTTTCTTATTGCGGGCTTAGGATGGCCTCTCATGTACCCTTTTGAGCTCATAGAACATTTATCATTAACCAATTAATTAGAGATAGGTATAGGTACCACCAATCACATAATTAAAACCATAAATATACATCCCACAATAACATAACTTATTCATCATATCAGAACCCATATAATTAAATGGGTTTCATAAAAATCATTCAATAATAACACAACCTATTGAAAATAAATGGGATTCATAAATATCATTACATAATAAACATAATACATCATTATAAATAATTATAATGGTAAAATTGAAGCATATGCTCAGAAAAAAATAAGGAAAATCAAATAATGTTATCTTAGATGGAAACTAAATTTTAGATATCACTTGAAAATAATTATTGGGGAAAATATCCTTTCTTCTTAAAAAACATTTTCTTTTCTTAAAATTTCATAATATTTTAAAAGAAAAAAATTCATTTGAAAATAAAATTTTCATATTTCAAGGTAAGCTTCAAAACATTAAGTTTTCATGATGGATGAAAATTATTTTCTTGCCGTATATTTCAAAACAAACATTATTTTTGTACTTTTTCATAAAAATTCATAAAGTACCTCATCTGGAAAATGAAAATTGATTCATTTAAAACCATATAGTAAGAATTGAAAAATGGGTAAAAATAAATTTAAAAATATACAGGATATTATTGAAAATGTATTTGAATTTTTTTAGAAAACCTGAACTTGGGTGATAAATATTCCCCAATAAAGACTTAAAATGAAACAAACCCTAATATTGATGAGATTGTGAAATAAATACTTATAACTTTATAATTAGTAGAATCATATGTACCTTGAAAGAAATAAAATTTGATGGGTCTAAAAATACCATAATATCCGGGATAAAAATCATAAAATACATTCCAGATAAGTATATAAACCACTTATAATAATCAAGTAAAGTATAAGGCATTTGTCCCATAGAAATAAAAGTGAGACATTAATCCCTTATGTTTTGTCTCAACTTCCTTTATATATGTTCAAACCTATTATATAATGAATATAATTTTATTATAAATATAAAAAATAATAATATTTTTATTTATAATACCATATTTTATTTACATATAACTTTATTTTACTTTCTAATTAATAATTCCTTGTTAAAGTTATGTTTTGGTTAATGACTGCATTGTTTTTCATTCATGTTTTTATTTTTTATCCTTGGTCCTCTTATATAGATCATGATTTAATTACATATATAATGATTATCATTATATAAATATCATATATATATATATACATATATATTCAGTATATATGTATTCGTAGTGATTCATAAAATTTAGAGATAGAAAAAAATAGGTCTTTCATGGAGACGGTTGGCTGTACATACCCATGAACATTTTTTTTCATTTTCTAATCATATTAAAATAAATAAAAGTATATGATATATTATAATTAAAGAATAATTTTAATTTAATATATATCATATATATTCATAATATTAATCCTTATTACCTCCCATGTGAAATATAGATGAAAAATGAATTACATCGCATCATGGAGATGGTAAGTCATTCGTATGCACAAGCGAAATTATCATTTCCCAAAAGATTAGGTGCTAAAAAATTTAGACATGATATTATAATTATAGAAGTATAATAATACCATAAATTTAAAATATAAATATAAAACCCATCATAATTCCCACTCATAAAATATGGTGTTGAAAAATTAATTATATCTCTTTGTGGTGACAGTAAGCCGTATATAAGAAAGAGAGATACTTTCAATTCATGATTGATGGGAAATATAAGGTTCCAACCTTAATCATTTAATAATATTGATGGAAGTAAAAAAATTTACTTTCATTCAAATTTATTATCTATTCAGGTTTAAAGAATTATATAATTAGGACTTAACTCATACATAACAACTCAAATATTACGAAGTTGACACTTTTACTTAATATCCATTTTTTATAAAACAAAAAATGTTTAAAAATAAACACAATTTCATTCCATGTTTAAAATTAATAACTTTTACTTGATCCCATCCTTGACTCTATTATTCTTTAAATCCTATGAATTTTTTTTCAAAACATGGAATGAGAATAAAAATCTTCGTAAGGGATATAGAAAGAAGGAAAACTATTAGTCTTGCAAAAACATGTAAACCATGAATAATTTATCATAAAATAATACTTTTAACCTTTAAGAAGTAGTAAAAACACATTATTGAATGTAAGATCATTGATTACCATTTTTTTAATAAAAATATAACCTTTATCCCATAGAAAGAAACACATAACATATAAATGTAACTTTGGTCATAATCATACTTAAATGGAATAACCATAAAGTCAACTTCCACACATATCACTCTTAAAAATGTAATAGCCATACAACCAAATTCCATACCCAATGCATTAGAGGATATAATGTAACCACCCATCCTTGGTTTATCACGGAACCACCCATTTTTGGTTTATCATGTGACCACCAATATCTGGCTTATCATGTAACTACCCGTCAAATTTCCAAGTACTATTACATAATCATAATACATACAATATTGCAATTGTCAACATTTCAGTCATAAAGTTTCATTTTTAATAATAAGAAATCACTTCAAGATATTTAAATAGTCAATAGACATTCAACACAATTTTCAATACCAAAATACCAAAAAATTTAATAAATTATTTCTTTAAAAAAAAATGTTTGTAGAGGAAGGAAAAATATAAAATAATGGTCATGACGCTAGAGAAGTTGTTGTGGCTGTATATATTTAAAAAAATCTTTTTTCTTATTTTTTAAATAAATTAAAGGATTCAGATATAAGTATTCCTTTTGAAAAACCTTAAATGAAATTAAAATTCATATTGTTTAATTATACACCATATAAAATAATTTGGTGTATATAAACACGATATGCCTCAATGAAAGGAGATTGAGAGGAAGTCCTTTACCTTGTTTTCTATTTGTCACTTATGTTCCTTGTTCTTACTAAATAATAAACTCAGGTAAATTTCTACTTGATTTAGAACATTTTTCAAGTTTATTATTCCCTTTATTTGACTTGTTTATAATGTTATAATAATTACTTAATTATTTATGTTATTATCAGATGTTTTTTCGATATTAGATACTTGACTTGAAAATGAACATGGTACAATGTCAATAGTATATATGGTAATAAGTCTATAATATATAGAATAATATTCATTATATTATTATCATCTTTATACATATATTGTACATTTAAAAAAATCATGAAGTTTGGTTATGGAAAATAAACAATGTTATATTCATTGAGATGGTAAGTTGTATGTATGCATGAGTAATGTTTTTAATTTTTCATTGATAATTATGGAAATAAGATAAATATTAGTTTATATTTAAAGAATTATCATAAAATCATTTATATCATAATAATAATTTAAATATACTTATATATATATATATATATCATACATGTGATATACCTAATAAAAACAAATCGCATCGCTTCGTGGAGGTGATAGTTCACACGTACACACGAACAAAATTAACATTTTTATGCACATGGAAAGTAGAAAAATAATTGATATATTATGATTAATATTACATAAAAATAACATGTTAAAATTAATTTCATTATTAAAACCATTGATGAGAGACATTTATGGAAAATGAATCAGATCGGCTCGTGGAGGTGATAATTCACATGTATACACGAACGATTAATTCATTTCCCATTTAATAGAAATGGATATGTATTTAGGTGATGATATTAATAGAATAAAATATTAGTATATTTAGGATACTGGAGTTATTATTTAGTAATGTATAAATAATATTTTAAGTAAATGTAAGAAAAAATGAAATAGAAATACTTAAATAAAAACATTACCTTTCCTTCAGATGATTACTTTTATTAACACCTTAACACCTATAAAAAGGATGTTATGCCTAAAATAAGGCCTTAATAATGTGGTAAGAGATTATAATAAGTTTTTTTGGTAGATATAGGCTGAAACAAAAGTTATTGGAAGTGTGAGTAATAGAGAGTAATGAGTGGCTTTTCATAGGAGAGGGGAGGGGCACCCATGGAATTATCAAAAGTATTAAATTAATATAAATTCAAATTCGATTAAAAATGGGTAAAAACTAATTCAGATACAGGATATGATGATTATGGGTCTAAATATAATCATTCAATGATAATTAGACAAGTTTTGAATAATTTTTAATCATTATCTGTTTGTTTTAACCTTTTTTAACACTTACCATTTAATCAACTATTTTACACTTTAAGAGTTAAAATAATTATCAAATCATGCCAAAAGACCAAAGAAAGATCCATTAGATACATTTTTGGACTTATAAATAATTTTTTTTGAATCTTGAATTTTTATAAATTTTATATCATTTAATTAGATATTTTATATTTTAAGTTATGAATTATGTCAATTTTTGACACTATTCATTACATGAATGTTTTAAAATTTCATAAAAACTTTATTCCTTAGAAAAAACTACATTAAAACAATAATAGAATGTCATAGTTAACCAAAACATTCATGGAAAGAATAAAATATTTCAAATTATATTTATTTTAATATTATTAATATCATTTATTTGATTCATTATTTAATAGATCTGTTACTACATCATCACTGTGTCATAATTAAATTTAATTATTTAATACCTAAAAAATAAAAATAAATTACATTTATAAAGGTAATATTTTAATATTTATATGCACTATTATTAGTCCAATATATCACTTACATAACCCCATATTATAATTGTTTAAGAAAGAAAAGACATATTTATGACAAATTTCTATTTTCTTTAAATTAAATTTTATAAATATCATAACCAAACCCAAGTGGCTTCCAAAGGACCAAATTTCAAACTAAGGATATTAGTGGTCAATAATAACACATACAATAATATAATAATAAGTTTTAGTGTAATTTTATATAATTATAATATTATTTTTACTTTTAATTACCATGTTTACCTTTAACTGCATTAAATAAAGTACTAAAGTTACTATTCACCAAAACTTATTTTGATCATATTGGACAATATTTTTCATACTTATTAAAACTATGTATGTTATTTTTTGAAAATTTAATTCATATAATTGAACAAATTAATTTTAAAATTAATCATCTTGTCAGAATGTGAAAATGGGTTTTTATGTAATACGTTCAAAAGTTCACATAAATTTTCTATTAAATTTTAATTTGAAAAAGAATTATATAAAATATATTTTATGAAATGATAAAAAATTAATCTAATCATATCTTAAAACCATGTAAATTAATAATATAAAAATATTAATAAATTAGATGAAAATGCAGTTTGAATTAAAATGCAGTATTTTTCACTATTCATTAAAATAAGAATTTAGTCAAAAAAGTACCAAAAATTAAAGCAAAGTAAATTTTGATTCCCCACATCCAAATATGAAGTTTATTTTTTCAGATAGAACATATAAAAGTGACATAAAATATATTTAAAAAGGTTTCTCCACCAAAAGACGGTAAAACTACCTTTTACAAATATTAGGGAATTCTATACTTAAAATTGGATTTATTCTCCCTATAAGCCTATATAATTTATTTTAATAAAGTACAAATATTTAAAAAACATGGTAAAATATAATAAAGTTATTCTTATTCATTCCCACCAATACAATGACTGGGTGATAAGTTCATTTAAAATAATAATAATAATATATTATTTTTTGGTATAACTCGGTCTTGTGTGCAACGTTGGATTTTGGAGAAAACCATTGTTGTGTGTTGGGTACGCTATCGAATGTAGAGTCCCTTTTAAAGTAAAATCACTATCTATTTCATAAATATTAATAAATACAAATAATTATTATTCTATAATTACATGGAATGTTACATCCTTCCCCTTTTTGGAAATTGCGCCCCCACAATTTTATTCACTTATAAAATAAGTGAAGGTATTTATAACTCAATGCATTTTCAGATTCCCATGTTTCCTCTTCAATAATAGGGGTTTTATATAAAACCTTAACATGATGAATCACCTTATTCCCCAAAATTTTCTCTCATTAGTTACGAATCTAGACCAATTATTCCTCATAAGGAAGATTATCTTCCAACTAAACAACTTCTGGACTCAAAACATGAGATGAATCTGGAATATAATTTCTTAACATTGAATCATGAAAAACATTGTGTACCTGGGATAAACTAGGAGGTAAATACATTCAGTAGCTAACTAATCCTACTTTCTCCAAGATTTCATAGGGTCCAAAGAACTGTGGACTCAACTTCCCTATCTTACCAAAACGCATCATAGTTTTCCATGGTGAAAGTTTGAAAAAAACATGATCACCTACCTTAAAATAAATATCATTACTTTATTTATCCACATAACTTTTATGCTTAATATGTTTTTCTTCAAATGTCTCTAAATCAGTTAAACTTTATCTGCCATTTCCTCTACCAATTCTAGTCCTATAAACTTTATTTGACCCACTTCATCCAAAAAATATAGAGTTTGACATCGCTTTCTATATAATTCTTTAAATGGTGTCATCTATATACCAGAATGAAAACTGTTATTATAATAAAACTCAACCAAAGAAATAATTTGATCTCAAATTCCATGGTAATCCATTGAACATGAACACAACATATCCTCTAACATATTAATTTTTCATTTTGACTTCCCAAATGATTAAGGATGAAAAGATGTACTGAAATTTAATTCAGTACCCAATGACTTTTGATGGACTTTATAAAAGTTAGAAGTGAACCTGGGTTCATGATAAAATACAATGAAGAGGGAAACTCCATGTAACCTAACTATCTCCTTAATATACAACTGAGAAATTTGATCTAGAGATAGACTGTCTTGAATAGGAATATAATGAACAAATTTAGTCAATCGATCAACAATAACCCAGATCACATTGTTACCTCACAAAGTCATTAGTAATCCTACTTTAAAATCCATTGATATATTTTCCTATTTCCACTATGGCATTGTAAAAGGCTGAAGCATTCCTTTCGGTAATATCCACTATAATTTAAACTATTGAAAAATAAAACATCTCAAGATAAATTCAGTAATATCTATTTTCATTCCATCCCACTAGTAATACTATTCAGGTTTATGTACATATTAGGGATACCTGGATGAACTGAAAACAGAGAACTATGAGCTTTGCATAGAAAACATTTCTTCAACTTTGAATAAAAAGGAAGATATAATCTCCTTACAAACCTAAAAAAAGAATCTTTATAAATGTTAAATTTAGGAAACTTACCCTTCTGAACTAATTCTACCTTTTTCTACAACTCACTATATTCCTTTTGGGTTTACTTAATTCTGTCTGATAGTGATGATTTCACCAACACCTAAAAAAATTAGATTAATTTAATACACCAAAAAATTTTAAGCCCAAATTAATCTAATAATTAACCAAATGATCTCATTCTGAATGTATCATGGTTAATTTAGAATTACTTTTTTGACTAAAATCATCATCCACTATATTTTTTTTCCTAGATGGTAATGATTCATGGAATAAAAAAACTTGAACAATTCAATCCATTTTCTATGTCCCATGAACAATTAATTTTGAGTGAATATATACTTAAAAATTTTATGATCAGTATACATTTCACACTTTATTCTATACAAATTATGCCTCCAAATTTTTAAAGAAAAAGCTACTATAGATAATTCGAAATCTTTTGTAGGGTAATTTATCTTATGAAGTTTCTACTGAAATGAAGACTATGTATTTACCTGATCATTTTTCATTAGGACACAACCAATTCCATTCAATGAAAAATCACTAAATATAAAAAATTCACTATTCTTGGAAGGTAGGGCCAAAACAGGAGCATTTACCAATCTTCTTTTCAGTTCCTGAAAAATATCATCACATTATTTTCTCTAGATTAACTTAACACCCTTACAAGTTCACTTATTTAATGGTCTAGATAACCGAGAAAAGTTTTCAATAAACCTTCTTTAATAACCTAGTAATATAAGAAAACTATGAATCTATATGATATTGGTAGGTATTATCCACTCTTCAATAAATTTTGTTTTAGAAGGGTCAACAATTATTCCATCTTTAGAAATAATATAACCAAGGAATAATTTTTTTTGCACAAAACATTCACTCTTACTAAAAATCATATATATTTTATTTTATTTTAAGGTTGGAAAAATAATCCTTAAGTGAATTTCATGTTCTTCCTGACTTTTAAAAAATAAAAAAATATCATCTATAAACATAACCACAAATTGATCAAAAAACTGATGAAATACACCATTTATGAGATTCATAAATACAGTAGAGTCATTAAATAATCCAAAGAGAATAAAAATATACTCATAATTCCCATATCTTGTTAGGAACACTATATTTGGAATTTCAACCTCCTTTACCTTCATCTGATGGTACCTGGACCTCAAATCAATCTATGAAAAATATTGAGCTCCCTAGAGCTAATAAAAAAATCATCGATGTGGGGAAACTGATACTTATTCTTAATAGTGATGTAATTCAAGGATTTGTAATCAATAAAACATATCATTGAACCATATTTCTTTTTCACAAATAAAACAAGAGCACCCCATGGTGAAGTGATAGATCTAATGAAACATTTATCAAGAAATTATTGAAATTATTTATTTAAATCCACAAATTATACTTGTGACATTAAAGAAAGGGGTTTAGAAATAGGCTTAGAATTAGGAACTAAATCAATAGTAAATTTAACCTCCCAATGAGGAACAATAATCGACAATTCATCCTAAAAAATAACATTAAAGTCATTCACTATTGGATTTTCACTAATCAAAACTGTTTCTTTCTCTTAAACAATATGAGATAGATAACTTTCACGACCATATTTAATAATTCTCTCATATTATTGGTATATTATAAAAGGTATGAAATAATTGAATAAAACTTTATTTTCTTTTCAATCTATTTTATCAAGATAAACTGAAATCCAATCCATACCCAAAATCATATCAAATTCCACTTTGGGAAGTTCAATTAAAATTGTAGGAAAAACCATCCCACTAATGATAATAATATGATTCCCATAAATCTTGGTTCCTTTTATACATCCACCCATATTTTCACCAAAAGTTCTATATAAAAAATTTATGAGGATATATGTTTAATTTACTTTCAATGCTCTTATAAATTAATGAATGTGAAGATCCAGAGTCAAATCTTGTATTTAAATATTTTTAAATAACCCATAACATACATGTCACCACTTTATTTTATGGTCCCACATCAACCATAGTAGTATAAAATGATTTTTCCATGCCCTTATACTTTCAATCGTTCTAGTTTCCACCATGGGTAATCAAATTTGGACACACATTGGCATAATTCCTTAACTCATTGAAACTAAAACATCTTACCGCTGAAATTTCATTGCTTTCCTGATCATCTCCCCTGAAGTAACAAGAAATTAGACTAGTCTTACCACATCAGAAGCAGTTCCTAGACTTTGAGAGACATTCACCAGGATTCTTTTTACCAAACTTCTCACCAGATGGAAATTTAGTTTTCTTACCTCCAAAATTCATTGATGAATTATTTCCCATTCCCTTCCAACTCGATCTCTTATTTTACTTTCTCTCATGAAATACATGATCATTAGAGAAATCCATTTATAATTTCTCAACACATCAAAAACGTTTCTTATATCTTTTAAACAAATGAGAAGTTAATACCCTTCAATATTTTATCTTTAATACTTTTTCAAAACAATCTATCTTACTATCAATATCCTGGATAAAATTTGGGACATAGCTTTAAAAAACGGGTAAAATTTTATTCATATAAAGCCACGCAATCTTCCTCTTTTGGTCTCAATTCCTCGAATTTTTTTATCCTAAGTCGAACAACCTTAGTAAAATATTTCACAAGGAAGATATTATTTAATTCATCTGATTCCATGGAATCAATATCTTCTCTTCCTTCTATATTTTTAATCTCTGACCACCACTGATCAACTTCACCTTCATAATGAGAAATATAAAGACTAACATTTTGATTGTATGAACACCCCATAACATGAAAAATCATTTATAGTTATTTAATCAAACCTTCACGTAACACAAGGTTATATGATCCTTTGAATGATGGGGGAAGTTACCTCATGAAATGAAGCACTATCGACATATTCCTATACTATTGATCTGGTTGATCCTGTACATGGACACCACCACCATTTATCACCTAACTCAACTAAACCATCACTACAAAAACTGTTCAATTCTAATTCTGACCATCTTAGAAAGCTAATTTGGATGATTTCCTTCCTCTATATTTATTCTTAGGATAACTTCCCTATTTCCTCTACAAAAAAAATTCAAAATAGAAATATCATAGATGAAGAAACCTAGTAATCTTAAAATGCTATATCATTTCAATTTAACCATAAAGTAAAAATCATTTATGAATATTCTATCAATAATATTCTAACTCCTAAAGTTATCTAAACTGACCTTTGATGCCAACTATTATACCCCAACCTTAATCATTACTTAATCTTGAGTTAAGTTAAGAATTTGACTTCCATTCACATGGATGATATTTTTAGGTTTATAGATTTAGATAATTATACCACAAATCGTACATAAAAAATCAAATATTAAGAAGTAGACACTTCTACTCACTATCCATTTTTTCATAAAACAACAAATGTTTAAAAAGAAACATGGTTTTGTTTCATATTTAAACTTTATGAATTTTCCTTCATCATATCCTTAACTCTATTCTTATTTAAATCATATGATTTTTATTTTCAAAACATAGGATGAGAAAAAAAATATCTACCGGGGGTACACAAATAAGTAAAACTCTTAGTCTTCCAAAAACTTGTAAATGATGAATACTTTATAGTAAAGTAATATTTTTCACCTTTAATAAGTATTAAAAACACTTCAATTAATATAATCTAGATGCTTTGTCACACCCCGACCTATCTTTTATTTTATTTTATAATTTTCTTTGATGTTTAAATTTTTTTTGGGGTCTGGGTTGAGTCCTGGACGAAAGACTTTTGAGTTATGTCAAAAAATGTGCGTTTTGAGTTGACATTACTGAGTGCACAGGAAGAGTACGTTTTAGATACCTCGCATGACGCTGCTTAGACATCAGCACGATCCACCTAACTTTGGAAAATTAAGATGGGTAAAGTTGTGATTTATTGTGTCATTAAATTTTATTATTATTATTAATAATTTTATAATTATTCTTAAATATGAAATGATAATAATAATAATAATGATGATGATATAATAATAACAATAACAATAATTATTATTATTATTTTAGGTCAGTGTGTGGGCACCACATGACTACCGAAAGTCATGCGGTTAGTCTGGGTACCGTACAGTTTCCATATTTGAAGCGAGAAAATAAAAATAAATTGGATGAGTTCCAAGTTAAAAATTTGGTTAAATAAAAAACTTATGGGGTAATGATAATACTATTTGTCATGAATAATAAAATTGGAGTTTCATTAAAGAATTATTATTAAAGTTATTATTTTTTATCATTTCTTTATTATTATTGAAGTTATTATTATTATTAGGTGTATTATTAATATTAATGTTATCATTACTATAGATTAGAGTTATTGTTATTTATTATTATTATTGTTTTTGTTTTTTATTTTATATTATTTTATTTTCACTTTTTTTTTCTCTCTTTTTTTCTCTAACCCTAGCGCCCCCTCCCTTTTATTTTTTTTCTTCTCACCTGTCCTAAGCAGCGCTGCCACCCCTATCCCTCTCCTCTCTTCACCCCGAGCAGGCTGCCCCCTTTTTTAATTTTTTTTCTTTCTCCTTCCCGTAGCAGCATCCTCCATCTCGCGCTACACCAGTTTCTCTTACTGGAGACCTCCCACCCGACCTTCCTATCCAGTGGTGCGGTGCCCCCTGCCTGCCTCACGCTCTCCCACATGACCTACCTCCTGCACTACACCCCTTCCACCCTCGGCCTCCCAGCCCCTCCTCCGTTGCAGTGCTTTAGATCCTCCACAACCCTGCTCTCTACTACATCGAACCCCAGCCATGACACCAACCTCTGGCACCCCTTTTGGCCTTACCCCTGCTGCATGCAACCTCCAGCCACGCAGACCCTTTGTCGCTCCCATTCTCCAGCTAGCTTGTGACCACCCAACCTGTGACACCCCCTGTTTCCCCATCTAGGCATGAAACCCCCTAACCCGCATTTCTCCCTCCTCACCAGCAAGATCTAGCATGAATGCTCTCTAATATATGCCCCTAACTTCCCATCCAAGTATCACCTTTTCTAGCACTTTTTCGGCCACCCCGAACTTCGGTCGGACCTCCTCTGAACGGTGACCCACTGGCCATCCCATCACCAGCCAGTGGCTTTCTCTGGCGATCAGTGGGTGTGACTCCCCCTATCCAGCAGTTTCTTTTTCCCATCGGGCCAACCTGACTGGAGGCACCCTGGAACAGTTCCCCGTCCTTGTTCCGCGTGCCCGACTAGCGCGCCCCCTCTCCCAGCTGACTTTGTTTTGCGGACACTGCGCATCCGGCTGACCACTTTCCAGCCAGCAACCCCTCCACCAGTGTTTTTGCCGCCTCCTTCCAGCGTGTAATCTTATCGGAACACATCTCCACCTTGGTGCGCCTTTTGTCTGACGGTTGCGCGACCTCCTAGCTAGGCTGTATCCACTTCTGAAGTCCTCGCCACCCCTTTTTGACTGTCACGTGACTCTACCGATCGAGCGCACCCAGCACCATCCCCTACTCCTTTAAATTTATAGGTATCTGATTTTCTAGCATGACTTACATTTATTTGATATTAATTAATTATGTTTAGTTTTGAGTATATTTATTTTAGAAGAAATTATCTGATATTGTAGATAATTTGTGATTCGTTAATTGTTTCACCAACTTTGTTGATTTTTGTTTTTTTAAAAGTTAGTCAGGTGAGATTTGTGTTTTGAAAACACGCTGAGGTGGGCTATGCACCGTTCATTTGTTTGAACTATTTTTATGTCAGTGTTTATATGTTTTTAATTATTTTTGCGATGTTTAATTGTTGAGTCATTTTTGGTCAGTGTTTATGTGTTTTTAGTTGTTTGTGTGGTTTTTGCAGCGCGTCGTTGAGGAAAAAGCATGATACTACAATCATCGCCTTGTTTGTGCTTGTGCGCCTATGCACGGTGCGACGTGCCAACATATTCAAGCTGTGAGTTGAGGTAGGTCCCTTACTACACTCTCCTTTAAATACAGAATTTATTAATTGATTGATATTTTAATTATTTTAATAAATGAGAAATAATATAAGATAATTAATTTTAAAATGACTATTTGGTGTAAATTAGAACCATTTATTTTACACACGACACTTGAAATACTTTCTTGATGAGCAGACACCCAGTAGTGAAAGAATGCCCGTTTGGATTTTAAACACAATTCAAAGAATTTCAAATGTAGTTACAGTTTATTGATAAATGATTTCTTTTGAAGTGTGTGCAGGCGTTTTGGTTATCTTGATAAATGAGAATTTTCTTTGAAATTGGTGAAGGCCCATTTGATACGTTAAAAAAATAAATTATTTTGGAAAAATCACTTTGGGGTGACTTAATGGTGATATTTAGTGTAGGTTGACCACATAATTTGTGTGTGATGTTTGTGATACTTGATTAAATTTTTTGACTCACCCCTTTCATGTTTATTATACGTGTTGACATGGGAACCTGACATAGTAATTGAATCTTCTGAGAAGGATTGCTTCACTAGTTTAGATTACGTACTAGCTACTGGACCCTAGTACGGATTATGCTCTGCTAGGGGATTGGGCTCCTCGGTTAGGACATGTAGGGAAACGCCGGGCGTTAGGGAATTATGACATCATCGAGAGTAGCCACGCCTTCAGGATGAGTCACATGTATAGTACGTTCTAGATTCTTCATGAGCTCATAGGTTTGACCCATGTTTCTTTTAGTGTTTATTTGTATGTGGAAGACGATTGAGAGGTCTAGTTTAGTTGTTGGCCCCATGTGCCACGTTTTCCATTTCCCTTAGTGTGTGTTGTATGTTGTGTGTGGTTTTCCATTTGACCAACAACTAAAATTTGGATTTCTAAATTATTAGAAAAAAATGTTTTAAAATGCAATGCATCTGTTTCTTTCAAACACTAAACTTCTTTTTAAATTAAGAAGGGCAAAGGAACATTACTTGTCTTAGAAATTAAAGTGTTTGTGGAAACCAATATTTTATATAATCTAGTTCAAACCTGGGATTAGTAAACTCTTAATTTAAAGGTAGTGTTTTGGGGATAGTTTGTTGGACATGCCTACTGAGTTTTAATACTCACGCCTATAGTGTTTTCCTATTTTGTTAGTTTTTGTTACGGGTTTGACTCGAGATTGCTTCTTGTGGGTGAGAGTAGGTTGTGGTTTGGTGAGTGAATCTCAGGGTCGTGAGGAGTTTTGGCCACGATCAGGTTAGTTTGTGTTGTTGTCCATTATTTTTCTTTCGTGTTGTTTATTTACTTTATGTTGTTCTATTTTTGATTCCATTACTTTATTTATTTTCATTGGGTGAAAGAATTCCCATTTGTACTCTGTTGATGCCCTGGCGCTTGTCGCTAGCCCAGGAGGATCGAAAACGCCTCTCGGGCCATGCCGCAGACTGGCTCGGGTGACTGGTTCTAGGTCGTCCTAGGTTGGTTCCTGGCCAGATGGAATCAAAGTAGGTCGGCTCCTGAGTGGACCTTGTTTTTCAGAGCGTCCATTGTTATTTGGGGTTGTCATGGTAGAAGTAGTAGAATTGTTGGGACTCGAGGTGTACAGATGGGAAGGACATCATGAACCCTTGCTCGTTCTGAACCTCAGGTCACCGTAGGATGTTCGGGTTATTGGTGTTTTTGGTTACTTTGAATTGTTTTATGTTGGGAAATGAAATGGAGGCCATAAAATTGACCTTTGTGAGTTCACATGGTCTTGAAATCCATGTGGAGATGGTGACATTACCCTAGAGTTCTCCTTGTGATGGTGGCATGACTGGCGTATGGCCGCCAACCATATGTCCGAGTCACCCATAAACGTTATCTTCTCCTTGTGGATCGTTTGGGGTCTTCTTTATTTCTAAGAATTGTTTTGAAAATTTTTATTTTGGAAGTTGTGAAAAGTTAAATTTTAAATTACAATGACCATGTTTTGATCCTGCTCCTTGTTTTCTTGTTCCATAGTGTTCGCCCCCATGAAGGTTCGATGGATTCCCAAGTTGCAGCTTCGGGTGGTGCATCCTTAGGAAATCCTCTAGTTGATCAGACTATAGACTATGTTCTAGAATTTTGGAAGTTGAATCCTCCACTATTTTATGGTCAAACAGATCCTCTTGATGCGGGAGAGTGGTTGCAGAAGATTGAGAGGTAGTTCAATTTCATTGGGTTTCTTGAGTCATTAAAGGAAAAGTTAGCTACCTTTATGGTTGAAGGTCCAACCTAGAAATGGTGGAAGTATGTGTCTGAGAATAAACCTCTGAAAGATATAACATGGGTGTTTTTCAAGTCATTGTTCATCCAAAAACACCTCTATGAGTTGACGAAGCTAAGGAAGAGGATAGAGTTGTGTTATCTTCAATAGGGCATTGAATCAGTACTGAAATTCTATCGAAGTTTCATAGAACTATTTCCATATGATCAGTGGTTTGTTGCGAATGATCCCGAGAAGGCTTGAAAATTTGAGTATGGGATCCAACCTGAACTGCGATCGAAAGTGGAAGAGATCAACCTCACCACCTTCTCGATGTTATGCGGCAAGGATTTCTTTCTAAAGTTGAGTTAGTAGGAGGACATGAGGTGGTGAATCCTCCCCCAGACTTGGGAAGCAGCGCAAATGCTAGCGATAGGAAGAATGAGAAGCGCCCTGATGCTGGTGGGTCTACGTGAGGAATCAAGAGGCCTTCAAACCACCAGTCATCTTCTTCACAGCCCAATGTCGTGATCTATCATCAGTGTGGAAAGAAAGGTCACAAGAGGCCGACATGCCCGAGTGCTCCGAGACCCTGCCACACTTGTGGACATTTGGGACACTTGAAGCGATTTTGTCATGGTGTTTCCAAGAAGCGCGCTGAAGCTAGACCTAGCTCGTCGAAGGTCACCTTCGCCCGTCAGTAGGATTATGGCGATTTTTGGGGACCAGTTTGCGGTTTTGTCTTTGTAGTGTTTTCCAGATATAGTGGTTGTCTCTTGTGGCATTTTTTGGTGTTTCTTTTTTTTCCTTCAGTTGTAAGAATGGTTATTATTGAACATATTTGAAACTTTTATTTTATTAGAAGTGTGTTTGGTGAAATTATGGTTTTTGTGTTATGTTTGGTAATTTTTGAAGCCTAACTGCGAGGCAGGAGATGCTTCAATCATCAGTACTCTAGCCATAGGCCCCAAAGTGAAGATGGCGTGTAGTCAGGAGAACCCCAGCGGTGAATAAGGGACTTATTTTAATCCCGATCTTTGGTGTGGAAGGGTTTGTGTTCTTATGAGGGTGTGACGTCGTTGAGGTAGCGGTAATGGTAGTTTTGATGTTCGATTGGTTGGGCCATCCCCTCCCCTACCCTTGTGGTGGGGTTTCTGGTCCGTATGTAAAACATTCAAGTTCGGTTAATCTCGTCAATCCTTATAGTTGGGATACCCATCGCGGGTCTCGTTGAATTCAGTTTGGCTTGATTCCAATGGGGGGGAGTCCATTCAGGCCTCCCCGTGTTAGTATCAGAGTTTCGTTTCTTGTTTCATTTTGGTGGTGTTTATAGTGTTCGTGTTTTGAGGATAATTTTCATTCCATGAGAGTTCAGTGTTCGTTTCGATCGATCAACTGGAGGCGCTTAAACTTTTGGGGGTGAGTGACACTTAAGGAGTTTCATCTTTGGGTCTTGATCTTATCATGGATTTTTGGGGGTAGAAAGCGTTATGGTGGGGAGAATTGTCACACCCCGACCTATATTTTATTTTATTTTATAATTTTCCTTGACTTTCAATATTTTTTGGGGGTCAGGGTTGAGTCCCGGACGAAAGACTTTTCAGTTATGTCAAAAAATGTGCGTTTTGAGTTGACATTGCTGAGTGCCCGGGAAGAGCGTGTTTTGGATACCCCATGTGCTGCTGCTTAGATATCGGCACGATCCACCTGCCTTCAAAAAATTAAGATGGGTAAGGTTATGATTTACTGTGTTATTAAATTTTTTATTATTATTATTAATTTGATAATTATTCTTAAATTTGAAAAGATAATAATAATAATAATAATAATAATAATTATTATTATTATTATTATTATTATTATTATTTTAGGTCCGTACGCGGGCACCGCATGACTACCAGAGGTCATGCGGTTAGTCTAGGTACCATACGGTTTCAGTATTTGAAGCGAGAAAATAAAAATAAATTGGATTAGTTGATAGTTAAAAATTTGGTTAAATAAAAAACTTATGAGGTAATGATAGTACTATTTGTCATGAATAATAATATTGGATTATCATTAAAGAAATATTTTTTAAAGTTATTATTTTTTATCATTTATGTATTAATATTAAAGTTGTTATTATTATTGGGTGTATTATTAATAATAGTGTTATCATTAGTATAGATTAGAGTTATTTTTTATTTATTATTATTATTGTTTTTGTTTTTATTATTTATATTATTATTTTATTTTAATTCTTTTTTTTCTATTTTTTCTCTAACCCTAGCGCCCCCTTTTATTTTGTTTCTTATCACCCAGCACATGAAGCGCCGCCACCCCCTATTCAACTCCTCTCTTCTCCCCGAGCGGTTTCCCCCCTTTTTTTCTTTTTTTTCTTCTCCTTCCCATAACAACACCCTCTATATCATTCCACACCAGTTTATCTTGCTAGAGACCTCCCGCCCGACCTTCCTATCCAGCGGCGCGATGCCCCCTGCCCGCCTTAGGCTCTCCCGCATGACCTGCCTCCTACACCGCACCCCAACCACCCTCGGCTTCCCAGCCCCTTCTCCCTTGTAGCGCTTCTACTACTCCATAGCCATACTCCCTAATCCTCTGCTACATCAAACCCCATCCACAGCACCAACCTTCGGAACCCCCTTCTGGCCTTACCCCTGCCGTGTGCAACCTCTAGCCACGCAGACCCTGCACCACTTCCATTCTTCAGCCATGTTGTGGCCGCCCGACCCGCGACACCCCCTGTTTCCCCATCATG
Organism: Viscum album; assembly: GCA_963277665.1. Lineage (NCBI taxonomy): Eukaryota > Viridiplantae > Streptophyta > Magnoliopsida > Santalales > Viscaceae > Viscum > Viscum album. Next base: position 526,179,584 of record OY728159.1, on the reverse strand, counting down.
GCACAACCCCCTAACCCGAATCGCTCTCTCCTCACCAGTGATATCTAGCCCGCGCTCTCTCCCAGTTGCACCCCTTACTGCCCATCCAGGTCATGCCTTTGCCAGCTCTTATCCGGCCACCGCGAACTTCAGCCGGACCTCCTCCGACCGGTGACCCACTGGCCTGCCCTTCTCCAGCCAGCGACTTTCTCTGGAGACCAGTGGGTGTGACTCCTCATGTCCGGTAGTTTCTTTTCCCCCTCGGGCCAACCTGACTAGAGACACCCTGACACAGTTCCCCTTCCTTGCTCTGTGCGCCCAACCAGCGCGCCCCCTCTCCCTGCAGAATTTTTTTCCGGACACTATGCCTCCGACCGACCACTTTCCGGCCAGGGACCCCTCCACTGGTGTTGCTACCGCCTCTTTCCACTGCGTAATCTTGTCAGCACACATCTTCACCTTGGTGTGCCTTTTGTCCAATGGTCAAGCGACCTCTTAGCTAGGCTGCACCCACTTCGTGAGTCCTTGCCTCCCCTTTTTGACTATCACGTGACTCTGCCGATCGAGCACACCCTATGCCGACCCGTACTCCTTTAAATTTAGAGGTATTCAATTTTCCAGCATGAACTACATTTATTTGATATTGATTAATTATTTTTAGTTTTGAGTATATTTATTTTAGAAGAAATTATATGATATTGTAGATAATTGGTGATTGGTTAATTGTTTCACAAACTTTGATGATTTTTTTTAAAATTTAGTCTGGTGAGATTTGTGTTTTGAAAACATGATGAGGTGGGTCATGCGCCATTCATTTGTTTGAACTATTTTTATGTCAGTGTTTCTATTTTTTTAATTATTTTTTGTGATGTTTAATTTTTGAGTCATTTTTTGTCAGTGTTTATGTGGTTTTAGTTGTTTGTGCGGTTTTTGCAGCGTGTCATCGAGGAAAACCCATGATATTGCAATCATCAGCTTATATGTTCTTGTGCAACTGTGCGAGGTGTGACACACCAACGTGTTCGAGTTGTGAGTCAAGGTAGGCCCCCCACTGCACTCACCTTTAAATTCAGAATTTGTTAATTTCTATATATTTTATTAATTTTAATAAATGAGAAATAATATGAGATAATTAATTTTAAAATTACTATTTGGTGTAAAAAAGAGTCTTTTATTTTATAAACAATACTTGAAATATTTTCTTGATGAGCGAACACCCCGTAGTGAAATAATGCTTGTTTGGTTTTGAAACATAATTCATTGAATTTCAAATGTTGTTCTGGTTTATTGATAAATGATTTCATTTGAGGTGTGAGCAAGTGTTTTGGTTCTCTTGAGAAATGAGGATTTTTTTTTAAAATTGGTGAAGGCCGATTTGGCACTTTAATAAAATAATTTTTTTTGGAAAACTCTCTTTGGGGTGACTCAGAGGTGATATTTGAAATATGTTGACTACATGATTTTCATGTGATGTTTGTGCTACTTGATTTACTTGTAGACTCACCCCTTTCCTATTTATTATACGTGTTGACATGAGAACCTATAATAGTAAGTGAATATTCCGGGAACGATTGCTGCGCTAGTTTAGATTATGCACTGGCTAGTGGCCGCTAGTATAGATTATGCTCTACTAGGGGATTGGGCCCCTCAATTAGGCCATGTAGGGAAACACCAGGCATTAGGTAATTATGAAATCATCAAGAGTAGGCATGGATTTAGGATGAGTCACATGTATAGTACATTCTGGATTGTTCAGGAGGTCCTAGGTTCGACCCATGTTTCTTTTAGTGTTTATTTGTATGTGGCAGATGATTGAGAGGTCTAGTTTGGTTGTTGGCCCTGTGTGCCACTTTTTCCATTGCCCTTAGTGTGTGTTGTGTGTTGTGTGTGGTTTTCCATTTGACCAACAACTAAAGTTTGGATTTCTAAATTATTCTTAAAAAATGTTATAAAATGCAATGCATCTGTTTCATTAAAAAATTAAAGTTATTTTTAAATTAAGAAGGGAAATGGACTATTACATGTCTTAGAAATGAAAGTGTGTGTGGAAACCTATATTTTATATAATATAGTTCAAACCTGGGATTAGTAAACTCTTTATTTAAAGGTAGTGTTTTGGGGATAGTTTGTTGGGAATGCCTACTGAGTTTTAATACTCACGCCTATAGTGTTTTCCTATTTATTTAATTTTTGTTACAGATTTGACTCGAGATTCCTCACAGTGGGCAAGAGTTGGTTATGGATTGGTGAGTGACTCTCGGGGTCATGAGGAGTTTTGGTCATTGTTAGGTTAGTATGTGTTTTTGGCCGTTCTTTTTCTTTCGTGTTGTTTATTTACTTTGTGTTGTTCTATTTTTTATTCAACTACTTTATTTACTTTCATTGGGAGAAATCATTCCCATTTATACTCTGTTGATTCCATGGCACTTGTCGCCAGCTCAGGAGGATCGAGAACACCTCTCGGGCCATGCTGCGGACCGGCTTGGGTGACTGGTTTAGGGTCGACCCGGGTTGGTTCGTGACATGCTTACTCTCTTTGTAATAAATAGATTACCTTTAACCTATAAAAAGAAACAGAGAAAAAATAAAGGTAACCTTGTACACAATCATACTTAAATTGAATAACCATATGGTCAACATCCACCCATATCACTCTTACAAATGGAATAACCATATGAGCGAATTCCATACCAAATGCATTGGTGGTTATAACATAACCACCTATCCTTGCTTTATCATGGAACCAATTATCTTTGTTTTATCATGTAACCACCCTTCTTTAGTTTATTATGTAACCACTCATTAAATGACCAAGTACCATTGTATAACCATACCACATAAAAGATTTCAATTTTCAACATTGAACTCATAAAATTTCATTTGTAATCACAAGAAATCATTCCAAGATATTGAAATAGTAAATCCAAATTCAAAACCAGTTTCAATACCAAAATACCCAAAAAGAAAATAAGTTGTTTTTTTAAATTAAATCTTATAGAAGAATCCAAATATCCAATAATTATTATAGTAGTGGATAAGTTGTTGTCACAACATACATTAAAAAAACATTCCTTTTGTCATTTTGTAAAGAAAGTAAATCAATTCGAATAAAAATATTCCTTTCAAAATCCATTGAATGTAATTAAAAGTCATAAGGGTTAATTAAACACCTTAAAAAAATGGTGGTGTATAATATCAAAATATTCCTTAATGAAAAGATATTGAGACAATGTACCTTATCTTGAGTGCAATTCGTCACGTACTGTAACACCCCAAGATTTTATGAGATATTTTTTTTTCATATATTCTATTGTACGCTACACCAAGATTACCTTGTGATATACGCAACACCGTATTAGCTTATAGTATACGCAATACTATTCTTGGATCATGTTACACACAATTTCAAGTTCATTTTATAGTAGTTATTCTACGCAACACTGAGTGTATATATATATATGTGTGTGTATATATATATATTCAATGTATAAATGAAATATGGTTGGATTCTATTATACACAACAACAAAGGAGTATTTCACGACACACAACCCTGACTTGGCTTGCATTGCATGCAATCACGACCTTTCTCGATGCCATGTGTTGTACGCAATACCAAGTTTCGCTAACCAACGATATATTGTTATAATATTATTATGGACTAGCCGTTATGAATTGTATTAACTACATTTTGAATTTTATAACCATATTATTCATCTTACATATTTTCTAGAACATGGTATCAGAACAAAATAAATATTTCGAGTAAAATAATTATTTTTAAAAAAAATGCAGTTTTGTCGCCTTTTGATGGCGCACCAAATTTAAATATAGTTTTTTCTATGTTTATAAGTTCAATATGAGAAAATAAAATTCTTCTTTGGAATCAGGATATAAAAATTTACTTTGGATAAAATTTTCATATTATTCTGATAACTTTCATATTTTAATGAATAATTAAAACACGCTATATTTTAATTAAAAACAAATATTTTCATCGCAATAATTTATATGGTTAGATTATATTTTTAATTGGTTTTAAAGTGTAATTATAATATATTTTTACCATTTAATCCAATGTTGGTCATTGGAATTAATTTCAATTTGAAATTGGACATAAACAAGTGCTGATCTTTTGATAGTTATTATGTCTTAAAAACATGCTATTTGTTTTGATAACGGGAATTAATTTTAAAATTAATTAATGCCACTCCAATGTTTTTAATTTGGGAAAATAGACATCATTTTTGAATTCAGAATATCAAATATATCTTAGGCTGAATTTTTGGTATTTTTCTGAAAAACCTCAATTTTTGATGAATAGTGAAACCACTTGGTTACATAATGTTTATAACAAGGTAATAAGTAATATAAAAGCAATAATAAACTTGGAAAAGGTTCTTAATAAAGTATAAATTAACTTTGGTTTATTATTCATGAGATTAAATAATGATCGAGTCAAGTCGGACACGAGGTAAGGGAACTTCTTAACCCAATTTCCGTTCTTTGGGTTGATCATCTATTTCTTGTTTATGTCATTCTTTGATTATGTGAGAAATAAATTTTTATATATTATCCTGTATTTATACATTATTTATGTTACCTTATAGTGAATACAAAAAAGTGATCTATTTTATTTACAAAAAGATATTTGTAAGGGATAATTTTGAAATCTCATTTTTATTCGAGATTGCTTATATGTAAGTATTTACTGGGGTTATATTTTTCATCCATGTCCATAAAATGTTTTTCATAAAGTGTTTAATATTCTTCCATGTATGTTTAAAGTCATGTTTACCCCTCTTTAACTTTTACTTTGTGTTGTGGAAGGAATCTTTCTTTTGTTAAACATACATTGTACTTTTTGACTTTTCCGTTAAAAGTACAAGGAGAATGTTTTTTAACTTATACGGCATGAACCGATTTTTATCGTTTTATAAATCATTATTTTCGTGAAGCTTACTCTACAATATTTCATGACTATTTTCAAAAAAAAAATCTTTTTTTTTAAATTTCATTGCATTTTGTGAAAAGAAAATTAATTTTAAGAAGAAAGGGTATTTTCATTAAGAATTCATTTCAAGTGTTTTATAAAAACCATTTTCCATCTAAGATGACATTATTTCATCTGTGTATGTTTCAAGTATAATGTCTCTATTATTTACATGGTTTTATTATTATTAATATGAAATGATATCCATTTGTTTTATATGGATTACGTTAAGAAGGGATGATGTTTATGAAACTCATTTTTATTCTTTGGGTTATGATGAATGATTTATGTTTATTTTGTGGCACACGTAAGAATGATTTCAATATGAGACAGGTGAGACCTATATATACCTCCAATGAATTGGGTAAAGATTTATATCTCATGATATAGACATGGCTATAATGACAAGTAAATCTTGTTCATTAATACAACGCTAGAATGACAAGTAAACCCGGTTCAGTAAGGGACTTTGTCTACTAAGATGGTCTTGACAGCAATGCCTTGGCTACAATGGAAATCATATCATGTGCATAATGTGTTTCCACAATTACAAGTTTTATTCCCATTCTATTTTATCATGATTGATGTTCCTTTATGATATATGCCTTACGTACTTCCATGATTTATGTCATTGTTCAAGATTTTGATGTTTAAATTTTATGTAAAAGTTTTTACAATCAAATGTTTATGGATTGTTTTATGTTCCCTATGTTTACCCTTAATAAGCATTTGAGCTCCCCCTTTTTATGTTTTCTTTTCCCCAGGATATAAATAAAGGTTTGAGGTAAGAATAAAAGGGAAGATCTTTATGGGAGATTTTGAATATCTTTCACCATGATTAGAAGATTATTTTTTAGAGTTTCCAAAGACACTAAACTATTACGGTCCTTGTGTGTCTGTTTTTGTTATGTACTAAGTATTCTGCAAAAGTAATGTAATGTCCATGTATGTCAAGCTTCAGGTCTCTACAGTTGGTATCAGAGGAAAGGTTTAGTCAACCTTTGGAAATGAGGATTTGAGAACTTTAGTGAGATCCCTAGAGATATTTCTAAGGTATGTCTAGGGATGTCCCTAAGGTTTAGTATAACTATAGGTTACAGTCCTAGAATTATGTTGACAATCATGAATAAACTAGTTTTAACCTAAGGTCTCATGGATTAAAGAATGTGTGATAAGTTAGACATCCCATAGGCAACTTTTTATTATTACGTGGTTCCTTATTATTTTAGCTGTTTCTTACACAATGGTTTTTGGTTCTATTCAATGGAGGGAACCAGAAGGAATTGGGTCAAAATTGGATCCAATGCAAAAATTAGTGACTATGATCAAAGAAATTGTGTAATGCCTAGAAATAAAGATTTTGTGATTTTGTTGAATCAGTCACTGCGATATATGATTAACAAGGTGAACTTTAGTGGTATTCCCAATTCATCAAATAAGAGGAAGATGGAATTTTATGTATGTTCGCATGTTGAGGAGCATAGATAAAGGAAGATTGAGACTTTTGAAGAAGGGAAGAATAACCTTTATGAATACATCAAATTGAGGGGAAAATGATATCTGTGTGGAGAGAAGGTTCATAGAGTGACAGACTGTTATGGAGTTCAATGTCTTATGTGTGGAGAACACGAGAATTACCCAACTCCATGCCCTGACCTAAGAAGTTACTTCTAAATCAAGGAAGTAATTATTCCATGAAAATCATTGAAGAGGATGGTTTGAAGTGTTTATGTATTGGTATTCAAGAATAATGTTGTTGAGGTACTTTTATGGTATATTGGAATAATAATATATTGGTCCATTGTGGTTTTCCATAAGAATATGGCATCGGTAACCATGAAAATTGATTGAATTTGTTTTGGAAAGTAGATGATATGCGCATAATGAAGGGATAAAGATAAAATAATATGTTTGATAATATTCATGAGATCATGACTAATATAAGGACAAAGTGATATCATGGTTTGATTATAAAGAATTTTTGGGATTTTGGAATGTGGAAAAAGACAACTTTTGACAGAATTCATGTTTTCAACTAAGGTTCTATGGTAATTCATGTTGCAAGAGAATACATTATTAAGGTACTCACATGTTTGGAATGTGACCAACAAGATATATTGTATGATATATGGGGGATAAATGATGGTATTCACATTCTCGGTAGATGAAATTTCTAGTAATTGTTTTCTTTATACTATGATCTTGGAAATAAGTATTTTAGGTAAGCCTACTAATTGGAATGGATTATATTGTACATAAGTTAGTATTGTTTAAGGATAAAACTTTTTTTCATTATTATTAATGGGATTTTATAAAAACATATTTTTAGAAAAAGGACTTCCTGCTGGACGGGCGACAACCCGTTGCGTTGGACAAGGCTATGGGAATCGAACTCACAACCAAAGTGCGATATTCTTTTATCGCCTACCAATGACCAACAAGAAGTCCCTGGTTATTAAAAACTAGTTTTATTATATTAAGCGATATGATAGATGAAGTAGAATTCCATTTTTGGGATCATATATGATTAACCTCACCATAGATGGACTTATGTATATTTGATAACTTTTTCTATCCTTTTGTTTGAGACAGATGGAATGACCCATCATTCTATCACATGATATGCTAACACTTCACAAAAGACAAATTCAACTTCATTTCTTTAAGAGATGATGTGGAAATTGGTCAAGGCACAAACAACAGTAAGATTGTACCAAAATCAAGTAAGTATTTCTTTTAATTATTCTTCAACTTTAGAGAAATGATTTTGAAAAAAAATAAAATGTTGTCCTAGTGTCCTTATATATGATGAATCAGATGGTACCTTATATCATCACAAATTTATGGCTTTGTGATTGTTGTCTTTCTCATAGCCATGTTCTCTACCACTCTCCATCAGAACTTGACAGTTAGATTTCTCTTCCATATCCATATTTTCACCTATAATCTCCCATGTGGGAAGCCAAGTGATGAGATACTTTGGGTATCCGTTTTGTTTCTAACATTCATTTTTAAAAGTATGTTTTAGTATTCTTTCATACGATGTAGGTTTCGATGAAAGAAACTTTCAAGTAATAAACCATTTATAACCCCGATGAATTTCGAGGGAGAAATTCATTTTAAGGGGGGTAGAATGTAACACCCGAGATTTTATGAGATTTTTTTTCATATCTTATGTTGTATACTACACCAATATTACCTTGCGCTATATGCAACACTATATTAGCTTACAGTATATGCAATACTATTCTTGGATCATGTTACACACAATTTCATGTTCGTTTTATAGTAGTTATTCTATGCAACATTGAGTGTATATATATATAAGTATATATATATTCAATGTATAAATGAAATATTTTTGGATTCTGTTATACGCAACAAAAAGGAGTCTTCTACTACATGAAAACCTGACTTGGCTTGCATTGCACACAATCACGACCTTCCTTGATAGCGTGTGTTGTACGCAATACCGGGTTTCACTAAACAACAATATATTGTTATAATATTATTATGGACTAGCCGTTATGAATATTATTAACAAAATTTGGAATTTTATAACATTATTATTCATCTTACATATTTTCTAGAACATGGTATGAGAACAAAATAACTTTTTCGGGTAAAATAAGTATTTTTCAAAAAATGTAGTTTTTACGCCTTTTGACGGCGCACCCACTTTAAATTTAGTTTTTACATGTTTATAAGTTAAATTTGGGAAAATAAAATTCTTCTTTGGAATTAGGATATAAAAATTTACTTTGGATAAATTTTTAATATTATTCCGATAACTTTCATATTTAAATGAATAGTAAAAACACACTATATTTTAATTAAAAACAACTTTTTTCATCATAATAATTTATATGTTTAGATTATCTTTTAATTGGTTTTAAAGTGTAATTATAATATATTTTTACCATTTAATCCAATGTTGGTCATTGGAATTAATTTCACTTTGAAATTGGAACTAAACAAGTGTCGATCTTTTGATAATTATTGTTTCTTAAAAACACGCTATTTGTTTTGATAACGAGAATTACTTTTAAAATTAATTAATTCCAATTATATATTTTGAATTTGGGAAAATAGAAATCATTTTTGAATTCGGAATATCAAATATAGCTTAGGCTGATGTTTTGGAATTTTTCTGAAAAACCTCAATTTTTGATGAATAGTGAAACCACTTAGTGGTAGTTAAACAAACTGAGTCTTTCATTTAAATGAAATTTTACCACTTCTGCGAATTGAATTTCAAAAATCCAACATACATGGTTGTTATCAAGAAGTAAAATATGGGTCAATAAGATGAAAATAATTTTTGGTGAATAGTAACTTTTGACTTTTATTTACCGCGGTTAAAAGTAAATAGGGAAATTCAAGGTAAAAAAGAATATTATAATAATTCAAAATTACCTTAAAACTTATCCAAACATTATTGGTTGAGTAATTAACGACCGTGGGCATCTTTGGGTCGATTATGGGACCCCATTGAGCCACTTGGGAGGATAATGACAATTTAGATTAATTAATTTAATGTGAAGACAAAATTGACATTAACCAAAATCTGTTAGTAATTAATATTTATATGGTTTTATATAAGGCCTATTTTCGACTAAAAATATTCTTTGGAAAGATTAAAATATTACCTACATCATGGTATTTTTTTTATATTTTATAGACATCAAATAAATTAAATTATTCCTGACACAATAATGATGCAATATTTACCTCATTAATAAATGATTTAAATAAATAAGATTATAATGATTATAATATTATCCAAAACATGTCCAATTCGGATTGGATGATTTTATTTAGACCATGATTCATATTATCTTCATCTTTAATGATTTTTGGACCTTTTGAAACCAAATATAAGTTCATAATAAAATAACATTTTCACACTTTCCAAAGGAGCCCCTCCTCCCCCTTATAAAAAGAGACCATATCTATACAATTCCTCACACCTATCAAGCCATTTGGCTCATAAAACCTCTGCCCAATTAATCTCCCTACATACCACTAGTACCAATAGAATCCATAACTTAGGCAGAAGGAACTTTAAGAAGTCATTTTGGTTCAAACCAAAAGAAGTTATCCAAATTAAAGGTGAAAGTTTCTCTTAAACTGTTTTCTTTTATTCTACTTCTCCAACCCCTAACCTCTTTTTAATCATTTATTTTGTAACAACACCAGTATCCTAAATATAATTGGATGATTTTATGAGATGTATTCAAACTAAACTTACACACACCTCCATACAATGGATGAAAAACATAATGTTTCTATGGATGGCAAACTAACGCCCCACGAAACGATGATTGTTCGATTATATCCTACCGCCTCTCATGGTGGCCATTATGATGGAAATATATTTATATATGATATATATTATGTTTATGATTTCCTTATTCTTCTTCACTTCCCAATTATATCAATCCTTTATGGTTTCCATAGTGGGTAAATACGATAATCTCATTTGAGGAAGTGCGGACTACCGCCCCCTCAAAGTGATGTGATTCATTAATGCCTTATGTGGGGTGTATAAAGGATGGAGTTAATGATATTATATATGATATTATAATGTAATTATAATATACCTATGTATAATTTTGTTTTAAGTCCATTAAAATTAGAAATAGAAATGAAAGTAGCGTTCATGCATACATACGACTTACCGTCTCCATGAACGGTGCATTTCATTTCTCACCTCCATATGTTATGAACAATTATAAATACATGTATATGATGGATATGTATGATATATATGATATATAAATCAGGAATATCATTCTGGATATAATTAACCTTTGACAACATGAACAACATGTAATTATAAGAAGTGCATTTTTCACTCAAGTACCAAATATCGACAAAACGAACGTTATTAACTTAAATGGTTACATAATGTTTATAACATGGTAATAAGTTATATAAAAGGAATAATAAAATTTAAAAAGGTTCTTAAGAAAGTATAAATTAAATTTGGTTTATTATTCAGGATATTAAAGAACGATCGATTCAAGTCGAACACGAGGTAAGGGAACATCTTAACACAATTTCCGTTCTTTGGGTTGATCTTCTCTTTCTTGTTTATGTCATTCTTTGATTATGTGAGAAATGAATTTTTATATCTTATAATGTATTTATACTTTATTTATGTGACCTTATAGTGAATACACAAAAGTTATCTATTTTATTTACAAAAATATATTTGTAAGGGATAATTTTGCAATCTCATTTTTATCCGAGATTGCTTATACGTAAGTATTTACTGGGGTTATATTTTTCATCCATGTCCATAAAATGTTTTTCATAAAGTGTTTAATTTTATTCCATGTATGTTTAAAGTCATGTTTACCCCTCTTTGAATTTTACTTTGTGTTATGGAAGGAATCTTTCTTTTCTTAAACATACGTGGTACTTTTTGACTTTTCCGTTAAAAGTACGAGGAGAATATTTGTTTAAATTATACGACATGAACAGATTTTTACAGTTTTATAAAGCCTTATTTTCATGAAGCATACCCTAAAATATTTCATGAATATTTTCAACAAAATCAATTTCTTTTAAAATTTCATGGCATTTTGTGAAAAGAAAATGATTTGGAGAAGAAAGGATATTTTTATCAATAATTCATTTCAAGTGTTTTATCAAAACCATTTTCAATCTAAGATGACATTATTTCATATGTGTATGTTTCAAGTATAATGTCTCTATTATTTACATGGTGTTATTCTTATTATGATTAAATGATATCCATTTGTTTTATATAGATTACGTTAAGATGGGATGATGTTTATGAAACTCATTTTTATTCTTTGGGTTATGATGAATGATTTATGTTTATTTTGTGGCACACGTAAGAATGATTTAAATATGAGATCGATAAGACCTATATCTCCCTCCAATACAATGGGTAAAAATTTATATCTCATGAGATTGACATGCCTGGAACGACAAGTAAATCCAGTTCAGTAATACAGGGCTAGAACAGCATGTAATCCCGTTTCAGTAAGGGACTTTGTCCACTAAGATGGTCTTGGTAGCAATGCCTTGGCTACAATGGAAATCATATCATGTTCTTAATGATTTTCCATAATTACAAGTTTTATTCCCATGATATTTTATCATGATTGATGTTCCTTTATGATATATGCCTTAAGTACTTCCATGATTTATGTCATTGCTCAAGATTTTGATGTTTAGATTTTATGTTCATGTTTTTACAATCAAATGTTTATAGATTGTTTTATGTTCCCTATGTTTACCCTTACTGACCATTTGAGCTCACCCTTTTTATGTTTTCTTTTCCCCAGGATATAAAGAAAGGTTTTAGGTAACAAAAAAAGGGACGATCTTTATGGGAGATGTTGAAGATCTTTCACCATGATTAGAATATTATTTTTCTGAGTTTCCAAAGACACTAAACTATTACGGTCCTTGTGTGTCTGTTTTTTTTATGTATTTAGTATTCCGTAAAAGTGATGTAATATCCATGTACGTCAAGATTCGGGTCTTTACACGTATGTTCCTTATTCTTCATGAATAATAAAATTAGGTTAATTTATACTTGTTTTAGAACCTTTTTCTTTTTTATTATTCCATTTATTTTACTTATTTATAATTTTATAACAATTACTTAATTATTTATATTCATTTCGGGCGTTTTTGTCAATATTTGGTACTTGAGTCAAAAATGAACTTGGTACGATTTCCATAGTCTATATGGTCCTAAGTACATCATCTCCAAAATAGTATTAATGAAATTATTAAAATCTTTATACATAAATTACACTTTTAAATCAAAATATGATGTATAGTTATGAAAAATGAACAACATTATATCCATAGAGATGATAAATTGTATGTACGCATGAGTAACATTTTACATTTTTCATTGATCATTATGAAAAGAAGGTAATTATTATTTTTTATTTCCACAATTATCATAATATAATTAATATCATATTAACCATTTAAATATACTTATATATATCATACATGTGATATAACAAATAGAAACGAGTCACATCACTTTGTGGAGGTGATAGTTTACACGTACACACGAAAGACGTTATCATTTTTATGTGTATAGAAAGTAAGAATGTAGTTGATATATTATTATCTTATAATTAATAATATTTCATGAATATCACAAATTAAAATTAATTCCATTATTATAACTAGTCATTAGATATGGTTATGGAAAATGAATTAGATTGGTTCGTGGAGGTGATAGTTTACACGTACACATGAAAAATTAATTTCTTTCCAATTTAATGGAATTGGAGATGGATTTAAGTGATGATATTAACACAATAACATATAAGTATATTGTGGATAATGGTGTTATTATTTCATCATGGATGAATAATATTTTAAGCAAATGGAAGACGAAATAAAATAGAAATACTTAAAACATTACATTTTTTTTTCGAATGATCACCTTTCTTAATAACTTAACACCTCTAAGAAGGGTGTAATGACTAAAATAAGGACTCTAGAATGTGTTAAGGTATTATATTAATTTGTTTAGGTAGATCATGGCTGAACCAAAAGTATTTTGAAGTTTCAGTAATAGATAGGAATGAGTGCCTTTTATAGGAGAGGGGAGGGGCACCCTTGGAATTATAAAAAGTATTAAATCAATTTAAATTCAATTTCGATTAAAAAGAGTCGAAAATAATTTATTTAGAGTATAGGATGTGTATGGGTGAAAATATAATCATCCAATTATAATTATACATGTTTTGAATAATTTTTAATCCACATATATTTTTTACCTTTTTAACTCTTACCATTTTATCAAGTAATTTACACTTTGAGAATTAAAATAATTACCAAATCATTCCAATTGACAAATAAAGGAGTAATTAATAACATTTTGGTACTTATATAATTTTTTAGGTCAAATCATAGTTTTTTATAAATTATATATCATTTAATTACATATTTTATATTTTCAGTTATGAATTATGTCAATTTCAAAACTATTCATTACATGTCTTTTTTAAAATATCATAAAAATATTATTTCTTAGAAAAAACTACATTAAACCAATAATAACATGATAGAGTTAACCAAAAAATTCTTTGATGGAATAAAATATTTAAAATTATATTTATTTTAATATTATTAATATCATTTATTTGATTCACTCTTTAATAGATCTATTACTACATAATCATTGTGTCATAATTATATTTAATTATTTAATACCTAAAAAATATAAATAAATTAAATTTATAAAGATAATTTATTTTATCCTTATATGAACTATTTTTACTCTAGGATATCACTTACATAACCCCATATTAAAATTGTTTTAGTAAGAAAAGACATATTTATGACAAATTTCTATTTTCTTTAAATTAAATGTTATAAATATCACAATCAACCCCAAGTGGTTTCCAAAGAACCAAATTTCAAACTAAGGATAATCATGGTCGATAATAACTCATCCAATAATAATATAAAAAGTTTTAGTGTAATTTTTTATTATTATAATATTATTTTTACCATTAATTACCCTATTTACCTTTAACTCTGGTAAAAAATACTAAAGTTACTATTAAAGAATTATTTTGATCTTGTTGGACCACATTTTTTCATACTGATTAACCATGTATGCTATTTTTTGAAAATTTAATTCACAGAAGTGTTAAAATTATTTTTAAAATTAACCCTGTTGTCGGATTGAGAGAATGAGTTATTTAAGTAAAACTTTCAAATGTTCACATAGTTTTTCTATTTAATTTAATTTTGAAAAGTAATAGAATAAACTATATTGTATTAATGGATAAAAACATAATATAATTATACCTAAAAACCATGTAAAAGGATAATATAACAATATAAATAAATTGGATGAAAGGGATGTTTGAATTAAAATGTAGTATTTTCACTATTCATTAAAATATGAATTTAATCAAAAAAACAAGAAAAATTAAACTGAAGGTAATTCTAATGTCACTATTTAAAATAATAATTTTATTTTGTTAAATATAACAAAATAAAGAGACAAAAAAATATTTAAAAGGGGTTCTCCATCAAAAAATGGTAAAACTACCTTTTAAAAATATGAGAGTATTTTAGGCTTAAAATTTGACTTATTATCACTTTAAGCATATAAAATTTATTTAAAGAAAGTAAAAAATATTTAATAAACATGTGAAAACATAATATAGTTAGTTATATTCATTCCCTCCAATACAATAGCTAGGTGATAACAACAATCTAAAATAGTAATATTAATAATATATTATTCTTCAGTATAACTCAGTCTTGTGTGGAACATATGATTTCAAAAAACACCATCGCTGCGTGTTGGGTATGCTATCAAACATAGTTCCACTGTTAAGGTAAAATCACTATCTAATTCATAAAATTTAATTAATATGAAAAAGTCTTATTCTATAATTATATAGAATGTTACAGGGATGGGGCTGTATAATGGTGTGTTAATAATCATTATAACATTTCATAATATTTATTATGATGAAGTTATTATTTCATGATATATAATATATATTTTTATGTGTTATAGAAGAGTAGAAAAAGAGGGTGATCAGTTAGAGCAATTAACTTTTCTTCGAAACAACTCCTTTGGATCTCCTATAAAGGACTATAGAGTTAGTCTTTTGCTAATAACAGAACCTCTAGCATGCAGATAGGGAAGTGTAAAAGATAATTTGGTAAATATTATTTGAGATAGAACTCTCAATGTGGTGAAATGGGATGAGGGAGGACCTGTCCTTTTATAATGAAGGCGAGGGGAACTTTGGGAATTTTTTCCAAATATTAAGTTATAATAAATTAAATATAAACCAAAGTAACTCAAAATGGAAAGTAATTAAAATAAAACGTGGGATAGGGTGTAATACATTAAAAAAATATATTTTAGAGATGTTTTTTTTAATTTTAAACCTTATCTTTTCTATTAACCCTTTGTTAACCTATTTTAATTTTAACAATGATGATGACATTTTCAATATTAAAACCTGGATATTTTTACTTATATTATTTATATTAAACCTTAAATTATAAATTTATGCTATTTTAGATCACAATTTATCCCCTTTTATTATATTTATTATTTTTAAGATTATAAACTAATTTAATAAAATATTATTTTCATACAATATCAATAGTGTCAATTTTGATACTATTCAATACATTGACTTTAAGAAACTGAATATAGCAAGATAACATCAATGAAATTAATTTAATATGACCCTATTATGTCATATTAACCAATAAAATTATTTTAAACCATTAATTTATTCAAATTATATTTATTTTAAAATTTTTAATACCACTTTATTGGGTTTCTTATTAATTGTATAATTACTTCATCATCATTATGTAATTATTTTTGATATTTTTTTTATTCACAAAAAAATAAAATTAAAATTCCATGATGTATTTAAAACATTTATATTTAATAATAATAGATATATTCCATAATATATTATATTTATACCCATATTTAAATTATTATATTTATTAAAAGTAAAATTGTGACATTTTGTCACTCACTTTGATTTTAATAATATCAAAGTATTTTTCATGGGAAATTGTTCACTAAATTATTCCATTTAAATAAATATGTGTTAAGGGTTTCATTAAATTCATATAATAACATTTTTTCAAGTGTTAGGATAGTTTTATAATATTTAGAATATTAGTTTTACTATCAATTACACGATCTACCCTTAACCGTAGTAATAAAATTTTTGAAAGTTACTATTTATACTGTCCAAAAATAAGAGGGAACTAATTAATATATTTTAACCTTATGATTAAAAATATAGAATCCATTTTTGAAAATTCAATTCATAGAATTTGCATAAATTAGATAAAAATTAATCCCACAGATGAGACAAAATAACATGTTTTGAAAGTGAAAATGTTCAAAACATTGAAATGTTTTTATATCCAAATTCTATGTGAAATTTATTCCAATGACCTACGTTGGAGTAAATGATAAAATTTTTATATAATTATACTTTAAAACCAATTAATAATATAATTTAACACTATCATTTTTTAGATGAAGAAATTTGTTTCAAATAAATTGTAATAGTTTTCACAATTAATCAAAATAAGAAACTTTTGCAGAAAAATAACAAAAATTCAACCAAAGTATAGTTTGATATCACTATTTAAAATATAAAGTTTATTTTTTCAAATATAATTTTTAAAATTGTAAAAATATCTATTTAAAAAATGCACCCCTTCAAAAGGTGGTAAACTAGTTTTTAAAAAAATATATTTTATACGTAAATTTGGATTTCTTCTTATATCATATCTAAAAAAATTGGATTAATGTTAAAAATCATATTAAAAATTATATATATATATATATATTTCATTAATTTAATCAAAATTGTTTAATTGTTTACTTATTATTTTAAAACACACTTGTGCACATTTAAATAGATTTTCATAAAAACATTTCCTTTTATTTTAAAATGGGGGTTACATTAATTTATAATTAATTGGTCAAAGAATTATATATAAATATATAAACCATTATTTCATAATTCCATCAATCCTATTAGTACCCTCTATTCAAACGAATAGATTATAACTTTATTGTTTAAATAATTATAATTATAAAATATGTTTTGTAGAAACTCAGTGTTTCATGTAACATAAGCTAAGATGGAGTTGTGTGTCACACAATACATAAATGAAATAAAAAAGTTATATCTCATATAAATCATAGGGTTTTACATTTTACCCCACTTAAAATGAATTTATCCATTTAAATTTATCTCGGTTATCATAGGTTTAATACTTGAAATTTTATTTTATAGAAACCCACATCGTAAAAATGAATACTAAAACTCCCTTTCAAAAGGAAAAGTTAGAAACTTAATAATTTCCCAAAGTAACTCATAACTAGGTTTCCACATAGTAAAAATAGCTAGAAAGTGAACACATGGAAATAAAAGAGAAATATAACCATCAAGTTCTAATGAATATTGATAGATAACATGCTTAAGATAATGTTAACAAACACAGGGCCATAAATCTGTGATGATCAAAGAAAGCATTTGATTCATCAGAAAATAATATACTAGAATAACATTTTTGGGATAAATATCTTTTACCTAAAGATAAATAATTTTAATGAAAATAAATACTTACTTTATTCCATTAAATTTTATAAGAATATCTCATCCTTTCGTTGTTCCTTGATCAATTTTCACTTCATCTCTTATTCTAAGTATTAAAGGTGAATTTTTCATCTATGAAACATTAACAGGTCATGAGATCCATAGGATTATTTTCTTTTCCATCTTTTTTAACATTAATTTTTTTTTAACATAATTTATCCAATATTCATTAGTCCTCATATGGAAATATAATTCTTTAACCACTAAAACCTCATCCGATGTTTTACAAAAACCGTTCCATAAATGGTTAACCCTGTAACCCTTCTAAATGTTGAAATTCCAAAAAGTTTGAAATAAGGTCACTAAACTTCTTAAAACATCTCAACATTTATCCTCATAAATCATAAAGTAGATCTTGTTTGTCACATAGAAGACATGTGGATACCTTCATCATGTATTCTTGTAAAACCATAATGAATAATCACATTCTTTTTCATTCATTGTATATGAAATTTTTATTAAAATGCATTCTTGGGAATATTGGGATAATACTTGTACCAATAAAATATGTGATTTCATTATTCCATAATCCTAGTAGATAATCACATAAAATTTCACTAATTTATGAACAATAAGTTTTTCAAAGGGTTCATTCATAAAAAATCAAACATGAAATTCCCAAATAAGTAGGGAAGGATAACTATTCCATATTTATCATGGTTCAATTGTTAAATTATGGTAGCATAAGATTTTCCTTTTTACTTTTTTACTAAGAGGTTTTTTTTGGATTATCATCGACATTAGTACTTTGATTGGGGCATTGTTAGAATAATACCTAAACTCCTTGCAATTGTGACAGTGAATTGTGGAAGGTTTATTTTGTAGATATTTCTCATTATTCACATCATTAGATACATTCTTCCTATTAGTTTAGTACTGAAATAAACAATGAACTTTCTTTCTACACTTTCGACACCCTGTTTCTCTTTTTAGGCATTCACCTGAGTGCTGCTTCTCCCATTCCTAGAATACAGATAGCTAAAATTTATTTCCACCATTTAAGTTTTCATGGGACTCTATCTTCCCTTTCTTATCAAAACTAGAGGAGTGGTGGGAATATCCAATTTCCATTTCTACCTTAAATTCACATTGAATGACTTCTTAAAAGATACTAAAGTATCTTATATACAAGATCTTTTAGAGACTTGGTTTCAAGACACCGAATAATTGATTGATTTTTCTTCCAAGGCTTAAGATTAGCCCATAAGCATACCTTGAAAGTCTTGTAAAATTATCCCCATAAGTACCAATTGAATAATAAATTTTTTCATAATCTCAAGTAATTCATTATCCATATGTTTTCATAGAATACAATGAAATTTATTACTAAACAATATCCCCTTAAACTCTTAACATTCAATAGATTCCGTTTATTCTTGTTACCTTATATTCTTAATAAGAGTTCACCACCGATCAACTTTACCTTCTAAATGATAAACAAAAAACATAAATTTTCTTGTTATAATAGTAAAGGATGGAAAATTTATTTTATGTGGTACCAATACATTTTTCATAAACAAGTCGATTAGAAGACCCATTGAAAGAAGGTGGGAATTTCCTTATGAAGGAATCAATAGATATTTGTTCTTTCCTTTACATGTTCATAAGTCCAACATGATTCATAACTTGTGGGAGTATAGAAATAATATTTTTCATTCCAACTACCATAAAAGTTTCTTGATCATGATTGAAATCAGTTAATTTCCCATCACATGAATCTTCAATGCAGTTCCTTTAGGTTCCATTTATTGAATGAAACTAATAGAATAATGTGATCAACACTAACCATAGTGGGAAAACCACATAACCTATGGAAATTACATATAAAATTTCAATCTATGAGACCATAGGTTCATTCCTAGGCCATTAATGATCATTATGAAAACTCTATAATTATAAAATATACATATAATTATCCTTAGATAAATCCTTAAACATATTCTTAGAAACATCTCTATAGATATCACTACATTTTTCTCAACCCAGTTTCAAAAGGTTGACTAATCCTTTCCTCTGATAACAACTATAACGACCCAAATTTTTTTTAACATGGATATTACATATTTTTTTGATGAATATTCATTAAATTACAAAAACACATTCCCAAGGACCATAATAGTTTAGTGTATTTGGAAACTTTTAACACATTCTTCTAATTTTTTGAATGATCTTAAACATCTCACATAAATATATTTCCCTTTAGTATGCCAACTTAAAACCTTTCATTATATAATTAGTAATGGAAAAATAAGAAAGGGTGAGATTATATGCTCAGTAAGGGTAAACATGGAAGTTACCTAAGAATAAAAGGAGAATAATGGTATGAAAACATGAGAATAACATTTTAAGATAATACCCTACATATCAAATATCACATACTTGAGTCATGGAATTAATATTGGGAAATAATAAGACATTAATCATAATTAAATAAAAGAACATTATCCATGAGAGTATAACAATAGAATAATACATAGAAATTGTTGTATTCAATTAATATTAGAATATATTATTTCAATGATTCCTTCCAATAGATTCATAGTATGTTGGGATTGGGTTAATCACCCATGTACCTACATCAGGACTATGATGGCCTCCCGTGTACCTTTTAGTTTCAGGATTAGGATGGCCTCATATGTACCCTCATGTAGAAAGCTTAGGATGGCCTCTCGTATACCCTTTTATTTTTTTCTTTCAAATGACCTCACATGTACCCTCTAATTAAGGGATTTGGATGATCTCTCATGTACCCTTTTTTTGTGGGTTTAGAATGACCTCCCATGTACCCTCTAATTACGGGCTTTGGATGACCTATTGTGTACCCTTTTGAGATCATAGAACATTTATAATTACCCAATTAATTGGAGGGAGATATAGGTCCCGCACATCACATAATTAAAACCATTCATATTCATGCCTCAAAAATATAAATCATTCATCATATCAGATCCCACAGAATGAAATGGGTTTCATAAGAATCATTCAATCTTAAAATAAATCATTGAAAAGAAATGGGTTTCATAAATATCATTCCATCCGAAAAATAAACTATTATTATAAATAATAATAATATTAACATTGAATCCTAACCATATAAAAACATAAGTAACTGTAAATAAAGTTATCTTATATGCAAAATAATTTTGAGCGATTAGTTGGAAATAATTCTTGAGGAAAATATATTTTCTACTTTGAAAACATTTTCATTCCATAAAATGACATTAAATTTTAAAAGAAAAAAATTTATATGAAAATAACCTATTAATATTTCAAGGTAACATTCAAAACACTAAGGTGTCTTAATGGCAGAAAATTCCAATCAATATGTATAAGTTAAAACAAACATTCCTTTTATACTTTTTTTAGAAAAGTCGCAATGTACCTTATTTGGAAAATGAAAAAATATTCCTTTATAAACGTGTAGTAAAAAGTAAAAAATGGGTAAAAATGAATTTAAACATCCATAGGAGAATAGTGAAAATATTTTGCATTTTTTTAGAAAATAGGGGCATGGGATATAAATATTCCCTAAAGGAGATTTAGAACAAAATAACCCCAGATAATGATGAGATTGTGAAATAAATACTCATCAATTTTAATTTGTAGAATCATATTCCCCATGAAAGAAATAAAATTTTATTTATATGAAAATAGAATAATATTATAGATAATACTCATAAAATAAATTTATGGAAATAATATATACCACGTAGAAGAAACATGTAGTGTATAAGGAATGTGTCCCACAGAAATAAAAGTGAGACATAAACCCCTTATCTTATGTATTAACTTCCTTTGTATACGTTAAGAATAATTATATAATAAATATATTTTTATTATAAACCTAAAAAAATATATTCATAAATTTAATACCATATAGTATTTACTTATAACTTTATATTATTCGCTTATTAAAAATTCCATGCTAAAAATAATTTTCGGGTAATAACCACTTTGTTTTTCTTTTATGTTTTGTTTTTTTATCCTTGATCCACTTAAAAATATCATGATTTCATCATATCCAGAATGAAAAAATTGATATAAATATAATACAAATTCATTATATAGGTATTCATGGTGATTCATAAAATGTATATATAAAAAATAAAATACACCGTTCATGGAGACGGTAAGCCATATGTATGCATGAACACTTTTTTTATTTTTTTATCATATTAAAATAATGAAATATATATGATATATTATAATTAAAGAATAATTTTTATGATATATATATATATATAATATATTCATAAAATTAATCTTTATTACCAACCATGTGAAATATAGATGAAAAAACGGATCACATTGCATTGTAGAGATGGTAAGCCATATGTATGCATGAGTGACGTTATCATTTACTACAAGAATAAATGGTAAAAAGGTATATATGATATTATAATTATATAATTATAATAATTTCATAAATAAAATGTAAAAAAATAAAAACCATCATAATTCCCACTTAAAAAATACGGTTATGGAAAATGAATTGTATCGCTTTGTGGAGAAGGTAAGCCGTACATACGTAAGAAAGATTCTTTAGATTCATGTTCGATAAGAAAGAGGTTGTATCATGGTGTATTCCAAATCCTAATAAAACATAATAATATTTATTATGATGATGTTATTATGTTAATATATATATATCATATATTTATATGAGTTATAGAAGAGTATAAAAATTGAGTGATTAGTTAGAGTGATTACCTATTCTTCAAAACAAATCATTTAAATATCCTCTTAAAGGCTCTAGAGTTTTTCTTTTGGGATGAATATAACCTCTAGAATGTGGATATTAAACGGTATAAGATAATTTTTTAGATACTGGTCGACCTAGAAGGCCCAAAATGGTGAAATGGGATGAGGGAGGAGGAGTCCTTTTATAATGAACGTGAGGGGAACTTTTCAAATTTTTTCAAAAGATTAAATTATAATAAATTAAATATTAAAGAAATAACTCAAAATGGGAATTAATTAGAATATAATGTGGAATATGGTGTACTATCATCATCCAATATATTTTATACAAGTTTCTTTTGTAATTTTAAACTTTATCTTTTTGATTAACTCTTTGTTAACATGTTTTAATTTTAACTAAAATGACAACCTTTTCAATATTAAAAGGTGGATATTTTTACTTATATTGTGTCAATTAAATTGTAAATGATTTATTTATGATATTTTATACTATAAATTATTCTATTCTTTCTTATTTATGATTTTTATTATTTTTAAATAATTCAATATAATTTTATTTTTATAAAATATCATTAGTGTTAATTTTGTTGGTATTCATTATATTGACTTTACGAAATTCAAAAAAATAAGATAAATTAGAAAAAATTCATTTAATACACCCATAATATATCATATTTACCTATAATATTCATGTATAACCTTAATAAATTTAAATTATATTTATCTTAATATTTTTTATACCACTTAATTAAGATTTTTATTAATTGAATAATTGTTGTATCATCATTGTGTAATTATTTATGATAGTTATTTATTCCCTAAAAATTAAATGATAAATTTATATGATATACATAAAAATTTTATATTCCATAATAATATATATAGTAGATAATATCTTCTATTTATCCCCATTTTTAAAATATTATACTTATAACATGTAAGAGTGTGACATTTTGTCACTCTTTTTTATTTTAATAACACCCTATTCTTTTTCATGAAAAAGTATCCATTAAATTATTGAATTTAGATCCTTATGTATTAAGGGTCAAATTAAACTCATCAATTATCATTTTTTTAAGTGTTAGGGTAGTTTTATAATACTTAAAAAATTATTTTTACCCTTAATTACCCAATTTACTCTTAACAGTGGTAATAAAAATCACTAAAGCTACTATTCACATTGTCAAAAAATAAAAGAGACCTAATTACTAAA